>OX387402.1:1497500-4471666 GCA_947563765.1 Anarsia innoxiella
TGGATGTATAGATGGATGTATGCATGGATGGATGTAAGGATGTTTGTTACTCTTTTATGAAAAAACTACAGAACGGATTTTAATAAAACTTTACAATATTGGTAGTTAAGACATCAGAATAACACATAGGCTATATTATTTAAAGAAATTAAATAAGTTTCTCAAGATATGACGTTAAAGACGTATGAAGTCGTGAAAATAAACAGAGTCCAGAATTTTAAATAATATCATATTTATTAGATCTAATATAATTTACCCTCATTCGCTTAAACTTTATCCCCCCTCTCAATAACCGTTGGACACCCCCCAAGTGCTTGCTCTACTCTTTGCACTACTGTCGAACGGGCAAAAATCGTTGCTCTTTGATTGCGATATGTATCGGTACTTGTTAGCATGATGGGTTATGTCTATGAATTTTAACCGATTAAAATTATTGTTTAAAATATTACCAAGAAGTAAATTATTATATTGAAAAGGTTAAAAAGGTTATAATGTAAAAGGTTTTTATTTTGTTTTTTGAAATTGAAAAGAGTAACCCTACAGAGTTTCTTGTTAGGTTCTCCTCTGGGGGAAACTGAACTCTTGCGAATCTAGTATTAACTTTTAAAAAATTGCCCGTCTTGTGTGTGTTGTGTTGTCAAACATAACCTACAGGATTAAATGAATTTTCATTTCATTTCATTTCATTTTATTTTCATATGTTTCCATGTATTATGATTCCAAGACACACTGGTTACAAGACCGGGCCGATATGGGGATGCAATGCACCCATACTAATTCAAATAGAATTAATGAGTTAATTAGCAAAGGCGCCCCGCGATTATAAATACAAAAACAATACAAAATCCAAAAATACAAAAAACCCCAATACAAAAACAAAAGAAGTTTGAAAAACTCATAAAAACAATATTTTATTTACTTCAGTTAATAGTAATGGTTGTACCTAATTTTTATGGTATTTATATGTAAACACATTAGGTATGTCTCTTTGCTCTCTAGCTAACTTCTACAGAGAAATACCTACGAAGACTTCAAGTAGGTAGGTACCATTTACACATGCGAACAAATCTCAGACATTTTGCTTCTAGAGCCGGCACCCATACCGCGCCCCGCAAAATACAAAAGATATACATCAAAGTGCTCCGTCTTGCAAGGAAGTGAGACTACACTTGCGTGCAGGGTTAATGGCTCATCAAAAAAATAATATTTTACAAGAAAATTATAAAGATCAAATGATTTTTGAATCAGTAGTTTTGTTTTGTATAAAATTTAAAAATGTTTTATTCAATAGAACGTTTTTGACGTATTTTTTTTTGTCTAAAACTACTTATGTTTTACTACCTGTTTATCTGATAGGGAGACACAGCATAAAACCATGGCACAGGGTTTGTTAAAAAAATATTGATTATGTTTACTTAAATAGTTTAATAGATACCTAACATTAATGATAATCAATAACAACGCGTGAAGGAATTCAAATTTAATCGTAATTGCAAAGGGCTCTTTTCAATTTTTAGTTATATTCCTGAAAAGTAAATTATAAAATGTCACTCGCATGGATAACCCACGTAAACAAAACCTGATTCCGAGAAAACATCGCAGTTTTACCAAACGACTACCAAGAACTCTTAAATCCACAGAATTTTACATCACTACCAAAAACAAAAGAATATTGGAATCTCTCATATCAACTGCAAACTAAAATCCGGGCTATCAACTGATATTGAGATTTTACCTACAGTGCTACAAGGATCTATTGGTACTTGAGTGTCATTGTCAGGAGGCCGTGGGTGGTGAACAAATTACTCAAAATAATGATAATTTACAAGATGATTTCCGCCACGTGCCAAAAGATCCTTGTAGCACTGTAAAACGCTTTAAAAAAATGAAGTCGTACCTCATGTCGACTGCATTCAAACTAAAATCCAAGCTATCAACTGACATTGAGATTCCACCTAAAACGCAGTCAAAAAAAGAAAAGAATGCCTTTTCTAGTGGTCCCCAGTGTACCCAGATTCTTTGATGTTCAACGCCACGGTTGGTAGCAAAAAGCGTTTTAGTGAAAGGGAGGAAAGTCCTCGTCTAAAATTGGTTTTGGTACCGAGACAGCGTAACTATTAAATCCAGTTTCCTAAAAGCTATTATTACGGTGTATACTTTTCAGTGCTCTTAAGTGTAAATTAAGGTGGCATTAGAATTTTAAATAGAAGGTTTGATTTTGTATCAATTTGTTTATTTGATTAATTTATTTTTAAAAATGTTTTATTTAAAATTGGTACATTTTAAGACGTATTTTTTTTAGCTAGAACTACTAGGTACCGTTTTACTAACCGTACCTATATCAATTAGCGCCCGTTTGGCCACCTACCTACAGATAAAATTAAACTGACAAATAAACCTATTTCTAATAAAATATGACGTTTTAGACAGAGACAGATATAAATATCTGTCAGATAAATGTTATCTGTAGATAGTGAAACAGATAAAATTTATCTGACATGACGACGTATTGTTTTCCCTCCTGACTGAGCTTCGAATCACAAGTTAAAAAAATTCATACGAATCTAAAAACTTGTAGAAAACTTTTTGTTGGAATTACATTTTCCCTCCAAAAGCGGGGAGACCCTCATAAACCTAAGTTCATGTTTACTTCTACCTGTAGTGTTACCATCATAGAGGTTTTTCAAGGACAATTTTTATTTACCCAAAAATATTTTTGTTTGCCGCATCATCATTTTATTTAAGAGAGATTCAGACTCTTGTCGGTGGAGCATCCGCCATTCAGGCCTATCTTCTGACTGAAAAGAAAAAAAAATATTGCTTAGTTAAGTAGATTGCAGCTGTATTTTTAATTTTTCTACGCCTTTTTAGTCACTGATTTATTGGAAATAAAATATAATAATTCAATAAATATCTTCGTGTTTTTGCTTTAAAATGTTAGCATTTTTGTGTAACATTTTTCTTGATTAAAATTTTGGTGACTGCCATATTATCTGCCATTGCCAAAACTAGATTTAAACAGATTGGCAATATACAACTAAAATATGTTCTACGATTTGTCAATTCTACAAAAAAACATACTAATATTATGAATATCTTTGTTTGTACCGATAGATAGATGTTTGTTATGTTTCCTACACACCAAAGCCGCCGGCATGCCGCCGAGCTGGGCCGGCGGCTTTGGTGTGTAGATAGCATTACTCTTTCACACAAAAATTACTAAATAGATAAATATTGTAGCTTATATACCTATCAGAATAACACAAAGGTTATTTTATTTTGAGATATTATCATGATTTTTTTCCAGATCTGACGATAAAAGCGTACGAAGTTGCGGGCAGCTTCTATATAAAAAATATCCCAAATTGTCACTCTCTCATGGTCACAGTACTCAAAGATAATGTCTTGCTGAGTTTATTACACGTAAACAACTATTTATCGCGGAAATTCGACCCTCGTAATTATCTTTGTCGCACGTTATGGAGAGAACGGGATTTTCTAAACACTATAGGTAAATTAGACGCGTAACCTTTGAGTATAGAATATACAGGGTGGCCCGTCGATTGACGTCCAAAAGGAAAATTTGGATTCCTCGTGTCGTGGGGTATCCGAATCATCCCCATGTATGTTCCGCGATTTTTTACGGTTTCCGAGTTATGACGTGTTTTCTGATTTTTTGAGATTTTTCAACCAACCAAAAAATTATGCAGATATGCCTCATTTCTAAGGGGTTGCAGAAGGAAACGGCCTTGAAGCTATTTTATACATAAAAGTACGGGTCATGAAGCATCTGATGCAAAAATAAAATTATGAAAAAGTGTTGTACTTTTTGTTCTACGAACCTTTTTAGGGTGGTTGGGTTAAAAATTTCAAAAAATCAGAAAACACGTCATAACTCGGAAACCGTAATACATCGGGATGATTCGGATACCCCACGACACGAGGAATCCAAATTTTCCTTTTGGACGTCAATCGACGGGCCACCCTGTATAAGGAGGTGCCACAATTTTTTTTTCATTATTAATTTATGACAGCGTGACAAGGTTGGCGCAAGTTTTTCATAGTTTTCTTGGTAGATGACCTGTCAAACGATAAGAAATTCCATACAAAAAGGTAGCCATTTTGCGCCAGACCAGGCACGCAGATCCAGACGGTATGGCACCTCCTTATACATTCTATACTCAAAGCGCGTAATTAAAATGGCGGCCAAGGGCACTAAGGGTTCGTTACCATTTACAGATAAAATTAAACTGACAGATAAACTTATGTTTATTTCATAAAAAAAAAACCGGCCAAGTGCGAGTCGGACTCGCGCACCGAGGGTTCCGTACAAACCTGCAAGGTTTACAAAGTTCGTTCATTACGACAATCGAGTCATAACTATGGTATTTTTATTGCAAAATGAAATTCATAACATTACAATGGGGAAAGATGGAGGAGCATAAATTTAAGACAAAGATCTCTTTATCGTTTAAGTAATCCTTTATTTTATATTAACAAATATCATTTATCTATAATATAACTGAAACACTTATACTAGCCTTGCAGCAGACTTGCGAAAGTTCTTTTATTAAAGTTATTTATTTACTAAGTTTTTTAGTCACTATTTAGAAATCTGGTTCAAAAATATTAATTAAGTATTAAATTTGAACCAGACCTGTAAATGGTGACTGAAAAAGGTGTGAATAGCCCCGCGTGCCACCCGTGCCACCAGCGTCCCATCAAACTTCGCCAGTAGAAACAATACAAGCAAGCTGTCTGATAATAACCAACAATAAGAAATATAATAATGTCATTGAATTTAATTATAAGTATAACACTTTAAGCAGTTAGGACGCATTTAGATTATACAGCTACATTCACCAAAACATCGGGATTGAATGACGATGAGTGAGATCGTCTTTGCCGTTTGAAAAATGTTGCCCTCCCCATACATAGTATAATAACTCGCGGTCATTGCTGTAACTACAATTATGTTTACAATCACAATTTTTATGGTGGTATAACTACTTAAAATTTTAAGCTTTTCGGAATTTTTCTGTTACCTGTGCTGTAAGCTATTGCTTCTTACCAAATTTCGAGATTCTATGTCAACGGGAAGTGGTCTTTAGGTTTTAATTCCCTTGCGTGTAGTTGCGAGTTTCAAAATATGCGGTATCAATGGTTGTACTTTTGCGTTTTGCGTTTTCGGGTTGACGTATAATTTTTTTTTTCACGGGTTAAAGGCAATTAGATCTAAGTATTTGATATGATTTTCAACTTGATAGCTCTACGCGTTCATGAGGAAAAAAGTAATAAGTTTATATTTATTAAAAAATAAGTTCTAGAAACTAAAACCCGCCTACGGAAAACCTGCGATCTTAAAAGTAAGAAACAAGAAATAATTCTTGTCTTCTTAACTAGGTACCCCATAAATGCACAGACGTAGCGATTTTCAGAGGAAACCCGTGGTCGTATGCCTCTGTGCCTTGATATTAATAACCGTGCAATGTCGGTACCTACCTGTTTAACCTACCTTTGTAATAAGGTAGGTATCAATTGCTTGCAGGCAGCCATTTATAGTTATATGGAGGCATACGACCACGGCTTTCCTCTGAAAATCGCTACGTCTGTGCATTTATGGGGTACCTAGTTAAGAAGACAAGAATTATTTCTTGTTTCTTACTTTTAAGATCGCAGGTTTTCCGTAGGCGGGTTTTAGTTTCTAGAACTTATTTTTTATTTCACACTTTTTGGTTAAACCAGTGATATCTACGTACATACTACAGAACTCATACAAACACATACATGACAACTATTCAAACTCCATGTTACACTTTCAATCTATATTTTCATCTCAACATATTGTACTAGCGGGCATCCGCGACTTCATAGTCATCTACACCACAGTTACTTTTCAAAGTAGATAATAATTATAGTGTTACCCTATAATTATTATCCACTTTGAAAAATCCTAAAATATTGCAAATTTTTTGATAGAGTACATAACACTAAAAAAACTACACAAAAAGTACCTAGATAGGTAGGTACCTACTTTTGAGCAGAGATGCTCAACGCTTTCCTGTTTCAAAGTAAGTAGCGTAATCCGTTTCGGATAGGTACGAGTGTGGATCAAAGATGCCTTTTATTTTATTTTAACGGGGCGCTGCGACCCCAAAGCCTGATAATCTCACACTGATAATCTGTCCATAGTACGAGTATATGTAAAAAGTATCTATTTCCTTATTGCAGCGGGGGGCTGCGTCCCCCCAAACTGACACAATGACTTATTTGTCCACAGTAGAGTTCAAGAAGTGTTTTGTTTATTTTGGCGGGGGGCTGCGCCCCCCCCTAAACCCCCCCACACAGTGACAACTTTGTCCAGTATAGTTCAAGAAGGTTTTGTTTCATTTTGACGAGGGTCTGCGCCCCCCAAACCCCCCTACACAGTGACTTCTTTATCCATAGTAGAGTTCAAGATGTGTTTCGTGTTTTTTGGCGGGGGGCTACGCCCCCCAAACCCCCCATACAGTTCCAACTTTGTCTAGTAGAATTCAAGTAGTGTTTTGTTTAATTTTGGCGGGGGGCTGCGCCCCCCAAACCCTCCTACACTGTGACTACTTTATCCATAGTAGAGTTCAAGAAGTGTATCGTTTCTTTTGGCGGGGGCTACGCCCCCCAAACCCCCCCCACACAGTGACAACTTTATCTAGTAGAATTCAAGAAGGGTTTTGTTTAATTTTGGCGGGGGGCTGCGCCCCCCAATCTTTCCTACACACTTTGTTCATAGTATGAATGTGAGTTCAAGAAGTCTTGTAGTTTATTTCAAACTTCCCTTTTAAGACACGCTTTACAAATTAAAATCACTCCTTGAACTCATGATAATAAACAACTTTGAGGGTTCTTTGTCAGAGTCTAAAAATGTTTGCTTTTTCGTACACGTTACGTGGGCAAAATGTACCTATTGAGGGACCGAAAATGTTTGAATGCCAACAAAGTTGATTCCATAGGTAGTACAAGTTGTAGGTAGGTAATTTAGCTTAAAACTAGCCAAAACAGTCAACATAATTCTAAAAAGGCCTGATTTGGCAAGCTGTAGGTAAGTAATCAGTAGTTTCAAAGTAATTATGATAGAAAAGACAAGACGTTAAAAGACATATTTACAAGTAAAACCGCGTGCTAAACCTAGTGATATATATAATATTTGGAATGTATTCGCTGAGCCCTTTCATTTGATACCCCACACATTATCCTTTGTAAAATTTAATATTTTTCGTCACGACTTCTTGTCCACTAGTTTACAAGCAAATCCGTTCGCAAAACCTAGTGATATATATATTTTTGGAATGTGCTCGCTGAGCTCTTGAATTTGATACTCCACACAACACCTTTTACAAACTTTTATTTTTTTCTTCGTGACTTTTTGCCCACTAGTGGGCAAAGTATTGAACTTATTGCAAAACTAGGTATCCTATGTCACCCGCCGTATTATTACGAATCTTTTGACACCTCATTCATTAAAATCGGTTCAGTAGTTTAGACGCTACGGTGGAACATACATACATACATACATACATACAAACATACATACATACATACATACATACATACATAGAGTGCCAAAAACATTACCCTTCCTTTTGGCTTTGCCGTAGTCGGGTAAAAAATATATATTTTGTAATGTAACAAAAAATTTAAGGTTTACGGAATTTTTCCTTATGTGTGGTATAAAACGTTGCTTCATGCCAAATTTCAAGATTCAAGGTCGACTGGAAGTACCCTTTAGGTTTTGATTCCCTTGCAAGTACTTGCGAGTTTCAAAATATGCAGCTTAAATTGCTGTTTCTTTTGATTGCGTTGACATAGAAGTTTGATTTTGCTACAGCTTAAAGGTATTATAGACCTGAGTATTTGGTATGAATTTCAATTTAATACCTCTACGCGTTTATGAGGAAATGGGTAGTAAGTTTAAGATTATTAAAAAAAAAAAAAATTTTGTGATGTAACTAAAAATTTATGGTTTTCGTAATTTTTCCTTTATCTATGCTATAAGACGTTGCTTCGTACCAAATTTCAAGATTCTGAGTTGACGGGAAGCACCCTGTAGGTTTTGATTCCCTTGCAAGTGTCGAAAATTTGCGGCATAAATGGCTGTATCTTTTGATTGCGTTGGCTTAGAAGTTTGATTTTTTCACAGCTTCAAGGGACAGTAGACCTGAGTAATTGATATAAATTTCAGCTTCATACCTCTACGCGTTCCTGAGAAAAAGGGTCGTGACAGACGGACGGACGGACAGACGGACAACAAAGTGATCCTATAAGGGTTCCGTTTTTTCCTTTTGAGGTACGGAACCCTAAAAATGACGTTTTAGACAGTGACAGGTATACAATATCTGTCAGATAAATGTTATCTCTAAGTGGTGAAACGGGGCCTTAGGCCCACTTGCGCAGCCAAATAAACCCGGAGTTAGCTGCTAACACAGGGTTAAATAAATAATTTGTATTGATTTATATTGTGTGTTAGCAGCTAGCTTCGGATTTGTTGTGTTAACTTTGAGCTGAGCAAGTGGGCCTCAGTGGTATAAATCCTAAGTATTTATATTATAAATATCTATGTTGGATGGATGTATCTGATGTTTTCACGCAAAAACTACTGAGCAGATTTTTATAAAACTTATCAAAACTGAAGGTTATGTAAGCTTCAGTTTGAAAATCAGAATAACACAAAGAATATACAAATTGATCACAATTTACAAAGCACCAAACAAAATAAGCGTCAGATATCAAAGACCTTTACAAAAGCAATCCTCAAAATTTTTCCGAATACTTAATTAAAAAATCTGCTTAGTGCATGTCGAACTCGCGCAGGAAGGGTTCCGTCCATTCACTTTTGATATCGAGCAAAAAAGGCACAAAATATGTTTTTTGTATAGGAGCCCATTAATCATTATTATATTGTTCTATTTTTAGTATTTGTTGTTATAGCGGCAACGGTAATACAACATTTGTGAAAATTTTAACGCTCTAGCTATAACAGTTCATGAGACACAGCCTGGTGACAGACAGACGGACAACCAAGACTCAGTAATCGAGTCCCGTTTTCAAACTTTACGTACGGAACCCTAAAAATATCTGGTCCTTTGTGAATAGACAAATTTCATTTTGGACTAAAGCGGACTATTTGATTCAATATTGGGTTATAAATTAAATGTTCTTTGTCTTTATTAATTTATTTGTGTCTCATCTTTCTTTAAATTTGATTTAGTGAAGTGTTGTCTCATAGACTCATAGAGTATCATTAGCCATTATAGAGACTAAAGGTCTATCTACACAGATCCGGGCCGTGCCCGGGACGTGTCCAGGCCGTGGTCCGTCAGAAAGGAAAACAATACGTCGTCATGACAATGTGTGTGAACAAATCCATAGAAAATGTATGGAATATTATTTTTTCCCTGACACGTCCCGGACACGTTGTCATGACGACGTATTGTTTTACCTCCTGACGGGCCACGGCCCGTACACGTCCCGGGCACGGCCCGGATCTGTGTAGACCTTAATATAGAACAAACAATGAAGTAGAAATTGCAGGCACAAGTGAGAACAAAAGTTGTAGCAATTGTAGTCAAAGCTAAATCGATTTTTTATATACAGGGTGTAACAGAAAGGGTATATAAAGCCGAAACACAGCGATAGTCCTCATGAAACTGAACATCTTTCCCCAAGGAACATGGGTCGTAACACGAAAAAAAAAATTTCGCCTCTCCATACAAAATGCCCGATCGCTGATCTGCTTTATATACCCTTTCTGTTACACTCTGTATACATACATACATACTTACTTACATACAATATGTAGGTACGAATCTTTCCCATCAAGGCAGACAGAGACTACTTCTATCCACGTGCTACGATCCAAACATACTTTGTTTGGATTTTATACTTCTAATAATACCTATTTATTCTTATAATAATCATATTTTTAGGTGACATAACGATAGCTATATAAAAAAAAAAAATAAGTTGAAGTGCGAGGCTACTTTTTAGAATAGGGATGATGACTACATTAAAAAATTCAAAAAATAATTAGTCCGTCTTTTAGGCTATTAAAAAATATTTGAAACACATTTTTCACCTGATCAAACACAAATAAATACAAAGATACAGAGCATCGAAGTTACGAAGGGGGAGTATTGACTTCACTCCTACGTAAAAATCCTAATGAGGAGTGACGTCACGAGCAACTTTAACCCAGTGTATCTTTGTCATTTTTAGTTTAAGAGACAAAAGAAAAAATACACGCGAATATTTTAAAATAATCTATGTGATGGACTAAAAAATGTTTTTAGTCATCATGCCCATTTGATAGATAGTTAGAAATACTTTATTGCACACAAAGATACGGACAAAACTTAGAACTATAAAATTGTGCGCAAAGGCGGCCTCAATTTAAGTAAATTAAGGAATACGAGAACGAAGGTGTATGTGAAATCCGCCAACCCGCACTTGGCCAGCGTGGTGGATTACGGCCTAATCACTCTCTGTATGAGAGTAGGCTCGTGCCCCTCGGTGGGGACATATATGGGCTGATAAAGAAGAAGAAGAAGGAATACGAGTATTTAAGTAACACGTCGATATAGGTACGTAAGTATCAATTGCAATTCGTTACTCTTGTATTATTTCCCTTTGCTAGTTCAAAAACACAAACAATTTTCCCCAAAAATCCTCCCTAATTTTCTTCGCTGCCATTTCAGTATTTTGCGTCACTCGTACTTATTTTAAAGGTGCTATACACTCGCGGTTTGGCCGCTGATACCCTGCGTTTTATCTTTTATATGAAACTCAGAATATACTCAGAATATACAAATCACAATAGTCCTAATAATATAATAATTTGTGGCAATGTATGGATGGACGGTTGTGACGATGTTCTTTGCTCACATAAAAACCACTGAACAGATTTTAGTGAAACTTAATAATACTGTAGCTTGCACATCAGAATAACACAAAAGCTACATTACTTTAAGATATTTTGTTTCTTTTCAAGATATGTTGATAATTATGCATACTTACGAAGTTGCGGTCAGCCTTTAGTAATCAAATAAATTGACAGTAAAAAATTGTGTAATAAGTATCACAGCTTTATAGAAGTCTATTTTAAACTGACTTCAACAACCAAATTTAATACTTGTAGTCAAATACCAAGAGTCTATTTTAAACCTTCGTCTACTAAATTGAATACCAAATACCATTACCGTTTTTTTTTCTCCGTATTAGCTGAACCGCAGCCAAACCCAAAAGACAACTGATCGTCGGATTTACTTATCGCAATTTCATATTAAACGTCAAACTAGTTTAAGGCCAAAACACACCGGATGCGTATGCGTAGACGTTTGCGTACCTCTGAGTTGTAATGTATGGAACTGTCACCTCTTGCGTCTACGTTACGCAAGCGGGGACGGTTATACGCATCCGCTGTGTTTTGGCCTTTAGCGATTCAACCGCAAACGCGTAAAGGCCAAGCAGTAGTTTGTTACGGAGGGTGAAGTTCGACGCCCCAGACAAGTTTTTCCTTTGCAACTGATTAATGATACTTTGTGGGTAGTTAGCTACGGTAGGGTCATTGGTTTTGTTTTACTTCTAGTTTGTATATTTGTGGTGCTTATTCGTATACATTCGTGCATTTAAGTATGTAGCTAGAAAGTTTCATCAAAATTTCTTCAGTTATTTATTTATAGCTGTACCCGCGACTTCGTCCACGTGGAATACTGAGTTTGGCGGCGCTCGCGTCGCGTTTGCTTAACCTGCGCTATTGAAATCAAAAGTAGCCTATGTCCTTTCTCAGGCTATAGCCTATCTGTGTGCCAAATTTCGATTTAATCGGTTCAGCCGTTTTAGCGTGAAAGCGAGACAGACAGACAGACAGAGTTACTTTCGCATTTATAATATTAGTATGGATTAGTATGGATTCAGGTTACCAACCGAATGAAAATTAATATCATTTAAGAGATACAAAGGTTAACTATGGAAGTTCAATGCCATTCCAATTATACGCAACCACGACATGCATAAAAATTAAGAAAGTAAATAGGTACAGATACAGACATAATAAATTAACTTAAAAGTAAAAGAAAAAGTAAAAAAAAAGACTATTATGCGATAAAGACTTACAATCATCCTCACATT
Organism: Anarsia innoxiella; assembly: GCA_947563765.1. Classification (NCBI taxonomy): domain Eukaryota; kingdom Metazoa; phylum Arthropoda; class Insecta; order Lepidoptera; family Gelechiidae; genus Anarsia; species Anarsia innoxiella. The sequence continues at coordinate 1,509,663 of OX387402.1, forward strand.
CAACTATCAGCAAAAACATTTATAACATAAATGGGATAGTTAGACTATGAATGCGAACAAAATCGTGGTAGAGTCCATTTCACGAAAGAAGTCCCCTAGCCGCGGCGCTGTATTTCATGTCAAAATTGATAATGTTGCCATTTTTGAGTACAACATCTACCTATATTATGTTTATTTCACTTGTTATTTTATTAAATAATATTATTTCCTGCATATTTCGACTGTTCTTGTCATTCCATGAGTAGGGTGATATGTATTTTGATAAAAATGTCTACTTAGCAATATTTCTGTTATGTAAAAAGTGTATTTTTATTAAGATAACTAAGGAGTTTTCTACCTACGATCAGGGAAAAGGTCAGAAAATAGGGAAGATAGACCTGTCAAATTTAGTTCCAAAAATATCCGGGGGACTTCTTTCGTGAAAAGCAGTCTAAGCAGCTAGCGTTAGGGTTACGTCACATCTGCGTTACGCACCGCGCCGAAAGTTCAGCGGCATGTATGCGTCGCAATTTCAGCTGATGTGTCATAGGTGACTTGAACCACATTGCGAGCGTATTGAACCGAACGTTCGGCGCAGTACGTTACAGATGTAACCGCACACTTAACTATGAATGAGATCGCTCGGTGAAACAAATGAACGCTGTATATTTCGCAACTATCTCTACCTCTTAGTGCCAAAACACACGGTGAAACGCAACTGAAACTGCTAGTTACTTTTGAGTTGACATACGACTCAACTGAAACGAACGTTTCAAACTAATTGCGTCGTATGTGGTTTTCTAAGGACGTCTATAGTAGAAACTGCGATACAACTCAAAAGTTTCAGTTGCGTTTGCAGTTGCGTTTCACCGTGTGTTTTGGCGCTTAGGCCCAGAACACATTATGAAATGCAACTGAAACTGCTAGTTACTTTTGAGTTGCATCGAAGTTTCTACTATAGACTCCTTTAGAAAACCACACACGACGTTACTGAAACGAAACCTTTCAAACTAGATGTTTGTTACTTAACTAGTTTCAGTTGCGTTGCAGTTGCGTTTCAGCGTGTGTTCTGGGTCTTACACCCACTGATATTTCTGAAGGATTTTAAAACACGATCTATGTATTATGTTACAGTACTGTGATTTAAGTAACAAGAGGGTTTATCCGTTGCCGTTTGGACGCGGGTTTCTAATCCTATTCGCTTCCCAAACGAGTTACGCGGGTAATTAAATAAATCAGAGATAATTGTATTGCGTCCAGATATTGTTGGTTAGGGTTGCCAAAGGTCAGACAGTATTTTGTTAGACTCTAATGGTACACGTATCTACACACCAAAGCCGCCGGCTTTTTTGACAGATGCCACTTGTATGATGTAAAGCCGCCGGCCTAGCCCGGTGGCAGGCGGCTTAGGTGTGTATACAACATTAGACTCTAAGGTGAGCATTCAGGAATTAATCTGAAATTGAACAACACGAGTCGAAATACAAAAAAAGAAGTTGTTATATATTTTTTATTAAATTAATCAAAACAGTCTGCTAATTTACAATATTCTCAGTTGTGTGTTATCAAAATATTTAACTACTGTAAGAAACTAAATAGTTATTATTTTGTATGTAAAACTCATAATAGAAGAGCGGGATCTCCTGACACAAGTATCTGTTGTATACTTACTAGGTAGATCTCGAATTAAGATTACCCATATTGTAACTAAAACTTAAGAAAGCAATAAACTATTATTATTATTATTATTATTGTGTGGGCAGAGTGTCAATGTCATGTTTTGACACATTTGGTCGCAATCAGTGTAAATCATTGTTTAGTAGAATACCAAATGTGTCAAAAATGCCATTGACACTCTGCCGACACACAACTATGGCTATTTTAAATTAGCAAACTTGGGCCCCTGGTTACCCCCTTACTTACAGACTTGGGCTAACTTTATCTGTATTTATCCAAATAAGTAAATACACAGATAGTTAGCCTGTCATGTCCCTCTGCTGGGCAAAGTAATAATTAGTAACCCGCTTAAGATGTGCTCTGTTTACAATGAGCATTGTGTTCAGTTATTTTTAAATCACTAGTCAACAGTATTTTATAATTAAATACCTACCTATCGTGTTATTCTCATTTTCATATTTATTTTAATATTATATTTTTTATCAATATTGTATTATTCCCCTTTAAGTCCTCGAAAGTGCTGTGTATAATTGTAAAAGGATCTCAGATTTATATTTATAATTTATGAATGTTATTTAGATAATGTTACAATCTGTTGTCTGTTGTTGTACCTATTTGAAATAAATAAATAAATTAAAAAGGAAATATAAATTCTCTACCTATTTACTTTTTTTTTGTCACACAGGCAACCCTACACAATAAAATGTCTGCCGCATAAATTTTCACTTTTGATCTTCTATCGCAGATTTCTTACGTGCTAATTAGTTGAAAATTGAAATACTTAAACAAACGTTCCCTTTATTACAATTCCGTTTGACCAAAGGCTTTAATGTTGTAATTAATAACGAATTTCCTGTAATTAATTAAGGTTTTAAAGGATTTTCGTAATTCTCTTTTATGTTTTTCTTCTGATTCAGTTCCGGTTTGTCTTTGAGTAATTTGTTATAGTTAAATTAGAACTCTAATTAGGTACCTATCTTTATTTCGTAGGCCGCCATCGTACGCCCCAAAATTATAAAAAAAAAAACATTTTTTTGCATTTTTAGCATAATTAGCGTTTTGAGACCTTTTGGTATCTACACACCAAAGCGGCCGGCTTGTTTGACAGCTGCCATACGTATGACGTAAAGCCTCTAGCCTAGCCCGGCGGCATGCCAGCGTCACGTCAGTATATTGTCGTTTTCAGCTAAATACGCGCTCCGAAAAACCGGATGCAGCTAGCTTAGCATGGCACTCCGTGAGAAGACGTTGTCATGCGTTTGTCACGCTTACGTCTCTGTCTATAGTTTGAAATGTGATAAGGACAGCATGCGTGAGATAATTGTCGCGGAACGCCATGCTAAGCCCCCAGGAATACGGGCGTAAACATTCAAATCGGTGGTGTCGTGTCAGTATCAACATGGACTATACGAGCTTATAAGCACGTCAACGCTCCTACGAGAAAGACGCGCGTATTAAGCGCTTTAAAAAAAGAAGCGTATACGCGCGTATAAAAAACTAACCTTAAATCGCCCATCAACTATTCAAATTATTATAACATACCAACTATTGAATGAAACCTATTTCTAAAAGGACGTAACCTTTTGCTGAAATGTTATAAATTGACTACGAATATCTCGCGCCAACATTCTTGTTAAATATGAAAGGAATTTCTATTCAAATATGGAACGCATGCTAACAATTTAAAAAAGGTGAAACATCGGATTTTTATTAAAAAAATTTTTTCGTAGAAGTTTTTTTTTATTGGAAAACGAGTTTTTATTTAATTAAGGTTTTTTTTGTGTTCTTAGGTTAGGTTATTGACTTCCCTCCACTTGCAGCGATCCAAAAAAGTAAATAAACTTCTTTGTAACAGATTCTAAAGAAGATACTAACCAGTTTTCTATAATAGGCATGATGACTAAACTTTTTTAGTCCATCACATAGCGATTATTTTAAAATATTAGACACGTATTTTTGATTTTTTCTCGTAAACTAAAAATAACAAAGATACACTGGGTTAAAGTTGGTCGTAACGTCACGCCTAAGTACGATTTTTACCTAGGAGTGATGTCAATACCCTCCACTCTGTAACTTGATGCTCTGTATCTTTATATTTATTTGTGTATTTGATCAGGCAAAAAATGATTTTCTAATATTTATTTAATAACCTAAAAGACGGACTCATTATAATGCCATTTTTTAATCATCATCCCTATTACTAAAGGCAAAAAATACCTTCTTAGTCTTCAAAAAGTACTTAATTCTTAAATATGTACTTTCTTATAAAAATAAGAAGCAAATCAAAAAAACATTCCCTTTGTTTTTTCTGCCGACATCTCAAATATTCAGTCACATCACAAATAATGAAAGTACTGTTATGAAATTACATACATTATTACCATTTTACCTGAAGATTCAAGAGCTGTTTGTGGTTATATATGTTATATATGTATTGGCATTGTATTACGCCAGTAATACAGGGTGTAACAGAAAGGGGTTTAATGCCGAAACACAACGATAGTCCTCATGAAACTTAACAACTTTCCTTAAGGAACATGGGTCGTTATCGTAACTCGAAAAAAAAAATTGCATCGCCCATACTTACTAGATCAGCTGATCAGACATTTTGTATGGGGAGGCTAATTTTTTTTTGAGACCCATTTTTCTTGGGGAAAGGTGTTCAGTTTCATGAGGACTATCGCTGTGTTTCGGCATTATACCCCCTTTCTGTTATACCCAGTATAAAGGTAATATTATTTTCTTTTCAATTACTCTTATCCTTTAAATCTTGAACAGAAAAAACGGGCCAAGTGCGAGTCGGACTCGCGCATGTAGAGTTCCGTACCGTACATTCACTAGGTTAACAATAGACTAATAATAATGTCTACCAGTACCCATTATTAATATCGAACAGCGGGCATAGCACGGCGTGCCGCGACAATTATCTCACGTATGCTGTCCTTATCACATTTAAAACTATAGACAGAGACGTAAGCGTGACAAACCCATGACAACGTTTTGTCACGGAGTGCATGCTAAGCTAGCTGAAAAACACAAAAAATACGTTTGTTTTTAAGGATTAAATCATTAATATTCTATTTTTAGTATTCGTTGTTATAGCAGCAACGGTAATACATCATTTCTGATTTGAACGCTCTAGCTAAATAAGATACAGCCTGGCGACAGACAGACAGACAGGCGGACAGACAGGCGGACAGCCAAGTCTAAGTAATAGAGTCCCGTTACCACCATTTGGGTACGGAACCCTAATAAAAGAAAGTCAATACCTACTCGAATCCAATTCAATGCCAATACGACGAAGTTAAATTGAGAAAATATCTAAATAATAAGGGAAGATTATAAAGGGTGGTTTTATCCGTTTTATAGAATTTTGGTAGCGGTTGGTATTTTTTGGTAATTATAGTTTATTTATTCATTAACCATATATTACAGATTACAGTCGTTGCAGAATAAAGGTCTAATATACATACATCCGGGCCGTGGCCCGTAAAAAAAGTAACTAGCAGTTGCAATTGCGTTGCAGTTGCGTTTCGCCGTGTGTTCTGGGTCTAACTGCGTAGCAACCGCCAGTCCGTATAACCCTAGATTAGAGGTAGGTAGCTAATTTAAACTATAAATCGTAATATAAGTACGATTTTTTCCGTAACCGCGCGTAACTGCCCGCAACTGAAATATCGCTTATACATACAGACATAAAAAACAAAAAATGTCTCTCCTGTTCCCGAAAGTTAAGGACACATGTCTCTCCTGTTCCCGAAAGTTAAGGACACTAATTTCTCAACTTAATGCATATCCGCATAATCTGTGCCCGATGTAGTTTTGGCCTGTATAAACATTTTGAGGATTGGCTGCTCCAGTATCCTTAATCATCAGGAACAGGAAAGACAATTTTGAACCTTATGTATACCTACCTTAATAAACAGATTCCCCTATTTACTTACGGCTCTCAGATCTCTTTAAATTAGGATACCGATTGGAAATACACTCGTATAACACGCCATCTAACACTTAACTCGACACACGCCTTAATACAACTTCCTATAAATGGAGACCCAAGTAAAGTATTGCGCAAGTAGAAAGAAATGACATTTTTAATTTCCATGTGCCTACTTCGCGAGTTTCTGTTTGCCGACCCTTACGAAATACCTCAGGCGAAGTAAGAAGGATTTTTTTTCAGATAATGAGGACCTTTGTATGGGTTAATAAAATGTGAAGTAGGTAAATGGGTAGGTATTTTGAAGGCCGAATAAAGAAATGATACAATTTTCGCACGATTCTATAAAGGGCTAATAGTAGAGTGATGTAGGTATATAAAAGGAGTGTATTTTTAGACCTTTCCTTCTGAATTGGCTTCACCCAGTTTGTGGACTAAAAATGTATATACTCGAGAGCAATGAATTCGGGTCACTAAAGAATCCAAAAAACTCGCGATCCAAGAATGCTAGCATAATGAAATAAATTATGTTTAATAGACAATTTTATACTCCTTCAATGTAAGTAATAACATTTATGAGTCACAACATTTTAATAACAGAATATTAAGTAAAGAAAAAAGTGATGATCTAACTTTAAAACTAAAATGTAAAACAATATATTTTTTAAACAATATAGGTACCTAAGCATTTTCTTGAATTTTAACATTTCGCATTGCCTCCTCGTGCTTCCATTCGATATTTGGCATGCTGTATACCAAAATCCGTAAACGAAGATTTCATTTTTATGATATTGATATAAAAGTAACTCAGAAGTTTTATATATTTTTTTTAAAAGTATTTATTGGTCTCTTAAACACATTTTATTTCATAAGGCTAGGATTCTTAGTTTTCGAGATATTTTAGGTTTTTGTTTACCCGACCCGGATTCATTGCTCTCGAGTGTAGTATGTATTCAAAATAAAGTCCTTAATTGATATCTTTAGATTTACTAAAGAGAAGTTTTCATTATTAAAAAGGAAACGAAAGTTGACATTCTTTTTACAAACTCTGAAAACAAAGTAGTGTAACCAGCTATTATTCTATCAAATGTACTTCCAATAAACTCCAAGGAGAGACTCAACAAAAAGATCCAATTTCAATAAAAGCGAGCTCAAAGACGATAAACGTGTCACAGGAATTGCTCACAAAGCTACCGTCTAAGCAGACATTTTATATTTACTTCAAAACACTTTATAACGAAGTAGTTGTGTATTTATGTGTTGGTTATGGTTATAATGTAAATAAGTTGTTTTGTAACTTATATTTTGAGCGAAAGAGGTGTGTTTGGATCGTAGCAAGTGGAAGGAAGAGGATCTGCCTACCCCAATGGGAGAGAGGCGTGACGGATATGTATGTATGTATTTTGACTGGCCAATAGTGGCCAGGGGCCCAAATATGCTATACTAAACGCAAAGACTCGTCTGTGGTTTAGTATAATAATTTACAATATCTTCAATTGTGTGTTAGCAGAGTTTCAATGATAGAGTCAATGTTATTCTTTGACACATTTGGTCGCAATCAGTGTAAGCCATTGTATAGCAAAATACCAAATGTGTTAAAAATGCCATTGAGCCTCTGCCGACACACAACTGAGGCTATTTTTAATTGGCAGACTTTGGCTCCAGACTTAAGACAATATCTGTGTACATCACAGCAAGCTTGTCATGTAAATATGGGAATTTAATTAGGAAACATTAAGGTTAATTAAGGTACCGGTCGTTGTGGAGATCCTTGGGGGAGGCTTTTGTCCAGCAGTGGACGTCCATAGGCTGACATGATGATGATGATGAAGGTTAAAGATTTATACTAAATTAAATATAGTGGCTGCCGGCGACTTCGTACGCATTTATCGTCATATCTTGGAAAATAATCATGATATTTCAAAATAATGTAGCCTATGTATTATACTGATGTCCAAGCTAAGTTATTGTAAAATTTCATTAAAATCTGTGTAGTGGTTTTTACGTGATGAAGTAACAAACATCCATCCATCGGTACAATCATTGACATTTATAAAATTAATAGGATTTAAACTAGATTTATTAACTGGAAAATTCGTCTTAGAAATCAAGTTATAGCTTCTCGATTCTCCAACCTTGGCCAAATTTTATCCGGGTCATAAAATAATAATACCAAACGCTCGAGATCATCCCCAAAGTAAATAGAATTGAGTAATGGGTAGGGATATTCCAATTTTACTCGATAAGAATATTGGGTTTAAGTTTCTCGGGTAATCGAGAAGGAAAGTTCTCGACATTGATTCGTGTTTGTTGATTGAGTTGGGTAAACAATGAAATGATTTTAAAATTCTGTTTCTTATTATAAGTTTTTTTTTATACTTATTTGTCCCATTGCTGGACAAAAGCCTCTCCCATGTTTCTCCACACATTTCTGTTGGTGGTGGCTTCCCACCAATCTTCCCTAAATATGTTCAGGTTGTCGCGCCATCGTTTCTTGGGCCTACCTCGGCGGCGCTGGCCGTCTTCCGGCACCCATTCTGTGGCTATTCTCACCCAACGCTTTGCATGCATGCGACTGACGTGGCCAGCCTAGTATTCAACAAAAAATATATCAATAGCAGAGTCAACCAAAATAATGCAAAATTACAAACAAGAACCGGCAAACAATATGGTATCTACACACCAAAGCAGCCGGCTTTTTTGACAGCTGCCATTCATATGACGTAAAGCCGCTGGCCTAGCCCGGTGGCATGCTGGCGGCTTTGGTGTGTAGATAGCAATACCCAAGCCCGACAGTCACGTGACATATCTCAGTTTTTTTTTCATTTTAATTTATATAGTCATATTATATAATCTTTTTATTCAATTTCAGTGGCTAACACCAAAATATTGCCTTATGATTTAGTTCAGGCTCTATACTAAAAATATACAAAATGCCTACTTATCTACAAAATTCGTAAATGAATGTACTTAACTCAATAACGATATGATATTTATAGGGTAACCAGGTGAGCTAGAGATATAGCTGCATTTAATATTTTTTTAAGAAACTCCTTCCCTCCACTTGCTACGATCCAAACTAACTTCTTTCGCTTCATGTACATTCATCAATCGCCTCATACAAGCTCGTCGGTTTAGGGTATTCCTGACTAATTTTTGATAAGTAATACATATTTGATGTAAGGACAAATTGTTCCCATCCAATTATTTTTTGAGGCTGTATATGTTCAAACGCAAAAGCGTTACAGCCATAGCAAATAGGCATTAAAAACGATAATGTTAAGCAAAATAATTTAATCGAAACAGAATTTAAATCTTAAAATAAGGTATTTGTATTTGTTGGGTACTTTGCCTCTTTGGAAGATAAATTTTTCCTCTAAATACTTATTTTATTCTATGTTTGTATTATTTATTTTAATAAAGTCTTTTTTGTGGTATACTAATTACCCTTAAGCGCCAAAACACACGGTGAAACGCAACTGCAACGCAACTGAAACTGCTAGTTACTTTTGAGTTGCATTCAGTTTCTGAATTATAGACTTCCTTAGAAAACCACGCACGACGCAAGTAGATTCAAACGTTCCGTTTCAGTTGCGTTGTGTGTTTGCGTCGTGGGTTTTCTAAGGAAGTCTATAGCAGAAACTGCGATGCAACTCAAAAGTAACTAGCAGTTTCAGTTGCGTTGCAGTTGCGTTTCACTATGTGTTCTGGGTCTTATACTTAAGACATTTAAGCAATATAATACTGGAAGACTAAAAAACATAATAAGCTAACGAAAATAAAATTTAATTAAGTTTTAAAATTAAAAAGAAACGTTTAAGTTGGTATATTTTTATTTTACAATAATGAATCTTAAATTACAGAGAAAATTTATTAAAAAATTCAAGGTAGAGAGCAACTGATGAAAAGTAATAAAGAAGCAAAATTTTCAGTCGCTAAACAAGTTTTAGATTTATTAAATTCTACCAGACAATTTTTTTTTGCAGTTTATTAGAGCACTAGAGGCTGCCCGCGACTTATCATATCTTAAAAAATAAGATAGTGTGTTATTCTTGATGTGCAAGCGTTTGTTTGTTACAGGCGTTTTCGCATCAGCGGCACCAGTGCGTTTTGTCGTTTGGTGCGTAAAGGATCTAAAACTACAACATATATTGTGAAAAAAAAAAAAAAAGTTATGCTGTCTACGCACCAAAGGCACCGGCATGCCGCCGGGCTAGGCCGGCGGCTTTACGTCATACGAATAGCAGCTGTCAAAAAAGCCGGCGGCTTTGGTGTGTAGATACAATTACAAAAAAAAACCTGTCACACATACGGGTAAAATTTAAGGCGTGATTGAAAGTAGTGTTTTATCGGACAAGAAATTTATGGTGGTCAATTGATAGGTTATGCGGTGAAGAGACTGTATTGTTGTGTTCCTACTAATATTATAAATGTCAATGTTTGTGCCGATGGATTTGAGGATGTTTGTTACTCTTTTACGCAAAAACCAAAGATCAAATAATGAAACAATATTGTAGCATACATATCAAAACAACACAGAGCGTATTTTTGCTTTTTTTCGGTAAAACTGTTTCAAAAAAGAAACTTCTTATCTTCTTCTTCTTCTTCTTCTTATCTTCTTCTTACACGTGTGTTAGTATTTGTAACTAATTCAATATTTACATGTAGGTACATATATGTAGAGGTATATTCGTCTAAAACCATCAAGTAGAGTGCGTTTCACGAAAGAAGTCACCCGGATATCTTTGGAACTAAATTTGACAGGTCTGTTTTCCCTATTTTCTGACCTTTTCCCTGATAGTTAGTAGAAAACCCCGTAGTTATCTTAATAAAAATATACTTTTTACATAACAGAAATATAGGTAAATAAATATTTTTATCAAAATGTATACCAAACTACTCATGGAATGACTAGGACACACGAAGTATGCAATGATTAGTATTATTTGATCAATTACAAATGAAATATAAATAAGGAGAGCAGGTAGGATTCGTACACTTTTTATTTTATGGCATGTAAAAGAAAAACGGATAACTATGGCGAAATGGTTTTAATGCTGTCATACAGCCACACTATTTGGCTTTATATGTAGTGTAGTTCTATTTAGATATAAAGCTAAATTTTCGAGTTATAACGATTTTTCCAAAAAATGGAATTCGTACGAAAGCTCCCCACAGGCGGGGTAGCTTCGTACATAATGTGAGGTAGATTCGTACATAGTGAGAATCTCGGTAAAAGAAATTAAAAAACAATTAAACCAATAATAGTGTTCAACATTTTTTGAGATCTATGAGAAGCAACACTTCAAAATAAGAACAAGAAATTTCTCTTATACTCAATAAATCGTCTTCATTGTCACTATCAGTCTTAATAGTTTTCTATGGTCACTTTCATTTTTTTGTATTCTTATCCTTCCTGTTGTTTCTGACACCAACTTTAACGCTTGTTTCATTTACTTAGCCTTTTGATATATTTCTTGCTCTTGCTTCTTCATTTTCTACATCCTTTAGCTTATTTCTACATTTTTTCCCCATTTTTTTTTCAAAATTATTCAATAATGTGTGTATTAGCAAATAAAAATACCTAGATAATATTTAACCTCTTCTTGTTTATCAAGTTACGGTACATTTATACTGTACGAATCTACCCCACCTATAACTGTACGAAAGTACCCCAATCCAAATTTTCAAATATGTAAACCAAAATAAAAATCACCCATTAACTTATCGCAAAACTCATGTTGAATTAGAGTCTGGCTAATGAAAGCTGATACTGAAAAAGCGCGGCAAATTTAAAAAATATCAGTATAGCAACCCTAAAGTAAAAAGGAAAGTTAAAACAACTCACTTTGATACTTTTTCTCTTCATATTTTGAAATCATACAAAACAATAGTTTTCGCACTTCACTCTTTATAGTTTTATTCATTTTTATAGCATCAACACGGATATATCACAACAAAAATATACGCAAGTCAACCACAACGAAACATCAACAACACGCCATCTTGTTGCGTCAGAGATAGGGATACCATATACTGATTCTGATTTTACCAAATCTTTCGGAAAACAGGTGAAAATAAATTTCTTTAAAATAAAATTGCCAAGTTTTTCTCTAGTAAATAGTGTACCTAATTAATTAAGCTATTTATTAGACCAACTTAAGACTTAGTGTTGCTCTTGAAATGATCCAACACGTACATACGATACTTATTTTTGATGAATACAATTTTAGCACACGTACGAATTTTTAAAACTCATTTTATAAAATGTTAAAAATGAGTTTGTTTTAAAAATGCCTTTTTGGAATTAATTGTTCCTAAGTACTTTCTGTTTAAAATACCCCAATTTGTAGGGTAAATATCCGATGGTAGGAACACTTTAGTGTTGTCATATAAAAAGTTTGCAAAAAAATCCAGTATCTACTTTCGTTAGCCAGACTCTAGCAAACTACGACATTATTTCATCATACATAATAAAGAACAAAAACAATTTGACCATTACTTATTGAATAAGACAATTTTAAATGGATGTCCAAAAATTATTTACGCGGAGCGAAAACACACAATGGTCTGTAGCGGTGAACCCAATGGCAGCATTGTCTCCGCACTACACGTCGAGCCTATGCGTATGAGTAGCCATTACGCACACAGTCACTTAACGAACCAATGTATTTGATAGTGAAGATATGACTACTGTACGAATGCTCCTGCTGTACGAGTCTACCTGTTCTCCCCTATAGGTAAAATTTGTACTCATAAATAGCAACATTGTCAATTTTGACATGCTATACAGCACTAGGGGACTTCTTTCGTGAAATGGACTCTAGACTGCAAACCTATGATCCATACCATAAAGACTATTCTGTACAATTTATATTAGATACCTTACCGTACCATATCTCCTCAATGGCAGTTTAAGGCTATCGCAGCTATTGGGTGGTAACGACTACCCAAACCTTCTGATAAGGATTATAGTCTTTGGACAGCCAACTACCGCCAACACAGGCCAGATACCGCCAACATCTTCCAACACACGCCAACTTGATAGAATTGATATGGATTATCTTTAAGTATAGAATATAAAAGGAGGTGCCATACTGTCTGAATCTGCGTGCCTGGTCTGGCGTAAAATGCCTACCGTTTTCTATGAAATTTCTTATCGTTTGACAGGTCATCTACCAAGAAAACTATGAAAAACTTGCGCCAACCTTGGCACGCTTTCATAAACTCATTTGTATATGAAAAAAAAAATGGCCACTCCTTATATTCCTTCCTCATTGTGGATTATTGATTATAGTTTTAGGACGACCAACTACAGCCAACATAGGCCAGCTACTGCCAGCATATTCCAACACACGCCAATATTTCTGACAGAATTCTTCTTGTGATAAGAGTTGAGTGATTGTCAATTGTTTTTTTTATAGCGCAGATTTCTGTGGTCCGTTTTATTGGTCGAAAATGCGATTGATTGAAATACCTCTGAGATTTTGACGTCTAATGGTATCTACACACCAAAACCGCCGGTCCGGTGGCATAACCCGCCGGGTTAGGCTGGCGGTTTTTCACAGCTGCCATTCGTATGACGTAAAGCCGCCGGCATTATTGTTTAAGCTGCCGGCCTAGCCCGGTGGCATGCCAGCGGCTTTGGTGTGAAGATAAAATTACAAAATACAACATAAATAGATTTGTAGGTTCAACAACAAGTAAATTTTCATCCAGTATATTATCATATAATATAGTATAATATACAATTGAATTTTTCATTCTTCAACCGTGAAGCTAAATTATATAGATGCTGTCTTATTCTGCATTGCAAATTGTCTTCTTTCACTCAAAGCTGGCTACGAACAGTACCGCATTTCAAGACAAGCTTTACTCGACCATTTCAAAGAGATCTTTACTTGACGACAAGTGTTAGGATATTGTGGTCCAGGATATATTGGCTGTCTAACTCATGAGGTTTCTCAATCTTTCTAAATCTAGTACAAGATAAAATGTTAACCGTAATACTCATGTTATACAATGCCTGGGGCTCAAGTCTGCTAATTTATAATATTGTCTGTCGGCAGAGTGTCAATGGCATTTATTGACACATTTGGTCGCAATCAGTGTCAGTCATTGACACTCTGCCAACACACAACTGCGGCTGTTTTAAATTACCAGACTTGGCCCCAGGTTCCTTCTTGTTGTGTATGGTCTGGCTTTTACTCGGACAAGATTTCGGACGTTACTCTACAAGTGTGAACAGCTTCATATAAAATGTTCTGCCACTGGAACTCACAAGTCCGTGTGAAAAGCAAGTGGAATCGAAGCGTAACAGTAAACACATCTTGAAGAAACTAGCACATATTTGATGAAGTAAGGGTTTGAAGTTTTACTTACTCTTTCTTCTTTATAAATTCTTAAAAATAATGGCCATTAATCAAACCTTCAAAAATCGATAGTTCTCTAATGGGCGTCATTAAAAAAAAGGTAAGCCAGGCTTCATTCAAAATTCTTCAAACCCCTTTTTTAGGTAAAGAAAGAAAATAAGTTTACTCAGAACTCTTGTGACAAAAATACATACAAAAATATGTAAATATGTATGTTATGGTAAGGTAAGTATGTTTAAAATCTATGAAATTGTAGCCAAGAAGATGCTAAGAAAACTCCCTTGTAATTAGTCTTTCTTTTGAGATGACACGACAGATTTTCTATTAAAAATTGTAATTATTCGGTAAGAATGCAATCCGTTGCCAGATTAAAAGTGAAGCTATATTAACTGGCCGTTTCGGGTACTAAATGTGGAGACGGAGTCTTTTAAACATACAAAATGGGAAGGTAAATTACGATTCTATTCTTTGTTATAAAGCTAAACGTTATTTTAAACTCAATCTCTCTCTCTCCGTCCCTCTCTATCTATATTTTCTTAAAGTGTAGGTACTCTTAATTTCAGTAATAGAAAAATAATTTCCCAATACCTTATAAATGTATGTACCCTAATGTATTGATTAAAATTAAAATTATAGTTTAATAAAATAAAATAAAAAAAACTCAATTTTTCTTGCCAACATAATCAATCTTGAATTAATTTCTAAATGCTCATCGTTATCAAACATACAATTCAATAATGTCCTACTAATATAATCAAAGTTAAAGTTTGTGCTGATAGATGGCAAGGTACAGAACAAACTTACCCTTTTACACAAAAACCTCTGAACAGATTTTAATGAAACGTTACAATATTATTAACTGCACATTAGAATAACAAATAGGCTATAGGATATAAAGATATTGTGTACATTTTCGAAAGTACGACGATGTATTCGTCGAAGCCGTGGGTAATCTACAAATAAAATGAAGCCGGTTCCACAATAACCTATCCAAGAAAATTTCAAGTAACCAACCGTTGGACCTTAAAAAGAAAAACTGCAGACTTCGGCAGGATAAATTAAAAAAAAAACACCCAACTCAGATTCGCCAGCTCATCCCAAGCTTTGCTGAATCATTTTTAAAAAGCAAACTGCATATTTCTTAATGAACGGTCGGACCGACGGCCTTTTATCAGATGACTTCGAGTCGAGTTGGGACATTTAAAAATGAGTTTTTAGAGTAATCAACCAGGTTGCCTAATTTGTTCGAATTTGATTCGAGAGGATTATGGTCGTTGCTACGAATAACAATACTATAAAAACGTAACCTAACAGGGCTCCAAGTATGCTTATTCAAAATAGCCTCAGTTGTGTGTCGGCAGAGTGTCAATGGCATTTTTTGACACATTTGGTCGCAATCAGTGCAAGTCATTGTTTAGCGGATTACCATTGTCAAAAATGCCTGACACTCTTCCGACACAGATTTGAGGCTATTTTAAATTTAGCAGACTTGGCCCCAGCACGATACTGTAAACTGATTTGCAATGGGTACTGCATATAACCTACAGGATTTTCATGAACAAACAAACTCTTAAACATTATCATTCATTTGTTTTTTTTTTCAAATAGCTCTTGTAGCCAGCCCATGCGTAAGATCTAGAACACACGGTGAAACGCAACTGCAACGCAACTGAAACACTGCTAGTTACTTTTGAGTTGCATCGAAGTTTCTACTATATACTTGTTTAGAAAACCACACACGACGCAACTGAAACGAAACGTTTCAAACAAGTTGCGTCGTGTGTGGTTTTCTAAGGAAGTCTATAGCAGAAACTTCAATGCAACTTAAAAGTTTCAGCTGCGTTTTCCCGTGTGTTTTGGCGCTTAGCGCCAAAATATACTTGTTTAGAAAACCACACACGACGCAACTGAAACGAAACGTTTCAAACTATGTAGTTGCGTCGTTTTCTAACTATCAGTTTCAGTTGCGTTGCAGTTGCGTTTCACCGTGTGTTTTGACGCTAAGAGTTCTGAATTGCACCCCATAGCACAAAAGTTACGTTACATTCATTCAAACTTCAAAAAATGCAATTAAATCCAATGGCAGTAACGCTTAAAACAATAATACAAAACAAAACCTAAATAACAGATCGAATACAATGAAATTCATCACGGGCCATGTTAATCTCGAGTAATTCACGAATGTAACGTAACGGTACACGATATAATAAATATAACAATCAATCAATGCCGGCGGTAATGACATTTATTTAGCTGGAACACGCCTCGGGTCAACCCGGTACCGAACATTAAATTGGAGATTCTATATGTTAAGGGGATGGATTTAGAACAACAACAAAAACGGCTTTCCGTTTGACATTTGTTTTTTTTTTGAAATGGGAATTCGTTTTGTGTATTCTGCTAATCTTCTATAATATAAAATTGAATCGCAAAATGTGCTGGTAAGCGCATAACTCAACAACGCATGGACCAATTTTATCAATTCTTTTTTTAAATGTTCATTGAAGTCCAAGGATGGTTATTACGGTGAGAAAAATCGAATGATTGCCGGGAAAGCTCTTTAAGGCGGAACAAAGTTTGCCGGGACAGCTAGTGTCAAATAAAGTAAAGCTAATTGTAATAATAGTAAGTATTATTATATAGTTTACTATAAATACGTACATATTAGACAAACAAATCGCTATCTAAAGTCTGGGTTCGTATGTATAAAATGTCATGTACTACACAATACATAATTAAAGTGAGCCTGACTTCACTTGCCATTGACAAAATCCATAAAAGTACCTTGTTGCATCTTTTATAAAAACCAAATTGACTAAATTGCCTTTTATTTGACTATTTGAATCTGAAGAAACAATCTTTGAAAAAAGATGACGATCATAACACAATACTAAACCCAAACAAAACTGCCCTTAACAAAAACAATCAATCCACATCAGAACATAGCATAACTCGAATTACTTTCGCGCGCAAAATTCCCGATGTACAAACAAAACACTGTCGGGCCCAAACGCGCCAAAATTATTACTGTCATATTTTTCAAGTGGAAACGAGCATAATTATTCCGAGTATACTGGGTGCTTAGGCTAATTTATATACCTACCTACTGACATTTTCCAGATATGTAATAAAAGTATTTAAGGCTGATTAGAGTGACGACGTAGGTACTTAAAATAATATTATGTTGACGTTTGGTTGGCGTGGCTTGTTGGCGTTTGGTAGTGAGCCTGCTTGCTACAGGTAGTGGGATCGATTCCCATTAGAGACATTTATGTATGTATGTAATATACCTCTAAAATTATATTAACTTCACTTGAAGTTGACAGAAACTAAAATAAAAGTTGCTATTTAAAAAAAAAACTATTATACTCATTATGGTTCGTCACGTCGCGTAGTACGTTTTGATCCTCGAAGTGACAGTTGACACTCGTTATTCTTAGGTCGACACCGTGTCTTACCTAGAATAATATTCCTAAAATATATTCACCCAGTATATTCGTCCTTAACATGTGTCCCCCGCAATAGGACCTCAAATTGATCGGTCCCAGGTAATGTTATGGGCCTTTTAAAAGAACAAATTGGTTGTAATGTTGTTTTTATGCGGCATTGACGTTAATAGGTTTTTAGGCTTGACGCTTTGAGGGACCTTTTTTTGGGGCTCGGAAAATGTAGTGTAAATGGGGATACGGGGCACGTAACATAGGTATCTAATATATAAATCGTACTAACATTAATGTCAATGTTTGTGCCGTTGGATGGATGTGAGGGAGTTTGTTACTCTTTTACGCAAAAACTTCTGAACAGATTTCAATTAAATATCATAATAAAAATAATATCATCAGCATTATATTTAAGAGTCTTGACGGTCTAGCATCCGCCATTTTGACCTATCTTCTGCTCTAACGCTTTGACTTCTTGTTACGACGTGATTCTCCTTCAATTGAGCAGCGTAGGTACGTCGTCGAAGACCACGACGGGAAGAGAGGGAAAGGAACCTTTCCCTCTCTTCCCGTTATATTATTTTAAGATATCACGATTTTTTCCAAGTTAGGACAATAAATGAGTACCTACAGAGTTGCGGGCAGCCTCTTGCCTTAAATAACAATACATACATACATATTCGTCACGCCTCTTTTCCATTTTGGGGCAGGCAGAGACCACTTCCTTCCACTTGCTACGATCCAAACACACTTCTTCATTGTAATAATAATACCAGTCCATTTTATAGCCCAAATATAATAGAACGCTTATACCTCGGTCAGTTGCTAATCCCGATTTGCATTTGTTTCATCTGCATTATAAACTTCGTACCTTTACCTAAATCATTTGAATCCACGGAATTTAGAATAATAATATTTGAAATGCTGACGGTTGAGAGTAATCCTTTGGGATGAAGATCGGACCGATTTCTAATTCTATTTTGATTTAAATAAGGGATGTTTTTGTTTGGAAGTTACTGGGGTTTTATACCTGTTTTAAAAATAGGGATGACGATTTATGGTCTGTCTACACACATCCGGGCCGTGCCCGGGACGTGACCGGGCCGTGGCCCGTCAGGAGGGAAAAAATACGTCGTCATGACAACGTATGTGAAGGAATCCATAGAAAATGTATAGAATGATATTTTTTCCCTGACACGTCCCGGACACGGGCCAGATGTGTGATAGACCTTTAAGGTAGATATTTTTAAAGATAATTGAGCACAATGTTTAAATGTGAAATTGGATTGCAATTAACTAGAAACACGCTTGTCATATGCAACGCCATCCCACATTATATGCCTGGTCTGGCGCAAAATGGCTACCTTTTTGTATGGAATTTCTTATCGTTTGACAGGTCATCTACCAAGAAAACTATGAAAAACTTGCGCCAACCTTGGCACGCTGGCATAAACTCGTATAGGGAAAAAAAAGTGGCACCTCCTTATGTATTCTATACTCAAAGTTAAGATGTAAATTTGGATTGCAATTAACTTGAAACACATTTGTCATATCGTCGGTGATACTGCAAAACCGCAAATCTACAATTTGCAATACTGCGTAACTACAACCTGAAAAAATTTTTTAGGAGACAGTTCAGGCGCGAGCAAATGATATCCATGTTACCGCGGCGCGCTAATTTCAATTTCGCTATTTCTTGTATTTACGCGGTATTGCATATGGTACATCAGCGGTTTTGCAGTATCGTCGACGATATGCAGCGCTATCCCACATGGCGTGTAACAGTGTGTTTCGATTCATAACATTTCTATGGAGCAGATTTCACAATGCATTACGTACATTACATTGCCTACATGGGACCAATCTCTATCTTTACCCCCTCCACCTTTCATGGGACCCCAGTCTACTAAATTTACAATAATCTCAGTTGTGATTCGGCAGAGTGTCAATGGCATTTCTGACACATTTGGGCGCAATCAGTGTAAGCCATCGTTTAGCAGAATACCAAATGTGTCAAAAATGCCATTGGCACTCTATCGACACTTATCTGAGGCTATTTTAAATTAGCAGACTTGGGCCTCAGGACGGTGTAAAAATGATGACCAAAAATTTTTACCTAATACAATAAGGCCAATTACTAATTATTAATATAATATTACATAACTAAAGCTATTTTAAATTAACAGATTTAAGCCTCTAACAATATCACACATGAAACTACCGTTTTACTCAATCCCATTAAAACGCAACTTTAAACTCGTAATGCGATTGCACAAAAGGCTCTGGCTGGATCCATTTCACAAATTGCAAAGTCCGAAATAATTTCTGTTAGGTAAGAGTGGATTGTTTGCGGTGGATGCCCTAGGGTGTGGCCAGGTTTCAAATTGTGTGATACTCTTGGTAAGTACTAATAATACCTAGTAGCCGTATTGTACTGTACCTGTGATCGCATCTTTAAAACTAAGTTCTGATTTGCAAGCCACATCAGGGGGCTTAGCACGGCGTGCCCCGACAATTATCTCACGCATGCTGTCCTTATCACATTTAAAACTATAGACAGAGACGCAAGCGTGACAAACGCATGACAACGTCTTGTCACGGAGTGCCATGCTAAGCTAGCAGGGCCCACCACCCACACTAACAACAAACCCACATACAGGTACCTAAACTACGTGGTAACTACGTAAGTGTGGACAATATGATAATGATAATGATGATGATGCAAGGTAGGTATAGCATTAGATATTGTGTTATTGTCACTCTATCAAAGTGTGTTTGAATCCAAACAAGTAGAAGTTAGTCTCTGCCTACCCCAATGGGAGAGGCGTGACAGATATGTATGTACCTAAGTACACTCGTAAATTTGAATTCTCTCTTCTTGACATGTTATTTAAAAAAATACCTACTTCCAATAATGAAAGCTCTAAAAATCAATGGTTAATTATCAGAATTTCCGAAGTACGTATTCAAGTCTTGCCTCACGCAGCTTTTATTATTCACGTGGCGCTCTGTCCGCAGCGAAAGCTTTAAGCTCGGCTCAGAAAAGCTTTCAACAATTAAATATTGAAGTCGCCTCAACAGACTGACAAAGGTAGACTTCGCTTTTGGCATGTTTTGTTTAAAGTAATGTTAATAACAATGGAAGGTGAGGCTGTTTAGATATACAGGGACCCAGTAAATAAATAGCCTCAGCTGTGTGTCGGCAGAGTGTCAGTGGCATTTTTTGACACATTTGGTATTTCTGCTAATCTAAACAATGGCTTACAGTCAGGCCAACTTATCTGTGAACTGAACGGCGGCGCTAATAGTAATACAAAATTGTATTTCTACCATTCGCAGCAGTTCTGGAATTTGACATTTCCGTATTAGTGGCCGTAGTTCCAATTACGGCCGTTTCACAGATAACTTGGTAGCTCTGTAAACTGATTGCGACCAAATATGTGAGAAAACGACATTGATACTCTGCCGACACACAACTGAGAATATTGTAAATTAGCAGCCGTGTGCCCTAGGGTGTATAAAAATTTCATTAAAAATTTTAAATTGTCAAAATACTAGAATCTAATTAAATAACACACTGTAGAGTCTAGCGTAAAATTAAATTACACGCGTAACAAAAGACAATAGCAAAATCAAAATGGACGTCCAAATATATTTCAGTGGAACGTAAATTCTGAACTCACAAAACATAAAGCTAGTTCGTCCAAAAGTAAAACTGCATAACACAAAAGTGCAAACTTTTTGATTCGGAGCCTACCCGCGACGGATATGTACAGCCCGCGGCCAGAATATTAATGAATTGGAAAGAAAAAAAATTGTGGATTTGTGGCTAGGAGACTGGCTTTTTTAGCTTATTGGTATTGACAGAGCGGTTTAGATTAAGAAAATAAATCAAAATATTTGTTGAAATATTAAATAACTGAAAAAATCCAATCATGATCTTTCATGTGATAATAATTAAGTTGAATAAGGTTAAAAGTATTAGTTTACATTGAATTACGTTTTGTTGGTTATTTTACAAAAGACGTCATTCGCTTTATCCACATTTATGTACCAGTCGCCTCATTAGGGCTTCGGTTTAGGGCACTCCTGACATAGCCTTTCTATTCTATTTAAGTAGATACCTACTTGTTTTTGTTAATAAAATCTAGCGTTATTCCAAAACGATGTTTAAATATGTAATAATTCTAAAACTTATTCAGTTTTAAGTCATGACACGTCATAGACAAAACGTCATGGTCGCAAAGCATGGTCGTGACATTAAACTGAACTATTTCTAGAATTATAATTAAAACCTCGTTTTGTAATAAAGCTGAAAGGGTTTTGGTAAGTGCTCACTTGTGTATTTTAATTTTAACTTCTAACATTCCACTGACCCATTATAAACCCAGACACAATAGATTTTCCATTGTTCTTTTTTTTCTGGGATGTGAAAGATTAATAAATTAAAAAGAATAAATCTGTCACATCCCTGTCAAATAAAGTGATCAATTTCCCGCGCATTTAGAGCCACCGATCGAGCAGAAAACACGAGACTGAAAGATACACGGTTTTTGATATCGGCACGTTTGCGTACATGCATATTCATTATTCTCCGGATACTCTCTACGTGTTTGTATTGGGTATCGTTGAATTGTGGATTACAAAAGAAATTTGAATAGCCCTGTTTTGGTTTAAATCTGTTTTTGCGTATTTATTTTGTGATTGCAATTCTACTTATACTGGGTATAACAGAAAGGGGGTATAATGCCGAAACACAGTGATAGTCCTCATGAAACTGAACAACTTTCCCCAAGGAACATGGGTCGTAACTCGAAGAAATTTTTAGGATCGCCCATACTTACTCGATCAGCTGATCGGGCATTTTGTACGGGGAGGCGAATTTTTTTTTTCGAGTTGCGACCCATGTTCCTTGGGGAAAGTTGTTCAGTTTCATGAGGATTATCGCTGTATTTCGGCATTATACCCCCTTTCTGTTACATCCTGTATATCTCTACATTAATATCTGTCACGCCTCTTTCCGATCGGGGTAGGCAGGTAACACTTCCCTCCACTTGCTACGATCCAAACAAAATCCTAAGACATCTGGAAATAAATCGTAATGTTTTTTTTTAAATTGATGTTGTGTCAATTATAATAATCACACTAATGTGTCCAAGGTATGTCCCCACCAGTGCGCTTCCACGTTCATCTTACGTTTTCTTTTTAAGCATGCGTGAAAAACCATAGCGCATACAATAGCCTCACAAATGAGCACAGTAGCGCTTGACGTAAAACGAACTGAAAGATGAAACGCAAGCTGAACATGAAAACAAAAACTGATGCGCACTGGTGGGGATATGCCTTAATTGTATTATTTTGTGTAGGTTAATATCTTGGATTAATGCTTGAAGGTTAAAGAAAACATATACGCTTAGGAGAAGCCATACCGTCTGGATCTACGTGCCTGGTCTGGCGCAAAATGGCTACCTTTTTGTATGGAATTCCTTATCGTTTGACAGGTCATCTACCAAGAAAACTATGAAAAACTTGCGCCAACCTTGGCACGCTGTCATAAACTTATTTGTATATGAAAAAAATGTGGCACCTCCTTATATTATATTCTATACTCAAAGAATATACGTGATAAAATTAAAAAGAAATAACAAGTACCTACAAACAGAACAAAATTAAACAAAACAATGCGAAACACAAGTATAATTCTAAGAAATGGAATGTTCTTTAGGTAAGAAATCTTTAAGTAAACAAATACGAACTTTTTAACTTCTCTTTTTTTAATTAGGTAGATTCTTTTTGAGTTTTTTGTATTTAAGCGAACTGTTCACTGGCCATTTATATTGTCATTAAAAATATAGAAAGTAAAAATAAGTAAAAAAAACAAATAATGGTTTGGATCGTAGCAAGTGGGAGAAAGTGTTCTCTGTCTACCCCGATGAAAAAAGTCTTGACAGGTATGTATGTATGTTTGAATATTTGACCAATACATAATCAGAAGAAAAGATTTGGGTGCTACTGCTTTCTGTTATGTTACATTCTTATTTTTTTTTTCTAATTAGTTTAGTAAGTAAGTAATTAAGGAAACTAAAGGTTATTTTAATAGTTAGTACATACATACATACATATATATCCGTCACGCCTCTCTCCCATTGGGGTAGGCAGAGACCACTTCTTTCCACTTGCTACGATCCAAACACACCTCTTTCGCTTCATCCACAATCATCAGTCGCCTCATACATGCCCGTCGGTTTAGGGTACTCTTGGTTTGTCCTTTCGGGGTTTTCGGCCTCGTTTTTTTGTCATGTAAAAATTTGTTTTCTACGATAAATAATTTGAGAAATTCGAATTACTTAGCATCTAGTCGTAAACAGAAATCGTCCCACCAAATCAA
The DNA here is from genome assembly GCA_947563765.1 of Anarsia innoxiella. NCBI lineage: Eukaryota > Metazoa > Arthropoda > Insecta > Lepidoptera > Gelechiidae > Anarsia > Anarsia innoxiella. The sequence continues at coordinate 1,533,456 of OX387402.1, forward strand.
TGAACGCAATCCCTAATCTTAAAGTTAATTTATTCGCGTTCTCGCCTTACTAAAGTTGCGTTTGTTAAGTGCCCTGTAATGAGAAAAGTTTAAATGTCGACACGGGACTCGAAGTAGGTGCCGAGAAACTTCAATTCCTATCAAAAGAGGGTATTATGTACGGTAAAATTGCTTTTTAGTTTACCAGTTTGCTTATGAAATAGTTTGTTCGTTTTAAACTTGTGTTCTTAAAAAACTTTATAATTAAAGTAAGAGTTGTGAAAGTAAAGAGGGTTTGGAACGTCTCGATGGAATAGATGGTATATTCAATACTTGATATAGATGACAAATCCTATGGAATAGATCATCATCATCATCATGTCGTCCACACCGTGTCCGGCGACGGCGACTCCAGAAAGGTTTACATTTACGAATGTTGTTGAAGTGGGTGGTGGGCTCTGATGTGGCTTGCAAAGCCGAACTTGGTCTTAAAAATGCGATCACATGGAATAGATAACAAGCTATTGAAAAGACGAAAAATAGAATAATTGTTCATAAGTACAAAAATCGATTTAACATAACTACTACCACCAGGTACTTACCTACATTTGAATTAATTTAGTGGAACACAACAACATAAAAACTTTTAGCTAAATTAAAATACTACAAATGTTCGCACTCATGTCTGCAGTGCTTACTTCTACTAGTCTAGAACTATCGATACTCCCCTCCTTATTACAAAATGAGTTTTATTTATAGTTCTAGAACTAACTCAGATAAATTACGTTTTGGCTTCAAACACAACGTCAAAAAATGACATTAGTTCTAGAAATATGTTTAAAACTCGTTTTGTAATAATGATCTGGCGCCCTCAAATATTAGCGCCCTTGCTCCGCTTGTGTGCAAAATGTCTTATGACTTCAAAGATATGATTTCACCCTTTGTGTATCAAGTATTACAATGTACTTATATTACACAAGGACACAAATACAGTAAAAAACACAACATAACATACATACACATGCATATCTGACACGCCTGTCTCCCATTGGGGTATGCAGAGACCACTTCTTTCCACTTGCTACGGTTCAAACTCACTTCTTTCGCAAGGACACAAATATTAGTACCAAATAAATATTTCATTTAATTTTAAAAGCAATAAATAAACAAACAAAAAGCGATCTTATTGCTAGACACTCCCTATAGAACATTAAGCATAGATTGCATTAAGTGAACCCACCTTTACCGGCAAGTCGGGCAACTTTAGCAACTGCCAATAACTGGCAAACTAGGGCCAAAGTTCCTCCACTTACCGACTTGGAACACCTCTACGATTATATGCTTCAAGTATAGGCGTGGTTGCACAAGCACTGATTAGTTTTAATGTTAATTTAACTTTTTATCAAAGGGAGTGTAAGGGAGGGAAGTGCGTATCTGTCTATACATACATAGGTACATATCCGTCACGCCTCTCTCCCTTTGGGGTAGGCAGAGACCACTTTCGTCCACCTGATACGATCTGAACATACTGAATACCTATTTCTGACTGTATCTGATTATCGTGATGGGAAAGAGGCGTGACCGATGTGTATGAATGTATGTTTATGTTCAAAGGGTGTCAAAAGTTTGATTTGATTTATAAATTAACCTCATTCGCTGTTTTTTGAAAATTGTAGAACTGTAGAAAATTATAGGAGACTCGATAGATATGGCATGACGATTTTTTAAAGAACATCTTTGAAGTTTGTGGGTAAGACAGGAAGACCTAGGCGTACTTTGCTCAAGTGAAAAAGAAAGTTAATGTCATATCAAGATCTCAAATCTTTGGCAGAGCAAAAATCGTCATGAAATTGTCTGATATTACGTTTCTCATTTTTCATGTTATTTAAACATAAACACCTATAAAATGTGTAAAAAGTATACGAATTGTTAAAAAGACAACGCAATTAAGTGCCTATTCTAGTTTGGTAGAGCTTAAATTGTTTGACTGTAATAACCATAGAACATCCATTAAATATAATACATAAGACACCGCTTCCTTCCACTTGCTACAATCCAAACACACCTCTTTCGCTTCATCCACACTCATCAGTCGCCTCATACATGCCCGTCGTCGGGGTTTTTAGGAAGTGATCTCTGCCTACCTCAATGGGAGAGAGGCGTGACGGATATGTATGTACGTATAAATAATACATAAGTACCTACTCAGTAGTCGCAGTGTGGGAAGGCCTCCAACAAGGTGGACTGACGACTTGGTTAAAGCCGCTGGAAACCGTTGGATGTGGGCAGCGCAAGACCGGTCGTTGTTGAGATCCTTGGGGGAAGCTTTTGTCCAGCAGTGGACGTCCATAAGCTGACATGATGATGATAAAGTACCTACTCTAACTGAAAATCAGTTTATTATTTTAGGAAATCCCAGCATTTAATTCCACAAAATTAACCCTCCCCTGTTAAAACCGACATGAATCAATAACCAGTGTTAGTGTAACCGTGTTATTTGCCATAGCTGGAGCTAAGCAAGTTACCCGTTCATCGCACTGTTTGGACAGTTGCAGTGGAAGTGTTTGAATTAGATTGCTGCTTGTTGGAACTGTGGCTTGATTCCGATAGGTTCATTGCCTCTAATGTATAGGGTATAGGCTAGTCATAGCCAATATACAGGGTGTTAGAAAAAGTATCACTTTCCTTTTAACCAGGTATAGTGTTTGTGATGTAGAACACATTGCACGAAAAAATATATTTTTTTGAACTCATTTTTTATTAAGAATTTCATTAAAAATTTTCTTTCGGGGAATTTGTTCTACGTCACTAACACTATACGTGGTTAAAAGGGAAGTGATACTTTTCCTTACACCCTGTATATATATAAGCCAATATATAAGCCAAATAGATAGCCAATATGTTGGCTTATGATGGCCGGGATATTGGTCATGAAAAGCGGAAGCTTGTGAATACGTTAGTAGGGTATTGGACTGTTGGCCCACGCATTGCCAACTTACTCAAATAAATAGAAAGAGCTGGGGCCCAAGTCTGCTAATTTACATTTTTCTCAGTTGTGTGTCAGCAGAGTGTCAATGAGAGTGTCAATGTAATTTTTTGACACATTTCGTCGCAATCAGTGTAAGCCGTTGTTTAGCAGTATACCAAATGTGTCAAATTATGCCATTGCCACTTTGCCGACACACAACTGAGGCTATTTTACATTAGAGACTTGGGCCCCTGATGTCCCATAATACCGATGCGAGAGCGACAAGTTTTTCCACACATTTTAACTAAATTTTAGGTCTGTTTAATTTAGATTTAAATTAATATAAAATAGAAGCGGTGGTAGCCCAGTTGGTAAAACGCTTGTCTCGAATTCTGAGGGCGCGGGTTCGAAACCTGGCGCGGGCACGTACCTCTGAGTTTATTTCTCATGTACGGATCAATTTATTCGATAACCACTTGCTAACGGTGAAGGAAACAATCGTGAGGAAACCTGCATACGCCAGAGAAGAAATTCGAAGGTGTATGTGAAATCCGCCAACCCGCACTTGGCCAGCGTGGCGGATTACGGCCTAATCACTCTCTGTATGAGAGTAGGCTCATGCCCCTCGGTGGGGACATATATGGGCTGATAACAACAGATTTAAATTAAATAACCATCTCTGCAACTAGCTATAATACTGAATTGAACTCTCGTAGCGCACTTACTAATCTATGTAATTACTGTTAATCCGTATTATAATAGAACTTGGTCATACTAAGCCGGTTATAATTGAGCTGAGCTTTGTCATTTTGTGATAGGTATACTGCGATAGTGCATTGATTTATAGGTTAACCAAAGAGTCAATGTTGCTAGATTAAGGGCATGATTCATCATCTACAGATAATATTACCTGACAGATACATTTTAACCAAGTCGTCAGTCCACCTTGTTGGAAGCCTCCCCACACTGCGTCGTCCGGTACGTGGTCGCCACTCGAGAACCTTTCTGCCCCATCGTCCATCGGTTCTACGAGCAAAAAAAACGATCGCTGGAAACCGTTGGATGTGGGCAGCGCAAGACCGGTCGTTGTGGAGATCCTTGGCTTTTATCCAGCAGTGGACGTCCATAAGCTGATATGATGATGATGATGAGATACATTTTTGTCTATTTCATAAAACATGAGGTTTTAAATAGAGACAGGACCTGGTATAAAAAATTTGTCCGATTTTTATCTTTAGATCGTTAAACGGGTGCTAATTGCTAGTTTCACGATTTGCAGATAAAATTTAACTGACAGGTAAACCTATGTCTGTTTTATAAAACATGACGTTTAAGATGAATATCTGTTAAATAAATATTGGGGGACATTTCACACACGGTCTCCTGACCTCAAACTAGGCAAATCCTGTACTATGGGTATCAGGGACTGATAAATATACATAGATAAATATATAACACCCAGACACGGAACAAACATTTATGCTCATCACAAAAATGTTTGTAACCGGCGGGGATCGAACCCGCGACCCGTGTGTAGAAGGCAGACGCACTACCGACTACGCTAACGTTACGCTAACGCAAGCGCTCTGTTAGGTATAAAATATCTGCCAGATTTTTATCTATAGACAGTGAAACAGGCCCTTAGGCCCGGTTTTACAATTGTCAGTTAAAAGAACGATGCAAGACTTTGTAGGGTCAGACGGAAGACAAACATCTTGTATAGGTCGCGCCACGTAAAATTAACTTTGGAAACAATTGAAAATCACGTTTTCGCGCATGGGTACACTTACGCTCGAAAGTACTTGGGCTATTTATCGTTTCATTCTTGAAAGAGTCTTTCGCACGCGGTTGCGTATGTTGACTTATAGACTATACGTAGGGAGGGGATGATGATTCTGATTCAAAAGATGATGAAAATGACGACATCGATGATAATAAAATGGCCACTTCTGGCATCAACACTCCGTCCTCATCTGGTTTTCGCGCCACCCATGAATACTTAATGGAAGAACAATATGTTTTTTTTTTTTTTTCGAATATTTTTTTACATTTTTACACATTTTACACTAAATCCAATATTGATTGGTAGTTGTGTATTTTTTATTTATTTATATTCCACCCTACTAATACTACTAATAATATTTTTCTTTCCTTTGTGCGTAAAACCATGACTGTAATTAAATACTTTTGTGCGCAATGGTATTTTAAAACAAATGTTAAACGTCAGACTCAAAAATCGTCTAATGCACAGCTGTCAGCTAGGGTTCATTTTACGTGGCGCGACCTGTATAATCGTATCATACCAATTAACGACGGCAGCTTGTAACAATCTTTTTCTAAAATTGAGAAGAAAGCTCGAGACAGAAAGTCATGGCGATCAAGATAGAGGCCTTTGCCCAGCAATGGGACACAAGTGGATAGATTAGATTAGATAGATAGATAGATAGAAATTCTTTATTGCACACAAAGAAATACAAATAAAACTTAAAACTAAAACATTGTGCGCAAAGGCGGCCTTATCACTAAAAGTGATCTCTTCCAGACAAGCTTTGGAGTAGGACAAGTTTAGATTAGAGAAGAAATATAAAATGTGCTATCGAGAAGTGAAATTAAAATAATAAATGTAAGTACTAATTGAATTAACTTCCACAGAAAATTACAGAGCTAACAATCCACAAGAGCCTTTTGTGAAAAAGAAAAACTTAACTAGCTAAAATGAATACTAAAAAGAATATTTAACCATTCCCAATTATTCTTTAGAAAGTTTAACCTTCTTAAGGCTTTGTAGGGCAACATTTTGAAACTTACAAAGGAAGTATCGTTAGCAATTCATCTGATATTTCGTTTCCGACTGCCAAGAAATTCGAACCCACTTAGATATTTCTAAATGAATACGCAATAGGTGTAGTGATGGGCTTTTTGTAACTAGTATTTAAGTAATAGGGTAACAGTATGGCCGCACTGACAGGCGGCTTGCTATGCGCCTAGAGCCTAGCGAGTCACCTAGTGAGTAGTTAAGTAAAACGAACGTTCTGGAATGTAAGCGACGGGCCGCACTAGGCGCCAAGCGTGCAGTGCGGTCAGTGCGGCCTTACCCTAATAGTAAAGTTGTTGTTGTGTCAGCTTATGAACGTCCACTGCTGGACAAAAGCCTCCCCCAAGGATCTGAACAATGACCGGTCTTGCGCTGCCCACATCCAACAGCTTTCCGCGACTTTCACCAGGTCATTGGTCCACCTCGTTGGAGGCCTTCCCACACTGCGTCGTCCGGTACGTGGTAGCGATTCGAGAACCTTTCTGCCCCATCGTCCATCGGTTCTACGAGCAAAAGTTAAGTAATTGTTTTTAATCTGTGTAGCATGGAATGTTTAGATTGACCGGGCTATGAAAGTAGTAGTGATTGCAGAAACTAATTTCATAAGTAATTGCTATGTACATTGAATTTGATTTAATTTACATAGGCATATTCCATTAAAGCGCATAAAGCCATTTTACGGACTTTTTACATTAAATAGTAACTTTGCAGATAGGTACCAACAATGTGCGGTAGTTTGTTTTACCATAGGAGAGGCTTCCTATCTCTGTCTAATGCGTATAGGTAAAAGGTGATAAATAGAGATGGAAACATTTCCCTATATGTTTATTCTACTGCCGAGTATCGCAAATACTACCCTATTACTTATGTAATGGTACATCACTAATTATGGGGAAAAAAGATAAAAAGAAAACGAGAATTGCCGACATTCATTAACAATTCCCATTGTTTCCCCTAACACAAAGGAAAATAATTAATTTACTTAGCCTAGAAAAAATTTATACTATTTACTCCTCTCTTTTTGCTTTATTAATGATTTTTGATTACTTTTCGCTGTTTTTATTATCGGTTACGTAATTTCTAGAGCTACTTTCATATTTTGTAAGTCTTCAGAAATGCATTTAAAAACACCTCAATTTCGGACATGTAAAAATATAATATAGGGTGACTTTAAATTAGTGAACTATGTAAAAGGATATGCATGTACTCGTGATAACAAACAACTTTTACAATGGGAACAAGTCCGAAATCATTAAAACAAAATGCTCTACCATACATTTAACTCTATCAGCTGGTGCATTTTGTATGGGGAGTTCGAAAAAATTTGAATGATTTCGAACTTGCTCCCATAGTAAAAGTAGTTTGTTATCACAAGTACATGTAATATTCTTTTCTATCGTTTAATAATTATAAGTCACCTTGTATTTAAAAAAAATGGAAATTCTGCCTTATCTTAAAAGAAAGTTCACAAAACTTCACTATAAAATAAAACACTTAAAGCCCGTTTCTCCATGTATTGATTTTATCTGACAGATATTTTATACCTGTCTCTGTCTAAAACGTCATATTTTATTAAAAAGACATAAGTTTATCTGTTAATACGACAGGCCAGTTAGCGTAGTCGGTAGTGAGTCTGCCTCATATGCACGGGTCGCGGGTTCGATCCCCGCCGGTTAACAAACATTTGTGTGATGAGCATAAATGTTTGTTCCGTGTCTGGGTGTTATATATTTATCTATGTATGTTTATCAGTCCCTGATACCCATAGTACAGGATTTGCCTAGTTTGGGGTCAGGTGACCGTGTGTGAAATGTCCCCCAATATTTATTTATTTTATTTATTTATTACTAGCTGTCCCGGCGAACTTTGTCCCGCCTTAGAATGAACTTTATTGTGTAGGAATAAAGTTCAAATTGACTACATTTTAGTAAGAAAACATTTGTATGGGAAAAAGAAAAGGTCTGTTTTAGGACTATCCCGGCAATTATTCGAATTTTTCTCACCGTTTAGACCTACCCTGGACTACGACAAACATTTTAAAACCAAAATCAGCTTAATCGGTCCAGCCGTTCTCGAGTTTTAATCAGACTAACGAACAACAATTCATTTTTATTTATATAGATTTAAATTTTATCAGAAGGTTGTGAAACAGGGACATAATCCAAAGTATTGTTTACAAGCCATTAACGTGTACCACAAATAGCCTAGCAATAAGATCGAATCTAATTCTAGACTGGAACACAATTAGCTCCGCTGTACGAGTATTATTCGATTAATCCTTCCTAAACAAAGATCTTTCTATTTACTGGATAGTCATTGGGTTTGTACTTAGTTTTAGGTGTTTTAAGTAAGTACTAAAACTTTAGCTTTTAAGCAATGCTTAAAGGTCTATCCGTGTGAACGAATCCATAGAAAATATATGTAATGGCATTTTTTCCCTGACACGTCCCGGACACGTTGTCATGACGACGTATTGTTTTCCCTCCTGACGGGCTACGGCTTGGACAAGTCCTGGGCACGGCTCGAATCTGTTTATATAGACCTTAATACATACAAACATATCTAATATGGCTCTCTCCAATCGGGGTAGGAAGAGACTTTGATACACACATTTTTTGTATTTGTACCTTGGAATTTAGTATTATTATATTAAGTACCTGTGTATTTTTCTCTTGATGTATGTATAGTGCAAAATACATATATCAGGAGAAGGTTATAATATTTAATGAATAAGTACCTATTACTGTTTCTCCCTAAACGCATGTTGTGGTTGCCTTCAACAGAATATGCATTGAGCAATCTGTATTGTGTTAGTATTTTAAGCTGATTTGTGATGTAGTATTCACTGGCGATCCTTAATAAATAAATAAATAAAATACACGAGCTACGATCCAAACACACTTCTTTCGCTTAATCCGCATTCATCAGGTGATTCATAAATGCACGTCGGTAAAGAGTAAGTAATAGCTGTGTACTGCTGAATGCCTAACTTAATGCTAATAGATGTAGGCGGTTGACCTGCAGTTTTCTTGCGATTTCATACAAAACGTTAAACTGCAACAGCGCCTGTCATAGTTGCGTCACGGTTCACAGATGACGACGTATTGTTTTCCCTCCTGACGGGTCACGGCCCGGGCACGTCCCGGGCACGGCCCGGATCTGTGTAGATAGACCTTAAACTGGCTAAGTCAAAACTACCAACTACTATTATTCGATAGTAACGTTACGAATTCGCAAAATTATAGTTAAAAGCGGCTATTACACATTCCATAAAAACACAAAAAGAGAACACACAAAATTAAATTTCGAAAACGTTTTTAATAGTTCCAGCAAGTGAATCAGAATTCTGTGTTATATTCGAGCGATCTCATTACGCAGTCATTACATCGGTACGTTCCTGTAATCCGGTAATTTAGAAGCGAGGGAACGCGCAATGGACATTCCATTCGTGTTTTTCTGCCGGTTTTAATGGCCTGCGAGGTGCTATGAGGTTTGTCTGCCGTCCAAATTGAATGTTGTGATTGAGAGGTTTTTTGTTAATGGGAGGTTAAAGTTGGGTTGTTATGAGAGTGAAGTTAAACCATAAAGTTATGGTGATGGTGGGGTAATTTAAATGCTGTAATTTAGTCTAAGTTATACTATTAGAGCGGATCTTGTCACTTGATCTTGCAATGGGCAGGACACCTGGCTAGGAGAAAAGACGTTCGATGGACCAAAGCAGTCACAGAGTGGTGGCCGAGACAGGGACGTCGATCAGTGGGCCGACCACCCGCTCGCTGGGCAGACAACATCGTTAGTTCGACAGGGCCGCTATGGGTTAGATTGGCACAGGACCGTAGAGAATGGCGCGAAAAAAGGGAGGCCTATACCCAGCAGTGGGGAGAAACGGGCTGATTTGATTGATTGATTGATTGATTGATTGATTGATTGATTGATTGATTGATATTAGAGCGAAATAGATAAATTGACATGGGGACAGGAGATATAGGGGACATAAGGGATAGATAAATTGACATAGGGGTGTCATGTCCAAGGAACTTTTGCCAAAAAAAAACTAAATCCTTATTGTAAAATGTCAATATTTCTGCCGACGGATGGATAGATGGATGCGAGTATGTTTTGATACTCTTTGATGCAACAAATACCACAGTAAAAAGCAGCTAATAAAACAAAAGCCCGAACGAACCCTAACCGATAAAAACTCTAGAAATAATCAGCAAAGCAATAATTGCAAATTCGAAATGAAACGCAAAAAAACTCAAGTTCCGCAATCGTTTCCCGTTTCGTTAAGCAAATTTTTCATTAATCAACTCCGAGGCAGGCAGTGTAACAAAAAAAGTTTTTTAATCATAGAGGCTATTACTCGAATTTTTAAACAGCAAAAAAACCGGCCAAGTTCGAGTAGGACTCCCACAGGAAGGGTTCTGTACCATTCACTAGGTTAACAATATCCTAATAATAGAGCCATTATTAATATAGAGAAAAAAAAGGCAAAAATCACGTTTGTTGTATGGGAGCTCCCTATTTTTAGTACCTATTTGTTGTTAAAGCGGCAAACGTAATACATCATTTATGAAAATTTCAACGCTCTAGCTATAACAGTTCATATGATACAACCTGGTGAAAGACGGACGGACAGACGGACAGCCAAGTCTTAGTCATAGGGTCCTGCTTTCACCCTTTGGCTACGGAACCCCAAAAAATAATTGAGGAAAAGAATCGGGGACGAATTTCTTTGTGTTCAAAGTTATATATCGACTGTATAATTACTAGCACAAATCAGTCAAGTATGAATCGATACTTTCTAATAAATTTTGTTAGATTATTGTCGGATTTTTGTGGCAGGTTTGGATTCATGGTAAATAAATAGGATTCTATTTTATTTAAGTAGGTACTAACAACATTTTTGTATTGGTTTGAGTCCCAAAAGAAAGATATTTTTATGAATTTTTACCATTAGTCATGTATCGGAACAGGGCTCAAGTCTGCTTATTTAAAATAGCCTCAGTTGTTTGTCGGCAGTGTCGGCAGCATTTTTTGAAACATTACAAGATGAATTTTATTTATAGTCCTAGAATAAACTCAGACAAATGACGTTTCAGTTATAGACAAAATGTCAAAAAATGACGTTAGTCCTAGAACTATCTTTAAAACTCGTTTTGTAACAAGGGGGTTGGTATTCTGCTTAACAAGGTCTTACACTGACTGCGACCAAATGTGTCAAAAAATGACATTGACACTGCCGGCACACAACTGAGGCAATTTTAAATTAGCAGACTTAGGCCTCTGGTAGAAAAATTTCTATAGGATTCCGCTACTAATGTTATTAATGTCAATATAAATTCCGATGGAGGTAAGGATGTTTGTTACTCTTTCACGCAAAAACTACTGAACAGATTTTCATCAAACTTTACAATATTGTAGCTTGCACATAAGAATAACATATAGGCTATGTCATTTTAAAATATTGTGTAAGTTTTTCAAGATATGACGAAAAATGTGAACGAAGTCGCGGGCAATCATGATAACATTTCTGATAGGTACTCGTAAGCTTATGGTATCAACACACCAAAGCCGCCGGCTTTTTTTACAGCTGCCATTCGTATGAAGTAAAGCCGGTAGCCTAGCCCGGCGGCATGCCAGCGGTTTTGGTGTGTAGATAGCATTAAATAAGCGTATTAAAGTAGGTACATACTCAAGTACCTACTTCATGTAATTGAATCTTATAAATCTAATCCATCTTGAGTTAATTAATTAATTTCGATATGCTCGGTTCCGACGCCTAATTTCATGTATCGACATACTTAGTTCCTCTATAATATTAATACATTAGCAGACATAAGTATTTGAATTTATTTACCTCGCGGCAGACCACGGAAAAGGTGGCGAGATGAACTGGACACCTTAATGAACAGGCAGAAGCAGCTCAGGATAGAGAATCATGGAGAAGGAGGAGAGAGACCTTTGCCCAGCAGTGGGACACCGATGGCTAGATAAGATAAGATACATACATACATATCTGTAACGTATCTCTACCATGGGGGTAGTAATAGACCACTTTGCTCCACTTGCTACAATCCATACACACAGATTAGATTAAAAAAGTGACATCAAAAAAGTGTAATGAATTTTGCCTATTTTTGAATAAAACACTTTTCATTTTCATTTTCATTTTCACACTTCTTTCGCTTCATCCAAATTCATCAGTCACCTCATACATGCTGTAGGATAGATAATACTCGTATATGGTGTGACTTTAAATTAGTGAACGATAGAAAAGGATATGCAGGTACTCGTGATAACAAACAACTTTTACTATGGGACGCAACTCGAAATCATAAAAAAAATTGTTCCCTCCTGCTGCTGCAGTTTGTATGGGGAGTTCAAAGATTTTTGAATGATTTCGACCTTGGCACCATAGTAAAAGTTGTTTGTTATTATGAGGACATACATAATCCTATTCTATCGTTCACTAATTAAAAGTCACCCTATATAATATACAAATCCTACTAATATTATAAATACCGATGGATGGATGGGTGGATGTTTGTTATTCTTTATAGTATTACTATAGGCTGCCCACGACTTCGTACGCATTTCTCGCCATATCTCGGGAAAAAGTCGTGATATTTTAAAATTTGACGATGCTTGTTGCTGATACTTTCCTTGTTATTAACTTTATATTTGACGAATCCTGTTGAGGATTGTCGAATCTGTAAGTACTTTTAATTTTAGGATAATGTTTTTTTTAAGTAAATAAATGAAATTTTAAAGTTATATAGCCTATGTGTTATTTTGATGTATAAGCTACAATATTGCCAAGTTTCATTAACATATATTCAGTAGTTTTTGCGTAAAAGAGTAACAATAACCATCCATAAATCCTTCGGTAGAAACATTGACATTTATAATATTAATGGAATGTTAATTCCAAACCGAATTACTTTATATTCGTAGACGAACTAAATATACACGATGACTTTAAATTAGTGAACGATAGAAAAGGATAGGCATGCACTCGTGATAACAAACAACTTTTACTATGGGACCAAGTGCGAAATCATTTAAAAAAAATTGAACTCCCCATACAAAATGCACCAGCTGATAGTATGGGGGAACAATTTTTTTTTATGATTTCGAACTTGGTCCCGTAGTAAAAATTGTTTGTTATCACGAGTACATATCCTTTTCTATCTTTCACTAATTTAAAGTCACCTTATATATGTCGACGAGTCATCAGAAGTGGCGTTTAAGCTTTTAGTTAAAATAAGACAGTGGGCGTGTACTGAACAATCTGGCTTTATTGCGTAGTTTCCAATCACGTTAGAAAATAACAAGATGTACGTGATGTCTTCCGATATCAAAATCCATAATCAAACCGAATCCATCAAACATGACAGCATCTCCAATATGAAAGCGCCAAACTGACAACCAGTCAAAAACAAGCCAGTTCTTGCATTTTAGCAGTAAAGAGTTTGCATATGGTTCCAAAATAGCCTTCATGAACGTAATCTCCGACATATATATTTTTTAACCATAAAACCTATTCCCAGAATTCACATAAAGTTAGGAACGATATTTTAGCTCCCGTAAAGTACCATAGATACGTTCAAGATATTATAATATGTGACATAGTTAGCTACGAGCGTAATTTACAAGAGCATCGGCTCTGTGAGACGCGAATACTAATATACTGCTACAGGGTGATACCATTTACATACCTAGTTATGTACGTAACCAATGTTTTTTTATAGGTACAGATATGTTACCTTTATAGTGATTGGCGTTTTAAATCTGTGCCGAACAATGATTACAATGACATTAATTACAGCACTTCAAATCATACTCCAAATGTCTTCAGACTAACTGAGACTAGGCTACAAGTTGTCTTAAATAGGTCTATTTACAGTATTCAAAAAATTAAATTAAAAATTTAAAAAACCCCCGACTATAAAAAGTAACAAATAAAATAAATAGTATTTTGTCAACTGAACATCGCATTATATTTAATACAAATTGATAACTTTCATACAAACTTTATTTCGTCGTGGGACCGCATTCTATTATTTTTTTAATTTTGATATCTCATTATGATTACTTATGATAGGTATATATTTTTGCGTACCTACCTAGCTACTTAGCGGTCCCCCGACAAAATAAAGTTTGTATGAAAGTTATCAATTTGTATTAAATATAATGCGATGTTCAGTTGACAAAATACTATTTATTTTATTTGTTACTTTTTATAGTCGGGGGTTTTTTAAATTTTTAATTTAATTTTTATTTCGAAGTTTTTAAACCTTTATTATAATATTATTATAAGCTCCTCCTGTTGTCAACATTGCATTATATTAAGAATTAGACACTGATCAAAACGAATCCAAACACGACATATCTGCTGTTACATTTTTCAAGAACGGGTCGGGAGCTGGTCTCCATCATCAGCTCCTCATCTGCTGTCACCATTGCATTATATTAAGAATTAAACGCTGATCAAAACGATTCCAAACACGACATACCTGCTGTTATATTGGATCTACAACCCTACCACAGTCGACAAAATAGCTGATGATCCTGAAATGGCTGAACCGATTTGCATATTTTATATCTAAGAACACTCCCAGAAATACCAGCTTTAAATTAAAAAAAACCGCATCCAAATCCGTCCACGCGTTTGGGAGCTACAGTGCCACAGACACACAGACACACAGACACACGGACATCGACGTCAAACTTATAACACCCCTCTTTTGGCGTCGGGGGTTAAAAATGTGCGCGCTTAAAACATACCTATCTATATAATATAATATCATTGTTCGTAACCGTTTTTGACTATGTAATATTTAGCGCTATTTACATTCATCCTGCTTATACTACTAAGCTACGAATATTATAAATGAAAAATGTTTACGCCGATGGATTGATGGCTGAGAAGATATTTTCACGCAAAAACCACTTGACAGATTTTGATGAAACTTTACAATATTGTAGCTTATACATCAATAACATATAGGTTATATTGTTTTAGAATATTATGATTCTTTTTCAAATTAATGCGCACGAAGTCGCCGACAGCCCTTAGTATTTATATACGTAACCGTCACGCCTCACTCCCGTTGGGATAGGCAGAGACCACTTAAAACTGTTAGAATCTTAACACTATTTATAGTACCTACCTGTAATGGAATTAAAAAGAGAAATTACCTTAGTAGGAATTTCAAAAATCTTATATATTAAAATGTAAGGCTCAGCGCAAACGGGCCACTGACCACAGCCACTGATGGCCAGCGACGGCGGCGACCAAACACGTTTTTTCACATAAGGCGGCTCCGCACACGTGTAGCCGGTGGCGGCTTCTCGCTACAGTAGTGCTCGCTCGCTCACTCGCGCGCTCGCTCGAAACTTGCTCGCTTCTGACATTGTGGCGGTAGCGCGCGGTAGCCACTTTCGGTGGCCCGTTTGCGCCACACCTAAACCTCATCTAATCTTCCACAATAATGTAAACTTCATCTCTAAATAGAACACTCTATACCTCAGTTAGTAGACGTGTAATAGGGTGGTGTTCATTTGCGACGTCTTTGTTTGACTTGATTCCTGCATTTTAGGTGAGTATATTCTATGTTAATACTGTTTCAAAGGTATTTAATTTACAAGTAGGTGAGTACCTATACTGTAGCTTGAAAACATAGAGTGGTAGGAAACAATGTGGGAACAGTAGATATAAGTTGTAGCGATTGTAATAGAGATCTCATACTATCTCTGTTTTTATCTTTTGATTCATAAAGATGTATGATATTGTAGAGATAGTTAGATTCTCCTCATCATCATATTTAAGAGCGTCGCTCTTGTCGGTGGAGTCCTCGCCACTCTGTTCTATTCTCCGCGGTTTGAGCACCTGTTATGACACGAATTCTATTGCCATTTTGATTTGATCTATGTAAGTCCCCCTACTACTTTTTCTTCAATGATGTTTTTTTACATAGTCATCGTGTCGTATCATTCTCTTAGCTAAAAATATTTTTACACAATTTATACACTCGAGAGCAATGAATCCGGGTCGGGTAAACAAAAAACTAAAATATCTGGAAAACTAAGAATCCTAGCCTTATGAACTAAAATGTGTTTAAGAGACCAATAAATACTTGTTAAATGAAAATATAAAACTTCTGAGTTACTTCTATATTAATGTCATAATAATGAAATCTTCGTTTGCGGATTTTGGTAAATATATAGCATGCCAAATATCGAATGGGAGCACGATGAGGCAATGCGAAATGTTAAAATTCAAGTAAATACTTATGTTGTTTTTAAAATAATATTGTTTTACATTTCAGTTTTAAAGTTAGATCATCAGTTTTTTTCTTTACTTAATATTCTATTATTAAAATGTTGTAACTCATAAATGTTATTACTTACATTGAAGGAGTATGAAATTGTCTATTAAACACAATTTCTTTCAATATGCTAGCAGTCTTGGATCGCGAGTTTTTTGGATTTTTAAGTGACCCGGATTCATTGCTCTCGGTGTAGTATCTAATCAAGTCTTGCTTGCTCTGCGCATTTTGTAGTTTGTCAAACTGCTATTGTTACACTAAAACATAACCTTTAACCGTCGACTTTCCATCTCAAAACCACTAAACAACATAAATCCGTAACCATTATTTATCTATTATAAACAAGAGTAAACGATCCAACAAATAAACAAGCCTAATAATACGGGATTCCACAGATATTTCACTTCGTACGTAATAATATTGTATTCCCAATTTATAACGGGCTACCTCTCAGATTAAGTAAAAGTTTTAGTTACATTCTCGTGAATAATAACATACATACATACATACATACATACATACATACATATATATATACATACATACATATATACATACATACATACATGTCCGTCACGCCTCTCTCCCATTGGGGTAGGCAGAGACCACTTCCTTCCACTTGCTTCGATCCAAACACACCTCTTTCGCTTCATCCACACTCATCAGTCGCCTCATACATGCCCGTCGGTTTAGTGAATAATAACATTTTATTTATTTATTAGGTTTACCAAAATAACACAAATAATAAGTAAAATAACGAAATAATACAAAAAAGTACCTAGTTATAATTTTGACTCATAGGTAGGTACCTACTCGTAGTTTTGTCGTTTCGCTTTGTGTGGCTTGGTTTTGTTGTCTATGTATACTGTATGTGCCTACGTATTTCTTCGAAAGCTGATTAGGTCTTGTGCAAAAAACTGGAGATGGTGCTGGAGATCTAGTCTAGAGATAATAGTTTGATTGAATAAGGAGACACAAGTATTTATTGGTCTCTTAAACACATTTTATTTCATAAGGCTAGGATTCTTAGTTTTCGAGATATTTTAGTTTTTTGTTTACCCGACCCGAATTCATTGCTCTAGAGTGTAATTCTTAATTGAGATTCTGACGTAAACCACGATAATTAACTCTACTGTACAAACTGTTTGCAATACATAATAGACTTTGAGACATCATCAACTTTATTGTTCAATTCAGCAAACTTAGTAAAATTGTAAGTAGGTAGGTACTTCCCTTACTGACTTATCCTTCATAAATTCAACTGTGCTATAAATGTAGTGTTTTCCAATAACATTGGACCACCATCACGTCTATACTTATAAAAAGCTTAAAAATATCATAGAGTTGTACGAGTCTATCTGTGATTTTTATAGAATCTAAGAGCCAACCCCTAAAGGGTGGGAGTAACGAACCGTGGTAGTAACGTTACGTTCGTGTTTTGTTATTATAACGTTATGATTACTCGGAAATAAATAACGTTGGGAAATTGATGTTTTTGGGAGGTTTGAAGTAGGCTTTTGTACTTACTTTTAGGTATTTGATTGAGCTAGACAATGTAATAAAGCTCTTTTAAGTACGGCCTTAGTAACACACATACCTTAATACAAAACTTAAATTAAAAAGAGCAACCCTACAGAGTTTTTTGTTAGGTTCTTCTCTGGGGAAAACTGCACTCTTGCGAATCTAGAATTAACTTTAAAAAATGACCCGTCCTAAGTGTTGTCAAAACCTACAGGATTAAATGATTTTTCATTTCATTACATTTCATACATATCGTAATGAAGAAAAAAGTGTGTTTGAATCGTAAGAGTATTAAGCGAAGGAAGTGTGTTAGGATCTTAGCATGTGGACGGAAATGGCCTGTGACTACCCCGATGGAAATTAGGCGTGATGGATATGTGTGTATGTACCTATGTATAGGCACAGAATACCAAATAGTTAATCGTAATCAAAATCATATTTATTGCGCTTCCACAAAGTTACAATGGTCTTAAAAATAATTTACAGTAGGTACATGTTGTTGGCCCTGTTTTAGGGCACGGCAAACAGTGAGAGGAAGACATTTTGAGTTGCTAAAATTAAGTAATGAATTTAGTTTATTAGATTATATATATACCTAACTTATAATATACTAATATAGGGCACGGCAGTAACATACGTGATGAGAAAAAAACTTGTATCAAAATCTAAATTATGACATTAAATAAAAGCTCATATAGACCTTCTGTTAATTTGGCTAAGCTCAGCGCTTACTAACTCCGTAGTAAACCGCAAGTGTCTTCATTTGGTAGGTTAAATGTTAACCCTCAGTTAACCTAACCTGGCTCACATCCAAATAATTACGGCAACTATGTTATTCCTTTGTGCAGATCGTTCTAGTTTAAGTTCGTAATCTGTGGATCGGTTTGTTTGTTTGTTAGTGCTTAGGTATAAATTGAGGATTCAAAATACGTTTCAAATTAGGTAACTTATGCAATTTGGATAAGTTACTTTACTGATATTTTACTTATTATTACTTATTACTAATATTATAAAATGACAATGTCTATGCCGATGGATGGATAGATGGAGGCTGCCCGCTACTTCGTAGGTATCTAAAAACAAGCCTAATGCTGTCTACACACTAAACCCGCCGGAATTTTTGACAGCTTCCATTCGTATAAACGTAAAGCCGTCGGCCAAGCCCGGCGGCATGCCAGCGGCTTTAGTGTGTAGATACCATAACACCAAAGTCGCGGGCTTTTTTGACAGCTGCCATTCGTATGACGTAAAGCAGCCGGCCTAACCCGGCAGTGTGTAGATACCTTACGTAAATGTTAACCTGACGTGCAAGCTAAAATATTGTAGAGTTTCATATAATCTGTCTCAGTGGTTTTTGCGTGAAAGAGTTACAAATATCCTCACATCGTGTTAGGTACAAAAATTTACATTTAAGTATAATAGAAGTAAAGGTCTATCTACACAGATCCAGGCCGTGCCCGGGACGTGTCCGGACTGTGGCCCGTCAGGAGGTAAAACAATAAGTCGTCATGACAACGTGTCCGAAACGTGTCAGGGAAAAAATATCATTCCATACATTTTCTATGGATTCGTTCCCACACGTTGTCATGACGACGCCACGGCCCGGACACGCCCAGATCTGTGTAGATAGACCTTAGGTCGTATGAAGAAGGATTTTTAGGTACTATAAAGAACCTTAACAAATTCGTAAAAAGAAGTAGGTAAGCAACTAAGTACATACATACATATCCGTCACGCCTCTCTCCCATTGGGGTAGGCAGAGACAACTTCCTTCCACTTGCTTCGATCCAAACACACCTCTTTCGCTTCATCCACACTCATCAGTCGCTTCATACATGCCCGTTGGTTTAGGGTAGGTACTCTTGACTTGGCCTGTCTTGAGCAAGTCCCCGATTTGATCGAGGTACGTTCGTCAACAACTTAGTACATAATTTCTCCCACATTTTTAATCTTCAAGAAAAGGTTGGTTACGTTTCGTTCTCAAGGCACCTATCGAGCATCTCATCTGACGTTTCCCGTCCCGGTTGACAGCCGCAATAAAAATGAGGGTAGATTAATTCCGAATCGGCCGTTCGGAAAATTCGGAAACATTTACGGACGTTTTCCCGCCGTTTGAACAAAATATCGCATTGGTCTCGTCTTTGTGGAGATGATGGAGAAAGTTGCTTTGGGGGATATTTTTATATGTACTACTCATGTACCTATGCATTATTATACTGTATTATATTCATTTAGATACCTATAAGTACTTGTTCATGTACTCAGTGTTTATTCAAGTTACATGAATCTGAACTTCTTATCTTACTGTATCTTAATATTATAAATGTTTGTCCCGATGTGTACTTAGATTTACCTACTCTTTCACGTAAAAACTTTTAAACAGATTTTGATAAAACTTAGCAAGATTTTGGGTAATAAATCAGAATTATAAATACTTAGGCTCTATTATTTTAAGATAGCTAAAACTTTTACCAAGATATTACGATTAATGTGAAAAAAAAAATTATGTAGAAGTATGTAACTAACTTAATCTAATTTACTTGGATACATATTTAATTCATCATTATTACGATTGCAATTTTTCAGTAATTTAGGTATCTAATATGATAAAAAGGCTACTTTTTATTTCGTATTTCGTCCCATGCATTTTCACAAGTACTTACCTATCATACTTTGCTATATTTCATCTAACTTCAAAATATCTATTTTACCGTGAAAAACAAAAGAACACCGTTATAACCACTTTCTTTCCTACTTCTCCGTCGCCAAGTCTTGTTCCTCGGAATTATTATCGTGCGACAGCTCAGTGGAACTGACGGCTTGGAACATAGGATATAATATCCGAACACGACGAATTGTTCGGGCACGTGTCGGTTTAGTGTCGCATTGACTTTGTATTTTCTTTGAATTTATAGATTACCTACTTGAACTCAATAATCGCAAAGTACCTGTTCAAGAGTACCCTAAACCGACGGGCATGTATGGGGCGACTGATGAATGTGGATGAAGCGAAAGAGTGTGTTTGGATCGTAGCAAGTGGAAGGAGGTTGTCTCTGCCTACCCCAATGGGAGAGAGGCGTGACGGATATGTATGTATGTACCTACCTATTCCAGGCTTTTTTCAGAAATTTACTATCCCTAAAACAAGGGTCGAGGTCGAATAGTAAATTAATGCAGCTTAAGTGTCATTCTGATGTCTAATCGAGTTATTAAAATCTGTTCAGTGGTTTATCTATCCATACATCCATCGGCACAAACATTTACAGTCATAATATTAATAGGATTAGGTAGGTAGGTACCTAATACCTACCTTGTACCTTAGCCCATTTAGCTTTCATTTTGTACTAAATTTTAGTTCCTAATCTATCTAGATTATTAGTTAATTTAAGATTTTTACAACTATCAATAATAAAAACGAAATAGGCAACATTGTTATTTATTTATTTTGACTATTTTCAAAAAATAAAAAAAACTTACGTAAGGTAGGTACTTACGTCAGATTTATTTTACCAAAACCAATAACTCTTCAAAATTAACTTTTCCTATGGTTTTAGACATGATACTAACACGTTTGCCAAGTGGTTCCCATCGTCCGTTTCACCCCGTCAAATTCACTGAGTGTTACATTACATAACTTAGCTTGTTCAGTTTTATACAGGAAAAGCGAACCCGTATTATTTTCCTTGGAAAAGGGTAACTACTTTTTATTTTTCAAAAGTTCTTTTTTATTTGTTGTTGTTGTGTTAGTGGACGTCCACTGCTGAATAAAATACTCTAAAAAGGATCTCCACAATGATCGGTATTGCGCTGCCCACATTCAACGGCTTCCCGCGACTTTCATCAGGTCGTCGGTCCACCTTGTTGGAGGCCTTCCTCTACCTGCAGTGTTTTATAGTTTTTCTTACTAATCTTCTCTATTAAGTATCTTATCTAGCCATCAGGGTCCCTACTAGGCTCTGCTAGGCAAAGGCCTCTCTCCTCTTCTTCCACGATTTTCTTTTTTTTTTTCTGTTTTTATTACTTAATTAACGTTAACGTTTGTGCTAATGGTTGGTTGTGAAGTTGTTCATTAATTTTAAATGATTCAGCTTCTCATAATAATATCAATCGGGCATTTTATACTTATGATACTTTTTTTATTTATTTCAGTGATATATTTTTTGGGAAAATTGTATCGTTTTATAGCCAGCTTACGTTTCTTTATTGCCAAGTTGTGTTGTGTTGTGTTGAAAGATATTTTTGTAAGTCAAGGATACTTACAAATCTCGCGTAGGACGCACAATAAGGTTTTTACCTACTTTATTTCCGTATTGAGAAATATTTTCAGATCAAGTAGGCAGCCACGTGAATTGTTGAAAAGCTTAAGGCACAAAATGAGACTCTATAACACACTGCGACAAGAAAGAGGCATCTCTGGGGGCTTAGCACGGCATGCCACGACAATTATCTCACGTCATGCTGTCCTTATCACATTTAAAACTATAGACAGAGACGTAAGCGTGACAAACGCATGACAACGTCTTGTCACGGAGATGCACTCCGCTAAGCTAGCTGATTTGTAAGTATATATTGAGACAAATACTATTCTGTTAGGTACTTTATTTAGTACTAATTGCGTAAACTGGACTATTTTTGCTACAAGATTATTAAAAGAGACGGAAAATAAAATTATAAAAAACGCAGTCTTAATTTTAAACAAATGAAAAGCAACATCTATATGTAGGTACTGTTAAATTCGTACGTAGGTACTTAGGTATACTTGCTTTTCTTAACTAAGTAGGTACCTAATTATTTAATTTAAACGTTAAAACTGACCTGTACTTTCTACTTAAATATTTTTAGCGTTAATCAGTCGTCGATTGAAATGTCGATAGGATAGATGTTTGTAATGTCATGCAAAAATCACTGAACTTTAATGAAGCCTTACAGTATTGTAGCTTTTACAACATAACACACTGCTAAGCACACAGCTAAGTAGGTACTTACTGCTTTAAGATAATATTAGGTAATTTTGATGCGAAATACGAACGGTCTCGCGACCGGCCGATGAAACTTAGGTACCTACCTACTTCTTCTTTATCAGCCCATACCTATATGTCCCCACCGAGGGGCACGAGCCTACTCTCATACAGAGAGTGATTAGGCCGTAATCCACCACGCTGGCCAAGTGTGGGTTGGCGGATTTCACATACACCTTTGAATTCTCTGGTGTATGCAGGTTTCCTCACGGTGTTTTCCTTCGCCGTTAGCAAGTGGTAATCGAATAAATTGATCCGTACATGAGAAATAAACTCAGAGGTACGGGCCCCCGCCAGGATTCGAACTCACGCCCTCAGAATTCGAGGCAAGCGTTCTACCAACTGGGCTACCACCGCTTCGTACCTACCCTACCTACTTACCTACTTATATAAGTATTTTTCGAAGCTTCTTCAAAAATGTGAAAGAATCATCTTGAAAAGACCTTGGCAACTCAAGTGCATATATACTTACTCATCCGTCGCCGATTAATCATAGAGAACGCTTTATATATTTGTCAACGTTATATCCCTCACAAGTGAGTGATGGGCACTCATTAAGAGGCCCGGAGTCTCAGCCATTGAGGGCAGCCCTCTTTGGCTTATTTGTCCTCTTGTCCGTTGATAAATGAAAATGTCTTGGACACGTATTAACTGGTATTCAGTGTAGCTTTTGGATAGGAAATTTATGGGATATTATGGTTTGTGTTGTTTGTAGAAATGTAGATGATTATAAGTATAAGTTGGGTAGTTTTCTTAGTTATGACTTTATGACTCGTGACTTTTGATTTTATCATTTTTTTATGCTCGTTGACCTACAGATAAAAAACTAACAGATTTTTTATACCTGTCTCTGTCTAAAACGTCATGTTTTATGAAATAGACATAGGTTTATCTGTGACTAGCGGTCGCCCGCAACTCCGTTTGCGGTATGTATTTGTATAGTAGGATAAATATACTACTTCCAAACTATGCACCTATTTGGAGTATGGTTAGTTATTTATAACATAAAATAACTTTTTAAAGTTTACATCAAAGTCAAGAGAAAATATATGCGGGGGCAAAGCCCTTGTGTTATGATGAAAAAGTACAGAGAAAATAAGTGAGGGGGGCGAAGCCCCCCATCCATGTCAGACATATACTGAGACACGATGTGCGGGGACGAAGGTCCCCATCCATTACGGAAAGTTACCATGACGGAAAACTACAGATAAAATAAATGAGAGGGTAAAGTCATGACAGATATCCATGTCAGAAATATAAATGAGAATCGATGTCCGGTGGCGACGCTCCCCGTCTTTTACGGAAACTTGCAGAGAAAAAAATGAGGGAAGCGAAGCCCTCCATTCATTTATGAAAATGACAGAAAACAGAAGAGCGGGGGCGAAGCCCCCCATGCATAACAGAACGGTACAAAGAAATGAAGTGAGGGGGGCGACGGTTCCCTATACATTACGGAAATGTACCTACAAAAAAAGAGGAGTTGAAATATTAATTGATGATGATTCATTGATTCATTCATTATTGGAAATTACAGCGAAAAGTATAACGGGGGCCAAGCCCCTATCCATTATAGGAAGATTTAGTAAAAAGACGTTAGACTGGATGAGAATCTTCACTCTCCGCTCGTCGCTTCTCTGTACTTTCTTTTAAAAGATGTGAGGGCTTCGCCCTCCACCGTTCATTTTTCTGTACGATCCAATAAATGAATGGGGGGCATCGCCCCCTGCTCGTCTCTTCTCTTTAATTTCTTTTGATAGAGGGGAGGGCTTCGCCCTCCGCAGTTAATTTCTCTGTACGTTCCAATAAATGGATGGGGGGCTTCGCCCCCTGCTCGTCTCTTCTCTGTAATTTATTTTAAAAGAGGGGAGGGCTTCGCCTTCCGCAGCTCATTTTTCTGTACGTTCCAATAAATGAATGGGGGGCTTCGCCCCCTGCTCGTCTCTTCTCTGTAATTTCTTTTCAAAGGGGGGAGGGCTTCGCCCTCCACTGTTCATATCTCTATACGTTCCAATAAATAGATGGGGGGCTTTGCCCCCTGCTCGTCTCTTCTCTTTAATTTCTTTTGATAGAGGGGAGAGCTTCGCCCTCCACTGTTCATTTCTCTATACGTTCCAATAAATAGAAGAGGGCGGCAGCCATCTTGAATTTAGATTTTGAAGAGGGCACTGTATTCTATTTGTCAAGCCCTTTCATTTGGTACCCATATTAATAGGATTGAAAACAGTAAAAGTTTTTCCGCCATGTTGTTGCGGTGGCCATCTTTAATTAAAATTTTGAAAAGTCTGCTGTATTCTACTCGTGAAGCCCTTTCATTTGACACCCATATTGATTGTATTGAAAACTAAAAAAGTTTTTCCGCCATTTTGTTGCGGCCGCCATCTTGAATTTAAATTTTGAAAAGTCCGCTGTATTCTACTTGTGAAGCCCTTTCATTTGACACCCATATTGATTTTATTGAAAACTAAAAAAGTTTTTCCGCCATTTTGTTGCGGCCGCCATCTTGAATATAAATTTTGAAAAGTCCGCTGTAATCTACTCGTCAAGCCCTTTCATTTGATACCCATATTGATTGTATTGAAAACTAAAAAAGTTTTTTCGCCATTTTGTTGCGGCCGATATCTTGAATTTAAATTTTGAAAAGTCCGCTGTTTTCTACTCGTCAAGTCCTTTCATTTGACACCCATATTGATTGTATTGAAAACTAAAAAAGTTTTTCCGCCATTTTGTTGCGGCCGCCATCTTGAATTTAAATTTTGAAAAGTCCGCTGTGTTCTACTCGTCAAGCCCTTTCATTTGATACCCATATTGATTGTATTGAAAACTAAAAAAGTTTTTCCGCCATTTTGTTGCGGCCGCCATCTTGAATTTAAATTTTAAAAAGTCCGCTGTGTTCTACTCGTCAAGCCCTTTCATTTGATACCCATATAGATGAAATTAAAAATGAAAAAACAATTACACGCTATTTTTTGCTTGAAAATGGTTATTGTGGCAACACTGTAATAGTTGGACCTATAGTTTTATGGACTTTTATGCAGATATTTATGTCTTCATGAAAACTGTAGTACATCACTTTGCTCTAATATCAATAGTTTTCTCAGCAAACGCGATATTGTGATATTTTTTTATACGTTTTGCATACCTTTGGTTACATTATCGAATATTTGACACGGAACCCTAAATATTTTGACATTTTTATATAGCCTATGTTACTCAGGAAGAATGTAGCTTTCCAAAGGTGAAAGAATTTTTGAAATCGGTCCAGTAGTTTCGGAGCCTATTCATTACAAACATACAAACATACAAAAATAGGTACAAATCTTTTCTCTTTATAATATTAGTATAGATAGATTTAAATTTTATGTATAGGTGTTGAAACGGGCACTTAGAATACTTATAAATTGTTAAAAAATAAATTATTGATCTTAGTTAAAGTTGTTTACTTTTAAACCAAATACAGAAGTGTGTTTAGATCGTAGCAAGTGGGAGGAAGTGGTCTCTATATGGAAGGGGGAAGTGACAGATATGTATTGTATGATTTTTTTTACTATCAAAAGTTTGATTATTTTGTAATAAAATATTGTAGTAGGAAAGAAAAACATTCTTAAGTACCTGAGCGGAGGAAGTTCGAGATAGAAAGTCATGGCGGATGAGGAGAGAGGCCTTTGCCCAGCAGTGGGACACAAATGGCTAGATTAGATTCGATTAAATTAGAAAAGAAAAACACATTTAGCAAAAACTCTCTACAGTTTTATTAAACTTGGTCCAGAAAACCCATATAAAAGAACACTGGTTTAAAAATGTGTAATTAATTTAATTTATTTAGTCAAAAATCATCCCAATTATTACTACAAACATTTGTTTTTAATATTTACATAACTAAGCGAGTACACAATATCACATATCTAATGCATTATCTAATGTCACTGCGTTACGTACCGCGCGGAACGTTCTGTTCAATACGCTCGCAATGTGTTTCAAGTCACCTATGACACATCAGCCGAAATTACGTCGCATACATTTACTTCAGCCACTGAACGTTCTGTTCAATACGCCCGCAATGTGTTTCAAGTCACCTATGACACATCAGCCGAAATTACGTCGCGTACATTTACTTCAGCCGCTGAACGTTCGGTTCAATACGCTCGCAATGTGTTTCAAGTCACCTATGACCCACCAGCTGAAATTACGTCGCGTACATTTACTCCAGCCGCTGAACGTTCGGTTCAATTCGCTCGCAATGTGTTTCAAGTCACCTATGACACATCAGCCGAAATTACTTCGCGTACATTTACTTCAGCCGCTGAACGTTCGGTTCAATACGCTCGCATGTGTTTCAAGTCACCTATGACACATCAGCTGAAATTACGTCGCGTACATTTACTTCAGCCGCTGAATGTTCTGTTCAATACGCCCGCAATGTGTTTCAAGTCACCTATGACACATCAGCCGAAATTACGTCGCGTACATTTACTCCAGCCGCTGAACGTTCCGCGCGGTACGTTACGCAGATGTTTCGCGCGCGACCCTAAATGTTGCTAGACATTTTGAGAAAAAAAAAAGATTTTTATTTAATTTTAATTAAAAGGCACAATGACGTCAAAAAGTTTTTTTTAAATAAAAGGTTACAATTCTTGAAAATCTTTTTACAATAATTATTAATGTGATGAAAATGTTATTTTTTATCTAGGCATACAAAAAGAACACAAATTGATAACATAGTAAATAAGAAAATTAAATAGGTACTTACACACTTTGTCTATTTAATACATCTTGTACTAACAATTGGTTTGGTAACTAATAATAAAAAAGGCAACAATAAGAGCAGTTACGGACTGGCGTTTTATACGCGAGTATAAGCTTCAAATTGGCGTATTTAGGCGTGTATAAGCACGTCTTTTGGTACACTAAGCGCCAAAACACACGGTGAAACGCAACTGCAACGCAACTGAAACTGCTAGTTACTTTTGAGTTGCATCGAAGTTTCTGCTATAGGTAGACTTCTTTAGAAAAATACACACGACGCAACTTGTTTGAAACGTTTCGTCCCAGTTGCGTCGTGTGTGGTTTCTAAAGAATATTCTATAGCAGTAACTTCGAAAACTCAAAAGTAACTAGCAGTTTCAGTTGCGTTTCACCGTGTGTTCTGGGTCTAAGTAAAAAGTTATTTGTAAAAGTTGCAGAATTTTACCAATGTTTTCATTCTATTACTCCACAAATAAGTAACTGCGGCATGGATGAACTTTAACCCCGTTATTACAAAACTCGTTTTAAATATTAGTTTTAGGCCTAATGTCATTTTTTGACGTTTTTTCCATAACCGAAATGTCATTTATCTGAGTTTATTCTAGGAATATAAATAACTCGTTTTGTAATATGGAGTAAGTGTCATTAATGTAGATACTTATATCACATAGCCTTCCGTGACGTAAAAACTTTGTAAATAATTGCCAATTAAACTCAAATTAAATTAATATTTCATTAATTGCCTTTTGCCAACAGGCTATGGAGCGCAGTATGCTTGGTGTAAAACTTACCGACAAGGTAAGAAACACTATACTGCGCTCTAAAACTCGTATTGCTGATGTGGCAAAAACAACTGCCAGGCTGAAATGGGATTGGGCCGGCCACGTCTGCCGCATGGCAGAAGACTTATGGGCTAAAACAGCTACCCAATGGCTACCAACTGCCAAACGGCGTCGCGGCAGACCACGGAAAAGGTGGCGGGACGAGCTGGACACCTTTTTAAGTAGCTGGGCGGAGGAAGCTCGAGACAGAAAGTCATGGCGGAGGAGGAGAGAGGCCTTTGCCCAGCAGTGGGACACAAATGGCTAAATTAGATTAGATTAAATGCCTAGGCCTCTTTGTATTTCATGAGCAGATTCATATTTCAGTGCAATCATTCATGTATATAATACATTAAAGCTATATGTACATATATAGTTTAAATAGTACATGTGTAGTCGTAACAAGAAGACTCTTGTTGTCTCCTTTCCTCGTTTGAAATTCTTATGTTGGATGATGTGCCTCCTGTTTCCCATAGACCAGGGGTTTCGATTATCTATGGACAAGGTTTTTTTTTTAATTTATGGTCGTTGGTTGTTTTTTTTAGTTGGCAGAGATTCAATTGAATAACAAATTGATGATTTTAAGGTCATTAATGAACATTCTGTGTTAACTTGTCAATAAAAAATGGAGGTTTTTGGTTTTATCTTAAGTATCTATTTTAAAGCTTACATTTTAAATAGCTGCAACTTGTATAATAATTATGTAATTTTTTTAAAATAAAATTATTAATTATTAGAAACAAAATAATATTTTAAAAAAAATAGGGTTTAGGTAACTGTGTCTCTAATTACTCCATTTTCAAAACAATATAAATGTGGTTATTATTTTCAGCAAAAAAACATAAAATAACTCTGAACCAATATTTGAACTACCAATGAAACAAAAACTGTTACGAAAACAAAAGAAACCACTTTTTCAGTGTCCCCAATATTTTACATGAAAAAAAAAACTTAAAAATTTAAAAAGTCCCACTTACCTTCTGCACCAACTCCTCAAATGCCAATGTGATGCCTTCTTGAGTCTTTGCACTGCTCTCTATGAACAGCATTCTATGTTTCATCGCGAACGCTTGACCAGCTTCCCTTGGCACTGCTCGGGGCTATAGTAACAAGGTAAAAGGGATGATGACTACAGTCGAAAATTCAAAAAATAATTAGTCCGTCTTTTAGGCTATTAAAAAATATTTGAAACTAGTGGTGGGCCGAGTACCTGTTTTACCGAGTAACAGAGTACCGAGTATTACTCGGTTTAAAGTTTACCGAGCCGAGTACTCGGCCGAGTTACTCGGTATAGTTAAAGTAGGTAGAATTTCGCGCGAAGAAGCTCGGGAGCGAGTGGTGATATTGGTGTTAGAACTGTCACTCCGCACCCCGCTTATTATTCATAATGAAAACAATAAACCGCAACCGTCAAGAGGCAATTTTTTTTTAAAAAGCATTGCTTATGAATTTTTCTTCTAAATAATTATGATAATAGCAATTCATAACATTGCTCCAGCTGGGCAAAGGCCTATATATGTACCATTAGAAGGATTTAGACTATGATCTACCAAGCAAATCCAATGCGCAAGGTAGATTTATTTGTACCGAGTACTCGGCATTTTTACCGAGTTATTCGGCCGATTACGAGTAGTGAAAAAAGTGCCGAGTACGCCGAGTACCGAGTATTAACCGAGTACTCGGCCCACCTCTATTTGAAACGTATTTTTCATCTGATCAAAATTAAATACATAACTAAATACAGAGCATCAAAGTTACGGAGTGGGGGGTATTGACGTCATTCCTAGGTAAAAATCGTACCTAGGCATGACTTCACGAGCAACTTTAACCCAGTGTATGTTTGTCATTTTTAGTTTAAGAGAAAAAAGAAAAAAATATGCGTCGAATATTTTAAAATAATATATGTGATGGACTAAACAATTTTTTTAGTCATCATGCCCATTGACATAAGTGCAATAAGTAAGTAAGTAAGTAAGTAGTTTATTTTCTAAAAACAGTACATTACACTGTGTGCGAAAATTTTATCAAAATTAAATTATAAAATATAACAATTAAATAAAATACTTAAGTCTAAAGGAGATCATCATAGGTACTTAATAATAACAATAAAAGAACAATTACAAATAATGAGATCAAAACAGTTGCTTAATACTTACAAAACTTTGAATAACTTAAAATTCAGAAACAGAATAACAATTTTTGGTTAATAATAATATCTTTAATTTACTCTTAAATATATGAACATTATCTATTTGTTTTATCTCGTTCGGCAATCTGTTAAATAATAGTATAGTTTGGTACATGTGGCTGTGCTTATAGACTTCTAGATTTGGATGAACTTTTATTTGTAGGTCTTTTCGTCTCGTATTAAGTCTATTGTTCCTTTCATCCGCTGTTTCAAAACAAGTTCTATTTTTTACAAAATCGAGTAACAAAATGAGAATGAACAAACTAGGAACAGTTAAAATTTTAAATTTTACAAAGTATTCCCTGCATGACTCCCAAGGAGGGATACCCGCCATCATTCTGACAGCACGTTTTTGTAATATAAACGCACTATTCAAATTATACTTATAACTACCACCCCAATATTTAATACTATACCGAAGTTTAGATTCTACTAGCGCAAAATAGACTGTCCGCAACTGCTCTATCGTCAGATAATCTCTAAGGCTCCTAATAGCATAACAGGAAGAACTGATTTTGCCATCTAAATAATTTAATTCTGCCTTCCAATTTAAGCTATTGTCAACATGGATACCAAGAAACTTTGTGTGTTGTACGAATGTAACCTTTTCATCATTTAAACCTATGTCAACACTATCTCTATTTCTTGCAGTAGTATTAAAAAGAATGGCACTTGTTTTACTGCTATTTAATAGTAGATCATTAGCAGTAAACCAAGCATTAAACGCCTCCATAATTCCATTTCCTAGCATATTTAACTCATCAATACAAGGTGATGCTAATATAGCATTGGAGTCATCAGCAAACAGTACTAAATTTGCTCGTGGCACTTTAAAACTAATATAATCTGTTAAATCATTGATAAATATTATAAATAGAACTGGACCTAGTATGGAGCCTTGTGGGACCCCTTTTGTTATATTAACTAGACTCGAAGTATATGTCATTTCACATCCATGTTCTCCAGTATTCCTTATTTCTACATACTGCTTTCGATTTTTAAGATAAGATTCAAATAACTTCAAAAATTTGCCTCTAACTCCATAATATTCTAGTTTATTTATTAAAATTAAATGATTTACTGTATCAAAAGCTGAACTTAAATCTAAGAAAATCCCAGCTACCTTAAGCTTTTCATTTAAATTGCAAACAACCTTATCTATTAAACTATCAATTGCATCTGATGTTCCAAGTTTAGCTTGATAACCAAATTGACTACTGCTTAAAATGTTATTATTATTTAAATGTTCAATTAATCTATTTTTTATTAGTTTCTCTAGTATTTTTGATAAGAGTATTTTTGAATATTATGGATGTAGAGGCGTGACGGATATGTATGCACCAGGTATGTATGTAGGTATACATATATGTTACATTACATACATACATAGTAACTGGGAAAAAATGAATACTTTACCTTATCAATCTTATTGCCAACGACCAAACAAACAATGTTCTTCTTAGTAGAGTACACTTGTAGCTCCTCAACCCATTCTTTTAGTTTCTCCAATGATTTTGGTTCTGACACATCATACACTAATATTGCACCGTGGGCATCTCTAAAACAAAGTTAGTACATTTGCCAATATTATAGTAATAAGAATAAACAGACTGTGACATTAAATTATGTCCATTCAAAAATATAAAGTGATTGCAATTAAATAAATATTTTATTTTCAAAATGTATGTCACAGATCATCAAATACTGATAAATGCAATGTAATATTTTAACATCACGGCTAAGGGTTATCTATTTTCTTCTTCCTCAACAGCATCCAGCAACAATAATCAGCTGATTTTTCATATAGTTATTTTAACCTCCCATATGACTACTCAAATACATCTTTGTGTCCCATTGCAGGACCTTTCACAGACATGGTCAAAATACTGAGTCCTCTCATTAGATGATTATCCTTCCCATTGGATGCCTAACATATAGGGTGACTTTAAATTAGTGAACGATAGAAAAGGATATGCATGTACTCGTGATAACAAACAACTTTTGCTATGGGACCAAGGTCGAAATCATTCAAAAATGTTTGAACTCTCCATACAAAATGCATCAGCTGATAGTACAGGGGAACAATTGTTTTTTTGTCATTTCGACCTTGGTCCCATAGTAAAAGTTGTTTGTTATCACGAGTACATGCATATCCTTTTCTATCGTTCACTAATTTAAAGTCACCTTGTATAAGAGGTACATACCTGTAAAAACTAGAAGTCAGCGTCCTATACCGCTCCT
Source organism: Anarsia innoxiella (assembly GCA_947563765.1). Taxonomy (NCBI): domain Eukaryota; kingdom Metazoa; phylum Arthropoda; class Insecta; order Lepidoptera; family Gelechiidae; genus Anarsia; species Anarsia innoxiella. The sequence goes on from OX387402.1 coordinate 1,566,084, forward strand.
GGCCTGCCGTGTCCCAAATACCGAGTTTAACTTTAACTCCATTCACATCCATGACCTTACATTTGTAATCTACTCCGATTGTAGCTGGAAACTGAGCGTTGTAGTCACCCGTTGTGAACGCCAGGATTATGCTGTTTTTGGGGAAATTCAGTATGTTAATTTAATTTAAGTAATAAATATGGACTTGTCAAATGTTTGCCTTTCTTTTTTTTTTGTATCCAATATGTACAGTATTTGCAATACAATATATAAATTCAGTATCTAAGCTTTTACTAGACTCAATATTGGCAGAATCCTCAATGGTAGTTACCATTAAAAAAAAAGGTACCTACCTAATGTAAGAAATATAGAAACTATGTAGGAAATGTTCAAACCGATCTATAAAACACTCGTAATAATGTCAAGGTAGGTATTTAAACAAAGAAAACAATGTTTGGTTTTAGTCAGTAAATACCTACTTATTTGCTACATTTACCTACGTACGAAATAAACATGTATGGTAGAATTAGCATGTAAAATTGATTACATATGATGACTCATGACTAATCACTGCGAAATTGGTAGGCTTATGTTGAAATAACAAAGTATGTGAAGCTTAGGTTACTTTGGTATGTGCTACCCTTTAGGTGAATAAATTAAGATTACCTTACCTAGATTTGCCAACACCGCTCTCCCCAATAACAAGAATCTTCAAAGTGGTCACGTAATCCATTTTAGAACAATGAATATGCAATTTACAAACCAATTTCGATAAGGAAACACACAATTATTTTAGCTTGACGCAAACCCGGAAATGTTACGTTTTTTTCACAATATCTTCAAAAAACTGGGTAAATATTAAGAAAAGTCACTCGTATCGTGATTGTTGTTCTTTATAATCTTGTTAAATCATTTTATATCGTGAAATTTACGCAAAAATAGAGAAAAACAAATCTGACACTGACATTCTGCGCATTGGTTTTGTTTGACGTTTGGCGTTTCGTTGCGACTTGTTTGTGTCATGTTCGATGAATATTATTTTAAAACTAAAATATTTTTTTAGTTACCTCTCATCTAAAGTATTAACTAGAATGAAGTTATTTTAATGAAAAAAACTAGTTTAAATGTTTTGTTTCGTAAATGAACTCAGTTAAAGAATTATGAAAAAAAAACATTCCGGTGTAATTGTACCATCCAAACGCATCCAAACACAAAGTTTCAAAACTTTTTTTTTAGATTATTCCGAAAGAAGAGATCAGATTCATTTTAATATGTATTTGTTACCGGAAATGTATGTAATCCGTCATTGTATAGGTACAATTCCTATGAAATGTATGTAATTCCTAAAATGGCACGGAAATGTGTGAATTAAATTATACTTTATACATTTCCTAGGAAATCTACACATTTCCAAAATAGCAATCGGAAATGTAAAACATTAGAGACAGATATTGATGGTTAGGTTAGTTTTTAATCCCAGGGTTCCCCCGGTCTGCCTGGGAAGACCGCCGCGGAGTTTAAGTGGGTATGAGGTATACCCATCGTCTTGGAAAGGGAGTCCCACATAACTGTCATGTCTGGCCCCACGGGGATGGCGGTATGCGTAACACATTTCCCCGTGTTAAAAAAAGGTTAGATTAGGTTGGGTTATGTTATTATTTTCATTTTAAGCTCGTGTTTTATTTTATAGCAGAAATCATTTATTTTCTACATTTTCTTATACGATATTAGAATTATATACAATTCCGAGGAAATGTACATATTTCCTAGGATATCTATGCATTAAATAGATTTTCAAACAATATCTTATACATTTTCTAAACAGGATCGGAATTGTACACATTTCCTAGGATTTATATACAATTCCTCGATTTCATACATTTCCGGTAACATATTCATTAATGTATTCTGCCAGGTAGGTTCAAATAGTCAAATAAAAGGCAATTTAGTCAATTTGGTTTTTATAAAAGATGGCAAGACTACAAGGTGACTACAAGGCAACAAGGTACTAATCTTTATTGAAGGCCTAATAATTGTAATCCTATGTTCTGCCGTCATGCTTAAGTAGGTACCTACTTAGCTTAGATTAATAGGTACCGACTTATGTTTAATACCTAAATTATGGTTAGATAGGCACTTAATATCTTAATTGAGTGGCATGGCAGATTATAATATAATTAAATTAGTTTTATTAGGGCATCTATGCTGGTAATTAAATTACCTACTTCAATTTGAGTGATTTTAGTAGTAATCATAAAATTATGTCATCGTAAAAAATATGATTATTTACGATAGCGTTTGTTAAATTACTTCGCAGCGGCTTTTTTATTTCTTACTACGTGGGAAACCACGACGCGAGATACCAAACAAAAAGCTTTCAGGTTAACTAAAGTCACCAAGAACACCCAGTTGACACTCTCTTCTAAAAATCCTCGAGAAACCCTAACATTCTGTACTTAACACAAAGGAACTTCGAAACTGAATATTCTAGTTGTTCTAAAGCCAATGTTTTTCAATCTTTTTGATACTGCGACCGCTTTCGGGTTAAAAAATTTTGGCGACCTCCCTTTTTCCATAGACACACAAGAAAATACCTATAATTTAATCAACATGCTACATTAAAGATTTTTTTCTATTTTCATACATACATTCATTACTTAGATAGATAGATAGATAGATAAATCATTTATTCACTGCACAGTACATAAATAACAGAAAAATAACTTAGGGGGAGGCGGGGCACATTGATACTTGGGGCACATTGATACAGTACCTGTTTTGAAATACTGAAAAACGATACGTACACGGACACATCATTAGAACGCTCACGGACATCCACAAAGATGATAGTTGTGACGATGCTTGCCGCCTGTTCGCCGTTTTGCATTGACAGACACAAACGTGTTTTTGGGACCGACAACTAAAATTTTAAGAGCAATGTGTTCATGTCTCAGCTCCATATTATTAGTTGTTTTCATAGTTTTATTTTACCAAACCTACATTTATACTTTATTAAATGTTATTTAATAGGTTTATTTAATACAATTTTGATTTAAAAAATAATAAATTACTTTTTCGTGAATATGGTCCCTTGGGGCACTTTGATACAGTAATACGCGGGGCAGAATGATACGTATCGATCTGCCCTGTTAGTGTATTAAAGTGCCCCTTATGTGCATTAAAGTGCCCCGTTAGTATTTTAAAGTAGTTTTAAAAATCTCATTTATTTTAGAAAATGGTCCGGACGTTTAAAGTTAAGCAGAGAAATGTGAAAAAATCGTTTAGGATTCCCGTTTTGTGATGTTTTTGATTATGAGTTTTAAGAAAAAGTTTCTATAACTTTGACAGAGGATTTTATTTTGTTATTTCTATATTTCACTATGTACAATTCTGTAGAACTTCTAGGCTGATTACTCAGTAATTATGTTGAATTAGATGTTTAAGATCTTTATAAATTTAAAGTTTTTGATGACAATTTTATTTCTTAGTTAATTTCATTATTAGGCTGATTTTGACAATCGATAATACGAATAATAACTAATAAATAATGTGATTTTTCAGATACCAAGCATTGTTTGCTTTTTATTTGGTCAATTTAAGTAATATAACGATTTATTTTGAAAAAATATTATAATAATTACGGAAATAAAATACGCATCAAACTGCCCCACTCTCTGTATCAAGGTGCCCCACCAGTGGGGCAGAATGATACAAAATTGATTTTTTATAAAAGTCGCTATAACTTTTTCCCTATTCGTTACTATCAGCTTTTTAAAAACTTAATTTAAAGTAAACATATCAGGCAATGCACCCGCCGAAAAAAGTGATCAAAAATGTCGATATTTGTGTATTCAAACGGAGTTTGAATTTTTGTGTATCAATGTGCCCCACTTCCCCCTAAATAACTTGTAGTGTAGATTTGTAGAACTGCTTTTTCTTTTTGTCGGCGACCCCCCGAGTGAGGCACCGCGACCCCCCAAGGGGCCCACAGTTTGAAAAACGAGGCTCTAAACAACGGTATTTTATTTAAAAGCAATACGAACTTTATTTTCTTTTCTAACTGGCAACTCTGGGTTGAAGTTATAAAATATTTTGAAATGAATTTATAGTTGTGATATGTTGTTACAGTTTCGTCTTGAAGTGCGCTTTCAAGAAGTTTTATTGGCCTGTGTTGAAGTATTGAAAAGTTAGTTTTTGTAGGCATTATGTGAGCTCAATTGGTAGATAAGTACAAGTTTCTTAAATCGGATAAGAATCTTTGTTTTTTTAATTTTGACATATTTGACTATACTGCGTAAATTATTTAGATACGTTTATTTAAATGGAATAAAAACATGAACAAAACTGGGTAAAAAACTTTTGCCTATTGTGTAATTTTATATACTTGGGTATATTTCAACTAGGTATCCGACAACTTAGCTACTATTCTTCACTTACATACCTAATCATTCATGTTTTTTGATTAAGGACAAAAATAAGAACCTACTTACCTACTAAACCCTTCGAGCATTCCTACATCCAATGAAATCGCAACTTCGCAATCCCTAACTTCACAGTCATTCACCCACTTTTGCCTCACTTCACACAACAGAACTAAATTAACGTCACACTGTTAGAAATAGGTTAGCTACGTCACACAATAGTGCTATGAATGTACAGTAAACGGCGAGAATCCGTATTATTGCACATCGGTCTTTGGGAAGAGGCAATCGGCTAATTTCGACTTCGTAAAGCGATATCTGTGTCGCACACATCATGACGTTAGTTTTGTCAGTCGTGTTTCAATAAAACAACAGTAAAGAATTGAGTTCTAAATTCAAATTCTGATTAAAGATTAATCTAATATTTGATGTTCATTCATCAAAATAAGCATTCGTTTGAATTCGGAAAACCGAAGATTGCCGATGTGCATTTTATATCGCATTTTACTGTAGGTTAGGTAGGTACTCTACTTCGCGGAAGTATGCGAAAGTTTTCCCGCGCTCCCGTCTACTAGCGGCTAGTAGGAACCGTGGGGTTTTAGTCGGCGGGAGTCCAGCATAACCCTTCGTCTTTCACCGAGACGAAGGGTATCCATAATGGATTTCCCTACGTAAAAAAAAGAAAAATAAATAAAAAAAGGTTACTCTATCTGCATCTCACAATAGCACTATGAATGTAGAGTAATGAAATAAAGAAACTGTCACCGGCCATTGAATGCACTCTATTGATTGTGCTACGGCAGAGTTATCGGAGCGAACTTTTACTATCTGTGTCATTGAAATCGTTGGAAATTCTTGCTGTAGAAGGTTATAGGAGTCTGGCTTTATAAATGCTAGTTTTTAAGCATATTTTTGTTGTTATGTGTATAATGAAGTTGCTGAAATACTCATTGCTTGAAGAATGTATTATTATACAATACATAATGTGACTTTTGGTTATTAATAAAAACTTAGGGCCTATCCGCACAGCGATTTTTCACCGCCCTTAATACGCCTTCTGCGCCTAATAATAACGTTTAATTTGCATCAATTTAGTTTTTATCCCGCGCTTTTTTTCCGCCGATTCGGCTACTTGCATAAAATATGATTCAATGTGTTATAAAATTGCGAAAAAAAACCGCGCGGAAAAAAATCGCTTTGCTAATAGGCCCTTAATCACATAAACATCAATAAAATTAGTCGTAGCAAGTTTCTGCTTACGATACGAGAGATGCGTGACAGATATGTAATGTACCTATACTTACATACATACATATCCGTCATGCCTCTCTCCCATTGGGGTAGACAGAGACCACTTCCTTTCACTTGCTACGATCCAAACACACCTCTTTCGTTTCATCCAAACTCATCAGTCGCCTCATATATGCCCGTCGGTTCTTGACTTGGCCTTTCTTGATGAGCACGTCCCTGATTTGATCGAAGTACGTACGTCTTGGCCTTCGCCGCCCAACATTACCATCCAATCTTGCCTTTTTCTTTCTTTTTTTTCTATATACAGAATACAGATATGTATATAATATTTAATATATAATATATAATAACGAATATATAATACATGTAGGTATGTATTATAGACGAAATATTCTATGAAAAGCAATTACTTAATTTCAGTTAGTACCAACTCTGTCAACTTTATTATCCATCATAACAGTTTGCTAAAAGAAAACAAGATATCTTTTGAGCTGAATTCTTAGCGTTCCTTTCATTCAAAAGTCTTTCAAAGATTCCTTTCAGCAATACAGCGCTGGAATGAAGCGGGGAAGCGTAATGAAGTCCCCTGCTTTTGGTTTAATCCAAGATATTCGGACTCGATCCAGCGGTGCTATAAAGCAACCGCTTTACGATAGAAACTAAATAGAGGTGTGTGGTTGGTGGAAGATACAAGCGAGGGCGTTTTGACACTGATTTTATTTTGCTACTTAACTACTTAAGGGTACCTGTAAGTACTTTTCTTATGATATTGAAGACATTTCCTCAATAATTATATAAACAAAGCAGGTCCGGAGTTTCTTAAGATACAAAGTTCAATAAACCTCGTAGTTTTAATCAAATATGTAGTTTACAGATACTGAAGAAATTATGTCTTGAATAATCCTATGTAGGTACGCTACGTACCTGCTTAGGTACGCAATGCAATCTGAAATCTGCTCCATAGAAATGGGTATATTAGAAACATACTTGTCACACGCATCGTGGGACAGCCTTCTTCTATTTCTTGTTTCATTGCTTCTTTTTTCTTCTTGCGTCCCTGGGATCAGTCTTTCTCTATCTTTATTTTTTTATTCAATTTCTTAAAGGCTTATTACACCTTGCGGTATTCAGGCTGTCTTAGCTGAATACTGCGCAATGTAATAAGAGTTAGCCAGTTAGACTGTCTAATTAGACAGACCGAATGGGTTCGGCGAGTCTTACTGTCTTAATGCCGGTGTAATATTATGTTTGTTTGCATGGATGAATGTATGGAATTAACTGTTTTCTTTTTTAAATTACTTTTCTTTTCTGAGACAGCCTAAATACCGCAAGGTGTAATAGGCGTCTTAATTGTGCATTAATAACTGCAGATTGCTTATTTAATTTTAATACACAAACTGATATAACTTAGACCCCACAACAAATCCAAGCGTTGCAGCTGAAACGCTTCTACAAATTGACCACCTTTCATTGCAACGACGCTAAACATTGTACCGGCATTACAACATTACAATTCAGGGTATAAATAAATGTTACAATTGTAAAACTTTATGTTCTTGAACTAAATAAGAATAGATATAGCTTTATTTTCCTTTGTTGTCGAGGTATTTTGGTATTTTGTATATTCTTTATAATTCTTCAGGTTTGAGTAGGTAGCTTTAATTTATATAGAAGTTATTTGATCATGATGTCTGCTATAAGTTAGAAGAGTCTGGCACTATTTCTCATGACACCTATCTATACGATTCTTATCAATATGCTCAATTAAACAGTATCTTACTTATATTAAAAATGTCAAAATTCCTGCGAATGGATTGGATGTATGGATGTCAAGATGTTTGTTACTCTTTCACGTAAAAACTACTGAACAGATTCTAATGAAACTTTACAATAATGTAGCTTGCAAATCAGAATAACACGTAGGTTTTATAATTTTAAGATGTTGTGTAGGTTTTCGATGTTATGACGATAAATGCTTAGATAGGTAGGTACTTACGAAGTAGCAGGCAGTCTCTACTGGGTGTAACAGAAGGGGGTATATATAATGCCGAAACACAGAGATAGTCCTCATGAAACTGAACAACTTTCCCCAAGGAACATGGGTCGTAACTAGAAAAATTTTTTTGGATCAACCATACATACTCGATCAGCTGATCGGGCATTTTGTATGGGGAGGCGAATTTTTTTTTTGGGCACCCCCTTTCTGTTTTCTGTTACCCTTTCTGATAAGGCTATTTATTACTGTTATAATGAATAGCCTTATCATACTCAATTTAATAGAAACTTAATACACTTAACTACACCTTTGTACCAAGACGGCATAACTCTCAAAGGCTAACTCACACTGACCTCTCGACTCCCAAAGTCTCTTTAGGCAAAATTAATTACTGCATAGTGATCTAGCTTTATCTAGTTCTTTGACATAGGTAATCTATTAATGCATGCTCTCAAAGAGATGTGTTTTAGACATTTCACATAGAAATAAATGTCACCGACGTGCATGTATGAGGCGATTGATGAATGTGGATGAAGCGAAAGGAGTGTGTTTGGATCGTAGAAAATGGGAAGTGGTTTCTGCCTACCCCGATGGGAGAGAATTATATGTATGTACCTATATGTTCAAGTGTTATTTTATTTTGTTAACATTTTCGGGTTTATTTTGGATGTTGCAGAGTCGAAAATTATTTACCTATGTAAAACTTCTTACTATGATAAATTAAAATAAAAAAGTGTACAAATGTAGGAACCTACTTTTAAGTAAAACTTTTCTTAATTTTGGTAACACATTGATTATAATATGAGAATACATAGAGAAAAAAAAGTTTTTATAATAATGTAAGTAAGTTGTTACAAGACATTACCCTTTCTTTTTGGCTTTGCCGTAGTCGGGTAAAAACCAAAACGCAACCACAGCTCTAAAAATAGCTACATAAAAATGCATTTACGATTTAAAGTAACTTTTATATTATTTTTACACCGCTAAAGACATTTATTGTCCCTGAAATTACGATCGGTGTAAAATTTTATTTATAATGAGTACTTGGACATTATACTTTGTGATATTGGCTGTAAAGACGGAGATTCCTTGTTTAAAGTACTTCCTTATTGGTAGAAGTGGGTATTAGATTTAAGACAGGGGAGGCAGTGGAAGTAGGGATTGCAATCCAGCGCCATTTCCAATCCAGCATTATTTTTGCTGGATTGACCTGAATCCAGCAAATTCCTGAAGGAAGATGATAGGACATGACGGTTTCTTGAGAAACATTATTGAAGGAAAGGTTGAGGGGAATAGAGACAGAGGAAAGCCGCGACGTACTTACTTCACTTAAGTAAAAGAGAAAGTTAACGTCACGTTCATCAAGAAGTTAAAGCTCTGGCAGAGGATAGGCCTAAATTGCAAACACTCCACCGACAAGAGTCTAACTCTTTTTCCTTTTTTTCATTCAACCTTTCCTTCAATGATGTTTCTTAAGAAATCGTCATGTCATATTAAGTACCCTATCATTTTCCCTCTTCTATTTTCTATAATTTTTAACAAGCATATTACCAATCAATAATTCGAATTAAACAAAAATACAATAATGAAAGAACAGCCAAATAAATTCACATATTTCAATAAGCCGCAACACTTAACGCTATCTCTGAATAAAAAAAAAAAACATTTATTTAAACAATCTCATAAATAACTATATAAAATGTCGTCCATCCGTATGTCCGAACACAAAAGAGTTATGATCTGATACAGACTTCGCCTCCATTTCCCAACTTTGTTGCATATGGGATGCGCATTTGGACCACTACACCTAACAAACTTACTCTTACACTTTCAAACTATCATTTTTTACCTTATGTTCAACCAATACGGTTTGTTTAAGCGAAAGAATAAACCTTGTCGAATTTCCCCAGCAATGCAAACTTTATCGGCGAACAAAGTAATTTGAGCTTTACGAGGATTAATTTAAAGGCTTTTCGAGTGTAGTAACAATGTTGCCATGTTGGGAGTAAATTGACGAAGTATCGTTATGGTTAGTGTAGTGAAAGGCTGGCAATACTAAGTCATAGTTATAGGCTTTGTTGAAAACTAGTGACCGTGTGTTTTGGATATTTTTATTGAGTAAAATTTTTGTTTTTTATATTTGCATTTTAGTTGAATATTTTGCAAGAGTTAACAAGATAGAAGTTGGAATTTTTCGTCTCTATTATAAGGGCCAACAATATTCGCATGTAGTCGCTTCGATGCTTCGATACTGATTGGTTGTGTGAACTGATTTTGAATTTTATTCTAATGAGAACAACAATTGTCGATAATAATACCTAATTATGACAATGAGTGCTCTGCGCTACGCTCCGTCAGATGTGCGCCGGCCCTAAGCCTAACGCCGCCGTTGACAAAATCTTTGGGATGCTTCTGATCTGAAAGGTAAATAGCTATGGTCACAGATACGTACTGCCTATCCCAGATAGCTATATGTCTTTGATTATTGGGATCGGCCGTAAGAAAATTGAAATCTTTCGTAGCAAGGTGCCTTTAGCAAAGTTTCTTCTAGAAGCTTCGTTCAACAATAATTTATTCTAACCTTATAAAAATCCATTATCCATATTCTATTCAAAATACCTAAAAATTTCAAAAATATAACCAAAATATTGACATCTCACCTAAGACTAGACAAACGAAACGAAACCGTATAACTTTGCAGTAAGAGTGAAAGTTTGCAATCAATACAAAACAAATACGAGAAAAGAGTTACATTGGCATAGATATTGGTCCCACGGGTGGTATCGGTAGGGTGTCTACTATTTAATAAAAATGTAGGACAAAATAAAATAAAAAAATAATATACTTATACTTATATATTTATTGTTTATTGTAAGTTAAATGACTATCCCGCCTTCATGCTATGACTTCTCTGTCTGTGGGGTCTGCAGGAAGAAATTTCTTTTAGAAATATGCTGTACCTTTTGTATAACTGTTCTTTTTTTATGTCTCTATATACTATCATCTTACAATAAACTGTTAAATAATAAATAAATAGATATTCATCAACTCTCTGGCTATAAATGCTAATATTATAAATGTCAATGTTTGTGCTTCAAAGTCAAAGTCAAAGTCAAAAATATATTTATTTCATAGGCACAAAAAATGCTCTTGAAACCGTTACATTACTTATTAAAATATACTTTTATAAGCTAGTGCTAGATTCGCAAAGCGCAGTTTCCCCCAGAGAAGAACCTAGCAAGAAACTCTGTGGGGTTGCTCTTTTCAAATAAAGTTTTACAATTCTTACAGTTTACATTATAACAATTATTGACTCTAAATGAATCTTTGATCCTGCAGCATTCAAACAAACCACAAGATGTAAATAGATAGCTAAAAAGTAAAGCTCTTAGCTAGGTTGAAGCCGCATAACATGACCAGCCGCCACAGCAGCACCTTCACACAGGCCTCAACGCATGTGCCAGCCATCAACCCCTTCCACATATTTTAGGGAAGTAGGAGACCCGACACACAGCGCCACCGCTTCAGCGGCGCAAGCGAGCGTGACATGTTACACTATTGAACCCGATGATTAACTTAATTAAACGCTGCAGTATCAAAAATAACATTAACAATAACAACATTTAACAAATCAACAACATTTAACAAATCAACAACATTTAACAATGATAACAAAACAATACAAACAACACTTAAACAATACACAAACAAAATATTTAAACAAAGTAAACACAGCAACATTGACAATCAAACAAATTTTGCGGTTATTAGCTATTCCTGTGGAGCTGGTCAGTACGGCCCACACTCCATGCAAGGTGGTCATTTAAATATTCATCTAATCTGTAATAAGCCTTTTTACATAGACAGGTTTTAATGAAAGACTTAAATTTATTTTCTGAGTATGCTAGAATTTCTTGGGGAATTTTATTATAGTATTGCACGCAGAGCCCCATAAATGATTTATTAATTTTTGCAAGTCTACAACAGTTTGACACTAATTTGTTCCTATTCCTAGTGTTAAAGTTATGCAGCTGACTATTTGTTTGAAATAAATGTAGACTATGTCTGACATGCATAATGTTTGCATAAATGTATTGACATGGCACCGTCATAATATTAATTGTTTTGAACAGTTCCCTTAGGGATTCACGACAGCGGAGTCCGTAGATTGATCTTATAGCTCTTTTTTGTAAAACAAATATTGAACCTATATCAGCGGCACGACCCCACAGCAGCAGGCCGTAGGACATAAGACTGTGAAAATAGCTGAAATAAACAAGTCTTGCGGTAGGTATGTCCGTCAGTTCCTTAATTTTTTTGACGGCGTACGCTGCAGAGCTCAGCCTCCCAGATAGCGATCCAATATGGGGACTCCATTGTATCTTCTGGTCGATTGTAATCCCTAAGAAAACTGTCTGTTCCACAAAGTCTAGTTTTTCATTATTTAATATAACATGACTATTATTACGCGATACTACGCCCGGTAAGCTAAATTTAATGCATTTGGTTTTTTTCGCATTTAACACAAGGTTGTTGATTGTAAACCAATCATGAACCTGCCGAAGAACATCATTTACATAGTCGTAGTTAAAGGCACGCCTGTCGACTTTAAAAATTAAAGATGTATCATCGGCAAACAATACAATTTTAATCTTCATAGGTGAATATGAGGATGTTTGTAAGTCTTTCACATAAAAACCTCTGAATAGATTTTAATGAAACGTCACAATATAATAGTAGATTGCATATCAGAATAATAAAAAGCCTATATTATTTTATATTATTGCGTAAGTTGTCGAATAAATGTCAATAAATGAGTACGAAGTCGCGGGCAGCCTCTAGTCGATAAGTTCCTCCATAAGTTGCTGACTCTACATTTTTAAATTTTATCGTATATTTATATCTATCGGTTTTAAACATAGCCTTGTTAAAGTTGACGTTATTTTGATAAAGAAAAAAAGCAAGCAAACAGTTCTTCAGTTATAAACAACACGTTTCTTTTCGTTTTCTGGCTTCGTGCCAAGCGTATTGATATTTTGAGAGAATATGCATTATAATAGGCAGTTTTTTAAAGTCCATCACAAAAAAAACAGATTGAGAAAAAGTTACAAAATACACTGGGTAAAAGTTCCTCGTGACATCACGTCTAAGTACATTTTTTACCTAGAAGTAACGTCAAAACACCCCAATCCGAAACTTTGATTCTCTGGACCTTTGTATTTATTTACGTATTTGATCAAGTAACAATATTTTTAAATAGCCTAAAAGGCGTACTAATTATAATTCCATGTTTTAAATGTAGTCTTCATCCCTAATGTGGTCACCCTACACGTGAGTAAGTTGTGGAAATTGATGGCAGAAGGTAAGGCACTACGAGTGTCTGGAGACAACTTCTCACACCTTAAAAAATAAACATCTAGCTAGGTATATGTATGTATGTATGTACCGTAGTAAGAAAGTAAAAATATGATGAATTTTGAATTAATCTTCTTAAAATTAAACTTATTTACTTATTTACTTATTTACTTATTTACTTATTTACTTATTTACTTATTTACTTATTTACTTATTTACTTATTTACTTATTTACTTATTTACTTATTTACTTATTTACTTATTTACTTATTTACTTATTTACTTATTTACTTATTTACTTATTTACTTATTTACTTATTTACTTATTTACTTATTTACTTATTTACTTATTTACTTATTTACTTATTTACTTATTTACTTTTTTACTTATTTACTTATTTACTTATTTACTACTAATTTACAAATTACCATCACTTTGTAAATAAATATTGAAAATCTCAAGTTTACTATAGACTAGATTGCGCATAACATTTGTAATCCTAGATCCTAAAAAAATAGGTCACAAAATTGGGCTTTGTCCTAAATCCAATGACTTTTTACTTTAGTGTTATTTCATGGCAGTATAAAACCTAGCTTACTCCTTTACAACCTACTTTGTATCTCTTTACTACCTTTTACTTACTGCTATAAAAAAACTAAGTAATTCTGTGGCCTTGTTTCAAGGTTTTTGGGATCAAGGCAATGATTTTTTATAGGTACAGATATGTTACCTTTATAGTGATTGGCGTTTTAAATCTGTGCCGAACAATGATTACAATGACATTAATTACAGCACTTCAAATCATACTCCAAATGTCTTCAGACTAACTGAGACTAGCTACAAGTTGTCTTAAATAGGTCTATTTACAGTCTTCAAAATGTGCGCGCATATAACATATCTGCACCTAGTAATATATCAATGGATCAAGGTTTTTTTTTTAATGACAACTACCTATTTTCGGTTCTGTCAATGTCAAGTGAAGTAAAGCTTATTGCAATTTTAATATAGGGTGACTTTAAATTAGTGAACGATAGAAAAGGATATGTATTAGAGATGCGCCGAATATTCGTTTACTATTCGGTATTCGGCATATTCGGCACCTCAACCGAATATTCGTATTCGGCCGAATATTCGGTTAAATAAAATGACCATTTATTCGTTTATTTTGTTTAGTAATTAATTTGCTTGATAAAACATGATTTTAAACTCATATTCAATTATTTAAACCAAGGAGCTGTCAATCTTATATCCTTATTTTCACATCTAGGTATTACAAGAGTTATTAGAAGATGATAAAATGAAGGTAAGTTAATAAGTGACACTTAAATATAGAATTTAGAAACCTTGACATTCTGCTCTATCTAGTGACAGTCAAAGGCGCTTTTCTTTATAAAATTTAACTATTTGTTGTATCAAAATTAGTGTGAAAGAACGACCGAATAGTTTGGCCGAACTATTCGGTTCGGTCGGGTTTCAAGCCGAATAGTATTCGGTATTCGTTGTTCGGCAAAACCCATAGTCGGCGCATTTCAAATATGTATGTACTCATGATATCCAACAACTCTTACTATGTGGCCAAAGTCGAAAAACATACAGTTACAAAAATAGAAAAGTAAAGTAATTTCCGTTTAAAAAAATCAGTAAGAAAAGAAAATGTCGAACGCAGCTGACAGTCTCACGTAACGTTCACGTGAAGTCTGAACGTAAAGGACCTGTCATAGCGATTTTTACGTTCCATTAGAAGCAATTTCTTCAAACCAAATTGACTAAGACTACCCCCGCAGACATCAAGCTAAAATTGGAACGCACTTTTTGAAAAACAAACATTTTTTTAAAATTTAGCAATATTGTAGCTTATACATCAGAATAACGCATACGCTATATTATTTTAGGATAGCTTGTTTTTTTCTTACACAAATTTTACCTTTATTATTTATATTTCATTTGCAATTTATCAAATAATACTAATTATTGCATACTTCGAGTGTCCTAGTCATTCCATGAGTAGGTTGGTATACATTTTGATAAAAATATCTATTTACTTATATTTCTGTTAAGTAAAAAGTATATTTTAATTTAGATAACTAAGTGTTTTCTACCTACTTTCAGGGAAAAGGTCGGGAAATAGGGAAAATAGACCAGTCAAAATTAGTTCCAAAAATATCCGGGTGACTTCTTTCGTGAAACGCACTTTAGTTAATAATTTATTCCGATAAAATGTCAAATTTGTGTTGCCCGTCTACGAGTTCTTTAAGTCATGTCAACTTGATTCGATTCCTCTTGTCAAGTGAACATCGAAAAAAAATATTGTTATTGTCTACCAAGAAGTTTGGACGTGACGCGTGTGTTTGGTATTCTTACTTTTTGGAGTATAGATAGAGACAGTAGCTGCTTTTTGTTCTGATAATATATGTGTTACGGGCAATGTGATTAATGCGGGCATTATGCATAATGCCCGGGCATTATGAATAATGCCCAGCTGTATCGGGCAATGTGATTAATTACGTTCAAAACTGTTCTATTTATCACATTGCCCGGGCATTATGAATAATGCCCAAAGACCTTTGGGCAATTTGATAATAATAGTCCGTTAACTTGATAATTGTAGGTTGCGATAAGATAGAGACATATTAGTAGACTTTTTTTTAGAAATTTTGTCATTGCTTTAGGTATAATTAAGGATTTTGCATTTTCAGCAACTAAGATTATTGAAGTACCTAGAGTAGAAAAATAATTAGGCATCTCGTATGTTATGTTATTAATAAGGATGCGCCGAATATTCGTTTACTATTCGGTATTCGGCATATTCGGCACCTCAACCGTTTCGTATTCGGCCGAATATTCGGTAATCGTTTAAAATGACCATTTATTCATTTATTTTGTTGAGTAATAATTTGCTTGATAAAACGAGATATTAACCTCATATTAAATTATTTTAAACGAAGGAGTAGTCAATCTTATATCCTCATTTTCACATCTAGGTATTACAAGAGTTTTTAGGAGATAATAAAATAAAGATAAGTTAATAAGTGACACTTAAAGATAGAATTTAGAAACCTAGACATTCTGCTCTAGTGTCAGTCAAAGGCGCTTTTCTTTATAAACTTTAGCTATTTGTTGTATCAAAATTAGTGTGAAAGAACAACCGAATAGTTCGGCCGAACCATTCGGTTCGATAGGATTTGAAACAGAATAGTACCTATTCGGTATTCGGAAAAATTAAAATTCTTTTAATCCTGTTGGTTAGGTTTGACAACACTTTGGACGGGTCATTTTTTAAAGTTAATGTTAGATTCGCAAGAGTGCCCCCCCAGACAAGAACCTAGCCAGAAACTCTGTTGGGTTGCTCTTTTCAATTTAAGTTTTACAAATTCTTAGGTTGAAACACAGAAACAATCATTAAAATTTACATTTCAATAGAGCTTAAATCAATAAACAAATAATAAAAAAATTGCCCCTGCAATGTCCAGAACAAGGTATAGGTAAGTAAATGGGAAGCTGAAAAGTGAAAGGCTTAGCTTGATAGAATCCGCATTGGTACATGACCGTTCATCACAGCAGCACCTTCACACAGGTCTCAACGTATGTGCCAGCCATCAACCCCTTCCACACATTTTAGGGAAGTAGTATTTTAGGGATTTAGGAAGTATTTATGGGAAACCAGCGCATGTCACCCTTTGACCAATCAGAGTCCGGAATGGCCTAACCTAAACAAAAACCCAACTTAACCTATGAAGAAAATGATGAGAATTTTAAGTTTCATAATACCTACACATTTATTTGACTTTCAGTTAGGTTTAGATGAGATAAGGTTTCATTGTAAAGTAAAAAAAAAGTACTGAAACAAGTTTATTATCACTCTGCCCAATAGGTGACGGGCATTATGCATAATGCCCGGGCAATTTGATTAATTGCATAGTATTTATCACATTGCCCGCTTATATTGGGCATTATTCATAATGCCCGGGCATTATGCATAATGCCCAATTAATCACATTGCCCGTAACATATGAACTGGATAAAATGACCTATTATTAAAAAAGACGATTACTAAGGAATATTTACAGTTAAAATTCATTTAACCAGTCAATACCAATTTGACTGCTAAAATCAGTCAAAAGTGGTGTTGACTGAAGACGTCGGTCAAAACTTTTAACTGATAAGAAACTGATAAAGAAAATGAATGCGAGATAGAAGAAGCAATATGCGAAAAGACAGTTGAAATAAATAAAGATTACAATGAAGATTTTGAAAAGGAAACTATTTTCTAGATTTATTTCTCTTAAATATTTAGTTTTTAAGTAAACTTACATTTCGAAGGCTGATTATGCAACCAAATATTCCTACTTTTTGATAAGTAATTGCTTTTTTTGGAATAAATAAAGATAAAGACAAAGAAGATTATGAAGAAGAAAAGATTTCGTACACTTAAAGTTCTTAAATATTTAGTTTTTAAGAATAATTACACTTCGAAGGCTGATTATGCAACCGAATGTTCCTACATTTTATGATAAGTAATCGTTATTTTCTGTGATTAAAAGTCTAATTTGTATTGTATCCTTTTTAATTAAAAATAAACCTTGATATAGAGTAAATAAAAGCTAATTTATAAATTGGAAACGGTGGCCGAAAACTAATTAAATTAATGGCCGAAAACTAAGACATGTGGCCGAAAATGGGCTAAATCGCTCACTTTTCAAGTTTTGTGTTTTATCATTTATGTAGACTCATTTTCAAAGAAAAGAGATGCATATTTAAAAACTGCATTGTCTATTGAGTACAATACCATTTCATTTATCAGTGTAAGCATATTCTTTCATTAAAATAAATCATCCCGAAGTCATAAAATTGCTTAACTGGCCGAAAACCGGCAATTTTACCCTATATTTCTACAAGAAATTTCTTCCTGCAGACCCCACAGAGAGAGAAGTGATAGCATGAAGGCAGGATAGTCATTTTACCTACAATAAACAATAAATATATTTATATATATTATATTCGATAAATATTCATACATAAATAATATAATTTATAAAAATATATTGTATATAGTGTTTTGTTTGTTTAAGAGTTAGTTAGTTTTTAGGATAGGTACATAAATACAAAGGTTCATATCTGTCACACCTAATCTATGCGAAAAATTAGAGGGGATTTGTATAATAATACATTACTGAATGGTATGATTTTATAAACTAATATTTTAATACGCGGGTTCGAATCCTGGTGCGGGCACGTATCTCTGAGTTTATTTCTCATGTACGGATCAATTAATTCGATTACCACTTGCTAACGGTGGAGGAAAACATCGTGAGGAAACCTGCATACACCAAAGAAGAAATTCGAAGGTGTATGTGAAATCCGCCAACCCGCACTTGGCCAGCGTGGTGGATTACAGCCTTATCACTCTCTGTATGAGAGTAGGCTCGTGCCCCTCGGTGGGGACATATATGGGCTGATAACGAACGAACGAACGAACGAATATTTTAAGTAATATTACCTTTGTATTTCATTAATTTTGGAATAAAAAATATATACAAAGACATAGTTGAATACGAGAGAAATCTTTAAGTAGTAGGTACTTACATTAAACAATTAGACACAAAAAAGCCGTGAATTTTTATTTTTTTAAATCAGAAAAAAAAACAATCCACCTAGTTTTGAAAGTGGGAAGTCTCTAGACGAAAAAATAAGTTTAAAAAAGATTTTATATCATTTTAAAACACAGGCCTAAAACACAACACATTAAAACATCACAGGGGGGCAAGTCTGCTAATTACTAAATGCACCAAAAGAAACGCAAAAGAAAAGCAAAAGAAAAGCAAACGCACTTCAGTCGCTTAATTTGACATATTTGGTATTCTGCTAACGCTTTAAGCGTTTGAACTGCGTTTGAACTGCGTTTGAACTGCGTTTGAACTGCTTGTGATGTATTCTGTAACTTCAGTAGCAGTTCATAAGCACATAAGTTGCCAAGAGGGTATTCTCAACGCTATTTTGCGTTATTTGACACATGTGTCAAACGCAGTTCAGTAGAACTTGGACTGTTGAAGGATTGAGCCAGTTTATATTATTCTCTTGGGATTGAGCAAGGACACTTTCTGTATCAGTGCGTGTTCGGTTTCTGCAATAACGAGGCCTGAGGTGCTATTATACTCGGGCGTATTTTGACTAATGCTATCGCAGCAGACCAAAGACGTTGCCTGTTGCGATAGCGCCGCAAAACTTGTGCGTTATCAAGGCGCCCCGTCGACGCGTTTCGAGACGTAAGTCCCAGTGTATGGCTAAAGCCCGAAGTGAGGAGCTGACCCCCCATCCTCCAGCTACCGCCGCCGTCGAGATGGTATAGAATATTTTAAAGGTGAGTAAACTTGGACCTCAGTATAAGTAATTTATATTAAGTAGGTACCTATATGGTCTTAATCACTCGTGCCCCTCGGTGGGGACGTATATGGGCTGATGATGACGACGAGGTACCTATACAGTACCTACCTAAGCGTATTTTTGTGAGTTGGTACCGATACTGCCACACAAGATTATCATATTCTAGTTGTGTTGTGTAGCTTGACATATTAGTCCTTTAAGATTAAATTAAATTCTTTTAGAGGTCTGTTGTCAGCTCGTCCACTCTTGTGCCTCAATCTCTACTGAACCAACAGTGAATGTGTGTGCGTGCTGCATAACATAGCAAATTGGCACAGAATACCTGAGATGTCATTAACAACTGAGGATGCAGAAAGAGAAAGGCAAAATCAGGTAAATAAATCATACTCGAGCAAAAAAAAGCTACTAGTGAGTGAAAACACATTTAAGTATCTACACTAAAATAATATTTATTTCATTAATGTTCAAGAAAACCAGTACCTAACTGATAATAAACACATAAAATATCCCAATATTCCCAATCTCAACATTCAACATAAAATATTACGTACATATTACCAACAAAATAACTTTAAATGAAAAGAAAAAGATTAGATTTAACATTTTTATATTTCAGGTTGAACAGCCTATACTCGAAGCAGAAGAGGGAGTGAACTCGCTGAACTGCTGCTCTTCTAAGAGGCTTCTAAGAGGCCAGGTAGTACAAAGAACTCTTGGTGCAAGGCTGCGGAGAAAAAAGAAGTAAATGGTTGGTATATGTTTGTATATAACATGAAGTACCTACAAAGAAAATATTATAATATTGATAAATTATAATCATCATAATTAATTACTTGTTACAGATTACGGATGGGATGGACATACATAACGCATAGGTTTTCAAGGAATTGAGAGTATTGAGACTTCGAGTTTTCATTTAGCTTTTGTAATAAATGTAATTAATTATGTAATATACTTAATCGAGTATTTATTTCATCTACTAGACCCCAGCCTAGGTAAGTAAGTACTTACTCTCGGGGTCTCTATCTCGGGGTGTTTTTACTTCTTCGGGAATTGAAGAATAAATAAGTAAATAAATGGCTCATGGAAGTGTTCGTCTACGAGGCTGCGGCCACTCGTTTTAAAGGTTGGAGGTTCGGAGTGAAGATTCAACCTGCAAATTACCAGTAACAAATAAGAAAATACCGACAAACATATGTATTTATAAAAATGAAATATCTCAGTAAATTAATTAGGTATAACTAGATACTTACCAGCCAAAATGTGCAAACCGGTCGCCTATTAACTCGCTGATCAAGCTATCAAGCTATGAAATAACTTTTTACCTTTAAAATAAATTTTTACATTGTTTATTTTAGTTGTAAACATTGTAATGTATGAGGAACAGGCAATGAGGAACGATTATAAGGAGTGGCCCCGTTTTTTTTCATATACAAATGAGTTTATGACAGCGTGCCAAGGTTGCGCCAAGTTTTCTTATAGTTTTCTTGGTAGATGACCTGTCAAACATTAAATAGTACCATACAAAAAGTAGCCATTTTGCGCCAGACCAGGCACGTAGATCTAGACGGTATGGCTCCTCCTTATATATTATATACTCAAAGGGAACGGGCATGACGTGACACCATTCACCAATGATATTGACAGTGAAAATGTCAATTTTTTTAATAATAAACAGCCAGCTTCAAAGAAGTTTACACTGTTTTTTTCGAAAATTTTCATGAAATTTATGCAAATAAAGGCATTTCAATGTTGTAGAAATAAATATTCTGTATTTAAAAGGATATCCTAGCTTAATTAAACCAGTATTATTTCTTAGAACATAAATGATAGTTTTTACTAACAGCACTTTTTATTAGGTAGGTTTTGTCACGTTTTAATAGGCAACCCGATAAATCCTTGCTTCTGCGATTCGACTGCGATGCGATTGCTTTTGGTAAAAATACCAATTTGACACAATATAAGTCAATCGCAAAAGAAAAGCAAATGGAACGCAAACGGATCGCAAATGCAACGCTTAAATTAGCAGACTTGCCCCCCTGTACGTATTTAAAAAAAAACTCAAAACTTATAACTATTCTGTCCGAACTAAGCGAAACACTAACCATAAAACACTTCTGCGCTAAAAAATATGAATGTACATAGTTTCAGGAATAAATGTGCACGTTTCACACCCTCATATTAAAAAAAAATACTGCAATGGGATTTTTTTTAAAATAATGTTATCTTTTAAAAGGTCTATGTAGTGTTTTCCCTTCTGACGGGCCACGGCCCGGATACGTCCCGAGCACGGCCCGGATTGTTGTAGAAAGACCTTAATATGGTCGATTTCAAAAGGGGGTCACTTACACGAAGCGGTCATGTTTTATGAACATTTTTCTGCAGAAAAAATGAAAATTTTTATACCTCTTTTTCTCCCTTGGAAACCTTCTCTCTCGTAACCGGATACATAACACTTTGGTGTATAATGTACGTACTGCCGGTCACGTCACGGGAAACGAGAACCCGGATATACCGTGTATGAATAACCAGTCTTTATGTCCGGGGGAGAGAACAGGGCAACCGGGTATTGCGTGGATTTTTGAACCGGGCGTTTTATTAAGTCGGACTGAATTTTGTCAATTGTTTTTTCTGTTTTAATTTTTCGTGACGTTTTCGATACTAAATTGTGTTGTAAATTACTTGGATAAAAATAATATTTTGGGTGATAAATTGAAATAAAGAGAACGTTTTGCAAAAACCAAAATGTTTGCGCAGTTTTTTGATTAACACCTATATTAGTAATATTCTAAAATATTAGCTCTTGAAATCCTAAAAAAGTTACAATTAGTAACCACGATGGCCATTAATACAAGACTTTAAATAAAAAAATACGGGTTCAAGACAAATTAAAACTAGCAATTTCTTTACTTACCAGTCACCAATGAGCGTTGAGCTTTAGACATTTCGAAACGCCTCTAAAACAGGGTGACAGTTTTTGGAGAAAATATATTTTTAGAGCAAGTGGAAGCGTTGATTTTTAGGTAGCCTTTGAAAATTATTTAGCTGGGCTACGTTCGTAGCATTGCTACGTCGTAGCATGTTTGCTACGCCGTAGACCTGCTACGAATTATTGTAGCAGTTGAATTTTAAGTTGTCTTCAATGTGTTTAATTTTTAATAAGACGAAAAGTAATTGTAAAATAACCACAATAAAGATCTTTTTATCTGCTGTCGGATAGCAGCGATCACTGTTAGTGTAGTACATTATACGATGGTTATGACTAATAAAGCGGTAGTAGTCTTTCGAAATTTTGCTTAGAGCATTTGAGTTCCGGATATATTGTTACAAAAAAGAATCATCTAAGTACACCATATCATTTATTCATCAAAAGAAAATAATAAAAGGTTAGTGACTACTTTATTTCAATACACATTTCAAATTTTCGTTTACTTTTAAGTATTATTTAATTTTTATTCCTTACTTATTTTTACATATTTTTTTATCAAAGTCAAAGTCAAAAATATATTTATTTCATAGGCACAAAAAATGCTCTTGAAATGGTTACATTATTATAATATACATTTTTTAAAGCTAGAGCTAGAAAAAATTTGGCTAAATAAGTATAAAAATCTTATTTACCCTTATCTTTTAAGTATTATTTACTTTACTCCTTCCTATTCTAACCAACAACCTTAAACTAAAACCGTATAACCTTATCTAGAAACTACTATAAGTACCTCACTCTATCCGTGCTAATCTCGGGGACACGACAAGCTGTCTCGAGCTATCTTCGTCGCGAGTCGTGTTCCTGTCGCCTTGTCGTGTTGTCACGAAATGATATTATATGGAACTGTTGGTTTATGTGCGGTTTGGATCTTTGCTGGGCGTTTTGTAATGTATATTCTACTTATATTTATTGGCGATGCAAAGATTATCCGCACGCCTCTAGCGGCGAAATTTAGAAACTGTCTAAGAACGACACTTTGTTTGTTTATTTGTTGAAGTTATGTTAGATTATTCAGATGGATCACGATTATACACGGAAACCTGTTGCTAATAAAAGCAGAAATACGAAATATTGTTGCGTTCCTCAATGTTGTACTAACGGAGATACGGGAATAAGTTTTCATTTATTATTTTATATTTTGTGTATCCTGCAGACGCATTAATTACATCGACTATTGACAACATAATTATTGTCTTAAACAGAAAAATGCCACTTAAATCTGATTTGTATTTATTATTTATGTTTTTCTCTGACGTTAATTGTAACGAAAACTGTCAAAGTGTCGTTCTTAGACAGCTTCACAATTTTGACACTAGAGGCGCTAGTTAGAATCTTTGCATCGCCAATAGAGAGACTGGCCGCGACTTCGTATGCATTTACATTAATATTTTGGAAAGCTCAAAGAATATCTTAAAATAATACCTACAGCGTATGTGTTATTCTGATGTATAAGCTAAAATATTGTAAAGTGTGATTAATCTGTTCACTGTATTTTGCGCGAGAAGGTCTGTCTACATACATCCGGGACGTGTCCGGGCCGTGGCCCATCAGGAGGGAAAACAATACGTCCTAATGACAACCATGTCCGGGCCGTGTCTGGGACGTGACAGGGAGAAAATATCATTCTATACATTTTCTATGGATTCGTTCACACACGTTGTCATGACGACGTATTGTTTTCCTTCCTGACGGGCTACGACGGCTCGGACACGTCCCGGGCACGGCCCGGATCTGTGTAGATAAACCTTAAGATTAACAAACATTCTCACATACATCCATCCATCTACGTATTGACACAACCATTAAAATTTATTGTTTTAGTTTACATTATCGTGATTTAGTTTTCAGTTTTTATTTCGTATTGCATTTATAATATTCATAGATTTTAATTGTATTGTATTTTATGTATCAATATGGGCCTAAGATGCCTGAAATAAATAAATAAATTATAAAAAAAAACATTAAAGCTTAAACGCTAAAGTGGTCACAAAAAAACTTTCAAAGGTTCAAAAACGTCTCCATGCTATAAAATCTAAGATAAAATTCCATTATTGAACAAGGGAAGGTACAATAGGATTACGCGTACGAAAATAACTGAACATCGATTGTTGCCTCTAAAATCATTACCTTGGCAACACTGACCCTCCAGGGTTGCTAGGCTACTACCGGAAAAAATATAGAATTTCCGGCGAAGTCTTTAATATTTTGAGACGAGAGATTTGTCTTCGTCTACCTCGTAATTAAGAAAGAGTATTGTTAGAAATATTTTTAAAATCGATACGGTTTGATAATTGTTGAGTTTAGTATTTTAATGGCTGATAAATTGATATTATTTTGTAATTTAGATAACAAAGCTAATAAAGAAGCACGAGGCAACAATATTGGTTTTAATATTGTTGGTAATTTTACAGTGATTTGACCTCCTTCGCAAAATCTTTGGATATTTTTTTGTTTACTTTTTGTCAACTTTATATTTTGTATATCTCTTCGATATTGTTTTAGCTTGGTTTTGGTTTTTATATAAAGCTTCTAGACGCTGACTTTGTACGAAATTATCGTAATATTTTTGAAAAGTGACATAACAATAAATAGTATTTAAGTAGGTATGTTATTTTATGAGTGAAAAGTTTCATTAAAATCAGTTCAGTGGTGTTTGTGTGAAAGGATAACAAACATCTTTACATCAATTGTCACAAATCTTGTTATTTCATTATACTTAAGCATGTTGTGTTTGCCTATAATTAAGTGTACTCAAAGATATTTCTCTATTTGGCATAACCAATGAAATGTTAATTTTAATGTATGTATCTAAGTGTTTATGCTTAAAAATTGGTAATACCAAATTTGAAAAGAGCAACCCAAAAGAGTTTCTTGCTAGATTCTTCTCTGGGGAAAACTGCACTCTTGCGAATCTAGCATTAACTATAAAAAATGACCCGTCTTATGTGATGTCAAACTCGTCCTACAAGATTAAATAAATAAAAAGAAAAGATACTTTTGTTTTTGTATTGATTATGTTTTAAGACTGACAACCTGTTGGCAGACCTAAATAAATAAATAAATAAACCCAATCAACCTCACAAGTGCAAACACACTAAGATTCCTACCTTAACGCACCCCTAAAAACCTCAATAACCCGCGAACATTTTTCCCCGTCCCACAACCGCAGGCCAAGCAAAATATATTGCTGCAAAGTAAACCTTTATTGTGTATCCGATCGTAAAGGGAATTAACCTGCTCAATTTCATATAAACAGGCTTCTTGTAAACAAAGAACGAATAAGGCTGCCTCCTTAGAGGTTAATAACTGAAGTATAATCTCGCGTTCATTGGAGATAAAGTTTGAGTTATGTGATTGAGTGGTTTTATAATTTTATGGTCGTTGTTATTATTAGGGTTGGCGGTATCTACACACCAAAGCCGCCGGCTTTTTGACAGCTGCCATTTGTATGACGTAAAGCCGCCGGCCCAGACCGGCGGCATGCCGGCGGCTTTGGTGTGTAGATAGCATTAGGGAGTACGTTCATGTTTAACCGGCGGCATGCCGGCGGCTTTGGTGTGTAGATCATGTTTATTACGTGTTTGTCAGGCCCGTTTTTCATAACACTTGTGTTACTAATATTGATTTAGAGTGTGTTTCAGGAAAGAAGTACCCCGGATATTTTTGTAACTAAATTTGACAGGTCTATTTTCTCTATTTTCTGAACTTTTTCCAGATAGTAGGTAGAAAACCCTTTACTTATCTTAATAAGACTTAATAAAAATATACTTTTTACATAACATAAATATAGTTAAATAGACATTTTTATCAAAATGTATACCAACCTACTAATGAAATGACCAGAACACTCGAAATATGCAGGAAATAATATTTTTAAATAAATTACAAATTAAATAGACATAATGTAGGTATACATTATGTAGGTATGTAAAAGCGGTGGTAGCCCAGTTGGTAGAACGCTTGCCTCGAATTCTGAGGGCGTGAGTTCGAATCCTGGCGGGGGCCCGTACCTCTGAGTTTATTTCTCATGTACGGATCAATTTATTTGATTACCACTTGCTAACGGTGAAGAAAAAACATCGTGAGGAAACCTGCATACACCAGAGAAGAAATTCGAAGGTGTATGTGAAATCCGCCAACCCGCACTTGGCCAGCGTGGTGGATTATGGCCTAATCACTCTCTAGAGAGTAGGCTCAAGCCCCTCGGTGGGGACATATATGGGCTGATAAAGAAGAGAAGAAGAATGTAGGTATATGAATATATATTCTATATACTCTTGGTCCCAAGTTTGCTATTTTACAACATTCTCAGTTGTGTGTCGGCAAAGTCTCAATGAGAGTGTTTTTGACACATTTACGCCCGTTATTAATAACCTATCCTGCTAGCTTAGCATGGCACTCCGTGACAAGACGTTGTCGTGCGTTTGTCACGCTTACGTCTCTGTCTACAGTATTAAATGTGATAAGGACAGCATGCGTGAGATAATTGTCGCAGCGCGCCATGCTAAGCCCCCTGATCCGTTTTTACCAAATCGAGATTGAAAAAACAAAACACAATTGTCACTTGTGTACCAAAAACATGTCAAGAACACAATTGTGTTTTGTTTTTTCAATCTCGATTTGGTAAAAAACGGATCAGGATAGGTTATTAATAACGGGCGTTAGTCGTAATCAGTGCTAAACAATTTTAGCAGAATACCAAGTGTGTCAAAAATGCCATTGACACTCTGCTGGCACACAACTGAGGCTATTTTAAATTAGCACAAGCCCTGTCTAAAACAAAATTACTTTTAACACTTACATCGCTAAATTCTAACAAATCGTACAATTTGAAACGCAATCATTAAAAAAATATTAGAATCTTGTCTAGAGTATTGAAGTCTACCTACACAGATCCGGGACGTGTCCGGGCCGTGGCCCGTCAGGAGGGAAAACAATACGTCATCATGACAACGTGTCCGGGCCGTGTTCGGGACGTTTCAGGGAAAAAATATCATTCCATACATTTTCTATGGATTCGTTCACACACGCTGTCATGACGACCGACGTATTGTTTTCCCTCCTGATGGGCCACGGCTCGGACACGTCCCGGGCACGGCCTGGATCTGTGTAGATAGACCTTTACTAGGTCTAGTCTAAGTCTAGTCTATAACATTAATTGTAAAGATAAGGCTGTCTAATATCAAATAGAAAAGTTCCTTGCTATCGTTTCTTTCAAGAAATGCTGAGTAGTGATTACTGAAACTTATATTCAGAGAAAGTATCTATGTTGCGGTTAAAGTTTTAATTTTGGTTTTTTTTATTGTGACTATAACCTATATTATACTTAGTAGGAAAGAAAAATTAGGGTCTTTACGCAGTCGATCCCCCCGTGTGCCTCTGTGTAATATTTACTGTCCCTATACATAATCGTTCATTATTTAAAAACAACTGTTAAAATAGAATTTGTTGTATAATTATAACATTTTTTTATCGTTAGTCATAAAGTCAAGTTACATTAGTTACATCTACAATGATAAATTAAAAATTAAAAATTAAAAAATTAATATATATACTATATTGCTGTAAATATGGCTAGTCCGTAATGGGATTGTGAGGAAAATTACATACATTTTATCTCTAGACATGTAGTTGTCAAATTATTAAAATTATTTGGTAAAAAAACTAGGTTATATGAAATTTCCTAAAACTAAAACTTTGACAGTAACATCCATATCAGCAGCTAATAGTCGGAAAGAAACGGGCCTAATGTCCTAATGTATGTTTTATCTTGTTCTACCTTTTGTTCCCGAAAATAATTCAATAAAAGATAGTTTTTAGTTCGAGTTACAAAATTGTTTATCTGTTCAAAAATAAATATTAATTGATTTGTTAATAAATAGTTTAATTGTTCAAATATACTTAATATTAATTAACTTTAAAACGAATACTAAATGTAATGAAATTACTTGTATAACTTTTCAAAATGTTTCATAACTTTAATTTATAATATTAAATACGCTCTTAAAACTGGAAACTATAATAATATTTCTATATCAATTATAATTTAATTACTTACTTGATTTCTAGTTAACTTAAATTAAATAAAAAGAGGATCACATAGGTCAAGTACTTTTGAAATAAATTATCTAAAATAAAATACCTATATACTTTACCTAAATGTTTAGATATGTTCCCGTCAGGAAAATAAGTGACAAACGAGACGGCCCAGCGTTGTTGCAGATCTTATATTTGGAGTTACATGGTGATATGACTCTAGGCAACCGGACAGTAGGTTTTGGACTGGACAATAGTAATGACTTAGAGCTACGCTTATACAGGGTGTAACAGAAAGAAGGTTTAAAGCTGAAACACAGCGATAGTCCTCATGAAACTAAACAACTTTCCCCAAGGAACATGGGTCGTAACTTGAAAAAAAAATTTGCACCCCCATACAAAATGTCCGATCAGCTGATCGAGTAAGTACGGGCGATCCAAAAAAAAATTTATGTTCCTTGGGGAAAGTTGTTTAGTTTCATGAGGACTATCGCTGTGTTTCAGCTTTAAACCTTCTTTCTGTTACACCCTGTATAATAAGATGCTGGCCGCATGATGATAGGCTACGTGATTGCTGATGCAGCGGAACCATATCAATGCAGGAATATTTTCACGCTCGCTGTCTTGTCTTATCTATCACGTACTCGAGGTCCGCACAGACATCAACTTCAATTGTACATTTCTATCAATATATGAACATAAAAAATGTGAAGATATTTTTATAAAACATTATTTTAATAATAGTCGCAGAAAAAATGGAGAAAGAACTGACAACAAATAGCAAGTCATCTTAATTTTTTAAGAAAAATGTTTATTAAAAAAAGAAAAAGAAAAATGGGACATCAAAAATTATCTTGAGTGTATGAAAAAAAAAAGATTATATTGAAATTCAATTTATTGATTTTTAGGTCTTAGTGCTCGTTTCTCCAACTAGAGTAAAATTTAATTGACAGATAAACCAACATGACGTTTTAGACAGAGTAGACAGAGACATGTATAAAATATCTGTCAGATATTTTTTACCAGTTAATGGTGGAACGGGCACTTAACCTAACCTTATCTAATTAGACACTTGATTCACACTTATTCACACTTAATTAGAGACTTTCTGTCTCGAGCTTCTTCCGCTCAGGTACTTAAGAAAGTGTCCAGATTGTCCCGGCACCTTTTCCGTGGTCTGCCGCGACACCGTTCTTAACATCTGCTCCGCCACCCTAGGATTATAATTATTAACATTAAAAACAACAATAACATTAAAAAAAAACATCGATATTACAACCTCTTTAGATTCAAAGGATTTGGAATTCAAAAAGCGAATACAAACGGTATTCGAACCGAATTCGAACTGAACTGGCTTTTTCAAAATAAATAGAGGCGTTATACGGACAAATGCAAGCCGTTTTAGACACGGCTCTTATACTGCATTGGGATTAGAAAGGGTTAAGTTATAAGAGGCAGTGAGCTGGCCATATTATCCGTAAAAGGGCCCAAGTCTGCTTATTAACAATATTCTGAGCTGTGTGCCGGCAGAGTGTCAATAACAGTGTCAATTATCATTAAAATCAATTACAAAAAATTGTCATTTAGTCGCAGTCGCAGTCAGTGTAAGCCAATACCAAATGTGTCAAAAACGCCATTGGCACTCTGCTAACACACAACTAAGGCTATTTTAAATAAGCAGACTTGGGCCCCAGATAACCATTGTAGTCAACGAGTTCTTGAGTGGAGACTGTAACTCAGCAAGAGTAATGCAGGACGTCTTTAGACACGGTGGAGTGACGATTTGCGCAGAATGACTGGTAGGAGCTGGATGCGAGCAGCCGAAGATAGATCAGAGTGGCGTGAAATAGGAGAGTATGTCCAGCAGCGGACTGCAACAGGCTGATAATGACGATGAAGTTATAAGAGGTTTGAGGGTGGATAAGATGTTTTGGTATTAATTGGTGATTGTCCGATATAACTACGAGTGATTTGAACTGAATGAACGAATTGTTTTTGTATGTGTGTATTATTCATGTGTGTAGCGTTTTTGTGCCAATCATGTGAGAGACTGGTGTCCCACTGTGCAGGCATTGTTCACTGCGGTCCAATGTTACTACAATAACTTCAACTAGTCTCTACTACCCGCTATTTCCTGTACTTCACCCCAAACCGAGACGTATTTGAAATCGACCAGCTCTGAACGGTACGAATCGGCATTCAACAGGACTAAGGACGCCGACTCCAAACTGAGATCATGTTGACTGCTTAAACCTTTACAGGTGGTATTTAGACGAGAATTTACTATTGGAATGGCTGAATTTATTCAATGGTTTTGGTATTTAGGAGTTGAGACATTTGGCTTCGATTATTGGTGCTTAAAAGGTATTTGGTGCGGTTTATTTTGTTAGTGTCAGAAGATTCAAACTTCAATAAAACAATCCTTCTACATACATCCATTTTTTTAATATTTAACCATTGAACCTATTTTTTTGTTATATTAAATTTAAAATAGTCGAATTCCTACTTTTCATAGTTTTGCCACTGATTTTTATCCTGAGCTCCAGTTTGTATAAAGCTATTTACACCCACTCAGCTATAATGTGTGTGACGGCACTTGTATAAAAGTTGTCGTCCGAAAAAAAAACGGACCAACATACCACAAGTGTCTTTTTGAGGAACCCAGCCTCAAAAAGACACTCGATACTCAATCATTTATTGCACTCCACAGGTTTTTACAGATCTTATAAACAACTTAAAGTACCAAACGTGGACCCTGATTAGGGCACGGCAATTTGAGTAGCAAAGCTATGAACTTAAAACTAAAATGAGATCAGTTACAACAATATTGTAATAACTTAAACATTGTTATTTTAAAATGTATACACAAAAATTGCTTCAGCCAAATGTGAAATAATCGCAAACAAACACACATACATACCTAACTACATACTAAACACATACAGGTCAAACTAAGAACCCCAATTTGTTTGAAGTCGGCTAAAAAGTCAGATCAACGATTTTGAATTGTACCGAATAAATATTTAACTCAAAGAAATACTTAATTCTTGTTACTTTAATAATGACGCAGCAGCATTATAAATTTTCGTTTGCAAATAATAAAAGGAATGGAAGTTTATTCTAAAGTAAATTGAAACAGTACCAAACCTTTGGAGCGAAGTCATCAAAACTGCAAAGGGCAAATCGAGGGAAAGTTTTAATATTTTACCTGGACGGGTTACTCTCGATTTACTTTATACCCACTGAACTTAAAGCCGCTTGCGTTTTCGCTCGCGTTTGTCGTGTTATCTTGGAAAATTTACATAATAATATCTCGTATTTAATTAATAAATTATTATATATAGAAGAACGATTTTGGATCATGTGGTTTATTCCTAATTGGAACACAAAACCTAACGCTTTCTATTCTCGACTATCCAGTGTGTAACAGCTACGGGGTATAAGCCGAGACACAGCGATAATCTTCATGAAACTGAACAACTTTTCCCAAGGTATATGGGTCGTAATTCGAAAAACAATTTTTGGATCGCCCATACTTACTCGATCAGCTTTTCAGATCAGATTTTGTATGGGGAGGCGAAATTTTTTTTTCCAGTTACGATCCATGTTCCTTGGGAAAAGTTGTTCAGTTTCATGAGGACTATCGCTGTGTTTCGACTTTATACCCCCTTTCTATTACACCCTGCATAGTCGAGAATAGAAAGCGTTAGGTTTTGTGTTCCAATTCCAATTAGGAATAAACCACATGATCCAAAATCGTTCTACACCGGAAGTGGGTATTTTGAAGGGAAAATTAGGAAATCGCAGTTGAAATTTCAGGGAAAGCCTTTAGGTATTTCCGGACCAACATTACCATTGTAAGGTGAATTTAATTAAGTATTCAAAGGGTTTATTTTATGGCGAGTTTTATTAAGAGAACACAAGTGAAGGGATATTTTGTTAAAATAGTGTTAGCTGTGTTTGTTAAAATACAGGGTGAATTTCGATCGAAAAAATTTAAGGCAAGGTTATTTTCACTTCGGTAATTAATAAAAAAAATTAAATAATGCGAAATTAATAAAAAATAAAAAGTTGAGTGACTTTTGGTTTGATTTTGACTTTTGATTTGGTTTGGTGACTTTTTGGTTAACATTTAATATCACTTTTCTGACATTTAATACAAAAAAAAACCAATATTTTTTTTAATAATACTGAATTATTCTAAATCGATATCACAACATCGCCTTGTCGACTATTTCGACTGAATTAAAAGTCACCAGTATATACCTTAACTACGTAATAATAAGGTAGGTAGGTAGATTATTAGTCTCTGATGCCACTTAGCTGGGTAAAGGCCATTTTGCATTCTCCAACGAATGGCAGTCATTGTAAATTCTGCCAATGTCTAGTGAAGCTTTTAAATTGCTTCTTACCCGACTACGACTAAGCCAAAAGTAAGGGTTATGTTTTGTATGTATGCGATTATCAGGTATTATCTATAAGGTGATATATTATTAGTTGATATAGATTATTAGGTATCTTTTTATCTTGACATAAATGATATCAACAATATTCACAGAAGTTAAATCCAAGAATACATACAATGATACATTTATTTGTCTTTAAAAACTGGCACATACCTACTTAACGCACAATTTAACATTTTAGTAAGTACCTATAAACTAATCTAAAATTATATTTTAGTCCCATTGTCACAAAAAATAATATTCATTTTCACTCCTCTTACACTGAGTCACGTAAAGCTGTCACATTTCTGATTGACATCAAATTAATACCCCACTTGGCACCATTTTCTTTTTTGACAGTTGACAGCTGGCGACCATCTTGGAATTCGTAAGTTGAATTTATTTCTGTTGAACGATGGATGTTGAGCAAAACAAGTTTGTTATTGTCTTTTTTACGAGAAATATTTTCATGGTATTTTGATTAGACTCTACATTTTACTTTCATAATAAACATAAAGTACTCACAAGTTAATCATCGTCATGAAATAGGTAATACTTTCATTCCTTTTTGGTCAACAAAACTTAATATATTGATTTTAATCTTTAAAATAATACTTACAATATTCTACACTTACATTTTACGTAGGTATCAAACTT
The DNA here is from genome assembly GCA_947563765.1 of Anarsia innoxiella. Classification (NCBI taxonomy): domain Eukaryota; kingdom Metazoa; phylum Arthropoda; class Insecta; order Lepidoptera; family Gelechiidae; genus Anarsia; species Anarsia innoxiella. The sequence goes on from OX387402.1 coordinate 1,599,595, forward strand.
TTGTCTCGGTTTCTATATGTGTGTAAGCCTGCAGAGAGAGTCCATCCAAAAATAAATACAAGTCCTCAAAATAAAAATAGTTTTTTTACAAAATTTCACCATTACTAACTGATAAAACAATGATCCTTGGTGTTAATTACGCAATACATCTCAGAACAGTCCAAAAAACAATCAAAATACGGACTCCATCACCTAAATTTGAAACGCTCAGTCATGAAAACAAACAAATTGACTTGAAATCGCCCGTTTGTTTTGTAAAACAATAGCCTAGCTTGAATAGCCGTTGATTGGTGATGGCCGATGGAATTTAACTCCATTGTTACTTAGTTCGAATAGGAAACAATATTTCTGTTACAATTGTAACGAAAAAAGTTCACGGAGTCAACTATAGTGTAGGTAAAACCCAACTTTTTAAATGAACACCCATCCTGGGTCCTAAGTCTGCTAATTTAAAATAGCCTCAGTTGTGTATCAGCGGAATGTCAATGGCATTTTTCGACACATTTGGGAGCCATTGTTTACCAGGGGGCTTAGCACGGCATCCCGCGACAATTATCTCACGTATGCTGTCCTTATCACATTTCAAACTATAGACAGAGACGTAAGCGTGACAAACGCATGAAAACGTCTTGTCACGGAGTGCCATGCTAAGTTAGCAGAATACCAAATGTGTCAAAAATACCATTGACACTCTGCCGACACACAACTAAAGCTATTTTAATTTAGCAGACTTGGGCCCCAGTTGTATAACCCAACTTTTTGAATGGACATCTATCCTGTTATCATTTATAAACTACCGGTATTGTATTGCATTTATTCGGGTTATATAGCTGAGTAATTTTGCCAGTGGTTTTAAAGGAATTATTGAACGTTATTGAGTTATTACCCGACTACGGCAAAGCCAAAAGAAAGGGTAATGTTTTTGGCAGTCTATGTATGTATGTATGTATGTTTGTATGTATGTATGTATGTATGTATGTATGTATGTATGTATGTATGTTCCACCGTAGCGTCTAAACTACTGAACCGATTTTAATGAATGAGGTGTCAAAAGATTCGTAATAAAACGGCGGGTGACATAGGATACCTAGTTTTGCAATAAGTTTAATAATTTGCCCACTAGTGGGCAAAAAGTCACGAAGAAAAAAATAAAAGTTTGTAAATGGTGTTGTGTGGTGTATCAAATTCAAGAGCTCAGCGAGCACATTCCAAAAATATATATATATCACTAAGTTTTGCGCACGGATTTGCTTGTAAACTAGTGGACAAGAAGTCGCGACGAAAAATATTAAATTTTACAAAGGATAATGTGTGGGGTATCAAATGAAAGGGCTCAACGAGTACATTCCAAATTAGTATATATCACTAGGTTTAGCATGCGGTTTTACTTGTAAATATGTCTTTTAACGCCTTGTCTTTTCTATCATAATTACTTCGAAACTACTGATTACTTACCTACAGCTTGCCAAATCAGGCCTTTTCAGAATTATGTTGACTGTTTTGGCTAGTTTTAAGCTAAATTACCTACAACTTGTACTACCTATGGAATCAACTTTGTTGGCATTTAAACATTTTCGGTCCCTCAATAGGTACATTTTGCACACGTAACTTGTACGAAAAAGCAAACATTTTTAGGCTCTGACAAAGATCTCATATTCAAAGTTGTTTATTATCATGAGTTCAAGTAGTAATTTTAATTTGTAAAGCGTGTCTTAAAAGGAAAGTTTGAAATTAAATACAAGACTTCTTGAACTCACATTCATACTATGAACAAAGTAGTCAGTGTGTAGGAAAGTTTGGGTGGTGCAGCCCCCGCCAAAATGAAACAAAACTCTTCTTGAATTCCACTAGACAAAGTTGTCGCTGTATGGGGGGGTTTGGGGGGCGTAGCCCCCCGCCAAAAGACACGAAACACTTCTTGAACTCTACTATGGACAAAATAGTCACTGTGAAGGGGGGGTTTGAAAGGCGCAGCCCCCCGCCAAAAGACACGAAACACTTCTTGAACTCTACTATGGATAAAGTAGTCACTGTGTAGGGGGGTTTGGGGGGCGCAGATCCTCGCCAAAATGAAACAAAACCTTCTAGAACTATACTGGACAAAGTTGTCACTGTGTGGGGGGGTTTGGGGGGCGCAGCCCCCCGCCAAATGAAACAAAACACTTCTTGAATTCTACTAGACAAAGTTGTCACTGTGTGGGGGGGGTTTGGGGGGCGTAGCACCCCGCCAAAAGACACGAAACACTTCTTGAACTCTACTATAGATAAAGTAGTCACTGTGTAGGGGGGTTTGGGGGGCACAGACCCTCGCCAAAATGAAACAAAACCTTCTTGAACTATACTGGACAAAGTTGTCACTATGTGGGGGGGTTTGGGAGGGGCAGCCCCCCGCCATAAGAAACAAAACACTTCTTGAACTCTACTATGGATAAAGTAGTCACTGTGTAGGGGGGTTTGGGGGGCGCAGACCCTCGCCAAAATGAAACAAAACCTTTTTTAACTATACTGGACAAAGTTGTCACTGAGTGGGGGGGTTTGGAGAGCGCAGCCCCCCGCCAAAAGAAACGAAACACTTCTTGAACTCTACTGTGGACAAAGTAGTCTTTGTGTCAGTTTGGGGGGACGCAGCCCCCCGCAGCAATAAGGAAATAGATACTTTTAATATATACTCGTACTATGGACAGATTATCAGTGTGTAGGGGGCTGGGGGCACAGCGCCCCGTCAAAATAAAATAAAAGGCATCTTTGATCCACACTCATACCTATCCGAAACGGATTACGCTACTTACTTTGGACCAGGAAAGCGTTGAGCATCTGCTCGAAAGTTGGTACCTACCTATCTAGGTACTTTTTGTGTAGTTTTTTTAGTGTTATGTACGCTATCAAAAAAATTGTAATATTTTAGGATTGTTACCCTATAATTATTATCACGTTGCATTCTGTCCACTTCGAAAAGTAACTGTGGTGTAGATGACTCTATGAAGTCGCGGATGCCCGCTAGTACAATATGTTGAGATGAAAAGACAGATTGAAAGTGTAACATGGAGTTTGAGTAGTTGTCATGTATGTGTTTGTATGAGTCCTGTAGTAGTTACGTAGTTATCGATGGTTTAACTAAAAAGTGTGAAATAAAAAATAAGTTCTAAAAACTAAAACCCGCCTACGGAGAACCTGCGATCTTAAAAGTAAGAAACAAGAAATAATTCTTGTCTTCTTAACTAGGTACCCCATAAATGCACAGACGGAGCGATTTTCAGAGGAAAGCCGTGGTCGTATGCCTCCAAATAACTATAAATGGCTGCCTGCAAGCAATTGATACCTACTTATTACAAAGGTAGGTTAAACAGGTTCCAACATTGCACGTTTATTAATATCAAGGCACAGAGGCATACGACCACGGCTTTCCTCTGAAAATCGCTACGTCTGTGCATTTATGGGGTACCTAGTTAAGAAGACAAGAATTATTTCTTGTTTCTTACTTTTAAGATCGCAGGTTCTCCGTAGGCGGGTTTTAGTTTTTAGAACTTATTTTTTTTTTCAGGTAGGAATAAGAATGTATTTTTGATTCCTTTCTTCTTTGTCAGGTCTTTAAAACCCAGAACACACGGTGAAACGCAACTGCCACGCAACTGCAACGCAACTGTATGTGATGATCTGTGTGGTTTTCTAAAGGAGTCTATAGCAGAAACTTCGATGCAACTCAAAAGAAACTAGCAGTTTCGGTTGCAGTTGCGTTTCATCTTGTGTTCTGGGCCTTACGTTCCCAATACAGGAACCACTAACCTTCTCTGATAGAAAGTGATTCATTTTTTTAATCACATTGTTACCTGACTGCGCCAGTAGGAGGGTTATGTTTTTCGAGAGTATGTATCTATGTGTGTTTGTATAATATAATTCTTTTTCACGCTCTACAGTCTGAACAGCTTGATGATTTTTAGCTTGTCGTAAGATTTGTATTTACTGTGAGAGTGTCATCAGGTACATCAAAATAAAAAATGTTTTTTTTTTTTAAACGAGTCGGGATTTTTTTTAAATAAAAATGTTAGGTTGGGTCACTGTATTTGAATCATAGCAAGTGGAGGGAGGTGGTCTCTGCCTTCCCTGATAGGAGAGTGACGGATATGTATGTATGTAACACACGTGGATACATAATTACTTAATCATATTTATCAGAATGTCGAAAATGTAAGGCCAATTAATACTTTAATCGGATTAAACCTCAACATAACCTATATATAACATATTATTAAAGCATGGAAATTCGAGTACTTACTTATTGAAATAGTAATAAAGAGCATTTAAAATAAATCCTATCCTACCATACCATTCCTATTAATATTATACAGGGTGTAACAGAAAAGGGGTATAACGCCGAAACACAGCGATATTCCTCATGAAACTGAACAAATTTCCCCAAGGAACATGGGTCGTAACTCGAAAAAGATTTTTGGATCGCCCATACTTACTCGATCAGCTGATCGGACATTTTGTATGGGGAGGTGAAATTTTTTTTTCGAGTTAAGACCCATGTTCATTGGGGAAAGTTGTTCAGTTTCATGAGAACTATCGCTGAGTTTCGGCGTTATACCCCCTTTCTGTTACACCCAGTAAATAACAATGTTTGTACCTATGGATAAATGTGAGCATGTTTGTTACTCTTTCACGCAAAAATAACTGAAACTTTACAGTATTGTAGTTTGCACATCAGAATAAAATATAGCTGGCCATGTAAGTCGCATGCATTCGAAGCGCTGGGCAAGAATAGTAATATGTAGTAACAACGTGCTCGGTTCGCTGACAAGACATGAAACAAAATTTATTAACCAACGAAAAAAATAGACACTTCCGACTTAACATAGATTTCCGGTACATCCGGTAAAACAGATTACATATAAATGGTTCCTTAGACACTATAGGTGGCAGCACTATTATTTTGAGCACATAATAACAAATAGCAACAAATTGGGTGCCAGACGGCCAACGTCGCCGAGGTAGGCCCAAGAAAAGATGGAGCGACGACCTACGCTCATTCAGGGAAGATTGGTGGGAAGCAGCTAATAACAGGAGTGTTTGGAGAGGCATGGGAGAGGCTTTTGCCCAGCAGCGGGACGAAATAGGCTAAAAAAAAAAAAAAAATTTAAGATGTACTTACCGTCAATGATTTTTTATAGGTATAGATATGTTACCTTTATAGTGATTGGCGTTTAAATCTGTGCCGAATAATGATTACAATGACATTAATGACAGCACTTCAAATCATACTCCAAATGTCTTCAGACTAACTGAGACTAGCTACAAGTAAATTTTCCTAGTAACACCCAGAACACACGGTGAAACGCAACTGCATCGCAACTGAAACTGCTAGTTACTTTTGTAACAACTAGTTTGAAACGTTTCGTTTCAGTTGCGTCGTTTGTTGTTTTCTATGGAAGTCTATAGCAGAAACTTCGATGCAACTCAAAAGTTTCAGTTGCGTTGCAGTTGCGTTTCACCGTGTGTTTTGGCGCTTAAGGCGACAACCATGTACCTTAGTACCTTCGTACATGGTTGTCTAGAGAAGGAGTTTTTAGTTTAGCTCATAAATATAACATAATAACGATGAATAGGTATTTTTATCAGTAAAATATTATAAAAACTCACATTGAAAAAAAAAACTATATTTATATAGACTAAAGTACCAATTTGCATAATACAGCGAAAAAATATGACTTAATAAATTGCCTATCAAAATCCATTAGAGTTTTATCTTTTAGAATTCAATCTAATATACCTGTAAAAGAAATTTGACTGTAAGTAATTTTGAAAGATAAGATGTCTAAAAGGCAGTAGATAACTTCATCAATGTTATTACATTGGGTTCAACATAGCCTGCGACAGAGAACTCAATTTAGCAATTACTTCGTGGGCCAACCCCCGGGGCTTCTTAACGTTAATGTACTATCTACTGGAATAGACATTTTGTTGGGAAATTGCAATTACTCTTTGTGCCATAACATAAGCTATCCGTTACCACTACGCCTAGTACACGTTGGCCATCGTAGTGGACCACTATGATAGCCCGACGTCTATTAGCAACATGTGTTATATTAAATATGTGTATGTAATAATTTTAATTTAATTCCTCCTTTCCTCCTTTTTTTCTTCCTTCTTTATTTACAGGTGATGTAACATCCATCCTAATGGATGTTACATCACCTGTAAATTAAAATAGTGTGATGATTTGATAGTTATGTTTAGATTCCATCCTATCCTATTCTTACTTATATTATAAAATGTCAATGTTTGTGCTGATGGATAAATGGATGGACCTCTACTTGCAGCGATCGAGACACACATCTTACGCTTTATCTACATTCATCGATCGCATTAAACATTCACGTCAGTTTAGAATACTCTTGACTTAGATTTTCTCTCATAAGTCAAACTATCTGGTAAGCTTGGTAATACAATACAATACAATACAAATACTCTTTATTGCACACAAAGATATAAGGTACAGACACAAACAAGAATATAAGAAGCAACAGGCGGCCTTTTTTTCGGCGTAATAATTCATGTTTATAGCTATATATTATTTTCCCATATAGGAAATAATAGCTCTGCGTGACCACATCAGAAATGATGAGATCCGCAGAAGAACCAAGGTCACTGACATAGCTCGAAGAATCGCAAACCTTAAGTGGCAGTGGGCGGGGCACATTGCTCGTAGAACCAATGGACGATGGGGCAGAAAGGTTCTCGAGTGGCGACCACGCACCGGACGACGCAGTGTGAGAAGGCCTCCAATAAGGTGGACTGACGACTTGGTTAAAGTCGCTGGAAACCGTTGTATGTGGGCAGCGCAAGACCGGTCGTTGTGCAGATCCTTGGGGGAGGCCTTTGTCCAGCAGTGGACGTCCATAAGCCGACATGATGAGGAAATAATATATTTCAATACAATAATATACAAATATTCTTTATTGCACAAAAAGATATAAGGTACAGACACAAACAAGAATATAAGAAGCAACAGGCAGCCTTATTGCTAGGTAACAATAACAACCACAACTACAAAAAGTTCCCAACATAAAATTCTAACTCCATGTAGATCTTGTGGCCTTCATAACGAAGTTAGTTAGGGAAGAATCGGATCGCGTCGCCGTTCGTGTGTGTCGATATCTTAATTTGGCTAGTTTCTTGACAGTCCTTCAATGTGTGTAACTTAATTCACTGTCCTTTTAGATGGTGACTACTTTTGTCATTATAAATACTATATATCTACCTACATAATTATGACGTACTTAATTATATAGATACCTACCTAATTATTTGACCTATAGCCGAGATATTCTGTGAAAAGGCAACTAAAAGAAGATTTTGACGAGATAATTAAACATATAGCATAACAGTTTTTTTTATCAAAAACAAAACACAATCGTATAAATTCATTTTTATAAATATAGCATCTTCTACCATTGTGTATCTGTTAATATCAAGTAAAATAAAGCTTTATATAATCGTATAGATTCAATATTATATAAGATTTTAAAAAATTGAGCTCCCCATACAAAATGCATCAGCTGATAGTATGGGGGAACAATTTTTTTATGATTTCGAACGTGGTCCTATAATAAAAGTTGTTTGTTAACACGAGTACATGCTTATCCTTTTCTATCGTTCACTAATTAAAAGTCACCCTATATAAGTGCATAAACACAAACACCAAACCCAAGACAAACATCTCAGCAGAAATGTTTGTCGTTAGTGGAAACTAAACCCCCGACCTGTGACATAGCAAGCAGGGACTACCACTACCAACCACGCCAAAGGTCAGTCGACGTATATATAATCCAACTTTTACCTCCAACCTCACTAATCAGAACCCACAAGTTCATTAGTGGTCACTATTGTGCCATCTACCCTACTAATTATGATAGTGCGGAGTATTTGTGGCATTTGATTTCATACCTCTGTTATTATTTTCGTCTCTGTCTAACGTATTGGTTTGAAAGGTGGTAGATAGAGAGCGAAATATGCATTTTTTATTCAATGAAAGTCTTTTTATAAATATTACTTAAATGTTAGGCCTAGTTGTTGCGTCGTGTGTTGTTTTCTAAAGGAGCCTATAGCAGAAACTTAGATGCAACTCAAAAGTAACTAGCAGTTGCAGTTTCGTTGCAGCTGCGTTTCCCTGTGTTCTGGGTCTTATGAGTAAATTGAATCCATCAAAAACACGAACGTACCAATTCTCTAAATAAAGGCTGAAACACACCGAATGCGTATGCGTAACGTAGACGTAAGCACGGCGTAGCCACGCGCGTAGTTACGGTGTAACCCGATGTGACACTGGGCTACGCGTCACGTCAACGTGTACGTCTACGTTACGCAAGCGGTGACAGTTCCATACATTACAACTCAGAGGTACGCATACGCATCCGGTGTGTTTTGGCCTTTAGGTACTTAGTTGCCATTTTGTAAATATTATACTTACGCTGAAACTCTATGTACAAAAACTAATCACAGCCCATTAAAAAGGTAACACAAACAAAAAATAGCCTTCGTAATATACCAAACATAACCTAAACAAACTTCTTAAACGGCCGCCATATTTGTTTTCTCGCTCGTGTCAAACAAGGTCCGGCGTGGATAATCCCGTTCGAAGGACTATACAGGGTGTTACAGAAAGGGAGTCTCAAGCCGAAACACAGTGATAGTCCTTATGAAATTTAACAACTTTCCCCAAGGAACATGCGTTGTAAAGGGAAAAAAATTTTTGGATCGCCTATGCTTACTCGATCAGCTGATTGGACATTTTGTATGGAGAGGCGAATTTTTTTTTCGAATTACGACTCATTTTCCTTGGGGAAAGTTGTTCAGTTTTGTGATGACTATCACTGTGTTTCGGCTTGATACCCCCTTTTTGTTACACCCTGTAGAGAGCGCGGGAAAATTTCATGTGAAATGAGAATTTTGGATTTATTATACCGCCCTTTATCTGAGACGCCCCAAGCTGTATCAAATAGGCTTTTAGGTTATTTTTTTGGATTATTTATCGAGTGTTTTGACCATGTTGTTGTAAACATGAAGAGATTTAAGATAACAAGGATTTTCACTTTGACGACGAGGAAGGATACTTACTCGTGACCAGGGGCCCAAGTCTGATAATTTACTATATTATCAGTTGTGTGTCGGCAGAGTGTCAATGTCATTTTTTGACAAATTTGGTCGCAATCAGTGTCAGCCATTGTTTAGCAGAATACCAAATGTGTCAAAAATGCCATTGACACTCTGCCGACGCAAAACTGAGGCTATTTTAAATTAGCACATTTGGGCCTCTGGTCAATAATACAAGTACATAACTAATAATTATAATACTCAATTATATGTATAAGAAATCACTATCCTAATATAATAAATGTCAATGTTTATGCCGATGGATGAATTATACGAGGATGTGTGTTATTTACTCTTTCACGCAAAAACTACTAACAGATTTGAATGAGACCTTACAATAAGTATTGTAGTTAACACATCAGAATATAACATAAGCTATATTAATCTAAGATAATATCATGTTTTTTTTCTCTAAGATATGCGATTATTATCTATACAGGGTGTAATAGAAAGGGGGTATAATGCCGAAACACAGCGATAGTCCCCATGAAACTGAAAAACTTTCCCCAAGGAACATGGGTCTCGAAAAAAAACTCGAAAAAAAATTTTTGATCGCCCATACTTACTCGATCAGCTGATCGGACATTTTGTATGGGGAGGCGAAATTTTTTGTCGAGTTACGACCCATGTTCCTTGGGGAAAGTTGTTCAGTTTCATGATGACTATCGCTGTGTTTCGGCATTATACCCCCTTTCTATTACACCCAGTATATAAGACCATTATTTCCAAAGTCTTAACTATGTAATGTGTTATTGCTGACCGACCAAATATGTTTAATACTAATAAATATATACGAGTATATATATGAATATACGTATTTATATTCATATATATACTCGTATATATATGAATATAAATACGAGTCACGGGAAGCTTTTATAGATACTACATAATTTAGCAACCTTTTACGTCTAAACGATTAACTCTGTAATGTCATCCATCAGTTATTCTGAGTTGTCATAAAAAAAACTGTATATGACAGTAATTCCCAAAACTAATAGCGAAAATAAGAGACCGAGATCTATTATTAATACTTGCTAGGGTTGGGATAGATGTCGATGAGATATCGATAATCCTATCATAATATTTTTGATTAAGGACTAACTTCAATATATACACATTAGAGAATTATAAACTAACAAACGAACCAATTACAGGTTTTCGCAAATAGAATTAAATAAGAAGGTATAATATTTGGATTGAGAAGTTTTAATGCATTTCACCTCTTTACGCAAACAAAGTAGTAGCAACAGGCGGCTTTATTTCTAGATAACTAAACATTCCAGGTATAACTAAGTAAAAACGCAGAAGTGTATGCAATACGCGAAAAATTTGTGGGTTGATGCAAAACTGATCAGTTTCTGGGATTGTAAACATAAATGTTATAAAATGTAACTCTCAAAATATCAAGTAGGTATGTGTGTGATTTGTTGCCGTTTCCCGTGCCCTTTATACAAATTCCAGAAAATGTTCTTTTGACGTAATCCTAATGGAACTTTGTGGAAGTGCAATAAATATTGTTCTAATCCTGTTTTATGTAAAAAACCGAATCTTACTATCTCACTTATCGATAACCAAACTACAGACAACCACAACACTAGCTCCAAGAAATTCTCTTTTTGATTTGAAGCAATCCAGTTATGAACCCCACTATGTCGTTGTCTTGTTGAATTAGAATTTAGTTTTCCAGGGAGGTATTTAGTGGGCGGGATAGGTTATGTTATTGTGGTGGGAGGTGGGGAAGTATCATAAGTTATGAGAAAAAAATAGATATATTTGGAATTGAATTTGAGTTTTTCGTAGCAAGTGAAGGCAAGTGGTCTCTGCCTACCCCGATGGAAAATAGGTGTGATAGCTATGTAGATTAATATGTATGTATGAATTTGTGTTGGCGTAAGTCCTTAAAAAATTTCTTCTTCTTAGAAAGCACGTTCTTAATAATACATCTTTTGTTATTTCCATCATTAGTCTTTCCATATTTAATAGTAACTAGCTGTCCCGGCGAACTTTGTCCCGCCTTAGAATGAACTTTATTGTGTAGGAATAAAGTTCAAATTGACTCTACATTTTAGTAAGAAAACATTTGTATGGGAAAAATAAAAGGTCTGTTTTAGGGCTTTCCCGGCAATTATTCGAATTTTTCTCACCGTAAGAACCATCCTTGGACTTCAATGAACATTTAAAAAAAGAATTAGCGAAATCGGTCCAGCCGTTCAGGCGTGATGCCGTGACAACGGAAAACGGGTTTCATTTTTATATATATAGATGTACTAAGTATATTAAATTACATATACATACATACTTATTTGTCGCGCCTCTTTTCCATTGTGGTAGATAGACAGAGACCACTTTCCGTCACTTGCTACGATCCAAACACACTTCCTTCGCATCATACACACTCATCAGTCGCCTCATACATGAACGTTGGTTTGATAGGTACTCCTGACTTGGCCTAAATGTCATAAATTATCTAGCTCATAATATTATTAACCCTTATCCTTCCCATTTAGGTTTCCTAAAAGCTTTTATGTAAGCTTCACTCGGAACGTGTTAAAATTAACAAACTTTCGAACAATTTCTAAAACACAGTGTTTTATCTACGTTATTACATAGATAGGGTAAAATTTTCATGAGTAGGTAATAAGTAGATAATATAGATAATTAATATGGCTATATTTTGGTTACCTTTCAATATTTTTACTAGGTTAAATACTCTTTTGTGTTTAAGACTCGGCGCAAACGAGCCACCGACCACAGCCACCTAACACGTTTTTTCAAATGAATTGTATGGCGGCGCCGCACACGTGTAGCCGGTGGCGGCGACTCGCTACAGGTAGTGCTCGCTCCCTAACTCGCACGCTCGCTCGAAACTTGTTCGCTTCTGACATTGTGGCGGTAGCGCGCGACTGCGACCGTCGGTGGCTCATTTGCGCCTAGCCTTTGACATCTTATTTAGTGTGACATATTTGTGTCCTAGGCGCCTTTTCTATTTTTATTTTATAAGAAATTTTTCGATTGTTAACTAACTAAAATCATCATCATTAAATTTAAGAGCTTCGTCCTTGTCGGTGGAGTCTACGCAACTCTGCTCTATTTTCTGCCGCCCTTAACATCTTGGAAGGAAAAGTAGAAGGAAAACGGAAGAGAGGGACGCCACGAAGAACTTACATAGATCAAATGAAAGAGGGGATATAAGTTGTGTCGTATCAGGTGCTTAAAAGGACGGCAGAAAAATCCCTAGTTATTCTAAAAATTCTCGTTCGCCCAATTAGGAAGCCACCAATTTGAAACGTTAACTAAAAATGTCCAATTAGCAAACTCTAGTCGGACTAAAGCGACACTTTGTAAACACAAAACAGGATGTGCGGTCGGCAATGTGTTAACTATCAGTTAGTCCAGTAAATATTAACTAAAGTTTAGTCTAGCATGAAAATATTCAATTACCTGAGCTCCGTTTTAATACGAGTAGAATTTTTTAATTGTTTTGTTTGCGAGTATGAGAGCAATTTTGAATGTTGATATTTTTGAACGGAATTTAATAAAATAGTTTATGATATTAATGGTTGGTATCTAATACTAAAATGATTGTGTTTTTTTAAATTTTATGCTTTTACGTCACCTTAGACCCAGAACACACGGGGAAACGAACCTGCAACTGCTAGTTACTTTTGAGTTGCATCTAAGTTTCTTCTATAGGTAGACTCCTTTAGAAAACCAAACACGATGCAACTAATCTGAAACGTTTCAAACTAGTTGCGTTGTATGTGGTTTCTCTCCCGTGTGTTCTAGGCCTTACCTTACCGTGATCTTAGAAAAATAATACCACAAATCCTATATAACTTATATTAAAAATCAAATTAAATTAAAACCTAAAAGTTATTTAACACCGGGAAACGTAAATCTAAAATCCCCATTCAAATCCTCTTGGAAAATTAGTAAATTAATTTAGCAAATTACACAGCTTTATTAACAAGTGGCAATTTCACAGAGTAAGTAATTACAGTAGACCCAGATAGCGTTTTATATCGGTTGTAAAATGTCTATAAAATTCTGCATAAGAATTGTGATTACTCTGTGGCAAGTAGGTAACGGTTTGTTGAAGGGAAATCTGTTCTTAACTAATTGTTATTAATTTCATAGTTCATTAATAACACATAACACACATTAGTGTGTAATACAAAACTGTGTGCAAATAATTAAATTATTTATTACTAGAGGCTGCCCGCGACATCGTACGCATTTATCGTCATATCTTGGAAAATAAACACAATATCTTAAAAAAATATAGCCTATATGTTATTCTGATGTCCAAGCTAAGTTATTGTTAAGTTTCATAAAAATCTGTTCAGTGGTTTTTACGTGATGAAGTAACAAACATCCATCCGTCCATCATTTATAATATTAATAGGATTGTAATATAGAAACACACACATTTATAATTTTATTATAATAGCACACATAATTATGCATTACAGCAGTTATGTACTTACTAGATATTGATTTAATATCGTGATATGTAATAATATAATAACGCTGTTTAAATTGATATTTCATAATAACATTTTAATAATTATTATTATAGTTGGTAAGCTTATTAATTCCAGCTGACATCATCTCATTATATCTAACTTAAACATGATAAAACCCCTACTAATAAAACTCGATAGATAATTGTGTGCATTAAGATTTTTTGCATATAAAGGTGCTCCTCTCCTAACAGGAGTGTTTGGAGAGGCATGAGAGAGGCTTTTGCCCAACAGTGGGACGAAATAGGCTAAGAAAAAAAAATGCTCCCATAAAGCTGTTTTATATAATGTTAAAGTCAAAAATTATAACCAGTCAAAACCACTTTTAACTGCTTTGTTTTGAAACACACGGGTGTGTTTTTTACGAATGTCATGCGATTCATCGATTTTATATTATAAAAAAACATTTCAGTTCAATTTCTAAGGCCTGGCTTCTATTAGTCTTGTGTTGGATTTTTTATCGGACGACATTTTGTATTTAAACGCCGTCATCCGACAATAAGTGTTAACTACATCTTGAAAAAATCTCTCAAATAAAACTAGTAAATGAAAACTTAAAGTAGGAGCCATAAAAGTACCTTCACGTAATCACTTACGTTACGAGCAAAGGCTTTTCTTGAACGTCAACGTAAAATTTTGATATTTACATTTTAAAAAGCGCTCTAGTCGCTAAGTATGATATTTTAAATCTCGATTTTATCGCTATATTGATTGATAAGAGAATACAAACCTACATAATTAAGGTCTTCCTAGACACATCCAGGCCGTGCCCGGGACGTGTCCGGGCCGTGGCCCGTCAGGAAGGAAAAACATACGTTGTCATGACAACGTGTGTGAACGAATCTATAGAAAATATATGGAATGATATGTTTTCCCTGACACGTCCCGGATACGGCCCAGATGTGTGTAGATAGATCATTATATGTCATACCTCTTCCCTATCGAGGTGGGCAGTGACCACTTCCTTTCACTTGCTACGGTCCGAACACACTTTTTTCGATCCATCCACATTCATCAGTAGCCTCATACATGCACGTCGGTGTAGGGCTACATTAGGCTATAGATAGATATAAATACTTTATTGCACACAGATAGATACAGACAAAACTTTAAACAATAACAATGTGCGTAAATGCAGCCTTATCACTAAAAGTGATCTCTTCCAGACAACCTTTGGAGTAGGATACGTACGTTAGGCTATATTTTAAGTTAAGTTTTTCAAGATATTATGACGTTAAATGCGTACGAAGTTTCAGACTATCTATGATATACACGACACGAAGGCTTTACATTCGAAATCCAAAAGGCAACGTTTGTCATATTCTGATATCAATATCAAACCTGGTTACTATATCATTGAAATACTGACCAGTTTCGATATTCCCACCAAATTTACTGGCCATACGTGCGAAATTCAACACGAAACATCCACTCAGAATCAAACCTTAACTTCCAACCATACAGTTGCTATTTGAACCTTACGATGCGAATTTCAGTTTTACTAGCTTGTAGTATTTGATATCTTGTCTCGAAGGAATAGAGATAAAATTTCAATCACATCGTTCATCGATAGTGTAGTACTGTATTACGTCGAGACACGGTTGTAAAAGGAGCAATGGAAATGATAATAAATTGGTGTAGGTATGTTGTCGGCGACGATTTTGACGATACATTTTCTTTGAAATGAAAATGTAGACTCAACTGTGAGTGTTCTTTCCATATTTTGTGATGGGGAAGTTAACAAGGGTTCGCCATTGATTTGAAATGTTGAAAGCATATTGATATAATATACCTTTATGAGTATACTAGCTGTACCCACGACTTCGTCCGCGTGGAATACTGAAAATCAGTATCGTAATCTAAATCAAAAGTAGCCTATGTCCTTTCTTAGGCTATAGCCTATCTGTGTGCCAAATTTCGTTTTAATCGGTTCAGCCGTTTTAGCGTGAAAGCGAGACAGACAGACAGAGTTACTTTCGCATTTATAATATTATATTATAATATTTTAATATAATTATAGTACCTATGGATTGTAGGGTAGATTTTGTTTTTACTATGGCGTCTTTATAAAGAAAGATGGGATGTTCCTTATGCTATCTACACACTAGGCTGCTAGGCTATCTACACACTGCTAGGCTGGCGGCTTTACGTCATACGAATGGCAACTGTCAAAAAAGCCGGCGGCTGTGGTGTGTAGATATTATTATATTCAGGCTTAGCAAAGAGATTCACATACTGTTGCTTATATTGTTACACAAAAGAAGAAAGAAGTATTGCCATACTTACAGTATATAATAACAAAATTATTGCCAGTAACAAATAAATACATTTTATGTTTTCAACACTTTATTATGCGTTTTCATTAAGCCGACGGCCTTCACATGTTCGAAAATGTTTGAAAAAGAGACCGGCGGCTTTGGTGTGTGACCATTATACTGATACCATAAGTGTTGGACAAAATATATGTTACCAGGTACACAAAAAGATCGATTTTAGTCGATCTAGGGAAGAAAAAGACAGGAATACATTGATTACCTAGTCAGTTGTTGATATTACTAAGGAGGTGCCACTTTTTTTTTTCGTATACATATGAGTTTATGACAGCGTGCCAAGGTTGGCGCAAGTTTTTTTTATAGTTTTCTTGGTAGATGACCTGTCAAACGATAAGAAATTTCATAAAAAAGGTAGCCATTTTGCGCCAGACCTGGTCCTGGTACGCAGATCCAGCCGGTATGGCACCCCCTTATATATTCTATACTCAAAGATATTACCATATAATTACATATACGCATAGCCGTTAATAAGGCATGGATTTCTTTTAACCTCACACTATAACTATGTAGAACTGCAGCCTTATATCAACCAAATAACACATAAAAAGCCTTCGAAAAGAAACAACAAACACAAGCCTTTCACCCAACGAGTAGTTTTAAAACTTGAACTGGTTCCAAACACATTATTTTGGCCGTCCATTATTGCGCGCACTTATTGGCCTCCCTACTATGCAGTTGAGGAAATGGGAGGTGCATACAATACTTCATCACGGCTACTGACTGGACAGGCGGAATAAAATACAGCTAGTTATCTTCTAGAAGAACTGACGGTTTATTTTTGTTTGCTGAGTAATGTTGCGGAACAGTTGTTGATGTGTCCTGATGTGCTTTTGTTTTTTTTTTGTCGCGTCACAGTTGGTGATGTGCTTTTGTTTTTTACTGTCGCGTCACAGTTGTTGATGTGCTTTTGTTTTTTGATGTCGCGTCACAGTTGTTGATGTTCTTTTTTTTTGTGGCGTCGTCGTCGCAAATGATTCAAATAGTATGTCACTTAAAATCGTAGCCAGAAGAGGGAAGTGGTAACCTACCTCGATGGGAGAGAGGCGATATGTACTCGTATGTGTGTTCATTCATTATAGAGATAGTCACTTGTCGATGGAGCATCCGCCGTTTAGGCCTATCTTCTGCCAGTACTTTGACTCTGTATACAGGGTGTAACAGAAAGGGGATATAATGCCGAAATGCAGCGAGAGTCCTCATGAAACTGAACAATTTTCCCCAAGCAACATGGGTCGTAACGTGAAAAATTTTTTTGGATCGCCCGTACTTACTCGATCAGCTGATCGATCATTTTGTATGGGGAGGCGAATTTATTTTTTTGAGTTACGACCCCTTTTCTTTTGAGAAAGTTTATTTATTTATTTATTAAACAGTTTATTGTAAGATGATAGTACATAGAGACAGAAAAAAAGAGAAGTTATACAAAAGGTACAGCATATTTCTAGAAGAAATTTCTTCCTGCAGACCCCACAGAGAGAGAAGTGATAGCATGAAGGCAGGAAAGTTGTTCAGTTTTATGAGAACTATCGCTGTGTTTCGGCATTATACCCCCTTTTCTGTTACACTCTGTGTATGTACCCTGTAACAAACACAACTGACCTCAACTAACCCATTCTAAACGTCCCAATACAATCCCTCGGGACATCTTAACTTCCTAAAAACGCTTACCAATAAAACAATGGCAGAATAGATTCTAGCCATCAGGTGGAGCAGTGCGAATAATGTGGTCATTACCTTGACAAATCCGGAACGATCTGCCAAATCGTATGTTTGGACGGAGTGGCACAAAATGTTACTGATACCCTACTCTAAAACTTGATATCCTGAGTCCCAAATGAGTGCTAAGTGAACCATAATGACGGTTGTGGACCCTATGTTACTATGCAAAATATGGGCCCCTTATAAAATAGAAGAAAGAAGATGATAGGGCACTTGATGCAACATGACGGTTTCTTGAGAAACATCATTGAAGGAAAGGTTGAGGGGAAGAGAGGCAGAGGAAGACCGCGACATGCTTTACTCAAGTAAAAGAGAAAGTTAACGTCATGTCGTATCAAAAAGTCAAAGCACTGGCAGAGGATAGGCCTAAATGGCGAAAGCTCCACCGACAAGAGTCTAATTCCTGAATCAAACGAATTAATGATAAAATAAAGATTAGGGCTTTTGGCCCTCCAATAGTCTACTATGACATAAGTTTTTCATTGCGTTTCATCTATCTTTGTATCGGATCTGAGACACTAAACCATATCCAACAAGTTTATATAAATTTCCCTGCTGTTGTAGCTTCTGTGAAACAGATTTGATATACGACAACTACAGATGAGATTTAAGTATTGTTTACTTATCACATTTTCAGCAATAAAATATTTCATATCAACATAATATGTAGTACGTAAGTAAGTAAGTAAATATTTATTCCCAGTCGATACAAAAAACAAAACAAAATAAAATTACAATTAAAAAAATAACACAAAATAAAATAAAAATTAACTTAACTCAAAAACATAGGTATTATTACTCTAATAATAATTTGAAAAATAAAACGGAAAGAAGATAGGTTAGACTGGGAAATGGTCTCCACTCAGCATATGTCATGCCCAGAGATATGACGCTGATTTTCAGTGGAGCCAGAGAAGGGAGAAAGAGAAACTAAGAATGATAGAAGATAGGCGTGAATAAAACAGGTTTGCAGTAATGAATAAGCTAAGCATATTGAATGAATGGCGTAGATATTTAATTTTGTATGTAAGTAAGTTCAACAGATCAACAGGGTTAGACTGGCACAGGACCGTAGTGAATGGCGCAAAAAAAGGGAGGCCTATACCCAGCAGTGGGGAGAAACGGGCTGATTTGATTGATTGATTGATTGATTGATTGATTGATTGATTGATTGATTGATGTAAGTAAGTATGTATACATAGAAATATGTATATCAACTTTATTAATATCATAAAATATTTGGTAAAAGCATCAAAAACTTTGATTGTTTGTGGCGGTGCATAACGCCTATTATAGGTACTGTCACAAATACTTGTCGTTTTAATACTGCATTAACCCCTTGTATGTTGAGAATCCCAGGACAGGACTTTGACAGTTAATAAAAAATATGCCGTGTCTGCTGAGTCCTTAAAGTTCACTATGGAAGTTAGAGTAGGGCTAAATCTCACGAATTAGCACGGATAGGGTAGTTCTCCCGTGATAGATGTTTCTCCATTTTGTGTGGCAGCGATTTCGGACAGCCAACGTTTAGGTGTAACTGATTTATTTATTTCAGGTTAGTATGCTTTGTTTTGTGTTTCAATTACTGGTAATTGACACTACTTAAATACATAAGTAGGTGAGAGGAGAGTAATTTTAAAGACCATTGCTGAAAGGAGAGGAAAGATGCTGGGTCACCTGATACGACACGACGACTTTATAAAAAACATCTTAGAAGGAAAAGTAGAAGGAAGACGAAAGAGAGGGAGACCTTGAAAGACTTACATAGACCAAGTAAAAGAGGGAATAGAAGTTGTGTCGTATCAGGTGCTCAAATGGAGGGCAGAGAATAGAGAAGAGTGGCGCAGACTCCACCGAAAAGAGCGACGCTTTTAAATTTATGATGATGAAATACATAAGAGTATTTTTTCTATTTTAATATTATTGCACATACACCTTCGAAAATCCAGAAGGTGTATGTGCAATAATATTAAAATAGAAAAAAAAAATCATTCTTATCTTAACTAGCCAGAAGTGTTCCACTGCCGAGAAAAGGCCACTCTCCTCTTCCTCGATTTTGTAACTTGAACCCCCTCTGGCCAGTCATCTATGAAGGTGTCCAGCTCATCTTGCCACCTTTAACGTGGTTATAAGCAAATAAAAGCATTAACACATGGTAGGTATTCAAATAATCTGAAATAACTCCCAATCTAAACATAAACAAAACAACATCAGACTTTAAAACAAAACATGACACGTTTCATCCGAACAATAATCCAAAAAACAAAACGATATCGAAGACAAAAGCTTACGTACCATTCATAACGAATTCACAAGGCAAAACCGCCTGAAAATAATTAATTCTGCACGGAATATCGAACGGAACGTGTTTCGCATTTCACGCGGAAAGTATTTGCGTGTTTTGGAACGTTACTAGTATCAAGATTGTATTAGTTTCAATAGTTTTTGATTGTATCTCGGCGTTATCTGCTTGCGAGGAAATGGGATGGCCTTTTGGTAGTTATCACTTGGGTTTTATGTGGGGGTGATGACGTGGCAGAGGGGATAGAAGCATTGAACTTTTGTAGGTATGGGACTTTCGTCTGAGTCAACTTTTGAAGTTAATAGTTAATAAGACGCTATCAAAATTACCTCTGTACGAAAGCCGTTCAGTAACTTTTTATCTTTAAAATAAAAACAATTATTAAAAAAAAAATATTGTCTTGATCTAAGAAGTGTTTTGGATCGTAGCAAATGAAATAGTCTCTAACTACCACGAGAAAGAGGTGTGAAAGATATGTATGTTTGTAAGTACAGTGCTACAAGGATCTTTTGGCATGTGTTGGAGATCGGAACTAACGATATCATCTTATCATCATCATTAAATTTAAGAGCTTCGCTCTTGTCGTTAAAGTCTACGCCACTCTGCTCTGTTTTCTGCCGTCTTTTTGACTACCTGATACGACACAACTTCTATCCCCTTTTTCATTTGATCTATGTAAGTTCTTCGTGGTCTCCCTCTCTTCCGTTTTCCTTCTAGTTTTCCTTCCAAGATGTTTTTTATAAAGTAGTCGTCGTCATCTTATAAATTGTCTACATTTTGAGTTATTTTTTTACCATCAACGCCCTCCTGACAATGTCGCTTAAGTGCCAATAGATCCTTGTAGCACTGTGCAGTTATTTGTCAAGCCAGTTGAAGACAGTACTATTCTGTGCGTTTAAACAGTAGCAGTACTGTGCTGCCCACTGTTCTGCCTCACTGTTCTACCGTCGTGTGAAACCGGCAGAGAGTTATCTGTGACTGTACATAAGGTAATGGTATCTACACACCAAAGCCGCCGGCTTTTTTGACAGCTACCATTCGTATGACGTAAAGCCGCCAGCCTAGCCCTTCGGCATGCCAGCGGCTTTGATATAGGACGCGTAATAAACCCGAAAATAAAACTGGCCAAACCAATTTGTTGTACACCTCACAAAATAGGTACAATCCATGAAGGTTATATCCCTACAGCGTACAAAATAAAAGTATATCCTTTCTATGATGATATTAGGGTTCTCGCGTATCGAGGTTGTGCGTGGAATTTCTATTAGGTATGGGAGTGTTTCGCTTTATATTCTCGGTTTGGGGTTATACGGGTACGTAGTTTGGTGAGCTTGTTGAGGGATTAGCTATTCTGAATATGTTACAGTTATCTGTTATAAGTGGTTTTCGACCGATGTCTTCAGTTACGTAAATTGAAGTCACTTTTGACTGCTAAGTTTAGATAATAAGAAACTATAACTAAGCTACTTACTACTATTAAGGCCCAGAACACACGATGAAACGCAACTGAAACTGCTATGATATGAGATACCATTAAGTAACTTAAAAAATATTCTTAAATTCGTCACAAAAAGTAGTGTTTGTTCTAAAGTAGGTACTATCCTAAAGCGCTTTGTTAAACACTAACCCCCTTATTACAAAACGAGTTTTATTTATAGTCCTAGAAATAACTCAGATAAATAACGTTTTAGGCTAAAGACAAAATGTCAAAAAATTACATTAATCCTACAATAATAATTAAAAACTCATTTTGTAATTAGACAATGTAATGGTCTGTCTACACATATCCAGGCCGTGTCCGGGACGTGTCAGGGAAAAAATATCATTCCATACATTTTCTATGGATTCGTTCGCACACGTTGTCATGACGATGTATTTTTTCCCTCCTGACGGGCCACGGCACGGCCCGGATGTGTGTAGATAGATCTTTAATCGGCTCTTATTTCAAGAAGATATAAATAAGAAAACACACGGGACCGTTAATAATCAAACGCGTAACGAAAATGCAACAAAAAATAAAATAACTTCGTACACAACAAAATATCCTCGATTCTTTATCAATATTACCAACGTACAACACTCGATTGCTCTTACAAATACAAATTCGTTCATTGAAAACGAACTGACATTCAATCAACATCGTTGTAAAGGTATAAAGTTGTTATTTTTGTACCCAATGGTATACAAACCTTGTATTGATTCGAATTATTGTATGTGAGGTTGGCGAAGATATAAATAATATGGAATAACCAGAAGCTGCCCGCAACTTCGTATGCATTTATCGTATGAGTAACTAAACTAAAACAATAAGCATGATGACTAAAAAAATTTTTTTGCTCCGTCACATAGATTATTTTAAAATATTAGACACGTATTTTTTGTTTTTTCTCTTATACCAAAAATGACAAAGTTACACTGGGTTAAAGTTGCTCGTGACGTCACGTTTGAGTACGATTTTTACTCAATGGCGACGTAAAAACCCCCCACTCCGTAACTTTGATGCTCTGTATCTTTGTATTTATTTATGTATTTGATCAGGTAAAAAATGTGTTTCAAATAGTTTTTAATAGCCTAAAAGACGGACTAATTATTTTTTGAATTTTTGAATGTAGTCATCATCCCTATTGTGAGCAGGCTTACGTATTGTCGGTTAATGTGAACAAATAAGTTAATATGTATTATAAACTGCGTAACGTTCGTTCACTTTCGGTGGCTTATGCTATCTACACACCAAAGCCGCCGGCTTTTTTGACAGCTGCCATTCGTATGACGTAAAGCCGCCAGCCTAGCCCGGCGGCATGCCGGCGGCTTTGGTGTGTAGATAGCATTAGATAACTTTTCAGTGTTTTTTGAACGTGAAAGAGTAACACACATTTTCACATAAGTTAAGTAGGATAGGATAAAAACATAGTTAGGAAATAGGGATGACGACTACATTCAAAAATTAAAAAAATAATTAGTCCGTCTTTAAGGCTATTAAAAAATATTTGAAACACAATTTTTACCTGATTAAATACATAAATAAATACAAAGATACAGAGCATCAAAGTTATGGAGTGGGGGGTTTTGACGTCACTCCTACGTAAAAATCGTACGTAAGCGTGACGTCACGAGCAACTTTAACTCAGTGTATCTTTGTAATTTTTAGTTTAAGAGAAAAAAGAAAAAAAAAGTGTCGAATATTTAAAAATAAACTATGTGATAGGCCTAAAACATTTTTTTGTCGTCATGCCTATTATGGTAGTTGGCATTTAAGATAGATGGCACAGAATATAAACAAAAAAAAAAAATTTGCCCCATAAAGACTGCAGCTTAAAATTCAAGACGTTTACATATAAATTGTAGCTCTCTCAGTACCATCTTAATCGGTGTTGACAGTCGCCAGAGTAATAATTTGACGGCGATCTCTTAGGGGAGCAGTATCGACGTGTTGTGTACGTGATATGAATAAGAGTAAAGGAGATAGGTGTATGTTTGGTGGTTGTTACTTGAAATGAAATGATTTTGAAGATTTTGGATTTATAAAGAATGCAAATTAATCTTTAATGCTTAGTTTATGAATCTCTTATTTATTAGTACGCGGTTATCGAATTTACTTCACAGCGTTAACAGGTACATAATAAAAACCTCCTACGTAAGTTGTAACGGTCAAAAAAGTGTAACAAAGTTCCAATTTTGAATTCAAAAATGACTTTACTTTCCAATAATAATATTAAAAACAAAGTAAGTAGGTACCTACCTTATATTGTATAATAAGTAGTATTATGTTTTTAGCGTTTTTAGGGTCCAGCTAAAAAACATCATAGAAGGAAAAAATGAAGGGAAAAGGAAGAAAGGAAGACCCAGACGAACGTTCCTAGAACAGGTGAAGGAAAAAGCGGGTGTCATGTCATATCAAGATGTTAAAAAGAAGGCAGAAAATAGGGAGGGATGGAAGAGGCTCCACCGACAAGAGTTAAGCTCTTAAATAAGAAGAAGAAGGGTCCAGCTGAAAATCAGTTGTTGTGACCTTGAGTCACAGCAGTATGCTGAGCTGGATAACCTTTTCGGTATCTATGTAATTTCCCTAGTGTTAAGTAAAATATTGTACATTGTACCTTAGGGCCAAAACATAAATTCACGACACGATGCGACACGACACGACATCGTACGACGCCGTACGACGTCGTGGGTTTACACGATGCGACGTCGTGTCGCGTCGCGTCGTGTCGTGAATGTATGTTTTATCCTTTATGTGACACCAAATAAAGCTTTTTCTATTCTATTCTATACCAAAACAATACACTTGTAAATGAAAATATCATTTTCAATTTGTTTATTTGCTACGAAAACCTAGTAAAAACAAACACGTATTTACAACTCTATCTCTATACACACAACGCACACACACATATACTGGGTACCAATTCTCTTAAATTAAGTTAAGCGACCATACTATAGCCAACAGATAAATATTCTACAGCAATAGGTCACAAATTTGGTATTCTCTTATGTGCCACGAAATAGTCGATTAGTAGTCGATTAGTAGTCTCTAGAGGGCTTTGTCATTCATTTGTCTTTGCGAATGATTTAGTTGTCGATGTTGCCAATATTTAATAAAATTATTGTTCGAAGAAATTGATCAACCGATTGATAGATTTTTTTCGACCTAGAATAAGCTTAGACATACTTTAAAATACAGAATATTTATTTCTATAAGATTTACATGCATTTTTTGCATAAATTGCACGTTAATTTTCGAAAAAACACCGAAATAGTGTTTGGGTGACCGAGCGACTGAACGACTGAACGACGGACGACCGAACGAAATGCCATTAGAGAACAACTGTCAAATAGCGAAGAGAATACCGTTTGGAACTGCCACTCATGTGACATTGCGGAGTAGAATACCAAATAAAGCGTAAAGTAATAAAATGTACGGCCGATCGCTGTCCACTGTCAACTTATCTGTTAAGAGAATACCAAAATGTGTCATTTCATACAATTCACATTCTAGAGAGACACCATTTTTCATTTGGTAATTAGAAGAATACGGGCCCAGGTGTTAGGAAAAGTATCACTTTCCTTTTAACCAGGTATAGTGTTAGTGATGTAGAACACATTCCACGAAAAAAAAAATTTTTTGCACTAATTTTTAATCAAGAATTTCATTATTATTAGCGCGCTCTAACGCAAAGGTCATTCAACGCGCAGCGCGCGAATCGCGCGATTAATAATGAAATTCTTAATTAAAAATGAGTTCAAAAAATTTTTTTTTTCGTGGAATGTGTTCTACATCACTAACACTATACCTGGTTAAAAGGAAAGTGATACTTTTCCTAACACCCTGTATACACACAACGCACACATGCCCTGTTACGAATTCAATTAATACACATATGGGAATAACATTTCGAATTGAAAAAAAAAGTGGCATGTCCATCCATTCGGTTAAAACCCTGACGAAATTCATCAATTTCTAATTAACCTGCATTCGGGCTGCTGTTGAAATCAAAGAATTAAATGAAAAGATGAGCTATGATGTTATAAGATGCCTTTATTGTATAAAGATCTTCATTTTCTTTTTCTTTTTTTCTGTCAGCTACGTCAGCGTCGTGTCGCGTCGCGTCGTCGTGTCGTGAATTTATGTTTTAGCCCTAACAAACATCCTCATATCCAAAGGCACAAACATTGTCATGTACGAACTTACAGTATCTACAGGGTGTAACAGAAAGGGGGTATAATGCCGAAACACAGCGATAGTCCTCATGAAACTAAACAACTTTGCCCAAAAAGCACAGGTCGCAACTCGAAAAAAAAAATTCGCCTCCCTAATGCTACCTACACACCAAAGCCGCCGGCATGCCGCCGGGCTAGGCCGACGGCTTTACGTCATACGAATGGCAGCTGTCAAAAAAGCCGGCGGCTTTGGTGTGTAGGTAGCATTAGGGAGGCGAATTTTTTTTTTCGAGTTGCGACCTGTGCTTTTTGGGCAAAGTTGTTTAGTTTCATGAGGACTATCGCTGTGTTTCGGCATTATACCCCCTTTCTGTTACACCCTGTAGATACTGTAAGTTCGTACATGACAATGTTTGTGCCTTTGGATATGAGGATGTTTGTTAGGGCTAAAACATAAATTCACGACACGACGACGACGCGACGCGACACGACGCTGACGTAGCTGACAGAAAAAAAGAAAAAGAAAATGAAGATCTTTATACAATAAAGGCATCTTATAACATCATAGCTCATCTTTTCATTTAATTCTTTGATTTCAACAGCAGCCCGAATGCAGGTTAATTAGAAATTGATGAATTTCGTCAGGGTTTTAACCGAATGGATGGACATGCCACTTTTTTTTTCAATTCGAAATGTTATTCCCATATGTGTATTAATTGAATTCGTAACAGGGCATGTGTGCGTTGTGTGTATACAGGGTGTTAGGAAAAGTATCACTTTCCTTTTAACCAGGTATAGTGTTAGTGATGTAGAACACATTCCACGAAAAAAAAAATTTTTTGAACTCATTTTTAATTAAGAATTTCATTATTAATCGCGCGATTCGCGCGCTGCGCGTTGAATGACCTTTGCGTTAGAGCGCGCTAATAATAATGAAATTCTTGATTAAAAATTAGTGCAAAAAATTTTTTTTTTCGTGGAATGTGTTCTACATCACTAACACTATACCTGGTTAAAAGGAAAGTGATACTTTTCCTAACACCTGTATATGTGTGTGTGCGTTGTGTGTATAGAGATAGAGTTGTAAATACGTGTTTGTTTTTACTAGGTTTTCGTAGCAAATAAACAAATTGAAAATGATATTTTCATTTACAAGTGTATTGTTTTGGTATAGAATAGAATAGAAAAAGCTTTATTTGGTGTCACATAAAGGATAAAACATACATTCACGACACGACGCGACGCGACACGACGTCGCATCGTGTAAACCCACGACGTCGTACGGCGTCGTACGATGTCGTGTCGTGTCGCATCGTGTCGTGAATTTATGTTTTGGCCCTAAGGTACAATGTACAATATTTTACTTAACACTAGGGAAATTACATAGATACCGAAAAGGTTATCCAGCTCAGCATACTGCTGTGACTCAAGGTCACAACAACTGATTTTCAGCTGGACCCTTCTTCTTCTTATTTAAGAGCTTAACTCTTGTCGGTGGAGCCTCTTCCATCCCTCCCTATTTTCTGCCTTCTTTTTAACATCTTGATATGACATGACACCCGCTTTTTCCTTCACCTGTTCTAGGAACGTTCTTCTGGGTCTTCCTTTCTTCCTTTTCCCTTCATTTTTTCCTTCTATGATGTTTTTTAGCTGGACCCTAAAAACGCTAAAAACATAATACTACTTATTATACAATATAAGGTAGGTACCTACTTACTTTGTTTTTAATATTATTATTGGAAAGTAAAGTCATTTTTGAATTCAAAATTGGAACTTTGTTACACTTTTTTGACCGTTACAACTTACGTAGGAGGTTTTTATTATGTACCTGTTAACGCTGTGAAGTAAATTCGATAACCGCGTACTAATAAATAAGAGATTCATAAACTAAGCATTAAAGATTAATTTGCATTCTTTATAAATCCAAAATCTTCAAAATCATTTCATTTCAAGTAACAACCACCAAACATACACCTATCTCCTTTACTCTTATTCATATCACGTACACAACACGTCGATACTGCTCCCCTAAGAGATCGCCGTCAAATTATTACTCTGGCGACTGTCAACACCGATTCAGATGGTACTGAGAGAGCTACAATTTATATGTAAACGTCTTGAATTTTAAGCTGCAGTCTTTATGGGGCAAATTTTTTTTTTTTGTTTATATTCTGTGCCATCTATCTTAAATGCCAACTACCATAATAGGCATGACGACAAAAAAATGTTTTAGGCCTATCACATAGTTTATTTTTAAATATTCGACACTTTTTTTTCTTTTTTCTCTTAAACTAAAAATTACAAAGATACACTGAGTTAAAGTTGCTCGTGACGTCACGCTTACGTACGATTTTTACGTAGGAGTGACGTCAAAACCCCCCACTCCATAACTTTGATGCTCTGTATCTTTGTATTTATTTATGTATTTAATCAGGTAAAAATTGTGTTTCAAATATTTTTTAATAGCCTTAAAGACGGACTAATTATTTTTTTAATTTTTGAATGTAGTCGTCATCCCTATTTCCTAACTATGTTTTTATCCTATCCTACTTAACTTATGTGAAAATGTGTGTTACTCTTTCACGTTCAAAAAACACTGAAAAGTTATCTAATGCTATCTACACACCAAAGCCGCCGGCATGCCGCCGGGCTAGGCTGGCGGCTTTACGTCATACGAATGGCAGCTGTCAAAAAAGCCGGCGGCTTTAGTGTGTAGATACAATTAGGATATTTTGTAAATTTTCAGAGATTTGTCGATAGATGGGTCCATACAAACAAAAAATGCCTCTCATTTTCCCGAAAGTTAAGGACACTAGATGCTTATTACTAAACTTAATATATATAGAATAGAATAGAATAGAATAGAAAATATTTTATTCAGTACCAATCAAAACAGATTATAACATATTAAAATATATTTTAAATAAGATACCTACCATTCA
Organism: Anarsia innoxiella; assembly: GCA_947563765.1. Classification (NCBI taxonomy): domain Eukaryota; kingdom Metazoa; phylum Arthropoda; class Insecta; order Lepidoptera; family Gelechiidae; genus Anarsia; species Anarsia innoxiella. The sequence continues at coordinate 1,628,228 of OX387402.1, forward strand.
GTTTGTAATTTGTTGTTCTTTGTTATTGGCTGTGTTGCATTTAATTAAGGTAATACATTAGAGAATAATGAGCTGTTAAGAACACTTTATCAATAAATAAATAAATAAATATCCGCATAATCTGTGCCCGATGTAGTTTTGGCCTGTATAAACATTTTGAGGATTAGATGCTCCAATATACATAATCATCAGGAATAGGAAAGACGATTTTAAACCTAATTCTGTGTATGATTCGGATGTGTACGAAGGCGGACAGCCTGTAGTTAACGTATAACTGCAGAATTGTGTTACCAATGTTACCACTGTCCATCTAGTTTCGAGTGGAGTCGACCAAAGTTGACCACTCAAAGTTCTCAGTCTACTGAATACAGTGCATAGCTAAAAGCTGCAACTACCGCCTTACCCGCAAACATTAACTGGAGACCTGATTTGCATAAGCTTGTGTGGAAATGAAGTTTCGAGCTAATAGTTGGTCATTTAAACCGAAATCGAGGACGGACTTAGCTTTTAGGATTGTTAGAAAATTTGATACAGACTTCAATTTGGGTGATTGGTTGATATAATATTTTTGACTGTGTTTGTGTCTATAGATGTATGTATGGATGTGAGGGGATGAGAGGGTGAGGGTGATCCTGGCCGTGGCCCGTCAGGAGGGAAAACAATACGTCGTCATGACAACGTGTCTGGGCCGTGTCCGGGACGTGTCAGAGAAAAAATATCATTCCATACATTTTCTATGGATTCATTCACACACGTCATCATGACGACGTATTGTTTTGCCTCATGTCGGGCCACGGCTCGGACACGTCCCGGGCACGGCTTGGATCTGTATAGATAGACTTATAGATAGATTTACTCTTTCACGCAAAAAACCTCTGAACATAGTCTACTAATGCAACTTACACTTATGTAGCTATATAATTTTCATCTTGTAATGTTTCCAAGAGATAACGTTAAAAGCCTATATTATAGTTGCGAGTGATCTCTTGAACCTACATAGAAAAAAATAAAATGATAGTCCATTAGCCAAGCAATATAAATAAAATATCAGTCGGTTAAATCTGACTAAGTTTGATAGTTGATTTTGAGTGGCAGAGAATAACCATTACCCAGTGGACTATAAAATTAAATCAAGGATATCCAATGGACTGATTCTAATTCAGGCTACTAAGCTATAGACTATATTCTTAGTTAAATAGATTTAACAGGGAAATAAAGAGCGAGCGACCATTATGGTCTATCTACTCAAATCTGGGCCGTGTCCGGGACGTGTCAGGGAAAAAATGTCATTCCATACATTGTCTATGGATTCGTTCACACACGTTGTCATAACGACGTATTGTTTTCCCTCCTGATAGGCCACGGCCCGGTCACGTCCCGGGCTCAGCCCGAATGTGTGTAGATGACCTTAACGGTGCGTGCACACGACACGAATTGTGTCTGTTCTACACGCGAAAAACTACCGCTCCTCAACGACGTTCGTTGCGTCGTGTCTTGCGCAGACAAGACTTTAGCCCAAAGAAATTGCCACTACAACTAAATTAACCGTCATAATATAAATACCTATTTACTTACTTACATACACTTTTGAGTTACAGAGCTAACCTTTTCCTTAAACACACATACGAAACGAACAAATTTGCAAAAGTGTGATAGAAACCTCTTCAATTTCTTTTATGCCGTGCTGTGTGTTTGCTTAAAACCTTTTTTGTTTACAGGGTGTGTTTTCTAATGAGGAATTTAACTCTAAATAATTTTTAAAAAGTTGTTTTAAAATATTGTGCTAAGTAGTGAAATAGGTAAAGGCTAAGGAAGTGTCTTACAAAAAGATTTCATTCGGCGACGTACTGGAAATGTTTATATAAAGTATTTTTGTACGTTGAAGTTAAAATAGGGTAAATATTTAAAAAAATATCAGTACATAATCAAAATTCTAGCTTAACCCTGTCACTGGCAGTTAATTGCCAATTAAGCTTTAAATACTTTTGTTTCATTTTGTTTTTATTTCATTTAGTTTATGTTTTCTAAAAATAATTAAACTAAATATTTTTGAATGATTTTAACAGTAATTACAAGACAAATTACTTTGAAAATTAATACACCCTCTACACCAAAGAATCCTTCAAAGATCTTACTCATACCTTCCAAAATACTATTGATTTAGGTTCGCAAACGTTATGCTAACATATGAAAATGATAATGCTATTTACTCTTTCAACCCTTTCACCAGAACCTTTCGTTTTTGGTCGGCTAGCTTGCAGAATCCGCTTCAAAGATTCGTTGTGTAAATATTCGTGGCTGGATGACGTAAGTGGTTATTTTACATACATACTTACATAAATATATACATGTGAAAGTAAAAACACTTTTTATTTATTTGAATTTATATTTTCAAATAAACCCTAAACTACAACCGAATCCGCCATTCATCTCCGTCGCATAGTTACCAATCTACAATTCTCACTCTCTTACTCCTTAGCGTGCATCCCTTTCATTCATCTATAACTTCCGCTTCCTTCTTCCGTCACTTCCGTTTCTTTCTCCTTCCTCCTTCCCACACTAGCCCCCACTTTGTGAAAGTAAAAACACTTTTTATTTATTTGAATTTATATTTTCAAATAAACCCTAAACTACAACCGAATCCGCCATTCATCTCCGTCGCATAGTTACCAATCTACAATTCTCACTCTCTTACTCCTTAGCGTGCATCCCTTTCATTCATCTATAACTTCCGCTTCCTTCTTCCGTCACTTCCGTTTCTTTCTCCTTCCTCCTTCCCACACTAGCCCCCACTTTGTGAAAGTAAAAACACTTTTTATTTATTTGAATTTATATTTTCAAATAAACCCTAAACTACAACCGAATCCGCCATTCATCCCCGTCGCATACTTTCCAATCAACAATTCTCACTCTCTTACTCCTTAGCGTGCATCCCTTTCATTCATCTATAACTTCCGCTTCCTTCTTCCGTCACTTCCGTTTCTTTCTCCTTCCTCCTTCCCACATACATATACATAAAGAATCGTGGAGAAGGAGGATAGAGGCCTTTGCTCAGCAGTGGAACACTGATGTTAAGATAAGATAAGACATACATGTCTGTCACGCCTCTCTCCCATCGGGGTAGGTAGATACCACTTGCAATACTCAATTTTTTACAATTATAGAATACTCAATTCAATAAATGTTATATTAGACAACTTACAGACACATAGCATAAGATTATGGACCAAGTTATAAGGCACCGCAAATAAAAGAGACTAGACTTAACTAATGCTATCTAATAACACACCAAAGCCGGCCTAGCCCGGCGGCTTTACGTCATACGAATGGCAGCTGTCAGAATGGCGGCTTTGGTGTGGATATCATTACTATCCAAAATACTTCTTTCGCTTCATCCACATTCATCAATTGCCTCATAAATGCACGTTGGTTTAGGGTACTCTTTACTTGGCCTTAAACACAGATTAGTCATACCAATTGGAATAAAATATAGCTGAAAGCATACAGTACATTATGAACAGTAAGCGCCAAAACACACGGTGAAACGCACTTGCAACGCAACTGAAACTTTTGAGTTGCATCGATGCATGTAACATGTAACTAGAAGTTTAAATTGCGTTGCATTTGCGTTTCACCGTGTGTTCTGGGTCTAATTGAGCCCTTTACCCCACGGCGTAGTACTTAAGTAGCCTTTGTAATCAGCATTACCTATTAGGAGGCCATACTTTTTGGTTGAGAAATATACCTTCTTATATCTAGTAGTATAGTAGTCCTAAAACGGCGACCGATTTCTTTAAAAATATTTTTTGAGTCAATAAAATACATTTTCTCTTCTACATCACAGTATAATAAAGAGTACTACATACAGTATGGACACTCCCTGCCTCCCCCCAAAAGTGCGGCCGCCCCGCGCTCGTTTACCACACAGTTACCAGTTAGAAAGGACGCCACAACGAAGATTACTCAACTCAATTGGTAGGTACGATGTAAATATACCTACAGATTTATATTTTTACAAATATAAATTGGGTCTTCATCTCTAAATGATCAAATGTATTTTGTACTAGATGCTTAACCAAGTTGTAAATCTGTTGGCAAACCTTAATAAATAAATAAATATTTTTACTTCTAGTGCTAACCTTTGATCATATGCACACAATTTATGTATTAAAAGGTACTAACATTACCAACTGAGTAACTGCAATACGAAAAGAGAAGATACGTCAAATATAAGATCCATAAGCGCGAGCGAGACAGACATATTATGAAAATAATAGACGGCAGTCCTCAGCTCGTAATGCGATGAGTAAAATCACTCACATAGAGTATGATAATATAGTGTCACTCACATTGTCATTCTACGAATAAATGAAGGCAACCAACCCTAGCACGTCCTGTTTCACTCACACAAACACGGTACGCGTGTAATTACACGCGCTAAGACTGTGCGCGAAGCCACGCCTTTTTTTCATACATTTTAGCGGCAGTGTCCGAGCTGTGTCTACATGGTCTCAGTTAACGTACTTTACCTCAAGATTTCTAAGAAATACATAAGATATTTGTAACTATATAACAAAAAAGAAATTCTTCTATTTCCCCAATACAAAATAACCATCTTTTTCCGCTCAGTTGGTGCCGGAAATTATTTTTCTAAGTGATTTCTGTCTACAAGACGAGTCGCTGAAGAAAATTACCTCAGTTTTCAATCGGACGGAGATCAATTGACTTCATTCACTTATTTAATTACATTTACCTTTGTCCTTGCTATTTAATTTACTTTAGAGAAATATAGGGCGGTTTCAAAGTGGATATGATTCTTATGACTTTAATTTTAAAGTCTTTATTCAAGTTAGTAAAGTTAAAATTTCATTTTGTAAAATAATTACATTACACAATTCTAGGAATCTAGTTTGTGGGTGAAAATTCAGAAAACTAATTTAAGTAAGTGTTTTAGGTATAAGACTTTTTTTTTCGTACCTTTTTGAGGTGTTTTCTCCGAAAATATGTTCCGAAATCATAAAAGTGTGATAAAAGTGCACTTCAGCCGAGTGTGATGCCGGAGTTTGGTAACCTGTATCATACGAAGAAAAAATGGTCGTTGTAAAAACTAGGACTTGCTTCTCGTTTGAATGTAACAAAAGCGTCTTTAAAAGTAAAGAAACGAAAAGAAAATCGTTTTTTAAAGCCCTATACTTAACCTATTGTAATTTCACGTCGCAACAGTAAAATTTCTAAAAGATTTCCCTGAGGCATTCCGAAAAAATGTCAGATCTACAATATTGATAGCGCACCAAAGCGCCTCCGATTCGATCACTGCTAATAAACAAACGAAAGGAGGTCAACATTAAAATTTGAGAGCGCTCAAATCAGCAAGATATCAATTTCGATGTCGAATAACGAAACGTAATTTCGTCGAAGTCGAAAAGATTGGGAGTAATAAATTGGCAATGTTTATTTAAGGGTTACCAAAGTACCTAGATATTAAATACAAATAGCTTCTGATTTCTATTCTGGTCATGTTTACAGGCTCGGAAACGAATCAGCTCTAACAGAGGAGTCATGTCGACGGCGTCGTCATAACACCCTATAAATCTCATACATTTTTATAACTTAATTCGAAACAATTTTGGGGTTAATGTATATGAATCCCTTTTTGGAGCGGGTCGCGTCGCGGGTTAGCTTTGTAGTTCTTTTTTGAAGTGATGATTTTTTTTTTGTGAAAGAGGAATAAATTTTTTTGGCTTGTTTCGTGGAAATGAATGTGTAAATTAAACGGTTGTTGCTTTACTGTATTTGGTGTTACTGAAGCACTAGGAAAAACTTTAAGCTAGGTACTGGTATATTTAGATCAATACTAAGTTTGCAGCATTTAGATACCCATTGTAAATGAAGCTAAGATGTCTTATAAACATAACCTTAACATAATTCTGTTTAACATATCAACATTCATCAATCACCTCATATACGTACTTTTGTTTAGGGTATGTACTCCTGCCTTGGCCTTTTTTTTCCTCTTAAAACAAATGATTTAAGCAGAACTACGCATGTGTAAGTAACGTACAAAAAACAAGATATTGTATACAATAAAATATACAGCATTATGTATCTCCAGCATTTTTCAACATGATTTGAGTTCGCTCTCAATAAAAAAATGAATATATACAAGAAATATAAAGTATAAGGTAGCAGTTAAATATTGACAACTACGAAAGAAATTTCGAATCGAATCGGGTAGGTGGCGCGACGTAAATTGTGTTTGTACAGGAACATCGTCAAGTAATGTCAACATTCGATGTCAATGACGTCAGTTTTACTATATCGAGTTAAGGTCTATCTACAGATATCCGGGCCGTGTCCGGGCCGTGGCCCGTCAGGAGTGAAAAAAAATATCATTCATTAATTCATGTCAGCCTATGGACGTACACTGCTGGACAAAAGCTTCACCCAAGGATCACCACAACGACCGGTCGTGCGCTGCCCACATCCAACGGTTTCCAGCGACTTTAACCAAGTCGTCAGTCCACCTTGTTGGAGGCCTTCCCACACTGCGTCGTCCGGTGCGTGGTCGCCACTCGAAAAAATATCATTGCTCAAAAAAAATATCATTGCATAAATTTTCTGTGGATTCATTCACACACGCCCCGGCCCGGCCGGTGTGTAGATTAGGCCTTTATTTGCCATCTCGCACCAGAAAACTTGCACCAAAGCAAAGCAAAGCAAACAATCAAGGTAAAAACCTGGGTGCGAGTTTTTTGGGTGCGAGATGGCGTATAACTTACTATATCGTCTTTGGATTTAGGAGTTTAGTTTTGTAAAATCTTCTAAATCAGTATGATTTTTTGCTAAGTAGCGTAATTAACGTTCGGCCCTATACCGTTGTTAGAATTCTAGTCTTGTCTTCCGTTCCTCACAGGTAAAACATGATAGTATTTTAGTTTTTTTTTTGCACTGCTTGGCGAAGGCCCCGCATCCTTCCATCCTTTCCAATCTGCGGCAACTTCTGGCCAATTTTCCAAGTATGCATGCATCCAGATCGTCGCGCCATCTACGCTTAGGCCGATCTCTAACTATGTGGCTGTCGAGCGGCAACCAGTTGGTAAATAACTTGGCCCGTAGATCCGGATGTAATAAGGTAAAAGAAATAAAGATCTCAATGTATTCCTAAGTTCCAAATATGAATTTGAAATTTTTGACTTTGATAATACTCTTATAAATAAAATGTTCTCAAGTATAAATGATTCTACCGAAGTTACACCCGTTAGAAGTAAATTTTGGTAGCTCCGATCAAAATGTATTCAGAATATATTTTATCAGAGCAATGAAAATTGACATCTAAGAATTGTTGTTCTTGCTGGTTTCTCATGAATCTATTGCTTTGAATCGCAATACTTGAAAGATCTCGAAAGTTAGGTAGTTCGGTCTCTTTGGGTTCTTCGAGAGTTTATATGACGTTATCAGTTTGAAATTTAATTTTAATTATGTGAAAGTATTTTAAATAGATTCTATATTTGAACATAAATATTGTTTCCCAAATTCAAATGCGAATACGAAAAACAAATCGAATTCAACAGATTCTTCTTCGAATTACTGAATTCCAAATTCAAAAAGAATTTTGCTCATTTATAAGAATATGCTCACGTATTTTTATGTGTCAAAATTTTTATCAAACTCTTTACGCAAGAAGTTAAAATATGGCGTCACCAAAAAACAAAAGCCACATAACCCTTCCAAATACAAAAGTCTCGCCGAAACTATGAATGTTTATGAGTTTACAGCGAACGGCCGTGTCTCCTACAGTTAGTCAGGACATAATCCTAGTTTAGAGGCTGTTAAGCTCCGCCAGAGAGCTGGGAGCGGTCCAGGTGCAATAAATCCAAGCTAATCCCACCATTCAGGTCATAAAGATTACTACTGAGGTGTGTCCTGACATGAAATATTGCTATTAAAACTGGTTTCATTGCTTTGGGATGGTATTGTCAAAGTGCTGAAACTTGTAGGGGGTTTTTATGTGGGTCACATTTCTGGATAGGCTGACTTAGGTTGTTGTGGGTAGCCCCAGTTACCTTTAATAATATGTCAGCAGAGTGTCAATGGTATTTTTTGACAGATTTGGTATTCTGCTAAACAAGGGCCAGTCTAGCAGCCGACACACAACGGATAATATATTGTAAATAAGCAGACTTGGGCCCCAGGTTAGACCAAATATTAATCGGAATTTTAGAGGAAAACACTCATTTTAATATTCGTAAAACTTTTTAATAAATATCTAACGAATCCGATAAAAATGGGTCTAGGGTCTAGACTAAAAAGCACTGTGCTCCACTAGATTATTTCGCGTTATAATACTTACTTCGTCATCTGCCAAACGACATATTTTTTACGGTGGTTGATAAACCTATAATAGCTAACATTATCATAAGCTATGCTAGGGATATTAAGACCTCTATGGAACAATAAAGGACTACTGACTTTCATGAAATAATAAAAAAAAACAAATGAAATACATATCCGCCACGCCTCTCTCCCATGGGGGTAAGCAGAGACCACTTCCTTCCATTTGCTACGATCCAAACATACTACTTTCGCTTCATCCACACTCATCAATCGCCTCATATAATGCTCGTCGGCGGTTTTTTTTCGTCGTATAAATAAAATCTTAATTCAAAATAGGCATATTGACAAAAAAACATTTTTTAGTCCATCACATAGATTATTTTAAAATATTCGATACGTATTTTTTTTTCTCTTTAACTATAAATGACACAGCTACACTGGGTTAAAGTTGCTCGTGACGTCACGCCTCAGTAAGATATTTACCTAGGAGTGACGTCAATACCCCCCACTCCGTAACTTTGATACTCTGTATCTTTGTATTTATTTATGTATTTGATCAGGTAACAAAACGTGTTTCAAATATTTTTTAATAGCCTAAAAGACGGACTAATTATTTTTTGAATTTTCGAATGTAGTCATCATCCCCATTGTCCACCCCCAAATAGATTGAGAACCACAGACGTATGTGAACATGATGTTTAATTTGGTAACATTATGGTCCAGATTGTACCTGTACTTACACTGGTACATGAATTGTTGAAACTTTGTAACTTTAGCACTTACTTACGGATTGAGATTTTATTATTTTGTTAGTTTTACAACTGTGTTGATGTTTTGTTGTAAGTACTTCTTGTATATAGGAAGATCTTTTATTTAGGCAAGCTTACATACAAGCAACTGTGTTTGTTGTAGTTTTTATCAAGTCGATTATAAAACTTAGAAATCAGTTGGGTTAAATATTTCGAAAAGCTAACTTATTATTTAAATTATAAATTGTTCAAATACTTATTGTTTAAACTTTTGCTTTTGTATTTTTTTAAATTTAATTCAAATTTAATTTTCAACTCCTACGAACATTCTGTTTAAAACATTTGTATAAAAACTAATCAGATCTTTGCGATACAGGATTACATAATACGACCGCTGTTTTCTTTTTTTAATGTAACTTTTTCAGAAATAAACATTTCATCAGCATATGGACGTCCACTGCTGAACAAAAGCCTCCCAAAAGGATCTCCACAATGACCGGTCTTGCGCTGCCCACACCCAACGACTTCCAGCGACTTTAACCAAGTCGCTTAAAAAAGACGTTTTTAATAAACATTTATTATTATTATAATTACAATTTTTACGTACGTATTATCGATGTTAAGTATTTATTTATTTATTTAACAGTTTATTGTATTGTAAGATGATAGTACATAGAGACAGAAAAAAAGAGAAGTTATACAAAAGGTACAGAATATTTCTAAAAGAAATTTCTTCCTGCAGACCCCACAGAGAGAGAAGTGATAGCATGAAGGCAGGATAGTCACAACAATAAACAATAAATATATAAGTATAAACCTACACATATATATTCGATAAATACACATACATAAATATTATAATTATATTATTCTTATTTTTTTATTATTGTATTTCGTGACGTTTCAAACGCAGCGCAACCAAACTTTGGACAATACGCGCACTTCATAGCATTAATAGACTTCCAATAATAGCTTCATATCAAACAGTCTAACCCCACAATATGTAGTTTACAGTAATTGAGCTTATCCGAAGGCTATTTGGGCCACTATCTTACTAAATTTCAACCCTATAAGTTCAACTATAAGGGTGCTAATTAAGTGTCTTGTCAAAGGGTTGTATTCCTGACAAAAGCTAAAATCCTACTTAATATTAAAAATGTCAATATTTGAGTCGATGGATGTGAGAATGTTTGTGTCTCTTTCACGCGAAAACCACTGAACAGATTTTAATGAAACTTTGCAGTATTGTAGCTTGCACATCAGCTAGCTTAGCATGGCACTCCGTGACAAGACGTTGTCGTGCGTTTGTCACGCTTACGTCTCTGTCTATAGTTTTAAATGATAAGGACAGCATACGTGAGATAATTGTTGCGACACGCCGTGCTAAGCCCCCAGAATAACACATAAAGTCGCGGAAAGCCTCTAGTTATAGATACTTAAACGAGTAAGGGGCTGTTTCACCAACTACAGATAAAATTTATGTGACAGATATATTTTATACCTTTCTCTGTCTAAAACGTCAGGTTTTATGAAATAGACATAGGTTTATCTGTCGGTTAGGTTTAGACGGTGAAACGGGTACTTAGTATTATAAAACTAGGGATAAAAACAAATGAAGAGCTAGTTCAGAATGAATGAATGAATGAATCCGACCGATTTCGAATTATTATTCTTATTATTATTATGTCGGTACATCTTTAAAGATCTCGGGTCCATAGGGACCCGGTCATTTGGGAGGCGTGCATGGGGCCGAAGCCAACATGTAGAGGCCCTTTTAAGTACCGTTTATTCTAAAATGTGAGATGACATGCACCTACCGGGGTCTATCCCCCAACACACTATGTAAATGCATTGGAGGACAGTCCCCGGTAGCTGCAGAACTATTGCCGGAAAAGGGTGAACGTTGGTTTGGGCTATGGGGATGGGATTTGGTGGACTGGATAACCGGGCTATTAGGGTGAGATAACGGACGTCTGCATGTTAAATATCTCACAACTATAAATCTAGCAACTATAAATCTATTATTATTATTTTTCGATTTTTAGTTCAGAATAAATTACTGGTAAAGTACCTACTAGTATTTGGCTTCCACTAAAATCAAAGCAATACAGAATAGTACGAGAGTACGTTAAAGGATTTCAGTGGATAGGGGTTAATTAACGGACGTAGATAGCTCTTGTAATATAGTTTGGGGATATCCTTTTAGAATTAGTACGTTTATGGTCAATTGAGGGCATTTGACTAATGTTTTCGAGTCGTTGGGTGAGTATTTAGATGTAATGTTTGTGATGTTTTTTTTTTGTGTTTATGTTACTACACACATAATCAATGCATAAGTGCTTTGTCAATACTTTATTATGTTTCTATTTGTGAAAACCTGTAATTGGCTCCATTGTTAATTTATAATTTTCTAGTTTGTATATTAAGGCTGTTGGTTTTCAAAAAAAAAAAAAGTTATAAGATAAGTAGGTATTTGTTACCTTTGAGATTATGAGTCAAAGTCAAAAGTCAAAATCGTTTTATTTCATATGCATTTACATGCGCTTTAAAACGTTGACATAGGTACCTATGTACTTTTGAAACTTTTTCATTTTTTATACCTATTAGAACACAGTTTTACTACTTATGTACTTAGGTATATGAAATCGTAACAAATTATTAATTATGAGGAAAACAATATATCTTTTTCATTACATAACAACTTTTAAATACTTTCTTTCTTAAACAAGAAAACACCTGAATATACTTTTCTTGTACGGTCTATTAGTGTAGATAAGTGAACGCCTGGACGACTTTTTAAATTAGTAGCATTACACTGTGTGGATGACATCACAAACATTTGTCATCGATATAGTAAAATGTAGCCAATTCAAAAGTCGTTCAGATGGGTCACTTATCTAGATTAACAAACTGTAAATTAACCTAGTACTAACTGAGTTTATTTCATCAAAGATAAGGTAACTAATACTCAGAAACCTTATAACACCTAGACTAGACAATGGGGGATGAAATAAAAATAGAGTAAAAGGAATATTGGAGCGGGATACAAAAATAACTTGTGAAGAAATAACACGTGAGCCAAACTGGATTCTCAACATCTGCTAGCCTTTGAGAAAAGCTAACTCGACGTAAATTTGCTGGAAGTGCTAAGTGATATAAAACTCTCTTGAAATTACTGAAAGTGGCAATTTAAGTTAAGGTTTGACATGAAACCGTGTGTCAATTGTTTAGTTTTAATGTCAAATTGCAACTGCGCCACAACGTAAGTAGTTTAGTTCACATTAAAATCGGGTTAATACGGTTGCAAATTGCAGAATGTTCCATAAAAAGTAGCACCCTCCTTTATGGAAAAAGGGGGATAAGTCTTTATCAGCCCATTTGGTTGCCAGGTTGGCGGATTTCACATACACCTTCGAATTTCTTCTCTGGTGTATGAGGTTTCCTCATGACGTTTTCCTTCACCGTTTGCGTGGTAATCGAATAAATTGATCCTTACATGAGAAATAAACTCAGAGGTACGTGCCCGCGCCAGGAGTCGAACTCGCGCCCTTAGAATTCAAGGCAAGCGTTCTACCAACTGGGCTACCACCGCTTACCGCCACCGGGGGATTAGTAGTCTAGTAGTCTAGTAGTAATAGCACTCTTCCTCTACTCCCTCTTAACAATAACGTCAATTTGTCGTGAAAGATGGTCAAACATAGACACACTCACAAGCACACAAACACGCTAGCGTTCTTGTGTCTTCATTAAGAAACTTAAAATATTATTAAGTATTTGCTGCTAAAAACGAATATCAAGTCTCATCCCCTTCCAGCTATTCTAAACCCCAGCCAACAGTATTGAAACGCTATAAATTAGTACCGTTATCTCACTGACCATTCGCAGCACATGCTCTCGGATTACCCCCGTGTACCAATCTTATTCTTTCCTCTCTTAAAGTCTGGACAAGGTCGTTGATATATTATTCCTTGTATTAGACTGCCTTTTTGTTTTATTAAGCTCGTGATTTAACAGTTGCTGAGTTTTTTGGGGATGAAATATCCTTAACTAAAACTCTTGTATTGGATAGACAGATTAAAAAAAAAATTGCTGCAGTTTATAGATAAGAAATCTGCTTATTTACAATATAGGGATGACAACTACATTCAAAAATTCAAAAAATAAATTAGTTCGTCTTTTAGGCTATTAAAAAATATTTGAAACACAATTTTTACCTGATTAAATACATAAATAAATACAAAGATACAGAGCATCAAAGTTATGGAGTGGGGGGTTTTGACGTCACTCCTACGTAAAAATCATACGTAAGCGTGACGTCACGAGCAAGTTTAACCCAGTGTATCTTTGTAATTTATAGTTTAAGAGAAAAAAGAAATAAAAACGTTTCGAATATTTAAAAATAAACTATGTGATGGGCCTAAAACATTTTTTTTTGTCGTCATGCCTATTCTCAGTTGTGCGTCGGTAGAGTGTCAATGTCATTTTTTGACATATTTGGTCGCAATCAGTGTAAGCCATTGTTTAGCAGAATACCAAATGTATCAAAAAATGCCATTGACACTCTGTCGACACACAACTGAGGCTATTTTAAATGAGAAGACCTCTTTTATTTTTAAAATAAACTCCTGTTAATGTCATATTCATACTACCCGCATTTTTGTATTTAGTCGGGTTATACATTTTAGTAACTTTGAAGATGATTATAAACAAGAAGAAATGATTTGTTAATACTCGTGACTAATGTTATGGCTTCTATCTTTGGGATAGCATTTTGGTCACCTTTGTGGTTTAACGTTAGCGACTCTTACAGATTTTACATAAAGAAAGGTGCCATTTTTTTTCATATACAAATGAGTTTATGACAGCGTGCCAAGGTTGCGCCAAGTTTTTCATAGTTTTCTTGGTAGATGACCTGTCAAACGATATGTAGTACCATACAAAAAGTAGCCATTTTGCGCCAGACCAGGCACGCAGATCCAGACGGTATGGCACCTCCTTATATATTCTATACTCAAAGGATTTTACAGTCTTCAGATGTTTATCAAAAGTCAAAGTAATATAACTAATAAGATTGCAAAAAGGAGATGTTATACAATCCTATTGCTACATATGCCTTTGTTTCTCCACTCTACCTCTTGATCGCGGAAAAATTCTGTAAATTATATTATCATGATTACGATTTGTTTTTTTTTAACACAACAGACTTTTTCTCTTCTCGACTTCAAATTCCATTAAAAACAAAAGAAAAAAATCCTCAAATATTTCTTAGACGTATTTACGCAGCCATAACGCCTTAAGTATCTGAAAGCTCTATATAATCTCTTCGGAAGTTACCTAACACCGGGGTAGGGGAATCGATAATGCAAATTTTATGTAAAGTGACTGTGAGAGGGCAAATTTTGGTAGGGACTAGGGTTTGCGATTGAAATCGTTCGGTTTTTGAAATCCCGGGAAATTTATTGTGCGTTTTTTTTTGGTGGCAGAGAAACGTATCATATTTTTCTCGAAAAAGTTGTCAGAGTAAATGCTGTAGCCAGCTGTTTATGGCAATCTTTAACTATATCTTTAAGTAGCGTAGGTTTTTTGTAGTTTGATGGGTTGTTTTGTCAATTCGTTGCTCTCCTTTTAAGCTATGACACTTTGAACTATCTAATGTAACTGAAATATAATAATTATTTTTTGAAATCATATAGGCAGGTACAATACAGATTTCAGTATAGGTAAGTACTTTATTTATTTACAACAACAACAACTTTATTTATTTATTGCCTTAATAACTCAAAGGCAATTATAACTTTATTTTTAAATCATATAGAGCTAAATTTAGTACTTATACTACTGTATTGTCAGGTACAATACAACTCAAAGGCAATTATAACTTTATTTTTAAATAATAACCCGGGAATTCTCGGGATTTTAACTCGAGTCTAGCAAAACCCTAGCAGGGAGGCAGCGAGCGATCCAATCAGTGAGTCTTAATAATATGTATCGAATGTTTAGTGTACGCAGGTTTCCTTTACCCCTACTCAAGATTATTAAACTTAATACCCGTTATAATTAAATTTTACGCCCGATTTACTGTTTGACTGATGTAAGACTGTATTATGCTATCTACACACCAAAGCCACCGGCATGCCGCCGGCCTAGCCCGGCGGCTTTACGTCATACGAATGGCAGCTGTCAAAAAAGTCTACGCATACAATAATTATAATAATGGAAATATGTACCTTTATACCTGTGTAACTGTTTATAAGAATTGTAAAACTTTATTTGAAAAGAGCAACCTCACAGAGTTTCTTGCTAGGTTCTTCTCTGGGGGAAACTGCACCTTGCGAATCTAGCACTAGCTTAAAAAAAATTACCTATATAATAATGTAACGATTTCAAGAGCATTTTTTGTGCCTATGAAATAAATATATTTTTGATTTTGATTTTGACATACGCAACGCATATGCATCCGGTGTGTTTTGACCTTAAGAGTCAGGTCATCCACATTTCGGTGGAGTAATCGCCATCTTTGCCTTTCTTCTGCCAATAATTTGACTTCCTGATACAACATGGCTTTAGCTTTTTGTTTCACACTAGAACGAAGTAAGTACGTCGTCTTCCAAATGCAATGCCATTGACTGCGCGAAAATAGATTTGGGCTTATTTTTGTTATGAGATAGTACACTTACTTTCTGTCACCATGACAAATAATACTTAAGAAAGCAAAGAACTTTGACACGATGTTGATCGCATAATTAAAGTAACCGGCCTTTTCTGCAATAAACTATTAGTTTAAAAGTGTTTCAACTTTTAAAAAGGTAATTATAACCTTTTAATATTTTGCTTTAGCGAAGCAACTTTTTTGTTTGCGTTTTCAAAAGTTCCTTAAATGAAAGGGGTGCCGTAATTAAGCACTTTTAAAGCCTTTAAGAAAGTATTTAGTCAATGGGCTTCATGCCCTTGCGGCCATTTTGTAAATTCTTTCTGACAGACTTTTTTTCTTTGGGAGATTTTTGCCGAGTCAAGAACCTTTTCAGTGTTTTGACCTTTTTAAAAGTCTAGAATTTTCTTTAAACGCTATGAAGTAACTAACTACTTAATTTATGTTTTTTAAATGAAAAATTGTTGTTCATAAATTGACCTAGAAGATATGTTTTTTTCTTATTTGGAGTCACTAGCCGCTTGACAGAAAGTCAGATGATCAGTAGCAAGCCTTTGAGTAGGTATAGAATATATGAGATGCCCCATTTTTTTTTCATATAGGTACAAATGAGTTTATGACAGCGTGCCAAGGTTGGCGCAAGTTTTTCATAGTTTTCTTGGTAGATGACCTGTCAAACGATAAGAAATTTCATATAAAAGGTAGCCATTTTGCGCCAGACCAGGCACGCAGATCAAGACGGTATGGCACCTCCTTATTTATTCTATACTCAAAGTGGCAAGCAACAAGCCCAAGTTTTAAATATAGTTCTAGGAATAATGTAATTCTTTGACGTTTTGTCTATAGCCGAAACTTCATTTTATCTGAGTTAGTTCTAGAACTGTAAATAAAACTCATTTTGTGATAAGGTGGTAATAAGTTTGATCGATTCATTTCTCTTAACAGTATCACATACCTAAAACCTCTTCGCTGAAGTTCAAGCCTCAAGAAACCCATAGTAGTGGCATTTACTATTAATATATACCCGTGCGAGTGTTTTAGAGTAACGTTTGTGTACCATCGTGTTTGTTTCAAGGGTGTATCGATATGTTGCCAACCGATATGTGGAGTTTAATAGAAAATTGGAAATTGGCCCGCTGGCAGCTTGCCGGCAGGTCGATAGGTCGAATCCGCCTTAGTTTTAGAGTTGCTGATGTTTGTTTAGGTATCGTTGTTGATAGTTTTAAGTGTGTTTTCAATGTGGATGAAGCGAAAAAAGTGTGGATGGTAACAAGTGGAGCGAAGTCTCTGCCTACCCCGATGGAAGAAAGGCGTGACAGGCATTTATGTGTGTGAAGTGTGTATTGCTGCTAGCTTAGCATGGCACTCCGTGAGAAGACGTTGTCATGCGTTTGTCACGCTTACTTCTCTGTCTATAGTTTTAAATGTGATAAGGACAGCATGCGTGAGATAATTGTCGCGGCACGCCATGCTAAGCCCCCTGGTTTTAAGTACCTACTAAGCCCTATCATTATCATCATCATGTCAGCTTTTGAACGTCCACTGCTGGACAAAAGCCTCCCCCAAGGATCTCCACTCCACAACGACCGGTCTTGCGCTGCCCACAAAGGCCTCGACTTTCATTAGTCTCTCTTATTCCTTAATTTGACCAAAATCATTCGTAAAAATGACACCACGGGCCCAAGTCTGCTAATTTACAAAATTCACAGTTGTGTGTCGGCAGAGTGTCAATGTCATTTTTGACACACTTGGTCGCGATCAGTGTAAGCCATTGTTTAGCAGAATACCAAATGTATCAAAAAATGGCATTGACACTCTGACGGTACACAACTGAGGCTATTTTAAATTAACAGACTTGGGCTCCAGCTCTTTGCAACTCATAAAAGCAAAGTCCAAAGTTTTATGAGGCGTGAAAGATATCGTAACAAGACGTCGATCGAGTTATGTGTGACATCCGCGGACAAACTTCACTCGGCTCTCAACTAGGTTTGTAACTTTGGTCCCAAGGATCTCCTATGCGTTGATTTGCACTGGTTTGTTAGAAACTGGCCGGATTTGTGGTGGTTCCGTAGATATATAGGTCAATAAAGCCTAAATAGAGAAATTTAAATAATTATTGGAATTAGCAGCAAATATTGAAAGGGGTAACCCTACAGTTTCTTGCTAGGTTATTCTCCTGGGAAAACTGCACTCTTGCGATTTTTTTTCCAAGATATGACGATACATGAGTACGAAGTAGCGGGCATCTCTAGTCTGTGAATAAATGCTTGAGTTTATTGAGAGCTAAGTGTTTAATTTACTTAATACTAGGTACTGTCTATGGTAACAAAATAACACTTTCTATTAGGATTGGAAGGTAAACAATGTCACAGAAAAATGAAATCACAAAATTCTTTTTTTGCAGCGTCTCATTAAAACTTGCTAAAAATAGAAACTTTTTAAACTTTCCAAATTTAAAATGCGAGTATTTTTATTTTAATAACTTTTTAATTAAGAGCCGAGATAAAAACGGTTCTTTTGAAAACATTATAATTATACCTACATTCAATCCATCCTCACAACAATAGCCACTCAAAAGCGGGCGATTTATCATCTTTTTTGAAGGAAATATCTATAATCTGGAAGATTTAACTTGGCACCCTATTTGCAGCATCTCTCATACTATTAAAGATTCTAGTTAAATATTGGAAGCGACACAATATAATCAGGAATTTGGATCTTATTACTTCGCCGTTTTACACCGGAACGACTTTTATTATCTGTGCGACAAAATTTTTGGATGCCATTTTTACAAATTATGGTTTGTAGAGTTTTGTATTAGGTGTAAAAAGCGTAACTCTAGATCAGTGGTTTTCAAACTTTTTGGTATCGCGACCCCTTTGCGGGTTGAAAAATTATTGCGACCCCCTTTTATTGGTACTGTTTGTTAAGATTACGACAATAATTCTGCAAAAAACCGCGAGGGTTTGGATAATATAAGTATAAGAACGAGGTCAGTTGGTTAGTCACAAAAATTGTGTTTTATTTTATTTTATTGAGAATTTTGCCATTTTCTCTTTGCTAGCGACCTCCCGTGTAGGGCTTCACGACCCCCCTGGGGGTCGCAACCCACAGTTTGAAAAACACTGCTCTAGATAAAAGTTTGTTTGTATACGTCTATTAATCTATGGGAACGTAGGTACTCTTTAAAATATGTTTCAAAAATCACAAGATCTTTAGAAGAATCTTACAAAAATTTTGTTAATCCTAACTAAGCCAAATCCCAGTCATTCAATTTTAGGGACAGTCTTCCTAATAATTGCGAACTTTTTTAATAATCTTTATTTATGACCTCTATTTTTATACTTTTTTGACGATATTTCATATTCTTCTATTGTTTTTTTTTATCTGATTGGTGATTAAATTATTGTGGTGGTAAACCTGCTAATTTAAAACAGCCTCAGTTGTGTGTCAGCAGAGTATCAATGGCATTTTACACATTTGGTATTCTCTTTTTTGTCATTTCAAATCAAACGTCAATTTGAACTGTTGAAAAAATAACGAAATTACTCGTTAAAACAAAAAACGGCTATTTATTTAGATGATACTTTTACCTTCCCAAAGATGTCGCTAGGTGTCACAAATTAGCGTTGAATTTCACAATATCGCATTTTTTCTAAAACTAGTGTTTCGGGACAAAAACGACCCGATGGGCATATATGGGTTAATAATGGCTTACACTGATTGCGACTAAATATGTCAAAAAATGACATTGACACTCTTATTGACAACTGAGAACATTTTAAACTAGCAGCGGATTTGGGCTCCTCGATGTAAAAAACTAAGTATTCCTTTTATAATATCCACATACATTTATCTACAGGCCATCCCCCCACGTAGTCAACACTAACCTACCTATCAAGGAACAAATCTTGTATCGCAAAACTAATGAAACCAATCACAGAACCAAATCACTATCGCAACTCCAATAAAGGATTCATGACAGCGACCGCAGAACCCTAAAACTTGGCAAAGCAATATCCATATTCGGGAACACAAGAGGCGTCTGATTTGGTGAGAAACTCTCGATTTAATTTGTAAACTCGTTTGGTTTCATTTCACTCTTATCGAGTGAGTTTGAGCTTTGGGAACAAGTGTCTGTGAGAGTTTTGCTGTATATTAAGGCGTGTATTCATTGGCGAGCTGAATAGAGCAACCTTAGCGCCAAAACACACGCTGAAACGCAACTGAAACTACTACATAGTTACTTTTGAGTTGCATCGCAGTTTCTGCTATAGACTTCCTTAGAAAATCACACACAACGCAACTAGTTTGAAACGTTTCGTTTCAGTTGCATCGTGTGTGGTTTGCTAAGGCCCAGTACACACGATGAAACGCAACTGCAACGCAACTGAAACTGCTAGTTACTTTTGAAACGAAACGTTTCGAACTAGTTGCATCGTATATGGTTTTCTAATGAAGTCTATAGCAGAAACTTTGATGCAACTCAAAAGTAACTAGCAGTTTCAGTTGCGTTGCATTTGCGTTTCACCGTGTTTTCTGGGTCTAAGGACGTCTATAGCAGAAACTGCGATGCAACTCAAAAGAAACTAGCAGTTTCAGTTGCGTTGCATTTGCGTTTCACCGTGTGTTCTGGGTATTACAGTTTCTTGCTTCATTCTCTGGGGAAAACTGGTCCCTAATCTAGTGTTAACTTTAAATTATATTTATGTACTACATAAAGTGAAATAGATTTGCTTATGACATAATATATATACAAACATAGGTATAAGTCACGCCTCTTTCCTATCGGGGTAGACAGAGACCACTTCCCTCCACTTGCTTTGATCCAAACACACCTCTTTCGCTTCCTCCACATTCCTCAGTCGCCTCGTACATGCACGTCGTCGGATGTATATGTTTAAAAATAAATAATATATTTACCTATAAATCGTTTAATCAACATACAAGCTAAACTATTACATTAGTTAGCGCTGTAAGTTCTGATCGGGAATATTCATTTTTCCTATTGACTTTTCCAATCAAACAGTCTAGCGAATCAAGCGCTTGAATTTCTATCCAACTGAACGGATAGCTAAGCTAAACTTTGTACTAACAAAACTAAATGTTCTGTTCGACATCAAAGTCGAAATTGTAAATCCTTTAAGCCTTGGAATAAAGGTTTGGGGTACACTGTATTTAACTTAAAGCAATAAGATATACTTAAGTTATATGGCGTATCCTAGCTTTATTTACCTAACTTTAAAATGTAGATAGTTTTTACGGCTATTTTTAAAAAGGTGCGCTCTGTATCAAGATTTTATTATCATTTAATATCGTGCAGTGTTCTTCTGATTTTTGACCAAAAAGGGACAGCTATAGGTTTTACAATTCTCATACCTAGGTAAGTAAGTAGGTAAGTACCTAGGTAACTTAACCTACCTATGTTTTTCGGCTTACTTTTTCTGTAAAACAGACTATGGGTATTATCATGACTAAGTTTTAGATATAAACAACTTTTTACTAAACTCTCTTTATCAAAATATCATACCAATCTCAAATGAACCCCTAACTTAACCCCAAAACAAACTTTTTAATGTATCTGAAAAACTCCACACGACAACAAATTTATATTGCATAGTTACAAATCCGACTGCAAATACAAAGTGGTAGATCGGGACTTGTTGTTGACAACTAGCAACTTTATTTAGGAAGCGACAATTGGCATCAGCGTTGGATGTAAAGTTCTACTCTAAAACTTTGTGTTTGATTTGAAATTTGCTGTAGCCCTTTATTTTGTTTTGTGTACTGAAAAAAAAGCCGGCGAAGTGCGAGTCGGACTCGCGCAGGAAGGATTCCGTATTACGATTCACTAATTGATATCGCGCAAAAAAGGCAAAATATCACGTTTGTTGTATGGGACCCCCTTAACCCGTAAATTATTCTGTTTTTATTATTTGTTGTTATTGCGGCAACGGTAATACATCATCTTTTACAATTTCAACGCTCTAGCTATAACGGTTCATGAGTTACAGCCTGGTGATAGACGGACGGACGGACGGACAGACAGACAGACGGAGAGCCAAGTCTCAGTAATAAGGGTCCCGTTTTCACTCTTTAGGTTCGGAATTCTAAAAATGTTCGTATAAATTAAGGGAAGGCCTCCAACAAGGTGGACCGACGACCTAAGGCCCAAGTCTGCTAATTTAAAATTGCCTCAGTCGTATGTCGGCAGAGTGTCACTGGCATTGTTTGACACATTTGGTATTCTGCTAAACAATGGCTTACACTGATTGCGACCAAATGTGTCAAAAAATGACACTCTCATTGACACTTTGCCGACACACAACTGAGGATATTTTAAATTAGCAGACTTGAGCACCTGCTGTTTTTTTTTACAGAGTGAAGTAAAGGACGAGTGTGGATGAAGCGAAAGAGGTTTGTTTGGATCGTAGCAAGTGAAAGGAAGTGGTCTCTGTCTACCCCAATGGGAGAGAGGCGTGACGGATATGTAATGTAATGTATGTATGTATGAAGTAAATGCGTAACGAATTAAACGAAGCCGAAGCCGAAAGCCGAAGGTTTCTTGCCGTCTTCTTCTTCTCGGCTATACAGGTAGTGAACCGGCAGTAGTTTTAGATAAAAAAAAGTGACATCAAAAAAGTGTAATGAATTTTGCCTATTTTTGAATAAAACACTTTTCATTTTCAGAATAAAATATTATGAAAAAATAAAACCCAATTCCATTTACAAACTGAAATTTAAATTCCACGTGTTATTTAATTATACATGGTGACAATGAAGAAGGGAGTAAACAGATATTTTATTAAGACAAAGTACACAACGTTGTGGACGAAGTGCAGAACATTAATTTCCCAGATGCTTTAAAACAAATTAAAATGTATTTGCACTGCAGTCATAAATAACTTGGTTTGTGCACCATTGGCTCGCTAACTTATATGGTTGGTAATTTTTTATACCATGTATATTTTTTTTGTTTTTCTACCAATTACATTTTTCAATGTGAATAAAAGCTTAATAGCTACTTATATTAAATATAAATTGTTAATTTGCCAACAGGTAAGCGCCAAAACACACGGTGAAACGCAACTGCAACGCAACTAGTTTGAAACGTTTCGTTTCAGTTGCGTCGTGTGTGGTTTTCTAAGGAAGTCTATAGCAGAAACTTCGATGCAACTCAAAAGTAACTAGCAGATTCAGTTGCGTTGCAGTTGCGTTTCACCGTGTGTTCTGGGTCTAAGACGACCAAAAAAATCAAATAGAACCGACGTGCACGTATGAGGCGATTGATGAATTTACTTTGTTAGATGATGGAAAATGGAATCTACATACCAAAGCCGTCGGCTGTTTTAACAGCTGCCATTCAAATAATGTAAAGCCGCCGACCTAGTCCGGCAGTATGCCGGCGACTTTGGTGTAAAGACAGCAAGTAAGTTTGGATCCTAGCTAGTGGAGTGGTCTCTGTCTTCTCCAATGGGAAAGAGACGTGACAAATCTGAATTATAACACATCGGAAATATCTGCGGACCTGGCTTGATGACGTCATGCAACTCGTACGTACTCGTCACGGTACTAGATAGGCGAAAACGGGGGAACCACGGGGGAAAGCGCATTCCAGCGAGGTCCGCAGATATTTCCGACGTGTTATAACTATCAACAGTAATTGAAATACGAGTAGTAGCTTACCTTTTGTTGATATTAACAACCAATCCTTAAGTAATCCGCCTTTATGCTATCACTTCTCTAGAGAGAGAAATTTCTTTCTGCAGACCCCACGGAGGTGGGGTCTGCAGAAAGAAATTTCTATTAGAAATATGCTGTACCTTTTGTATAACTTCTCTTTTTTTCTGTATCTATGTACTATCATCTTACAATAAACTGTTAAATAAATAAATAAATAAATAAATAAATGCATACCTACACCTGTTATTTCCATTCAAAGCTGAAATGTATAATTTATTTATAAAAACCTTTGTTGTGTATTGTTTTGCATAGTGTTGGTGTTCCATAGATACTATAAATAAATAATTAAACCCTTAAAATAATCATTGAATACAGTTCCTATTATCTATACAAATATATTAAATACCTAGTTTTAACACGGAACACACAATACATAAAGTAAATCTGGAACAAACATACAAAGAACATATAATAACAATGTCCCACAGACGCTTTTGTCTGACTTTATCTAGTTGTTGGAACACCCTATAAACTCGCTACCACGATAACTGCTCGGAACTAAGTCTTTACGTCAGAATTTGTTTATACGTTCAGAATACTCTAAGGAAAATCAAGAAACAGAATCCATGTTATTGTTTTTGCCGATTGTTGTGATGTTTGTCATGGTATCTACACACCAAAGCCGCCGGCTTTTTTGACAGCTGCCATTCGTATGACGTAAAGTCACCGGCGTAGCCCGGCGGCTTTGGTGTGTAGATAGCATTACTTTTTTACGCAAAAACTACAAAACAGATTTTGATAAAACTTTACAATATAGGTAAGTATTGTAGATTGCACATCAGAATAACGCAAAAGTATAATTATAATTGTAGTAAGCTAAATGGAAAATCACGGGGGAGTTTGCCCAGCAGTGGGATCTTAATGGCTAATAAAAAAAAAACTTCTCTTGAGCTTGATATTGGTAGAATCCACAATGGTATTAGTTATTTTAAAAAAATAAAGCTTTTTTTTGAAACTCGGTACCTTATCGTTGTAAATAAAAAAAACAACAAAAACATCTTCATAAAATAAGGTTGCCTAGAAGATATTGCTACCTAGCAATAAGGCCGCCTGTTGCTTCTTATATTCTTGTTTGTGTCGGCACCTTATATCTTTGTGTGCAATAAAGAATACTTGTATTGTATTGTATTGTAAAAATCATCATAACCAAATATAATAAACTCTAATCACCAAACAGAACCAATTCAGGTAAAAACATTTAAAAAAAGAATCGGCGCCATTTTGAAGGGACATTTTCACAAAATGGCCGCAAAGCTCCGAAGGTTCCTTTATTGTAATCAGATCGGAACGGCAAATGTTGTTCTCTAGAGCAGCTTAGCGTTTGATGCATCGTGCGATAGCCTTCATCGTTTACCTTGTGCTTTGCTCACTAGTGATGGGATGAGGAGATATCGATGAAAATATTTTGGAGGTACCTGAATTTAACTTAGTTTATCTTTGAATTATCATAAAGTTAAGTTTGACAATAAATACGTTCTTCTTGGCCACCTTTGTAAAAAATCGACATGAATAACTCTGGCAATCCTACAGAAAATTATTTACTTGGCATTGACAGAACTCACTATGATTTACTGTTAATTTTAAAAAATGACAATAAACTTATCTCGCTCTTACATGAAATTTTCATATTATGCATTTTCGTAATTTTGAATGTCATATTTTTTCATATACCACTTTTCTCTCAGAGCTCCCGCAGATCGCAGATTTTTCTATTGGCTGATATTTAGGCACAAATGCCAATCGTTATGATGTGCCCGATTGCATATAACTAAGTACTGATTAAGAGCTCAACTAAACTAAAGGCCGACAGAAAGTCTAGGGTCTGCGGGAGCTTTTATATCTTGGTAGAGTCTAATGAAGAAGGAATATAAGCAGTGGCCCCATTTTTATTTCATATACAAATGACAGCGTGCCAAGGCTGCGCCAAGTTTTTCATAGTTTTCTTGGTAGATGACCTGTCAAACGATAAGAAGTACCAGACCAGGCACGCAGGTCCAAACGGTATGGCTCCTCCTTATATATTCTATACTCAAAGGTATGGTCTGATCCTACAAACATAGTATACATTATCGATACTTTACTATCCCATCCCTAACCGAATGCATGTCGAGAAAGTGTAGATGTTATCATCACACTTTACGCCAAGCACCGCGGATGAGACCGGCTCGCGACTAATGTAAGCTCCTAAACGCTCCCGTGTGAATGCTTCTTTATAGTAGATAGTACCGTGTTCATACAAGTAAAATTTGTCATATATCTATATATATAAAAATGAAACCCGTTTTCCGTTGTCACGGCATCACGCCTGAACGGCTAAACCGATTTCGCTAATTCTTTTTTTAAAATGTTCACTGAAGTCCAAGGATGGTTCTTACGGTGAGAAAAATTCGAATAATTGCCGGGAAAGCCCTAAAACAGGCCTTTTCTTTTTCCCATACAAATGTTTTCTTACTAAAATGTAGAGTCAATTTGAACTTTATTCCTACACAATAAAGTTCATTCTAAGGCGGGACAAAGTTCGCCGGGACAGCTATACTTAATAGTTTTACTAGATGCTGCCTGCGATTTCGTACGCATCGTCATATCTTGAGAGAAAAACATGATGTCTAATAATATGGCCTATGTGTTATTTTGACATATAATACTGTTGTATGCACTGTAACCAAAAAACATACGGTGTACGTTATTCGTTAATGGTTCGTGAACTTGCTGTGAACGCGTGGCTTTTGTTTTTTTTTGGTTACAGTGCATGCAATGGTTATGGTTACAGCTCGATAATGAGTTCGCGTTTTACGGCATTACTCAAGATGTCGACTCTTGTATCAATTGTATATAACTAGAAGCTGCCCGCGTCTTCGTACACATTTATCGTCATATCTTGAGAGAAAAACATGATATCTCAAAATAATAGGGCCTATGTGTTATTTTGACATATAAGCTAAAATATTGCCTAACTTCATCAAAATCTATTCCGTAGTTTTTGTGTGAAAGAGTAACAAACATCCATCCCTCCGTCCATCGGCACAAACATTGTCATTCATAACATAAGTAGATTAGTACCGTGACAGGTACAAGTTTATACAGGATGTAACAGAAAGGGGGTATAATGCCAAAACACAGTGATAGACCTCATGAAACTTAACAACTTTCCCCAAGGAACATAGGTCGTAACTCAAAAAAAAAATTTGGATCGCCCATACTTACTAGATCAGCTGATCGGACATTTTGTATGAAGAGGCTAAATTATTTTTTTTGAGTAACGACCCATGTTCCTTGGGGAAAGTTGTTAAGTTTCATGAGGACTATCGCTGTGTTTCGGCATTATACCTCCTTTCTGTTACACCCAGTATAGTTTGACATTTAATTTTGAAGATTATTCACTCTTGCATATATGAAGTGACTGATGAATGTGGACGGAGAGAAAGAAGTGTGTTTGGATTGTGGCAAGTGGTTTCTTTCACCTCGATGAAAAAGAGTCGTGACAAACATATATTGCTTAGTATTTGTATCGTAGCAAGTGGAGAAAAGTGGTCTTTTCCTGCCGTGATGAGAGTGAGGCGTGACAGATATGTCGGAGACATCTGAGATTACGTTCATGAAGGCTATTTTGGAATTATTTGCAAACTCTTTACTGCTAAAATGCAAGAACTGGCTGGTTTCTGACTGGTTGTCAGTTTGGCGCTTTCGTATTTGAGATGCTGTCATGTTTGATGGATTCTGTTTGATTATTGATTTGTTATCGGAAGACAAGATATCGGAAGATCACGTACATCTTGTTAATTTATAACGTGATTAAATTACGCAATAAAGCCAGTTTATTCAGTACACGCCCACTGTCTTATTTTAACTAAAAGCTTAAACGCCACTTCTGATGACTCGTCGACAGATATATATTTAAAGAATATACAATACAATACAAAATAAATAAATAATGAATATATTGTGTAAACCTCCAAGACCAATATTTTCCTCAGATTTGTTGTACGATTTGTGCGTAGATTCATAGCTTTAAGGACCTCTCAATATGTCTGAGTTGTAATGTATGGAACTGTCACCGCTTGCGTCTACGTCTGCGGTGACAGTTCCATAGATTACAACTCAGAGGTACGCATACGTCTACGCATACGCAACGCATACGCATCCGGTGTGTTTTGGCCTTCAAATTTTGGTGTAAAATTCAAATTCAAAAACGTCAAGAGCGTCATTTACTGAATGAAAAGAAAATACGCGTAATTGTAAAATTCTAGAATGGTCAAGATTTCCAAAGTTACTTTTCAGCTATTGATATAGTAGTTGGAATTAAAATTAGTGTATTTGGAAGCAATCCTTAGCTTTATGGTCTATCTACACAGATTCGGACCGTGCCTGGGACGTGTCCGGGCCGTGCGTGGCCCGTCAGGAGGGAAAACAATACGTCGTCATGACAACGTGTGTGAACGAATCCGTAGAAAATGTATGGAATTATATTTTTTCCCTGACACGTCCCGGACACGTTGTCATGACGACGTGTTGTTTTCCCTCCTGACGAGCCACGGCCCGGACACGTCCCGGGCACGGCCCGGATCTGTGTAGATAGACCTTTACAGTTGCTTATAATGATGCAATACGTAGAGGTAAGCACTAGTCTTCATAACAAATCTATAAACGTAAATGGGCATGATCTTTAGTCCATCACAGATTATTTTAAAATATTTGACACGTATTTTTTTCTTTTTTCTCTTAAACTAAAAATGACAAAGATACACTGGGTTAAAGTTGCTTGTGACGTCAGGCCTCAGTACGAATTTAACCGAGGAGTGACGTAAATACCCCCCACTCCGTAACTTTGATGCTCTGTATCTTTGTATTTGATTAGGTAAAAAATGTGTTTCAAATATTTTTTAATAGCCTAAAAGACGGACTAATTATTTTTTTAATTTTTGAATGTAGTCATCATCCCCATTCTCTAGGCCTTAAAATTTATGACTGAAATTTCTTTTGGAATTGTTTCCTAGGAAGCATAATTTAATTTAGCTCGGTAGTCGAAGGTTTCCGTTTCTCACGACACACTGCAACCGGGAATCGTGCGAGTGGAATTGTAAGCGGTTATTTAAACATGAATGCATTAAAACAGATAAGTACCTGAAAAATTAAGAAACTTTCAATTAACTTATTTCTTCAGTTTGGTACCTATCTAATCATTCAATTGTTTCTTCAACTTTTTATTCTTTTAACACTTTCATTCAAAATTTTGTTTTGTGTTTTCTATATAATTCATCTTTCACTTTTCATCGCTATTTTAAATTGGTGCCTTTAAATGCTAAACTGCAAAATTCTCTATGAAGATATGTGTCGAAATTGTGCGTTTATTAAGGAAAAGAAGTTAATTGAAGAATGTTTTCACGCTGGTTTCAAGAAACATGGTATTAAAGCCTACAATAGTACGAGTACATTAATTAATTTGAAATGGTATCTACACACCAAAGCCGCCGGCTTTTTTGACAGCTGCCATTCATATGACATAAAGCCGCCGGCCTAGCTCAGTGGCATGCCGGCGGCTTTGGTGTGTAGATAGCATTACATTCATTTTGTAACATACCAACTTCGTCTGATAATTCCCATAAGTTGCACAAGAATGCAGGTAATGCATTGACATCTCCTCATCATTATTTGTTCTATATTCTGGTCATTGTTTAACTGTGTAAACATTTTGAGGCTAATGACTTTACTTACGTCTTAAACATGAGTCCTGCAATGCACATACAGCAGGAAGAAAAGCCAATAAACACAATTTTTACCCGATTGTGCCAGAAGGAGAGTTATGTTTTTCGAGAGTATGTATGTATAATTCTTTTGCACGCCCTACAGCCTAAACGCCTTGAAGCATTTTAGCTTGGTGTCATTAGATTCGTATTTACAGTGAGAGTGTCACTGGGTACATCAAAATAAAAAATGAGTATTTTAAACGCAGGAAGAAGTAGGTTATTTCAGCAGTTCCTTAGAAAAATAAAAAAACTTACCGTATCCATTTTCACACAAACTCCAAGACAAACAATTTGGTTGAAATATGTTTCATAAGCGAGGTTTCCCGTGTGGTGAGAGAAACAAAACAGATACAAATATTTTTTGTGGTGAATCCCGCATTATTGCAGCGCACAAACATGAAGAATTTCGGGTGAACATGAAATTGCATCATGAAACTGTGGTTATGTTAATAATAAAACAGTTAAACTTGGGACATTGTTTTGGTAACGATGAATTTAAAATTGCAGTAAAGAAGCTTGTTACAAACACTCAATGGGGATGATGACTACATTCAAAAATTCAAAAAAATTTTAGTCCGTCTTTTAGGCTATTAAAATTTGAAACACACTTTTTACCATCAAATACGGAGTGGGTATTGACGATTAACAAAAATTTTGTTGAAATTAAATATATGAAGTGCGGGATTGAATAAAATTATAACTACAGTGTATGTACCTTAGATTTTAGAACACGATTATGTGGTTTTAGAAATAAAACGCATAAAATGTACAACAGATAAAAATGTTTAATCAATAACGTACTAATACTATTTTAATCTAAAAAATATTTCTCTTCTTTCTCGTTAACGTGATTTCATGAGTCTTTATCGGCCTCAAATAACTCTTTTTCGAAAACTTCGGCCTTACCCTGCTTATAATAGGCTTGTATTTTAATACTGGTATCTTTGTTGTTGTACTCGGCTCATATGTCCCTTGTCCTTCTGTTGTCAAAATTGGGTTTATAACAACTTTCTGAGCGTTCATATCTGCTAGTTTCCTCATTATTAACTCAAAGTTTGATAGTCTCATGTTCTTCTTCTTCAAGGGTATGTTGTACTTCTTTGATTTATTCTTCTTTGTGAACAGTGTCTTCTTTAGGTTCAGTTTTTGGACTGGCTGCAAAATTTCCAGCTTTACTCTGTAGACTACTGTTACATTTTCTTTGTCAGCTAAGTGCTGTATGCTATCTATGTACTTGATGAATTGGTTTTTTGGGTTGTCGCCTGTTACTTCGAATTTCATTGGGATTTCTTTGAAGGAGTTGAAGTCTTGAGTTTTTAAGTGTTGTATGTGGCGCACTGGAAATATTAATAGCTATTTTAAGTTTATTTGAGATAACAATGAGTGAATGAAAATTAATGAAAGAGAGTGAATGGAAAGTAACAATGAGTAAATGGATAGTTACGAACGATGAAAGAAAAAGTTGGGAGGGAAAAGCCAAGGCGAAAGAATCTTTGTCAAATTGTGGATGTACTAAAGAAAGTCCAGGTCAAAGATACACATCACCGATGTGCATGTAAAAGACTTGATGAATGTGGATGAAGCGGAAGAGGTGTGTTTAGATCATAGCATAAGAAGGAATTGGTCTCGTATCCTAGTAGAAAAGAGGCGTAACGGATATGTATGATTAAGACCATCGATTTTACTTGCTTTCTATTTTATTAAAATTAGATACATGCTAGAAAAGTTACTAATCACGACCGACTATGATAATTTTTATCACAAAAAAGTTTCTGTACATTCAGATTTCAAATCGAGGAAATAATTAATACAACTATACTTTTAATAGCACATATTTCTTAATATGTTTACTAATGAAGTAAGGTTAACTTATCCTAACTTTATTCCTCGCTACTTCTTTCATTATTATCTACTTATTTACGTTAATTTATGTAAACAATGGCAGCATCTAAAATCTCTATCACCTTGTACTAACATCACAAAAAACAGATAAAAATGAAAACAAAACAACATTACTCACACTCAAAATAATCTTGGCACGAAACATATCCCAAAACAGACAAGATTTTAACAATTATGTTATGAACCTCCATGTTGCCGAATCAAACACTGTATTGAAACAAAACACATTTATTCAAACCAGATGGTTTTTATTGACTCGGTCAGTGTGAAAAAAAAACAAAAGCATCCAACAATGCCATTTGTTTAAGTTAAAACCTATCGCAGGTGTTATGGTTGTTGGTAAAATCCGGTGGATTTAGATTTTTGTTTGTTTTGTGTGATGTGACTTTGTTTTTATTGGTTGTTCCATTTTGGGTAATTTGGAGAGTTTCAAGGTCATTTTTGTTGTGGTTGACATGTTGTGCGTATTGTGTAAGTTGTGTATAGTAAGTGTTGTAAGTGCAAGATACAATAAAGGAAATGAATGGAGTATAGAGGAAGGAGTATCAACGTGTTCCTGGCTTTATCATGTCTTTTCCATTCGAGTAAATATTAAGAGTGAATTATGTGAAGAATGATATCTAAGCACAAGTATTTTTTTTAGTTTTGGAAAAATACAAAACACGAGCAAAGCTATTGTGATTATTTTCTCTTTCGATTCCTTCGTCTTTGGCCTAGATATTGTATCTGGGTGAATTAAAACTGGGTATTTGATTTACATCGCGTAGATATCCTTTTGTGATGTATCAGAATATCGAATGACTATTTTTATATGAAGACTTATCGCATAACTGGATCCAAGAAGCCTGAAGAACTATATACGAACTTATGTATTACTAATGCCTGCTTTATGTAACCAGCTAGCTTAGCATGGCACTCCGTGACAAGACGTTGTCATACGTTTGTCACGCTTACGTCTCTGTCTATAGTTTTAAATGTGATAAGGACAGAATACGTGAGATAATTGTCGCGACACGCCGTGCTAAGCCCCCAGACCTGACACACGGTAAAACGGAAATAACTTAATGTTTTTCAAGATAATTTCCATCCTTTTACCAACTCAGTATACCACTTTAAGTCCAAGGCGAAAGTTAATTATAGTTCTTCTGACTTCTCGAGTCGACTTCAAAAACTAAAATCTGCAGTTCAAACTTTGCGGATCGTAATTATCTGCTCTTGGTACCTGAATAACGCTACTCATAGAAAATGTTGTACAACTCAATGGGATGATTTGAAAAGTTGTAACTTTTCAATTTGTTCGCTTTCTCTCTTCCTTTTTAATTGGATTCTTGTAATGGACTGGGAGCAGAGGAAATGAATTGCTATAGTTACTAGTTATTATGTGTTTTCTGTATTGCACACCTCTGACTCTGAGTAATTATGACCAATTTATTTATTTATATTTTCCTGCATATTCTCATAAACTTCAAAAATGAATTTCTTTATAGGCTAGTACAAAAATATTTACACTTTAAAACCTATTTCTGCAGTAAGCGAAAAAAAAACCTTTGGGTATTATGACCTTTCAAATCGGTGAGCCAATTCTTTACAATTAAAATCACTGTCAAGACCATTTAACCGTTAAAACTAAGTATCTATTTTACCTCACATTAGCATCTTCTCAATCTCAGTGAATAGTAACTAAACCGAAATGCATGTATGATGCGACTGATGAATAATAATAGGTAGTTTAAAAAACTAAAACACGCTTTAGCTCGTACTTAACATGCTCCATCATCAGATCAGTTCGAAAGTATCATGTTATTGTATTGTCATCAGAACTCAGAGCGTGTGCAAAATGTCATCCTATCCAAAGACCGGGAAGTGGGTCAAATTAAGATTCCAAGATTTGTTTACATACATAGTTACTTACAAGTATTATATATATATATAAAGCGTGTAACAAAAAACTATGTTTGGATCGTAGCAAGTGGAGGAAAGCGGTCTCTGTCTAGCCCGATGGGAAAGACGCGTGACAGATAGGTATATATAATGTACCTCTCCAAACTATCAGATCTAATCCTTTGAGTATAAACTTTAAAAAAAAAATGAAGCTAACAACAAACAACAGAACGGAGCAAGCCAACTCTACCGCGATCAACTCGAGACTCTCGTGCTCAATCAATACGTATTGAAAAGTTCCTAGTTTCCTAGTTTCCTTGTAGTCCAGGTGAATTACGAAAACGTACGTTAAAATAATCTTATTTAATTTTACAGAAGTTTTAGGCCTACCCAAAAAGTACCCTAAAGGTAGGTTATCCGGCACTATTATTAATAAAAAAAAATTTAAATAATTGTATTTATGTACCTACATACATATCTTATAAAAAATTGGCGTATGAGTGGTTAAGTGTTTTGCGCTTGACATAAAATGAAATAACTAAGCTGAGGCTCACAAAATAACCTATACTTGCTAGGATATGTCGCAGTCATCTGGTTAAAACTACTTTTTTATTGAATAACTAGAGTGTTCCTTGAATGAGGACTTTGTCTTCAGATTAGACAGATACCACTTCCCTCCACTTGTTACAATTCAAACACACTGCTTACGCTACATCCACATTCATTAATTCATTTTATTTAAACGATAAATGTGCGTTCGGATCGTGGCAAGTGGAAGGAAGTGGTCTCTGCCTACCCCAAAGGGAGAGAGGCGTGACGGATACGTATGAATTATACAAAAATAAATGACGACAGAAATCAAACATCAGAATATTTTCTCAATTTTTCTTCTGTCAAATAACCCTATACCGCCTGGACTATATTCCCACTCTCAGATTCACCGGATGAGTTCTCTCCCGGGATTAAAGATAAAAAGTTAGTTCTGTAGTGGTCACTGCTGATATCCTCACTGGTTTAGCACTAGGTATACGCTTGCGTCTAGATTTTAGAAGTACTTAATAATTGAGAGACTAGACTACAGTTAGTACATTGACTAAATAGTTTTAGATAAAATAAATAGAACAGGTGAAGGAAAAGGCGGGTGTCATGTCATATCAAGATGTTAAAAAGAAAGCAGAGAATAGGGAGGGATGGAAGAGGCTCCGCCGACAAGAGCTAAGCTCTTAAATAAGAAGAAGAAGAAATATCTCTAAAAGGGGCAAGTACTTACCAAGTTCGACAAAAAACATTTTTGAAATTTTAGTTTCTTTAATAGTACCCGTTTCGCCACCCACAGATAAAATTTGACTGACAGATAAACCTTTGTCTATTTCATAAGGCGTTTTACGCCCGTTATTAATAACCTATCCTGATCCGTTTTTACCAAATCGAGATTGAAAAAACAAAACACAATTGTCACTTGTGTACCAAAAACATGTCAAGAACACAATTGTGTTTTGTTTTTTCAATCTCGATTTGGTAAAAAACGGATCAGGGGGCTTAGCATGGCGTACCGCGACAATTATCTCACGCATGCTGTCCTTATCACATTTCAAACTATAGACAGAGACGTAAGCGTGACAAACGCATGACAACGTCTTCTCACGGAGTGCCATGCTAAGCTAGCAGGATAGGTTATTAATAACGGGCGTTTGACAGTGACAGGTATAAAATTTTCTTCAGATATTTTTTTTCTGAAGGTGCAACGGGCTCTTAGCCTTGCTAGATTCTTCTCTTGGGAAAACTTCTACCTTGCGAATCTTGTTTTGACATATTTCAAGTGAGATTATTTGAGATTTTTAAAAATTATATTTAGTCACTTTTTCGTTGAACCTTGAATTGCCTCCTCTACTATTCACAAACTAAGGGAGCTTTACCACCAGAGATGTACTATAACTACGTCGCTATGGATGCGTTTGATAAATTTGGTATCCACCAATCATATTCAGGGCGCCCTCTTTAAATGAATTATGATTTATAGATATCAAACGCATCCATAGCAACGTAGCATAGCACATCTCTGGTGGAAAAGCACTAACAATCTCACCAAAATCGATATCCCCGTCTACATAATTTCCTAGCTCGAAATCCAATAAGAACTAACCTGAAGACAGAAAATCTGTGTAACGAAAAATAACAAACCGCGAAATCAAATCGGGATCCCGTAGAGCGAGGTATTCGCTCGTTTCCCTAATGAAACGGTGGTACCTCCCACACGGGAAGGGTTTGTCCTGGCTGCTCTTTTTCTTGAACAGGACTGGTATGTGATATAACTTGTGATTCAGTTCAGTAATAATAGTCGTCAAAATAAAAAATAAAACTATTATATTAGCTTAGAGTTTTGGAGGGTTAGCATACGTGCCGCGACAATTATCTCACGTCATGCTTTCCTTATCACATTTAAAACTATGGACAGAGACGTAAGCGTGACAAACCCATGACAACGTCTTGTCACGGAGTGTATGCTAAGCTAGCTGATCACAACACAATAATTTGGTACTTTCAAACTGATCTGATGATGGAGCGTGTTTTAGTTTTATAAACTAACAATTTTTATTCTCAGGAGAGATAGGTGACTGTATTTAGTGGCATTTAGCTCAATTTTAAATCCTTCATTGGCCAGTTGGCGTAGTTGGTAGTGAGTTGGTTCGATTCCCAGAGACAAACATTTCTGTTCCCTATAAAGACGTTTGTTTTGGGTCTGGGTGTATGTGTGTATAATAAGTCTAGGTTATTGTTATTGTTATCAGCCCATATATGTCCCCACCGAGGGGCACGAGCCTACTCTCATACAGAGAGTGATTAGGCCGTAATCCACCACGCTGGCCAAGTGCGGGTTGGCGGATTTCACATACATCTTCGAATTTCTTCTCTGGTGTATGCAGGTTTCCTCACGATGTTTTCCTTCACCGTTAGCAAGTGGTAATCGAATAAATTGATACGTACATGAGAAATAAACTCAGAGGTACGTGCCCGCACCAGGATTCGAACCCGCGTCCTCGGAGTTCGAGGCAAGCGTTCAATAAAGGTCTATCTACACAGATCCGGGCCGTGTCCGGGACGTGTCCGGGGAAATAATGTCATTCCATACATTTTCTATGGATTCGTTCAAACACGTCCGTGTCCGTGCCGGCAACGAAGCTTCCGTGTTAGATCCGGGACGTGACCGGGCCTTGGCCCGTCAGGAGAGAAAACAATTCGTCGTCATGACGACACGTATTGTTTTCTCTCCTGACGGGCCACGGTGTGTCCGGTTGTCATGACGACGAATTGTTTTCCCTCCTGACGGGCCCCGGACGGGGCCAGGCGGGTCGCCGGCGTGACGTAGGCGACGGCTCCGATTTGACACCGGTGCGTGACCGTGTTTTGTACGAGGGTTGATTGAAAAGTTCGCAGCCTCATCAAAAAAATAAAAGAAATCACATGCAATTTTTTTTATCTTTGCTAAACTCAACGCATTCACTCCATCTGTTTTACGAAGCTTCTATACGGGTTTAAACAAATGATTCTTGAAGGTCGGCAAAATACGGGTTTATTCTTCTCTTTATTTGATGAAAAGTCCTCTTTATTAGATAAAAAATTCTTTTTTGGCTTTTTGAAAGGTAGTCCAAACATTATGACTCCATCAACACACTAAATTGCCTTTACTTTCTTTGAGGACAGTTCATCAGCATTTTTCTACTGCTTGGACTTTTTTTGACTCTGGCGTATAGTACTGATTCCAGGTTTTATCTATAGTAACAAAAAGTCCTGAGGATCAGCTCCAAACATCTCCAAACAGTCACGAGAAATCTTAAACGCACTCGTTTTTGTTCGATTCAATCAGTCTAGGTCCTAGTCCACCTAGCGTATACTTTATAAAATCTGAGTTAATTAACAATGAGGTTTTGTGTTTACTTATATAAAATGCGTATAATATCTGCAATCATCTTTATAGTCAACCTGCGATTTTCCAATATGAGAACACACACTTTGTGGATGTTTTCTTTGGTCGTAGTCGCGGTGGGCCGGCCGGAGCGAAAATCATCTTCAATGGTCTCTTGTCCACGTTTAAATCATTCCAACCAGTTTTTTACAGTGGTAGACGATGGACGGGAATCTCGTTTTATGATAAAGTCCTACCATTTTACATCTATTTGTGTTAATACCTTTTTTAAACAAATATTTGATCAGCGCCCTTGTTCAATTTTGTACAGTTTTAAAAAAAGCTGCATACTTTGTGACTCGCTTTAACTTCAAAACTATAAACAAAATTTTATACTGTAACAGCCAAAGGGTTTAATGTATTTCAGTAAGGACAACATTATTAAAGTACATTAAACATTTGTATGTTAGGCCGCGAACTTTCCAATCAACCCTCGTACAATTTTTTTTTTCTTAGTTAAATGTCAAAGGTAAATGTAGAAATTTACATATACCTAACAAAAAGTTTATATTCAAGATTAAAGCTCTACGTAGGTTTCATTCTAGAAGAGGATTGACTCAAACCTAAGACTAGAAACTATAGACTTGGCATAATAATATGCGTACACCTGCAAGGGACAGCAATAATTAAATAGTGTTGCCTGCTGTATACTGAATTTTTCCCATATAATTTTAAGAACCCCAATAAAATATGTACCTACGACCTACGTATTCACTTAAACTTTTTTTTACTTTTTATGCAATCTAGAGAAAAATACAATAAATTTCTAGAGGGGTCGTGTCTGTACTTTAAATATTTGGAGAAAAAAAAACAAAACATATTTTTTAAGATTTTTCTGTCTGTCTTTCTTTTAAGTCGATTGTTATTGAGAAGGAAAAAAATACGTATTTTGCTTTTTAATTTTCCAAATATTCATCATCATTCATTACTCTCACTGCCCAATGGCAGGTAAGAAAATTCAGCGAGCGTGAAGATATTCCTGCGTCGATATGACTCCACTGCATCAGCAATCACGTAGTCTATGATGTTCGCACATATTATCGCGCGGCCAGCGTCCTAGGATATAGACGGACATCTTAGTATAAAAAGGGGCAATTCCATGTTTATTCCTACTTCATTGGCAAGAATCTTTGAGTAGGTATACATAGAATATATAAAGAGGTGCCAATTTTTTTTTATTTACACATGAGTTTATGACAGCGTGCTTAGGTTGGCGCAAGTTTTTTATAGTTTTCTTGGTAGATGACCTGTCAAACGATAAGAAATTTCATACAAAAAGGTAGCTATTTTGCGCCAGACCAGACACGCAGATCCAGACGGTATGGCATCTCCTTATATATTCTATACTCAAAGGCAAGAATAGACTAGAGATGACACGGATTGTCAATGACAAAATGACAACAGCAGGCCCGTCGCACGCGGGCGGCAAGCCCAGGGGGGCGGCAAATTAAGTGAATTCGGGGCGGCAAATTGGGCGAATTCTTACGTACCTTATCCAAGTCATTGTTATAATATTCTAATGAATAGATCGTAAGAAAAAAATTATAAATCATAGCATGTAAAAAGGCTGACCGAATTACGTTGACCGCCATTTATCGGCCTCCGTCAACAAACAGGACTGATGATGTTAGGGGTATCCCCTGTGAGCTTTTGTCTAGACAAGACACTAGTCTTAGTACCTACTTTTTTAGTGGTGGACTAACCGTGGGGCGGAAAGGGCGGGCCCTGGGCCTCCGGTCTTGGGGGCCCCCAATTCCTCCACGTTCTCCTTAACAACACTTCATGTAGGTATTTTATTTATTTAAGAACTCATTGCCCTTATCCTGTCATGCGTGTTTCGATTCACATGCGCGGCCCCCTAATCCTATCATTCCATACATGATTTTTCTGTCATGCGGGCAACAACCTCTTGTATCGTAACATGGCGAGTTCTAATACAAAAACACCTTCCGGCAGCGTCGTAGTTTAGTGTGCCTTAATACACGCGTCATAGTATGGTATTTTAATACAGAAACTCCCCTCGCGTCATTATATTATTATTGAGTAGCGTGCGATAGCCCGAATGCAAATCAAAACCATTCCGATCATCCCATGTGCTTTATGTTAGAAGGTTGTGTTCGGATCGCGTTTGAATTGCGTATACGCGCGTAGTCCGCGTGACTAAAGGTTTTTAGTAAGTAGGTATATAAAAATCTTTTTTTTGGGGAAAACTCATATACATTACAAATATCAGGGGGGCGGCATAATTGTTATTGCAAGCGGGCGACAAAACCTCTAGCGGCGGGCCTGGCAACAGAATCAAAAGCCCGGCACGGTCACGTCCCGGACATGTGTGCACAGAAAGCCCCTGACGGGACACGGATGCTCGGTCTCGGCCCGGACACGGCCCGGATCTGTGTAGACAGACCATAAGTAGGTATTTATTGTAAATTATTTATTTATAGAGGTAACCAACTGCTTAGTATTTTTTTACATTTCAACATAAAACTAATATAGGTATAGATGTAAGCTATTAACAGGTTACCCTAGATACATAGTACATACATTTTATGCGGCGTATACTTCAAGAGTATTGACTGTTGCATTCTTTAATATTGCTATTCTTATTTTAGTTAAAAGATATGTTAGGATGTGTGTGTTGTGTGAGTGAGTGTGTGTTGTATATCCTGTATTCTGTAGACCCTACGACAGACATCTTGGGATGTATAATAATTCTTGGATTCATCTTGGATTATATATAACAGTACAATATATAATTATAAGAGTAAGCTTAACTCGACTTGAAATTGGCAGAATCGACACTATAGTCAATGCCATTTAAAAAAAAAAACAAATTCCAAACCCGAAAGCGAAAACAAGAAAACACCAACATCCCTCAGCCACACTTTATTGAACACAACCTACCGCCTTAGATTTATTCGTCGGCATAAATTGAGGAGACAAATTCCTTTCGCGACTGATTTAGCAGCTGCGAGAATCATTTTCGTTACGTTCCCCCCATTTGGGTACAGCTATGAATTGGGATAAATAGTTTTGTGAGGATTAAAGGAGTCGTTGTGCTAGATAAGTTTTTCCTGGAATGTTAGATAGATAGAAAATTATACTTAAACTACGAATAGATAGAAATACTTAAACGTACTTATTATTATTTTTTTAGTCATTTAGATCCCACTGCTGGGCAAAGGCCTCCCCCGCAAATTTCCATTTAACACGGTCTCCGGTAGCGACCCGCCATTCCCGTGAAAATGCATCCAGATCGTCTCTCCATCTTTTTCGAGGTCTACCTCGGCGTCTGTGACCATCTAGTGGCGCCCATTCTGTTGTGAACGTACTTACTTACCTTTTTTAAATTCCTACTAAGTAATTATTTACTTACTTTTTACTTACTTACTTAATGTTGTGCGTCACGAATCTCAAAATTCTCGTAAATAGGTACCTACTATGGATTGCTGGCACCGAAATATGAATCAGTGACGCTTAGGAGTTAAAAAATATACCTACTTGGCCAGAAAAGGATAGGAAAAGATGGAAGGTCACGGGAGAGGTCTTTACCCAGCAGTGGGATATACCTAAGCGCCAAAACACACGGTGAAACGCAAATGCAACGCAACTGAAACTGCTAGTTACTTTTGAGTTTCATCGTAGTTTCTGCTTTCATAGACTTCCTTAGAAAACCACACACGACGCAACTAGTTTGAAACGTTTCGTTTCAGTTGTTTACCGTGTGTTTTGGGTCTAAGAGGCTAATAAAAACACACTCATACATTGATTGTATTAAATTTTTAAAAATTATTTATACGAGTACGTATGTAGTCATTCTAATGGAATTCATGAAAAAAATGTCGTACGAAAAAAAAAAACAGGACCGCCACACTACAAATCGAACCCACCAAATTCCTATAGTCCTTAGTAACAGACACAATTAAACACTTATTTATTCAAGCAGAAACCCGTAAAACAAACAAACGAAGTACTTAAGAATAGTTGAACCGAACTCGAACAAAAAAGAAGAATACAAAATGGAACTAAAAGAAAAACAACACGATTAAATCAGGAGTAAGTAAAGAAAATTAATTTGGGCGAAGTTTCGTCGTTGATGTTACCCGAAACTGCCTTCAACAACTATCTATGAATACAGCGTTAGCCACAGTTTTATTTGGAACAACTTTCGACCACGCAAACTGTCGTCATGGGTTTTTATTACGTGTTTGCGAAGTTTCTGCTGTGAAGTCTACTGCTATTACCATAAAATCTTTGGTTAGAAGAGTGATTATTCATTTCAAATAAAAATTGTAGTACTTACCTTTTAGGACAGACAAAATAACATAAAAAGATATTATTATATAATCATGTTATGTACGTTGAAAGAGAAGTCAGTTGAATGAATCGGCAGATGTATCAATTTCTAGCGGCAATGTTTTATTTACTTTTTACATCAAGTCTAGTTTTAGTTTTAGAATTAGGTGATTTGGAATACAATGAAGAAACCATCGATGACTTATCCGAATCCATCCGAATGCATTAAGATTGTTTCAGCTTTATCGAGGCCTTCCTCAGCGTCTTTGACTATCTTAATTTCATTATTATTTATGTAATATTCATCGTCATTAATATAAATATAAAAGTTTTGACTTTACAATTATTTTTATCAAATACCCAATTGCTATTTACTTAAACACGTAATAACTCCGAACTAAGCACTCTTCTTAAACTCGTGCCGCCCCTCGTCGTTTCCGATCGTATCGGGTTCACGCAAACATGTCAGCGTCAATCGCGATCACAATTCTAACGAATGAAAGGTTAGGATATCCGCGTACTATGGTCTATGAATAGCTGTCTTATTTTCATTATATAGAGTTTATATGTTATATTGTTATATAAAAAGTTTTTTATAATAGAGTGTTGTTTTGGTATCTACACACCAAAGCCGCTGGCTCGGCGGCATAACAATCATGCCGGTGGCTTACGTCATAACAAATAGCAGCTGTCAAAAACCGCCGGCCCAGCCTGGTGGGTTATGCCGCCGGGCTGGCGGCTTTGGTGTGTAGATAGATATCATTATGGTGTCTACACACCAAAGACCTTTTGTCCAAACTGTTTGAAAATGAGGCCGCTGCCGCCGCCAGCTTTGGTGTGTAGACATCGTTAGTTTATAACTTAAACTAAGGGTTGAAACTTTCCCCTTTTTTTACCAAGTTTTTTTTTTTAAATGGGGTAAAAAATGACAATAATCTTTTTTCCAAAGGTATTTATTTTGATTAGCTAAACGGACACTTTCTGTTACAAAAGTTTTTTTAACTCATTCCATGTTTCTTGGAGTTTAGTTTTAGGGATATCCCTTGATTTCTTTCGTAGAGTGAGACAATACCCTGTAAGTAGGCCTATAGGTTTATAATAGAAGCTAGAAAAGGCCTAAATGGAGAACACTCCACCGACAAGAGTCTACTTTTAAATTAAATGAATGAATGAAAAGATCCAGACTAAATACAAATCAATAGAAGTAGAATAAAAATTATAAAGTTAACATGCTCTCGCTTAACAATTCAGTTTTAACAATAAATTCTCCCATTTCATAGACTCTTTCCCAGGAATAATATTTCTGATGTTTTTATAAGACAACGTTATACCGATTGGTAAAAATATTAAAAGAGAATAGAATGTAACAAGGCTCATTTTCCTTCAGCTGTGTTTGTGTTTCATTGATTTGTTTGTTTAGGAACAGGTCGATGCTTTTTGTTTTGTTATCGATATTTGCCTGAAGTTTAGTTAACTACCTATCGCTGATTATTATTGCTTCCATATTATGTTTTATACTACAGTTTTTATTTCTTGAGTACCTGGGCGGAGGAAGTTCGAGACAGAGAGTCATGGCGTATGAGGAGAGACGCCTTTGCCCAGCAGTGGGACACGAGTGGCTAAATGAGATAAGATATCTATCCTGGGTGTAAAGTTGGAACAGAGCGTAAGTCCTCATGAAACTGAACAACTTTCTCCAAGGAACATGGGTAGTAACTCGAAAAAAAAAATCGCCTCTCCATGTTCCATGAGAAAAGTTGTTCAGTTTCATGGGGACTATCGCTGTGTCTTGGCATTATATCCCCTTTCTGTTACATCCTGTATAAATATATATGTATAGGAAAATTGTAGGTAATATTGAGAAAAAAGAAAAATACCCATTTGTCTTAAAAAACTGACGATTTTGTCGTTTCATGAAATGTATGACAATTAATCAATATTAAAATACCTAATCATCATTTAAGGTACTACAATACAAGTCAACCGTAAGTACACAAGTACAGAGTTCTATTAAAATATCCTCCTTTCTTGACCCTACTTAGAGTTGTCAAAAAGTTCCGAAACCCGAGTTAAGATTAAGTTAAGCTTTCTCCTAATTGTAATGTAACACCACAGGCCACAGTTTTATTCCGTTCCATTAGAAAAATGGAAATTTATCCGTTCGTTCGTTCGAGAAAGTAATTTTCGATAAAACAATTTGTCCTTGGAATCGTTACCCACATCTGTGTTCTGATCCACGCTTCAATTTTTAGGGTTCAGTTGTTGAATGGTTCGTTTTAGTTTGTGTTAATAATAATAATAATGAATCTTTATTGCAGGCATATATACCATATTACAAAACTAAAAGGGTAGGGCGATATACATAGTATTTATAATGATTTACATTTTTTCATTTGCTTGCATTATTATTATGTATTCTGTTATAGTCATTATGTTATTATAAACGTGTTTGTCTGTAAATTTCATTGACAGAAATAAATAAATAATATACACGAGGTGACTGATGAATTGCAACTGATATAATTATGTAGATAATGCGAAGGAAGTGTGTTTGGATCGTAGTAATTGGAGGGAAGTGGTCTCTGCCTACACAGATTGGAAAAAGGAGTGGCGTAAAAGATGTGTATATCGGGATATCAGACCCGTTATCAGACATTTTGTACTAAGACGCCGATTACAACGTGGGCAATAGTAGGGTAAGTCAGTTCAAACACAGTAGGTATAATAAAGTTCTCAGTTTAATCAGCAATACAAATGTAGGTAGAACAGAATTTATGAGAGGGTAGGAACGCGAGACAGTTTCTACGTGCGTTTTGTCGCTCCAACGTCCGATCAACAACTGCCCCTTCCGTCGCTCACGCACCGTAGACTCCGTCTAGCGCCGCTAGGTGGCGCTAGCGTTCCCAAGAATTGATTTAGGATTTAATTAATTGTAATCGACTCCGACATGTATGTATTATTATTTTTTTAATGGCAGAATTGTGGATTTTGCCAAAGGAAATTGAAGGAAAGCTTACTATAATTAAGTATATATACGTAAATTACTATAAATACATATACTATCGTACATATCACACTACATACATTCTGTAAAGGGCGATAAAATGCGGCATTGATTGAATCGGGTTATACTGGGTGTAACAAAAAGAGGGTATAATGCCGAAACACAGCGATAGTCCTCATAAAACTGAACAACTTTCCCCAAGGAACATGAATCGTAATCCGAAAAAAATTTTTGGATCGCCCATGCTTACTCGATCAGCTGATCGGACATTTTGTATAGGGAGGTGAATTTTTTTTTCGAGTTACGACCCATTCCTTGGGGAAAGTAGTTCAGTTTCATGAGGACGGCTGTGTTTCGGCATTATACCCCCTTTTTCTTACACCTAGTATTATAGCTGACTGTGTTTGATAGTGATTCTTATCAAACCTAATTAACATAAAGCTTTCACAATATCTTTCAACATACCAATATTCTACAGACCTTAGTATAACTAATATACTTTTCGTACGGAACCCACCGCCTCAAAATCTCACTCACACAAATCCAGTGATTCTTTCGCTACATTTGTGTTACATTTGTGTGTGATTGTTACCAACGGTGGCGGTGCTACACATACTTTTGGGTATTGAAACGGTCGCCATTCCCAATATTGAAGTCCTGACTATAATCTTTTTTGGTTGAAGTT
Source organism: Anarsia innoxiella (assembly GCA_947563765.1). NCBI lineage: Eukaryota > Metazoa > Arthropoda > Insecta > Lepidoptera > Gelechiidae > Anarsia > Anarsia innoxiella. The sequence goes on from OX387402.1 coordinate 1,673,179, forward strand.
TTTCTAACCATATTTTTAAGCTGTGGTTTTGGGAATTCTTTTTATGATAGCGTAGGTTGTAACTAAGAGTGTTCTAAGCTACAAACAGACTGATCCCACGTATGCAACGCATTATGACATCTGGAGGCTTAGAATACGTGCCGCGACAATTATCTCACGTCATGTCCTTATAAGATTTAAAACTATGGACAGAGACGTAAGCGTGACAAACCCATGACAACGTCTTGTCACTGAGTGTATGCTAAGCTAGCTGTACGGTTACATCGTACATTTTTTTCATTTTTATTATTAATTGCTTACTACGTCGCGACCTACTTAGCGCGTCAGCATTTACTTTAGGTAGTTATTTTTAATATTAATAAATCAATGAGTACGTAATCAACTGTCTTACGAGACACACCTAAGGAAAGAATTGCCATAGTTTTTGCTGTTTTTGTATACTTTAGTGACAATAAAGTTTTACTTTACTGAGTGGTGATTCTTCCTTCCAACGTGCTCCAACTACCACTTACTACTACAATTTACTCAACCAGAACTCTATCCACTCTACAACTACTCCTGCTACAAATGTAGGACTCCAACTAGACCGTACACTAGCAGATCTGCACATTCATAATTTGTCATGTCTCTTTCCATGGAGATAGACTACTTTCATTCACTGGCTATGAATTATGATCCAAGCACACATTTTACGTAATTGATACTTATGAATTACTATTCTACGAGTATTCATTACACTATTACTGAGACTATTTATTACGTAAGAGTATTCATTTTATTAATTGCAATAAGTATTTACTTATTTATTTAACAGTTTATTGTAAGATGATAGTACATAGAGACAGAAAAAAAAGAGAAGTTATACAAAAGGTACAGCATATTTCTAAAAGAAATTTCTATTAATTAATATAATTTTAAAAGTATACATTGTGTATGTATAATAACAAGTACAAAAACAGATAAGCACTTAAATATTTCACACACATCACACAACTTAATGATGCTTTAGATAAAAATGAGTTCGTATGCCTCGATCTTACCTCAAATACATCGCTATTTTTCCCAAAGCAAGGTCTAAAACCAGAAACATTTTCGACACCTAAAATTCAAGTCCAGAAAAGGTGAATTCGCATTTCAAATGGAACTCGCAACTCACTAATCGGCGGAAATCTGTCGACAGGTACAAACTTTGTTCGGTTTGTGGCACATTAAAGGCAGGCCTATGCTGTTTACCAGGGGCCCAAGTCTGCTTATTTAAACTACTATCTATTACTATCTATTTCTATGGTACTATCTATTTTTGGTATGTATATGTAGTTATGTATGTATGTATTCTGTATTATTTGCACAACCCGCAACCATTATTACCTCTTTCTCGTTATTTCTTACCCTAAGGTTGCCTGGAAGATATTGCTACCTAGCAATAAGGCCGCCTGTTGCTTCTTATATTCTTGTTTGTGTCTGTACCTTATATCTTTTGTGCAATAAAGAATATTTGTATTGTATTGTATTGTATAGCCTCAGTTGTGACTCGGCAGAGTGTCAATGGCATTTTTTGACACAATTTGGTATTCTGCTAAACAATGGCTTATGGTCTATCTACACACATCCGGGCCGTGTCCGGGACGTGTCAGGGAGAAAATATCATTCCATATATTTTCTATGGATTCGTTCACACACGTTGTCATGACGACGTATTGTTTTCCCTTCTGACGGGCCACGGCCCGGATTTGTGTAGATAGACACTGATTGTGACTGTGGGTCAAAAAATGACATTGACCTACTCATTGACACTCTGTAAATAAGCAGACTTGTGCCTTGTGTGTAATATACAGGTTTTTTTCTAATAATTTGTGAATATTTAAACAGATTTTAAAAAATTTGGCCATTCAAAAAAAAGGGTTTTGTCAGGGACTGACAGGGAACCCAATAATGAAGCGCAAAAATAAATAACTAAAGGAACCTTAGTTCGGTTCCGGCTTCTTAGACCAGCCTTACTGATCATGAACTTATCAGAAACTTATTTCACTACTCAATACTTCTATTTATAGTACATTGCGTGTTTTCTCTGCACGCGTGAGTTAATTTCTGTTACTTTCAACGTAATGCATTATGTTACATTAAACTTATCAGTGTCATGAAAGGCTCATAGTTAATAAATCCATTAAATATCGTGCCATCTTATTCTGATTTTTGACAATGACAGTGACAGCTATAGGTTAATCGAGCATTAGCTTATAAGGAGGTGCCATACCGTCTGGATCTGCGTGCTTGGTCTGGCGCAAAATGGCTACCTTTTTGTATGTAATTTCGTATCGTTTAACAGGTCATCTACCAAGAAAACTATGAAAAACTTGCGCCAACCTTAGCACGCTGTCATAAACCCATTTGTATATAAAAAATGGCACCTCCTTATATAAGAAAGGTTTCTTGCATCTAGCAGTAATAAATAAGTACTAACTCGATAATGTCAACCCGTTTACGTGTGCAACAACCCTTATCCACGTTAAATCGATTTCGGTCAGCTTCCGTTTTAAATTTTGCTGTAAAATACACTGTAATCTCTTCGAAATACGGTTCGAAATGTCATATAGTGTAAAATGGACTTTTATTTCTTAATTTTGGGCTCGTATTTATCTAGGTAAGCACTTAAGTGCGATAGAGCTTTACGTTTTTTTGGGAGTACTCAAATAGTGGCCTAGTACTTTTCGGCCGAAGTTTTTAAAGCTCTTAAGGGCCAAAACATAAATTCACGACACGACGTGACACGACGCGACGCGACACGTCGTCGCATCGTGAAAATCCAAGACGTCGTACGGCGTCTTACCACATCGTGTCGCGTCGCGTTGTGTCGTGTCGCGTCGTGTCGTGAATTTATGTTTTAGTCCTTAGGTACCATGTCCCCACCACTGCGCTTTCACGTTCATCTTGCGTTTTCATTTGAAACATGCCCGAAAAACCATAGCGCATACAATAGCTCACACCTCAAAATGTATCAAACAGTAGAGCACAGCGCTTGACGCAAAACGAACTGAAAATTGAATTACAGGCTGAAGATGAACACGAAAGCGCGCTGGTAGAGACACACCTTTTTAGTGATGTGTCATTGGTTATGTGTTTTTTACAAGCAGCTTAAAGCGGGCCACACACGCTAGGTTATGCTTGACCTGTACCAAAATTTTGCTTGCCCAGGCAAAAAAATATATCATACACACGTTCAGTTATGCTTGTACAGTACAACAGTTCAAGCATACCGTAATTATAATTAGATATTGTTCAATGCATGTAATTATATAAGAAGAGAAAGATTGTCACTGTTGTTAAGGATTTTAGTGTTCAAATCTTTATAGGTATGAATATTTTATTTGAACAAAGCAGTCGCACAAAAAAAAACTGTTTATCATCATAATATTATGAAATAACAATAAGTAGCTCAATATTTCATTATACTTCTCGTACACCGATAAAAACTAAATCAATTACGTCTATATGAAGGCAAAACACGCAACAAAAGAATTTCATTACCGTTTTTATCATACGTTCTGCAATCTTCGCGTGATCACTCAATGGAACGGCTTCGCTTACTTTCATTCAAACGAACCAATCAGCAGCCGTAGCCTGAAACGCGGTATTGAAGTTTTTCAATTTGTTGATATATAAGGAGCTCATGTTGTTTGATAGTCGGGGAGTCCGTTGTTACTCAGAAGACCGGCTCTGGCGAGGGCCGGACTCAAGCCTCGCTGATTTTCCAAAAAACCCAAAAATATTATTCAGTAGAGTGGCTTAAGTTCTATCAGGGAATTCGTTGGGCTTTAGATGGATTAACTGAGAAGTAATAGAAACCCTCTTCTTCGTCGAGTAGCAAGTTTGACTTCCTTTTGCTGACTTATGAAGTTTGCAAACTTGTTGGTGAAGTTTCCATTTTTCCCGAGAAGCTATTTGTGTCGCTTTGTAATTTGTTCTCTGTGTTTATTCCAGTGAGACTGGATTTGTTGGAATAACTCGATGTTTTACATTGTTTTTACTGTCTGGCTGCAGTGTTTGGATTAATTATTGTAGTACAGCTATGGAGTTTTATTTGCAAGAGCTAAATAAAAGAGGAACGTCGTTAGTGGATTCATAAAGTGAAGTTGTGTGTCTAGTCAGACTGGATTATAAAATGTTTTCTTTAGTGTTAGAAGCGCTTTCATTTATTTTCTTTTGCGTGAGTATATTTTTTTATATTCACTCAGTCTCTTTACTTGTATTTATTCGAAATCTTTGGTTTTATCAAATGTTATCTTATAAACTACTACTTTAAAGTAGAATTTTAATGGGCATGATGACAAAAAAATTTTTTTAGCCCATCACATAGATTATTTTAAAACATTCGACACGTATTTTTTCTTTTTTCTCTTGAAATAGAAATGTCACAGATACACTGGGTTAAAGTTGCTCATGACGTCACGCCTTAGTACGATTTTTACGTAGGAGTGACGTAAATACCCCCCACTCCGTAACTTTGATGCTCTACGTATATTTGTATTTATTTATGTATTTGATCAGGTAAAAAACGTGTTTCAAATATTTTTTAATAGCCTAAAAGACGGACTTATTATTTTTTAAAATTTTTGAATGTAATCATCATCTCCATTTCGTTGGTAGTGTTCTAGATTATTTTTTAAATTATTAACTTCCAGACATACATATTATCTACTGTCAAACAGCTTCAGTCTAAAAATAAAGTTGCGAAGTTACTCTTTTGGACCGCATTAAGACTTAGGCCACAAAAGCGTGCATTACCGGGGCCCTAATAAAGCAGGCCTCGTAAATCTTGTACTAAAACTATTGACTTATAATAAAAAGGACTCGGTTTCTATCCAAATTTAATATTTTCTTATATTTATTAAGACAGTTTTAAAGGTCTATGTACACAGATCCGGGACGTGTCCGGGCCGTGGCATATCAGGAGGGAAAACAATACGTCGTCATGACAACGTGTCCGGGCCGTGACTGGGACGTGTCAGGGAAAAAATATCATTCCATACATTTTCTATGAATTCGTTCACACACGTTGCCATGATGACGTATTGTTTTCCTTCCTAACGGGCCACGGCCTGGACTCGTCCCGGCCACAGCCCTGATCTGGGTAGATAGACCTAAGTAGATTCAGCCAATGTCAAGTGTCGTAAAGATTAATAAGAGTATAATTATATATTGTACTGTAATATTGCTATGACCCACAAAGATGTTAGTCTTGCTTCTTGAGACTGGGTTTTTATCTGTATAATATTTACGGACTTCTCATTAGTTATATTTTATTTATTTAAGTTAACTATTAATACACAAACGCAAAACATTCGTTTAGGATTTTAAGAAAATATTTTCTTAAAATACTTGTCAATTTGTTATTATTACAAAATTAATTTTTATTTGATTGGACTCTAGGATTAAAAAAATTTTTTTAACACCATTAAATTTTATTAAGTGTTATTCAATACTATTTATTTAATTACTATCTATTTATTTATTAATAAATAACAGGTTTTTGAAGATTATCAAACAATAGTTTTTATAGTAAAATATATTTATAGTAAACTTTTCTCCAAATTGACATAGAGGCAGAATTCCCAAAGATAGTTTGCCATTAAAAAAAAACTCTGACACTTGCTAGTCTTGTAAATCCCACGTCAATGCCTCTCTCGTAAAAGTACAAGTTTACGATGCGTTTACCGCGAATATACAGTAACTTAATACCCGCTTTCCTTACCGGTAAGAAAACCCGGTTTGTACCGGCACCCTGTACGACCCTGTAACGGTAATTAAAACCGGTTAGGATTATTTTTATTGACAATTTTGGTTTAGGTGCTGAAATATATTCATGCTGTATTTTACAATATATTATTAAGTCATTTAAGCTTGGTCCTTTTTTAATTGTCTCTTTTTTATTTTATTACTAGGCGCTGCCCGCGACTTTTTATGCATTTATTGACTCAAATAATATACATATAGTTAGTCTATGTGTTATTTTGGCACATGAGAGCATACGAACGACAGCAGAGTTCGGCGTAAGCGGTCGCCGTTACCGAAATCGGTCGGATACATTCATTCATTCTGGTATAAGCTACAATACTATAAATAAAGTTTTATTCAAATCTGTTCAGTGGTTTCTGAATACATCCATCACAACAAACATTGTAGGAAATATGAAGGATTATATGATCAGTGTGTTGTAAAAAGATTTTATAACAATTTCATTAGGTAAAGAAATATGTCACCAATCAATTTATTTTACACTAAGATTAAAAAGAGAACATTAAAAAGGGGAAAAAGTAATAGATACTCCTTCGTACACTTAGAAACAACTGCTTTTTGCGGAAAAGTTTCTTAAATTAAACGCCGCATAAAATCTAGATTAATCTAGACCTACCCAAAACAAAATGACCTAAATAAGAATTACTTTGGATCCTACCGTTTATGGTACCGATCAGGCGTTTATGTCATAAAATGGAAACGGGTCAGCTGAATTGAGGACGCAATCTATCGCAGTAATAAAATAAATATACTCGTTAATAGAAATAAAACAAATTAATGATCAATTTTGGGATATAGGAGTCTTGGTGCCTTGACTTAAGCTGTCTACACACCAAAGCCGCCGGCATGCCGCCGGGCTAGGTCGGCGGCTTTACGTCATACGAATGACAGTTGTCAAAAAAACCGGCGTCTTTGGTGTGTAGATACCATTAGGTAATAGACGAGGTGACTTAAAATATATTTTTAGTCCACCACTTAGATAATTAAAAAAAAATGGTTTTGCATTTTTTCCTTTTTCTCTTTAACTAATAATTACAAAGACAATTCCTTGTTAACCATACCATACCCCTGGTCAACAATTATCCTTTCACCTCAGCAGCTCGAACAAGGGTGGTTTGCTGCTTAAAAACAGTGCGTAAAGTGCAATTCTTTTTATTTGACAGATAATCTGTCAATTTGACAGTATTTTTCTTCATTTGGTGAGGAAGGTTTCAAGATAATCACTCTATGCAAATATCAACTTTGTCCTCTTGTTCCACATTTATAACAATTGTTATTAGTACCACCGTTCAAATAATAATATTTATGATGATTATGAAAATTTTCAATAAAATAAATCTAACATTTTAATTCTATTAAAATTTAATACTACGTAGGTAGATATTTAAAGTAAAGTTTTAATTGAAATAATTCCATGAAAACCAACAATCAAACAACTAAACTCAATTAAGAGATTAATTAAATAAAATAACGATGATCCATTTGAAAATTTACGATAAAATATTAAAGGAAGATGTAGTAAATCCAGAATAATAAAAGTAGATAGTAAATGAAATCGAAATGATTGCTAATAATCCATTGGATCCACATTGGATCATATAACAAGACGTCTTCTGCTTGGCCAATTAAAATTTTACTACTGTTCTAGACGAGGTAAGTACTTGTGCTTTTATTTTTAGGGGTCCGTTGTTAGTATTTTTGAACCTTTAAAAAAAAACTTAATATTTTTTTACCAACTACCGAACGGCGTCGCGGCAGACCACGGAAAAGGTGGCGGGACGAGCTGGATACCTTCTTGAGTAGGTACCTGCGCGGAGGAAGCTCGAGACATAAGGTCATGGCGGATGAGGAGAGAGGCCTTTGCCCAGCATTGGGACACGAGTGGCTAAATTAGAAATTTATTTTTGGTCCGAAGTTGTGAACTTAAAAAGGCAGTTTTTTTATTGTGTTAGATATTATTAGAATGTTATTCAAGAAATAAGTAAACAATTGACCGAAAGTATGTGCCTTTTTAAACATTAATCTATGAAATTATAAATACTAATCATACTATAAATCTATCAAATATCAAATTCTAAATAAAAGAGTATTTAATAACGGCATGCTACTATTTTTACGCATTATCATTATCATTTTCTAGAAAATGTACTTGATATCTATAAATATTATAGCTTATGAGATAATCTGATGTAAGAGCTACTGTAAGTGATTTTGCATGATAGCAAGATATATTTTTAGTCGTCTCACCTATTTTTACATACATACTCGTACATTGGGGTAGGCAGAGACCACTTCCTTCCACTTGCTACAAGAGTGCCCTAAACCGACGGCTATGTATGAGGCAACTGATAAGCAAGGATGAAGCGAAAGAGGTGTGTTTGGACCTATTTTTAACAGCAAAATATTGTACAGAACCCTGACTCTAACTGAATTATTACCTTTTCTCTGGATTTTATGATTATCTATTTAATCATCGGACTGGCTTTTACGTTTACGACTATCGTTGAGACGAAATGTTTAACTGTTTGTATCATTCTTTTATTTTTGCTGTCGTTTTGTTTTTTTTTCTAAAAATAACCTCTTTGTAGTAAACTCTTTAGTTATATTTAATTTTATTTTTATTTTCAGTGGATTATAGTGTAATCAAAAATAATATTAAAAACTAACAGACTGCCCAGAATATGACATGGTTGGTAGTGACCTTGGCTGCTGTAGGTTGTGGGTTCGATTCTCACTACAGACAAACATTACTGTGATATTTATGAAATTTTTACCTTGTGTTTGGGTGTTTGTGGGTATAATACGCATATAGTTATACCAAACTATATCATTTTAGTACAAAATAATTTATAGTAAACTTTACTTCACTTTGGCAGACATTGACAGAATCTACTATTAGTCATAGTCATCTAAAATAAATGACAAAAAACCTCCACTTATGTTTTGAAGTCGGTTAAAAACAGAAATAGTTTAAAGCCAGTTTCAAATTTAACACAGCATTAATTTTAATAATCTTCTCTACAACCATTTTTCTTTTACACGCTATCCAGTTTCCCTACATTATTATTCTTCAAAGGCAACACTGGCCATAGCCCAAAATTGAATAAAACCTTCGCCGAAAGGGACTGCAATATCAAATTCATAGAACATTATGAAGGTTGGCCCTATAATACAAATATCTACAACATACTGTGGCCTCTTTACAAATTTTCACGCTCCCAAAAGCAAGTATCATGTAAGAGTGTATTTATATGAAAAAGTTTTTTATGTGCGTGTTTGATTTGTTTTTTGTAGAGTTCTGTAGTATTATGGTATTTACACACCAAAGCCGCCGGCATGCCGCCGGGTTAGGCCGGCGGCTTTACGTCAAATGGTATCAACACACTAAAGCCGCTGGCATACCGCCGGGCTAGGCCGGCGGCTTTACGTCATACGCATGGCAGCTGTCAAAAAGCCGGCGGCTTTGGTGTGTAGATACCAATACGAATGGCAGCTATCAAAAAAGCCGGCGGCTTTGGTGTGTAGAATTCCATTAGGAGAGACCATTTTTATATCAATCCTATTAATATTACAAATGTCGATCTGGATGCATACTTAACAAACTGGCCAGAAGTTGCCGGTGATAGGGAAGCAAGGAAGAATGTGAGGGAGGCCTTTTCCTAGCAGTGGGACACAATAGGCTACTAAAAAAATTTTGTAAATGTCAATTTTTTTGCCGATCGATGTATGTTTGAAAGGATATTAGTTACTCTTTCACGCAATAACCACTGAACAGATTTTTATGAAACTGTGCAATATGTTTTTTAATAGTAAGTCACTAGTTGTGAGATACAATTCATCCACATTCATCAGTCGCCATATCATTACCATTTTAAATATACTTACTCAATTTTGTACACACCCTTTCGGCAAATAAAAATAATTTCATCGACCTTTTTTGCATAAACTGAACCCAAATATCCTCAAATTCAATAAGGTTACCTACCACAAAGCTCACGGAACCCTAAAAATGTTAAAACCACCCTTCCTAGTCCCTTTGCTACCGCAATATGTTCCATTGAAACTCACTTAGTAGGGCACGGTAGGGAAATCCGGAATTATAGTTCTATTCCTTAGTTTGGTACATTCAATTATGGTAAACGATACGTAGTTTAGAAAAATGGGGTAGTTTGTGATTTTATTGGTTTAAGATTAAGGGGGAGGCCTTTGCTCAGCAGTGGGATTAAGGGTTTTTATACATTAGTAGGTGGGTCTCTTTTTAATATATAAGCACACATAATTATGTTTTTGGTTTATTTTCTACGTGTAGAGGCTGCCTGCAACTTCGCACACATTTGTCGTCATATCTTGGTAAAATACAATATCTAAAAGTAATAATAGCCTTGTGTTCTGGTACCTATATAAGATACGATACTTAAAAGTTTTATCAAAATTTGTTGAATAGTTTTTGCGCGAAAGAGTAACAAAAATCCTCACATCCACCCATCGGCACAAACTTTGGCATTTAGGTACTAATAGGAAATAAGTGAAATAAGAGGGATGGAAGAGGCTCCACCGACAAGAGCTTAGCTCTTAAATAAGAAGAAGAAGGATAGGATTAGCACTTATGATTCATAGATGTAAGATGACAATACAGGGTGTTACAGAATAGGTATATAAAGCCGAAACACAGCGATAGTCCTCATGAAACTGAACAACTTTCCCCAAGGCACATGGGTCGTAACTCGAAAAAAATTTTTGGATCGCCCATACTTACTCGATCAAGCTGATCGGGCATTTTGTATGGGGAGGCGAAATTTTTTTTTTGAGTTACGACCCATGTTCCTTGGGGAAAGTTGTTCAGTTTCATGAGGACTATTGCTGTGTTTCGGCTTTATATACCCTTTCTGTTACACCCTGTATATACCTATGTACCTACTGTGTAACATGGTATCGTTATTTTCGAAGAGTTTGTATGTTAAAATCGAGGTCTGTGTGTTAACCTCACAAAATCCTGATAATTCCCAGAATTTCCCCTCAATTTGTTGGACCACAGTGTTGGACATACGAAAATTGTCACAGAAGCAACCGATCAGTCCGTAATTACTGTGTACAGCCAAAATGCGTTATCCAAACACGACAGGCAGTTGTATCGAGTGCAAATCTCCAAGTGTATTTAGCTTGAACCGATGGTATAGGAGTGAGTGAAAATAGAAAGGCATTTTACATTTTGACTGTCGATTCCTTATGTAAATCTTTGTACTAATTTTATAAATCAAATTATTATAATAAATTATAAATGTCAAAACTTATAATTAATCAAACAAACCCCCCTGGTCGTTCCCGGTGCAAAGGTGCCCATGACGCTCGCCGCGTTTCCACGCTGAATGGCGATGGCCAACCTTTGCACCAAAAACGATGCCGAACGGGGGTCACCTGTTCTGTCACTTAGTCTTCAACCTAATTCCTTTACAAATTTTCATTTTATAAATGACAAGGTTTGTCTCAATCGATCGTTCGTTGATCAAAGATGTTTGAGTCAAAGATATTTGATAGTGTACAACTTTGATCAAGTTTCTCATAGTATTTTTTCTTGGATCCAATATTTGATCCAATTATATTTGATAGTGTAATACCCCCCTTTCTCTTTCACGCAAAATCTACTGAACATATTTTGATATAATTATGGCAATATTGTAGCTTGCACATAAAAAAACACATACTTAAGCTAGGTTTATTATTTGAAGATAATATACGTGTCGGAGATTACGTTCATGAAGGCTACTTTGGAACCATTTGCAAACTCTTTACTGCTAAAATGCAAGAACTGGCATGTTTCGGACTGGTTGTCACTTGGGCGCTTTCATATTTGAGTCGCTGTCATGTATGATGGATTCTGTTTGATTATGGATTTGAAGAGATATCGGAAGACATCACGTATATCCTGTTATCTTATAACGTGATTGCAAACTACCCAATTAAGCCAGTTTGTTCGTTACACGCCCACTTTCTTATTTTAAATAAAAGTTTAAACACCACTTCTGATGACTCCTCGTCGACATACGTATATAAGTTGTGTGGAAGGCCACCAAAAAGGTAGTTTGACGACCTGATGCGGGCAACGCAAGATCAGTCGTTGTGGATATCCTTGTGGACTTTTGTCCAGCATTGGACGTCTAAAAGCTGACACACATTTATTTATTTATTTAACTTAATAGTTTATTGCAGGAAGATAGTACATAGAGACAGAAATAAAGTTATACAAAAGATACCACAAATTTTTAAAAAGAAATTACACACTTCACATTGTTTAAGGTTTTGGCAGATAAGATGATAATGTATAATACACAAGAAGTCGAGAGCTTCAATTTGCTTACTCCTATGTCGATACGCTGCGGGTATCAATTAAAATGTTGATTTGACGTTCAACAGTAGGTATTTATTGGACACTAGCTTGCCGTACGACATCCACGAGGGACCATTTTTATCGGGAAATAATTTTGCAGGTAGCTACGTGTTAAATGGTTTTTATACCAACTAGTAGTACGAGTATTTATGCATAAAAGAGTAACGGACATTATTAATAGGGATGATGACTCCATTAAAAAATTCAAAAAATAATTACTCCGTCTTTTAGGCTATTAAAAAATATTTGAAACACATTTTTTACCTGATCAAATACGTTAATAAATACAAAGATACAGAGCATCAAAGTTACGAAGTGGGGGGTATTGACGTCACTCCTAGGTAAAACTCTTACTTAGGCTTGACGTCACGAGCAACTTTAACCTAGTGTATCTTTGTAATTTTTAGTTTAAGAGAAAAAAGAAAAAATACGTGTCGAATATTTTAAAATAGTGTATGTGATGGACTAAATTTTTTTTTGTTATCATGCCTATTATATATTTTTTGATCGTTCTTGATCTTCCCACGATTCTCTGGTCGTAATTAAATAATACAAATGCAACTAATAAGCCTCTCCAAGCGTACAAATCTGCTTAATTACAATATTTCCAGTTGTGTGTCGGCAGAGTGTCAATGACATTTTTAACACATTTGGTCGCAATCAGTGTAAGCCATTGTTTAGCAGAATACCAAATGTGTCAAAAAATTACATACAACTGGGACTATTGTTTCGCAGACTTGGTCCTCTGAAAAAACGGTATATACTAAAAAAGATACTAAAAATTTGTCTAAGCGTTAAAACACACGGTCAAACGCAACTGAAACTGCTAGTTACTTTTGAGTTGCATCGCAGTTTCTGCTATAGACTTCCTTAGAAAACAACACACGACGCAACTAGATTGAAACGTTTCATTTCAGTTGTGTCGTGTGTGGTTTTCTAAGGAAGTCTATAGCAGAAACTGCGATGCAACTCAAAAGTAACTAGCAGTTTCAGTTGCGTTGCAGTTGCGTTTGACCGTGTGTTTTGGCGCTAACAGTACCTTTGAATGAATGAATGAATGAAAAGTGTTTTATTCAAAAATAGGCAAAATTCATTACACTTTTTTGATGTCACTTTTTTAATCTAAAACTACTGCCGGTTCACTACCTGTATAGCCGAGAGGAAGAAGACGGCAAGAAACCTTCGGCACAGGGCCCTACGTTAATTGCAATATATCTTTTTTTTTAATCGAGACTCTTATATAGGTACAATTACATGTTGACTTAACTTGTTATCACAGTAATTTACATGAATATCACAGTACGAGTAGTTTGTTTTACATAAATTTTTAACTCTGCAGCATCCAAAATAAACCAAAAGATGTTAATAGGCACTTAAAAAGTAAAAAGCTTAGCTTGATAAAAACCGCATAACATGACCAGCCACCACAGCAGCACCTTCACACAGGTCTCAACGCATGTGCCAGCCATCAACCCCTTCCACATATTTTAGGGAAGTAAGCGACCCGACACACAGCGCCACCACTGCAGTGGCGTAAGCAAGCATGACATGTCACACGTTTCGCCTAGTAAAAGGTTTAGTCAAATGCCGCAGACCTAAAGATTTTTACATTTATTATTTATATTATATAATTTATTATTTTAATTTATTATTTATATTATATTATTCATTTATTTGCAAAATTTGTTATTTATTAGCTATTCCTGTGGAGCTGGTCAGTATGCCCCACACTCCATGCAAGGTGGTCATTCATATACTCGTCTAGTCTATAATAAGCCTTATTACATAAGTTTTTTTTAATGTAAGACTTAAACTTGTTTTCGGAGTATGCTAGAATTTCTTGGGGAATTTTATTGTAGTATTGCACGCAAAGCCCCATAAATGATTTATTAATTTTTGAAAGTCTAGAACCATTTGAAGCTAATTTATTTCTATTCCTAGTGTTAAAGTTATGCAGCTGACTATTTGTTTGAAATAGATGCATATTCTGTCTGACATACATAATATTTGCATAAATGTATTGACATGGCACCGTCATAATATTAATTGTTTTGAACAGTTGCCTTAGGGATTCACGACAGCGGAGTCCATAGATTGATCTTATAGCTCTTTTTTGTAAAACAAATATTGAACCTATATCGGCGGCACGACCCCACAGCAGCAGGCCGTAGGACATAAGACTGTGAAAATAGCTGAAATAAACAAGTCTTGCGGTAGGTATGTCCGTTAGTTCCTTAATTTTTTTGACGGCGTACGCTGCAGAGCTTAGCCTCCCCGATAGCGATCCAATATGGGGACCCCATTGTAACTTCTGGTCGATTGTAATCCCTAAGAAAACTGTCTGTTCCACAAAGTCTAGTTTTTCATTATTTAATATAACTTGACTATTATTACGCGATACTACGCCGGGTAATCTAAATTTAATGCATTTGGTTTTTTTCGCATTTAACACAAGGTTGTTGATTGTAAACCAATCATGAACCTGCCGAAGAACTTCATTTACATAGTCGTAGTTAAGGGCACGCCTGTCGACTTTAAAAATTAAGGATGTATCATCTGCAAATAATACAATCTTCGCCAGATTTTCAACCATGTGGGGTAGATCGTTAATATACACGAGAAATAAAAAAGGTCCTAATATTGATCCTTGTGGAACACCTATCTTTACCGAAGATCCTTGTGACTTCATACCGTTTACTTGAACAGATTGGAATCTGTTACTAAGATACGATTCCAACAAACAAAGACCTTTATTCCGAATACCATAATGATGTAGCTTTAGCAATAGAGTTTCATGATCTACACAATCAAATGCCTTCGACAAATCACAAAAGATCCCCACGGCATCCTGACGCTCCTCAAATGCCTCAAAGATATGTTTTATTAAGGCAACACCGGCGTCAGTTGTCGAGCGGCCCCTGGTGAAACCAAATTGCTGGCTATGTAAGATGTTATTAAAATTGAAATGTGAAAGCATTTGACTGAGCATAATCTTCTCAAAAACCTTACTCAGTACCGGCAATATTGACACAGGTCTGTAGTTACCAGGATCTTGGCGGTCGCCTGACTTGTGCAACGGTACGACTTTACTTAGTTTCATTAAATCCGGAAACTCACCATTATCTGCAGCTAAGTTAAATGTATGTGCTAAATACGGTGCCATTACATCTATTAGTGAACCGCATACCTTAACAGACATTCCCCACAGATCTTCAGAGTTTTTTACCTTAAATTGTTTGAAAGTTTTAACAATTTCTTGTGGGGTAATGTGCCTAAACTCAAATTCAGCAATACAGGCTGGGATATACTTTTTTGCAAGATTTATAGATAGAACCGGTGAAGATTGTAGATTCTCTGTAGTTTTCAAAGGTATATTAATAAAAAAAGCATTGAACTCTTTAGCCACATCGGTGTTGCTTGACAGTATTTTATTATTACATTTAAGAGTTATATTATCAACGCGTAGTTTAGTTCGACCGGTCTCAGAGTTATTTTGATATTATTTGAGTTATTTTGATAAACAGATTAAGCTAGGTAGTATTTAGGTCGGCGTAACTCGTGACTCGATTCATTCGATCGCGGGACCCAGCAATTTTTTACACTACTTTCACTTCGTGCTGCATAGGCAAGAGAGAACGGAAGGGTTTGTAAGGATATGCCGCAAATAAATAGAAATGATTATATTGCACACACCAAGTACAAAGAAAAACAACATACAGACAAACTATAAGCTAAGTATAGGTGTACAAGGTGACTTTAAATTAGTGAACGATAGAAAAGGATATGCATGTACTCGTGATAACAAACAACTTTTACTATGAGACCAAGTTCAAAATCACAAAAAAAAAATTGTTCCCCATACTATCAGCTGATGCATTTTGTATGAGGAGTTCAACAATTTTTGAACGATTTCGTTCTTTGTCCCATAGTAAAAGTTGTTTGTTATCACGAATACATGCATATCGTTTTGTATCGTTCACTAATTTAAAGTCACCCTATACTAGAGTGCGTAAAGATATATGGCCTTATTAATAACAGTGATATCTTTAAGACTACCTTTTAACTGAAACGAATGAAACGAGTGAAACGAATGAAATGAAACATTTATGTGCTTGTTTGAAACAGCTGCAATTAAAAAATATATATATTTTGGTACATTATGCAAATCTAAAGGCTGAGCCACTCACACACACAAAGATTCATGTGTTTGTGGCGTCTACTGTTTTAAAATCGTATTTGATACGACGTTTTCCGAGTTTTCTTCGCCTCTGTTTCAAACGCTGTCAAAAAATTTAATAATAGTAAATTTTCCTATCTTCCGCCTTGTTCCTAATTCAAAATTGCCTATAGCAACTAGGAATCAAATGTAATTCTATTAAACCCGTTTCCATTTGGTTCCACATGACTTCGCATTGAATTGAGTGAGTTAGAACGAATAGTTAGGTATAGGACTTACATCTAGGGACCTAAATCCAGTATTCTATTGAAAATATCTAGACGTAAACATCTTTTGTTCAGTTTTTAGATTAGAATTAGTTTATTATAAACTATACGCTGCCCGTGACTTTGTACGCATTTATTGTTATATCTTGGAAAACTTACATGATATCTTAAAATAATATAGCCATATTATTCTTATGTGCAGCCAATGTCGTAATGTTTAATTAACACTATTTAGAAGTTTTTAGTAAACCAACATCGTCACACCCATTCATCATCCACCCATTCATCCATCATCCGTCCATGTATCCATCCATTCATCCGTCAATCAATCCGTTTATCCATCCATCCATCCATCCATCCATCCGTCCATGCATCCACCCATCTATACATCTATCCATCCATCCATCCATCTATCCATTCATCCAGCTATCAATCCATTCATGATCACAAACATTGAAATTAATAATTTTAGTAGGATAATTCATAAAATTAAGATTTATGATTAATGGCCCTTCTGACACATCCACGTTATCCCAACGTGACAGAGACAATGCACTCTGGAGACAAGTGGATCGTTAACGATGAAAATCATCGATATTATTGTCTGGACTACGAATGCAGATCCACCTGCAACGCGTTCTAAATAAACTTCTTTATAACTACAGATACGATTTTACTTAACGATTTTTTTACCTATTTCTCAGGAAGATATTGCTACATAGCAATAAGGCCGCCTGTTGCTTCTTATATTCTTGTTTGTGTCTGTTATATCTTTGTGTGCGATAAAGAATATTTGTATTGTATTGTATTTTTTTTCAAGATCCCACAGCTTTCGCCGCGACTTTCCATTTAACATGATCCCCAGTAGCCCACCTGGATCAATGATCTTTTTATCTAAACTAAAATGGGTTGTAGGTAGTATGGATGAAGCGAAGGAAGTGTGTTTGGATCATAGCAAGTAGAGCGGAGTAGTCATTGTTTAGCTTGATAGGGAAAAGGAATGAAATATAGATATGTATGTATGTGTAAAGCGAGTTAAAAGATTAATGGTCTATCTGCACACATCCGGGCCGTGTGTTCGGGACATGTCAGGGAAAAAATACCATTCCATACGGGCCCCAGGAGGGAAAACAATACGTCGTCTTGAACGAATCCATAGAAAATGTATGGAATTATTTTTTTTCCCTGACATGTCTCGGACACGGCCCGGACACATTGTCATGACGACGTATTGTTTTCCCTCCTGACGCGCCACGGCCTGGACACGTCCCGGGCACGGTTCAGATCTGTGTAGATAGACCTTAAGGTAGGTACATTTTAAAAAAGTCGTCGCATATAAAAGGGACGTTAGACAACGCCTCTCGAATATTCTTTTTGTACTAATGACTCCGGCCGTTCAAAAAATAAAGATTTTACTTCAAACAATTGACAATAGACTGCCTATTCTGAAAGCAAGCACTGAAATAGAAGAAAAGAAAAAAGTTTGATACTTTACTATGACTTCTACCAGTACTCACATGAATACGTAATTGTGGTGATAAATGCCACCTAAAAATAAATAATGATAGATACTTATATAATGTTTTATAAAAACTATTATATAATATATTAAAAATATTTTGTAAGTACCTATAGAAAAGTTTCATTTTGAAATTTTTGACAAAGATTAATGTCTATAATACATATATAAAAAAGATAATATTTCTATATATCAAAAATATAGAAAATATTAGGTATGTTTCAATCGGCCTAAATTTAAAACCAATTACTTATAAATTTAAAAAAGCAATTTTTAACACTTTCCAATCTACAAAGTAATTCAATCATAACGCCATTTTTTTTTCAATATTTTCCAAGAGTTACCGCCGTTTTGCCGTTCAGACGTTCGAAATTTGATTTCCAGCTCGCTGATTGGTCGGTAGTGCATTACTAAGTGCTTTTTTCTTTTAAAAATAAAACTTTAGTAGGTATTGGTTTGGCTTATAAAGTATTTGAGTGATGTGATCCATAAAATTATTAAGTCTAGACGGCGACTTTTAAAAAATTGAAATACGATTTTGAAGTAAGAATTATTAAGGAGCTAAAAACTTAATAAGTTAAATGGAAAATAAACTTTTTCAGATAACATTTAATACGTACTTTGTCAATGCCATCTTTACTATAAGGACACGCGGGGCCCATACCCAGGGCTACCATTCTCGGAGGGGCCCCTAAAGACCAACAATTTTGTTCACTCATTTCTTTTCGCAATTTAGGAAACTTAAACAAAGGTGTTTCCATGGAATTCTCATACAACGCTATTTATTAGCTATTTTATATATTGTCTCTTATTCCAAAACATCTAAAACAAAAAAAGCCTATAAATAAAATATACAACCTTTTTATTAGATACCTACTTATATAAATAGAGTGTTACAAAAAAAATATTAAGCAAATAAATTGTATTATTTTTAAAAAGATAGAAACATTTAAATAAATAAACGGAATGAAACTTAAAAGGTGTCTGGTAGTCGTCTTGAATTTAAACTCGATTTATTCAATAAATTCATTGAAATTCTGATTCGAGTCGTCTTGATAATAAAATACATTTTTATTTTTAGAAGTGATAGTAAATAAAGGACAACAATATTTATAAAATGAACATTTACAAAGAGGTATAGGTCTGTACAACCCATCCAAAATATCTGCGCCTATCTTATGGTCTATCTACACAGATCCGGGACGTGTCCAGGCCGTGGCCCGTCAGGAGAGAAAACATTACGTCGTCATGATAACGTGTCCGGGCCGTGTCCGGGACGTGTCAGGGAAAAAATATCATTCCATACATTTTATATGGATTCGTTCACACAGGTTATTATGACGACGTATTGTGTTCCCTCCTGACAGGCCACGGCACGGACACGTCCCGGGCACGTCTCGGATCTGTGTAGATAGACCTTTACTGATATCATGCAACTCGTACGTACTGTCCATATACACAATGCATTATGAAATATAAGGCAAAATGTAATTGTATCAAACCTTTTTTAATTTCTACTCCAGAGACATGTAAAAATCCACTAAAATTAATCAAAAAGGCCTCAGCATTAAGCGACCATTTAAATAAGCAAGCTTCCCGATTAACCGACTCATTTAAAGTGATACAAGACCCTCGACGCGCTTGCCAAATACTCGTGTTTTCTGAATCAAGCTTGCAGCCTTATTCTGGGATGAAATAAAAATAAATTTGACCAAAAAAAATCTTTTACCAACTTAGGTACTATTTGTATCTTTCACATCCCAGAAAAAAAAGAACAATCGAAGATCTATTGGGTTTATAATGGGTCAGTGGGATGTGAGAGGTTAAGTAGGTATTTTGCTTTAGAATCTTACAAGGAAACTTAAAAGAAAAATCGATTTGGATTTTCTGTTTACCAGGATCGAACCTTGTATCAAGCCGAAACACAGCGATAGTCATTATGAAACTGAACATGCATCCCCAAAAAACATTGGTAACCCGAAAAATTTTGTGGATCGCCCATATTTACTCGATCGGACATTTTGTATCGGGAGTCGAATTTTTTTTTCGAGTTACGACCCATGTTCCTTGGGGAAAATTGTTCAGTTTCATGAGGACTATCGCTGCGTTTGGGCTTTATAACCCCCTTCTGTTACACCCAGTAGATGTCAAAGTTTATGCCCGCGATGATGGACGGATGGATGTTGAGGATCTCTGTTACTATTTCATGCAAAAACCACTGAAGGGATTTTGATAAAATTTTACACTATTGTAGCTTGCACATTAAAGTAACTACATGCTTTGTTATTTTAAGACACCATTTAAATTTTCCAAGATATGACCATTAATGCTTACGAAGTCGCGGGTCTAGCTAGTAGGTAAAGAATCAGTTCCGCCTTTACTTAAGTAACTTGTTATAAGCAAAAATGATATTATGCTACTAAAATAAAAAGCAACCGCCATTCGATATCCAGCTATAACAAAGAATAATTTTTAAACTCTCTTCTCATCACAGAAGTTATTTCTTTTGTTTTATAGTTCGTGAAGTTTCCTAGAGTTCCCTTTGTTATGATCTTGTTTTTGTTTCTGAACTAAGAGCGGTGTAGTTCCTAGAAACCAAGTTTTATCAATACAATAAGATTTTCAATCACTTCTTTCTATGTTGAGAGATATCATGTGATACTTGAACAAGAGGATATGACCCAGAGCCCAGAACACACGGTGAAACGCAAATGCAACGAAACTGGAACTGCTAGTTACTTTTGAGTTGCATCGCAGTTTCTGCTATAGACTTCCTTAGAAAACCACACACGACGCAACTGAAACGAAACGTTTCAAACTAGTTACGTCGTCTCATCAGACATTCATCATTTATCGGAAGTCAAAACTCAAAAGTAACTAGCAGTTTCAGTTGCCTTGCATTTGCGTTTCACCGTGTGTTTTGGCGCTAAGTCGACGTGCATGTATGAGAAGATTGATGAATGTGGATGAAGCGAAGGAAGTGAGGATTGTAGTAGGTGGAGGGAAGTAGTCTCTGCCTACACCGATGGAAGGGAGACATGACAGCATGATATGTAAGTATTCACTAGCTAACACTAGAGCTAGTGTTAGAAAGCACTTGGGCCCAAGTCTGCTAATTTAAAAATAGCCTCAGTTATGTGTCGGCAGAGTGTCAATGGCACAACGGCATAGCATACGTGCCGCGACAATTATCTCACGTCATGCTGTCCTTATCACATTTCAAACTATGGACAGAGACGTAAGCGTGACACACCCGTGACAACGTCTTGTCACGGAGTGTATGCTAAGCTAGCTGAAGCTATTTTAAATAACAGACTTGAGCCCGCAGTGAACTAGTTTTTTAATATAAATATCCAGAATAAGTACAGTTTTGGCAGTAGCTAAATTTAGCCGAATGCATAAATAACTGGTTTAATTGAGGGTGAAATCACGCTGCAGTTTTGATGAACTGTTTCAAGTTTTACTGCAATTTTTTGCATAAAAAATCGTTAATAAAATGTGTTGACAGTTAGTGAAGTATGCAGAGAATGTTGTTTCTAGAAAATTAAGAGAAATAATGTTACCCATGAAATTAACAACGGGGGCCTAATGCTATCTACACACCAATCCACCGGCTTTACGTCATACGAATGGCAGCTGTCAAAAAAACCGGCGGCTTGAAAATAAAAATGAAAAATCATTTAATCCTGTAGGTTTTGACAACACATAGGACGGGTCATTTTTTAAAGTTAATGCTAGATTCGCAAGAGTGCAGTTTTCCCCAGAGAAGAACCTAGCAAGAAACTCTGTGACTTTGGCTTTGGTGTGTAGATACCATAAGTCTGCGTAAATGGCATTTTTTACACATTCAGTATTCTGCTTAACAATAGCTTACACTGATTGCAAAATGTCTCAAAAATGCCAGCGACAAACAACTGAGGCTATTTGAAATTAACAGACTTAGGCGCCCGATGACCTTGAAGAAACATGTTTCACAATATGAAAAAAACAGGCTAATCAGTACGAATCGTAGGCGCAAGTAAAAAAAAAGGAATTAAAAAAAGCAAGTCTAAATATCACTGTATAGAAAAACAGTCAAGCCGATAACTTCACGAAGTTGTTGACAAAGACTCGTTTAACTTTACCGATTAACCGTTTTTTTTACCCTAATTCCTTTTTCGGGACTTGGTATTTCCAGAGTTCAAGTTAATTAAATGTTTTGTTTAAAAATATTGCTGCAAAGGGCCTCAGATAGAACTTTTGACTTTATTTCGGGAAGTTTTTCAAGTTCCTTCTTAAGTAAATGGTAATTGGGTTTGCCAGATGAGATCTGTTTGGTTTCTTTGGAAGAATAAGTCGCAGTACACTTTTTGAGTATTGTTTGGTAGTAGTAGGAGAATGTCATTTGTGCACAACACAGTCTGTCAACTTAGCGCCAAAACACACGGTGAAACGAAACTGAAACGAAACGTTTCAAACTAGTTGCGTCGTGTGTGGTTATCTAAGGAAGTCTATAGCAGAAACTGCGATGCAACTCAAAAGTAACTAGGAGTTTCAGTTGCGTTGCAGTTGCGTTTTACCGTGTGTTCTGGGTCTTAACGTTTGAGGTTTGCTGTATTCATTCGGCTACATTATTCATATTTGGGCACAAGAGCGAAAATCCGACTAGCAGTAAAGTTGAAGTGGCCGCGGTCGCCATGATTGAAATTGGTCGGAAGAATCAATCAATTAAACGTCATAACGCAAAATCATAATAGTGTAAGGTTGTGTTCAAACCAAACTGACTGTAAACCACCGAAAGTAAGCCAACTTTATGCTATCTACACACCAAAGCTGCCGGCATGCTGCCGGGCTAGGCCGGCGGCTTTACGTCATACGAATGGCAGCTGTCAAAAAAGCCGGCGGCGTTGGTGTGTAGATACCATAACGCAGTTTATTATATTCCCATATATATTGACTTATTCGTTCACATATAATCGACAATATACCTAATCACATTAATAAGCCTGCTTACATTCAGTCAGTCTGGTTTGAATACGGCCTAAGAGCGCTAACAAAAAACTCGCCGTTTTATTTTTAATAACAATCTGCACTAAATACTTCAAACTTACAGCCCAAGTAGATATACCATCCTCTAAATCCACTCCAGCTGTATCACACTTAAGGGTATTTAATGTAATGGTACTAAAATGGATTGGTTCGTTCAATATCTTCAGTTCACATGATGTATGGGGATCGTACGAGCGAAACGGCGGTATATGCTTGTATAAATTGGAAGCTTTCAATCGATTGGGGATTACGACCCCCATTTTGTATCCCTATTTCTAAATACGGTGTTTTGCTGGCGGTGGTATAGTATGTATCTAAGTTGATTTTATTTTGGGTTAACTTTGCTGTTTAATGCTATCTACATACCAAAGCTGCCGGCATGCCGCCGGGCTAGGCCGGCGGCTTTACATCACACGAATAGCAGCTGTCAAAAAAGCCGGCGGCTTTGGTGTGTAGATATACATACCATAATATAATATGCTAAATTGTAAATGGGGATATAACATGATGTCTTGTGCCGTTTGCTTTCTTGCTGTTTTCTCTTGGTTGTAAAGATAATGACCTACTGCTTATATCTTCTTCTTCTTCTTGGTATTGTTGCTCTTGACCGGCTGTTCCCAATATTCAAAGACAGTCAGCTATCCGAGATCGACAGTACTTAACTGTCTCGTAGCTGTCACTTCTGATCTATCCTTCAGCAGAATACAATATATTTTTTTGAAATCAGTAAGTTTATAGGGTCAAAAAATATTCCTTCCCAGGACAACCCCCAACTATAAAAAAAAACCTTGCAAAATAAAAAAGTTAGAAGCAAACCTTAAAATTTTCGAACTAAAACACACCACTTTACTTTCCACCCTAAAGCATATATCGCAAAACGTCTTCAAGATTTATCTTTGGTATAAATATTAACACCAGTTGACATTTTTAACGGATGACGCAGAACCACCTGATCCCAAGTCGCTTGTTTTATAAATAATTAAAATAAGCTATCCTGTGTTAAATTTTATGGCTCTATGTTACGTGTTTTGAAGATATTCTTGAACATTTATGTAAGATAGAGTACATATAATAGCTTCTTTTCGATTTAGATTTTAGAGAATGCTCTATACTAAGTTTCTTTCCCATTTTAGTGAAGTGAAAGGGGTCTAGAAAAAGATAAAAAGCATCCATTGTCATTCTATATCCCTTCAACTCTTTTGCAAATATTATTGAAAATTCCTATTTAATGGTATCTACACACCAAAGCCGCCGGCTTTTTTAACAGCTGCCATTTGTATGACGTAAAGCCGCTGACTTAGCCCGACGGCATGCCGGCGGCTTTGGTGTGTAGATAGCATTAGATTCGTGGCTTCGTTCGCGATAAATTCAGATTTTAAGGTATGTTCCATACAAAGTTTCTCTCCCATTACGTATTTAAAACGATCAATATTGTATAATTTAACAAAGCTTTACTTAACTTGACATTGCATTGGCAGAATCCACAAATAGTAGTTTCCATTTTATTACCTAAACCTATTAGGTAAGACCTGTGACCTGTCCTATGAGGTAAGGACCACGAAACATAACCAACGGAACTGAACCAGTAGTCAGTCTACCAATAACAATAACTGTGTCAGAGTCCAAGGACGTTTCGGGGGATTTATGACCCTCGTTTATTTAGCGCAGGTGCCTCCAATAGGATTACTTGCGGTCAAGCCAGCAACCCTAACCTGTGAGTGAAGATTTTTTTGAGTTTGGAGATGGTATTTGCGAAACTCAAAACTTATCAGATCTCTCTCTCATGGGGATAGGCAGAGACCACAAAATTTAAACTTAAATAATCTTTATTGAAATATGTTAAAATTGATTCGCTATCTTCACCAATGAGGAAGGAATATAATGCTATCTACACACCAAAGCCCCGGCATGCCGCCGGGCTAGGCCGGTGGCTTTACGTCGTACAAATGGCAGCTGTTAAAAAAGCCGGCGGCTTTGGTGTGTAGATACCATAAGGAGTGGCCCCATTTTTTTTTTCATATTCAAATGAGTTTATGACAGCGTGCCAAGGTTGGCGCAAGTTTTTCATAGTTTTCTTGGTAGATGACCTGTCAAACGATAAGAAATTCCATATAAAAAGGTAGCCATTTTGCGCCAAACCAGGCACGCAGATCCTGACCGTATGGCACCTCCTTATATATTCTATACTCAAAGATCTACACACCAAAACCTTTACGTCATACGAATGGCAGCTATCAAAAAAGCCGGCGGCTTTGTTCTGTAGATACCAATAGTTGCACCTATCCCCAGAGAAGAATCTAGCATGAAACTCTTCTTAATGTTAAACAAGTAGGTACTAAAAATTGAAAAAAGAGAGTGATGAATGTGAATTGAGCGAAAGAGGTGTGTTGTATCGTAGCAAGTGGGTGGTAGGTAATCTCTGCAGAAAAGAAACGATTCTGTGGCTTTACAATGTTTATTTATTATTTATTTATATAACAGTTTATTGTAAGATGATAGTACATAGAGACAGAAAAAAAGAGAAGTTATACTAAAGGTATAGCATATTTCTAAAAGAGTGTTTATACATTTTGAGCATTTCAATGTGCCATGCTTTGTTTATTTATGTTTTAATTTAATTTTGATCAACATTTTTATCATCTATTCCTAGCTTATTCATCAATCGGCTACTACAATATAAACCACTATATACATCTACAAACACACTGTCACAACACACACACCCTGAATCCCGTCATATGCATAGTCCCAACCTAATTGAACAACTCAATCGGTGCCACATCCATAGTTTAGACGTCAAGTGCCCGAGAACTGTGACCATTGTTTAACAATACCTACTTAGGAGCCGTATTTAGAACAATAGCTGACAACAGCCATCTGTACCACGACATTGTGAAACGAGCATACAACCGGTATTACAGCTATTTAGTTATACCTATTTACCTTCAGCTTTTATGTAAAATAGACTTGAGAAATTTAGCTCTGTTTGTAATTTTCTTGGTGAGCGTTTCGTAGATAAGAATGGAATTGTTGTGACAAGATGAAGTAAGTGAAGTATCTGTGGTAATATAATATATACTAAGGTTCGTTAAAAAATGCTTGTCTCAAGTGTCGGTGTTAGTATGTCTTTAAAATAAACTATAATAATTATGTTTAGCTTTTCTTCACTTGATATTTGAAGAATCTAATGTTAAAGCTTCACACCACAGCCGCCGGCTTTTTTGACAGTTGCCATTCGTATGACATAAAGCCGCCGGCATGCCGCCGGGCTAAGCTAGGCTGGTTTATAGATAGCACTATAATCAAAACCACTATTTAAAAAGAATAACTAAATAAAACGACTATTTTAATTACAATTTAAGTTTTATTATAAACTTATAAGTATATAAACTTATTTATACTATGTATAATTTATCTTTAACTTTACTTTTTTAAATAAACGATTGTCAGCGTAATAATTTTCATTAGATACTATCTACATTGACTTATTTAGCCGGGTTATTACTTACCTACTTAGAGTTGAGTACCTAGATAGTTACTCGTACTCGTATACGTACCTATAAATTTAGTTGAGTAGATTTAACAATGATTTTAAACACGAAGAATTGCCTCAGTAACAATGACCTCAAATAACACATACATTTATTTAAAAATAAACCATTTTTAAAATAAATTCATAAGTTATTTTGAAAGACGAGTCGCAGATAAACATACCCCACTAGATATTTAGTCGTATTATTCAATAACCCTTTCAAGCGATTCAGTATCTTTTCCAGTTTCTAGAACCAAAACAAATACGAGAAATCTAAACTTTATTGTGCTGCGGTGCCATTGTTACCGACCAATATGGAAGGTTTTCAAGAGAGCTGGATAGAGAATTTAAAATGGAACGAGGTATATTTTTTAGCGCCAAAACACACGGTGAAACGCAAATGCAACGCAACTGAAACTGCTAGTTACTTTTGAGTTGCATCGCAGTTTCTGCTATAGAATTCTTTAGAAAACCACACACGACGCAACTAGTTTGAAACGTTTCGTTTCAGTTGTCTAATAGTCTGACAGAAGTCTATAGCAGAAACTGCGATGTAACTCAAAAGTAACTAGCAGTTTCAGTTGCGTTGCATTTGCGTTTCACCGTGTGTTCTGGGTCTTAAGGTTAAAGAAATATTTCAAACCCCATCTAGCTATCATCTCAATGCACGCTACCGGGCAGTTTGTTCTTAAAGGATGAACTGAAATGCTCTTAGAATACTAAGGAGCGAACGTTGAAGAATGCACAGAGCAAATTCTGGTGAAGTGTCATTATTTGCTTCTACATTTTAATGGCTTGAGATATTATACTGTCGTATTTTTATAATACGAATAGCTTTCTCCCATATTGGGGTAGGCAGAGACCACTTCAAACACACTTATTTCGCTTGGGAGAGAGGCGTGATGGATATGTGTGTATGTATGTATGAATGCTTTTTATAAAATAGTATCCTGCTTATGATTCATCATCTAATTTACGAATTATGTGTGCATCTTACAATTCATCAAATGTCATCAATTTGACATAACAGCATTTCATCAAAAGTTGACCATTTTACGCATTCCCATAGATAACTGTCCAATTCGATAAATTGCGGAGATGAACTGTGAAGAATTCATAATATGATTCATCAAATATGTGGTCATTTTACGAATTGAATGACTGAACGAAAACGGATCATAATAGAAACATATTATGAATTGCTCGATGTGGCCATTTTAGACCCCCTGACCTTCTATCTCTTGATACGAAATAAACTTTTATTTACTAACATACGTATCTGTTACTACCTATCTGCCATCCGCGTAGGCAGCGACCACTTTCCTCCACTTGCTACGGTACAAACCACGCACAAACACAAATCTTTCATCCATAGCAATTGGAGGGAAGCCTCTGCCTACCCCGATGGGAAAGAGGCGTCATAGATGTATATATATTACGTAATGCTGTCTACACACCAAAGTCGCTGGCATGCCGCCGGCTTTTTGACAGCTGTGATGCCGGCGGCTTTGGTGTGTAGATAGCATAACGCTCACTGTGCTGATATTTAGTTTACCTTCTCAAGACAAATACCTATTTATCTCATTCATCCCAAAATCCGAATCAAAATACGTACCTATACCTAATCAAATACCATTTCAACGTAAACTCAGAGTATTCGAAACAATATCTAAAATACCAAGCTAGCGTACAGATTTGATTTATTACTCAACATTCAACCCAGTTACTTCTTGATTAGTGATGCCGAAACGCTACTGAAATTAGTTTGTGTACTGTTATTGAGTGTTTGATACTGAACTTTGTGTCGCTTTACTGAAGCTCTAGCATAGGGGGCATAGTTGACTTTACATAGGAAAAACAGCTTGGCAGAAGTATGAGTGGCTAGTAAGTCTGGTTGTTGACCTTACCTGCTATTTCGTAGACTATAAGTTCGTATAATAAGAAAGCGCAGCGTGGGACGGTCACTTGCCAGATAGGCTGATGTCACGTTGGATACAAACATACGTACATATCTGTCACGTTTTTTTCCTATCAGGTTAGGCCGAGACCACTTTCCTTCACTTGCTACGATCTGAATACAACTCTTTCGCTTTATTTATATTCACCAGTAACATGCACGGCGGTTTAGGGTACTCTTTACTAATGGCCTTTCTTTCACAAAATTGAAGATATCTCCCAATCATCTTACACAAGGCCTTGGTAACGATTGACTTGCACCCTTTGACCCAATTTCACTCCGTCAACGAATCTTCACGGAACTTTGCATAATATTAAATGAATTACCTAAAACAAAGCCCTTCATAATTTCAAGAAGTCGCTCCGGAATAGATATTAGAGAAATTTTATTCAAACTCAATATTTACGTAAGACAGCATCCTAGGGGAGACTCGGGGTAACTTAACCGACAGGTTTAATTAGGGAACGGAGCTAATTTCCAAGTTTTGATGAATGCGATTTCACGGATACAAGCCCACTTTGCCCGGTTCCCCCGTAATTTGAAATTTTGATTTAAAGGGTTGTTCTGGTAATTGCTGTTAATACTACAATCAAAATATTAGCTGTGATTACGTTGGGTATGTTCGCGGATATTTAGTATAATAGCGGTTACGTTACGAGAATTCATCTGATTATTCGATAATTTATCTGATAACCAGAATAGTAAATTAGTAATACTTAATACAGCTTTTAATATTTTCACCCATTCATACATCGTCCATCGATTCTTACTTCGACAATTATAATAATAGCAAGTCCCTAATAATAACAAATTTTTAACTCGACTAAGGCAAAACATGACTACGACCATCCTCTAAATATAGCTTCGTCTGTGTATTTATTTATGGGGAAGGTAATAACACAAGACTAATTTCTTGTTTATTACTTTTAAGATCACAACTTTCCGTAGTCAAAGTCTGTAGCATTTAATTCTTGATAAACGAAAACAAAAACAACAACAACTATTTATTCTCTCTTTAAGAAACTCTAAGACTTCAATGTCCCACAAAATAAACTACCCGAAACCTAGGTTAAAACACACAATCTGTTTTTCTCTGCAATAGCTTAGATCAGCAATTCAAAATGGCGTCACTTGCTAGATTCAAGCTAGATTTATAGCTGCTGAATTCGCTCTTTGACGTACTTTATAGCTCTTATAATGTCATGTTTGAGTGAATGTAATATTATTATTATTATATCTTTAATGGGGAAGTTGTTTTTAGTAATTTTGTCTTAAAAGTGATCGCAGATGAGTAAAAAAGTGGGGAGTAGCTAGGTCGGGCATTTTGAATGAAAAGTCAGCAAATATAATATGGCGTGATAAGTCGTTATTATTTCTAAGTTATGTCTAAATTAGTTTTTAACTCTACAAATAATGTAATTTTAAGTAACTTTATGGTGTCTACACACCAAAACCACCGGCTTTTTTGACAGCTGCCATTCGTATGCCGGAAAGCCGTTGTTCTAGCTTTGGTGTGTAGATAGCATTACGTATACTTGATTACCCAATTACCCATTTAACATCTAGTTTGTTCTAGATATTGCAGGGTCGTATTTTTTGAAATGTATGTAAAATTATGAATATGTGTTTTATAAGAATTATATTTGAAAAGAGCAACCCACCAAAGGTTCTCGCTAAATACTTGTTTGGAGAAAACTGAATTTAGCGTTAACTTAAAAGAAATAACATCGAAATATTATTACAAGTGCTACTTATATCGACCTACTAATTACAAATTGATTGAATTTACTTCACCTATCGAGTCCTGTAGTAAACGCAAAAGAAAACGATTCCTTTATTCACAAAAATCTCCACAAATCACCAGTAAATCTATGGGCACAAAAATAGCTCAACCCAATTGGGAATTCACTATACGTTTTGCAAGCTTCCAATACTTCCCTATAGGGTTGTTACTTGATAAGATAATGTCGATATTACAATGTATTGTATCGATATTACTGCTATGTATTTGACCTGTAGGTATTGATGAATAAAGATTTAATTGATTCAATAAAATATTATGATACTCATATTATGGAAAATTTCCAGAAAAAAAAACATTTTTATAAGTTACATAGTTGATTAAATTTGTTTATTTTTGTGATAATAATGTTCCAATAGATTTATTTTATTTAGAATTGCTAAGGGCAATACGATAATAGATGTTTTTTTGTCATAAGATAAACGCATGACGTATTATGAAATCTATATATATAAATGAAACCCGTTTTCCGTTGTCACGACATAACATGAAAACGGCTTGACCGATTTGGCTGATTTTTAAAAAAATTTTCATTGAAGTCCAACGATGGTTTTTACGGTGAGAAAAATTCGAATAATTGCCGGGAAAGCCCTAAAACAGACCTTTTCTTTTTCCCATACAAATGTTTTCTTACTAAAATGTAGAGTCAATTTGAACTTTATTCCTACACAATAAAGTTCATTCTAAGGCGGGACAAAGTTCGCCGGGACAGCTAGTTGCATATAAAAATCGATTACAAAAATAACAGATAGTCATATAAAATTATAATTACCATTTTTATAATAAACTTAGGTTTTCAAAGCTCAAAAATCGAATGCAAATAATTTAATATTCATTTATTTATGCAAAAAAAATATTTTTTTTCATGCAAAACTTTCAGCACTATCGACAATTTATCGATAAAATATCGATAGTATCACAATCCCTATACCCCATTAGTCGAGATCCAAATGGAATGAAGCGTATCCTAATTAAGGTAGTATTATAGGGAAGGAACGAGTTGGCCTCACGCGATGTCTTCACGCGAACCTTTTTGCACGAATCATGAAAGTGGTTTGATAAAACTTTTTATTAAGGGCCAAGAGTTTTATTTATAAGTGTCTTAGTTCATAGTTTTGTATTTAGGTTAAGTTTATAATGAGTTATTTGTCAGAGAAATGTTGAACTTCCAAGCCTATTAAAACTTGTAATCATACATATGTTACACGTCAAAGTTTGTGCCTATTGATGGATGATGTGATATTTGTTACTCTTTCACACAAAAACTACATAACAGATTTTTCATATTGGGTCATACAGACACAGAAAACAAAAAATGTCTCTCCTGTTCCTGAAAGTTAAGGACATTGGATGCTAATTTCTGAACTTAATTTATATCCGCATAATCTGTGCCCGATGTAGTTATGACCTGCATAAACATTTTGAGGATTAGATGCTCCAATGTCCTACATCATCTAGAACAGGAAAGACAATTTTGGACCTAATTATGTGTATGACTCTTGTAGCTAGTATATCAGAATTAAATATTTAAGCTCTATTATTGTAAGTTATTGTGTAAGTTTTCCAAGATTTAACCGATAAATGTGTACGAAATCACGGGCAACCTCTATAATCTAATTTATTACGTAAAGTAAACTCCTCGATAGCATTCATAGATATTGCTAGTCGACATCTAATACAATCCAGTGTACGGTCAGCATCATAAGTCGATGAACACATTCTGATTTTCAAAAATAAAATACACTGTTATTAGACGAAATCGCTTAGCAAAAGATACTCTAGGTTTTAATGACCATCTAATAAGGTTCAAAATAAAGAAAATAAGTAAGGTTTTACATCTAATAATTGTGTATATTAGTTTTGAAAATTCGAAAGTGTTCATCGACTTAAGATGCTGACTGTACATTGTGTTTCTTGGTGTCTTTGCTGACTACCGTCACAAAACTACCGCCATATTAGTTATATTGTATGTGCTCTTTCTTCGTTCGGTAACTTAATGTAAAACTATCGAGCAAGTATTTAAGTCTATTTTATAATCCATTTCCTTAGTTAATCATAATTCATAAGATATATTTTTTTTATAGCTCGCGCGTGCAACACTCGTCACGCCAGTTATTTTATATGTAGGTATTTACCCTAATAGCTGTATTTCTCTTATAAGTGAATTGTAATGTGATTCTTTTAGAGAAATAAACTTATTTAACCGTAAGTAAGCATAGTAAAGTGTCCTCTATACCTACATATTTATTAAATGCGACGACCTATACACATCTCATTCATTTGTCATACGTCAAAACGAGTCAGATAAACAAAAGACTAATAATACTCATTAAAAATGTCCGTTACAAAACATTATCCACAATATGAATGATATTCTAAATCTAAATATTCTTAAAACAGCCTAACCGCCGTTTAAGTTCACAGCACATATAACATTTCAAAATTAGAATGTTGCCCTTTAGAAAAAAGGTACCCAAGAGCAATTCTTCATGAAGTCGAGCGAAAAATCGTGGAAAAAAAACCAAAGAGACATGCACAATTACACCATATCTCTTCATTACAGCGCGTTGATTTCGAAATGCAATGGGAGGTATTTAGGAACTTTTAAAAATAAACAATCTGAAACTGAAATTGTAAGTCTTTAGAATATAATATTACCTATGTACCTACGTAGAATTAAGTAGGCATTATACTCTGTGATATTTTATTTGATACTTTTCGTTATTTTTAGAGGTCATTCTAAGAGTAAAAACAAAAACATCTTTCACTAGACCGATTCCTCTACCTAAATCTTTAAATTTACAGTACTTATATACAGGATCTGTTAGTACCTACCTACCTATTAGGTTCTTTTATACAATGTAATTTCAATCTTTGATAAAAATCAACGATTACTTCATCTATAAAACTAAAACCCCAATAAACATGAGTCGTCAAGAAAATTAAAAACGGCGTAAAAAATATGTTATCTACCCAAAGTCATGCATGTTGACGAGTTTCTCTTAAACAAAAACGCATTAAAAAAGTCAAGATTATTTCAACCCATTCGTAATAAACATAAAATTAAACAGCCATTCCAAATCCGTCCCAGCTAACCGCCCTAAAAACCTAATAACACATACCCATTGCAAGAGGCCAAATAAAACCTTTTCAAAGATCCTTCCCTTCCGTATGTGATTCATTATAAAAATGTGGAAACCTCAGTCGGTAATAACTCAACCGGATTTTTGTGTTCCGAACGTAGGTAAAGAAAGACCTGTCAGTGAGGAAGCTGGGTTTATTCACTTGTGAGAATGTGGTAGCTGTTGTAAATCTAGGGCCTCTAAGTTAGTTCAAATTAGTAGTTGGTATATAATATGCACATATGTGACCCGACAGAAAGGTCGCGCCACGTAAAAAGGACCCTAGCTGCCAGCTGCGCATTAGACGATTTTTGAGTCTGATTTTTAACATTTGTTCTAGAATACACTCGCCCACAAAAGTGTTTAATTACAGTCATAGTTTTACGCACAAAGGAAAAAAAATATTATTAGTAGAGTGGAATATTTAAAAAAAAATCCACATCTTCAAATCAATATTAGATTTAGTGTAAAATGTAAATAAATATTCGAAAAAAAAAAAGACTTTATTGTTCTTCCATTAAGTCTTTATAGGTGCGGTGGCGCGAAAACCAGATGAGTTTTATTATTTTTATCATTTTATTATCATCCATTTTATTATCATCGTTGTCGTCACTTTCATCATCTTTGAATCAGAATCATTATCCCTACGTAAGTCTATAAGTCAACATACGTAACCGCGTGCGAAAGACTCTTTCAAGAATGAAACGATAAATATCCCTAGTACTTTCGTGGTTAAGTGTTCCTATGCGCGAACACACACTTTCAATTGTTTACAAAGTTCATTTTACGTGGCGCGACCTATAGTTAAATAAGAAATATGAAGTTAAACCTTTGGTTATTATGATATCCGTTGAATGCAATTGGTAATGAACCGGTCTCAATGGAACATCATTTGAGAGGCCTATGTTCAGCAGTAGGCAACTATTAGGCTGAAATTATGTTGCTTGCAAATTAATATACTTTCACGTGAAAACCACTGAACAGATTTGAATGAAACTTTAAAATATTGTAGCTACCACACAATAACACATAGGCATTGCGCAACGCTGTCCCACGTTGCATGTGATAAGCTGTGTGCTTCATAATATTTCAACGAAGCAGATCTATGAAGCTTTTCGTATGTTGCTTACGTACATGCGTCATATTATATGTATATATAAAAAAAAACCGGCCAAGTGCGAGTCGGACTCGCGCACCGAGGGTTCCGTACAAACCTGCAAGGTTTACAAAGTTCGTTCATTACGACAATCGAGTCATAACTATGGTATTTTTATTGCAAAATGAAATTCATAACATTACAATGGGGAAAGATGGAGGAGCATAAATTTAAGACAAAGATCTCTTTATCGTTTAAGTAATCCTTTATTTTATATTAACACATATCATTTATCTATAATATAACTGAAACACTTATACTAGCCTTGCAGCAGACTTGCGAAAGTTCTTTTATTAAAGTTATTTATTTACTAAGTTTTTTAGTCACTATTTAGAAATCTGGTTCAAAAATATTAATTAAGTATTAAATTTGAACCAGACCTGTAAATGGTGACTGAAAAAGGTGTGAATAGCCCCGCGTGCCACCCGTGCCACCAGCGTCCCATCAAACTTCGCCAGTAGAAACAATACAAGCAAGCTGTCTGATAATAACCAACAATAAGAAATATAATAATGTCATTGAATTTAATTATAAGTATAACACTTTAAGCAGTTAGGACGCATTTAGATTATACAGCTACATTCACCAAAACATCGGGATTGAATGACGATGAGTGAGGTCGTCTTTGCCGTTTGAAAAATGTTGCCCTCCCCATACATAGTATAATAACTCGCGGTCATTGCTGTAACTACAATTATGTTTACAATCACAATTTTTTTGGTGGTATAACTACTTAAAATTTTAAGCTTTTCGGAATTTTTCTGTTACCTGTGCTGTAAGCTATTGCTTCTTACCAAATTTCGAGATTCTAGGTCAACGGGAAGTGGTCTTTAGGTTTTAATTCCCTTGCGTGTAGTTGCGAGTTTCAAAATATGCGGTATCAATGGTTGTACTTTTGCGTTTTGCGTTTTCGGGTTGACTTATAATTTTTTTTTTCACGGGTTAAAGGCAATTAGATCTAAGTATTTGATATGAATTTCAACTTGATAGCTCTACGCGTTCATGAGGAAAAAATTAATAAGTTTATATTTATTAAAAAATATATATTTTGTAATGTAACTAAAAATTTAAGGTTTTCGGAATTTTTCCTTTATGTGTGGTATAAAACGTTGCTTCATGCCAAATTTCAAGATTCAAGGTCGACTGGAAGTACCCTTTAGGTTTTGATTCCCTTGCAAGTACTTGCGAGTTTCAAAATATGCAGCTTAAATTGCTGTTTCTTTTGATTGCGTTGACATAGAAGTTTGATTTTGCTACAGCTTAAAGGTATTATAGACCTGAGTATTTGGTATGAATTTCAATTTAATACCTCTACGCGTTTATGAGGAAATGGGTAGTAAGTTTAAGATTATTAAAAAAAAAAATATTTTGTGATGTAAATAAAAATTTATGGTTTTCGTAATTTTTCCTTTATCTATGCTATAAGACGTTGCTTCGTACCAAATTTCAAGATTCTGAGTTCACGGGAAGCACCCTGTAGGTTTTGATTCCCTTGCAAGTGTCGAAAATTTGCGGCATAAATGGCTGTATCTTTTGATTGCGTTGGCTTAGAAGTTTGATTTTTTCACAGCTTCAAGGGACAGTAGACCTGAGTAATTGATATAAATTTCAGCTTCATACCTCTACGCGTTCCTGAGAAAAAGGGTCTTGACAGACGGACAGACGGACAACAAAGTGATCCTATAAGGGTTCCGTTTTTTCCTTTTGAGGTACGGAACCCTAAAAATTAGTCTATCGCTATCCCGCGTAGAAACGCAGCTAGGTTGATGGGCACGTTTGCACCAGGAGAGACCAGGGGCGGATTATTCCCGGATTAGCGTTAGTTAGGTTAAGTTTAGTTTAGTTTAGTGGTTATATTTTATTTATTAGAGTGTAGTATTTTTAATAACATATTCACATGTAGGTACAGTATTTCTTAAGATTTTTCGAAATAAATATTCTTGTTTTAACTTCGTCTGTACTCTTTATCCAGTTACCCTTGTTTGTAAGTCAAATTAATTTCGAATCTAGGCCGTCTCTGAATTTAAAGGCCTTGCCTAAGTTTTGTCTAACCGTTTTTGATAGCTTGCTAAATCATTGTTTACAGCTGTTCTCAATATTTAAAGACATCTAAGCGCCAAAACACACGGTGAAACGCAACTGCAACGCAACTGAAACTGCTATTTACTTTTGAGACACAACTGAAACGAAACCTTTCAAACTAGTTGCGTCGTGTTTGGTTTTCTAAGAAAGTCTATAGCAGAAACTTAGATGCAAAAGTAAATAGCAGTTTCAGCTGCGTTGCAGTTGCGTTTCACCGTGTGTTCTGTGTCTAACTGTCTGAGATCGGCATGCTACTGATGACACGTAGCTGTCACTTCTGATTTATCCTTCAGAAGAATCCCATAGACTTTTTGGCATCGGTAGGTTTCTAGGGACGAAATGTTAAGACAGATAACTATTTCTATCTCCAGGGGGCTCAGCACGGCTATTTTTTTAAATGTGATACTTTTAAATGACTTTTAAATGTGATAAGGACAGCATACTCACGTATGTAGTTTTAAATGTGAGTATGCTGTCCTTATCACATTCATTTCATTTATTTATACAGACAGAGACGTAAGCGTGACAAACGCATGACAACGTCTTGTCACGGAGTGCCATGCTAAGCTAGCAGTAGGGCAAAACCAGAGAAACCAGAGAAGAATATTGGGAGCGGCCGGAGAAACAAGGTCACAAGTTCCAAGTTTCTTGTTGGATTTTCTGACATTTAGATTTGTTTGCTGGTTTTGACAGTAGAAGCTTAGAAGGAAAGTGGTTTTATATGTTTAATTTATTGTAATTTGTTAAAAAGTTTGTTAAAAAAGTGTTTGTAAATGGATCTCCGTTTCAGCACCGTTTCAGCTTGTTTTTTGTTTAGAATTTGTATAATTTGTTTTCGTTATAGATAATTGAATGTATTATACATATATTACTTTTACAAATTAAATACCTAATCGAAGTTTTTTACAAATTTTTGGATGGATACAGATACAGTCAGTCTGTCACGTGCCAATGCTGGGCAAAAGCCCCTATTTGCTCTCCACCCATTTTTGGACAATTCAAGTAAAATATCAAACTTTACAAAGAAATACTGTTCTATTCTTTAACCATGTTTACCTTCTTATGATATCCACAAAACAGTCAAGATAGCACTTTCAGTTACCAGTATAGTATCAAACTTCAAACATAACCTAAACTAAAACTTCAAACCAATCGAGCGATTTATCGTAAGATCCGAAAATCTCACCAACTCGGTGTTGGGTGCTCCAAATCGGCGCCAACTTTCCTTCCGAAGTTTAAAAACAGAAGGAAAAAATCGAAGTACGTTTGACGTGTTTCCGATACGGACCGGACTTTGTATCCTTACTTTGAGTTATCTAGAGTTATTTCACTTTATGACAATCAAAAGGTGTTTGATCAAGTGTGTTTCGTTGTAGACTCCATTTCACGAAAGAAGTCCCCTAGCCGCGGCGCTGTTTATCATGTCAAAATTGACAATGTTGCCATTTATAAGTACAAATCTTACCAAAATTATTTATATTTCATTTGTAATTTATCAAATAATACTAATTATTGTATACTTCGAGTGTCCTAGTCATTTCATAAGTAGCTTGGTATACATTTTGATAAAAATATCTATTTACCTATATTTCTGTTATGTAAAAAGTATATTTTTATTAAGATAACTAAGGAGTTTTCTAACTACTATCAGGGAAAAGTTCAGAAAATAAGGAAAATAGACCTGTCAAACTTAGTTCCAAAAATATCCGGGGGACTTCTGTCGTGAAACGCACTCTAAGTGGAGGGAAGTGGTCTATGCCTACCCCGATGGGGGAGATATGTGTCGAATCAGTAGGTATGTTTGGAAAAGAGACGTAACGGATATGTACCTATATCTATACAAGGTGACTTTAAATTAGTGAACGATAGAAAAGGATATGTATGTACTCGTGATAACAAACAACTTTTTCTATGGGACCAAGGTCGAAATCGTTCAAAATTTTTTGAACTCCCCATACGAAATGCACTAGTTGACAGTATGGGTGAACAATTTTATTTGTGATTTCGACCTTGGTCCCATAATAAAAGTAGTTTTTTATCACGAGTACATGCATAAGTTTTTCTATCGTTCACAAATTTACAGTCACCCTATATATATAGGTATTTAGGTATGTATCAAGTGATATAATCTGCCAATGAAACTGAAGATCTAAAAGATGTACCAATACATACATACATATCCATCACGTCTCTCTCCTATCGGGGGTAGCAGAGACCACTTCCCTCCACTTGCCATCCAAATAATCTTCTTTCGCTTTATCTACATTCATCTAGTTTTTCTAAGTAAGTTTTCAGATTAGCGTTTTATACGCGCGTTTTTTTTTCGTACGTACGAGCGTTTACGCTTTTTGAGGCACGCATACGCGCGTATGAAACGCTAGGTCCGAAAACGCTTTAAGTAAGGGTACTGTAAGTTAGTTGGGCCTTTAAATAGCCATGCCTGAGAACAGCAGAAGTTTTTAATTTAACTTCGAAGCAGATTTGCGGTGCAAGTTGAATGGAAACATCGTGTTTTAAATTAAGTATTCACAAGTTTTATTCGTGGGTTCATAAAATCTTGCTGTAATGTCCGTTCGGTATGTTTTGCGCCTTCAAATTTTGAAGTTTGTGAGTAATAGACATATAGGAACTTTTTGGTGTGGTGGGTAATTTTTTTAATTTTAAAAAGAAAGTTAGGAGATAATTTAGAAGTATACTTTTTATACAAAATACTTGTTTATGTACTTACCGAATTTATTATGACCTTAAGTATACGTTGCCATCGACGGATGTTAGATGTAAATTTTGTAGTAAATAATATTTATGGTATCTACACACCAAAGCCGCCGGCTTTTTTGACAGCTGCCATTTGTATGACATAAAGCCGCCGACCTAGCCCGTCGGCATGCCGGCGGCTTTGTTGTGTAGATAGCATTATATTAACCGTTTGAAATTACTAGGTCTTTCTGTACTTAATATATCACAGATTATTTACAAATAAATAATGAGGTTCCATTTTTCAAAATTAATTAGACCACAAAAGTTAAATTCAAAATTTAAATTCAACCATAAAACATTTACAGTTTCATATAATTTCATTTTAAATTATTACATTATTATTCACTAGTGGCCTACCTGACTTTGCTCGCATTTATCGTCATATCTGAATCACACAATATCTTAAAACAATTATAGTATTAAGGTTGCCTGGAAGATATTGCTACCTAGCAATAATGCCGCCTGTTGCTTCTTATATTCTTGTTTATGTCTGTACCTTATATCTTATCTATCGCATCAAAACTTTATAAGTAAATATACCATTGTTTAACGATAAAATTTCATTTGCAAGAGCTCCATGTTATTTTCATGGGTTAAACAACATGTTAAATAGGTACTCACCAAATAGAAAGAATAATCCAAACACTGTCATGCACGCCATCATTACACAATTCACAATAGCACAAAGTTCTGTTTATCTTTATCGAAAATAAAACTGAAGATACAAATTATATGGTGTGCGTGTGGACGGAGTGAGCCATCAAAATTTTTGCCTAGAAATATGCCTAACTTTTAGTGCAAGTTCTAAAACAATTGTGAAACTAAATATTTTAATTTGTGAAAAGATAGAACAAAAGATATGGCATTAAACATCGGCTCACTCAGTTGAGCAAGCTCCCTATGAAAATTAGAGAAAGTATTAATTATTCATATAATATTTATATACCAGGATTTAGTGAAACTTTTGCTAAGTAAATCCTGAAAATTTCAGATCGCCTGGTAACGTAATAAAGTTTTCACAAATGATTTCTTCGGCTCACTCCGTCGAAACGTTTTTTCAACCCCTATTTCTGACGAAAATACTGAAAATTGAAACTGCTACGTAATTGTAAAAGTAAGCTAAGATAATATGAGAATTTGTGAAACACAAAACAAACCACTAACGCGGCAGGTTTTTGTATAATCATTGGTTTCATCAGCTCACTCCGTTGAAACGTTTTTCGTAAGTTAAAAATGTCAATATCTTAAGATTTCTAGCACTATAGAAACTAAAAACTGTCTTAACTTTTAGTGAAAACTTTTCACTAAATATCCACCATACTAATATTTTATATTCCATGTCTGGTTTAAAAGATATTCAATTGTGTTTATTCTGCATACAAACTTCAGTTTAGGGTGACCACACTGTTTTATAAAAATTGAGGACATTTTTTAAGAAAACAAGTTTGTTTACTTAATCAGCCTTCTTTATTGAACTAGGTAATTCTTTATTAAACTATAAATTTAGACTTATAACTGATCATATTCTTATTAGTGTAAATGTAAGACGTAATTTAAAGTTTCAAATATTTACCTTTAACGATTCGCTACCAATAACTATATTGATTGAGTGTACATTTTTGTTTCGGTAACGAATAAAAATAAAATGAATTTTAAATGAAATATAACTACATTGATTGAGTGTACATTTAAATATATATTTTTTGGTAACAAATAATAATAAAATGAATTTTAAATGAAATATAACAAAGATGGAATAATTTTGAGTGAATTAATGAAAGTTGTGGCCTGGCACTACAATATTTTGAGACACATTCGTTTTCCTGTTAAAAACGCTAAATCATGGTCAAATAAAAATCTGGAGTTACGAACTAGTTCAATAAAGAAGGCTGATAAAGTAAACAAACTTGTTTTCTTAAAAAATGTCCTCAATTTTTATAAAACAGTGTGGTCACCCTAAACTGAAGTATGTATGCAGAATAAACACAATTGAATATCTTTTAAACCAGACATGGAATATAAAATATTAGTATGGTGGATATTTAGTGAAAAGTTTTCACTAAAAGTTAAGACAGTTTTTAGTTTCTATAGTGCTAGAAATCTTAAGATATTGACATTTTTAACTTACGAAAAACGTTTCAACGGAGTGAGCTGATGAAACCAATGATTATACAAAAACCTGCCGCGTTAGTGGTTTGTTTTGTGTTTCACAAATTCTCATATTATCTTAGCTTACTTTTACAATTACGTAGCAGTTTCAATTTTCAGTATTTTCGTCAGAAATAGGGGTTGAAAAAACGTTTCGACGGAGTGAGCCGAAGAAATCATTTGTGAAAACTTTATTACGTTACCAGGCGATCTGAAATTTTCAGGATTTACTTAGCAAAAGTTTCACTAAATCCTGGTATATAAATATTATATGAATAATTAATACTTTCTCTAATTTTCATAGGGAGCTTGCTCAACTGAGTGAGCCGATGTTTAATGCCATATCTTTTGTTCTATCTTTTCACAAATTAAAATATTTAGTTTCACAATTGTTTTAGAACTTGCACTAAAAGTTAGGCATATTTCTAGGCAAAAATTTTGATGGCTCACTCCGTCCACACGCACACCGTAATTTGCACCGGTAGTTCCAAGTGCCACTGAGGGTAACAATTCGAACTCATATGCATCCCTTTTGCGTCTTAATTTAAGCTGCAATTTTTCGCCTTTTTGTTGCATAAAGGTTGCAAATAGGTGCTAACCACTCCTAAAGCACTTAATCACGGTGGATTTTATTACTAAAGCTTGCAAAAAAATACTATATGCAAGCTATATGCAACTAAATGTGTTACTTGGGTTTAGCTTGGCACAAACTTTTATATTGTTTTATAGTAGGATTTATTCCACATAAATATTTAAGTCCCAACTTAACTGTGCAATAAACATAAATAAAATATTCAAAAACTACAGACAACTAACTTTTATATACAATAAAATTCATTTAGCCTTTAAAACTCTAAGACCACTAAGAAAGCATCAAATAAAAAAAAGTTTATTGTGCGTGACGCGATAAAATAAAACTAAAGTAAAGGCGAAGAGGTGAGCAGTAAAAATGGAGGAAAAACTTTTACGTATACAGGAAATAAACAGCACAGAAATTATGTTAAGACCTCGAAAATTCATGTTTTCTTCAAGACCTTTGGATGTTCATTTTACCCGACTTCAGTAATGCTAAAAGGATGAGTAAAGGTCTATCAACACAGATCCGAGCCGTGCCCGGGACGTGTCCGGGCCGTGGCCGTGTGAACGAATCCATAGAAAATGTATGGAATGTAATTTTTTTCCTGACACGTCCCGGACACGTTGTCATGACGACGTATTGTTTTCCCTCCTGACGGGCCACGGCCCGGATCTCTGTGGATAGACCGTAATGAATTTAGAACAATCTATAAGTACCTATATTATTGTATTCAAGCCTCATTACTTGTAGTGGATTTTCCATGGATTTCCATCGTTGCAGGACATTTTGTTTGAAGCTATGTTTGACTTGGGAATAGCTTCATAAAAATTCTACAATTACGCTCATTCTTTTCTGCATAAATAAATTGCACCGTCTCAATCAAATTTTTGACAATAACAGTTATTTATTATAAGGTAACCAGTTAGCCTGTCAAGTCCCTGGTGGGCAAAGTCCT
This sequence comes from Anarsia innoxiella, assembly GCA_947563765.1. Classification (NCBI taxonomy): domain Eukaryota; kingdom Metazoa; phylum Arthropoda; class Insecta; order Lepidoptera; family Gelechiidae; genus Anarsia; species Anarsia innoxiella. The sequence goes on from OX387402.1 coordinate 1,716,434, forward strand.
CTCTATGCTCTCCATCCAGTTCTGCTATGCGGACTCATTCAGCGAAGAATCGAATCGAATCGAACGTGGATAACTTTTATTGCCTTCTCTAGTTTATAAAACATTGTAGGTACACTCATTAGAATAGTATGCTGTTGCCAACCCAGAAAGAAAGAAATACTAATAAAAGAAAGAATTAAATGTTTTTGTCATCAAATAGGCAGAGATCCCGAAACGATCTGACCGAACTTACAGTTAGATAGAAGAACACTTTGGTTCTCAATAGCTTTGAAAACCTGCGTATTTAATCAAACATAAATAAGATAGCAGTTATACCTATATCAGATATTACTTAGAAACCCAACCCAATCTTAATATTCCAGCGTCGTGAGTAGAATTGAAACCTAATTTACCAACGCTATAGCGGCCTGAAACCCTAATTGCGCCTTTGTTACAACTTTAATTAGGTATAATGCGTCTTGAATTATATTTTAGCGAGTGTATTAATTAATGTCGTACGTAACTTCTACTCCATTCGTGAATAAAGTAAATAACGTGTCTTTCGGAATAGCAGTACTTAGGTAGCAACATACTTACCTAAACCTATGACGATTCTAAACGTGATTCTGAATGTTAAAGTCCCTTTAAGTACTATTTTTTAAATGGTAACTATTTATGTGGATTCTGCTAAATTAAAGTATAGCAATGACACATCCGGGTCGTGTCAGGGAAGAAATATCATTCCATACATTTTCTATGGATTCATTCAAACACGTTGTCATGACGACGTATCTTTTCCCCTTCTGACAGGCCATGGCCTGGTCACGTCCCGGACACGGCCCGGATGTGTGTAGGTAGAAAGACCTTAAAGTTTTACTGTAATTAAATAGTTTACAAATATATAAATACATTCGGATACCTACCAGTAACAGGTATACGAATGTAAAAAATGTAAAATGTAAAAAATCTGGTGTTTTTGTGTATAACAGTTACACACAAACACCTGATTTTTTACATTTGTTACATTTGAGCGGATTTCACTTTTGAGAATAATTCATTTGTGCCTCTCTCTACATATTACAGTTCCGTAACTCTCAATATTATTGGCCGCATACTAACCCATCCCCGCTTTTCCCGGCGCCAAACAATTCATTTCTTCACATTAAGCTAAAAATACCCCGTTCAACCTCTGAAAAGCCACACTTTTCTAAAAACAGACCAAAAACAACAATATTTATGTTTAATCGCTCCATGCAAGCGTGATTCTAAAAACACATTGCGTTGGAAAACTGCCATTTGTGGTCCAAAATGGATCGTAAAATTGCTTTTATGAGTGAACAGGTTCGCCGCCATTTTGTCCATTATTCGGCCGTTTTCCCTTGTGCAAATTAAATTAATCGTTCCAAATTTTACTAACTGATCGAAAGTGGAGACTCTTGTTATAGCACTCCAGTGGTTTATAACTTGAAATTTTAATAAGTGCTTTCGCAGATACCAAGTTTGTACTGACAATTCTGTTACCAAGTTTAATTTAAAAATATGCGAGTACCAGTAGGTAATATTTTTGGTAAGTAAGTATACATACCAACAATATTTATGAATTTTTTAAGCTAAAGCATAGCTTCTATCGCGGGCCTTGAGCGCGGGAACCGAATCCAGAAATTCCGTAACGAAAAACCTCATGCTCCCCACTCCGACGGGCACGGAGGTGTGGCTTGAAGGCCGTGCATCGTCTAACGTCGTTCGTTTCAGTTCGGCAGGGCAGTCTTCGACACACCGGCGCGGGCGCGCGGCGGCGGCACAAAAGGTGCCGCCGAGTCCTTTGACGATGCCGCCGCCGCCGGTCGGTCACCTCGCTCAAAAAGTGTAACTTGAATTAATATCAAAGAAATACTGCATAAATAAAAGAAATAAATAATTTTAATTGCATAAGTTGATACAAAATGCTATGCAATAGCTTTACCGCGGCAGTCCCCGAGTGCCACACGTCTTTTATTTTACTTACTTTATTTTCCTTACAATTATTCATTAGGATACTTACTAAATTTCCTGACAAATCATTTAATTAACTTAACATCAGGAAAAAAAATGTGATTACAAATACAAAATTTTGATCTTCGACCGATGTCTTTGAGCCATAATTCCACCTTCGCAGATATAATAAGTACGTTCAAACGAACATGAAATCTCTTTCTTGTTAAGTAAGTATACGCTGTATAACGTAAAAACCAACCCAACTTAAAATGACCTCTATCTTATAAAGTAAGTAAGTATACAGTATAATAAAAGCTAGGGTTATTCGTCATCAAGCACCCGAAAAACTCGCACCCAGGTTTTTACTTTGCTTTTCTGCTTTACTTTGTTTTGGTGCAATTGTTTTGGGTGCGAGACGAGGAATAACTCAAAAACCAACCCAACAAACAAAGAACCAAGAATCTTGAAGAAACATAATACATAATGACAGACTTTAACCTAATGGTATCTACACGCCAAAGCCGCCGGATTTTTTGACAGCTGCCAGTTGTATGACGTAAATCCGCCGGGCAAGCCCAGCGGCATGCCGGCGGCTTTGGTGTGTAGATAGCATAATCATAACTCAAATCCCAACAATCAGTTTCCAATATTCCCATTAAAATCACGTTTCGATACAACTATTATTTCCCAAATTAGTAACACATACCAGTCTTCTTGATCATAACGTAACAAAACAGTCATTATATCTTAGGGCTGTTCCCAATAAGACATAAGACAAGACATAAGACATTTATTTTCAAAAACAGAACAAATAAACACAACAACAACAACACAACAACAACACAACAACAACACAACAACAACACAACAACAACACAACAACACAACAACAACACAACAACAACACAACAACAACAACACAACAACAACACAACAACAACACAACAACAACACAACAACAACAACACAACAACAACACAACAACAACACAACAACAACACAACAACAACACAACAACAACACAACAACAACACAACAACACAACAACAACAACAACAACAACAACACAACAACAACAACAACAACAACAACAACAACACAACAACAACAACACAACAACAACACAACAACAACACAACAACAACAACAACACAACAATAACAACAACAACAACAACTGTACAATATTCTATCTATCTCTGATTTTGCCCTACTGAAGATAGAAATAGTTATCTGCCTTAGAATTTTTCGTCCCTATAAACCTACCGCTGTCAAAAAGTGTATAGGATTCTTCTAAAGGATAAATCAGAAGTGACAGCTACGTGACATGCAGATCTCCTTTGAGTATAGAATATATAAAGAGGAGCTATACCGTCTGGATCTGCATGCCTGGTCTGGCGCAAAATGGCTACTTTTTGTATGGTACCACTTATCGTTTAACAGGACATCTGCCAAGAAAACTATGAAAAAACTTGGCGCAACTTTGGCACGCTGTCATAAACTCATTTATATATGAAAACAAATGGTGCCACTCCTTATATTCCTTCCTCATTGCCGATCTCAGACAGTTATCTGTCTTTGAATATTGGGAACGCCCGTAAGTAAATTGCTTTACGATGCGTAATCAGATTTCAGGTATATCGATTTGCGCCTGTTTAATTAATATAGCAGAAACAGCTTAGTAATGTTACAATTCAATTAATAAGATTTCTCTCAGGCGTTTGTATATTGTTCATTGTTTAAAGTCTAGACCTTCAACTCTTAAGTCTAGACTGTGTACTTGGAGTTGTCAGTTACATAAACTTAATCAAGGGCGTAAATGTGAAGCAAGTTGTATTTTTTCTGTCTTCAAAGTTTTTATTTCGATAAAAAGTTTTGCTGATAATGTCTTTGATATTTGTGCTGATTTTTTACAGGGCCATAAGTCTGCTAATTTAAAATAGCCTCAGTTGTGTGCCGGCAGAGTGTCAATGGCATTTTTGACACATCTGGCATTCTGATAAACAATGGTTTACGCTGATTGCGAGGAAATGTGCCAAAAAATGCCATTCATACTTTGTTGACAGATCACTTACTAAGAATATTCTAAATTAGCAGACTTAGGGCCAGTTTTACCACCTAGAGATAAAATTTAACCACCAGATAAAACTAAGAACATAAAATTCCAAAAAAAAAAATTAAATAAATAATATATATTTTTTTTATATTATTTAATAATAATTATTATTTTTAATTTTTTTTTTTTTTCTCATAAAACATTAAATTTTAGACAGTGACAGGAATAAAATATCCGTCAGATAAATTTTATCTGTAAATGGTGGACCAGACACTTAGCCTACTAGGATGGTTGTGTTGTGCCTTTTTTATTCAAAACTCACTCTTTTGCAGTTGGAAATACTCACTTTCTTCACGTCATTGACACTAACCACGTCACAATTAGTCACAAACCTAATTTGGTTGTTTCAGTTTTATTTGTTCCATTAACAAAAAGTTTTTTTTATTTTTGCTATTGTTTGTAAATAGGAATAGTGTTTGCAGCAATAAGGAAAGAATGAGGAGTGGCCACATTTTTTTTTCATATAAAAAAGAGTTTATGACAGCGTGCCAAGGTTGGCGCAAGTTTTTCACAGTTTTCTTGGTAGATGACCTGTCAAACGATAAAGAAATTCCATACAAAAAGGTAGCCATTTTGCGCCAGACCAAGCACGCAAATCCAGACGGTATGGCACCTCCTTATATATTCTATACTCAAAGGTTTGCAGCGCCTGGCAATTACTGACGTTTGTGTCATCTCTCAATATTCAAAATGTATCAAATTGAATATATCGTCGGCCCTAGATAGCTCACATCTATTAAATTTCGTTCGACCACGAACTGTGTGCACGGAACGTAAAGCAATAAAGTTCGCTAAATGAACTTTTTAATTACATTTCTCGTTTCATTTCGGTATTTGTGTCACCACCCAGCTTTCGAGAGGCAATGGAAGCGATTTAACTCTATATGTGTATGTTTCTCAATGGTTTGCTAATGAAGTGGAAACTCACTGGTGTTTACTGTTTTTATAGTTTTTCATTCAATTTGTTAAACAAATATTCTGTGTAGATATATTTTTATACCAACTAATAAGCGACTCAATGTTTTTTCGCCGCTTTCCATCAAAACACAATTTCGTGAAGTGGAAACAGTATTACTTATGCAAATAATGCCAATGATGAGAGACACAAGAAAATAAGTTTATCAAGATGGTAGACGACAAAATATCTAAATTGAATTGTAATTTTTTTTATTAAAAGATATAAATAAATCAACTGATGACTTTTCTATGAGAGATATTAGGTAATTTTATTGAACAATTTGAAGTAGTATTTTAGTAAGTAGTTTAATTTTGCTAAGAATTTCAATTATACTCTAGGACCCAAGTCTGCTCATTTAAAATACCATCAGTTGTGTGCCGGCAGAGTGTCAATGTCATTTCTGCCACATTTGGTATTTTGCTAAACAAAAGCTTACACTGATTGCGACCACATGTGTCAAAAAATGCCATTGACACTGCCGACACACAAGTGAGGGTATTGTAAATACACAACATTTACGTTTTGCATCATCTTGTTTTGGAACATTCTAAAAGTAAAAGGGTACATAGTATACAAATAAAACAACACCTTCGACATATATAATTTGTATTAAATCAACAGTAATTCTTATTCTTAAACTTTACATTCTTTGGTATAATTATCAGCTCGTTTAGGTATTAGACTATTTTAAATTCACAATTCATTTTGCTTTACTTAAACGAATCGATATACCTATTTGTTTTCATATTCTAGTTCTTTATTTATTTATACAATAATAGGCCCGTCGTTTATCTTTAACATCGTTTTACATTTGGTTGTTCAAATTTTAAGCATTTTTATAAACAAATACTCCTCAGGCACGAATCATGCCAAATCTATGTGCAAAATGTGCGCAAATCGTCACTCCATCGTGCGGCACGGTGGAGTGACGATTTGGGCAAGATGGCTGGCAGGAGCGAGCAGCCGAAGATAGATCACAGTGACATGCAATACGAAAGACCTATATGTCCAGCAGTGGACTGCAGTTAGGCTGATGATGATGATACAAATACTTACTTAGACCAAGGGGCTTAGCACGGCGTGCCGCGAGAATTATCTCACGTATGCCGTCCTTATCACATTTAAAACTATAGACAGAGACGTAAGCGTGACAAACGCATGACAACGTCTTGTCATGGAGTGCCATGCTAAGCTAGCTGTTCTCAAGACCATCAGGGCATTTACAAATTGGAAGTGTAATTGCCGAAGCGATTTGACGTTTGATTGTAGACGACAATCGCGTTGGACGATTGATCAGTGAATTCGTTACAATTTCATATTTATTTTTAAATTAAAATAATTATTTTTATATTTTTAAACGTCAAATCCATTCAGCACTATCTTATTATGAGACATTCCATTGATATTCATCATTTCGTTCATCAGTTTCTGCTGAGAAATGTGTAGTGGGCAGTACAATTTGAATAGATGACATAGATTTTTTTAATTTCCTAAAAACGAATCCCACATTACCCTGAATTTTACTTCTACAAAACCTTTTGTTTTTAATAACACAATTTTTCATTATTTCATACAATTTCTTCAACTGAAGAACCCAGGAGAGGTATTTCCGAATGACGGGCCATACTTTAATTTAAATAGTATTCACCTATGTATTGTAAACCCATACTATAGTATGAATTAATAGTAGAATTTCGCACGCATGAAGATTCGTGGCTGATCCTGGTGACGTCACTGTAATAAAAAAAAGTTTTATTAGAATGTTGCAATTCTTAGCAACTAGATGGCGTTAGTTGTCTCCTGAAACGCGATATAACATTGTAGTTACAAGAAGTGACATTTCTGGTTTGTGCAAATACACTATACTTTACTATTCTATCAAAATTACAATAAAAAAATCATCTTTGTTTAAAATTTATGAAATATATTATTTCTTATATAACTGACAAAAACCTTCCAATTTTAAACAAGGCCAAAAAAGTTAGCTAAGAGAGCATAATTTATTTTTTTCTGCAATTGGCTGGAAATCAAGTCAAAATTGATATTCGAAATTCAAATGCAATCACATTAATGCTTCAAGTAAAACTTCATTTGTTTACGTATATTTTTAAAAGTAAACGACCGAGAACACTCCCTTGGGTAACTTCATGATATAACTTTTAAAACATTCCGTAAATAACATTGTTTTCCTTTTATCATTAACTGAAGTTTTATTAAATTTACTGAAAATAAGTAATTGTTTGTTTATTCTGAGTAGTATTTAGATTAATATCATTTTGGGATAGATCAAAACACTCATAAGACTTTTATAAAACCAAAATTCAGATCATGATTTTTACTACTAAACCTTATTTTGAGTTATTTTAATAACATAAGTTAAGCAAAATACAAATACTGTAACTGGTAACATTGAAATAAGCTTTCATTATAGTTCGTTCATTTAAACAGTCCTGAATCCATCTACTAGCGTTTTGGTAGGCGAAATTGATAGATTTTGCAAATGCAGGTTTCTTTACGACTTTTCCTATACCGTTAGCGAGTGGTAATCAAATATCAATCTGTGAAAAGGCTGACCTACCTCTGAAAGATCTCTACTACACTGCCAAGTTAACAAATCAGTGACACATAAATGACTAAGGTAACAAGCCACTTACGTATAAATGACAAAACAAATAGGCTTCGAAAACTGCAAACTATACAAAACTCGGTAAATTCTAAAGTACAGTTTGGATCCCTTTCAGCAAAGAAGATTTAAGCGTAGATATTCATGAGACCCGTTCAAGACTAGCTACTAAATAATAATTAGGTACCCATAAGCTTATGTTACGAAACCGACTCCCCATTCCTCCTTTGAAAGCCTCTGTAATTCAATTTGCGTCGATATAAAGATCACCGTACAGTTAGAAAGGGAAACGCTGGATGTAGGTATGTGTAGTGACCAAGCTTTATCGTTGGTTGCGTAAAAGGATATTATATTTAAGTATTCATTAAACATTATGATGTTTTGTTTTGGTTTTTGATGATGAGAGTGATAGTGATAGGTTTAATGGGCATGATGACAAAAAAAATTTTTTTAGTCCATCACATAGATGATTTTAAAATATTCGACACGTATTTTTTCTTTTTTCTCTTTAACTAAAAATGACAGTTACACTGGGTTAAAATTGCTCGTGATGTCACACCTCAGTACGATTTTAACCTAGGAGTGACGTCAATACCCCCCACTTCGTAACTTTGATGCTCTGTATCTTTGTATTTATTAACGTATTTGATCAGGTAAAAAATGTGTTTCAAATATTTTTTAATAGCCCTTAAAGACGGACTAATTATTTTTTGATTTTTTTAATGTAGTCATAATCCCCATTTAGCTATAAGTAAGTAATACTTTTTTTTGGGAAACTGCAAAGTGGGTATGCAATATCATAATTTGAAATTGTTTTTGTTTGGAAGTTTGGTGAATGCCACTGTATTTAATGTTGCTTATTGGTAGTTTTTAATGAAAAGCAGAACATTTGTTTTCGTTTTGAATACAGATCAAAGCCAGACTATTTTGGTGTTGACAGGCGTTACTTAATGGTTTCTACAAACTAAAACAATCCGGCGGCTTTATTTCTTCGAATATGTTTGAAAATTAGGCTTCCATCTTTGGCTTTGGTGTGTAGACACTATAAAAAAGTTAGGTTATATGGCTGAGTGGATTGCACCGTGAATGAAAAAGCTCGAAGAATCGCTTTGCTCTTGAAACCATTAGCAGTACTATTGAGCATTTTTTTGTGCAAATACCATCAAATTTCAATCCAGCTCTACCTCTCAAGTAAACTACGGAACCCAGAGTAGGGTACAGCAAATGGCGTTTTACAAAAAGGTATGTATGTTAATAGGGCTTTTTGTGACGTGAGGGTTTTTATGTAGAGGTAAAGGATTTGGGTCTGATAGCTATTTGTAGTCATAGGTGGAAATCTGTGTGGCTGATATATTTGAATGAATTCGCTTTTCAAATGGATTTTAATGTAAGTGGCATTTCATGGGAGATATTAGTTTGGGTTCAATAAAATAAGATATTTTATAGAAGAATGGTTTGTTGTTTGAGATAGCAGGCAATTTGAGAAATAATTCAATAATATTAATGATATTGAACAATCGTAATGGCATTTACAAATTATTCAACCGAATCTTGTACACTTTTTTCCATTGTTCCGGTAATATTTTTATTATGCCTTTACACCAAAATAGAAGTTTTAGTTTGATTCAGTTGGTTAAGTGCTAATGTTTTGCTACTTTTTAATAGGCTAGTCTTTAAAATTACGTTTATCAACCAAAATCTTGATAAAAAAAATCAAAGCCAAAAAATTTAAATATGTACTTAAACTGTAAGAATTGTAAAACTTTATTTGAAAAGAGCAACCCCACACAGTTTCTTGCTAGGTTCTTCTCTGAGGGAAACTGCGCTTTGCGAATCTCGCACTAGCTTTAAAAAAATGTATATTATAATAATGTAACGGTTTCAAGAGCATTTTTGTGCCTATGAAATAAATATATATTTATTTGTTTATTTTTATTATTATAGGTACTATCTATTTTGGTATGTATATATAGTTATGTATGTATTCTGTATTTTTTGCACAACCCGCAACCATTATTACCTATCTCTCGCTATTTCTTACCCTAAGGTTGCCTGGAAGATATTGCTACCTAGCAATAAGGCCGCCTGTTGCTTCTTACATTCTTGTTTGTGTCTGTACCTTATATCTTTTGTGCAATAAAGAATATTTGTATTGTATTGTATATAATTTTGAAAAAAAAAACATGCGCTTTAATTCAAACCACAGCAATACATCTGGGTCACGGCTTTCCTCAACACTTAAAACGTTTTCATAACTGTTTCCCAAGAAAGCAAAGAACACTTAACGCAACCATCAAACGCACGTGTTTTGTTTTATAGCGAAAAGCGCATTTACGAGGGTATAACCTCCTCAGTACACGTCAATCTTAACATGTCGAAGATAAATTTATTATAGGGCAACTTGGTGTTGCTCTCAGGAAATTGTCTCCGTAAATGAGGCACGCAGATGTGATTATGTGAGATTACTAAGTTGTGCTGAATGTGGTACTGTTTCTGTGGGTAGGTACTATGAGAAGAGTGAAGACAAAGCCATACAGTTACGGCCATTCCCAATATTCAAAGACAGATAACTATCTGAGATCGGCATGTCACGGATGTCACATAGCTGTCACTTTTGATTTATCCTTTAGAAGAATTCCATAGCCTTTTTGATAGCGATAGGTTTATAGGGTCGAAAAATTCTAAGACAGATAACTATTTATATCTCCAGGAGGGGAGAGGGGAGAGGAGGAGGAGGAGGGGGAGGAGGAGGAGGCAAAACCAGAGATAGATAAAATATTGGGAACGGCCGATAGAGACCTTGTGCCAGGAAGTGCAAAGAAGTTAAGTTGCAGTCAAGTGCAGTCAAAAGTATATTCCAACTGCTACAAAGCACTGAGAAACCTAATTTCTTGCAACGTTGATATTATTTAACTACCTACCCTACTTTCCACCGTATGTGAGCGTGAAAAACTTACACAACATCTTATAATTTAACCTTTAAGCTACAATGTAAAGTTTAATTTAAATCTGTTCAGTAGTTTTAGCGATAGAAAGTAAAAACATCCACACATCCACCTACCGATGCAAACTTCGATATTTCTAATGGAAGTAGGATTTAATTTATATCCTGTATCAGCCCTTAAACGTCCCCACTAAAGGGGCACGAATCTACTCTCATACTCTCAATCTATATGGTAGCACTGAAATTGAATACGACATCATAGACAAATATCACAGATTTTAAATGGGTGTCCTTTGACTTCCCTAATATCATTTGTCCTAAGACTATTTGTCATCATACAGTTGTACTAAGTTAATTTGTTCTAATTAACACTTGCCCTAATGTAAAGCTTGACCTAACAAATATTTATCCTAATGTTAATGAGAACTAATTTCCAATGTCATAACTTACAAAATCACTATTAAAATTTGTCAGAAAATTTGAAATCACCACCTAAACCGACTCGGATAAGTTAGGTTCAGGTTTTTTTTTTATGACAACCCAGAAAATAGGTAGGTGACAGACCTAAATGTAGGCAAACCGACACCAAAAGGTTAGAAAATAAGTCTGTGATAAGCCTAATTGACCAATGACAAAATACGTATTTTCATTGTCTCCACATTGCTTCCTATAATGAAAATTCCAATGACCGTCAGTCCTAACACGTCGAAGATAAATATATTAAAGGGCAACAACACCCGGTGTTGCCCTCAGGAAATTGTCTCGGTAAATGAACCAAGGAGATATAATTCATTGAAATCTCAATACTCCTTTAGCTCTGTAATCTTCTTACATTTCCTGGCGGTTGTAATGATCTTTACAGATTGGTTTGGTTAATCTTGATTAAGGTTTGAATAGGTTTTATCTAATACTAGAGGCTGCCCGTGACTTCGTACGCATTTATTTATTTAACAGTTTATTGTAAGATAGTACATAGAGACAGAAAAAAAGAGAAGTTATACAAAAGGTACAGCATATATTTATCGTTATATTTTTAAAAAACAATCATGATATCTCAAAATAAACAGTCTATGTGTTATTCTGATATACATAATATCAGAAAAAAAAAACGAAAAAACGAAAAAACTAAACGAAAACGAAAACTGAAAATAATAACTGAAACTGACGACCTGTTTGTTCAGTAGTTTTTGCGTGAAAAAGTATCAAACATCCATCCATCGGCACAAACTAACAGCATAAGGTCAAATTCTTCTTGTTTAAAATTATTATCAAACCCTTCAATAGTATAACCCAAATTTATAAATAAATGACAGCTGTCAACATAATATTTTTAAAATTTTCTGCAGTGTTAATATTATAATAATGTACATAAAAATGGTTTAAAGGTCGTAGCTACCAGGCCATTAAATTACGAAAAAAAAATCCGCGCGATAAAAAACTTAACATCACAAATCTGAGCCCAGTCTTTCTCTACCAATAAAGTCTTAAATGAATAAAGTCAATAAAAAACCTAAATAACACCAGTAAAATCACAAGCAAAACACAAAATAAAACCTAATACTTTATGAAACATCGTGCCTTGTTTGTAATAGACACTAGGTTCGTTAACCTTTGCCACAATGTACCGTTGAACAGCGATGAATTATGGCCGGAAAGGGATACGGGAACAAATGGAATGCTTCAGGGAATCTGCACAAGGCATCTTGTGTACGCTAAGTTGGGTAAGAAATTAAAGTTCTGAGAAATACAAAATTTTCTAACATTTGTGAGGAGGTAAAGATGGTTCTGGTTAATATAGAAATTGAGATCTTATTAATGTTAAAAGTAAAGTCATGTTTTGTGCCGATGGTTGGGATGTTTGTTACTCTCTCATACAGAAACCACTCAACAGATTTTATGTAATTTTTTTTAAGCTATTGCATAGCTTCTATCGCGGGCCTTGAGCGCGGGGACCGAATCCAAAAATTCCGTAACGAAAAAACCTCACGCTCCCCACTCCGACGGGCACGGAGGTGTGGCTTGAAGGCCGTGCATCGTCTAACGTCGTTTCAGTTCGGCAGTCTTCGACACGGGGCGTTGTGTGCGTGCGATTAGACGTATTGTACGACTCTACGAAACTCGCACGAAATAATAAAAATATTTTAACAATATTAACTTTTTATTTATCGGTCATCACGCTCAAAAAGTGTTACTTGAATTAATATCAAAGAAAAAGAAATACTGCATAAATAAATAATTATAATTGCATAAGTTGACATAAAATGCTATGCAATAGCTTTACCGCGGCAGTCCCCGAGTGCTACACGTCTTTTTATTTTTTGTAATTTTACAGCTTATACATCAGTTATGGTATCTACACACCAAAGCCGCCGGCTTTTTTGACAGCTGCCATTCGTATGACGTAAAGCTTACGGTCTAGCCCGGCTGCATGCCAGCGGCTTTGGTGTGTAGATAGCATTAGAATAACACATAGGCTATATTATTTTAGGATATTGTGAACGTTTTTCAAGATGTGACAATATAATTTTACCTACGAAGTCACGGTCTCTAGTATTTAATAAATTATGACTACAGTAGCCATTTTCATTGATTTGTATTGACTACGTTGACACATGTTCATTTAAGGCCGTGGCCCCAGTAGGCAAACTGTTAGCGGCCTACTGAGTGAGCCGCAAATTTGTGGTGAACTGAAAGAGTTAGCTGCAAACTCAAATCAATGAAATCACCGGTTTTGGTTGGAGTCGACCGCTGTCTGAGATAGTCAGCGTGCGTAACGCTGCAAACTGCGTACAGTGAGCGAAAACAAGCTGACTGTGGACACTCCATTTCAAATATATGGAAGGGCGTACTAAATCGATACGCCGCAAACTAGTCAGCCGCTAACAGGTTGCCTACTGGGGCCACGGCCTAAAAGTTCGGTTATAAAGTAGAGTGGTTTCGCCAGTGATTTAAAACGAGTAAAATTACCTGTCTGAAAAGATAACATGATATTTTAAAATCAAAGTTCCATCGATAAAATAAACTTCATAATTTTCAATAAAAAATTGATACTGGAAAGTGTAAAAAGCGTCCATGCTTCCTTTTTTACTTTCGATTCAATACTAGGAGCGCCCCTTCAAACTTTATCGGTCGGTGCAAAAATAGTTGTTTATTTACCCACGTTGTATTGAAATGAAAATTCAATTGCTATTTCTCGAGCTCTGCCTTTATTTAATTAAAATGAAACATTGAATCTTGTGAATATTTGTAGCTCCGCGTGTAGAGGGAATATTTATTTGCGAATATTCGATTTGTTGCTTTTTGAAAAAAATGAATCTGAATCCATATTTTTTTTCATAAAAACTGAACGAATGATACTGCGTATATTTGTATTGGGTCACTTTTTTATCGATGTATCTGTTTGTTTTATGCATTTATATAAAAAAATGTAAAATATGTATATAGTACTTTTTAAATAAAATCCATGCATCTTTTTGTTTAATGCATTTATATAAAAAAATGCTAAATAAATAGTACCTACTTTTCTCTAGTTAAAAAAGTTAAAAATGTTAACTACGTACGGTGGTAGATAATACACATCAGACAGTATTTCCATCACTTTCAGTCACCTTTTATTTCTAACGCGTCAGAAAGAGACATCAACAATACCCGAAGTGCAAAATAAAATGACGTGTTTGGTACAACAAGTTTTATCTGTCATGAAAACTGAGCCCGCATAAAAATAATAAAATATCATACTTTTAGGGCCGGCGCACATCTGACGGAACGCAGCTCAGAGCAATTTTGATTGTCATATTATTAGCGACATTGTTGTCCTTAGAATAATATCCATGTATTGATTCATGTAGACGCTTCGGTGGTCCGATGCTTTTTTGTTGTGTGTGAATATTATTCTAAAGCGGGCCAGACACACTAGATTATGCCTGACGGTTATGCTTGAACAGTTGAACTGTGTACGCATAATTGAACGTCTGTACCAAAATTTTGCTTGCGCAGGCAAAAAATTATATCATACACATGTTCAGTTATGCTTGCACAGTTTAACTGTTTGAGCATAACCGTCAGGCATAACCTAGCGTGTGAGGCCCGCTTAATGACAATAATGTCGATAATAATATGACAGTCAAAAATGCTCTGCCTTGCGCTCCGTCAGATGTGCGCCGGCCCTTAAAGTACATGAAAAATACATCACAAATACAGACTGAAATGAAAATGATTTTTAAAAACATGAAAACAGACACATCCTTTCATTCAGCCATCAAAACCGATTGAGTACCCGTATTCATTTATCAACTATGTTAATATTAATTTGATTCTCCATTTCTTTGAAATCACGTATACCTCAGTTCCCAAGTTAACTCATGTTATTTAATCCTTTATGAAATGAAAAGTTTTTTTATTCAGTACGTTCTATTATTTATGGATTTCAACAGAAATTCGAGTTTAATCGGAAATGAGGTTGGCTGATCTTTTGAAAACGCATTCATAATGAAAAATGTTTAATTAATTTTTCTTTTTCAGTTTTGTGGTTTTACGTTCCGCTTTTGTTTGCCTCGTGTCTGTTACTTACCATTGTTATGTAAATAATTCATAATTTAAAATTAAATCTAGCTAGCTTTTTTAATATTGTGAATTTATATATATCATGCATATCATGCATAACTGATATATCATGCATAACTGATATGGGGATACAATTTTTGTTATGATTTCGAACTTGGTCCCATAGTAAAAGTTGTTTGTTATCACGAGTACGTGCATATCAATTTCCATCGTTCACTAATTTAAAGTTATCCTATATTGTGTTTTATATGAAATTCTTCATAAGTTTTCATAATAGTTACTTTTAAGTAATTGAATTTTGGATCAATCAAAAGCACTTTCATTTGTTTTGCATTGCATTTTTACGTAATTCGATTTTCAAGGTTCTTTTATTTATATGACTGGTTTATACACATTTAACATGGATTCGCTGTCTGCACAAAATACGAGACACTGGTCGTTCCCAATATTTTTTATCTCTGGTTTTGCCCTACTTGAGATAGAAATAGTTATGTCTTAGAATATTTTGTCCCTATTAACCTAGTCAAAAAGTCAAAAAGTCTATAGGATTCTTCTGGAAGATAAATCAGAAGTGACAGCTACGTGATATCCGCGACATGCTGATCTCAGACAGTTATTTGTCTTTGAACATGGAAATGGCCGATAGGCGCTGCCTCAAGAGAATCACGGCAATATTATCGTCGTGCCACTCTCTATAGAGCCTCTCCACGCGGCAATATAACGATGCGATGCGACGAGTGGCAACGAGCGTGCGAAACGTCATAACATCGTCGCGAGCCCGTCGCGGCTCGCAGCGGGCTCGCTGTCAAATGCACCGTCATTTCATTTTTTTTTCTTTCACATGCTGTGATCAAGGAAATGCGGCGATTCCGTTACGAGTCGCCGCGGAAACGCTGCGATTCCGTTACGACTCGCGGCGATACGCGGCGAAATTATCGCTCGTTCGTGGAGATTCTCCGACGATACTTGGGCGGACTCGCCGCGATTCTCTCGCTCGTGGTGGCCTTAGTCCTGACCTAGTCAATCTATCCCGTTTAAAATCATTTCAATACTCAATACTCAATGGTTTATTGCTCCATAAAAACTTTACATAATATATAACAGCTTACAGCTAATTATATTGCAAAGGATTATGGACCCTGTTATAGGGCTCCGCAAAAGAAAGAAGGGAGGCTTCTATCTTTTTTATACTTACTTTTATAGGTACTTAGGTATCTATTTCTATTTAATTACAATTTTATTATCCTTATAGATTATAAATATTGATATATATTGTTATCTGTTTTATTATCATTTAAATATTCATTAATATTATAATAGCATTTATTTAATAATAAGTTTTTTAATTGTTTTGTGAATATCTTATCATTTTTTTCTGACCTTCATTTTCTGACCTTGCTCTAGAGGCATATAACCATTATACTTATTCCCAGCTTCTAAAACACTCTTGTAAAAGAGTAATTCGAACAAAAATATCAAGTTAACTTATTTTGACGGCCCCTAACTTTGAGTAATGTGGGTCAAGACGGCACGACCCTTTCCGTCATAAATTTTAAAACTGCTCTCGTCAGCCTTTGTTAGGTTACCTTCTAGACGTTTTCTATTGTCGTTTGAATTATAATGTCGGGAAATCTAGTTGTTCAATTTTGTAATGTATGAAAATGAATGTAATTTGTATGTTGAAATGAAAAAAAAATTTAAATTCTAGGTAGTTTCTATTAAATTTTAAGTAGATTTAAAGTAGCATTTTTATTTAACGTACCTATCTACATAGCATTTTAAGTAAAAGTAACTTTTATGTAATCATTAGTCAGAAAACTCATAGACATTGTACAACCCTTGTGATAAATATTGCCCTGAAATAATTGCTAGCTACAAATAAGAATACCTTGCTAATTAAATTTTTAACCTTTTTTAGTACTGTTTTGTGTTCCTGGCCAATAAAGAGTTTTTACCCGACTTCACCAGAAGGAGGGTTATGTTTTTCGAGAGCATGTATGTACGTTTGTATGTATAATTCTTTGGCACGATCTACGGCCTAAACGGCTTGATTAGGGTTTTCGAATACCCGACCTTTTTAGATACCCGGGTATCGGGTATGATTTTTTTAAATACCCGGGTAGACCCGGGTACCCGGGTATTCGCATTTCAGTGAAAAAAAGGATGAATTAATGAAAACAAATAAATAAATTTGAAAAAAACTGTTAGATCAGACAGAATGAAAAAAAGTTTTACATAATTGCTAGAGATGCGCCGAATATTCGTTTAGTATTCGGCATATTCGGCACCTCACCCGAATATTCGTATTCGGCTGGAATATTCGGTAAAAATGACCATTTATTCGGTTATTTTGTTTAGTAATAATTTGCTTGATAAAACACAATATTAACCTCAAATTAAATTATTTTAAACCAAGGAGCAGCCAATTGTATATCTTCATGTCCCATTTAGGTATTACAAGAGTTATTAGGAGATGATAAAATAAAGATAAGCTATTATGTGACACTTAAAGATTTAATTTAAGAAACCTAGACCACCTAGACCTAGACATTTCGCTCTACCTAGTGACAGTCGATGGCGCTCTTCTTCATAATCGTTACCTATTTGTTGAATCAAAAATAATCAAAATTGCTGTGACAGAACAACCGAATAGTTCGGCCGAACTATTCGGTTCGGTAGAGTTTCAAACCGAATAGTATTCGGTATTCGTTATTCGGCAAAACCCATATTCGGCGCATTACTAATAATTGCATAGAATATTGCTTGGTAGTAATTCAAATAAATTTAAAACAAACGGATAAATTACTTTTCATGTTATAAAGTTCATACCTACTTCAAAATTCGCAGCCGCGTCACGACGAAAAAAAAACAACAAACTGTGCTAATGCTAAATAACCCCTCACCACAGATCTCTAAATTCTCTGACCTTACAACTGTTATCTGTCATAACCTTACAACCAGTCAATTTCATAACATTTTTCCCCTTATTACAAAACCGGGTTTAAAGATAGTCCGACGTTAGTTATGGACAAAACGTCAAACTAAACGAACTAACGTTGGACTCGGACTATCTTTAAACCACGTTTTTTATTATGGGGGATCAAGTTTAAAACAAATAGTCCTTTGATTGACATTGCTTTAATCGTTTTCAGGCGTTATCGCGCTAAAACATAAAAAGTATTTTTGTCGGGTACCCGGGTACCCGGGTCGTTTGTACCCGGATCCAAATAGTATTAAATACCCGGGTATACCCGGCCCCGGGTACCCGGGTAGAAAACCCTAGGCTTGATGGATGTTGGCTTGAGAGGTTCATAATTTTACAGTGAGAGTAACACTGGGAAAGTACATTAATAACATAAAAAAATATTTTTAAACGCAGTCGGTTTTTTTTAAAAAAAAGGTTAAGTTAATATATTTGATTGTAACTAGTAGGTAATAAAGTTTAAAAACTTACCTCTTTCAATTTTAGGGTCACTATTAGCAGAATAGAGGGCCATAGCGGAGTCGTCCCTGTAGAGGTCCCCCACTTTGGCCTCACAGCGCAATATCGGGGCCCCCCTTTCGTAGTGGGCGGGCCACAGTTGAATCTGGACGTAAAGTTCGGCCCTGAAGAGGCCATCTGATGCTGCTGTTTGGTGGTAGGTCCCTGAGCCGACCTGTGGACAAGATTTTAATAAAATAATATTAATTTTAATAAAAAGGCCAAGTCAAAGAGTAGGTACCCTAAAACGGCGTGCACCTATGAGGTGACTAGTGAATGTGGATAAACGAAGAAGGTGTGTTTGGATCGTAGCAAATGCAGCGATGGTATAGAGGTGTATTAGTTACTTAAGTATGTATTTATGTACGTATGTAAGTAAGTAAGAAAGAAATATATTTATTCCCAGTCATAGATATAAGTACAAAAACAAAACAAAATTACTCGTACATATATGTTATGTACCTATGTACGTACCATGTATGTTTTAAATCATTGTTTTTTTGCCTAATGCGTCAGCCTATAGCTGAATAGCGGGATAGGCTGCCGTCAACTTCAATTTAAAGTAATACTTCAGTAGGCTATTTGACAGTGTTAAAAATAAAGTGTTAATTACTGTAATCAGTATGTAATATAAGTTTAAAAATGGTAATTCACTATCAAAAATTGAAAATAATTATTAATTTATGTAAAAATCCGTAAATAAAAACGCATATTTTCGAACGTTTGTCACGTGACACAAAACGATCCTGATTGGTCTGTAAACTTGCTTACGTCATTGGCCTGTAAACTTATTAACCAAATGTATGTGGGTGACATATCTAGCTAGATTAGTTACAAGTAAGTGACGTCACCAACGCCATATGGTCAAATTAGCATTTTAGCGCGCTAATTAAATATTGAACTTTTAAATTAATATCTTTCAGCAAATATGTACCAGAATTTAAAAAATACAACTTTTACTGGGTTTCTTAAACTCTACTGAATAGTATAAAATTGATTTAAAAAACCAGTCAAATAGTCTATTATCCAACCGAATAAACTGATTATAACTCAAAACCATAACTATACTACATGCATAACAAAAGAAGAAACATTTCCCTGCATCTCTAATTGCAAATATCCATAAACCTAAAAACAACAAAGCTAAAAAATACGACAAACAAAAAGAAACTCGTAATATAAATAGTTCATTGTCGAGATACGACAGCTAATCCGATAAAAACATCACAAGTATAGACAAAACACGATAAACTCAAGTAGAATATTACTCCACTCGAGCAATTTGTAAACATTATAAGTGCTTTCGCAAGTGCACAGGGTTTACAACTTTAACACATGTGATCTCAGATGTTTTTAGCGTATCACCGGTAGTGATATGAATTAAGAATTTACTTGCTTGCTTGCTGTATTTTCATTTATGTGTGATTGAGATATACTCGGTTTAAAGAAAGATTGGATGATAAAAAAAATATGCATGAAGCGCATTTGAGTGTTTTTTTATTGTTTTGTTTCATATTGCAGTTTTATTATATTAATCTATCAATGCTATCTTTTAATAGCTATATGATAATGATCATCGAGTATGGGGGTATGATACAAATTCTATCCCCCTTATTACAAAACAAGGTTTAAAGATAGTCCACGTTAGTTCGTTTAGTTTGACGTTTTGTCCATAGCCGAAACGAACGAACTATTTTTAAACCTCGTTTTGGATTAAGGGGGTATGGGTTTAACACCGAAATTACGGTTTTCGAGGAAAAAAGTAAACAGAATTTTCAAAAATCAAATTTTGCACGATTTAACCATTTAATTGACTTTCTAGTCAAATAACACGTATTACTATTATTAATCAGGCTAAAAATATCTCCTAAGCAAGGCCGATAGCAGTAATTAAATATATATGTTACCGGAAATGTATGTAATCCGTCATTGTATACAATTCCTATGAAATGTATGTAATTCCTAAAATGGCACGGAAATGGGTGAATTAATTGAATCTATCAGCTCACAAATTAAACAGAAAAAATAAAATCAAAGATAAAATTAAGCCAAAGAAGCACTTTAATACTACAGCAGTAAATATCAACAGCACAAACTCAAGGTAAACAACATACATAGTCTTTCTGGGGGGCTTAGCACGGCGTGCCGCGACAATTATCTCACGCATGCTGTCCTTATCACATTTAAAACTATAGACAGAGACGTAAGCGTGACAAACGCATGACAACGTCTTGTCACGGAGTGCCATGCTAAGCTAGCTGAAGTTGGTTGCGACGGAAAAATACGGGTAGAGGTTTCGTGCGAATTCAATTGTTTAAAAATAGAACACTTAGACGCCAGAACACACAGTGAAACGCAAATGCAACGCAACTGAAACTGCTAGTTACTTTTGAGTTGCATCGGAGTTTCTGCTATAGACTTCCTTAGAAAACCAAACATGACGCAACTGAAACGAAAAGTTTCAAACTAGATGCGTCGTGTGTGGTTTTCTAAGTTTTTCTTAGTTTATAGCAGAAACTGCGATGCAACTCAAAAGTAACTAGCAGTTTCAGTTGCGTTGCATTTGCGTTTCACCGTTTGTTTTAGCGCTTAGGGCTCTTTGCACTATTTACAGATAAAATTCATCTGACAGATATTTTAAACCTGTTACTGTCTAAAACAGTGACTTGTTTGATACGTGCTAATACAGCATTTTCACAAAATATATTTATTTATTTATTTAGTTTATTGTAAGAAGATAATACATAGAGACAGAAAAAAAGAGAAGTTATACAAAAGGTACAGCATATATATTATAAAATAAATTTCTTCCTGCAGACCCCACAAAGAAAGAAGTGATAGCATAAAGGCAGGGTAGTCACTTAACCTTCAATAAACAATAAATATATAAGTATAAACCTACACATATATATTGGATAAATACACATACATAAATATTATAATAATATAATATTATATTTTTTGTTTGAAATGTAAAAGAATAAGGAATAAGTAGATTAATTTTTTTTTATTTAAAACGTTTTCAGTTACCCCTTAGGTATGTTACCCTACGTCTAGTATCAATATTTGTATTTGATTACCAAACACCTTATACAAACATTATGTCACATATTTTGCAAAATTACTTATTTGTATTCCTAAAGATATCCTTTCGCCGTTCATCTAAATAACTATCTCACATGTTCCTGTGTGAAAAGCACGCATCGTTTGAAAAATGCTGCGCTTCAAAAAGAACTATGCATACTTGAATTACGAGGTATTTCCCTTTACAGCGAACTGCGTTGGGTGAAGAATTCTCGTCGTATATTTCAACAATTCTTAATAATAAGACTGCACGAAGTAACTTCAAATATTTGATTTAATAAACATACGGAAGAACATAAAACGGGTTCTAAATATGAAATTGTTTGAAGAAAGCAGCTTTTGTTCTGTTTGTTTCATTAATTTTGTTTGTTTGTTTGTACACTCATTTCGTAATCTTATGGGGTGTGTATATTGATTCATATATGTTAGGCTGTTGTGGGTGGAGTAACCACCATCTTTGTCTTACTTTTGTTTTCAATTTGACTACTTTTTACACGATTTATATTAGCTTCACTTGTAACTAAGTAACTATGTATGTAAACAAATCTTGGAGTCTTAATTTGACCCACTTCCCGGTCTTTGAATAGGATGAAATTTTGCACACGTTCTGAGTTCTGATGACAATACAATAATTATGATACTTCCGGACTGACCTGATGATGGAGCATATTTAGTGCGAGCCAAAGCTTGTTTAAGTTTTTTAAACTACCTATTTTATCTTTCACTTGAGCTGTAAGTAGATACAATCCTTTTTTCTTCTGTTCTTAGCAAGATATTGTATTGGTGCGTATAGGTACCTCGTTTGTGTGATTATGAAAAAAATATGCTGTTAATAAACTGCTACATTTAATTGTAATATTTTCAATAACTGTGTTTACCTATTTGTGTAATGTGGATAGATTTTATTGAAATATGATTTCAGATTTTAGATTGATTTTAAGATAACAAAATGTTTTCTATAAATCGATCTTAAATAAATTTAGGAATGATTTTAGATTTTTTTTAGGAATTCTGAGAAGAAAACATCAAATCTCTTTTGTTTCAGCAGGTAAAAAAAAGTTCTTTTACAAAAGAATTCCACAACAAAGCAACGCAAAGAAAACACTTAACACTTAAAATTTTGAATAAGTAACGTGGTAACGTCCCAAATCCTGGTTTTAGACGTCATTCTAGCTGAAACAAAATCCGAGGAAAGAGGATATGCAAATTAAAACAAAAATATCAGCTATCCTGAACAATAAGCTAGGCGAGAGCTCCGACGGAAGATCCACAAAACGCGAAGCTTTGTGAGCATTAAAACTTGCCACTACACTATAGAATTCTCGTTGAAAACGGCTCCAACCAGAGAACTTATTTAAAGAGTTTACTTTGCACGTAAAGTATTAAATTTAAATGTTAATGCACACTTTGTAGCGTGCCTTCGGAGCCAATTTCATAGAATTTTAACATAAATTGAATGCGCATTAAGGCGGGATGAAATTGAAGGGGTTTAAAAGCGGATGAAAGTTTTATAACCAAAGCAGGTAATTTTGTAATACGCTTTGGAGGAAAAATGTTGAAATATGAACATAAAACGAAACGCAGCGCTACGCGCGCCTCTGGTGGACACCGCGCGTACTTTCTAACAGCTGACTGTCACTTGTTCGATTCCTTTGTTAGATCTCTGTAACCGTTTTCTCTTATTCAGTTAATATACTAGTAATTACTTAAACTATTAGTTTTATTTACTTCAGGTTATGGGCAAATGACCCGTTAAAGTCATAAAAGTAAAAACTTCGTTAGTAAAGTACCGATACTAGTACCGCGAAGTAGGTTTCTCTGATTTTTAGGTAGCCACCGTTATTACTCAGCATATTTTTGAATTTGCTCCGAAGAATAAATGGCTATGTCGAATAATATTCATATAGAAAAGCTGAAGGGAAGAGAGAATTACAATACATGGAAATTCGCCGTGCAAACATATTTGCAACATGAAGATCTGTGGGAGACAATTGAACCTACCAGTGAAAAACCAATTGATGCGAAGTTAGACCTGAAGGCAAAGTCCAAGATAATTCTTTTAGTGGATCCGGTAAATTATATTCATGTGCAAGAAGCAATAACCGCAAAAGAGGTATGGCAAAATTTAATTAACGCATTTGAAGATTCAGGCTTAACAAGGAAAGTTGGGTTACTCCGAGATTTAGTCAATACTACACTGGACAGTTGTTCAAATATTGAAGAGTATGTGAATAAAATAGTAACCACAGCACACAAACTGAGAAATGTAGGATTCAAGGTCGATGATGAATGGTTAGGTACTCTGATGTTGGCCGGTTTACCCGAGCAGTACAAACCTATGATAATGGGACTGGAAAGCTCCGGTGTAAAGATAAGTACTGATTCCATCAAAACTAAACTTCTGCAAGAGGTCAAGGAGTCAAACACTTCCGTTCTTTACACAAAGCATAAAACTACCCTCCGTAAAAACAATAATAATGAACAAAGGAAACCTACAGGCCCCCGTTGCTACAATTGTAACAAGATTGGACATTTGAGTAAGTTTTGTCAAAGCAAAAGGAAAAGTAATGAAACTAATAATAAAGGTTTTGCAGCAGTTTTTTTAACAGCACAAGAAGAAATAAAAGATGTGGAATGGTATGTGGATTCCGGAGCCTCTTTACATATGACAAATAAATCTGACTGGTTGTATGATGTCAGGGCAGCTCCGATACAACAAATAAAAGTTGCTAACAATACAGCAGTCACCGTGAAGCAAATGGGAAATGTTAATTTGGATGTCTTAAGCGAAGATGGTAAAATAAATCACATACAGGTGAGAGATATTTTATATGTTCCACAATTAAGTACAAATCTGTTATCTGTCAGTCAGTTAGTAAAGAATGGCTGTCAGGTGATATTTAATAAAACTGGCTGTAATATTTATAATAAAGAAAAACAATTAGTAGCAACGGCAAGGCTCAGTAACAACATGTATAAGTTAAATATTGCAAAAGGAAATGCATTAATTTCAACTTATGATGCTCAGAATATAGAAATTTGGCACCGTAGAATGGGACATCTTAATTATAATGATGTTAAAAGATTGCCATTATGTACTGAAGGAATAAACTTATCAAAAACTAATGATAGTAACAATAATTGTATTCCATGTTTAAAGGGCAAGCAGAGTAAACTTCCTTTTAAAAATGTTGGCTCGAGGGCTACTGCACCACTTGAGTTGATACACTCAGACTTATGTGGTCCGATGGAGACACCATCTATGGGTGGAGCCAGGTACTTCATTACTTTTATAGATGACTATTCTAGAAAAGTAAATGTTTATTTTCTGAAAAGTAAAACAAATGTGAAAGAAGTATTTGAAGTCTATAAAAATGAAATGGAAAATCAGTTAAATTTAAAAATAAAAATACTTCGCACTGACAATGGCTTAGAATATTTAAATAATCAGCTTTCTAAATACTTGGCAGGCAAAGGCATTAAGCACCAGACAACTGCACCGTACACACCAGAACAAAATGGACTTGCAGAGCGAATGAATCGTACACTACAGGAACGTGCCAGATGTATGTTGTACGATGCTGGGCTTTCGAAATGCTATTGGGCAGAAGCAGTAGAAACAGCTGCACATATTATAAATCGTTCACCTATCCGATCTCTTGACTATGTGACACCACTGGAGAAACTGACAGGTATCAAACCTAATATTTCTCATTTAAGAATTTTTGGCTGTAAAGCTATGGTACACATACCGAAAGAGAAGAGACTAAAGTGGGATTCGAAGTCTACCGAAATGATCTTTCTTGGTTATTGTGAAAATACCAAAGGATATAGATTATTGAATCCACTCACACAGAACATAACTAAAAGTAGAAATGTAATTTTTATTGAAGACTGCCAAGGTAAAGGAACACAAAAATCAAGTACAGATATAAATAAGAATGAAACAATAGAAATATCTATGCAATTAAAGGAAATAGAACAAACAGAAGACACTGAAGAAAGCTCCAGCTCTCACGTCGATAATGATACAGTTGATCAGAATTTACAAGATTCACCCAACTCCGATGATAGCTTCGAATCAACAGTAGAAGAAACTAATCAAGATGAAACATATATACCTACTGATGAAAGTATATTAGACAGTACAGGTGCTCCTACAAATCGCTACAACTTAAGACCACGCAGAAGGCAAACAAAACAAAACAATGAAGTAGAAATTAATTATGTATGTTTGGCTTTAGGTCAGGATCCTGTTACTGTAGAAGAAGCTATGTCAAGTTCAGAATCTAGTTGTTGGAAGAAAGCTATGGAGGAGGAATATAACTCATTAATGAAAAATAATACATGGATTCTATGTGATTTACCTAAAGATAAGAAGGCTATTTCCTGTAAGTGGGTGTATAAGACAAAAAGGGATGAAAAGGGTAACATTTCAAAGTTCAAGGCGAGATTGGTAATTAAAGGATGCGCACAGAAAAAAGGATTGGATTACAATGAAGTATATTCTCCGGTAATCAGGTATTCCTCATTGCGCTATTTACTTGCATGTGCGGTAAAATATAATCTAAATATTGACCAAATGGACGCCGTTTCTGCCTTCCTACAGGGTGATGTAGAAGAGCTTATTTACATGAAACAACCCCAAGGCTTTGAAGTAAATAATACTCAGGTATGTTTATTGAAAAAATCTCTATATGGATTGAAACAAGCCAGTAGGCAGTGGAATAAAAAGTTAGATAAAGCACTTAAGGAAATTGGCTTAAAACAGTCTTTGCTTGATCCTTGTATTTACTACTACATAAAGGATGATGTAGAAATTAATTTCTTAGCTGTTTATGTGGATGATTTAATATTATTCACAAGTAGTGAAGAGAGAAGGAACTATATCAAGAAAGAGTTATTTAATAAATTTGAAATGAAGTACTTAGGAGAATTAAAATATTGCTTGGGTTTACATGTACAAAGAGACAGGCAAAATGGTATGCTTAGCGTTGACCAAAAGCAATACATAAGAGATATTTTAAATAAATTTGGAATGTCAAATTGTAATAGTGTAAAAACACCAATTGACCCGAAGACTAAATTTATTTCTAATAATGAAGAAAATACAAGTGTTGACATAACACAGTATCAAGAAATTATTGGATCTTTATTATATTTATCGCAGGGCACTCGACCGGACATTTCATATGCTGTAAACACTCTAAGTAAATATAACTCCCGACCGGAAATGCAGCATTTGTTGGCGCTAAAAAGAATCATGCGATATCTAAGATTTACAGAAAATTATGCATTAACTTATAAACGAAATATTGAAGAGAAATCAATTCATGGCTATTGTGATGCAGACTGGGCTAGCAACGAAGAAGATAGAAGATCATGTACAGGCTATGTGTTCTTATTTCAGGGTGGTGCAATCACGTGGAACTCACGCCGACAACAAACAGTTGCACTATCCACTACCGAGGCTGAATACATGTCTTTATCCAGCTGTACTCAAGAAGCTATGTGGCTGAGGCAAATGCAAGAAGAGTTTTGGCCCTACCTGGCTAAAATACCTGTTGTTATTATGTGTGATAACCAAAGTGCTATTAAACTTGCAGGTACTGAAAACTATCATTCTAGGTCCAAGCATATTGACATCCGACATCATTTTGTACGCGACAAAGTACAAAATAAGAAGATTGATATCAAATATATTCAGTCTACTGATATGGTGGCGGACTCGTTAACTAAAGGGACTCCACAACAAAAACTGGACTACTGCTCAGCCAAAATGGGTTTATGTTCAAGGGAGGATGTTGAAATATGAACATAAAACGAAACGCAGCGCTACGCGCGCCTCTGGTGGACACCGCGCGTACTTTCTAACAGCTGACTGTCACTTGTTCGATTCCTTTGTTAGATCTCTGTAACCGTTTTCTCTTATTCAGTTAATATACTAGTAATTACTTAAACTATTAGTTTTATTTACTTCAAAAAAGGAAACAAAATGTATACAATGTTATCTTTGAGACCCTTATTTAATATATAAAACATGTTAATGACATTTTGAATTAAATAAAGGTAACCCCACAATATGCGGTTAGCCGGAATGCGGTCAGCCGTCCGGCTAACCGCAATCAAAAATGTGTACGATTAAAGTAGTTTTTATCCGCTGCGCACTGCGATGCGATTGCGGCTAATATACCTACAGTTAACTGGACGGCTGGCCGCATAGTGCGGGGAGCGCTAAAGCGTTGAGTAGGTTAGTGTAACGTTTAATCTAATTATATAACAGCTTGAGTAATCTCTATAGTTCATAAAGAATAAATAAATATCGCTGTAATTTTATCGGGCATCTTCCCTTAGATGATATAAGACTTTTTGAGGTTGCAATTTATGTATAACAATATGTAGTATTAGTAGTAAGTGAATACGTAGTTATTTTTTTCATATTTTGTGTGATTTACTATAATAAATGCATAAGACTTCGCGGGTAGCCCCGTCATATATGATGCGGTTCACTATAATTAAACTATATGATTTATGAATCAGAAATCAGAATCAGAAAACTAAGATTTAATTAAAAAATGAAAACAAAAACAAAACAGAATAATAAAAAAGTATTCGTAAAAGATAAAAGAGATTTAAGAAACAAAGAATAATGCATAAAAGTTGGAAAAATGTGAATAGTAACAGATGTTGTGGCAACAGACAAAAGAGTTCCTGAAAGTAATACCACACTTTTAAACATTGTTTCCTTAGTTTTATTTATGAATAAGAATTGAATGGAATTCTATAAATATAATATTAAACACGAAATTGCTCTGTTTTTCCAATATCAGCCCGAACTTCGGCAAAACTGCTTTTTGAATGGCAAAACATACAAAAATATACATTACACATTATTCACTTATATTCACTTATTCAATGCTGAATTTCGGGTATTTATTTATATTTTATTTTGAAGATAGTTACTGCCGCTGGATCCCTAGTACTTTTTGAACATCTTTGCCTATATCACGATATGATTGTTAGAGTGCCTGCAAAACTATGTTTTTTTTTAAATATTTTTTAAATCTTGACATAAGCAAGTGCTCAAAAGGACGGCAAAAAAGAGCAGAGTGGAGTAGACTCCACTGACAAGAGCGACGTTCTTAAACGATGACGTAAGTAATGAATGAAGACAACTAAGCAAAAGGTTATTTAAAAATCATCTAAATAATCAGTCCATATCTTACAAAAAAGGTATATTTTCATATACATTTTATATATTTTGTTTTAAAGTATACTTACAGAAATATCATTAATGAAGAAGGCCAACTCGGGCGCAGGTCGGCTCGGTCCGGACGTGCAGTTGGCTCGCAGCATGTCACCGGGTGTAAAGTAATGTTGGCTAGTCTGGATTGTTGGCGATGATGGTGGTAGCACTGCAATAAAAAGTTTTTTAAGAAAAGATTGTTCGTAATTACGAACAAAAATATATCCAAAATATTTTCAAATTATTTTTTAAACTCATAGTTGTCACGTTAAACAATTCTAACTGAAAAGTGACTGTAATAAAATAAGCTGATTTTAAAGAAAAATGCTGGTTAATTTGTTTTGTTTAAAACTTCAACTGTATAGCCTGACTAAATACAAACAAAAGCTGTTATTGTAAAAATTAGGACATACAGGCTACGATTATCTTTTTTAAAAGTTGGGTTATATAAATTAAGCTAGCCTGTTTTTACCTTTTAAATAGTGGAATATGTAAATGCAATAAGTATAACAAATTCCAATTTAAAAGAATATTCATCAATGAACAATAGATACATAGATATAAATACTTTTTTGCACACAAAGAAAGACAAAACTTAGGACTATAACCAACGGCGGATCCAGGGGGGGGGTCATGGGGGTCATGACCCCCCCTGAGCTGGTTCCAGGACTCAGATGAACCACTAATTGAACTTATTTATTTTATTTATACATTGTAAAGACGCCTCTTTCAGACGCGTCCGATAATTTGCGACCACTTAACCAGTACGGGCCGAAACATATTTCCGCGTTGTGACGCCGCAACGCAAGAATTGGCGGAAAAGAAGTGGCGGCAGAGGCGTGGTGAGCGGCGCAGTCGTGTTTAAAAAAAAACTGAATAATAACTTCTTGATAACGAAAAAGCAATCAGTTACCTACAAACAATGACAGATACACGACTATTGGTGGATAAATCCACAGTCAAAAATCACCAGGAACTGGCTACATACCATACGACAATAAACCGCTCTTTTTAGCAACGTCACAACGCCGTAACGCAAACTTCAAGCTTCAAAAAAACGCCGCCGCGCACCACTGCTGCCACTGCCGTTTTATACAAACTAAAGCTATCGGCCCGGCGGCCTTATTTGCTCCAAAATGCTTAAAAATTAGGCCGCCGGCCTACGGCCGGCGATTTTGTTGTGTTTTCACCGTTTGCAGTTGCGATTTCGGCCTTAACGTCTAGCGAGACGTATCTTCAATCGGAATCGGAACGACTAAAATTCAACTCATTCTTGTTTTAAGTTGAAAAAATACAATTTCTTTTTATGTGACCCCCCCCCTGGCGCCAAAGCTGGATCCGCCCTTGACTATAACGTTGTGCGTAAATATCACTAAAAGTGATCTCTTCAAGATAACCTTAAGAGTAAAACACGTTTAAGAAGACTGAAGAGGAAAAGGTACTGGTCGAATCAAAATAAGTAAAGTAACTACTTACTTGAACTTATTGATAATAATTAAACGTACATATAATAAGTAAAAAAAAGAAAAGAGAAGAAGATAATAGAGAAGTAGTATACCTATTGTAACGGAAGGAAAGCTATAAAAATAACAAATAAACTTAACTTTCGCTTCTTATATTATTGACCACGAAATAACTAACTTAAAATTTAAACAACAAGAACATAAAAAACAATAACAATGATAATAATAATGAAAATGACAAAGACACAGAACGTAAGAAACTATATATGCAAAAACACGTCAAAATATAAAAGGCATTCAAAAATATTTACTTATTTACGAAGGAGCTCCCGACACCTATATTAAGTACGTAAATAAAAATAATGTTCTTACCAACAACTTCCATGATGCTGGACACAATCGACGTGGCGAAGGATGGAGCGTCCGCTGTGACCTCGCAGCTGAAGTTACCAGAAAGGCCGAAGCTCACCCTGGTGAGGACCGCTACGCTCTGGTTGGATCTGGCTAGCTGTTGGCAAAAAAAAAAGTGTTGTTAATAGATATCAAAGGTTAGAAATCATTTCTGGCGTATAATAAACATCCTACTATAAATTTTTGCGCCGATGGAAGGTTGGCTGTATGTGAGGATGCTTGTTATACTTTCATGTAAAAACTAATGAACAGATTACAATGAAACTTGGCAATATTGTAGCTTATACCTATTCTATTGGAGTAACATTAGAGTTGTTACTCTTATAGGCTATATAAAATATATGGCGTTTGTTTTTTTAAACGACTTCAAAAAAATGGATGAGTTTCTCAATTCGACGGTATATATTTTTTTATGCTTTTTGTAACGACTCTTTCGCTTCATCCACGACTGTATACTTGTATGGCTCTTCATAGATTTTAGTAATCCCAAAACATAATCACTAAAAACCAATCAAGCGCATAATTAAGTCTGTAAGATAACCTAAAACCGTTAATCCCTTTATCGAAACGTATCTCCTCAAATAATCAAATTACGCTTCTCACTTTTAAACCTGCTACAAGCCCTATCATACCAGCTCACCCCTTACGTAACAAGATTACCCAAGATAAAGTCAAAGCTAATGCGCTTCAAGGGAATCTCTAACAAAAATGGGTAAAAACGGCTAAAATGGGGTAAAGGATGGTACAAAACGGCCCATTGGACTATTATCACAGTAGGCTTGAGAAATAAGAGCTCGTGATAAAACGCTCGGATTTATGAACATCTGCTAAGAAACGGTTGGAAAAACGGGTCTCGAGAAGGTTCCGTATTATTTGAGACTATTTGTTTAGCAAAGTGGTTTGTTGTTTCAATTTTTGGTTCGGTTTTTTAGGGGTTGATGCTTTTGTGTTGGAATAAAGTGTGTAGTAAAGGAATCCTTTGTTCTCCAGTTCAAAATAATAAACAAAAATAAAGGGGGCTACACCCCACTGCTCGTATATGTACTTCCTATAACGAAGTCTGTGGAAAGGTACAGGACATAGATATATTCCTTATTTCTTTACATATCTATAAAAGTAAATTGCTGAAACACTTTGATTCTAATTCTAAACAAACTCCAAATAATTAATTAACATATTGATCTCATTTATATTTGTAGTTATAGTATTTTATGTTTGAAAAACTTTTATTATTTAACATAGTTACTAAAAAGTTTTTATTAATGTTGTGTATGCTTGTAATTGGCAGACATATATAGCCAATGTGCCAATACTCAATAAATGTTTTTAAGTTAAAGTTAATTATATATGTATTTGCTGTTAGCGTACCATAAATAAATAAATAAATAATGAAAGCAGAGATAGAACTGGGAAAACGACTCCACTCAGTATAGGTATGTCATGTCACTGTGTGTCACTCTATGCGTCAATGACATGAGCCTGATTTTCAGTGTATCCATGTGTATGTAATATGAAAAATTGAAGGCCAAAACATACCGGATCCGTATGCGTTGCGTATGCGTAGACGTATGCGTACCTCTGAGTTGTAATGTATGGAACTGTCACCGCCTGCGTTTACGTCTACGTTACGCGTACGCATACGCATCCGGTGTGTTTTGGCCTTAAATGGTAAACGTATGTGATTTTTTTGTATATTTTAAAGGTTCACTTTGTATTTTTTTACCGTACTTTCATAAAAAAGTTTTTCATCAAAATCATGACGTCAAACAATATTTTGTATTCCCCCAAATATAAAAATTAAGTACGTTATTCCATTTATTTATCGTTTCTCATTCATATTGATAAGAATAAAGGAGCGATAAAAATCGAGAATGTTCTGCTGATGCAACCCATTCTTTATATTTACGACCAAAAGACGGAAATGCTATTTGCTTGTTTATGGAACCCTAAAATAAAAGTAACTTTCTACCTTTCGATTATGCTAGTGTTGTTTATCGATTGTGTACAGTCAGCATCATAAGTTGATTAACACATTCAGATTTTCAAAAGTAATATACACCTTTATTAGACATAAAACCTTACTTATTTCTCTTATTTTGAACCTTATTGGATTTTCATTTAACTGTGGAGCATTTTTGCTAAGCGATTTTCGTCAAATAATGGTGTATTTTAGTTTTGAAAATCTGAATGTGTTCATCGACTTATGATGCTGACCGTACTATCGATTGACTATCGATACTCGTTTTAAACTAATGATATCGATAATCAGTACATACTACGAGTATTTTAAACAATACCTTTAATTTTATATACAAAGTGTACCTAACTAGAAAAGTGTACCAAATAGAAGTTCTGGATGGATTAAAATAATGGTTTTTTTTACTTTCTTTCGTATTGTTTGATCACCTCATTCATTTAGCAGGAGATTCCAATTTTTAAACATCTTATTAAGATTCGAAAACGTTTTTTAATTTAATGAGTGATATAGGTGTTTTTATTTCAACTTGTTACGTTAAAGTGGAGTTCAATTATAACGCTATTATTTTTAGGTTTTTTGACAAGCTCAAAGAACCCTTAAAAGTAGTTGCTAGTTGCCTGGGGGTATAAAATACGTGAAAATTGTGCAGAACACCCCCACGACTGTTGTTTCGTTGACCCACTTACATAGATATTGTAAGACACACGTGATTTATTGCAGAAGTAAGATGCATAGATAATATGTTTAGAGCTTGCAGTTTTGGTGTTAGGAGTTAGATATTCCTTTTTTAAAATGGCAAGGGCTACTGTGAATTCTACTAATGTCAAATGAACCTAATAAGCTTATAACCTATAAATAATTAATAGGTATATTCTAAAATTATAAATGACAATTAAGTATCGTTAAAATGTCAGGATGCTTGTTACTCTTTCACCAGAACAGAAATTTATAAAACTTTGCACTTAGTTATATGAAATTTTATAGTCATATTTGAAATCTACGCCATTTTTTCTATATAAAAAGTGAAAATTTTATTCTAAAAGTCTATTGTATACTTCGTGGTATGAAAAAACATGTTCAAATTTTCAAACGCGTTTTTCTCAAAACTACAAAAAATGCGTTACTGTGTTCTTAATTTGTGCGGCACAGTAGTTTTACATTATCGTAAAAGCACATGGGCTATATTATATGTATAGATATATAAGTATAATTGTAAGTTAATTTTGTAAAATTTTTAACGAAGTCACAGGCATGTTCAAGTTTGTTCATATTTTTTTTTAGAATTATATCAAGTTATTAAATAATAATAATAATTGAAATTAAACCTTAACATAATCAACAAAAGCGTCCAAACTCCGAAACTATGTGGATAATAATTTGAATGCACTCAACGAGGAATGCCAATTACTAGTTCGATCTAAATTCCGAGGCGGACCCAACAAAGGGATGGAAAGATAACAATTACAGTACATTACCGATTATTTGAGCGCATTGGAGCGGAGGTGCGCTGTATAAACAGCAATGTGGTGTAAGTTAGGAGATTTAGTCGACATTTTGATATAGAAACATGATTTGACTCATTAGATAGAGAGCTAGTTAACTTTAATTAGGTCGTAAAAGCCCGTATACTAATAAAGTGTTTTTGCATTGACGTAACAAAAAAGAGCAATCTATATTTATAATATTAATATTTTAAATGGGCCTCTCGTTCTTTCATTGAAAAACGAAACGTTGTTATACGTGACACTCACTCTCTCCACATTTTCAAACGGAAAGTTAAAGAGCACTATCTTTCCTTATCATAGAGAATACAATATATATTTATATAAATTATAATATTTATGTATGTGTATTTATCGAATATATATATGTGTAGGTTTATACTTATATATTTATTGTTTATTGTAGTGACTATCTTGCGTTCATGCTATCACTTCTCTCTCTGTGGGGTCTGCAGGAAGAAATTTCTTTTAGAAATATGCTGTACCTTTTGTATAACTTCTCTTTTTTTTCTGTATCTTTGTATTATCATCTTACAATAAACTGTTAAATAAATAAATAAAAAAAAAACGGAGCGTTATTTTAAAAGGAGATAGTTGAAAGGATGCAGGTGGCAATGAATCTGTAGCACTGGAGAATCATTGTAGAGGCTTATGCTCAGCAGTGGGCAGCTATAGGTTGAGTTGATGTGATTTTACAGTTTGAAAGTGCTTCTTAAAGTGCGCCTAATTCAAGCCCCTAAGTCGGCTAATTTAAAACAGCCGCAGTTGTGTGTCGGCAGACTATCAATTGCAATTTTTGACACATGTAGTATTCTGCTAAATGGGTCATACAGACATAAAAAACAAAAAATGTCTCTCCTGTTCCCGAAAGTTAAGGACACTGGAAGCTAATTTCTGAACTTAATGCATATCCGCATAATCTGTGCCTGATGTAAATTTGGCCTGTATAAACATTTTGAGGATTAGATGCTCCGGTATCCTTAATCATCAGGAACAGGAAAGACAATTTTGAACCTAATTCTGTGTATGACACAAATAGGGCTTGATAATTTACTTGATAATGGGGCTAAATATCATTGATTGCGATCGGATGTGTCAAAAATGACATCACTCTCATTTACATTCTCAACTGAGAATATTCTGCCTCTACGCTTTTTATACTCAGCTTCAACAAAATCACAAATCACGAAGCCATGAGCTTATTCCAAACACTAAAACTCTATATTAGGATTCCAGATTCGGAATTTAATTAATACAGAAGGGAACTAAAGGTAAATATTAATCTGTACAATGCAAAATGATGAATGGTCGAAATCCTTTGTCATTCTGTCACTAGTTGTTAATTTCACTAATTGCTGTCCTGTCGTAGCAAGTGGAGGGAAGTGGTCTCTGCCTACCCCTGGTGGGAAAGAGGTGTGACGGATATTATAGCAATACTAGAGGCTGCCGGCAACTTCGTACGCATTTATCGTCTTATTTTGGAAAAAAATCATGTTATCGCATAACAATATAGCCTATTATTTATTTATTTATTTATTTATTTTTATTTAACAGTTTATTGTAAGATGATAGTACATAGAGACAGAAAAAAAAGAGAAGTTATACAAAAGGTACAGCATATTTCTAAAAGAAATTTCTTCCT
Organism: Anarsia innoxiella; assembly: GCA_947563765.1. Lineage (NCBI taxonomy): Eukaryota > Metazoa > Arthropoda > Insecta > Lepidoptera > Gelechiidae > Anarsia > Anarsia innoxiella. The sequence goes on from OX387402.1 coordinate 1,752,397, forward strand.
GCAGACCCCACAGAGAGAGAAGTGATAGCATGAAGGCAGGATAGTCACTACAAAAGCCTATGTGTTATTCTGATGTGCAAGCTACAATATTGTAAAGTTTCATCAAAATCTTTTCAGTAGTTTTTGCGTAAAAGAGTAACAAACATCCATCCATCGTTTCAAACTAGTTGAAACTTTTCGTTTGAGACAGAAACTTCGATGCAACTTAAAAGTAACTAGCAGTTTCAGTTGCGTTGCATTTGCGTTTCACCGTGTGTTCTGGGTCTTAGTTTTGCTCATATTTATGGCTAACATGATACCTACATCTATTAAAACTTAGGTGTTTTTGCCTATGTTGTCCCGCAGCTGGGCAAAAGCCACTCCCACGCTTCTCCACTAGGTACGGTCAGCATCAAAAGTCGATGAACACATTCAGATTTTCAAAAGTCATTTACACCATTATTAGACGTAATACCTTAATTATTTTCCTTATTATGAACCTTATTGGACGTTCATTTAACTCTAGAGCATTTTTGCTAAGCAATTTTAGTCAAATAATGGTGTATTTTACTTTTGAAAATCGGAATGTGTTCATCAACTTATGGTGCTGACTGTACCTACCTATTTTTAGCTTGTACCTAGATAATATTAGTAGGATTTTTTAAAGATTTTATAAATAGCAAAGCTTTTGAGAAAAGTAAGAAGAAAAGTCTTTTCCATAATCTTTAAAGGCTCTACAAAATAAGATAACGCCTTCAAAACACCCAAAACAAGACTAAACGTTATACAAATTACAACTCATAACAGTTCAACAGGTAAAATATAAATAATCTCGCTTACGTAATTTTTTTCGAGGGGTGGCACATGAAATACGGGGCAAGGCGCACCCCATTTACGACGGAGATTTTTCTGTCCCCTTCCCATCTTATGTTGTACAGAGAGTTTTACATTAGATATAACAAATTGCTAGGCACGATTTCATGTTTAGGGCGACGTTCTGCTTGGAGCAATGCTATAATAAGTAAGAGAACGAGATTCCGGAAGTGTCTGACCTAACTTACAGTTAGATGGATAAAAAACTTATCTACACACTGAAGCCGCCGGATGTTTTGACAGCTGCCATTCGTATGATGTAAAGCCGCCGGCCTAGCCCGGCGGCATGCCGGCGGCTTTGGTGTGTAGGTAGCATTAGGTTCTCAATTGTTTCTCATGTGCTTTCAACACCTGCGTATTTGTGTAAAGGTCACTAGGGACGTTTGGCAGGTATCGGATGAGGAATCTCGTTCTATAATAAATAAATCCTATAAATATTATATACGTTAATGTCAATGTTTGTGCCGATGGATGGATGGATGTTTGTTACTTAATCACTTAAAAACCACCAGACAGATTTTAATGAAATTTTACAATTACTTAGTTTGGACATCAGAATAACACATAGGCTATATTATTTTAAGATATTGTGTTTATTTTCTAAGGTATGAAGATAAATGCGTACGAAATCGCGCGCAGCCTCTAGTATGTAATAAAAGTAATAATAAATATGCTATAATAAAAATACCTAAAGTTATATGGAACGTGGAAGGCGGCTAACTCGCAATTTTAGAGAAGTTTCTTAACCAACTGCAACCACGCTGAGACTGTACATGCGTAAGCGCCTAATATGAGGTCAAAACTGCAGATTTAACTGCCTAACATGTGTAATCATTTTACCTATACTCTTCGGTGATTTATGATAAAAAAATATGGGAAAGGCAATTATGGGTAAAAATTTTAGGCCTAATTAGCATTATGCAAAAAGATGATTATGCCAAAAAATGCGTTTAGTGATTATGTCTAATATTCTTATGCAATCTAATGGTCTATCTACACACATCCGGGCTGTTTCCGGGACGTGTCAGGGAAAAAATATCATTCCATATATTTTCTATGGATTCGTTTACACACGTTGTCATGACGACGTATTTTTTTCCATCCTGACAGGCCACGGCCCGGTCACGTCCCGGGGACGGCCCGTATGTGTGTAGTTAGACCTTAATAGACCCTTTTAGTAGCACGGATTTCAAATCATTATACCACTGGAACACAAGCCTAACCCATGCCATAACCAGTCGACACTGACACTTACAAGATGAATCATATTTAAAGCCAAGTTTCCGAGAAATTCGTAAAATTTTCGCTTTCTCAGAATAAGTTGTTACGAGTTCGGAAACGCTGTCGTAGCCGCACTAAGTTACTACTTAACAAGCTTTTTATGAAAGCTTTTAGGTGTAAAGTTTTTATTCTATTAATAGTTGTGTTTTTGGAAATTGATCAGCGAGCTTTATGTTCAGAGTTGGGATGATGACTACATTCAAAAAATTGAATTATAATTAGTCCGTATTTTAGGCTATCAAAAATATTTGAATCACATTTTTTACCTGATCAAATACATAAATAAATACAAAGATACAGAGCATCAAAGTTACGGAGTGGGGGGTTTTTACGTCACCATTGAGTAAAAATCGTACTCAAACGTGACGTCACGAGCAACTTTAACCCAGTGTATCTTTGTTGTTTTTGGTTTAAGAGAAAAAAGAAAAAATACGTGTCTAATATTTAAAAAAAATCTATGTGATGGAGTAAAAATTTTTTTTTGTCATCATGCCTGTTGCAGAAAGCTTTGTTAATACAAAATCAGTCTAATCTACTCTTGTCTCTAATAGTTTGCTACGATGTTTATTTCTTAGGCCCACTTACGCAGCCCAGAGTTAACACAATAAACCCAGTGTTCGCAGCTAACTCCGGGTTTATTGGGCTGCGCAAGTGGGCCTTATTGTTGTTAACCCCAACATAGGAACATAATTATTATAATTTATTTACGTGGTATGTACCAAATTTTTGCAATCTTCAATGTTTGATGAATACAAGCGATCACCGGACTTTTTTACCCGACCACAGCGTAGCCAAAATAGGTCATGTTTTTATTTATTAATCAGCACCTATATTTACACAGTTTTACACTTTTTTGAAATTAATTGTCATAGAATCTTCCAAAACAAAAATTGTATAAAATGTTTTAAATAATACAAAAATCACTTTTGTTACAACACAAAGTTTTGTCAGACTTGTACCTTTTTTAAAAGAAATACACGATTCGTTGAATTTTATCTACAATCGTGTTCTTGAGACTCAGTGAAATGAAAACACGTTTGAAGCGATACGCTCACTGCGAGATGTAAGCTGAATATCTGGATTCTGTAAACGGTAGTATTGAAAATGGTCTCGAGTATTGAAAATTGTTGAAGAATATTTTAAAACTTTTAAAAGAATAGATATTAGGGTATGTTTTGGAGAGACCTTTGCTTAGCAGTATGTCAAAGGCTGATAAATGACCAATGCAATTAATTAAAAATATTTATAGCTACTACTTATAAGAAAATATTTATACTATATAACTTAACAAATTATAATATTTATGTATGTGTATTTATCGAATATATATGTGTAGGTTTATACTTATATATTTATTGTTTATTGTAGTGACTATCCTGCCTTCATGCTATCACTTCTCTCTCTGTGGGGTCTGCAGGAAGAAATTTCTTTTAGAAATATGCTGTACCTTTTGTATAACTTCTCTTTTTTTCTGTATCTATGTACTATCATCTTACAATAAACTGTTAAATAAATAAATAAAAAACAAAAAGGTTTCAAAGGTCTATCTAAACAGATCCGGGCCTTGCTCGGGACGTGTCCAGGCCGTGGCCCGTCAGGAGGGAAAACAATACGTCGTCATGACAACGTGTCCGGGACGTGTCAGGGAAAAAATCATTCCATACATTTTCAATGGATTTTTTCATTGAGTTTTGTTTGTTTGGTAGGTAAAATACGTATATACCTATGTATTTATAACAACTATATAGGTAATTAAAGTATGCTTAACTTCACTTGACAGTGACGAATATGGTGGCCTTTTAAACAAACTTGATAGTTTTCATATTACAACTAATATACTCACATCAACATTGATCCCGGCAAAAGGAAAGATTTTAGTAGCTGGACTCTCAGTAGGTGAATAACGGTAGAACTCGTGGCGCCCTCTGTACCACTTGACTGAGTAGAGGGGGGCATCTGTGAGCTCGTAAATGCAAGCTAAAGTGGCATCTGACCCCCGTTGGACAACTGGGGGCGATATCCGGAGTTCTATTGCTCGTAGGCCGCCTGCACCTGAAAAGAATTCCTTTTTTAAACGACTTCAAATAGTGAAAGGAGTTTTTAATCGAATTTAGAAACAAGGAGTTTTTATTGAATATATATCTATTGCCCATAACTCTCCGACACCTGAAAATGATTCTTTTTTTAAACGAATTTAAAACATAAAAGGAGTTTTTTTTTAATAATCGTAATATACTAGGCTTAATTATTAAGTACTCGTTGTCTTTAATGTTAATTAAAAATGAACGTTGTACTGGGCTGAATCAAGCACTCCTTGTATTAAATGTAAAAAAAAATACTGTAAAATTTTCTCTCTAATAAGAATGTTTTGTTAAACCGCATTTTTATTTATCTTATTTTATAACTAGCTCTTCTACTTAAAATATATTGGTTTTATAGCCGGTTAAAACATTCTACGAATACATGAAAAAATACGTAAAAAAATTACTAAATATAACATTATTTGTATAAAATAAAATACTTAATCGCTTTTTGCAAATGGCCGTCGATTTCTAAAGAAATAATTTTTCGCGGAAAATAGTGTGTGTTTTATGCTATGCTATGCCGGCGGCTTTGGTGTGTAGATAGCATTACCTTTTCAAATATGTAAGATGAAAATGCTTTCTAAGTATTAGTGCTTATAAAGCTGCTTAGTCTAAGCTAAAATAAGTTTTATAAATGTTCTGTAAGTTAATTATCTTAAGCAAAACATAAACTCGGTAAGTTTTAAACTTCATTAAATTACTTCAACAACAGATTAGTTTTAAAAAGCATGAACTAACATTTAGTTAGAATTTTCTAGTTTTTTAAGGGTTCCGTACCCAAAGGGAGAAAACGGGATCCTATTACTGAGACTTGGCTGTTTGTCTGCCCGTTCGTCCGTCTGTAACCAGGCTGTATCTGTTTTTAAACGAAAAGATTTTAAATAGATGTATTATTGCCGCTATAACAACAAATACTAAAAATATAATAATAAATAATTAAGGGGAGGTTCCTATACAACAAACGTTATTATTTTGCCTTTTTTTCTCGATATCAATATTGGCTACTGGTAGAAAACATTTCTATTGTTAACCTAGTGAATGGTATAGAACCATTCGCGCGCGAGTCCGACACGCACTTGGCCGGTTTTTATTTATTCTATTGTAGGATGCTTAGTTAAAATTTAATTTTAGTCATCACGTGTAACTCTTTCTACTTTATTACGGCTGACCCTTTTCCTTCCTTCTTTAAATTTCAATAAAGTACTTAACCTCTTAAGTAACTTTTCATTCCAAAAACAATGGGAAATACTTAATACTTTTTGCTTCTAGACACGCCCAAGCGTTGACAAAGACTAATTAGTGAGAACAATGGACGCTTTTTCTTGTTTATTTATGGGGCTTGCATTTTCTTTCTTTTTCGCGTTTATGCAACGTATTTAACATGTTTTTAATACATATTTTATTTTTATTTTCAGCGGGCCACACACGCTAGGTTATGACGGTTATGCTCAAACAGTTGAACTGTGAACATGTGTATGATATATTTTTTTGCCTGCGCAAGCAAAATTTAGGTACACGCGTTCTTATGCTTACACTGTTTGACTGTTCAAGCATACCATCAGGCATAACCTATTATGGCTGATGGTTATACGTGTGTGTGGCGCGCTTTACATATTAAAATCTCTTTCGTCTAACTCGGTTCCCAATTAGTTTTTGCTGCGTACCACATCAAAAAAGACCTCAAACCTGCGTACCCCTTATGGGACCAATCACACTAATACTAATATTATAAATGCTAAAGTTTGTGAGTGTTTGTTACTTCTTCATGTTCAAACGCCTAAACTAGACCAATTTTGATTAAATTTGGTGTACAGGTAGTTGACACCCTGGATTAACATATAGGCTACTTGAACCGCGGGATAGCCACACGTACCCCTTGATACAACTTTACGTACCCCTGGGGGTACGCGTACCACTAATTGGGAACCACCGAACTAGTTAATTCCTCTCGTTTAACATTTTGTACCTACCTTCAAGAGGTAGATATTAGTGTGACACCTCCCTAAAGTAATACATTTTTAATCATATCTACACGGAAACGTACATTAGACCCAACACACGGTGAAACAACTGAAACGAAACGTTTCAAACTAGTTGCGTCGTATGTGGTTTTCTAAGGAAGTCTATAGCAGAAACTGCGATGCAACTCAAAAGTAACTAGCAGTTTCATTTGCATTGCAGTTGCGTTTCACCGTGTGTTTTGGCGCTTACTGTTTAGAGGTATATATTTGCGTGTTTATAAGAATTGTAAATTTTAATTTGTAAAGAGAAATTCAAATGAGTTTTTTCTCTGTGGAAAACTGTTTACTTGTGAATCTAGGGGTAGCTTTAATAAATATGTATTTATTAACATGTTCAAGTGCAATCGATTTTCCTTATCTAATCTAATCTAGCCACTTGTGTCCCACTGTTTGGCAGTCTGCCTTGCCTATGGTAAAATAATTTATTAAATTTGAAAGAAAATCTACCACAATAGGCATGACGAAAAAAAAAATGTTTTAGGCCTATCACATAGTTTATTTTTAAATATTCGACACGTATTTTTTTCTTTTTTCTCTTAAACTAAAAATTACAAAGATACACTGGGTTAAAGTTGCTCGTGACGTCACGCTTATACGATTTTTACGTAGGAGTGACGTCAAAACCCCCCACTCCATAACTTTGATGCTCTGTATCTTTGTATTTATTTATGTATTTAATCAGGTAAAAATTGTGTTTCAAATATTTTTTAATAGCCTAAAAGACGGATTAATTATTTTTTGAATTTTTGAATGTGGTCGTCATCCCTATTCAAAAAGCGAAGAAACACGTAGGTACATTATTTTAAAAAGTTTGATTTACACTATCTTGCAAGTTTTAACCCCAGTAAAATAACAAATGAAAATCTACAACGATCCTAAACGTTCGAAATTCAAAAAAAATCTTAACCTCTCCAACGGCATGACCTAATAAACCGAGAACAGGTGAATTCCCGAAAGAAGCACCGGCAATAAAAAGAAACCGGAATCATTCCAGCTGCGCCAAGATTCCTTTTTTCCAACTGAAATTAATTAAGGTAACCTCTTTCGTTATAAGCCTTTTTTGTGTTTTTTTTTTTTTCAGTTTCGCTCGTAAAGAGTGAAAAGATAGCTTACGGTTGTAAATATAGTGTGATGTTTATTTACATTTGATGTAGGTCTTATTTAAAGGAGTTAAGGTGATGTTTCCATAAGAATAAGTGCAAATTATAATAATCTAAATATGTACCAACATCTGTGTATTTATATGAACTTCAAAGTACACTAACTTGCTAACAAAACAAAAGAAAAGCAACTTGATTAAAACAAAAACGTGTCGCGGCCTTTGACGTCATTTGAAGCAAAAATAAAAGACTGAAACTTTTCCTGATAAAACGTTGCGATAAAAAAAGTTAACTTTATAAAACTACAGAGCTACGCCAATTAATAAAAAACACAATACATCGTAACTCGTAGCAACAAAATATCGTAGCAAATTCCGTAGCACTTACTACGCCGTAGCACTTACCTACGACATCGAGTCTGCCTGAAGCCATATAGTGGGGGTATGTAGGCGCGTTTTGAATCACTTCACAACTATAGTTCCCACTCAGTGATGGACCGACTCGCATGAGAACCACGTGAGTTTCATTCGATCTTAATCTCTGTAACAAAATTGAAAAGATTGATTGATTTTTATTAAAAATAAAATATTACTAACAAATCTAGAGCTAGTTAAAGGTATATTTCTATAATTCTATATAGATTTATAAAAATTTAATATTAGATTTAAATAATATTAATTTAGATTAGATTTAGATTTAAATATCATGTCATCATTATGAAGTAGTTGTCAAAGAAATAGGTACTCTATGTGTTGCACATATTATGACATAAAACAGTAAAAACAAGATATAGACAAAGAAATTGCTACAGGCAGTCTTATTGCTAGGTTGCAATGTCCTCTATGTAGGTAAACTAATTGTTTGGTTAAAAATATGGTGTTCTATATTTTCTATAAAATTATTGTTAGGAACACATTATGGACGTTTAAATAATAAGAATATAATTTATTTTAAATTGTTGTGACTTCCAATTATCATAAAAATGTAAAGTCACAAAAAAAACAAACGATGCATGTAAGTTAAAAATCAAATTAAAATAAAACATATCTCAGATTAAAAGCAGCTTTCGTAAAAAAGCTTCAAAAGGCTCTATTTATTCAGCCTTGAACCTGACTCGTCATTAAAAGCTTAACGTAAAAAAAAAATATTGACATAAAAAATTTCAGGCTCGTTAAAATATACGGGGTGTAACACAAATCTTGTTACAATTTAAAAGAGAATAAAGACTTAAAATATAACCTAACTACTATTCCATTTGTAGCACTTATATTACTTCACTTAAAGAAAAGTATGACAGGGATTAATATGATAACCAAATAAATATGGTCATAACATTTCCATTTCAAGCATTACGTTGATTTAGATAATTTATTATTAGAAGTATAAAATTAAATAAATAATAACCTTTATTAATGTTATAACATAATCAGTGTAATTTGCGAGACATAATATTATGCAGTTTAACGACATTAACAATAATTTGTCAAATTTTCTTAAAAAAACGTTTCTCAGTTACACGAGTAATATAAAAACCAAAATTAAAGAAAAAAAAACCTTTTTAAAAACAAGCTTTTATTATTTGTTTATAAAATGAACTAAAAAGTTAAAAATAAATTAACTCTAAAAAGAAATATAACACTTTGTAACTTGATTGTAACCTTTAACGACAAATAAGCGTCTTCGTCTAGGACAAAATAATTCCATATTGTACAAATTTATTTAATTTTAACACTAAAACTTTTCACCATACATAATTATTCAATCTCGTCCCCCCTCTTTATCATAGTCCCCATTTATAAATGAAAGCGTGTTACATTGTGATAGCTTGAGGAAAATGAGTATTTAATTAATACAACACAACATTTTTCTTTTTAATTTGTTAAATACAACATATAAGTTGTATTTAATTAATACATCACAACATTTTCCTCAGGCTATCACAATGTAACACGCTTTCATTTATAAATGGGGACTATGATAAAGAGGGGGGACGAGATTGAATAATTATGTATGGTGAAAAGTTTTAGTGTTAAAATTAAATAAATTTGTACAATATGGAATTATTTTGTCCTAGACGAAGACGCTTATTTGTCGTTAAAGGTTACAATCAAGTTACAAAGTGTTATATTTCTTTTTAGAGTTAATTTATTTTTAACTTTTTAGTTCATTTTATAAACAAATAATAAAAGCTTGTTTTTAAAAAGGTTTTTTTTTCTTTAATTTTATTTTTAACTTTTTAGTACCTCTATTTTTAATTCGAGATTTACTACGACGTAGTTCGCAGCGCGTAGCAGCGTTATTCCGTTATGAAGTCCGTAGTTGAGGTTGCGTCGTTTAATTACGGAGTTCCTATGGCCACCTTCCGGCTCCAACATCAGACCCTGGTTACCATATAGTATCAAAGTACTCGTCAAGACTAATCCAATGAGCCCAAACTCGATAGGGTTGCATCGTTTAATTACGGAGTTCCTATGGCCACCTTCCGGCTCCATCATCAGACCCTGGTTACCATATAGTATCAAAGTACTCGTCAAGACTAATCCAATGAGCCCAAACTCGATAGGGTTGCATCGTTTAATTACGGAGTTCCTATGGCCACCTTCCAGTTCCATCATCAGACCCTGGTTACCATATAGTATCAAAGTACTCGTCAAGACTAATCCAATGAGCCCAAACTCGATAGGGTTGCATCGTTTAATTACGGAGTTCCTATGGCCACCTTCCGGCTCCATCATCAGACCCTGGTTACCATATAGTATCAAAGTACTTGTCAAGACGAATCTAATGAGCCCAAACTCGATAGGGTTGCATCATTTAATTACGGAGTTCCTATGGCCACCTTCCAGCTCCATCATCAGATCAGCTCCATGTTACCATAATATTGCATTGTCACGCGATATACATAAGCATGCAAAATTTCAGCTCAATCGGAAACCGGGAAGTGGATCAAATTTAAGTTGCAAGATTTGATTACAGAACGACAACGGGACAGGTGAAACTAAATAAAAGCTTGTAAAAATATATGAACCTTATTATATTTTTGTTTCAAAAAATATAATTATATTTATTTTTAATTCAGAACACATTTATAACTATTTTAAAGTATTATTTTAAACTCAATCTTAATGTAACCTTAATGTTACACTCTGTATAAAACCTTATTTAAAAACCGTAATTACATAAAATCGAATTCACTGGTCCGAAACAAGCAAAGATCACAATTTTATTGATCTATAATTATGTCAACATTGATCTGCACTGTGTGCGACTGTCAAATCATTTGAACAAACATAATTAGTATGTTTGGGGATCTGATTTGGACGATTTGGAATTTTTATACATACCTACATATCTGTCACGTGTCATTCCCTTCAGGGTAGACAGAGACCACTTCCCTCCACTTATTACGATAAAACATAATTGTATGTTCAAGGAGTCTTTCGCTTAATCAACATCCATCAGTCATTTCATACATGCCTGTATGTGGAGACCACTTCTTTCAACATAGATAGCTCTCTTGAAATATTAATTGCATTGTTTGTTTCTGTGTTTATGCCTGAGATTTGTAAAACTTAAATTGAAAAGAGCAACCCTAAATAGTTTCTTGCTAGGTTCTTCTCTGGGGAAAACTGCACTCTTGCGAATCTAGCATTAACTTTAAAAAATGACCCATCCTAAGTGTTGTCAAAACCTACAGGATTAAATGATTTTTATTTTCATTTTCAACATACATTTCTGTCACGCCTCTCTCCCATTGGGGTAGGTAAGACAGAAACAATTTCCTTTGACTTGTTATGATTCAAACATTACTTCTTTCGCTTCATCCACATTCATCAGTCGCCTCATACTCGCACTTCAAAATAAAATATAACCTCAATTTTAAAACTTTATGAATTACTTAGAAATGGCGTCTAAATATACCAAAATTATACATACATATCTGTCACGCTTCTTTCTTAAGAGGGTACCATTTCCTCCAATTTCTACGATACAAACACTATTAAAAAAAAATACTCCGTAAATTAACAATAATTATATTAAAAAAGTAATATAACCCCTATTCGAAGGGAGGTAGAGATCAACCCCTTTGTTTAGTTAATTGGAACATTCTTTGTCGGCTTCTCGGAGAGGATGTAAATTGAAGCCGTCGGTCATTACCACTGTGCAGCCACAGTCTAATGTTTATTCAGTAAGCTAACTACGAAATTACATTGAGATAACGTTGGTATATAAATGCTAGAATTTGTGGAATTTGATTTTGAGCGTAACCATAACATAGTTTTTAGGGTTCCGTACACAAAGGGTGAAAACGAGACCCTACTACTGAGACTTGGCTGTCCGTCTGTCTGTCCGTCCGTCCGTCTGTCACCAGGCTGTATCTCATGAACCGTTATAGCTAGAGCGTTGACATTTTCATAGATGATGTTACCATTGCCGCTATAACAACAAATACTAAAAATAGAATAATAATAATAATTAAGGGCGGGCATACAACAAACATGATTTTTTGCTTTTTTTGCTTGATATCAATAGTGAATGGTACGGAACACTTCTTTGGTTTACTTTTATTTTTCTGAATGATTCTAGATTTATATTTATTTATTTATCTCATCATCATCATTTAAGAGTTACTTTTGTCCGTGGAGCATTCATTTACCTTTTATTTTAATATTTTTTTAACGTATTTTATTACTCTGTAAACATCATTCTATTAAAAGGGAATTCTGTAAAATCATTGGGCTAAAAACAAATGGGCTACTTATTTCAAAGAAGAAAATAAGTTAATTATTTTAACAAAAGATGTTCTTTAATAACCCACAATAATTAAAAAAAACTGTTTTCTCTTTGTCTAGATTGAAACCTTGAAAATACGTTTTAGTATTTGGTAATAAAGACCAAAATAAATCTTTAGTTAACGCTTAATATACACTTCTGCTAGCTTAGCATGGCACTCTGTGACAAGACGTTGTCGTGCGTTTGTCACGCTTACGTCTCTGTCTATAGTATTAAATGTGATAAGGACAGCATACGTGAGATAATTGTCGCGGCTCGCCATGCTAAGCCCCCTGGACACCTAAACCGAGCCACCTAGTATGATTGGTTTCTATCTCCCATATCTTAAAAAAAAACATATGAAAGACCAAAAAGTTTTTATGCAGTTTTGTAGTTGATAGGTTTATCGTCTAATTGATGTGCATTTCGTTCTAAATTTAAACCTTCCTAAGAGCCTGTTTCGCCACCAACAGATAAAATTTATCTGACAGATATTTTATACCTGTCTCTGTCTAAAACGTCATATTTTATGAAATAGACATAGGTTTATCTGTCAGTTAAATTTTATCTATAGGCGGTAAAACGGGCACTTAATTTACAAAAAACACTATCTTGAATTTTTTATACTCGTTTCAAATAAATTATTCCACATGTAGAAAAATCTAGATTCTGGGTCTGCAGCTAAAAAATCTAGGTCCCCACTCAGTGGGAGCAGTTGATTTAGCAAATGATGGGCGAGAAATTTCATTGGCCCTCGTAAAAAAATATACGAGCTCCGGATGTGACCAAGTTTTTTTATTGCCAGGCGGATTTCACACTGCCTTGCTTTGAGTATAGAATATATAAGGATGTGCCATACCATCTGGATCTGCGTGCCTGGTCTGGCGTAAAATGGCTACATTTTTGTTTATAATTTCTTATCGTTTGACAGGTCATCTACCAAGAAAACTATGAAAAACTTGCGCCAACCTTTGCACGCTGTCATAAACTCATTTGTATATGAAAAAAAAATGTCTCCCTCCTTATATATTCTATACTCAAAGCTGCCTTGCATGTAGCGTGGCGCGGTGACCAAGATGTAGGTATTAATTCACGCATACATATCTGTCAGGCCTATTTCTATCGGAGTAGATACAAACCACTTGCCTCAACATGCTACGATCCAAAAAAAAAAAAAATTCGCTTCTTTTGCTTTCATAAGACACCTGATACATGCACGTCTTTTAAAAATCACTGTCGAAACTACTCAAATGTTTAAATGAATGCCTTGAAACGTCATAATAGAGATGATGACTACATTCAAAAATTCAAAAAATAATTAGTCCGTCTTTTAGGCTATGAAAAAAATATTTGAAACACATTTTTTACCTGATCAAATAAATAAATAAATACAAAGCATCAATGTTACGGAGTGGGGGTATTGACGTCACTCCTCAGTTAAAATCGTACTGAGGCGTGTCGTCACGAGCAACTTTAACCCTGTGTATCTTTGTCAATTTTAGTTTAAGAGAAAAAAGAAAAAATACGTGTCGAATATTTTAAAATAATCTATGTGATAGACAAAAATTTTTTTTTTGTCATCATGCCCATTGTCGTACCTAACGACTAATAACGTAATATTTCGTTGGGTAATAAATATAGTCGAGTAGAATTTAGGCGTTCTCAGACCGAGCGTTTCATATGCGCGTATACGATCGTTTTTCATACACGCGTACACGCGCGCTACATACGCGCTTCAAAAAACCTGACGCGCGCAGTGGCGTGCCTAGGACCTAAGGACAGGGCAAGCCAGAGATCCTAAAGTGAACTTTTTTTACTCAATTTCGTAACCGATCGTAAAAAAAACTGTTTTCGTACCTAGGTACCTAGTTTCGTTTTCAACATTTGTCTTTTCTTCTTTTAGAAGTTTTCTTTTTTTTCTTCTTTTTTTTTTTTCACTATGTTCATTTTAGGCGGACGGGTTGGGTGGGAATATGAGAACGATGAGTAGATATATCAAAGCACACGAAAGGTAGGTATACTAACACTAGACAGAATTAATTTCATGTCATTGACAAAAGCCGTTTGTTTGATTGTGTTGAAGAATAGATAACCTCACTCTTGCTCTGGTTTGAAATGCACGAAAAAGAAGGCGCGTGAAAACTAAAAGAAAACTTGTTAATCAAACCGCCTATCTTTCTGCAAAAAAGATTTTATTGCGTTATCGTAAAAAGTTGGTGACTTACTTAAATACGAGGTTGGCTTTTCCAAAACGATGAGCTGCTTCTTTTCATAAAACTCAACGAATTCACTTTGCGTCATTGATCAAAATTATTTACACATTTCAAAACTTCACAAGGCACCACGGCCTCACTAGCACTGCTCATTTTCGTAACGAAAGTCAATTTATTACAATAAATCTATGAAACAAGCAAAACTTTTCATAAACACAAAAAAAAAATGACAGACCGGCTGGCCACTGATAAATAACTTGAAGTTGGTCGCAGTTCGCAGTCCGTCCGTCTCGCAACTATACTCATAGGCAAACCCGGCTTAGGTTTTCATACAAACTGATGTGATTAGCCGACCAAATTATGATGGTTTTTAGGTAATTTAGTAGTACAAAAGCAAGCCACATAAGAAGCCCATGAGTGCGAGCGAAACAGAATATAGACGTAATCGTAATCCGTTTTACTTGGCATGTTCATTCATAGATGGCGCGGTTTTTGGTTCATAAAAATGTACAGATTTTACTTTTTTTTGGCTTGGAGTCTTAAATATAAAATCTTTGAATATTTTATAAGAGTAAATTGTGAAATGAATTTGTTGATGATTTGTTGTTTGGTGATGTGATATTTTTGTAAGGCAAGCCCGGCTTTTGGGCTTGTATGGACGTACCGCCACTGGACGCGCGTATGAGGGCGTATACGTTCGAACCGGTGGTGTCGTATATCAAATGTCAATATCAACATGGACTATAAGTACGAGCGAAATTGAAAAGAGCAACCCTACAGAGTTTCTTGCTAGGTTCTTCTCTGGGGAAAACTGCACTCTTGCGAATCTAGCATTAACTTTAAAAAATGACCCGTCCTAAGTGTTGTCAAAAACCTACAGGATTAAATGATCATTTCATTTCAGCGTAGAAGCGAGTCAAATGTAAAACACTAGTCTGAAAACGCCCTACGACAGTGTGAAACTAGAGAAATTATTTTGCTAGGCGGCTTTACGTCATACGAATGGCAGCTGTCAAAAAAGCCGGCGGCTTTGGTGTGTAGATAGCATTAGGATAAAATGTGCGTTAATTTGCATTTTCCTTGCAACATTTCATAGGCCAGTGTAAAAATCTCTTTATACAAAGAATTTTCTTCATATTCGCCCAGATTTCTGTTTTATTGCAACCTTTCTTTACGTTTTGTTGGTCGGCGCTTTTAATTAAAATCGCGCAGTATTTTGTTTTGTTAAGCTCAGAATAGCATTACTAAAGTGTGTTTTGTCATGTTTGCTATTTAAATTGTATTTAATTTCTCTTTTATTATAAACACGGCTAATTGCAACTAATGAGTGGATATGTGAAGAAAAGAAAACTTATTTTTTTGCAATTTTAAGTTATCTTTTTGAAAGTGTTGCCGGTGTCGGAAAGAGCTAGTGATATGGCTGTACTATTTTAATTAATGTATAGGGCATTAACAAAAGAGATATAAAAGGCAAAAGTGGATGAAAATGTTGGGAGGGGAAGGCCAAGACGAACGTACCTCGATCAAATCGGGGAATTGCTCAATAAAGGCCAAGTCAAGACTACCCTAAACCGACGGGCATGTATGAGGCGACTGATGAGAGTGGATGAAGTGAAAGAGGTGTGTTTGGATCGTAGCAAGTGGAAGAAATGGTCTCTGCCTACCTCAATGGGAGAGAGTCGTGAAGGATATGTACCTATGTATTTAGGGCATTGAAGTAATTTTCCTTGCTATCTTTGGAGAATCAGTTTCAAAAACATACTGTAGAACACTCATATATTCTGCTTAGAATATGTTTGCAATTACCTCATATTCAAAGTCACCTCAATACATTTTATACATACACGAGCTTACGTATTACTTATTATGAACGGTAAAAGCATAAAAGCCAGTTTCGCTCGTCGTTTGTTCGAATATTTAAATTGAATTTAGAAACGGACCGGAAAGGCAAAGAGAGCTGAAGGAAACTTTACAATATGTTCAAGAAAGAAACCGCACATAATATTTATGTGTTTAGTTCACTACCGGGGAGAAATAGGTTTACAAAGTTAGCTTTGAACATTTTACATACGCAGGTAGCTTGGTTGGGGTTTTAAAACATAAAATATGTAAAAGTTATTTTTTCTCGAAGACTAGTCAACGCGAAGTATCTTAAATTATACCGGTATCGTAGCGTGCGAGACCTTCATTAAAATGTATGTGAGATACTTTACGGTAACTAATCTTCGGGACTTGCAGAATACTTGAATCGCTTCGAAGTATCGTTATGGGTGAAGAAGCCATAATAAGGCTCGGCGCAAATGAGCCACCGACACTGTCGCGCGCTACCGCCATAATGTCAGAAGCCAGCAAGTATTGCGCGAGCGTGCGAGTGAGCGAGCGAGCACTACTGTAGCGAGTCGCCGCCACCGGCTACACGTGTGCGGCGCTGTCATACAATTCATATGAAAAAACGTGTTAGGTGGCTGTGATTGGTGGCTCGTTTGCGCCGAGCTTAATACTGATAATAAATAATATTACTCATAATACTCAGATAAAAATACTAACAAAATATGTAGCTATTAATACTCACATCAACTTTAACTCCATTGACGGGTAAGACCCTAGTAGTCGGGCTTTCCAACGGCGAATATCTGTAGAACTCCTGGGCGCCCTTGTACCACTTTACGCTGTAAATACCGTAGTCGTGGAGCTGGTACAAGCATGCCATCGTTACGTTTCGACCTCGTTGCACGACACGCGGAGTTATGTGCAGTTCCGTGGTACGGAGGCCGCCAGCGCCTATGGACAAGGGAGAAATTCTTTTAATTTTTATGTTAATTGTAACTAGTTGTAGAAATTATCTTTAGGGCTAACGATCCATTAAAATAATTGTTTACACTTTCGCTCCGTTATTACAATTACATTTTTTGACGTTTTGTCGTTTATCTGAGTTAACCAAGATAAAAAAACAAGAACCAGATATTAAACTCGTTTTTAATAACGGGTCGGTGTTTTAAAAACCGATATCACGAATTATGTTTTATGCTCGTTTAAATACACTAGTGTTTGCTCGGTTACAGTTTGACGTCTGATTTGAAAAAAGAATGAAAAACAAAAGAATGCAAAATAAAAGAATGAAAAACAAAAGACTGCAAAATAAAAGAACGAAAAACTAAAGAGTACAAATAAAATGCCTATAACATTTAGATTTTATTTTATTTATTTATTGGTTCACCAACAGATTTACAACTTAGATTATATCGTACAATTATGGCAAAGCAAAGATGTAGATCCAATTATAGGTGAAACAAAATACCGTAACGAAAAACAAATCCACTAATTCTTTAACGGATATAGCTGATCCTGTAGTAAAGGTCAGAAGATTTTAATTGGGAATTACGTGAGCGGGTCTTAGCGTATAATTATCTGTAAAACGGTTTCGCCCCTCGTAATTTACGCTATCCAGGGCCGAAAAGCTAAACAAAGATGCTTTGGACTTGTGCTATCAATTTAAAGACGTGGTTGGCCCTTTTTGTGATAGTAGGTATGTTGTTGTTTTTTTTTTTGGGCAACATTGATAAATCTGATTTTCAAAGAAGGATTGTACAGGAAAATGCACGAAGATATTCGATTGTTTCATCAAAGTATTGTCAAAGTACAAAAAAAGATTTGCATGTATTTCTATTTTACTAATTTATAATACTCATAAATTTTTCAATGTTTTAAAGAGAGATAAATAAAATAAGATTATTTGCAACATCATTTAACCATCTAAAAAATATTAATCTTAGTATGTGTCAATTTGGTTTTAAAACACGCTTTTGCAAAACCTAAATTCACTTTGTAAAGAAGTATGTATTAGCTGCAAATTAAAAAAAAACAACTCTTTAACCGTCTTTAATCCCCACAAACTCATTACCCCCGTTCGGCAACCCTCGGACTTTTTCGGTTTCATTCGTGTCCTGCAGACGGACACGAAGACTGATGGCAGCATTACTAAGAACGATGGGACAGCTGTTTTAGCACTCTACTCCTAATTGCTACTGCTGATTGAGGTATAAAGGAAAAGCGATCTTGTGTTCAAGCGAAAGAAATTACTGGAAAAACTGTGTCCTTTTGTGACCGTATTTTTATTTGATGCAGTGTTTGATGGGTTCATTTGTGAGTGGATTGATACAGTTTTCATTGTTCAAGGAAGTAATTTGATTTTTGTCTGTTTTAGAGTTGTTTTATGATCGCATAATGATACGGGTCAACCACCTTCTTTTTTTAGGGTTCCGTACTCAAAGGCTGAAAACGGAACCCTATTACTGAGACTCGACTATGCATCTGTGCGTCTGTCACCAGGTTGTATCTCACAAATGATGTATTACCGTTGCCGCTATAGCAACAAATACTAAAGATATAATAATAATAAAAGGGTCTCCCATACGACGAACGTTATTGTTTTGCCATTTTGCGCGATATCAATAGTGAATGGGAACGAAACCCTTCCTGCTCGAGTCCGACACGCACTTGGTCGGTTTTTTCATATCAAATATCAACAAATATCAACTACCCTCGGTAGTAAGTACTTAAGAATCACTCTATACAATCTTTAGTTGATAATGTGTCAAAATACGAAGTAGATGGCATTAAATTAAATTGATAATTAACATAATTGGCCCGTTCTGCAACGATAGATTTAACAAACAAATGTCTACTAATATATCTAATATAAAGGTTATTTTTTAAAAGAGGATATAATGTATCGAAAGATTTCAAATGTCGAAGTCTCTGAGTAACTTATTTCACATAAATGCATAAAATACGAAACAGAAGAAACGACAAAGAAATATAATTTATACTTAAAGCTCTAGTAAATCATTCAATCTCGTACTTTAATGCATTACAATGAGAGTTTCATTTCCTTCGTGTGATGCTCCAGGGAATTTATTTGAAAAAACAATGAATATAGAATGGATTTGGTCTTACATGTCGACCTGTGTCTCTTTGGAAGTACTTAATGTTTTGTTTTGCGTGAATCGAACATGCGTTATTTTTGGAAGCAATATTTGTTTTACTGAAAATGAAATGAAAATTCATTTTTGTAGGTTTGATTTGACAACACTTATTACGGGTCATTTTTTAACTTAATGCTAGATAGGCTTAGCATACGTGCCGCGACAATTATCTCACGTCGTGCTGTCCTTATCACATTTAAAACTATGGACAAAGACGTAAGCGTGACAAACCCATGACAACGTTTTGTCACGGAATGCATGCTAAGCCTGCTGGATGCATTTTCACGGGAATGGCGGGACGCCACCGGAGACCGTGTTAAATGGAAAGTCGCGGAAGAGGCCTTTGTCCAGCAGTGGAATCATAATGGCCAGCAAAAAAAATGCTAGATTCTTAAGAGAGCATTTTACCCAAAGAAGAACCTTACAAGAAACTCTGTAGGGTTGCTCTGTGGGGTTAATGATATTTAACAGCACTTTAAGCTTTTGTTCTCTCTAACAATTCATTTTATTTCAAATCAGTCTCAATATATCTCAATAGTTAAACAATTGAGAAGTTTCCATGAAAATGTACAAAGATCAGAATCAATTTATTGCATTTCCATGTTGCATTTCCATGTTCCAAGTTGCATAGTATTCTAACTATATATCGAAAGTGCTTTTTGTGGGCCCTATTTAAAGGCCAAAACACACTGGATGCGTATGCGTTGCGTATGCGTACCTCTGAGTTGTAATGTGACAGTTCCATACATTACAACTCAGAGGTACACATCCGGTGTGTTTTGGCCTTAATAGATCACGGCACACAATCATCACGGCCTTATATTAAAAACAGAGGTATCTATCCATTGCATTTACAAACAAACTTCCACAACCAATTATCTCAAAAATCTTATTTCATTCGTTTCCTTATTCAAAACACAACTGAATTCTCGTCGTGTAGTTTCTTTGCTGCCCCCATCCACAATACTTTGTCCCACTAAAAATATTCCGGCACATTTCTCCGGCGGAACCATCCAAGCTTTGTCCCAGGTATACGTAAATAAAAATCCTTTCCTTTCTGCACGTTTTTCCTTTTTAGGGTTCCGTAACCAAAGGGTGAAAACGGGACCCTATTACTGAGAGTTTGTCTGTCTTTCTGTTTGTCTGTCCGTCTGTCTGGTATGTCTTTCTGTTTGTCTATCCGTCCGTCCGTCTGTCCGTCCTTCCGTCCGTCTGTCACCAGGCTGTATCATATGAACCATTATAGCTAAAGCGTTAAAATTTTCACAAATGATGTATCATAGTTGCCGGTATAACAACTAATACTAAAAGTAGAATAATAATTAAGGAGGGGCTTCCATACAACAAACGTGATTTTTTGGCCTTTTCTTGCTCGATATTAATAATGGCTTGTTGTAGACATTATTATTATGCTATTGTTAACTTTGTGATTGGTACGGAACCCTTCGAGCCCGACTCGCACTTGGCCGGGTTTTTAAATAAAAACGTGGATGTTTTGTGGCTCGCGTCAACTGTTTTCCTTGTAATCGTGCATTATTTATATTGTCCGTGTAGTTTTTTGTAAAGTGAACCTTTTTTGTTTGGATTTAAGGAAGTGTTGTCCGTTTTTATTGTGTAACGGCTTGTTTTTAGAGTTGACACTTATTTTTATAGTTGGGAGACTATATTCTCTTTCTAGGTACTTTAATTCGAGTACTCTATAGTAAGATGATAGAACTGTCAAAACATTCTAAGACGATTGATATTTACCCAACTGCGCCAGAAGGAGGGTTATGTTTTTCGAGAGTATGTATAATGTTTGTATGTTTTGTTTTTTTTTTTTGTATTGTTTGTTGTTATGTATATGTTTGTATATTTCTTTTATTTATTAGTATGTATGTATGTTTCTTTTTGTATAATTCTTTGACCCGCTCTACAGCTTAAACGGCTTGATGGATTTTAGCTTGAAAAAAGTCGTTAGATTCGTATCCACAGTGAGAGTGTCGCTGGGTACATCAAAATATAAGACATTGCGTTTTTTTAAATGCAGTTTTTTTTAAAAAAGATGATTTATTTAAAACATGTAAGTATGTACAATAATAGATAAGTTTATGTATTTATTTTTCCATCACGACAACGTTATTTAAAACTGTGATTGGCTCTTTGTTAATTTATAATTTTCTATTTTGTATATTGAAGCTGTTAGTTTTCCAATAAATAAATAAACTGTATTTACGAAGCATTGACAGTTCATTTTCCATTAAAACTCCAGCTAAAAAATCAATCATAATGAACAATTGCGTTAAAACAGTGAATTCAGTTCGGTTTAGATATTTCTTATTGGTGCAGACTAAAGCACACCTGCCAACGTCTGAATCGCAATATATCTCGTGTTTCCACTTGCTCGTGTTTTGTGAGGTGGTGTTAGTTGAGAGAACTAGCGGGGATAATAAAGATAATTGATTTTGATGAGCAACAATCTTTTGATTATTGTGGTTTATGCAATATTTGTTTATAGCATGTTATTTTACCATGTTTTTACTCAAGATTTTTGACGTGACAACGTATTATAAGAATTAGATGGAGCCGGCTGCACGCACGAAAAAACATGACTCATGCGGCGTTACCTCGCTCTGAGGCGTTCCATTTAAGGCTTGAAGTGCAAGCGAGAGCGCGGATCGGGCGACAAAGAGGCACAATCGGCCGCGTTCTGCAGCATTAATGACGTTGTCACGTTCAACTATCGTCAGTAAACCGACTTTACAGACAACCGATTTTTTTATCAGATTTATTATTTCAACACAAAACATAAGATAACACTAGATCCCTGATGAGACTCTATTTATAAAAACAAACAAAATTCTATCATTGCAATTTTTTTGTGTATTTTAGTAATTTTAAGATTCAAAAGAATACCTAGGCGGGGGGTTACAGTTTGAATTTTGATACAGAAAACACAAATCGAGGCAGGAATAACCAGGTTAATATTTTCGGAATGCGCAATATTTAGGATTGACCACCCAAAACGCAATCACGTACTCATGACATGTATTGCAATATAATATAATACAAACTTATTCTACTTAAGTACCTACTTTATACATAATTATAAATAGATAACCTCATTTATTTATTTAAGGTGAAATTATGTACTCATATTTATTTATTGGATTGTATTTTAATTATCATATTTTTTTCACAATTGATAATAATTAAATATTGTTTTGCAATAACGAAACTTCCAGAGAGTGACTTTTACCAAAAATTGACTTTAAAATTATTATTATTAGGTCTTCCTCGCTTCTCTCTCTTCCCTCACTCCACACCACATATCCAAAATTGTAATATCTGCTTCTGGGAATAATTCAGATGATTGTTTTTATTTCTCCAGCCAAGCGGGTTGTTACAGTTTTGTGTTTTATTTGTACACAACTGACTTATAGTGGGTTAAGAGTTTTGTTTTGCTTGTTTATTGCAAAATAACTTTTATTTATATTTGAAGTGCTGTGTTTATTTGCCTATGATATAAAGAGATTTTTGTAAGTATCTTTATTTTGATTTTTATTTCACAAAAACATAATTTGAGTTTGAGTTTTTGAGTTATGGCTAAGTGAAAAGTGATAAAAGATCATTATTATATAAATCAAGTATTTTTTCTTAGCCGTTAAAATCCCACTACTGGGCAAAGGCCATCAGTAATATACCAGGGATTATTATTTATATTTATATTGATATATTTGCGTTTTTTTATTTTTATTTGTCTTTTCCGTTAGACTATGTTTTATTTAGATAGTCTAAGGAATGAAGCGTGACTTATGCCACTTTTTGTCTTTTTCTTACCCCCCAATTGCCTACCATGAAGGAAAAGGATGTAAGAATTCGAATTTAACGCGGGAAAATTCTTTAAATAGCATAATAGGGATGATGACTACATTCAAAAAATGATTAGTCCGTCTTTTAGGCTATTAAAAAATATTTGAAACACATTTTTTACCTGATCAAATACTTAAATAAATACAAAGATACAGAGCATCAAAGTTACGGAGTGGGGGGTATTGACGTCACTCCTAGGTAAAAATCTTACTTAGGCGTGACGTCACGAGCAACTTTAACCCAATGTATCTTTGTCATTTTTAGTTTAAGAGAAAAAAGAAAAAATACGTGTCAAATTTTTTTGTCATCATGCCTATTGCGATCGCTTTGTTAAAACAAGCTCAATGTATTAAGGCACTTTAGGTACTTATTCACTTACTGAACTTTCCAATCAGTACCTAAATCAATATAAACCACACCTAAAATTCGGGACTATAAATGGCCCAAGTTGTAATGTACAAAGTTTGAACTTACTAAGGATTTATTACCTTGCAAACTGTACTTGATTGTGTTGCTATTTACCTATATATTACTGCGTATATCTTTGAGAATAGTATTATATAAGGAGGTGCCATACCGTCTGGATCTGCGTGCCTGGTCTGGCGCAAAATGGCTACCTTTTTGTATGGAATTTCTTATCGTTTGACAGGTCATCAAAATGAAAAACTTGCGCCAACCTTGGCACGCTGTCATTAACTCATTTGTATAATGAAAAAAATAGGCAACTCTTTATATTCCTTCCTCTTCGGCTTATTATGTATGTATATTGCCTTTAGGGTCTTTTGATTTTGAAGCTATACTATACAGAGTGTAACAGAAAGGGGGTATGAGGTCGAAGCACAGGGATAGTCCTCATGAAACTGAACAACTTTTCCCATGTAACATGGGTCATAACTCAAAAAAAATTTCGCCTCCCCATACAAAATGTCCGATCAGTTGATCAAGTAAGTATGGGCGATCCAAATTTGTTTTTCGAGTTATGACCCATGTTTCTTGGGGAAAGTTGTTCAGTTTCATGAGGACTATCGCTGTGTTTCGGCTTTATAATTATCCTTATACTGTTACACCCAGTATTACTAGTTATGAAACAAAACTAAACACTCGGAATAGAGATGTTACGACAAACAA
Organism: Anarsia innoxiella; assembly: GCA_947563765.1. Taxonomy (NCBI): domain Eukaryota; kingdom Metazoa; phylum Arthropoda; class Insecta; order Lepidoptera; family Gelechiidae; genus Anarsia; species Anarsia innoxiella. Next base: position 1,776,686 of record OX387402.1, read on the forward strand.
TATTTTCCTGCTACGTTCATGTTAGGTTATTACACTGTAGTCCACTGAAACCTTAAGCATCTTTTCTATTATATTATTGTTCACGGGCTCACGGCACATTAAGTCTTTAACAGAAAGCTTTAATACGTTTCCTTTTTACCCGACTACGGCAAAGCCAAAAGGAAGGGTAATGTTTTTGGCAGTCTATGTATGTATGTATGTATGTATGTATGTATGTATGTATGTTTGTATGTATGTATGTATGTTCCACCGTAGCGTCTAAACTACTTAACCGATTTTAATGAATGAGGTGTCAAAAGATTCGTAATAATACGGCGGGTGACATAGGATACCTAGTTTTGCAATAAGTTCAATACTTTGCCCACTAGTGGGCAAAAAGTCACGAAGAAAAAAAATAAAGTTTGTAAATGGTGTTGTGTGGGGTATCAAGTTCAAGAGCTCAGCGAGCACATTCCAAAAATATATATATCACTAGGTTTTGCGCACGGATTTGCTTGTAAACTAGTGGACAAGAAGTCGCGACGAAAAATATTAAATTTTACAAAGGATAATGTGTGGGGTATCAAATGAAAGGGCTCAGCGAGTACATTCCAAATATTATATATATCACTAGGTTTAGCACGCGGTTTTACTTGTAAATATGTCTTTTAACGTCTTGTCTTTTCTATCATAATTACTTCGAAACTACTGATTACTTACCTACAGCTTGCCAAATCAGGCCTTTTCAGAATTATGTTGACTGTTTTGGCTAGTTTTAAGCTAAATTACCTACAACTTGTACTACCTATGGAATCAACTATGTTGGCATTCAAACATTTTCGGTCCCTCAATAGGTACATTTTGCCCTCGTAACGTGTACGAAAAAGCAAACATTTTTAGACTCTGACAAAGATCCCATATTCAAAGTTGTTTATTATCATGAGTTCAAGCAGTGATTTTAATTTGTAAAGCGTGTCTTAAAAGGGAAGTTTGGAATAAACTACAAGACTTCTTGAACTCACATTCATACTATGAACAAAGTGTGTAGGAAAGTTTGGGGGGCGCAGCCCCCCGCTAAAATTAAACAAAACAGTTCTTGAATTCTACTAGATAAAGTTGTCACTGTGTGGGGGTTTTGGGGGGCGTAGCACCCGCCAAAAGAAACGAAACACTTCTTGAACTCTACTATGGATAAAGTAGTCACAGTGTAAGGCGGTTTGGAGGGCACAGCCCCCCGCCAAAATTAAACAAAACACTTCTTGAACTCTACTAGATAAAGTTGTCATTGTGTAAGGCGGTATGGGGGGCGCAGCCCCCCGCCAAAAGACACGAAACACTTCTTGAACTCTACTGAACAAAGTTGTCATTGTGTGGGGGGGTTTGGGGGGCGCAGCCCCCCGCCAAAAGAAACGAAACACTTCTTGAACTCTACTATGGATAAAGTAGTCACAGTGTAGGAGGGTTTGGGGGGCGCAGCCCCCCGCCAAAATTAAACAAAACACTTCTTGAATTCTACTAGACAAAGCTGTCACTGTATGGGGGGGTTTGGGGGGCGTAGCCCCCCGCCAAAAGACACGAAACACATCTTGAACACTACTATGGATAAAGAAGTCACTGTGTAGGGGGGTTTGGGGGGCGCAGACCCTCGTCAAAATGAAACAAAATCTTCTTGAACTATACTGGACAAAGTTGTCACTGTGTGGGGGGATTTGGGTGGGCGCAGCCCCCCGCCAAAATAAACAAAACACTTCTTGAACTCTACTGTGGACAAAGAAGTCATTGTGTCAGTTTGGGGGAACGCAGCCCCCCGCTGCAATAAGGAAATAGATACTTTTTACATCTCGTACTATGGACAGATTATCAGTGTGAGATTATCAGGCTTTGGGGGCGCAGCGCCCCGTAAAAATAAAATAAAAGGCATCTTTGATCCACACTCATACCTATCCGAAACGGATTACGCTACTTACTTTGGACCAGGAAAGCGTTGAGCATCTCTGCTCAAAAGTAGGTACCTACCTATCTAGGTACTTTTTGTGTAGTTTTTTTAGTGTTATGTACTCTATCAAAAAATTTGCAATATTTTAGGATTGTTACCCTATAATTATTATCCACTTTGAAAAGTAACTGTGTTGTAGATGACTATGAAGTCGCGGATGCCCGCTAGTACAATATGTTGAGATGAAAAGATAGATTGAAAGTGTAACATGGAGTTTGAGTAGTTGTCATGTATGTGTTTGTATGAGTTCTGTAGTATGTACGTAGATATCACTGGTTTAACCAAAAAGTGTGAAATAAAAAATAAGTTCTAAAAACTAAAACCCGCCTACGGAAAACCTGCGATCTTAAAAGTAAGAAACAAGAAATAATTCTTGTCTTCTTAACTAGGTACCCCATAAATGCACAGACGTAGCGATTTTCAGAGGAAAGCCGTGGTCGTATGCCTCCATATAACTATAAATGGCTGCCTGCAAGCAATTGATACCTACCTTATTACAAAGGTACGTTAAACAGGTTCCGACATTGCACGGTTATTAATATCAAGGCACAGAGGCATACGACCACGGCTTTCCTCTGAAAATCGCTACATCTGTGCATTTATGGGGTACCTAGTTAAGAAGACAAGAATTATTTCTTGTTTCTTACTTTTAAGATCGCAGGTTTTCCGTAGGCGGGTTTTAGTTTTTAGAACTTATTTTTTTTATTCTACGAGACCTTCTTAGTTTTGTTCTAACTTATTTTGAAGTTTAAGTATTTTTCTTGTTGTTTTCATTGAATTATTATATCCCAATAATTATTCAAGGTGGATATAGACTACAACATTTTCTCGAGCATTTCGGTGTAATGTAACGTTCGTGCGAATATGGTACAATACAGGAAAATGCTTAGTCTCTGCATTTACTTGTTAAAACGTTCCATGCGAATGCTCGGCGTTTTGTTACGGGTAAATGCTCACAGCTAGTTTGCATTTTACCAACCGCGCGCAGCCCGCCCTCGTACAAAAAGGCTCGATGAAATGTTACACCAATAGTAACAGTTATGCTCAACGGTCGCGACTGCTCGTGCAGTCATGTGAACGGCACCGCGCGGCTTTAAGCAATCGGGTCTCAACTGTTTGAAGCAGTCCATGTACGGCCGCCCTAAGATAAAAATCGCAAAACATGACCACAGCATTTTTTATTTAAAGGTCTACCTACACACATCCGGGCCGTGCCCGGGACGTGACCGGGCCGTGGCCTGTCAGGAGGAAAAAGAATAAGTCGTCGTGACAAAGTGTGTGAACGAATCCATAGAAAATGAATGGAATGGTTTTTTTTCTTGGTACGTCCCCCGGCCCGGATGTGTGTAGTTAGACCATAATAGTACTCTCAATCACACCAGTACGGACAATTTCTGTATTTACAAAGGCCTTTTAACCAAGTGTCCGAATTCTATTACCCATTCACAAAGTATTATACAGTACGTAGAATGGCAGTGTGAGCCTCAAAGTGATTGCTTTTGATCGGACAGGCGTGTTGCAACGAAATTTTGGACCCTTACTATTGGAATGGTTGGTAGCGATTTGTCGTAGAGTGAGTCATACCAATGAGGAAAGAATATAAGGAGTGGTCCTTATTTTTTTTCATATACAAATTAGTTTAAGACAGCGTGCCAAGGTTGGCGCAAGTTTTTCATAGTTTTCTTGATAGATGACCTGTCAAACGATAAGAAATTCCATACAAAAAGGTAGCCATTTTGCGCCAGATCAGGCACGCAAATCTAGACGGTATGGCACCTCCTTATATATTCTATACTCAAAGAGTAATACCTACGTATTTTCTGTTTTGAGATATGTGAAGAAGATAATTCGAATTATTTTTAGGACTAAAATTCAAATAAATACGGAAAAGCTTTAGGACCTTTTGGTCCACTCAAAAACGGAATTAATTAATTTTGATACCTACTGACTGAATCCTACAAATATTATAAATGTCAATGTTTTGAGATATGTGAAGAAGATAATTCGAATTCTTGTTAGGAGTAAAACTCAAATAAATACGGAAAAGCTTTAGGATCTTTTGATAAACTCAAAAGCGGAATAATTAATTTTGATACTTACTCACTGACTGAATTCTTCCCATATTATAAATGTCAATGTTTCTGCCGTGATAGATGTGAGCATGTTTGTTAATCTTTCACACAAAAATCAATCAAAAGATTTTAATTAAACTTTATATGTAACTTGTATTTTAGGATAATATATCTAGAGGCTATATAATATGAGGATTTTGTGTAAGTGAAGATAGGTAAATATGTATTTTGAGTCGCGGGCAGCCTCTAGTGCAAGCATTTTTGTATAAATCTGATAATTTAATTACTCAAAACGCTATTTAAAGACCAACCACAGTTATAATACCTTTTTGTGTTACCATACTAGTTTTAAAATGATGCCAACATTTATTTTTTCTGTATATTTTTCACAATACCTACTGTATATCATGTATGTATTCAAATATGGATTTTACTATATTGACAGTGAATTCGAAATCAAATAGTAGAGGATCAAACACCTTTCAACTAGCTACAGTTCAGGCACACAATGTTCGAAATTGTTTGACGTCGGAAACTGGAGAGTACTGACAAATGCAATTAAAAAAAAACTGAAATAAATATTTTTTGCAGTCAATCCTTTTTATACAGTACCAACTACCGCCGCCGGGAATTTTTGTGAAAATGTATATTTATTTTTTGTAATATAATGCTATCTATCTATGTATACACCAAAGTCGCCGGCTTTTTTGACAGCTGCCATTCGTATGTCGTAATGTGTGTAGATACCATAAAGAAACTTATTTAATCTGTGTTTACGTATTACAACTTAGATTTTTATGGTAACTATCATTGTAAATTAGAAGCTTAATATATTTTTTATACTTATTTTGATGTTAAAACCATGCACATAAAACTTGTAATTAAATTTTTAGACGCTATTATAAAAAAATCGATAGACATCATTTCGATTTTTTTTTCTTTAAAAACCTCACTCTTGTGTATTAAAAGGACTCAACACATAAACACGATACAAGACGTCGCGTAGTGGAAACCTACGACACATATCGCTAGAATATTAGAGACATTGCAGACGTAGGCGCGTTTGCGGAGCGTACGCGTTTTTTTTCCGCTACCAAAACGCGCGCGATTTGCACGGGCTTTGACACATTACAGATAAGAGCGAAGTAGTAGCGACACATTACAGATAAGAGCGAAGTAGTAGCAGGAAAGGGTGATGATACGCATCATAGCAAAATATTGTATTTTTTTCAATGATTTTGCGTAAACTAGTAACAAAGACTAGCCATATAACGACTTTATTACTTAATATTAAGTATGACTATTTTTATTTGGGTCAAAAGCACGTTGTACTAAGATTTTAGTTATTTCTTTAAAAAATCTAAATTGTATGAATTTAAGGAAGCTCAGACTAAATTACGACATACCTATGTTGGGTATACACATAGAAGAAAATTCAGATTTCCGATTCCGAAAGTCGGGCTCTCAGGCTTTTGGACTATCTGTCAAAACGCGAACGCTATGCGAGTAAAACGCGCCGGCGCGTTTTGGTAGCGGAAAAAAACGCGTCGCTCCTGTAATGTCTCTTAATAAATACCATAACTTTTTCCACGACGCGACGTCTCGTGTCGTGCTTATGTGTGGGAGCCTAAATATATCATAAAATTCAGAAAATTTACCTCGGTAAAACGTTTCTGAAAATACACCAAATAAAATACTTAAAAGTGCCTGATATTGACAGATCTCAGTTCGTGTTACGAAGTAAGAAACTTAGCCAAGGCAAGCAAAAAGAAAAAAAAACCTTCAAGTTATATTTTTAAAAGTTTTGATTAAGGAAAATGGTGTTTATGCAAGAAGTTTTTGAGTGACTTTTGCAACTTTCTTTTTTGAGCGTTACGAGAGTTTTAATAAGCGAATATAGGGTAATCAGAGAATCTCTGAAAGTAATGACTTGGCGACCAGTTTTTTGGTTAAATTTTTTGTAATTGGATCGGGAAAGCTTTCGCTCATTTTATTTTACGATATTCATTAAGCTGTAACTGTAACCGCCTAAGACTGCTAATTTGAAATAACCTTAGACCCAGAACACACGGTGAAACGCAACTGCAACGCAACTGAAACTGCTAGTTACTTTTGAGTTGCGTCGAAGTTTCTGCTATAGACTTCTTTAGAAAACCACACACGATGCAACTAGTTTGAAACGTTTCGTTTCAGTTGCAGTTGCGTTGCAGTTGCTTTTCATCGTGTGTTCTGGGCTTTAGTTGTGTGTCGGCTGGCAGAGTGTCAATAGATTTTTTTGACACATTTGGTATTCAACTAAACAATGGCTTACACTGATTGTGACCAAATGTGTCAAGAAATGCCATTGACACTCTGCTGACACACAGCTGAGAGTATTGTAAAGGTCTATCTACACAACGTGTCAGGTTGTCATGACGACGTATTGTTTTCCCTCCTGACGGGCCACGGCCCAGACACGGCCCGGATCTGTATACATAGACCTTAAATTAGCAGACTTGGACCCCAGTCTTTTTCTACCTTTACTGGTTTAAAATAATTTATTTATCATCCAACTGAAAATTGTATAAATCGGATTTAGTAAAATTCAATACAATGAGCATCGTATTTATCATAATAATCCTATTGCTTTTAAATTAAAATGCGTTGACTGACCTGTTTTCCGAAAAAAGGTTTATTTTAAAAGCGAGAATTTATTAAAAGGCTACTTATAATTCAATTAACAATACAGACAGAGTTTTTTATTAAGTATAATATTTTCGTGCTTTTTAATTTATGTTATTTCAGGAGTTGGATAGGTACCTACATTTTGATATTCGTTATTGTCTACAATGTAATACACTACAAAATAAATGGTGGCCTACATTTCGATTCTCTGGGGAAAACTGCACTCTTGCGAATCTAGCATTAACTTTAAAAAAATGACCCGTCTTATGTGATGTCAAACACGTCCTACAAGATTAAATAAATATTTCATTTCATTTCGATTCGCATTGCTTTAAAATAACTTTCACCAATCACCTTTTTTTAGTGGCTTCTGCCATTTTGTATTCCGGCAATACCAAGTGAAGTAAAACTTTATATAGGTAACTATGTATGTACTCGTACAATAATTTGTATAGCTTAGTTACAAACATATTAAATACTTTCCTAATCTTTCATTGAGGTTTCACTGAGATTTGTAAAACTTAAATTAAAAAGAGCAACCCTACAGAGTTTCTTGCTAGGTTCTTCTCTGGGGAAAACTGCACTCTTGCGAATCTAGCATTCACTTTAAAAAATGACCCGTCTTCAGTGTTGTCAAGACCTACAAGATTAAATGATTTTCATTTCATTTCATTTCACAAAAAAGAATACATAATCTATTGTGTCTAGGTTTATGGGATCATGGGATCATGGGTCAGTGGGATGTGAGAGGATAACACCCAGACTTAAGACAAACATCTCTGTGCAACACGTTTGTATCTAGTGGCAATCGAACCACGATCAAAAACATGGCAAGCAGGATCACTATCAATAACGCCAATTGTCCAGTGTGGTTGGAAACTATAATCACTTAATAATAATATACAAGGTAACTTTAAATTAGTAAACGATAGAAAAGAATAAGCATGTACTCGTGATAACAAACAACTTTTACTATGGGACCAAGATTGAAATCATTCAAAAATGTTTGAACTCCCCATACAAAATGCATCAGCTGATAGTATAGGGAAACATTTTTTTATTATGATTTTGAACTTGGCCCCATAGTAAAAGTTATTGATTATCACGAGTACCTGCAAATCCTTTTTTATCGTTCACTAATTTAAAGTCATGTTTTCGTTATATAGGATAACGAAAACATTAGACTAACATAAAACTGTTAATTAACTGGTTACTAATTACATTCTATTTTAAATTCAACAAATGAATGCAGGTATATTTATATAATAATATTGCACGCAAATAAATACACATTCGATTTTATCCTCTAATATAATTATTTATTTAATACTAAAATAATGTTTTGCAGTAGTTTTCACTCTTCATTAGATTTATTTCAATTTATTTTGCTATTTGCTAATGAAGTTATGGTACTTAGTATTCGGGTTACATATTTGATATATTATCATTATCATCGTCATTTCAGCTTATGGACGTCCATTGTTGAACAAAAGCCTCCCCGAAGGATCTCCACATCGACTGGTCCTGCGCTGCCCACATACAACGGCTGCCCGCGACTTTCACCAGGTCGTCGGTCCACCTTTTTGTTTGGTATATTAATCAAAATTGTATTCAAGTATACCTAGAAGTTTAGTTATGTAAATTCAAAATCTATATTATTAAGTTGTTTTAAAATAAAAAGAGAATGATCGTTATCAGCCCATATATGTCCCCACCGAGGGGCACGAGCCTACTCTCATACAGAGAGTAATTAGGCCGTAATCCACCACGCTGGCCAAGTGCAAGAAAAAAAATGATTGAAAGAAGAAAATGGTCATTTATCGTAATTGGTAGTGACCATGCATGTCGCGGGTCATGAGTTCGATTCCCACTAGAAACAAACACTGCTGTGATATACCTACAGAGATGTTTGTGTTTTTTTATATGTACAGTCAGCATCATAAGTTGATGAACAAAAGTAATATTCACTATTATAAGACTTAAAACCTTACTTATTTTCCTTATTTTAAACTTTATTGGATGTTCATATAACTCTGGAGTATTTTTTGCTTAGCGATTTTTGTCTAATAACAGTGAATTTTACTTTTGAAAATCTGAATGTGTTTATCGACATATGATGCTGACCGTACCTATTTATTTGTGTATATGTAAGTACTTATAGTAAACTATATAATAATACAATATTAAGCATTATAATAATTATAGTAAGCTTTACTTAACTTGACATTGGCCGAATTCATAACAGTAGATGCCATTAAAAAAAAAAAAGAATTAAGAGAGCGTGACATACGTTTAAATAATGAATACAAGCAAAAATCTTCAAAAAGAAAACCTATTAACTTAAGAAAATGTCCCTTAAATTAAATAGAGAATTATTAACGACTAAGAAAATATAGTAAAATATTACAGAAGGTACCTTTATCAATTTACTTAAAAGGCATAAACTCAAAGGAAAAACATCTTTGTAAGGCAAGAATTTAAAAAGCTAGACTACTTAGGTACTTTCTTAGTATTCCTATTAGGTACTAAAAAAGATGTAAGGCATTGTAAGGTCTTAAAGATTATTACGCTCCGATAAGTTATTTTATTTTGAAAACTTAATCTTGTGGTAAGAAAACATAAATTGCTTATTTGGAATAGAAAAGTGTCTATGTGTGCGTGTGTGAGCAACCCTACAGAGTTTCTTGCAAAGTTCTTCTCTGGGGAAAACTGCACTCTTGCGAATCTAGCATTAACTTTAAAAAATGACCCGTCCTAAGTGTTGTCAAAACCTACAGGATTAAATGATTTTTCATTTCATTTCATGTGTGTTTGTGTGTGATTATAAAATACATACTAGATGCTTTCCGCGACTTCGTTCACGTTTATCTTCATATCTTATAACATTTACACAATATGTCAAAATAGTTAAACCTATGTGTTATTCTGATATGTAAGCTAAAATATGGCAAAGTTTATGTAAAAATAAAGGTTGCCTAGAAGATATTACTACCTAGCAATAAGACCGCCTGTTGCTTCTTATATTCTTGTTTGTGTCTGTACCTTATATCTTTTGTGCAATAAAGAATATTTGTATTGTATTATATTGTAAAACAAGGGCTCCAGTCTGCTAATTTCAAATAGCCTCAGTTGTGTGTCGGCAGAGAGTCAGTAGCATTTTTGACACATTTGGTATTCTACTAAACAATGACTTACACTGATTGCGACCAAATGTGTCAAAAAATGCCATTCACACTCTGCCGATACAACTGAAAATATTGTAAAATTAGCAGACTTGGGCCCCTGTTTGTTCAGTTGTTTTTGCGTGACAGAGTAACAAACATCATCATGTCCACCGATCCATCAGCACAACCATTTATTTATTATATTCAGTAGGTAAATATTGGTCTTTACCTATGAAATTGCCGTTTTGTATGAAAAAATTCAAACGATTTTTTTTCATATAATTTTTTTTTGTATTAAGTGAAGTCTGCATCGACCAAAGTCTTCGGACGACCGCGGGGTTCATTTTTCAGGTCGAAATTTCCAGAACGGAAGCGAGCAAACCAATAACTAGTGGTTCGTTGGTTTGTAGTGTTAGCTCCGTACACGTCGTTGATGTTGCGAGCCGCTTGTGCCGCGTTGCTGCCACGACGGAACTCATATTCCATAATTACTCGAATTTTTAACGTATCCATGTTGACGAAAATGATTGAAATGCAATGAAAATGTAACACTAACCAATAAACAAATGACTGTTTTTGGAAAAAGAATTCCATATTTTTAAAATGAAATTAATTTGAAATTAGAATTCTTAGCTAAACAAAAAATATTTTTAATTGAAATGGCCAGTACTGTAAAACGGCAATTTCATAGGTAAAGACCTATTATTATATCAACTAGTCAACCGAATAATAATCTTAATTCAAATCTAACAAGTAAGTGATCAATCACATAACTCGCATTAATCAATTAAGATCTAATTCGATTGATAAAGATCTATTAGACAGGACATTAGTAGTATGAAAATTGATGATAGCGAGAATATGTGAGACTAGGTTTCGTCTGCTGCTTTACTTGTACAAGTAACAATATTAGAAAACAATTATTCAATTAATCTTTATTTCGTAAACAAAAATAGGCATATTTATTTTACTTGAAACTTACTTGAAACTTACTTGAAATTACTTATGATTACTTTATGATTATGATTACTTATTTATTATAATTATTATTTATTTATTAATAGCTTATTTATTATAATTATTATTTATTTATTAATAACTTATTTATTATAATTATGATTACTTATTTTATTATGATTTTGATTACTTATGATTACTTGAAACATTGCAATAGGTAAAGTTTATTTCTATGCTAACGCTAGATTTGCAAAAGTAGCAGTTTTCCCCAGAGATGAATCTAGCAAGAAACTTTGTTGAGTTGCTTTCTATATTTTACTTTAATATCTTTTTAATTTTGTTGTTATTGTTAGCCCATATATGTCCCCAACGAGGTGCACGAGCCTACTCTCATACAGAGAGTGATTAGGCCGTAATCCATCACGCTGGCCAAGTGCGGGTTGCGGATTTCACATACACCTTCGAATTTCTTCTTCGGTGTAATCTTAAACATGTTAAATTATTCTGGGAAATAGTGCTATATAACAGACATTGCTCTTGTTTGTAAAATCATAATAATTCTAGAGGCTCCCAGTGACTTCATACGAATTTATCGTCATATCTTGGAAAAACGTAATATCTTAAAATAATATAACTTTTAAAATAATAATAGCCTTTGTGTTATTCTAACGTGCATGCTACAATATTGGGACATTTCAATAAAATCTGTTTAGTGGTTTTTGCGTGAATGAGTAACAAACATCCTTACATCGATCCATATCGGCACAGACATAGACATTTATAATATTAGTAAGATGGAAAAGATATTAAAACCGCTTATTGTACTTTTAAAAACGTCCCATAAACACCGTTTCATATTCTGCCAAAAAATCCAACATCACAATTCGATGCCAATGCAATATGCGGACGGAAAACGGTAAAAAAGAACCATTTATATTAACTTTCGGTCCGTTGAAAGGGTTAATTAAGGTGCTGACATAAAAATAAAGAGGAAATTGCCTTTCGTAAATGGGTTGGGCACTATTAGCAGAATAAGGTCGAAATGAATGGGTTTCTGGATAAGGCAAATCTTGTCTCGCATTTCTTTTGTTGTTTTTGATTTTTGACAGACATGAGTGTAAAGAAAAGTTGGCAGCGGCCCAAGTCTGCTAATGTAAAATAGCCTTAGTTGTGTATCGGCAGTGTCAATGGCATTTTTTGACACATTTGGTATTCTGCTAAACAAATTGCTTACACTGATTGCCTTAAGAGGAGCCATACCGTCTGGATCTGCGTGCCTGGTCTGGCGCAAAATGGCTACCTACCTTTTTGTATGGAATTTCTTATCGTTTGACAGGTCATCTACTAAGAAAACTATGAAAAGCTTGCGCCAACCTTGGCACGCTGTCATAAAATCATTTGTATATAAAAAAATGTGGCACCTCCTTTTATATTCTGTACAAGCTGATTGCGACCAAAGGTGTCAAAAAATTACATTGACACTCTGTCGACACACATCTGAAAATAATGTTAATAAGCCAAGCTTCACGTTCAAGACTACTTAATCCCAGATACAAAGCCTAAATGTTCTTATAGCAAAACAAATGAATAAAACAAAAGCATGTTTTGCAAGAAATAAAAACAAAAGAGCAACAAATCAAATGGAAACTTGTACAATATGTCCAGATTCGTTCGTTATTCTATCTCAAACGACTGCAATATCACGGTTCCAAAACAAAGTTTGGTCGAAAAACGAATTGCTTCTGATCTCTTGTCAAATGTAGTTATTGTTTTTGTGTTATATTAGAAAACTGTCATTGGAGTGTCATTTCAGGATTTTTTTATGACGAACGTAATGAATTAACTATTACAACTAAGTTAGATTTTGAGCTAAAAAATATCTGTCTTTATTTAATCTATCTTTAATTTTGTCTATTTGACGTGGAATGTAATATGTATGTATGAGGCGACTGACAAAGGATGAAGCGAAGGAAGTGGGAAAAGGAGCGTTATAGATATGTATGGTCTGACAAAAAGAGTAGAAATTAAAAAGTGGCACCACTGTAGTATCGTCTCGTTTTGCTTAGATTGATTTGAAAAGGACGACGCTACAGTGCTGCTACTTCAAATTTCTACTCTTTTTGGTCAGACTGTAGGTACGGAGTTCAGATAATATGTGGCATTTGAAATTATTCGAAATATTTGTGATACAAAAATATGGCACCTTGAATTCTTATTCTCTGTCATGTCAAGGTTATTTCCTTTGATATCCAAGAAAAACAATTGATATAATATATTCTCGTATTACATACCCAAAACAAATTTGTCGGGAATAAATCGTATCATTTCAGACACCCGAAACCATTTCAAATATTATCATAACCATCTCTTGGCAACAATCCAAGGCAATCCAATTATTATTTCCCGACGATAAAAAAACGATTGGATATGAACTATAGCGGGATTACTGATCTGTATTATTTATATGATATTCATTTTATTGTTTTAATATTCAATAATTATTGAAGTCGAGGCTGCCCGCGACTATGTATTACTGATCGTCAAATCTTGGAATAATTATATTTTAAGATTAAGGTTAGTTTAGTAGTTATATTTTACTTATTAGAATATAGTATTTTTAATAACATATTCACATGTATAGTATTATTTTAATATAAATAAAAGTCCTTTTATATACAAGTTATACCTATTTAGTAGGTAACTTACATTTTATTTTAAGACCTAGCATGTAGGAATTGTATTGTATACTTATGTAGGTATTATTTTTATGTTGAAACTACTCGTACGTCCAAGTTTATCTTTAAATTAAATATCTTTATTTGAAAAAAGTATAGAGAAAGGACTGAAAATAACAAATACTTTCCAATAAAAGTTATCAATCTAAATTAAATACAGTAGCAGTAAAATTAAGAATAAACCAAACCAAGAAACCCTCAAACATTTCCAAATCCACACCTCTCCAATTGAAAATCCAGACCACACTTCAGAACGAAAACTTTTCTCCGCCGACCGCATTTTTTCGACTTTTTTATCATCCCATTGCAGCCCTTGGGACTTATTAACGCATTCCACTTTCCATCGTGATTCAGTCGAGTATTTCAAGCTCGTCCTTTGTGTGGACTGAGTTTTGAGCGAACGCATTGACGCATTAACAAGTGATGCTTCAAAACGTGGATCAAATGTTCTGGGGTTTTGTATAGGCTTTGCGTGTAGTTGAGTGTTGGGTCAATGAGTTATTTATGGTTTGAGTGCTGATATTTTTTGTTGACGGTGTTGTTAATGCAGTCTCTGTGGTGGTATTTTCTGTTTAAATCCTTCAAAGACTATTTTCTTTTTTTAAAAGAGTTTTATTTTTCGGGAAACGTTGTAATGTTTTCTATTCTTAATGTATTTCTTTAACTTGTATTCAGATTTTTTTTGCAATTTGTTTTATAATCTGCCTTATTTTTCTTTTTTTACTAGCACATTGTGTCCTGGGCAAAGGCCTCCCCCACATCCGTCCTTATTTCCGGCAACATCCAAATAAAATAAAAAAACATCACATTATTTTTTGGCATTTTAATGTTGTTGATTTCTTTTTTAATGTATTTCGGTTTCAATAAATTATTTAGTTATTATGAATTTACATTTTAATTATTAACTACGCCATGTTTTAAAGTCGCCATCTTGATTTTTTTCTCGCTCTCGCTTGTACATTGTCACTTCAACTGAACTCTCGTTCTTGTTTTTAGAATGCCTCTGTGGCTTTTTAAAGAGCAGACATATGATTTGTGGCCGCGAATATTTCAAATACATACTTTGTAGTTGAAAAACATTCGTCAAATAAACTGCCTGCTTTAAAAAGGATGTAAATATACCTTTTTAAAAATGTATAAGTGGGTATTTTCATAAATCATCCCGCTTTTGAGTCAGGATTAAGTCTGTCGACGCGATGCCGTTTTGTATGTGTTTTATTTTAATTTCAATTTTTGAGTTGGTATATTTTTCTTTTGACGACTGTTTTCATATTTCGAACATGTGTTTTTGTAGGAGTATTTTAAAATGGTGGTATTTCGTTGCGAATCAGGAAATATTTTAAGTCTGAATACGAGTATTAATGTTAAAATGTATTGACTTGCCACAGTCTATTTACACACATCCGGGCCGTGTCCGGGACGTGTCAGGGAAAAAATATCATTCCATACATTTTCTATGGATTCGTTTACACACGTTGCCATGACAATGTATTGTTTTCCCTCCTGACAGGCCATGGCCCGGCCACGTCCCGATAACATTTTATTGAAAAAGCAAGTAGGTGAAGTTTCTTTCCCAATTTGAATTTTTCATTTTTTTTTTAAATACTTGCGGCCACATTTTAATAGGCAACCTAGTCAATATGAATTCTTCGAATCATAAATAAGTGTAAAGACTTGGTTTCAAGCGAAAACGCGATAGGTACGGTTTTTAGCGGCCGGATCTTAGACTATAGGGGGAGGCGGGGCACATTGATACTCGGGGCACATTGATACAGTACCTGTTTTGAAATACTGAAAAACGATACGCACACGGACACATCATTAGAACGCTCAAGGACATCCACAAGGATGATAGTTGTGACGATGCTCGCCGCCTATTCGCCGTTTTGCTTTTACAGGCACAAACGTGTTTTTGGGACCGACAACTAAAATTTTAAGAGCAATGTGTTTGTGTCTCAGCTCCATATTATTAGTTGTTTTCATAGTTTTATTTTACCAAAAGTACGTTTATACTTTAATAAATGTTATTTAATATGTTTATTTAATACAATATTGATTTAAAAAATAATAAATCACTTTTTCGTGAATATAGTCCCTTGGGGCACTATGATACAGTAAAGCGCGGGGCAGAATGATACGTATCAATCTGCCCCGTTAGTGTATTAAAGTGCCCCTTTAGTGCATTAAAGTGCCCCGTTAGTATTTTAAAGTAGTCTTAAAAATCTCATTTATTATAGAAAATGGTCCGGACTTTTAAAGTTAAGCAGAGAAATGTGAAAAAATCGTTTAGGATTTCAGTTTTGTGATGTTTTTGATTATGATTTTTAAGAAAAAGTTCCTATAATTTTGATAGAGGATTTTATTTTGTTATTTCTATATTTCACTATGCCCAATTCTGTAGTACTTTTAGGCTGATTACCGAGTAATTATGTTTAATTACATGTTTAAGATCTTGATAAATTCTAGATTTTTGATGACAATTTTATTTCCTAGCTCATTTCATTATTAGGCTGATTGTGATTATCGTTAATACGAATAATAACTAATAAATAACGTGATTTTTTCAGATACCAAGCATTATTTGCTTTTTATTTGGTCAATTTAAGTAATATAACGATTTATTTTGAAAAAATATTATAATATTTATGGAAATAAAATACGCATCAAGCTGCCCCACTCTCTGTATCAAGGTGCCCCACCGGTGGGGCAGAATGATACAAAATCCATTTTTTATAAAAGTCGCCATAACTTTTACCCTATTCGTTTCTATCAGCTTTTTTTAAACTTAATTATAAGTTAACATATCAGGCCATGCACCCGGTAAAAAAAATGATCAAAAATGTTGACATTTGTGTATTAAAACGGAGTTTGAATTTTTGTGTATCAATGTGCCCCACTTCCCCCTACGGCTCGGATGTGTGTAGATAGACCATTATACTTACTTATAATACTTAAATAAGCATAATTAAAATATTGTAAAAATTACAGAAATTAATATGACACTTTACAAAAATTATTGTTGTTTAAGTATACATCAGACCTTTTTTTATATACCTATTCCAAAGCATTAGGCCCAAAACACACGGTGAAACGCAACTGCAACGAAATTAAAACTGCTAGTTACAACGCAACTGAAACGAAACGTTTCAAACTACGTTGCGTCGCGTGTGGTTTTCTAAAAAGTCTATAGCAGAAACTTCGATGCAACTCAAAGTAACTAGCAGTTTTATTTGCGTTGCAGTTGCGTTTCACCGTGTGTTCTGGGTCTTAGTAGTATAGCATACAATACAGCCACCTAGTAAGTACTTAATCCTTCTTTATACCTACTTGAACAAATCCACAAAACTTAAATACAAATCGAACCCTTTCCAACCTCTCCCCTTTCTACAATACAAACAGACAAACGATAAACATCATGTAAGTACGTATCATTCAGTAAACACTTAGGATTATTTCTGATATTGTTTGTTTGGTCGTCGTTCGGAGAAACGAGCCACCTTTCACTGTTGGCCTTTTTACACTTGCGGTTTGATTGGGCTTTTATGCATTAGTATTTAAAACATAAGGATGTGCCATACCGTCTGGATCTGCGTGCCTGGTCTGGCGCAAAATGGCTACCTTTTTGTATGAAATTTCTTATCGTTTGACAGGTCATCTCCCAAGAAAACTATGAAAAACTTGCACCAACCTTGGCTGCTTGGACGCTGTCATAAACTCATTTGTATATGAAAAAGACATGTGGCACCTCCTTATATATTCTATACTCAAAGGTTAAAACGTGGAACAAGTTTGACTTTTGATATTACAAATGCCAAACGCACATGCCATATTGTTTATCCTACTAATTATTATAAATGTCAATGTTTGCGCCGATGGATGGATGGATGTTAGTTACACTTTCAAGCAAAAACTTCTGAATACATTTTGATGAAATTTGGCAGTATTGTATCTTGCACATCAGAATAACACACAGGCTATTTAATTTTGAGATATCATGTTTTTTTTTCAAGATATGACGATAAATGCGTACGAAGTCGCGGGCAGCCTCTAGTTTAACAATCAATCGGTTCAGCGATTCAATTCCTGCTAAAGGCGTGTACCTACTCAATAGCGAACTGTAACCGACTGAAGCATGCACTGTAACTATGTACGTTAAGGCTGATTTACATTGAGTAAGTAACTGACGTCAGTTACTGAACTGCCCTGGTATTACCATAGTGTAAATTTACCACTCACGTGTCAGTGCGCTGTCGCGTCAGTACTGACTTCAATATTCGTATGGGAATTGTGAAGTCAGTACGGATACGGCAGTGCACTGACGTCAGTTACTCAATGTAAATCAGCCTTTATTCGGTAATGGTTCGCGAGCTTGCTGCAAGTGCACACTGTATGCTTTTTGGTTACAGTGCATGGTTACAGTACACGCACCCTAACGTTTAACAGCCCAAGTGGATACAGTGCTACAAGGACCTATTGGCACTTGAGTGACATTGTCAGGAGAGCGTGGATGTTGAATAAATAACTCAAAATAATGACAATTTACAAGATGATATCGTTAGTTCCGATTTCCGTCACGTGCCAAAAGATCTATGTAGCACTGTATAGCATGGCCTTCATAAATACTTAAATTGAAAAGAGCATCCCTACAGAGTTTCTTGCTAGGTTATTTTCTGGGGAAAACTGCACTCTTGCGAATCTAGCATTAACTTTAAAAAATGACCCGTCCTAAGTGTTTTCAAAACCTACAGGATTAAATGATTTTTCGTTTTAATTTCATACAAACCGCGCGCTGCGGTGCGAACGCTGGTGTACAAAAGCTGTTGCCTGTCGGCTTTCACTAATGTGTTTACGTTTGTCTCAGTTAAAATAAGCAGGATTAAAGGGTACAATAATAGGATTATGAATGTTTTGATATTGTATGTAAGTATATCTGGTTGCGTGGTTTTTAAGATTACAAATACAGGGTGTAACAGAGAGGGGGTATAATGCCGAAACACAGCGATAGTTCTCATAAAACTAAACTTTCTCCAAGAAACATGGGTCGTAACTCGAAAACAATTTTTGGATCGCCCATACTTTATCGATCAGCTGATGGAACATTTTGTATGGGGAGGACAATTTTTTTTTTCGAGTTACGACCCATGTTCCTTTGGGAAAGTAGTTCAGTTTCATTAGGAATATCGCTGTGTTTCGGCTTTATACCCCCTTTCCGTTACACCCAGTATACTGTAACACCTCTTTCCCATCGGGGTGAAGCAAGTGGAGGAAAGTGGTCTTTGACTGTCCCGATGGGGAGCGGCGTGACAAAATGTATTTAGTTTCAAATTGTCTAGTTTTTCACAACCACTTTAAACTAATTTTTCTTTTTTTTTTAAACTTAAATAGTAAAAGTGTGTTTTTGACAACCAAACTGGGCACAAGCCTGCTTAATTAAAATATTCTAAGTTGTGTGTCGGCAGAGTTTCAATGAGAGTGTAAACGTCATTTTTTGACACATTTGGTCGCAATCAGTGTACCTAAGCCATTGTTTAGCGGAATACCAAATGTGTAAAAAAATGCCATTGACACTCTGCCGACTCTCAACTGAGGCTATTTTAAAATAGCAGACTTGGGCCCAGCACTTTCCCTAATACTTATATTTATTTTCATTTAAAAAATTCAACCTATTTTCTATTGAGTCTCGTCAAAATATAATATTTAAGTAAAAAACGCTATCGTGACAGATCCCGAACTTCGTAAAAGCTTTCTTTCATTTTTAAAAAACGTTGCCGAAGTAAAGAGAAAAGTAATTTTATGAGAAATTCTGTTTTATTTTCATCAAAACGTTAATACGAAATTTTGAAGTGCGCATGTCTCAAAGTTCCGTCTCTCTGAAAGATATGTTTCATTCTAAATTAAATTAAACTTACAAACGGAAATGTTCAACGAAATATCATACCTAAAGGCCCGTTTCTCCACTCACAGATAAAATGTAACTGACAGATAAATCTGTGTACATTTTAACATAACATTTCGCCGGCCCAATATTCAAAGACCAGCTATCGAATAGATAGCTATCCGAGACCTTCAGAACTTAACTGTCACGTAGCTGTCACTTCTGATCTATCCTTCAGAAGAATCCCATAGATTTTTTGACACCGGTAGGTTTACAGGGATGAAAAATTCTAAGATAGATAACTATTTCTTTTTCCAGTTGGGCAATACTATAGATAGTTATAATACCTATAAATACCCTAAGGTTGCCTGGAAGATATTGCTACCTAGCAATAAGGCCGCCTGTTGCTTCTTATATTCTTGTTTGTGTCTGTACCTTATATCTTTTGTGCAATAAAGAATATTTGTATTGTATTGTATTGTATTGTATAATAATATTGGGAACGGTCGAGGTACAAAAATATCTGTCAGTTTAATTTTATCTGTAAGTTGTAAAACGTGCCCTTAGTATTATTATCGAGTTATTTATTTATATATAAATATTTGGAAAGTTAAAATTACGTTTTGCGAGTTTCAATTTCGAATTGGCACTTTCTACGTATTATTGTACTCGTATTTCTGTATGAGCTCAAAATAGCTCAACCGTAATTCATCGTAAGGGAGAGAAGAAAGCATTCCACTGTTGTGTTGTAGTCTGGATTGAGTTTTACACTTAAATATGGCGATTTTGTTAATTTAAATGGGAAATATGTTTGAGTAGCTTTGCCGATATCAACAATCTCTTTGTGAACAAAAAAAAAACATTAAAAAATACAAATAAATTAGGTTGGGTTTAGGTATTTCAAAATATAAACATATGTTTTTATTATTGAAACTAGTGTTGCCGAAAAATCGATAGTTTTACTATCGATTGTTAAACGTCAAAAACATGTACCCTATCGATACCACAATCGATAGTATCGATAGCTCTTTCGCTGCAATAGTATCGGTTAACAGCAATACTATCGATAGTATCGATAGTTTCGATCGCTACCGACCAATGAACTATCGATAGTATTGCTCTCCAATATTGTATATAGATCTAAATAGATAGATAGATAGAAATTCTTTATTGCACACAAAGAAATACAGATAAAACTTAAAACTAAAACATTGTGCGCAAAGGCGGCCTTATCACTAAAAGTGACCTCTTCCAGACAACCTTTGGAGTAGGAGAAGTTAAGGAAGACGTTAGAGTAGAGCAGGGCAATAAATAAATACTGTAATTTACTACTCATTAAATAAATAAACTGTCCAAATATAGATAATAATACAAAAAATATAATATAAATAGTATACATATATATAAAATACACATAGAAGCGAACGAATGCATTAGCTGCCATAAGTCTTAGAGAGGAGATATGAATGCAATCTTCTCTTGAAGACTGCCAGCGACTCCGAGCCACGAGCTTCAGCTGGGAGGTCATTCCAGAGAGAGATGGAGCGCACGGTGAAGGAGTGAAAGTAATAGCCTTGTAAATGTTGTAAATGGAGCCAACAGTTTATTGTCCGAGTTGGAGCAAAGGTGACGGTTGTGGCCACCAGCAAGCCATTGAAAACGTTCCTTAAGATAGGGAGGGGATCGAGGATCATAAAGGATGTATATACTATCGATACTATATATAAATAGGATAGGCTATCGATATTGGACTATCGAGCGGCAACACTAATTTTAACCTAATACCTATTGCCATGACCATTACCTTTTCTTTCACGCCTTCACGTTACGTTAACCAGTAGGCTTAGCGCGACAATTATCTCACGTCAGCATGACATCCTCAAGCTGTCTCTATCACATCGATAACTATAGACAGAGATATAAACGCGACAAACCCGTGATAGTTTTGTCACAACACGCATGCTAAGGGCCCTTTTCCTGACAAGCATGTTTTGATCCGCATGCGAATCTGGTCCGCATGCAATAGCAAGGCTACCAACCACACGCGTGTGCCCGGATGACAAGAAAAACATATATTTCCATATTTTTACATACACGTAGGTACCTATTATATTTATTTATTTATTGGTTCACCAACAGATTTACAACTTAGTTTATAGTTATTATCATACTAACTTAGATTATAGTTATTTGAAATTGGCATTGTCGAACACAGAAATCTATTTATGGACTTTATTTTGCTGTAAATCTTCCATAAATAAATAAATAAATAAATAAATAATAATATACAATTATGGTATAGCAGAGATGTATGTAGATCCAATTATAGGTGATACAGCATGCGTAAGTAACATTGATAGTAATCGCTTTATTTCGCTTTTTATGATGACTAAAAAAAAATTTTTAGTCCATCACATAGATTATTTTAAAATATTCGACACGTATTTTTTCTTTTTTCTCTTAAACAAAAAATGACACAGATACACTGAATTAAAGTTGCTCATGACGACCGACGTCACGCCACATTTAGGGTCAGCGCAGACAGAACGGAGCGCAGCGGAGAGGATTTTATTACCGCACTTGAAAATAAACCTTAAAATTTTTACAATTAAGTGCAAACCGGCATTCCCGCGCATCCTCGAGGACGCGCGAGCATTTTTTGTCAGGTTCGAGCATTTATGCACTTAATTGTAAAAATTTAAGGTTTATTTTCAAGTGCGGTAATAAAATCCTCTCCGCTGCGCTCCGTTCTGTCTGCGCTGACCCTTATACGTAGGAGTGACGTCAATACCTCCTCGTCAATACTCCGTAACTTTGATGCTCTGTATCTTTGTATTTATATATGTATTTGATCTGGTAAAAAACGTGTTTCAAATATTTTTGTGATTATGTGATAGGATTTGCGGATCGAAACACATATGGCAGGGAAAGGGCTTACTGATTTATTTATTTATTAGAAAAACAACAGCTTTAATATACATAATAGAAAATAATAAATTAACAAATGAGCCAATCACAGGTTTTCACAGATAGAAACATAATAAGAAGGTATTGACGAAGTACATATGCATTGATTGTGTGTGTAGTCACATAAACACGCACGTACACGTCACAATCGAATCGATGTACTTGACGTTTGATTACCTATGATCTGTGATCGATCACAGTTTAAATTATTCTCTATTTCTGCCTAGGTTCCTTCTAGACGAATGATTGAAAATACCAACAATATTTCAAGCACGCTGTTCGGTTTCCCAACAGACTGGTTTCACTTTGATCGATGGAAAAATTTAGGGTTGGGACATTATCGATGATTTTTTATCGATATAAGTTATCTTTGTTAGAATTTTTTGTTATTCTTACATGTTTTATAGGTTTTAAGAGGCCTAATAAATAGAAATAAAATACTACATCCGTTAAATCAGCAAGAAAAATATCTTATTTATTTATAAGTTTACTGTAACTGCAGTTTTGTTTTTTTATAGTTTGTTTGTTAAACACTTTTGACTTATTTTGCTTGTGCAAAAGTAAAAAAAAAAATATTTTATTTACAATTTTTATGGACACTTTTCGGTATGTTTTTATATGCTTTTTATAAAAACAATAAAGAATTTTTATTATAGGTAGTGCACTAAATGTTTACAATAGATATTATGTAACTGAATATCTATTCATTTATTTATTTATTTATAAGCTTTACTCCACTACTTTACACCCCAATAAATCCATACACATAATTTCAGTTTAAATAAATACAATACAATATAATACAAACTTATTCTACTTAAGTACCTACTTTAAACATATCTAAACATAGATAACCTCATAGATATTAATACTTATTAATATTTTATTAATATTTTTTGAAATACCTTATCACTTTCATATAGACTTCACATGTGTAAAGACAAAAACTTTGTCTTTACAATATTTAACAATAAATAAAGCTTCAATTGTTTCAGCTTTACAGTACGAATAAAATACGCTACTCAAACAGATTCTCGAAACTCCAGTTAATCAAAAGCAATATTGCATGTTTGAGTTTTAAACCAATAAATTGGACGCTAAATGACATGAGACTCGTGTACTCATATCAAAGGAAATATTTAACAGAATTGCAGTGGAAATTATTGCTTTGTGCCAATCAATTTAATAGTCAATTGACTAAAATACAATATGCAAACAAAGCTTACCGTTAGTTTAAATATTATAAGAGTCTGTTTAACTTAAAGTTTTGATTAGTGAGAAAAAAAATAAAGACTAATATTTTATTTTCATAACTAATAGACACAATTTTTATATTTTTTATTTTACTTTCATTATTTTTGAAAAAACAACAGCTTCAAATTAAATATGGCAATAGAATATGAAATTTTACAGTCAATAACAGTTTTCCACATTTAAAAATTGAACTTAGAAAAGTTGAGTCCGGAGAGGCATGGGTAGCTAAATCACAAATTGAAATAAGGTTAATATAAAGTTTGTAAAAAAGTAACAGTAGTAGAGTAGTGTGTAGTAAGTTGTTTTTAAAAAGTTTGTATGTTTTTGTATCTTTATTAAAATTATCGATAAAATCTTTAACAATTTATCGTGACTCGACATCACTATACCACACGTATCCTGAATAATAAAGAGATTGGAAACTCTTAGGAATGTCTGGTTAGCTTCTAAGAGTTCTTTGAGAAGCATGATTGATTGGACGACAAAGATAGCTTTGAAACATCGACTTTACAAAGTTAAAGAGAAATGTAAGTAATGAAAATCTATTCAACATAAATACATAATATCTGTCATGGGGTAGGCTTCTTCCCACCTAGGTATGCAGATACCACTTCCCTCTACTTTCGACGATCGTAACATACCTCTATGAATGATAGGGTGACGTTAAATTAGTAAACGATAGAAAAGGATAAGCATGAACTCGTGATAACAAACAACTGTTACTATGGGAGAAATCATTTGAACAATCAAAAAACCAATTTTTTTCATAAAATGCTTTAGTCTGTTTCTTTTTAATCAATAAACAAATGAAGAAACTATATAGTGTATAAGAATAATTACTTACTTGAATAAAGTATAGTTTTAAAACTTTTACTTTTTATTAAAATTGAACCAAAGCAAGAAGTCGTCACGGAAACTATTCTAAACTATTTTCTTTGGTCCTAAAGGTCATTTTAAGTTGTTAATTGAATTTTTTGCCGCCTGTCTTCTCCAATGCCTTTTGGAATTGCTTTTCCCTAACAACTTGAAGCAAAAGTTAATTTCTTTTCGGTAACTAGAATTAAAATTAAATTTTGTAAGCAACTGTTTCGTTGTTTTCTTGGAATAAACAGTTTTCTTTAAACAATTATATGTAATATTTTGTTATACGGTTTTGATTATAAGATTTGAGTTCTAAGAAATTATTTAATGTTTGTGTTTTAACATTTTTGACCTATTATTATAGAGGTGAATGATCGTCCTTCCAGAATAGGCATGGTGACTAAAAATTTTTTTTAGTCCATTACATAGATTATTTTAAAATATTCGACACGTATTTTTTCTTTTTTCACTTCAACTAAAAATGACACAGATACACTTGATTAAAGTTGCTCATGACGACGTCACGCCTTAGTACGATTTATACGTAGGAGTGACGTCAATACCCTCCACTCTGTAACTTTGATGCTCTGTATCTTTGTATTTATTTATGTATTTGATCAGGTAAAAAACGTGTTTCAAATATTTTTTAATAGCCTAAAAGATGGACTAATTATTTTTTGAATTTTCGAATGTAGTCATCATCCCCATTCTGTTACAGAAATCCGTTCTGATCTAATTATTATTATGAAATTGATATTTTTTAATGTCCTCAAATATGTTATTTTTCTTTTTTTTATGTTATCCTATTGGTGTAGGCAGACACTAAATTGCTCCAATTGCTACGATCCAAACACTTATTTCGCTTCACCTACATTCGTCAGTCGCCTCATATGCACATTGGTTTTGACTTGACTTGGCTTATACCTACTTAAAATATTTTTACCAAATTCCGTCGAAGCATAGAAGAGGCTTTTGCCCAGCAATGGGACGAGAAATACTTTTAAAAAATCCTACTTAAGTTAAGATAATGCCTTCGCAAAGGAAGAAATCAATAATTGTTTAAAATTAGTTTCTAATAAGCGTACCTATCAGAAATAAACAGACTCAATCAACCAGTTGCGGTTCCAGTAAATGATTTTATTACCTGAATCCGTTTGTAACATTGATAAACCATTAATGAACGTTGTATAATTTAAAAGGATAACCACATTTTGACCTATAAAGTGTAAATTCAAAGCAGAAACATTATTTTCGTATAACCACAATGGTTGAACATAGGTACTAGAAACTGTTGCAGGTAGCTTAATTTGAAAAACGTGTTTGGTCAAAGCCACATGGTTCTATGAGGTTATCTGTGGTTGTTGCGCGGTTACGATTTTCCAATTATTATGGGAAGATGAAAAAAAAAATCGATATTCCAATTTCTTTATGTATAGTTTTCTATAAATAGTATCATCATCATCATGTTAGCTTATGGACGTCCACTGCTGGACAAATCCTCCCCCAAGGATCTCCGCAACGATCGGTCTTGCGCTGCCCACATCCAACGGTTTCCAGCGACATTAACCAAGTCGTCGGTCCACCTTTTTGGAGGCCTTATTACACTTCGTAGTATAATGCTATACATATACTACGCAGTATAATGGTATACATAGTATAATGGTAGATAATGATGGAAATATCCAATTATTAAATCGACTTTATAATGAAAATAATGATGAGTCAAGTTGTTCTAGAACAGAGACGCCATTCGAGTTTGTATAGTTAAAAAAAAACATTAATAAATACATTTAAATACCAAAAGGAACGAAACATAACGACGATGGACATTCTAAAGAGGTAACGAAATCACCTTGTATCCTTTTAAGTACATCCGATTCATCATCATAAATTTAAGAACGTCGCTCTTGTCGGTAAAGTCTGCGCCACTCTTCTCTATTCTCTGCCGTACGTTTGAGCACCTGATATGACACAACTTTTATTCCCTCTTTTATTTGGTCTATGTAAGTCCTTCGTGGTCGGGAGACCACGAAGGACAGGACCACGAGGGATCTCTCATCAGATTACATATATACATATCCGTCACGTGGCATGCCTCACTCCTATTGGGGTAGGCATAGACCACATCCACTTCCTTTATATCAGATTTCCAAATTCAAAACCGACAAAGGTCGCATTACGGCCCCAACTCTTAATTCAAATGACCAAAAGCAGAATCACGAACAAAACACAAACGCACAAGAGTAACGACAAGAAAATTTAGAAACTATTACCAAACCAAACCTTAACTTGCGCCAGTTGAACCGTGTACAAACTAAAGTTATACAACAGCTAGAGTAAAGTTCGCGGTCTCCCACCATACCACAACGCTAACTGTATTCGAGTTATCATAACTTGTGTTACCTTTAGTTATGATGTTCATAAACAGTTATGCATGTATGAGGCGATTGATGAATGTGGATGAAGCGAAACTGTGTGTGGATCGTTGCAAGTGGAGGGAAGTGGTCTTTACCTACTCCGACGGGAAAAAGGCATGTTAGATACATGTATATATGTTGTTCATGCATTGAGTTAGGTTAGCATTATATTTTCAGGCGTCTTGTCGCAATTAGGGCTTAAATGCATCAAACATTATGCCGGGATTGGTTCTACGCGTCGTGAGAAAACGTGTCACAGGTTCCTCATACATAATATAATGTCTGACTGAATGACGCGAGATAATTGTTACATCGTGCATGATGTGATATTTTTCGGTATTTCTAATATCTGATTGAGGAGACGGCAGTGGTGACAGTTCAGTAGCGTGTCAATAATTAATTTCATCACTTAATAAACATTGTGTGAAAAATATTGCCTATTTTTCTAAATATTTTATTTACAGACATCACTGAACGTGAAATTAGGTGATTATTAAAAGAGTTTTTATTTTTTTTGCTAATCATCCTAAACAACATAAAATAACAAATAAAGTTTCACTCGAAATTTTTCTCTTCATGTTTTCCAACATTTTTCTCACAAATAAACTGAAAGATGTGCAAAGGAAGAGATGAGTTTCATGATAAAACTTTATTTTCCTCTAGTTTCTTAAAAAATAAGTTTCATTTTGTTTAAAGTTAATAATAAATATCTAGTCATCATAAAATCAAGCTAGAAATGTTATACAACTGGGAATAAGAACAGTACCACATGTGCAGAAATGAATCGGAAGATGAACCGCGCGTTGAAGATTGAGCTTGTGATCACATTAATAATATTCTTAAATTCTACACAGATCCGGGCCGTGCCCGGGGCGTGTCCGGGCCGGTTTGTAGGTGCTACGAATCCATAGATCCATAGCACCTAAAAAAATCAAAATGCTTTCTAATTTCAAAATGAAATCTTATCTCAAGCTACTTCTGTTTTACTACCTGTATATTGAAATTATTTTTTCTTAAATCGCTACTACCTAAACCGCTTAAAAAAGCGCTGACTGACACACGTCCCATAGAGAAAGTTCTCTCTTACCAAAACCAATACTTCTTTAAGTTATAGGTAGCTATTAGTCGAATCTTGTCCATTTCCCAACATCCATTCACGAAACATTTTTTCACTTTCGCAGGTAAAGTGCTCGATGGACAAAACTCAAGATAAAAGCCGTGAAAATGTCTGTTTTTTAGGGTTCCGTACCCAAAAGGGTGAAAACGGGACCCTATTACTGAGACTTGGCTGTCCGTCCGTCCGTCCGTCACCAGGCTGTATCTCATGAAGCGTTATAGCTAGAGTGTTGAAATTTTCACAGATGATGTATTACCATTACTGCTATAACAACAAATACTAAAACTAGAATAATAATAATAATTAAGGTGGACTCTCATACAACAAACATGTTTTTTTTTGCTTTTTTTGCTTGATATCAATAGTGAATGTTACGGAACCCTTCCTGAGCGAGTCCGAGTCGCACATGGCCGGTTTTTTTCTATAAAAGTAATGTACCGTGAACCATGGGAAAGGAAATGGAAACGATAAAGGGGTTGAAAGTTCATATTTTATTATCAAAAAGGTTTAGGTCAGTGGAAGGACAAAGATGCTTTTGATGTACTTTAGATTTGTTGTCGTTTGTGTTGTAAAATGACGGATTTCGTCCATTCTACTTAATACCTATTATAAATGTCAATGTTTGTGCCAATGATGTATAGATGGATGTGAGGGTGTTTGTAAACTCTTTCATTTCAAAAACTACTGAATAGATTTTGATGACACTTAGCAATACAACACATAGGCTATGCATATTATTTTAAATTATAAGTTGTGATTTTTTTCAAGATATGGTATGAAGTCGTGGGCAGCCTCTATCATTTTCAAAACATCTTCAGCTAGCTTAGCATGGCACTCCGTGACAAGACGTTGTCATGCGTTTGTCATGCTTACGTCTCTGTCTAGAGTTTTAAAATTAAATGTGATAAGGACAGCATACGTGAGATAATTGTCGCGGCACGCCGTGCTAAGCCCCCTGATCACTAAACCTACGTCAGCTGTTAAATTGCGTGCTTCTTCTTCTTTATCAGCCCATATATGTCCCCACCGAGGGGCACGAGCCTACTCTCATACAGAGAGTGATTAGGCCGTAATCCACCACGCTGGCCAAGTGCGGGTTGGCGGATTTCACATACGCCTTCGAATTTCTTCTCTGGTGTATGCAGGTTTCCTCACGATGTTTTCCTTCACCGTTAGCAAGTGGTAATCGAATAAATTGATCCGATGAGAAATAAACTCAGAGGTACGTGCCCGCGCCAGGATTCGAACTCGCGCCCTCGGAGTGCGAGGCAAGCGTTCTACCAACTGGGCTACCACCGCTTTGCACCACTGCGTGCTTAATTATGTAAAAAAAAGAGTAGCGCTAACTAAAGAATAACGCTAGCAGAAACAATCAGAATTATTGATTTTTAACTCTGACTTGGCAAACAAGTAGGTAATGAAAAATCAAAGCTTTTTTTTGCTGGAAAAGTTCAGTCAAGGCACTTAGGTACTTCTTTTTATTTTTTTAAATATTTTTATAATAAAAACATACTAGGAATAAAAAAAATACTTGTTAAGAAAAGCTTGTTTAAGAGTTCACTGTTTTCCGTTGAAATTCATTAACCTAAACGCATTCTATTTTAAGACACAAAAATTCCAGGATTTCCACAAAATTCACGACGTTTTTTTTTTCTTTTCCAACGCTAATGGGGTTCGAGTCATTCTGCCAAATGAAAAAAAAAACAATATTTTTCCATTTCCAAGTAATCATCTCCGTAAATAAAGTATTGCTTAATATAGACAATCCTCTTATTCATTGCTCTTTTTATAGAAAAGAATATCTTATTTCTATTTTGCTTAAAATTATTTTACCTTATTAAGGCTGCCGATAGAAGCCTATTATTTTGCTCAGAAAAATCTTAACGAGTATAATTAATAAGGTAAACTTGATATTTTCTTAAAAGAAATAGAGTTAATGGATTTAATAATGTTCTGTTCGCTTCATCGCCTTATTTTCAGCTCGGATATAGATAAGAAATTGCTTTACGGCTAGACACAGTATTCAAAGACAGATATACATACATATCAGAAGAAAGGTTATGTTCTTCGAGAGTAAATATGTATGTTTCTACAGCCTGAACGGCTTGATGGATTTCAGCTTGAGTGGTATCGTTAGATTCGTATATACAGTGCTACATATCCGTCACGCTTCTCTCCCATTGGGGTAGGCAGAGACTTCCTTTCACTTGCTACGATCCAAACACACCTCTTTCGCTTCATCCACACTCATCAGTTGCCTCATACGTGTGCGTTAGTTTAGGGTATCCGTACATATCTGTCAGTTTTGATCTGTCCTTCAGTAGAATCCCTTAGATTTTTTGACAGCGGTAGGTTTATAGGGACGAAAAATTCTAATAAAGATAACTATTTCTATCTCCAGTAGGACAACACCAGAAATAGATAGAGTATAGGGAACGGCCGAGCATCCAAGTAATAATATAAAATGTCAATGTTTGTGCCGATGGATAGATTTTTGTGACTCTTTCACGCAAAAACTCTTAAGTAGATTTTGATAAAATTTGGCAATATTGTAGCTTATATATCAGAATAACACATACTTAGGCTATATTATTTTGAGATATCATGTTTTTTTTTTTTTTTTTCAAGATATGACGATAAATACTTACGAAGTCGCGGGCAACCTCTTATTATACAGGGTGTAACAGAAAGGGGGTATAATGCCGAAACACAGCGATAGTCTTTATGAAACTGAACAACTTTCCCCAAGAAACATTACACAAAACGTAACTAGAAAAAAAAATTTGGATCGCCCATACTTACTCGATCAACTGATCGGACATTTTATATGGGGAGGCAATTTTTTTATTCGAATTACTGTCTATGTTCCATGGGGAAAGTTGTTCAGGTTCATGAGGACTATCGCTGTGTTTCGGCATTATACCCCCTTTCTATAACATCCTATAAAATATGAGTTGAAAACAAGTAAAGTCATAGTCCTCTAAAAATAAGTTCTTTCAATAATATAGGACACGTGGCAAAACTATCTTTTGATGAAAATCGCTCATTTGAATTAACTCAGCTTTCTCTTCTTGTTTAAAATCATTCAACTGTAAAATCCAACTTATTAATAAACGCCTTTAAATGTCAGAATTTTTATACTACCAGCATTTCTTTGTATTTAGTCGGATTATATAATTGAGTGGCTTTGACATCAACCCTACAGTTTTGAAAAGGAACAAAATTGGTTCCAAAAACTATAAATAGAGAGAATTGTGAGGCTGTTGTAGTAAAAGGAAAAAGTGATATTTTTACCCGACTTCGATAGAAGGAGGGTTATGTTTTTCGAGAATTTGTATGTTTGTTTGTATGTATAATTATTTGGCAAGCTCTACAGCTTAAACGGCTTGATGGATTTTAGCTTGTGTCGTTAGATTTCTATTTATAGCACTATAAATGCCAATTGTGCCAATTGGCACTTGAGTGACATTGTCAGGAGGGCGTGGGTGGTGAATAAATAACTCATAACAATTTACAAGACGATATCGTCAGTTGAGATTTCCGCCACGTGTCAAAAGATCCTTGTAGCACTGCATAGTGAATGACACTCGGTACATCAAAAAAAAAAAAAAAAACAGTATTGTTTAGACGCAGTCGGGGCTTTTCTTATCCGATCGTGTATTCTTTTTTTTATTACCTACGTAAGCTGTTGTTGTTCCTAAAGCGGACCAGACACGCTACTGTGCAAGCATAACTAAACATGTGTACCTAAATTTTGCTTGCGCAGGCAAAAAATTATACCATACACACGTTCAGTTATGCTTGCTCAGTTCATCTGTTCAAGCATAATCGTCAGGCATAACCTAGCGTGTGTGGCCCGCCGAATACAAAGGTTAGGTCATTATATTACGTAAAAAGTTGAGGTTATTACTTGGATGCATACTCAAAATGTTTTATCTTCTATTTATGCGTAGACTATCTATAAATAATAAAGTATTTTTGTGTAGACTACTTTACTCTGCTCTTTGATGTATCACGTACACTCAGCGCGAATTGAAGTTGCCAAAAATTTGAATAACACATGAAATATTTATCAAGCACTATATCATATGTAAATGTAAGTTTGGACGGTGATATATTATGTTACCTTGAATAGCAAATATTAAGTAAATGGAAAGTATAATTTTAATATTTTGTATCAGTGTTTACTTAATATTTGGACAAATTTAATCATATTGAAGTACTGTCTCGTCTCTGCCAATGAAAATCACTTTTTTATATTAGTAACAAATAATTTAAGTAGTTCAAATTAAATATAATTTACAATTTTATTGTTAAGACATCGTTTATAGGTCTATCTACACAGATCCGAGTCGTGCCCGGGACGTGTCCGGGCCGTAGCCGGGATGTGTCAGTGAAAAAATATCATTCCATACATTTTCTATGGATTCGTTCACACGTCGTGACAAATTGTTTTCCCTCCTGGCGGGCCACGGCCCGGACACGTCCCGGGTTCGGCCCGGATACGTCCCGGGTTCGGCCCGGATCTGTGTAGATAAACCTTAAGTTAGCTATATAGGTATTTTATCAATATATAAATATAGGTATATACATTGTTAATAAGAAGGTACGTGAAGATAATTTTTCACTGCAATACATAGTTTAATTTTGTTTTTAGTTGGACTATTATTTCTTTGAATGACACTGTTACACCCAGAACATACGATGAAACGCAACTGCAACGCATCTGAAACTGCTAACTCAAAATTAACTAGCAGTTTCAGTTGCGTTTCATCGTGTGTTCTGGGCCTACTTGTTTTCTACGCCGCAACTTGTTTGAAACGTTTCGTCGTGTGTGGTTTTCTAAGGAAGTCTATAGCAGAAACTGCGATGCAACTCAAAAGTGACTAGCAGTTTCAGTTGCGTTGCAGTTGTGTTTCACCATGTGTTCTGGGTCTAAGTCTCAAACTAGTCTCAACAAAATGCCATTGAAATACCAAAACTAGAACTACCAAATTCAATTAATCACATGGCATATCTAGTTCATAAACTAACAAAAGGCTTCCATAACACAAAGCATAATATAACGTCTATTAAAACGTATTGTAACTAACTGTCAGAATAATAATAATTAATCCGCCCTTAACAATGCGAGAAATCTGTATAGAGCCTTAAAGTTGTCGAAATTTGGACGCTTTGTATACGATAGTGATGTGAATGATTCGATTAATTAGTTACAAGTAAATGAGTTGACTCAGTTTTGTGATCTCATTCGACTATAAATATATATACATATACATATATAGACATAGATACACATTTATTAAACGCAAATTACAAAAATACAATACAACACAGACTAATCACAACAATAAAAGAATTAATTAGCAAAGAAAACAGAATTAAAAAAAAATAGGTAAAAAAACTTTTTAAGTTAAACGGTTTTATGTTAAACATACATTGCTATGTTTAAGATAAATGTACTAAAAACCAAAAAATAATAAAATAGATACAGTCGTGGGAATTATAAACTTAGCATAGACTAGACTAAAATAAAACCGTGGGGCACGTCAATTGTCTACAAATTATCGATTTAATGTGCGATAGAAGAATCGTTTAATTCGTCGTTAGGCAGTTGGCCCGCAGACGGTGAGGAAATTACTTACTATTTTCTTGCTCATGGAAATTCCAATAGTTATACACTCCATGTAAATAAAAGAGATGTTTCAACTAGTTTATCGTTGGACATTCACACTGCTGGCTGGCGAAGAATCGTTTCACTGCTCGTAGTTTGTCTTTAATCGACAAAACACATGATAAAAGTACTACTCGCTCAACACTATGAAACCCTAAAACTCGCTTATAATCGAGCTTGCTAGCTTGTTTCCACATTCTAGCCCTACTTATCACACGTCCATCGTTGTCGGTTGAACAACTGCCTAATTATAGTGTAACATTACAAAACAAACATTTTAATCAACGATTGTAGACAATTGACGTGCCCCACGGTTTTATTTTAGTCTAGTCTATGCATATGTTTATAATTCCCACGACTGTATCTATTTTATTATTTTTTGGTTTTTAGTACATTTATCTTAAACATAGCAATGTATGTTTAACATAAAACCGTTTAACTTAAAAAGTTTTTTTACCTATTTTTATTTTCTAGTTTTTAGTTTTTATTTCGCATTCTGTTTAATGCATTTAGTGCTTCATTATTGCAAGGTTTCTTGCCCGTTAGTTTATTGCAGTCCAACTCCTCTATACGTAGTCCCTGCAAAGCTCTTACTCTACAAAGAGCCACGTAGGCTTGACCTTCTTCAAACAGTTTCGCACCTAAGTATACGACTGCGTGATCCACAGTGCTGCCCTGCATAAATCTTGACTTGGGTGGTGGATTCAGGCTGGATTAATCAGATACCTAAATTACAGATTCAATTTCTAAA
This sequence comes from Anarsia innoxiella, assembly GCA_947563765.1. Lineage (NCBI taxonomy): Eukaryota > Metazoa > Arthropoda > Insecta > Lepidoptera > Gelechiidae > Anarsia > Anarsia innoxiella. The sequence continues at coordinate 1,811,169 of OX387402.1, forward strand.
TTTAAATCTTATTATTATACGCCATTTAGTGGCTGCGCCCATCTTAAATATTCAGGTTGTATAGTGCACTGTATTCTTCTTGGCAAGCCCTTTTATTTGATACCCATATTGGTGGGATTGATAAAAAATTGTTATCAGCCATTTGGTAGCGGCGGCCATCTTAGATTTCAATTTTGCATAGTGAATTGTATTCTACTTGTTGAGACCTTTCATTTGATACCCATATTGATGGGATTGATAAAACCTAATTATCCGCCATTTTGTGGCGGCCGCCATCTTGGATTTTAATTTTATATAGTACATTGTATTCTACTGGTTGAGCACTTTCATTTGATACCCATATTGATGGGATTGATAAAACCTAAGTTATCCGCCATTTTGTAGCGGCCGCCATCTTGGATTTTAATTTTATATAGTACATTGTATTCTACTAGTTGAGCACTTTCATTTGATACCCATATTGATGGGATTGATAAAACCTACGTTATCCGCCATTTTGTAGCGGCCGCCATCTTGGATTTCAATATTTTATAGTATATTGTATTCTGCTTGTTGAGCCCTTTCATTTGATACCCTTATTGATGGGATTGATAAAACCTAAGTTATCCGCCATTTTGTAGCGGCCGCCATCTTGGATTTTAATTTTATATAGTACATTGTATTCTACTGGTTGAGCACTTTCATTTGATACCCATATTGATGGGATTGATAAAACCTACGTTATCCGCCATTTTGTAGCGGCCGCCATCTTGGATTTCAATATTTTATAGTATATTGTATTCTGCTTGTTGAGCCCTTTCATTTGATACCCATATTGATGGGATTAATAAATCCTAAATTATCCGCCATTTTGTAGCGGCGGCCATCTTGAATTTTTAATGATAATGAATAAACACAATTGTATTGTCACCAAAATCCAAAGTGTATACAAAATTTCAGATTAATCGGTTGACAGGAAGAGGGTGAAATTTGAATTACTAAATTTGACCCAAGAAAACAAACGGGGTGAGCTAAATAAAACCGTTTAAAAAAAAAAAAGCATTTTACAAAAGAGCTTGTTATTGTATTGTAGTGTGGTACTTATATTTGTTATGTTTCTTTCCCATCGGAGTAGATAGAGACCACTTACCTCTAGTGTTGCCGCTCGATAGGCCAATATCGATACTATATACTATCGATAGTATCGATAGTTTTGCAAAATCGATAGTGATCTTTTTTTCATCAATTTAGATTCGAAATTGCTGGCCAACTGACTGACCATACTTACTTTATATTCGTCCGTCATACACTTATATGTGATCATGCCATATATTCTACCACCCATTATGCCTGCTTACTGAATGCAATACTATCGAAAAAATGATCACTATCGGTTGTGCAAAACTATCGATACTATCGATAGTATCGATTGTATATTCAATATTGGAGAGCAATACTATCGATAGTATTGCTGTTAACCGATACTATTGCAGCGAAAGCACAATCGATACTATCGATAGGGTACATGTTTTTGACGTTTAACAATCGATTGTAAAACTATCGATTTGTCGGCAACGCTACTTCCCTCTACTTGCTACAATCCAAACTTACTTATTTATTTTCACATTAATCTGGCGCTCATACGTGCCAGTCGGTTTAAAGGCCAAAACACACCGGATGTGTATGCGTTGCGTAAGCGTAGACGTATGCGTACCTCTGTCTGTATGGAACTGTCACCGCTTGCATACGCAACGCATACGCATTCGGTGTGTTTTGACCTGAAGGTACTCTTGACTTGGCTTTTATTCAACTAAATGAATATTTCAATATTTAAAACTATTTCATCAACATAATTTCATTTTTGAAAGACAACTAAGTCAGTCTTAGTGACAATGAAATTCAGTTTAAGTAATTCAACGTGACTAGATTAAACTGAAGCTTTACAAAGAGAAGAGAACCGTGTTACTTTAACTATTTCAGAATTCTAGTCTCCATTTCTTATACAATTAAATAATACTGCTTGTAGATAATGTTCTGTGATGAATGTAGCTTAAATGAATGAAATATTACGTTATTTGATGCAGACTAACAATTTTTTAGCTACTTACTTAATTACATACAGTCTACTCAGAATAAAAGAATTTAGCTCTTTGTCTTTTAAGACCAATCTAAATCATCTAAATCTTAGACTTAAAAAATCACAAATACATTTTTGACTAATATTCATCACACTACTGACTTGAGCCTTACTTTCAAACTGTTGATAAAGAATTGAACAAAACTGAATGGCCGCGTAATCACTATACGAGCAGCCTCATTAGGCAGCGTTCGACCATTCTAAGAAGAACCTTGCTATTTATTCGAGTTAGGTAGTTCTTAGGGACCTCTTTTAATTGGCCGAACCCTTGCCTCACGAGCAACTCGCCCAATAAACGCAGCTATTCGCAACTGACTCAACTCACTCAATTCAATCATAAGCTATTCACAACTGACTTAACTCAATATAAGCAAATTAATTCAATCAAAGCACAGCCCTAACCGTTGCTAATCTCCTTCTGTGACACTTTACATATTAAGCCGGGGCACAAGTTCTTGAGTTCCCAACTTTGCAACTCCCAAGTCAAAGTCGAAAGGAAAGTGTGAAAAGTCCGTACCGTGTCGTTCCATACTCGTGTAGAGAACCTGTTAATTTAAGTTTGTTGGTATAAACGTGCATGTTTTTGTTTTGCCTCTGTTTGTGGTCAGTTGTTTAGTTTTTAAAGAGGAATTTTTTGTACAGGTTTAGTATTTCTTTCAATAATGAAGAGATGACATCAGTTCATAAAGTTGTGAAAAAATTTCAAAGATGGATTATTTAACTACTATCTGTAAGAAAAAGGAAAAAGACGTATTTCGAGGAACTTTATTTAGTTTTTATTGTGAGTAATTAGATATATTATTTTGAATGATTATAAAAACATTAAGTTCGTAGCGAAATGACAAAAAAATGAATTGTTACGATTATACAGTTTAGCACACCAATTGTGTGATTTGACGTAACTTGGAAACGCGCTGTGTTCGCGGTCTAAATCCAATTTTTTTCGCGTTTTTCATGTTTCAAACACACCGCAACCTCACTAAAACCGCAACGCAACCGTACCGCATCCGCACTCGTACCGCACTGAAACTAGTGCTTAAAAGTTAACAATTCTAACCTATCATTATAATACAAGTGAAATCCTTTATGTTTCTTCAAGTTATAATAAATGTATGCGCAGCAACAAAGCCATTATATTTAACTACATGTTAAGCTCATTATTTTACTGAAAGAGCTATTTGAGGGTCGTATTTATAAGGGTATCAACCCCTAAGTATGTAGGTACCTACTCGTTTAATGGATTTTGCTGGATTTACAGTCGTTGGAGAAAAGGCTATTAGTTTAATGCTCTATTAAATGTTTTTCACTTTCATTGCTAAAATTTTGTTGCGATATTTAATGAATAGTTAAATTAAAGTCTATCTACACACATCCGGGCCGTGTCCGGGACGTGTCAGGGAAAAAATATAATTCCATACACTTTCTATGGTTTCGTTCACACACGTTGTCACGACGACGAATTTTTTCCCTCCTGACAGGCCACGGCCGGGTCATGTCTCGGGCACGGCCCGGATGTGTGTAGATTTTTGTACAACTAGTTCCACGGATGAATTTTTTAAATGCATGGGATACAATAAATGACATAATTATCGTCATAATTTGACAATGTTGCGGCAGTCTTATGATTCCGACACATATTGGGATGACATACTTAGCCGATAACATAGATTACACAATGAATGGGGTTTCACAACGTATCTATTTTGATGGTAGCAAGTGCAGCGAAGTGGTCTCTGCCCATCCCGATAGGAGAGAATCTGACGCACACTTGTTACACGTATCGCTGTCCCACGTCCCAACTGCAGTCAAACCAACCTACGGCCGTTCTCAATATTCAAAGACAGATAACTGTCTGAGATCGGCATGTCACGGATGTCACGTAGCTGTCACTTCTGATTTATCCTTCAGAAGAATCCCTTTGAATTTTGACACCGGTAGGTTAATAGGGACGAAAAATTCTAAGACAGATAACTATTTCATTATTACTATTTTTATTTTTTTTTATTTTTTAGATATTGCTACCTAGCAATAAGGCCGCCTGTTGCTTCTTATATTCTTGTTTGTGTCTGTACCTTATATCTTTTGTGCAATAAAGAATATTTGTATTGTATAAATAATGAATTTATTTATTTAACAAATATACAAATTAACTTAAAACTATTTAAACTAAATTAAAATTAAAATATTTACAAAATATTTACAAATAAATATATAAAAAAATATATTTATTTGTAAATATTTACAAATAAATATATAAATAAATATATAAACTTTTTTGTATTGTATTGTATTTCTATCTCCAGTAGGGCAAACCAAAGATAGATAGAATATTGAGAGCGGCCGCTAGTACGTAAAAGCCTAGTTCATAAAACGCTCATAAACCCACAGATCACACAACATTTACACTCCAAACACCTGTAAGTACATTAATTGACACATCAAGACAAAGCCCTTAACCCAACAACTGACAGGGCCACAATTTGTCATCCCAGTCTGTTTCCAAGTCCCCAAACTTCCTTACGAAGGATAAGGACCCTTGCCAACTCAAACAAAAGGGTTAAAAGTTTCAAACATTACCTACCTATCTCAAACCGTTATTGAGGCCCTCAAGCTCCTAACATGTGTGTCTTAGTAACTTCAAGATTTAATTGACTATCGAAAAAGTTTTGTTGGCAGAGTCGGGCTTCGTGGAATTTGGAGGGAAACGTGGTTTATTTCTGATTTTGTGATAAAATTCCGTTTCGTTTTGTTCGGGGATTTATTCGCCTTTCAATTTGGTTGGTTTTTTTTTTCTTGTTTTTTTTTTCGTTTTCCCTGTCTTGGAGAGGTTCAATTTATGTCTTTTTTTGATAAATAGATAGGTAGAAATACTTTATTGCACACAAATAGATATAGACAAAACTTAAAAGTATAACATTGTGCGCAAAGGCGGCCTTGTCACTAAAAGTGATCTCTTCCGGACAACCTTTGGAGTAGAATTTTATTATCAATTCTATTAGTAAATTATAGAAAATATTACATTTGTAAAAAAAGATTCGTTTCTGTCCTTAATTTTTTTTTTACTTTTTTTCAGAGATGTTTAACTTTTGCTGACGTCACTTATTGAGTCGTCGCATAGACCGGTGGCAACGTACGCAATGCTTTTTGACCATTAAGATTAGAAACACACTTTTCACATACAACGTGAGACGTTGCATTGCGTACGTGAGACCAGTATCTAGCTTAATTATATGTCGGAGATTACGTTCATGAAGGCTATTTTGGAACCATTTGCAAACTCTTTACTGCTAAAATGCAAGAACTGGCATGTTTCCGACTGGTTGTCAGTTTGGCGCTTTCATATTTGAGATGCTGTCATGTATGATGGATTCTGTTGGATTATTGTTTGGATATCGATGAAGACAAGACATCGGAAGACATCACGTACATCTTGTTAATTTATAACGTGATTGGAAACTACGCAATAAAGCCAGTTTGTTCAGTACACGCCCACTGTCTTATTTTAACTAAAAGCTTAAACGCCACTTCAGGGGGCTTAGCACGGCGTGCCTCGACAATTATCTCACGTATGCTGTCCTTATCACATTTGAAACTATAGACAGAGACGTAAGCGTGACAAACGCATGACAACGTCTTGTCACGGAGTGCCATGCTAAGCTAGCTGATGACTCGTCTCGTCGACATATAAATACCACACAAAGCATTCTCGCCAACCAACCAGAGGCCTAAATCTGATTATTTACAATATTTTCAGTTGTATGCCGGCAGTGTCAATGTCATTTTTGACACATTTGGTTGCAATCTGTGTAAGCCAATGAGGTGTAAGCCATTGTTTAGCAGAATACCAAACGTGTCAAAAAATGACATTGACACTCAGCCGACTATTTTAAATTAACAGACTAAGTGACAGTTTCACCACCTAGAGATTAAATTAAACTGACAGATAAACCTATGTCTATTTCATAAAACGTGACGTTTTAGACAGAGACAGGTATAAATTTTATCTGTAAATTGCGAAACGAGCATTTAAGCGCCAGTAAAAAGTGCATCCATTAATCAAATAAACAACACAGAAAACCAGATCAAAACGAACTATTGCAACACGGTTTTAATTTGTCTGTATCCGCAGTTGGAGTCAAGTTCCTGCGACCGTTGAATGTTAATTACTTCACTAACTGAAATGAGGGTAATGTGTTTGATGTTACGTGCTTCCAGTACGTGTTTTAATTGTGCGAGCTCGAGAGCTTATCGCGTTTGCGGAGTCTTATGTGAATTGGTCTGTGGTTTTTTTGTGCGATTGAAAAGTAGTGGAGTGGAATTGGAAAATAATTTTGTATTACAAGTGAAGTACCTTCGTATATGGAAGAGAATATAGAGAAGAATAATAAGAGTTTTCTATGGGCAATATAAATAAGTTAATGTCTTAAAATAGAGAAAAAGTTTTAAGTGGCAACTCCTCCTTATCAGCCTTCTTAACGTCCCTACTACAGGGGCACGAGCCTATACGAGATAGTGATTAGGCTGTAATCCACCACGCTGGCCCAATTGTGAATTCTTAATGTTATATAAATTGTTATTTCAAACTTAGTTTTAAAACTAAATAGAAGTTTTTTTTTAAAGACGTATATAGTTTTAGTAAAATTATCTCTAGTTAACCTTACTTTTAATCCATCCTAAAATAAGGCACATTTTTAAGTATAAAAACTTTAAAAAACATCGTCAAACGCCACCCTAAAGCAACGCTGTCATTACAGATAACTCTTATCTATTCAAATTTTCATTTCGCTGTACCGAAATTGTAGCCCTCGAAACGCCCTACAAAGATAGAAGATTGCACGCTTGATGGAATCATTCCTTAAGATATAACTTACATTGGAAGCGATAAAGTAGCAAGTAAATCTTATTAACATTATAAATGTCAATGCATAATATAGTTACAAATAAATTAGTGGAGGAAGTTAGTGGAAGGAAGTGGTCTCTGCCTACCCCAATGGGAGAGAGGCGTGACAGATATGTATGTATGTAAATAAATAAATCCTACTTATAATCTTTATTTTATGTTATTTAAGTAGAGTAAGACTAACCTAGGATAGTTTAGACTAACATAAATTGGATCTCTGTTGTCTGAATAAATGAAATTTTATTATTATTATTATTATTATTGTTATGTCGGTACATCTTTAAAGATCTCGGGTCCATAGGGACCCGGTCATTTGGGAGGCGTGCATGGGGCCGAAGCCAACATGTAGAGGCCCTTTTAAGTACCGTTTATTCTAAAATGTGAGATGACATGCACCTACCGGGGTCTATCCCCCAACACACTATGTAAATGCATTGGAGGACAGTCCCCGGTAGCTGCAGAACTATTGCCGGAAAAGGGTGAACGTTGGTTTGGGCTATGGGGATGGGGTTTGGTGGACTGGATAACCGGGCTATTGGGCTATTATTATTATTATTATATTATAAATGTCAATGTGTTTTTGATTTGAGGATATTTGACTATGATTTGGTAGATGGATGTGAAGATGTTTGTTACGCTTTCACGCAAAAACTACTCAACAGATTTTAATGAAACTTCACAATATTGTAGCTTGCACATCAGAATAACACATAGGCTATATTATTATAAGATATTATGTTAATTTTCCAAGATATGACGATAAATGCTTACGTAGTCGCAAGAAGCTCTCCATCCATTCACCCATCGGCACAAATACTGACATTTATAATATTATTAGTATTATTATCTCTTCAGTAGTTAAAATAGATATCTATCTCTATATAATATCTATTTGTTTATTTTTATTACAGGTACTATCTATTTTTGGTATGTATATGTAGTTATGTATGTATGTATTCTGTATTATTTGCACAACCCGCAACCATTATTACCTCTTACTCGTTATTTCTTACCCTAAGGTTGCCTGGAAGATATTGCTACCTAGCAATAAGGCCGCCTGTTGCTTTTTATATTCTTGTTTGTGTCTGTACCTTATATCTTTTGTGCAATAAAGAATATTTGTATTGTATTGTATAGACTGCCAATGAATAATATCATTTAACAAGAGATATTAAAATTGAAATCTGTAATCAGCTGTAATAGTACCTACCTACAGTAAAAAATAATAATACAGTATAAAGAACACTCAATTATGTTCAAATTTCATAGAAAAAATATCAAACATTTCATAGCATTTCTTCGCCAACTGGACAGAACCCTTATTCTATCGCAATGGTTACAATGTTCCTTATGACGACCCATTTAATTCTATTGTCACTTACTTCATGGCCTAGTTTATAACAGTTTTGGGGACGTTTAGATAGAGGGAAGGGAATGGATGAAAATGTTGGAAAGGGAAAGCCAAGGCGGACGTGTCTCGATCAAATCGGGGACTTATTAAAAGGCCAAGTCAGGAGTATCCTAAACCGACGTGCATGTATAAGGCGATTAATGAATTTCTATGAAGCGAAAGAAGTGCGTTTGGATCATAGCAAGAGGGACGAAGTGGTCTCTGCCTACCCGGTGGGAGAGAGGCGTGACAGATTTAAGTATAGAATATACCGTCTGGAGCCATACCGTCTGGATCTGCGTGCCTGGTCTGGTTCAAAATGGCTACCTTTTTGTATGGTATTTCTTATCGTTTGACAGGTCATCTGCGCCGACAGCCAAGAAAACTATGAAAAAATTGGCGCAACCTTGGCACGCTGTCATAAACTCATTTGCATATGAAAAAAAAAATGGGGCCACTCCTTATATTCCTTCCTCATTGCTCCCAACCAACAATTAAAAGGTAATGAAGAGGGAAACAAAAGTGTCAAACTGACTCGAAAGTTAATTGATTTGGAACCTCTTTTGGACTTAATTTCCGGCAGTTTAAGTTTAAATTTCATTACATTTACTTTGATAATGTAATTTGTCGGGCATTCGCTCTTGACTTCAGGAATTATCTCGTTTCTTTGGTGAAACAAGTTTATGTGAAAAAAGAAATAGCTAATCATCATCATTAGGTATTGAATGAAATTAATTTATCATTTAAACAGAAGTAATTTTGATTAAAACGAACATTTGAATACTTAACCGGATGTGATGAATATAATTCTGATAAATGTCTATTCTATATCAAGCGGTGGTAGCCCAGTTGGTAGAACGCTTGCCTCGAATTCTGAGGGCGTGAGTTCGAATCCTGGCGGGGGCACGTACCTGAGTTTATTTCTCATGTACGGATCAATTTATTTGATTACCACTTGCTAACGGTGAAGGAAAAGCATCGTGAGGAAACCTGCATACACCAGAGAAGAAATTCAAAGGTGTATGTGAAATCCGCCAACCCGCACTTGGCCAGCGTGGTGGATTATGGCCTAATCACTATCTGTATGAGAGTAGGCTCTGTACATATATGAGCTGATAAAAGAAATGTCTATTTATGATGAAATAAGGGGCGTAATTTTACTTCCTAGAAATATTATAAATGTCAATGTATGTGTCAATGGAACTATGGATCGACAAGGGGCTGCCCGCGACTTCGTACATATTCATCGTCGTATCTCGGAAAATTTACAAACTAAAAAAATATAGCCTTTAATGTTATTCTGATTTTTAAATTACAATTCTGCAAAGTTTCATTAAAATTTGTTCTTTCATTATTGCGTGAAAGGGCACACATCCTTACATCCATATATCCATACATTTTTGACTTTAAATTAGTGTACGATAGAAAAGGATATGCATGTACTCGTGATAACAAACAACTTTTACTACGGGACCAAGATCGAAAGCATTCAAAAATTTTTGAATTCCCCATACAAAATGCACCAGCCGATAGTATGGGGGAACAATTTTTTTTAATGATTTCGAACTTGGTCCCATAGTAAAAGTAGTTTGTTATCACGAGTACATGCATATCCTTTTCTATCGTACACTAATTTAAAGTCACCCTATATATCCATACATCCATGGATTCAGCGATAGAATCTTCAAAGATTCACCTTTCAACATCAAACAGATTCAGTTACATAAATCGTTAAAAAAACATTGCAAGCAAAATATAAATTTAAAACAGAAGCCGTAAAATACAGTTTTGAAATTGAATTCCTCCACGTTGGAGTTTCAAAAACAAAATCAGTTAGGGCAAAGTTTGAACAGTATCGCGTATCTATGATAATTTTATAGTTAGAGTTTTCAGAGTCAATTGCTATGATCTGATAACGTCTATCTATTTAAATTGAAGTGTTTTAGATGTAGGAAGGGGGCTCGTTTTGTTTTATGGGTAATTTTATTGATTAGAAGAATAAGAATTTTGAAATATATGAGTTTTGTGGGAAGGAAAAGTAGAAGAAAGACGAAATAGAGGGAGACCACATACATAGACCAAATAAAAGAGGGAATAGAAGTTGTGTCGTGTCAAGTGCTCAAACGGACGGCGGAGAATAGAGAAGAGTGGCGAAGACTCCACCGACAAGAGCGACGTTCTTAAATTTATGATAATGATGTGGAACCGTATTTGTACGAGATTTTTTAGCTGATTACCAAGAAGCCAAAAGGAAGGGTAATGATTTTGGCAGACTTTGTATTACTTATATGTACCTATGTATTTTTTTTCCGCGGTCCCGCGACCTTTTCCGCGGTCTGCCGCGGAAAAGGTGGCTGGACGAGCTGGATACCTTCTTGGGTACCTGGGCGGAGGAAGCTCGAGAAAGAAAGTCTTGGCGTATGAGGAGAGAGGCCTTTGCCCAGCAGTGGGACACGAGTGGCTAAATAAGATAAGATGTATTTTTTTAAGTTCATAAACTTATTAAAGTTCGACTGGGCTGGCCACGTCAGTCGCATGCATACAAAACGTTGGGCGAGAATAGCCACAGAATGGGTGCCGGAAGACGGCCAGCGCCGCCGAGGTAGGCCCAAGAAACGATGGCGCGACGACCTGAACATATTTAGGGAAAATTGGTGGGAAGCCGCCACCAACAGAAATGTGTGGAGAAGCATGGGAGAGGCTTTTGCCCAGCAGTGGGACAATATAGGCTAAAAAAACTTATTAAAGGTTGCCTGCAATTTGTAAGCATTTATCGCCATTTCTTGTAAAACTTACATGATATCTTATATTTATATAGCCTATGTAATATTCTGATATACCTATACCTACAATATTGCTAAGTTTCATCAAAATCCGTTTTGTAATTTTCGCGTGAAACATTGACATTTATAATATTAATAGAATTACATGCTGAAATGACATGAAACTATCGTAAAACCTTATCTATTGATCGAAATAAATAAAAACGATAAGAAAAGCAATAAATCATCATCATCATCATCAGCTTATGGACGTCCACTGCTGGACAAGGATCTCCACAACGACCGGTCTTGCGCTGCCCACATCCAACGGTTTCCAGCGACTTTAACCAAGTCGTCATTCCATCTTGTTGGAGGCCTTCCCACACTGCGTCGTCAAGCAATAAATATTTCATTAGAAAACCTAAAATTTATCGCGATTTAAATTGGTTTTCAAGACAAAACGGATACATTTTGTCTTAGCCGCTTCCTTGCGTAATTACCGGATGAAGTAAGTAATTAAGTCGCGTTCGCCTCGCCGACTAAATTACGGGTTAAATTAAAACATATTTCAAGATGATTAGCTGTTTTTAAGGAGTTATTGTCCCAATTTTTTTCTTAATAAGGCTTGATATCTTGTTTTTCTTGATTATTCTTTAACGTTTTACTTATTTAACGCTTGGAATTGACGTCGCGGTTGGACGTTTGGTTGACAGTTGTGTTTAAACGTAGGATAATGATAAACTGCATAGTTAAGGTCTATCTACACAGATCCCGGCCGTATCCGGGACGTGTCCGGGCCGTGGCCCGTCAGGAGGGAAAACAATACGTCGTCATGACAACGTGTGTGAACGAATCCATAGAAAATGTATGGAATGATATTTTTTCTCTTACACCTCCCGGACACGGCCCGGATCTGTAAATAGACCTATAAGGTTTTTATTCTGTTCTGACTGTGTTTATTGCATAAAATTCAAAAGAGTTTAAAAAATGTTCATTCGTCTATCTGTTTAACTTTCTATAAAGAAAGTGATTTCATATTGATAGAGGTAGGTACTTTGCGAAACCGAAATGGTTATTCAGATACCGCCAAAACACAGGGTGAAACACAACTGCAACGCAACTGAAACGAAACGTTTCAAACTAGTTGCGTCGTGTGTGGTTTTCTAAGGAAGTCTATAGCAGAAACTGCGATGCAACTCAAAAGTAACTAGCAGTTTCTAGGCTAAACGATAACTTTCAGTTGAACTATATGAACATCATTGAAATACGTGGTTTAAATACTTAAACACAATCTTCATCGTCCCTTATTTCCATGCTCATTAAAAAAAAAACTACCGTATTTCATATAAATTCATACGGGTATTCGGAACAGGGCCAAGAAAATAGAGTGCAGTAACACAATGCTTGTCGCTTGGGAAATTTGTGGTGTAGATAAATACTTTGGTGAATGGGTTGAGCTTGTAAGTTAACTATCTTTCTTGATGGTGAGCGCATTTTCAGGGGCCCAAGTCTGCTAATTTACTATAATATTATCAGTTATGTGTCGGTAGAGTGTCAATGGCATGTTTTGACACATATGGTCGCAAAATTGTTACCCATTGTGTAGTAGAACACCAAAGGGTCCCTGACCTGGCGTTTTATATGCGCGTATATTACGGTCGTTTTCAGCAAACGCACTCACACACGCGCTTCGAAAAACCAGGCGCGCGTGTACGCTCGAATGTGTATCAACATGGACTATTCGCGTAAACGCGCGTCAACTGTCGTGCGAGCAAAAGAACGTTAATCTGAAGAGAAACAAGACGAGTACATACATACATACATACATGATGTTTGAGTTGATATATAAAAACATACATAGCTACTCGAAGCTACATATATAGCAAAAATAGAGACAGAATCCAAAATCGATTGTAGACTTAGGTATATACCTCACATACCTGCATAATCTGTCACGTCTTATCCTATCGGGATAGGCAGTGACCACTAGCCTCTTTAGAATATATTCGAAAACGAACAACAACTTGAATTATGTTCTTATCTTATCTTATCTAGCCATCGCTGTTCCACTGCTGGGCAAAGGCCTCTTGCCTCTTCTTCCATGATTCCCTATCCTGGGCCGCCTCTGCCCAGACATCCAAGAAGGCGTCCAGCTCATCTCGCAACTTTTTTCGTGGTCTGCCGCGAGGTCTTTTGGCTGTTGATCTCTTTTGAATACGTTCACCAAAGGAAATATATTTGCAATCGTTAACTTGAGACTGAAATTCGAAGGTGTATGTAAAATCCGCCAACCCGCACTTGGCCAGCGTGGTGGATTACGGCCTAATCACTCTCTGTATGAGAGTAGGCTCGTGCCCCTCGGTGGGGACATATATGGGCTGATAACAACAACTTGAGACTTTATAATGCGCTGTATTTGACGCGAGTCGAGAAGTCTGTCCTAAACTAATTTATATCATTTCGACTTAAATACCTAATAGAAATAGGAAATACTCGACGGAAAACAAAAATCATATTGCAAACGACTGATTGGTGTAATTTCTGAGAAAATATCTATTTTCTACCGTTACGTAGACATCCTTGACATTTCTTAGAAATTATCTAAAAAGGCTTTGGCTATAAATATCCAACTTAGTTGCCTTCGCGGAAAAATATATAGAAAAAGAAATAAATATTATATTTCACTTGTATACTGGGTGTAACAGAAAGGAGGTATAAAGCCGAAACACATTGATAGTCCTTCTGAAACTGAACAACTTTCCCCAAGGAACTTGGGTCGTAACTCGAAAGAATAAATTCGCCTCTCCATACAAAATGTCCGATCATCTGATCGAGCAAGTATGGGCGATCCAAAAAAATTTTGCGAGTTACGACCCATGTTTCTTGGGGAAAGTTGTTCAGTTTCATGAGGACTATCGCTGTGTTTCGGCTTTATACCCCCTTTCAGTTACACCCTGTATATATTTTTCTGAAATCTGTGTCATATGTATGTATTCCGATTGCTATTTAGGAATTGTGTATAATAAAATTTAACTCACACACTTCCGTGTCATTTTAGGAATTACATACATTTCATAGGAATTGTATACAATGACGGATTACATACATTTCCGGTAACATATATAACCTTGTTTCTGATTGTTTTTATTTATGCTAAAGAATTTTATTATCTTACTAGCTGTCCCGGCGAACTTCGTACCGCCTAACAGTCAATGAATGTCGTGTTACTTTCCCTTTTCGTGAATACACGAACGTCATCCCACTGTCTTACATTTGGGGGTGCATCTATAGAACGGTCAGAGAGTATATTTCTCAGCGTCGACGTCGAATGCTGCTCAACGTGCCGAAACAATAATGGCAATTTCACTTTACCACTAAGGCAGCACAAACCAGGCGTTTCACCAGCAAACTTCAATGCTCCACAATGCTGGCAAACAACGTCCATTGGACCAATGCAAACTAAACGATGCAAGCTGTAGTCGATGGTGCAATCATACAGAAACGCTGCTCGATTCAAATCAATACTTGAACCATTTCTTCTTGCCCTTCGAAGATTATTCCTCTGTTCATCTGTACGATAAGCTCGACAATTTCTCGTTTCTAACCTAGCCGTTTCACGGGCTGCCTCTCTTAATGGAAACCTTAATGGAAGACAGAACTCCTGGTCATCGCGAGGGTCCTGAAGGGATCCCACTTCGTAGAAGCTGTTTACGATACAATTCAAAACCTCAAAATGTGTCAATCTTGGCTCCTTTTTTGTACTTTTCGGTAAGATAACACTGTCTTTAAATCTACTGAGGCTTAGGTGATCATAAAAATATGAAAGAAAAAAAAAATACTCAAACGTCCAATTCTGAAATTTTTCCACCTTGCTCTCTTTAAAGGCTGATTCTAGCAAAATTACCCCATTAAGTACCAATTTTTTTCAATGATTATGAAAGCTGAGAAGTTGGCGCATTTTTTAAGCTAGCTTAAAATCCATGAAGCCTTCATTTTAACCTCTTAATTTAAGTTTGAAGATTTCTATTATTTTTCAGCCGATACAATTTTTCCTCTTCCGACCTACATTTCCCCAACTTGTATTAAAGTTACGAAGCTGAATATTTTATGCATAAAAATACAGGTTATGAAGCATCTGATGCAAAAATAAAATTATGAAAAAGTGTTGTACTTTTTTTTCTACGAACCTTTTTATGGTGATTGTTTGAAAAATCTCAATAATCAGAAAACACGTCATAACTCGGAAACCGTAAAAAATCGCGGAACATACATGGAGGTGATTCGGATACCCCACGAAACGAAGAATCCAAATTTTCCTTTTGGACGTCAATCGACGGGCCACCCTGTATTTAACCACTACGTATGAAGCTTATCAAGAAAAATCATAGACAACCTATAAAAAGACATTTACACTTTTGTTAACCTGTAAATTTTTTTTCTTTAGTCTTATAACTTTTACCAACTGATTTTTTATTCCCTAAATTAAAAATAAATTTCTGAACGCACACATCTTCAGAAAAAAATACGCCATAAGCTCCAAAAAAAAAATAGTTGTTACACTATTTGACAGGATTGGACAACAAATGTTTGACATGTAATAAACAAATCAGCTTGACATGTAATAAATTTAATTTAATTTTTTTATTGTTTAAAGTTTTTATTTAAAGTTTTCATTGTTTTTAAGATGTATTCTGCTATTCGGGACGGAAACAAATCCAACAAATCAAAAACCATGGCAATCGGTCCAGCCGTTCTCGAGTTATAAGTGTTGTAACAAACACGACTTTCTTTTATATATAGATATAAGAATAAGATAAGATATAAGATAAGATAAGATAAGATTTCAAATTTAGAATATGAAGTCGACAAACGTCGTTAGAATGTAAAATCTACTTATTAAGTATTAGTTATATATAAAATAATATCTAATAACAGAAAATATATAATTAATAACTTACCATATATCATAGAGATGAAAAGAAGCGCGTTAAAGATGTAATCCCTCTTCTTTCTTGTATTAGCCATTTTTAATTACAATTTTACTTAACACTTATTTAATTTGACACTCTTTTTCTCTTCATTGTCACTTAAATTATTATCTGTCTTCTAAAACTACCTTTTAATGAGCAATATAAACATATCACTTAGTTTATACCTACTAGCTTGGTTGTACTAAATCTGTCAAGACAAAATTAAGTCCCCTAATAAACGCGTTGACAAATTATGAACGTACTTCAGCCCTTTACATTAACGAAGAGTCGTATTTTAAGCATCTCTACTTAACTATTTTTATCTCAAGTATAATAAATCGAGCCATATTACGCTATTTATTAAGTACGTTTAAAATAAATTGAAGTTTTATTCTTTGGTAAAAATCTTTGGCACATTTTGGAGGTTCACTACACAGTTTCGTCACATTCAAATTTCGAATTTCAATCGTCAGTTGTTTTAGAATTTGATTGTAACGTTTTTAAATTCACGCACGGTTCTCGACTGTCGCGTGCTCAGAGCGCAATACGTCTGGCTCAGATGGAGGACTCTGAAGTACTGCCTTACATAAGGGACTTGCTCATGCCAGAATGTCTGAGGGAGATAGAAAATAGTTCCCTGGGGTGCAGGTTGTGGTTCCAACAGAAAAGGATGGAAGAGATTTCGCATGCAAACGTTACAGAATCTTGTGTGAAGCGGCAATTATGGCGAATATAAATTAGAAAGAGATATTTTCCAACTTGATTAACTCTGAGTAGGGGTTTTGGATATTGGAAATTGAATAATATTTACGTTATATTAAATGAAATCGTATTTTTTTCGTGCTTTTCTAATTTTAGAAACACTTCAATGGTTAATGAAATGTGGAACGAAATGAAATTTTATAATGATAAATATAGAATTTGTTCTACAAAAATACTGTTACTTTACTTAAATTTTACAGTTTTAGTTGATCTGCTTCCCAGTTTTGGAGAGCAAGGAGGCCTTTGCCCAGAAGTGGGACATAACGGGCTTGCTGTATCTATACAGGGTGTAACAGAAAGGGGGTATAAAGCAGAAACACAGCGATAGTCCTCATGAAACTGAACAACTTTCCCCAAGGAACATGGGTCGTAAGTAGAAAATTTTTTTTGGATCGCCCAAGTTTACTCGATCAGCTGATCGGACATTTTGTATGGGGAGAAGAATTTTTTTTCCAGTTACGACCCATGTTCCTATGGGAAAGTTGTTCAGTTTCATGAGGACTATCACTGAGTTTCGGCTTTATACTCCCTTTCTGTTACACCCAGTATTAGTTGTTTTGTTATTTATCATTATCTATGTGTGAAATAAAAGATTTTTTAGATCCTGAGATATCATCTTAGGTACTGCATTTTCACGAAAAATTAAAAATGGATGCGCTTGATAGTAATATACGAGCATTCATAATAATAATAATTATTTATTTAATAGTTTATTGCAAGAAGATAGTACAAAGAGACAGAAAAGAAAAGAGATGTTAAGAAAAGAAGAAAAGAGAGAGACGTAATCTTGCGAGGTTTTCATGCATTTTTTTTTTCAAATGTATTATATGAAATGACATGACGGTTTAGTTTGAGAAACATCATTGAAGGAAAGGTTGAGGGGAAGAGAGGCAGAGGAAGACCGCCACGTACCTACTTCACTCAAGTGAAGGAGGAAGTTAACGTCATGTCGTATCAAGAAGTCAAGGCACTGGTAGAGGATAGGCCTAAATGGTGAATACTCCACCGACAAGAGCCTGACTCTTAAGTTAAATGATGAAGATGATTATATTAGAATTTCATACTTATATCTACTCATCGTATACAGGGTGACTTTAAATTAGTGAACGATAAAAAATGATATGCATGTACTCGTGATAACAAACAACTTTTACTATGGGACCAAGGTCGAAATCATTCAAAAATTTTGAACGCCCCATACAAAATGTATCAGCTGATAGTATGGGGGAACAATTTGTTTTTCAAGGTTTCGAATTTGGCTCGATAGTAAAAGTTGTTTGTTATCACTAGTACATGCATATCCCTTTCTATCGTTCACTAATTTAAAGTCACCCTATATAAAAATTTGTGTTCAAAAGTAATCTAAAAAAATTACAATTTTAATTTTCCAACATCATAATATTAAAGTAAGAAAATTCACGCAAGTTAATTTTCATCTACTTACGTCTCTGCTTACAAAATCTTATTTACGAAATAATATTAATGCTTAATTTTGCTGTTTAAATTACGATAAAACTTAGTCAGAGGAATTTGTGTTTAAGTAAGAGAGCGTCTTACCTACATTGCTGAAAAAGCGCTTCTAAAACTATAACTTCTAATCTTACATACATACATATCCGTCACGCCTCTTTCCCATCAGGATAGGCAGAGATCACTTCTCTCCACTTGCTACGATCCAAACACACAAAAATTGAGGTCCAATTAATATAACAGCAATCCTCAGTCTGGCAATTTCATTGGTCTAGTTTGGTATTCAACCTGGACCACTTAATTTCCGCTCTTATTTAGTATCTATTAGGTACTATCAAAAAATACTCAATTCAACGGTTTCATCTATCTACACATCCGGGCCGTGTCAGGGAAAAAATATCATTCCCTAAATTTTCTATGGATTCGTTCACACACGTTGTCATGACGACGTATGTTTTTCCCTCCTGATGGGCCACGGCCCGAACACGTCCAGGGCACGGCCCGGATGTGTCTAAATAGACCTTAAATATACAAAAAATTATGTTCGTATGAAAATTATAACATTGACATAATTTTCAAAATCTGAATAAAATATTTTAATATAAAAATAAATAATATTTATGTATATGTATTTATTGAATATTATGTGTAGGTTTATTCTTATATATTTATTGTTTATTTAGTGACTATCCTGCCTTCATGCTATCACTTCTCTCTCTGTGGGGTCTGCAGGAAGAAATTTCTTTTAGAAATATGCTGTACCGTGAAACTTTACAACTTTGCCCTTAAAGGTAACATTTCCCAAAAACCAAATCGTAAGCAATTCTTGGACTGTACAAAAAAGTTGCAATTTTGTGGCAACTTTCTGTGCCTTAGTGCAAAATAGACTTCTTATGTGACATCACTGTGACTCGCCTATGTTGTTAAGTTGGCTAGGTAACTAGTTATAGCTTGTTGAGTCAGGAGTGTTTTTTCGCGGGCAAATTTTTCGGCTTTTTTGGTGGCGGATTGTTTAAAATCGGGAAGTCACAGGGAGATTTTATTTACTGTCTCTTATAGAATACATATTAAAGAGTAGTTTAAAGTTGCTTTTATTGATAAATGGTATATATTTCAAAAGTTATGATGATGGGCAAAGTTACCCAGTAATCTTTCAACCTACGTCTGCCAACTTTGCCCTTGTTCAAAAAAAGCTTAGGGCTGTCACCTGTATGTTGTTAATATATTTTAACACTATTTTTTGCTTTTGTATATCAGTATTTATTGTATTTACAAGTTGTTTTTTTAAATTAAATGTGTTTTTATTTTAACAGGTGATTGTACTCGTTATAATAAACAATTTAGTTTTGGTCTTGCCATAGTAACTGTCAATCAGCTGTTTGGTTTTGTATCAGAGTGCAAAATTTTTGTTTGATCTTTTGGTTTGGTTTAAAAATTTGAACATGCGATGTTATTTATAAGCACTTTGTGATTTTTTTTTCTTGATACATTTTGTCAGAAGTGCCAACCCTAAGCACTTTTAAATCTTTGCGTGCGCTTTGTATGGGAAAGTGAAAAAATGATAGGGTTACTTTGCCCAGTCATTTCATTCTAAAACTATTGTTGATATCGTTTCCTTCTCTGAAGTAATCGATAGTTTTGCCTTTGGCCCTCTTATGATTCCAATATAATTAATATACGGTTAGTTTTAGCATCAAAAATTGACGTGGGCAAAGTTGTCAAAAAGTGCGGATTACTTTGCCCGCCCTTAAAATGGACCAAAAATGAGGTTTAATACTAAAATATGATAAGTTTTAGTCCATAATCATATGCCAAATATCTTAAAGTTACTGAAGAGATAAAAAAATATATAGGTTTCCATATAAAAAAAATCGAAAACTTGCAATTTTATGAAAAAAACGGGCAAAGTTGTAAAGTTTTACGGTACCTTTTGTATAACTTCTCTTTTTTTCTGTCTCTATGTACTATCATCTTACAATAAACTGTTAAATAAATAAATAAAATAGTGGTTTGACTGCGAATTGACATTTATCGTGTTTTTCAAAATGTGTTAATTATAAGAAAGCTACGTCATAAGGACACATACCTATAATACATATAAGTACAGTTCGACTGCCACGTCCCACTGTTGGACAAAGACCACCTTGCTCTCCATTCAGTAGACAGTGTTCATCCAGTGTGTAAGTATAGAGATAACACAATAAATTAAGTTTAAAAATAACAAAAAATATTTTATTATTTTTAAACTTAAACTTTTACTACCGTAAAGTGCTCCAACTTTGTACGAAATTTAAGGTTTTTCATCAATATCACCACGAAAAAATATAATTTGTGCCAATTTTTTACAACTATAAGCAAATTCAAGAGTTACGCCATACGTACAAAGGTTCAAAGTAGCGAAAATGCTGATGGATTGATGTACAGGGACTGTCAAAGTTGAAGGCAAAGTTGGGGCAATTTGCTGCAACTTTGCCTGGATGATTATCAGACAAAATATGTAATTACCACATTCAAAACTAGGCCTAAATAGAAGCCAAATTTTGTGTTAAGGTATTTATGCTTACGTGACTGTCAATATATAAATATTTACGTTTTTCTAAAGAGTAGGCAAAGTTGAGCATAGTCAGGCAAAGTTGCGTGGTGTCTTCATACTAAATAATAAGAAATGTCAGGGTTGCTCCAAACAGAAAAAAAATTAGCTGCGCACATGTTTAAGAAAACCTACAGATAAGATGTTATTTTATAACATGACGATTCTGTGAGGTGATTCTACGTGTGAAAACTAACAACTTTTAATGAGATCATCACAAAAAAATACTTCTCATACTAAATAACCCAGTAGGTACTGTTTTTATGGAAAACTATCACGTCTCCGAGTTTAATTTTTTTTACGAAATCCAAAAAAGTGTACAGCGGCGGTAAAAAAGGTTTCGTTTTAAAAACAATATCAAAAACGAAATTTACATTTTATATAAAATATTCTATGAGTAAGTACGTAATAAATTACAAAATATGGAAGTGACAACCCTAGCTCTAGGCAAAGTAGTGTAACCAAGGATCTGAAAAACCATTAACAATATTGCCTGCCATCATTTTATTAGTAAACTCTCATATTTATAAAGAAAAATAATAAAAAACAGAAGAAAGAGCATGTCTACTAACCCTTTGTGTACCCACAACTCTTAAAATCTCAACTGTTTTAGCGAAAAACTAAAAGTTCCGCACTCATCTAAAAAAACATGCGCTCCCCGACCATCTTTAAAAGCTGATAGATAAAAATTGTGCAGTGCTACCAATTCAAAGAAATAAAAAATAAGTTGCCAAACTAATGATAGACTTTCTACCATTAATAGAAATAGAAAATATGTAATGGTTGTCAAATGATTTCGATTTTACTGAATCAGGCAAACTTGAAGCTGGTTGGCAAAGTTGCAGCATTTTACTAACTTTTACTTTTTTTAACTTTTAATTTGAGAAAAAACAACTTTGAGAACCACATCCTCAGAAGATAATTACTAAATTAAAGGTAAATTATAATGTGAGATAAATATAGGGAACGTGTCGAGAAAATTAAACGCATGGGAAAACGTATGAAGGTTCAACATTTATTGGTGTTTCTATACAAGTACTATGATAACAGGGTTTACAGATGAGACTTGAATGCATTTGTAGAAAAATTTCAATGGACTTGAAATCTCTGTTAGGGCCGTTTCACTATTTTTTTTAGGCTATTTCGTCCCACTGCTGGGCAAAAGCCTTTCCCATGTCTCTCCAAACACTCCTGTTATTAGCTGCTTCCCACTAATCTTCCGTGAATGAGCGTAGGTCGTCACTTTATCGTTTTTGGGCCTATCTTGGCGACGTTGGCCGTCTGGCACCCATTTGTGGCTATTCTTGCCCAGCTGTTTCACTATGACGTGTAAAATTTATCTGACATTTTACCACACACATTTTTTTTTTTTTTTTTTTTTTTTTTTTTTTTTTCTGTCTCCGTCTAAAAACGTCGTGTTCAGGTAAATTTATTTCTAGTTGGTGAAACAGGCACTTAGTATTAAACTGCAAATTTCAACATCATTATCATCATCAAAAAGAACGTCGCTCTTGTCGGTAGAGTCTACGCCACTCTGTTCTATTTTCTGTCGTCCATTTGAGCACATATCTTTATCAGCCCATATATGTCCCCACCGAGGGGCACGAGCCTACTCTCATACAGAGAGTGATTAGGCCGTAATCCACCACGCTGGCCAAGTGCGGGTTGGCGGATTTCACATACACCTTCGAATTTCTTCTCTAGTGTATGCAGGTTTCCTCACGATGTTTTCCTTCACCGTTAGCAAGTGGTTATCGAATAAATTGATCCGTACATGAGAAATAAACTCAGAGGTACTCAGAGTATTTGAGCACATGATACGACACAACTTCTATCCCCTCTTTCATTTGATCTATGTAAGTTCTTCGTGGTCTCCTTCTCTTCCGTTCTCATTCTACTTTTCCTTCCAAGATGTTATTTATAAAGTCTTCATCGTATCAGGTGACTAAGCATCTTTCCTCTTCTTTCAGCAATGGTCTTTAAAATGTCTCTCCTCTCAAATTTCAACATTTAATAATAATATAATTGTTCAACCAATAAAGTCAACCCTTTTAATGAATGAAATTTAACACGATTCAACACAAAAGCCAAATCACCCGCAACTAGGATTAACCCTATTACAGACCGCTCAAATAGACTTAGAAACCTAACCACAGAACCAAAGTCGATTAAATAAGGCACCCTGAATCAATATCATTACGGTGACCCTCTATCCGTATAAATATTTACGTTTAATTTCAAGTCCGTATTTCTGAGGTGTTCTTAATTAATTTTATGTAAAACCAGGTCGTCGATTCTGATTACTTACTTATGCTAGCGTAGGCAAGATTTGATGCCACTAGTGAGCTTAGTAAGGCTTTAAAATCACCGTAATTAACTCAACTGTAAGTATCATTCAACCTTTTAAATGAATGATTGTAAGGTTCACAAATTTCACAATATACAAATAGTTCGGGTTTTTTAATTTAAATTTACAATCTAAATAGATCCGGGCAATGTCAGGGACGTGTCCGGGCCGTGGCCCGTCAGGAGGGTAAGCAATTCGGTGTCATGACAACCGGATACGTTTACCATTAACACTGGCATTCATTTGTATTTTGTTTAGGTATATGGTTTAGTGCTTTTGAAAGCCCGCAATATTCCTAAGCATTAGCTAGCAATAGTGTTTGCAATCAGAATTGGCTATCCTAGACTGTCTTTAAGTCGTTTTAGCTAAGCTTGTTTCTTTTTTAAAATGACTTCTTGTTTCTTCTTTTAAAAAAAAAATTGATTACTTACATACCTATACAGGGTGTAACAGAAAGGGATGCCGAAACACAGCGATAGTCCTCATGAAACTGAACAACTTTTCTCAAGGAACATGGGTCATAACTCGAAATGAAAATTTCGCATCTCCATATAAAATGTCCGATCAGCTGATCGAGTACGTATGGGCGAAC
The DNA here is from genome assembly GCA_947563765.1 of Anarsia innoxiella. Taxonomy (NCBI): domain Eukaryota; kingdom Metazoa; phylum Arthropoda; class Insecta; order Lepidoptera; family Gelechiidae; genus Anarsia; species Anarsia innoxiella. The sequence continues at coordinate 1,835,068 of OX387402.1, forward strand.
CAAAAAATTTTTTCGTGTTACGACCCATGTTCCTTGGGGAAAGTTGTTAAGTTTGATGAGGACTATCGCTGTGTTTCGGCATTATACCCCCTTTCTGTTACACCCAGTATATATTATATATCCAAGTTTATATCACAATTCTTTCGATTTATTCACATTCATCAGTCGCCTCATTCATGCGTGTCGGTTTCTTTTTCTATCTTTTTTTACTCTCATCATCGTCTTCATCAGCCTATGTACGTTGAATGAATGAAGAATGAACGAATGAACGAATGAACGAATGAACGAATGAACGAATGAACGAATGAATGAATGAATGAATGAATGAATGAATGAATGAATGAATGAATGAATGAATGAATGAATGAATGAATGAATGATTATTTATTTGCATTGTATAGGGTACATACTGAGATGATAGTTATAAAAAAATTCGCCTACACAGCCGTTATCATTTCGGCATGCAAACTTGTAGAGATAAGCTTCTTAAATCTATTTGTTTGAAAATTATTAATGTTAGTAGCTTAAACAACAAACAAAAACTTAGAGAACAAAAATTACAATTGAGAAAGAGAATGTTGAATAAGAGTTCTCTCTCTCTTTCTACTGTCGTCATCATCATTTTCAGCCTATATGCCTCCACTGTTGAACATAATCCTATCCTTAAGCGTACGTATTGCGATTTTAATGTATTTTTAACTCTTTTATATTAAAATAAATAAATAAAAAATCTGATTTCACAACATCGCGCTCAAAGCACAAAAGCCGGCAAAGAGAAGCCATTTATTAGCGGAAGTAATACGCTCAAAGACTCCTTAAAATACTGATTCCGAATTGATTTAGAATCGTTCAACATTAAAGAACCCAAAATAATACTCTCTTATATCCATAAAGACCCACAATTTCAACTAAATTCAACACTATTGCTCTAATAATAAGAACTTAATGACAAGACTTGAAGAACGGTGTGTTAAAAAATAGACGTTTTAAAAGAAATTCGACTGTAAGGGAAAGATTTTAAGAAGCAGATTAGAGAAGAGATTGATGGTTGAATTTTAAAATAGAACGACAATAAGAGGGAGACGAATTTATAATTAACTGCAATCAACACTGACGTATTGAATTTCAGGAATTTTGGACTGTTGTGCGGGAATTGCTTTAATTTTTTTCGGTGTTTCACATTTTTATAAAAACGTTCATAGTTAGACCCAGAACACACGGCGAAACGCAACTGAAACTGCTAGTTACTTTTGAGTTGCATCGAAGTTTCTGCTATAGACTTCTAATATTCTCCCATAGGTTTTCTAAGGAAGTCTATAGCAGAAACTTCGATGCAACTTAAAAGTTTCAGTTGCGTTGCAGTTGTGTTTCACCGTGTGTTTTGGCGCTTACACGCACGACGACTTAATAAAAGCGTGTTAAAAAAAACTTTTTATAATTAACATGTATTAAGCTAAAAGTTAGTCTGAAATTGTTTTACATGGTTTAAAGCAAATCAAATTGCATTGTTATTTCAACAATATATTTTGTACTTTGTGAATCAAAACAAAACGAAATATTTTCAATAAAATATATTAATTTTATGGCATTGTTCTTTTTTCCTTCGAAACTTTGATTTAATATTCATATTCAATAAAATTCTATTGTAATTGAACAAAATATAGATATTAATGATTTTTTGCATTTTAAATTTTATATACAGGGTGTAACAGAAAGGGGGTATAAAGCCGAAACACAGCGATAGTCCTCATGAAACTGAACAACTTTCCCCAAGAAACATAGGTCGTAACTCGAAAAAAAATATTCGCCTTCCCATACAAAATGTCCGATCAGCTGATCGAGTAAGTATGGGCGATCCAAAAAATTTTTTCGAGTTACGACCCATATACTACGACTATCACTATGTTTCGGCTTTATACCCCCTTTCTGTAAGACCCTGTATTGATAGTAAACATTTATTTCCTAAATTCATGGCAAGTTTTTTATTTATAAATCAAATATTCGACTCTATGCGAGACAGTTGTTTGGATGGAACCGACAAACATAGTGCATAACCGGCTTGTTGATATTATCCCCTTGTCTGTTGACAATCCTAGTACAGGACTTTGACAGTTAATAAAAAATTTCAAATATTTGTTTATTACTTTTTTTTCTACTATCTATATTACAAATGATAAATAAATGTTAAATAAATGAGATTAACAAACAGAAGAGATTAACTAACAGATTTTGTTAGTTTAATTAAATAATGAAGTCACAAACTTTCTAAAATATCTATATCAAGAATCAAATCCACGACCTCTCAGCTCACACGCTTTCCCAACTAAGCCACAGAAACAGTTAATCTAACTCATATCATACAAATTGTAGAACACAAAGTTAAACGTAAAGAGAATTTTTCAAACGAGTGCTCAAAGGACGCAAAGCTGCGTAATTAATGAAATAGAATATTTAATACGTTAAAACGAATTTGGCTTTAACTAAACTGCGGTTATATAAATCAATATTGGGTTTTGCAAGGGTTTAATGTTGCTAGTTTAATAAGACAGTGGGCGTGTACTGAACAAACTGGCTTTATTGCGTAGTTTCCAATCACGTTATAAAATAACAAGATGTACGTGATGTCTTCCGATGTCTTGTCTTGACCAATCTCCAATCAATAATCCAACAGAATCCATCATACATGACAGCATCTCCAATATGAAAGCGCCAAACTGACAACCAGTCAGAAACATGCCAGTTCTTGCATTTTAGCAGTAAAGAGTTTGCAAATGGTTCCAAAATAGCCTTCCTGAACGTAATCTCAGATGTCTCCGACATACTTTTTAAAATATTTACACAGTCCTACTCCAAAGGTTGTCTGGAAGAGATCACTTTTAGTGATAAGGCCGCCTTTGCGCACAATGTTTTATTTTTAAATTTATTTGTATTTCTTTATGTGCAATAAAGTATTTCTATCTATCTATTTACACCTTTTATTTCAATCAATCAATCAATCAATCAATCAATCAAGTCAGCCCGTTTCTCCCCACTACTGCTGGGTATAAGCCTCCCTTTTTTCGCGCCATTCACTAATCTAATGCCGCTATGCCAATCTAATGCCGCTATGGGGCCCTGTCGATCTGACGATGTCATCTGCCCAGCGAGCGGGTGGTCGGCCCACTGATTGACGTTCCTGTCTCGGCCACCACTCTGTGACTGCTTTCGTCCATCGACCGTCTTTTCTCTTAGCCAGGTGTCGTGCCCATTGCCATTTTAGTGAAAAGATCCGCGAACCGACATCTTCAACCTTATTAAACAATTTAAATCTTATTTTATTTCTGGGCTGTAAATATTTTTGATTCACATAAAATTTTCCTAAATACATAGTTTTTTTCTATGATATTCCAAAAAGATATTTGGAGTAATGTAAGATAACAACATCAAAGAACTTGGAATAAAGATGAACTATTATGAGTACATGAAATAATCTTTCTAAGGCAACGGGCATGTTTCAGGCGACTGATGAGTGTGGATGAAGCGAAAGAGGTGTGTTTGGATCGAAGCAAGTGGAAGGAAGTGGTCTCTTCCTACCCCAATGGGAGAGAGGCGTGACGGATATGTATGTATGTATCTTTCTAAGGAGTTTAAACTGTCTTATGATATCTGGAAACATGGACAGAATAAAAACAAAACAAACTTTTTTTTTTCATTCTACAGATACAGTCAGCCTGTCACGTCCCATTGCTGGGCAAAAGAGACGAAATCAACTTATTTTTACCCGACTACGGCAAAGCCAAAAGGAAGGGTAATGTTTTTGGCACTCTATGTATGTATGTATGTATGTATGTATGTATGTATGTATGTATGTTTGTATGTATGTATGTATGTATGTATGTATGTTCCACCGTAGCGTCTAAACTACTGAACCGATTTTAATGAATGAGGTGTCAAAAGATTCGTAATAATACGGCGGGTGACATAGGATACCTAGTTTTGCAATAAGTTCAATACTTTGCCCACTAGTGGGCAAAAAGTCACGAAGAAAAAAATAAAAGTTTGTAAAAGGTGTTGTGTGGAGTATCAAATTCAAGAGCTCAGCGAGCACATTCCAAAAATATATATATCACTAGGTTTTGCGAACGGATTTGCTTGTAAACTAGTGGACAAGAAGTCGTGACGAAAAATATTAAATTTTACAAAGGATAATGTGTGGGGTATCAAATGAAAGGGCTCAGCGAATACATTCCAAATATTATATATATCACTAGGTTTAGCACGCGGTTTTACTTGTAAATATGTCTTTTAACGTCTTGTCTTTTCTATCATAATTACTTTGAAACTACTGATTACTTACCTACAGCTTGCCAAATCAGGCCTTTTTAGAATTATGTTGACTGTTTTAGCTAGTTTTAAGCTAAATTACCTACCTACAACTTGTACTACCTATGGAATCAACTTTGTTGGCATTCAAACATTTTCGGTCCCTCAATAGGTACATTTTGCCCACGTAACGTGTACGAAAAAGCAAACATTTTTAGACTCTGACAAAGAACCCTCAAAGTTGTTTATTATCATGAGTTCAAGGAGTGATTTTAATTTGTAAAGCGTGTCTTAAAAGGGAAGTTTGAAATAAACTACAAGACTTCTTGAACTCACATTCATACTATGAACAAAGTGTGTAGGAAAGATTGGGGGGCGCAGCCCCCCGCCAAAATTAAACAAAACCCTTCTTGAATTCTACTAGATAAAGTTGTCACTGTGTAGGGGGGGTTTGGGGGGCGTAGCCCCCGCCAAAAGAAACGATACACTTCTTGAACTCACATTCATACTATGAACAAAGTGTGTAGGAAAGATTGGGGGGCGCAGCCCCCCGCCAAAATTAAACAAAACCCTTCTTGAATTCTACTAGATAAAGTTGTCACTGTGTGGGGGGGGTTTGGGGGGCGTAGCCCCCGCCAAAAGAAACGATACACTTCTTGAACTCTACTATGGATAAAGTAGTCACAGTGTAGGAGGGTTTGGGGGGCGCAGCCCCCCGCCAAAATTAAACAAAACACTACTTGAATTCTACTAGACAAAGTTGGAACTGTATGGGGGGTTTGGGGGGCGTAGCCCCCCGCCAAAAAACACGAAACACATCTTGAACTCTACTATGGATAAAGAAGTCACTGTGTAGGGGGGTTTGGGGGGCGCAGACCCTCGTCAAAATGAAACAAAACCTTCTTGAACTATACTGGACAAAGTTGTCACTGTGTGGGGGGGTTTAGGGGGGGCGCAGCCCCCCGCCAAAATAAACAAAACACTTCTTGAACTCTACTGTGGACAAATAAGTCATTGTGTCAGTTTGGGGGGACGCAGCCCCCCGCTGCAATAAGGAAATAGATACTTTTTACATATACTCGTACTATGGACAGATTATCAGTGTGAGATTATCAGGCTTTGGGGTCGCAGCGCCCCGTTAAAATAAAATAAAAGGCATCTTTGATCCACACTCGTACCTATCCGAAACGGATTACGCTACTTACTTTGAAACAGGAAAGCGTTGAGCATCTCTGCTCAAAAGTAGGTACCTACCTATCTAGGTACTTTTTGTGTAGTTTTTTTAGTGTTATGTACTCTATCAAAAAATTTGCAATATTTTAGGATTTTTCAAAGTGGATAATAATTATAGGGTAACACTATAATTATTATCTACTTTGAAAAGTAACTGTGGTGTAGATGACTATGAAGTCGCGGATGCCCGCTAGTACAATATGTTGAGATGAAAATATAGATTGAAAGTGTAACATGGAGTTTGAATAGTTGTCATGTATGTGTTTGTATGAGTTCTGTAGTATGTACGTAGATATCACTGGTTTAACCAAAAAGTGTGAAATAAAAAATAAGTTCTAGAAACTAAAACCCGCCTACGGAAAACCTGCGATCTTAAAAGTAAGAAACAAGAAATAATTCTTGTCTTCTTAACTAGGTACCCCATAAATGCACAGACGTAGCGATTTTCAGAGGAAAGCCGTGGTCGTATGCCTCCATATAACTATAAATGGCTGCCTGCAAGCAATTGATACCTACCTTATTACAAAGGTAGGTTAAACAGGTAGGTACCGACATTGCACGGTTATTAATATCAAGGCACAGAGGCATACGACCACGGCTTTCCTCTGAAAATCGCTACGTCTGTGCATTTATGGGGTACCTAGTTAAGAAGACAAGAATTATTTCTTGTTTCTTACTTTTAAGATCGCAGGTTTTCCGTAGGCGGGTTTTAGTTTCTAGAACTTATTTTTAACTTTAAGACCCAGAACACACGGTGTAACGCAACTGCAACGCAACTGAAACTGCTAGTTACTTCTGAGTTGCATCGAAGTTTCTGCTATAGACTTCTTTAGAAAACAACACACGACGCAACTAGTTTGAAACGTTTCGTTTCAGTTGAGTTGCAGTTGCGTTTCACCGTGTGCTTTGGCGCTAACTTTTTTATTTTTCAATATAAGTTCATACATTGTCTGGGACTGGTCTGTGACGTGTCACCCTAATCACGAAACATAAAAACTTTTAAATCAATGAATCCTTCAAAATCTCATCATAATTAAAGTTACAAACTACAAAAGCGTGAACAAATACAAAAATAGGTAAGCACCAACACATTTGAGCAAATAACTCCTTAAGCAAACAGGAAAAAAGGTCTTGTAAATAAAAGATATTGTAAATGACTTTTGCACTCGCTTGTACCAACTCGTGCCTCCCGACAGATGTTAACACACGTTGTTTGTTTTCTTACTTTGAGAGATATGTTTGTTTTTTTTTTCTCTTCCGAACGCTCCCCTCCCTCCCAATTTTATTTATGTCACAAGAAATTAACTGTCGCTTTCGAACGCGCTTCCAAAGATGAAATTTCTTAATAGCTCAGGCGGTTATTAGCATTCCTTAAATTGAGTTAAGTAGATTTGTTGCTTCGATTGATTGAGTTTGACGTTTCGAATTTCTTTTTTTTTGTCTGTGACCTTTTTTTTTTCTTTTTAACGGCTCGGTTTTTATTGCTGTTTTAACGGCTTCATTACTTTTTTATTTGGGTTTGAAAGTTTTTTTTATTTATTGAGTTTTGAGTTACCTTTGCGGTATTTAATTTTATTCTGGAGTTATTAAGTAGGTTAAGTTTTTTTTTTATTCCTTTAAATATCTAATGAGCTTAAATATTATTATAGCACTTAAAAAAACATACTATCTACTTGAAAAAAATGTACTTAATTAAAACAACTCGCATACCTAGACCAGTATATTCAAGTTAGAATTACGTTTATTAAAAAAAAAACACAAATAGAAACTTTTTTTGGGAAATTGTCTCTGCCTACCTCGACGGGAAAGAGATGTGACAGATATGTATGTATCGATGTATGCTTGTTTCTAATATTATATATTAGGCGACTAATGAGTGTGGATGAAGCGAAAGAAGTGTGTTTGGATCATAGCAAGTGGAAGGAAGTGGTCTCTACCTAACCCAACGGGAGAGAGGCGTGACGGATATGTATATATGTATGTATATGTGTATCTATGTATGTATATTTTAAGAAATAATAAAAATGTAATGCTCTTACAATATACCGTCAATATTATTCACCTTTATTTGTCGTAAGTGTTCAAAAGGGGCTAAAAGAGGCCAAATACATGCACATACACTCCCATTTCCTACTCAAATATTAATCGCATAAAATATTAATTCATTCTATCTCTTAGATTCCGGTCCATTTAACGATTTATGACGTGTCGTAGCGTTTTCCTGCTTTTTTTTTTCCTTTTTTATGTACATTGACGTAAGAATACAAGACTCAAAAATGTCTTCATTTGATAATAGATAGAATAATAAAATGTCACAAATAAAAACTGAATAACAAATAACGATAAAATTACCTGTAAAATGCATTTATAAAAAAAAAACAATTTTCCATTTTTCCAACAAAAATAAATCTAAAAATATTTTTTACTTGACACTAACTAATATGTACCTATCACATTATTTTTTAATGGACGCGTTTACTTTTTATAATTTTTACTTATAATTTAGATTTTTTGAAAAATCTCATTTGCTTTTTAGAGAATTTACTTTAAAAAATAGTTAGGTACTTAGTTTAAAAAACTAAAACAAGCTTTAGCTCGCACTAAACATGCTCCATCATCAGATCAGTTCAAAAGTACCATATTATTGTATTGTCATCAGAACTCAGAGCTTGCCCAAAATTTCATCCTATTCGAAGACCGGGAAGAAGTTGAAATAAAGATTCCAAGATTTGTTTACATACATAGTTACTTACAAGTGAAGCTGATATAAAGCGTGTAATAAAAACAAGGAAAACCAATAGATATTTTAACACGCTTCTATTTTTATGAGACAGATTTTTTTATTACTGCTAGTCTTTAATATTACACGTCAATGATATCTTTTTTACGTGATTCCTTCCATCTTGTATCTCTAAACATGTTTACTTTGTATTTATAAAGGAGTTCCCTCGTATGTTTGCGTTGCCGTATTTTATTGCTTTTTATACATTATCTTCGTTCGGGGAGATGGTATGTGACGGATAATTTTGTTTTAGGTAAATGTAACAGGAAAGTTTTGGTGGGTTTTGGTGATACTTAGGAATTTATTAAAGTACTTATATTTTTTATAATAACATCGACCATCGTATTGAAATTGACTTAAGGCCATAAATAGTAGTAAGTAGTCATCATCATAATTTAGCGTCACTCTTGTCGGTGGAGTCTACGGCATACTGCTCTGTTTTCTGCCGTCCTTTTGAGCACCTGATACGACACAACTTCTATTCGTTCTTTCATTTGATCTATGTAAGTAGTAAGTAGTAGTAAAAGGTAGTACTTAAGTGGTGCGACGAACGCGACAAAAAGTCCATAGGTACGCGACAAGAGGGGCCTAAGTCTGCTAATTTCAAATAGCCTCAGTTGTGTGTCGGCAGAGTGTCAATGGTATTTTTGATACATTTGGTATTCTGCTTATCAGTGGCTTACAGTGATTGCGACCAAATGTGTCAAAAAATGACATTGACATTCTCGTTGATACACTGCCAACCCACAACTGAGGCTATTTTAAATTAGCAGACTTGGACCCTTGCTCGCAGTGAGCCGACGATTGTTGGTTTTGGCCGCTGCTTATCACAGGGTAACTGTAATGGTATCTACACACCAAAGCCGCCGGTTTTTTTGACAGCTGCCATTTGTATGACGAAAAGTCGCCGGCCTAGCCCGGCGGCATACCGGCGGCTTTGGTGTGTAGATAGCATAACACGCGTAACACTAGAACCTCTTTACTGCATCTGTTCGGTTACAGTTACACCTCGTCAATGAATACACGTCTAAACATCCTGTAAATCACAAAATAAAATAAGCTAAACACATCCGCGTATCCCGCCAAAACTGCCGCAACGGCCTTGAAATTGTCTGTTCCCAAAAACTTTTTATTAACCCCCCCATACAATAAAGTCACCAACAGGATGCTAAGGGACAACCCTCTCCATTTAATCGGCCATTGTAAAGATTTATTGGTAGAAAAGGTATTTGCTTAATAGACTTATTGACGTTGAAATATGTTGAGAAAAATCCGGTTAGGATAGTTTTATTTTGTTGTGGATTTTTCTTAGGTTTTTGGGTAAGATGATTGTTAAAATATTTGGGAGTTTGAGGTTCTGCTTTGCTTTGAAAGTAAGCTATATCCTGTATATGAGAATAATAAAAACTAACATATATACTTTGTGTCGTTTCAATGTTTTGTCGGTACACAAACCAAAAATGAATTGCTTTTCATAAAATGAGCTGTCTGATTGCTCCGTCTGAAGGAATACATATAATCACAACTTTTTGTCGATTCTATCTTGTTTTTAACTAACTTCAAACTGAAAACAAACATACACAAAAAGTTTCTATATTCGGCTTATATTTTAGAGTCATGTTTGTATGTACTTATCACCATCATCATCATTTATTTAAGAGCCAGGCTCTTGTCGGTGGAGTAAACGCCATCTTTGCCTTTCCTCTGCCAGTAATTTCACTTCCAGATACGACACGACGCCAATCCTATAAAAGTGTACATCTGGAGCATTGCACTGTATGGGTGTGAAACATGGACTCTGACACAGAGGGATAGAGAGAGGTTAGAAGCGTTTGAGATGTGGTGTATGTACTTATATAAGATGAATTTTATTATTTAGTGAAAAATAAAAGATTTTTTTTTGTTGTGACAATAAATTGTGAAACGACATTTAATGTCCGTTTTCCAACATAAGTATTTATCAAAACCAAAACAAACATTCCGCCATTATTCTGTCAAACCATAAACTTAAACTCAAAACTCAAATCTTGACACCATTGACCATAACATACTTAATCATTAAAAACTAAATGAAAATACAACCTATTTTCTTTATATGTATAATGTCTGTATAACGAGTATTTAAAATAGCAACTTGCCGCTGTCACGCTTAGATAAAAAACAAGGCAATTATACCACCACTTTCATGAAATATTGCTTCTACGTCAAAATAGTCAATATTATCAATCAACAGACCAATTTTTCAAAGTACCAAACAAGAAACGACATTCCCTAAGTCGATTTATAAATACGCACATCCCTTCATTACAGACGAAGACAAATTTCGACTAAAGCCAAGTTCAAACAGGCTTAAAATAACATTTTGAATCCGACACGATGTCTCACTGAGATGAAGTAATTTTTAAAAGTCATGCTCTTGGGGGAAGGAAAGGCTAAGTACTGTTAGAGGAGCGAGTACAGCTGATTATTAATACTCAATATACTCAATCATTTATTGCACTCCACAGGTTTTTACAGATCTTATAAATAACTTAAAGTACCAAATGTGGACCCTGATTAGGGCACGGCAAATTGTGTAGCAAAGCTACAAACTGCAGGGTGACTTTAAGTTACTGAACGGTAGTATTTAGGGTGACTTTAAATTACTAAACGATAGATAAGGATATGCACGTACTCGTGATAACAAACAACTTTACTATGGGACCAAGGTCGAAATCATTCAAAAATTTTTAAACTTCCCATACAACATACCTACACCAGCTAATAGAATGGGGGAACATTTTTTTTATGATTTCGAACTTGGTCCCATAGTAAAAGTTGTTTGTTATCACGAGTACATGCATATCATTTTCTATTGTTACTTATTTAAACTCACCCTATATAGTACCTAAACTATCGATTTATATGTGTTATGTAGGTATATGAATTAGAATTCGTGAAGTTTGCAAGTAGTTTCATAAAGTTACAAAAGCTGATGCTGCATTAAGGTCTATCTACACACGACGGAGCGTTGTCATGACGACATATTGTTTTGTCTCCTAACGGGCCACGGACCGGACACGTCCCGGGCACGGCCCGGATCTGTGTAAATAGACCTTTAAACCTAAAGCTGTTGTTTTCAACACACCATGATTTAACTGCAACCTTTACCGTAATCTTTGCAACTAGTAATGAAAACCCAAAGCGGCAAATTTTAGAATCAACTAATCCTTGGTCCTATAAGATGCTTCCAGTTCTATGTACTTCCCCTTACGACCTATAGACGAATTCCTTTACATGTTTCACATTTAGCAAGATTCATGTGTCTTTTCCCAGTTTTAAATAAAATGTTAAATTTTTGGAAGCTTTTCATTAAAAAAGTCTCTTAAGTTAAAATAAATGGTAATAAAACCAACATCTAGTTCCAGAGTCAATAATTATACCTAATTGTTGCAAACTTTTTAATATCATTTATTTATGTACAGATTTCTGTCGGTGGCAGCTTTCCACCAATATTTTCGAAATCCGCTATATGCTATCTACACACCAAAGCCGCCGGCATGCCGCCGCGCTTGGCCGGCGGCTTTACGTCATACGAATGACAGCTGTCAAAAAACCGGCGGCTTTGGTGTGTAGGTACCATAAATCGTCGCGCCATCGTTTCGTCTTACCGAGGCTTTTGCCCAGCAATGGGACGACATAGGCAAAAAAAATGTACCTACCTACTCTTAACTAAAATCATAGGCGTTTATTTGAAAAGTTGGGTTATAGAATTGAGTCGTTTAAACAGTTACTATAACAGGCCTTTGCCTGTAGGAGAAGACTTACATAGATAAGTTAGACCGTTTGAGTAATCCTAACTAACTGCCTATTGTCCTACAATAAAACTTAGTGCTAACAAGTCTAGTTCCAAAAATGTTCCACTCATAAAAGTTCCTTTTATTCCCAATCTTTTTCCTTCCTTTGCTTTTATTCCTTTCCTTTATTCTCTTTCCAAATTCGCTTCAAGTGCGTCACACAAAGAACTTAGAATTGCAACTTTATATAGTTTAGAAGTCAGTGGTGTGAGACAGCAAGCTTCTCAACAGTAAAAGCACTCTCAATAGTGATCAATGAGATTATTTCAAATTAGCAGACTTGGGTCCCTGACCATCGTTGCATATTTCTTGCTGTTTGTAATATAATTTACGTTTTTTCTTTTCTAAATTGAAAAAGTCTCTTAATTTCTTATTTATTCTAGGGGCCTGTTTCATTAAATACAGATAAAATTTAACTGCCAGATAAACCTATGACTTTTTCATAAAATATGACGTTTTGACAGAGACAAGCATAAAATATCTGTCAGGTATTTTATCAATACATAGTGAAACTGGACTTAAGTCTCGTAGCAAAACAACGTAATGATTTCGCCAACTATCTCGTACACTAGAATGTTAGCCGAGCGTCTGAGTAACCCTTATCTTGTGGAAACAATACACACTCAAACATTCCCACGTCTTTGTGCTCTACGTATTTACTTCGATTCAAGTACTACAAGGATGTCACTGGAAAGAACGCTGGTGATTTGGAAAATATTTTAGTCTTCTAGTGCCTGGCTAGTTGGAAGGGATGGAACTTCTAATTGACATCAAATATATTTGTATGGAGCCTGGTATAGTTAAAAAACTGTATCGATAAGACTCAACATCCCCTATTCGAATTAGTATGAAGAAAAAAAAATTGGCGGCCACTGATGAAACTTACGTCAATTAATAGAGAAAATATGATAAAACTATAATACTTTTGACATTTGTCGAAAGTGATATACTTTCGGAGATATAGAACTTTGAAAATGAAAGAACTTTGAAAATTGTTACATGTGAACATTCATTTAACTATCAAAAGTTAGACCAAATCGTTATTCAATAAGTTAATGAGCTAGTCTTCTAACTAGCTTCTAGAAAGCAAGAGTAATCCTATCTCATCTTCACTCTAATGGTATCTACACACCAAAGCCGCCGGCTTTTTTGACAGCTGCCATTCATATGACGTAAAGCCGCCGGCCTAGCCCGGCGGAATACCGGCGGCTTTGGTGTGTAGATAGCATAACGTCGTCGGTGATACTGCAAAACCGCTAATCTACAATTTGCAATACTGCGTAACTACAACCTGAAAAAAATTTTCAGGAGACAGTACAGGCGGGAGCAAATGACATCCATGTTACCGCGGCGCGCTAATTTCAATTTCGCTATTTCTTGTATTTACGCGGTTTTGCATATGGTACTATGGTACATCAGCGGTTTTGCAGTATCGTCGACGATAACCTATACCAACACCCCATCCATTAACACAAACAGAGGTACAGCAAAGGCGATAAAGAACGAAATATGTACACGTATCGTAGCTCACAAATAATAAACTCTTGTACCAAATCGAGTGGCTTGAGTTATGTGAAAACTTAGCCGATCCCGCTTTTGGTGTAGCGTTTGTTAGGGCAAGTGGAAGGGGTAGTGCTTTGATTTGGATTTAGGAATTTTTTGAAAGGAGATATTTCTAGACAGTTTTATTAAGGAATAGAATGGGTTTTAGGGAATTTAAAATTGGTTTTGAGCATTTGAGCAAAATAAAATGTGTAATAAAATATATTCTTCTTAACCTCTGACATCCCACTGATCCATTATAAACCCAGACACAATAGATTTTCTGTTGTCCTTTTTTTTCTGGGATGTGAAAGGTTAATAAGACGTCTTTATCCCACTGTATATGATTTTTAAATTTATCTAAATTATATCGCTTTTATGTTATTCTGGTATGCAAGCTACAATATAGTAAAGTTTCATTTAAATCGGTTTAGTAGTTTTTACGAGAAAGAGTAACAAACATTCTCACATAATACCTCATATAACCGTCTTCATACAACCACCCATCCGTCCGTCCATCCATCTGACCATCCATCCATCCATGTATGGCACAAACTTTGACACTTAGAACTTTTATTATTAGGATAGAATTTCAAATATCGCATTCAAATTACATACTTACAAAATGTTCACTAAATTCACATCACATCTCACAAACAAAAACCGATCATTTCCAGGTTCCCTAGTTCCGAGTTAAAAGTACATTCGCGGCCATAAATAATAAGTGAGAGACCGGAGGCGCCGCGGATCCGTACAAAAAGTAACAAACAGATCTGTTAAATAAAGAAAACACGAGCATATGTTAGCATCTGGGTACAGTCGAGAACAGTGCTTAAAACGTGCTGCGATGTTCGTTTCGAATTGAAAGGGGAATGTTGTGTTAGTGTAGTCGCATTTTTGTTGTTAACTCAAACTGTAATACTTAAGGAACGTTTCATGTTAGCTCAAACTCAAACTCAAATACTTAGGGCTCATTTCATGTTAGCTCTAACTCAAACTCAAATACTTAGGGCTCATTTCATGTTAGCTCTAACTCAAACTCAAATACTTAGGGCCGGTTTGACCACAGATGAAATTTAACTGACAGATAAACCTATGTCTATTTCATAAAACGAAGTTTTAGAGAATGACAGGGATAAAATATCCCTACCAATTAATTCTAATTAATATTTTTTTTATTTTATCTGTTAGTAGTGAAATGGGTCCTTAGTCTTTTTTTTTAGATTTGTTTTCTTAGAAAGTGACTAAAAAATTTAGAAACAATGTATTCACTTTTATCCTCTATTTTCGATCAAGACCCTAAACCGACGTGCAAGTATGAGGCGACTAATGAAAATGAAAATGAAAAGTGTTTTATTCAAAAATAGGCAAAATTCATTACACTTTTTTGATGTCACTTTTCTAATCTAAAACTACTGCCGCCGGTTCGCTACCTGTATAGCCGAGAGGAAGAAGACGGCAAGAAACCTTCGGCACAGGGCCCTACGTTATGTGCAATATATCTTTTTTTTAAATCGAGACTCTTATATACAATTACATGTTGACTTAACTTGTTATCACAGTAATTTACATGAATATCACAGTACGAGTAGTTTGTTTTACATAAATTTTTAATTCTGCAGCATCCAAAATAAACCAAAAGATGTTAATAGGCACTTAAAAAGTAAAAAGCTTAGCTTGATAAAAACCGCATGAATGTGGATGAAGCAGAAGAAGTGTGTTTGGATCGAAACAAGTGGTTTCTGTCCATCCCCAAAGGTAAGAGGCGTGAAAGATATGTATGTATACTAATCCGGGAAAATAAAAAAATGCTTTATTTTTTGCATAAAATCTTTTCCACCCACCTGTAAAAGTAGGTGTCTACATTTTAACGTCCTTTAGCAAAGCGTTTCCGTTGTCCACACTTTCACTCACCTACACTTGCAATTAGCGCTTCATTCCACACACATAAAGACTATATTCCTTTACTCCAAATCTACGTCCAAAGACATTTACTCGGACACAAATCAAACAGTAGTTAAACACGTTTTATGTTTCCTATTTAAAGGTTTGTTTATAACAATGAATGCGTTAAGAGTTCACAATTGTTCAGTTCAAATACTGTTTTTGTATGTGAACGGATTATCTTGTTCAGTAGTTGCTTTACTGTACTTTTTATTTACGTGTGCTTTGTTCTGAATTTAGAATATTGTTTTTGTTTTTCGTTTGTGTTTTGTTTTATGCATTTTGCTGAAAGTCCTCTTTGTTCATAAAACAAAAGATAGTTTCATTATTCTTATTCAGGATTCTGATTTGGATTTATTATTTAGCTGGATTATATTTTATCGTTTGGTATTTATTTATACAGGATGTAACAGAAAGGGGGTATAATGCCAAAACACGGCGATAGTCCCCATGAAACTGGACAACTTTCTCAAAGGAACATGGGTCGTAACGTAACTCGAAAACAATTTTTGGATCGCCCATACTTACTCGATCAGCTGATAGGACATTTTGTATGGGGAGGCGAATTTTTTTTTTCGAGTTACGTCTCATGTTCCTTGGGGAAAGTTGTCCAGTTTCATGAGGACTATCGCTGTCTTTTGGCGTAATACCCCCTTTCTGTTACACTCTGTATAGTAGGGAGATTTTATTCAATCATAAGTTAGCTATTTTTTGACGCAGAAAATTTGCTTGGCAATGCAGTGGGGCAATGAACTTTGGGAAAACGTCTTAGATAATGTATTTTTAACTATTTACTTTTTTAAATAATGTTTGAAAAGGTTTTTATCATAAAATCATGCACGTAATACACTTGCATACCTATAATTTAGGCCCAGAACACACGATAAAACGCAACTGCATCGCAACTGAAACTGCTAGTTACTTTTGAGTTGCATCGAAGTTTCTGCTATAGTAAAAAGTAACTAGCAGTTTCAGTTGCGTGTCACCGTGTGTTCTGGATCTTATTCGCAAAAATCAAAGGCCCTAAAACTAATCAACTGGCACAAACAAATAAATACTTAAAATGGGCATGATGACAAAAAATTTTTTTTAGTCCATCACATAGATTATTTTAAAATATTCGACATGTATTTTTTCTTTTTTCTCTTAAACTAAAAATGACACAGATACGCTGGGTTAAAGTTGGTCATGACGTCACGCCTTAGTACGATTTTTACGTAGTAGTGTCGTCAATACCCTCCACTCCGTAACTTTGATGCTCTGTATCTTTGTATTTATTTATGTATTTGATCAGGTAAAAAACGTGTTTCAAATATTTTTTTAATAGCCTAAAAGACGGACTAATTATTTTTTAATTTTCGAATGTAGTCATCATCCCCATTCTCAAAACAAACCGTCTACTTCAAGAAAGCGACCTACAACTACAAACCACAAAACGTAGCCAAAATGGATCCCTCTAGCTTCATAAACAATAATGTTATGTCTCTTGAACCCCTACCATGACTTCCATACTACGGATGATGACTACATTAAAAAAAGTCTTTACATGTAGGTATTCAGTCATTATACAGGGTGTAACAGAAAGGGGGTATAATGCCGAAACACAGCGATAGTCCTCATGAAACTGAACAACTTTCCCTAAGGAACAAGGTTCGTAATTCGAAAAAATTTTTTGGTCCGCCCATACTTACTCAATCAGCTGATCGGACATTTTGTATGGGGAGGCGATTTTTTTTTCTAGTTACGACCTGGGAAAAGTTGTTCAGTTTCATGAGCACTACCGCTGGGTTTCAGCATTATACCCGTTTTCTGTTACACTCAGTATTTAGTAGAACTAGACAGAGAGCAAGGAGGGGAGCCTTTGCCCAGTAGTGGGACGTGACAGGCTGTAAATACAGACATAGATGTATCTGTAGGTATGTATTTAGTCCATCTGATAAGACTGTTAAAAAACATTGGGCACATATTTTTTTACCGCTAAACTAATATATTTCTTTAAGGTCTATACACAGATCCGGCCCGTCATCAGGACAGAAAACAATAAGTCTTCATGACAACGTAACGGGCCAAGGCCCGGATCTGTGTAGATAGACCTTATTATAACACAAACAACTCAGCATCAATGTTTCGGGGTAGGGGCTTTTGACCCAACAATTTAAAAAAAATTACTGTAGTGTGACTGCCATGCGCCACTACGAACTTAACTGATACGTATCCTTAAATGACGTTTCAATCACTCCCATCCTCACACTCATAGTAAGGCTAAAAACACCTTTTCTACAGCGAATTGGGGAACTAACCTTAAATTCTGTCTAGCACCAAGATGTACATAAACCAGGTTTATGGACACTCTGATAGCGAAGCCGAGCGTTAGCTGCAAGGTACACTCTCAATATATTGCGTAGAAATGCTAGCTTTAACCCAATATAACGTTAACATAGACTGTTTTGTATACAACTGAGAGTATAGCTCGATAGAAAAAGGTTTAGTAGGTTAAGTGAAGTGACAGTACCGTGATGTTAATAACCGAACAATAAACATTTATCTCCTTATTACAAAACGAGGTTTAAAGATATTCCGACGTTAGTTCCTTTAGTTTGACGTTTTGTCCATAGCCGTAACGGTAGCACATTTTTACATTTTAGTAATCACATATAACTAATACAGATTAGTTATATGTCCTTACTAAAATGTAACAATGTGCTACGCTGCTAATTTTTAAATGTACAAGCCTTGATGGTTTTAGCGTGAAAGACATACAAACATCGTCACTAACCCATCCATTTAACATGGATACATATATGTCACGCCTGTCTTCTGTGCGGGTAGGCAAAGACCACTTCGCTCTACTTGCTACCATCCTAATGGTATCCACACACCAAAGCCGCCAACTTTTTTGACAGCCCGGCGGCATGCCGGCGGTTTGGTGTGTAGACAGCATAACACACTACTTTCGTTTCATCCACATTCATCGTTTGCCTTATTCATGTGGTTAAGGGAACATTTTACTTTAAAATTTATATTATAATATTAATAGGAAGACTAGGCCTATCATTATAAAACAATATCTTCCAAAAACATCCCCGAAACAAACAGAACTAAGTTATCTCATACAAAGCATTCTTAATAAGACAGAGTTAACGTCAATTTACGAAATTCCCAGCGAGTTCTCACCTCCGCTGTGTTTTCTTAAATTCCGTATGCGCTAACTTCTATGCCAAAACAATTAAAACAAAGTAAAAACTTTTCGCGTTCCCATTTTGGTCTGAGCAAGTTCCGTTTGCTATTTCTATTTAATTTTCCTCCGCGGTACCAGTTTTGTTAATGAAAAACGTTTCGGAAATTATTTTGTTTTTGGAATTGATTTGATTTTGTTATTTAATACGCTAATATTTGTTTCTTTTGCTAGATAATTACTAGATGCTTTTGCTAATTTAAAGAGTCATAAAAAATTGTCTGAAGGAAGTATCTTTGTAAGTAGATTGTGTGCAAATCTAGGCTACGTATACCCGGCTTGCGTTAATGATGATGCTTGTGGGTTCGATTCCTACTACAGACAAACATTGCTGTGATTTACAGCAATATTTGTCTCGATTTTTGGTGTTTGTATTAATTTTTAAATCAATATAAGAAAAACGGTTTTGTCCCGTTAGGTATTGTTTGTGTTGTCACTTTTTAATTTCTTTTCTTTTTTTGCCGGACTGTACTTCACTTGATAGTCTCAGAATCCCCAATAATAGTTAGTTGCCAATAAAAAAAAACCTTAATCACTGACAAAATTTGACCGTTGGTGTGTTATCCTCTGAAAATATGATAACGACTATAATGAGTAAACACAAAACCGCTAAAACGCTGCCCGAAGCTATCATAAACCCGAATGCTCATTAGCTAATGTGGCTAACCGATGTAAAGTGCTGTTTATCTAAACAAAGATCTGACTGCGGTGTGGTCGGCTCATTGCTTTTTGTGACGACGCGTTTTGAGGTTACGCTGTGTATTCGAAGCTTGGGATAAGATTTTTGATACGGTAGTCTTTCTCTGCATTAATGGGAATGATGACTACATTCGAAAATTCAAAAAATAATTAGTCCGTCTTTTAGGCTATTAAAAAATATTTGAAACACATTTTTTACCTGATCAAATTCATAATTAAATACAAAGATACAGATCATCAAAGTTACGGAGTTGGGGGTATTGACGTCACTCCTCGGTTAAAATCGTATTGAGGCGTGACGTTACGAACAACTTTAACCCAGTGTATCTTTGTCATTTTTAGTTTAAGAGAAAAAAAAAATACGTGTCGAATATTTTAAAATAATGTATGTAATGGACTAAAAAAAATTTTTGTCATCATGCCCATTACAAAACAAGTACTAATAATATAATAAACTTACAAAGTATTTGTTAAAAAAAAACATAATATTTTAATCGAAATTAAAAACTTTTTTTTAATGTTTTTTTTTATCTTAAACTGCTACCGTTTCACTACCTGTACGGCCGAGAGGAAGAAACGACAAGGAACCTAACGGCATGGAGACCTAAGTTCACGTTATACCTATCATTATTTATTTTTTAATCGCCACCTTATATGAGGCCACGTATTTCTGCATGTATGAGGCGAGTGATACATGTGGATGAAGCTAAGTAATAATACCTATGTTTTAGAATTAAGTTAATTAGATAGAACTCGCAACTGAAATACCTATTACTTACCTAACCTACCTAATTAATTACCTACTTAAGTACATAAGAGCTGATTGTCATTTTACCTTTTATTGAAATGAAATGAAAATGAAATAAAATGAAATGAAAATCATTTAATCCTGTAGGTTTTGACAACACTTAAGACGGGTCATTTTTTAAAGTTAATGCTAGATTCGCAATTATTAACATTGTGTTTGAGCTTGTTTTGCATGCGGTGTTCGCCTGTATGTGGTTGTAGTAAGCTTAACACCTTTGTTATATGTAGCTATTTAAGTACTCTTTGTAACACATACAGTCGTTGGTGAGCCTAATAAATAAATAAATAAATAAATTTTTATTTTTATTTTGTGTTATTTTTTCAATTGTAATTTTATTTTGTTTTGTTTTTTGTATTGACTGGGAATAAATATTTACTTACTTACTAAAGAAGTGTATTTGAATCGTAGCAAGTAGAGGGAACTAGTCTTTGCCATGGGAAATAAGCGTGATAGAAACGAGTATGTTTGTAGGTACTACCACATCTATCATAACCGCGTTTTATACTTCACAGTTCGGAAAATTGCTTTTAGTTATTTTCATTACGGGAAACCAAATTAATTTCAAATTAGTAGTGTGTTTTTGAATCCTAATTATGTTAACAACGAAAGCTTATCCTCATTTGGGAAATTGTGGTCATTTTGTGTGTTGTCGGCTTTACAGCAAATATTGCTGTTCGATTTTTAAAAGCAGAATTTCGTGAGAATTTCTAGTCCTTAGATAAGAGGCAGAGGAAGACCGCGACGTACTTATTTTACTCAAGTGAAGGATAAAGTTAACGTCATGTCGAATCAAGAAGTCAAAGCACTGGCAGAAAATATGCCTAAATGGATGTACCTATATGAGGATGTTTGTTACTCTTTCACGTAAAAACCACATAAGATTTTAATGAAACCTCATAACAACACATAGGCTATATTATTTAGCAATATCATGTAAATGGTATCGAACATATTTGTATGGAGCCTGGTATAGTAAAATTTTCGGTATCAATTACACTACACATCCCCTATTCGAGCTAGTATGGAGAAAAAAAGTTGGCGGCCACTGATGAAACTAACGTCAATCGATAGAGAAAAATATTATAAAACGATAGTATTTTGGACAAATGTCGAAAGTGATATACTTTCGGAGATATAGAACTTTGAAAATTAAAGAACTTTGAAAATTGTTAGATGTGAACATTACAAACCGAAAAGTACATATCGAAAATTTTTACTATACCAATTAGGTTGGATGCTCTTTCTAAGGTATGTCGATAAATACTTACGAATTCGAGTGCAGCCTCTTATAAATAAATAAGTATACTCAATCATAGCCCCATAAACGAAACAGCGGTATACCAGCCGAGACAAACCACTTCCAACCCCAAATAAATCGAGAAAACAATTTATTCTTGTCCACCTGACTTCAAACTGATTGAAATAAGGTGAACTGAAACAATATAAAGCAACTTAATTCTGTGATACTAAATTTCTTTCGCACACTTCCAAATTGACGTATCTCCTTCTACTATCTTAGCCGAAAATGGTAGTAAATAGTGAAGGAACAAGGTGGAAATTCGTAAGGGATGAAAAGGTATGTTTTGTTTATATAAGAATCGTAGTCGGTCGACATTGTTGATAAGGGTCACAGTTCCTAAGGCGACAGTGTCTTATCGCGCCTTACTCTCACTTTGTGAGGTGTTTAAGTTAAGAGCGAAGTATATTTTTATTTATTTAATAGTTTTTTGCAAGAAGATAGTACAAAGAGACAGAAAACAAAAGAAAAGTTATACAAAAGGTGACAGCATATTTCTAAAAGCAAATTCTTCCTGCAGACCCCACAGAGAGAGAAGTGAAAGCAAGAAGACAGGACAGTCACTTAAAATACAATAAACTAAAATATATGAACCTATACATATCGTTTGTACTATTTGTACTTCTATACTATTTTTTCTTATTTTTTTGTCTCACACTTACATACATATCTTTCACGCCTCTTTCCCATCAGGATAGGCAGAGATCACTTCCTCCCACTTGCTACAATCCAAACACACTTCCTTCCTCATCATCATCATCATCATTTTCAGCCTATAGCTGCCCACTGATGAGCATATTATGCACCTTCAATGGATCTTCCACGTGACCCAATTTATTGCCATGATAAATTTTTGACAAAAGTGTTTTAACATGATACCTATACATATTAAATATTAATATCCTCTCATTGCCTACATTTTGTTTTTGTATGATGACTTTGACAACCTTAATAACCTTGTATATCCGTTCTTGAAATCAAATAAACAAACCTAAGCTTAAAACATCCACATCTTTCCCATAATATTTATCTTGTACATCAATTTAAAAATCTCCTCTTTTGTGTAAAAAAAAAACTAGACCACTCTCCAACCACTCCTCTCTTGCTTTCCACCAAAAAGCTACTCCGCAGTAACAAATTGAGTTTACAACATCGGATTAGGAGCCAAATTAGATCATATTTCGCGAGCCAGTTTGTTTCCACTCCGAGCCGCAGATTTGATAAAAAACTGAAAATGAACTCTTTAGAACTATGTAGTGGCTGTTGTAGCTAAGTGTTTCCGTAATTTGAAGATTATTATATAAACAAACCATATTTTTCATGTGAGCACCGTTTATGTCACACCTACAAAATGTGAATAATTTTATACAAAATGTTCTGTCACTAGTTTGTTTGATAATACGTGGAAAATAATTTACTCAGTTCAGCATACTATTTAGGTATGATATTAGATAAGTATCTTGTCTAAAAGCTCTTGAACAGGTACTTATGAACGCGGCCTTACTCAACCATTTATTCATGAATTAATGAATTCAAGACCGTTCATAATTCAGTTCGACTATTCTTTCATTTGCTTTAAATAAGTAGCTATGGGGTAGGATATGCGTGTACCAAATTGCCTGAACCCGTGTGCTTTATAGCCCCCTCATTGAATTTCACAGGTTGTATTATCTAAAGTTATTCCGTGATCTAATCCCCTTCTTCAACTTCATTCCTCGAAATCCAGATTTTGTTTTGTTTTGACTGGAATCGTTGTTATTAAATACTCGAAAATTAAATAGAAGCCCCATTTCTATAAGTTCCTATACAAATAAAGTTTCAAATTGAGTTTTTTTGTTCTAGGTAGGTACCTAATTAATTCAAAAACAAGTTTAGGTAATTGTATTTGCGATTGTTTAGACGTGTATTGCTTTATTTTTGAGTACCTTACGCATCTGGATGGATATGAGGATGTTTGTTACTCTTTCACGCAAAAACTACTAAACAGATTTTGTTCAAACTCGGTAATATAATAGATACCTATTAAGTATCTACATATAATATTTACGGTATACCTATTGTGAATTTTCCTAGATATGACGAGAAATGCGTACGAAGTCACGTGTAGCCTCTAGCTAAAATATGTAGGTATTGAAAAATCGCCGATTTACAGTGATTTCATATCAAACGACACGCATCGCAACCGCGCCACAACCGTAAGTGCGTACGTGCCCTTTTCGCTTTAATTATACAATTAAGGTATAAAGTCTTGACATAAAGTAGGTACTAGTTAAAGTTTTAAGAGTAAATTACGTGACTGGATTTTTTATAAGAGAGCACACAGACACCCTTAATATACAGATTTTTTTATTATAGTCATAAATCCGTGTCAATCAAAATCCCTATCACATATTTGTATCCAAATTGCTATAAACAAAATAATTGTTTCACATAAATTCTCTTTGGTAACCATATAGCACGGACTATTTGCAAAAAGGAATTGGTGTTATCCATCACTCCTCTATCGAGGATCTCTGCGCGAATTGTCATTGTGATTTGACGGCATGTTGTTTTTTATCTATGCCTGAAACTTACAAGAGCTAAATCGAGACCTGGGCTGAACGAGACTGCATGTGATTCAGGTACCTAGTAAAAGTTTTTGGTTGGGCACAAAGCGACCAGTGTAGAGCTTAGTTGTTTTTTAGAGTTTAAATGTCGAAGTGTCTATGAAAACGTGGGCAGCGATAAATTGGACGCGTTTTCATTTGTTTTGAAAAGAGCATGGAGTATAGTACATGAAAGGGTAAAAGAGTAGGTTCTGGGTAGAACAAAATCATTTCTTACCAAGTCGCAAAATGTATCAGAATATCAGTAATAATGAGGCGACTGATGAATGTAGATGAAGCGAAGGAAGTGTGTTTGGATCGTAGCAAGTGGAGGGAAATGGCCTCTGTCCACCCCGATGGGAAAGAGGCATGACTTATACAGGCTATCTCATAAATAGGCCGACAAACTGACACCGGAGATAAATGGACTTAAGCTGCATCAAATAAGCCTAACATGCCCATAGAAAAGTCATAGAAACTCAATACTCATAATACTTTTCTATGGGCATGTTAGGCTTATTTGATGCACCTTAAGTTTATCTATCTCCAGTGTCAGTTTGTCAGCCTATTTATGGGACACCCTGTATAAGTCATGCCTCTTTCTCATCGGGGTAGACCCCACTTGCTACGATCCAAACACATTTCTTTCGCATTTGTATGTATGAACCCTCGGAAACAACTGCGCACCTGGCTAGTGACGTCATGCAACTCGTACGTACTCGTGACGGTACTATACGTAGATAGGCGAAAACAGGCAAAACGCAGTCCAAATTTAAGAGGAACACCACGATGTACCTACTTTTCTCAATCGAAAGAGAAAGTTAATATCATCTCGTATCAAGAAGTCAAAGCACTGGCAGAAGATAGGCCCAAATAGTGGATGCTCTAACGTCAAAAGTCTAACTCTCAAAAAATATAGGTAGCTACAGTGCTCTTTTGGCACGTGGCGGAAATCGGAACTAATAATATTATCTTGTAAATTGTCATTATTTATTCACTCAGTACCAATAGATCCTTGCACTATACAGATCTATCTACACAGATCTGGGCCGTGCTCGGGACGTGTCCGGGCCGTGGCCCGTCAGGAGGGAAACAATACGTTGTCATAACAACGTGTCCGGGCCGTGGTCGGGACGTGTCAGGGAAAAAATATCATTCCATACATGGATTGGTTTACACACATTGTCATGTTTTCCCTCCTGACGGCCCACGGCCCGCACACGTCCCGGGCACGGCCCGGATATGTAATAATGCCGGTAACTCAACCTTGTCTCTATTCCTCTATAGATTCTTTTCAATGCACCCTCCAGTGCGATTCTCACTCTTTTTGCCAAGTCAGTCGGAAGTAACAGCGTAGCCATGTAAATAGATCTTGAGATAAGTCGCGATATATGGCAGCAATTTCCTCTAAAGAAGGGTGAACGGAAAGATATTCGTAACTATTCCGTTTTATGTGAGTATTTCTGTGATCCTAGTACAGTATTTTGGTGAATGTCGATTCTAATAGTGAGTTTTGATGGTATATAAAGTATTATATCTAGCTAGTGTATTACGTAATACTTCTTATATTTATAAATGACAGTGTTTCTGCTGATGGATGGATGTTTGTTACTCTTTCACACAAAAACTACTGAATACATTTTGATGAAATTTGGCAATATTTTAGCTTATGTATCAGAATAATATATAGGCTATATTTTTTTGAGATATTACCACTTTATTTCAAGATCAGGAGGCTTAGCATACGTGCCGCGACAATTATCTCACGTCATGCTGTCTTTATCACATTTACAACTATGAAAAGAGACGTAAGCGTGACACACCCGTGACAACGTCTTGTCACGGAGTGTATGCTAAGCTAGATGACGATAAATGTGTACGAAGTCGCGGGCAGCTCTAGTATAATTATAATTATTAGATATAATTATTTTAACAAATAATCATAATATAAGTATCTTAAAATTACTTATATGTATGTATAACGTGTGTCATTCCGAGTCTTAGGGCCAAATTTTAAATTCACGACACGACGCCACACGACGTGGTACGTCGTAAAACGATACGACGTCGTCGGGCCGTAAAAAATCCACGACGTCGTGTCGCGTCGCATCATATCGTGTCGCGTCGCATCATGTCGTGTCGCGTCGTGTCGCGTCGCGTCGTGTCGCGTCGCGTCGTGTCGTGTCTTGAATTTATGTTTTAGCCCTAACCTTAGTCTTTTTAACCTAGTCTTTTACCGTAACAATGTCAAGTAACAACAAAAAACAAAATTCACAAGAAATAAAAATCTCTTAAATTCGTCGCTAAATATTTTCCTTCTCAAAACAGACGCGTCTAATTATAATCCATTTCACTTTTATAATTGAATTTAATTGAATAGAAAAGCTGATTAGCTTGGGGACGGTGTGTAATGTCCAATTGTCGACATCTGCCATCTTAACGCAGTGGACATACGGTTGGGTAGGATTGAGAGCAAAGTCTTTGAGATTTGTTCTGATTATACGTGCTCGCAATGTGCAGATTATATTTTTTCATGTTGTTCAACTGATGCATGTATCACGTGATTGATGAACGTGGATGAAGCGAAAGAAGTGTGTTTTAAGCAAGTGGAGCAAGTGGAGCGAAGTGGTTTCTGCCTACCCCGATATATGTTCTACTTATAGGAGCTGTTATGGCTTTGATACTGTCAGCCTTGATGTAATACATTGTTATTAAAAATTACTACTTTTCAGACACAAAACCTCCATGACAGCTTGTAGAAATGTATGTAATGACTCATTATTATTATCATGTATTTTCATCGTCATTACTTCGTCATTACTTATGACTATTGATTGTTTAATGCCTCCAAAATCAATAGTTTCAAATAGTTAACATCTTTACGATTTGAATTTAGAATCAGTGTTCGAAACTTATTTAATCATATTCATTTTGGTAAAAGTTTTGGACTCCATGCAATAAAACTTAATCTAACCTTACAAAACAGATTTTCATCTAACTTCTACACTGAAGCTTGCTTCACAACACCTCCGTATACCTCACACGTTCTCGTCGTGAAGTCATTAGACATTATCATAATGGTAATGTACCATAATTCGCTACATCCATTCCAGGGCTAGGAGTGCGGTCGAGGGCAATTTGCTAGCTTAATCTCAAGGAAATGTTTATACCTATTTCATTTGTTTAATTGGACGGGTTGCGTGAAGATATTGTGTTTTTTGCTGTGTTTTTTTATGCTTTGACGTATTTTTTAGGTGATTATTTTACTATCAAGATAATCATTTACACAGAGAAAACTTCCCTCCACTTGCTACGATTCATTTCTATATAGGGTGACTTTAAATTAGTGAACGATAGAAAAGTATATGCATGTACTCGTGATAACAAACAACTTTTACTATAGGACCAAGATCGAAATCAGAAAAAAAATTGTTCTCCCATACAGTCAGCTGGTGCATTTTGTATAGGGAGTTCAAAAATTTTTGAATGATTTCGACTTTGGTCCCATAGTAAAAGTTGTTTGTGATCTCGAGTACATGCAAGTCCTTTTCCATCGTTCACTACTTTAAAGTCATTCTATATGTAATTTTTAGGGACTTTTTACTTTTACTATCAAGATTTTACATACATACATGTCTGTCACGCCTCTTTCCTATTAGAGTAGACAGAGACAACTTCCCTCCACTTGCTAAGATACATTTTTATATGCTTGAAACTTCTATAGACTTTTCTCTCTATTATCAATAAGACAAACTTCAATATACATACAAGTCTGTCATTATTCTTTCCTCTTGGTGTACGCAGATACCACTTCCTTCCACTTGCTACGATCCAAACACATCTCTTTTGCTTCATCTGAGGTACGGTCAGCATCATAAGTCGATGAACACATTCATATTTTCAAAAGTCAAATACACCGTTATTAGACGAAATCGCTTAGCAAAAGATACTCTAGGGTTTAATGACAATCTAATAAGGTTCAAAATAATAAAAATAAGTAAGGTTTTACGTCTAATAATTTTGTATTTACTTTTGAAAATTTGAATGTGTTCATCGACTTATGATGCTGACTGTACATTCGCCAGTCGCCTCATACATGCACGGCGGCTAACTACAAATCAACTGGAGCCTTGTTCTCAGTTGTGTGTCGGCATCGTGTCAATGAGAGTATCAATGTCATTTTTGACACATTCGCTCGCAATCAATGTAAGCCATTGTTTAGCAGAATACCAAATGTGTCAAAAAATGCCATTGATAAACTGCCGAGACACAACTGAAGTTATTTAAATTAGCAGACTAAGACCCAGAACACACGGTGAAACGCAAATGCAACTCAACTGAAACTGCTAGTTACTTTTGAGTTGCATCGCAGTTTCTACTATAGACTTCCTAAGAAAACTACACACGACGCAACTAGTTTGAAACGTTTCGTTTCAGTTGCGTTGCAGTTGCGTTTCACCGTGTGTTTTGGCGCTTAGGGGCCTGGTATTTTTAATGCTAGTTTTTTTCCATAAATTACTTCATGTTCAAACCTAAACCATAGACTAACAATTTCAATATTATAATGATTTTCCATTGAATGTAAACTACGATCCATCAGGCTTGGCTGAAACTACGTTATAGTCTGGGAGTCGATATCAAAATGTAGTTACCATTGTGTGCCGCTGATAAAATATGAGCTGTGACGTTGACAAATCTGCGCTGAGCAAGAAACGTCGCCTTTCACAGATGTCTTACTAACTGGAACGGCTTTAGGCTTTTTTGGCTTTTTATTGATGAATGTAGATGAAGCGAAAGAAGTTTGTTTGGATTGTAGCTAGTGGAGGGAAGTGCTCTTTTTCTACAGCGATAAGAGAAAGACGTAACAGATGTGTGTGTAGAAGGGCGTATTTTTCAAGAAAGGCCAAGTCAAGAGTAACCTAAACCGACGGACATGTATGAGGCGACTGATGAGTGTGGATGAAGCGAAAGAGGTGTGTTTGGATCGTAACAAGTGGAAGGAAGTGGTCTCTGCCTACCCCAATGGGAGAGAGGCGTGACGGATAGATAAGTATGTATGTATGATATTCCGCTTCATTTTATGGTAAGTGGAAAAAAAATATAATATATTTTTTATAACTCAACAACGCAGTTTTTTTTATTCTTCATTAATTATTTAATAGTTCTTTATTTTAATCAAACTTTAAGAAACTACTCATATACTTCTTTATTATTAAAAAAAATACTGGAAGAAAAGTTTTATGTCCATGGCCATCGTTCACAAGTCACTGCCTGCACCCGGCGATATTTTTGATAATAAAGGAACTTCAAAATTGGCCTTGTCGTTTTTTTCTCAGATAACGAAATGATAAACTGTGTTTTTGCAACTTATTTGTCTTGGAACGAATATAATATTTGGCTAGTAAAAAGAGCACGGTTATACCACTGACTTAGTACCTACTTATTAGTTATATTGATATACTAGAGGCTGCCCGCAACACGACAAGAAAATTTCATTAAAATCTGTTCAGTGATTTTACTTGATGAAGTAACAAACATCCATCCATCCATCGGCACAAACATTGATATTTATAATATTAACTAGAGGCTGCCCGCTACTTCGTACGCATTTCTCATTAAATCTTGGAAAATAATCATGAAATCGGTAAATAATATAGCCTAAGCGTTATTCTGATGTGCAAGCTAAGTTATTGTAAAATTTCATTAAAATCTGTTCCGTGGGTTTTACGAGATGAAGTAACAAACATCCATCCATCGGCACAAACATTGACATTTATAATATTAATAGATTACCTGTCCCTCGAACAAACATTTGACGTCATCTTTTAGACTACGGTTTCGTTGGAAAAATGTGACAGATCAATTAAAACTCAGATTTTAGAGCCCCCGCAGACAACAGATTTTTCAACCGACCGATAGTTTAAGTCGGGTTTACCTGCTAGTACAAATCGTCACAATTGAAAAATTTCTAAGATATGAATGATGATAAATGGGAACGAAGTCGCAGGCAGGCTCTAGTAACATATAAATAATCATTTCAATTTTCTACAACTCCAATTTCCACCATTTTCAAATAATTGACTTCCAAAAAATTTTTAATTTTCTACCACTCCACCACTTTAATAAGACAATCTATCAAAAAAAAAAAAACATTCGATTTTCAAAATATTTTCCTTTAAAATAATCCCCTACCACTGTATAACTGAGTCCAACTCTCTTATCACGTCGCTAAAGTATTTATCCTCGACTGAATAGGCTGTGCGACTTTGACAGATCGCCCGCGTCGTGTTTTGTTAAATAAGTCAGGATTCACTACTCTTAGTAGGGGAGCTGGGTGATATATTAATCGTTTTGACTAGCTGTTTCTTTGGCTTATTTTAAGATTCAAGAAAACAGTTTTTATTTTGTACGTTTTTTGCGTCACATTTAAAAAGATTTTAATTTCATAATTGTCGTAGTCGAAATTATTGTTTAAGAAAATATTAATTAGAATGTTTACTAAGAAAAAAAATACTTAACTTATTTTTTATATACCTACCAATTATTTTCATAGTCTATTCTGACTGTATTTGAAGTTACAGTCTTTCTGGTTACAAATAATACAAAGACCAAAGTTACAAATATTGCAGAGTAATATTTTTTATGTAGGTACTTACTTATTCCTTTTTTTCTTGCATGTACCTACCAACCATTAATTTCATCGCTCAATAAAGTTAATATGTCCAAACTGGCTCCTATACTATAACGGCCAGTTGGTTTGTTGTTTTTTGTTCACGGTCCCCTGCTCTATTTTTTTGTGTGACGTTGTTTTGCCGTCAATTTGTTAGGCGTCATTTTTTGTGGAGTTTTTCTTTGAGCTTTGTGCTTTAGTTGGATTAGTTTATTGTTGATAAGGGAAGGTCGGGGTTTATGAAAAAAATTAGGGCTCCCTTGCATTAGCGGCTGAATCGCAAAAATAAGACCTCTTATGCACTAGCGGTCGAAACGCTCCCGTATTTCTTAGAGGTTTCAGATTTTATTTCTTTACAAAATATTTAATTTAGAACAGCATACTGGTCAAATGCCAAAATAAAAAAGTACCTCAAACCAATCCCCTCACCTAGATCTCTTCAGCTTTATTATGAAACGAGGTTTAAATAGAGTTGTAGAACTAATTCAGGTTTCTGTCATGTCCATGACGATTTATGGATACCGTGAGTTGTAGAACTTATATTAGAACTGGTGGTTAAACCGCTTCGACAGCAATAGTGCAATCTCAACAAATCCCCAAATCTGTTATCAAACACGATTGACCTCATATCAAACTTAAAACCAGGGACCCAAGTCTGCTAATCTTAATTATTTTCAGGTTACATAGTCTCTAAGTGTCATTGTTACTTTACTAATAATGGGGATGATGACTATATTCGAACATTCAAAAATAATTAGTCCGTCTTTTAGGCTATAAAAAAATATTTGAAACACGTTTTTTACCTGATCAAATACATAAATAAATACAAAGATACAGAGCATCAAAGTTACGGAGTGGGGGGTATTGACGTCACTCCCACGTGAAAATCGTACTTAGGTGTGACGTCATGAGCAACTTTAACCCAGTGTATCTTTGTCATTTTTAGTTTATGAGAAAAAAGAAAAAATACGCGTCGAATATTTTAAAATAATCTATGTGATGGACTAAAAACATTTTTTTAGCCATCATGCCCATTCAATGGGTTAAGGGTCTGAAAATAAATGATTTTTATTTTTTATTCTTTTAATTGTATATTTAATTTAACATTACATTCTAAACTTAAAGGACTCGCAAAATTAGAAATTCAGAGACAATTTCGCAATTTATCTTCCAAAACACTAAGTTAATTAGTAAAACCAAGCCGCTAAAAGTCAGCCAGTGTCATTACTTACAATTTCTTAATTAGAAAATGATTAATTGAAACACGATTTCACTTCTAAAAGTTTTGAGATCGCGACACTTAATTACATGAAACATTAATCATTGGGGACCATTTATATGGTTTCAGTTAGGTTTGTGGCATAGTTTGTGATTTGAGAACAGAAAAGGATAGAAACACTGTAGTGGAAGATTAGAAAGAGATATATGTGTCGACGAGACGAGTCATCAGAAGTGGCGTTTAAGCTTTTAGTTAAAATAAGACAGTGGGCGTGTAACGAACAAACTGGCTTTATTGTGTAGTTTGCAATCACGTTATAAAATAACAAGGTGTACGTGATGTCTTCCGATATCTCTTCAAATCAATAATCAAACAGAATCCATCATACATGACAGCGACTCAAATATGAAAGCGCCAAAGTGACAACCAGTCCGAAACATGCCAGTTCTTGCATTTTAGCAGTAAAGAGTTTGCAAATGGTTCCAAAATAGCCTTCATGAACGTAATCTCCGACATATGAGTTTAATTGATAATTTATCAAACTGATGAAGGCGCATCTTACTGTCTACCCAAATACGGGAATTGAATGAAAAATTATGTAAAACTTCGATATAGAAACAATCCTGTGCCGTTAGGTTTCTTGCCGTTTCTTCCTCTTGGCTATACAGGTAATGAAACGGTAGTACGATTTTACGGTTGAACGGTTTTAGATTGAAAAAATATCTTTTAACAAAATAAACAGTGTTACCTACCTATATTTACAAATGTACCAATTTATGATAAAACCGTTTTGAATTTTTTTTTCTTTAATAGAATAAGATTCTTCGTGTTTGTAACTTTAACACAAAAATATAGATTTTTAGCTAGTTTATCTTTATCTATCGCTTTCAATGTACCCAAACTTTAATTAAAGTACATCTGTAAGGCAACGAATGTAATTCGCACCGGTATGGCTGCCAATACTGATATATCAAAACATTTTGATGTTATTACAGTTAATGACGACTTATTCAACGTGAATGTGAATCTACGGTACATGATTCCACGTCCACTGATTCCACGTTACGTGATTCTAAGTTACGTAATATGCATGATGACAAAAAAAGTTCTTTAGTCCATCACCTAGATTATTTTAACATATTCGATATTTTTTTTTCTCTCTTAAACCAAAAATGACAAAGATACACTGGGTTAAAGTTGCTCGTGACGTTACGCCTCAGTACGATTTTAACCGAGGAGTGATGTCAATACCCCCCACTCCGTAACTTTGATGTATGTTTGTATCTTCTCTGTATCTTTGTATTTATTTATGTATTTGATATTTGAAAAAATGTGTTTCAAATATTTTTTATAAGGTTAAAAGACGTAAGTACTAATTATTTTTTGAATTTTTGAATGTAGTCATCATCCCCATTCTACGTATCACGATTCTTAGTCAAGAGTACTATAACAGCCGTTCCTAATATTCAAAGACAGATAGCTATCCGAGACCAGCAGTACTCAACTGTCACGTAGCTGTCACTTTTGATTTATCCTTCAGAAGAATCCCTTACATTTTTTGACACCATTAGGCTTATAGGGACGAAACATTTCTATCTCCAGTAGGGCAAAACCAGAGATAGGTAGTGTAGACTTCAGGGTTCGGTGAGTAGCGGTCAGGAAGCAAAACGGCGTATTTTAAGCAAATTAACTGCACTTTATTTAGAAGGTAGATTGGTACATAAAAAATGAGCGCATGCGATGCGGGAGGCTCGTATCGTGGCCATATTGCGACTGATTTTTAACTAAGAAGCATTAGGATAGCGCGCCCGCGCACCGCGCCTCCCCCTCGTACGTACGCCCTCTACAAAACATATTCAATTAAAAAGGAAATTGAGAGGGTTGCGTCGCTTACAGATAGATTAATGGGAAATGCCGTAGATGAGTGGTTTCGATAGTGATAATGAACAAAAGGTGTATAGGTAGTATTAAACGCCGTTACATTAATAAGAATAGCTTCAGCAACATCTGGTACATGTTGTTCTATCGAACAGAGTTAAACTTTACTAATATATTGTGGCAATGATTTGTATTGCATCCTCTGCTTATTTTCAACTTTCAACTTATATTTGTGTTGTTAGTTTCAGTTCTTTTGTTTTCGAGTTTTGTCTCTGGTTCGGAAAAGCCTGTTTCATTTCGTAAAATTTCTCTTGTTTGAAATCACTGTCACAAAAGAGATATACAAGGCTAGAGTGGATGGTAATATTGGGAGTGGAAGACCAAGACGAACGTACCTCGATCAAATTTCAAGAAAGGCCAGGTGAAGAGTACCCTTTGCTTGGCCTTTCTTGAGCAACGGGCGGGCATGTATGAGCGACTGATGAGTGTGAATGAAGCGAAAGAGGTGTGTTTAGATCGTAGCAAGTGGAAGGAAGTGGTGTCTGCCTACCCCAATGGGAGAGAGGCGTGACGGATATGTATGTAAAGTCAGTGTCAAACTTGTACCTACTTCCTATTAATATTATCAATGTCAATGTCTATAGATGGATGAATGTGAATGTCAGAATGTGTAAGTGAACGCGCGCTACCGCCACAATGTCAAAAGCGGGCAAGTTTCGAGCGAGCGTGCGAATGAGCAAGCGAGCACCACTGTAGCGAGTCGCCGCCACCGGCTACACGTGTGCGGCGCCGCCATACAATTCATATGAAAAATCGTGTTAGGTCGCCGTCGCTGGCCACCGGTGGCTGAGTTCGGTAGCCCGTTTGCGCCGACACTTACTCTTTCACGCAACAACCACTGAGCATATTTTAATAAAGTTTGCACATCAGAATAACACTTATGCTATATTTTAAGTAATTATTTAAGTTTTTCAAGATATGACGATTGCGTACGAAATAGCCTTTACGTAAGTTAGGTATAAAATCTTTACAGAATCTTGAAAGAAGCTGTCTTAAGTCTTTTCTTTAATATTTTTTTTATATTTTAATTTAAAAATCGAGTGGTTAAGGCTATGATGGCATTCAACTTCATTCAAGCTTCTTCAATAAGGCCCCGGGCCATCATTGAAATCCTTATGGGCCATTATAAACCCGACTAGCAAAGTAAAATTAAGATTTTCTTATATCTTATCTCTCTATTGAAGTAAATTGACTAAGTGCACTGCACGTCTCACCACCCATAGATAAAATGTATCTGCCAGATATTTTATACCTTTTTCTGTGTTAAAAGTCTTGTTTTATGAAATAGAGATAGGTTTTGCTTCAATACTCACAGATAAAATTTAACTGACAGATAAACCTATATCTATTTCATAAAACATGATGTTTTACACAGATACAGGTATCTTTATCTGTAGGTGTAGGTGTGTCAGATAAATTTTATCTGTAAATGTTGAAACGGGCCGTTAAGGTCTTCGCACATTATAACAACTCACCGGCGACTCGACTCTATGCTAGACATTGAAATTTAAGCCCTGTATCATATGTTCAAGGTTCAATTTCAAAAAATGATTATAAAGTAGTGTACAACGAGTGGCCTACGCATCGTACACTAGAGGTCAACCCCGACACGTACTACTCATCGAGAGTGTGAGTAGAGTTGCTGCCGCGTTGGCGTGGAGTTGTTATAATGTGCGAAGACCTTTAAACATCCAAGTTTACAAACGTAATTTTCCAATACACTTAATCAGAGTTCTAAAAGACATTAATTTATTCAAATCAAGCCAATTTGAACAGTCACCAGCCTCGAAATAGACATAATTTATTTTCATTAATTATACCGAATTGCGGTACTTCAGACATTTTTCCGAGTCGAAAAAACCATTTAAAACGTAGTGATTTTTCAAGAAATTAGGTACTAATCTTTGTGATTCGAAATGGAAGGTCGTTGACTTCGAATTTAATTTGAATGTTTGGGTTTTGGGGTGATGGAATTGCTGCAGAGTTAGGGTTCCGTTTTGTGAAAGGAAAATTATGGAAAACTTGATTAGTCGTCTAGTTGAAGGTTTTAAAGGCTTTCACGCAGCGAGTAAATTACCAAATCAATTCGAAATTTTATTTGGGAAACTCCATAACCAAGCTGGACAATTAATCGGCATCCATGTCACATTAAATGTCAAAATAATTCGATAATACGATTAATCCTCTAATGCAAAATTATTAGTACCCATTTCGCCACCCACAGATAAAAAACGGACAGATAAACCTATTTTATTTCATAAAACTTGACGTGCTAGACAGAGAAAGTTATAAAAAAATCTATCAGATAATAGTTTATTTCCACGAAACATCACTGACACTACATGAAGCGTAAAACGCTCTATGGCACAGTAGACGCCATGCAGGATATGTTCGTCTGCAGATCTTTGTACATTGTACAGCATGTGTAAATAGTTATGCAAGGGCAGCCGCATCCGCAGCAACCGCCATGATTGTGGAACAGGCTCTTAGAATGGCTTAATAGATTTTTGAGAAGTATCAAGATCTTATAAAAGCATACATAAGTCTGAAACACGCCGGATGCGAATGCGTTGCGTATGCGTATGCGTACCTCTGAGTTGTAATTTATGGAACTGTTACTGCTTGCGTAAAGCGGGCCACACACGTTAGGTTACGCCTGACGGTTATGCTTGAACAGTTGAACTGTGCAAGCATAACTGAACGTGTGTACCTAAATTTTGCTTGCACAGGCAAAAAAATATATCATACACACGTTCAGTTATGCTTGCACAGTTCAACTGTTCAAGCATAACCGTCAAGCATAACCTAGCGTGTGTGGCCCGCTTTACGTAGACGTACACATCGACGTGACGCAAGCGGTTACAGTTCCATACATTACAACTCAGAGGTACGCATCCGCAACGCATACGCATCCAGTGTGTTTTGGCCTTAAAATGTTAGTATTTATTTTAATCGTTTTGATAATTTACTAAAACGCTCAATCACATTAAGTAACGCCTTTTAGCGCTCTATTTCACTCGTGAACACTTTCGTAAACTGTAAACAAATTTAAAATCAGATTTCACACGTCCAAAATCTTTTTTAATTTCCATTGCAGCACTAAGTTCAGTATAACAAAGGTATCCATTAAATTATGAGAGATGAAATTTCAAACGCGTCCTACACTTCTATCTGTACTCTAGAGATACAGGATGTTATAAAAATTGAGTTATGTATCGAAAATAGGATTGAACATTTTATGTAAGTATTGATTACATGTTTTTACGTGTAGGTACGGGGTATTTTCAAAAACTTATGTGTTTGATTATAAAGTATGCCTGTCAAAATAAGACAATACTTAAATTTCATGTGATTCGGTTACATAAAACTAATATTGTAATTACACATATTAATATCAGAAGAAATTGAAGGAGAATTGCTTACAATAATGAAAAATAACACAGTACCTAACCGTTTTCCATAACAAACGTTATACAACGATGTCGGTTAAAATTCGAATGCATAAAGACTAAGGTTATGCACCTATTAGTCATAAAGGCTAAGTTTTTGTTTTGTGTAAGTACTTAATGTCTACATTTACTTTATTCCCAGGGCCTAAGCCTGCTAATTTAAAATAGCCTCATTTGTGTGTCTTCATTGACACTCTGCCGAAACACAACTGAGAATGTTCTAAAACTAGCAGACTTGGGCCCCAGATTTACAAAAATACTAGTAAAAAAAATTCCGTTGCGAGCAAAATTCCGATACAACGATGCGTCATCATCACTTTCAAACACCCTGTACACATCACACCCTAAGCC
Organism: Anarsia innoxiella; assembly: GCA_947563765.1. NCBI lineage: Eukaryota > Metazoa > Arthropoda > Insecta > Lepidoptera > Gelechiidae > Anarsia > Anarsia innoxiella. The sequence goes on from OX387402.1 coordinate 1,872,958, forward strand.
TTTGAACCCCTGTTCTATTCACAGGGTGTGAATAAAAACTATGCGACGCGAGACTAAAGTCAGCTTTGCAAATAGAGAGACAAAGACTGGGGTAGTATTGAAGAAGTCCGCATCATTGTAGTTTCGCTTTGAATTTGATGTTAGAAAGGTGTGGAGGTGTTATTTAAAAAAATAGGTATTAGGACATTTACGTATTTGCGGTTGTGGCGCAGTTGCGTTTTAATATGAGATACACGAAGTGAAGCGTTTTCATACTAATGGTATCTACACACGAAAGCCGCCGGATTTTTAGACAGCTGCCATTCGTATGACGTAAAGCCGCCGGCCTAGCCCGGCGGCATGCCGGCGGTTTTGGTGAGTAGATAGCTTAACGCGACGCCACTGCACCCTTATGCGCATATTTATTGGCTAGCTGTTAATTTAACAGAATAGATACAGTAACGAGGTTCTAGTGTGTACGCGTGTTACAGTTACCCAGTTGATACGTGGCAAAACCGACAATCGTCGGCTCGCTGCGAGCCGCTCGTGTTGTGTTTGTCGTAGGCTCGCGAATCACGTACACACTATGTTTTTTTTGTTATAGTGTATGCAACAGTTACAATTAAGTTCTAACTACACACATCCGGGCCGTGCCCGGGACGTGTCCGGGCCGTGGCCCGTCAGGAGGGAAAATATAACGTTGTCATGGCAACGTGTGTGAACGAATCCATAGAAAATGTATGGAATGATATTTTTTCTTTTTGGGTCTATCTTAAGTCTCAAGGTCTATGAGACTTAAGATAGACCCAAAAAGACCAATAGTAATACAAAATCATAATATTATATCTTATTTTGATAAAAAGCCCAACAAAGTTAACACTTACACAAAGAAAAACAAAAATTCACAACATTTTCTTAGATCCATGTCAGTTTTAGAGTTTCCAAAACAAAGTCTAGTTTAGAAACAAAAGAAAGGTGCGAGAAAACAATACTGTTTGAGTGTTAGATAAACCATGTTTGTAGCTGTTTGCGTTGCTTTAGCCATAGTTTTGGTTCATGCAGAATTTGACCGTTATACTGGTAAGTTGAATAAGTATGCTTATCTGGTAGAAATAACTAGAGAATAATAATGTAAAAGCCTATACGCCTTAAAAAAATAGTTAGATTTTTTTATCAGCCTATTTCTACTGTTGGACAAAATTCTCTCCATTCTTGTTGAATGATTGGTGAAGGAGAAAAAGCCAGTTTTTCTTCCGCAATCATTTGGTGACAGTGATTGACAAGTCAAAATTATATATTTAACTGCTATCTACACACCAAAGCCGCCGGAATGTCGCCGGGCTAGGCTGGCGGTTTTACGTAATACGAATGGCAGCTGTCAAAAAATCCGGCGGCTTTGGTGTGTAGATACCATTAAATAGACTCACTTGTGTATTGACAGTGTCAGTAGCATTTTTTGAAGCATTTGCTATTCTGCTAAACAATGGCTTACACTGATTGCGACCAAATGTGTCAAAAAATAACATTGACACTCTGTCGACACACAACTGAGGCTAATTTCTTTATGTATTTACATATTTACCGTAACGTGAAAAACTAATATTAAATTATAATTTATTTTACAGATATGCCGCTTTACATAAAGAAGTCTTTAAGAGCAAAACACAATTTCAAACCTCGGCCACCGGAAAAATTTCACAGCATGAAAAATTTGACGATCAAGCAAGTTTTTGGTATGATAAAAAGAATTACAGCTGCACTCAATCGAAATGCATTGCAAAATGGATACAAAGTTGATTATACGTTTAGGGTTATACAATAAAAAACTAATTGTATAAAAATATAATTTCTGAAAGTGATATAATAATTTCTTAAAATGATATATAATTTCTGAAAGTGATATGTAATTTCTAAAAGTTATGTTTAATTTTTGAAAGTGATATATAATTTCTATAAATGTGACATAAATTCTGAAAGTAATATTATGTTTAAAAAAAAAACAATAAAATAAATAAGTAAATAACTTGGCTATACTTTTATCAAAACTACAAGTTACAATATTGTGAAATTTCATTAAAATCTTTTTGGTAGTTTTAGGTGAGTAGTAACAAACCTCCTCACATCCATCCATCGACCCACTGACATTTTATAATATTACTAAGCGCAAAAACAGACGGTGAAACGCAACTGCAACGCAACTGAAACTGCTAGTTACTTTTGAGTTGCATCGCAGTATCTGCTATAGACAACTAGTTTGAAACGTTTCGTTTCAGTTACGTCGTGGGGGTTTTCTAAGGAAGTCTATAGCAGAAACTGCGATGCAACTTAAAAGAAACTAGCAATTTCAGTTTGGGTCTAAGATAAAACTGGGACAAAATATATGTATAACAGATTTCTTTTCAAAACACTTTGTACTTTATCCTCTATAAACGAATATAAACCAAGCATTAGAATATAATGTTTTCGAGGCAAAGACCTTTAGCTAGAAGATTGCCCCGCATATTGTTTTATCTCGTACGAGCGCAAAGTAAACATGATTTAACATCGCATCTAAATAATGGAAGTTTTACTATTTGCTCTAGAATAAAATAATAACCTTACCTATTTATTTTTTTAAAACGCGACTGAACTTTTTTTACATTTTGAGTGTCCCAGTATTCACTCTCACAGTAAATACGAACTTAACGACACCTCTCAAGTTCAATGGCATTTTTTGACATATTTGGTATTCTGCTAAACAAAGGCTTGCACTGATAACGACCAAATGTGTCAAAAAATTAAAAAGTAGCAACTAGTAGTAGTATGTAGTAACTCTGCCGACACACAACTGAAGCTTTTTTAAATAAGCAGACTTGAGCCCAATAATTGTCTCTAATGGTAATCGAATACAGGACCTGTGGCATGGCAAACTCTATCAACCACGCTAACTGGCCAGTTGAAGTAACTATTCTCTTATGGCATCTACACACCAAAGCCGTCGGCTTTTTGACAGCTGCCATTCGTATGACGTAAAGCCGCCGGCCTAGCACGGTGGCATGCCGGCGGTGTGTAGACTGCATTATACTTGCCTTAAAGTTTCAACAATATTCGTGTACCTATCTTCATAAAGTTTTTTATACATTTTCTTCAAAACAAATAGTAGGGGCAATTTAATATTGAAATAAACACCCTAAGTCAACACAATACGTACTAAATCCTTTTTGTGGTTAAATATCAATTCTGTTATTGGATTTCAAAAGTTTTGCATCTGAATTTTAAATTAAATATACTTTGGGCAAATTTCTTAAAGTGAAATGTTTGTGGAAGTTTGCTGTATGCAAATGTCTTCTAGGCACCTAATGGTATTAGAAGATAATTGCACTTAGTTTTCGTATATTATTTTTAATATGTTAATAGATTTTACGCTATTCTTTTGTTTTGTAGAGTCATCAGTAAAAAAAATTTAAAGTGTCACTGGATGAACAAAGTGGAAATAGGTACTTTGAAAGATTATTTTTTATTATTATTCGTGATCAATTAAAAAAAAATAGTTTTTTGAGGACACAGATAAGTTTTAACTTAAAACAGGCCAAAGTTACCATTATATAATATACGTATACCTATATATTGTCATACCATGCTTGCAGGTACCTACTATTTTTATTAATAGATTTTTTTTTTAAATAATTAAAAAAAAAAATCAACTTTAGTTTTACTAGGAAGTAGTTAAATTTTGACATACCACACTTGTATGTACGTACATACATTTTTCTCGTAAGTATATTTTTCAAATAATCAAAATGTTTTATCAACTTCAATTTTACTAGGAAGTACTTAAATTTTGCCTTAAAACAGAAACTTACAATTACATACGTCATAACGATCAACTCAAATAAAATATCGTTTCCCACCACAATCCGTTCCAAAATCCTATATACCACATTAGTTTCAAATACAAACGCACAGGACAATCGCAAGTTATATGGAAGATTGGTAGCGTCACAGGGCGGGTAGTGGACCCATGCAATATTTACTGGCAGTCTGAACATGACAACTTTACGAGCCTGTCGAGGGTAGTGCTGTGAACGTGTTACCATGGGGGAATCGCGGGACTATTTGCGGGACAAGTGGGAAGTACATTGAATTGCGAATTTGCTATTCTGATGTGTAGATAACCGGTCGCGCTGGAAAATTATTGGAGTGACCTATGTTTAGCAGTGGGGCAGATAAAGACTAATGCTATCTACACACCAAAGCCGCCAGCGTGCCGCCGAGCTAGGCCGGCGGCTTTTCGTCATCCGAATAGCAGCTGTCAAAAGCCGGCGGCTTTATGATGATGAGATAAGTAAGTGGAACTGATCGAAGTACGTCAACGCAGTTAAACTTATTTATTATATACCTACATACATATTGGACACGCCTTTTCCCCAATGGGGTAGACAGAGACTACTTCCCTCCACTTGCAATGATCCAAACACTTATTCAATAAAAGACAATTTTCTATTATGTTTTCTTTTAACTTGATTTGCTATCTTTTTATAAATACTAAAATTGACAATGTTATTATTTATTTCACTGACGAAGAGTAGTGGAGTAGTCTATACCTTTAGACATATATGTATGTTATATCTATATCAGTCCAACTATCTTATAACATCTTTGTCTTTTTTCAATCGCCGACGCATGCAATGTAATAAATGATTAATTTAAAAAAAGAAGTTACATTCATTTTGGAAGAGGATACATCAGAAAGCAAGTGTGATAAGGAGGAAGTGAGAGTGTCTTTGTCTCATAATGTCCCGGAATGTCCCGTAAAAAGGGATAATTCCCCCCACTATCCCATCCCTACAATGTCAAAAGCAAACTCCGGTAACTTTGTAGTTGTATATTTTCTTTTGTTTTTGTTTATTGTTTCGTATATTCGCTGGAGGTTTCTATAAAAGTGAAAAGACGTGGCTTATAAATAAAAGAAAATTAGGAGTGATAGATTTGTTTCGTTTGCTATTTATTGCGATGAGATTTTGAAAAAAAAAATGAATAGATCAAAACAAAATTTCAAAATGATAAAAAATGCACATCGATATTTGAAAAGAGGCAGTTGGCTAATTTGGACTTCGCATAGCGATATCTGTATTGCACACCATGGCGTTTGTTTTGTCAATCGCGGTTAAAATCAAAATAAAACAACAACAAAGAACTGAGTTCAAATTCAAATCCTGAAGAACAATTAATCTAATAATTGATGTAAGCATATGGAAATAATGTTATTCATTCACTTTGTATTCAAAAATGAGATGACTGCCAATATGCATTCTACAGCGCTCTTTAAGGCTGATTTACATTGAGTCAGTAACTGACGTCAGTTACTGAACAGACCTGCGTTTGCGACGAACAGATTTTATGACGAATCGCATTAGTGGCGAATAGAGTTAGTGACACAATGCGTTCATGGCAAAGTAAGATCATGACGAATACCGTTTGCAACGAATAACTGATGTGTCAAACAGCTTATTATGACGGACTGCTTATGCGACAAACTGCGTATATGACGTGTACCGTCGAATTCGTATTGCCATAGTGTAAATTGACCACTGACGTCAGTTACTCACTCAATGTAAATCAGCCTTTAATGATAATTAGAATTCAAGTTACTACAACCTAGCAAGTGATACGTAGCACATATCAAGATGAGTACACTGTGCAGCAAACACCTTCGGGATGCAATAACATGGAGTGGCTCTACGGGGAGTTATCGTACTCGTGTCGTTGCACAGTGGGCGGATTGTGAGGTGGTGGATATAATAGTAATTTCAGTGTAGTTTTAAGTTGGAGTAAAACGTGCATTATTCATCGCTCTTTACTGTAATGAAAATAATAATACCTACTAGTGATAGTGGTTACGACCTAGCAAGTGATACGTAACAGATATCAAGTAAGGTACACTGTGCAGCAAACATCTTCGGGATGCAATAACATGGAGTGGCTCTACGGGGAGTTATCGTACTCGTGTCTTTGCACAGTGGGCTGGTTGATGCAAGGTGGTGGACATAATAGTAATTTAAATGAGAGGTTTTATGTTGATTTTAAAAATGTACCTATTATTTCTGTATGTATTGTAGTTTAAAAACATTTCAGTTTTGTATTAGGTTTTAATGTTAGTTTTAATTCCTATAATTTTATCAAAATCTGTTTTTTATAAGCATCAAAAAGTCAATGAAATTAGGCTTAATAAAATATAATTATAAATATTCTAAGATAAATAAAGAAGTTACATTATTTGACAATTATTGAACTAAAAATAAAAACCCCTTATGCCAGATCAAAATTCACTTTTTTTTCTTACCTACAAATAAATAAATATTGTTAATGTAATTATATTATAAAATGCTGTTATTACTAATGTAATTTAATTAATAGTCATTTTCCATAAGGATTGTTAAATATTTTCACGACTTTTATAGATAGATAGATAGAAATACTTTATTGCACACAAAGAAATACAAATAAAACTTAAAACTAAAACATTGTGCGCAAAGGTGGCCTTATCACTAAAAGTGATCTCTTCCGACTTTCATTCTTTTTTTTTAGTCCAAATCCTTTAAATCTAGCCCACAGTGCAAGGTTCCAAGATTGATAGCCGTGCTAAGTGTTCCCCCGATATCACCTGAACAGAACCTTCTCGAAATTGCGACTTAACTGTACAACACTTAAGGTTAAATACTATAACGGGACTTTGAGTAGAAAGAGATGGCTGTTGATTTGTGGGTTACTGCTTTTATTTTGTTCTTTTAATTTTTTGTTTCTTGTTTTTTTTTTTGTTTTTTTTGAAGTAGATATACCTATGTATAGGATGACTTTAAATTAGTGAACGCTGGAAAAGAATTTGCATGTACTCGTGATTACAAACAACTTTTACTATAGGACCAAGGTCTTAAAATTGAATTCCCCATACAAAAAGCACAGCTGACAGTGTGGGAGAACATTTTTTGATTTACTATTATCTACTAATTATCGAAAAAGTTTGTTGTTCTTTCTCACTAAAACCAGTGAATAGATTTTAATGTAACTTTTACATGATTTAACACCAAATGCGTACCAACGAAATCATTGCTGTCCTCTAATTATTCAATAACATTGTAGGTGTAAACCTACATTACACAGGGTGTAACAGAAAGGGGGTATAATGCCGAAACACAGCGATAATCCTCATGAAACTGAAAAACTCTTCCCCAAGGAACATGGATCGTAATCGTAACTCGAAAAAAAAATTTCGCCTTCCCATACAAAATGTCCGATCAGCTGATCGAGTAAGTATGGGCGATCCAATTTTTTTTTCGAGTTACGCCTCATGTTCCTTGAGGAAAGTTGTTTAGTTTCATGAGAACTATCGCTGTGTTTCGGCGTTATACCCCCTTTCTGTTACACCTTGTATAATTAAGTATATAGGTACCTGTATTGAAAACAGTTTTGGTATTAGCCATCATTTATTTCTCGTTCCTACTCCCTCAAAGACGTGCTTCAAAAAATAAACTCTACCGACCGTAACATTTGCTAGCAATAACAAACATCAACCTAATTTATTAGAGCAAAACACTATATTTTGTCCTTACTAGGAATCTGTGCGGGGTCGCGGCCAAACCTTGTGCAAATGTACCCCCTATCCGTCAAAGTCAGTGGTCTTATTTATCACTTCTACATAACAACATCCAGTGGCTTTACTTTAGGTTAGTAGTTGACTAGATTTTTGAAGTAAAACTACAGTTTCAGGGTGTTAACAAACAAATCGATCGACTGTTAACTTTAATCGATCGATTTAACGAAGCATTCGATCGATTGCCAGTCGGTGGTACCGGTCAAAATTGATCAATTAACTACTGATAGAGTTTCTATCAAAATGTATTTTCAAGAGGACGCGTTTTGCCAAACTAAAAGAAAAGGAAAAAAAAGAGGACGTCTTTTGCCAAACTACATAAAAAAAAAGAAAAATAGAGGACGCGTTGTTGCTCAAGCAGCTCGATCAATGTTAACTACATCATTCTACTATCGATCAACGGTAGATTTATTGATCTGGTAACACCTTAAATAAAGTTTATTTTAACTAAGCAATGCTTACAGCTAACTGCAAATAGAGCACGTGTATAAATATAGTTAACTCAGATCTGTTCTAAAACTTTCTTTTTCTTCCTTCTTTAAACTTAAAGCTGACACTGTTATTACCAAAAATTATACGAAAGACGTTAATAGGTTATTAAGATTACCCATGCAACCTATAGTAGGTCTACAGCTGTCTCCTCAAACGAAAATTCAACCTTGTATCTTAAAGTCTACGGATGAAATTGTAAGGGTAAAATATTTCACATGTCAGTTACGGTTTTGGTCTCAGATGAACGAGAGATGGAGCGTCAAAATATTGTCGGACTCTTTATTCTTTGTATATCAAAAAGAGACAGATGCGTATGTATATGTACATGATTTAAAAAGGTATAATGGCCATGTAAGTGCATGTAAACCATATAATTATTCTGACTCTTAAACTTGATTAGTGCAGTCTTAAAATTCTTCTACAAGAAGAATACCCAAAACCAGCGACTGATGAATGTGGATGAAGCGAATGGAGTATGTTTAGTTAGATCTTAGAAGTGGAGTGACGTAGCCTCTGCCTACCCCGATGGGAAAGAGACGTGACAGATATGTATGTATCTTGCAAATGGGTACAATACCTTATGTTCTAGGCAATCTTACGGTCTTCAATCTGACCCCCAAAAAGACTGCTAATTTAAAATAGCCGTTGTGAGTCAGCAGAGTGTCAATGTTATTTTTTGACACATTTGGGATCGGCGCAAACGAGCCACCGACCACAGCCACCTAACACGCTTTTACATATGAATTGTATAGCGGCCCCGCACACGTGTAGCCGGTGGCGGCGACTCGCTACATTAGTGCTCACTCCCTCACTCGCACGCTCGCTCGAAACTTGTTCGCTTCTGACATTGTGGTGGAAGCGCGTGACAGCGACCGTCGGTTGCTCAATTGCGCCGAGCCTAAGTATTCTGCTAAACAATGGCTTACACTGATTGCAACAAAATGTGTCAAAAATGCCATTGAAACTCTGCTGACACACAACTGAGAATATTGTAAATTAGTAGACTTGGGCCCCAGACGATTTGAAAGTAAGGCTCCCTCTAACTTACTCCATGCTATCAGTTGATTCTTTTATGAATTCCTACAATGGTTTTAGTATTGGTCCGTAGGGATCGTTCACTTTTTCACTTTACGTACCCGGATTGACGGGTGTAATACGTCTTCTTTATGAAAGGGTGTGGAATATTATCTTTCTTTTATGTTGTCCTGGTCACGCGTATGCATTTTTGGTAATAAAATGTTATGGAAAGTTTTATTGTGATACCGTTTAAGGCTCAAACAAACCGGATGCGTATGCGTAACCAAGATTTAAGCACGGCGGCGTAGCCACGCGCGTAGTTACGGTGTAACCCGATGTGACACCGGGCTACGCGTCACGTCAACGTGTACGTCTACGTTACGCAAGCGGTGATTATTTTAAAAATGTATGGAACATTACAAATCAGAGGTACGCATACGTCTACGCATCCGGTGTGTTTTGGCCTTTATACTTTATAAAATAAATAAATTAAAAAAAACAACACTAAATACAAACACACATATAACATAAAGTACAATTACAAAAAGCAAATGGAATCTTCCAAAATCTTTGAAGAAGCATAATCCCTAACAACCTGGCCTTGCTATTCTTGGAAAAAAATGATTGTCTGTCACGAATAAGCAATTAAATCATAACCATTATATCAGTGCATTTCCAAAAAGATAGGTACATAATGTAGTCTACACACCAAAGCCGCCGGCTTTTTGACAGCTGCCAGCCGTGACGGAAAGCCGCCGGCAAGCCGCCGGGCTAGGCCGGCAGCTTTACGTAACGACTAGCAGCTGTCAAAAAAGCCGGCGGCTTTGGTGTGTAGACTACATAATGTGTTAAATAAAACTAAATTGTATACTACATGTAGTACCTAGTTGTAGTATGAGCAGTAGTCGTATTTTGTAGTATCTTTTTTTTATTATTATTCACCAAATAACATAAATGTTATATAATTTTGACAGAACCAGTGTAGTGGAAATTACGGGTTCAATAATAGTGAAATTGTTATGCTTACGGTCGAACAATTGCGAAATTGGATAAAGACAATCCGATTACCGTATTGAAACCAACCGATCCCTTTTTTAATCATATAATAAATATATTTAATATTTTTGGATATAAAAAGGGTTATGGATCTAATGCTACTATTTATATAGCATCAAATATCATCATAATAGTAACATAAAATATGCTCTAGGCTTCAAAATCAAGCCTGCCAGCATTTCACTCAAAAAGAACGTGTTTTAATTTAACTCAAGGCCAGTTTCACCATCTTCAGATAATTTATCTGACAGATATTTTATACCTATCACTCTCTAAAACATAATGTTTTATGAAATAGACATAGGTTTATCTGGCAGTTAAATTATATCGGTACCTAAGTGGTGAATTGGGCACTTATTGTAATAAAAAGGTGAAAATTAAAATGCGAACGTTAAGACACGTTTCTAACTTATGTCCCCTAAAAATACAAAGTAAAACTATGAAACAAGTAACAACACCAAACATTAGCATTTGTTCAAGAGCCGCGTATAAGGCCAACAAACGTTCTCTCGCTAGCTTACCCTCATGAATATTCCACTGGATAATGTTGAGTTTAATATTGGTCCAAAATGCACAGTGTTAAAATTTTACACAACTATTGTAAACTGCGTTACTGTATTATGTGTTGTTCGTACAAAAAGGTTTGTTTTCTGTGTGTTTTGTTCTGAATTCAAGTGTGCGGAATTTTGTTTTTGATAAAACAAAAGACGGTGTTTTGTTGCGCAATTTTCTTTGTTGACTTTGGGGGCCTTAGCACGGCATGCCACGACAATTATCTCACGTATGCTGTCCTTATCGCATTTAAAACTATAGACAGAGACGTGACGAAAGCGTGACAAACGCATGACGTCTTGTCACGGAGTGCCATGCTAAGCTAGATGCACTTGTGAGAAATTGACATTGCAAGATGCAAATATAAATACAGAAATGAGTTTGTAGAATATTGTTTTGCATAATTTGACTCACACATACAATGTTTATATTACTCTATGATTTAATCCAGTGTTTTTCAAACAATTTTGTAATTAACCAACTGCCCTCGTACTTACTATCAAAACCTTCCGGGTTTTTTCAGAATGAGGGTAGTATTGACAAATAATGTATGTACCCTTATTCAATAAAGCCGGTTTTTATCAAATCTTGTTTACCTTGAACCCGAAACAACACCACCACCGAGGCGATAATTCATAAATCAGGTAATCAAATTAAAATGGTATCTCCATCGTTCTAATAATATTAGTATTAGATACTCCTTAATTTAGTTTTTTTTTTTTTGTATGTACTAATATAGAAAAAAATCTTTAAAGGTAGGCTTTAGCACAATGGGGGGGGGGGGGTTGCCAAAATTTTTTTCAACCCGTAAAGAGGTCGCGATATCAAAAAGTTAGAAAACCACTGATTTAATCAACTTTCCCCAAACGGATCTAAATATGAAAAAATCTACTTTTCATAATTGACATAAGCACGAGAAGGAGTAGCAAACATCCTCCCATCCATCTATCGGCACAAACATAGACATTTATTACATTAGTAGGATTTTCCGTAATTCTTGCACAATGTTGCCATTAGCCAAATAGTTTAGAGCTATCCGGATCACTTCAAACAGATCACCAATACACAATCATTTCTCTGAATCACTTCCTGAACCCTCAAATCATTTATCTTTCATTACCAAACTCCATCGACTCCACATTATCTGATTTTTCAAACGACATGTTTTTATGGATCTTAATATATTATTTACTGTTGTGTGAAGAATCGACTGATCTATCTAATGGACGTTTTATGATGTTTGTCAGGACTTGATGATCAGAATGTCCTTCTAACTTTGTTAATATTCGATTGCGATCTATTCTATAAAATGTTTTGGCGTTTCATTGGTTTCTTGTTTGTTTGTCAGGGTATTCGGTAATTTTTTTGTTGGCAACAAAATTGGTAATTTTTGTAGATGGATAATAGTATCTCAAAAATTCAAAATTCAAAAATAATTTATTTGTAGGTAACATTAAATTTACACTTGAATTCGTCACAATGTAAAAATTATAAAAAAAACATAATAATTAATTTAAAGAACCAAAAAAAAGAGAAAAACATTGAAGAAAGAAGCTACGATGACTTCGGAAGACAGATTCCCCAGAGGAAAAAAAGATATCTACACACCAAAGACGCCGCCTTTTTTGACAGCTGCCATTCGTATGGCGTACCTTAAGCCGCCGGACTAACTCAGCGGCATGCCGGCGGCTTTGGTGTGTGGCATAAGCGTAGCGTTGGATTTTTAGCAAAATGATTGAAGGAATGACTTGGTAAAAGGCTGTAATTTTACTTTGGATGCAAGCCGTAGACGGCCAATAAAATCATTTTAGCACCACGCACGGGTCAGCGGTCTAAAGCGGTTCGCATTTTTAGTCTACAAAGTAGAATGAAGTAGAGTGGAGTCATAGAGTGGCTATACTTAGTACTTAACTAATTTATAATGATCTTTAATCGATAATTTTTAAGCACAAAAACCTCCGCTAGAGGCTTTACAGTCTGTTTACTATTATAGTGTACGAGTAGGTATCTTTTTGCAACGCTTCTTCCAAGTTTCGGATTTTCAATCTGGAGGAACTGTAAATCTCTAGGATTCGGAAATCTGAAACTTACCCAAATCCGCGTGCTCAAGCTAGTAAGCTCATCAATAAATAGCCTAGTAAAAGATGGCCATTACGCACACGATATCGAAAGTAGTAAACATTTATGAAGAAGCTTTCGCCATACCCAATTAATCAACCGTGAAGTATTTTGCTGGTCTTAATGGGTTAGGGTCCTGTGGATATCGTCGTAAAACGGAAACTATAATTTTAAGGGTTCTGTATAGGTTAGGTATTAAGGGTTTATTGTGTTGGGTTTGCAAAATTGGTAACGGAAGGGGCCTATCGTATGGGTACCAAATTTTAGTATTTTAAGCTATTTAAAATTTGTAGATGTCCTATATTAAATGTTATTTTTTGGCATAATTCGTGAATACCTTTACATAACCAACGTAGATACCTATCTTTTGTGCAACAAGTTAACTATACTCATAGTTGTTTTTAATACGCATTTAGCGGTTGGTTTCAATAGCTTTGAAACCGCGCCGAAACCGCGTTTGCGTTCTGCATAACAAACGTCAAACTGAGAGGAACTTTAATGGTATCTTCACACCAAAGCCGCCGGCTTTTTTGACAGCTGCTATTCGTATGACGTAAAGCCGCCGGCCTAAACCGGTGGCATGCCGGCGGCTTTAGTGTGTAGAAAGCATAAGAAAACTATGGGTTTAATGACTAGTAGCACAAAAGGCGTTTAAATTTACTTATTAATTTTATATCGCTTCGCCGTTTAAAGACAACGCAGGGATTTTTAATTAAGGTAAACCTACTGTCGAAAAAATATTTTTTTGTAAAACTGCAGTTCTTATGCACCGCACCTCATACACAATTTCCTTATGCATCTTCCGTAACTTAACATGAGTGAACACGTTTGAGAAAATTGCCTCGTACCTTCTACGGTATTTTCATCTTTCTCAAAACCTTAGAAGGTTTATTTTTGCAAGCAAATATTACTAGTTTACTTAGCACGCCGCAACACAAGGAGCCTCTAACTTGCTCCTAACTAATGTCTCTGCCTTGAGCAGTCATTGAAAAATTATCCAGCGAAAATTAATACGTGTCAAACTGTAATTTCGCACGCTCGTTCGTAAAGTGCCAACGTCTTCCGAACGTGTTATAGCGCCTGAAAGAAATATGTTAGCAATATTGTATACGTACGTAAAAATTGTTGCCTGTGCCCTTCCTTCAGGCGCTCGGGTAACTTGTTACTCGCTTGAGTGCTTCGTGTGAGTTGTGAATTTAGATGCGTGTATTGTAGGAAGTATGATACCCTTTCTGCTTAGGTGTATTGATATAAAATATTTTATGAGGATAATAACGAACTATCTATACTTACTTAACGTAGGTTTAGTGTAGGTAGAAATTATTTGGGATACTTTTCGATAGTATTCTATCCACGTCATTTATATTAGATAAACGAGTATCTCACATTGTTTGATATCAGCTAAGATGCCGATCGGTTATGTAATATGTGGTAATCATAATAATGACTTGATAGGGTTCTTATCTTCGTATAACTATGTATTAATTGCGTGGGCTACATGATTAGCAAAAAACTTAATTTAATGAAAAATCCCGACAATTTCTGATGAACGAATCATTCTCCTGGGCATCTTTTAGTTAAAAATTTTGATCACATCATTCGAAACATTCATGGGCATAATCTTTAATATATTTGTTTATAATATTTTAGGATATTTTTATCAAAGCAACAATTGACAAAACTATATCTGTCCATATATCAACGTGATTAGCTCAACGGATTTTTAGTAAACATCAAAAATCACGACCATTATTTTCACCTAGATAACTAGAAAATAATTATGTAAATTCTGTAAAATATACGATAACCTTCTTCTAATATCCTTGACATAATTTTAAAGTACCTTCCTGACACCATTTCATGATATGCTAATTCAGTCTTACTCTAGAAATTGTCAACTTTGCAAAAGGTACATTCTGGCTGATTTTAGCCTAAAGGCTGAAACACACCGGACGCGTATGCGTAACGTAGATGTAAGCACGGCGTAGCCACGCGCGTAGTTACGGTGTAACCCGATATGACACCGGGCTACGCATCACGTCGACGTTTACGTTTATGTTACGCAAATGGTGACAGTTCCATTCAATACGACTCAGAGGTACTCATACGCATCCGGTGTGTTTTCGCCTTTAATGACGTGTGATTTCTTTTCTTATAAGTTAATTTGTCTCGTACTCATGGACAAGTCCAATACTCAAATAAGTCTCAAATCTTTATTGCACGCTAAGTTTACATTATAAGTCCCAAGCATGCCACATAATATGCTTGCAATGTCATCGTCGTGTCAACTTGTGGACGTCCATTTCTGGAAAAAAGACACTCAAGGATCTGCACAACGACCGGTCCTGAACTGCCTGCATTCAACAGCTTCCCGCGACTTTCACTACTAGGTCGTCAGTCCATCCACCTTCTTTACATTGGTTATTGTGTGCCAAATCTTTGTCTAAAATCCCAGCTCAAATCTGAAAGTAAATAGGTACCTACTGAGGTACCAATTTCACTCGTTTTTTTTCCAAAAAATCATTCACCTAGATTTTTTGCGTTCTCCATCATAATTTACCTTCAGCTCGGAGGTTCGCTTTAATAAAATTGCAATCGACGACTTTTTTTGCTGTAATTTAATACGACTCAACTTAAGTGCTCACTTAACGGGTGAGTCTTCGGTTACGTACGGTGTTCGGTTCCTTCCCTTTTTCGCTTTTTACTAGGTTTCCGTTTTTTCTGTGCCATTTGTTAATAGGTCTTTTTCTTTGAAGACTCTTTAAGTTGGGGAGCTTGTAAAATATAACTAGATCGATAAAGTCAAGACTAAAGCTGGGGCCCAAGTTTGCTAATTTTAAATAGCCTCAGTTGCGTGTTTGGTGTTATGCATATTTGGTGTTCTGCTAAACAGTGGCTTACATTGATTGTGAACAAATGTGTCAAAAAATGTCAATGACAAAAAAATGCCGGCAGAGCGTCCGAGTGGACAAATAACTGAGAATGTGGTTGCAAACTTGGGCTCCTGATTGCAAACCAAGACCTAAGTTCAGTTATTTTAGCTTAGCTGTATTCTGCGAAGCTCTTAATAATGATGATGTATTCGACAACTGGCTTAAAAGATTTTGTCTTAAAAGTCTCAAAAACAAAAACACAAACCACAAGAGTGTTCCAGAAGATCACAAGTGTAATAAAGAACACCCCGCTAGCTGGGTAAATAAGAAATTTTTCCCACCGTTCTAATGGCAAAACGGGACCCTTCGGACGGTTATCCAAATATGCTGTCTTTGAGCGATTATACGGGTACGGGATAAAATGACCCTGGCTAACCCTGGGGAGGATTTCTTTAAGGTCTAAAAGGGCGTTATAACGGGTAGGTACTCATAAGCGAGTAACCGTAATTGTTGCATGCGCTGTAACCAAATAGAGTTAGCACTTGCATTAGGTTCGCGAATCATTAGCGACACACACACAAGGTATCTTATCTTATCTTATCTAGCCATCGCTGTCCCACTATTTAGTATCCACTTACCAAGTAAATATTATTTATGTTATATTTTGATAATCTGGTTCGCTTTATTTTAAGACTCTATCTATGATATCCTGTTATTGGCTAAGATCTGGATGCATTTTCACGGGAATGGCGGGACACCACTGGAGACCGTGTTAAATGGAAAGTCGCGGGGGATGCCTTTGCCCAGCAGTGGGATTTTAATGGCTAAAAGAAAGATACACTATGTACTATAAATTACTTAAGCTATCTTTTTGTATAAACTTGCTCTTGGATATCTTGAATAAATAAATAAACGGTTACAGTTACAGCTCGCCAATGAATACGCGCCTTTATGAATATCTTTTATTCTTAGTATTAGGTTAGGAATGCTTTGTAATATAGATCTCTGAACTCAAGTGTTCGTGTGAAAGAGATTATGAAACAGATAAATGACAAAGTAAGTTGGTTTTCATAAAAAAGTAAAATCTAGTACTTTAATATTAGGTATGATTTCGGTTGGCAACAAGGTATACTTTTTTCTAATTTTTTTGACCTATTTTCATTTTATCTAATGCTATCTACACACCAAAGCCACCGAGTTTTTTGACAGCTGCCATTCGTATGACGTAAAGGCGCCGGCCTAGTCCGGCGACATGCCAGCGGCTTTGGTGTGTAGATAGCATGAAGATCCAAGGCTCGTACTAGTTCGGGAAAATTATCACTTTGGTTTATTGAACTACGTTTCTTCTTACATAATTATTTATATTTTGTACTATATTTATAAAGTTTTCTATAAGTACATACATAGTAGTGTCAGCGGATAGACATCCACTGCTGGACAAAAGCCTCTCCCAAGGATCTTCACAACGGCCGGTCTTGTGCTGCCCACATCCAACTTCTTACCACTACCTTCACCAGGTCGCCGGTCCATTTTTTAGGCGCCTTTTCACACTGCGTCGTCCGGAGCAAAGTCGCCACTCGAGAACCTTTCTTTCTGCCCCATCGTCCATCGGTTCTTCAAACAGTGTACTCCACCCACTGGCTCGTTTGCGATTCTTCGAGCTACGCATGTAAGTACATACCTACATAAATACCTACTCGTACATAAACACCAGATTCACACTTCTCTGTACATCACAGTAATGTTTGTCTTTTGGAATCGAACCAACGATCTGTAGCATAGCAAGCAAGTTCACTGCTAACATTGTGGTTTTCAATGAAGTGAAACTGCCAGCTTATAAGCTCATGTCACCTCATTTCATATAGATCCTACTAATGTAATAAATGTCAATGTTTGTGCCGATGGATTGATGGATGTTTATTACTCTTTCACGCAGAAACTACTGAATAGATTTTTATGAAACTTGGTAATATTGTAGCTTATATATCAGAATAACACATATCTAGGCTATATCATTTAAAGATAGTATGTTTTTTTTTTTTTTCAAGATATAACGATAAATGCGTACGGAGTCGCGGGCAGCCTCTAGTTATCATTATCAATTTTGTGCCGATGGATAGAACTGATTTTGATGAAACTCGGCAATAGTGTAGCTTACAGATAGGCTTAGCATGTTTTTGACGTGACAACGTCTTATAATTCGATAGAGCCGGCTGCACGCACGAAAAAACATGACTCATGCGGCGTTACCTCGCTCTGAGGCGTTCCATGTAAGGCTTGAAGTGTAAGCGAGAGCGCGGAACGAGCGACAAAGAAGCACAATCGGCCTTTGCGTTCGGCAGCGTTCGACATCCGTTGTCACGTTCAACTATCGTCAGTAAACCGACTTTACAGACAACCAATTTTTTCCAAGATATGACGATTGCATACGAAGTCGCGGACAGCCTCTAGTATTATAATATAGGACGAATATATCAATATCTGTCACTGGCAGCCGTAAATAGTAGACTTCGGAAGTAATAATAGTGATTGATGTGAGGCTCGTACATTACTCTGTTTCAATAGGTCCTCGCTTGATGCGATGGTTCGGGGATTAGGCAGAGTAAGTATAGGCTGTTAATGTACCTAGGGTCATATAGGGCGTATTAAGAATGTACTAAGCTGTTTAGTAGCGCCTGTATTAGTAAAATATTTTATTTGTCGACGAGACATCAGAAGGGGCGTTGAGGCCTTGTTGTTCGTTCATTTTTCGGAGTTTTGTTTAAAGAAATAACAATGAAAGCGTACGAATCATCGTGGTTTTATTGCGTTGATTTTTTACAAAGATATCGGGAAAGCAATCGCATTAATTAATTCAACATGACAGCATCTCTAATATTCCAGCGCCAAACTGACAACCAGTCAGAAACAAGCCAGTTCTTGCATTTTAGCAGTAAAGAGTTTGCAAATGGTTCCAAAATAGCCTTCATGAACGTAATCTCAGCTGTTCTCCTACATATTCAACATAAAATAAACATGAAAGTTAGGCAAAGGTAGATGGGAATTATATGACACCCCTCTTTCTAATAGGGATGGGCAGAGACCACTTCGCTTCATTCAATCCAAACATACTTCTTTCGCTTCATCAGTCGCCTCGTCGTCTTGTGGTTCTTTTAACTTGATTAATAAATAACGTAATGACGCTCGCAAGATTTAGTCAAGAAATTTCAGCCATATTAATTCAAATAGAAATAAAAGTTTTTCACTTATATAATATTCTTCTCAATAGATAATTTTTTTGTCCGAAAATACCTACAACATAATATTTAGGAAGTAGCTTACAATCATCTAGCGAAATCAGTATTTTTTGTACTGGTAATAAACTTATAACAGAAATAATTCATTGAAACTATATTTTCAAAGCTCCAACTTTACTTTGTGATCCCTTAGCTCAGCGATTCGTGTAGTATAGAGAGGGGAACATTGTAACTGGTATCGGTAACAGTTACTTATTAACCCAACCGAATTTCTTGATAAATTCTGCTCTGGAGAAAAACCTTGCAAGCCTTAAAAATCATACATTTTATCAACACGTAAGAGTTCAATCATTTCTGTCAAGTAAGGATAATTTTATTTCGACTCTGAATTTGTAATACATACTTAGACCCAGAACACACGCGGAAACGCAACTGTAACAAAACTGCAACTCAGAAGTAACTAGCAGTTGCAGTTACGTTTCCCCATGTGTTCTGGGTCTTACTTGAAATTGTTATATCAGATTTTCTTAATTTATCTGTGAAGAATGGATAAGGTAAATAAAAGCGTAGGTAGACTATTCTTTATATGTATAAATGAAAGTATTTCCTTTCGAACCCAACTTCCAATTAACTCTCATATTCTAACAGCTACCCAATGGCTACCAACTGCCAAACAGCATCGCGGCAGACCACGGAAAAGGGGGCGGGTCTGAACACCTTCTTGAGTTAGGTACTAGGCGGAGACAGCTTGAGACAAAAAGTCATGGCGGATGAGGCAAGAGGCTTTTGCCCAGCAGTGGGATATAAGTGGCTAGATAAGATCAGATACTAAACCCAATATGCAAATTAATTAAAAGGATAATGAAAATCATTAAAATAAAGTACGAATAATAGTTACACAAAAGTAACTTAAAAATACTAGCACAACCCTCATCTCTACTTCAGAATACATTTTTCTAATACCCGACTCGCACCATTAGGTAATGTGCTAATGTCGCGACGTCTTTTGTGCACTTCGTTCTCGTCACAAAATGTGATTTCGGGCAAAAAGCGCGCTCCTATTCTGTAAACTCTACCCTACATCCTTACTTAGATGTTTATGGGGTTAGATGACGCTAAGAAGAGCCATTATTGTGGAATAAATAATAATAAATGTTTATTTCTAAAAAGGTTACGTGACAAAATAGAAACTAACAGCGGTATCTGCACTAAGCAACCATATATCGCAAAGAACTGATATATTTTAAATTATCGAATGTTTTGATTGTCATTTGTTTCGATGTCAGCCTGGCAAATAACTATATCGTCATTTGTTCAAATCTCACGATCGATAAAGAACGCCTTTCAACATCATCATTTTCATGCAAATGCGTTGATAAATCAAAATTGATAGCCAGGTTTTACTGTTGAGAGGTGTTGACGTGTGTTTTAATTGTTCTCGCAAATTAGCATTCAACTTTGCTATGATGCGACTTAAATGTAGTAGATACGCAAATTCTTGGTTCTTTTTGTTTGAATAGATTGACAGTTTAATGTAAATAAAACGAAGATTTCCAGCTTTAAACTACTGAAAGAGTTGGTCTCTGCCCCTGATGAAAAAAAGGCATGACAGGGGGCACAGTGGTATCGGCTGAGTGTCAATGAGAGTGTCAATGTCATTTATTGACACATTTGGTCGCAATCAGTGTAAGCCATTGTTTAGCAGAATTCCAAATGTGTCAATTAATGCCATTGACACTCTGCCGACACACAACTGAGATTATTGTAAATTATCAATCTTGGGCCCCAGATATGTATCTAAAGTTGATCAACATCTCCGTGCCCGTAGTTTTGTATAGCGATTTTTTTTTTGTCGCGGGTGGTCGTGAAATGGAATTTTTCAATGGATTCGTTAGGAATTTGGCGGGCACGGTCTAGTGAGTTTTGTGCCAATAGCTTTATCTCTATAATAGGAATAGGGTTTGGTATCAATAACTAGGCAGGTACCTACTTCAGTATACGTTATTTTGCGGTGATAGAAGACTGAACTAATTATTTTGAGTACATACATATAACTTGCTGTCCCGGCGAACTTTGTTCCACCTAACAGAGGGCTTTCTCGGCAATTATTCGCATTTTTCTCACCGTAAAAACCATCCTCGGACTTCAATGAACATCTAAAAAAAAGAATTGATAAAATTGGTACAGGCGTTGTTGAATTATGCGCTTACCAACACATTTTGCGATTTATTTTTATATTTATAGATTATTATGAAAAAAACTAGCAATTGTTATTAATTCGCATGAAATCACAACTAGAAATAGACTGATTCCGTGGGATAGCATTGCGTATCTTTCAACTATTTTATTTAATTAAAACATTCGTATAACAGCTGATTTATATAAAAACCTTTTTTGTGATACATGAACCGGAAAGAATTCTCAGATATTTTCACCAAATATTCTTATGAACACACCGGTGGTAGAGTGATCGAAAATTTCTCTCTCCGGTTGCTATACGCAATATGTGCTCGAGGAAATTGCTCGGCACTTTCACAAGTTTTTTCTTCACCCTCTATTTGAAGTGTTAAGGTGAGGTTTTCGGGGGAACGTAAGCAATAGTATGAAGTTTATGAAGAACCAAGTTGACTTAAGTCTGAATTAAGAATTGACTTTTGACCACATGCTAATCTCTAACTTTATGTCAAATTAACTCTGCTTATATGCTATCTAACTAGGCAAATTCTAAAATAATTCTAAAATGTTGTCAGCGCAGGAAGTATAAAGAGTGATTCAATGCAAATGTTTACATTATGACATAAGTGAGTGCACTCGTACTTAACTATCAATGTTATAACAATGTTCAAAGTTCATTTATAATAACTTTGTCTTTACATTCTTATTTAAACTTGCACGTCGGTTTATGCTATCTACACACCAAAGCCGCCGGCATGCCGCCGGGCTAAGTCGGCGGCTTTACATCATACAAATGGCAGCTGTCAAAAAAGCCGGCGGCTTTGGTGTGTAGTTACCATTACACTTTACTTACGAGTTTAAGAAGTGATCAGCGTGAAATTTTCTTTCATTAAATTTGCTGGTTCTAATTCAAATTAAATGGTTCATCAAAATTGTATTTTTGGTATTTTTGCACTTCGACCGTCTAAGAATCCCCCTTGTGTCAATTGATATGCTATAACATCTAGCATAAGCGTGATTTTAGTACTGTGGGTTCCTTTTCAAATGTCAAATCAGATGAACCCTAAAACGGATCCGGTTGTCATGACGACCAATTGTTTTCCCTCTTGACAGGCCACGGCCCGGCCACGTCCCGGGCACGGACCGGATATGTGTAGACAGACCATTTAGTTGTCTTCCACCAAAGATGTTACTATGGATGCATTTGATATCCACCTATCATATTTATTGAGGACGCCCACAACTATACAACTCTGGTAAAAAAGCACCCTAACTAATTGCAAAAATACAATTTGCTGATAGCGGAAGACTGTTTAGAACTCAAAAATCTTTTTTTTATTTAACAGTAATTTTTAAGATGATAGTACATAGAGACAGAAAAAAAGAGAAGTTATATAAAAGGTACAGCATATTTCTAAAAGAAATTTCTTCCTGCAGACCCCACAGAGAAGTGATAGCATAAAGGCAGGATCTTTGTTTAATAAGTTAGAATAACTACAAGAAGAGTAAAGTTAAGAAGAGTAAAATTAAATTAATCAAAACTATTTCACTACCACGCATCATGAAATAAAACTTTTTAATTAAAATGAACTTTAAGATCCAAGAAACAAACTTGAAACTGGAAATAAGGAACAAAACAAAATAATACTTTACTAACTCGCAGTCTTCCAGAACGGGGCGGACAAAGCCTTTTCAAACTATCCTAAATTGTTCGCCACAAAGGATGCCCGGTTTATTTTTAGATGTCCAACCCAGAGACGTATTTAGTATACTTTATGGGGCCCCGGATTCAGGCATAGACTCGTAAAGACTTGAACCTGACTGGTTACTTATTCACTGTAGATTTTTTAAGGAAGTGATAGAGACTCGGGATAATTTTGTTTGGAGAATAGTGAAGTCCTTTTGCATAAATAGTTGCTATACTTAATTTGAGTTTTGTGTTTCAAAAACATTTTAAGGCACTTTTCAGTTTTTAAGCCACATCTTGCATGTCAAGCTTTTGAATTTTGCAAATGAAATTGGACTTTATTTTTCCTAATTATTGTTACTTGTTGTCATCTATATTTCAATTGATTATTATCTATTCCATACCTTATCTCTTCCAATTTCCATCTTACCTTTTGGTATGTAGATTCGAGAATCCTTTGACATCGCATATATCCCGAGGACCCTACACCTATAATAGGTGGTGTTTTCCGGGTTTTCGTAATTATTACGAGACACCCCTAATTCCCAAACAAGACCCTGTCCAAAACAATTCCTAGCAAACCTAAACTGTGCACTGGGCACGTGAACAAGCCCGAGGCTCACTTCAAATCGATTTGGCTACCGTTTGAGCCGGCTCATACAGAGCAAAGTAACACAGTTGTGGGCAAAGCCAATCCTGTTATACATTGCTCGCGAAATTTGCAAGCAATTTTGTGAGTATAATACTGTGATTGGTTGGTGCCGAGTGTATGGTTGCAAACTTGGAAATTATTTGGGGAATTTGTGTGTAAATACAATTTTGTTGTGAGTTATGTAAAATGATTTGTCTATGATGATATTGAAATAATTCTTCTGTGAAATAGTGCTGAGGCCCATAAATAAAATCGTTTTAATATTTCCTAGTTTATTTTATACCATATCTCTTTTGATAATACTTGCAAAATATCTTGTATTGAACCAACTTATAAAATTGGACTGATGAATGTGGATGAATCGAAAGATGCATGTAGCAAGTGGAGCGAAGTGGTCTCTGTCTAACCCGATAAAAGAGAGGCGTAACAGATGTATGTATGTATTATTAAAAGAATAATTAGAACGAATAGTTTTTATTTAGATTAAGATTTTAACAGATTAAAATTGGTCGCGCGCGCACATACTCGTTCGAAAGAGAAGAAAGAGAGAGAGGGGGTATCTGTGGCGCCATCTTCGCGTCACTAGTGCTGCTCTCTTCACTGTTACTGGTAGAGATGCGCGTAGAATATTTTCCGGCTAACATAATGTACCTACTTATAAAACAAATTATATAAAACACCAAATATAGCGTAAAGTCTTCTAACAAATATTACTTACTATCGATAAAATAATCATACTAAATAAAGCAAGAACTATCAACTAACCACAAAGGTAACAAAAGCACAATATCCTCACATGTCCAATGATTTTGTACAAAACACAAAGGCACCTAACGAAGAACCCTAAATTACAGCAAAACTAAAGACTAAAGCGGGTAATGGACTAGAAACTCACTTTACCTCCCCAATGGAGCAAGAAACAATAAGGTACAGAGCGGGTGGAGTAGCCAAATCAGTGGAACCTTGCCAAAGGCTGTGAGTGCTGCGACATATGGACCAAACAAATGAACCTACCTTAAAGGAGAGAAAAACGAAGTTTGTTTTTGGAGTTTTGAATTTTTTGACAAATATTTTATAGAACATTAGGATCTTTATTCCAAGTAAACTTATTTACGGTAATCAGTCTTGCAATGAGCTTAAAATGTATGTTTTTAGAACTTAGGTACGGTTATAAATTGACGTGGTATGAGGTGTATGAATGTGGATGAAGCGAAAGAAGTGTGTTTGGATTGTAGCTGGTGGAAGGAAGTGGTCTCTGCCTACTCCGATGGGAAAGAGTCGTGACACATGTAAATAGGTATGTATGTATTTAGGGTCGGATCAAACTAATCAAGGTAAAATATTTCAGAAACGGCGTCAAGTCCCGCATTAACTTTTTATTATTCAACAATGGTTAAGGACTGCTTTATATCAATATTTTTATGAAGTTTCTTTCGTTGTTCTACTTTTTAAAATATCAAACTGCATCCAGTTATCCCGTTTCTTCTTTCCATCGCAATTTTCGGTAACAGAGCGGTTATAGACAGATTTCTGCGAACTTCAATTTGGCGCTTGCGACTTTATAGACGATCGTCTCAACAATATATATCTTGACATGTCTGGTTCTTGTAAAATAAAATTACAAAATATACAATTCATTTTGTGTAAAACTAATAACAATTTGATGAAAAACCAACTTTGTTTTAATCCATCGATGCAAAAGAAGGGGTTTGATCAGAGACACGGTATCATGACATAAAGCAGAGGTACAAAATTTATTATTAATGCTATCTACACACCAAAGCCGCTGGCATGCCGCCAGGCTAAGCCGGCGGCTTTACGTCATAGGAATGACAACTGTCAAAAAAGCCGGCGGCTTTGGTGTGTAGGTACCATTAAGAGCCTTAAGAGTTCGGCTTTTTAGGCCAGCCTTAACCCTTTGAAAAACCAATTACATTCTGTATAGTAGTTTTTACCAAAAGACGATGTATTGTTTTCCCTCCTGAAGGGCCACGGCCCGGACACGTCCCGGGCACGGCCCGGATCTGTGTAGATAGACCTTAAAACCCCTTCATCTGCAGCTTTATTTTCCATTCCTACCTCTTTACTCACAGCGACCAAATCCCATATATCAAAATAGTGACCAACATCAAGCTGCCATTACGAAGTCCATATTTCGTATTTTGCTAGCTAGCACTCGCATGCTGAGAGTAGCTGGATATTTCAATCGGACATTGCAAAGCAGGTAAGTGAGAGAGTGCTAACACAGAAACGTAATGTTAGGATATAACGTCAAATAATAATAAAGAATACGTGTCTATTGTTTTTATAAATGAACTAAAATGAAAATTTATTAAGGTTTTATTTACATAATGTACAACACAATAAATAAATACAATACAATATAATACAAACTTATGCTACTTAAGTACCTACTATATACATGTTTATATAAATATTTATACATTATTTAATCTTGTAGGACGAGTTTGACATCACATAAGACGGGTCATTTTTTAAAGTTAATGCTAGATTCGCAAGAGTGCAGTTTTCCCCAGAGAATAATCTAGCAAGAAACTCTGTTGGGTTGCTCTTTTCAAATTTGGTATTACAAATTCTTAGACAAAACACTTAGATACATACATTAAAATCAACATTTCAATAATTATGCCAAATAGAGACAGCTTGACAGAAGAGCAGGTATAATCTAGCTGATGGATTTCATGCGAGTATCTGTCACGCCTCTTTCCCATTGGGATAGACAGAGACCACTTCTCTCCACTTGCTACGATCTAAACACACTTCTTTTGCTTCGTCCACATTCATCTGTCGCCTCGTTCATGTACGTCAGTTTGGGTCGCCGCCAGTAAGTAAGTACGTTTTATTTATTAAATGTTAATTCCTAATATTTATTTTTCTTTATGCTTTTCACGGTGATCATTTACCTACTTACATACCTATATTTTATTTTATTTCAGTTCTACCAAAAACATTACACTTTCTTTTGGCTTTGCCGTAGTCGGGTAAAAAAAAACTACCTATGTATAGGTACTTGACATTGTTAAACCGGTAATGTATGTTTTTAATAAATGAAAAAAAAAATGAAAATATTGTTTATTTATCCGAAATAGGAAATACAAAGGTACACACATTGAGTTACACGGTATAGGTACACAATTACTTAAATTAGTCCTAAGTAGATCCAGCCTTAAACTAAATTAACAGAGGTCCCCAAACTAGGCAGAGCCTGTATCTTGGGGAACCAGATTACAGTTAGTTTACAGAATTTGTGCAATTTGGTTTATGATTAATATTCTAGCTTGATTGACTGTAGCTGATTTTATATTACAGATGTTCACAAATCTATTGTAGGTAGCGATATGCGCATAGGCAAGGAAACGTTTCGCAAAAACAGTTTTTGGATTAGGTGTTGGTAAGGAGAAAACGCGTTTAGACAGCAAACGTGGGTAATTAGCATCATTCAGTGTCAATCTGTGTACACTAAGGCAAACCTTTTTGACAAAGGGATGTCTGACACGCAATACCTTGGCTTCCGTATTTAAATTTGCTTGTCTAAAATATTTACCTATTTAAATTTGCTTGTCAGTTATTGAAACCTATATAGGTAGTAAATACAAAATTTACAATTACGTTGAATACTAAGCGCCAAAACACACGGTGAAACGCAACTGCAACGCAACTGCAACGCAACTGCAACGCAACTGCAACGCAACTGAAACTTTTGAGTTGCATCGAAGTTTCTGCTATACATATACACAACGCAACTAGTTTGAAACGTTTCGTTTCAGTTGCGTCGTGTGTTGTTTTCTAAGGAAGTCTATAGCAGAAACTTCGATGCAACTCAAAAGTAACTACTTAGCAGTTTCAGTTGCGTTGCAGTTGCGTTTCACAGTGTGTTCTGGGTCTAAAAGACAATAAACGAAACGCGACATCTAGATACTCAAATATCCGTGGCCACCTCCCATATTTTCTTGTTTGGTACTGATACCTGTAATTACTCACGGAAAGCGCTAATAGCTTCCTGTAATGGATCGGAATCCGATGCCTTTACATCGACCAATGGAGTGAGATACATCTTTGTTAAGTATTTTTTTAATGGTGGCTTATTGTCCATTCTGCCTATGTGTCAAGTGGAGTAAGCGCCAGAACACACGGCGAAAGGCAACTGAAACGAAACGTTTCAAACTATGTAGTTGCGTCGTGTGTGGTTTTCTAAGGAAGTCTATAGCAGAAACTACGATGCAACTCAAAAGTAACTAGCAGTTTCAGTTTCGTTGCATTTGCGTTTCACCGTGTGTTCTGGGTCTAAGTCTACTGTAACATGGTGTAATTCATTGCCGAGCAATGTATGTGTTATGACAATGAGCTAAGTAAAAAAATCAGTTCCAATGGTGTTTTTGGCTGATAAATAAGCACAGAATATGTATAAAAAATCCTATTCAAAAATTCTTTATTTAAAATTGACAACTACACGACACTTTTTGGTGTATTTTTTTCATTAAAAACAACTAACAGTTTACTACCTGTATAGCCGAGAGAAAGAATCAACAAGAAACCCTAATAACACAGGACTCTATGTTAACTTTATACCAATTTTTTTTTTATCACCAAAGTATAGTTATTTAAGGCTAAAACAAACCGGATGCGTATGCGTAGACGTATGTAGACGTACCTCTGAGTTGAAATGTATGGAACTGTCACCGCTTGCGTCTACGTCTTCGTTACGCAAGCCGTGACAGTTCCATACATTACAACTCATACGTCTACGCATACGCAACGCATACGCATCCGGTGTGTTTTGGCCTTAACTTAAATCGACTCACAATCTAATCATGTTAGTAAAATACTACTAAGGATACCCCTTTATAAACCCAAAGCGTTACCAAACAGCCTCACTCTTTACATGGGTTAAGACATAAGTGTACCCATAAAAATTATATACGTACCCATTTAGAGATGAAACTGTGTACATTGGCAATGAGCCAATACAATTATATCGTTGGTTCGAAACCTAAATATCCTTTCCTAAGATCACCTTGACTTGATTGTGTGTTTTTATGTGAGGTTATACAAGTCAAAAGATATCTTCAATCGTGGCAAGACTAATAATATTATTTTATTTAATATTTTATTATTTATTTATTTAACAGTTTATTGTAAGATGATAGTACATAGAGACAGAAAAAAGAGGAGTAATATAAAAGGTACAGCATATTTCTATAAGAAATTTCTTCCTGCAGACCCCACAGAGAGAGAAGTGATAGCATTTATGTTTAAATCTATAAAAGAACTATATTAAAATCGAACTTCATACGTCGGTAGGTACGATGCTACAGACACACACACACAGAGACAAACACGTCAAAATTATAACACCCCTTTTTTGCTTTATTGTTATATAAAGTACATGTCAGTCCTATCGTATCCTAACCTAAATACATAAGGTTGATTATCAAGAAAAATGGACTAAACATTAGCAACAACGTCCATTTTGTTCTCTATTACCGTTACCGTGTATTCCCCAACCCTGACACTGGCAAAATTGTCTCCGATGACAGAAGCCATGTTATAAATACACTGATACACTATATTGAGGTTTCTCAATCCTTGAAGCCTGACGTACGCTTGAGTAGGTACAATTTTTACTCAAAAGTGACGTCAAGAGCCTCCTCTCTGAAAAAAAAAACAAAAAAAAGCATCAGAACTTTTATGCTCCTTAGCTTTAACTTAACTTATTACTACCCTTTTATATATTTTTTACTTTGATCACCCAAAAAGTATTAACCAATATTTTTGAAAATTTTAAAAGACTCAAATATCTCAGACAACTCAATTCAAGCCATCGTAGCGTGTCTACAAAACATAACACGAGTACAAGAGCAGTAAACTTAAAATGTTACATTCTTAACACTGTGGTGCATCTCCTAAATATACACTAGGGCGTATTTATATAACCAGGATACTCGTAACTTGAGTAGATTAACGTGCTCTCCTAGAAATTAAAATTGGCCTCTAGCCAATATAATCTCATAGTGGGCTTGTATTTATCGCTTCAGTGCAAATGTGAAGGCGCTCGTATGAATATATCAGTGTTATATGCAGATTTAGGATCATCTTGGATTATCTATTGTGATTTTTATCTTTTTAAGCGTGTTTTTAAAGAGATTCATGTGTGGACTGTATGATTGAAACGGCTGATTCTTGATAACTTTGATTTATTTGGAGTCAACACAATTACAGGATATCTCACAAAGCACGATAGGTATAAAATTCACCTTAAGTGGCAGTGGGCGGGGCACATTGCTCGCAGAACCGATGGACGATGAGGCAGAAAGGTGGCGACTACGCACCGGACGACGCAGTGTGGGAAGGCCTGCAACAAGGTGGACTGACGACTTGATTAAAGTCGCTGGAAACCGTTGGATGCGGGCAGCGCAAGACCGGTCGTTGTGGAGATCCTTGGGGAAGGCTTTTGTCCAGCAGTGGACGTCCATAAGCTGACATGATGATGATGATGATGTACGTTGCTTAGCCTAGGACGACAGGATAGGACGTGAATGAAGAATGAGAACTATCAAACAAACGTCAAAGACACTAATGTTGGGCTTAATCCCAACAGAAATGAAGGTTAGATTAGAATGGAATGGTTTTGTAAAGAAGTGCTAACGGAACATTGAGTGCATACAAGTAGGTACGATACTAATGAATGCGTATGAAGTGAAAGAGGTGTTTGGATAGTAGCAAGTGAAGAAAAGTGGTCTCTGCCTACTCCGATAGAAAAGAGGTGTAAGTAGAGGATTCGATCCCAGGATCCCGGCCATATCTTGGTCCCGAAATTTTCAGGATCGGAAAAATCATCCGGGATCGAATCCCCTAGATGTAAGCAGGTACATAATTTATGCACGTACGAGTACTGAGAATACTGAGATTGATATATGCGCATCAGTCATCGTGGCTTGATATTACAGCAGTATGATAAGCTCAAATTGATTGTGGCGCGAAAACGATCAGCATTTTCTGGCCCAAACGGCTTGCGTCCCGCTCTTACTATTTGAGATATCAATACGTTAGACAAGCACACTTACCTACTATCAAAATGTCATTTCAGTCTTACTTATGTTATTTAAAAAATAACATAACAGACATAAAACATTTAAGAATAGAGTAAGTAAACTTGGTGCTAAGTAACTAAAATTAATTATCATCAAAGTTGTTATAACATCAAACTAAATAAGAAAGAAATAGATGCTACCATTAATTCATTTCCTCAAAGAAGATCCCTTTGATAAGCAAAACAAAAGACTACATTAAAAGATAGCGTATCCTCGAAAGAAAAAAAAAAAAAAAACAAATGACAAACTAGCGAAAGTCGTGACTATTCATCAACTCTTGAGGAGGAAATGGGGAAAAAGTACTTGAATGACGTCATTGTGGGGGATAACCAAGAAGATTTTAATAATAAGGAATATTCAGTTTTAATAACAAGAAAGGCTACGGAGAACGTACGTACATAACTACATACATATTTGCCACGCCTCTCTTCCATCGGTGTAGACAGAGACCACTTCCTTCCACTTTCTACGATACAAACACACCTCATTCGCTTTATAATTATCTTGAATAATATATTATAATGCTGTCTGCACACCAAAGCCGCCGGTTTTTTTGACAGCTGCCATTCGTATGACGTAAAGCCGCCGGCCTAGCCCGGCGGGTTTGGTGTGTAGATACCATAAAATATACCGATATTTTGATATCTAAATTAAAAGATATTTTGGAATCCAGAATTTTAAAGCCTAATTTAAATTCAATTAAATGAGAATCGAAGAATCGATTTGAAATTTAGATTTTTTTCAGTACTACAATTCGTGTACAATACGCATGTGACTAATCATGACTTCATAATGACGTCATACTATTACCTGACGCTGTGTGTGACGTGGTAAGTTAGAAAGGAAATACCGACTAGTGTAATAAATAAAGTATAACGTATTTTGTGGTTTTTATTTCAAACAATAAGGATAAAGGTTTTAATTTCTTTTGCAACCGATTTCTAAGTAATAATTGTGGCAATTTCTTCGTGTCATGCTATTTAACACACCAAAGCCGCCGGCTTTTGTGATAGCTGCCATTCGTATGACGTAAAGCCGCTGGCCTTCTAACCTGGCGGAATGCCGGCGGCTTTGGTGTGTAGATAGCATTACAATTGTTGTTTTTAAACTACAAATCGTGGAACCCAATTAACTTAAATTTGGTCGCGGTTTGACGGTTGATATAAAAACTATTTTTGTGAAATGTTTTATTACAAATACTATTATATAAAAAGCGAACACCCAAAGAGGCTAATTTACAATATTCTGAGTTTTGTGTCGGCAGAGTGTCAATGAGAGTATCATCTTCTTTATATGTCCCCACCGAAGGGCACGAGCCTACTCTCATACAGAGAGTGATTAGGCCGTAATCCACCACGCTGGCCAAATGCGGGCTGGCGGATTTCACATACACCTTCGAATTTCTTCTCTGGTGTATGCAGGTTTCTTCACGATGTTTTCCTTCACCGTTAGCAAGTGGTAATCGAATAAATTGAGAGTGTCATATCATAATGTAATTTTTGACACATTTGGTCGCAATCAGTGTAAGTCATTGTTTAGCAGAATACTAAAAAGTGTCAAAAAATGCCATTGACACTCTGCCGACACACACAACTGAGGCTATTTTAAATTAGCAGACTTGGGGGTTTGGTAGGCGGTTAAGTAGCGATTATTTTTGGGTATTTTTCACGGTTTCATACTAAATATCAAACGGCAACCGCAGTTGCTTTACCGCCCTAAAGCCTTGAGTGAATAAATGAAAGAATTATTATCATTAACAATGCCGTGTAAACAAATACAGTTCTTAGCTTGTCGTAAAACTGAACACTCTTTAGAATTTGGCGGGAAGAGCTAAAGAAAGTAGAAGATACGACTCTTTTGTTTTTCTAATAGTACCTACTTGTAGATTTTATTTTGTTTTTTTTCCAACGAAACTCAAACCCACGGACAAAATATTTTTTTTGCTTCATCAGAATAATGATCATCAGAATATGCTATCATAATATGATGAAGCAACAGTAGCAATACCTAGCAGCATCAGCAGTGAAATTTTGATATAAAGGATTGCAAAAATATGTGTGTTTTAGAGATAAAATGTCATTAATTTCATTCATTTTTGTCATGCCTGGATTTCTTTTTAGTGTCATACTAATGAATGTAAAACTTAAAATTAAAGGAGGAATCAAGGGCAGTTTGCGGGACCCGCAGTTGGGGAAGTCGTCTAAAATAAGATCTATTTCAACTCGAAAATGGTATCTAATGGTATCGACACACCAAAGTCGCCGGCTTTTTTGACTGCTGCCATTCGTATGACATAAAGCCGCCGACCTAGCCCGGCGGCATGCCGGCGGCTTTGGTGTGTAGACAGCATAACACCCAAACACCGCTACATAGCCAAAGATCAACAAAATACCTTACCCCATATATCTTAAAAACACTTTCTTCAAGAAAATTTCTCCCCAGACGTATTCGGTTGCCTTTGTTTTCCATCACAGATGCTGAAGCTATATTTCTTGTAAGTTCCGAAAAAGTCAATAGGACCCTTTGAAATCACTCCCTTGTGGGTTGTTACCGAGATGTTTATAACTGGTCAGAAATATATGGAAATGGTCTGTTTTGAATTAACCTTTCTGTGTAACGATGTTGTTGGTGTTTTGGTGGAAAAATGGACGTTTATTTGTAGCTACAGAGGCTTCCCGCGACTTTGTTTGCATTTGCCTTGCAAACAAATCATGATATATTAAAATAAAATAGCCTATGTGTTGTCTTGATGTATAAACTACAATATTGCAAAGTTTCATCAAAATCCGATCTGTACTTTTTGCGTAAAAACATCCACTCTTCCATCCATTGGCACAAATATTGACATTTATAATATTTGATCTTTGTATAGATTTGTATGTTCATGACAACACTCAATTTCATAGTCATAATATTTGTGTCTCCGATCTATTTCAATCTATTATCAGGTCAATTGGTTCCATCCCATCAATTAGGATAGATATTTCTGCGCCGTGATTTCAAATGTGTTAACCATTGTCATTGTCAGCCATGCCTTTGCCACTATTTGGTATATTATAAGACCCAGAACACACGATGCAACTGAAACGAAACGTTTCAAAGTAGTTGCGTTGTGTGGGGTTTTCTATGGAAGTCTATAGCAGAAACTTCGATGCAACTCAAAAGTAACTAGCAGTTTCAGTTGCATTGCAGTTGCGTTTCACCGTGTATTTTGGCGCTAAATCTTTTATAAATTAGATAGATGATTTCCAAAAGAAATTTCCGTAGCACAGTTATGTTGAGAATCTGTGTTTTGTATAAGTGGTGCTTATGTCATGGATTCCCACTGGAGGCAAAATTTCAGCATTATCTATTTCGAATGTCGTTTTAAGGTTGATTCTCAAGATGATTATCATTTTGATAAAAAAAAGTAAAATTATCTATACTCAAACCAGCTTTGACCTTTCTATTAAATATTTAAAAACAATTTAAGCTCAATTATATCAGCTCTTAACATTTTTCCATCATAGGTATGCCAACTTTTTAGTAACATACCCTCTGTTCCTAAACTAGCAATATTATATGAGAGCCTATGCAAATCATGAACTTTTCAATATCAGCTTTCACATGTAAAGTTGGGCTTTTATTTGATGAAATGGAGCGGATCCGAGAATTGCAATGAAAACCATGTTTTTTTAACAATATTCATCAAAACAGGCAAAAAGACCTTGCTTAGCTTTATTAAATATGAGCTGATCCTAGCCTGTCTCTTTTATAATCATTGTCATAACTACTCAAATATACACTATAACGGTAGAAAAAGACTGATCCCACGTACGCAACGTTCACAACGCATTATAACAATCAGCTCCAAAGATATAACTGATTAGAAGCACACTTGTCACATGAAACACTATCCCACGGAACGTGGGAACAAGTGTGTTTGTAGTCATAATATTTTTATGGAGCTGATTGTCATAATGCATTGCTTACGTGGGATCAGTCTATCTCTAGCATAACATAACCCATCTTTATAAATGAACGCTTTTCAAAATGTTTGATATTACCTTCATTGATTTGTGATTAGTCGGGTTTTAAGTAACTACAGTTGAAAGAATTGTTGATTTTCTGATTGATTTTCTTCGTCGTCGATACACTCTTGAGTCTTGATAAAGCGCTGATTGCGACCAAATGTGTCGAAAAATAGCCTTTGACGCTCTTCAAACACACAAATGAGGCTATTTTAAATTAGCAGACTTGGGCCCCTAGTCAGTCCGTCACGCATCGTGTAGGTGACCTTCCGCGTGATTTTAACATTTTTTTAAACGAAAGCAAATGCCATCTTGAAAAACACAAGTTTTATATGAAAGTACTGTAATATGTACTTAATTCCAATGATATTAGATCCTCCTACATCGTACATCGCACATCGTAATTCAAGTATAGAGCCTGATTTGCAATCGTTAATTGAATTTACGGTAATATTGTACAGTGAGGTGTCACATTTAGTGGTAATCTAGACACTGTATTAATGGAAATTCGTTTTGTTAGGATTATAATGTTGATTGATTTATCATTACTAGATATAATTTAATTATAATTTCACCGTATAACTGTAAGTATGTAAATATTTTATTATCTAAACATTACAAAAAAGCTTGGGCCCAAATCTGCTAATTTAAATAGCCTCAGTTGTGTGACTATTCAGTGTCAATGGCATTTTTGTAAGCCATTGTTTAAGGTCTATCTACACATATCCGGGCCGTGCCCGGGCCGTGTCCGGGCCGTGGCCCGTCAGGAGGGTAAACAATACGTCTGTCATGACAACGCGTCCGGTTGCTATGACGATGGCCCGGACACGTTCTGGGCACGGCGTATCCGGTTGTCATGACGACGAATTGTTTTCCCTCCTTACGGGCCACGGTCTGGATATGTGTAGACAGACAGGCCAATATCGAATGTGAAAAAAATGCCATTGACACTCAATAGTCACAAAACTGAGAATGTTTTAAATTAGCAGACTTTGGCCCCAGGACTTATGACTAGAAAGGTTGAAAGTATTATACCTTCCCCAAACCTGGGGCCCAGGTCTGCTAATTTAAAATACCTTCAGTTGTGTGGCAGTGTTAATGGCATTTTTTGACACATTTGGTATTCGGCTAAACAATGGCTTACACTGATTGCGACCAAATGTGTCAAAAAATGACATTGACACTCTATCGACACCCAACTTACAGAGCTACCAAGTTATTTGTGAATCGGACGTTATTGGAACTACGGCCACTAATACGGAAATGTCAAGTTCCAGAACTGCAGCGAATGGTAGAAATATAATTTTGTATTACTACTAGCGCCGCCGTTCAGTTCAGAAATAAGTTGGTCTGTCTGTAACTATTGTACATTAGCAGAGTTGGGCCCCAGACCAATCTCCAAAAATCTAAAAACCGCACCCATAGAAAGTCAACCGCAAAATAAAAAGCAACGTCAGTAGATAAATGACTCATTAAAAACGTCTGCAACAGTTATTTGTTATGTTCTTTGTGAATAAGCCGAGTTGCCCATTCGAGCGTTCTTCATTTCCGTTGAAACACTTTTCGGGAGATCCTCCCCTAGATTAAGGGGGGATACTTTTGTGACTTTAACTCCCTTTTGCTTTAAGCTGAAAGGATTTTTTTGAAGTTATTCCTTTTTTAAAAGAGGTCAAGTTTAAAATGGATCTTTTTTAAAGTATATTTCGTTAGTGCTGAAAAACTATTCAGTTTTTGTTCTTCATTACTTTAAATTATTATAATTTATTGATAATATTGTTTATTAAATTGAAATTATAAGTCCGTAACAATTTGTACATTTTCAAGTTATGTACTTTTATGTACATATACATTTAGGGGGTTTATCCCCTTATTACAAAACGAGTTTTAAACATAGTCCGGCGTTAGTTCGTTTATTTTGACGTTTCAGCTATGGACAAAACGTCAAACGAAACGAAAGTTGAACTATCTTTGAAACTAGTTTTTTAATAAGAGGGAAAGAGTACATACCCTACATATACCCTAGGGGGCGACTATAAAGTTAAAACATAATAATTTAAACACAAAGTAAAACATTTGATATATTTATAAAATATGTAAGTCTTTTTGATTTTAAAGGCTGCCATTGAGGCTAGAAACGAGGTTTTGGTAAGTATCATAAATATGTAAACTTCACTGTTCCAAAACACCAAACAGTAGAAAACTACATAAATCGCGTACAATCCACAAATATATCTTAAGACAGGTACGAGTACACGAATCTTCACAAATCGACCGAAAACACAACACAAACAACACTGCATCACAAAATATTTCACAAGTTTAGCCTTACCACAGGATTTCAAATGTTTACGGAAATTAATAGTACTTACTTATTTGCAAAATGCAAGTAAAAAAAGAGAAATTTTGTGCGTAAAACGTGTATTGTGTTTTTGGCTATCTACCTAAAAAAAATAAATTTAAAATTTAAAAAAAACCCCGACTATAAAAAGTAACAAATAAAATAAGTAGTTTTTTGTCAACTGAACATCGCTTAATATTTTATACAAATTGAAAACAGACAGACAGACAGACATCGACGCCAAACTTATAACACCCCTCTTTTGGCGTCGGGGGTTAAAAAATAGACTACTTCGTACGCATTGAAGGTCATATCTTGGAAAAATACACAAAGTCTTAAAATGATACGGCCTATACTTTATAATGATATGCAAGCTACAATATTGTAAAGTTTTATCAAAATCTGTTTAGTAGTTATCGTGTGAAAGAGCAACAAACATTCTCACATCCATCCAGCAGGAAGAAATATTTAAAAAAGTTACAACCCATACTAAAACTTCCCACTCTATACAATGTATCACAAGTATTTACAAGGGAACTTCAAAACGCATTTAATTTTCACCCCGCCCCGGGACCTTTGAGTATAGAATATATAAGGAGGTGTCCCTTTTTTTCATATACAAATGAGTTTATGACAGCGTGCCAAGGTTGGCGCAAGTTTTTCATAGTTTTCTTGGTAGATGACCTGACTGAAGAAATTCCATACAAAAAGGTAGCCATTTTGCGCCAGACCAGGCACGCAGATCCAAACGGTATGGCACCTCCTTATATATTCTATACTTAAAGGCCGGGACAGACCGCACATAATTCATAGAAATATTTCATGAGCGGTATACTGAACGGTACGTCATAGTACTTTGTACTATAGTACCCTGAAAATACTGTCGAAATCTTAACTTTGATGGCTTAGGGAGGAAATGGACTTATTGTTATTGGTGAGTTATAATTTAAAGGGTAACATATAGTAGGTAGCCACAATTTTGTTTTGAGTTTATTTATAAGTAGGTGCTTAATTAAAGATGAGTCAATCAGTCAATTGCCTATTGTCATCCAAGATCTTAACAGTATGCAGTCAAATTCTAATTCGAACATAATAATAAAAATCAATTATTTGATAAAAAATCTCTCTAAAAAAACATTACCCTTCCTTTTGGCCTCGCCGTAGTCGGGTAAAAAAGAAAAGGAAGCTTTGCACGTAATAATATGCAGAGTTTTGATTTGCCAATTCAGTTGCTAAGTGACGGTAATATTGATTTTCTTAAGGTGGGTCTACGCTAGATGAGCCGAACTTGAGCGGAGTACAAGCTAAGCGAAGATGCTTGCAGTGTGATAAATTATTGAAGCGGTCGCGACTGCTCAAGCAGGAAAGCAGGGCTTCAAGCAGTCTGGTCTTAACTAGCATTCCGTATAAGGCCGCCCTCAGTTTTTCATACAAATTTCAGGTGCGTAAGAGGCCAAAGAGATATGTGTCACATAAGGCCCAAGTCTGCTAATTTAAAATAGCCTCAGTTGTGTGTAGGCAGAGTGTCAATGGCATTTTTTGACACATTTACCCCCTTATTAAAAAACGAGTTTTATTTATAGTCCTAGAATAAACTCAGATAAATGACGTTTCGGCTGTAGAAAAATCGTCAAAAAATGACATTAGTCCTACGACTATATTTAAAACGCGTTTTGTAATAAGGGGTTAGTGTTCTTACACTGACTGCGACCAAGTATGTCAAAAAATGATTGTTGCAGACTTCTTGTATGACCACACTTATTATTTGTTACTAAGAGAAGAGCGGTTAAACATCGCTCCGCTTGTGTTTCGCTCGTTAGCGTAGAGATATATTACTTACTGTCTTCCATACAAACTAGTCTTACTTACATTTTAGTCTAACTTAATGCAAGAAACGTGATAGTTGTATTGACTATTTTGTGTTTTACAATTTTTTAATAATTGTTATGTGGTTGTTAAATAATTTGAGTCTTATTTTTGTTATTTTGTTGTTTATTAAATTGTGTTACCAATAATAATCTTAC
This sequence comes from Anarsia innoxiella, assembly GCA_947563765.1. Lineage (NCBI taxonomy): Eukaryota > Metazoa > Arthropoda > Insecta > Lepidoptera > Gelechiidae > Anarsia > Anarsia innoxiella. The sequence continues at coordinate 1,911,909 of OX387402.1, forward strand.
TACTATTACAACTATTAATAATAATCACCTCATTATTTATAATAATCACCTCATCAGGTGTCTGAATAAAGTGTTACTAAAATCAAGCTAAGTGATTAAAAGAACTTAATTAGGTACTTTGTTTGAAAAAGTGGTTAAGAAATATGAGTTATTTGTTTATTTAAAATAATAATAAAGTTGTTATTTCGAAAGCAAAAAACAAAAATTAAGTAACAACTAGGTAATTTATTTACCAAATTACTTACAACTTAAAATTTATTATTTATGCTAATTAACAACAAAAACATAATCTTTGAACCATCAAAAACTAATTAATATAAAGATAAATACTTTCATAATAAGTTTATCGTTAATACCATGATAAAATAAACAATAAGATTACATGAATGTCATTATTATATTTTTTGACATTGGTAAAAGTGGCTGCTCTATAATAAATTAAAATTATCTGTACCTTTAAACTAATTTAAAAAAATCTGAGGAATATTAAGCGGTAAGTGAAATAGTTCATATGTGTAACTAGGTATATTTTCGTAATATTACAATTTTTTAATTTGTTTTATTATAATAGTACAATATTAAATAATCATTTATTTATTTATTTAACAGTTTATTGTAAGATGATAGTACATAGATACAGAAAAAAGAGAAGTTATACAAAAGGTACAGCATATTTCTAAAAGAAATTTCTTCCTGCAGACCCCACAGAGAGAGAAGTGATAGCATGAAGGCAGGATAGTCACATCATTTTATTTAGGAATAAACCCGACTGCGTTTAGAAAACAAGTTTTTTTTTCTATTTTTATGTACCAAGTGTCACTCTACGTAGTGAGTCACAGTGATAAATACGAATATAAAGAATTATACATACTTACTTACATACATACTCTCGAAAAACATAACCCTCCTTCTTGCGCAACTGGGTAATTATATTTTTAGGGATCCGTACCCAAAGGGTGAAAACGGGACCCTATAACTGAGACTTGGCTGTCCGTCTTTCTGTCTGTCTGTCTGTCCGTTACAGTACAGCTAGAGCGTTGAAATTTTCACAATTAATGATGAATTACCGTTGCCGCTGTAACAACAAACACTAAAATTAGAATAAAAATAATAAATTAAGGGGGCTCCCATACAACAAACGTTATTTTTTTCTTTCTTTTTTGCTCGGTATCAATAGTGAATAGTACGGAACCCTTCCTGCGCGAGTCCGACTCGCACTTGACCGGTTTTTATTTATATCTTTTCACATCTATTGATAGTCAAAAAGTAGAACATACATTCAGCCAATTAGGTAACCTTCGATTTTCACCGACAAGAGAAGGCGTGGGGTATTTAGTACAAATTAACGGTTTAGTAATTAAACAAACAAACAGTGCACTTAGCAAACCAATTCACAGTTCAAAGTTGAGAACTTGGGATTAAAAGCAAGGAACATTATAATATTTATATATATTATGTGTATTTATCGAATATATATGTGTAGGTTTACCTATACTTATATATTTATTGTTTATTGTAGGTTAAGTGACTATCCTGCCTTTATGTTATCACTTCTCTCTCTGTGGGGTCTGCAGGAAGAAATTTCTTTTAGAAATATGCTGTACCTTTTGTATAAATTCTCTTTTTTTTCTGTCTCTATGTACTATCATCTTACAATAAACTGTTAAATAAATAAATAAATAAACATGGGCGTTATATACGCGCGTATAAAACGCTCGTTTTTTAAGCGCGTGGACGCGCGTATACTCGCGGATTTTACACGTAAGAGCGTTGACGCGCTTCTAAGCTCGTATAGTCCATTTTGTCAATGACACGACACCACCGGTTCGAGCATACTTAAGGTGCGTCCAAACATAGAGCAGCAAGTGTGCGGCAGAAACACGCGGCACGTCCAAAGAGCGTAGCAGAATTGTTTCCTGGACGTGCCAGTGCCGCGTGTTGCTGCCGCGCACTTGCCGCTCTATGTTCGGACACACGCGCGTCCGGTTTTTAGAAGCGCGTATGCAGCCCGCGTGTACGCGCGTATGAAACGCTAGGTCTTACAACGCCTTTATATAGACGCTGCCCATTACTTCATATGCATTTATTTATTTATTTATTGATAAAGTGTTCTTAACAGCTCATTATTCTCTAATGTATTACCTTAATTAAATACAACACAGCCAATAACAAAGAACAACAAATTACAAACTGAATGGTAGGTATCTTATTTAAAACAGTTAGCTAGTAACGAATTTAAAGTAACAAAAGCAAAATTTAGAGTCTGTAGGTGTGTGTGTGCGTGTGCGTGTGTGTGTGTGTGAGAGAGAGTGCATTAATCATCATATCATGGAGAAACATGACATTTTAAAATTGCTACTACTACGATAGCTACGATATTGTCAAGTTTATTACAATCTTTTCAGTAGATTAGTGTGTGTGTGTTTTGTGTAGTGTTTTTTCTTTCGTGGTTTTTTTGCGTGAAAGAGTTTCAAACATCCTTATATCCAACCATCCATCCGTCGGCATAAACATTGACATTTATAATATTAATAATTGGATTTTCCCAGTAGTTTCCTATTACTTTCTATAAATTACATTTTTAGATCGATCGACTAAACTTATCTACCAAACACGTAAAAAATAGGTCATTCGCTTATAGATTAGATAATTCTTACTTCATTTAATCACTTTTTTTATTGATTTTTAAACCGGACCTGTGATTGAAATATATTTTGGCGAGTCATTATTTTAGTCAAAAATATACGTTTTATTAAAAAAATTAAATACTCGTAGTTTGCACAAAGTCATTCTTTTCGTTTAAATTCACTGTCAAATTACTCAACTGTATATTGTTTTCTTTTTTTTTTAATGACAACAGTTGGCATTTCATTAATCTATTTATTCAATTTTTTATTATAACCCAACACTCAACAAATGTGTGACCCAAATTTTTAAAGATATTGTTAAGATTTTCATGATATAGGTAACCGTAATTATTTACTAACAGCCGTTCCCAATATTAAAAATCAGGTAGCTATCCGACACCGGCAGTAATTAACTATCACGTAGCTGTCACTTTTGATTTATCCTTCAGAAGAAACATTTTTGACAGCGGTAGGTTTATAGGGACCAGAAAATCTAAGACAGATCATATTTGATAAGTACTACATTATGAATACTAGAATTTATTGATGGCACTAGTTTTAATATATTTCTGTCTCCAGTAGGGCAAAACCAGAGATAAATAGAATATAGGCGGGAGTTAGCTATGTGCAGTCTCTATAATAGTAAAGTATAATTCTTTACATTATTTAAGGAGTTTACATTCTTTAAGCGCCTCAATACCCAACATGATACAAAACAAAATGGCGAAAGTGTTAAATCATGTAACGTGTTCGGTTCTAGTTTCACACACGGCTGCATTCAATGACTCTTTGTTTCTGCATCGAAGTGCTCGACACCTTTGGACGGGGCGATTTATGGATCGAATTCATGTGCTTGTGGTATCAGTTAAGACGCGTATTCATGGGCGTGCTGTAATTGTAACCTTTGCATGCACTGTAACCAAAAAACACAGTGTGTAAGTCCGCGAGCCTGCGACGAACGCGACACGAGCGGCTCGCGAGCCAACGGTTTTTAGCTTTAGTCGCGTGTCATTCGCGGCTAATCACGTAGGTACGCACTAGAACCTCGTTACTACATCAGTTCGGTTACAGTTACAGCTGGCTAATGATTACGCGTTTTTAGGTTACTATTCGCTAGAATAATTCACTACTATTAAAGGAGGTTAAGCTTCAAAATGATATATTTATATAGTGATAATTATACTTATACAATTGTGATTTACTTACAATCCTTAAATTAAATGAATGTTATTGTAGGTCTTTATGGATAGTTCTTTTGATATATTAATTTTATTGTATGTTTCTGTGTAAAACTTAAATTAAGAAGAGCAACCCTACAGAGTTTCTTGCTAGGTTCTTCTCTGGGGAAAACTGCACTCTTGCGAATCTTACATTAACTTTAAAAAATGATCCGTTCTAAGTGTTGTCAAAACCTACAGGATTTTTCATTTTCATATAGAGTATGAAGAGCTTCATACAAAATATTTACATTACTTAAAACGTCATTAAACTAGCTGACACTATCATTAACAAAAATCAAAAGACGACGACATCGATGAATAAATAGGTAAACAATTTTAATGGACTTTTATGCAACGGAGGTCTTTCTGCGTAATGACTGTTTATTAAGCGAGTATTTACTATTGATTGGAAACTATAAATGCGTGAAAGAAACTATATTTATGTTTATTGCCCAGTGTTGTTTGACCTCGCTATCTACTGTCACAGTAAAACTAAATCAGAAAGTACACTTTGACGTAAACAATATTTATGTAAATTATTGCGTGTAACATTAGGTATTGATTTAAGGGTAAATCTATTTTAAATTTCGAATTTTAAATCGTTTGAAAACTGATTATTGAATATACTTATATACATACATATCTGTTAAGTAGGCTTAAACCACTTCTCTCTATTTGCTATAATCCGAACACCATAATGGGAATATTAGATATCAAAATCATTTTTGTTTTTATCTTTCTCGTGTAACAAAAAGAATACCTAAATATTCTTTTTTCGATTAGGTAGTTTTTCCTAACTCAGCCGTTGGTATTTTATTTGCGAAAATACCGGTAAAAGAACAATAATTTGGGAATATTTATTTTTTGTTTTTCCTTGAAGCGTAACTAATTTGGGATTTTCCTGTCATTCTACTTTAAAACATAATATAATTACTATTATATTAAAATTCAATCTTTTAACTATGTTTGTTAAGACTAGAAACTAAAATACAAAAACATAATTATATTCTCACAAAGGAGTTTTCACACAATATAAATTTGAATGTTTAGTTCAAAGTTCACCTTGAGTGCCCCTACTTAAGGACACTTCCTAACCTGCGGATTATTTGCAACCGGTTTATGAGTCGTCATATCGCACCCAAAAAACTCGTACCCAGCTGCGGCACCTTCGTATTTTTAGGTAAAAACCTGGGTGCGAGTTTTTTGGGTGCGAGATGACGAATAATTCCGGTTTATATGGAACTGCGCGGTTTGGCCGAACATGCCAAAAGCGGCCAACACATGGTTCACTATTTTAGGGACAAATTCTTACTAGAGATAAACATTAGCTACTGTGATGATCAGAGATGTTTGTCTTAAGTCTGGGTATTTATGTTTAAAATATGTGTGTATAGGTATATTACAAAACTAGGGGCTGCAATTTCGTACGCATTTATCGTCATTTCTTTAAAAAAAAACACAATATATCTATAAATAATATAGCCTATGTGTTATTTTGATGTCCATGCTAAAATTTCATTAATATTTGTTCAGTGGTTTTCACGTGATGAAGTAACAAACATCCATCCATCCATCCATCGGCACAAACATTGACATTTATAATATAAATTAGGATATACTTATTAAGTAAGCTTTACTTGCCACGCACTATCAAGCGAAACGTGGAACGGCCACCTGCCTGATAGACCGATGACATAGCGAAAATTGCGGGGCTCTAGTTGGAAGCAGGTGGCATTGAACAGGTCGCGTTGGGTTGGAGAGAAATTGGAGAGGCATATATTCAGCGTGGTCAATTACAGGCTGAGAAGAAGAAGAAGCTTTACTTTACTTGACATTGACAGAATACACAATGGTACAGAGCTACCAAGTTATCTGTGAAACGGCCGCTATTGGAACTACGGCCACTAATACGGAAATATCAAATTACAGAACTGCTGCGATTGGTAGAAATACAATTTTGTATTACTAATAGCGCCGCCGTTCATTTCACAGATAAGTTGGTCTGCCTGTTAGCTTATCTTATCTTATCTAGCCGTTGTTGTCCCACTGCTGGGCAAAGGCCTCTCTCCTCCTTCTCCATGATTCTCTATCCTGAGCCGCCTTTGCCCAGTCGTTCGTGAAGGTGTCCAGTTTTTCTCGCCACCTTTTCCGTGGTCTGCCGCGAAGTCTTTTGGCGGTTGGTTGCCATTGGGTTGTGGTCATTGCCCAAAGATCGTTCGGCATGCAGCAAACGTGACCAGCCCAATTACACTTTAACTTGGCAGCTTTATTTTTTTTAAATCAGCCTAATATTTAAGTGATCCACTGTTGACCACTGCCCCAGAGTAGATCTACTGCTATTGTTACACTACGTCACGGTTCCGTGCCATCACACGCTACAAATCATTTAATGCACTCAATAGAAACGCACGCGCCGACGCGAGTGAAGCATTGTGGTGTTTTTTTTATCAATTGTTTACTAACCTAGAACTGGACTGTATACGGAAATAAATTAAAATTATTTTTTTAAATTTTAATTAAGAACGGTTTTTGTCGTGTGTTGTGATTTCGTGTAGTTTTGTTATTGTTAGGCTGTAGATTTTGAATATGTAAGTTTTTGATTCTTTTTTCTTCTTTATAACTTTTTTTTAAATTTAATTCAATCGTTCGTTTTTGTTTTCTTTATTACTATAATGGTATTCACAGAGATTTTTGAAATGTAAAATTTTGATGTTTTTTCTTTCTTTTATTACATCTGTGGTTTTCATTGTAAATATAACTTTAGTAATTTAGAAAATGTAGAGACAGTTGTTGTTGTTGTTGTTAGCCCGTATTATGTCCTCACCGAGGGGCACGAGCCTACTCTCATACAGAGACAGTTAATAGGTATTAAAAAAGAGATACCCTATCTACTTACTCTCTACGTAAATACTTAGTTTTTTTTAAATAATTTTCATAATAATTTACCTACGTAACTGATTTTAATGAAAATGAAAAATCATTTAATCCTGTAGGTTTTGACAACACTTAGGACGGGTCATTTTTTAAAGTTAATGCTAGATTCGCAAGAGTGCAGTTTCCCCAGAGAAGAACCTAGCAAGAAACTCTGTAGGGTTGCTCTTTTTAATTTAAGTTTACAAATCTCAGGCATAAACACAGAAACATACAATTAAATTAATATTTCAAAAGAGCTATCCATAAATAAATAATAAAAATTTTACCCCGCAATATCCAGGAAAAAGTAAGGTAAGTAAATGGGAAATATAATAAACTTCGAGATCAGAAATTAGTGAGACAACAATTAATATTTAACAAACATTCTACTTAAAACAAAACAATTACTTATTTAACGAATAAAAACAAACAATACATACCTATAGCTATCTTACGTAATTTAAAATTCAATAGGTATCTACTTATAGCAAAAAATTACTTTTTGACAGTTATTTTTGTACATTGTCTTCAACTCAGCTATTCATTTCTTGGCGATTATTTTTGACAAGACGTTTGACGTCATCTATTATAGTTTGACATTAGTTTTGACATTGTTATGAATATTAGACAATAGTCTGTTTGCTATAAGTCGGTTTAACTTTTTGCAAATTCATCCACTTTCGTGCAGGTAAATATTACGAATGGAAATATCGATAGATACCTACTGATTCATGTTTTAATCATTATTTATATTATACTCTTAATATAAAATAAATAGTGTATATTATTATTTTGATGTAAATTAAACATATATACGAGCAAAATAATTATTTTGATATAATTTTATTTTATTTCATAAAATATTGAATATTAACTTTCAAAACGTAACTAGATAGTTTTTTTTAAACTAAATAGATTCTACTGAACAAAGATATCCTTCAGTTTCATTTCATTCAGTGTTTCTTTAGTTACAAAACTGCCAAAGTATTCCAAGCTAATTATCATACATATCTTTTAATCTTTGTGTAAACGGATTAAGGTTCCGTATCTTAAGTCCGACAGATAAGACCGCATGATGACGCTCATGATGGAATAGTTAGGTTAGATAAACGATGTAAATAGAAAATATAATGATAGTGGGCATTTAATGAGTTATGGCGAAAGGATTTAATGACTAGTTTTAGGGTTCCGAACCCAAAGGGTGAAAACGGAACCCTAAACTTGGATGTCCAGTCCACCCGTCCGACTTAGGGCCCAAGTCTTCTAATTTACAATATTCTGAGCTGTATGTCGGCAGAGTGTCAATGAGAGTGTCAATGACACTTTTTGACACATTTGGTCGCAATCAGTGTAAGCCCTTGTTCAGCAGAATACCAAATGTGTTAAAAAATGCCATCGACACTGCCGACACACAACTGAGGCTATTTTAAATTATGGTCCCAAGCTGCATCTCATGAACTGTAATACCTAGCTAGGGCGTTGAAATTTTCACAAATGATGTATTACCCTTGTTTTTTATGGCAACTACTATGATAGATTCTGCCAATTATTATATATATTCATTAAGATCCCACTGCTGGGCCCTCGTGACTTTCCATTAAACACGGTCTACTGAAGCGTCCCACCATTCCCGTGAAAATGCATCCATATTTTTCTTTCTTTTTTCATTTCCTTTTTTCATTTAAATTTTAATCTTTCACATCCCAAAAAAAAGAATAATAGAAAATATATTGTGTCTGGGTTTATAATGGGTCAGTGGGATGTGAGAAGTTAATAAATTTCTTTACTCAAAAACTTGGAAATCAAGCTAAAAGAAAACCTAATAGATAACTTGACCTAAATAACTCTACCGCCGTAACAAATTATATGATTGCTAGCAACAGAGCAACAAAGACTCTAGTTGATTGCAATATAAACCTAATTGACTAGAACTGTATGTAGGCGCATCTTTATTATAAGAATACCTAGTTATATTGATGCTTTTTACGTGAAGCGTTTAAAAAAATGTGAAATATTTTTTTTTTTTAAATGAGAACTCCCATGACGTATTCTGCCAATATTAAGTGAAATAAATCTTAAATCCTAAAAAATATAGTTTTCTAATAAGTAAGTACTTACATATTTTACACGCAAACACCCTAGACTTAAGACAAACTCTGAACATTACAGCAATGTGAGAATCGAACTCTCGACCTGCAATATGGTAAGCAGGGTCATTTCCAACAACACCAACTGGCCAGTCTATTACAAATCACGTATTTTTTTATACTAAAGCATTTTTTTTAAACTTGGAAAAATCCTACTAATATTATAAATGTTAATGTTTGTGCCGATGGATGGTCGGATGGATGTGAGGACGTTTGTTACTGTTTCACGCAAAAACTACTGAATAGATTTTAATGAAATTTAGCAGTATTGTAGCGTATACATCATAATAACACATAAGTTTTATTATTTTGAGATAACATGATTTTTTCAAAGACAAGACGATAAATGCGTACGAATCTCTTGTAAGTAAGTAAGTAAATATTTATTCCCAGTCAATACAAAAAACAAAACAACAAAGTTACAATTGAAAAAATGACACAAAATAATATAAAAAGTAATTTAACTCTAAAACATAGGTATTAATATTACTCGATAATTTGAAAAATAAAACGGAAAGAAGATAGGTTAGACTGGGAAATGGTCTCCACTCAGCATGTGTCATGTCGCTGGTTGCCCAGAGACATGACGCTGATTTTCAGTGGAGCCAAAGAGGAGAAGTCTACTCCAGTTCAAGATAAATCTTTTCCTATCACACGGAAGATCTTGCAAACAATATACATAAGTGATTTAATTACTGCATTCTTCCATTACTATACGAAGTCGACCTTAAAGCCGTTGCACAAACTGCAATGTGCAATTACGGGCATGCAAGGAAGCGTACTCATGAATTATTTACAACCAATGTCACTTGCATCGGAAATGCTTTGACCAGCGTTTGGTGCTGTGAAAACCTTTACGAAGTAAATTTTAAGGGTGATTTGGAGTGATTTTCAATTCAATTTTGTTACTAAGTAATTTAAGAAAGTAAATATTTAGTTCTTACTAATTAATAAGAATTTTATGCCCGTTTCGCGGATCTTGTCACTAAAATGGCAATGGGCAGGACACCTGGCTAGGAGAAAAGACGGTCGATTGACGAAAGGTCACAGAGTGGTGGCCGAAACAGGGACGTCGATCAGTGGACCGCTCGCTGGGCAGATGACATCGTCAGATCGACAGGGCCGCTATGGGTTAGATTGGCACCGGACCGTAGTGAATGGCCCGAAAGAAAGAGGCCTATACCCAGCAGTGGGGAGAAACGGGCTGATTTGATTTGATTGATTAATTTCAGGTAGTAACTCCTAACGTTAGTGACCCATTAGCCATACAACTGACGTTGACAGACGTTGTCAGTTGTACTGCTAAGGAGTATTTACGTTAGATCCCTTACTTAAGAGATAGAAGAGAAAGATAATCATTATTTTATACGTCTCCTTTTTTTACAGATAAGTCCTGAAATCCTCAACAATGGTGGAAATCAGCAAGCATCTTTTCGACCAGACCTGTCAAAACCTCGACTGTCATTTGTTATTGCACTACTACAATACGAGTTGTTGGGGGGCTATCCCTGAGACATTTAAACAGAGTCTTATTGGCAGTACTAAGTTTTACACCTTTGTTTATTTGGTAAGTAGCATATTGGAACTGGCCGTTTTGTTAATTATAATATTTTTATATGTGGCAAAAATTGCCGCGCCGCAATAGGACTTCACAGCCACAAACGGAGATGTGGCAACCCTTAAACCTACATGCGCTGCAGAAAACATTTACTATACAGGGTGTAACAGAAAGGGTATATAAAGCCGAAACACAGCGATAGTCCTCATGAAACTGAACAACTTTCCCCAAGGAACATGGGTCGTAACTCGAAATAAAAATTTCGCCTCCCCATACAAAATGCCCGATCAGCTGATCGAGTAAGTATAGGCGATCCAAAAATTTTTTTCGAGTTACGACCCCTGTTCCTTGGGGAAAGTTGTTCAGTTTCATGAGGACTATCGCTGTGTTTCGGCTTTATATACCCTTTCTGTTACACCCTGTAGATGCTGTGGCCAATGATGATGATGATGACAATGTCTTCTTAATTTATCTCACCTAGCCATGAGTGTCCCCTTTTTCCACGATTCTCTATCTAAGAGCCCAAGTCTACAAAATAATATTCTCAATTGAGTGTCGACAGAATGTCAATGAGAGTGTCAATGTAATTTTTGACACATTTGGTAGCAATCAGTTTAGGCCATTGTTTAGCAGAATACCAAATGTGTCAAAAAATGCTATTGACACTCTGCCGACACACAACTGAGGCTATTTTAAATTAGAAGACTTGGGTCCCTGATTGCTTTATGATGTGTTTAATATTATATATTTTACACAAGAATCATTTAAAAAACTGCATTTGAATTTCCAGGCACAAATACTAGCTCGCGGGAAAAAGATGAAAAGAAAAAAGGAGTGGAAGAAAATGACGGAATATTTCGTAAGATCAACTATCATGGGGGCATTCATTTGTACCACCACGGCTTCTTTTGGCTGTTTCTTTAGGTAAGGTACGTGTGGCTTTAATTGTCAATAATATCGCTTCATCAAGTCAGCTTATGGACGTCCACTGCTGGACAAAAGCCTCCCCCAAGGGTCTCCACAACGACCGGTCTTGCGCTGCCCACATCCAACGGTTTCCAGCGACTTTAACCAAGTCGTCAGTCCACCTATATCGCTTATTTATCTTTTATTTATAACTTTATAGACCCCAGGTTCTCTCATATTTAGAGCCATTATGTATATTCTACTAATATCATAAATTTCAATGTTTGTGCCGATGGAAAGATGGATAGATGGATGTTTGTTACTCCTTCCCGTAAAAACTACTGAACAGATTTTGATGATACTCGTCAATATTATAGCTAATGCTGTCTACACACCAAAGCCGTCGGCTTTTTTGACAGCTGCCATTCGCATGACGTAAAGCCGCCGGCCTAGCCTGGCATCATGCCGGCGGCTTTGGTGTGTAGATAACATTATACATCAAAATAACACATAGGCTATAAATATTTAATGATATCATGATTTTTAAAATTCAAAACGACAAATGCATACGAAATCGCGGGCAGCCTTTAATTTATTTGTATTTATAAATTTCAGATGGTTAATGGGTAACAAATTCAACTACTATACGTATTTGTGGGTTCCAAATATGCTGAATGGCTTATTTATATACATGGAGCCACCAAGTCGAAGAGGGTTGGTCATCAATTTGTTTTCTAATTTAGTAAGTATACATGTATTAGAGTTCTGTAATGGTATCTACACACCAAAGCCGCCGGCTTTTTTGACAGCTGCCATTCGTATTACGTAAAGCCGCTGGCCTAGCTCGGCGGTATGCCGGCGGCTTTGGTGTGTAGATAGCATAAAGGCGTATACTCATTAGCGAGCTGTTATCGTAACTGTTGCATTCATTGTACCCAAAAAACATATAGTGTCCACTCGCTGCAGATTCGCAAACCATTAGGCCTAGAACACACGGGGAAACGCAACTGCAACGCAACTGTGACTGCTAGTTACTTTTGAGTTGCATCGAAGTTTCTGGTAGGTATAGACTCCTTTATGCTTTCTACACACCAAAGCAGGGCTAGGCCGGCGGCCTTACATAATACGTATGGCAGCTGCCAAAAAAGCCGACGGCTTTGGTGTGTAGATACCAATAGAAAACCACACACGAAGCAACTAGTTTGAAACGTTTCAGATTAGTTGCATCGAGTGTGGTTTTCTAAAGGAGTCTATAGCAGAAACATAGATGCAACTCAAAAGGAACTTTCAGTCACAGTTGCGTTGCAGTTGCGTTTCCCCGTGTGTTCTGGGTCTTAGCGTGCAACGTAGGTAGGTACACATTATGGTTTTTGGTTCCCGAACCATTAGCGTACAAAGTACGTAAGCGCAACAGTTACAGTTATATTCGCTAATGAGTACACGCCTTTAGCTTGGCAATTATTCGACTGACTAATTCTATGTAGGTATAATATTATATCAAATTGTATCAGTTTTTAAGAAGGATTTTTTTGTTGAAGTGATTTTTATTGATGTTTTTATACTGCCCCTTCTTCTTCTAATTTAATGGTATCTACCCACCAAAGCCGCCGGCTTTTTTGACAGCTGCCATTCGTATGACGCAAAGCCGCTGGCCTAGCCCGGCGGCATGCTGGCGACTTTGGTGTGTAGATAGCATAAGAACTTAGCTCTTGTCGGTGGAGCCTCTTCCATCCCTCCCTATCCTCTGCCATCTTTTTAACATCTTAATACAACATGACACCCGCCTTTTCCTTCACCTGATTATAATGCCCTACTTAATTTTCAATTATTTTTTCTCAGGTAATTGAATACTGGATGAAAACATTAAGTAGAGACGGGTACTTAAACATAACGAAGTCTAAACAAACATTAATGTTCATGGTTGGAAGCGCTCTCCTTTTCTATCTAATGAGGCTGGAAGGAGACAAAAAAGAGCGGACTGCTTTGTTTTGGTATGTTATTTCTTTTTTATAAAGCGATAAGTTAAAAAAAGACATATAAAATAATTGGCTAAAGAAAAGTAAAGAGTACCTACCCTTAGCGCCAAAACAAACGGTGAAACGCAACTGAAACTGCTAGTTACTTATGAGTTGCATCGCAGTTTCTGCTAGACTTCCTTAGAACACCACACACGACGCAACTGAAACGAAACGTTACTAGCAGTTTCAGTTGCGTTGCATTTGCGTGTCACCGTGTGTTCTGGGTCTAAACCGACATGCATGTTTAAACAAGAATGTAAAGACAAAGATATTATAAATGAACTTTGAACATTGTTATAACATTGATAGTTAAGTACGAGTGCACTCACTTATGTCATAATGTAAACATTTGCATTGAATCACTCTTTATACTTCCTGCGCTCCTGATAACAACATTCATGTTTTAGAATTAGCCACACTGGTCATTCACACTACCTATAGCCAATTACTCAGCAAAATTATTAATACATACATACATATCTATCATGCACTGCACGGTATGTATGTATGTATGTAGATGAAGAGTCGTGCCTCTTCGTTTCACCATGAACATGTAACTGTATACGTCTGTTGACTTAAAAAAAAAGATACATTGGACACAGCGTAGGGCCATGTGCTGAAGGTTTCTTGCCGTTTTTTTCCCCTCGGCTATACAGGTAGTGAACCGGCAGTAGTTTTAGATCAAAAAAGTCACATCAAAAAAGTGTAATGAATTTTGCCTTTTTTTGAACAAACACTTTTAAAACAAAAGAAAATAAAAAAAAAACAAAGGAAATTGAAAATGAAAACATTTTCATTTTCTTTCCAATCGGTGTAGGCAGAGACAACTTCCCTCCTCTTGCTACGATCAAAAATCACCTCTTTCGCTTCATCTAGGTACATTCATCAGTCGCCTTAAATTACTATAGTACAAAATTATGACTTTTAAAAAATTGTGCCGATGGATGGATGGATGTTAAGATGTTGCCCGCAACTTCCTACGCATTCGCCGTCATATCTTGGAAAAATTACATAATATTTTTTGAAAAACACACAACATTTTGTAAATAATATAGCCTTTGTTATTCTGATGTGTATGCTTTGATAAAACGTGTTATTTGTTTTTAGTTCCATTAAAATCTATTCAGTGCGTATCCAGCAGCGGTGAAAATTGTTAAAATGCGATCATTAGTATAAAATAAGCTATTTTCGTATTTAGGTCTTATTCATTAATTTTGATGCAGAATCATTAATTTATAATACATCGTAAATAGTAGGAGCTTAAATTGATTTTATTTACCTAATAAGTAGATATACAGGGTGTCCTATAAATAGGCCGACAAACTGACACTGGAGGTAGACGGACTTAAAGTGCATCAAATAAGCCTAACATGCCCATAGAAAAGTGTTATGAGTACTGAGTTAGACCAGCTTTAGTGATTTTTGAAAAAATAATCACTTTTTGATGGTTTTTGTATCAGAGAGCGATTAATATGCAATTAATTAAAATGAAAAGTGCGCTAACGGCTTCGTCGATAGTTACTTATGATGTAGCGAAAATTATTAGTTCATGATTAAAATATAAATGGCACTAAGCTACTTTCCCAATTATGAAATGTTTCATTGTTTACAGGCTTTTTACACCGGAGAAAGTGAAACGGAAAAGCGAAGATTCAAATACCGTATGTCCTCATGATGGTAGCTGTACGAAGTTCGTGGCAAAGGTAAATTAATATAGATATACATACAAACATACATATCCGTCACACCTCTCTCTCATTGGGATAGGCAGAGACCACTTCCTTCCACTTGCTACGATCCGTACTTCTTTCGCTTCATCCATATTCAAATTAATATAATATATAACGAACGATAGATGAGGATATGCATGTATTCGTGAAAACAAACAACTTTTACTATAGGACGAAGCCCGAAATCATAAAAAAATGTTCCCCCATATTATCAGCTGATGCATTTTGTATAGGGAGTGCAAACATTTTTGAATGATTTCGAACTTGGCCCCATAGTAAAAGTTGTTTGTTATCACTATGACATACATACACATCCTTTTCTATTGTTCACTAATTTAAAGTCACCCTGTATGTAATAAATGTAAATTTATTACATACATTAACTTGGTTATAATATAAATCAAAATGTTTAAATCCATTCCGATAAAAATATATCAAAATTATAAACAATCGAATGCTATCTTAATTTAATTTAAAAATAGAAAAAGAAATTGTTTATGAAATGCTTTATCTTTTGTTTTTGTCTTTGCAACGAATTATCTAATCGATCGAAAGTGACTTGTTTATTACGTTATTATTTTGTTGTAACGATTTGTTTTCTTTGTTCTGTATTTAGATATTGATCGCTTTAGAAAAGTAATATACAAGGCAAATGCTTTTATTGAAATACTTAGGTATAAAAAATACTTTATCCATAGCCAATTCATAGTAATACCAGTTCTTATTCTACCACCACTAATTTCCACTTTCCACTAATAGGTTTACTCATGAACCGGTGTCCGGTTGTCATGACGACGTATTGTTTTCCCTCCTGACGGACCACCCGGACACGTCTCGGGCAAGGTCCGGATCTGTGTAGATAGACCTTTAGTCTTTTATCTAATTTATACGTAGATAACTAACTGTTTGTTTCGCCTAAACAATAAAAAAAAATATTCATTGCACTTCCACAAAGATACTCCACAAAGTCATTTTATTCGTTTCAGGGTACCGCAACATATTTCAGTATCGGACTAGCAATTTCCATGGCTCGTTTGATACTCCCAAAGATCAAAACACCGATGAAGGCCATCTCGGCTATTAGAAGTAAACATTTCAAGCTGGCGTTCTTCTTCGGCACCTATATCGGTATTTACAGAGTACGATTTTTGTATTGATGATTTTAAACATATTATTATTATGAAATCAAAGAAGTTATTAAACATATGAAAATAACAAGTATCCACGCGTGTACACGATAAGAAAATACACTGGGGCTACGCAAGAATTCGTGTCGTAACTAGAAAATAACTACGTACTTTCCCCAGCAGCGGTGCACGAAAAAAAACTTGTCTGCGCAAGACACAAGGATGCGGAGAACGTTGTTGAGGAGCGTTGGCTTTCCGCGTGTAGAAAAGACAAAATTCTTGTCGCGTACACGAAAATTTTGTCCTGTCTGCCGTAAACACGAAAAATTTCTTATCGTGTACATGCGCTGTAAGCAGATTTGTAATTCTATGTTCCTTTACTACTTATAACCAGTGCGATTTAACTGTGTACTTGGCTGGGAAGTAACAACTGCGCGAGAAGTGCACAGTTAAGTCGCACGTTACACATTATGTATTCACTTTCAGGCTGTGATTTGCTACTTGTGCCGTAAGCAAGGCGTAGACTCTGCATTGTATGCTTTGCCAGCTGGTTATTTAGCTGGATTGTCATCTCTTTTCAATCCTAGTCTTGGATTCTCTATAGCGTCGTTGACTGCGGCATTTAAGGTATGTATATTTTTAGATATTTTTGCAAATAGATAAACGTACGAAATCGGTTGTCTCCGGTTCAATTATTGTTTGAAAACTTGACTATATGACCTAAGAGGGCGGCCGTATACGGATTTCATCAAGCAGTGGAAACACGACTGCTTGAAGCCGTGATCGTGCGTTGAACTATAGATATTCATTCATTGCCATACACGTGACTGCTCGCTTACTGTATATGACCAGTGAATTTTATTTTAATTTTGTATAAGAAGACTTGACCCATTAGTTTCAAATCATAACCTCAAAATCAAAACGTACGGACCTAGATTCAGTTTAGTATTTGTTGTATACTTACTATGTAACAAATAATTAGTTAGGTGACCTAAAAATTGTGTTTTACATTTTATTAAGAAGAAACAACTCAATTTTGTTTTATTACTTCAGTTAAATTAATGGTGATCATACAAAACTTAATCATAACCTTCAATACTCTTTATATCACTTTTTGTTAAACAATTAATGTTCTAGGTACATTTAAAATTTAATTTCCCATTCATTCAACAGCTCTATTCAACGATATTGTACGAGAAGAAGTTACTGCCAACCAGTGTACCTTTACCAGAATTGCTGTACTGCTTCTGTCAAGGTCTTCTCTTCCACGCGAGATTTCTTCATGCTGATGTTTGTCCAAGCTATGTCTTCAACTTGATGGGAACTGTTAGTAATAGAGTGTAAGTTTTGTTTATCTTTATCTTTCCTTTTATTTTGTTGCTAGCTTAGCATACACTCCGTGACAAGACGTTGTCATGGGTTTGTCACGCTTACGTCTCTTTCCATAGTTTTAAATGTGATAAGGACAGCATGACGTGAGATAATTGTCGCGGCACGTATGCTAAGCCTCCAAGTTTCTGTTTGAAGAATTTATTACATCATCAATATCATCACCTCAGTCTATAGCTGCCAATTGCTCATGGCAATTGCAATAGCCAATTGCTCATGCCAATAGCTCTCTATGGCGACCGATTCATTGCCACCTGCGTTTAACAAAACCTCACCACTTTTTCGCGAATTTCTTTTCATTGTTATCTATTTTTCCCCCTTTTTTTTCCTAACACGAATAATAGACAAGTAGGTACTGTCTTTATCAAGCTGATGGAGAGTGTTGTAGAACTAGGAACTAGTGATAGAGCGCGCCGCCATTTTGACATTTTGGTCTAAATACCACGTTAAAATAAACCTGAGCCAAGATTCTAAATTGAGCGAGAACGTCAATCATTGAGTACATCTCAAACTATTCTAATGGCAAAGCAATGCTGCTCAAAACATACTTAACTATTTTGAATAGTATAGCTTTGCCATAAGGGATATGATCAATCAAACTTTAGAGACCCCGCAGAACACAGACTGTCGGTCGATAGTTTAGTCAGGTTGGCCTGCTAGTAAAAATTGTCACAAATGCCAATCGTAATAGTATGCGCCCTTGAATACATCGAGCTTAATCTGCCAGCAGAAAGTCTGTGATTTGCAGATCTGCGGGGCTCTTATTGTCAAACTATATTAACAGCCAAATTTTAAAGGTGGTCCATTACTCCATATTGTGCTAGATTTAACAGAATTTCTTTTCTTTTCAGGTCGGAAGTGTTATACGACAACTTATTGAAAGAGGTATCCAAATTGTCTTAACTATGTAGTTAAAATGGTTAATATTTTTATTTAGAACAAAGATTTTGATGGTGACTGATTTTTAGCTTTACATATTTTTATTGTTTGTTAAATATTTAATTAATAAACAGGTATTTTTATGGAAAATAGTTTTTTTGCTTTCATCTGTACCACAGATTACTAAATAGTTCTATGTAACCAGTACATTGTAAAAGAGTGCCAGTAAAAAGCAATCAATGTCTATATGAAATCAAGAGGAAAAGTTTTCGTACGAATAGAATCCTATAGTACTAATGTTACTTACACTTAAATAATCAATGTCTTTGTTGATGGATGTGAGGATATTTGTAAACTTTCACACAAAAACCACTCAACAGATTTTGCAATAGCATTAGCTGGCACATCAGAATAACACATAGGTTATTTATTACTTTAAGATATGGTGTAATGTAAGTTTTCTAGATATGACGATAAATGCGTATTAAGGCGCAGGTAGTCATTAGTTTTAAATTAAACAAAACCCTTAATTGCATACTGAACAGTTTATTTGTAATCGTTATGATGGCTATGATGTTTTTTATGTTTTCTATGCTTTCCTGATCGTCCTGCCGGTTTTTTTGTTTGTTCTTCTGGATTGGCATTATTCGCTGCTGTATTTTCAGTAGGAGCTGGCTGATTTTTAGTAACTACATTACTATCAGTGTTGCCGCCAGTAAATGGCTTTCCATCACCCGTTACGGTAACGCCATCACCAGTCGGTGAAGGGCCACGACTTTTGGTTGAAGGATCAGTTATCCCGTATTTTTTATAATCCGGATTTACTATTATTACTTTCTTAACTATCTTGTCATCAAACCGTGCCGATCTGAGTGGTGTATTACCGAATCTGCATACTTGGTCACACTGTGAAGAAAAAAATAGGTAATTAAAAAAATCGACGTCTATTTATCCTAAGCGCCCTCCCACCCTATGCGGCCAGCCAGAATGCGGTCAGCTGTCCGGTTAACTGCAGTATTAGCCGCAGCCGAATCACAGTGCGGATAAAAACTAATTAATCGTACAAATTTATGATTGCCGGCCGGCTGACCGCATAGTGCGGGTTACCCTAACTTTTTCTTTACATAGGAACAGTTTATGTTAAAATTTAGTCCTCTGACTATATTAATATAAGCTTTCTTTCAATGATATTTTACCAAAGAATTCTCATCTACACTAATAACTGTTCAGCCAAATAATACACAGCACTTAATAGGTCGTTATCTTGTCGCTAAGTTATAGTACTCTGCATCATTTGAAGTTCATCCAGAGGCATTTGCTGAGCAAAGACCTACCCCGCATCTTTCTATCTTCCCCTATCCTAAGCGGCAATCAGCCTATTAATCGATATCCAGGAGAGTCCCAATAGCAACCTTTCATCATTCATCATCATCATTTTAGCCTATAATTGCACACTGCTGAGTATATGCATCTTCAATGATTCTCGAGCGCTATCGGTTCATTGCCATCTGCATCCAACAAGACCTCGAGGTGCAGCAACAGTTACCTAATAAGCATAAGGTGCTGTTTTATGTTCTTTTTGCTTTTGTACATTCTGAAATTTATCTTGGGAATAAATTACTTTCTTACTTACCTGTTCCATATTATAAAAGTTATTTTTATTTCCACCACAGCCGGAAAAAATTGCCTTTTTACAAGTTTTCCACAGTCGATCATAGTAGTATCTGTTTTCGGCTCCAAAACACCATCCGTAGTCGAATGACAATTCGCAGAACCTTGGTCGATGTGGTCCTGGAAAATTTGTGCTGTCAGCATTTCTTAGTGATTTTAAGCTACGTACACAAATGCGACATGACGGTTTCTTGAGAAATATCATTTAAGGAAAGGTTGAGGGGAAGAGAGGCAGAGGAAGACCGCGACGTACCTACTTCACTCAAGTGAAAGAGAAAGTGAACGTCATGTCGTATCAGGAGGTCAAGGCACTGGCAGAGGATAGGTCTAAATGGCGAATGCTCCACCGACAAGAGTCTAACTCTTAAGTAAAATGACTTAGTGTCTATAGATTCCCACTGCTGAGCATCTTCTTCTTCTTCTTCCTCGGTCCCTCATTGATGAGGGTCGCGACCACATATGTCATTTTTCCAGTTGGAGCGGTCGTATGCTGTGTGCACCGCCCGCTGTATGCCACCACCCACCTTCGCAATAGGAATGATGACTACATTCAAAAATTCAAAAAATAATTAGTCCCTCTTTTAGGCTATTAAAAAATATTTGAAACACATATTTTACCTGATCAAATGCATAAATAAATACAAAGATACAGGGCATCAAAGTTCCGGAGTCACGTCACTCCTATGTAAAAATCGTACTAAGGCGTGACGTCACGAGCAACTTTAATCCAGCGTATCTTTGTAATTTTTAGAATGTTGCTTCTTATATTCTTGTTTGTGTCTGTACCTTATATCTTTTGTGCAATAAAGAATATTTGTATTGTATTGTTGTAAAAAATACGTATCGAATATTTTAAAATAATCTATGTGATGGATTTTTTTTTTATCATCATGCCTATTATACAAACGTCAATTAAATGGTTTACTAAAAAAAAATGGTGTGTTTTGGACCGTAGCAAGTGAAGGGAAGTGGTCACTGCCTACCCTGATGTTAGAGTCGTAAAAAGCTTACCGTCTCGCCAGCCAGATTTAGATAAACAAGTATTGGTACATGCTTCTTCAGTATCAAATCTATTCCCGTTTCCCTGACATCCACCCCAGGTAAAGACTCTACAAGTTAAAGTCCCGGGATCAAAGAAATACATTCTAATATTGGACCTGCATGGCCCTTTCTCTGGTATCAAGAGGCAGGTTTTTGATATAACTGAAAAATGGTATAAATTATAACTGACACAGGTATAAAAAACAGAAAGGGGGTATCAAACCGCAACATAGCGATAATCCTAATGAAACTGAACCACTTTCCCTAAGGAACATGGGTCGTAACTCAAAAAACAATTTGGGTCGCTCATACTTACTCGATCAGCTGATCGGACATTTTGTATGAAGAGGCGAATTTTTTTTCCAGTTACGTGCGACCCATGTTCCTTGGGGAAAGTTGTTCAGTTTCATGAGGATTATCGCTATCTTGCGGCTTGATACCTCTTTCTATTACACCCTGTATAAAGAATTATAACCGCCCGGGAATTTGTACGCATATTTTTAGCGTCTTATCTTAAGAAACATACACAATATCTAAAAATAATATAGCTTATGCATTCTTCTGAGGTATTAGCTACAATTTTACCAAATTTCATTAAAATCTATTTAGTAGTTTTTGCGTGAAGGAGTAACAAACACCATCCATCCATCCATCTATCAGCACAAACATTGACATTTATAATATTTGTAGGATTTACTTTGAGGTGAATGTGTAGTCCTTCTTGTAAGTACCGTGGGTTCCATGACATTGTATCTTTTCATAGTTCTTTGCGACGATACTAGAATTAGAGTTTTGAATAATACAAATACGTAAAATAAAAGTAACATTTTGATTTTTTTTCTGAATCAATTTTTTTATAACCACTACATTTGATTTTTTTTTACACAAAAGTGTTGCAAAGTAAATCGATATTTTATCGTTGGATTTTTATGACTTTTATCTAAAAGTGAATATTATATTTTACATTATTACATACCCAACATTCACTACACTTTATAAAGGTTAATTTATTCATCATTTATTATTTTGTGTCTGGATCAAATCGGGGACTGGTCAACTCAAGAGTACCCTAATCCGATGTGCATGTATGAAGCAATTGATGAATGTAGACGAAAAAAAAGGGGTGCGTTTGGATTGTAGCAAGTGGAGCGAAGTGGTTTATGCTTACCCCGATGAGAAAGAGGCGTGATACATATTATGAATGCTTTGATTCATCGAATACTTAGGCTCGGCGCAAACGAGCCACCGAATACAGCCACCGGTGGCCAGCAACAGCGACCTAACACGCTTTTTCATATGAATTGTATGGCGGCGCCGCACATGTATAGCCGGTGGCGGCGACTCACTACAGTAGTACTCGGTCGCTTACTTGCACGCTCGCTCGAAACTTGCTCGCTTCTGACATTGTGGCGGTAGCGCGCGACAGTGACAGTCAGTGGCCCGTTTACGCCGTCACTTAAGGTTATCTACATCCGGGCCGTGCCCAGGACGTGTCCGGGCCGTGGCTCGTCAGGAGGGAAAACAATACCTCGTCATTATCATTACCTCGTAGACAGACCATTCTAAAGCCGGTTTTTAGCAAAATATTTCTGTTAAATTGTTTTGCAAATGACAACTAACAGAGTTTCTTTGAAATCCTTACATAAATTAAGACATCCTAGACAAAATACTAACGAACTCCCAAACTCTGTGCAAATGAGACAGGGCCGTCGTTGCCAAAACTAACTATTTAGTTTCAAAGACGTGTTTTAATATGAATTTTTTTTAAAAAGTAAGTTACAAGCCACAGAAGTCAGTCTAAGAGGAGATGGCACGACGGTCCGGATGCATACTTTGGAAACTGGGGCCCAAGTCTGCTAATTTAAAATAGCCTCAGTTGTATGTCGGCAGAGTGTAATGCCATTTTTGACATATTTGGTATCCTGCTAAATAATGGCTTACATTGATTGCGACCAAATCTGTCAAAAAATGACACTCTGTCGGCACACAATAACAAAATTACCCTTTCTAGCCGTGACAGTTCCATACATTAGAACTGAGAGGTACGCACGCATACGTCTACGCATACGCATCCGGTGTGTTTTGGCCTTAAACTATGAAGATAACTTTAAGTTTATAGTATAAGGTGTAGTGAGGCTGCGAAAAAGACATAACAACAAACACGCGCCTAAATCCGTATCTGCGTCCCAAACCAAGAAATTCACGGCCTCGCCAAGTCGCGCTCAACGCGAAATCTTAACGAGTTGCTAGCTTCTATTCTATTCTACAGCGTTTTTCTCACACCAAACTCGATTACCATATGTATCCGTAGTATGAAATTCAGAACAGGTTTCGCGCCCGAGATACATTTGCATTGTTAATTGTGAATTCCAATGTTAGTGGAAACTTTGGCTACGTACGTATGTACTTTGAGGCGTTGCACAGATGTTTTAATCAAGTATTTCGAGTTTCTGCTGGTGCGGTGTGAAGAAATTATTGTTTTCTGAATTTGAATTAAGAAATTTTGCAGCTGGTGAGTTTTAATTGAACAATATTTCGTTGATTTGGCAAAATATATTAATGTGTGTGTGTAGTCAGTTTGTGTATATAATATATAAAGTGTGTGTATGTGTCAGTTTTACTTCGACAATATCACAGATTACTAAACAATATCAAGAAACTAAAGTTGGTAATTGGTACTGAATAGGTAGGTAGTTAAGTATCTACCTATATTAAAATAATGACCATCACCATATATAGCCACTACGATTTGCCGATTTAATCCTCCAACGCATTCGGATTTTTATTTCATACTTACGTCAAATCTCGAAGACGTTTCAATTAGCTAATTTGTAATAAGATTCTTGTGTAAAGTAAAATAGAGTTTTTAATTTGTTTATTTATTCATTGCTCCATGAAAAACTTTATTCATGACCTACGAAATAAATATTTCTTAATTGATTTATCGCAATTACGCCTTTATTATATCAAAACGAATATTTTCAATGAAGAAACATTTTTAATACATAACGTAAAACTTGCCAACGATTTACTTATAAGACATAAAAATCTTAGTAACCAAGGAAACTATCTGTTGCCCAGATGTAGCCCGATTTAGCCAGTCAAGTGAAAGAATTGGCACTATTGACATCTTATTTACTGTGAGATATTCTGGGAACTCTACTTCTTAGGTATTCCCTAGGTATAAAGTTTATTTACCACAGGAGGTACTTGTGAGGAAAATGTAATTAATTCGTTTTGTTTATAACTTTATCGAGGTTATTTGAAAGGGTGAAAAATTTATTATATAACCGAGTTTTTACCCGACTTCGGTGAAGCCAAAAAGTAGGGTAAGGTTTTTTTTTAAGTTGTTATAAAAATAAGTGATTTTTAAAAGGATTTTTTTTCTGTGAAAAATACCATAGTATAAAGTATTTGGTTTTATCGATATCATCAACAGAAAGTCTGAATATTTGTAAATAGATTCAAGGCACATTTAAGAAATCAAATAAACACAGCAAACATTACATCACTCTGTATTTAATCTCCAAGAAACCCAGTTTAAAACTCTCACTCTGAAAGGCAATGAAAAACAATAGGTAAGGAACACACTGGCCTAGATTGAGACTAAAATTCTTAGCTAAGCTGCTGCTGCACAATATGCTGAGGAAACCCGCGGGAACAAACTATGCGGCGACGGGAAGAAGCCTTGAATAAGTGCCGCAGACTACTCCCATACAGAGATTGCTTGCATTTTATTCAAAGACTACAGGCTGCCTGCGACTTTGCACTCATTTATCATCGTATCTTGGAAAAAAATTACGATAACTCAAAATTATAAAGCCTATATATTATTCTGATATATAAGCTACAATAATGCCAAATTTCATTTAAATCAGCTAGCTTAGCATACACTCCGTGACGAAACGTTGTCATGCGTTTGTCACGCTTACGTCTCTATCTATAGTTTTAATGTGATAAGGACAGCATGACGTAAGATAATTGTCACGGCACGCCGTGCTAAGCCCCCAGACAGTGGTTTTTGCGTGAAAGAGTAAACATCCATCCATCCATCATCGGCACAAACATTGACGTTTATAATATTAGTAGGAAGGAAGTAAGATTGCTCGAATTTTATAAAGATGCTCGAGTTGTGAGTTCGCTTTACTCCAGCTCTATTCAAAGGAGCTAGTGTTAAGCTGTTTTGAAGTTGCACAAAGTCACCGGTTTATTCCGGTTAAATTCGGTTTTCGTCAGTTTGCTGTTTTCTTGATATGAATCTGGGATGTAAACACATTTTTGGCGCAGTAAAGTGAAGGTAAGGGAGGAATGTGGAGGAAAGTGGTCTTAGTCTACCCCCAATGGGAGAAAGACGTGACAGATGTATGCATGTATGTGAAGTGAAGGAATTCTCGTATATTATGGTATCTATACACATATATATATATAGGCCTTACGTCTATTGCAGACGATTCATGGTGCAAGCCTGTTACAATGCCTTTGGTGGCTGAACAATCCTATGCGAGAGCGACAAGTTTTACCGCAGACCTGACAAGAGAAGTTTGCAACAGATGGAATTGTGTCGCCTTGTCGACGTCTTTGTCTCTTGTCAGATAGAGCCGCGAACCAAGTCTCATCATATATCTTGCGTTCCCCCATAACGCGTTTGCGCCACTCCGTCCGCTTGTCCGCAAGAGTCTCCCAGCTTCGGTGGTCTATTTTTATTTTTTATCTATACACAAAGGCCTGCATAACCCGCCGGGCTAGGCCTGCGGCTTTAGACAGCTGCCTTTTATGTGACGTAAAGCCTGAGCATGAGCCGCTTAGCCAACGGCTCTGGCATATAGATACCATTTAGGCAACCTCTACATTAGGTGTGCACGTTTCTCGAGAATATGAGCGATCGCCGCATGCGCTGTGCAAACAGCGACAACACACTGCTGTGCGTCACCTGTTGACATCTTAAAATGATCTTTGAACCATCATAAATCCACCAACAACTCTTCCGATCGTTTTCTTCATTTTGTCTGTCTAAGTAAATGTGGGCCCGAGTCTGCTAATTTAAAAAACTGTCTCAGTTGTTTGACTATTGATTTGATCGCAAAGAATACCAAATGTCTCAAAAAAAAACGCCATTGACTCTCAACAGTCACACAACTGAGACAGTTTTTAAAATTAGCAGACTCAAATTATTTTTAAAAAATATATATATTAATTTGAACCGCTTCCCGGTCTTTGAGTAGGATTAAATTTTGCACACGCTCTGAGTTCTAATGACAGTACAATATTAAGGTACTTTCGAACTGATCTGATAATAGAGCATGTTTAGTGCGAGCTAAAGCGTGTTTTAGTTTTTTTTAAATACCTATTATTTTTTAAATTAGCAGACTTGGGCCCTAGATAAGTTCTCTGTAATTTGAAACTACTCTATCAAGCCAGTAGGGTGCCGTACTGTGACTATGTTTGTTCATTAGAGGTTTTAATTTGATTTTTCTAGCGCGTTCTAATTGCAACCGCTTATTTTCTGCTCATTTACGAGCGGCGTCGGGTAAGACAATTAGTCTGAGCTATTTATTTCTTGAATGCTAGGAATTTTTCATTTTCTACCTGTAGCTTAAAATTTGTATTTATACCACCTTCTTGTAAAAATGAATTTATATTTCAGATCCTCGTTGTTCGTCGATTATCCACAACCTACCTTTTATATCTTTTTTATGGTTGTCTACCTACACAGATCCGGGCCGTGCCCAGGACGTGTCCGGGCCGTGGTCCGTCAGGAGAGGGAAAACAATACGTCGTCATGACAACGTGTATTATGAATGAATCCATAGAAAATGTATGGAATGAAATTTTTTCCCTGACTCGTCCCGGACACAGCCCGGACACGTTGTCTTGACGACGTATTGTTGTCCCTCCTGACTGGCTGCGGCCCGGACATGTCCCGGGCACGACCCGGATATGTGTAGGTAGATAGACATTTACAATCGCAGCGGAATTCATCTAGCGGTGCCCTTTTACGATACCGCAGCGGTAATGTGCTACGGGCGTCAACTGTTAATCTCAACGTTTAAATTACGCTTGTCAAAGTCTTTATTTTCATACTGACTGATTTGTAGGTATAGACAGACCAACACTCAAAGGTTTCACAGATAACTTGGTACCTATTCAACTATTAGTAACTATTCAGTTGAAAAATTTTGACAGTGATTATAAAGGAATAGACGATTAATTTCTCCAAGATGAGAATTATATTAATGTCTAAAACGCCTCGAATGTCTCGATCTTTTGGCTTTATGATGACGATGATGGCCTCTTTTTCTTGAAAATATAATATTTATTTTCTTTTCTTTGTCTTTATCGGTGTCGTTCTTTGTTTTGTTCCACTTAAAGTCATGTTGATAGCTACTATCAAAGCTTTCATATCCTGGTGGGTCAACAAGGACAACTCTTTCGTGGGTATCATTGTCAGGTCTCTCAGATATTAAAGGTTTATTGCCAAATCGACATACCTGATCACACTGAAAACAAACTTGCTTATTTTTTTAGCTTATATTATTAATTTTAATTTACATAAATACTCTTTGAGTATAGAATATATAAGGAGATGCCATACCGTCTGGATCTGCGTGCCTGGTCTGGCGCAAAATGGCTACTTTTTTATATGGAATTTCTTATCGTTTGACAGGTCACCTACCAAGAAAACTATGAAAAACTGTCATAAACTCATTTGTATATGAAAAAAAATGGGGCAACTCCTTATATTATATTCTATACACACCACTCTAGTTTGACTTGAGTATGGGCATTTCTGTCTCTAGTATAAATGTATTGAAAAATATATAAGTAGGTATGTAAAGATATTACTATCTATATAAGCTTACCTGAATCTGGGTGCTTTTGTATTTACTATGTATGTATTTAAAAAAATATACCTACCTATGTTTAAGTATGTAACAGTTATGAGCTCAATTTTTACTAGATGGCGCTCTATACTCAATCCTAAGATGATACAGACTTTATATTAGTCTTTACCTATGAAATTGCCGTTTTGTATGAAAAAATTCAAACGATTTTTTTCATGTAATTTTTATTTGTATGTGAAGTAATTACTCATACAATCAATGCATCTTTGCCAACGCAGTGGCAGTTTATTAATGCCCTTCTTAAAGAAATCAGCTGGACGAGAGGCAACCAATTCTTCAAAGGCGTTTTGAACTGCCTCTTGGTTATTGAATTTTTTTCCAGTCAAGAAGTTATTCAAATTCTGGAAAAAGTAGTAGTCTGTAGGGGCAAGGTCCGGTGAGTACGGTGGATGAGGGAGAGCTACCAACTCCAGTTCTTGCAACTTGGAGACCGTCATTTGTGCGGTATGAGGTCGCGCGTTGTCGTGCAGGAGCAGCGGAGACGAGCGATTGACCAATGCTGGTCGGAGACGTGCCAGCTTCTCCATCATTGTGTTCAATTCTTCACAGTACACATCTGCAGTAATACTCTCCCCATTTGGTAAGAAGCTGTGATGAATCACATCGGTGCTAGACCACCAAACAGTAACCATCACCTTTTTAGGGGTAAGTTTTCTTTTAGGGCATTGTTTAGGTGCTGAACCAGGATCCAACCAACTTGCTGAGCGCTTACGGTTATCAAACAGAATCCATTTTTCATCACAGGTGACAATGCGGTTCAAAATTCCTTCATTTGTGTGTTTGTTGAGCAATGCACGGCACGTCTCGACGCGTACTTGGCGCTGGCGATCATTGAGTTCGTGGGGCACCCATTTGTCAAGCTTTATTACCTTGCCAATTTGACGCAAATGGACCAATATTGTTTTGATGCTAACGTCGAAAGCTGCTGCTAATTCAGCCGTAGATTGAGTATCATCAGCTTCCACGATCGCCTTCAATTCGTCTGCATCGACCAAAGTCTTCGGACGACCGCGGGGTTCATTTTTCAGGTCGAAATTTCCAGAACGGAAGCGAGCAAACCAATAACTAGTGGCTCGTTGGTTTGTAGTGTTAGCTCCGTACACGTCGTTGATGTTGCGAGCCGCTTGTGCGGCGTTGCTGCCACGACGGAACTCATATTCCGTAATTACTCGAATTTTTAACGTATCCATGTTGACGAAAATGATTGAAATGCAATGAAAATGTAACACTAACCAATAAACAAATGACTGTTTTTGAAAAAGAAATTCCATATTTTTAAAATGAAATTAATTTGAAATTAGAATTCTTAGCTAAACAAAAAATATTTTTAATTGAAATGGCCAGTACTGTAAAACGGCAATTTCATAGGTAAAGACCTATTATTTGGGTATAGCTACTTGATAGCTACTCGTAAGACCCAGTACACACAGTGAAACGCAAATGCAACGCAACTGAAACTGCTAGTTACTTTTGAGTTGCATCGCAGTTTCTGCTATGGACTTCCTTAGAAAACCACACACGACGCATTTGCGTTTCACCGTGTGTTTTGGCGCTAACAGTGCTGTAATAGCACTTACTATGCTACAATGAAATTGAAGATTTTTACCTGTTCAATGTTATAAAAATTATTCTTGTTGCCACCACAGCCAGAATATATGGTCTTTTTACAGGATTTGTATAGTCTATCGTAGTAGTATCTTACTTCAGCGCCAATACACCACCCAAATTCGAATGATAAACCACAATATCTTGGTCGGCCGGGTTCTGTGATAAAAAACCAATATTTTCGACTTTAAACCACATTCAAAAGTCAATACAAAAATTGGTTGATCCAATCAAGGATATGGGGGTCGGTGGTCGGTTTGTAATAAAAAAATAATAAAAAAAGGCCTTTTACTTCATTTCTAGTAAAACCAGATTGACAAATAATAAACAGAACCTAGATAAACTATACAAAAAAATAATTACCTATATTAAAAATTAATATTAAGAAAAAAGTAAAATAAAATAAAAAATATTATAATATTTTTGACATCCGTTTCGTAGCAAGTAGACGTATGTGGTCTCTGCCTACCCCGATTGGAATTGTATTTTTTTACTTACTATCATGCCGCCATCCAGTTTGAGAGAGACAACTCTTGTAGCAAGTGTCAAACGTTTCAAATCTGTTACCGTTGCCTTGGCAACCACCCCATAAAAAAGTAGAACAAGTATTTTCTTCTACGTCAAAGTAATGCATAGTAATATTGCCTCTGCAGGGCCCTTCGTCCGGTTCTAGAAGGCAGGATTTTGCAATAACTGCAAAATGTAATACATTAATTAATTAATTTTTAAATTTCGGGAAATATTGGGACGGTAAAGCCAAAACGAACGCATCTTGATCTAATTGGTGACTTGATAAGGGACGGCCAATTCAGGAGTACTTAGAGTGCTTTTCATGAAATAGTTCCTAAGCCATCATGTTGGCAGCATTGAAAATTTGTATGACTGCCAATTATCCCTCATTGTGTTTCGCAGTAAAAATTTTCAATGCTGCCAACATGGCGGCATAGGAACTATTTCATGAAACACACTCTATCATAAACTGACATGCATTTAAGAGGCGACTGATGAATGTGGATGAAGCGAAGAAAGTGTAATTTGGACCGTAGCAAGTGGAGGGCAGTGGGTCTCTGTCTACCCCGATGAGAGAGAGATGTAATAGATAATGTACCTAAATCTAATCTAATCTAGCCACTTGTATACCACTGCTGGGCCTTTCTCCTCATCCGCCACGAATTTCTGCCCCAAGCTTCCTCCGCCCAGGTACTCAAGAAGGTGTCCAGCTCGTGCCACCACACTTTCCTTGGGCTACCGCCACGGCGTTTGGCAGTTGGTAGCCATTGGGCAGCTTAATGCTATCTACACACCAAAGCCGCCAGGCTAGGCCGTCGGCCTTTCGCCATACGAATGGCAGCTGTCAATGCCGGCGGCTTTGGTGTGTAGACAGCATTATGTATGTCAAACTAAAACAGCGTAGTACTTACTATGACGAGAATGTGTTGTAGTCCTCACAGGTAAGGTAGTTGTAATTGTTCTGTATCTCTTCATGGTTCTTTTTGGTGAAATTTCTATACTTTTTAAGTATAACAAAACGAAAAACAATATTAATTTCATGTTTTCTTTATTTAAAATGCTTTAGGTATAGGTTATGGTGACGATTGTTCGTTTATATTTAAAAAAAGAATT
Organism: Anarsia innoxiella; assembly: GCA_947563765.1. Lineage (NCBI taxonomy): Eukaryota > Metazoa > Arthropoda > Insecta > Lepidoptera > Gelechiidae > Anarsia > Anarsia innoxiella. The sequence continues at coordinate 1,943,265 of OX387402.1, forward strand.
GTAGTATTTGTAGAATGTTGTAAAAATATACCTATACCTAATGTTGAAATATTCACAAACGTGATTTTGTTTTTATAGTTTCGTAGCAGTTTTATTGCTTTACATACTTGTTTAAAATGAACGAGATGAAATTACAGGTTGCTACTGGTTATTATTCATCATTCATCATCATCAATAGGCATGATGACAAAAATTTTTTTTAGTCCATCACATAGATTATTTTAAAATATTCGACACGTATTTTTTTTTTTTCTCTTAAACGAAAAATGACAAAGATACACTGGATTAAAGTTGTTCGTGACGTTACTTCTCATTAGGATTTTAACGTAGGAGTGACGCCAATACCCCCTACTCCGTAACTTTGATGTTCTGTATCTTTGTATTTATTTGTGTCTTTGATCTGGTAAAAAACGTGTTTCAAATATTTTTTAATTGCCTAAAAGACGGACTTATTATTTTTTGAATTTTTGAATGTAGTCATCATCCCTATTATTTAAGAGCCACGCTCTTGTCAGTTGGAGCTTCTTCCATTCCATACTGTCCTTCACTTTCCTCTTGACTTCTTGATACGACGTAACTTCTTTCTTTCACTTGCTTCGTATCTACGAGGCCTTCCTCAGTTTCTTTTTCCTTCTACTAATTACATTAATAAATAAAAATTGGTTTACGGACGTGGAGAAGGAGGAGAGAAGCCTTTGCACAGCAGTTGGGCACTGAGCTAGATACAATGAGGAAGGAATATAAGGAGTGGCCCCATTTTTTTTTCATATACAAATGTGTTTATGACAGCGTGCCAAGGTTGCGCCAAGTTTTTTATAGTTTTCTTTGTAGATGACCTGTCAAACGATAAGAAATTCCATACAAAAAGGTAGCCATTTTGCGACAGACCAGGCACGCAGATACAGACGGTATGGCTCCTCCTTCAAAGGCTAGATACGATAAGATTACGGTCAGTAGTTCGACGTGACAACGTACAACACGCAACTGAACTGAACCGATCGCTCGTGCCAATCATAAGTATCTCTCGTTCGTGCCGCGCTCTAGCTTGCGATACAGGATAATAAGCGTAATGGAACAATGAAGCCATTTTTTTCATGCATGCTGCCCGTAAGATCGAGTTAATACTGGTCTCACACGAGGGCAGAACAGTGAGGCAGAACAGCGGGCAGCACAGTACTGCTACTGTTTAAACGCACAGAATTTGTCAAGGCAGTTGGAGACAGACTATTTTGTGCATTTAAACAGTAGCAGTACTGTGCTGCCCACTGTTCTGTCTCACTGTTCTGCCCTCGTATGAAACAGACATATTAGATGTTGTCACGTCAAAAATAATACAATCTCATCCGTGTATCCGAAAGTTTATTCTTATTTTTTATATATTTACAAGAAATTACGCTTATTTAATCAAAATTACCATAGCTAGCTAATTTCGGTGTAGTGCTTAAGCGATATATCTACAATTTTGGAAATAATTTACACAAAATTTTCTATGTGTACAGTGTCATAAATAATATTAATTAATGTTACAAGTACCTAGTAACAATTTTCAAAATTCACGTCGAGATACAAAACAGATACTATCACATTAGATAAGTAGTGCATACGTAGTAAAAGTCCTGTACTTTTACAAATCATAATTTTTACTAAATCATAAAAGAATATATTTAACAAAAAAGAACCTGAATTCTTAGCTATTCTCGCAACCACTAGTTCAGCGCGTACCAACTAGATGGCGCTACAGGTATTCAAAATGTTTTCAGCGCATTGCAAAATATTTTGTAGCCAAAATATAAGGACATGTTTATACCAAATAATAGTATTACACGTAAACCATAAAACTTTAACCAATTTGTACATAGGCTTGTGACCTTTTATCTAAAAAATGGAAGATACTGCTTCATGCATCGATTCAGATGTTTCAGAGTAAAGAATCCGGTACATATACAGAGTGTAACAGAAAGGGTATATAAAGCCGAAACACAGCGATAGTCCTCATGAAACTGAACAACTTTCCTTAAGGAACATGAGTCGTAGCTCGAAAAAAAAAAAATTCGCCTCCCCATACAAAATGCCCGATTAGCTGATCGAGTAAGCAAGGGCGATCCAAAAATTTTTTTCGAGTTACAACCCATGTTCCTTGGGGAAAGTTGTTCAGTTTCATGAGGACTATCGCTGTGTTTCGGCTTTATATATCCTTTCTGTTACACCCTGTATAGTTGCTAGTCAATTCCTGCAGTTTGAAATCACTGCACTTTGAAACTCAATTTTTAAAACGCATGGCTACTAACAGATGGTTATTCAAAAGTTAGGATGGACCCGCCGGTCTAGGTTTCGTCCGCCGGCTTTTGACAGCTGCCATTCGTATATAACATAACACCACCGGCATGATTGTTTAAGCCGCCGGGCTTTGATGTGTAGATATCATTAGCTAGTGGTTTTAGTTCAACTTCATGTGTGTGAATCTTCAATATCTTATTACTATCAACTTACGATTATTCACTGAATTGTCATTGCGCTAAACCCTTAACTATGTCATAGGTATTTAAATTAGCTAAGCTTCTGTACAAACAAAAGTGCCTTAAAGTGTATTATTTTAAATAAAATGTTTATTTAATTGCAGTCCATATCTAAGGTTGGTTTTAGCTTTGTTGCCTTTATTTTTTATCAATTACCTAAATTTAAAAAAAAATTGGTAAGTACGGAAAAGAGGTCAGATCCCTGAGCTTCTCATAAAACTTGTTGTTGACATGACAAAATAAAAAGGTAATTTTTGGTTACGTTTTCAGAAATTTAATAAAAAAGGTTTTTAATCATTCCATCACACTGGCCAGAAGTTGCCGGAGATAGGGAAAGATGGAAGAATGTGGGGGATACCTTTGTCCAGCAATAAGATATGACAGTCTAAGAAAGTACCCGTTTTATCACCTACCTACAGATAAAAATTAACTGACAGATAAACCTATGTCTATTTCACAAAACATGACGATTTAGACAGACACAGGTATAAAATATCTGTCAGATAAATTGAATCTGTAGATGGTGCGCTTATAATTAAATCAACACTTAAAATATGGTCAGCAATTAAACAAACACTTTATCTAACAAATCCTTTGGTTTAAAATTTGCAAATATAAAAAATCTTAACCTCTACATTTTACAATCCACCACCTCCTAATAAAGACATGACGGCCTCATTAGAGGGCTCATCATAAAATGGTCCATCGTAAGTGAATTCTTCGTTGAAGAGAGTATCTTGACCCATCACGACCATTGGAAGTAGGAACACGAGAAATAATAGGAGCCAACTGCTGAGACACCTTGATGCGTTACCGTTGAGAGTTACTGGAATCAGAAATGGGTTTCATATAAATATTGAAAGTGAAATGATGCTGAATGATGAATATGATCTTATCTTCTGTGTACCACTGCAAGCCAAAGGCCTCTCTCTTCTTTCTCCACGATTCTCTATCCTGAGCCACCTCTGCCCAGACATCCATGAAGGTGTCCAGCTAATCTCGCCACCTTTTTCGTGGTGTTGATGAAATGCGTTTTTCATTCCAACTTCAAGCCACAACCGCACTTAAACGCTTTCCCCGTTATTATAAAACGAGTTTTAATAAATTCTAGTACTAATGCAGTTTTTTGACGTTTTGTATATAACCGCAACGTCATTTATCTGGGTTAGTTCTAGAACCATCTATAAAACTCGTTTTGTAATAACGGGGTTTCGGTTTAAATAATTTAAAAACTCACTTCTCTCAGGTCTTGGATCAGTCTCAGGGGTGAAGAAATCCAAGTTAGCTGATCTCTTGTACACCTCGAAGACTGTAGCGTAACAGGCTACCCTCAATCTTCCACCGGGGAACAAATCTGGTGTGACCTTCAGTTCGGCATTCACTGTAGTCCATTGGAACCCGTTCTCGTATGGATGAAGACTTGTCTCTGATGAGCGGAGCTAAAATTTGAAAACGGAATTTTTTTAAGAATTTCCATAAATTACTATCTTAAGATTAAAAGCCAGTTGCAAAAAGGCCTATAAAATTAATTAGGTATAATAGTTTACGTATATTTATATTATTGGGTTGTAAATACAAAAAGAGATTAATGCTATCTACACACCAAAGCCGCCGGCATGCCGCCGGGCTAGGCCGTCGGCTTTACGTCATACGAATGGCAGCTGTCAAAAAAGCCGGCGGCTTTTGTGTGTAGATACCATAAGATGTTAGAATCAATATTAATGTGTAAGTTTGGAAACTTCGAAATAAAATATGTTTTTTACTAAAAGTACATACATATTACATATGATGTACACAAACAGACTCATTAATCTGTACATCACATATAGTAAAGCAGTAGAGGGAATCTAACTTACAACCTATGGCCTGACAGACAGGGTCACTGCCAACAACGCCGACTAGGTATTTCCTGTAGGTTTTTGGAGCGCGGTATTAACAAACGTTAAATCGCTAATGCGTAATGCTATCTACATACCAAAGCCGCCGGCTTGCTGCCGGGCTAGACTGGCGGCTTTACGTCATACGAATGGCAGCTGTCAAAAAGCCGGCGGCTTACCGGCGGCTTGCCGGCGTATTTGGTGTAGACAGCATAAGATTTTTTTATAATTACCGGTAGCTCATTAATGAATATGGTGAGGTTAGCCGCAGGTTTTGCGGGTGAAGACGTGCAGTTCGCTTGCAACACTTCCCCTGGCTGGTAGCGGTCTTTGTCTGCCTTCAACACTGGGTCTTTTGCTGGCAACACTGGAATTTAAAAAATAAAATTTAATGTTTTTTAATAAAATGTTTGGTTTCAATTAAACTTCAGATTCTTATCTTAACTACAGGATTAAAATTAAATACATATTTAGCAAATGTTATGTAAATAGTCGTATAATATTAAAAAAAAACACACAAATAAAATAAAACCGCTTTGCTTGTTTATAATAAACTGTTTTTTTAATAAAAGTTTGCAACCACACAATAAGTTAAATTAATCAAACAATAAACATAAGTACCTAAAATATACGAAAATCTTTTATTTTATTACCTACATTTTATGACGTACACTTTTTCGCGGAAAAAAGGAGTTAGAATCAAGCCAAATTGTCATCATTTGTAATCAACAATGACTCGCAACAAAACAAATGCGACATGAAACAAAAGAAAAGCGAAGAATTTCACTTGAACAAATTGTATTTTTTTTTTCAAATATTCATAGGTCGGTAAAAAATATTTAGGAAACTGAGTTGTATAGGTACTCACGTAGATGACGTGTCAAGTTAATTCTTGCAAGGAATACATTTCCATGATTGCATGATTGTGCAAATAATATAGGGTAATAACTGATAGGTATTAAGAAATATAGCAGTTGAAACTGAAAAATATTCGGAACTTTTGGAAACTAGAAAAATATGATATGTAGAGTTTATGCTAGTATATTAGCTAATTGAACATTTCGTTTGCCTTTTTTTACTCTATTATGGTATCTACACACCAAAGTCGCCGGCTTTTTTGACAGCTGCCATTCGTATGACGTAAAGCCGCCGACCTAGCCCGGCGGCATGCCGGCGGCTTTGGTGTGTAGATAGCATTATGGGAAGCCGTTGGATGTGGGCAGCACAAGACCGGTTGTTGTGGCGATCCTAGGGAGGCTTTTGTCCAGCAGTGGACGTCTATAAGCTGACACAACAACAACCCTACTATGGCGAAGCCAAAAGAAAGGCATACGACCACGGCCTCTGAGCATCGCTACGTCTATGCATCAATGGGATAGGTAAGAAGGCAAGAATCATTTCTTGTTTCTCAATTTTAGGACCGTAGTTTTTCCAAAGGAGGGTTTTAGTTTGAAGAGCAACCTCACAGAGTTTCTCGCTAGGTTCTTCTCTGGGGGAAACTGCACCTTGCGAATCTAGCGCTAGCTTTAAAAAAAATTACCTTTATAATAATGTAACGGTTTCAAGAGCATTTTTTGTGCCTATGAAATAAATATATTTTTGACTTTGACTTTGACTTTGAAGGTTTCATTTTTATTTTATACTAGAGGCTGCCCGCGACTTCGTACGCATTTATCGTCATATCTTTGAAAAAACACAAAATATCTTCAAATAATATAGCCTATCTGTTATTCTGATGTCCAAGCTAAGTTATTGTGAAATTTCGTTAAAATCTGATCAGTGGCATTTACGTGATGAAGTAACAAATATCCATCCATCCATCGGCACAAACATAGACATTTATAAAATTATTAGGCTTAGGATTCAGTGTAAAAAGTGCCTAGTTACACAAGTTATTTTCAGTATAAATGCCTGCCTGTATACCCGTTTTTTCTATACCGAACATAATAAAATTAATTTAAGTGAAATCACGTAGGTACTTGACAACGGAAATATATCATCCACTTTCCATATTAATGCTTGAATATTTTAGGATGTAAATTCTGTGTAATGGTGTTCCTGAATTTATTGTTTGTGAAAATACGACATATTATCATGTCACTAATATAAATGTGGAAGTTAGTTTTTGCGTATAGAATATATAAGGAGGAGCCATACCGTCTGGATCCGCGTGCCTGGTGTGGCGCAAAATGGCTACCTTTTTGTATGGTATTTCTTATCGTTTGACAGGTCATCTGCCAGGAAAACTATGGAAAACTTGGCGCAATCTGGCACGCTGTCATAAACTCATTTGTATATGAAAAAAAAATGGGGCATCTCCTTATATTTCTTCCTAATTGAAGTTAGTGTGTGTGACATTACACAATGAGGCAAAAAATATTGTGAAAGAAAACTTTATTTACTTACAATACTCGTAAATAAGAAGAGTAGGTATTTACTTAATATTATAACATCAAAAGAAACTTTTATTGTTTGTCCTTATCAGCCTATGTTGTCCCACAGCTGGGCAAAAGCCTCTCCCATGCTTCTTCACATATTTATATTATGGGTGGCGGTTTGGGACAACATAGGCTAAAAAAATCCTTATCAGCCCTTAACGTCCCCACTAAAGGGACACGAGCCTACTGTCATACGAGAGTGATTAGGCCGTAATCCACTACGCTGGCCTAGTGTTCAAAGTCGTTTTTTTTATCAATTTAAATTAGGATATTTTGAATATTTATAAAAAATACATTAACAAATAACGTTCAGGAAATCGCGTAAAATTAAACGTGGGTTATTAAATATCAAAGAACATGAGGTTTCCCATCAAATTACGCCCAAAACGTAATTAAAAGAGTCCTATTACTTATAAACATAATTAAACAACACGAAAACAAAACCTTTTTAAAGCATACTCAATAAAAAGTTAAAAGAAAAACGTCTAAAATGAAGGGTCAAAAGCGAAAACTTTACAAAAAGGTTACAAAAAGGAGATTGAATAACTTTTCGGGATTGTTATCAGGTTTTTTTTTATTCTGTGAATGTAAATATGTATAGGACGACCGGATGACAGGCTATTAGGTATTTGATTTTGTAAAAAATAATTCATTCATGAAATAATGTTACAGTGCTACAAGGATCTTTTGGCACGTGGCGGAAATCGGAACTAACGATATCATCTTGTAAATTGTCATTATTTTGAGTTATTTGATACCACACAGACGCCCTCCTGACAATGTCACTCAAGTGCCAATAGATCCTTGTAGAGTGCATTTCACGAAAGAAGTCGTTAAGTCCCCCGGATATTTTTGGAACTAAATTTGCCAGGTCCATTTTCCCTATTTTCTGACCTTGTCCCCGATAGTAGGTAGAAAACCCCTTACTTATCTCAATAAAAATACATTTTTTACATAACAGAAATATAGCTAAGTAGACATTTTTATCAAAATATATACCAACCTACTCATGGAATGACCAGAACAGTCGAAATATGCAGGAAATAATATTATTATTTAATAAATTACAAATTAAATAAAAATAATATAGGTAGATGTTGTACTCATAAATGGCAACATTGTCAATTTTGACACGATAAACAGCGCCGCGGCTAGGGGACTTCTTTCGTGAAATGGACTCTAGCCACTCATTTAAACGTCAATGTTTATGACGATATGCGATGAATGAATTTGAAGACGTTTGTTAATCTTTCACGCAAATGATAGCCTGCACATTAGAATAACATTATTATAATTTGAATGCAATCGGTTCTACCGCAAATCACTAATAGTTAATTAATACTAATAATACAATACTAATACATTAATTAACTAATAATTAATTAGTTATAGGTAGGTACGTTCATTGAAATTATTTTTCTAAATTCGTCGAATTAAATTTGTGGTGTAACAAATGTCTATTTTATGTGATGTATGGGCAGAAGCAGCTCAGGATAGACAATTGTGAAGAAAGAAGAGACAGACCATTGCCCAGCAGTGGGGTACTGACGGCAATAGAAAAGAAGAGACAAGTCGTTGCTCAGCAGTGGGACACTGTCGGTAGTGGGACACTGACAAGATACGGTAATGTATATTTTCTAGAAAAAAACACCCGCATACGAACCTCCTCCTTTTCTTCTCTTTGATGGCTTTCAGTTTGAAGTCGATTAAAAATGACAATAAAGGGCTATCCACACATTTCCGGGTCAGGGCTATCCGTATTCAGAGTTGGCCGTTTCAGTATTAGACGCCTGACACGGAGCTGTGTGAACAAGTTCATACAAATTGTACGTGACTGATTTTTGCCTTGTTTCGTCTGAGACGTGCTTCCGGTAATGTGTGGTTAGCCCTTAAATGTGTACAAAATCACTGAAGACTATTAAAATAACTCTTACCAACAACGTCCATGTGCTTAAAAGCGATGGAGGTTGCGAACGAGGGTGCATCAGCCGTGACCTCACAGCTGTAGTTACCGGCCATGTTCAGATCTAGCTTGCGAAGGTACACTGAGGATCCGTTTGATTTGTTACCCTGGAAATTGGAGAAGATACACGTTATTACATACATACATATCCATAATGCTTCGTTAGTAACTATTGTCCGTTCCCTATTCTATCTATCTTTTTGCTCTACTGGACATAGAAATAGTTATCTATCTTAGAATAGTTCGTCCCTTTAAACCTATCAGTGTCAAAAAAATTATGGGATGCTTTTGAGGAGGTGCCACATTTTTTTTTCAGATACAAACGAGTTTATGACAGCGTGCCAAGGTTGGCGCAAGTTTTCCATAGTTTTTTTGGTAGATGACCTGTCAAAGGATAAGAAATTCCATACAAAAAGGTATCCATTTAAGCCAGACCAGGCACGCAGATCCAGACGGTATGGCACCTCCTTATATATTCTATACTTAATGCTTTTGATGGATAGATCAGAAGTGACAGCTACGTGACATCCGTGACATGCCGATCACGGACAGCTATCTGTCTTTGAATAATGCGGTAGTAATCTGTAGTAATGCATTCCTCTCATCGAGGTTGGCAAAGGCCACTTCTCTCCACTTGCTACGATTCTACCTTCGCTTCAAGCACATTCATCAGTCGCCTCACACATGTATGTTGGTTTAGGGTGTTGTCGACTTGGCCTTTTTTCCCAGATTTAATCGGAATACGTTCGCCACGTTTGTCACTAACTCTAGGTATTTCAAATAGCTATAAATAATAGATAATGCTGATTATTTGTGCTTCTATCGATATCAGTATCATATTTAAGTGGAGCATCCGCCATTTAGGCCTTTCTTCTGCTACCTAAGTATATAAATTTTCCAAAGAAGTATAGATATAGGTAGTTTGAGAGTTTTAATAAGTAAATAATTATGTAATAAATTGACACAAAAATGATATTATTATGTTTAAGTGACAGGACTATTAAACAAAATTAAGATACACTTGAAACAATACAAACAAAGCATCTCAAAACATAAAATTCCAAAAAAAAAAAAACAATTAGACAACTCAACATTTTTCCGTTGCCACAAACGGTTAAAAATGTTCATAAAAACCGGAATATTCTGGTTATTTCCAGTTGTGTGGCGGCTACTGTCGGTATGATTGACATTTGTAAAGTGACCGTTGAAACGGTTTTGGCATTCTCGCCGCTTCTACCCTTTGATGTAGATGGAAAGGTATTTCGTAATTTTCAACACTTTCTATACGGGGTGTAACAGAAGTAACAGAAGTTACGACCCATGTTCCTAGGAGAAAGTTGTTCACTTTTATGAGGACTATCGCTGTGTTTCAGCTTTATACCCCTTTCTGTAACACCCTGTATAACGTGTCTATACAGGCCACCTGCCAGATAGACCGACGATCTTCTTGTTGGTTGCAGGCAGGTGGCAATGAACTGGTCGCGTTGAAAAATCATTGGATAAGCCTATACTCAAAAGTGGGTAGCTATAGGCTGAAATAATGATATGCGTCACACAGTAGGTACAGTCAGCGTCATAAGTCGATTAACACATTCAGATTTTCAAAAGTCTTATACACCACTATTCGACGTAAAACCTTACTCATTTCGCTTATTTTGAACCTTATTGGATGTTCATTTAACTCTGGAGTATTTTTGCTAAGCGATTTTCGTCTAGTAATGGTGTATTTTACTTTTGAAAATCTGAATGTGTTCATCGACTTATGATGCTGACCGTACATAGACGCAATCCCCTTTATTAAAAAACCCCCTTATTACAAAACGAGGTTTAAAGATAGTCCGACGTTAGTTCGTTTAGTTTGACGTGTTGTCCATAGCCGAATATTAGCCAAATTCGTAAGTTTAGCCGAGTTCGTTTAGTTTGACGTTTTGTCCATAGCCGAAACGTCAAAAAAAACGAACTAACGTCGGACTATCTATAAACCTCGTTTTATAATAAGGGGGATAGAGTTTTAAAGATACTTAGTTCCAGGACTACTGTAATTTTTTTAACGTTTTGTCCTTAACCGAAATGTCAAAAAATGACATTAGTCCTAGGGGTACAAGATTGACGACTTAGTTTTTGCAATGGTCAGGTCACCATGCCGCCGGCTTGCTACTCAAAGGGTCCTAGGTTCGAAACCCTGTGCATTTAATTAAACGTCGAAGTATGTGATGAACATGATTAAACTATAGGTACTTTGTGGTTTGTAGTCAACTTTTGAAGAATACATACAAAAATAATCAAACAATATTATTTTAACAATTTCGCGTTGCCCTTTTGAAATATTGTAATTAATATCAATTTACATGTCAAATAGATTTACGTAGGCTTAGTTATTCGCGTTCTATCCAAATAGAGGTAGATAGAAATACTTTATTGTACACAAAGAGATACAGAAAAAACTAAAAACTATAATATTGTGCAATTTGAATTATGATAATCAAAACTCAAAATGGTTTACGAGATAAAATACACTCCTAATTTAAAAAAAGAAAAATCTCCTTAACAAATAACCGAGCATTACATCAAAAATGTAATCTAAGTGCAGACATTTAGTAAAACGCCTAGTCACTCTACTAAATAACCGCTTTTCTCATCTCATCTCATCAGCGACGTAATATCTGCTACTTTTGTCATGCAAAGTTACTTCTAAAACCTTTTTGAGGTTGCAAAGAAGGATTTGAGATGACTATATCTAGTTTGAAGGCAAACATATTGCTAAATAAATATATTCAACATGACATAAGTTCGATTTTCACACAAAATATACCTATCTTTGTTTTGAGTTTGCGTGTTTCTATGTACCTACGTATTTATAAAATGATGAGAGTATATTTGTCAGATCCTAATTTGACAAAAAATTTTTTTTAGTCCATCGCATAGATTATTTTAAATTATCCGACACATATTTAGTTACGACCCATTTTCCTTGGGGAAAGTTTTTTTTATTTTCACGGGGACTATCGCTGTGCTTCGGCGTTATACCCCCTTTCTGTTACACCCAGTTTAACCTAGCTTATATTTATTTTATATCAAAATTCCAATAATATTTAATTTTGATAATTAATGCATTTGTTATTGCACCATGTTAATTTCATAATATTGAAAATAATTAATAATACATTTCATAATTACAAATATTCATTTGAAAATAAATGTATCCAAAACAAATTACATATTGAACAAACAAATGAAATGACTTATATTGAAACTCTATTTAACCATATTGCATTTCACCAACGTGGATTACTAACAACAAAATATTAATGACTTGCCAGTTGGCGTGATTGGTACATATTGACAACGAATTTGTACGAAATATCATTAAGATTATCACTTCATTAAAACTATATATCTGACACTTTCACTGTCAAAAATAAGAAGAAGACAACACGATGTTCAACTGGGTTAAATCCTACTTAATTTTATAAATGTCAATGTTTGTGCTGATATGGATATTTGTTTCACTTTCACGTAAAAACTACGTAACAGATTTTGATGAAACTTGGCAATATTGTAGCTTAAACATCGGAATAGTACATAGGCTATATAATTTTAAGATATCATGTTTCTTCATGATTATGATGATAATTCATGCGTTCGAAGTTGCTTTTCAAGATTCGTATTTACAGTGAGAGTGACAGTGGGTACATCAGAATTTAAAAAATACTTTTTAGGGTTCCGTACCCAAAGGGTGAAAACGGGACCCTATTACTGAGACTTGGCTGTCCGTCTGTCCGTCTGTCCGTCTGTCCGTCTGTCCGTCTGTCCGTCTGTCCGTCTGTCCGTCTGTCCGTCTGTCCGTCTGTCCGTCTGTCCGTCTGTCCGTCTGTCCGTCTGTCCGTCTGTCCGTCTGTCCGTCTGTCCGTCTGTCCGTCTGTCCGTCTGTCCGTCTGTCCGTCTGTCCGTCTGGCCGTCTGTCCGTCTGTCCGTCTGTCCGTCTGTCCGTCTGTCCGTCTGTCCGTCTGTCCGTCTGTCCGTCTGTCCGTCTGTCCGTCTGTCCGTCTGTCCGTCTGTCCGTCTGTCCGTCTGTCCGTCTGTCCGTCTGTCCGTCTGTCCGTCTGTCCGTCTGTCCGTCTGTCCGTCTGTCCGTCTGTCCGTCTGTCCGTCTGTCCGTCTGTCCGTCTGGCCGTCTGTCCGTCTGTCCGTCTGTCCGTCTGTCCGTCTGTCCGTCTGTCCGTCTGTCCGTCTGTCCGTCTGTCCGTCTGTCCGTCTGTCCGTCTGTCCGTCTGTCCGTCTGTCCGTCTGTCCGTCTGTCCGTCTGTCCGTCTGTCCGTCTGTCCGTCTGTCCGTCTGTCCGTCTGTCTGTCTGCCCGTCCGTCCATCCGTCCGTTCGTCCGTCACCATGTATCTCATGAATAGTTATAGCTTGAGCGTTGCGAGTCCGGCTCGCACTTGGCTGATTTTTTAAAAGCAGTCGAGTTTTGTTTTAATATATAAATTAGGTTATTAACTTACGTCAACGTAAATCCCAGGAATGGGAAAGCTTCTCGTCACGGGATCTTCAATGGGTGTGTATCGATAAAACTCGTGATTGCCTCTGTAGTATTTAACTGAGTATAGCGGCGCTCCTTGCATGTCCCAGGAACAAATGAACGCAGCTGTACCCCCCCTTATGACTGTAGGGGGTTGGATTCGCAGTTTGACACCTCTTAGACTGGTTACTCCTGAAAAAGATGTGAAAGGGCAGTTCAAATTAAATTGGTTTTAAACTAGTTTTATATTTTGAACAAAATACAGATGGTGTGTTAAAGCCACTTTGCTCTCTATCCTTATAACATGTCTGTCACATGTTTAATGATCTTCGGGACAAAACATCTATCAAATGGGCTTTAACAGCGAGAAACAACATCGCAGAAGACCTAGGCAAAGATGGCGAAACGACCTCGACTATTTCAGCAGGTATATTGCCAAATATGAATGTCAATTTTTTATTAGTAGAATATGTTAAAATTCTTTTACACTCTTAAAAATTGACAATATTGTAATTTATTATTTTATTTATTTTATTAATATATTGTAAATATTTTATGTGTTTTTTTGAGCATATGGCAAAAAATGCGTACCTACTATGGCGCTAAAGGCTAAAAGTTATAATTTATTGTATGTATGAGTATAAGGATATAAAAGATACGAAAGAAGGAACTAACGAAATGCGGGCGATCGTGTTTAGATAAAACCAAGTTCAAGGCCAAGCCAAACAACATTTGCTATAAATCAGTCTAAAAAAAGCCTAAAGGTTCCTAGATAGCCACAGACCTAAAAGGAAGCATTAAGATTTATTACGAGCAATAAATTCCCAACCGATACCCCGCACTGTTAATTTTTCACTAGAAAAAAATGCATTAAAGCAGATCCCAGTATTTCCATCGATAAACGAGATTTGATCATGAGTAATGTTGGTGAACAATGACCGCGATCAAAATTTTCAGTACTTTTCGTCCCATTTTTTGCGAATACATTTATCTATCTATCATTTTTTCGGTGTAGCAATGTGACATCAATCATAAATTTTATTTTATAAGCTGTGGTTTGTGATTGGCAGGTTGTCAGAGATAAGAGTTTTGAAAAAGTGTTTTAAATTACGGAATTTTGATAGATGTTTATACTGGCTTTCCCGTCGAGTATAGAATATAGATGCCGTACTGCGTGCCTGGTCTGGCGCAACATGCTACCTTTTTGTATGGAATTTTTTATCGTTTTACAGGTCGTCTACCAAGAAAACTATGAAAAACTTGCGCCAACCTTGGCACGCTGTCACAAACTCATTTGTTTAAGAAAAAAAAATGGGGCAACTCCTTATATATTCTACACTCAAAGGGCTTTTCAATATTAAAGACATAATTCTATTGCCATCGTTTAGAAAAGAGTTTCTTTCAAAAAATATGACAGTACTGTAGCAAACCTCATCATCATCATAATATTTGAGTTTCTTTTGTCGGTGGACTTCTCGCCATTCTGTTCTATTCTCTTCCATCCGTTTGAGCAATAATTATAGCAGTAGGTACAGTCAGCATCAAAAGTCGATGAACACATTCAAATTTTCAAAAGTAATATACCTACACAATTATTAGACATAAAACCTTACTTATTTTCTTTATTTTGAACCTTATTGGATGGTCATTAAACCTTAAAGTATCTTTTGCTAAGCTATTTCGTCTAATAACGGTGTATTTTACTTTTGAAAATTTGAATGTGTTCATCGACTTATGATGCTGACCGTACATGTAGTGAAACCCTGGTATATAAGATTGCTTTAGTTTTATGTCTAGTGATCTCATTTGTACATACATACATACATACATACATACATACATACACACATATACACACACACACACACACACACACACACACACACACACACACACACACACACATACATACATACATACATACATACATACATACATACATACATACATACATACATACATACATACATACATACATACATACATACATACATACATACATACATACATACATACATACATACATATCCGTCATGCCTCTCTGACATTGGGGTAGGCAGAGACCACTTCCTTCCACTTGCTACGATCCAAACACACCTCTGTCGCCTCACCTCTTTTTTTTCCTCTTTCATTGGTAAGACAGCGAATATTGAAAATAACGAAGGTTAAAGAACTATTTATAAAGCATTTCAAAGAATATCATAACTTTATCCGACTAATTTTATAAATGTCAACGTTTGTGCCGATGGATAAATGTTTGTTACTTCATCACGCAAAAACTACTGGACAGATTTTGATGAAACTTGGCAATATTGTAGCTCGAATATCAGAATAACACATAGGCTATATTATTTTGTTATATTTTGATTATTTTCCAAAATATGACGATAAATGCGCACGAAGTCGCTGGCAGTCACTAGTTTAGTCATAAATGCGTTAAGTGCAATAAACTAGATATTAAGTTAGTTTAAGATGCATCTACACTGAAGTTTCCTTTTGTGAAGCTATAAATAAAATAATAAATAATTTCTTTTAGAAAATATGCTTTACCTTTTGTATAACTTCTCTTTTTTTTCTGTCTCTATGTACCATCATATTACAATAAACTGTTAAATAAATAATAAACAAATTAATGAAATACTATGAATACTAATTAAATATACATTTGTTATCAGAACCAATACGCTTAGTAAAGACTTACTTACATAGCTATCTTTATTAAAACTAAACTATAAGAAGCTTAAAGAAGCTGTAAGAAGGTAGAGGTCGCGCCACGTAAAAAGGACTTCAGAAACAAACGAAAATCACGTGTTCGCGCATGGGTACACTTACGCTCGAAAGTACTAAGGCTATTTATCGTTTCATTCTTGTAAGAGACTTTCGCACGCGGTTACGTTTGTTGACTTATAGACTATACGTAGGGGATGATGATTCTGATTCCAAAGGTTATGAAAGTGACAACAACGATGATAATAAAATGGCCACTTCTGGCATCAACACCGCGTCCTCATCTGGTTTTCGCGCCACCCATGAAGACTTAATGGAAGAACAATATATTTTTTTTTAATTTTCGATTTTATTTTTAAATACACATTTTACACTAAATCCAAAATTGATTGGTAGTTGTGTAGTTTTTTTTTTATTTATATTCCACCTTACTAATACTACTAATAATATTTTTCTTTCTTTTGTGCGTAAAACCATGACTGTAATTAAACATTTTTGTGCGCGATGGTATTTTAAAATAAAACAAATGTTAAACGTCAGACTCAAAAATCGTCTAATGCGCAGCTGTCAGCTAGGGTTCATCGTGGCGCGACCAATATCAAAGAAAATAAAATAATTCATGAAAGAGAAATAGTTCAAAAGAAAACAGATAATATTGTTAAGACGACTAGAAAAGATTTAATACCATGTTTTTGACAGAAAATATTAGTTTTTCATAATATTGCTTCAAGAAAATTGTCTTTGCCGAGTAAAGAATCTGCCCGCGACTTCGTTCCTACGTATTTATCGTCATATCTTAGTGGTCTTTTGCGTAATGTAGACGTACACGTCGACGTGACGCGTAGCCCGGTGTCACATCGGATTACACCGTCACTACGCGCGTGGCTACGCCGCCGCCGTGCTTACGTCTACGTTACGCATACGCATCCGGTGTGTTTCTTAAAACTAACATGTACCTACCTACATAGGCATAAATTACATAATAGAATAACAAAACTAACACTGAAAATACGTCGTCACTTAACAATTCAACGTATTCTAGAATCTCGTTACAGAATTTTGCTTTCATGCTCCAGCCAATTTAAAATGACCTCTGACAGTTTGTAATGAATATAACCACTTTACTGTAAGACCCCATTAAATACAAATCACGGCCGGTTGAATGAAAATAGAGATGATGACTACATTCAAAAATTTAAAAAATAATTAGTCTGTCTTTTAGGTTATTAACAAATATTTGAAACACATTTTTTACCTAATCAAATACATGAATAAACACAAAGATACCGAGCATCAAAGTTACGGAGTGGGGGGTATTGACGGCACTCCTAGGTAAAAATCATACATAGGCGTGACGTCAAGAGCAACTTTAACCCAGTCTATCTTTGTCATTTTTAGTTTAAGAGAAAAAAGAAAAAATACGTGTCAAATATTTTAAAATAATGTATGCGATGGACTAAAAATTGTCTGGCCTCAGGTCTGTCACACAGGTATCGCTATACGGAGTCGAAATAAGCCGATTGCCTCTTTTCAAAGATCGATGTGAAATATTGCCCTTTTCTGGGGTCCAAATCTGCTAATTCACAATAATCTCAGTTGTGTATCGGCAGAGTGTCAATGTAATTTTTTGGCAAATTTGATCGCATTCAGCGTAAGCCATTTTTTAGCAGAATACCAAATGTGTCAAAAATGCCATTGACACTGTTTAGGCAGCTTGTATTGTGTAGTTGAAGGGACGAAGAATATGGAGGGAAACTGCACTTAATTATAGTTTGAATTCACTATATTGGTACGGTAAAAATATTACAATAGAGAACACTGTAGGTCGGTCGGATCCAAGTTTGTAAGTAAGTTATTTGAAGTACCTATGAAACAGGAAGCTTTCCATAGACAAAATTATAGATAAACCAAACTTTATCTTTGTTGGTGTTGTCAACAGACACTCTGCCGACACACAACTGAGGCAATTTTATAACAGACTTGGGCCCCATTGTGCTGTCACAGACCATTCTATTCTAGTCTAGATTTAGTCCTCATTCTCACATAGACTACGCTAGTTAGATAGAACGCAGAGACACTATAAGGATCTCTCGAGTACGTAATTAGTGCGTTCTCGTGTTTTACGAAAACAGTTTGATTGTGCAGTTTGTTATGTGTTCATCTAATGAGTGTTTAATTAGTTTATTTATTTAGTTCCTAGTCATTTATTATTTATTTCATACACCATGGGTACACATGGGTAACATGGGTAACATGGGTAACATGGGTAACATGGGTAACATAGGTACACATGGGTAACATGGGTCGAAACACAAAAAAATTTTTTGAGTCGCCCATACTTACTCGATTAGCTGATCGGACATTTTGTATGGGGAAGCGATTTTTTTTTTTTTGAATTCCCACCCATGTTCCTTTGGGAAAGTTGTTCAGTTTCATGAGCACTATCGCTGTGTTTTGACATTATACACCCTTTCTGTTACACCCTGTGTACTACAAAATTATTTTAAGTAGATAAGTACTTACGTATCAGCCTAATAAGTAACTAAGAACGTAACTTAAGAAATTTCCGTCTGCTTGAACAATATTAACGAGAAAAAGGAAAGGCATTTCTTTCCCAAGTTTTATTTAAGGTCCAATTTTTTTGCAAGAGAACCCTTAAATTTCAATAAGCTGGGCTCACGTAACCTTCAGCCTAAAATTCATCGTAAATTATTCCTAAGTACCGTAGAGATATTTATTTTAATCCCTTCAGAGTTATTAATTTAAATTGTCTTTTTACAGAAAATAATGGGTTTCAAAGTTGAAATACTGTTTTTGTTTCAAATATCGAACTGTTGTTCTTTTGTTTTTGTAGAATTTTTTAGATATAAAAATACATACACACATTAGCTGTCACGCCTCTTTCCCATCGGGGTATGCAGTGATGCTTAGATATAGCTATCACACCTCTCACGAAGTAGGCAGAGACGACTGGCCTCGACTTGCTACGATCCAAGCACACACATCTTTCGCTTCATACAAAATCATCAGTCACCTCATATATGCACGTCGGTTATATTCAGAAGTATTTCAACCTTGTTAATTTAAGTAGTTCAATAATGGTCTAACTACACAGATCCGGGCTCGGGACGTGTCCGGGCCGTGACCCGTCAGGAGGGACAACAACACGTCGTCATGACAACGTGTGTGGACGTATCCATAGAAAATGTATGGAATGATAGACACGTCCCGGATACGGCCCGGACATGTTGTCATGACGACGTATTGTTTTCCCTCCTGACGGACCACGGCCCGGACACGTCCCGGGCTCGGCCCAGATCTGTGTAGATAGACCCTAATACTTTACAAAGTTATATTCTCTAAAATACGCCCCTTTCAATGACATCTTTAAACTAAAATATAAATGAACAATAGTTGAATATAGTAGCCATTGGGTAGCTGTTTTTGCCCATAAGTCTTCTGGCATGCGGCAGACCGCGTAAAAGGTGGCGGGACGAGCTGGACACCTTCTTGGGTACCTGGGCGGAGGAAGCTCGAGACAGAAAGTCTTGGCGTATGAGGAGAGAGGCCTTTGCCCAGCAGTGGGACACCAGTGGCTAAATAAGATAAGATAAGATAAGATAAGTTGAATATATAGTTGAATAGTTGAACCAATAGAATTGGATATCTACTTGAAAAGTGTTTGAGAATGTTAATAGTCTTTTAAAGAAAATATCATTAAGGTTAAAGGTATATTTTAAATGTATGTCAGCGCAGCGTATCGATTTAGTTGCTAGTAATTCTAATTCGAATAGTTAATCGATTTACGAGTTTTTGAACGAAGTGTGAATTTGAAGTTAATTCCTAAGCGTAACACACTAGTGCCAGAGGCTGTCGTCATAATGTGATTGAAGTCGTTGTTTGTGATGTATTCATTGTTTTACCAGAATAAAAATGAGTTGAGCGTTTATATAACCAGCAGAAAGATGTATATGGAAAAGCTATTGCAGGGACTGTAATTTTCAGTGGTTATTGTGTTAATTTGTGTTTGTTAAGATCGGATTCAATATCAATCTCCTTGCCAGCTAACCCACGCCTTACGTCATATTCAAATATTTTCGATGAAGTTTTTGGACAAAAGAAGCCGCCGGAAAGAATGGTGTGTAGACACAATATAATATCAAAAAAACACTAACATAATTCCAATTCAATTGAAATACCCAATTGGTATATAAGATTCGAGCATACAAAACTAACTTCACAAACTGAAAAGGGCTAATCTAGTCCACACCCGATTTCCCAAATGTCAATTCATTTCCATCAAAGACGACCCATGTTCATCTTACATTAAAATGCCTAGCGAATCCACCCCAGGACGCAAGGCTGATCAAAATTCTGTACCCGTAAAATAATATATGACCCCAAAATAGGGATCGCCAACATCTACGAGTAACATTACCATTCCTAACTAGACAAACCCTCAAGAGACTGAAAGGTTGTGAAAAATATTGCTGCTTTCATAGGGTGTTACAAAAAGGCTCTAGGGTTATTGCTAGATAAACTTTTTGGAGGAATGTTAAGGCGCGTATTTATTGGCTGTAATTCTAACTGTAGCATGCACTGTAACATGATAAAGGTCTATCTACACAGATCCGGGCCGTGCCGGGGACGTGTCCGAGCCGTCGCCCGTCAGGAGGGAAAACTATACGTCGTCATGACAACGTGTCCGGGCCGTGTCCAGGACGTGTCAGGGAAAAAATATCATTCCATTTTCTATGGATTCCTTCACACACGTTGTCATGACGACTTATTGATTTCCCTCCTGACTGGCCACGGTCCGGACACGTCCCGGACACGGCCCGCATCTGTGTAGATAAACCTTAAACAAAGTGTACGTGGTTCGCGAGCCTCCGACGAACGAGACACAAACGCGAACGGCTTGCGGCGAGCCGACGATTGTCGGTTTTAGCCGCATATTAAAGGGTAGCTGTAACACGTGTACACACTAGGACATCTTTACTGTATCTTTTCGGTTACACTACCAACCACGCCGACTGTAACTTACAATTTCATAGGTAAAGACATATTATTTGATTGCAAGATTTCTGAATCGACATCTTTAAGTAATTGCAAACTTTGACCTCTAGCTGAATCAATTTATAAAAACATTAATTTAAAATAATTTTGTTATAAATAAAATAAATTTTATTTAAGTAAGTAGCTCTATGCTTACGTTATAAGCTTTTTAATAATCTGTGTCTATGCTTCACTGATACGCGTAGCTGGGAAACATTGTCCAATGTAGTTGCCATTAAACTTTTTTTTTTTTTAATGTTTTGCAAGAGGTTATTGGTTTATCTGATCCCGTTTTCACCCATTGGGCACGGAACCCTAAAAAACGATTTGCTTCATCATAATTGGAGTGAAATTCTGGGCTTCTCTGATCTGTATAACCTACGGATGGGATAGAGACAGACTAGAGAGAGAGACAGACAAGAGAGAAAGAGAGTCCAGATGTTAATTTTTAATAAGGCTCGTTATAAGCTAACACGTCCGAAGTCTTCAACTAATTTGTCTACGATAAGTTTATTCAGTTCTAAGCCTAAGAGGCTGTCATAATTTCCTGAATAATAAAAGAGGGGCGGTAATTAAATGAAGTGAGGCGTTTACTGAATATTTTGTCGTTGATAGACCGGATTAGGTATTCCAGGGACGTAATGTTGTAAAAGGGGCGCAAAATTTTATCATTATTGTTTTTTTTTCGGTTTTCAAATTGGAAGTAGGCAATCTGGTTTATTTTTATGTGGAATCTTTTATAACGAGATATAATCTATTACAATTTCTGCGAAATGGGTTTGCGTTTTAAGGTGCGTATTCATTAATCTGTCATATCCCAGGGGGCCAAGTCTGCTAATTACTAAATGCACCAATAGAATCGCGATAGAAAAGCAAAAGAACATCAGTCGCAAAATTTGACCATTTTAATATACTACTAACGGTTTAAGCGACTGCGATTCTACCAAAGTGCGTTCGGACTGCCTTTGAACTACTTTTGATCTATTTCACTTCAGTCGCAGTTCATAAGTTGGCAAATCGGTATTCTCATCGCTGTTTTTAGATTGGCAACCCGACAAATGTGTGCTGTGCTTTTGCATAGCTTCTGCGATTCGACTGCGATGCGATTGCGTTTGGTAAAACTTTTAGTAGAATACCAAATTTGACACAATATAAATCAATCGCAATCAACTATCAAACGGATCGCAAATGCTTAGCTTAAATTAGCAGACTTGGCCCCCGGAGTCCTAAGACAATAAAAAATCTATTGTGTCTTGTTTAATAATGGGTCAGTAGGAGGTGAGAGGTTAAGGAGTTGTAACCGTTGTAGCAAAGAGATCCTTTGAGGAGGTGCCATACCGTCTGGTTCTGCGTGCGTGGTCTGGCGCAAAATGGCTACCTTTTGGTATGGAATTTTTTATCGTTTGACAGGACATCTACCAAAAAAACTATGAAAAACTTGCGCCAACCTTGGCACGCTGTCATAAACTCATTTGTATATGAAAAAAAAATGTGGCACCTCCTTATCAACGAACGCGACATGAGGGTCTCACAGCGAGCCGACTATTTTCACGCTATTTTCATTTTGCCGCGTTTCAAAGGGTAAGTTTAACATGCGTACACACTAGAACCTCGATATTGTATCTATTCGGTTACACTTTATAGTTACACCTTTGCCAATGAATACGCGGCTTTTATTCATTACAAACAATAAAAATACTCTTTATTGCATGACACAGACATATTCTATACATATCATAGTTCAATATATTCTAGCTATCAGTGTCCCACTGCTGGGCAAAGGCCTCTCTCCAACTTATTCATGATTTTCTATCCTGAGCCGCCTCTACCCAGTCATCCATGAAGGCTTCAAGTTCTACTCGCCACCTTTTTGTGGTCTGCTGCGAGGTCTTTTGGCGGTTGGTTTCCATCGTTGTTATCAGCCCATATAATTCCCCGCCGAGGGGCACGAGCCTACTCTCATACAGAGAGTGATTAGGCCGTAATCCACCATGCTGGTGAAGTGCGGGTTGGCGGATTTCACATACACCTTTGAATTTCTTCTCTGGCGTATGCAGGTTTCCTCACGATGTTTTTCTTCACCGTTAGCAAGTGGTAATCAAATAAATTGATCCATACATGAGAAATAAACTCAGAGGTACGTGCCCACGCCAGGATTCGAACCCGCGCCCTCAAAATTCGAGGCAAGCGTTCTACCAACTGGGCTACCACCGCTTGGTTTCCATTGGGCTGTTGTGATTGCCCAGAGATCGTTCGGCATGCGGTAGACGTCACCAGCCCAATCCCGCTTTAGCTTACATTCTAAAATATAAAATTCTAAAGCGATTCTAAAACTGTTCCACAATAAATTGGCAATCCCCTTCTACCCCAAAAACGTCAATAAGTTACAGTTCCTCGAACACCTATTAAGTGTGACTTTGAGAAGTTGCTGCTTCAAGCCAAGCTGTTTGCTTCCAAGCTAATATATAGCTTGTCCAGCTGACATTAAGAGAAATATGCTTTGTGCTTTACCTATTGTTTAATCCTTTCCTACTCATATTATAATTGTCTATGTTTGTGCCATTGGATGGATGGATGTTTGTTACCCTTT
Organism: Anarsia innoxiella; assembly: GCA_947563765.1. Lineage (NCBI taxonomy): Eukaryota > Metazoa > Arthropoda > Insecta > Lepidoptera > Gelechiidae > Anarsia > Anarsia innoxiella. The sequence goes on from OX387402.1 coordinate 1,966,948, forward strand.
CACGCAAAAACTACTAAATAGATTTTGATGAAATTTGGCAATATTGTAGCTTGCACATCAGAATGATGCTTAAGCTATATTATTTTGAGATGTCGTGATTTTTTCAAGATATGACGATTAATGCGTACAAATCCGCGGGCAGCGTCTAGTGTAATATAATTTTATCTTGAAAATAAGCTATTTTACAGTAAAGACCATTATGATCATTATGACCATTACTTAATTTTAGCAACTAATACGTCTTCCTCTCTCTGTTTGGCGTGCCCTAAAACAGGGCCCTCAACATGTACTGTAAATTATTTTTAAGACCATTGTAACTTTGTGGAAGCGCAATAAATATGATTATGATGAAGGTGGCGGTAAACATTTTGAACAAAGTCATTCACTGACAAAAAAAGACAAATAAAAATATTGCTGGCAAAAATTTTAATCTACTTCAAATAAAATAAGAAACGTGATACGGATATTCGCATCCGCATGATTCGGATATTTTTAGGGTTAAGTATGATTAGAATATCATGACGTTACGAAATCATAGTAGCATATTACTTTATATAGAAGGTAAAGTTATACTACTAACTCATATGGTAGGTAAAGTTATATATGAACCCAATGATTTTTTATAGGTAAAGATATGTTATATGCGCGCACATTTTGAAGACTGTAAATAGACCTATTTAAGACAACTTGTAGCTAGTCTCAGTTAGTCTGAAGACATTTGGGGTATGATTTGAAGTGCTGTCATTAATGTCATTGTAATCATTATTCGGCACAGATTTAAACGCCAATCACTATAAAGGTAACATATCTATACCTATAAAAAATCATTAAATGAACCTATTTGACTAATAATATTATAAATGTCATTGTTTGTACCGATAGATGGATGTACGTGAGAATGTTTGTTATCCTACTTTTTCACGTAAACACTACTAAACGAATTTTAATGAAAATTTACAATATTGTAGTATCATGTCAGAATAACATAGTCTCTTTTATTACAAACTAGCTGTCCCGGCGAACTTTGTTCCTCCTTAGAGAGGGCTTTCCCGGCAATTATTCGAATTTTTCTCACCGTAAAAACCATCCTTGGACTTCAATGAACATTTTAAAAAAAGTATTGATAAAATTGGTCCAGGCGTTGTTGAGTTATGCGCTTACCAACACATTTGGTGATTCATTTTTATATTATAGATAGATATTGTATGTTTATTCCAAGATATGACGATCGTAGGCCGCATCTAGTAAGTACCTACACACTATAACATATTTCTTAATTAACATCTTGTTACTGAAAGTTGAAACAAAAGATATACTTTTAATATTAGAAGACATCTCATTTTGAGCATTTTGACATCGGCATTTGAATCCGTCGATTTGTTTAACAATTTATCTACAACATATGTTGAGTTGTTATAATGTAGAGATATCTCAACATTATTTTTAGTGGAGTGCCGTAAGGCATAAAAATGGTCAAACCTCGGAATCCAGGGCCAGTCAATGAATCTTAATATAAACCTTGAAAATATGTTTTTAATAGTATATAGAATAATGTTAAAAAAAAAAAATTTCCCGCTCTCAATTTTTTTTTTAATTTTTTTTTTTTTTTTTTAGCCTAATTCGTCCCTCTGCTGGGCAAAAGCCACTCCCACGCCTCTCCAAACACTCCTATTATTAGCTGCTTCCCACCAATCGTCCCTAAATGAGCGTAGGTCGTCACTCCATCGTTTTTTGGGCCTAAAATTATTATAAACAATTATAAATTTTTTGGAGTTTTCATTGATTTATATTAGTCAAAAGTCATATTTTAAAAAGAACAACTATTACAAACTTGAAAACTTGATCTTGGATCTTTAGGGAATGCAGGTATACCGATGAAGGTCGGGTTGGAGAAATAGAGGGGATAACAGCAGCTGTTCGGTATTGTTCATGGCGGGCCCCGAACTTCGTACCGCCCAACAGTCAATGAATGTCGTGTTACTTTTTAGCTAAACTAATTTAGGCTTTGATGAACGTAAAACAATGATACAAAATAATACGTATCGGTTTCAGGAGCAGGAATCTCCGCACATCCCAAAAATAGGCCGGCAAACTGACACCGGAGGTAGATGGACTTAAGGTGCACAAATAAGCCTTACATGCCCATAGAAAAGTCTTATGAGTATCGAGTTAAACCAGTTTTAGTGATTTTTGAAAAAAGAACCACTTTTTGATGGTTTTTGTATCAGAGAGCGATTAATATTCAATTAATTAAAAAGAAAAGTACGTTAACGGCTTCTTCGATAGTTACTTATGATATGGCGAAAATAATTCGTTGATGATTAAAGTGGAACATCGACAAATTAACTGTCAAAGTTAACTTTAATTCTCTCCCAAAAACAATAACTCGACTTTGAGCAGCTGCCACGAAAAAAATTTACTCGGTACTTAATGAACAAATGTTTTTAAAAACTGCCTTGTGCTATTCCAAATCCAGAATGGTATAACATGTATTGCAAAAACAACAAATTCGGGGTATTAGACATCGAAGACTTACCTAAGTCGGATTATTTCAAAAACTTAGAAGTTGAGTTAAGGTGGTTAAATTGACAAAATCGAGTAGTTAAGAGAAGTAATCTAGTAGGGCGTTTGTTTTTCAGCCTGACTAAGAAATAGGGAGTGATAAAGGCAAAAACTAAGTCGCTGTTTAAAGCAAAATAGTCTAATGGACCAAAACGGGTAGTATTTGAATGGTGCATCGGTATACCTGCAGTCCCTAAAGATCCAAGATCAAGTTTTCAAGTTTGTAATAGTTGTTCTTTTTAAAATATGACTTTTGACTAATATAAATCAATGAAAACTCCAAAAAATTAATAATTGTTTATAATAATTTTAGGCCCAAAAAACGATGGAGTGACGACCTACGCTCATTTAGGGACGATTGGTGGGAAGCAGCTAATAATAGGAGTGTTTGGAGAGGCGTGGGAGTGGCTTTTGCCCAGCAGTGGGACGAATTAGGCTAAAAAAAAAAAAAAAATATAAAAAAAATTGAGAGCGGGAAAAATTTTTTTATTAACATTATTCTATATACTATTAAAAACATATTTTCAAGGTTTATATTAAGATTCATTGACTGGCCCTGGATTCCGAGGTATAAACCTTACGGCACTCTACTATTTAGATATTGAGGAAAACAAACTAAATAAGCGTAACAAAACAACCTTGCCCAATATTCTTATACAAATCCAATACCGAAACGTAATGTTACACTCATCTAATTTACTCAATTCCCAATAGAATGTTACCTTATTGAACTGAGTATAACTTGAAAATAAATATCTGATATTCTGTTACAATTTTGATATTATTTTGAAGTATTTCTCTGCTTACCCCGATGGGAAAGGGGCGTGATAGATAATATGTATATTTTATGTTTTGCTTAAGCTTAACAATAAGCTAGCTTAGCTTTGGCCTCTGCGTTTGCTAGGGCATGTGCATAGGATGAAATGGAACAAACTGGATTTCCACGGTTTGTTCCGGTTAGTGCTATCGCGAATGCAAAAAAGGACGTTGGTAAGCCACTTACTGATTTTAACTGACAAATTAAGTATATCGTCACTGACGAAAACGTCTTGTTTTATGAAATAGACATATTTATCTGAAAGTGGTGATCCCAGGCTTAGCATACGTGCCGCGTAAGGCTCGACCGAGATCTCGGTCTCGGCATTCTCGGCCAAAAATCCAGCCGAGAATCTCGGTTCGGTTCTCGGCACATCTTGGTCGAGGTTCTCGGCCATGGCCGAGACAAAATTTTGTTTGCTTCAGAATTTTTCACTTCGCGCGGCAACGCGCCGCAGCGCGTTATTTACTAAGTATAATACACAATGCTTAAACCTGCAACAAATAAGTTCTTATCTGCGCCGCCTACTAGCATAGCAAGTGAACAGCTGTTCAGCAAAGCTGGACAATTGCATGACGAGAGGCGACACTCTTTGAAGGGCGCAAATGCCGAAAAATTACTTTTTTATGTTACAATATAATTTTATTCAACTTTGATTATTAAAACTTTATTAAAACAGTTAATTTTATAAACAATATGTAGTGTTTTAATTTTTTTTCCACGCTTCGTCTATTCTCGGTCTCGGTCTCGGCCGAGAACGAAAACCACGTCTCGGTCGGGCCTTAGTGCCGCGACAATTAACTCACGTCATGCTGTCCTTATCACATTTAAAACTATGGACAGAGACGGAAGCGTGACAAACCCATGACAACATCTTGTCACGGAGTGTATGCTAAGCTAGCAAGTCTGCTAATTTACAATATTCTCAGTTGTGTGTCGGCAGAGTGTCAATGGCATTTTTTGACACATTTGGTATTCTGATAAACAATGGCTAAAGTGGGATTGGGCCGGTCACGTCTGCCGCATGCCAAACGATCTCTGGGCAATCACAACAACCCAATGGCAACCAAACGCCAAAAGACCTCGCGGCAGACCACGGAAAAGGTGGCGAGATGAGCTGGACACCTTCACGAACGACTGGGCAGAGGCGGCACAGGATAGAGAGTCGTGGAGAAGGAGGAGAGAGGCCTTTGCCCAGCAGTGGGACAACAACGGCTAGATAAGATAAGATAAGATATGATAATGGCTTACACTGATTGCGACCTTAATATGTCAAGAAACCTGTATGAGGCTATTTTAAATTAGCAGACTATTACCCCCTTATTACAAAACGAGGTTTAAAGATAGTCCTACGTTAGTTACATTTACTTTGACGTTTCGGCTATGGACAAAACGTCAAACTAAACGAGCTAACGTCGGACTATCTTTAAACCTCGTTCTGTAATAAGGGGATAAGAGTTTTGTTTTTCTTATTATTTGTGAGCGCCTAATAAAATTCGTGGACAATCTACGATAGCGAAAGAGAGTCTTATTAAAAACCAAAACAGTCTTTTCCAATAACGTGTTGAGACCTGTTCTCGCTTTTAAAGTCGCTAAATGTCGGAAAAATTACAATCACAAGTCGCAGCTATCGGATAAAGTATTTCCATATTTTTAAAAACACTACGGTCTGCAAAAATGGACGAACAAACTCGAGATAGACAGAGAAGGTTCCGTACATATAATTGTAGAGATTCATTTTAGCATATATATATTTTTTTAGCCAATTTCGTCCCTCTGCTGGGCAAAAGCCTCTCCCATGCCTCTCCAAACACTCCTAAATATTACCTATTTTAAAAAGAATATAATAATATCATCTGCTAATGCTAAAAGTTAAATATCATTGTCTTTTAGTATCCATTCGCACTTTTTAACCCCCGACGCCAAAAGAGGGGTGTTATAAGTTTGACGTCGATGTCTGTCTGTGTGTGTGTGTGTCTGTGGCACTGTAGCTCCTAAACGCGTGGACGGATTTGGATGCGGTTTTTTTTTAAATTAAAGCTGGTATTCCTGGGAGTGTTCTTAGACATATAATATGCAAATCGATTCAGCCGTTTCAAGGTTATCAGCTCTTTTATCCGCTGTGGTAGGGTTGTAGATCCAATATAACAGCAGATATATCGTGTTTGGATTCGTTTTGATCAGTGTTTAATTCGTAATATAATGCAATAGTGACAACAGATGGAGCTAATACTGGAGCCAGGATTTCCAGCACTCCAACCATTCTTCAAAAAAGTAACAGCAGATATGTCGTGTTTGGATTCGTTTTGATCAGTGTTTAATTCTTAATGTAATGCAATGGTAGCAACAGGAGGAGCTGATGCTGGAGCCAGGATTTCCAGCACTCCATCCATTCTTCAAAAAAGTAACAGCAGATATGTCGTGTTTGGATTCGTTTTGATCAGTGTTGAATTCGTAATATAATGCAATGTCAACAACAGGAGGAGCTTATAATAATTATTATAATAAAGGTTTAAAAACTTTGAAATAAAAATTAAATTAAAAATTTAAAAAACCCCCGACTATAAAAAGTAACAAATAAAATAAATATTATTTTGTCAACTGAACATCGCATTATATTTAATACAAATTGATAACTTTCATACAAACTTTATTTTGTCGGGGGACCGCTAAGTAGCTAGGTAGGTACGCAAAAATATATACCTATCATAAGTAATCATAATGAGATATCAAAATTAAAAAAAATAATAGAATGCGGTCCCACGACGAAATAAAGTATGCATGAAAGTTATCAATTTGTATTAAATATAATGCGATGTTCAGTTGACAAAATAATATTTATTTTATTTGTTACTTTTTATAGTCGGGGGTTTTTTAAATTTTTAATTTAATTTTTTGGTTCTGATTTTAGATGTTTTTTCAAAAAGAGTTAGAAGATTTTTCACCTTTCTTGTTTTTTTTACTTTTAAGATCGCAAGTTTTCCGTAGTTGGGTTTTAATTTCTTGAACTTGTTTTTATTATGCTGTTTAATATGGTTTACGTACCAAAGCCGCCGGCCCAATGGATTACATCATTTTCAAACATTTTCGAACATATTAAGGCCGCTGGCTTTGCCGGCAGCCTTGGTATGTAAACACCATAAAGGTATCTACATACATCCGGGCCGTCTCCGGGATGAGTCCGGGAAAAAATATAGTTCACACATGTCGTTTACTCACGTTGTCATAACGACGTGTGTGGACGAATCCATAGAAAATGTATGGAATGATATATTTTCCCTGATATGTCCCGGATACGGCCCGGATGTGTGTAGATAGACCTGCTGTGCCATTAGGTACTGCATAGTTTTTTTCCTTAACTTTCTCTTTCTTTATACTAGATAAGTAATTGTTCTTTCTAACTACGGAACCCTAAAAGTAAAACCGTTCTATATTCAAGCGGAAATCTACAGGGTGTCAGGAATACGTCCTTGATTTTTTTTTTATCGAAAACACACGCATGGGAATTCCATTTTCCGCCACATTAGACAGGTCAATCTGATGTATGCTTGCGGGATTCCAACCGCCTGTATAAGGGTGATTGGAGAATTTGAATTTTTGACGTTTCTGCGTCTTTTTGTGAATAGATTCGGGTTAAATTATTTATTACGTGTGCTTTCTCCTATATACACCATAAATTATATTGTGTTAACACAACATATATAAATAGAAAAACAGTTAAGTCAAGTTCTATTTTGTTTATAGTTTTGATTATTGAAATAAAGGTATTTATATTTTTAAGATAAGACGACAAAGCAACTGATGAATGCAAATGAAGCGAAAGAAGTGTGTTTGGATCGTAGCAAACGGAAGGAAGTAGTATTTGTCTACCCCGATGGGAGAGATGCGTGACAGTCAAGTGTGTATGTTTAAGACAAACAATAATTTACTTTAAAATTAAATAATTCAATTTTATTTGAAAATAGAATTAAATGCTTTTTATTTTTTATTCGACTGACATACTGAACTAAATTCTAAACCACCTAAATTCCTAAAACCACCGCATTTCTTACTCAAAAGCCTATTCATACATGGTATAGAAACCAACACTCAACCGCATTTTTTGAAGCAAAACTCTTTTCGAAATCTCAACATTAATAACCTAGAAAATCTTGCTTTAAAACGGGAAGCGGAATAAATAAACACTACTTTATAACCACCCTGTATACGTTTATTTGAAGCGAAATAAGTGAGGGTATTTTTTAAGCACCTTGTTTAGCGTAGGAAGTAAAAATGTGGAAAAATAAAAATGATTTGTATAAGTTTTTGAACAAAAGATTTTTAAGCTTTAAGCATTTTCCAGTACGAATTTCTCTCACAATACATTTTGCACTTAGCTTAATTACAAATAGTTGAAAACTGCTACTGAAGCGTGGGTTTAATCTTTTTCCTTTTAATCTTATTTTTCTTGTTTCCTTTCTTTTTAAATGCTATTATGCAGTTGGGAAAACGTGTAGAAGATTGTAGATAACTTCTACAATTGAACAGATTATTAAATATGCTTTTCGGAACATATGGTTTAACAAATTTAATTTTCTAGCTAATCTAATCTTATTACTATTATAATTTTATAATAAAACAAGAACAGTGATTAATTTTGTATAAAATCTAAAAAATATATATTTTAGCTTAAGTTTCTTAAGGAAAATAATATTTTTATCAGAGAGTGTTGAAACTTGAAACACCCTATATAAGATATAATTACAAAGATAAGACAAAACCAACTCTAAGGGACTTCAATTCCACATACATGTATTATAGTTATTAATGTTAATTTGTATGAAGTTAGAGCTTAAAATAGCTTGAAAGCAACTTAGCAATTTAAGTTGAAAACTATACTGAAGTTAGTGGCAGTTAAGCGTAGTTAAACGGTAGACGCTTGCCCCTAGAGATTTCCTTGACAGCTTTAAGTTTAGAGAAATTGCGATTTTGGACGATATACATACATAGGTACAGTCTGTCAGTGTAGATAAGTGACCCCCTGCTAGCTTAGCATGCACTCCGTGACAAGACGTTGTCATGCGTTTGTCACGCTTACGTCTCTGTCTATAGTTTTAAATGTGATAAGGACAGCATACGTGAGATAATTTTCGCGGCACGCCGCCGTGCTAAGCCCCCTGAACGACTTTTTAAATCAGCCGCATTTCAAAACATTTCAAACATTTGTCATCGATATAGAATGCGGCCAATTTCAAAAGTCGTTCAGGGGGTCACATAAGTATTTACACTAATAGACTGTACAATTGTACATTCTCGTACAGTCAGCATCATAAGTCGATTAACACATTCAAATTTTCAAACGTAAATTACACCCTTATTAGTCGTAAAACATTACTTATTTTCTTTATTTTGAACCTTATTGGATGTTCATTTCACTCTGGAGTAGTTTTGCTAAGCGATTTTTGTCTAATAATGGTGTATTTTACTTTTGAAGATCTGAATGTGTTCATCGACTTATGATGCTGACCGTACATTCATACTTGTCATGCCTCTCTCCCATCGGGGAAGATAGAAACCAATTCCCTCCACTTACAACGATCCAAACATACCTCTTTCGCTTCATCCACATTCATCAGTCGCCTTATACATGCACGTCGTTTTAGGGTACTCTAGACTTGGCCTTTCTCTAGCATTTCTTTAACAAGTCCCCGATTTGATCGAAGTGCGTTTTCCTCATGTTCTCCTTGACTTTCCCCTCCTAACATTCCCATTCACTCTCTCCTTATACCTCTATATTTCGTTAAATTCTTACTCATTCTTTCTTTAAGCTTTAAAGAGTAAGTATTCAGTTCCCAAAGTTTCTAACTTAGCCCCCACCATTTCTAAGTAGGTAAAAGTTCAGCTTTAATTTAAGTAATTTCGGATACTCCAATCTTGTGAAGTAGTAAGTATCTATGAACGCTGTTCAGTTGATAACATTGTGACTAAGTTTTAGTCGTAATTGGATATTTGACCCGGTGAACTTAATTGTATGTGAAGCAGGAATAACGTCTATCTACACAGATTCGGGCCGTGCCCGGGACGTCTCCGGGCCGTGGCCCTTCAGGAGGGAAAACAATACGTCGTCACGACAACGTGTCCGGTACGTGTCAGGGAAAAACTATAATTCTATACATTTTCTATGGATTCGTTCACACACGTTGTCATGACGACGTATTGTTTTCCCTCCTGACGGGCCACGGCCCGCACACGTCTCGGGCACGGCCCGGATCTGTGTAAATAGACCTTTAAGGTGAAAAAGTTTCTAGAAGTTGACAGATACATTTAAAAATTGGCATTCTGTTTAGTCTCTCCTTTCATTATCATTATATTTAAGAGTGGTTTGCTCTTGTCGGTAGTCTTTATTCTCTGCCGTTTGTTTAGATTGCACAAAAACATTGGACACATATTTTTTGTTTGATGTACTTAGGTTATTTTTTTTAAATGGCACCTACCATTGTGGCGGATATGTAGGACTGTGGATTCGGCCAAAATCAAGCGATATATAATAAAATACTTATACTCGGGTATAAATGTTAAATGTAAACTTTTCCACAATATGTCAATGCGTCAATGCTCATAAGATAAAATATCTCGGTTCAAATCCATTTGTACCCGACTGCGCCAGAAATAGGGTTATTAAATATTTCCATAGATAAAAACAACTTTGCAATCTGTTTATTATTAAAAGTTATTTTAAAAATCACTCTTCACGTTTCAATTTCAACACCAAAAGCGTTATAAAAATTTAATAAAGAAAATAGTGTTGCGAAGGCGAAAAACTAACAAAATTAAATCTCGTTTTAAATTTTAAAAACAACGGTGCACTTTTCAAAAATGGAACGTTTATGTTTAATAATATTAAATTTTATTTTTACTTCGCAGTCGGGCTGTAATACAAGCATAACTGAAATATTTTTGCGCCACGAAAGTGTTGAATGAAAACATAATTTTGCAGGCTGGTTTTTCTTTACATTTCTCTGTCCTTTCGTAATACTTGTTAGTTTATTTTAAGGGGGAACGGGGGATTTTTACAAGGGGTAACGGGAGAGAGACGTGACGGATATGTATGTATGTATGTATATAAAAAAAAACTAAAAAAAAAAGCGAGCAATAAATATCAAGTGGATCTGGAACATGTTTGCCGAATGTATCCGGGTCGATGGGCAAGATATCTACCAACTGGTTGCCACTCGACGACCACAGAGGTAGAGGTTGACCTAAGATGCATGCATACTTGGCAAGCTGGATGGAAGTTTCCAGAGATAGGGAAGCATGGAAGAATGCGAGGCAAGCCTTTCCCCAGCAGTGGGGACAATAGGCTGTTAAAAATATAATAACTAGTAGTCCACGCTTTTCTATTCTATTTTCCGTTTTTAGTTTTATCTCTAGACATATCTAATTAATAAGGAAACATGATATTTTTTTCACTTGTATTTAGGTTTAGTACAACATTTTGGGTAGGTAAATAAGTGTTACATTGCGGAACTTTATTGAAACATTGGCTATTATTCTTGTCTCAGTCTGACGTATATGTACAACACCATGATAGATAGAGATAGAAATATCTCTCATATGTTGTACTCTAGTCTAAAATAAGCCTTAACTAGCTATCATCAATAAGCTTATCCCGACTCTCAATAAAGTTTAGCCACAGAGTAGGTACAGTTGTAAACTTTAACTAACTTGCTGCCGCTTTCAATGTAAAAGTAAATACTAATTGCAAAGTCTGTGGCTAAAGTCAAGAGCTTTATTTAAATAGTTGAGTTCTGAATTTGAGTTGGTTTATGAAAAATAAAAATGTGTCTATGTTGAGAGTTGAGAGTTTTGCTCGTTCTATTTTTTAAAGTTTGTTTAACTGAATACAAGAAGTTTTTATCAGTTGTTGCCTGTTTGAATTTAAAACAGTAATGATATCTAGACACCAAAGCCGCCGGCTTTTCTGACAGCTGACATTAAAGCCGGCGGCCTATACCGGCGGCTTTGTTGTGTAGATAGCATGCATTTTGCGATATATGTTTCTTATACACATACCTACTTACACGTTACGCCTCTCTCCTATCGAGATAGGCAAAGACCATTTTACTCTAATTTCTACGATCCAGACATAATTCTTTCGCTTTATCCACATTCATCAGTCGCACGTTTTACTATCGAATTATTATTAAATAGTTTTTTTTTATTATTTTGATACTACCGGCTTACCAACCAGCACTTTAGACTAATGTTAAGTGATAGTGATAGTACTGGAGATGCCATACCGTCTGGATCTACGTGACTGGTCTGGCGCAAAAAGGCTACCTTTTTGTATGAAATTTCTTATCGTTTGAGAGGTCATCTACTAAGAAAACTATGAAAAACTTGCGCCAACCTTGGCACGCTGTCATAAACTCATTTGTATATGAAAAAAAATGTGGCCTCCTTATATACTCTATACTCAAAGGTGCTACTCATAAGCCGCTAGTGACATAGCACTAGTGACAGAACCTAACTACAATCTCAAAGATTATAAGAAAGAAATTAATAAAAGTCACTGTTTTTCTCGTAAGCGTTTGGTTCGGCGCCAATTTTTTGATTCATTCCTTCATGATTCAGTAGTTTCCTTATACAATTAGGTACTATCGAACAGCGAATCTTTTTTGGTACAATTGCTTAACAAGCATGAATTAATTTCTATGTCAAATAACTTCGTTTATATTCTGGATAGTATTGATTTGGATCTATAAATAGTGTGATAGAAAGCTAAGTGGTTACTTTTAACTATAAAATTGAACTCTAAGCGATGTTACGCACTAGCGCCTTATGGTATCTACACACCAAAGCCGCAGGCTTTTTTGACAGCTGCTATTCGTATGACATAAAGCCGCCGGCCTAGCGTGGCGGCATGCCGGCGACTTTGGTGTGTAGATAGCATGGGGCGCTGTTGCGGTTTGGCGTTTCACACAAAACATATAATCACGAACGCAGTCTTCTTTTGAATGTACGTCTACTTACTAGTTACACCTACCTCTACCTATCTGATCAGAGACCACTTCGCGCCACTTGCTACGATCCAAACACACTTCCTTCGCTTCATCCACATTCGTCAATCGCCTCATACATGCACGTGGATTTAGGGCACTTCTGTCTTTTTTTTTTCTTTAACAAGTGCCCTATTTGATCGAGGTACGTTCGCCTTGGCGCTAAGAGTAGCTTATTAGTTTATTAAAAAATAGAAAACAAAAACGCCTGCCATCAATAAAACTTTTTCATAAAGTCAATGAATCGAAATTCTAAACAGAAAATCAACAGAAATGGAAATTCTGATAACAATAATAGCGAAAACGTCCGTAAGCAAATTAAACATTAAAATCTGACATTATTATTCAACGTTTGCCAGTTCGCAGAATCAGTAAGTTGTCATCTTATAATTGTCGTTGACCGGACAAAGATAATGCTCGGTTTGCAGAATCGATCACCATAAATTATTTTCAGCAGAAAATATTAAATGTAAGAAGAGATTTTTTATGAGAAAATGTTTTAGCTTGACTTCTGAAGTTTTAAGTTGTTTTTCTTGGTTGGAAAAGTTTTTTCTTGTTGTATATTTTATAGGGGATCATTGTTTGATGTTAAAAATATCGTAACAATGTTTTTGTTTCTTCATAAATGTAGATAGAATAGGTATTTTATCATGCTGGTGTTTACAGCGCTAGCTTTAAAAAAATTACCTTTATAATAATGTAACGGTTTCAAGAGCATTTTTTGTGCCTATGAAATAAATATATTTTTGACTTTTGACTTTTGACTTTTTACATGGTTTTTTAGGGTTCCGTACCCAAAAGGTGAAAACGGGATTCGATTACTGAGACTTGGCTGTCCGTCTGTCTGTCTGTCCGTCCGTCATAGCTAGAGCGTTGAAATTTTCACAGATGATGTATTACCATTGCCGCTATAACAACAAATACTAAAAATAGAATAATAATTATAATTAAGGGGGCTCCCATACATCAAACATGATTTTTTTGCTTGATATCAATAGTGAATGGTACGGAACCCTTCCTGCGCGAGTCCGACTCGCACTTGGCTGTTTTTTTTGTTTTCACCTTTGCACAGATAAACTGGTGACTGACTGGGTATGTTGGTAAGTGACCTGCCATGCTATAGTTATAGATCGTAGGGTTGATTCCCACTAGAGATAAATATTACTGGGATGCACTGAGATGTTTGTCTAAATATGCTATCTACACATCAAAGCCGCCGACATGCCGCCGGGGTAGGCCGGCGGCTTTACGTCATACGAATGGCAGCTGTCAAAAAAGCCAGCGGCTTTGGCGCGTAGATACCATTAAGTATTATGTATGTAATTATAATAAACTATAATTATTTATAGATCAATGCATAATTATAATATTATGCTTTACTTCAGACATTGACAGAATCCACAATAGTAGGAAGGCCACACACGATGAAACGCAACTGCAACGCAACTGAAACTGCTACGCAACTAGTTTGAAACGTTTCGTTTCAGTTACGTCGTGTGTGGTTTTCTAAAGTCTATAGCAGAAACTTAGATGCAACTCAAAAGTAACTAGCAGTTTCAGTTGCGTTGCGTTGCAGTTGAATTTCACCGTATGTCTAAGTAATAAATAATATATATAATAAATAATAATATATAATAAATAATAATATATAATAAATATGTCTAAGTAATATATCTAAGTAATAAATTAAGGTCTAAGTAATCATTCATTTAAAAAAAATTTTGACATCTTCGTTCATTTAAAAATTTGGGTTAGGTATGCAATATATTTGCTAGTGTTTTTAAATAACAAAATTGATCCATTAAAATAATTCAGCCATTTCTTTTTTATCAAAGAGGATCGTTTAATAGCCATTAGGTTAAACTTTATAGATTTATCGATGCAAATAAGGGGCAATTAAAAACAAAAATTGCAAACTCCACTGCTACTGTGGAATCGTTAGTGTCAGTTGTTTTATTTTGGCTTTTTTTTCAGTAAAAGCTATTAAATGTTTTAAAATAAGTACTTAGTATTTATTTGACCGAAAGATCGTGTCATTGACTTAATTAGGGCTTACAGATTAGTAATAGTGTTGTTCGATATGATCTATCGATAGTATCGATATCGATTAACTTTCGATTTCAGAACAAAACAAAGTGATTTCTTTATTAACCGTTGAAGAGAAGTTAAAATAAAACGCTCTACATAATGGTATCTACACACCAAAGCCGCCGGATTTTTTGACAGCTGCCATTCGTATGACGTAAAGCCGTCGGCCTAGCACGGCGGCATGCCGGCGACTTTGGTGTGTAGACAGCATCATTCTGGCCAATTTCTTATTAAATATTATTAAAAGAAAAAATGTTACAGACTGAATGGTTCAATTACTAGTCTATCCTCTAGCCTCAGAAATTTCGATTACTTTTTAAACAAAACAGGCTGTAAGTACAAAAGCAGTCCTTAATTAAAAACTGAAACAATAGAATACTCTAGTGAAATACCCCGGATGATTCCATGTAAGTGCAAGGTATTGTGGAGTACGCTTTTCTTTGCCAAGGATTTCCTGATTAAAGTTACATGCTAATGAGCCTGTTTTTGCTTTGCTAGGCAAATGAAGTGGAGAGGGACTTCTGTTTTTTATCTTTTGAAACTAGTGTAGATGTAAAATGATAAGTATGTTTGGACTAATCTTATACATATATATCATTGTATACATATTTCAATCAAGTCGGGGACTTGTTAATGCTATCAACACACCAAAGCCGCAGGCATGCCGGAGAGCTAGGCCGGCGGCTTTACGTCATACGAATGGTAGCTGTTAAAAAGGCGGCGGCTTTGGTGTGTAGATACCATAAGGAAGGACCAAGTCAGAAGTACCAACCCTAAGCCACCATGCATGTACGCCTCATACATGCGTGCTGATGAAAGTGAATTAAGCGAGGGAGATGTTTTTTGAATCATAGCAAGGGTGGTTTCTGTCTACCTCGATGGGAACGAGGCTTGACAGATATGTGTGTATGCATGTTTTATTCTCTTTGCGCAGTGGTGAAATCGTCATTAAGCTTTGGCGTTTGATATGAAACAAATCAGCGGATTTTTCACTGTTCCTTAAATAAACATTATCGCGTGGAGGCATTTCTATCGCTAATGTATAAAGCCTTTAAGGTCTATTTACACAGATCCGGGCCGTTCCCGTGACGTGTCCGAGCCGTGGCCCGTCTGGAACGAAAACATTACGTCGTCATGACAACGTGTGTGAACGAATCCATAGAACATGTATGTAATGATATTTTTTCCCTGACACGTCCCGGACACGGCCTGGACACGTCCTGGGCACGGCCCGGATCTGCGTAGATAGACCTTTACGGTAAAATTAATATAGCAAGGCCTAGTATTATGTCAACTAAACTTCGTCTCATCTAAATAGTTCAGGAACATACAGCAAGATTCGTCAAACATTCCTATTAAATCAATCGATATGAAGTAAACTGTAGTGTTGTTCAAGTATAGAATAATAATCGATTTAACAACTATAACTTCTTGCTCATTAAGTAAATTGTTTTGAATGGCTATGATAAATATAATCGATATTTAAATTCAATCTAAATGATCGATTTCAAACTTACTTAGTTGGATTTGTAAGCAGATCGTTTTATTCTTATCTTATCTAGCCATAGGTGTCGCACTGCTGGGCAAAGGCCTCTCTCCTCTTTTTCCACGACTCCTCCTGACTCCTCGACTCTATCCTGAGCCACCTCTGCCAAGCCATCCATGAAGGTGTCCAGCTCATCTCGCCACCTTTTTCGTGGTAAATCCATACTAATATTATAAATGCGAAAGTAACTCTGTCTGTCTGTCTGTCTGTTACGCTTTCACGCCTAAACTACTGAACCGATTTCAATGAAATTTGGTAGAGAGGTTGTCTAGACCTTGAGAAAGGACATAGGCTATATTTTGTCGCGAAAAAAGGCTTAAGGGGGTGGTAATAAGGGATGAAAGTTAGTATGGGAGATCGTCATTATTCAAAGATAAAACCATGAAACTTTATATTTAGGCACTTAATACTCAATCCATACTTCCATACTATCCATACTAATATTATAAAGTAACTCTGTCTGTCTGTCTGTCTGTCTGTCTGTCTGTCTGTCTGTTACTCTTTCACGCCTAAACGGCTGAACGGATTTTGATGAAATTTGGTATGGTGATAGATGATAACCTACAAATGGTCATAGGCTATAAATAATCACGCCATCGTTCTTAGGGGGTAGGCAGTAGGTAGATAACTGAATTGAGTTAGTGATTTTTAGTCGTTTTTGTTGGGACTTTTGCTCTTTCATGTCTAAACGGCTGAACGGATTTTGATGAAATTTAGTAAGGTAATAGATGGTTACCTAAAAACGGATATAAGATCAAAATGATCACGTCATCGTACTTAGGGGGTAGGAAGTAGGCAGAAAACTGAATTGAGTTAGTGATTTTTAATCGTTTGTTTTAAAAGTTTACCTCATTCACGCCTTAACGTCTGAACGGATTTTTATAAGACTTGGTTAATTTAAAGATAGAAGAATCCTAGGCACGGACACAGGTTACTTTTTACGGCGGGAAAATACCTCATTCCCGCAGAAATCTAGCGTGATCGTGTTAAGAAGCGCATGACGCCATAGCTACTGAAATGATTTTGATGTTTTTTTTTTAAACTGAGTGGTTCTAAGACTTCAAGTTAGTATTTAATCACTTTTCTAACTTACTGGATAGGTAGGCGCCATACTTTATGGAATTTATGATAAAATTTTGATGCAACTGTCTTTATTTAACAGTTTTACTTGGATCGAAACTTAGCGACATTCCATCACACTACTGTTAAGTAGTTATAGGGTAGGAAGGTACCAAAATTCAGACTACTTTTTACTTCGGGAAAATATCTCATTCCCACAGGAACGTATACATAGCTACCTATCTACAACATTAAAACTCTGTCTAGAATCACATTACGCAAAAACTATTGATCTGATTTGTATACATCGGGGGTTGGCAGGTAGGTATAGTTAGTAGTATTTTAAACCGATTTACATTATTTACTTTTTATATTTACTAAGGAAACATTCGGAGCTATCCATTATGTGCTTAGGTTGCTTTTGAACAAATTTTGATGTGAAGTTGAGGACCGGAACACGATAGAGGGACATTGTTGCAGGGGGACTTACAGCCGGGAGAAAACAAAAAAACTTATGCGGACGAAGTCGCGGGTAAAAGCTAGTAGGTAATAAATTATGAACTATAATAAACTTCATATTGTTTTATTAATCGATTCAATTCAATATTTATAGTCAAATATTGTTTGACTGAAACTAAAGTGTAATTTACAAAGGAAATTTTAAATTTGAACTCAAATTATTAAATTGTGATAATATCTATCACTTATACAGTTACAGCTTACGTAATCGATATTACATAATCGATTATTACACAACACTAGTAATCAATTTAATGGCCATTCCATTCACATACTTGCGGAGTTTGATCTCTGGATTCACTGATAAGTTTTCATTTGTTGAATCGAGCGGTAAATTCAATTTGTACTCGGTGTGTTTGCAAATTGAGATTCAAATCCATTGGAGAGATGGTGTTCTTAATTGAATACGATTTTATAATGGGATTTCATTCAAGGTTTGGGTTTAAAAATGGAATTTATAGACATTTTTCTTTAAAATGTTTCGGTAACTTTTATAAACCAGCTATTTCGCGCATTTATATATTTTTTTGAAATATATTTCAATAATTGGGTCTATCTCTATAGATAAAATGTTATTTAGATAGATTGAAAAGTTCCACTATTTAATTTAGGTACCTATAAATGTGCTTATAGAATACAATTGGCCAAATCAACTTTAGAAAATATTATTTTTGAAGACTTTTCTGTCATTTGTCAAGTTTGCTTTGCGACGTCGCGTCGTCGTCAAGTTTTTATTTTTGCTAATACATCTCAATTTAATTTCTATTGGTATATAAAGAAAGGTATAGTTAGTTAACATGTAAATGTAACACCTAGCTAGGTTTATTTAAGGCCAAAACCTACCAAGCACGTGTATGAGAAAAATGTGTACAAAGGCCAAGTGTGAGTCAGACTCGCGCAGGAAGGGTTCCGTAACATTCACTATTGATATCGAGCAAAAAAGGCAATAAAATCAGATTTGTTGAGCCCTCTTAATTAATATTATTATTTTATTCTTAGTACCTATTTGTTTCTATAGCGACAACGGTAAAATCCATCATTTGTGAAAATTTTAACGCTCTAGCTATAACGGTTCATGAGATACAGTCTGGTGACAGACGGAGACTTCAGTCTTAGTAACAGGGTCCCGTTTTCACCCTTTGAGTACGGAACCCTAAAAAGTGAAACAATAAGAGTTCGTTTATACTTAACTATTTGTACCTAAACATCCCGATTTTCGTAGCAGAAATGCCCTACTTCGAAAATCTATTACTACTATTAAATAAATCGTCTTTTGGGTCGTCCATTGTTTCTGTTTATGGGGCACGAGTAACATCGTACAGTTACGTACAAAAGTGTGACGGAAAAAGAACAGATTTTTTTTATTTGCAAAATAGAATTATTATTTTTTACTGCTCTTTCTGACCACTTGAGTTCACATCGAGCGGCGCACTTGAGGCTCTGACAGGATCATCAGCGCTGTGGCTTGCCCAAGGCTTGTTGCAGCATTACGCTGAGTCAGAACCTCTTCGCTGTCACAGTACAAGATATGAAGCAATCACACATCACAATTTTGTAACTATGTTCACCTTATTTTATTATTAAGTGTGCTTGTAATCAATTGAATTTACTGTTAACTGTTATTTATGTACTGTGCAGTGAATAAATGATATATCTATCTATACATATATCTAAATGTTTTTACTCATTGTCACTAGTCACTACACATTTCAATTTGTCATATTAATAGATTTGCTTTGACAGATGACTATTGTATACTATAGTAAGTAAGTAATAAGTTAAGTGAGTAAGTAAATCATTTTACCAAAATTTGTTTTCCTGACATTTAAACTACAACATTGTAAAGTTTCATTAAAATCTGTTTAGTAGTTTTTTCGTGAAAGAGTAACAAACATCTTCACATCCACCCATTCATTAACTATTAGTAGGATAAATCACCATAGGCACTGATTAAGAAGTCTCCGGTAATGGTGATGTTTTTGGCTATAATGTTCTTGTTGTTATCAGCCTATATATGTCCCCACCGAGGGACACGAGCCTACTTACATACAGAGAGTGATTAGGCCGTAATCCACCACGCTGGCCAAGTGCGGGTTGGCGGATTTCGCATACACATTCGAATTTCTTCTCTGATGTGTGCAGGTTTCCTCACGATGTTTTCCTTCACCGTTAGCAAGTGTTCGCTATAATAATTACAAATAAATAAATCCTTCTTTTTTTTTGTTAGCCATTAAGACCCCACTGCTGAAAAAACCGCGCTTTCCATTCAACACGGTCTCCAGCAGCGCCCCGCCATTTCCGTGAAATGTAAATAAATTATGTCTTTTCACATTTTTTTATGTCACTTTTGCAAGTGATAGTACACGACATAATTATGTCATGTTCGATTTAAACGGGGCTTGTCGAGTCCAGAGCGAGACAGGTAAATGAATCGTGAAATAATCGAGCATCGAGTTACTGTGAGCTAGTTCGTCCCTTATAAATATAATATTTCATCCTTTATTTAAGGCTAAGACACACCGGATGCATATGCGTTACGTAGACGTAAGCACGGCGTAGCCACGTGCGTAGTTAGGGTGTAACCCGATGTGACACCGGGCTACGCGTCACGTCGACATGTACGTCTACGTTACGCAAGCGGTGACAGTTTCATACATTAAAACTCAGAGGTACGCATACGTCTACGCATACGCAACGCATACGCATCCGGTGTGTTTTGGCCTTTACTTGTTGAAGTTATAGAACAGCAAGTGGAGGGAAGTCTCTGCATACCGCGATGGGATAGACACGTTCTGGATATGTACCTACGTACGTGTGCATGATGAAAAAGGATTCCCAAAAATTGATTATCGATAGCGATAACCGATTTTATACAGAAAGCACATTCATACAAAAAACGTATTCCTACTGCATATTTATCGCGATTTTATTTAAGTAAAAATTCAAACTACGGTACCACCTTTATGCTGTCTACACACTAAAGCCGCCGGCTTTTTTGACAGCCGCCATTCGTATGACGTAAAGCCGCCGGCCTATCCCGGTGGCTTGCCGGCGGCTTTGGTGTGTAGATAGCATTACCTATTAAAATGAATAAAAGGCCTTACAATACAATACAATACAAATATTCTTTATTGCACAAAAGATATAAGGTACAGACACAAACAAGAATATAAGAAGCAACAGGCGGCCTTATTGCTAGGTAGCAATATCTTCCAGGCAACCTTAGGGTAAGAAATAGCGAGAAATAGGTAATAATGGTTGCGGGTTGTGCAAAAAATACAGAATACATACATAACTACATATGCATACCAAAAATAGATAGTACCTATAATATACCTACATTGAAAAACAAACCTTATACACTTTTTATAAATTTACTTTCTGTCCATTGTCCACAAGATACAGTATCCAGTCACCGTGAAACAAAAAAACAAAACGCTATCTACTACAATAATGAAACTAAACACTTGCTTACAAAGTTTCAAGTAACGAGATCCTTACGAGCTCGATGTCCGTCCACTTTTGTACGTGAGTGTACTTAAATAGAGTGACCTACTATGAGTTATCTATGGTTTACCAGTAGGTACAGTCAGTTAAAATGATATCTATGCTATTGTTTGAGTCGCGATACTGTCGTGCGATTGTCGCGATGCAGCGGCGATTGTAAGTTCTTGGAACCTAGGTATAGTAATTTAACAAATAAAATGGAGACTTGGGGCCCAAGTTCAGGGGACTAAGTCTAATAAATTAACAATATTCTCAGTTTTGTGGTGGCAGAGTGTCAATGAGAGTGTCAATATCATTTTTTGACACATTTGATCGCAATCAGTGCAAGCCTTTGTTTAGCAGAATACCAAATGTGTCAAAAAATGCCATTGACACTCTACCGACACACAATTGAGGCTATTTTAAATTAGCAGACTTGGGTTCCAGACCATAAATGGACTCACTGGCTGCAAAACTTGGCAGAATGGTTCAAAACACCACCACAAACTTATTCCGGACTGCAACATCGCTATCACAATAAGGCTGCAATATAACCATGATAATTAGCCGACCACCTTGAGGAAATGGCACTTATAGAAGAAGATAGTTATTTACTATGTAACTTACGTTAAACGAATGAATGGTGACAGTGCATATAAATGTTGAGAGAGGAAAACCAAGGCGAAGGTATCTCGACCAAACCGGGGACTTGCTAAAGAATGTCAGATCAAGAGTATCCTAAACCGATGTACATGTATGAGGCGACTGATGAATGTGGATGACGCGAAAGAGGTGTGTTTGGATCGTAGCAAGCGGACAGAAGTCTCTGCATACAGATAAGAAAGAGGCATGACAGATAAGTAGGAGCATTGAGTAGAGATGTATGTATTTATGCTAGGGACACAGGGTGACCCGAAAATAAAGACTATAACGAGACGGTTTGAAAGGTAAATTGGTTTGATCAATTTACTACAATTTAGGTAGGTACTGGAGTGGATGTGGTTACGAATTTTGGGAAGAGGACGACGGGGTCTAAATGGGTCAGCAATTGAGAAATAGGGACTTGCAAATTGAGGAATACTTTAATATAACTCAATTCCACCTTTCTTCATTCTGTTTTGTAGATGTCACACCTATGACACATTTGGCACACTCAATTTAGAATATACCTAGATGAGGAACAATTATTTGATATCAAGAAATTTCTATAACTAGGTTTCAGAAATATTTCTTTCGATTTTGTATATGTCACACCTGTGACACATTTGGCATACTCGATGCGGTAGTTAATTTTAAATATAAAATACGGTAAAAAGGCTTCAGATAACAAAAACTTCAACTTTCATAGTTCGTACTAAAATCTTCCCTTTTTTTAAGGAACTTCCCAGAAAAAGGTCAAAATACGATTGAAAAAAAAACATCTTCACATTCTAATGTCAATCAGCTAGTCAGGCACTTTGTATCATGGAATCATAGAGTGAAAGAATACACAGTTTTTAGCAATTATAGCCACTAAATAATTGTAACTACAAGGGATAGCTCGCAGAACTGATGGACAATGGTGCAGAATGGTTCTCGAGTAGCGACCACGCACCAGACGACGCAGTGTGGGAAAGCCTCCAACAAGGTGGACAGACGACTTGGTGAAAGTCACGGGAAGCCGTTGGTTGTGAGCAGCGCAAGACCGGTCGTTGTGGAGATCCTTGGGGAAGGCTTTCGTCCATCAGTAAACGTCCATAAGCAGACACAACAACAAAAGGGATTCATTTAAAACGCTTGAATCTTGTAAAACAAAGATCTCCGAACTAAGTACCTATACCATACATACATACCATACATACATATGCGTCACGCCTCTCTCCCATTGGGGTAGGCAGAGACCACTTCCCTCCACTTACTTCGATCCAAACACACCTCTTTCGCTTCATCCACACTCATAAGTCGCCTCATACATGCCCGTCAAAAGGCCAAATCAAGAGTACCCTAAACCGACGACGGGCATGAACCTATACCCTACCACATCCCCTTCCCAAATATTGGTAATTGGAAACCCAATGATTGTCCCAATCGATACAAACTGACCGCCAATTTAGATGCCTAGATCATGTCTGTATTTCAGCCCGAAGCCAATTAGATAGTAACCTGATTACCTGATTGGTACACTAGTCTTATAAATTCTAATTTTCTCTGCACTTAATTGACATTGGCAGAGTTCTGAATGGTAGGTTGTTGACATTTAATAATAAAATCGAAGAAAAAGTTTTGTTATATTTGATTCTGACATCTTAAATTACGTTAAAGGTTTGACTTTTGTGTTCGATACCATAACAAGATTATAATTGGCAGGGTATTGCCAAAGGTCGTGGGTTCAATTCCTTAGAGACAAACATTACAATAGACCAAGGGCCCGAGTCTACTATTTTAAAATAGCCTCAGTTGTGTGTCGGCAGTGTCAATGGCATTTTTGACACATTTCGCAATCAGTGTAAGCCATTGTTTAGCAGAATACCAAATGTGTCAAAAAATGCCATTGACATTTCCGACAAACAACTGAGTCTATTTTAAATTAGCAAACTTGGGCCCCAGGACATTTCAAATTCAAGCAGTCAAAATAACATATCTTAACATGCTAACTTGACATCCATTTAAGACTAAAAGACATTATCTAGACAATAAACCGTAAACAAAACTACGACACGCGATATTTAACTTGACACCCAAGAAACATCAACTCGCATACATCCGAAGACTCGACTAAACTCTGTTTATAACTTTGTATCGCGGGAAATATGTCATGAAAGATGTCATCAACTGGGAACTAAAAACCGGCCAAGTTCGAATCGGACTCGCGCACGAAGGGTTCCGCACCATTCACTAGGTTAACAATAGCTGAATAATAATGTCTACCAGTAACCATTATTAATATCGAGCGAAAAAGACAAAAAATTCTCGTTTGTTTTATGGGAGCCAGCCTTAATTATTATTATTATTCTATTCTTAGTATTTGTTGTTATAGCGGCAAAAGTAATACGTAATTTGTGAAAATAACGATCTAGCTATAACGGTTCATGAAATACAGCCTGGTGACAGACGGACAGATATCCAGACAAACGGACGGACATGGACAAGTATCAGTTATAATGTTCCCAATTAACTATTAAATTAATAATTATATGTTCTTTGGGTACGGAACCCCAAACACGTTTGTGGAAAAGAGACAAGGAAGAAGTAGATGTAAATTTATGTTTGAAAGAAAAGGAGAGATGATAGTACTTGTGTACAGCCCATTTGGGCAGTCAGACGGTATCTGAGAATGACATAGGGGGAAAATTCTTTATTGCTTCCGTCTAACAAAGTGGCTGAGGAAAGGAAATATATTAATAATATATTGCTTTACTTGACCTATAAGGTTGTGAATGGCTTGTCACTATCATATTTCTCTTCTACAAATATTATAAATGTCAATGTTTGTGCCTACGAATGGATGTGAGAATGTTTGTTACCCTTTCACGCTAAAACTACTAAACAGATTTTAATGAAACTTGGCAAAATTATAGCTTGCACATTTACATAGCACATAGGCTATAATTATTTTAAGATATTGTGTAAGTTTTCCAAGATGTGATGATTAATGCGTACGAAGTCATGGGCAGCCTCTAGTATTATAAATGTCAATGTTTATGCCTATGAATGGATGGTAGGATGTTTGTTACTCTTTCACGCAAAAACTACTGAACAGATTTATAGGCAAAACATTTTTATGATAATATTGTGTAAGGGCTAAAACATTAATTCACGACACGACGCGACACGACACGACACGAAGCGACACACGACACGACGCGACATGACGTCGTACGACATCGCATCGTGAAAATCCACGACGTTCGTGTCGCGTCGCGTCGCGTCGTGAATTTATGTTTTAGCCCTTAGTTTTCTAAGATAATACGATAAATGCTTACGAAGTCGCGGGCAGCCTGTAGTTATTATATGTGACTGGATGTCTGAGTTATTCCATTTCATACCTAAAGAAGGAATGTTATTACGATCTAATGAGAAATATTGAGAATTGTTTTCGGCTTGAATAACAAGAATAGATATATAAAATTCCAATATCTTTGACATTATGTATATTTTATATTGGTATATAACAAGAACTTTTACAGATAAACTTCATGCAAGTCAAATATCAAACTATAACTGGGCCCCCAGTTTGCTAATTCACAATATCTTCGAATCAGTTGTGTGACGACAGGGTGTCAATGGCATTTTTTGACACATTTCGTCGCAATCAGAGTCAAGATATTGCTTAGCAGGATGCTTAGTATACGTGCCGCGACAGTTATCTCACGTCATGCTGTCATCACATTTAAAACTATGGAAAGAGACGTAAGCGTGACAAACCCATGACAACGTCTTGTCACGGAGTGTATGCTAATTAAGCTAGCTGAATACCAAATGTGTCAAGCAATGCCATTGATACTCTACTGACACACAACTAAGGCTATTTTAAATTAGCAGACTTGGGCCGAAGGTATAACTAAAAATGTACTGGAAAACAGATACGTAAACACCCTTATAATTCTGTTATTCATTGTTAACTAGAGGCTGCCCGCGACTTCGTACGACTTTATCATCATAATATGATAGAAAGAAATCATGATGTCTTAAAATAATAAAGCCTAAGTATATGTTACTCTGATGTGTAATGCGCTCTACACACCAAAGCCGCCGGCTTTTTGACAGCTGCCATTCGTATTACGTAAAGCCGCCGGCCTAGCCCGGCGGCATGCCGGCGGCTTTGGTGTGTAGATAGCATAAGCTATAATCTTGCTAAGTTTCATCTAAATCTGTTCAGAGGTTTTTACGTGAAAGAGTGACAAACATCGTATGTTCGATCCATCTATCCATCAGCACAAACATTGACATTTATAATATTTGTAGGATAAATCAACTCCCCAAAAGTAATACGGTTAACTATCCAACGAAAAAAGAAAAAAAAAAAGAAAGCCAAAGCCCAGATGTCGCAAACAATTTCCAGCCAAATAATTCGAAATATCAGACCAAACTAAGTTACGGAGTTCTCATCAATTCTCTATTGTGTGGGGTACACATAATAACAGTGAAGCTAGGTTGTGAGTGTTGCGACCAACAAAAGGGTAACTGGATAGGCTAGGTTCAAAGACACAATGGGGGACAAGAAAAGGACACTTTTCTGACCACATTTTACAACAATGGGTGATCTGATAGCTTGACCTGTGCGTTTCTTTTTTTATTATTTTAAACTGTGTTGAAAGTCGGCCATTTTGAAAAAAAGAAAAGGATTTAGAGCGTGGTGAAAGAGTGAATATAATATCTAAGTAGACAGTAATAAGCGAAAAATAGGCCAAGCGTGAGTCGTGAGTTTTAGTTAGAGTTTACCATGAAAAATAAGACAATGTAGAAAAGAAACGTATTAGAAAATAATAGTAATTTTATCATGTTTCAATAATATTTGAGTTCAAAATGAAATATGCAAATATATAGTAAGTATGGATAAAGAGAATTGATAAAGCATACATTGATATTTTTGGTCAAATGAATAGTTACCAAAATTGAAATAGCATTCTCACAGTTCAATTATCTTCTCAAATATGTTAGAATTTCAAATTGTATTAAATCAGATACGATTGTAGCTTTGTGCACGTTTTAATGAAACAAAGAACATTGTTTCGATTCAAACGCGATTTTAGTTATACGACTATGTATATTTATTATGAGTAAAATATATTTTTACTCATCCTACTAATTAATGTGAAAGTTTGTGTCGATGTGGACGATTATTTTTTACCTGATTGCGCCAGAAGGAGGGTTATGTTTTTCGAGAGTATGTATGTATGTTTGTGCGCCAGAAGGAGGGTTATATTCTTCGAGTGTATGTATGCATGTTGGTATGTACCTATGTGTGTTTGCATGTAAGTATGTATGTATGTATAATTCTTTGTTACACTCTACAGCCTAAACCATTTGGGGGATTTTAGCTTAAGAGGTGTCCTTACACTCGTATTTAATGTGAGAGAGACATTGGGTACAACAAAATAAAAAACATTTTTGTATTCGCAGTCGATTTTTTTTTATACAGAAAGGTTAGGTGTTACGATGATAGTAGTCGGATAAAAATACAAAACAAAAAGAGGTTTTTACCCAAAAAGTTACACACTGCAATATGGTCGAAGGTAAAAGTTTCAATTGTACTTTAGGCAGTTAGGTTTTGGTAAAACGTAACACGGAAGGGCTAAAGGTAACTTTGCCATTTCGAAAAGTTATTATTACCTTGAAAGGGTTGAATTATGCAAAACCATCGCAACTTTGCAGCGTAGCAGAATATTTTGGGAAATGTTAGGACATTGTGTTGCTTGTTTTTGTTGTTAGTATCTATTAATTCGATTGTAGCTGCAAACTAAGAAAATGAGAACTAAAAATTTTCAAATACTTATTTAGTATTTTATTATAATTTAATAGTTAGGGTCCACAAAATGCAGGTACTGTAAATTATTTTTAAGACATTTTGTAACTTTGTGGAAGCGCAATTTTATGATCAGAGAGTATACAGAGATAGAAAAAAAAGAGAAGTATATTATTTGTACTTATTCGTACTTATTTGTTACTTTTACTGAGGACTTCTCCGATTCGCAACAAAAATCGTTCTCTAAGTATAGAAACATTACCAATATTGTGTATGTTTCTGAAAAAATACATATTTTTGTGGCTCGACAATAATCTGACCTCTACGTTTATAAGAATTTTTGTAAAAAAGTATCAAACGATAGTAAAAAAGTAAAAAAAAATTGTAAAGGAATAAAAAAAGAAAAGGACAGTAAAGGTATCTTGATAGCTGTTTATTGATTTATTAATACAAAAAAAATGATGCCACTTGTAATTAAAAACGTCAAATGCGTAAACAGCTATTCACACAGCTTTAGAGAATAGCTATATCTAAAATATCGCCAACCAAGGATCTCCGAAACATATAGGTATAGCAAGTATACACTTTGTCTTCAAACCACACAAGAGACGATGACATGTCCAAAAGGATTAAGTTCACAAATATCTTTAGAGCCGATTTATCAAGGATCGTGGCATTTGTGACATGTTGTCATAGATATACGTCAACTGATGAGATGGCCTAGCTCTTTGAGTATAGAATATATAAGGAGGAGCCATACCGTCTGGATCTGCATGCCTGGTCTGGCGCAAAATGGCTACCTTTTTGTATGGTATTTCTTATCGTTTGACAGGTCATCTACCAAGAAAACTATGGAAAACTTGGCGGAATCTGGCACGCTGTCATAAACTCATTTGTATATGAAAAAATGGGGCCATGCCTTATATTCCTTCCTCTTTTACCTAGCTAGACGTCTATCTTGTCATAGAGTATTTTAAATGAAGACTGGACAGTTGCCGTGGTCGGTAGTGACTAGGAATGAAAATTGCGAAAGATACACATTTGCTTTTTTCGCAACTTTGAACCTTTTATGTAAAATACATGTCATTTTCAATCCTACTAGGACCCTGCTATGAAGGTCGTGGGTTCGATTCAATGTTTGTTTGTACCGATTTATGGCTGTACGGATGTGAGGATGTTTGTTTGTTCTATAGCGCAAAAACAGTTGAACAGATTTTAAACTGAAAAGTATGAAGTTAGAAGTAAACGGGGTGTAACAGAAAGGGGGTATAATGTCGAAACACAGCGATAGTCCTCATGAAACTAAACAACTTTCCCCAAGGAACATGAATCGTAACTTAAAAAAAATATTTGAATCGCCCATACTTACTCGATCAGCTGATCGGACATTTTGTATGGGGAGGCGAATTTTTTTTTCTAGTTACGACCCATGTTCCTTGGGGAAAGTTGTTCAGTTTTATGAGGACTATCGCTGTGTTTCGTCATTATACCCCCTTTTTGTTACATCCTGTATAAATGGGGCTAGGAGGGGTTAATGAAACTTTACATAATTGTACCTTGCACGTGATATTATATCACATAGACTATGTTATGTATAGATATATAGTAGTAAATACTTATTTATGAATATTGTTTGTTTTTCACAAACGCGTACGCAATATATCATTCCAAAAGTAATTCTTTTAAAAGCGTATTATTAAGGTACGGGTATTATCACATCTCCCAAATCTAAAATAACAATACCCATTGAGTTTGAGGTATTCAGAATCAACACCATTACTCAAATAGGCTATTGAGTCCTTTTTATAATTAAACCGACCGAAACGGACCCGAATTCTAATACCTCTTTGAAACGTTTGGGTATAATGTGTGGTGTTGGAAAATTTTAATCTGTACCCTTAACGTAAATGGTTAGGGTGTTACCACACCAAGCGATCGGTTGTCGATCGACCGCATCGATCGATAATAGAATGGTATAGTCGACGTTGATTAGTATGGTAGAAATTATCGATTGATGTCGACTAACGCCGATTATTAATAACCTATCCTGATCCGTTTTTACCAAATCGAGATTGAAAAAACAAAACACAATTGACCCTTGTGTACCAAAAACATGTCAAGAACACAATTGTGTTTTGTTTTTTCAATCTCGATTTGGTAAAAAACGCATCAGGATAGGTTATTAATAACGGGCGTAATACATTCTACCAATCGATCGACAGCATCGAAACTTATGTGAAATGTAATAACATTTTTGACATTATTGCAATGTGGCAAAAATAACAAACTATGTACCTCTATTTGCAGAAAAGTTAATGAAAACGTAAATTGCATCAAAAATCGTGCTATTTTCTTCGTTTTTTTTAAAGGCATTGACAATAAACTAATTATCACTATCTTTTCAGGGGACTAAGTCTAATAAATTAACAATATTCTCTTTTGTGGTGGCAGAGTGTCAATGAGAGTGTCAATGTCATTATTTGAAACATTTGATTGCATTCCGAGTAAGCCATTGTTTAGCAGAATACCAAATGTGTCAAAAATGCCATTGACACTGCCGACAAACAACTGAGGCCATTTCAAATTAGCAGACTTGGACCCAGGTTCAATGAAGCGTAAGCTATAACTACTATTATCTGCAATAAACATGTTTACAGCAAATTGCAAAATTTTAAATATAATCGTCTTCATAATGAGGGTTATAAAAACACAAAAACCTACTAATATTATAAATGTCAATGTTTGTGCCGATGGATGGACGGATGTTTGTTACTCTTTCACGCAAAAACTACTGAATAGATTTTGATGAAACATGGCAGTATTGTAGCTTATGCATCAGAATAACAGATAGGCTATATTATTTTGAGATATCATTGGTTTTTTTTATTATTCTTTCAAGATATGACGATAAATGGGTACGAAGTCACGGCTAGCCTAGTATTTCATATTTTTCGAGAATATAAGCTTATTTCATACCCTTGGTAGAACTACGACATAAACATCTATTGTTTTATTCAAATAATATTAATTTACAACGAATATCGTGACAGAACAAAAGCAAAGGATTAATTTCAACAAGGTTATATCTCATTGAAAACATAGTATTGTCTGAATTTAATATCTGAAACAAAATTATTATTTATTTGAACTGTTTTTAATAAAATATTTTATTTACAAATTTCAATAGGTGGTGTAATGTTCTAGTAATTATTAAATTGTATTTTCTTATTTCATCATAAATTGTATCATTCGATTATTAAGTATTGTATATGCAGTAACTATTATTTTGTCTTCGACTTTAAGTTGACTCTACCACCACCCACTTTACCGGTTGCACGGAGTGGGGTGTCGCAGTGACAAAGGGGAGTTGAGTGTTGACCGGCACCGTGGATAGTCGTGTGATAAGTGAATATACGTACTTACCTATGTTTATATTATACTAGCTGTCCCGGCGAACTTTGTCCCGCCTTAGAATGTACTTTATTGTGTAGGAATAAAGTTCAAATTGACTCTACATTTTAGTAAGAAAACATTTGTATGGGAAAAAGAAAAGGTCTGTTTTTAGGGCTTTCCCGGCAATTATTCGAATTTTTCTCACCGTTTAGACCTACCCTGGACTACGACAAACATTTTAAAACCAAAATCAGCTCAATCGGCCCAGCCGTTCTCGAGTTTTAATCAGACTAACGAACAACAATTCATTTTTATTTATATAGATTCTGGTGTAAAAGTGTTGATCATATATTAAATAAATATCTTGTGTTACCACTGAGACGTGTGTGTGTTATTCTACAGGTAGGTCCACACAGAGCGAGCAGCCTCGCGAGGTAGATGTTTGGCCACTCAGGAAAGACCTCGCTATCCTATTGCGTTTTGTAGTTCTCAGGGGCCTCTTTTAATGGGGATGATGACTACATTCAAAAATTCAAAAAATAATTAGTCCGTCTTTTAGACTATTAAAAAATATTAGAAACACATTTTTTACCTGATCAAATAGGTACATAATTAATACAAAGATACAGAGTATCAAAGTTAGGGGGGTATTGACGTCACTCCTCGGTTAAAATCGTACTGAAAGATTACGTCACGAGAACTTTAACCGAGTGTCTTTGTCATTTTTAGTTTAAGAGAAAAAATACGTGTCGAATATTTTAAAGTAATCTATGTGATGGACTGAAATTATTTAGTTTGACTGAATTTTTTAGTCATCATGCCCATTGGCCAAATGCTTGCCACTCGAAACTACTCGCTCTGTGTGGACCCGCCTATGACCCTCATTTTCTAATTTTAGACCAAAAATAAATGTCTATTTAAAAAGGCTTAAAAGCCGCCTACGAGTTAAAGGAAATCATTACTTGCTTACGTCAAATGCCAATATTTTTTTATTTTATTTTTCCTTTCCTGATTTAACTTGTCAATAACAAGCCTTATTGGCTGTCGATTTTTTTTTATCTCATTTAACCTATATTCCAAAGTAAGGCAGGTGTTAGACTAAAGAATACAAAAAAAAATAGAAATTATTTTATATTAAAATGCGGATGTGTGAGTATATGTTTGTCCGTTCCCCTAAAGTCTTTTTCGCTATTTTTCGTCTCTTCCCGAAAACGATATATTAAATATATAACGTCTAATTAAATATAATAAAGCAGCCTCGCGAGGTAGATGTTTAATAAATAAATGTAAAATAAAATTTATTTTATTTCTATACCTAAACACAGGCACATCACACACACACTCACACACACACACACACACACACGCACGCACGCACTAACACACAATCTCTCTGTCACGCATTTTCCTATCGGGGTAGAAAGAGACTACTTTCGTCTACTTGCTACGATTTAAACAAACCTCTAAGTAAGTATTTATTTATTCAACAGTTTATTGTATTGTAAGATGATAGTACATAGAGACAGAAAAAAAAGAGAAGTTATACAAAAGGTACAGCATATTTCTAAAAGAAATTTCTTTCTGCAGACCCCTGCAGACAGAGAGAGAAGTGATAGCATGAAGGCAGGATAGGCATTTATTTTTATGATATTGTAAAACCAGCTTAGGTATAAACGTGTTCGACTTTTAAAAATACTTGTCAAGAAAAGTATATAATATAGAAATCTTTTGATTCGTAAATAACAGGAAAAGGACATTTTTTTTAATGGTTGAACTTTTCTCTCTTATATTATTTCATTAGGTAATCTCCTACTCAAAAGAGTAAGTAATTTTATTTATTGTATGATTTTTATTTAGATAATTTAAAAAAAATATGTCAATTTATCGATGAAAAGATGATCTAATAAAGTACGCATAAGTAGCTAAGATAGACATAATTAATACTGTATCAAAAATCATGCCTTTTTAAACCTTGTAAATGAGAGGTCAGTCGGCGTAGTTGTTAGTGACCCTGCTTGCCATGCCGCAGGTCGTAGGTTTAATTTCCACTAAAGACATATATTACTGTGATATACAGAGAAGTTTGTCTTAAGTCTGGGTGTTTGCATGTATATCTTTATGTACATATATACATACATAGTTTACTATAAGTACATTACTTATAGTAAACTATACTTACATACATACATATCCGTCACGCCTCTCTCCTATTGGGGTAGGCAGAGACCATTTCCTTCAACTTGCTACGATCCAAACACACCTCTTTCGCTTCATCCACACTCATCAGTCGCCTCATACATGCCCGTCGGGCATGTATACTTACATACAATATATTACCTCTAATTATAGTAAAGTTAAAAGTGTGTTTAAATTTGGGTGGGCAGAGACCACATCCCTCCAAACGTAGCAAGTGAAAGTCTCTGCTTACCCCGATGGGAGAGAGGCGTTACACATATATTTTTGTATGGCAGTAACCTACTTATAATTATATTTACTTAAAATCGTTGACATTGACAGAATCTACAATAGTACTTGCCATTTTTGCCATCCACATTCTAATAACCCCCCAAATGAACCTCTCATGAATTCAAAACGATACTTGGCAAACAATAAAGGGTTGTCGCTTCACTCATTGTAACTATAATTAATTGTGCTGAACAATCTCTGGCTGCGACAGGATGAAATGTTTTATCTGTGCTTCTCAAACTTGGATAGATTGTGACCCACCATTTGTGACGTTTTGTGAGACGCTTCACGTTTAAATTAGGAACTGATAACTTTTGACAAAAAAGTTTGTTTTGTGATCAGGTAAATAAAGGTAAACTTTAAGTTACCTACGTATTTATATTTTTATTTTAAAAGTAAGTAGTACTTACCGAAACTAAGTCAAATTTCGAATGGTTGTTAAAAGTTTTAAACATTAAAAACGACATGTTACTTATTGGATGAATTTTGGTTCTAAAATACTGCTTTTAACATTAGCATCTTTATGTAAAAGTAGGCAAATACTATTATTTTCATAAACTTTTTCAATAAACACAATTTTGTTAGGTAAATAAACGCAGCACTTAGAATATGTCAAAAGTTAAGGCTATACAGAGTTTCTTGCTAGGTTCTTCTCTGAGGGAAACTGCGCTTTGCAAATCTAGCACTAGCTTTTAAAAAAATGTATATTATAATAATGTAACGGTTTCAAGAACATTTTTTGTGCCTATGAAATACTTAAATATATTTTTGACTTTTGACTTTATTTTTTAAAGCTTACTTGACACTCAAAATATAAATACTTATAGGTACTCTTTTTTCCAACGATACAATACAGTACAAAACAAAATATACCTATCTACAACAAAATGGCAACAGGCAGCCTCTACTCTACTTACTCGTAACCTTTCACCTGTAATTTACTGCCCAAAGTTTGCGAGCCACTATTCCACTAAATTATACAAAACTCTATGACGAATGCTCGCCAAACAACCAGCTGACGTTGTTAAGAGTTATTTTATAGTTACACAGACGAGATTATGTGGTCTTAACGCGTTTTTATGGACGATCACTTAACATAAAGGATTTATAGTAAAGGAGAACTTTTCGAATGTAACTCATGTCATAGAAAATTGTTCTTTATTTGAAAGTTCATAATTGAATTATTATTATTGTTTTATTAGGAAAACATCGTGAGGAAACTTGCATATTTAAAGAAGAAATTCAAAGGTGTATGTGAAATCCACATTGGCCCAGCAGCGTTATAGATTATCCTCGTAAGTCACTAAGGAGTGAACTGCCTTTAGAAACCGTCCCAATATTACAGAACGAAGTTGGCTGTCTCCAGTAAACAGAAGATAACTAGCTTACCCTAGCCGGGAGGGTTCGTGTTTCAAAATACGCAGATCTACAAAGGCGTTACTTGGCGTTACGTCACCTTGCTTCAAAGTTTTGAAGTTGCTTTTATGTAAAATTAACTTAAATGATAAAACAGACACACTAAAGGTCTATTTACACAGATTCGTAGTAGGGCCGTACCCGGGACGTGTCCGGGCCGTGGCTCGTCAGGAGGCAAAACAATACGTAGTCATGACAACGTGTGTGAACGAATCCATAGAAAATGTATGGAATGATATTTTTTGCCTGACACGTCCTGGACACGGCCCGGACACGTTGTCATGACGACGTATTGTTTTCCCTTCTAACGGGCCACGGCCCGGACACGTCCCAGGCACGTCCCGGATCTGTGTAGATTGACCTTAAAAGTTATAAGTGTCATCCTTAATTGTTCTGGTATTTTTTAAAATTTTATTTGAAATAAAAAGTGTATAGTGGAGTCAACTCAAGGCTCATGATTTCCAGTACAAGAAAACCGTCTGCAAAGCTCAACTATGATCATGAAACATGAAACGACTACTTTGAAGCTAAGCCTTTCTGTCCATGACAGCATATAAGGGTTCACTGTGAAATTTAGCATAATAATTACTGATGAATTTTGAAAATAGGTTAGTTTTAGTTTTGTTGCTTTATGGTGCAGTTTAAAACTTTTGAACTGGTGATTTTCATTTGTTTTTTTAAAAAATGGCAATATTGTGACATTTCGTATCCATTTGTCGTCATATCTTGAAAAAGTTACGAAATAATTTTAAAGTAATATAGCGCATGTGATAATCTGATTTGCAAGTTACAATATTGTTAAGTGTTATTAAAGTTTGTTAAGCGATTTTTGCGCGAAAGAGTAAGAATCATTCTCCCATCTATCCATCTATCGTCACAATCGTCATAAGGATTTAGTTTTAAGTAGATTTATGTGTCTCTCTATATAAAATATGACCGTTAAAATGATCAACACCTGAAATAAATGAATAAAGACTTAAGGCCAAAAAGACACCGTATGCGTATGCGTTGCGTATACGTAGACGTATGCGTACCTCTGAGTTGTAATGTATAGAACTGTCACCGCTTGCGTAACGTAGACGTAGACGCAAGCGGTGACAGTTCCATACATTACAACTCAGAGGTACATACGACTACGCATACGCATCCGGTGTGTTTTGGCCTTTAAGAACGTTACGTACCTAAGTATTACGCTTTTCTAAGTAATTATGTAGGTAGGAACCAACCGAAATAACCCACTTTGGGCGCCACACACCTTCAGTTGTTCCTTTCGATAAAACTGTGCAATTTGAATTGAACAGTTTTATCATTTTTTTAAACGTCACGCTTCGATAAAACTGCACCGTTTTTATCACACACATGTTCCTAATAACTATGCAGTTAAAACTGCACCGTCCGATCGTAACAATTTCTCGTGACGTGTATGGCACTCAGTATTTTTTAAGTATTTATTTTTAAGTGCCTATTAACATCTTTTGGTTTATTTTGGATGCTGCAGAGTTAAAAATTTATGTAAAACTTAAACTACTTACTCATACTGTGATATTCCTGAACATTACTGTGATAACAAGTTAAGTACCAACATGTAACTGTATAACTCTGTTCATTTAAAAAAAAGATATATTGAACATAACGTAGGGCCGTGTGCCGAAGGTTTCTTGCCGTTTTCTTCCTCTCGGCTATACAGGTAGTGAACCGGCAGTAGTTTTAGATCAAAAAAGTGACATCAAAAAAGTGTAATGAATTTTGCCTATTTTTGGATAAACACTTTTCATTTTCAATTTTTCATTTTAGAGCTCATCATTATTTTTACGCTAGAAACTCTTTTAAGATCAAGAAAACTTCACTCTAAATCTAATTTTGAAATATCAAAATGTAAATTCGCAACCCCAAAGAGTTATACATACTTACTTACCTACTTTGGGTGACCAAGACCCTCATTTACTAAGAATTTATTAATATTAATAAAGCAAACAGCCCAAAGGAGCAATAAATACTAACTTATTTACAAGAAGCGTTTGCCTCATTTGCCTTTCATTTCAATAAATATTTAGTTATGCTTTTTAAGATCAAACGAGAATATTACAATAGATTGGGAAAGTCTATCTACACAGATCCGGGCCGTGCCCTGGACGTGTACGGGCCGTGACCCGTCAGGACGGAAAACAATACGTCGTCATGACAACGTGTGTGAACGAATCCATAGAAAATGTATGGAGTTATATTTTTTCTCTGACACGTCCCGGGCAAGGCCCGGATGTGTGTAGATAGGCCGTTAGACTTCTTGTCTAGGTAATTTAAAGGCCAAGTCAGGAGTACCTACCATAAATCGATGATAACCATAAATCGATGTAAGATGAATGTGGATGAAGCTAAGGAAGTGTGTTTGGGTCATAGCAAGTGGACGGAAGGTCTCTGCCTATCCCGATGGGAAAGAGGCGTGACAGATGCATATCGAGTATACATACATACATATCCGTCACGCCTCTCTCCCATTGGAGTAGGCAGTGACCACTTAGCTTCATACATGCCCGTTGGTTTAGGGTACTCTTGACTTGGCCTTTCTTGTCGTTGTCGTTGCAAGTCCCCGATTTTATCGAGGTACGTTCGTCTTGGCCTTCCAACATTTCCATCCACTCTTGCCTTGTATATTTCTTTTGTTATAGTATTTCTCGAGTATATAAGTAGGTATATACACATAAATATGTATGTTTCAGTGGTTGCGCTACTTGGTGGGCCAGTAGAGCCACTATGATCCACTTGAGCAGTGGTTGAGCCACTGCGATTGATGTATGATATGTACTCAGAAGTTTTGTTTGATCTCGGGGCTTATTGAGACTTCATATTAAGTATCAATCCAACTCAATTACAAGTTCGTACCTAATTGCCCTGACAATAAGACACAAGTAACAATAAATTAAAACAGACATTTAAGATTAAGCTGTCGCATACACGAAACAATAGTTAAGTGTCGAAATCAGATAATTAAAATCTGACTTAATTAAACTTGAAATAGAGCACTAAGTTACTCGCAGTGGGAACTGTATTTACGGCCTTTAGGGTCAAAAGCCGAGCAGTTTAATCACTAAACCACAGAGATAAGGTTCAATAGAGGTTATGTAAGATAATTGTGTGGTTGATAGCATAGCATCATGTATTTGATGACTTTGTAAAAAAACAACAGGGGATCAAGTCTGTTAATTTAACAAAGCCTCAGTGCCAATGGTATTTTTTGACACATTTGGTATTGTGCTAACTAAACAATTAATAATGACACTGATTGCGACCAAATGTGTCAAAAATGACATTGACACTCTCATAGACACTCTGCCGACACATATCTGAGAATACCGTAAATTCGCAGACTCGGGCCTCAGTAAAAGTAGAAGGTAAACGAAAGAGAGGGACACCACGGAGGAGACGGAGAACTAACATAGATCTAATAAAAGAGAGAAGGGGTTGGCAGACCCCCTTATACTTCATGCAGACCTCTGTTCAAGTCATTAGAAATTATGACACTTCCTTGCATGTATATATTTGAAGCGACAAAGTGTGTCAAAGAACATCCCAACTACTTCAAAACAGCCAGAGAGATGTTCCCTCGTAACACAAGGAATTCCGACTGGTATATAGCGATCAGCCTAGAACTGCACTTTATCATAAACAATGTATGTCTATGTGCATAAAGATATATAACCATGTTCCCATAGAATTTAAAACAATGTCGACAACTACACTAAAAAATATACTTAGTAACTGGCTTAAGGAAAAATGTTTTTATTCAATTGACAAGTATCTTAGATTTAATAATACTGTATTTTAATTTTTAATACTTATAAGAAATTTTGCATGCCATGAACTGGTGTAATATATAGTTCAGTATTTTAAATGAATGACATACTTTATACCATATTTAATGCAAATAAACGATTATTATTATTATTATTATAAAAGTTGTGTAGTATCAGTTGGTCAAATGGACGGCGGAGAATAGATAGTGGCGAAGAGTCCACCGACAAGAGTAACACTCTTAATTAAGGTTTATGTAAAAACTCATTTACATTTGGTAGTTGTAAGATCCCATTATTAATAATCCAAAAATCCCGTGGCTAAGCTTTTTTACCAGACTGCGTCAAAAGGAGGGTTATATTATGAACTTATTTACCCTTGTTGGAACTGTCCTATTTCTAAAAGCAGTGTTAATATCAAATTAAAATAATTCTATAAATGAGTTTGAAGGAAATTCAGCCTAAATCTTTTCTACGAATACAATTTTAATTGGCAATTAGGTATTGAAACTAAATAAGATCTTATTTAATCTTTTGTTAAAATGAAGAAAATTACGATCTTGGCGGTACTTAACCTTTTAAATGATAGTTACGTTACAATCAAAGAGAAGAGAAGATTTACCTTAGAAGGAGCCGCCAAACTGAAGAACTAGATTGGCTAGAGTCCACCCACACCTATAACCACAAACAGATACGCAATATGTTTGCACGTATACTTATATTATCATCATGTTAGCTTATGGACGTCCACTGCTAGACAAAAGCCTCTCCCAAGGATCTCCACAAAGATCGGTCTTGGGCTGCCCAGTGCCCACATCCAACGGTTTCGATTTACTTTTATTCCATTTCCATTTATTTTCCATTTTCCATTTATTATCATTTGGTGCATATTAATACTACAAAAGAAGAGAGGAAAAACATAGAGTAGATGAGTTGAGAGCTATGCTAAATATATGTAGCAAAAATACTCAGTCTAGCTGCGCTGCAAGCTTAAAACAATTTGATGCCCATAGCAGTATTTAGTAATCTGTGCCCAAAGTAATCTCTCCCCTCCACTTGCTTTCAACCAAAGGTAAACGGAGAGATGTGTAAATTCAAAAAGGTTTTATTTAAAATTGGTAAGTAGATACTTACACTTTTTTGAATGATTTTTTTTCTAAATCTACTACCGTATACCTGTAGATCCGAGAGGAAGAAACGGCATGATGCCTAAATCTGATTGGTTATTAAAAAATCATCACCCTTTTCACCGTTTTGGTGAAAATCCCAGAGCGAAATCCTCAAGGGATTACCACAGATCAAGGTTAAGTAGGAACTTTTTAAAAGGTTAATAAGATTAACATCAGATTACTGTTTCAACAAAATAAATTCATTTCGAACCTAAATAGGTAATTAACTTACGAAAGTCTGACTCTGAGCTGATAAAAGACGGTAAAAAATTGCCAATTAAAACTTTAGTAGTTGTTTCTTGTTTTGTTTAAAACTAAGATAAGGTTTTTATCTTTTTTTTAAGGCCGAGTGCAGTTTAACTTCGTCCGATAGTATAAGTTTTTGTAAATAAAAATAAATTGTGTTCCATTTTTTAATTAATTAACCTAAATCCTATTTTTATTCTAATCAGGTACCTACTTGTAGATATGTTTGTTTATATAATAATTACATATTATTTTAAGTTTAAAAATGTTTTTAAAGTTTCAAGCTTATAATCCGTACATAAGTACTAAAATTATTTAACAGTACAATTTATAAATTATAGCCACACTTTAGTCGGTGTTGCCAGTTCATAACACCCCAAAACATCATCAATTCTATAATGCAAGTCATTAAAGATCTAATTCATTTCAATTCTAGCTTGTAGGTATATAGGGTGACTTTAAATTAGTGAACGATAGAAAAGGGTATGCATTTACTCGTGATAACAAATAACTTTTACTATGGAACCAATGTCGAAACTCGAAATCGTTCAAAATTTTTGAACTCCCCATACAAAATGCATCAGCTGATAGTATGGGGGACCAATGTTTTTTTTATGATTTCAACCTTGGTCCCATAGTAAAAGTTGTTTGTTATTACGAGTACATGCATATCCTTTTCTATCGTTCACTAATTTAAAGTCACCCTATATATCAGCACCTAATAATACTAAAAAACCTAATGAATAACTTGTACCCTAAAAGCAATAAGTATTAAAACTAATAACTATGTATTAGGGTAGCAAACTTCGGGCCACAGATGTTACTGAGTTATGATTGAGGTCACAGAACATCTTTCAGTATTATAGTCTGGCGGGCAAGAAGTGAGCGGGCAAGGACTGGAAAGGTAAGGACTGAGTGTGTGTAGGCTACAAAGACTACGAAGAGCTGGCTACGAAGAGCTGGCTACAAAGAGCTGGCTACGAAGAGCTGGCTACGAAGAGCTGGCTACAAAGAGCTGGCTAGGAAGAGCTGGCTACGAAGAGCTGGCTACAAGTTTAAGAGTGGGCTACGAGCGAGCAAGCATGTAGCAAGTGTGCTACGGATGAATGGGCTACGACGACAGAGCGAAAGAGCGAGTGGGTTACGAGCTATCAAACTAGGAGCGAGCGGGCAAAGAGTGAGAGAAACGGACGGGGCATCATTTTCACCTCTTTACATAGATTCTTTAGCTACGTCAACATAACATACATGTAGTCTTCAGTTTACAAGGTTATTTTGGAGGCGAGGTAATCTAAGTACCACTAATAGTACACTAATTTAATACATAATATACTATACTATAATACACTAGTTTGTATAGTTGATATAGTATTCAATAGGCATGATGACTAAAATTTTTTTTTAGTTCATCACATAGAGTATTTTAAAATATTAGACACGTATTTGTTCTT
Organism: Anarsia innoxiella; assembly: GCA_947563765.1. Taxonomy (NCBI): domain Eukaryota; kingdom Metazoa; phylum Arthropoda; class Insecta; order Lepidoptera; family Gelechiidae; genus Anarsia; species Anarsia innoxiella. The sequence continues at coordinate 2,008,437 of OX387402.1, forward strand.
ATTTCTCTTAAACTAAAAATGACAAAGATACACTGGGTTAAAGTTCCTTGTTACGTCACATTTGAGTACGATTTTTACTCAAAAGTGACGTAAAAACCCCCCACTCCGTAACTTTGATGCTCTTTATCTTTGTATTTATTTAAGTATTTGGTCCGGTAAAAAATGTGTTTCAAATATTTTTTAATAGCTTAAAAGACGGACTAATTATAATGCCACTTTTTGAATGAAGTCATCATCCCAATTAACAAAGGTATGCAATCGATGCCCCTTCTCCTTACTCACTTGCTCCTAGCCACACTTCTTTCTAGCTCACTCGCTCCTAGCCCGCTCTCCTATTCGCAATCGCTTCCCGCTGGGAATGTGGGCCTAACCTTAAAGGTCTGTGAATGAGCAATATGATATCGAGTTTATTGCTAAAGTACGTGATATTTTCGGGGGTATAGTTCGAAATAGCAATGGATGTACTCAATAAATTTTATCATTAAACTTTATGCCAATCAAAACATTTTATATTAAAGATGTGATTATATTTTCTATTATGTTTAAACATTACTTTTATATTAGTGAAAATATTTTACCTTTATTTTTTTCATCATTTTCATCATGTTATGACGTTTACCTACCTAAAACTAAAATTGATTTTAAAATTAGTTTTAAGCAATACCTAGTAATTACCTATAGTTTATAAAAATACAATATTTTTTAATACGTACTCCCAAGACGTACTTTAATGATAGTGCTGTGGTGCCATATAAACTTTGAGTATAGAATATATTATAAGGATATGCCACATTTTTTTTTCATATACAAATGAGTTTATTATAGCGTATCAAGGTTGGCGCAAGTTTTTCATAGTTTTCTTGGTAGATGACCTGTCAAACGATAAGAAATTCCATACAAAAAGGTAGCCATTTTGCGCCAGAGCAGGCACGCAAATCCAGACGGTATGGCACCTCCTTATATATTCTATACTCAAAGCAAACAGACATTAAAAGTACTGTATGTCATATTAAAAAAGAGTACCTGTATCCAAAGAGTTTGCATAAAAACAGTTAGCAACATCCTCCTTTAAAAAAAAACAAAGATACCTACTCTCGTAGACACCAGCTAATTGAAACAAAAACTTTTTTGTATTTCTATTTTTCCGTTTTATATTTTTTTATTTCTACCCGCTTTTGTTTACCGCTATTGTCAAAAGTGTCAAGCAAAGGAAACCCGAAACTTTGTTTTTCTGTTTAACAAATGACTTTGTTTTTTGAGAATTCGTCCAAATGTAAAAAGGAATAAAGTTTCTAATAAATTAAAATGGTTTGTGTTCGGGATGTGTTTTGGTTTTTAATTATTTTTATTAAAAAATATTTATGAAAATGTGAGACTAAAGATGTGTCAAGAGTATCCTAAGCCGACGTGCATGTATGAGGCGACTGACGAATGTGGATGAAACGAAAAAACTGGAGCCCAAGTCTACTAATTTACAATATTTTCAGTTGTGTGTCGGCAGAGTGTCAATGTCATTTCTTGACACATTTGGTCACAATCAGTGTAAGCCACTATTTAGCAGAATCTTATAAATTTATTAAAATTTAAAATATTTTACAAAGTATTTACAATATGTACAGAAAGAAAACAAAAATATTAAATTACTTACATCTAACTATAAACTAGGTACCAACTACAATCTAATCAAACAAGCCACCCCGAATCGTACCTACCGCGAAAGTGCCCATAACACTTGCGCTATTCCCGCGCTGTATGGCGAGGGCTATGCGCTGCACTAGGTACGATTCAGCGCGGCTTTCTCCCGAATTATTGCGCAGACGCTTACCCAACTCCCGCACGAAATGTTTTGCCTCCGCACACCAAACACCGCTCACCTCGACGGCGAAAGGGACAAATGTATAAGTTTGCTTGAGGGGGGCATATTTCTGGTGCTTTTGAGTTGCGGCCCATTCAGCATTTAGCAGAATACCAAATGTATCAAATGCCATTGACAGTCTGCCGACACACAACTGAGGCTATTTTCAATTAGTAAACCTTGGCCCTAGATTTATCTAGAGTCAGGAGTACCATAAACCGACGTGTATGTATGAGGTAACTGACGAATGTGGATGAAACGAAAGAAGTGTGTTTGGATTGTGGCAAGTGGAGCGAAGTGGTCTCTGCCTACCCCAATGGGAGAGAGGCGTGACGCATATGTATGTAGGTATATATGAAATCAGAAATTATTTATTGCACACGTAGGGGCTTAGCATGGCGTGCCGCGACAATTATCTCACGCATGCTGTCTTTATTACATTTAAAACTATAGACAGAGACGTAAGCGTGACAAACGCATGACAACGTCTTGTCACGGAGTGCCATGCTAAGCTAGCACGTTACAAAAATATAAGTCTTATGATTAGGTACCTATATATATGTAAGAAACATGGACCCGGATTGGGCACAGCAAAGGAATACTATAATTTAATGTGTAGATAACTTATACCAGTATACTACAAAAATACATTTTATGTATGTATGTAAGTATAATACAGTCCTCGTGTACCTACGGTCAGCATCATAAGTCGATGAACACATTCAGATTTTCAAAAGTAAAATACACCGTTATTAGACGAAATAGCTTAGCAAAAGATACTTAAAGGTTTAATGACCATCCAATAAGGTTCAAAATAAAGAAAATAAGTAAGGTTTTATGTCTAATAATTGTGTATATTACTTTTGAAAGGGGTTTGAAGATTTTAGTATGGAGAGTGTCCTACCTACAACTTTTTTTTTTAATTTTCCAAACACAAGTTTAGGTAGGACATTATATTCAAACCCCTTTAAATGTTTTCATCGACTTTTGATGCTGACTGTACGTAGTTATCGTATGTCAAATGTTATTTCATCTCTACGTCAACATTTAGTCAAATTAATCGTAAATTACGTAACAGTGTTTAAAGAACACACAATCTTGAGCATCTTCTTCTTCTTTATCAGCCCATATATGTCCCCACCGAGGGGCACGAGCCTACTCTCATACAGAGAGTGATTAGGCCGTAATCCACCACGCTGGCCAAGTGCGGGTTGGTGGATTTCACACACACCTTAAAAATTTTTCTTTGGTAGGTTTGAAAAAAAAAATATGAAAATATTGTTTATTTATCCGAAATAGGAAATACAAAGGTACACACATTGAGTTACACGGTATAGGTACACAATAACTTAAATTAGTCCTAAGTAGATCCAGCCTTAAACTAAATTAACAGAGGTCCCCAAACTAGGCAGAGCCTGTATCTTGGGGAACCAGATTACAGTTAGTTTACAGAATTTGTGCAATTTGGTTTACCTAAATTATAAACAATATAATTTTTAACCAATTTCCTCACACTGTTTTTCCTTCACCGTTAGCAAGTGGTAATCGAATAAATTGATCCGTACATGAGAAATAAACTCAGAGGTACGTGCCCGCATCCAATTTAAATTAATTACTTAGTTACTTCTAAAAAAATAAAATAACGGTTTTTTATTTTTAAAGCTGGGGCCTAAGTCTGCTACTTAATTTACAATACCTATTCTCAGCTGTGTGTCGGCAGAGTGTCATTTTTTGACACATTTGTTTTGGTTGCAATCAGTGTAAGCCATTGTTTAGGGTTAGGTACGGTTAGCTGTTTATTTTGCAAGAATGCATATTTTTTTTTTGACAACAAATATTTATTGATGAGACAAAAATATAAAAGTACTTACAGGATCGACAATCCGCACGGACGGTTAGCTTATGAGTACATACTCTAACTAATGAGATTTAGATTCAAATAAACGTAACACAAAGAAACAACTGAATATCGACAGAAACGCTAAATACTCGTTATTTAATCAATCGCTTCGAGGGTTCTCGGAATATCTCGAAAGATCTCGATAAAAAGGTTTCGATTTCGATAGAATTTGGCAAAGAGACAATTTAAATCCTTTAGAAAGTCAGGGTGTGCTGTCTATAGGACAAAAGCTCAGATCAATGAAAAGAAGAAAGGGACTACAAAATTGTTGATTGGTTTAGATGTTGGTGCCACTAGAGGCTGCACGCGACTTCGTATCCATTTATCGTCATATCTGGGAAAAAAATCGTGATATCTCAAAATAATATACCTAGCCTATGTTTTATTCTAATGTAGGTATTAATATTATACCTCAAATATATATATTATACAGGGTGTAACTGAAAGGGGGTATAAAGCCGAAACACAGTGATAGTCCTCATGAAACTGAACAACTTTCTCCAAGGAACATGGGTCGTAACTCCAAAAAAATTTTTGGATCGCCCATACTTACTCGATCAGCTGATCCGGCATTTTGTATGGGGTGGCGAATTTATTTTTTCGAGTTTCGACACATGTTCCTTGGGGAAAGTTGTTCAGTTTCATGAGGACTAGCACTGTGTTTCGGCATTATACCCCATTTCTGTTACACACTGTATATTTATATATTCAGATGCGCAAGCTTCAGAATTTTGTAATTCTATAAAGCTACAAAAAACTGAAAAGTTTCATTTAAATCTGTTCAGTGGTTTTTGCGTGAAAGAGTAACAAATATCCTCTCATACATCCATCCATCGGGACAAACACAAATGTAACAAAAATATTGTTAACTTATCGTTGTTTACTAAATATAATATTTAAGTACGGTAAGGTGCTACACAAATCTGGGCCGTGTTCGGGTCGTATCAGGAAAAAAATATCATTCCATACATTTTCTATGGATTCGTTCACACACGTTGTCATGACGACGTATTTTTCTCCCTTCTGACGGACCACGGCCCGGGTCTGTGTAGATAGATCTTTTCTGATAATTGGGATGATAACTACATTCAAAAAAATTAATTATAATTAGTCCGTATTTTAGGCTATCAAAAAATATTTGTACCACATTTTTACCGGATCAAATACATAAATAAATACAAAGATACAGAGCATCAAAGTTAAGGAGTGGGGGGTTTTACGTCACAATCGAGTAAAAATCGTACTCAAACGTGACGTCACGAGCAACTTTAACCCAGTGTATCTTTGTTATTTTTAGTTTAAGAGAAAAAAGAAAAAATACGTGTCTAATATTTTAAAATAATCTATGTGATGGAGTAAAAAAATTTTTTTAGTCATCATGCCTTATCTTCCAAACGCATATACAGGGTGTAACAGAAAGGGTATATAAAGCCGAAACACAGCGATAGTCCTCATGAAACTGAACAACTTTCCCCAAGGAACATGGGTCGTAACTCGAAAAAAAAATTTCGCCTCCCCATACAAAATGCCCGATCAGCTGATCGAGTAAGTATGGGCGATCCAAAAATTTTTTTCGTGTTACGACCCATGTTCCTTGGGGAAAGTTGTTCAGTTTCATGAGGACTATCGCTGTGTTTCGGCTTTATATACCCTTTCTGTTACACCCAGTAGAATTACCCCCTCCACCTTATCTACTTATTTATTTAAATAATAAAACTAAGTACCCGTTTCACAACCTCCAGATAAAATTAAAATGTCAGATAAACCTATGTCTGTTTCATACGTCATGTACGTTTGAGACAGAGACAGGTACAAATTATCCGTCACATAAATTTTATCAGTAGATTTTCACCCTAATTGTGTTCATCATGTCAGCTTATGGATGTCCACTGCTGGACAAAAGCCTCTCCCAAGGATCTCCACAACGACCGGTCTTGCGCTGCCCACATCCAACGGTTTCCGACTTTAACCAAGTCGTCAGTCCACCTTGTTGGAGGCCTTCCCACACTGCGTCGTCCGGTGCGTGGTCGCCACTCGAGAACCTTTCTGCCCCATCGTCCTAATTGTGTTAAAACTACTGATTTAACTCCACTACATTTGATTTTTACAATCAAAAACAATTCCAACAATTATATTCCCTAAAAACATAACCTAACCCCTTTAATGTTACCAATTTAATCTTATAAAAAGACTTTATTTAATCAACAAAACGGTTCTAAATTCAATTTCAAGCGCAAATATTATTTTGTCATCTCTTAAATTTTCTACTTCTCCCGAGACGGTATGGCAGGTTTTCCTTAAGTGACAAAATTTTTCACTTTGAGTTATTTTCTCGTATTTAAAATCACTGTTAAAATCATTTAACTGCATTTCTCGACTAAACATTTGTACTGACTTCACACACTAAACTCATACACAATGTGTAAATTAAAAAAAATACCTATATGTATGTATTTTTTCTTAAAATGTCGTCAAAGGCTAGTCAATAGGTAACCCTCATAAAGATAGAGATTAGGTACCTATTTTATACTAAAATGTGTTTTACATTTCAACCTATTTCTTTTTTCAACCTTTATTAAAAATAAATATTAATTTCATATGTGAAAATATTTATATAGAGCAGAAACTTACCCCCAAAAAGCACCAAAAATAAAGACGAAAACGCTACAATTCTCGCTTCCTTCATATTCACTGCAAACACTTCACAAAAAACAAGAAAAAAACAACTGAAATTTGAACAAACAAATCCGAGAGTTCAAACACTGTCCTTAACAAAACTGCTTTACATTTTAATTGGAAGAATTTCCCTTTTCGAAACAATTCGCTCGTGGAATCTCGGGAACGATCGGGTGTTTCCGAAACGTCTTCCCTCCAGAGAGCATGAGAGAGAACTGACGGAGCGAAATACGAAATCACCTGACGGACCGCGATCTCTCATCGGTGCCACAGAGTAAAAAGGGGTGCTTTAACTCAATTTGTTACTTCATTTTACAGCAGTTTTTCTTCTTATATTTTTTTACTCTATGTTTGAAAGGTTGGTTTTTCACAAACGATTCATTTGGGAGGATTTAACCGACAAATTGTGTCTCAAAATAGGCTTTTCAATCGTATTTGGGGACTCATTTCGTTTCCCATGATATTTTCTACGTATCGTTATTACTTAGCTTACAGTGGATTGTTCCAACCAAAGAGTTTGTATATTTTTCGATTGACATCTCATTTCTTCAAAATAATTAGATGCCATTAAAGTTTCACTACAAAATTCGAACGTTGAATTGAAAATAGAACGCAAACAAAAGAAAGCTATTATTCGAGCAGTCTGAATTATTTTTCTTCAGCCTGCAATACTTAATCTGAAACCTGATCAGTAAGAATGCCAAATAAATGAGGTCTTAAGTAAACTCATGCCTATTGTATCTAACAAGTCAAACATTCATTAGGATGTTTTTTTGAAAGATAAGACGCACTGAGATAGAGAACAAATGTTTTCTTTTTATTAAAGAACTAGTGGCTGCCCGCGACTTCGTACGCATTTATCGTCATATCTGAGAAAAAAAACTTAATATCTCAAAATAATATAGCCTATGTGTTATTCTCATGTGTAAGCTACAATATTGCCAAGTTTCATCAAAATCTGTGCAGTAGTTTTTACGTGAAAGAGTAGAAAAACATCCATCGGCTCAAATATTCACATTTATAATTTTAGATAAAGAATGTAACTTTAATATAATTTTATAGCAGCTTAAAGAGTAGGTATTTATTAGGTTTAATCTTCAACGCCAAACCACAACCGCTTATGTTTAGACCATAAGGATGGAAAATTTTAGTTAGTAGAATAATTATTATTGTCTTCCAGGAACAAACTAAAATTGTTTTTAATTAATCCTGTAGAACATAGATTGATAAAAAATTTAACCACTAAGCAACAATTATTTTACAATATTTTATTTGGTATTTCTTTTCATCTTTTTTCAATCACTGAACCGATCTTGATTGGTGAATGATTAAAAAGGAATATAAGTGATAACAAATAACTTATTTTTAGGGTTCCGTACCCAAAGGGTGAAAACGGGACCCTATTTCTGAGACTTGGCTGTCCATCCATCCCTTCCTGCGCGAGTCCGACTTGGCCGATTTTTTATATTTTATCTACTTGGATAAATATGTTCGAAGTTAGTTCAGAAAATATTTGTAAAAAAAAAGTCTTCGACAGCGTTTTGTTTTTTTAGGACATTTAGAACCTTTTAAGCCGATAGTCCATTTAAAAGTACTTCCGAAGGCACTGTCCAAACAGGCTCTGTTTTATAATTACCTTATTCAAATGTCGTGTGGAACCTTAATGACGACCTTTGAGCCTTACTCTCATGATTACACGGTACAAAATTGCACAGCAAGTTATTACGGCGGTGTAGAGTTAAGTGGGACGGTAAGTGCTTGTAAAACAAATATAAAATGTAGAATTATTTTTGAAATTGGAAAACGGACAACGCCTTTTTTTAAAAGAATCGAAAAGATTCTAAATTTGAATTTAATTTTCAGAAAAGAGGTTTTATACATAATATATCATTAAATATATGTTTTTCTCTAGAGATCAAAATTTCAAATTAGGAATTATATTTTCTTTTTTTCACCAAATTTTTTTAAGTCGCCCGTTTCCCCATCTACATAATAAAAACTGACAGATATTTTGCACCTGTCTCTGTCTGAAACGACATGTTTTTTGAAAAAGACATAGGTTTATCTGCCAGTTACATTTTTTCTGTACCTAAGTGGTGAAATGGAACTTAGGTCTTCCGTAGTTTCCGTGAGACACAGACAAAGTCGCGGGCGGAAGTCAAGCAAGACTGATAGAACGAGCAATAGGTATATAGGTAATTTCTGAAAGTTGTTTACCGGAAAATAATACTTTGGATCTGAGAATAGAATATTTTTTCATTTCAATTCCCTCGTAATTCAATCATAAAACGATATTGCAACAAAGAAAATATTTTATTAAACAATGAAAATTAATTTTAGTTAATTTTGTATTTTGATTAAATAGTTCAGATTAAAGTAAATCAGCTAAATTATTATGAAAATATTACATCAAAGCGATTTTGTTCAGGGGAAATGATTAAACGAAATTCCTATTTGGAAAGTCAAATAACATTGTTATTGAAATATTCACAATATAACAAAATATTAATTTTAAATAGAAGCTAGTACTTAAAAGGTCTGTAAGCCAATCAAATTGAAAAAAAAATGTTTGCTTAATTCAAAATTGGAAAAAAGTACACTTATTACCCAACTGTGCCAGAAGGAGGGTTAATTTTTTTTGAGAGTATGTATTTATAATTCTTTGGCACGCTCGACAGCCTAAATGGCTTGATGGATTTTAGCTCGAGAGGTGTTTTTAGATTTGTATTTACATTGAGAGCGACATTGGGTAAGTACATCAAAAAAATATGTGTTTTTTTAGACACAATCAAGTTTTTATAAAGATTACCATTGACGTTATTTTTTACTTTTACGAGCTTTTACTTAGACTTTTATATAGAAACAAGGATTTGTCGAATGCATAAAAAATTTATGGCACTCAGAAAGGCGCCATTATTTTACTAATGCATTGAATACGTGACCAATACTTACATAAATTATGTATCTAAGGTAAATAAGGGCGTTACAGCTTTTTATACACGCGTCTTTTGCTCGTAGGAGCGTTGTCGCGCTTCTAAGCTCGTATAGTCCATGTTGATACTGACACGACATCACCGGTTTGAGCGTACACGCCCGTATATGCGCCTCCGGTTTTTTGAAGCTCGTATGGAGCGCGTGTACGCATCCCTAGGCTTAGCATACGTGCCGCGACAATTATCTCACGTCATGCTGTCCTTATCACATTTAAAACTATAGACAGAGACGTAAGCGTGACAAACCCATGACAATGTCTAGTCACGGAATGTATGCTAAGCTAGCTGAAAACAACCGTATACGCGCATATAATACGCTAGTCTGAAAACGCCCTAAATGTACATAAAATCTAAGGTAAGAACAGCCAGTGTAATTAAAGCTTTACAAAATATAATTCTCTGGTGCAAATCACTTAACACTCCATTTTAAAATAATAAACAAAAAAGTTTTTATTTTAAACATTCGAAATTTAAAATATCGAATTGAATAAACCGGTATCTGATATTCAAAAGTTGCATTGTTGAACAAAGCTAACAGAATTTTTAAACGTATTCGCACATAGGTAAATGTATGTATGTACACTAGAGGCTGCCCGCGACTTCTTACGCATTTATCGTCATATCTTGGAAAAAAATCACGATAGCTCAAAATAATATAGCCTATATGTTATTCTTATATATAAGCTACAATACTGCGAAATTTTATCAAAATGTATTCAGTAGTTTTTGCGTGAACGAATAACAAACATCCTTCTAACTCACTACTGTGACGCGGTTACTGTTCATGAAAATGCGAATGGCGGTGGGCTGTTAGCTTATTGTTTTGGCACGGTTTTTTTTTAGGTTAATTTTCAAGTCAAACTCAGTTAAACTACAACCGGCAAAATATTTAAAAATTCTTTGCATTGCCCTTCTTATATTTTAAATGTCAATGTTTTCGCCGATGGATATTTGTTACTCTTTCACGATGAAACTTGGTAATACTTTAGCTTGTATATCAATAAATTAACTAAATAGAGCACGAAGAAATCTATTTTGCCAGTCGGCCCAAAAAAAACCTAGTAATTTTTCTACCATTCATTCATTTGATTCGAGTCGTCAGATAAGTCGGCACTTTCACTTTTCCTTCGCGTTTCCTGTTGACTTCCTTATAACCCTTAGAAGATGAATAGCAGGAAAAATATACTGCTAAGAATTCTCTAGTATGAAGCTATGCGAATTTTTTGGCGTTCTGCGAATATAGTTTGTCATAATGAAATGAATTTTTTTTTTTCGTCAAACATGCTCGGGACATGGGGCATATAGAATATAAAAATAGAATAAAAAAATTGAAAATATATTTAATATAAAGGTTATATCTGTGCTATCATTGATGGCAATGAAAGTGGATATCTGCACTGAAAATTGAAATTAATGAATCTTTTCTGAACAAGCACTTTTCATTCAATTATCTAGATGACTCAAAAAAAATTTAATGTACGTATCTAAGTGTTTATGCCTAAAAATTTGTAATACCAAATTTGAAAAGAGAAACCCAACAGAGTTTATTGCTAGATTCTTCTCTGGGGAAAACTGCACTCTTGCGAATCTAGCATTAACTTTAAAAAATGACCCGTCTTATGTGATGTCAAACTCGTCCTACAAGATTAAATAAATTTTCATATCATTTTATTTTAAATGAATAATCTAATTATTGTAATTTTCTAAAGGAACTTAAAAAGCTTTTTAATCAAATTAATAGTAGAAAAATCTTGATGGTAATAGTTTATGTGATTTTGACATCGTTAATTGTCATATTATTATCGACATTGTTGTTATAAGAATAATATTCAAAATCTGTTGACACAACATTCGTGTGTAGACTTTGATGCTCCGATGCTCTTTTGTTGTGTTAACTAATTTTGATTATTATTCTAATGCTATCTACACCCCAAAGCCGCCGGGTTAGGCCGGCGGCTTTACGTCATACGAATGGCAGCTGTCAAAAAAACCGGCGGCTTTGGTGTGTAGATACCATAATGAGAAGAATGTCGATAATAATATGATAATCAAAAATGCTTTGCTCTACGCTCCGCCAGATGTTTGCCGGTCCGTTATCTCGTGTCATCTTTCATCAACTTTTAATGCCCTTTTCTGCAACGCAGCCAAAGTTAATTAATCCGATCAAATAACGCGACAAAAGCATACAGTAGCATTTAATCACTTCTCCTATAAAGGAATACGGATATTAAATCAATTAATGTTCAAAGTGCTTCAAGCCGCTCTTTTTCCAACCGTTCTCGGAAAGTGGATAAAATTTGAAAAAGAAACAAAATACTAGCGAACTACGAATTCCAATTTCAAAGTGGCAGTTCATCAAGTTTATTTTTAAATATGATTCCATTCTGTTATCAAAGAGAATGTTTTTGAATTTTTGAAGGTTCCATTTTCAATTCAATATGCACTTTTTATTCTTTTTTACAGTTGTTTAATGGTCTTTAGATAGATATCATGAGAGTAGGTATTCATGAAATTGCATAGGTACTCAATATATAGTCAAATTGTTAAATCATGTAACAAATTATGGGTCTACTGAATTATTTGTTGAACCGTCGAATCAGTATGACTATATTATGATTGATCGGCGGTTTTAGATACTATTTCATACTAAAGGACAAATGTGTTATCAGCCCATATATGTCCCCACTGAGGGGCACGAGCCTACTCTCATACAGAGAGTGATAAGGCCGTAATCCACCACGCTTGCCAAGTGCGGGTTGGCGGATTTCACATACATCTTCGAATTTCTTCTCTGGTGTATGCAGGTTTCCTCACGATGTTTTCCTTCACCGTTAGCAAGTGGTAATCGAATAAATTGATACGTACATGAGAAATAAACTCAGAGGTACGTGCCCGCACCAGGATTCGAACCCGCGTCCTCGGAGTTCGAGGCAAGCGTTCTACCAACTGGGCTACCACCGCTTTAAAGGACAAATAGAACAGAAAAAGGCCACAAATATTTTTTTTGTTTTATTTTATAGGGCAAAAACTTTTGTGTATTCAACCAATATCAAGTGAAGTACAAAAAAGATTTAAAAATAAAAAAAAAAGATTTCAAAAAGCATAATATTCAATTTTTCATATTTCAAAACATTAGATTATAAACAAAACATTAGATTATAAAGATTATAAACAATTGACGGTCTTCTAAAATAAACCAAATCGAACTTTTTAATCCATAAAATGTATTTTAGTTTGTAAACAAAAAGAATTTATTAAAACTTTTAAATCGTGAATTACACACAAGAAGTGGTTCAGTTTTGTTTGTGGAGCTCTGTTTTTATGATTTGTAATAAAATGGTAAAGTTTATAGCTTACATTTACATTCTTTGTAAACACGCTCGCAATTTTAGTTGACTTTTAAGAGATTCATTTGTATAACCGTAAAAAGATTATGTACCTACCTAATTCACGTAATAATAAACGACTAATAAATGATTTACGTTTAGGGTGTTTTCAGATTAGCATTTTAAACGCGCGTATACAGTGATACAAAGATCTTTGGGCACTTGGCGGAAATCGGAACTAACGATATCATCTTGTTAATTGTCATTATTTTGAGTTATTTATTCACCACCCACGCCCTTCTGACAATGTCACTCTAGTGCCAATAGATCCTTGTAGCACTGTACGTGACGCGCGTAAAGTGCCACAAGGATCTATTGGCATATCGTTAGTTCCGATTTTCGCCTTGCACTAATAGATCCTTGTAGCACTGTACGTGACGCGCGTAAAGTGCCACAAGGATCTATTGGCATATCGTTAGTTCCGATTTTAGCCTTGCACTAATAGATCCTTGTAGCACTGTACGTGACGCGCGTAAAGTGCCACAAGGATCTATTGGCATATCGTTAGTTCCGATTTTTGCCTTGCACTAATAGATCCTTGTAGCACTGTACGTGACGCGCGTAAAGTGCCACAAGGATCTATTGGCATATCGTTAGTTCCTATTTTAGCCTTGCACTAATAGGTCCTTGTAGCACTGTACGTGACGCGCGTAAAGTGCCACAAGGATCTATTGGCATATCGTTAGTTCCGATTTTAGCCTTGCACTAATAGGTCCTTGTAGCACTGTACGTGACGCGCGTAAAGTGCCACAAGGATCTATTGGCATATCGTTAGTTCCTATTTTAGCCTTGCACTAATAGGTCCTTGTAGCACTGTACGTGACGCGCGTAAAGTGCCACAAGGATCTATTGGCATATCGTTAGTTCCGATTTAAGCCTTGCACTAATAGATCCTTGTAGCACTGTACGTGACGCGCGTAAAGTGCCACAAGGATCTATTGGCATATCGTTAGTTCCGATTTTAGCCTTGCACTAATAGATCCTTGTAGCGCTTTACGTGACGCGCGTAAAGTGCCACAAGGATCTATTGGCATATCGTTAGTTCCGATTTTCGCCTTGCACTAATAGATCCTTGTAGCACTGTACGTGACGCGCGTAAAGTGCCACAAGGACCTATTGGCATATCGTTAGTTCCGATTTTAGCCTTGCACTAATAGATCCTTGTAGCACTGTACGTGACGCGCGTAAAGTGCCACAAGGATCTATTGGCATATCGTTAGTTCCGATTTTAGCCTTGCACTAATAGATCCTTGTAGCGCTGTACGTGACGCGCGTAAAGTGCTACAAGGATCTATTGGCATATCGTTAGTTCCGATTTACACAACGCGCCAAAAGGCTCTTGTAGCACTATATAAACGCGTATAGTCCATGTTGATACTGACACGACACTACCGGTTCGAGCGTATACGCCCTTATACGCGCGTCCGGTTTTTTGAAACGCGTAAGTAGCGCGCGTGTACACGCGTATGCTGAAAACGACGCTAAAACGCTGCTAGTCCGAAAATGCTCTTCGTTTTCCCGAGAGCAATTTTGTATGACGACCTTTTTTAAAAACGCTAGTTTGAAAACGCTCTTAGACTTTTTTTTGAGAGTTTAGTATGGCGACTTTAATTTCTGTCAAGGGTGAAAAGTTTAGTATCCTAAACCGATGCGCATTTATGGAGGACTGATGAATTTGGATGAAGCTAAAGAAGTGTGTTTGGATCGTAGCGAGTGGAGGGAAGTGGTCTCTGCCTACCCCAATGGGTAAGAGGCGTGACAGATATGTATGTATACGTAATGTGTAAAAGCGTTCGCGTTGGAGAGAAATTGGAGAGGCCTATTATACTCAGCAGTGGGTAGCTATAGGCTAAGACGATGATTATGATTATGTGATAAAGACTATTTCCCAGCAGTGGGTCAAATAAATTAAGTAGAGTAAGTTCTCTAAATATGGACCAGTCTCATAATATGGACTACTGCAATAATTCAAAAGAGGGCACTATAATCGCGGCGACGTAGGTAGTATTCGATGCTCCTACCCCTCGCTACCCCACCATTCGGAAACAGCGAAAATACCAGTGTGCATGTATCATCGGCAACCATTTTGTGATTTTAGCAAAGGTCGATGTAATTTTTTGGTGGTTTTTGTAATGATTTTACTGTTTTTGTTATTATTATTTCACGTTTTTTTATCTTTAGCTTAGATTCGTTAATATGTTCTTTATTATTGTGTGTCTAACGCATATCTCCATCTAGTAAGAATATTTTTTGCGCGAATAAAATATTTAAGAAGTAGTAGGATCTGAATATGGACCTATGACAAGGTTCTAAATATGAACCACCGGTCCATATTATGACCACGCGGTTTTTATTTAATAAACCGTAACTTATTTGTTTTACAAATGGCATAGAATAAAAGAAGTTCCAAGAGAAAAACAAAAGATTGAAGAAATTTAAATCGTAGACCAAGATAGAATATAGAACTTTAAAATAACCAACTAAACATGCCATCCAAAATAAAAAGAACCTGGCGGAACAACAATAATTTCTTCTAGTTTTGATGCCAGCGATTAACCATAGTAATGCGAAATGTTTATACTGTACCTAATGGTCTCTTTTCTGAAGATACTCGTGGAGTATAGTGGATACCAAGCTTGTAACCAGTGGGCTCACGGTAGGTGTGCTGGTTTAGTAGGTGTCAACTTTATTTCTGAATTTTGTTTGCGTAAATTAACCTACTTCTACCTAGTCCAAAAATATTTGAAGTTCCTATATGATTCTTAATAAATTATGTTTAATTTATTACCAAATAATATGATATGATCCATATTAAATACCCCTAGTCCATATTAAAAACCCCGTGGTCCAAATCGAACTACCATTTTTGAGATGTGGAAATTGGCATAACTTTATAAAAAGATTAAAATTTTAAAAATGTTCGTTCCATTATAAGCTTTTACTTAATATTATTATTACTAAGTAATTAGTTTCTTGATCGATTTCAATTAAAATGACTAACTGAGCTTCAATATTTTGAGTTTTATTTAAAGAAAACCATATGGTAGTCCATATTTAGGGACCTTACTCTACAGTTAATATCTACTCCTTAAACATTCCAATAAAGTACGAACCATTATGAATATTCACAAAAGGATACAACACCCACACAAGTTAAGTCATCTGTTTGTGAAATTCTCTCGTAAACTGGTTCAATCTGGCTGAATCGAGATGAAACTTGTGACGGGGGTTGTCTTGCACCTGACGGCGATATTAGTTTACTTTACAAGTGGTTGAAGTATGTAAATTCTGGTATTATTGGAATTTGTTCATTTGTGTTGTTTCATAATAATATGTTGTGTTAGTTTACTTAAGTAAATATAAAGATCTTCTTTGCCAAAGTTCATAATAATAAGACTTTAATATCTTCACTTATGCTATCTACACAACAAAGCCACCGGCATGCCGCCGGGCTAGGCCGGCGGCTTTTTGTCATACGAATGGCAGCTGTTAAAAAAGCCAGTGGCTTTGGTGTGTAAATACCATTACCATAAGACAATTATTGGAGAAACTTAGCAATTTTTCACAAGAAGGGTCGTAATATGGACTTTTTAGGGTTCCGTACCCAGAGGGTGAAAACGGGACCCTATTACTGAGACTTGGCTGTCTGTCTGCCTGACAAATACTAAAAATAGAATAATAATCATAATTAAGGGAGGCTCTGATATAACAAACGTGATTTTGTTGCCTTCTTTTGCTCGATAATAATAATGAATGGTAATAATGAACGAAAAACAATAATGAACGGAACCCTTCCTGCACGAGTCCGACTCGCACTTGGCCGGTTTTGTTTGGCCAGCTGCTTTTTCGGGACCTTTATGCATTTAGAGCATGTGACACAGTCCTTAACAATTTGATGTTTTTTAACAAAATACCATCAATCGAACCGCGCAAATCCACAAAGAAAAAAGTTCAAGCAATGCTCCAAAGCGACGACGTTCAAAAGAAACTCGCAACACATAATAATCACGAGAGAGAAAAAACAAAACACGACGCACCCCAACCTGAAAACATTGATCGTCTTTTGTTTTTCAATTGCCATCTCCTTCGAAAGATTTTCGTATGAAAAAAGTATTAAAAACAAAAGAACAACAAAAGTGATACAAGGATCTTTTGGCACGTGGCGGAAATCGGAACTAACGATATCATCTTGTAAAATGACATTATTTTGAGTTATTTATATTCACCACCACACGCCCTCCCGTCAATGTCACTCAAGTGCCAATAGATCCTTGAATCACTGTGTATTTCACATCTTAATTTAAATAACCGACGGAAGCCCGGTCGTTTTTCGTAAGAAAAACCTTAATTTTAGTAGCCTTTTCGTCCAAAACAGCTGAGCCTACGTTCGCAAATTTACCGTATATCTTATAAGACGTAAGTACAGCCCTTTTCTTCCCTTACATAGGTACGCATAAAATACACTCGAGAGCAATGAATCCGGGTCACAAAAAAAATCTAGAAAAATCGCGATGCAAGAATGCTAGCTTAATGAAATAAATTGTGCTTAATAGACAATTCCATACTCCTTCAATGTAAGTAATAACCTTTATGAGTCACGACATTTTAATAACAGAATATTAAGTAAAGAAAAAAAAACTGATGATCTAACTTTAAAACTAAAATGTTAAACAATATATTTTTTAAACAACATAAGCATTTTCTTGAATTTCAACATTTCGCATTATCTCCTCGTGCTTTTATTCGATATTTGGCATGCTATAGGTATACCAAAATCCTCAAACGAAGATTTCATTGTTATGACATAAATATAAAAGAAACTCAGAAGTTTTATATTTACATTTAACAAGTATTTAGTTTTCGAGATATTTTAGTTTTTTGTTTACCCGACCCAGATTCATTGCTCTCGAGTGTATTACGTCGTTATATGTAACCTTGGTTTAAAAGCCTGTATATTTCTTGTATGTGGTCGCAATCAGTGTAAGCCATTGTTTAGCAGAATACCAAATGTATCAAAAATGCCATTGACACTCTGCCGACACACAACTGAGACAATTTTAAATTAGCAGAATTGGACCCCTGTGTTTATCTAATAAATTATTGGGCCGTTAATAGCGCAGAAGTGAGAAACCTTTATTAAAATTCTCGTATCAAAAAACGTTACGCCAATCTAAAAGCTATTTCAAAAAATATATTTCAAAAAAAGAACTCACCGTTAACTGAATAACCGCAAACAATTACCACTTTAAAGTAGAACGTTTTTAAAACTGTCGCGGTGACAGAGGTACAGTCGCTTAAATAGGACTGCGCATAATTTATGAGGAATATACGTAATATAGGTTATAGGACTAAGGGGCTATTTCACGATCTTCAGATAAAATTTAACTGACAGATAAACCTAAGTCTATTTCATAAAACATGACGTTTTAGACAGAGACAGGTATAAAATATCTGTCACATTAGTTTTATCAGTAGATCGTGAAACAATTAAGCGCTTAGTAGAGTTACTTTTTAAGACCTTACTTATCTACTTTTGAGAATATAAGTTATGTTCTTAGTGTCAATGTTTGTGCCTATGGATGAATGGATGAATTGATTTGAGGATATTTGTTACTCTTTCATGCAAAAACTACTGAACAGGGGGCTTAGCATGGCGTGCCGCGACAATTATCTCACGCATGCTGTCCTTATCACATTTCAAACTATAGACAGAGACGTAAGCGTGACAAACGCATGACAACGTCTTCTCGCGGAGTGCCATGCTAAGCTTGCAGATTTTGATGAAACTTGGTAATATTATAGCTTAGACATCAGAATAACACATAGAATATATTATTTTAAGATACCATCTTTTTATTTCAAGATATAAGGATTATTGTGTACGTAGTCGCGGGCAGCCTCTATATGCTACCTACTACAACCTACCTACTTCCACTTAAAATTAACAGAATGGTAGATGTGATTTAAAAAAAAAAGAAAAATAAAATACTTATTGTCTTACTTATTACATGACCACGATACTATAGTCGATATGAATTTTTACACATCATAACTGAAGACAAATTTGCCACCACCAAATTTCAAGTCCCTCCTCAAACCGATTTTTAACATTGAAAAGTAATTATTCAACGAGGTGGGGACGTAATGGGACCGCGGCGAACTCCCAACAGAGAGACAATTGGTTACCACTGAAACTGGGACCGGTGTGTTCATTAAAACTATTAATTACATTTATTTTATATTTGTTACAATATTTTGTTCATCATCAACTTTAAAGCCGGGTCCGCTGCGCCAATTTTGTAACAAAACATGGTTATTAAAACATGTTATTAAAACTGCCCGTCCGCTGCGCCTTGACGTTTTTGTGGTTTGTTTTCAAAAGTTTCAAAATTTCAAAAAACGAACTGAACAGAACGAATGAAATGAATACTTGAATTGATTGACGTCTTGCTTCAATGAGCGCTAAACACAAAATGCGACGTTTCCTCTCCCCACAGGCGAACGCGGGGGATGTTATCCATTTGTCTCGGCAAACATGTTTTTGTGTTTTTGCGAACAAAACGGTTAGGCCACGCCCCTATTATGTTTTTGCTAACATGTTATGTTATGATGTTCGTGAACACAAAAACATGGCGCAGCGGACCAGGTGAGCATCTCTTGTCGGTGGAATCTTCGCTACTCTAATCTATTCTCTGCCGTATGTTTAAGCACTAGGCCCCCAAGTCTTCTAATTTAAAATAGGCTGATTTTTAGGTCGGCAGAGTGTCAATGGTATTTCTTGACACATTTGGTATTCTGCTAAACAACGGCTTACACTGTTTAAAAATGACATTGACATTTTCATTGAGACTCTGCCTACACACAACTGAAAAAACACACAACTGAAAAAAAAAGAAAATGTGATTCTCGGGTGAAAATACATATTACCAAATGGGCATGATGACTAAAATAATTTAAATTTTAGTCATTAATTTAAAATATTCGACACGTATTTTTTATTTTTTTTCTTAAACTAAAAATGACACAGATACACTGGGTTAAAGTTGCGCGTGACCTTAGTAAGATTTTTACGTAGGAGTGACGTCAAAACCCCCCACTCCGTAACTTTGATGCTCTGTATCTTTGTATTTATTTATGTATTTGATCAGGTAAAAAACGTGTTTCAAATATTTCTTAATAACCTAAAAGACGGACTAATTATTTTTTGTATTTTCGAATGTAGTCATCATCCCCATTGTTATAGATTAAGATTAGATAGATTATCATAATCTTTCCTAAATTTTATTCTTATCGAAGCATAGGTATACCTACCTATGATATTTTGACAATACCAACTACTATTTTTGTGGTGTTTAGTGAAACAAACGAGAATTTATTCTTACAATAAAGAAAATTTACTACAAGCTGAAATCATACCAAAATGGCGTCATCATGATACAAAATATAAATCACAGTAAAATATGTATAAATACAGTAAATACAAAGCCACGTACCAAGTTATGACGGTTGTATTTTAAACGCATATCGTGTGGATACCCGCTTGTGATGCGTGGGTTTGATATAAACATCGCCCAAATTACGTAGTTTAAGTCATAGGTGGCGGGATGAGTTAGACACCTTCATAGATATCTGGCTAGCATAGAGCTGCTCAGGAAAGAGTATCGTGGAGAGGGAAGATAGAGGTCTTTGCGCAGCAGTGGGACACTGACGGCAAGATAAGTAAATGGATATTATGATTTACAATGATCACTTTGTCATATAACTACTTACCTACTACGATTGCAGAATACTGGCGTAGCAATTGCTACGACTTTGCTACGCCAATACGGCAAGTTTGATTTTAGAAGAACGTGAATATCTATTAGTTTTAATTGCTTTTTATCAGTGGCGTAGCACTTGCTACGACTTTGCTACGATACACATAAGCGTATTTGTCCGCCTACTAACGCGGACAAATAAGCTTATGGAATGTGAACAGCTATTAAATATTTTATTTTAATTAGAATTTGATACTTTTTATACACGATATTAATGACAATTAATCAGCAAAATAAAAACACTTTCATTGACTATTTCAAAATGTTTTCCTTAAAGTTGTAGTTACTTCAGTAATTTTAATTCGACAAAGCTTTTCATCAAATCTTATTTTTCAAATAAACACATCATCGTCAGCCATAAAAACTTTCTCTCCTAGTTATAAGCCTCTTTTAAATATGTCTTCTAGTCTTTGCTTGCGAAAACAGTCTAAAAAGTAATAAAGAAAAGAGTACAAAACTCTTATAAACTAGACCAAACAAGATAGTCACAACACGCTAAAGGGTGTGGAATAAAGTTATTGTCATTACGCCCAAGGCCACCCAGAAATTACTCCAAAAAACACGATTATTACTAATGTACACACTAGTGCCATTTCGCGTGCGATAACTGACAGGGGAAATGCGAAATATTTTATCTGAATAATAATTAAAATTTGCGGTTTCATCAAAGGTGAAAGAGTTCATGGTTAGATGCGTACATAATGCAAGTTTAATTTGAAAATCCTACTAATATTGTAAATGTCAATGTTTGTGCCGATGGATGTTTGTTACTCTTTCACGCAAAAACCACTAAATAGATTTTGATTAGAGATGCGCCGAATATGGGTTTTGCCGAATAACGAATACCGAATACTATTCGGTTTAAAACCCTACCGAACCGAATAGTTCGGCCGAACTATTCGGTTGTTCTTCCTCACAATTTTGATACAACAAATAGTTTATAAAGAAAACCGCCTTTGACTGTCACTAGATGGAGCAGAATGTCTAGGTTTCTAAATTCAATCTTTAAGTGTCACTTATTAACTTATCTTTATTTTATCATCTCCTAATAACTCTTGTAATACCTAGATGTGAAAATAAGGATATAAGATTGACTGCTCCTTTGTTTAAAATTATTTAATATGAGGTTAATATCTTGTTTTATCAAGCAAATTGTTACTAAACAAAATAAACTAATAAATGGTCATTTTAGCCGAATATTCGGCCGAATACGAATATTCGGTTGAGGTGCCGGATATGCCGAATACCGAATAGTAAACGAATATTCGGCGCATCTCTAATTTTGATGAAACTTGGCAATATTGTAGTTTATACATCAGAATAACACATAGGCTATGTTATTTTACGATCTTATGATTTCTTTTTTTTTTCAAGATATGACGACAAATGCGCACGAAGTCGCCGGCAGCCTCTAGGATTAGATATTTGAATGAACGGGCACGGCAATCATCAACACTTATGCTGGTACGTCTACGCAGAAAACTAACGTATTAATAATTATGTAAAGATCATTTTCTCTTAAAAGTAGTAGACTAAAGTACACAATGTCTGGACGTTCAAAGTCAAATTGACTTTATTTATTAATTAATAGCGGTTAAATAAATTAAACAAACGTCTATCCAGACATCAGCACAAACATTGACATTTATAGTGGGCACTGGCCACCGCACATAACTTCGTAAACCTTTACATAGGTATCTTGGAAAATAAACAGAATATCTTTAAATAATAAAGCCTATGTGTTATTCTGATATGCAATCTACGATACTGTTAAGTTTCGTTAAAATATATTCAGTAGTTTTTGCGTGAAAGAGTTACAAACATCCTGACATCCCTTTCGGAACAAAATTTTAAATTGTTTATTACAACCATTTTAAAACCATTATAGTACATACAATACATACATAATATCCGTCACGCCTCTCTCCCTTTGAAGTAGGCAAAGACCACTTCCTTCCACTTGCTATACAATCCAAACACACTTCTTTCGCTTCATCCACACTTATCTTTTTATAGTACCTCATTATAGTACCTAAGTATCTATAAAGAGATAGACAGTAATAATTGCTTAAACAGCTGCTACCCATTGCTTTAATGACTCGCATTTTACGACACCCTCCCAAAGAGTACCTAATGACTAACTCCGCCCACATAAAAACACGTAATTTAATCCTAAAGCGATTTTCACTGTTATAAACAGCTTCTCAGCTTTACCATTTAAAGGTCTATCTAGACAGATCCGGGCCATACCAGGGATGTGTCCGGACCGTGGCCCGTTAGGAAGAAAAACAATGCGTCGCGTAGTCATGACAACGTGTCCGGGATGTGTCAGGGAAAAAATATCATTCCATACATTTTTTATGGATTTGTTCACACACGTTGCCATGACGACGTATTGTTGTCCATCCTGACGGGCTACGGCCCAGACACGTCCCGGATTTGTCTAGATAGACCTTAACAAAGACAAATTGAAATGTCAATAAGAGTTTCCAATTTTCAAAAAAACCATTTCCATTAACAAGTTTTGTCGGCAACTTATGGAAATAGAAAACGCAAAATGAAAAGTTAAAAGCAATAACATGTTTGGCTGACGTACAGATTAAATATGGCCCCAAGTTTTGGATTTGTTCTGCTAAGGCCAATAGGTTTGTCCCTTGAGAATTCGAGTACGAGACAAAGATACTTTGCTATCTGTCAATTCTATTTTATAAAAGTTAAACATTCATTGCTTTTTCATAATAAATTTCGTATTAAGGTTCGGCGCAAACGAGCCACCGACCACAGCCACCTTTCATATGAATTGTAGCCGGTGGCGGCGACTACAGTAGTGCTTGCTCACTCGCACGCTCGCGCAATACTTGCTCGCTTCTGAAATTATGGCGGTGGTAGCGCGCGACGGCGACCGTCGGTGGCTCATTTGCGCCGAGCCTTAAGCCTGTAGCACATAACCGCTGCGATATCGTAACAGCGGCACCGCTACCTATTGTTATTTAAGCGGTACACTAGCGAAACTGTCTGTTCTAACCCATTCATTTGACTATATTCCATCTCTTTCTCAGGTTTCGCCCGTCTTTTCCAGCACCCGCTACTCTATCGCTCTTATGCCGCTATTCAAACTACACTACAATCGCAGCGGAATTAATATAACGGTGCCCCTGTTATGGTATCGCAGCGGTAGTGTGATACGGGCGTTATTTTGGGTTTGTTTTTATTAAGTTTTATTAAAACGATACCGTCTGAAAAGTTTCAAGACTGGACACTTAAATCTACTGAAATTATACTTTTTTACTGAAATGGAAGTCTCTTTTCAGCTTCATCCTCAAGGGAATACTTAGACGTCGAATTTTTGTCAAGGCAAATTAAATATTTTATTTATAATATCGATTTCAAATAATACTCCAATCGTACTAAATGATTGATCGGCGAATTTGTCATTCATTCATTAAGAGGTGCCGGTGGAGTATTCACCATCTTTAGCTTTCTTCTTCCAAAAATTTGACTATAAAAGTTTTTTTTTTTCAGTTTATCATAGTCATCATTATCATCATTCCAGCCTATTACTGTCCACTGCTGGCGCGGGTGTATGTCGGGGAAATGAATCTCTTATGGTATTTACACACCAAAGCCGCCGGCCCGGGGTATGCCCCCGGGCTGGGCTAGGCCGGTGGCCAGCGGCGATGTAAAGCCGCCGGCATGATTGTTTAAGCCGCCGGCGTAGCCCAGCGGCATGCCGGTGGCTTTGGTATGCAGACACGATTATCCCACAGAAATGTACACTAGTACTTTAATTAAGGTACATAGGTACTAATTTACCTTAATTAAAGTTCAATGTATTACTTAAGATTACACAAAACCATGCAGACCAAAGCAGAAAGCACCATCGAAAGGAAGTTTTGAAAAGTGGCAACGCATCAGTCCTCTGTCGGAACGCTCGCAAGTGGAAAATTGTCGCAAACTCACTGAACGTGTTTAGGATATGTACCGAGACACGTATATTTATTAGTAGTTCCACCGACGTCGTGTTTACCCTGATGATATTTTGCGGAAAATTTATGTGAGGAGTTTTGTTTTGTTTGGCTTGAGTTGTTAATTTTTGTTTGGTTTGTCGTTTATCGTACAACTACTACCGTACTACCTGGCCTTTCTTCAGTACATTAGTCATTTACATACATATATACATACATGTGGGAAGGAGACAGGAGAAGGAAACGGAAGTGACGGAAGAAGGAAACGGAAGTTACAGATGAATGAAAGCGATGCATGCTAAGGAGTAAGAGTGTTGTTGATGGGTGACTTAGCAACGGGGATGAATGGCGGATCTGGTTGTGGGTTTAAGTGTTTTTCCAAAATATAAATTCCAATAAATAATTTAACAGTATTTTTACTTATTTAAAGCTACGTGAGTTACATACATATCCGTCACGCCTTTCTCCCATGGGGTAAGCAGAGACCACTTCCTTCCACTTGCTACGATCCAAACATACCTCTTTCGCTTTATCCACACTCATCAGTCGCCTCATACATGCCCGTCGGTTTAGGGCACTCTTGATTTGGCCTTTCTTGAGCAAGTCCCCGATTTGATCGAGGTACGTTCATCTTGGCCTTCCCCTCCCAGCATTTCCATCCACTCTTGCCTTGTATATCTCTTTTGTCATTAGTCTCTTTTGTTTTTTATTAGTCATTTGCTTTCCAATATTATAGTTTCAACCACTCTTGTTTTTTGTTATTCTTCTTTTACGGGGCCCAAGTCTGCTAATTTAAAATAATCTCAGTTGTGTGTCGGCAGAGTGTCAATGGCATTGTTTGACACATTTGGTATTCTGCTAAACAATTGCTTACACTGATTGCGACCAAATTTGTCAAAAAATGACACTGACATTCCACTGACACACAACTGAGGCTAGTTCAAATTAGCAGACTTGAGCTCCTGGCATTTTTTTTGTACATTTTTCATTAGCTTTGCCTTCTCAATAGATCCGTCCACCACCTTTGTTATTCTCTTTTCAACCACTCTTTTCTTACTTTATACTTATAAACCAGGTCAGGAGTACTCATGTATAAAGACACTGATTAATGTGGATGAAGTGAAAAGGGTGTGTTTGGATCGTAGTAAACCGAGTTAAGTGGTCTATTAGCTGTCACTGTCACATTTTCAAAAAAAGACAACATGCTACTTAACGCATATTTGTATACGTTGCTGGCTTTATGAATTTGAAATAGTAGCAGCCATTTAAAAAACAATGGCTGTAGGTATGTCGCAGAGGAAAAAAATAGAGGCACGTCCTTCCTGGCATTCATAACCACACTTTTACAGTTATTTAACAAACAATAACAAAAAGAGTTTTCGTTTTGAGTTCAAATATATTAAAGAGTTTTCTTCTTATTATTTGTTTCAAAGAAAACTTAAGAGTTTTCAAGGAAAACGGTATTATTATACGGAATTTTCATTATAACTGACAATACATTTATGCAAATAGGTATCTTTTCGTGTTTGCGAAGGATCTGGGTTTCTCAAAGTTTTTGCGTGGCCGAAAAACACTTGTACAGGGTCAAAAATAGTGAAACATGTGATTTTGAAATTCCCGCTATATTTATTGGTATCTACACACCAAAGCCGCCGGCTTTTTGACAGCTGTCATTCGTATGATGTAAAGCCGCCGATTTAGCCCGATGGCATGCCGGTGGCTTTGGTGTGTAGATAGCATAAAATGTATGCTGTGTTTTAAGCATATTGATAGTCGGTTTTCTACTGAACCTCTTCTATGGCTTGGTTCCTTCTAATCATGGGTATTTCGATCACTTTTACAGTATACTCCAGAGGCTGAACATTTTGTATAATGCTATTCACGCTTTTCAGGTGACCCCGCTCTTATAAAAAATGGCGCCCGACAAGAAACTGAACCGAAATGCGACAAAAAATATAAAATATTTACTACTTACATACATACATATCAGTGACGCCTCTTTCCCATCGGAGTTGGCAGAGACTACTTCCCTCCATTTGCTACGATCCAAACACAGTTCTTTCGCTTCATCCACACTTGTCCGTCGCCTCATAGATGTGCGATTTAGGGTACTCTTGACTATATGCTCTTGTTCTCTCGTATTTACTTAACTATTTTAATTAACTTTCTTCTTCATATAGCCAAATGCTTTTTTTTAAGTTTATTTAAATAAATAAAAAGGTTTCAAATCATTCATTTACAGTACTTTGAAAATAGCTGTTCAAAATAAACGCTTACATTTTAGCCCGATATTTGTTTTCCTCGTTTTTTGCTTCAAACAGGAAGATCCTTGTTAGTTAAAAAGTCTGTACTTATGCAGTTATTAGGAAGTTATTACATCCTTTCTTTTTACCCGACTGCGCCAGAAGGAGGGTTATGTTTTTCGGGAGTATGTATGTATGTAGGTATGTAAAATTCTTTGGCACGTCATACAGTTTAAACTGCTTGATGCATTTTAGCTCGTTAGATTCGTATTTACTGGAATGGTATCTACATACCAAAGCCGCCGGCTTTTTTGACAGCTGCCATTCGTATGACGTAAAGTACTTTGGTGTGTAGATAGCATGAGAAGACAGACTCAAAAAAATCAATATTCAAAGATGTAGAATGTGTGTGTGTGTGTGTATGTGTGAATTGGTAACTGCTTAGATTTCTTGACATCAATTTTTAAATTAAAAACTACTACATAACAAGTTTTGCTTCTCGTATAGGCAAAAGAAAGAAACGGCTAGAAAAATAACGACGCTAGGGCCCTTCTTAAGTACCTGGACGCGCGAGACAGAAAGTCGTGGCGGATAAGGAGAGAGGCAGCGGGACATAAGTGGCTAGATTAAATTAGATTAGGGCCCGTCAGATATGTAGTAAACAAATCACTTTCAATCTATTACAGGTTATCATTCTTTAGACCCAAAACACACGGTGAAACGCAAATGCAGCGCAACTGAAACTGCTATTTACTTTTGAGTTGCATCGCAGTTTCTGCTATAGACTTCTTTAGAAAACCACACACCACGCAACGTTTCGTTTCAGTTCAGTTTCAGTTGCGTTGCAGTAGCATTTCACCGTGTGTTTTGGCGCTAGTGAGCGGGTCTTACATCAAAAAAAAGTTTGCATCGTAACTTTTTTTGCAAGTAACAGTTTAGAAAAAAAAATCAGATATAAACCAGGTCATATTCGATTTAACCTACGTATCCCAAATTGAGCAAAAAGCCGGCTCGTACCAATTACTACTGGCTCGAATTTTTAGCCCTGTACGTGGTTTCAGTGAAACAGCGAGATTTTTTATATCTACGTATTTTGTTTTATAGGCGTTTTATACGCAATATCTTAAAATTGACAAATATTTTTTTTATACTGGGTGTAACAGAAAGGGGGTATAAAGCCGAAATACAGAGATAGTCCTCATGAAACTGAACAACTTTCCCCAAGGAACATGGGTGGTAACTCGAAAAAAAAATGTTGCCTCCCCATACAAAATGTCCGATCAGCTGATCGAGTAAGTATGGTCGATCCAAAAAATGTTTTCGAGTGTGTTGTGTTTCGGCATTATACCCCATTTCTGTTACACCCAGTATATTATATAATATATATATATATATCATTTTAACAACGTGTTGTATTTTATAACAGAAATCATTTATTTTCTACATTTCCTAATACGATATTAGAATTATACATACAATTCCGAGGAAATGTACACATTTCCTAGGATATCTATGCATTAAATAGATTTTCAAACAATATTTTATACATTTCCTAAATAGCATCGGAATTATACACATTTCCTAGGATTTGTATACAATTCCTTGATTTCATACGTCATTTCCGGTAACATAAATACCTTAATTTTTTTTGTCTTATTTTTTTTTAATTACATACCCTATGTGTTATTCTGATGTATAAACTACAATATTGTAAAGTTTTATTCAAATCAGTTAAGTGGTTTTTTCGTTAAAGAGTAACATCCACAAATCCATCCATTCATAGCCATAAACATTGACATTTATAGTGTTAGTAGAAGGGCCCCTTTCATTGCCAGATTTAATTTAACTGGCAATAGGGATGACGACTACATTCAAAAATTCAAAAAATAATTAGTCCGTCTTTTAGGCTATTAAAAAATATTTGAAACACAATTTTTACCTAATTAAATACATAAATAAATACAAAGATACAGAGCATCAAAGTTATGGAGTGGGGGGTTTTGACGTCACTCTTACGTAAAAATCGTACGTAAGCGTGACGTCACGAGCAACTTTAACCCAGTGTATCTTTGTAATTTTTAGTTTAAGAGAAAAAAGAAAAAATACGTGTCGAATATTTAAAAATAAACTATGTGATAGGCCTAAAACATTTTTTTTGTCGTCATGCCTATTATACCTTTTCTATTTCATAAACAGTGACAGGGACAAGTATAAAATATCCCTAGGAATCAATTTTATCTGTAAGTGGCGATAACCCACCCCACCCTAATTACAAAACGCGTTTTAAAAATATTTCTAGGACTAATGTCATTTTTTGACGTTTTGTCCAATGAGGAAGGAACATAAGGAGTGGCCCCATTTTTTTTTCATATACAAATGGGTTTATGACAGCGTGCCAAAGTTGTCGTAAGTTTTTCATTGTTTTTTTGGTAGATGACCAAACGATAAGAAATTCCATACAAAAAGGTAGCCATTTTGCGCCAGACCAGGCACGCAGATCCAGACGGTATGGCACCTCCTTATATATTCTATACTCAAAGGTTTTGTTCATAGCCGAAATGTCAAAAAATAACATAAGTCCTAGAATTATCTTTAAAACTCATTTTGTAATAACGGGGTTAGGCTTTTGAAACACTTCTGAGTGATTCGTCATAAAAAACACGTAAAAACATTCTGCTGTTTATATTCAAAAATATTCAAAAGACTTGAATTACTTTGTTGTTATCAGCCCATATAATGTCCCCACCGAGGGGCACGAGCCTACTCTCATACAGAGAGTGATTAGGCCGTAATCCACCACGCTGGCCAAGTGCGGGTTGGCGGATTTCACATACACCTTCGAATTTCTTCTTTGGTGTATACAGGTTTCCTCACGATGTTTTCCTTCACCGTTAGCAAGTGGTAAACGAATAAATTGATACGTACATGAGAAATAAACTCAGAGGTACGTGCCCGCGCCAGGATTCGAACCCGCGCCCTTGGAGTTAGAGGCAAGCGTTCTACCTACTTTGCTACCACCGCTTTAATGTCGCCAAAACGAGGTGGACAAAATTGCTTTAATTTTAAACAGGCGTCCGGAAGTTTGTCTGTTCGTAATTGGGTCGGTAGGCGTGAAGCAATCATTAGGGTTCCGTGGGCTGATAGCTTTTTAAAAACCAATATTTATGTAATCCTACTAATATTGTTAATGTCAATGTTTGTGCCGATGGATGGATGTGAAAATGTTGGTTACTCTTTCACGCAAAAACCACAAAACAAATTTTAATAAAACTTGGCAATATTGTATCTTGAATATCAGAATAACACAATGGTCATAATTATTTTAAGAGGTTATGTAAGTTTCTCCAAAAAATGACTATAAATGCATACAAAGTCAGGGGCAGCCTCTAGTGATACCTACCTATAGGTACATATAAAGGCCGTATAAAATGATTGTTTAAGTAATTAGGGAAGTCTATTGTCATAAAACATGCAATGTTTTAGTATAAAAAAATATTTACAAACATTTTAAAA
Organism: Anarsia innoxiella; assembly: GCA_947563765.1. Taxonomy (NCBI): domain Eukaryota; kingdom Metazoa; phylum Arthropoda; class Insecta; order Lepidoptera; family Gelechiidae; genus Anarsia; species Anarsia innoxiella. Next base: position 2,038,785 of record OX387402.1, read on the forward strand.
CAAACATTTTGTATACTAATGGTCTATCTACACACATCCGGGCCGTGTCCGGGCCGTGTCCGGGCCGTGTCCGGGACGTGTCAGGGAGAAAATATTATTCTATACATTTTCTATGGATTCGTTCACACACGTTGTCATGACGACGTATTTTTTTCCCTCCTGACAGGTCACGGCCCGGATGTGTGTAAATAGACCTCAAAAGTGTGGGAGCACCATAAAGATAAAAATACAACAAGCAACAAATTTAAATTAAGCAATTCCAAAATAGAGGAAAATCTAATCCCTTTCTATGAATAGTAATATTAAACTATTCAAATTAATCTCAATATCTCATCCTTTGTAACCAGCAATCAAATACTAATTTAATTAACAGTTATATTGACGAAATATATTATGGAATCCCTTTTCAAAACCACGTAATCAGGGGCCCAAGTCTACTAATTTACATTATTATCAGTTGTGTGTCGGCGGAGTGTCAATGTAATTTTTTGACACATAGGCATGACGACAAAAAAAATGTTTTAGGCCCATTACATAGTTTATTTTTAAATATTCGATACGTATTTTTTCTTTTTTCTCTTAAACTAAAAATTACAAAGATACACTGGGTTAAAGTTGCTCGTGACGTCACGCTTACGTACGATTTTTACGTAAGAGTGACGTCAAAACCCCCCACTCCATAACTTTGATGCTCTGTATCTTTGTATTTATTTATGTATTTAATCAGGTAAAAATTGTGTTTCAAATATTTTTTAATAGCCTAAAAGACGGACTAATTATGTTTTGAATTTTTGAATGTAGTCGTCATCCCTATTAAGTGATTGTTTAGCAGAATACCAAATGTGTCAAAAATGCCACTGACACTATGCCGACACACAACTGAGACTGTTTTTAATTAGCAGACTGAATTAATAGCAACTTAACAATCAACGCTGTAAAAATATACTTAAGTAGTATTTTCTATACGGAACCCTATGTACACAAACCATAGTATTTAGGTTTTTTAATTATTCACAACGCACCCTTCTCCGCCCGTTTATCTTGATTTGAATCTTACGTGCCTCACGCAGTGTCCCTTTTTTAATAATTAGAAATGGGTTGATAACTTATTTAGGAGATGACCCTTGCTGGAATTGTCTGTGTTAGGTCTAGAATTTTAATTGGTATTTAGTATCTGCGATTCCAGTATCGTCGCGCCATCGTTTCTTGTTTTTTGTATTCCGGCATCTTCCGGCACCCATTCTGTGGCTATTCTCGCCCAATACTGGAATCGCAAATGTTGGACGAAAAGCCGCCAAATTAAAGTTCGACTGGGCTGGCCACGTCAGTCGCATGCATACAAAGCGTTGGGCGAGAATAGCCACAGAATGGGTGCCGGAAGACGGCCAGCGCCGCCGAGGTAGGCCCAAGAAACGATGGCGTGACGACCTGAACTATTTAGACATAGACATAGACATTTATTTTCTTACAAACACAGTACAACAAACAACACAAACTCAACAGTTCACAATTACATTTTTAAAATAACACGCAGATTTATTTAGGGAAAATTGGTGGGAAGCCGCCAACAACAGAAATGTGTGGAGAAGCATGGGAGAGTCTTTTGCCCAGCAGTGGGACAATATAGGCTAAAAAAAAAAATATCTGCGTAAAGGCTAAAGTGGATACATAGGTACATACATGTACATTTTTGTCAAGCCTCTTTCTCATCGGAGTACGCAGATACCACCGCGCTACGTAAAGGCTCAAGTGGATAAATACAACATACATATCTGTCACGCCTCTCTCCCATCAAGGTAGGCAGACAACACTTCTTTTTACTGTGAGCCAATGTAAACCAACGTGCATGTATGTGTAGGTGGCTACTGATGAATGTGGATGAAGCGAAGGAAGTGTGTTTGGATTATAGCCAGAGCAAAAGTTCCATTTATATTTCAAACCAGTATTCCTATATATACCTTACCTGTAATATTTTGTAACAATCGTATCATTTAGTCGTTGAGAGTGAAAAACATTTTCAAATTATTTAAGTTTTAACTCAGTTTAACTGAATTCAGTTCACTTTAAAACGATTTTTTTATTTCCTGGAAAAGAAAATCTTAATAAATTCCAGGTAAAATAAATTTACTAAATATCCGGATTTAACAGACTCTAAGAAGAGAAACAGATTTATTAGGTTCGGTTTAGGTCTCTACATATACAAACTTTATTATTGAAATTGTAATGCTTTGTTTGTAATAAGCGTTAGCGATACGCGATTATATCACCTACATAAAATAAATAAATAATCTGGTACTTTTTCTAGTTTGAAATTAGTCAAACTGAACTGTAGATACCTATAATGCTGTCTACACACCAAAGCCGCCGGCATACCGCCGCGCTAGGCCGGCGGCTTTACCTACGTCATACGAATGGCAGCTGTCAAAAAAGGCAGCTGTCAAAAAAGCCAGCGGCTTTGGTGTGTAGATACCATAACCCGACTTAATACAAATAAACGTATTATGTGGTATAAATATTGAACATTATATAGGTGACAGGTCAACATAAAATAAAATAAAACATTCTTCGTATAAAAAGTTAAATTTTAACATTTATTTTCAACGAAACGATTGATCCGCGCTTTTTTTTCCTTGATGATTAGGTATAATAAGTGAAATAATAGCAAGAAGCTATCTACTAACCAAAGCCGCCGGCTTTTTTGACAGTTAACATTCATTTGACGTAAAGCCGCTGGCCTAGCCCGGCGGTATACCGGCGGCTTTGGTGTGTAGATAGTATAATGGGCACTGATCGGATCATCAAACTTACACAAAATCAATTACCTACAATTTAGGAAATCAACTTAATATAGAAACGCAGCAAAAGTAAGTAAGTAAAGTAATTCATCTATTCGTACTAAGTTCCTTCTATTTTAACAGAAACCTACCCTACCAATGCTAATAACGTAATAACAAGAGAAGGGTGCGAGACCAATTCAATTCCGCAGACTAACAAATGTTTGGCTTAGAGATTTCGCTCCAAACTTTATAATTTACTCTAAAACTGCTGTTAATTTTATAATTAAACACTCCCGAGCGATCAATGTTTTTATAATGGATTTGGTACTGAATAATAGCATGATTTAACTTCTTCGTTGCGGAAAACGCTGTTATCTTGTCTACACACCAAAGCCGCTGGCATGCCGCCGGGCTAGGCCGACGGCTTTGCATCATACGAATGGCAGCTGTGAAAAAAGCCGGCGGCTTTGGTGTGTAGATAGCATTAAACGAAATAGTTTAGGAACCTCTATAAATTTATGATCCGATAGTGTCGTTCACAAAAATCAGGCCCCCAAGTCTACTAATTTATAATATTCTGAGTTGTGTGTCGGCAGAGTGTCAATGACATTTTTTAACTATGCCATTGTTTAGCAGAATACCAAATGTCTCAAAAATGACCTTGACACTCTGCCGACATACAACTGAAACTATTTTAAATTAGCAGATTTGGGACCCTGAATAAATTTATGATTTAACTTCTTCGTTGCTGAAAACGCTTTTAAATACTTTTATGAAAAGCTTATTGTTGAAAATGTTTTAAAACCTTTTAAATTGATGATTCGATAGTGTCGTTGAGATAATAACTAAATAACCCAAAAATACGCACGTTTAAATAAAGCAGAATTTCTTGATGTTTCTAAGTATAAAGATAGTTTTTATGAAGCGATCGTACTTTTTCTGCAAACAAAACATTATTATTTGATTTTATTGGCCAGTTTCAAAACAATAAAAGCTATCGCTTCATTAGTCAAAGCTAAACATTTACTTTTTTAAAATTCTGAAGACAATCTAGCTGTCACTGTCATTATGAAATATTAAAAGGAGATAGCCCGATGTTCAAAGTATAAATAAAAACAACTGGATATAAAATTAAAGTACAATACGCCCAAAAAGGTGCTAATTAAGTGTCAAAATCATTCCGTTATCTCCTCCACGTGGGAAAGGGTGGATTTAGCAAATTATGTGCTAAGCAATTAAAAAGTTGGAAGATATGAAATCGTTTAAAAGGGTGTTTAACCTTTATGAAAGGGTTGTCCTATTACAAATGTCAATTTATCTACCTACTAAAGGCTGCCAGCGACTTTGTACGAATTTTTCGTCATATCTTAGAAGAAAAACATGATATCTGAAATAAAATAGCCTATGTGTTATTTTGATTCCAAGCTAAGTCATTGAAAAAGACATTGACCATTTTTATATGGACGTTGGACCAAGTGCTGCCCAGAATGGGGACATAGTGCATTATGTACCTTAGACTAATAGTAATCTGCAAACGAAAGGCCATTAAAATCTATCCGAGGAGTTTGGAGAAAAAAATGTTTTTTGTTGAGTTTTTTTTTCACAGTGAAAAATGACAACAAATGGTACATTGACATTATTACAATAATGGTTGTTGACATCTTAACCTATCTTAAACGTGTACTTAATCGTCATCATATGAATAATGACATTTACAATGGCATTCGTTTTTCTCCGAGACAAAGGGTATCCATAACGGCCCATCTCAAAAAAAGGTACCTACAGGCGCACAAAGATGCAGAGGGACAGACATAGACAATGAAATGCGCAATCGAGATAACATTTTCCTCACTTTGTGCTTAGTTAAATAAATATAATCGTTTTTTTAAAACACCTAAAATTAAAACTTTTTTAGCTTATAACTTTTGAACCCTGGGGCCGATTTTTATTTTAACGTATCTACATTAATGCAAGGAATCATTTCCAATTACTCCCATGTCTGGGTAGCATTTGGTCCACTTTGGTCAATGTCCTTTCAATAAAATCTGTTTAGTGGTTTTTACGTGATGAAGTAACAAACATCCATCCATCGGCACAAACATTGACATTTATAATATTTATAGAATAGGATTATAGGATAGGATTACCTATTAAAAAAATGCATTCGTTTGTGTTCGGAAATGCGATGATTGCCGATGTACATTGTTTATCGCTCACTGTACAATACCTAATAAAAATAACGATGTGCGAAGCGTAGTTTCAAAATTCACGACAAACAGAAAACTTATTTTCCGTACATTAAACAAGAAAATCGTAAAAGTTTGAAGAATTTTATGTAGGTAAGTTAGTAAGTACCTTACCTACGTTATCAAATAATTTATGTAAGAATCTTGGTGTCTGGAGTTTGCATTGCACAATACATCAGCGTAGACCATAATAATTTCATCGTATTGTTGAAAAGCTAGGAACCGATTCTGTTCTTTTCTGTTTTGTGCACTCGCATTGGGCCAGCATGGTGTATTATGGTATCTATAGGTACACCAAAGCTGCCGCCAGCATGCCGATGCTGCCGGGATAGGCCAGCGACACAGTATATTAAAGAGTACTACATACCAGTGACTTGAACAATCATGCCGGCGGCTTTACGTCATACGAATGGCAGCTGTCAAAAGCTGCCGGCCTAGCCCGTCGGGTTATGCCGTCGGGCTGGCGGCTTTGGTGTGTAGTGTAAATAGCACGGCCTACTCACTCTCGTAGTGGGGCTAAAAAGTCTGATAAGGACTGCACGCTGCGCTGTTGCTTTGTTTAATTTGTTAACCTAATTATTGAGTTAATAAAATAAATTATTATAGCATATCTTTTTTCTCACTGATTATCATTAATTTAATGGTATCTACACACCAAAGCCACCGACTTTTTGTCAGCTGAGATTCGTATGACGTAAAGCCACCGGCCTTGCCAGGGCGGCATGCCGGCGGCTTTGGTGTGTAGATAGCATAAAATAGCCTCAGTTGTGCGTCCGCAGAGTGTCAATGTAATTTTTTGACACATTTGACTCCCCCCCCCCCCCTTTTGGGCCCCTGTTAACTGGTCTGTCTTAACCTGTCTTAAAAAATAACACTATCATATTTGAAGTGCTATGTATATTTACCTACTAAATTAATATAAATTTTTTTTTATCGAGAAACGTACTTACCTTCCCTTACAGTAATCACTCACTACATTTGGTGGAAGCAGAACAAACAAGTTTTACTTGCTTCAGTTAACTTTCTAGCTGATACGGAAGTTTGCCACTCAACAACTTGTGCATTGAAAAGATATTGAGCGTGATAGTGTGAGTGTCGCCGCCATTTTGGAAATTTTCCGCTCGAGATCGTCAATTGACTGTGAGAAGCTTAAACGATGTATATTGTACACTGTGTTTAGACGTAAGTTCGTTTTAAATAATGTTCTTGGGATAATCTTGATGATAATAACAAGGGTTTCGGAAATGAAAACCTAAACCTCGTTTTCAATATATTGGTCAATACTCATCTTACTTCTTACTAATAATATAAATACCTAGCGATATTTGTTGGTACCGATGGATGGATGAGAAAATGTTTGTTATTCTTTCACACAAAAACTTACTATACACGATGAAACTAGCAATATTCTTGCTTATACATCAGATGTAGGCTAACTACTAAGTATACAGATGTAGATGAAACTTGACAATATTATTGCTTAAACATCTTAATACTAACATAAATAGGTTTTTTTTTTAAGATACCATGGCTTTGTCAAGTTTTCTTTTCCAAGTCGTGAGCAGCCTGAACGACTGGGACTCACCTTACTTCGATTTATTCTTTACTTTTATTGGAAATGTTAAAAAACCTACCGTCTCTACATTTGCTATTTACGCTATATGGCTTATACAAGGGTGTTTCCTTCCTACATAAAATGCAGTTCCCGCGAAACAAACTATCTTGCTGACACAGCGGAAAGAAACCTCGATAAAGGCAGTATCATCACGTATCTTTGCTGTCTTTTCTATATTCTGTGGACTGGGCACTGTTCAAATATATTTGTTAAGGTTTGAATTTATTTGTAACTACCTATACATACTGGGTGTAACAGAAAGGGGGTATAACGCTGAAACACAGCGATAGTTCTCATGAAACTGAACAACTTTCCCCAAGGAACATGGGTCGTAACGTAATTTGAAAAAAAAAATTCGCCTCCCCGTACAAAATGTCCGATCAGCCAAACGAGTAAGTATGGGCGATCCAACATTTTTTTTCGAATTACGACCCATGTTCCTTGGGGAAAGTTGTTCAGTTTCGTGGGGACTTTCGCTGTGTTTCAGCGTTATACACCCTTTTTGTTACACCTGTATATTATATTTCTTAAGGTTTGAATTTCTTTGTAACTACCTATATTTATACATAGAAAGTATTTTTAAGAAATACTTTTTAAAAGATTTGAGTAGGTTTCAAGATGTCCGTTAAAGAAAATATGTATTTTAAAGATAGAAGAGAAAAAAATATATTATTATTTTAATGTATTATTTCAGGTATTTTTGAGATGTTCTTAGGAAAAGATTTTTTATTTTCTTTTAAATTGTGTAGACAATGCTTTAAAGCGCTTACAAGTAGTTTACAAATATTATTAAGTAATAGTAAGTATTTAAATAACAAGAAAATAATTCAAACATCGACAGAAGCTTTTTTCAACGGATCAGATTAAAACAAAAACTTTTTATGAAATGGAAGTATTTTTTTAAAACGAAACAGTTTTCCGAACTAAAATTGAGTTAGTCGAACAATACTGTAGATTTACAGGGTTTTTGGATCTTGTTTTCTGCGTACATCTGCCTGTAGGGTATGAATAGTTGCCTATACCATAAAAAATGGTCTCTGTAGTAAAAAAAGTCCAGATTTTTTTGGTAGACTAGTTTTTCGGGATTATATTTACCAGCATCGTTTTTTTAAACTATTTTTTGGGTTCTTTTTTTTAGAATTGATGTAGATTAAAAAGATGTAAACAGTCATAATATCGACCCTTTGAGTAACAAATGTCGTAAAAGCCATTTTTGCGAAATTCACTTTTTAACGGATCTATAGTCAGTTTTTCGCGCTCTATCGATCTGTATATTTAAAATGTTTAAATTCGCAAAAAAATGGCTTTTACACGTGAGTTCAAAACCATTTTTTTTGTTCTGAATATGTCGTAATGACCAATTATCACCATGAATTTTCAAAATTCATGTAGTTAAAGACACATGTGTACTATGATCGGCTGATACAACAAAATTTCATAGATACAGCCTGTACCTTTTTGAAACAACTTTTGTCATAAAAACACAATACATTCAGATTATGGTTTTTACAACATTTAAAAAAAAAATAGCTTTCTTAGTTTTAGAGATAGCATGGCTTTTACTACAGAAAATAATTGGTTAATTGGCTTTTACAACATTTTTTTTACTATTTTCTACCCTTTTCTTTGTGATAAAATGATGCTAAATTTGTATTAAAAGACAGATTTAGATCTAAAGTTAGTATATTTATTGTAGTAAATGCGGTACAAAAGTTACGTTTTTTTAAAGTAATTATCATTTTTATCTCAAAATTTCAGTTTTTTTTACAAGATTCTATGAGAGAACAAATCGTCGTTATCATAAACTCAGAAAAATGAATTGATATCGAAAGAAATCAAAATTAATTCAACTTCTCCTATAAATGGCATATAAGAAAAAGTTATTTTATGAAAAAAATATTTTACCAAGAACAAAAACCGACCAAGTGTAAGTCGGACTCGCGCGCGAAGGTTTCCATACCGGGTTACATATCAAAATCTATAAAGTGGTTAGATCTACGGACGAAAGGCCTAAATTTAAAAAGACCTATAAACAGAAGGCCTTATTTTAAAATGACTAATGGTCGTTGGGTCTAACTGTTGTTAGATCTAAGTTTACAATGCATATAAGGCTTAAAACGATGAAATCATTAGGGCTATTGAAAAACTGGAATCCTGACGCGGATAGGTTAGGTTCAGGTTTTTTTTTTTGGCAATTCAGTAAATAGGTCCGTGACATGAGCCAATAACCACAATTAACAAAATATTCATATAAAATAATTTGTTTCATTGAAAGCATTGAAAATACATTTTCAAAATGCCTAACAAAACGGGCACCTATTAACATATTTTAAAATTATACTTTTTGTCAATTAGGTTATCTACTTAAACTTAGGTATTGTAAACTTAGATCTAACAATGTTTGGATCCAACGACTATTAGTTATTTTAAATGTAGGCCTTTCGTCCATAGGCGTTATATCCGTAGGTCTAACCACTACTTATAGAGATTGTGATACGTAACCCCGTACCGTTCACTAGGTTAATTAAAATGTCTCCCAGTAGATATTATTGATAACAAATAAAGGCAAAAAAGTCACGTTTGTTGTATGGGCGCCCCCTTAATTGTGATAATCATTCTATTTTTAGTATTTGTTGTTATAAAAATTAAATAAAATACAGTTATTTCAGACTTACGCCCAATCACAATACTTATAATTATAGCGGCAACGGTAAAACATCATTTGTGAAAATTTCAAATCCCCGGTTCATGAGATACAGCCTGGAGTCAGACGGACAGACTGACAGACAGCCGAGTCTCAGTAATAGGGTCGGTCCCTTTTTCAACTTTTGGGTACGGAACCCTAAAAACAATAACAGACGTATAAACGATCAGTCTTCGATAATATAAACAAAAAACCGACCAAGTGCGAATCGGAGGGTTCCGTACCATTCGCTGGGCTAACAGTAGCTTTATGATACTTACTTGATTTTCTCAAAAAGTTAGGAGCACTAGGCATAGGAAATTATTTGCCAGAAATCGTTTTGCCTTTGCAGGTATATTTTTTTAAACATGAAACTTTCAGTTATATTCAACTTGAGCAATCACTAACATTTTCTAATCACTAACATTTATATTACCGAAGTCCCATCGTTTATATATCTGTTACTGGTTTTGTTCTTGGTTAGGGTCAACTAACTTTTTCTTATTTGCCATTTATAGGAGAAGTTGAATTTACTTTGATTTCTTTCGATATCAATTCATTTTTCAGAGTTTATGATAACGACGATTTGTTCTCTCATAGAATCATGTAAAAAAAACTGAAATATTGAGAGAAAAATGATAATTACTTTAAAAAAATGTTAATTTATACACTTTTCTACCGCATTTACTACAGTAAATATACTAACTTTAGATTTAAAACTGTCTTTTAATACAAAATTAGCATCATTTAAATTTTTTTTAAAGGTTTTTACTACATATTATCACGAAGAAAAGGATAGAAAATAGAAAAAAAAATGTTGTAAAAGCCAGTTAACTAATTATTTTCTGTAGTAAAAGCCATGCTATCTCTAAAACTATCAAATCTACTTTAATTAGACTTCGGGAGTATTAAACAACTCAAAAATCTAAGACTTATGATCTATAGCGGGTTATATTATAGCTTCAATATTTCCAAAGATATTGATATAGAAAACTTTACAATTTCGGTTTTTTGGCCCTCCTGTAAAAAGTGGGTTTTGGCTTTTACGACATTTGTTACTCAAAGGGTCGATATATATAATGAGATCCGCAGAAGAACCAAGGTCACTGACGTAGCTCGAAGAATCGCAAACCTTAAGTGGCAGTGGGCGGGGCACATTGCTCGTAGAACCGATGGACGATGGGGCAGAAAGGTTCTCGAGTGGCGACCACGCACCGGACGACGCAGTGTGGGAAGGCCTCCAACAAGGTGGACTGACGACTTGGTTAAAGTCGCTGGAAACCGTTGGATGTGGGCAGCGCAAGACCGGTCGTTGTATAGATCCTTGGGGAAGGCTTTTGTCCAGCAGTGGACGTCCATAAGCTGACATGATGAAACTGTCATATTTTTTTTTTTTTAAAGCTTATGTCGGCAGAGTACCAATGGTATGTTTTGACACTCTGCCGACACTTTCAGAAAATATATATCCTATTTCATCGACATGTTTCAGTGCAGTGCAATAGACTAAAAAATAAAGATAATTTCACAGACTTAACTTCGACTTTAAGCCTAGGTACTGACAAATTTGAGAAGCCAAAATCTATTTGCCCGGCAAACATGCAGCGACCATCCGGATGAAGGTTGAGCTATCTGTACCCGGATGTAGCTACAAATATAGCTCAACATGTGCCTACATATTTCTTGGTAAATGGAGCTTGTACCGAACGTGCAGTTGGGGGAAATTTTAAATGGGGGATAAGCTGCTACCTTACCGTAACTTTCATAAAGTAAAGGTATTTCAAATTGTATATTTTTTGGAAGTATTTAGGTAGTTAGGTAAGTTTAATTTTATTCATCTTTTTATAGATGTAAGTAATAATTGAAATTAAAATAAAGGTACTTACAAACATACATACATGCATACATACATATCCGTCACGCCTCTCTCCCATTGGGGTAGGCAGATACCACTTCCTTCCACTTGCTACGATCCAAACACACTTATTTCGTTTCATACTTAAGTATGTAGGTATATTTTTTGTTTTGTACAGGTGCGTACAGACCATGTAACATAACATGTTATTTAACATTGTTATATAACATGTTTTACATAATGTGGACACTATTATTTTATGTTGCAATGTTGAATAACAAGGTTACATAGTGTGGACGTGTTATAAAACACAAGTTAAATAACATGTTACATGGTCTGTACGCACCTACTATATCCAAAATAAAACATCATATTGAAAAAATACAAAAAAATAGAATGAAATTTATTGCGATTTTATTCGCCTTGTTACAAATCATTTCCAAAACCAGAACCTGAGTAATTTGAAATCAAAATAAAATAAAATAATAAGTACCTACTTACAAATAAAGTATATTTCAAATTCAACATAATATTTTTGTGAATCTAAAGACAACAGGGAAAATATCTAAAAAAAATGTGGTATTAGGTACTTAAGTAGATAAATACATAGGTACACAAGCCTTGTAGCTTAACTTTGTTCTATGCTTTAGTTCCCCGTGACTTTTCCATCGACAAACAGCATCGAGGAGACTTCATTAGGCGTTCAAAAGAAGAAACACTGAGTGTACAGTCAAAACGAACTTTATTGTGACTTTTCTAGTAGAAGATAAGTCAAAGGATCTCTTCAGATAAAGCTGATTGACCCAAAATATACTAGCTTAGCTATCTCTCTTTTAGATCTCTGTCAAAACCTTTATAATAAATGTATTTTAATGGATCATCATCATCATGTCAGCTTATGGACGTCCACTACTGGACAAAAGCCTCCCCCAAGGATCTCCACAACGACCGGTCTTGCGCTGCCCATATCCAACGGTTTCCAGCGACTTTAACCAAGTCGTCAGTCCACCTTGTTGGAGGCTTTCCCACACTGCGTCGTCCGGTGCGGGGTCGCCACTCGAGAACCTTTCTGCCCCATCGTCCATCGATTCTGCGAGCAATGTGCCCCGCCCACTGCCACTTAACGTTTGCGATTCTTCGAGCTGTGTCAGTGATCTTGTTTCTTCTGCGGACTCTTCAGAAAAACTCCGAGCCATTTTAATGGATGCTGTATTATGCTATCTACACACCAAAGCCGCCGGCATGCCGCGGGGCAAGGCCGGCGGCTTTTCTTCATACGAATGGCAGCTGTCAAAAACCCGGCGGTTTGCCGGCGGGTTTGGTGTGTAGATACCATTAGAAATTCTACCAAATTATGATAAGGAAGTAAATTATTTTATGGATGTAAGTCTGCTAATTTACAATACCCTCAGTTGTGTGTCGGCAGAGTGTCAATGACATTTTTGACACATTTGGTCGCAATCAGTGTCAGCCATTGTTTAGCAGAATACCAAATGTGTCAAAAAATGTCTTCGATACTCTGCCTGCACACAACTGAGGGTATTTAAATTAGCAGACTTGGGCCCGTTTAAGCATACCTACATAATATAACGCCGACTATACCACGTTCACAGAATGGGGACTTCAACTCGTAAAGGGAAATTCCTCGAATTGTGCAAACGCGTTGCCTCTCCTTGAAGGCAATGTTTTCTTTAATGATACATCGACTTCATGTAGAAGGAATAAAGAAAAACAATTTCGTTTTCAGTTATTATTTGTATTATTGATATACGACATATTTTTAGACAGATAGATAGATAGAAATACTTAGCTTATACATAAAAGCTCAGAACTAGAAAAATAATAAATATATTAAAGGGCCAGCTTCACCACTTGCAAATGTTTTTTTTTTTTTACTGACAGACAAACATAATGTCTATTTCGTGAAACAGGACTTTTTAGACAGTGACAGGTAAAAAATATCTGTCAGTTTTGTCTGTAAGTTAGTAAAATCGGGCTCTTACGGCCGAATACTGAAACGTCTCTCAAAATTGAGCAGTGCTTAAATATGAAAATGTCACTTTCAAACGTCTAATCTAACGGCATAAAAATGTCATATATATGAAAATGTCACTTTCAAACGTCTAATCTAACGGCATAAAAATGTCATATATATGAAAATGTCACTTTCAAACGTCTAATCTAACGGCATAAAAATGTCATATATATGAAAATGTCACTTTCAAACGTCTAATCTAACGGCATAAAAATGTCATATATATGAAAATGTCACTTTCAAACGTCTAATCTAACGGCATAAAAATGTCATATATATGAAAATGTCACTTTCAAACGTCTAATCTAACGGCATAAAAATGTCATTTTCATATTTAAGCACTGCTCAATTTTGAGAGACGTTTCAGTATTCGGCCGTTAGACTTCTACACACAAAATCTTTACATCAAAAGAACATTAGAACATTAAATGCTGTCTTAGAGTATAACTAACTATTTAGTAATCTGTGGTAACCTAATTCGAACCCTACTTAATCCATGTAAGGCCTACATTTATCCATTGCGGTATAAATCAAAATACAAGTAGGTATAATGTAACGTAGCCTGTTTTAAGACGTTATAGAGAAGGTTATTATATTTTGGAATAGGATTGGAATAGATATTTATATTAATAGTTTCAAACGTCTAACAATAAGTATATATCAAAAAATATTATAAAGTTTTGTACATCCATTAATTACTAAGTTTTACAGGGAAATAAATGTTATTTTATCAATGTAAGAAATAAATGTTATTTTATCAATATGAAAATAAAATAAAAAATTACTAAGTACCTACTACACTGATATGAAAAACTTTACTTTCATCAAAGTCAAAGTTAAATTATATTTATTTCATAAGCAAATTAAAACGACTGGAACTAATATGTTGATAATTGAAATATTTTTAAAGCTAACGCTAGGTGCTATTCGCAAGGTGGCACTTTTCCCCAGAGATACCTAAATCTAGCATGAAATCATCTCATCTCTGTTGGGGTTATTCTTTACAAATATTTTTTTACAATTTCTACCTTTAAACACTTACAATTATTGAAATGTCCAGTGTAACCTAAACTTCTTTTACAGAACCTCAACTAAGGATAAGTGGGTGGGAACGATTTATAGCAAGGCGGTAAGAAACCTGATATTTTGTCTACATCGCCCAAATATCTACCTACGTGAATATTGTAATAGGTAAGGGAAATAGATAATACTGAGATATGCAGTGAGATAGTGTTCAAACGGAAGTTATCTTCTCTTCTCTCTCTGTGGGGTCTGCAGGAAGAAATTTATTTTAGAAATATGCTGTACCTTTTGTATAACTTCTCTTTTTTTTCTGTCTCTATGTACTATCATCTTACAATAAACTGTTAAATAAATAAATAAATAAATATCATAGTTGATTGTGCCAATGTCATGTGAAAAAAGCGTTTTATAATTTTACATACATACATACATATCGAGAGGCCTTTGCCCAGCAGTAGGACACTGATGGCTAGATAAGATGCATATCTGTCACGCCTCGTTCTCATTGGGGTACACAGAAATTTTCCCTCCGCTTGCTACAATCCAAACACACGTCATTCACTTCCTTTTAACATTAGTATAAAACTCGGCCTAAGAGAAGATGGCACGATGACAATCCGGAAGCTAAACTGGGGCCCCAGTTTGTTGATTTAAAATAGCCTCCGTTGACTGTCGGCAGAGTGTCAATGGCATTTTTGACACATTTGTTCGCAATCAGTGTAAGCCATTGTTTAGCAGCATACCAAATGTGTCAAAAAATGCCATTGACACTCTGCCGACACACAACTGAGGCTATTTTAAATCAACAGACTTGGGCCCCTCCAGCCCCTACATATAAATTACAACGGCTAATAGAAAAAACCTAGTATACGAGTAAAAACACAAACTACGCTCATAAAAGCAAATACAAAAAAGTTTTACACTAAATCCTAATACAACACAAAATGTCCGCCGAAAATGTATTTCTGTGAATGTTTTATTACTAACAACAACCTTATTGCTAGTTTTGGTGCAAAACTAACCGAATTTGTACATTAATTAAGATAATTAAGGCAAGAACAGATGAGCAATTCTGATGACTCGCGGCCGGTCCTAATATTCATAGCTATCCAAGATTGGCAGCACATAAGGAGGTGCCCCATTTTTTTAACATATATGAATGAGTTTACGACACCGTGTCAAGGTTGGCGCAAGTTTTTCATAGTTTTCTTGGTAGATGACCTGTCAAACGATAAGAAATTCCATACAAAAAGGTAGCCATTTTACGCCAGACCAGGCAGGAAGATCCAGACGGTATGGTACCTCCTTATAGCAGCACATACATATCTGTCACGTAGCTTTCACTTGTGATCTTATATTTTGACACCGGTAGGTTTATAGGGATAAAAATTCTAAGATAGATAGATAACAATTTTTATCTACAGTAGGGCAAAACCAGAGATAGACAGAATATTGAGAGCGGCCGTTATCTGAGAGTCAATTTCTCTTGTGTCATCACTGTTAAAACATTACTGTCATCATATAACCTAACTTTTTTAAATAAACACCTATCAACGTCATATTTTTATACTAACTGTAATTGATTTGTATTTAGAGCGTTTTCAGACTAGCTATACGCGCGCATACGGTCATTTTCAGAAAACGCGCGTACACGCGCGCTTCATACACGCTTCAAAAACCGAACGCGCTTATACGGGCGAGTACGCTCAAACCGGCGGTGTCGTGTCAGTATAGACATGGACTATATGAGTTTAGAAGCGCGTCAACGCTCGTACGAACAAAAGACGCTCGAATACGGGCGTATATTAACGCTAGTCTTAAAACGCCCTTAGTCAGTTAAGTGATTTTAAAAGAGAGGAATTAACACGCACTATGCCAAAGCACTCGTTTCGAGCGCCGATTCTAGAACCACCACTATCATAAGTGACTAGAATTGCTACCCAAGCTACAAAATATAAATCATTTTCCCTACAAGTGTTGAAGTGGTAAAACTTTTGTGGATTTTCAGCAACGCAGTTTCGAAACGCTGTAAAAGCTATACAGAGTCCATGGTACTTAATACGTTTTGGATTTGCACGCTGGTTTATTTCTGTAATAAATAAAAGTAGTAAAATACCGAGTATTCAGTAAATTTGAGGTTAATAGTGGAATAAATACTTCTGTACGTAGCTACCCCTGCGTGCTGTATTTGTACGAGACTTCGTGGTTTAGTAACTTCTTGGAGTCTTTAAATAAAGATTTAAGGGTTTTAATGCACTAATAATTTAGGCTGCTAAAGTGGTTTCATAATGGTTTAAAACGGTAGCTCATAACACTGGCTATAAATGTCGAGAAGCGATAGTAGTTCTACAAAAACAAATGACGTTCAAAAAGTGTTCCAAATTCGAAAAAAATATTCAAATTATTATTTTTTATTTTAGAACCGCAAGGGCGGTTTTTAAGCTTTTTATGCGAAATTAACAAATGATGTTATTGTCTATCACCTAAGTATTTAGGTATAAATGAATATATAGGTAACAAAAACGTAGCACCAAACAAGATACCTAAAACTTCAACTTCCTAACGTATGTAGTCAGCAAAGTTTTAAGAAACTTCCCGCAGCAATCGATCTTGATTCTACACAAAGTTACTTTTCCACAAAAGATTTTAACTTTTGAACTAGAGCGAAGTTTCTACTTTATTTATTTACCTATTGACATCGTGCTTTACATACATACATACATATCCGTCACACCTCTCTCCCTTTGAGGTAGGCAGAGACAACTTCCTTCCACTTGCTACGATCCAAACACACCTTTTGCGATTCATCCACACTCATCAGTCGCCTCATACATGCCCGTCGGTTTAGAGTACTCTTGATTTGGCCTTTCTTTGATGGAGGGATTTGATTTGTACCTAAATAAACGCACTATTGTATACTCAAACTATACGTATTACCTGTAATAGCCAATAAAGTTAACTCAGCCTTATTTGCAATTAAAATGAGATAAATGTATGTAGGTAAGCAGATCGGTGAAGCGTAACCCATCTATTTGCTTCAGGGCTCGCCTTCCCGGATTCTATTAGAATTTATCGTAAATTGGAAGGTAAAGGAGCTGTGCAATGTTTGTTCTTTTAAGATGTATAGAGGTTTGTGTGGGAATGGAGATGGAATGAGTATGTACTTGTATGTGGTTCTTTTAAATACGAAAAAATACGCGCGGAAAGGGTTTCGCACCATTCACTAGGTTAACAATAGCCTAATAATGATGTCTATCAGTAGCCATTATTGATATTGAGCAAAAAAAAAGGCAAAACAATCACGTTTGTTGTACGGGAGCCCCCTTAATTATAATTATATTTTTTAGTATTTGTTGTTTTA
The DNA here is from genome assembly GCA_947563765.1 of Anarsia innoxiella. Lineage (NCBI taxonomy): Eukaryota > Metazoa > Arthropoda > Insecta > Lepidoptera > Gelechiidae > Anarsia > Anarsia innoxiella. The sequence goes on from OX387402.1 coordinate 2,056,377, forward strand.
GCGGCAACGGTAATACATCATTTGTGTTCTAATTATAACGCTTCATGAGATACAGACTGGTGACAGATGGACAGACGGACAGATAGACAGACGGAAAGCCGAGTCTCAGTAATAGGGTCCCGTTTTCACCCTTTGGGCACGGAAGTCTAAAAACGGATTGTATTCAACACGCAATCTAAATGGCGTCGAACATATTTGTATGGAGCCTGGTATAGTAAAAAAAACGGTATCACTAACACTCAACATCCCCTATTCGAGCTAGTATGGAGAAAAAGAAGTTGGCGGCCACTGATTAAACTTACGTCAATCGATAGAGAAAAATATTATAAAACGATAGTATTTTGGACTATTCTCGAAAGTGATATACCTACCTACTTTCGGAGATATAGAACTTTGAAAATTGTTACATGCGAACATTTTCAAAGTTCATTTTTCATCATTTGTCCCAAATACTATCGTTTTATAACATGTATCTCTATCGATTGACGTTAGTTTCATCAGTGGCCGTCAACGTTTTTTCTCCATACGAGCTCGAATAGGGGATGTTGAGTGTAAGTGATACCGAAAATTTTTACTATACCAATTAGGTTGGATGCTCTTTTCTTAATCGTATTACTTCAAAATTTTCACATTTCTATTACCCAATACCTACATATATTTGCCATTACACTATACTATAGGTACGTATATATATGCAAGGTCGTTATGGAACAAATGTCTTCGAACAATGACAAATTGCATCGTTCAATATACGATCCCGGTGCTCATAATGGCCAAAGCATCTATTGTTTTATATTACTCCCATATTTCTGTGTGTTTCGTGTTATTTTCGAAGACGTATTTACTAAAAATATCGTTGAGTTCTTTTATAGTAGGTACTAAGGTATATATTGCAGTATATTTGTTTCTTCTTTTAAGTAAGTAAGTAAATATTTATTTCCAGTCCAATAAAATATACAAGAACAAAACAAAATTAAAACACAAAATAACAAAATTAAACGTTAAACAAAATTAAACACAAAATAAAATGAAACTTAACTTTTAAAACTTAGAACATAAAATAAACCAGAGAGACAAGAATGAGAAAGAAGATAGTTGTGGACTGGAAAATGGTCTCCACTCAGCATATTGTCATGTCAATGGTTGCCCAGAGATATGACGCTGATTTTCAGTGGAGCCAGAGAAGGGAAAAAGTGTTTTTAGTTTATTGAAACATGTGACGACGTAGACAAGGTGGACTGACGACTTGGTTAAAGTCGCTGGAAGCCGTTGGATGTGGGCAGCGCAAGACCGGTCGTTGTGGAAATCTTTGTGGGAGGCTTTTGTCCAGCAGTGGGACGTCCATAAGCTGACATGATGATGACGAAGTGACGATGATGGCGCGACGATCTGAATGAATAGGTGTCCTAGAGTGTCCTAGAAGTTGCCGAAGATAGGATCAGATAGAACGATGTAGAGAAGAGCTTTGTCCAGCAGTGGGCCATAACACGCTTATTCAAAAATTTCTGACAAACTTCTTGAGCCTTAACAGACGTTGGTATTTCAATGGGCATGATGACTAAAAAAATTTTTTTAGTCCATCACATAGACAATTTTAAAATATTCGACACGTATTTTTTCTTTTTTCTCTTAAACTAAAAATGACAAAGATACACTGGGTTAAAGTTGCTCGTGACGTCTCGCCTTAGTACGATTTTAACCGAGGAGTGATGTAAATACCCCCTACTCCGGAACTTTGATGCTCTGTATCTTTATTTTTATTTATGTATTTGATCAGGTAAAAAATGTGTTTCAAATATTTTTTAATAGCCTAAAAGACGGTCTAATTATTTTTTGAATTTTTGAATGTAGTCATCATCCCCATTACATAATTGTACTTGCAGGTTCTTGGCTATATTATTAGTCAGATGTACCTTACAAAACCTTGTTTGTTACTCCGATACAAATTAACTAATAGAACAAATAAAATTAGCAAATAATTTGTACCTGTAATGTAATTGTCTAAACAAGTGAACCTCGCGGGAATAAATACCTATCGAACGATGTAGGAACGGATGAAATTGGGTGGGTAATAGGGTGGAACCATAGATATCTGATTTAGTAAAATAGATAGTATTAGATACAGCATTTTGTGATTTCTAGACACATCTGTGTCAAGCGAAATGAATGCCATTGTTTCGGCTCTTACCATAGCTTCATATTTAGTAAATTTAAAGATACTTGTATCTTTAAATAATAAAAATCCGAACCTACAACGCGTTCTTTCCTCAAACGTAGATTTCCGCAGTTTGCTCGCGGCAACTGGCGTAACGCCACAGATTACTAAACAGTTACTGTATGTAAAGCACAGCCGAGCAAAATTGAAACATTCGGAGCGGGCTCGTTCGAGGCTCGTAAGTCGGTCCACTTCAGACGAATAGGGATGATGACTACATTCAAAAATTCAAAAAAAAATTAGTCCGTCTTTAAGACTATTAAAAAAAAAGACGTGTGGCACTCGGGGACTGCCGCGGTAAATCTATTGCATAGCATTTTGTATCAACTTATGCAATTATCAATATTTATTTATTTTATTTATGCAGTATTTCTTTTTCTTTGATATTAATTCAAGTTACACTTTTTGAGCGTGGTGACCGATAAGAAAACAAATTTTTCTTTTATTAAATAAATAAAAAGTTAATATTGTTTAAAATATTATCGTTTTAATTCTTAGTATGAATATTAAAAAATAAAACATGTCTCTCGTCTCGTCTCGATTCGTGCGAGTTTCGTAGAGTCGTACAATACGTCTAATCGCACGCACACAACGCCGTGTCGAAGACTGCCGAACTGAAACGACGTTAGACGATGCACGGCCTTCAAGCCACACCTCCGTGCCCGTCGGAGTGGGGAGCGTGAGGTTTTTTCGTTACGGAATTTCTGGATTCGGTCGCCGCGCTCAAGGCCCGCGATAGAAGCTATGCAATAGCTTAAAAATATTGAAACAAATTTTTTACCTGATCAAATACATAAATAAATACAAAGATACAGAGCATCAAAGTTACGGAGTGGGGGGTATTGACGTCACTCCTAGGTTAAAATCGTGCTGAGGCCTGACGTCACCAGCAACTTCAACCTAGGTATGTTTGTCATTTTTAGTTATTACGTGTCGAATATTTTAAAATAATCTATCTGATGGACTAAACAATTTTTTTAGTCATCATGTCCATTGTGTTTGGCTTCCGTAACAATACAAAACGCAGCTACTTCAATAGATTTCTATGTAGCAGAGGAGTTGCGGTATAAATTAATGCAGACGCGGCAGCCTATTACCCGGCGTACACCGTAACACTCAGTAAACCTAGGAAATGCTTTAACTAGGTACCTACTTATTGGAAACTTTCAATGTAGAACTACTTACCCGAAATATACGAGTATTTTAACAACAAGTTGGCTTAGAGTTGATCTCCTAATGAAATGAAATGAAAAATCATTTAATCCTGTAGGTTTTGACAACACTTAGGACGGGTCATTTTTTAAAGTTAATGCTAGATTCGCAAGAGTGCAGTTTTCCCCAGAGAAGAACCTAGCAAGAAACTCTGTAGGTTTGCTCTTTTCAATGGTGCGCCAATGTTTGTTATAAATGTTGTTATAATTGTTTGTTGTAAAATGTTTACTAAAATATAACATGTTGTGTGGGAGCACCATAATATTATCCGCCGCCGGCTTTTTTGACAGCTGCCATTCGTATGACGTAAAGCCGCCGGCTAGCGACATACCGACGGCTTTAATGTGTAGATAGCATTATATTTAAAACCATTTTGGCAGTTTTCACTTGTCGTGTGACGGTTCGGTTTTTATCGGACAATAAATTTCAAGCTAGAGACAGACACTTGTCATACGCAACGCTGTCCCGCTTTGCTTGTGACAAGTGTTCTTTGAATCATCATATTTTTATTGGAGCAGATGTCATAATGCATTTCCTACGTTGCGTACGCAGGACAAGTCTGTCTCTAGCTTTTATGAGCGCTGACATCCGACAAGTGTGAATAGTTTCATAAAAATTGTTCTACCACTGTACAAATCCATAACAATTGGGAATGAAGCCTTTAAGTGTCGGCGCCACCGAAAATGGCTGTCGCGAGCTACCGTTACAATGTCAGAAGCAAGCAAATTTCGAGTGAGCGTGCGAGTGAGCGAGCAAGCACTACTGTAGCGAGTCGCCGCCACCGGTGGCTTGGTCGGTGGCTCGTTTGCGCCGAGCCTTCGTTTCACAATTGCTCTACAAGCTTAACTTCACTTGATATAAGCAGAATCCACAATAGTTGTTGTGTCAGCTTATAGACGTCCACTGCTGGACAAAAGTCCCCCAAGGATCTCCACAACGACCGACCGGTCTTGCGCTGCCCACATCCAACGCTTTCCGCGACTTTCTTGCACAATGGTATTTGCCATTTTATAAACCGGCCAAGTGCGAAGAGCAGGAAGGGTTCCGTACCTCGCACTATTAATATCAAGCAAAAAAGGCAAAAAATAAACATGTTTGTTGTATGGGACCCCCCCTTAATTATTATTATTATTCTATTTTTAGTGTTTGTTATTATAGCGGCAATAGTAATACATCATCTTTGAAAATTTCAACGCTCTAGCTAAACGGTTCATGAGATAGTTCATGAGGTGACAGACGGACGGACGGACGGACGGACGGACAGACAGACAGACAGACAGACAGACAGACAGACAGACAGACAGACAGACAGACAGACAGACAGACAGACAGACAGACAGACAGACAGACAGACAGACAGACAGACAGACAGACAGACAGACAGACAGACAGACAGACAGACAGACAGACAGACAGACAGACAGACAGACAGACAGACAGACAGACAGACAGACAGACAGACAGACAGACAGACAGACAGACAGACAGACAGACAGACAGACAGACAGACAGACAGACAGACAGACAGACAGACAGACAGACAGACAGACAGACAGACAGACAGACAGACAGACAGACAGACAGACAGACAGACAGACAGACAGACAGACAGACAGACAGACAGACAGACAGACAGACAGACAGACAGACAGACGACGGACAGCCAAGTCTTAGTAATAGTGTCCCGTTTTCACCCTTTGGGTACGGAACCCTAATAAAAAAATACACAAAAGACATAAAACAATGGTAAATAATAACTCCTATCAACCTTTTAATTAAACTCCGTCACCACAGCAACAGAATTCAAACTCTAGATAATTTATAGCACCGTATTTCTTCCCGAAACCTGGCACTAAACTTAAAGTAATTTATTTGGCGAAATGCAAAATTGTTGGTTTTGTAAATGAGTTGAAATCATTCACCAAAGCTTCTATGTCTAGGATAGACAATTCATGGCGTAAATCTGAGAGGACATCGTTTCTGATAACTGAAAAGATCGATGCCAGAGTGACAAGTTCTGTCACAGGCTTGACAAGAGATTTTCGACAGATGAATTCTTTCAGCTATACAGATAGTAACGATACTAGTTTAAAAAATAGCGATAGAAAGTCTAAGTACCAATTTTGCATAATATAATTTTGAATTTTGATGGTATTGAGTTGTGGCGTATAACGTGCTCAAATGGACGGCGGAGAATAAAGCAGAGTGGCCAGGACTCCGTCGACAAGAACAACTTTATGATGATGGGTCAACTTGGCGGCTTTTTTGTCTGCTGTTTAAACTCTATTTACAAATGAACTCTATAAATGAATTCTATCCGGCATAATCTTTATTTTGACGTGATTAATTAGTTGTGATACAATTAGTCACGTAAAAACAAAACCAACTCACCCTTTGCAAGATTTTATTAGTATACCTACCTACAAACAAACCACTATTACCATCTCGCCAACATAATAACACCCAACAAACAGAAAACTGATATTCTTGTAGCCTTTAACTTATTTTTAGTGGTATTTTTATAACCCGCGTACTGAGAAATTTTCTATATTAATGTTAGTGCGACCTTTTAAGGTACGTTTTTGAAACGAGCGATTTTTTTAGCAGCTCGAGAAATAGCCGCGATTTTTAAAACGCAGATTGACAACTGACGTACATGTTAATAGGCGACTGATGAATGTGGTTGAAACGAAGGAAGTGTGTTTGTATCGTAGCAAGTGGAGTAAAGTGGTCTCTGCCTACCCCGATGGGAGTTTTGTGTCGGTGGTGTCTGCAAAAAAAGCTGTCGAATATAAAAACGGAGGAAAATGGCGTTTGAAATGTTGAAGAAATACCTTTTTAAGTAAAATTTTTAATAATATGATAATAGCGAGCTCTCGAGACGCGACCACGCACCGAACGACGCAGTGTGGGCCTCCAACAAGGTCGAGCGTCGCGGGAAGCCGGTGGATGTGGGCAGCGCAGGATCGCTCGTTATGGATATCCTTAGAGGAGGCTTTTGTCCAACAGTGGACGTCCATAAGCTGACATGATGATGATGATGATGAAAATAACGTTTTAAAAATAGCACTACATAAGACATTTATTTCAAAAACAGTACAAATAAAGACTGTGTGCGAAAAATGCTAGTAACAGCTAACTTACAAACTAAGACTTAAGTAGGAACTTTTTTTGAGATCATTACAGGGATAACAAATATATATCTTAAAAAATTAACAATCACTTTTCCACTTTCTTAAAACCGTATAGTTAAGGAGGAAACAGTTGCTCAGTCGGGTACAGTGACTCACCATCGTTTTATAAAGAAGGAAAAGAGATACGTTCATCTCTTTTGCAGTTGCACGTGCGCATGCCAAAAGCTTCCGAAAAGTGCAAAAGAGATGAATATCTCTTTTCCTTCTTTACACACCGATGGTGAGTCACTGTACCCGACTGAGCAACTGTTTCCTCCTTAACCGCACCTTTGTTATATTAACACAGTATAATATTTGTATTCTCACGACCTCATTTGAGATACCTTTGGATATCTTTGTTGGAATGTGTATCTTCTTATTACATGCTAAAGCTGAATGTGTTTCGTGTTAACCTACTCAAGGGCAGTATGAACTTGGAAATTTGGTTGTTACATAACATAATATGTTATGTAAAGAGTAGAAAATAGAAAAAAAATATTGTAAAAGCCAGTTTATAAATTATTTTCTGCAGTAAAAGCCATGCTATCTCTAAAACTATCAAAGCTACTTTAATTAGACTTCCGAAGTATTAAACTACTCAAAATTTTAAGACTAATGATCTAGAGCGGGTTATTATAGCTTCAATATTTCCAAAGATATTGATATAGAAAACTTTACAATTTCGGTTTTTTGTTCCTCCTGTGGGATGTTTTGGCTTTTATGACATTTGTTACTCAAACGGTCGATATCATGCCGCAAGTCTCGTTTAAGTGACGCAGTACTGAATAGAGAGCAAGGAGGCCTTTGCCCAGCAGTGGGACGTGACAAGCTGATAGTATATTATATACGGTGACTTTAAATTAGTGAACGATAGAAAAAGATATGTATGTACTCGTAATAACAAACAACTTTTACTATGGGACCAAGTACGAAATCATAAAAAACAATGTACTATCAGCTGATATATTTTGTATGGGGCGTTCAAATTTTTTTGAATGGTTTTGACCTTGGTTCCATAGTAAAAGTTGTTAGTTATTACGAGTACATGTATATTCTTTTCGTTCACTAATTTAAAGTCACCCTATATGGAACTTTTTATCTCCCTTTTTGGTTGAACAAAGGCTAAATGAGGCTTCATATTCTTAAATGAAAAGTATGGTATGCCGATGGATGAATGGGAGAATGATTGTTACTCTTTCACGCAAAAATTACTGAACAGAAATTGATTGAACTTTACAAAATTACTTATAGCCCGCACATCAAGATGATACATGGTCAAAAAATATTTTAAGATAATAGGTAACTTTTCTATGATATGACGATAAATGCGTTCGAAGCTTGCAGCTTCTAGTCCTATACTTATAACACTTCTAAATTAAAAATCATTTTTATTGTGTAGGTACCTACGTACGTATAAAACCTCTTCAATAAGTAGGTTATCAAACCCCATAATGAGATACGCCTCAGTTATGCGTTCCCGATACATATTTTGCTTATCGCAAATTGCTGGTAAAACGACTTTGCGACTACTCATGAGGTTCAACGATCTCGACGTGTTTGATGATTTATCTAGCGATTTTCAATAAATCGTGGATTTTAAATGTAAAATATCACTTTAAATACGATATACATACATAGTAAAGCGGCTATGATAAAGTGGAGGAGAAAAAGTGTGTTTGGATTGTAGCATGAAGAGGGAAGTGGTTCCTCCTACCCCGACGGGAAAGAGGCGAAACAGATATATATGTTTGTTTCAATAATATGATATCTCAAAATAATACAGACTATGTGTGCTGCTCAAATGGATAACAGAGAAAAGAGCAGAGTGGCAAATGCCCCACCGACAAGAGCGAGGTTTGATGATAATATTGATGTAAGTACCCTAAGTAATGCTGATATGCAATTTACGATATTTTGTGTTTATTTTAATTAAATTACTACAAAACCTAACTCTCTTCTTCGTCAAAGATTTATTTTGGAGTTTCCAAAGGTAAAATAAAATAAAAGGTGAGCGAAGTGAAGGAATTTACATTCGCAAGTATCGAAATTGAAGTCCTTACCAAGGAGTGGTCTTGAATTCAAATTACCTTATTACTAAATACGTTTTAGGAAGGAAACATTTTTTTATCAATATTTTTTAAAGGCTGCAAAAGCTTTTAGACTGTTGAAAATTTTGAATTTAATTTTAATAATTTTCGTGAACGGAGGCAGCCATTTTGTTTTTCGTTTTGGTGTATTGTTAATGTAGTCGTATATATGTATACTAAATAACATAATGAAGCGTAAAACACTAAAAAAAATACTAGTTTTTTTACACATAACGTGTCCGGGTCGTGTCCGGGACGTTTCAGGGAAAAAAATATAATTCCATACACCTTCTATGGATTCGTTCACACACGTTGTCATGAAGACGTATTGTTTTCCCTCCTGACGGGCCACAGCCCGGCGACGTCCCTGGCACGGCCCGGATCTGTGTACATAGACTCTGAATAGGTACCTACCAATTTACATACATATAACACGTCGGAAATATCTGCGGACCTGGCTTGATGACGTCATGCAACTCGTACGTACTCGTCACGGTACTAGATAGGCGAAAACGGGAGAAGCGCGGGGTAAAGCGCATTCCAGCGAGGTCCGCAGATATTTCCGACGTGTTATACTTACATACTTATCCGTCACGGCTCTCTCCCATTGGGGTAGGAAGATACCACTTCCTTCCACTTGCTACGATCCACACTTCTTTTGCATCATTCACACGGTACAAAGTTGCCTAAATAATATCAAGTGAGAGCATTTTGTTCGGAGACAATTTTTCCTTTTTTTTGCGCAAAATAAAAATAGAATGTATCACAGATAACATATTTAATTGCTATTAAACGCACAAAATAAAGCATTAGAGCAAAGACTAATCAATAAAGCAAATATTGCTTCATTTCCAGACTTTGTTTGAACAGAAAATTGCCTCAGTAATAAGCTGCCGTAATTCAGTGAAAGAGGCCTAAAAAGTTAAACACATACCTGCCTGACCTAACTACAAAGTGGATGGGCTCTTGAATTACTTCGAATACTATGATACTGGGGAAGAGTCTTGAGACATAGTCTAAGATCCCACTTAAGTTTTCTTTTTCTTTTTATTTTATTTCGTTATTATTTATTTATATATTGGAAAACCAACAGATATAATAAACATAATATAAAATTATAAACTTACAAACGAGCCAATGGGCATGATGACAAAAAAAATTTTTTAGTCCATCTCATAGATTATTTTAAAATATTTGACACGTATTTTTTTCTTTTTTCTGTTAAACTAAAAATGACAAAGATAAACTGGGTTAAAGTTGCTCGTGACGCCACTCCTTATTAGGATTTTTACATAGGAATGACGTCAATACCCCCCACTCCGTAACTTTGATGCTCTGTATCTTTGAATTTATTTGTGTATTTGATCTGGTAAAAAATGTATTTCAAATAAAAAAAAAACCTAAAAGAAAAATAAAGCCTAAAAGACGAACTACTTATTTTTTGAATTTTTGAATGTAGTCATCATCCTCATTACAGGTTATCACAGATAGAAACATAATATAAAGTAGAGGTGGGCCGAGTACTCGGTTAATACTCGGTACTCGGCATACTCGGCACTTTTATCACTACTCGTAATCGGCCGAATAACTCGGTTAAAATGCCGAGTACTCGGTGCAAATAAATCTACCTTGAGAGCACTTGGTCTGCTTGGTAAATCATAGTCTAATTCCTTCATTGAGGCCTTCGCCCAGCTGGAGCAATGTAATAAGCTGCTAATATCGTAATTATTTACGAGAAATGTTTCATAAACAGTGTTTTAAATATTTTTTTTGCCAATTAATGCCTGCGGATTATTGTTTTCATTACGAATAATTAGCGGGGTGCGGAGGGAGGGTCTTAACACCATTAACACCACTCGCTCCCAAACTTATTCGCGTGCAATTCTACCTACTTCAAGTACACCGAGTAACTCGGCCGAGTACTCGGCTCGGTAAACTTTAAACCGAGTAATACTCGGTACTTGGTTACTCGGTAAAACTGGTACTCGGCCCATCACTAATATAAAGGTACTGGTATAATTTTTATACGTAATTTAATGACTCGTTGTGTTTTCCTTATAATTATTTTCTTTCTTTTTATAACGAGAGGATTTCTTATTTAACCATCAATAAGCGATCTTCTAAGTTTTCGGCTTTCTTTTTCCTTTTAATTTTTCCAAGATACCTTTTTGTTTTCAAAGTGAAAAGAATGTTTTAGCTTCAGTATTGGCTTTAGTCATTATAACATGGCCATCAAAGTCAAAGTCGAATTACTTTTATTTCATACGCAAAATTGTACTTAAACACTTCGAAAATACTATTCAAAGCTGAGACTAGATTATCTCGGTAAAAAAATAAATAGATGAGCGATGATGATGATGTAATATTTGATAAAATGAAATAAAAAATCATTTAATCGTGTAGGTTTTGACAACACTTAGGACGGGTCATTTTTTTAAAAGTTAATGCTTGATTCGCAAGGGTGCAGTTTTCCCCAGAGAAGAACCTAGCAAGAAACTCTGTAGGGTTGCTCTTTTCAATTTAAGTTTTACAAATCTCAGGCATAAACACAGAAACATTATAATAAAATTAATATTTCAAAGGAGCTATCCATAATAAATTATAAAAATTTGACCCCGCAATATCCAGGAAAAAGTAAGGTAAGTAAATGAGAAACAGATAAGTGAAAGGCTTAGTTTGATAGGATCCGCATGACATGACCGGCCATCACAGCAGCACCTTCACACAGGTCTCAACGCATGTGCCAGCCATCAACCCCATCCACATATTTTAGGGAAGTAGGAGACCCGACACACAGCGCCACCACTGCAACGGCGTAAGCGAGCATGACAAGTCATACGTTTCGCCTTATTCATAAAAAAAAGCTTAGCTATTACAGATACCATACCTACCAAGATACTGCAGAGGCAACATTTCTACTACACAATACCATTCATATAATTTAAGGAATGTACCTAAGTAATTCACAATTGTATAAGTATGAACAGTTATGCCGCATAAAGAAAGCTTGATAGAAGAGCAGGTCAATCCCATGGATTTGAGTCATCTAAAAAATAATCGTTAATTTGATAATATCCCTTTTCGCTAAGTTTTTGTTTAACAATAACCTTGAATTTATTGAGGGGTAGTTCGCGTATACTGGTAGGGATCTTGTTGTAAAAGCGTATACATTGACCTACAAACGACTTATTTACTTTGTTTAGTCGACTAGCATGGGGCACTAATTTATCCCTATTACTAGTATTAACAGTATGTATATCACTTAGTTGTTTAAATTGATGTATATTTTTTTGTGTAAACATTAAATTAGTGAAGATGTATTGCGCTGAGTGTTAATATGTCAATATTTTTAAAATGATGATTTAGAAGATGATGATTTTGATTGTGTCACGATTTTGATTATAACTATGTATGATTGATTTGGTTGAGTTTAAATTATTGTTATCTACACATCAATTAAAAAAACAACATAAAATAACGAATCTTAAATGCAAATAAATAATTTAAAAAAAAAACATAGCAATTTCCTTCCAGGATCCCAATCTACCTCGAAAAACAGACCCGTTCTCGAAAGTTCATTATTATCCACTCCATCTTGGCACATGTTCCTTACAAGAGCTCTTGTGAACCCACGCGATCCTTGAGCCGCCATTAATTTGACACTAAAAAAAATATGGCTGCCTCTTTTTGAATGTTGGCGGGAAATGTCGTTTAATTAATGTGGAGTGGATAAGAAAATAACTGTGTTTAATATAACATAACATGGTAATATTTCATACGTGTATACTAGAATTTCCTGAAAAAAAAAACGTATTTTTTATATACGTAACGAATTTTTTTTTTACTTGACAGCAAGTCTTTTTTTATTAGCCATTAAGATCCCACTGCTTGGCAAAGGCCTTCCCCGCGACCTTCCATTTAACACGGTCTCCGGTAGTGACCCGCCGCAAGTCTTTGGATGTGGGCAGCGCAAGACCGGTCGTTGTGAAGATCCTTGGGGGATTTTTTTCATGGTTTCTAACATGTTTTAATTATGAAATTAGAGTCATTTTAGAAATTGAGCACCAAAGAGCATCTAGGTATATGTTTATTTTTGTTTTGCTCTACAAGTAGAATCTGCAAATGCACACCATAACAATATGTGTGGTACCACAGTATTACATATTTTTCAAAATATTTCACCATCCATCTAAATAACAACATTACATAATCCATATTCCCTTGAAAATACTAGCAAAATGTCACCTGAGGGTGCGATAAAAAAATAAAAAAACGCAAAAAATTCACATTTTATGGAAAAAAATTCCGTGTTAAGTAACGATGGGGGATTAATCCATCATATTCCTTAATCGCTCGCGCTCCGGTGATTCGCCTTGCGGTACGACGTAGCAGGGGCACAATTGTGTTTACTGCTAGCGTTGGTTCCAGAACCATGGCTACAGTACTTTTTTCTTCCCAGCCTATAGCCGCCCACTGCTGACCATAGACCTCTCAAATTTCTCTTCAACTTCTTTCTTCTTTCAATCATCGTCAAGAAAATCATGACGAAAGATGTGTGATGTACAGACACGAGCATAACCATAATACACAAACACGCAAACCGGAAACAGATAAACCCTTTTCATACAGGGTGACTTTAAACCAGTGAACGATAGAAAAGGATTATGCATGTAGTCGTGATAACAAACAACTTTTACTATGGGACCAAGGTTGAGATCATTCAATTTTTTTTTAACTCCCCATACAAAATGCACCAGCTAATAGTATGGGGGAATTTTTTTTACGATTTCAAACTTGGCCCCATAGTAAAAGTTGTTTTTAGGGTTCCGTACCTCAAAAGGAAAAAACGGAACCCTTATAGGATCACTTTGTTGTCCGTCTGTCCGTCTGTCAAGACCCTTTTTCTCAGGAACGCGTAGAGGTATGAAGCTGAAATTTATATCAATTACTCAGGTCTACTGTCCCTTGAAGCTGTGAAAAAATCAAACTTCTAAGCCAACGCAATCAAAAGATACAGCCATTTATGCCGTAAATTTTCGACACTTGCAAGGGAATCAAAACCTACAGGGTGCTTCCCGTGAACTCAGAATCTTGAAATTTGGTACGAAGCAACGTCTTATAGCATAGATAAAGGAAAAATTACGAAAACCATAAATTTTTAGTTACATCACAAAATATTATTTTTTTAATAATCTTAAACTTACTACCCATTTCCTCATAAACGCGTAAAGGTATTAAATTGAAATTCATACCAAATACTCAGGTCTATAATACCTTTAAGCTGTAGCAAAATCAAACTTCTATGTCAACGCAATCAAAAGAAACAGCAATTTAAGCTGCATATTTTGAAACTCGCAAGTACTTGCAAGGGAATCAAAACCTAAAGGGTACTTCCAGTCGACCTTGAATCTTGAAATTTGGCATGAAGCAACGTTTTATACCACACATAAAGGAAAAATTCCGAAAACCTTAAATTTTTAGTTACATTACAAAATATATATTTTTTAATAAATATAAACTTATTACTTTTTCCATAGTTATGACTCGATTGTCGTAATGAACGAATTTTGTAAACCTTGCAGGTTTGTACGGAACCCTCGGTGCGCGAGTCCGACTCGCACTTGGCCGGTTTTTTTTTTTATCACGAGCATACCCTTTTGTATCGTTCACTAATTAAAAGTCACCCTATATAAGTAAACATAACTGGGATTAGAATCGACCTCTAAGCCAAAGATTTCAGTGGCGTATAATAGGAGAGGGCTATGTCCAGCAGTGGACTGCAACAGGCTTATGATGACGATGTTGCACTTCAATAAATCAAACCATTATCGAATCATGCGCCGGTGCTTACGACCTCTTTATCTCAGAAATGAAACTTCAAGTATATTTCAATATATTTCCAATATCGATACCTTTAGACTCAAATGGCGTAACCACCAAAACGTCACTTTTCAGGGGAGTCAAAAAACATTTATTTTTAATATTTTTAACATAACTTTTTTTTAATTTTGATGCAAATCGAATGAAACAAAGTCCAAATAAATAAAAAAAACCGGCCAAGTGCGAGTCGGACTCGCGCACCGAGGGTTCCGTACAAACCTGCAAGGTTTACAAAATTCGTTCATTACGACAATCGAGTCATAACTATGGAAAAAGTAATAAGTTTATATTTATTAAAAAATATATATTTTGTAATGTAACTAAAAATTTAAGGTTTTCGGAATTTTTCCTTTATGTGTGGTATAAAACGTTGCTTCATGCCAAATTTCAAGATTCAAGGTCGACTGGAAGTACCCTTTAGGTTTTGATTCCCTTGCAAGTACTTGCGAGTTTCAAAATATGCAGCTTAAATTGCTGTTTCTTTTGATTGCGTTGACATAGAAGTTTGATTTTGCTACAGCTTAAAGGTATTATAGACCTGAGTATTTGGTATGAATTTCAATTTAATACCTTTACGCGTTTATGAGGAAATGGGTAGTAAGTTTAAGATTATTAAAAAAATAATATTTTGTGATGTAACTAAAAATTTATGGTTTTCGTAATTTTTCCTTTATCTATGCTATAAGACGTTGCTTCGTACCAAATTTCAAGATTCTGAGTTCACGGGAAGCACCCTGTAGGTTTTGATTCCCTTGCAAGTGTCGAAAATTTACGGCATAAATGGCTGTATCTTTTGATTGCGTTGGCTTAGAAGTTTGATTTTTTCACAGCTTCAAGGGACAGTAGACCTGAGTAATTGATATAAATTTCAGCTTCATACCTCTACGCGTTCCTGAGAAAAAGGGTCTTGACAGACGGACAGACGGACAACAAAGTGATCCTATAAGGGTTCCGTTTTTTCCTTTTGAGGTACGGAACCCTAAAAATGTAAAGCTGCTTACTTCAATCACATTACTATTCTGTTTAAATCGGTATTTGCAAATATGAAATGGAGTTACGACCTAAAAAAATACATAACAATGCTTATACACCACAACAGAAATAGTATTCTGTATCAAAGTAAGGGTGTATCTACCAAAATAAAAGAAACTGCCGAACTGAAACGACGTTAGACGATGCACGGCGTTCAAGCCACACCTCCGTGCCCGTCGGAGTGGGGAGCGTGAGGTTTTTTCGTTACGGAATTTCTGGATTCGGTCCCCGCGCTCAAGGCCCGTGATAGAAGCTATGCAATAGCTTAAAAAATATAAAATTTATGTCAATCTGGTGTCGCTTACGACGGCAAAAATTAAAAAAAAATGAGTTATTACTGCTCGGCTTGAAGGGTGTATACACCATTTTTTTAGGAATATAAGGATTTCGAAATTATAGGCTAATTCAACGTACAAAATTAAGTAAGACTGCATTTAAAAGTAATTTGAACAAAATGGTGGTTACGCCATTTGAGTCTAAAGATATCGATATATTCTCACTATCTCCCCAAGACTCTCTATATAACGGTCCATTGCTCTTTATAGTCCAAAGCTTTGTGACCCACGTTTGAGATGCATTGTCAATTACCTTGTTCAAACGTTGCATACAGAGTACTTGCATTGTCTTGCATTATATGAATAGCCCGCAAGAGTATACTAGAGACAGGCTGGTTAATTAGTCTTCTTTAAAACTGCCATTTTAAATTGCGCTTTACCCAATATATATATATATAAAAATATATAGGCTATTCAAAAAAATTTGAAACACGTTTTTTAGCTTATCAAATACATAAATAAATACAAAGATACAGAGCATCAAAGTTACGAAGTGGGGGTATTGACGTCACTCCTACCTAAAAATCGTACTAAGGTGTTACGTCATGAGCAACTTTAACCCAGTGTATCTGTGTCATTTTTAGTTTAATAAAGAGAAAAAAGAAAAAATACGTGTCGAATATTTTGAAATAATATATGTGATGGCCTAAAATAAATTTTTAGTCGTCATGGCCATATATGAAAGAAAAAATGGGGCCACTCCTTATATTCCTTCCTTATTGGTTTTTTTCATATTAAGTATATTACTTACCTTTCATAATTTACTACAAAATATTCCAAAGGAATTTGTAATTGGGAAAGCGTCGCTTCAAAAATAAGGTAGAGTATGGAGATTTCATGCTTCGAAATTATGAATGCACTTTTAGGCATTTTTAATTTAGAATACTATAAACGAGTGTTTTAATTCTTCATTAAATACTTAAGTACCTACTTACTTTAAGTTATTCGTTATGTTTATGTACAATATGTAGATAAAGATTTTTATAATTCCTGCCTGATGTTATATAATGTAACTTAAAAATACATTTTAATGTTTTGTACTACTAGGTGTAAGCTAATAAATGTAGGGTCTATAATATTTTTTAAGCCTATTTCATTCCACTGCTGGGCAAAAGTCTCTCCCATGCCTCTCCAAACACACTTTATGAAAAATAAATACTTATACAGAGCTTCCGACAAAATTATTTTCGGATTGTTATAGAATTGCTTAAATAGGAAGGAAAGTTATTTGTCAGTTTTGCTATGCGAAAAATTGCGAAAATTCTAAATCTTCTGTTCGGAAATTCTTCGAAACGCAAAAATATTTGTATTCAGTAAGTAGGAAATGATTACCGAAATTAATTCTAGGAATTTTATCTTGTTTTGGAGGGATTTTCAAAATAAACCAAACGAAAAGCAGTTTGAGGGCATCAAGGCTTCATCCTAAAAATCTATTTCATGAAGACAAAATACGTAAACAAAAATAAAGGTTTAAGAATCATTTATTAAAACTTAAGCATATAAACACAATGGCCATATAAATTGTTTACTATCGCTGTTAATAAAACACTACGAAGCTATGTCAAATATCCGAGCACTCTAATGAAATATAAATAAAGAGCATCCAACCTAATTGGTATAGTAAAAATTTTCAGTATGGAAAAAAGAAGTTGGCGGCCACTGATGAAACTTACGTCAATCGATAGAGAAAAATATTATAAAACGATAGTATTTTGGATAATTGTCATAAGTAATATACTTTCGGAGATATAGGACTTTGAAAATGATATATATTTAGCCTAATCGATACTGTTTTTTTACTATACCAGGTTCCATACAAATATGTTAGATGTCATTTATACAAAATGAAAATAACAGGAAATGTTATAAATTGCCGCTTCTCTGTGTGCTTTTTACAATATCCGTGCGAATAGCGAAATGCTGCACATTTTGCGTTTTTGTCCATTTCGATCAACACCTGCTATTGCAATAAAATAAACTATCCCGACTGGAAAATGTTTTAGATAAAAATAGACGCTGTTATAAACGAAATAGAATCTCAATTCTCACAAAACCATAGTTTATCTACTCGTAAGATGCCACAAGTAGATATATTTGTTTACCACAATTCGTCGTTTTTTTACCACAAGGTGACGTCAGCTTGATCACCTTGACTATTTTTTAAACACATATAGCCACAACGTATTTAAAATTCGCTAGCAAGTGGTCGTCTTACCTGAGAGCACAGACAGACATCAAGATGATAGTGAATTATGAATACGTCGAAAATAGTATAGGAAACAGTAAAATCCTAATTGTTGATGTACGTGAACCTGATGAAGTCAAGGAATCTGGGAATATTCCTTCCAGTGTAAATATTCCTTGTAAGTTTGTTTTTCTCTATTTTCTGTTGGATTTTGTTTTATGCAATTTAAAAAAACCGGCCAAGTGCGAGTCGGACTCGCGCACCGAGGGTTCCGTACAAACCTGCAAGGTTTACAAAGTTCGTTCATTACGACAATCGAGTCATAACTATGGTATTTTTATTGCAAAATGAAATTCATAACATTACAATGGGGAAAGATGGAGGAGCATAAATTTAAGACAAAGATCTCTTTATCGTTTAAGTAATCCTTTATTTTATATTAACACATATCATTTATCTATAATATAACTGAAACACTTATACTAGCCTTGCAGCAGACTTGCGAAAGTTCTTTTATTAAAGTTATTTATTTACTAAGTTTTTTAGTCACTATTTAGAAATCTGGTTCAAAAATATTAATTAAGTATTAAATTTGAACCAGACCTGTAAATGGTGACTGAAAAAGGTGTGAATAGTACCACATTGAACATTGAAGTTCGAAAAAACGTTATCAATAGTTGTACAACTTCGTGTAGTGCTACTGTTTATTAACGGAAACATGTTTATGGAGGAAAAATATGTGGAAATTCCATTTTGGGGATTCATTTTGGCAATTAGATCTAAGTATTTGATATAAATTTCAACTTGATAGCTCTACGCGTTCATGAGGAAAAAAGTAATAAGTTTATATTTATTAAAAAAATATATTTTGTAATGTAACTAAAAATTTAAGGTTTTCGGAATTTTTCCTTTATGTGTGGTATAAAACGTTGCTTCATGCCAAATTTCAAGATTCAAGGTCGACTGGAAGTACCCTTTAGGTTTTGATTCCCTTGCAAGTACTTGCGAGTTTCAAAATATGCAGCTTAAATTGCCGTTTCTTTTGATTGCGTTGACATAGAAGTTTGATTTTGCTACAGCTTAAAGGTATTATAGACCTGAGTATTTGGTATGAATTTCAATTTAATACCTCTACGCGTTTATGAGGAAATGGGTAGTAAGTTTAAGATTATTAAAAAAAAATATATTTTGTGATGTAACTAAAAATTTATGGTTTTCGTAATTTTTCCTTTATCTATGCTATAAGACGTTGCTTCGTACCAAAATTCAAGATTCTGAGTTCACGGGAAGCACCCTGTAGGTTTTGATTCCCTTGCAAGTGTCGAAAATTTGCGGCATAAATGGCTGTATCTTTTGATTGCGTTGGCTTAGAAGTTTGATTTTTTCACAGCTTCAAGGGACAGTAGACCTGAGTAATTGATATAAATTTCAGCTTCATACCTCTACGCGTTCCTGAGAAAAAGGGTCTTGACAGACGGACAGACGGACAACAAAGTGATCCTATAAGGGTTCCGTTTTTTCCTTTTGAGGTACGGAACCCTAAAAAGGTTGCTGACTTGTGGTTACTTATATTTGTTATTCGAATAAATTTTGCGCAAGTGCAAGTAAATGCGCAATGCAAAAACGAATTTATTTAGAATTAGGTACATAAGGGTTTATGTAATTTATAATAAATTCGTTTCTATGACGGTTGTGTTAAATATAAGTTGGAAAACAAAACAAAACAAAAAAACATTTAGAAGTATATATGACGATCCTGTTCTACTTTTCATTTCTCTCTCTGTGTACCTACCTATATTATATAATACGTATGTAAAAAGAAAAGTCTTAAGAAATATGCTGCACATTTTGTATTAACTTTCTATGTGTTGTTTTCTGTTTTTAAAATAAAACTTTTATTTATATTAAAATAATACTTTACATGTGAATATGTTATTAAAATACTTTACTCTAATAAATAAAATATAACCACTAAACTAAACTAACCTTAACTAGCACTAATCCGGGAATAATCCGCCCCTCTCCCGGTGCAAACGTGCCCATCACCCCAGCTGCGTTTTTAAAAAATAGAATGATATAAAATAAACTAAGAAAAAAGATAAAATAAGATAAAATGAAATGAAATAAAATAAACTGTTAAATAAAAATAAATATTAATGTAAATTGGCTACACAAAAAACTAGCTCTTACTTACTTTCCCATATATTTCTAGTAAACAAAGTGACGACAGTTTTAACTGAAATGCCAGAAAAGGAGTTTAAAGAAACATATAATAGACCTAAACCCAGAGTAGACACAGAGATCATATTCTACTGCAGATCTGGGAGACGAGCTGGAAAAGCCCAGGAAGATGCTCAAAAACTTGGATACAACAAGTAAGTGCCCTTAATTAACATACCAGGGGCCCAAGTCTGCTGATTTAAAATAGTTTTAAGTTGTGACACACAAAAATGCCATTGACGCTCTACACAGGGTGTAACTGAAAGGGGGTATAATGCCGAAACACAGCGATAGTCCTCATGAAACTGAACAAGTTTCTCCAAGGAACATGGGTCGTAAGTCGAAAAAAAAATTCATCAGCTGATGGGGCATTCTGTATGGGGAAGCGAATTTTTTTTCGAGTTACGACCCATGTTCCTTCGGGAAAGTTGTTCAGTTTCATGAAGACTATCACTGTGTTTCGGCATTATACCTCCTTTCTGTTACACCCTGTAGTTACACAACATAGGCGATTGTAAATGAGCAGACTTGAGCCCTAATTCGTAAAATAAGCTACATTTTTGTCATAGTCATATCATTTATTGCATTCACGGTGTACATTTGGTGTTCTATATAAACCTAGTTTAAGAGCTGTTGTTTTCATTTTAATAATGTTCTTTTTTTACAGTGTTAAGAATTACCTAGGCAGTTGGAATGACTGGGCAGCGCAATCTAAATCACAAATCTAGCTAGAGGTAAATGATTGTAAGTACATAGGTAATTATACATAGTGTAGTATATAATTTTAAATGTATTTAGGTATGAATAATAACTTTAATAATTTATTTAACAAAAATATACAAATATAAGGAAAATATTTTTTTTTTATTTCTGCATCAATATAGGTAGTTTTATTTTCTAAATTTTCTAAGATACCCAAATATTAATTATTGCTATAAATTAAAACAAATCCAGCTTTTTTATTTTATTTCTACAAAGATATAATTTTATATTCTACATTTACTACCTACATAAAATAAGAAAATACTATAATTATGTGGATAAATCAAAAAAATCTAGACGCCCCTCGCGACTCGCGAATAACTTAGATTGATTACACATTAACTTACGAAAATCTTCCTATTTTGATATAGATATTATAAAATTTCATCGCAATCTGTTTAGTAGATTTACGTGATAGAGTAACAAATGTTTGAACATCATCACATCCATCATTGCGAACTTGTATAGTATAAAAGTTAGTTTAGTTAGTTTGGTTATTTAGTTAGTTTTTTTTTGTAGTTTTGTAGTATTTTATAGTATTTTGACCTTTATAATATTTTTTAAAATAAACCGTTAAAGTGAAACACAGGTTTGGTAGAGTCTAGGTACCTAATTGGATTTAACCAAGCTAATTAATTTACTTCAATGACCTAGCTTGGATTCCTAGCCTAGGATACCTAGCCTCGTCTAGCTCAAGCGATCTAAATCCTAACTAACATCATTTTGGAGATTTGGCGCTACGGCACTAGTTAATAAATTCATTTCTATTTTCAAATTAGGAAAACTCTCAAAATAATTATAGTCATTATTATTTAATTATTTTTATAAGAAATAATTATTTTTAACAAAATACAATGCATTTTCACGAAAATTGTGGGATGCCCGGAGACCGTGTTAAATGGAAAGTCACGAGGGAGGCTTTTGCCCAGCAGTGGGATAAAAAAAGAGAATGGTTTTAGGTTACTTATACTTGTCCATACCGGTTTGATGTTGACATTAAAATATTGTTTTGATATAATTGGTTCTGGCTTACGAAAAGACCAAGGAGATATAATGCGAATTATTACTGTTTTTTTTTTCTCATTTCGACATTTATATTTTTTGTACATATTTGTATTGTACCTAACTCCGGAAGAAATACGCAAAAAAATATTTTTTTTATTCCTATCTTTAAAAAATTACATTTTAAGAACTTACCTAACATCTTTTCAGTACCAAAACAAAAACCTCATCCAGTTATCCATAACCCTTTGTTCACACTAACCATTGTCTTTCGACATTCCATAACGTAACACAGTATTTCACGCCTTTACCATGACTGTCGCACACTGCATACGTTACGTATAAAGGTGAGTATACAGGGTGTAACAGAAAAGGGGTATAATGCCGAAACACAGCGATAGTACCCATGAAACTGAACAACTTTCCCCAAGAAACATGGGTCGTAATAAGAAAAAAAAAATTCGCCTCCCCATACAAAATGTCCGATCAGCTGATCGAGTAAGTATGGCGATCCAAAAAATTTTTTCGTTACGACCCATGTTCCTTGGGGAAAGTAGTTCAGTTTTATGAGTACTACCGCTGAGTTTGTAAAAATGTTTTTTTTCATTTGCATAAAACATAGATATACTCAAGAAATGTTGTAGTCGCACACCTGTTGTTGGAGCGCAGCGCAACAAACGAGCATCGGAACATCGAAGCGACTACAAGCGAATGTTGTGTCTACTTGTATATTATTCTAATGAGAACAATGTCGATAATAATATGACAACCAAAAATGCTCTGCGCTGCGCTCCGTCAGGTGTGCGCCGGCCTTTCTGCGGTTGCATACATGCATATGCATGCATGTCTATGCATAAGTGCTTTGTGCCGCTACTTAAAGGGCTGATTCTATGCTTGGATAAGCTCGGATTTTGTCAGCGATTTCACGCTTATAAAGTGTTAAGCTACGCGTCCACTTCATCGGAATCGGAGCGTGCAGAGTGGAAGGATTTGGGCTAAAACATAAATTCACGACACGACGCTACACGACGTCGTGTCGCGTCGCGTCGTGTCGTGTCGCGACGTGTCGTGAATTTATGTTTTAGCCCTTTGTTGCTTATTGATTTATATGGTACTGCGTGCTAGATCGACATTTCTGCGCCATAGAAAACAATACAAAGCAACATAACTTTCATTTTGTTAAGATAAGTAAAATGTTAATTGTAACTTATTAAGTTAATGACAGAACTCGTTTTATTTAAAAGAAAAACTTATTCTCAAATGCTATCTACACACCAAAGCCGCCGGCATGCCGCCGGGTTAGGCTGGCGGCTTTACGTCATACGAATGGCAGCTGTCAAAAATGCCGGCGGCTTTGGTGTGTAGATACCATAACTAAGTGTTTATTTATTTAAAAATATATTATATTGGACATACCGTAAGGCCCTGTGCCGAAGATTTCTTGCCGTTTTCTTCCTCTCGGCTATACAGGTAGTGAACCGGCAGTAGTTTTAGATCAAAAAAGTGAAATCAAAAAAGTGTAATGAATTTTGCCTATTTTTGAATAAAACACTTTTCGTTTTCATTTTCATTAGGTATGAAAAGGTAATAACCCACG
Organism: Anarsia innoxiella; assembly: GCA_947563765.1. NCBI lineage: Eukaryota > Metazoa > Arthropoda > Insecta > Lepidoptera > Gelechiidae > Anarsia > Anarsia innoxiella. The sequence continues at coordinate 2,080,077 of OX387402.1, forward strand.
GCCCAAGTCTGCTAATTTAAAATAGCCTCATTACAATACAATACAAATATTCTTTATTGCACAAAAAGATATAAGGTACAGACACAAACAAGAATATAAGAAGCAACAGGCGGCCTTATTTGACTCATTTGATATTCCAACAACGGCTTACACTGATTGCGACAAAATGTGTCAAAAAATGTCATTGACACCATCATTAACACTGCCGACACACAACTTAGAATATGATAAATTGGCAGACGTGGGGTCATGTCGAGTAAACTCAGACCCAGAACACACGGTGAAACGCAATTGCAACGCAACTGAAACGAAACGTTTCAAACTAGTTGCGTCGTGTGTGGTTCTCTAAGGAAGTCTATAGCAGAAACTGCGATGCAGCCGAAAGCCTAAAAGTAACTAGCAGTTTCAGTTACGTTGCAGTTGCGTTTCACCGTGTGTTTTGCCGCAAATAGTACACAACTTGTAAGAGTATCTTGAACCCTCGTTTGTGTAACAGTTCTATTTGTTCAGGTCCTTACTTAGCTAGTGTAGGTTATATGGCTGAGTAATCTATGTGCCTGTGCCGCGTGAAATGAAGTCTCTAATTACATTGGTTAGTTGGGTTCGGTTTTAAGTGACAGTATTTTGTTTATCCTTTATGGTGCTCACACACATTTAGTAGGTAAATAAATGTTTGTAATAAATGTTTACATCATCATCATTCTATTTTGTATATTGAAGCTGTTGGTTTTCCAATAAATGAATAAATAAATAAATCATTAAATCTAAGAGCGTCGCTCTTGTCGGTGGAGTCTACGCCACTCTGCTCTATTTTCTACCGTCCTTTTGAGCACTTGATACAACCAACTTCTGTTCCCTCTTTTATTTGATCTATGTAAGTCCTTCTTGGTCTCTCTCTCTTCCGTTTTCCTTCTACTTTTCCTGTTTACAAACGTTATTAAATATGCATTGTGGGAACACCATGACTAGCTGATTCGGCGAACTTTGTTATGCCTTAGAGGCAATAAGTGAGCAGATTTAATTATGGATGAAAAGTATCCTATGACCTTTTCCTGGTCCTTAACTACCTTCTAGAAATTTTCAGCCAAGTCGGTTCAGCCGTTCTTGAGTTATATAGTGTAACTAATACGCCTTTATATATATATTTTAATTTGAATAGAAATAATCATCAGACAATATCCATAAAAATACAGGTGGTTACGAGTTTTGACTGTAACATATGCATGTTACATGTATAAAAAAACAGCATAAAAATTAAAAAATAAACAACATAAAAAACATAATGCTATCTACACACCAAAGCCGCTGGCATGCCGCCGGGCTAGGCTGGCGGCTTTACGTCATACGAATGGCAGCTGTCAAAAAAGCCGGCGGTTTTGGTGTGTAGATACCTTACAATTTAAAATTAACTACCTATAACGTTTCATAGTGAATCTATTAAAATTCAGTGGCGGTTGGTAAATAGCAGGTCTAGTAAACTAGCTTGAATATGCAGCTCTGACGTGGTTATATTAGGCAGGGTTGGATTTAGGTAATATTAAGATAATTTTGCAGAGCAAAACTGATAAAAAAACCGGCCAAGTGCGAGTCGGACTCGCGCAGGAAGGGTTCCGTACCATTCCCTATTGATATCGAGCAAAAATGGCAAAAAAGTCATTTTTGTTGTATGGGAGTCCCCTTTAATTACTATTATTATTCTATTTTTAGTATTTGTTGTTATACCGGCAATTGTATCATTTGTGAAAATTTTAACGCTCTAGCTATAACGGTTCATGAGATACAGCCTGGCGACAGACGGACGGACAGACAAGCCAAGGTAATTATTAGTAAGCTCAACTTCATTCTACATTGACAGAATCATAAATGCTAGGTGCCTTAAAAATACATACGGTAACGAAAAAAGACAATACAGATCTACCAAGTTATCTGTGAAACGGCCGTTATTGGAACTACGGCCACTAAATTCCAGAACTGCTGCGATTGGTAAAAATTTAATTTTGTATTACTACTAGCGCCGCTGTACATTTCACAGATATGTTGGTCTGCCTCACCTTCTCATATTTTCACTGTACTTTAAATTTCGAATAGCTTCCAATATTACCGTTAAACTTCTGCTACCATCCCTGTCCGCCATTATCAAAGTATTTTGGCAGTGTTCGAACAACGCCATATTTTGAATGGCTAGCCTGTGTTATACTTTAGTGCTTAAGTTAGGTTACCTAGGTAAACTTCAGGCACTAACATGGTTATAAAAATGCTAAAGTTGTAAGAAAGAGTTTTAAAGAGAGCAAAGGTGTTAAGTGAAGTTTTGTAGTAAAATATATTTAGGTAAAATACGATTAAAGTAGAGTAATAATAAACAATGTTATTATGAGTACAATTTAAAATAATAGTAAGCCTCAATTCACTTTACATTGGAAGAATTTAAAATGATAGTTCCAGTTTTTATATAAAAAAAACCTTTCATAGGCCTATATGTATTGTGCTTATGTTGAATAAGTCTCTATTCAATTCAATTGTCGATTAAATTAAAATATATATCTTACATGTACCTAATAAAAATGAAGTGATCGAACGAAATCAGTGAATAACAAATTACTCAATAAAAAGCAACTACCTAAATAAAAGATAGTTGCGAAAATCTAAATAACAAAGGGAATCATAAATCCCATTTTATGATTAAAGGGAGGGAAGAGTCAATAAAAATATTGATGGGGACAGTCGTATCTTCAGATAGCTCAATTTGTGATTGATTTTAATAAAGTTCCTGCTAATAAAAGGAAAGGAAGATATCATAATTGGAGAGCGTTTTTAGACCTAGCGTTTATACGAACGTTTTCAGCATACACGCGTACACACGCGCTTCGTACGCGCTTCAAAAAATCGGACCCGCGTATACGGGCGTATATGCTCAAACCAGTGGTGTCGTGTCAGTAGCAACATGGTCTATACGAGCTTAGAAACGTGTCAACGCTGGTACGAATAAAAGACGCACGTATAGGCGTCCACGCGCTTCAAAAACGAGCGTATAATGCTATCTACACTCTAAAGCCGCCGGCATGCCGCCGAGCTTGGCCGGCGGCTTTACGTCATACGAATGGCAGCTGTCAAAAAAGCCGGCAGCTTTGGTGTGTAGATACCATAAAACACCAGTCTGAAAACGCGCGTAGTCTGGCAGATATACTATATCACTGTTGCAGCTGATAAGGCTGCCTTTCATTATACCTAATATACCTAATACCTACTATACAAGGTGACTTTAAATTAGTGAACGATAGAACAGGATATGCATGTACTCGTGATAACAAGCAACTTTTACTATGGGACCAAGATCGAAATCACAAAAAAAAATGTTCCCCCATACTATCTATCATCTGGTACATTTTGTATGGGGGGTTCAAAATTTTTAAAACGATTTCGACCTTGGTCCATAGTAAAAGTTGTTTGTTATCACGAGTACATGCATACCCTTTTCTATCGTTCACTAATTTAAAGTCACCCTAATTTTTCTCTTTTTATTATCCACTTTGCAATATACGTAGGTAGTATGACTGATGAATGTGGATGAAGCGAAAGAAGTGTGTTTAGATCGTAGCAAGTCGAGGGAAGTCGTTTCTGTCTACGCTGATGGGAAAGAGGCGTGACATAAACTCGTATGTTATGTTGATGTCATGTTTATGTTTATGTCATGTTTATGTCATGTTTATGTCATGTTTATGTCATGTTTATGTTATGTTTATGTCATTTTAATGTTATGTCTATGTCATGATTATGTTTATGTTATGTTTATGTCATGTTTATCTTACGTTTTTCCAATGTAGGTACAACAACGAGCTTTAAATTTTAAATACATTATTTCGAAACTTCGCAATATAAAGACACGTATTCGAAATGTTTGTTTACAAGATTTCAGAAGCTTCCTGGCAGCTAATTTACTACCTATCGAACGACCACTGTATTTGGCATACAAAAATGTTTTAGACTCTTGAATTTTCTAGCGGCAAACAAATAAATTACCTACACGGTGACAGCGTGTACGTGGTCGAATTTAAAAATAAAACATAACTTGCAATATCTAAGTTGGGACTTGGGCTTTATGTAAGCTAGTGTGTAAGAGGTGTCTAGAATTCGTGTTTTTGTACAGTGTCGATGCCCCTACTTAGAGAGGTAACTGCTGGTAGAAAATATGTTGCGTTTGGGTTTCGAAATACTTTTTGGAGAGCTGAATATTGGCAACCAATACTTGAATTTGTTATGTAACTGTCTATTTGATGTATTTATTTAAGAGAAATTCTAAGCTCAGAATATCTGGGTCGACAGACATAATAAAGGCGGGATAAATGCCCCATTTCTTGAAATATTGCCCTAATTGAAAAAATATAATTTTATTTAAATATACCTAGATTGATCCTTTATCTTTAATTGTAATCTGTTTGTTTTTAACTATAAATTACAGATTTGGCAGATTTTACCTTTTTGTGGAACTCCTTTTTTGAGGACAGATACTCTTTCTACACATCACAGTAATATTTGTCTCTACAGAGAATCGAACCCACGACCTGCAGCATGAAAAGCAGGGTGTCTACCAACCATGCCAACAGACCTCTGCCCCGCGCCCTTCCCGATTAAATATTTCAACCTATGCCTACACTAAAATAAGTACCTTATAGTGTATTTCACAAAAGAAGTCCCCCGGATATTTTTGGAACTAAATTTGCGGGTCTATTTTCCCTATTTGTCTTTTCCCTGATAGTAGTTAGAAAACCTCTTACTTTTCTTAATAAAAAAAGTTTTTTTACATAACAGAAATATAGGTAAATGGATATTTTTAACAAAATGTATACCAACTTACATATGGAATGACCAGGACACTCGAAGTATGCAGGAAATAGTATTATTTGATAAATTACAAATGTAATATACATAATATAGGTAAAATTTATACTCATAAATGGCAACATTATCAATTTTGACACGCTATACAGCGCCGCAGCTAGGGGACTTCTTTCGTGAAATGGACTCTACCAAAACCTTTACTATTCTTGAAAAACGAAAATAAACAAACTTGAAATCTTCGCTATTTACATCCAATTTAGTATTAGCTTTTCAACAAAGCAAACCACAAGCAATTTACTTACCTGTGACGATAAGTAGACAGTCCACTTGCTACTTGCCACGCCATCTTACTTGCCTAAGTTTTAATTGATCAATTTAACTTGAACTAGCAATGTTTGACCCCAAAGTAGGGTTTTCACTCACACAAATTTCAAGTTAAGTAGTTAAGTTAGATTTCAAGTTATTATTATGTGGTGCACTGTTTTGAAGCTTACGAGTGGCTTGGGAAGTGAAGCAAGTAGTTTAATAAGTTCGGCTAAGCTAGAATGTTAAGCTAAGTCAAATTAAACTTAAATAATCTGTATCAATAGTTCAAAATCATTTGAAATATAATTTGTTCTTTGTGTAAGGTACCTAATGATTCTCATTTTATATACTTCATCTTCTATTAACACCACTTTTATTAATTTTTCGATCAAATCGGGAATTTACTAAAGAAAGGTCAAGAGTATACCCTTTATCTACAAGCATGTTTAAGCAATTGATGAATGTGGACGAAGCAAAAAAAATTGTTTTTAGATGTGGTTTGGATATAGCAAATAAAGATAATGCTATCCACACACCAAAGCCGCCGGCATGCCGCCGGGCTAGGCCGGCGGCTTTACGTCATACGAATGGCAGCTGTCAAAAAGCCGGCGGCTTTGGTGTGTAGATAGCATAATTGGTCTCTGCCTACCCCGATGGGCAAGAGGCGTGACTGGTATGCATGTTTTTATTCTTGAATTTCTTTTTAATCTAATCGTAACTCTCAAGGTGGGTTATAAAGTTCAGTTTATTTTAAACGACAGGAATTCTTCCAGTAAAGACCCGTTTCTCCAGTTACTGGTAAAATGTAACTGACAGATAAACTTAGGTATGTCTATTTCATATAACATGATGTTTTAGACAGTGACAGGTATAAAATATCTCTGTCAGTTTTTTATTAAATCAATAGGGATGATGACTACATTCAACAATTCTAAAAATGAAGTCCGTCTTTTAGGCTATTAAAAAATATTTGAAACACATTTTTTACTTGATCAATTACGTAAATAAATACAAAGATACAGAGCATCAAGGTTACAGAGTGGGGGGTATTGACGTCACTCCTAGGTAAAAATCTTACTTAGGAGTGACGTCACGAACAACTTTAACCCAGTGTATCTTTGTCATTTTTAGTTTAAGAGAAAAAAGAAAAAATACGTGTCGAAAATATTAAAATAATCTACCTATGTGATAGACTAAAAAAATTTTCGTCATGCCTATTCTCCCTATTGCCAACCCTACACTACTTACCTACCAATCGTATTGAATGGCCTTCGGAGAATTACCTGTTTCTGTAACATTATCCTCTAATTTCCTTTCAAACTAATTGAGTTAATAATCTATTAAACATCGTGTCGTCTTATTCTATTTCTTGACGGAGACAGTGACAGCTATAGGTGTAATGGAGCTTTTCTTGCAACTAGCTTCGTTATTATTTACTGACAGAATACTTGAGGCTGCCTATGACGTTATTCTGATGTATAAGCAACAATATTGCCAAGTTTTATCACAATCTGTTCAGTGGTTTTAGGGTGAAAGAGTAAGAAACATCCTCACACACATACATCCATTGTCACAAACATTGACATTTATAAAGGCTGATTTACATTGAGTCAGTAACTGACGTCAGTGCACTGTCGCGTCAGTACTGACTTCAATATTCGTATGGGAATAGTGAAGTCAGTACTGACGCGACAGTGCACTGACACGCCAGTGATCAATTTACACTATGGCAATACCAGGTCAGTTCAGTAACTGACGTCAGTTACTGACTCAATGTAAATCAGCCTTAATGCTAGAGGCTGCTCGTGACTACGTACGTATTTATCGTCATATATTAGAAAAAAAACATGATATCTTAAAATACTATAGCCTATATGTTATTCTGATGTATAAGCTACAATATTGCCAAGTTTCATCAAAATCTATTCAGAAGTTTTTGCGTGAATGAGTAACAAACATCTATCCATCGGCATAAACATTGACAATTATAATTTTAGTAGGATTCCTCAAACAGAATGCGCGTCCTGCTTTTATTCATTTCAAATAACGCTCAACAATTGTCCAGCGGAGGCAGTGTTCCGTATGACCTAACTTCCATTTAACAGATAATATCATTCCTCACTTCTGTATCTTTTTTGGGGATTCGTTTTGAGTCGCGCTTTAGCTCCGTTGGCGCTCATCGTGGATTTTCCGAGTTTTTAATTGTCAGTGGCAAAGTATTTTGTATGAAGCTATTCACACTTGTCACTGGACGGTATTCGTATAAAAATTGTCGTCTGAAAAAAAAACAGGATTGATACACGACAAGTAGGGACGATAAGCACCCTACATCCTGTTAGCGTAGTCGTTAGTGAGTCTGCCTCATACGCACGGGTCGCGGGTTCGATCCCCGACGCCGGTTAACAAACATTTGTGTGATAGGCATAAATGTTTGTTCCGTGTCTGGGTGTTATATATTTATTTATGTATGTTTATCAGTCCCTGATACCCATAGTACAGGATTTGCTTAGTTTGGCGTCAGGTGACCGTGCGTGAAATGTCCCCCAATATTTATTTATTTATTTAAGCACTAACAGTTGGCCTCTGCTATTTGATGCTCACTATAAAATTTAATTTTTTTCGTGAAGTTTTTGGATATATCAAGATTTACCTGTATTTACCTATACCTACAAAAGTATATAACTTATAGAACCTACAGAAATAATAGTACCTACCTGTACATATATATTGTGAATATAAAACATACTTTAAAACATAAGGGAGTATACCGCCGAAACACAGCGATAGTCCTCATGAAATTAAACAACTTTCCCCAAGGAACATGGGTCGTAACTCGAAAAAAAAATTCGCCTCCTTATACAAAATGTCCGATCACCTACTCGAGTACGTATGGGCGATCCATGCGATATACTTTTTAAAATATTAATACAGTTAATATAGTTTAAAATACAGTTAATACAGTTTAAAATATAAAACATTGATGATTTTTCCTCCCTTTCAACTACGCAACTTTTTATAAAAAACGAAGATAAGCATAAAAAGTCGCGGGCAGCCACTAGTATAGACATAAGCCCTATATTGTCACGCCACTAATTTCATTTTTATTTATTAAAGTTTAATGAAAATCTGTTAAGAGGTTTAAGCATGAAAGAGCAACAGTATTTTCAATTTTCAATACCTAGCCAAACTGTTGAAAATCCAACTTTATTGTCTCCTATTTGAGTCCGTATTTCTGATCTCGTTGTTTTCTCACTTTTTACAATCCGGTTTCTTGGCTTCACTTCTGCCTTACATTTTCACAGACAATTTTTAAATTAAACCTTTTTATTGTTCTTTTTCCCGACTTTGAAGTGAAATGCTAAATTATTTTTAAACGTTTAAAAGTCTAGACACCGTTCCTTTTTTAATTACCTAGTTCGCTACGTCGAAATAAAATTTAATTGCTGCAATTACAGTTACAAACTTAATTAAAGTTTTTACTTAGTTTCCTTTTTTTTATCTTCAAAAAGAAACCTTATCTTTGTTCTAAATATATTGACAAAGCTATGTTTTACTCCTAGGTAGTTGAACAAATTATTTAGACTTTCCATTAGGTCGAGATTCATAAAAACATAGATACTAAATAATAACCAAAAAGATTAAAAAAATTTGAATAATGAACAAAGTTTTGTCTCATATACAAACCCCAAAGTACAGAATTGTGTGCTACGGTACATGACAATCCCTTGGGCTACAAAATGGCATCAAAATTCACACAGACGAATTCATAAAAGCCTTTTAAAAAAGACGTAGCTAAGGGCGTTTTCAGACTAGCGATTTATATGCGCGTTTACGGTCGTTTTTGAAAGCGCGTGTTGGCACGTATAGGCGCGCCTTTTGGTACTCGCTTACGAGCGTTGACGCGCTTCTAAGCTCGTATAGTCCGTGTTAATACTGACACGACACCACCGGTTCGAGCGGACACGCCGAAGCACCCGTTTACGCGAGTCCGGTTTTGTGAAGCGCGCATGTTGCGCGCATGTACGCGCGTATGCTGAAAACGATCGTATACGCGCGTATAAAACGCTAGTCTAAAAACGCTCTAAGAAATTCAATAGCAAACTAAAATTCCAATTACCGCTTAAGAGCCTTGGAGCCGTCATATACTGTCGTAGATAATTTAAAGGTTATACGATGAAAAGATAGAATTATTATTTTATAGTAAGCCTACTATAGTTTGCTAAAGATTGTGTTAGAGTTTTACAAAAGAAAAAGGTAAGTTATTTTGATGTTTTAAAGAAATAGACACTGCAATAAAACGACAGGCCATTCAAAAATTTACAAACAAAATATTTTATGTCGTGTCATACTACGAAGACAAATCGTTGGTAGAAGAAAAACAAAGATGGCGATTACTCCACCGACAAGAGCCTGGCTTATTAATGTAAAAATCAATATAATATCAATCAATCAAATAATCTTTATTTCGTAGGCTTCATTTGAAAATTTAACAATGTTATTTATTTAAAGCTAACGCTCGATTCGCGATAGGTAGCAGTTTCTAGAAGAATCTAGCAAGAATTTATCTTTCTTCTTTTTTAGCGCAAAACATTCAAATTGAGAACCTCCTTTTTTTGTTTGATGCCGGTTAAAAACAGTCAGTACCCATAGTAGCCTTGTATAGTTTGGCAGTGTTGGCTAATTCGCGAACCAATGCCACGCATGACTGATGAGAGCGCGTGGACGACTAGATAACAGGATGAAGCTTATAGCGTGTTTTGAGCCGTGAATTCATAGAGTAACCGGCTCTAGTACATTGTGGGAAGGTAGACAATGAACTTTATAAGGCATCTACACGCCAATTCCGCCGGCTTTTTTGACAGCTGCCATTCGTATGACGTGAAGCCGCCGGTCTAGCCCGGCGGCATTCCGGCGGCTTTGGTATGTAGATAGCAGAGTACTATTGCAATTATCACATATCTTAGTTGTGTCAGCTTATGGACGTCCACGAGCTGATTGATGATGAATGTAGAATTTGATTAAAGAAATTGGACAACTTTGGGACTTCAACAAATGTGTTTGGCAGCTTCTCTATAAAAAATTGATTAAATTTTAAACAGCAAAGTTGGAGAAAGTGTGCAAACCTATATTAGATTTGTGTTTTCTGCTGTACGCACGCTGTTATATTTGGCGATCAAGTGCTAGTTGTATTAACGAGTAACTTTTTTATGTTGTCTACACATACGAATGGCAGCTGTCAAAAAAGCCGGTGGCTTTGGTATGTAGATACCATTAGAGGTCGTACGTATTTCGATTGATTGATAAATAAATGACAGGGAAAGTTTAGTTTATAGTCTGATCAGGATCAAGATTTTGATGTTCCAATACGTGCCCTAATACCTATCCAAATATTTGATGAAATATCGTCCAATAATTCAGATTGATAAAAAATCCATTTTGATTCAGTCCAAGCAATCCCCATCTCATACACCATTGAGAACAATTTAACAAAATTGATATTAACATTTTGGCGTACACTCGACAATAATTTTCAATTTTGGAACATGACTGTAAGTAATTTGAAATCGAATTTCATCGCACTTGATACATTGAAGAAAATTGGATTTAAATTGTGATAAATGGGTGTCAAATACAGCCTTTGGGATTTTGAAACTTAATACGTTGATGGCACTTTAATCACTTGAGGATATTGTGAGAGTTTTCAATTACATATATTTTATATAAATACCTACTGTTGCGAACTCTTTTTATAATTAACTATTTTTTGTACAGATTGCCTTTTGATACGACAGATATTTGTATTTTACTTTTTTACATTCTATTTTTCATGGTCTTGTCAGTTTTCTATGTATTGTTGTGATTGGTATTGTTGTTGTTTGGTGTTACGTGTTAGTTTTAGTTAAGTCTGAATATTAAAGTAAATAAAGGAGATAAAAGCTAAGTATTTCGTTATTATTATAAATGAATACAATCCACATCTTCCGTCCTTAACACCTACCTAAGATGTAGCTTGGTATACTTGTATGCGATGACTGATGAATTGAGGTGAAGCGAAAGAGGTGTGAGGCTCAAATCACACTGGGGCAGAGTCGAAACGACGCGACGCGTCAGTGTGTTTTTTCACCAGGGATGTGCTGTGCTACGATGCTATGGATGCGTTTGAAATCTACCAATCATATTCATTGTAGCACATAGCATAGCACCGGTGGAAACGGATTCAGCTAAGCTAAGTTTTTTGTATGGAAGGATGCGTGCTATAGATGTATGCTATGGATGCGTGCCGTTTCCCTACTATCGATACGTAGCATAGCTCGAGATGCGCATCTTCGTAGCGCATCTTCCTCGCACAGCTATATAGCTTAGCCATTGGTGGAAAGGGTCACATAGTTTCGTAGCGCAGCTTCGTAGCATAGCTACATAGCACATCCCTGGTGGAAAGGCACCCTCATGTTTTGCATGATGATGCGCGCCTTCGCGAGCCTGGCTCAAATCACACAGTGTGATTTAAACCGTAGCGAGTGGAGGGAAGTGACAAATACATTTCAATTCGATGTATAAATAATTTGTGTTTATTATAATATAACCAAGTACAACCTAATAAATAAATCTACATAATGTCACCTTAAATAAATACAATACAATACAAACTTATGGTACTTAAATACCAACTATTCTGGGTGTAACAGAAAGACGGTATAAAGCGATAGACCTCATGAAACTGAACAACTTTCCCCAAGGAACATGGGTCGTAACTAAACCATTCTGTTACACCCTGTATACATAGATAACCTATAAAAACCTATTTATAAATAATTTGTTTTCATTGTAGATCTTATTTTACCTTAATCTTTCACATCCCAGAAAAAAAATAACAATAGAAAAGCTATTGTGTCTGGGTTTATAACGGGTCAGTGGGATGTGAGAGGTTAAAAAGCAGTCCTTACTTAACAAAAGCAAAAGACACATCATTTGCTATACCACAAGCGTTGCGACCTCGCACCAAGTAGTAGTATCCCTTATCCCCCCATTTATCCCCCCACGAATTCTTGATGATCCAATATGGAACTGTGCGTTTATCGTCCTCTGAAATTATATAAAGTTTTTCTTATACAGAATGTAACAGAAAGGGGGTATAATGCCGAAACACAGCGATAGTCCTCATGAAACTGAACAACTTTCCCCAAGGAACATGGGTCGTAACTCGAAAAAATAAATTCGCCTCCCCATACAAAATGCCCGATCAGCTGATCGAGTAAGAATGGGCGAACCAAATTTTTTTTTCCAAAAAATCCAAAATCCAAAAAATATTTTTTTGTCGATTAGTAGGTTTTATAGTTAAGGTAAAACTATAAATTCTGACTTCCCCCTTTTTTGGCTGAGAGCTTATGAAAACTGAAAAAACCTCAATCTAAGCCTGTTGAAAGAAGAGAGCAACTCGCGACGCAGCCCGCACGCGGCCCTCAGGTCGCGCACACGCTAGAGAAACGCACTAGCTTTTTTGAAAATGAAAATAAAAAGTGTTTTATTAAAAAATAGGCAAAATTCATAACACTTTTTTGATGTAATTTTTTTGATCTAAAACTACTGCCGCCGGTTCACTACCTGTTTAGCCGAGAGGAAAGAAAACGGCAAGAAACCTAAAAAAAACATAGGGCCCTACGTTATGTCCAATGTGAGGTCTTAATGTGAGGTCTTAATGTGAGGTCCTAAGGTAAGTAATCATCATCAGTCCTTTTTACGTCCCCACTACAGGAGTACGAGCCTCTGGGATGATAGGTAGGTAATAATGATATTTAAATACTTACTGTAAACATTATATCCAACAATAAGAATAGAATGATCCAAATCTTCAGGTTTTGATGAACATTGGCTTTCTGTCGGTTCATCTATGTAGTGGCCCTTATAGACGTCCATTGATTTTGAATTTATTGCTAAAAAAACTTTATTGTCAAAATGATATCGATTTAGATGTAACACAGCACCAAAATCTCTTTGTCCCTTTCTACCACTTTGTAAAGTCATTTGTCAAAGCAGAGCAAATGCACAGAATCAGTATCTTCTATCTGTCTAGGTTACCTGGATCGCTGGACAGGTTTTAGCAATTGTGGCTAAGTAAGAATCGAATAATTGCAAGTTTGACTGTTACATGGCCAGCGGGGTCATTGCAAACTGGCCTATCAAAGTTAAGGCCAAAACACACCGGATGCGTATGCGTCGACGAATGCGTACCTCTGAGTTGTAATGTATGGAATTGTCACCGCTTGCGTAATGTAAGCGTACACGTCGACGTGACGCGTAGCCCGCTGTCGCATCGGGTTACACCGTAACTACGCGCGTGGCTACGTGCTAACGTCTACATTGCGCATACGCATCCATTGTGTTTAGCCTTAAAAGCATCACCTACCAGCAGAAAGAGGTCCATACTGATACAAGAACTTCGCCATAACTTTCTCATTATTCTGGACTCTTCTAATGCCAATAACCGGTAGAGGTACAGGCGGAGGTTTTGTATAAGCACATTCTAAGCGACTTTCGGCATAAGATGTGTAGTCAGTCATACGAAGGATACCTCCAAAGTTTATGATTATGTAGCTGTAAGCAAAACGCTTATTAGTGGCAAGAGGGAATAGAAATTGAGTCATATCAGGGGCCCACGTCTGCTAATTTAAAATAGCCTGTGTGTCGGCAGAGTGTCGATGGCATTTTTAGACACATTTCGTATTCTGCTAAACAATGTTACATTGATTGCGACCAAATGTGTCAAAAAATGTCATTGACACTCTGCCGAAACGCAACTTAAATTAGCAGACTTGGCCCCCTGTATAAATGTTAAATACCTGAATGCTCTAAGTAAGGAGGTAGGTGCACATCCTTTGCTGATAGTTACGCAATCCAGTAAGAATTGTTCAGATAATTGTTGTTTTAAATTCAGGTAAATTGCTAGTTGACTTTCGACATTTGCTGCAAAGGAAAACATTTTTAATATCGATACTTTTTTTAAAAGTGGTTGTATAAAAGAAGGGCTTTTGCCCCTATAGTGAAACACAACTGAATTTATTATACAACTTTCAGTAAAATTATAAAATATTTTGTCTGTCTGTATTTTATTAAAATTTTGAAGATTTTCAACACGACGACGACGGTTAATAAAATTAAATCATTGAACAAAACAACACTAATTTCGTGACGTCCCAATAACAAATTAAACCAAAACCTGCAATACTAAAGGCCCAGCATCCATTACACCTGCCCTGATTCTTCACAGGCCCCACCACGTCACGTTCCCTCCAATCAAAAGACTCAGGTGGATTACGATCATGCATTCCACGACCCAAACTTAAACTGCCATTCAAAAAGAAATCTTCATACTCCTCCGTCTTCACACTAACAAACTGAGTTTCTATTTCTTTTAAAACAACTTCAATTTTTTCTGGAACATGCTTGCTAGTCGCAATTGCAACAGTGTTGCAAAGGACAAAAACGCAAAAAGTACAACGCGACATTTCGCTATTCGCACGGATATTAAAACGAGTATGTTTTGAAGAGCAATTTATAACACTTTCCGAAAGCGTCCTTGCTATGTCAATTTTTACAACGTTTTTATTGCCTTTTCATTAGAGTGCTCGGATGTTTGACATAGCTTGATAACGTTTAAATTTTAACGGCAGCAGTAAAATTGCGTTGTTTTTTGTTTAAAATGTTTATGCGATTATGCTATTCCGTTTTTAATATACGACTTTTATGTTTAGGTTTTCAGGTGGGTAGTGAAGTAAACTTGATTCTTTCATATACGTAAATCTTTACATCAATTACTAATATTATGCGAAATTGTGTGAGTACCTAAGTATGTTTACTTTTCGTTTCGAAAGCGTAATCGTCTGAGGTAGGCGCAGAAACCACTTCTCTTCACTTGCTCCTATCCAAATATTTTTATAATTGTAATATACGTAGCTGTTGCCCGCGGTTTTGCTTACATTCAGGGTAGGAAAGTTAAGAGTAGAAAGACAAAAAGTAGCCTATGTCACTCTCCATTTCTATCACCACTTACAAATCAAGTGAATTCGTCAAAATGCGTGACATAATGTATTTTATGTACTATGTACGTAGGTATAAAACTAAACCCCCTGTTTCTATTTATAAGGATTTTCATGTATCATTATTTATGTACCTTAGTATTTTGTTTTAATGTAAATTTATTATTTCTTGTTACAACTACATTTTATTCAAGGCATTGTTAAAGAGAAGTGTACATTCTTATCTGTCTAGACTAGACTAGTACTTATGCTTGGTCTAGACTGAAAAATACCTATGTTTCTGGGAAACCATTATATTCGTCCTTATAAAAATATGCGATGGTGGAGCCTCATGAGGTATTAAAAGAAATATGTGACGTTCTTAATACCTACCTACGCAATATGATTGAATACTCGTCATTTTACAGCTTCTATGCATTAGCGGAAAAATCGTCGCCCACGCACTTTTTAGGTAAAATAAGTAATATTAATATGGAATCCGCGTACTTACGCTCAAACCTTACTAAATATCAGGAGGGCAAACAATTCGTCGTCATGACAACCGGACCGATTCCTGACGGGCCACGGCCCGGACACGTCCCGGGCACGGCGCGTCCAGTTGTCATGATGACGAATTGTTTTCCCTCCCGCAGGGCCACGGCCCGGACACGTCCCAGGCACGGCCCGGATATGTGTAAATAGACCTTAAACCGCAATTGCTTATAAGCCAAAATATCGAACAGTTGCTCGCGACAGACGTCGTCTTTTGAACTGTGTGGGTATCAAAGAAATGTTATTCCATTATACAGCCAATTTCCGATCTTGAGAAAAACAAACTAGGTACCTATCTATAGGTATGTTTTGTATACTGCGTGTTAATTTTTATAACAGGATAGGGTATATTGAAGGTCACCATACTTCAGTATGGCCTAAAAAACTAAGTAATGCTGTCTACACACCAAAGCCGCCGACATGCCGCCGGGCTAGGCCGGTGGCTGCCAAAAAAGCCGGCGGCTTTCGTGTGTAGATACGATAAGGCATTAGCCAGAGTTCCAACTCTGCTAATTTACAATATTCTCAGTTATGTGTCGGAAGAGTGTCAGATGTCAGTTTTAGACACATTTGATCGCAATCAGTGTAAGCGATTAGCAGAATACCAAATGTGTCAAAAATGCCATTGACACTCCACTGACACACAACTGAGGCTATTTTAAATTAGCAGACTTGGGGACCGGGTCCCACGTACGTGTGCTTGTCATCATAATACACTCGAGAGCAATGAATCCAGGTCACTAAGGAATCCAAAAAACTCGCGGTCCAAGAAAATGAAATAAATTGTGTTTTATAGTCAATTTTATACTCCTCCGATGTAAGTAATAACATTATGAGTCACAACATTTTAATAACAGAATATTAAGTAAAGAAAAAAAACTGATGATCTAACTTTAAAACTAAAATGTAAAACAATATATTTTTTTAAAACAACATAAACATTTTCTTGAATTTGAACTTTTCGCATTTCCTCCTAGTGCTTCCATTCGATATTTGGCATGCTATACTTATACCAAAATCCGCAAATGAAGATTTCATTGTTATGACATTAATATAGAAGTAACTCAGAAGTTTTATATTTTCATTAAACAAGTATTTATTTGGTTTTTAAAACACATTTTATTTCATAAGGCTAGGATTCTTAGTTTTCGAGATATCTTAGTTTTTATTTACCTGACCCGGATTCTTTGCTCTCGAGTGTAGTCTGTTTCTAAATTAAACTGCTACTGCGTCTCAACGTCTAGTAGGTATGTAAAAGGTCTAAGAACTAAAGAAAAGGACATGTAGAACTTTGGGCTCATTACTTAGCTTAAGTTGGCTAGTGTGACCCCAAACACCACTACTCCATTAGTCTAACTTTAACTTAACTAAGTAAATCTTGCTAATGATTTCGGCTTTTGTTTAACGGTTCATTAGGTAAGGCTGGGTTTTTAGTTGTTACGGTATAATTTTTAATCGGAGGATAGCTTTTTATATGAGCGCCGTCCGTCACCCGACAAATATTACTAATAAATATTGCTAATAAGCTAATTTTATATTTAATAGGAATACAAAATGCTTCATACAAAATGTTTTGCCATAGAAGCTCGCAATAAAATCAACTAAAAGTAGTTACGAGACCTAACTGTTTATAGATTTTAGAAAATGTTGGACAACTTTATTTTATTACACTTAATTGCTTACACTTAATCTTATTTTCTTACACTTCAAATCAAATCAAATCAATTATTTAAGAGCCAGGCTCTTGTCGGTGGAGTAAACGCCATCTTTGCATTTCTTCTGCCAGCAATTTCATTTCCTGATACGACACGACGTTAATTTTCTCTTTCACTTGAGTGAAGTAAGTACGTCTTGGTCTTCCTCTTCCTATCTTACCCTCAATCTTTCCTTCAATGATGTTCTTTAAAAAATCGTCGTGTCGTATCAAATTCTTACACTTAAGAGAATAAAACTTTCAAGTGTAAATTAAGTTTATGTTACTTAAGTTTATTCTTCCTCTTCCTGGCTCCACTGAAAATCAGCGTCATGTCATTGTATAGTGACATGACATATGCTGAGTGGAATCCTTTTCCCAGTTCTCTTTCATGTATTTTCCTTGTTTTTATATACCTAACATAAGGTGCAATTTTATTTTCTTTTTGTTTGATGTTTTTGTTTTGTTTATTTTTGATTTTGTACCTACTGAAAGTGAACTGGGAATAAACGATTTACTTAGGTACGTATTATGTATTTTTCTTTTAAAAGAAACTTAGGAGCACTTTATTTACGTTACTTATACTAATAATAGGTATTATACCTACTAACTCAAATTGGAGAGTTCTTCCGTCTATCAGATAAACGCTAAAAACCCGATGATGATAAGAAATTTGAATTTTCAACGATAAATCTACACACATCCGGGCCGTGTCCGAGACGTGTCAGGGAAAAAATATCATTCTATACATTTTCTATGGATTCGTTCACACAAGTTGTCATGACGACGTATTTTTTTCCCTCCTGACAGGCCACGGCCCGGTCACGTCCCGGCGACGGCCCGGATGTGTGTAGATAGACCTAATAATATCATACTCGTGGAACGCACGAAATTTTCATATTCCCTAACATTGCGTATTCGTATAAAAAATGTAAGATTACTTTTTAATCTATTTGAATGGAAAAATCTTCCGGAAATTTACTTTCTTTTAAAATTGTCAAAGTTGATTTCTTTAACGTGATCTCTGAGAAGGAAAATTTATAAAAATACGTAGCTAAATATAAAGAGAATTTAATTAGGCTGCACGCACGTGGATCAATTAAAAATAACATTAGCTAAGTTGCATGAGTGTTATTTAAACTAATGCTCCATTAAACATATAATTGTTATTTTGTTTTGTCCTTTAATATAATAGGTACTTACCTACATAGTTCTTAAGCGTTATAGTTACTAATATTCTATGAATAAAGGGTAAAAATAAATGTTTTTTTTTTGGTATATAATGGTTTTACTATTTTGATTAAATTGAATATGTTTCTAAGTATTTTAGTACCTTTGCGAATATAAATATATACTCGAAACTCGAACATAGGGCCCTACCCTATGCCGTTATCAATCAATCAAATCAGCCCGTTTCTCCCCACTGCTGGGTATAGGCCTCCCTTTTTTCGCACCATTCATTACGGTCCTGTGCCAGTCTAACCCATAGCGGCCCTGTTGATCTGACGATGTCATCTGCCCAGCGAGCGGGTGGTCGGCCCACTGATCGACGTCCCTGTCTCGGCCACCACTCTATGACTGCTTTCGTCCATCGACCGTCTTATCTCCTAGCTGGGTGTCCTGCTGGGCAGGACACCTAGCTATGCCGTTAGGTTTCATGCTATTTCATCGTATCAGCTATACAGGTAGTGAAACAATAGTAGTTTTAGATAAAAAAATTACGTCCATCCTTAAGGATTTAAGTAGGTAGGTACCTACAAACGTCGAAAAAGTTTATTTACAAAGTGTACCTAGGCTGAATAGAATATTTTTGAATACAGAATTTCAAACTTTGAATTTAGAATTTTCTTATAAAACTTAACCCACTTGTTGCGATAAGTTTTGGTCCATAGAGTATAAGAATATGAAGCCTAATTAACTAAAGAGTATAATTTTAATGCACCTTGCAGTATGAGAATGTAACAAAGATCGTGTATAAAGGAGATTGTTAAAATTGGGCCCCAACATTAAATTGTATAAGATCAGCTATTTCAAAATACAGATTTATAATAAGTATAGCTTGTAAGCTAAGTTATTTTTGAAAACCGTACTGTAAAGGTTTTGTTATCTTCATAATAGGGCAACAAAAATATATGATTAAGGTTGTCTGGAAGATATTGCTACCTAGCAATAAGGCCGCCTGTTGCTTCTTATATTCTTGTTTATGTCTACCTTATATCTTTGTGTGCAATAAAGAATATTTGTATTGTATTGATTAAATTGTGCATCATTAGGCAAAAGATCAATAAACTGTTTGAATAAAAATGTATTTATTCGAAAAGTATATTCGAAAGTCAAAAAACATTTTTATTCAAAATCGAAAAAAAAATCGTTCACTTTTTGAAAGTAAATAAGTAGGTTATACATTTTTTATTGAAAATCAAAAAATGTTACGTTCACTTTTTGAAAGTAAGTAGGTATATTTTTGTTTTGTACGACTTCCATTACAAACAAGATCATTACAAGAGCATAAAGTAAGTAATTAAATCTCATTAAGCTTGAGCTAAAAGCATTAAATAAACAATACGGGCCCAGGGCCTAAAGACAAAGGCCAGTCTCCTTTACACCTACATCACGTGGTACTTATTAGCAAGCGACTCCGGGGATTGTGAAGTTTTCAATCTGAAATTAGTTTAGTCGGTAGGCAAGTGCACTTGACTTGAATTAAGTAAGTAAGTCAAAAGTTTTTTTTATAACTTCTTAAGATTTCCAAAGTTCAAGACGTTTTTAAGTTATGTAAAAAAGATATTATACGAACAGCGTCACAAATTTAATTATATTTACGAATATGCAAAAAAATATAAAAAATGGGTTACTTAACTTTTACATTACTTTTTATGAATTTGTATAATTAGCCGTTAATGGTATCTTTGGTATCTACACACCAAAGCCGCCGGCTTTTTGACAGCTGTCATTTGTATGACGTAAATCCGCCGGCCTAGCCCGGCGACATTTCGGCGGCTTTGGTGTGTAGATAGCATAAGATTGATACTTACTATGTTATAAAAACGTCATTTTAAGTACTTATTCGTATCAACGCTACAATTTAAATAACTTTAAAACAATTTTCCAAACTCTAGATACCTACGTCACTCAAAAAACCTCAATAAATCTAAACAGAGCACAAAACGAGCAAACTTCACTCAGAAATTGAAATGGGAGTTTCTTGCTGGAACTCAGTAAATGCCAATAAGAACTAAACTCATTAGCCAAGTTTTTGCGGCGAGCCTGTCGATCTAGAGTGCTATAAATTATTTCGCTACTTAACCTTATCGATTGTTTTACGAAAATTCCAACGTCTTTTAGCTAGCTACTAATTTTTACGCGGTAATTTAAGGTGGGTTGAGAATTTGGGGTGGCAGGCTTTTGTTTGTTTAGTCTACAATTTTGATGATAATAATAAGTGAATGTCGGAAAATAGTCGCCATTTTGGAATCTATCTGGGTTTTGTTTACGAGTACAAGTTTGAAAACGAGATGGATGGATTGTTTGGCTTTGATTATGTATTTATGTCTTACAATGTTTTTCAATATAAATACATAAGGAATTCATCATGATTTCGAAAAAAAAAACTAAAAACGAAAGAAAACAAACTAAGTTACTACTCTTTTCTACTTATCGTGTGTCAGATAAATGGAATCGGCAGTAATTAAGTATCACCATTTCTACACAACCTAATTACGAATCAATTTTAGTATCAGACATGACATGACAAGAAGGGTCGCAATGTTCAAATCCCAACTAATTTATGAAGGAACTTTTCCATTTCACTTTTCCAGCTTCCTGCATAAAATCTCATCCTTTTGCAAACTTCGATTGCAAAGAAAGCAATTATAGTAATTTCCGTGCAATTTTCTAGCAAAGAGAAAAATTCCTGAGGAAAATATCTAAGAAAAATAAGAGTAAGGTTCCAATATGAAGCGAAGTGTCTCCAAGAAAGTCGACTCTAAGTTTCTTAATAAAAACGCGCCATTTGCAAAAATGAGAAATGATTTCCGTATTCGTGTCGTCTCGTTCTTTTATGTCGGGTTATTTGTGTGTTAGATAAGGATGATTGTGTGTTTTGGTGATTAGGTTTGAGATATGATTCATTGCTTTTAGACGTAGATTCAATCATGACCTGAAACTGGGCTCAAATAAAAATGGTCTTCCGAAAAAGATCGAAACCCGACACAGGACAAGTGCAAGCGCTGAAACAATATATAGGTAAAGTATTTTTTATGATTACACTAAATGTATTAGATAAGTATTTACAAACATATTTTATGATCTTCAATTTTAGATTTCGAAAACATTATTTGTGATTCTCGAATCGGTTTACTAATGTTTGACATAACTTAATTTGCAATAATTTCATTGGCTATAATTTCATTAGCCATAATTTTATTTGACATAATGATTTAGGTGCCATAACTAACGAAAGCAATAAAATTATTTGCAATAACTTTAATATTCATAACTAATAGAAAGACATAATCTTCATAATAAATAATTTTACATTACATACAATACAAATGAGATAATTTTAATTAAAGAAGCTATTTAAAGAAATAGATGCGAATTCTTAAGAGCTTTAGCCTCAAATTTGAGCTTATTGTAAAACTTCTAACCGCCTATTTATATTTCTTTTATTACATATTTGATTTGATTAGTCAATCTCTGTTTTATTTGACCTATTTATTACTCTAGCAGGTAAAGCAAGCAGCATGCAATGCATGCCAGCAAGCAAGCAAGCATGCAGCAGGTAAGCAAGCATGCAGCATGCAAGCAAACATGCAGCATGCAAGCAAGCATGCAGCATGCAAGCAAGCATGCAGCATGCAAGCAAGCATGCAGCATGCAAGCAAGCATGCAGCATGCAAGCAAGCATGCAGCATGCAAGCAAGCAAGCATGCAGCATGCAAGCAAGCGTGCAGCATGCATGCCAGCGTGCAACATGCAAGCAAACATGCAGCATGCAAGCAAGCATGCAGCATGCAAGCAAGCGTGCAGCATGCATGCCAGCGTGCAACATGCAAGCAAACATGCAGCATGCAAGCAAGCATGCAGCATTCAGGCAAGCATGCAGCATGCAAGCAAGCAGGGATGCAAAAATCATGTTCTAACCTAACCTAACCTATCCTATCGGGGTTGCCTGGTATTTTGTTTTTTCTCTGCGGGGGGCTTCGCCCCCCGAGCCCCCCCTCGGGGGCTCCGCCCCCGGACCCCCTCTGTCACGTCAGGTTTTTTTGTATTGTAAGTACATTCATCTCATCTAGTATAATAATACGCACACGATGGCATAATTATAATATGTCATCTGTAGATTATGTATTTAATAGTTATAGAAAATTATAATTATGGCCCTTGTTGTTTATGAAACATAATTGTAATAAAACGACTGATACATGACAACTGCCTTTAATATTTTGTTTTTGCTTTTTAAGAAGGTTAGGTACATTTCAGTATAAAAGAAGTATTATATCGTAGTAAATAAAAAGGTTGGAATCAAGGCTGCTGATTGCCAACATGGCCCCCGGCGGTGTGAACACCAAATATTAGGAGGCAAGCAGCAGCGCAAGTTTCCGCACAGGTCGTCGCAGGACACCCCCTTGAGTTGCAACATCAACGACCCTAACTATATTGTCCTTTCCTGGGTAGGTCGCAACGACTTTACCTCTGGGCCAGCATCTTCTTGGCAAATTTCCATCGGCAATGTAGACTAAATCTCCAACTTTCAAAGCTCGCATTTCTGCTGTCGACCCTTTTCTTGGTGTCAATGTTGGGAGGTATTCGGCGACGAACCTCTTCCAAAAATGATCCGCCAGAGACTGTGACCTCCTCCACTGAGCTCTGCTGGACAAGTCTGTATCATCGAACCGCTGCGTTTGAAGAACGTCATTTGAAGACGAACCAATTAAAAACGTGAACGGCGTTAAGGTTACGTCTGAATCCGGATCTACCGGAACATGAGTAAGTGGTCTTGAATTTACAATAGCTTCTGCCTCTGCTAACAGCGTAATGAGCGTCTCCTCTCTGGGTGACCTTTGAAGAAGGGTTACGTTGAGGGCATTTTTGACATTCCGCACGAGGCGCTCCCAACAGCCGCCCATGAACGGAGCCGAAGGGGGAATAAACTTCCACTGGATTTTCTTATCGGCAGCGAACTCGAACACAACGCTAAGGAGTTTTGCAGCACCAACAAACGCGGTTCCATTGTCGGAATAAATGCAAACAGGACAGCCTCTGCGGGCGATAAAACGTCTAAGAGCCATTATAGCGGAGTCCGAAGATAGGGTTTCCACAAGTTCTAGATGAACGGCCCTTACGGTAAGACACGTAAACAAAGCCACCCAGCGTTTGGCAGTCCGTCTTCCAATCGTTACGCTCACTGGCCCAAAGTAGTCAAGTCCGACGTAAGTAAAGGGGCGCTCATGATGTGCCAATCGTACATTAGGCAAATCTCCAGTAGGTGGTGTGACAGGTTTAGCTTTCCTTATTCGACAAGCTTGGCATCTGGAGGCCACCAGTTTAACAGCTGATCTCAGGCCGACGACATAGTAGCGTTGATGGAGTTCATTCACGACGAGCTCGTTGTTTGCGTGTGCATATCGGGTGTGATACCAATCAATTAGAAGTCTCGTAATCTGATGTTTCCCGTCGAGAACAATGGGTTGAGATTCTATGGCGTTGCAGGCAGAAGTGCGACCGGACAGACGAAGTAGACCATCTACTATTATTAACGATACATTCCTAAGTTTACTATGGCTAAAAACGGGGCGTCCTGCGTCTAGACATTCAAGTTCTAATGAAAAATTATCAGATTGCACGGCTAAAAATAAATGACGTTCCCCGGAATTTAAAAAGTTAATATCCAAAAACGGAAACCGGGAAGCATTGGATGGAATTGGATCGTTTGCTTTCAAACCGCGAAATACTCTCGCTGCCTGATGGGCGCGCGCCGTAGCCCGGAGTAGGCGAAGCCACTTACTGAATCGCTGGTAGTCAGCAACAATAGGAAGCGGCTTCGTAGATTTCTCTCCAAGCACGGCGACAATCGTATCGCAAGTGATTTTATGTTCCTCCGTGATAGTTGGTTCATTATGGACTGGTTCACTGGGCCATGAACTCTCAGGAGAGAGCAAAAATGATGGTCCAATTAACCAACGACACTGAAGAGAAAACTCTCCATTATCACGCGTAGCGTCATCCGCGACGTTTAATGAAGTTGGCACATATCTCCAAGATTGAACATCAGTAATGTCCAAGATCTCACTGATCCGGAAGGATACAAATGGCTTAAATGAGGAAGCGTCACTGCGCAGCCATCTGAGGACGGTGATGGAATCTGACCAAAGGATTACCTTATTTGGTTTCACCTTTCGATGAGCTTCGCAAATATAAGAGGTGAGCCGAGCCGCGATAAGAGAGGCTTGCAGTTCTAACCTAGGGATAGTGGTTGGTTTGATTGGAGCTAGTCTGGCTTTGCCGCTTATCAAAGCCAGTCTTATCGAGCCATCACATAGTGTGAATCGCCAATAGGCAACGCAAGCATACGCCAGTTCACTGGCGTCAGCAAACACGTGCAGCTGAACATCCTTTACCGAAGAAACTCCTGAATAACATCTAGGGATAGAACGTCCTGAAAAATTCTCTAACTCTTGAACCCAAGATTTCCACTTTCGCTCCAAGTTTTCGGGGAGGCTATGGTCCCAATCGAGACCAAGCTTCCAAGTTTTCTGAAAAAGAATTCGGCCCTTTATAATAAGTGGGGTCATGAAACCTAAAGGGTCATATACCGACATTAAAAGGGATAGAACTGACCGCTTTGTGAATTCACGGGGTGGAGCCGGAGTAGATTTTAGAAAACATAAAGAATCGTTCGCAATAAGCCAACTTAAACCTAACACGCGGGTTTCCGACGGTGACGTCGATGTCGGTCCCAGTCCTACTTCCGCGGTTTCAGTGGCTCGAAGATTCGGAGGTATTAGGGATAAGGCATCTGACGTATTGGAGACCCATGACCGCATTTGAAAGCCGCCTGCTTTGTGAACTGTAATGATGTCTAGTGCAAGACGGGCTGCCTCCTCAACGTCGTTGACACTACCGAGGAAATCGTCCATATAATGGTCATCAATGATACATCGTGCGGCCTCTGGATAACGATGTTGGAATTCTATTGCGTTTTTATTCTTCACAAAAAGAGCTGTGCAAGGACTGGAGGTCGCGCCAAATATCATTGAGGACATTCTATACTCAAGAAGAGGTTTATCGACACTGTCCCTCCAAAAGAAACGTTGGGCATCGCGATCTGCGGGTCTTATTTTCACTTGGGGAAACATTTCCTTGATGTCTGCTGCAAGACCAATGAGGCCTTCACGAAATCTCATGACAATTGCGAGCAGAGGCTGCAAAAGATCTGGGCCGGATAATAGCATGGAGTTTAAGCTGACCCCATTCGACTTAGCAGCAGCATCGTGGACTACACGAAGTTTCTTCTTGTGCGGGTGAACAACGCCGAAATGAGGAAGATACCATGTTACATCGCCTGATGGCGGACCGGTACATAACTCCGCGTAACCTTTCTCGATAGTGTCTTTTATGTTTTGTTTATAGGCGACTGCGTAGTCCTTATCTTTAGCCATCCGTTTCTCTAAACTAAAAAACCTAGATAGAGCTAGAGGTTTGCTATCTGGCGTATTATTGAGATTGTTTTGCCAAAGTAGCCCAGTCTGAAATCGGCCAGAAGGTAGACGTACGGTTGTGTTCTCCAAAATTTCCAGGGCACGTTTGTCGTTAGAGCTACGGTGAAGGTTTTTTTGTATGCCTATTGAATCCAGCTTATAATAATATTTTATAAGAGAGTCTAAATTTTGCGCGCCATCATCGAACTCAAAATGGTTAATGTACTCTATCGGGTTATGATTAGATCTAATAGAACCGAAAAGAGCCCACCCAAGGGGAGTACAGACCGCGGCTGGCTCCTTATTGGTACCACGACGTAAAATTTGGGGCTGAAGTAGAAACCAGTGGTCAGTACCAATAAGGCAAGTCGGACGCGCCGTGTCGTAAGCCAATACCTCAGCTATGTCGGAAAGGTGTTTGAAGTTTTTGATGTTTTCGATGTGGGCGGATTGAGCCCTAAGGCCTAGGTTAGGAATAGAAAGCGCATGTATATCATAGCTTGCTGTGCAATCACGACCTCTAATTGATAAGTTGATGAAGCTAACTTCAGCCAGTTTGGTGAGCCCGCCTACGCAATTAATTTCCAACGGGACTCTTACCTGTTCGTCAATGAGCATATCAGCTATGGCCTTGTCGACTAGTGTGGCTGAGCTACCGTCATCCAGGAGAGCGTACACGTTAATGCTGCCTTTCGGTCCGGTCAAAACAACTGGAATTACCTTCAGAAGTGGCTTAGAAGGCTCCCCTGGTGCGGCGCTGTGAGCTACTGTAGCAGACTGGCACGGAGCTACATTGGTTTGCTGTGCAGTCTTGTCTGAGTCAGGCAGTACTGCATCGGTATTAGCCGTATTTTCGGATCTTATTCTGTGCAACAACGTATGATGGCGCAAACTGGATGTGCAGCCATCTATTTTGCATCTCTTTTTACAATTTCTATAGCTGTGGGCACCCTTTTTTAAACATTTTCGACAAACTTTATTGTCCAGCACCCACTGCCATCTATCATCTACAGAAAGAGACCGAAAATCGGGACAGTCCCCAATTTCGTGTGAAGCACTACAATATTTACAAATTACATCCATACTCTTTGATTTCTCCGAAGAGTTCGAAGAGACTGTATAAGGAAAAATCTTGTCTTTGGTATTCGATTGACAGGGATGACTTTTGGCAGGCGGACTCTTGACAATTGTCGGTTCTGACAAGATTACCCCGAACTTCGTTTGTAAATAAGCTTCGTTTTCCAAGAACGAAGCTAAAATTTCTAGTTTGAACTTGCCAGAGTCAACCTTTGACAAAGCGAAGTCCGCCCACCTAGATCTGAGCAGTGGGGTTAACTTACCAATGATCGAGTTGACGAGCTCGGGTGATGCGAGATACTCTGGCTGGTTCAAAAGGCGAATGGCTTCCACGCAATTGCGAATACGGCATGCAAACGCATTAAGGTCTCGCGGAGACTCATAGGTGCCTAGTCTGGGTAGGGCTCTAACCTGAGAGAGGAGATGAAGTATGATGACTTCAGGTTGAGCAAACCGAGTTTCCAAGGCTTGTATTATATGCGTAGGGTCATCTCCAGCAATAAGCCGGAAGGCGACAGCTTCTTTCGCGGCGCCGCTCAACGCTGCACCGAGCCTGGCTACATTCTCACTAGATGAGAAGTGCGCTTTAGATTGGTCATATGACTTTTTAAATGGTAACCAATCTGCTGCGCGACCATCAAATTTCAAAATATCACAAACCTTTGCTGAGTTCTTCTTGCCTAAGTCCGTGATCGCCTTGGCCAGCTGAATGAATGGTGTACCTACACTATCGTTATCACATTTATTTTTGTAGCATAAACAATCTTTTTTCATATTAAGGGTGCCTACGCCTAGTGTGTGTGACGTGTGTGCAGCTGGTTCCGCTGTTGTGCCCACGACGGGGAGTCCACAAGCAGGAGGTTGTTGGGCATTGTCCATACTTGTGGAGCGCTCAAATCCCTGTAATATAGCACTTTGTTTGGTTAAGTTGTCAGGATATTTTAACCAGTCCTCGACAATCGAATGACGTCCTCGGGATGAGTTACTCAATTGGCGTGGTAACGCACGCGAGCGACACGAGTCGCCTGAGTGACGTGAGGAATGACGTGATAAGTGACGAGAGGAGTTGCTGGCTTCAATTGCGGCTATTTCCGCTTCTAGCTCGAGTTCAGCAACGGCACGTTCGCGCTCTGACTGTACGCGTTCGCGCTCTGCCTGTGCCCGTTCACGCTCTGCCTGTGCCCGTTCACGCTCTGCCTGTGCGCGATCGCGTTCCGCCTGAGCTTTTGCGAGCTTACGAGCATGCTCTGCTTTTGCGGCGAGAATTTGTGCCTCTTTTAAAGTGTTACTGGACTTACCTGAGCATGCACTTGTTCGTGCAGTTCTTACCGACACCATACTTCGATCGTCCTCAGATGTAGTGCGGGGTGGGGCCGGCGTTACGGGATCGCCGCTAGTAGAGGCTCCACCCTGGTGAACTCCATCCTCAGGAACGAGTTTAGACTTTTGCGAGCGGGTTATCGGCATTGCAGACTTAATTAAAATATATTTTTTACACTTTTACTTCTGACACCAATGTAATAAAACGACTGATACATGACAACTGCCTTTAATATTTTGTTTTTGCTTTTTAAGAAGGTTAGGTACATTTCAGTATAAAAGAAGTATTATATCGTAGTAAATAAAAAGGTTGGAATCAAGGCTGCTGATTGCCAACAATAATACTATGGCTAATGTTAATTATGACTACTGAACCATTATGTCCATCGTTGTTAGTATAAATAATAATATAGCATATGAACTTTATGACTGTAGAACATTATGACATGTGAAATTATTGCAAATTAAATTATGAAAAACAAAATAATACCCTCTAATACCAATCGCTTAAACAACAAAATAAATATTTAAAACCCAAAAAACAATTTCAAACTAAAATATGAATTACGAGGTTTCTCAGCATATAAATAAATGGACGTTTGGAGAAATCTCCGCGGTTTGAACTTGCCCCGCAACATCAGTCAGTCTGGCCACTTCCGACATTGTCTGACAAATTACAAGGACTCTGACGTTTGGACTAATTGGTCTTAGTGTGGGCTAGTGCCTTCACTATAACTCTTCGGTTTTCTACAAGAAAGGAAATAATTTACCTAGTTGATACATTTGTATGACTTAAATGTGTATTGAAATTGTAGTTTTCTTTTCAGAAATGTTATGAATAGGTAATATTTACTTTCTTAATTATTTTACGTTAATTACATACGTATACGTCACACCTTGTTCCCATCGGGGTAGGCATTGACCACTTTTGTCTACTTGTTACGATAGAAACACACTTCTTTCACTTCATCGTTTAGGGTACTCTTGACGCGGTGTTCCTTTCTGCTGTGTAAAAATTATGTGTTTTATTTCCACCTATAACTTTTTTTTTTACCTACCTAAGCATAAATATATTTATTATCTTAAGAAATACTATACAAGTGAATATGTTATTAAAAATACTATACTCTAATAAATAAACCTATAACTTGCACAACAGTTTAATACAGAACAATAATAATTCAAACTTCGATCATGCAATAATTTCTGTTTAAACAAAAACCATAGACAAAAGAAGTTAAAATTAAAAACAAAAAAACTCAAAAGAGCACAGCAACATAACTCATACAGCCAACATATCCAAATATGCCTCTACAAAAAGGAATACATTTCCAACGAACATTACTTTCTGAACGGAACATCGTATTGATAAGAACCGCCATTGACTCCCACGTTACGAAAAAAAGGTAAATTTATTGCCCCCGAACCTACAGAAGTTTTTGTAAATAGGTAAACAGAACCAAGTTAGGTACCTAGTGATTTATGTACCGTTAAAACCTAGACCACAGTACAGTTATTGCAGATAGTAAAAACTAAATAAATATACAGAAAAGAAGAAAAAAAAGAACAGAAATATAGAAAAGAAGAAAATGCTTAGATACTAATCTTTTTTCCGTATCTATGTACTTCCTTCTTACTATAAACTATTAAATAATAATAATTAAATAGTATGTACAGTTAATACTAAACTATTTATTGACGACTAGATGCCGCCCGCAACTTCGTACGCTATCGTGATACTATCTTGGATAGGTAACTTTTTTTTTAATTAGCCCATCGTGTCGTACCTACTACTGGGCACAGACCTCCCCCGCATTTTTCCATGCTTCCCTATCTCCGACAACTCCTGGCCAGTCTTTCAAGTATGCATCCAGATTGTGGCGCCATCTCCTCTTGGGCCAACCTATACCTCTTTGGCCGTCGGCAACCAGTTGGTAGATATCTTGGCCCATCGATCCGAGTGCATACGGCAAACATGTCCAGCCCAGTTCCATTTTAATTTTGCGGTCTTCAAGATAAGATTTTAAAATAATATAGGCATTGCGTCTCATTAATCTATCAATCGAAATATTTGGACACAATGCAATGGCACAACACAAAGCATTCCTTAATTCAATGACACCCACGTACGAGTTATTCAAGTAATTGTTCTATTTTAAGCTAACAATACATATAGAATTCTTATTTTTAATCTTATGACGTAAGAGTATTTTATTCCAGAAAATAAGACATAATTTTCTATCGCTAAAAATAGACTTCGGTATTCAATCACTAATTTTAGCTCTAAATAATTACCTATTAAATAATTGTTTACTTTTAAATCTTTAATAAAATAAGGTACTTAATTTTTTATTGGCTTAGCCTGCATTGGGCCAGAGCGTGGTGGATTACGGCCTATTCACTCTCGTATGAGAGTAGGCTCGTGCCCCTGTAGTGGGGACGTTAAAGGGCTCATGATGACTTAAATCTTTATTAAAGAACAACAGGAAATGTTGAGAGGAAGAGACAAACCAGACGTATCTAATTCGCTCAAGTGAAAAAAAAAATTTGGAATGGAGGTCTATTAGCTATCCGGATTGAAAAGAGGTGTCATATCTTGAAATGTTTAATGGTCTGTCTACACATATCCGGGCCGTGCCCGGGACGTGGCTGGGCCGTGGCTCGTCAGGAGGCAAAAGAATTTATCGTCATGACAACCGGACACGTCCCGGGCAGGGTCGGGATATGTGTAGGTAGACCTTAATTCGTGTAATAAATAGGAATTCTGATTTACTTACTCTATGCCATCAACATCGAAGAAAAAATGATTTAGTTTTGTCTTTATTGAGTTTTGAGGACAAAAAAATATTGGAAAATTGGTGTAGGTTTTGATAAAATACTTATTTTGGAAAAATATTGAACAAATAAAAAGGGGAATAGATGTCGTGATTTCAAACTTGATAACTATCTTATAGCTAGTCTGCTAGTCTGAAAACGTCCTGCCGCTACGTTCGCTGAAGTACCTACTGGTTAAAAATACACGGTTCAAAATAAAATCATTTGAAGTCTATTTCTAGTTTCTAAAATACAGTTTTATGGGTTCAAACGTACCTTCCATTGAGTATATATTTATTTTATTGCTTCATACCGTAGTCCACATAAAATGGTCTTATACTTATCAGATTTATTGTATTTCGACCGTCGGAAAGTTTTAGAAATAAAACTATAGAAAATGACGGCTGCATGGTAAAGTAATGTAACATGAATTTTGGTTACTTATTAAAAGACTATTTGCTACTAGTTATTTAAAAAAAAGGGCTGCCCGCGTCTTCGTACGTATTTATTTTCATATCTTAGATAACTTACACCGTTACACGCTATCTTAAAATAATTAACGAAGTCCCAGGCAGCCTTTGGTCGTATAAAAAAAATGAAAATTGAATATTGTCATACCTTTTTACACGACTGCGCCAGAAGGAGGGATGTGTGTTTCGAGAATATGTATGTTTGTATGTATAATTCTTTAGCACGCCCTACAGGCTTAACTGCTTGATGGATTTTACTTGTGAGGGTAGGTCTTGTTAGATTCGAATTTACAGTGATAGACTGGGTACATCAAAATAACAAAAAATGCGTTTTTTAAATAAAAAAGTTAGGTTATTTAATACTGTTATTCAAAGTCTTAAAGTCAACTCTATGTATTTAAGCTTACGAAAGAAGCTTACGGACATCACGAGCTTCTTTCAACTGC
This sequence comes from Anarsia innoxiella, assembly GCA_947563765.1. Taxonomy (NCBI): domain Eukaryota; kingdom Metazoa; phylum Arthropoda; class Insecta; order Lepidoptera; family Gelechiidae; genus Anarsia; species Anarsia innoxiella. The sequence continues at coordinate 2,112,306 of OX387402.1, forward strand.
ACTGAAAGCTACCTCAAACTTGCAATAAAGTTCAAAAGTTCATAACTAAAGTTTAAAAGAGCTTCCGTCTAGTACTATTCTTTCGTTTTCAAACTAATTTCGAACGGTGAGTCTCTGAATTGCTTTAATAAAGTACTTTATTGTTTAAATATTGAAAAAAAAGAAGAAACTACACGTAGACTTGTTTCATCCATTTCATCTATAGGCAGAGATGATTTTTCATCGCTACTTTGGTAGACATATTGGATCGGAGCAAGTGGAGCGAAGTTGTCTCTGTGATGTTTTTATATGTGTCGGAGACATCTGAGATTACGTTCATTAAGGCTATTTTGGAACCATTTGCAAACTCTTTACTGCTAAAATGCAAGAACTGGCATGTTTCGGACTGGTTGTCAGTTTGGCGCTTTCATATTTGACATGCTGTCATGTATGATGGATTCCTATGGATTCTGTTTGATTATTGTTTGGAGATCGACGAAGACAAGATATCGGAAGACATCACGTACATCTTGATAATTTATAACGTGATTGGAAATTACGCAATAAAGCCAGTTTGTTCAGTACAGGCCCACTGTCTTATTTTAACTAAAAGCTTAAACGCCACTTCTGATGACTCGTCTCGCCGACATGTATGATTGTTGTTTGCAACATAAAATTAATTAAAAAAATTTTAAAGTAATATCCTATCTACCTAATAAGTATATAATTGACTTGAGAATAAATTAATTTTATTATACAAATGAATTTAGTCGACAAAGCGATGTTGTGATATCGATTTAGAATATTTCTGCATGATTAAAAAAAATATTGGATTATTTTTATTAAATGTCAGAAAAGTGATATTAAATGTCAACTAAAAGTCAAAAAATCTGTTGGTTTTCCAATAAATAAATAAATATCTACGAAGCCTTTGAAAATGCAAAAATCAAGCTTTACCAAACTTTTTCCAGCAAACTCCTTGGTCCAGTCGAAACGGGCAGAATTTATGTGAATCATAACAAAGTAACAGCGCCCTAGGGACGATAGTTGTATTTCATGTGCGGTTATTTTATTGTCCCATTCCGTAGTTTATCGGTTTATAGATTTATAAAGGCGGCGATTGACGACTGAGTTGTGTTTTTGTTGTTTTTGTGATTTATTACAAGGAACCACCTACAGATAAAATTAAACTGAGAGATATGTCTATGTCATAAAACATGACGTTTAAGAGTCTAAAAAGTCTAAGGGTCAACTCACACCAAAAGAGCGTCGAAGTGCAGCGCAGTTTCAGTGTCATGAGAATTTTAACTTTATTTTCATTACTATAATACTTATTATCGCATGAGAAACTCGAACGAGGCGGGCGGATGCCCGCTGAGCCGCGAGAATACCGGCGAATTCTTCTAATATATATATTATAATAATACTTCGCTGCGCTTCGTCGCTCTTTTGGTTTGAGTTGAGCCTAAAATTTAGACAGATACAGGTATAAAATATCTGTTAGATAAATTTTATCAGTAGTCAGTGAAAAGCACCCTTTAACTGACAGATGTTTTATATCTGTCACTGTCAAATACATGCCCCCTTATTACAAAACGAAGTTAAGTAATAAGTAATAAGGGTGATCCCCCTTATTTCAAAACTGTTTTATTTAATCAATGAAGTATCTATACTTAAAGTTTTTATAGACATAGGTTTGTCTGTTAGTTAAATTTTATCTGAAAGTAGTAAAACAGGCCCTTAACCTATTTTAAAACCAGGTTTTGTCAAAATTTCTTGAATTTTTCACGATTCCTTTCAACATTTTGCAAAGTCGCATTTGTCTTTCAGAAAACTAATTTTAAACATGAAGGTGTAGCTATAACTTAGGAGCGTCGTTTGCTAAGCGTTCCAGACTTCTAGACGTCTAGGGTTCAACTTTGAAGACCTAGATTGAAGTTGTAAAGTCTAATTTCACCTGGGATCGCGTAAACGGAAATTCATGATAGTGATTGAAGCATAAATTGTCGTAAATTTAGTTTTATTGTCATACTAGAGGCTGCCCGCGACTTCGTACGCATTAATCGTCATAACTTGAAAAAAATACATGATATCTCAAAATAATATGGCTTATATGTTATTCTGATGTCCAAGCTAAATTATTGTAAAGTTTCATTAAAATCTGTTCAGTGGTTTTAACGTGATGAAGTAACAAACATCCATCCATCGGCACAAACATTGACATTTTTAGTATTAATAGGACTATGGCCTATAATTGCGTACGCATTAATTGTTTATATCTTGTAAAACTTACATAATACCTAATTTAACTAATGTGTTATTCTTTTGTGCAAGCTACAATATTGTAAAGTTTCATTAAAATCTGTTTAGTAGTTTTAGCGTGAAAGAGTAGTAAACATCCTGCAGTGCAAAACGCCCGTTTTATAATAGTTTCTAAAAAATAAATATAGTTTCTAAGAGAACATTATTTTTGTCTTATAATAAAAGCTACAACATTAAATATAAAACATGATACCTCGTAGCACTTGCTACGGATATTCGTAGCAACTGCTACGAGAGTCATAAACAGGGAACAGAATAACTTTTAGCAAAAGAGTGTGTTCGCGACAAACCTTCCAAAATCCACCACTAGCAGCGTAAAAAGGCATCCTCCCTCATACGTATAGCACATGGGTCATACAGACATAAAAAACAAAAAATGTCTCCCCTGTTCCCGAAAGTTAAGGACACTGGAAGCTAATTTCCCAACTTAATGTATATCCGTATAATCTGTGCCCGATGTAGTTTTGGCCTGTATAAACATTTTGAGGATTAGATGCTCCAGTATTCTTAATCATCAGGAACAGGAAAGACAATTTTGAACCTAATTCTGTGTATGACTCACATACCACTTTCCATATCATAAACGAAAATCCACATAAATCTAGAAATCGAATAGTTTAGAATAATATTTCGGCAAAAGAAAGTTCTACAAAACACGCGAGTATTGAAAATGTCAAAACAAAGAAATGTCAAACGCGAGACGTCCAGAAACTTCGCACGTCATGGAACACATTCTGCCAATTCCAGAATCACGAGTACATATGAAAAACAGAGACAGAAATAGTAATCAGAAAGAGAAGTCCGAAGAATGTTATCGAAGTTTCCGAACGCGACAATGTAAGACAGAGATAGATATAGATTAGAAAAGGAAGTCCGATTCGGGAATTATCTTGTGTTTTTGGGACCCGCGTATGAGGTATTTAAGCCGGGCCGGAGCGGCAATTATCAATCAGTTTAAACCAGTTTAAAATCAGTTTGAAAATAGCAATCAAGCGATCGAAGCGTAGAAGAAAGCGAAAATAACTCGAAGACAAGTGAATAAGTGATAATAGTGAGTTCTCATAGTGTTATCAGTGCAAGTGATAGTCAGTGAAAGTAAAGCCCGCGAATTTTGAAATTAGTGCGTTCCGTTTTTTAGTGTTTAAAGTGCGTTCCGTTTTCAATAGTAGTTTTTGTGATTTCGTAATAGTGTTTTATAGTTTTTAACTGGTCTATAATAGTTATAGTTTTAAATAGTAATAAATACAGTCCATATTTAAATAGTGTTTAATTAACCAGCAATAGGTGCAAAGGGGTTGTTCAGTGATATCTGTGATTAGCTACAGTCCCGCACATTTTGGTCCTTCGAGCCGGATAAATAAAAGTGAATAGTGCAGTTTCGTGTTTATAGACCAGTCGAATTACGATTATAGTCCAGTCAATAAGTGCCAACAGTGAAGTGAAATAGTGAAAATGCCAGTTACTCGTTCGCAATCTGGAACCGTACGTCGGGGACAACAGGAGGTCATGTCAGCACCCATGGAGGTGGAAGTAAGGTCAGAGGAGGTGGTACTGGAACCGCGACTAATAGATATGCCACCTGCTTCTCACCAAATAGAGACCCAGGAACGTTTAAGTGAAGTACGAACAGCTTCCACGGCAAGATCCAGACGCTCTAGTAAGGCATCGATAAAGGCTCAAGCAAGACTGAAACTACAAATAGAGCTAAACGATGTTGAACATGAAGCACTCTTAATCAAACAAGAATTAGAACAACTAGAGGACTCAGACGATGACGAATGCGGTTCAATGGTATCAGGGGAAACAGATCGAAGCCGCATTGAACAATGGGTAGAAAATACAGACTTCGTGAAGGAGACAGAACAGGAACAGAGCACCTTCAAGAAAAACAGTATTACTCTTCGAGAAACAGATAAACAGGCTCCAACCTGTACAGAGAGTAGCTTTCTTCACCACACCGCGCTTAACCACAACGCCCACTTCAAACAGTATCCAGTATCGGACGTTCCAGTTAAGGCGACGGTAATAGAAGGATCGCCAAACATCGTGCCTAACAACGACGCCGTTTATATGAAACAGCCAGTGTACGGCGCCGTGAATAGATGTATCAAGGCATCGATGAGTAGTGGGTCACAGGCTACCACATGCCACCGCGACGTTACTTATAAACAGCCAGTTTTCAGCGCCGCGGCCATGTCAGTCAACACACCGGTAGTCAATAGTTCGAGTAATATGAGACCTGAAAACCTGAAGCCAGTAACAGAAAAGGAACCAGTGCTGCAGAAATCATCAGGGAATATGATTGATCTGTCTGAATTAGCCTCCGCAATAGCACTTGCAGCACAATCGGGACAGCGTAGGGAGGTTCCGAAATACATAGGAGAGTTGCCGTATTTCAACGGATCTCATCAGGACTGGCTCGCCTTTCGTGCTGCGTATACAGAAACCGCAAGTTACTTCAGCCACGTAGAGAATACAGCACGACTCCGAAGAGCGCTAAAAGGAAAAGCGAAAGAAGCAGTGAATTGCCTCTTGATAGCCAATGCTCAACCAGAAGAGATTCTGAGAACTTTGGAAACCAGATTTGGGAGACCAGATTCGATCGCACTCTCAGAACTTGAGCAACTTCGAAACATTCCAAAGGTGTCAGACGCACCAGGAGATATTTGCCTGTTCGCGAGTAAGGTACAGAATAGTGTGGCAACGCTTCAAGTGCTACAGCGAAAACAGTATCTGTACAATCCAGAGATTATTAAAGCACTTGTGGAGAAGTTGACCCCTGCGTTGAGATACAGATGGTATGACTTCGCGACAGACAATCAAACAGTAGATGAACCAGACCTACTGACTTTTAAAAGGTTCATAGAAAGAGAAGCCATTCGCTGTGGTCAGTTCGCTCCGCCAGAGATTATAAAAGGTGAAGATAGAAGAGGAGATAGAAATCGATCGTATCACTGCACCTTTCAGACTAATGTAGAATCAAGGAGAATAGTAAAAGATAGAAGACCACAGAACAGAAACCGAGAACAGATTAGGAAACGGTGCTCAATATGCCAGAAAATAAACCATTGGACTCAAGACTGCACGAAGTTTAAAAGGGCTGACAGTGAGGGACGATGGGAACTAGCCAAACAGTACAGATTATGTTTCCGTTGTCTGAAGTATAAGAAAGCGCTACATAAATGCAGATTCCGACGTTGTGAAGTAGACGGATGTATTCGCACTCATCATCCCCTTCTACATCATAACAGAACAGTGTCACAGAAGGGAGAAAAAACAGACACAGCTAGAGTGACATCAAGTAAGTCTTGCGAGCAGTACACGTTTTTGAAGATTTTGCCAGTGCGCATATCAGGTCCAAAAGAATATGCAAACATTTACGCACTTTTGGATGATGGTTCAAAAATATCGTTAATAGATTCAGAAATAGCAAGGAAAATCGGAGCAGATGGACCTATTGAACCACTAAGAATGGTAGCCGTTGGAGGAACAAAAATAAACGCAGGAAGTTCGAAAAGAGTAACCATCGGCATACAAGGAAAAGAAGAAAGGGAATTCGAAATAACAGCAAGAACCATCAATAAACTTCACTTAGCGCCGCAAGCAGTATATGAGGAAGATGTCTATGAGTGCGAACATCTACAGGATATAAAAGACAGTTTGATATACGATGGAAGACCAACTATTCTTCTAGGACAGGACAACTGGCACCTCTTAATAGCCGACGCAACGAGAAGAGGTCATTGTAATCAACCAATTGCTTCGCTCACGCCATTAGGATGGGTTCTCCATGGCACAAGCTCTAGAAGGATTGGTCGTCAAGTGCACTACTTCCATAATATTACAGAAGAGAAAATGGAAATAGAAAGAAATAGAACAGATTCGAATAAGAAAAAAGAAAACAGATTACAGAAAACAGAGAAGATGCCACAGAAAACAGTAAGGAGGCTACAGGAAATAGAGAAGAAATTAGAAGAAAAACAGAAAATAGCTTCCAACAAGAAGGTTAACAGAAAAGGTCTAGAATCTGTGCAATCTCTCCCCGGTACACAGAAGAAAATGTTTAGAAGCAAAAGAGATACAGAAAATGACCAACAGGATTTGATGCGATGTGAACACCGGCGGGAGGGATCTCCGATGGAAACCGCGGAAAGAGACAAATGGCAGAATAACTTTTTGCTGGAATTGCCATACCGGCGGGAGCGTAACAAATCAGAAATAGCAGACAAGAGGAAAGAATTTAATGTGGATCGGTCTGGACGGATCTGGGACAGAGGAAAATTAGTAACAGTTTACCCAGAGAAAGGGAGAATAGTTCGTGCTGCTGACGTAGATACTGGTGGAGTTTTACCCTACAGAAATTAATAGTTTTACTAGTAACAGGACAGCAAGAAGTTTGTCGCTCCACGGACTTAAATGCGGCGCTGACTTCGCTACCGCCGCACGGCGGGAGTATGTTCGCGACAAACCTTCCAAAATCCACCACTAGCAGCGTAAAAAGGCATCCTCCCTCATACGTATAGCACATACCACTTTCCATATCATAAACGAAAATCCACATAAATCTAGAAATCGAATAGTTTAGAATAATATTTCGGCAAAAGAAAGTTCTACAAAACACGCGAGTATTGAAAATGTCAAAACAAAGAAATGTCAAACGCGAGACGTCCAGAAACTTCGCACGTCATGGAACACATTCTGCCAATTCCAGAATCACGAGTACATATGAAAAACAGAGACAGAAATAGTAATCAGAAAGAGAAGTCCGAAGAATGTTATCGAAGTTTCCGAACGCGACAATGTAAGACAGAGATAGATATAGATTAGAAAAGGAAGTCCGATTCGGGAATTATCTTGTGTTTTTGGGACCCGCGTATGAGGTATTTAAGCCGGGCCGGAGCGGCAATTATCAATCAGTATAAACCAGTTTAAAATCAGTTTGAAAATAGCAATCAAGCGATCAAAGCGAAGAAGAAAGCAAAAATAACTCGAAGACAAGTGAATAAGTGATAATAGTGAGTTCTCATAGTGTTATCAGTGCAAGTGATAGTCAGTGAAAGTAAAATCCGCGAATTTTGAAATTAGTGCGTTCCGTTTTTTAGTGTTTGTAGTGCGTTCCGTTTTCAATAGTAGTTTTTGTGATTTCGTAATAGTGTTTTATAGTTTTTAACTGGTCTATAATAGTTATAGTTTTAAATAGTAATAAATACAGTCCATATTTAAATAGTGTTTAATTAACCAGCAATAGGTGCAAAGGGGTTGTTCAGTGATATCTGTGATTAGCTACAGTCCCGCACAGAGTGTGACTATTATCTAAACATACATAAAGAGCATCCAACCTTATTGGTATAGTAAAAATTTTCGGTATCAGTTACACTCAACATCCCCTATTTGACTAGTATGGAGAAAAAAAAACATTTTTTTCTCCATACTAGCTCGAATAGGGGATGTGTATTGTTATTGATGCCGAAATTTTTACTATAACAGACTCCATACAAATATGTTCGATGCCATTTAACGTGTTATTGTTTTACATACATACATATGTCGGCGTGTTGGCGTCTCTTTGGTCATAACATCAACCAAACTTCTTAAGTATTGTCTGTGAAACGTCAAGTGATGATAGTTCTCACTGTCATTGCTTGGGAGTGGTCTATGCTTCATGTAATGGCTGAATGTGAACAACATGAGTTATGTGATCGAATGAACGTGGAGTGCAGAACTCTCCGCGTTTCACAAAGAGTACATCTAGTTAGGCAATAATTCGGATACTCAATGAAAGTCTGATGGCGGATAGATAAGAACCCTGCTTTTCGCATGATGTTCCGCTCGCCCATCCGTCATCAGAAGTGGGATTGTAACCGATGTGGCTGAGCAAGCTAGGTTGGATTGATCGAATCGACAAACTGAATGAAGTGACATGTTATAAAATGGTGTGCTCCTGCCGGAGTTCAATCCTGGCGGGGCGAGTGAGTGTGATTGCACTAAGCCGTGGTGGTGGATCTGGCATTGTGGGTGGGTGCCGCTTGTGCTTTGATGGCGTTTGGTGAGTCGTTTTCATTTTGTTATGACTTTGAAAATGAGATTGAGCAGCCTTTGCTGAATGTTGATGTTGTTATCGCACATGGCAGGCAGGGTGCTGTTGTCGTACAGGTTGAGCTAATTTAGAAAGTTTTTCTAAAGTTAGAAAGTTCCAATGGTATTGAAATACCTGAAATAAAAATGTTGTTGCTTGTAATGACTGTTTTGGGTGTGAAATAGCGGTGGGTGTTATTAGCGATGGACGCTTTTGAAAACTGCTATTTGTTCTGACAACTAAAGTCTGCTATCTAGCTGTCCAACAACCATCTATCCGTCTATTGGACGTAGCCGTTGTGACGTTGCCGCCGTTGTGACGTTGCCGCCGTTGTGACGTTGCCGCCGTTGTGACGTTGCCGCCGTTGTGACGTTGGCGCCGTTGTGACGTTGCCGCCGTTGTGATGTTGCCGCCGTTGGGCCGTTGATGACGTTGACGGCTGGTGAATGGTGATTCGTTCGGGTGTTCGTTCCGTTTTCGCTCTTTCGTTCGTTGTCTTTGGTTCTTTGGCGCCTTCTATATGTTTGGCGAGTTTTTTTTTTTTATTGTTTTATAAAGTGGGAAAGAGACCCGAAACAGTTTATTATAAGGAGGTGTCTGACTATTCTAAATGAATACGTTAGGTATGTTGTTGTATGTTGGGTACACGAGAACGTTGGGACTCGGTATTGATAGCCAATACAATGTGATACAGCGTAAAATGTATTTCGTAACGGTTTTTGTGGAAATGGATAGTTGTTGGAAATGGATGGTTTTGACAACGATGTTTGCTGGGGAGTGGCGTTACCGTTGCGTTGTTTGAGGAACCGACAACGACACATCGCTAGTGTGAAATGTTGATTTAATTGTTTTATTTTGTCAATACTGGTTTTATGGCTTCGGTTTGTTCATGTTGGAGTGTGGTCGTGGCTCCGGTGGTTTGTCCGAGGAGTGCGCGGTGTGCGTGTCCAACTGTGTGTTCACTTAGTTAAGTGAATGGTCGCTGGTTAAGTGACGAGAAAAATCACTGGTTGGGTGATAAAGAAAAGAAGGAAAAGTGATGCATCGCTGGTTGGGTGGTGCATCGGTGCTGGGGTTCTGAAGCCGGTTTGTTGTTTTGTTGTTGATACAATGGTTGTTGTTACGATTTTTGAGGGTCGATGAAGAGTTGAAATGGTGATTTTTGTTGAAGTGCCTACCGAGTTTGAATTCCAACCTTGCCCTATTGTGGTCCTGTCAGAGTGGCCGTGTCGGAGAACATCTGAGATTGCGTTCATGATGCTTTTTGCTGCTGGAATGCAGGAGCTGGCATGTTTCTGACCAGGCCCGCCGCTAGAGGTTTCGTCGCCTGCGTGCAATACCAATTATGCCACCCCCCTGATATATGAGATTTGCAAAAAAAAAAATATTTATCTACCTACTAAAACCTTTAGTCGCGTGGAACACGCGCGTATACGTAATTTAGGTTTTGATTTGCATTCGGGCTGTCGCACGCTACTTAATATAGTGACGCGGGAGGAGTTTCTGTATTAGAATGCGACACTAACGCGCGAGAGGACTTCTTGTATTGAGGCGAACTGAGCTGCGACGCCGGAAGGTGTTTTTGTATTGGAACTCGACATGTTACGATGCGAGGAGTTGTTGCTTGCATGACGGAAAAATCATGTATGGAGTGATAGGGTTTGGGGGCCGCGCGTGCGAATCGAGACACGCATGACAGGACAGGATAAGGGTAATGAGTTTTTAAATAAATAAAATACCTACATGAAGTGTTGTTAAGGGGAACGCGTAGGAATTGGGGGCCCCCCAAGGCCGGAGGCCTGGGGCCCGCCCTTTCCGCCCCACGGTTGGTCCGCCACTGCACTGGACAAGTAGGTATTAAACTAGGACACTAGGGTCTTGTCTAGACAAGACAAGTGAAAATATCAACAGACTGAGTCGGGGCTCACCTGGAATGTAATTGCGAATGGTGAGAGAGGGCTGGAAGGGGATTCCCGTAGCATCGCTGGTCCTGTTTTTCATTGAGTGAGAGACGACGACGTTTGGTAAGTACTGCATTTGGGTTTTGACGGAGGCCGATGGATGGTGGTTGACGTGATTCGGTCAGCCTTTTTACATGCTGTGATTTATTTGTTTTTTTTTATGATCTGTTGATTGGAGTATTGTGACAGTGACTTGAGTGGGGTGCGTTGGAGTTCGCCCAATTTCCCGCCCCGATTTCGCTCAATTTGCTGCCCCCTGGACTTGCCGCTCGCGTGCGGTGCACGCGCTGCACGCCCGCTTACGGCGGGTCTGTTTCTGACTGGTTGTCGGTTTGGCGCTTTCGTGTTTGGAATGCTGTCATGTGTGATGGGTTCTGTTTGGTTGTTGATTTGATGTCGGTTATGAGGAGCATTTTGGCGATCATCGAGGTTATGTAGGTACCGCAACAACCTTTGACGAAGCCAGCCATCGTTTGCTTCAATTGCCGTACCATCGGGCACTACGCGAAGGACTGTACGGGAGCGACCAACAAGGTGGTTGGTGGTGCTGCGGCACCAGCAACTGAGAAGAGGGTTGACGTGTGTGACGTCATCACTCCGTAATTGTGGTAGATTGATGCACTCAGGTGATAAGTTTTCATATTATTACGTACGACTCTGCTGTGCTGAGTGTTGACGAATGAAGGAGACTATTTCTAATAAATTTCATGGCAAATGATTGTACAACTCTGTCACTTAGACAGGTAGCTGTGGGTGTTGCTACAGTTGTTAGTATTGTACCACCGTACTCAGACTAAACCCATGCGGATTAAGCTCAGTGATTCCAACAAGACTGTTTGTCTTCGCATTTGTCGATTGTCCCCTGAGGTGAATCGTGCATGAACGAGTGAATAAGTTCGTTCTAGTTCTTGTTTATGATACCTAGGCTGAGAAGGATGTCTGAAGCTCGAATAGTTGTAGGAGTTGGTTCATCAAGGTGATGATCAAGTATTTGACGTTTCTGATACATTGCGCGATTGAGTTTAGTTACACTCGATGGAGGTGTAACTAGGGCTCTGTAGTGGTACGATGCTTGATGGAGGCATTGTTTGATTGTGTGCTTGATGGAGGCACTGTTTGATTGTGTGCTTGATGGAGGCACTGTTTGATTGTGTGCTTGATGGAGGCACTGTTTTATTGTGTGCTTGATGGAGGCACTGTTTGATTGTGTGCTTGACGGAGGCACTGTTTTATTGTGTGCTTGATGGAGGCACTGTTTGATTGTGTGCTTGACGGAGGCACTGTTTTATTGTGTGCTTGATGGAGGCACTGTTTGATTGTGTGCTTAATGGAGGCACTGTTTGCGACCCTTACGCTTGATGGAGGCGTATGGGTGTATTAGTTGGTAACCTAACGCTTGATGGAGGCGTTAGGGTGTATTAGTTGGTAACCTAACGCTTGATGGAGGCGTTAGGGTGTATTAGTTGGTATCCTAACGCTTGATGGAGGTGTTTGGGTGTGTTAGTTGGTATCCTAACGCGTGATAGAGGCGTTAGGGTGTATGAGTTGGTATCCTAACGCTCGATGGAGGCGTTTGGGTGTATTAGTTGGTAACATAGCGCTCGATGGAGGCGTTATGTGTGCAGATTTGTGATTGATAGAGTCACTGTAATAAAGTCGTCATATGTATTCAGATGTTTATGATACTGTTTTTAGAGTTGATTGTGAATGAGAGCTTCAGTAAACCTTCGAAGTTGATAAATTGAAACATGGTTAGTGGTTAAGCAAACTGTTACAAAGTTTGTGGAAGAATTTGTAATAAATCTTGTTGATTGTCTGGTAACCGAGTGTTGTTGGTCAGAGATGACCGAGTGGTGGTAAATACTTTTGGCAGTGTGTTTCCTTTACAGGCTCACACGAGGACGTGTGATGCGGCAGGATAGCCGTGTCGGCGATTGGCAGTGTGTTTCCTTTACAGGCTCACACGAGGACGTGTGATGCGGCAGGATGGCCGTGTCGGCGTGTTGGCGTCTCTTTGGTCATAACATCAACCAAACTTCTTAAGTATTGTCTGTGAAACGTCAAGTGATGATAGTTCTCACTGTCATTGCTTGGGAGTGGTCTATGCTTCATGTAATGGCTGAATGTGAACAACATGAGTTATGTGATCGAATGAACGTGGAGTGCAGAACTCTCCGCGTTTCACAAAGAGTACATCTAGTTAGGCAATAATTCGGATACTCAATGAAAGTCTGATGGCGGATAGATAAGAACCCTGCTTTTCGCATGATGTTCCGCTCGCCCATCCGTCACATAAATACATACATATCTGTCATATCTCTTTCCCATCGGGATAGCCTGAGACGATTTTCGTCCACTTTTTTTCAAACACATTTCTTTCGCTTCCTACACATTCATCAGTCTCCTCATACACCTATAAATGTTATAGTTTTAAATACGATGTTTTAAAAATACCTAAAGTTATAAAAAAACCGTTTAAATAAAAGTTCTCGCTCAATTATTAATCGAGTGGCGACCCTTAATCGATTGTTCCGAAATGAAACGATTGAATCGATTTACACTGATTGAATATTTATTGCGAATCAAAATTAATTATCAATGGGTTTGCGATTAATCAAAATTTATTTATTGGACTTCTAAAAATATTTTTAATACGTGCAAATTAATTTTAAAATGATCGATTGATTGCTTAGATAGAAGTTACTTGATTGAAAATAAATTAAATGTATGTGTTTACGTATAAGTTATGTAATATCCTACTAATATTATAAATGTCAATGTTTGTGCCGATGGATAGATATTTGGTACTCTTTTACGCAAAAACCTCTGAACAGATTTTGATGAAACTTAGATATATTGTATCTATTGCCAAATTTCATCAGAATTAAGACGGCATACGAAGTCGCGGGCAGCCACTAGTAAGGATATATAATACCAAAAAAAGAGTAAGATATTTGCCCAGCAGTGGGATAAAATGAGTTAGTTTTATAAGTAACAAATAGTTTTTTGATTAAAGCCTAAACATACCTAATAGTGAGTCAAAAAAAAATAAGTTCTAAAAACTAAAACCCGCCTACGGAAAACTTGCGATCTTAAAAGTAAGAAACAAGAAATAAATCTTGCCTTCTTAACTACCCCATTAATGCACAGACGTAGTGATTTTCAGAGGATAGCCGTGGTCGTATGCCTCTGTGCCTTGATATTAATTATCGTGCAATGTCGGAAACTGTATACCTACCTCTGTAATGTAAGTACCTATCAATTGCTTGCAGGCAACAATTTATATATGGAGGCATACGACCACGGCTATCCTCTGAAAATCACTACGTCTGTGCATTAATGGGGTAGTTAAGAAGGCAAGATTTATTTCTTGTTTCTTACTTTTAAGATCGCAAGTTTTCCGTAGGCGGGTTTTAGTTTTTAGAACTTATTTTTTATTTCACACTTTTTAGTTAAAACAGTGATAACTACGTAAATACCTACTACAAAACTCTACAAACACATTTAATTATATTATTATGACAACTGTTCAAACTCCATGTTATATTTTCAATCTATCTTTTCATCTCAACATAATATTGTATTAGCGGTCATTCGCGATTTCTCGTACATTTGTTAGAGAGTCATCTACACCGCAGTTACTTTTCCAGATGGACAGAATGCAACGTGATAATATAGGGTAGCAATCCTAAAATATTGCAATTTTCTGATAGCATACATAACACTAAAAAAACTACACTCAACGCAATCCTTGTCCGTAGTAAGCAGATTATTCGTTTTAGATAGCTCTCTTTACGTATGAGTGTGGTTAAAGATGCCTTTTATTTTATTTCAGCGGGGCGGGGCGCCCCCAAAGCCCCCCAACATACTGATAACTTTGTCTATAGTACGAGTGTATGTCTATAGTACGAGTGTAAAAATCTATTTCTTTATTTCGCCCATATCCCCCTACGCAGAGTCTACTTTGTCCACAGTAGGTAATGTTCACGAAGTATTTTGTTTTATTTTCGAGGAGGGCTGCGCCCCCCAAACCTCCCTACACAATGCCCACTGTGTTCACAGTAGAGATCAAGAAGTGTTTTGTTTTATGTTGATGGGGGGCTACGCCCCCCAAACCCCCCACGCAGTTACTGCTTTGTCCACAGTAGAGTTCAAGAAGTGTTTTTTTTATGTTGGCGGGGGTCTACGCCCCCCAAACCCCCCACGCAGGTACTACTTTGTCCACAGTAGAGTTCAAGAAGTGTTTTGTTTTACTTTGGTGGGGGGCTGCGCCCCCCAAACCTCCCTACACAATTCCCGCTTTGTTCACAGTAATGTTCAAGAAGTATTTTGTTTTATTTTGGGGGGGGGGGCTTTGCCCCCCCCCTACCCCCCTACCCTATGCCGGCTTTGTACACAATTGGGTTCAAGAAGTGTTTTGTTTTATGTTGACGGGGGGCTACGCACCCCAAACCCCCCACACAGTGACTATTTTGTCCAAAGTAGAGAGTTCTAGAAGTATTTTGTTTCACTTTGGAGGGGGGCTACGCCCCCCAAACCGCCCTACTCAATACCCACTTTGTTCACAGTAGTTCAAGGAAAGTTTTATTTTATGTTGGCGGGGTGCTACGCCCCCCAAACCCCCCACGCAGTTACTGCTTTGTCCACAGTAGAGTTCAAGAAGTGTTTTTTTTATGTTGGCGGGGGTCTACGCCCCCCAAACCCCCCACGCAGGTACTACTTTGTCCACAGTAGAGTTCAAGAAGTGTTTTGTTTTACTTTGGTGGGGGGCTGCGCCCCCCAAACCTCCCTACACAATTCCCGCTTTGTTCACAGTAGAGTTCAAGAAGTGTTTTGTTTTATTTTGGCGGAGGGCTGCCCCTCCCAAAGCCCCCCAAAATACTGATAACTTTGTCTATAGTACGAGTGTATGTTTAAGATATCTCTTTCTTTAATTCGGCGGGGGGCTGCGCCCCCCACACCCCCCTACGCAGAGTCTACTTTGTCCACAGTAATGTTCAAGAAGTATTTTGTTTTATTTTGGGGGGGGGGCTTTGCCCCCCCCCTACCCCCCTACCCTATGCCGGCTTTGTACACAATTGGGTTCAAGAAGTGTTTTGTTTTATGTTGACGGGGGGCTACGCACCCCAAACCCCCCACACAGTGACTATTTTGTCCAAAGTAGAGAGTTCTAGAAGTATTTTGTTTCACTTTGGAGGGGGGCTACGCCCCCCAAACCGCCCTACTCAATACCCACTTTGTTCACAGTAGTTCAAGGAAAGTTTTATTTTATGTTGGCGGGGTGCTACGCCCCCCAAACCCCCCACACAGAATCTACTTTGTCCACTGTAGAGTTGAAGAAGTGTTTTGTTCTATTTCGGCGGGGGGATACGCCCCCCAAAACCCCCGACACGCTAACTTCTTTGTTTATAGTATGAGTGTAAGTTCATAAAGTCTTTTATTTTATTTCAAACTTCCCTTTTAAGAGACGGTTTACAAATTGACATCACTAATTGAACTCATGATAATAAACAACTTTGAATATGGAATCAACTTTGTCAGAGTCCAAAAATGTTTGCTTTTTCGTACAAGTTACGCTTGCAAAATGTACCTATTGAGGGATCCAAAATTTTTGGATGCCAACAAAGTTGGTTCCGTAGTAAAAGTTGTAGGTTATTTAGCTTAAAACTAGCCAAAACAGTCAACATAATTCTTAAAAGGCCTAATTTGGCAAGCTGTAGGTAAGTAATCAGTAGTTTCGAAGTAATTATGATAGAAAAGACAAGACGTTAAAACGCATTTTACAAGTGAAACCGCGTGCTAAACCTAGTGATATATACTATATTTGGAATGTACTCGCTGAGCCCTTTCATTTGATACCCCACACATTATCCTTTGAAAAATTTAATAATTTTTGTCGCGACTTCTTGTCCACTAGTTTACAAGCCAATCCGTGCGCAAAACCTAGTGATATTATATATTTTTGGAATGTACTCGCTGAGCTCTTGATTTTGATATCCCACACAACACCATTTGCAATTTTTTATTTTTTTCATCGTGACTTCTTGCCCACTAGTGGGCAAAGTATTAAACTTATTGCAAAACTAGGTATCCTATGTCACCCGCCGTATTATTACGAATCTTTTGACACCTCATTCATTAAAATCGGTTCAGTAGTTTAGATGCTACGGTGGAACATACATACATACATACATACAAACATACATACATACATACATAGACTGCCAAAAACATTACCCTTCCTTTTGGCTTTGCCGTAGTCGGGTAAAAAGACGCACTGCCGTCTTACAACCTCATACTTACTACAATAGCATTTCCTCAATATCCCAAATGATAATAAACTCTAAATACATCATGGAACCCTTGAAATTAGATATAGCCGTATGATACGCCAATAGCCGTCGGCTGTAGGTCAATATATATACATAAATATATTATATCTATTTGTATGTTTGAGTTAATAGACAACTGAATTAGATTGCGGCATTTCGTGACTTATAATCAGGTCAAATAAGGTCAAATTAAAGTGAAGATATGCAATGTTACAAAAAGCTGTTAATCAGAAAAGTTCTTCAAAACAATATATAAAAACTAGGTACCTATAAATAAAGTTTTATGGTCTGTCTAGGTACACACATCCGGGCCGAGTCCAGGACGTGTTAAGGAAAATATATCATTCCATACATTTTCTATGGATTCGTTCACACACGTTGTCATGACGACGTATGTTTTTCCCTCTTGACGGGCCACGGCCCGGACACGTCCCGGGCACGGCCCGGATATGTGTAGAATTGTAGATAGTCCTTTAAACTCCCCCCATCAGAAAATACTGTGATAAATACTAAACTTATTGTAGTTGCTCACATCACAAGTCTCAGTTAACTTTATTAAAATTAAGAATTATTATTGAACTAAAATTTCGTTATTATAATGAAACTGTTTCAATAAATATTCTCATATCAACTCATCCGACAAAGAAAATTAAATTACGATATTATTTATTTCATGCAAACCTGGAATGTATCACTCAATTTTCGGAAACAGTAATTCGTAGAGATGCCCAGTTTATTGGAAAAATTCGGTAAACGACAAAGGAATTAATTGACCGTGGCACGTGAACTTAATAATTTTATCAGTAAAATGTAGGTTTCATATTTTAATGTTTTTAAAATATTGTTTCATTAGTTTTTTATTGGAAATGCCAGATTTATATTGAATGAGATAAAAGAATCGCAAACCTTAAATGGCAGTGGGTAGGGCAGATTGCTCGCAGAATCGATGGACGGTGGGGCAGAAATGTTCTCGAGGGGTGACCACGCACTGGACGACGCAGTGTGGGCCTCGAAAAAGGTGGACTGACAACTTGGTTAAAGTCGCTGGAAGCCGTTGGATGTGGGCAGCGCAAGACCGGTCGTTGAGGAGATCCTTAGGGGAAGCTTTTGTCCAGCAGTGGACGTACATAAGCTGACATGATGATGATGAAGATGAATATCCTAGTTGTATTGATTTTGTTACCAGTGCTTTTAAAAATTACTTGGTATATTCTCGACAGGGCACTCCGTGACAAGACGTTGTCATGCGTTTGTCACGCTTACGTCTCTGTCTATAGTTTTAAATGTGATAAGGACAGCATACGTGAGATAATTGTCGCGGCACGCCGTGCTAAGGCCACTGATGTCGTTCTTTTTTCTCTCTTACAAAATGTCTGTATTTTATGCAAGGTGTGCTTTAAAGTGAATAAATACTTTTCAATATATTTGAAAATTCTTGTTAATTGGATACCTAAAACCGTTTAATGTATTCTACTGGGTGTAACAGAAAGGGGGTATAAAGCCGAAACACAGCGATAGTCCCCATGAAACTGAACCACTTTTCCCAAGGAACATGGGTCGTAACTCGAAAAAAAAATTCGCCTCCTCATACAAAAAGTCCGATCAGCTGATCGAGTAAGTGTGGGCGATCCAAATTTTTTTTTCGAGTTACGACCCATGTTCCTTGGGGAAAGTTGTTTAGTTTCACGAGGACTATCGCTGAGTTTCGGCTTTATACCCCCTTTCTGTTACACCCAGTAGTATACTACTAGTGAAGTCCAATTTCATTTGTGCGTAGTCAATGACATTACTCAAGATGTTCGCCTAACTCTCTTTACAGGATAAGCTTCTTCGATAAGCTTCATATAAATCACTGCCAAAATGACTAACTGTATAATCCGACTCAATACAAATCAATGCCAATAGTTTGACAATGATAACGTAACAGGTGTTAATTTAAATAGTTGGGTTATACGTAATAGGAACTAGAGCAAAGCAAAGGCTGACATTGGAAAAAAGGGAAAAAAAAACTTACGTAAACACATAAACCTCAAAATACAATACAATACAATACAAATATTCTTTATTGCACACAAAGATATAAGGTACAGACACAAACAAGAATTTAAGAAGCAACAGGCGGCCTTATTGCTAGGTAGCAATATCTTCCAAAATAGTACCTATAAACTAACTAACCTCAAAATAGTATTACTCAAAATAGTAATTAATAGCACAGATTATAGTGACATATGAAACTGCGCCATAACCGTTCGCGTTTTTAACCGACGAAAATAGAGGTCACTGTCTAAAACTTCATGTTTTATGAAATATACATATTCTCTAAGACTTAGACACACGGTGAAACGCAACTGCAACGCAACTAAAACTGCTAGTTACATTTGAGTTGCATAGAAGTTTTTGCTATAGACTTCCTTAGAAAACAACACACGACGCACGCAGCTAGTTTGAAACGTTTCGTTTCAGTTGCGTCGTGTGTGGTTTTCTAAGGAAGTCTAAAGCAGAAACTTCGATGCAACTCAAAAGTTTCAGTTGCGTTGCAGTTGCGTTTCACCGTGTGTTTTGGTGCTTACAGTTAAATTTAATCTGTAAGTGAAGAAACAGCCCCTAATTTTATTATAAAGTTATTATGTTCCACTTTACCTTACATTACAGCTTACCAAAACAATAAAGCTTTGAAACTAAGCACAAAAGCGTTAATGGAACACAAATCCGAATGTGTCTAGCTAATTTGTGTAATGAACACCTGTCTCACTAGGACATTGTGACCCTAGCACAAGGGGCGTTGTTCATGGTCAGTATGAACTTAAAAGTATATTTTTAATTGCAGTTTTTAATAATACATATTTATTTAAAGAGTTTAATTAAGGACCTATTCCTGACCTCCCACCGGTATCAAGCGCCCGATTTAATAAAGATACGTTCGTCTTGGCCTTCCTCTCCCAACATTTCCTTCCACATCCTTAATCCACGTATATGTGTCTGTCTACTTAAGCAGTCTTCACACAAAAGCCGTCGGCATGCTACCGGCTTTTTGACAGCTGCCATTCGTAAGACGTAAAGCCGCCGGCGGCTTTGGAGTGTAGATAGCATTACGATGGACGAATGGGAATGAAGCGAAAGAAGTGTGTCTGGATCGTACTAATTGGAGGGGGGTCATCTCCACTTACCCCTTGAGAGAGAGGCGGGACGGATATGTATGTATGTAATTAAGTATTAAATATTGTTAACCTCAGATTTTCATCCCAAAATGTTGTGTCACGGAACTCACAATAAAAATTATAAATATAACAATTGAAATCAAAAATATGTTCTGCTTGCTAACTTTATTCCAAACATCATTTTTTATTCTTTAACTTTATTCTTTATCAGCCCATATATGTCCCCACCGAGGGGCACGAGCCTACTCCTACTTCAACTTTATTCCAAATATTTTTATTCTAACTTTATTCCAAACATCATTCAAAACATGATTATTCCAAACAGCTCTAATCCATGGTAGGGACCCATGGTTCTAGTACTAACACAATAGACATACTATAAGAGTTACGTATGGTCACAGAGATATAAAGAACTTGTTACATACAATGTACAAAAAGACGCCGTGTTTCCATAATATGCTTAGCTTCAATCCCATTTTTAATTTTAGTTCAACTGATAATTATGTGTAAAGACCGTTAGGTGAAACGTCCATTAAGCGAAATGATAACTGTGCGAAATACTTTATGCCATTCAAAATTAGGAGAAACGTTGTTATGCAAAATAGAGCGCAACCTATT
Source organism: Anarsia innoxiella (assembly GCA_947563765.1). Classification (NCBI taxonomy): domain Eukaryota; kingdom Metazoa; phylum Arthropoda; class Insecta; order Lepidoptera; family Gelechiidae; genus Anarsia; species Anarsia innoxiella. Next base: position 2,132,752 of record OX387402.1, read on the forward strand.
TTTAATGTGTCTGATATAAAATTGGTCAAGTTTCAGATAGTTTTGACCATGTGGTTTTTAACTTGTGGACCAAGTGTAGACCGCAAAAAGCTGCTTGTTTTGCGGTCTTTTTTGTGTGAACTAGTTTGAAACGTTCAGTTGAGTCGTGTGTGGTTTTCTAAGGAAGTCTATAGCAGAAACTTCGATGCAACTCAAAAGTAACTAGCAGTTTCAGTTGCGTTGCAGTTGCGTTTCACTGTGTGTTTTGGGTCTTACTCGTCTTCGAGTAAAACTATCGAATAATTCAGTACGGAGCTTAAAACCAAAGTTTTAGTTTAATTTATTTTTTTACCGGTAAATAATGTCTTTGTCTTTCTTTTTAAGAAACGGAACCGTTAAGTAAAGAGTGATTTCAAAACAAAAGAAATTCGCAATCAAATGATACACGAGTACCAAAACCCTTAAGTTATTTCAAGATTCTAACTTACAATTCACAATCGACTTACAGTCTATTCAGCTGATTTCTCTCGTAGAGAACGTCAATCAACGTCAGGTGCATGAAACCAGTTCTTATTTGTAATCTGAGCCGATGGATGATGCGTTAATTTCTGGGTATTAGTATTGTACCACCTACGCTGTTTGATATTTGATATGGCGGGAGCATTCAGTCCATGTCACTTTTAAAACTGAGTGGGTGTGGCGGTGGCTGAAAAGCATTGGTTCTGACGCGTGTATCTTAGAATATTACCCAGACAGAAGATGTGGGAGGCTACAAGCTACATACATCCGCCTTCAAATTATTGCATTACTAGAGGGTAGAGGCTGAACGCGACTTCGTAAGCGTTTGTCGTCATATCTGAAAAAAAAATCATGATATCATAAAATAATATAGCTTATGTGTTATTCTTTTTGCCAAATTTCATCAAAATCTATTTAGTAGTTTTTCATTATATTGTTTTGATGTAAAAGCTAGAATACTGTAAAGTTTCAGTTAAACTTGTTTATTATTTACACGCGAAAGAATGTAAAACCTATGGTGTGCAAAAAAAAGAACTGTTTGAATAATCAAACATCCTTACATTTAAATTTCTCATTCGTCTGTTTCACATTCATCTGAAATTTAAATTTGCCAAATACAACCGCGCCGCAAACGCTGGTGCATGAACGCCCTTACCTTATTTTTTTATAGAATGCCCACTTTTTATTAATACAGACACAAAACGGAACTCTACAAGTTCAAGTGTAGAAAAGTGTATGGTAGTATGTGTGTGGATGTATAAGTATGTGTGTGTGTGAATGTGTATGTGTGTGGGTGTGTCGGTAAATACACAGTTTCGTACAACATGCTCTCCCATTTTCTAAAATAAAAAGAAGCTCTTCCAAACTCTTTACATCTGCGGTACCGTAAATTGGAAACAGTCAGGAAGCTTCATTCTATTCCCGTTGCCCCATCTCCCGGTACCTAGTTACGTAGGTTTACTATCCTATGCGGTACTAACTAAATTAACTAATGGTAGGATTTTAATGGAACTGTATAAACTAACTTATTGTTAAGAGATTAGATGAATACCTAATCTCTTAACAATAAGTTAGTTTATAGGTGTAGGGACGGGAGAAAGAAAAACACGACAGTTCTGAATCTTATCTGATTTATTACTCCTAGCCGATAATGAAGAATATAATACTTTTTATGTTACTTAAATGGTGTCGTTGAATGTGCTAAAACGCAGAGCAGAGTGTCGAAGACTCCACCGACAATAGCGACGCTCTTGCATTATGATAATGATAATATTACTGATTACCTTATACTAATACCTACCTACTTAAAGTTACTGTACCTTTAGATATCTACCTTTACACCAAAATGATCCAAAACATTTTGTCCAGATTTAAATGAAACGAATTAAAGGAAATGATACTGTTGCAAGAAACCCGGTTACACATAAATTTTACTAACGTTGACTATTAGTTTAGGTACAGTTTAATGACCTTTGCCACCTCTCCCATTTTTAAAACCACGCAACTTTAAAAAAAATAATCAGACGGATTCTTAAAAAAAAAAACTCAAAACATCCAACACAACCGTCAAAACACAATAACCTACTTCCAACCTTCAACAAGCAAACTCTCGTAAATTAAACTTCAGTATAACAGTCAAAACAGGGGTAACAAACAAGTCGAAATTTCTAGAATAAACACGTAATTAATTTGTATACCGTACTGAAGTGCGGCTGGTTGTAAATATTAACGGCTACTTTAGACGACTATCAATAACAACAGTAAACAAGCCGGGAACATTACAGGGGATAAGTGTGGCTAGGCAGTGAGAGAAATCTTATGCTATCTACACACCAAAGCCGCCGGCATGCCGCCGGGCTAGGCCGGCGGCTTTACGTCATACGAATGGCAGCTGGCAAAAAAGCCGGCGGCTTTAGTGTGTAGATACCATTATACGCAGCAAAAACCGGCAATCGTCGGCTCACTGCGAGCTGCTCATCTCGCGTTTTGTAGGCTCGCGAACCACACACACACTTTTTTTTTTTTTGTTACAATGCCTGCAATAGTTATAGCTCGCCAATGAATACGCGCCTTCACTCCTCTGTTTACTCATTCAGTCAAACTTACCAATCTTACATACTTACATATAGTCCACGTAGCTATAAATAAATAAATACTGTTAAATTATTTATTTAAAAATTAAAAAAGAAATCTAAACCCACAACCAACTCAATCCGCCATCCATCCCCGTTGCTGAATAACCTATCTCAACAACACTCACTCTCTTACCTTAGCATGCATCCCTTTCATTCATCTTTAACTTCCGTTTCCTTCTTCCGTCTCCTTCCCACATACATATATCTACATTTACTTCCCAATATCCGTCTATTTCAAAGCCCAACAATCCAAGTAATAAACTAGCTTGCACATAAAGGCGACATCCCATAACATGTGATGTCATGCCGCAGACCATTTTGGATGAATATACAGATTTAGTATACCTAGTGCTTTTGGATATACCTAATACCTATAGGTAGTCATTCGGATCATATTGTTACATTATACAGGGTGTAACAGAAAGGGAGTATAAAGCCAAAACACAGCGATATTCTCCATGAAACTGAACAACTTTCCCCAAGGAACATGAGTCGTAACTGTCTGTTGTATACCCCCTGTCTGTTACACCCTGTATTGAGTTGAAATGTATGTAGTTATGTTAAGTCCCGTTGGTAGAATAGTTGTGTTTTGTGTAATTAAGTTAGTAGGTAATTAATTGTACGCATTTAACGTCTTATGTGAAAAGTCTTATATCGTCTTATATGAAAGCTAGTGTCATACTCCCTGGCACAAAAATGAGGTTTTTTCTAATAACTTATGATAGTACAAAATAGCCTGGATTTTGTTCTAGTATGTATCACTGATTTCAGAATTTGTACAAATACAAATATTCTTTATTGCACACAAAGATATAAGATACAGACACAAACAAGAATATAAGAAGGAACAGGCGGCCTTATTGCTAGGTAGCAATTCTTCCAGGCAACCGTATTTGTACCTACTAGATCAAGGAGATACAAATGTCGTGCCATCGCCAAAAAATGTGTTATTTTGAGGATTTTTAGATGCAAAATAGCCTGGATTTTGTCGCCAGCCAAAACCCGGACCGATACCGGACAAATGGGAACCATGCATAACAAACATCCTTACATCCATCGACAAAACGACCGACTGAGTGAGACTGAGTGAGCCGTAAATTCGTGGCGAACTGAAAGAGTTAGCTGCAAACTCAAATCAATGAAATCACCGGTTTTGGTGGGAGTCGGCCGCTGTCTGAGATAGTTAGCGCGCGTAACGCTGCAAACTGCGTACAGTGAGCGAAAACTAGCTGACTGTGAACACTCCATTTCAAATATAAATAGAAGGGCGTACTAAATCGATACGCCGCAAACTAGTCAGCCGCTAACAGTTTGCCTACTGGGGCCACGGCCTAACATTTATAATTTTAGTATAAATATTGGAAGCTGATCAAATTGCTTTCACAAGATTCCATTACATTGTTAATTCTAATCAATCCCTTCACATCGAACAGAAAACAAGCATATAAAACAGCAGTTACAAACAAAGTCAATGCAGGCAGTTTGCGATAATGTCAATACGATAGGTACCTAACTTGCATAAGAACACTAGACTGCTCTTGGAACTTCAGTACTTAGTACGACTTAAGTGTTAAGTTCTAGCGACTAAGTGCCCAGATTGAGGTTGATGTCGTATTTGCTAGTGTATGTTCAATTTTAGTGTTGTATGTTTCGTGTTATATAGGGAGGTACAAAAAGTGAAGCTAGAGATAGACTGGTCCCATGTCTATAATTTTCGCAATGCATTATGACGTGGCTCCATAGAAATATTATCCCACCAAAAACATAAATGTGAAAAATGGTGGCCAATTCAATATGAAAATTATGTTGAGGGCTTTGCCGTAAAAAGTATGGAGATCTAAATGAGTGCCAATTCATAGGTATGCAAAACAGAAATATGTATTTTTATAGGAAAAAAATAATGCCTATTATGAACAAGTATTAATAAACTCTATTTCTTTGCTTTGTTGGATAACTTAAAACAATTGCTGTTATTAAAAAAAATATAAGATCTTAAAGGAGATTAGTTTTATTTGGCCAGTTTTCATCAGAATTAAAATATTGAATAAGTTTATAAATAAAATGACTGATTTAATAATATGTATTATGAACATCTACGTAAGGACGCTAATGCTACATTTTAATAATTGCTCTAAAATACAATAAAACATGTGTTTTTAGCCTGTTTGACCCTACTGGTACCTACTAGGTAAAGCGGTAGGTAACCTGGTGGTGTCTTATGAGTTTCGAGTTATTTAAGGAGGGAAACTACAGAGAGGCTGACCACCGTACGCAACCTACGGAATGTATTTTGACATCTGCTTCATAGAAATATAATAGGACGCTATTGTTCGATTTTATTTCTCTAAAATAAAATAAAATCTTCGTATTCTTGTTTTTTAGCTTATTTAACCCCACTGCTGGGTAAAGAAAACTAGATAGACGGAAAATTCTGGTCAGCTTATCACGTATTCAGAAAACCTGACTCCCTACTAACAGTTATACAAGCGTTTCCGCGTTTCCGTTTTCTAAACGGATCGGCTACATCAGACACATGAGAGCAAACGAACGACAGGAGAGTTCGGCGTAAGCGGTCGCAGTGACAGAAATCGGTCGGATTCATTCATTCATTCAATACAAGCACATTATACTTTAGATGTTGCAATGTGCTGAACTATGCTGGAACTACTCGCAGACACTTTTGTCACGAGTCTATCTATCTAATACATAAAATATTACATATGTTTCTCCGAAAAATCTTAACACCGTAGTTTCCTTTTAGAACCTCAACAAAGTGAAGAGTTTGCACACAAAAGATTAACTTGACACCTCAAAGTACATGTGCTCTGACAAAAAGTGCCCCAAGTTAACTTTTAGCACTCAAAACTACAGCTTCTATCTTAGACCAGTATAGAAAAGTTTACAGTAAGAACACAGGTGCTAGGTTTTGTTCGGCACGTCTTTGCTGATGTCAATGGCTGAAATATACAATTTGCACAATAAAAAGGAATAGCTTGTGTCAAGAAAGCACGTATTCCTTTAGCTCTACAGTCTTATTATTTCTGTTTAAAATCACTGTAAAAACAACTCTTTATCTTTATCTCTATCAGCCCATATATGTCCCCACCGAGGGACACGAGCCTACTCTCATACAGAGAGTGATTAGGCCGTAATCCACCACGCTGGCCAAGTGCGGGCTGGCGGATTTCACATACACCTTCGAATTTCTTCTCTGGTGTATGCAGGTTTCCTCACGATGTTTTCCTTCACCGTTAGCAAATGGTAATCGAATAAATTGATCCGTACATGAAAAATAAACTCAGAGGTACGGTACGTGCCCGCGCCAGGATTCGAACTCGCGCCCTCAGAATTCGAGGCAAGCGTTCTACCAACTGGATTACCTACCACCCCTACTAAAAAACAACTCTACAGAAGTAATTATGACAGGTAATAATTACCGCTGCATTAACAAACATGCATAAGACGACATGCACTGCTGATGAATGTGTATGAAGCGAAAGAAGTGTGTTTGGATCGTAGCAAGAGGATTGAAGTGGTCTCTGCCTACCCCGATAGGAAAGAGGAGCAATATAAGTGCATTACGATATTGTAAAGTCATTATAATAGAGATTTAAACTAGTAGAACAGTAAACAAACAGGAGTAAACACTTTAAGGTCTATTTACGCAGATCCGGGCCGTGCCCGGGACGTGTCCAGGCCGTGGCCCGTCAGGAGGGAAAACAACACGTCGTCACGTCCGGGATGTGTCAAGGAAAAAATATCTTTCCATACATTTTCTATGGATTCGTTCACACACGTTGTCATGACGACGTATAGTTTCCCGTCCTGTCGGGCCACGGCTCTCAATCTGTGTAGACCTTTCAAGTAAGAAAAGAACAAGAGACACTACTAAAAAGCCTTCGTTTCCAAACGCTATCACAATTTAAATCCTTTCAAACTATTATCACAAGAAAACGCTCGTTTTACATTCGGGAATTCTCCGAGTAGACACGAGTATCTACGAACGACATCACGCTGTGCGATGCAAATTCATCTCGAATTTTAATGAGACTTCATTGTTCTACGCTCTTCAGTTTGTTTAGGACGCGACCAGCTTTTTAGATGGGATAGAGTTATTGTAGATGACTGGCCAGTTGCCATGCTATGGGTTTGATTCCCACTAGAGACAAATTACTGTGATATACAGATGTTTGTCTTAAGTTAAAAATGCGTGGCAAATGCGCGCCGTGTGCATAGGTTGCGCGTTCGAAAAGCGAAAAACGCTCCGCAAACGCGCGTACGTCTACAATGTCTCTAATGGTAAGCTTTACTTCACTTGACATTGGCAGAATCCATAATGAAAGTTGTTATTAAAAAAAAACTAATTGTAGATAGGACCAAGATAAATGCTTGCCTTTAAACTTTAAACTTTAGTACGGAGTGGTATGGACTATTTTAGGGCATCTTTTTGATAGAAGATTCGACTACCAAACAGGTTTGACATTTAATATAAATCCGTCGATTGATCGTCTAAGTGGGCGTTTGAATTTCGAACGTCAAACGTTTGGGAAGCAATTCAATCGTGGTTCATTTGTTTGCGGACTTTACGCGAGACTTGCTAAAGAAAGGTCAAGTCAAGAGTACCCTAAGCCGACGTGCATGTATGAAGTGACTGATGAATGTGGATAAGCGAAAGAAGTGTGTTTGGATCATAGCAGGTGGAGGGAAGTGGTTTTTGTCTATCCCAATGGGAGAGAGGCGTGACGGATAGGTATATACGTTTTACGGGTGATCTAAAATCTAACATTAAACAATCATCTTTCCTACATTCGTTAAAAAATAAATAATACTTAGTACCTAAACTAACTTCACTTAAACAAAACAATTTTCAAGTAAATACACACTTATTTAACAAGCAAACGTTGGCAAAGTTTGCCCAATTTCAATTTTACTTTTTCAACAACAAAACAGGTACCTAAGCTTTTGTAATGGCATACTTACCTACATTTTGACCTCGAAAAGTTTCAGCGCTTGTCGAATTTTAATGTGGGAAGAATATTTCAGATTTCAGTAAGTAGGCATTATTTGTAGGAAGTTTTACTGAAACCATTTAAGTAAATAAGTATTCTGAATTTGAATGATTTGTCTATCCATAAAGTTCGGCGGGCTTTTGTCTTATATTTCCGTACTAGAGGCTGCCCGCGACTTCGCACACATTTTTCACCATACCTTGAAAAACTTACACAACATGTTTAAATAATATAGCCTATATGCCATTCAAATACGCAAGCTATATTTTATAAAGTTTCATTAAAATCTGTTCAGTGGTTCTTGCGTGAAAGAATTACAAACATCCTTAAGGCATCCTTACATCCATGTATCCATCGGCACAAACATTGATATTTTATACTCGTAATACTAATAGGAAGTACAACGTTAAAGGATTTTATTTGGAGCAGAACACCGCAGTGACAGATCTTTAAAGAATAAATAAATAAATATTGAGGGACATTTCACACACGGTCACTGGTATGAGGGTATCACTCGAAATTCCACGGTATGAGGCAGACTCACTACCGACTACGCTAACTGTCCTGTCGCATCGAAAAAACATTACCCTTCCTTTCGGCTTTGCCGTAGTCGGGTAACAAAGAAAATAAAATGACAATCAAAGAAACAAAAGAAGGCGCTGAATTCAATGCTTGCTTTTCGAACCCTAATCTGAACTCAGAATAAAGACAAATACAATACCGACACAGCACTAAAGTATAAACTAACAAAGTTATTCCCGTCTCTATTGTGCTCTAAAAGATTTTCTGTAACTGAATGAAACTTCGCAATTAAAAGTTAAGACTCGCCTTTGAGGCCAGTCTGAATTTGCTAGTGTATAATGCAATCAGAGGATTTAAGTTCAGGAAATGTGATAAATTGAATTTTCGTATTATTTTCCGTATTGTATAAATATAATATCTTTTTATAATTTAAAGGAAATGCTCCTGTCGAGTCTTTGGCGTTTCGATCTGTTGAAATAGATTGGAAAAGTATACCTACGTAAGTTCTAAGTTGAAATAAAGTGCGTTTGGCTTTTTTAAAATAAAGGTATCTATATTATTTCACCTAGGTACTTAAATCATTAATCATATCAAATTATTGCCAACCATATGATACAAAGTATTCTGTGATCATGGTACATTGAACATTAAAATTAAAAAGTACTTAATTGGTAGGTAGGTACCTACCTACAAATTAAGTACGTTTCACGAAAAGTATCTTTATTATTATATAAGGACTTTAAATTAGTGAACGATAGAAAAGAATACGCATGTACTCGTGATAACAAACAACTTTTACTATGGGACCAAGGTCGAAATCATTCAAAAAAATTTGAACTCGCCATACAAAATGCACCAGCTGATAGTATGGGGGACCAATTTCTTTTTTATTATTTCGAACTTGGCTCCACAGTAAAAGTTGTTTGTTATCACGAGTACATGCATATTCTTTTCTATCGTTCACTAATTTAAAGTCACCAAATATACAAGCATCACAAAGTTTCATAAACATAATCTATGATTTCAATTTCTTGAATATTTTGTCACCAAGAACGTGACCTGTTTATATTATTTTTAAAACCCTAACTAAATGAAAGAAACACAAAATATGATAAAGTCCGTTTATACCAAGACACCTGGGTAATGTAAAGAAAACAACGGCATTTTGAGGCCACGTTTACAGCGGGAATATGGGAATATTAACATAATTACTTAAGGCTAAAACACACCTGATGCGTATGCGTTGCGAAACGTAGACGTAGACGCATACAATTCAGAGGTACGCATACGCCTACGCATACGCATACAACTCAGAGGTTCGCATACGTCTACGCATACGCAACGCATACGCATCCGGTGTGTTTTGGCTTTTATAAGAAGTAAAGAAATAAGTACTTAAATAGTGATTGAACTAAAATCGTAACATGTCAATGAAAACCCACGTCATGCGCACAAGCTATGTCCATAACAGCGCGTTTTCGTTTACGTTTTCGTGTTCGGATTGCGATTCAATTTAAAGTTCTTTTTACGTCAAGCGCTGTGCCCTACTCTTTGACACATTTTGATGAGGCGTTATTGTATGCGCTATGGTTTTTCGGACATGCTTCAAATGAAAACGCAAGATGAACGTGGAAGCGTACTGGTAGGGACATAGCTTAGTGACGAATATATTCTTGCATCTTGTAGAAACAATAAAAGTGTTCACAAAGCGGCTGATCCACCAATTGGTTTTCCAAAAATGGGAAACGGCATCCGGCATCGCGGCAAACTTAGGCTAAGATGAGTCAAGCTCGACTTATTTAGCGAAGAATGATAAATCCTGGCGCACAGCAGGCAAAGAGGGAGGCCTCTGCACAGCAGTAGGACATGACAGAGAGTGTCTGTATCTGTGAAAGAAAAACGGAGTCTATTTTTAAGTCTCTTTCCGCGAATTTAGCACCCGTATCGAAGTACCTCAAACAAAACAACAGCCCGATTGTGCTGCCTGCACAATGTAAGTAGGTACTCTGTTCACAACAACGGAATACAGAACAAAAGTTGCGATAAAACAGAATTTAAACAACTAAATACTTACTAAGTTATTTTGACGTTTTTTGCTCTTTCCTGTTTGCTTTGGAATGTTGAGTTGAGACAAAATTAAAAAGAAAAGAAAACTCTATGAAATTGTGGTTTGTCGTTGCTGGTTCTCGTTTAAAACCACTGCGAAAACCACTCAACTGAAAACAAAATACCTTCCAACTACTTTCCTTGGAAAAAACTCGACTAAAGTGTTTTTTTTATATTTTTAAGTAATAAGATTTTTAAAGGGTGTGCTTTAAAAATCTGCTGTTAGGTACATACATACGTATCCGTCACGCCTCTCTCCCATTGGGGTAGGCAAAGACCACTTCCTTCCACTTGCTACGATCCAAACACACCTCTTTCGCTTCATCCACACTCATCAGTCCCTCATACATGCCCGTCAGTTTAGGGTACTCTTGATTTGTCCTTTCTTGAGTAAGTCCCCGATTTGATCGAGGTACGTTCTTAGGTACCTACTTAAAACTAAAGAAAATCGCTTAAGTAGTAGGTTACTATTTCCGAAATTGTATCATTATGTAAATACTCAAGTAAGAACTTTATTAAAAATACCTTACAAACAGCGCCAACTATCAAAAACAAAAGCGAAAAAGGAAGCAATTAAAATAAAAATGTGGATCACGAGATCACGACAACCAAGCCTCAAATTTGTGTGTAAAAATATCATAATAGCAGTGATATGAGAACGATGAGTATGCAGGGCAGGGTGGGGTCTGAATCACGACACGACACGACAATTAAAATGCTAATTAAATAACAACCAGGGTGTGTCGCGGCCTAGAAACCACATGTGTGCTTACCCTAACCGTAAAAGTGTTATGAGATGACATTTGCGTCGCTTTAGAGTGTGTAAGTGCCTAATTTGCAAGAATAAAGAGAGTGAGGAATGCGGATTTAGAGAGAGGTAGCAAGTGGATAGAAGTCTCTGCGTAATAATAACCACAGATAATAATCAAAATAATAATCAAGCGTCCAAGTCTGCTAATTTCTCATCTTCATCATGTCGTCCACACCGTGTCCGGCGACGGCGACTCCAGAAAGGTTTACATTTACGATTTTTGTTGAAGAAATAGCCTTAGTTGTGGGTCGGCAGAGTGTCAATGGCATTTTTGACACATTTGGTATTCTGCTATACAGTGGCTTTTTAAAACTGATTTCGTCCAAATGTATCAAAAAATGCACTTGACACTCTACCGTAACACAATGAGAATATTGTAAAAATTAGCAGACTTGGGCCGTTGGGCCCCAGAGAGTATTGACAAGAGTAGAGAGCTAACAAGGTGCGAACCTAATTAACATTTTTGCAACTTTGGATAGGTAGGTACTGACCAAATAATTTAAATAGATACCAAAATACCTTAAAGTTTCCTAATCCATCTTTAAAACTCGAAATTCTAGGCACAAACAATATTTGCAGCGAATTCAATTTCCAAAAGGGCACTGTTTACGTTTTAAAGTCCAAAGAGTTTAAATCCAATAAATTCTCCTTGGATCATAATTGCCAATAAGCAACATCGAAAAAGAACAAGGAAAAACTGTATTAAAGCTCTACTGAAACAAAAAACTTTTAATAAACAGCTTCCTCTCTAGTTTATTCCCCGACATTCAGTTATTCGGAAAAATATATCGTATTTTAAGTGGGCTTGGACAGGCTATAATCTGCAGTGAAATTACTGGCTCTCCTTGTCTCTGGGTGCATGTTTATTATCCTCATTAGTCGGTGATTTGTCGGCTACCTGCACAAATTATTTACCCAGTTGAGAGAGTTCTTGGTAACGCCACTTCTGGGGAGCAAGTATAGGTATATTCGATGAAACGCTCTGCCTCTGAAGCCTTATTTATAAACTTATAAACAAGAAGCAGGCATTACACCGGCTGCGTTGGAGAGATATTGGAGAGGCCTATGCTCAGCTGTGAGCAGTTATAGGCTGAGAAGAAGACAGAGAGAAGAGGAGAGAATTTTGCGAACATCTTAATCAATGTCAATGATTACGCACAAATGAAATTGGACTTCACTAGTAGATAGGTTAGTACTATTTTAACTCACGGAAAACTTCTTGTTTCTATTTATAGTATAAATAGTAACACACTAACTTTTCCTCACTACATAATGCTCAAGAAGTTTTCCCTGACTTAAACCTTAACCCCCTTATTACAAAACAAGGTTTAAAGATAGTCCGACGTTAGTTCGTTTCTTTTGACGTTTCGGCTATGGACAAAACGTCAAACTAAACGAACTAACGTCGGACTATCTTTAAACCTGGTTTAGTAATAAGGGGGTAAATGTCTAAGATACTTAGGTATTGATGTAGGACTAAACCAACATAAATAGAGTACCTATGAGGTGTGAATTGTGAAGCAGAAAACCAACACAACTAGTGTAGATACTGTGGATCTGTCTGCAAAGGCGGAGTGTTGATTTGTCGCCGAGTGCGCGCTGTAATTAGATCCAGGTAATTAGTTACCCGGGTATTTTTCACCCGGCGACAGAAATGGCGGCATTATCAAGAATCCGGATGAAATTTAATTGAATTTCACTAATTGGTGACTACTTTCTACTGCCTAATTGGTTTTGTAATCTCATTCGTTATTAATCTTACAAATTGGTTTTTCATTTTGGTTGTAAGTCGGGATAAATTAAAACTTTGAGTTATGGTTGGGTAATAGAAAGAAGTATTCAATTTTTACCCGACTAAGGTGGAACCAAAAGGAAGGGTAGTAAGTAAGTAATTAAGTAAGTAAATATTTATATATATACTGAAAATCAGCGTCATGTCTCTGGGCAACCATTGACATGACAATATGCTGAGTGGAGACCATTTTCCAGTCCATAACTATCTTCTTTCTCATTCTTGTCTGTCTGGTTTATTTTATGTTCTAAGTTTTAAAAGTTAAGTTTCATTTTATTTTGTGTTTAATTTTGTTATTTTGTGTTTTAATTTTGTTTTGTTCTTGTATATTTTATTGGACTGGAAATAAATATTTACTTACTTACTTACTTTACTTAATAGTGATTTTGACAGTCTCTGTAGTGTACCTATTAACAGGCATACGACCACGGCTATCATCACATTAGTACTACATTTATGGGTTAGGTAAGAGGATAAGAATTATTCTTGATTCTAAATTTTAAGATCGCAGATTTTTCGTGGGCGGGTTTTTAGTTTTTAAAACTTCATTTTAAGTTGTTTGTAGTATATTTACGTATAGATATATTCGGTTAAATCCGGTTAATATAAAAAGTAGGAGTTGAATTAATATAGAGGTAATTTGTCATCATTCAGATTTAGTGCCCATTTCACACCTACCGATAAAAATTAACTGACAGATAAACCTATGCCTGTTTCATAAAAAATGACGTTTTAGACAGAGACAGGTATAAAATATCTGTCCGAAAAAAATTATCTGTAGATATAAGGTTTTGCCTTTATAACAAGCACATTTACGAAGCCAATGTGCTCTTGCAGAATATAATATTATATTTAAATAAATAGCTTCAATATGTCGCAGAATACCTACCTACTTAAATAGAGCTTCAATATCTTTGAGTATAGAACTATATGCATCATCATCATTTATTTAAGAGCCAGGCTCTTGTCGGTGGAGTAAACGCCATCTTTGCCTTTCCTCTGCCAGTAATTTCACTTCCTGATACGACACGACGCCAATCCTCTCTTTCACTTGAGTGAAGTAAGTACGTCTTGGTCTAGAACTATATGCAGGTGCCACATTTTTTTTCATTTACAAATGAGTTTATGACAGCGTGCCGGTGGGCGCAAGTTTTTCATAGTTTTCTATGATTTCAGATCTTAGATGACCTGTCAAACGATAAGAAATTCCATACAAAAAGGTAGCCATCTTGCGCCAGACCAGGCACGCAAATCCAGACGGTATGGCACCTCCTTATATATTCTATACTCAAAGTTCTTTATAGAGTTATGCACTAAATAAAGAACTCTCATGTGACACAAGGCAAATTGTTGAAAAACACTCGGAAGTAAACAATGTTTTCAGTTGAAATACGACCCGTGACGTGTTTGGAAACTATTTTATTGTATACCCGGTATAAACAGATATTCATCCGGGATTTGGATTGAAGGTTGGTGCACACCGTATGAAGGGTTAAAATCTTTTTCACAAATTCTTTTACCTGTTCCTAGCGCCCCTGAAAATCATCATCATGACAATGGCTGCGTGAAGTCTTTTTCCCAGTTTTAGTTTTTCTTTTCTTTTATTTCCTACAATTAGTGTGTAAATAAATGCCGAAGTAGTAAATTTACTTTACTTTTGTGAAAAGTTGTTTGATTTCAAAGGAGCAAAGGAGGCAATTAAATAAGTAGGTATACCTATCTTTAATTCAATGATCACAATAATTCTTGAATTGTTCTTGTCTAAATATACAATAGGTACCTACTGTTTAACGAATATCGAATAACAATGGTGTTGCTTATAAAACTAAGCACTTTATCCCAAGAAACTAGGGTCGAAACCAGTAGATACCTAAGTACCTAGGTAGATACCTTCTCGTATTTTGCTTCTCGACATTAATATAGACAGACATTAAAAGACCTACGTCTTTAAAGTGATTTTATACGAGAATATGAAATGAACACCACCGCTAAATATTTCAGGAATCAAAGAGTAAAAGTGGAACTTTTCAAAACTGGGCCATTGAATCGCAGATTTATTGTTTGGATGCGACATTTTTTTGTGATATCGTACCTACTAGGTTGGATAGGAAAGAAGTTGTATTTCACGTCTAGCTGTAGTTATAACATTTGCGTAGAAAGAAATGCCTTATTTAAGCTCTAAATTTTTAATTCCTGCATACTGGCCGATATACCTACCTATCCCAATACTCATACATACCACGTAACGTACATACATACTTCAAATAACCGTAGGTACTTCCATACTTAAACCTTGCTAAGGAATTTGTAAGAGTGCTGCTCATAGAGGGTTGTTGACGCTTTTTTTAGTTTTCAATGAGCTTCCATAACGTAGTAGATTACACCATCAACTTAATTTCAAAACTCAAACTTCATTTTGTTTTGATAAGCGTCATCTATCGAGATTTAAAAGAACTATCTAATAAATAACGGTGTGACAAGGAAAAAAATATTATTGTTCCAAAAATAAATTTCTACCATTCCTACCAAATAGGATAAATTATTTTTTTTACATTTTAGATAACTATTTAATATTAATACGTGTGAATAATAAAAATTAAATTAATCCAATTAACCAATCAAAATCTTTAATAACTGGCACATCATTTAGTAGCAATAGGCATCTTTATTTTTTCTGAAGGCCTAAACTAGGTAAAGTATATGAGTGAAAAGGAATTTACTTTTTGTTTTTAAATTAAGAAGCTTGTGAATAAATAAAGTCAAAATATTTAATTTTATAAAAGGCGCTTACGCAAATAATGTACCTACAGTGACAATAAATACAATTCCCCTTCTGTTCATTATTACTTGTAGTAATTAAGTTCAAATGAAATAATTTGCTGCATCCTTTGTTTGCAGTACAGTCCCTGATTTAAATCAATCAGTTTGCATTTGTGCATCAAACAGCATCCTCCTTTTACTTCTTGTTTTTTTCCACAGTTTTTTTCTGTAAGTCTCAAAGTCAAAGGTAGTTTTTTTTAAATTTTTAACCTCAGCTCATTAGTAATAGTTGAAAATAATTTGTTGGCAACACAGTTAAAGTGAGCCATCGCCCCGATCGCCCTGTTAACGGTGTCATGGCGGTTTGACTTGTTAAAGGTTTTTTTGCAATAACTTGATAGTTAATGTGCTTTTTCGCTATTTGATCTTCAATTTCGTGAGTTCAAAACACGTGACACAAAATAGTTAATAATGCGCGAATACAAAATAGTGGTATTAGGTAGCGGGGGCGTGGGAAAGTCTGCCCTGACTGTGCAATTCGTACAAGGCATCTTTGTTGAGAAATATGACCCGACAATCGAGGACAGCTACCGGAAACAGGTGGAAGTTGACGGGCAGCAATGCATGCTGGAGATCCTGGACACAGCGGGCACGGAACAGTTCACGGCGATGCGGGATTTGTACATGAAAAACGGTCAAGGGTTTGTGCTAGTGTACTCTATAACAGCACAGTCAACGTTCAATGACCTGCAGGATCTTCGCGAGCAGATCCTACGGGTGAAGGACAAGGATGACGTGCCCATGGTGCTAGTGGGCAACAAGTGCGACCTGGAGGCCGAGCGCGTAGTTGGTAAGGAGCAAGGTGGCAACCTCGCGCGCCACTTCAACTGCGCTTTCATGGAAACCTCCGCCAAGGCCAAAATCAACGTAAACGACGTGTTCTACGACCTAGTGCGACAAATCAACAAGAAGTCTCCCAAGGACCCCAAGCCGCCCAAAAAAAATAGACCATGTGTTCTTCTGTAAGAGTGTCTCGGGAGCCTCCGACGTATCTAGGTATAAAATATTTAATGATTTGAAAGACTTCTCGTACCCGGATTTGGCTCTTGACGGTTCCCAAAATTAAGTAGGTCGGTGGAGCGGCAGTGCTCGGCCAAACCTGTAGCATTTCAAGAATGTGCATTTGTTGAGCTGTACCGTGATCCAGTGATATATGTGGAGGGGAATGCACAATGTAGGGGACCACAGCACTCCTCTACTTGTTCTACATTTACTTTTTGATCTATTAATTATCATTTAGATAACGCTGTGGACTCCCCCATGTTGTACATTGCTCTCAATTCTGATTGAATTTTGTGGTGGCTGCAGAAGTTAAATATGTATTTGATTCCATTATGAAATACTTGATATGGGTCCATTGTTTGGAGGCCATGGGAAGTTTATTCCTTAACGATTAAACAACCAATTTATTATTATAATATTCATTGTAAGAGTAACTTGCAATATTAATTTAGTAGATATTTAATATGATACACTTTTCATGGACTCCCCAAAGTAATTCTATAGCATTTTTTCTGGTTCTTATAGGGTTAGACAGAAGGTGAGTTTTTGGTGAGGGTTACACACAAATTTAGGGGCTAATTCACACAAATTCAAATTATTATTAATTATTAATAAGACACTAGTTTCCTAAATTGATCCCATCCTTGCTGATCTTCTGTCTGTCCTGTGCCTTATTATGATTACTCAGATGTACACATACTTACGTTATTTTGTGTAATTTTCATATTAATACTTAACAATGCTAAGTGCAGACAGTCTTTTGTCAATTACAATGAACAGGAAAACAAGAGCAGCGACGTTTTGCCACGAAATTATCTCTCAAGGACATTGAATGTGACTAAAGTGCTCTGTATAATAAACATTTCTCTTTAAATTGGATATTTTGTAGTTAATACCTGTAGTACCTTATTAGGTAGGAAATTGAGCTAAGTAATTAGCAATTATTGTCAGCAATAAAGTTAATATTGTTATGTATGGTGTACTGTACCAATCTTGATAACTGTCTGGACGTAGCATAGGGATTTTTTTTGTAATTTCATTGTAAAGGTACTGATGAAACTGAGAGCCCCAAACTTCTAACGGCTTAGATGCAGGGTTCGGTAAATTATCTAAATTATCAATCTTTGATAATTACCATTGTAATTGTATAAAATAAACAATACTTGTGTCGTTCTCTACTCCGTGTACAAAGGTGAATTGACATGGATAATTTACAGTGATAATTAACAAAGTGATCTAGATAATTGCCCTGTTACGTGAGACTATCGCAGAATCCTGGAAGTGCCAGCCGGCCTCACCCAGTCTAATGTATAATAATTAAGGATACATAAATTTTTTCAGATATATTATCTTGTTATATAATTCAAATGTATCAAAGGAAAGTTGAGTAATGTGACACAGTTAGGACTCAGTAACTTTTGAAGAATTAGGGATCCTTAGGTGATTGCACCCGCCGATGTAGTCAGTAGACCCCCGGCCTTAGTCCGGGTTCTGCTCGTGACAGACTATAACCCCCTTAACCTATGAAATTGAAAACTCTAAAAAAAATTATCGTTATTGTAAAGAGTAAAGTTTTATGATTACTGGCTCATTTAATGTAAATTACCAACATTTATGTTTTGCTGCTACAAACTGTTAAACATAATTATATAGGTGTTCATATATTGTTACGGGATTAGATATTTCCTTAAATTTTCTTTCTGTTTAATATAAGATTAACTGCACAAGGATATTGGTAATGACTTTGATCTGAGTTGAATTATATTTTTATATATATCGTGCAAATTAAGAACTTGTATATTTTTATCTTTTTTCAATCAATAATCGACGTGTACAATAACTAATTTCTTTTTTTTGCAAATTTATCAATAAAACCAATTTTAAATATTAATGTTTTGGGGTGTTTTTTTCGTGATTTCTTAACTTGAAAACTGTACATACAAGCAAGTATGCACTTAACTCTCTCCATCTTTAAGTTTAACAACAAGAATCTTTACCATTGAATCTAGATGCTCTTGAAATACTTTTGAAGTTCCTTTTTTAGACAACTTGAGTGCTTTTATCATAAGTTTTAAAACATGACTCATAAGATTTGTATTACTCAAACATTCAGCTACCTTTAAATCTATCTTATGGCTTGCGATTCTACTAATATTATAAATGTCTATGTTTGTTCCGATGGATGGATTTCTGTGTCTCTTTCACGCAAAAACTACTGTATAGATTTTGATGAAATTTGACAATATTGTAGCTTGCACATCAGAACAGCAGATAGGCTATATTATTTTGAGATATCATAATTGGTTTCCAAGATATGACGATAAATGCATACGAAGTCGCGGGCAGCTTCTAGTACCATTATAAAGTTTTAAGTCGACGTCTACATACCTCAAACGTCATTTGATCGGGTGTGGTGTACGCACGCATTATCTCGATGACTCACATCCAGCCCGCCCCTCAATCAGCGACAAACGGCCGGAATTTTAATGGAATTTAATTAAATCAAACACCGTACCATCTACTACTATTTATTGACTTGACAAAGTGTAAAGGTTTCATAAAATGTGTCTTAATTGTTACAAATTGGTAGTTAGGTACTAAGTAAGGTATTATTCACCAAACAAAACAATGTTATAGCTATTAGTAAGAAGCAAGGAGATACCTACATCTTTTTCACACCTCTCTTACATCATTGAAGAAAGAAAGAGCTAGAAAGAATCTTATACTTATGACTTATCCATTAGGTATGTAATGTAACAGCTGTTTTCTTTTATCGTTACCTATACAATAGAAAGAGTTGGGCTACGTAAAACTTGGAATTACTGTAATTTTGTATTTGTGAAACTGACACCTTCCTGATGTGTTTACATAATTCGTTTCACAAAACAAACAAGAATGAAAATGGCAATAATTTACGCCGTTAATTAAAGTGAATAACACCTTATTAGTACCTACACAAATTAAGTATAATATTATAAACAATATGGCAGTGAGAAGTGTCGGGCGTATGTCGATACTCTAGTTACACAAGAATTGACACAGTCCATTGGAAATGAACACAATATGCCTAACTTAACGTGTAACAATGACCCTGATAACTAATCTAGATCGCAAACTATAGAATTACAATATCTCGTTAGGAAAAGGGATTTTACTTTGAAAATATTTGCTTTAGAAAGAGCCTAGGTATTCTTTTGAGGGCTAACCACACATTTCAGCCGGGCCGCCTGTTGCTTCTTTTATTCTTGTTTGTGTCTGTACCTTATCTTTTTGTGCAATAAAGAATATTTGTATTGTATTGTATTTCCAGGAACACGTCCCTGACGGAACGCGACAAAAATCGGTTACGTATAAATTCTATGAACTTTTTCGCACAGCTCTGTGTCAGTCGTCTATACTGGAACGGACGACATTGAACACGGCTAGCTCTAGCCCGAAAATGTGTGGATAGCCCTTTAAAAGTTGCATCTATGAGAAGATACTAAGATATTTTAACCTGTATCATTGTCTTCATAATAATGAACCAGGTAGTTAACGTAGTTTCTAAGCTGTCTTTTTCGTCTTAGAGTTGATGTTTTAATTCAAATTTAAAGAGAACCCACATTTGGCCAGCGAAGTAGATTAGTTACGGCCTAATCACTCTTACTCTCGTGCCTATGAGAGTTGGTTCGTGCTCCTGTAGTAGGGACGTTAAAATGACTGATGAGGATTTCTTTACTTTTAGATAGTTTCTTCAACCAAACTCCATATTTAAGACAAGTTGTTGTTGTTATCAGCCCATATATGTCCCCACCGAGGGGCACGAGCCTACTCTCATACAGAGAGTGATTAGGCCGTAATCCACCACGCTGGCCAAGTGCGGGTTGGCGGATTTCACATCACCTTCGAATTTCCTCTCTGGTGTATGCAGGTTTCCTCACGATGTTTTCCTTTACCGTTAGCAAGTGGTAATCGAATAAATTGATCCGTACAAGTAAGAACATCTTATCAGTAGCTATGTAGTAATTTCTAAAGCATCAATTAAAGTCAAATCCCTTTCAACAAGAACCACATAGTTAGTTTATGCACCCAGAGATGTGAAACAAGGTCTCCACAGTAGATCGTGCTCACTCGGGCGCATTACTTACAAACAAACTCTTATTAGAACAACATTAGAATCCAATTTAATATAACAGCTGGGAGTGGGAGTGTGGCATCTACATACAATAGGCATGATGACTAAAAAAAAGTTTTAGTCCATCACATAGATTATTTTAAAATATTGGATAGGTACGTATTTTTTCTTTTTCCTCTTAAACTAAAAATGACAAAGATACACTGGGTTAAAGTTCCTCGTGACATCACGTTCGAGTACGATTTTTACTCAAAAGTGACGTCAAAACCCGCCACTCCGTAACTTTGTTCCTGAATATTTTTGTATTTATACCTATATGTATTTGATCAGGTAAAAAATGTGTTTCCAATAATTTTTAATAACCTAAAAGACGGATTAATTATAATGCCATTTTTTTAATGTAGTCATCATCCCAATTGAGCTCTAACTGAGCGGTGCGTTTCGATAACATTTTTGTTAACACTATTTTTATCGCGGACCCCACGCTGCGTTCTGCAATGGGGTCACACTCTCATATCCTCATATCCTACGTGCTATTTAGTTCAAATTTTGCTCGATTACATACTTGTTTTTTTCCATAAACTTCTTTGTGTTGTAAATATTTAAATTTACATAGATAACATCGTAAAATTACGAGTTAAAACCGCTTTAATAAAACGTACATTTCATACTACAATTTGATTTAGTAAAAGTTTAAATTTCATACTAAAAACTTATAAAACATTACTTTTCCATGCATCCGATTACGAAATACCACGTTAATATTCCATCAAAAAAATGTACTTATATTTAAGTAGATATGAAAGTGCAATAATATTTTATCGGGTCAATTTACTTTGTGATAAACGTTCGTGTAACAACTGTGATTGATAAGCTTTATCTATGCTAGTTTGTTGCTTTTTTATAAACTAGGTATTTAAATGTATCTTTTTGTTTTATGTGACATTTAGAATCGACTAATAAATACCTAGAACATTCCATTAATTGCCAACATGTTTAAAAAACAATAGTTTCATTAGAATTGTGTCTTATGGCCTATGTACGGAAGGAAGAGAATTGGAAGGAACTGTACTGGCCCTACTTTGCCAATGGGCATGACTAAAAATTTTTTTTAGTCCGTCACATAGATTATTTTAAAATATTTGACACGTAGGTATGTTTTCTTTTTTCTCTTAAACTAAAAATGACAAAGATACACTGGGTTAAAGTTGCTCGTGACGTCACTCCTCATTAGGATTTTTACGTAGGAGTGACGTCAATACCCCTCACTCCGTATCTTTGATGCTCTGTATCTTTGTATTTATTTGTGTATTTGATCTGGTAAAAAATGTGTTTCAAATATTTTTAATAGCCTAAAAAACGGATTAATCTTTTTTGAATTTTTGAATGTAGTCATCATCCCCATTGCCAAGGATTAGAAAACACGCTTTTACTGAGTTTATTTCATGATATGATAATACTTATTAATAATACTTAGGTATGTAGGTAATATGTGAAATACTCAAGTCCTTTACCAGATATAGGACACCACAATCCAGTAAGTACCTAGTGTCTTTGTCTTTCAAATAGTAGTAGGTAATATGACACATAGGCATCACAAAATATAAGGCAGTTACATAGACACCTAAAACTACATAGACAAGTATAAGTAATTCTACATAAATTCCCACAGAATTGAACATAGTTTTTTTATTATTCAAATATCAAAATAAAATCTCAAATTCGACTTTAAACTCAAACAATAAGGCGACTAGTGGTTTTAAAACTACAAAATTGTCCTTAATATTACAATGACTACTTCCTTAATGCTATTAAATAAGTACGTAATACATCGATAATAAATATATTATCAATAATATTTTGGACGGAACTTTTAAGTACCATTTAATTATTAAAAGACTAGGTTTAAGTTTTGACTTGGAAAAACTGACTAGAAAACAGCGAAAAAGCGACTTGAACATATATTAGGTATTACCTGTGCCTTTGACAATCCCTAGACTTTTGCCTTTTGACCCTAGGTTTGCTTGCGTCAGATCAATACAACCCAACAGAAATAATTTGTGCACCTGGTTTAGACGTCATGCATCTCGTACGTACCTACTCATTACATTGCTGAATAGGCGAAAACGGTGACGCGCATTCCAGTGAAGTGTCAGATATTTGTAACGGCTTGTAGGTACGAACATTGTCGATCTTTTAGGTACCTAACACGCACCTACGCCTACTTCCCTACTTCCCATAATATTCTGGAAACCCAAACAAGAATGATCTTGAAACCTCATTCGTAAGAGCACGAATACCGCTCGAGTATCAAACCCTCAAAACACATTTCGGACCTCCCACACAACAATACGAAACTGTCAACACAGGTGGCTTTCACATAACACAATGGAAAATTTGTAGAAATTACTTGACGACGACGTGAAGGGATTGTAATGTAAATAAGGGCCTTAGACATCTTGTGTTAATATTAACTTGTTGCGTAGCACTCATGTAGGCACCTAAACGGTTAATTAAAGAACTGTACAGCTATAACAGTTAACTTTACGTTGGTTAATGTTTGACGCGACGATCTGGATGCTTACTTGGCAAACTGGCCAGAAGTTGCCGGCGATAGGGAAGCATGGAAGAATAATAAATATTGGGGGACATTTTACACGGTCACCTGACCCCAAACTAGGCAAATCCTGTACTATGGGTATCAGGGACTGATAAATATATAACACCCAGACACGGATTTATGCTCATCAATCAAATGTTTGTTAACCGGCGGGGATCGAACCCGCGACCCGTGCGTATAAGGCAGACTCACTACCGACTACGCTAACTGGCCTGTCAAAAATGTGGAGGAAGCCTTTGCCGGGCAGTGAGACGCAATAGGCCATTAAAAATTGATTGTTGGTTAAAGCAAAGCAAAGACGTTCTTTCTGTTGCAGAAAAAAATATTAAACTAACGCTACATTAGCCACGCACATTCATTCTCAGAACATCGAAAGAGACGGCAAGAAAATCTATACGTAACTTTAAAAGCCCTTCCTACAATAAAACTTTCTAAACCCAACTAATAACGTAATTAAAAGAAAATCTCACAAGACTGACGAAACCGGTTTCCAATGAGTCATTGATTTAAAAAAAAAACTTCCGGTTACTTCCGTTGAGTTACGACCTGGCTCAATGAGTCAGCATCTAGGTTAATCGGTACATCTGTGATTCATTGGTGTTTTAAAAACTTTAGAATAAGCAATCCTATAAATATTTTAAATGTCAATGTTTGTGCCGATGGATGCACGGATGGATGGTTTGTTACTTCATCACGTAAAAACTACTGAATAGATTTTGATGAAACTTGGCAATATTGTAGCTTTAACATCAGAATTACACATAGGCTATAATACTTTACGATATCATGATTTTTTCCCAAGATAAGACGATAAATGCATACGAATTCGCGGGCAGCCTCTATTAAGCAATAATAGGTAAAATTTTGAAATACCTACGTTGAATATTTCTTAAATAAGTAAGATATGATTATGATTGGCTAGTTGGCATAGTTGGTAGCTTAGTAGTGAGTACTTGCCGTGCCGTATGTCGTGGTTTCGATTCCCATCATAGATAAACATTGCTGTGATGAAAAGAGATGTTTGTCTTATTTGTAAAACTTAATTTGAAAAGAGCAACCCTACAGAGTTTCTTGCTAGGTTCAACTCTGGGGAAAACTGCACTCTTGCGAATCTAGCATTAACCTTTAAAAATGACCCGTCCTAAGTGTTGTCAAAACCTACAGGATTAAATGATTTTTCATTTCATTTCAGTCTGGGTGTTTGTTTGTATGTAGGTATATTGTCATTGGCAAAATCCATAATGTACTTACATACGTAAGGCAACAGTCTATCTCTTATACAAATTAATGAAGCACTTCTTTCCAATATACAAATATATCAGAGAAATACTTCTCTAAATATTTAAACACTAATCGTAGCAATTGGAGGGAGAAGGGAATGAGGCGTGACAGATATGTATGTATGTTAATAATTGTATGTGTTATGGACCAACAAGATGGTCGGATGTAATTGCGAAGGTGGGCGGTGGCATACAGCGAGCTGTGCACACAGCATACGACCGCTCCACCTGGAAAAATGCCATATGTGGTCGCGATCCTCATCAGTGAGGGACCGAGGAAGAAGAAATAATTGTAGACTAGGTAGGTACTTAGGTAGATAGGTACAGACTAGGTACGTACTTCGATAAATACGAGATGATTTCATGCAATATCAGTATTATACGACACGAAAAAAAATATATACAGTCGCTACATAGGTACATAATACACGATGGACTTGCAATGTAGCACGTGGAAGGAAGTGGTCTCTGCCTATCCGGGTTCGGAAGAGGCGTAACAGATATGCACTGATAGGCGTTATACTCGTTTTACTCCTAGTTATATGAAAGGCTCATTATAATTTTAATAATCCACTAAACATCGTGCCATCTTATTCTGATTTTTAACAGAAATAGTGAAGCTATAGGAATGGAGCATTATGGACATTCTTCTGATGAGAACAATGACAAAATTATTTTCATCGTCATTATGCTCGAAAAACTTGTCATCTTGATAAGCGCACGCGCTTTTTTGAAAAATGATTTTAGATTTACACAGAATCGCCATACATTTTCGTGAAATAAATAAGTACAATACATTTCCATAGGATATTTAACTAAAAGTGATGATTCTAATTTCTGTGCATTTTAAGTAAGTAAGTTAGTAAATATTTATTTCCAGTCCAATAAAATATACAAGAACAAAACAAAATTAAAACACAAAATAACAAAATTAAACGTTAAACAAAATTAAACACAAAATAAAATGAAACTTAACTTTTAAAACTTAAAACATAAAATAAACCAGAGAGACAAGAATGAGAAAGAAGATAGTTGTGGACTGGAAAATGGTCTCCACTCAGCATTATTATCATGTCAATGGTTGCCCAGAGACATGACGCTGATTTTCAGTGGAGCCAGAGAAGGGAAAAAGAGAGAAAAAGAATGATAGGAGATAGATATGAGTAAAATAGGTTTGTAGTGATAGGTATTAAATTACTAGCGTAGATTATAATTTTCTGAAGATAGTCCCATTAGCTAAATTGTTTTCGAATAAATGACGATAAAGCTTACGAAAAAGCGAGCAGTAATACATAAATACAATTGATCATTGATTCAAACCACAAGGTAACGCAAATTCGCAAAACTGGGCTACTTTATCCTATAAGGAAAAACAGCTGAGGGCCTTTTTCGACGTGATTCTGTACTAATATAGGTACCTACTTATTTATTGTGGTCTAACGAGCGAATATCGTAGTTTACCTCATTGCGTAAGCGGTTAAATTCCGGCGACTAACTTGTTAATTGCGCATACGCATACTAATTCTTCTTAATTGGAGTTGTTTTCTGAAAACTGTGTTGCTTGAAATAGAGTGAAGAATGAGTCTTTTATTAAACGAGATTTGTAAGTAATTTTGTATTACTTTAAATGCGGAATAAGCTATACTTATGTATTGACTGAGCAATATTTATTACCCAATGTTTAAAAGATAAAATTGGGCGTTTTCACAAGAAGTATAGGAATTATTTTAAATAAACATTATTAGGAAGATATTAATAAATTAGTTCCTAAACATAGATCTTAACTATGTCAATTATTGACATGTCTTATTTCAAAGAATCAAATTAGGGTATCTCCTGAGTTTTCAGTTTCGTAAATTGTGGGGATTTAGAAAATATATTTAGTGAGATTTATCGTTCTCTTACTTAGATCGTACGATAACCCCAGTTTTCAGAATTATAAAATTTAAAATAAAAGTTTTTTTTTCGTTCTTAAATACATAGTTACAATCATCTGAAATTTAATTCTTGATTCCAAAAGGAAGGAAGATGGTATAATTAAACGTTCCAAATGACAATGACATCGCAATTGCAACTAACTTCACGCTATTAATTTAGTAGGTACACTAATGAGTGAAGTTCGCGCGAATTGCGAAATTGAAGATGGCGTATTAGAATTTTAATGTAATTTTTCAGACCTCTATACTCTTAAATAGGACCAGATTTCATGAACTGCCAAAGGTTTTTCACAATACGCAGTGCATATTTCATAACCTACTGATAAAATTTAAGTGACAGATAAACCTATATCTATTTCATAAAACATGAAGTTTTAGACAGACAGGTATGAAATATCTGTCAGATAAATTTAATCTGTAAATGTTTAAATAGGCCCTTACTCTTTTAAACAAGAAGAATGTACTATGGACAATTGATGTTATATCCTTTCCATACTTTTACCAAGGTCATTGAAGTTATTTAGATAAATCGTAGCTGTCGTTCAGCGGTGGTAGGCTGTGTGCGAGGGTGTTGTCCAGTTTCCGGGCTTCGTGCTCCAAGGTATACGAGTCTAGGGCTGGGTCCTGTATAAGATTCAATATTAGTTTATCTTACCTCGGCGAGTAAGTAGGTCGGAAGCGCTCGCCGCCCGTAGTGAGCGAGCGCGCCGTGCGCCCGTCCTACTTACTCGCCGAGAGATGAATGACCTTTGCGTTAGAGCGCGCGAATAATAATGTAATTCTTAATTAAAAAATATTTCAACAATTTTTTTCTCGTGGAATGTGTTTTACATCACTAACACTATACCAGTTTAAAAGGAAAGTAATATTTTACCTAACACCCTGTATAGTGAGCGGGCCTTTTCATCAGAGATGTGCTATGCTACGTTGCTATAGATGCGTTTGATATCCACCAATCATATTCAGGCAGGGCACCCTGAATCTCTGGTGGAAAGGCATCCTAAAGGGCGATAAAGAATGCACAACGGAAAGCATCCCTTTCCGAATAAAAACGAATGCTAATCTTGTAGGTACATCAATTTATTAGATTGATCGCTCATAAGAATTTGTATATTTTGATTTGATTTAAAACTGCCAAAGCAACGTTGTTATGTGCGACGCAGATATCGCTATAAAAAGTCGAAATTAGCCGATTGTCTCTTTCTAAAGATCGATGTGCATTCTACATGAAAATGAGCATACTTTTGTATTCGGAAATGCGATGATTGCCGATGTACATGCTTTATCGCCGGTCATACATCCACACCGGATTAAAACCGTGAATATACCTGCGACACAGTCCTGAGCGAGTCCCCAAGCGCGCTGCGCAGACGCTGCACGTCCCTGGCTGCGCGTCCACTGCGCGCCACGTACGACTGCCGGCGGCGGATCTCGGCCGCTAGCTGCGCGCGCAGTTGGGACGCCTGGGGACATACGTAGGGTTCAAATACATGGTTTTTATATACCTACTCTGGTACGAATATGAAGAGACGTAATGTACCCATCAAACTGGAAAAAGCTGTTAAACAAAGTATATACCAGCTAGCTTAGCATAAACTCCGTGACAAGACGTTGACATGCGTTTGTCACGTCTCTGTCTATAATTTTAAATGTGATAAGGACAGCATGACGTGAGATAATTGTCGCGGCACGTATGCTAAGCCTCCTGGCCTAGATACTTACTTATATGGCGACTCCCAAAATACCTAATCCCGGTGATTATGGTGCGCTCTGTCGCTTTGCTACTATAACGGCAATGGTAATACATCATTACTGAAAATTTCAACGCCCTAGCTATAACATACAGCCAGGTAACAGACGGACGAACGGACAGACAGGCGGACAGCCGAGCCTTAGTAATAAGATCCCATTTACACCCTTTGGGTACGGAACCCTAAAAAAGAAAACCAACCTGGTGTTCAAGCCGCATCATCTGCTGACGATGACTAGCCTCTCTCGCTTCCAACAGACGTTCGGCTTGAAGCGCGGCTTGGCGATAGTGGTCTACGTCCTCGCGCATGTTTGGTGATGTACTTGATAGTTCACTTAAATAGCGGCTACGGGCTATTGACAGCTCTGCTTCCTGAAGGGAAGAGAAAAAAGGATTGTTAATAGATATTAGTGTCGAAGTGACGGGAAGTGATCTCTGCTTATCCTGGAGAGAGGCGTGACAGATATGTATGTATAGCTAAGTTTTTACTAACACATTCCACGAGAAAAAAATTTTTACCTCATTTTTAATTAAGGATTACATTATTATTCGCGCGCCCTAACGCAAAGGTTATTTGGTGTTAATTAAAAATTTTAATTCGAGGAATGTGTTTTACATCACTAACACTACACCTGGTTAAAAGGAAAGTGTTACTTTTCCTAACACTCTGTATAGACATAGCCTAACATACCTTAGGCTCATCCACATTCATCAGTCGCCTCATACAACGTCAGTCATGCATAGGTGGGTAATTTAATCATAAAACTTCATACATAATTATTAGCCCCTTCTCCCATTACGATACGCACAGGCAATTCATGTATCCTGCAAGTCTCGAAGACTAGTCACCGCGAAGTATCTCACATACATTTGAATGCATCGCACACTACGATACCGGTGTAATGTATGTGAAATACTTCGCGGTGACCAGTCTTCGGGACTTGAATCGCCTGTGCGTGTTCTAATGGAAGAGGGGGCTTACCTTATCAGCCAGCTCCTTCTCAAGTCTGCGTATCTTCATCTTGAGCTCCCTGTTCTCAATCTCCATGAGACTGAGTTCAGCTGAGAACGACTTCCCTTTACAAGTGCAGCTGTCTTTGTAGCGGCCCGACGAGTCTTTTGTTGAGTCTGGACCTAGAATAAAGGATATGGCAGCTTGTTACATGGTTTAAAGCAGACTGAAAGGAATAGGGATGAAGACAACATTTAAAAAATGGCATTATAACTAGCCCGTCTTTAAGGTTATAAAAAAATATGGAAACACCTTTTTACCTATCACTCTTTCTTGAAGATCGAACACTATCTTGTAAAATTAACAAATTGTGGAATATCTGTTTTCTCAAAGCAACCAAAATTACCTGAATCCAGATCTGAGTAGTAAACACTCTTCTCGTTTCTATCATGACTCTTGCTTCTCAACGCCGAAGGTCGAGGCATGCGACGTTCAGCGTCAAACTTGCGGACTGCATCCTGTTAATACCAACATAAACACGATTAAGTTGCGTTTAGGACCCGTTTTATCACTTACAGATAAAATATAACTGACAGATAAACCTATTTCATAAAATATGATGTTTTAGTCATTGATAGGTATAAAATATCTGTCAGTAAATTTTTATCTGTCAGCCATGAAACAGTGCCGTCTTGAATATGTAACTGCTTTACATGTTCGAGATCCTTATGCACGAATAAGAAATCCTTATGCGCTAGGATAACATTGTCATTGACAACAAAAAGGTTAAAAAAACAAAACAGTTAAAGCTTTCAAAAACCTGCTTTCACAATATGGCGCCGAACGGCCATATTGAAAATTTGACGAATCCAACATGGCGGCTGTATACAAAATGGCGGTCTTACCTGCAGAGAATCATTCTTGGCTTTCAACTCGGTCCTCTCCCTCTGCAGCGCGTGTAGCTCTCTCTCTAACTCGCTGTCGTTGCTCTCTTTGCCGTCCCATGTTGTCATGCGTAATTGAGATTCTAAGCTGGATCTGTCAATTATCACATAATATATATCAAAGTAGATTTAATTTTCTGCTTGGTAAAAATAATTCGCAAAAGGTATTACGTATTTTGATACCTATTTCACGTTAAGAAAGGAAGATAAAACCCTTGCTTAGAAAGAATTCCCAAAAATAGTGAGTGAGTGGTAGCTACGTTGGTAGAACGCCCGCCTCCAATCTTGGAGACGCGGTTTCGATCCCCGGCTCGTACCTCTGACATTTATTTCTCGTAGACGGATTAAATATTCTATTACCACTCGCTAACGGTGAAGGAAAACATCGCGAAGAAATCTGCATACACTAGAGAAGAAATTCGAAGGCGTAAGCGAAATCCGCCAGCGAGGTGGATTGCAGTCTAATCACTCTCGTATGAGAGTAGGCTTGTGCCCCAGTAGTAGGTACGGTGCGTTAAAAGGCTGATGATGACGATGATTAGAAGAATTATATGGTATTGAATGCCACTAACCTCTGCACCTCAACATTAGCAAGTTGCGTAGTGAGCCGATGTACTTGGTCTTCTAACGTCGCGTTCTGTCGTTTCAGCTCACCTAGCGCTGATTTAGCGCTCTCCAGCTTTTCGTTTAGTACGCGACGCTCATTTTCGCAGTTCGCTGAAAGATGTATTCATTTGTTTGTTTAGTTTAAAAGCTGCTTTAAAATGTAATATGTAAGGACGTTGACATTTGCTTTATTACATCTTTAAGTGAAATATTTAGGGATTGTTATACATATCTAAACATGTGAGCATATAGCTTAAGCTAGAGTCTGTAACTAGGAATCAGATCAAACCGTGGAGTTTTCCCTCCATTTTACGTTATTTGGCTGACCTGATCGCCTTTCGTTCGAAAAGATAAACAATTTTTTTTTTGTTTTTTTTTTTTTTTCGGCCTATGTTTCTTAGGAAAAGTTGTTTAGATACATGGGCAGATTACGCCCCTTATTTTTTGTAAAGTAGATTTCATATAGGTACGTACATCCCATATCTATAGTTAGGTATATACGAAGCGCTGTGAAAACTCCGTTAGCGCGTTTCAGGCTTTATTGAATTAACCAGCGCCATCTAGTAACTTATATGGTACTGCTAGTACTTCACAAATACTAGCAAATCTCACTTACCAATATTCTTCTGCACCTGCCTCAGCTTATCGACAGCATTATGTTCGTTGTTCTTAGCTTCGGTCAGCAATCGTTGAGTCTTGCTGAGTTCCGCCCTAAGCTCACTCTCAGCAGCTGCGGCCTTTTGCAAAGACGTCGACAGTTGTTCCACTGTACCTTTGAGGGACGTACACCTGTCTTCTAAAGATGCTATTGTGCGGGTATAAGCGTCGGAGCGTTCTTGGAGTTTCTGTAGATTAATAGGAATATTTTAAATCCGCTAGAACTTTTGAAGGAATTATTATTGTGAGGTAATAATTATGAAGTAACTATTACTAAGTAAGTATTACTAAGTAATCTATATATATAAAAATGAAACCCGTTTTCCGTTGTCACGGCATCACGCCTGAACGACTGGACCGATTTCGCTAATTCTTTTTTTAAAATGTTAATTGAAGTCCAAGGATGGTTCTTACGGTGAGAAACATTCGAATAATTGCCGGGAAAGCCCTAAAACAGACCTTTTCTTTTTCCCATACAAATGTTTTCTTACTAAAATGTAGAGTCAATTTGATCTTTATTCCTACACAATAAAGTTCATTCTAAGGCGGGACGAAGTTCGCCGGGACAGCTAGTTATTAATAATTATAAAATTAGTAACAATTATAAAGTAATTATTATTATCAATATCCGAATATTATTCGATTTCCGCACATTCAAATGGCTTCTACACCACTTGACAAAACACGATGGCATTTTTGCGATATAAAATAGTACAAAAACAAAAAAAACAAATCTTGTGTTTCCGTGCCACCATGCCATCCGATTGTGGCGGTAGGTGGCATTCGGGTGCCACACACAGCACACACACACACACTCGTAGTTGCTCGGTGACTATTTGCAGCCCCGCCTACTGCGGTAACACTACGCGGTACCGTTTTTTTATTCCGTTACGTTTCTATAGTATTATTGTTATTCGTAGGTACGATAAGAAAGTAAGTTTGATATATACGTACCTTCAACGCCTGGTCTCTGTCTCTAGCCGCCACTGCCGCTCGCTGTATGTCTCCCTCAAGCTGAGCGCGTCTCACATCCAATCTTGCAGCGCGACCTGACGGCGAATCGAACATAAAAAATAATAGCAATTTGAAATATAAAAAATAATAGTTTAAAAAACACTAGTAAACACGCTTTTTAAATTCATGCAAAAGTAAAAAATAAATTAAAGATCGTTCAAGTTGTCTTTATTTCTTAGCTGAAGTGTAAGCTATGAGCTTTTAATTTTAATATTTGATTGTCAAAGGCTTACCTTCAGCAGCTGCCAACGCTTCCCTAAGTTGTCCAACCTCTTGCACTCTCTCAGCTAGTTGTATTCGAAGACTTTCTGATTTATTCTGAATTCAAAACATTATTTTTACTTTTTTTTATCCTACTAATCTAGTTTATTCCCAAAAAATATTGTTTTTTTTACTTGGATATTAATTTTGAAGTTTGACAAAAAATCTATTTGAAGTGAAAATATTTTACTGGGCAAGTAGCTCGCGAGGAAACGGTTATTTGAGGTGTTTAGGTGAAAATATTCGAGTTCGGGTTCGACCAATTAAACGAGATCCCTAAGAACTACCTGAATCGAATGTATAGCAAGGTTTTCTTAGAATGGTCGAACACTGCCTAGCGCGGATGCTCGCCTAGAGAACACGCGGCGGATGGATATAAACATAAGGACTTTCGGATTTTTTCTGGAGAAACATTGTTTTTACTTCGATATAGGTGTTGAAGTTTGACAACAAATGTATATTTGAGGTGAAAATATTTTATTTGGCGAGTTACTCGCGACGAAAGGGTTCGACCAATTAAACGAGATCCCTAAGAACTACCTAACTGGAATATATAGCAAGGTCTCCTTAGAATGGTCTAACGCTGCCTTGCGAGTATGCTCGCTTACTACGCGGCAGATGGCTATAAAATTATAAACGTACCTCGTTCTGTCCTTTCTCTTCAGTAACCGCACTTAGGCTCGCTTCCAAACTCGTGATCTTATCTCGCAAGTTGCTTATTTCTACTGTCTTCGTCTGGACTTGTTCGTTCTGCGAATATAAATACACAGTCATTATTAGAAGTTTTATATTCAAACTAGAGGCCGTCACCGATTTGTACATATTTGTCGTCATATCTTGGGAAATTTACGCAATATCATCCTACTAATGTTATAAATGTCAATGTTTGTGCCATGGTACCATGCCAGTGGGCCGACCACCCGCTCGCTGGGCAGATGACATCGTCAGATCGACAGGGCCGCTATGGGTTAGATTGGCACAGGACCGTAGTGAATGGCGCGAAAAAAAGGAGGCCTATACCCAGCAGTGGGGAGAAACGGGCTGATTTGATTGAATGATTGATTATGCCATCGATGGATGAATGGATGTTTGTTACTGTTTCACGCAAAAACTTTGATGTATAAGATATCTTTTTTTTTTCATGATATGTCAAAATAATATACCCTATGTGTTATTCTGATATATGCTACAATATTGCCAAATTTCATCTAAATCTATTTACTTAGTATTGTTTGCGTAAAAGAGTAACAAACATCCATCGGCACAAACATTCACATTTATAATACTAGTAGGATGTGTTATCCTGATGTGCAAACTGCAATATTGTAAAGTTTCATTACAAACTGTTCAGTAGTTTTTGCGTGAGAGAACAACAAACAACCTCGCATGTCAGAATAACACAGAAGATATTTATTTTGAAGTCAATTCATGACGATAAGTTTTGTCAATCGTGATTCAAAACAATAATAAATTATTTAGTTCTAAATTCAAATTATGATAAACGATTAATCTAAACACGGAAATTATCATTCGTTTATATTCGGAAATGCGAAGATTGCCGATGTGCATTGCTCATGTACTTACCAAAGCATTCAACTGCGCTTCCCTCTGTCCAACCACACTCTGCAATCTCGCCTTCTCTTCCTGCACACTTCTCAAATTACTCGTCACACTCTGCAACTTACTATCACCTTTGCCTTGTTGGTCATTCGCTTCCTTCAATTGTTTCTTTAACATATTCATTTGTGATTTGAAATCGTCTCTTTCTCGTTCTATTTGGCATACTTCGTGCATTAGATTGCGAACGCCTTTTTTGATTAGTTCTGGGTCTACGTCGATTATTTCGTTTCGGTCTTCTGAGTGGTCGCGGCCTGAGGAAATTAAATAATATATTTTTTGCTGTTGCTGTGATGTGGGCTTAACTAATGAGCTTACCTAGTATTGATTGCATTTGGTCGTGTACAACAGTTACATAAAATTAAGTCCAGTTTTATTTATTTTATTTACTTATGTAATAGTTTATTGCAAAAAGATAGTAGGTATACAGAAACAGAAAAAGGAATACAAAAAGTACAGAATATTTCTAAAATAAATTTCTTCTTGATGGCTTCACGGAGAGAGAAGTGTAAATCAGGCTTTAAAATCTAAGGGTCGCGACACACCTGCGTAACGTACCGCGCGAGACGTTCAGCGGTTGGAGTAAATGTAAGTGACGTAATTTCGGCTGATGTGTCATAGGTGACTTGAAACACATTGCGAGCGTATTGAACCGAACACTAAAACTCACCTCTATGTGGACTATATCTCCTCGAAGGACTAGCCAATCTCTTCCTCGTAGCTGCATGCACAGAGCCGTCCGGTTGCACGCCGCACACTCTACGGAGCGCATGCGCGATAGATGACAGTTTGGACTCGGCCTCGCGTTTACCGGCCTCGCATTGTGTGAGGGAAGCTTCTAGAGCGCGGCAACGGCCTTCGCTGCCTCCGAGGCGAGCCTGAGGGTTATACGAGTCTTATGGCTATCGTTCACGTAACCGCACGTCTTCGTCATTTGACGATTGCAAGATGTCACGCGGCAACGTCGCGTCAGCCGCTCCGTGAATACAGATTTGATTGTTTCTACGCACAATGTAAACATTCGTTAAGCATTCGTCTTTCAATCGTCAATTGACGAAAACGTGCGTACGACGTGCGTTTCCGTGGACAATTGACTTAGTATAAAGACATATCTACCGAACGTAGAGCAAAGTTCAGCGACTTGAGTGAATGTATGCAGCGTAATTTCGGGTGTTGTGTCATAGACTTGAAAAACATTGTGACGGATCTAACCTAATGTCCGTTTACATCCATCCAACCATTGGATCCATAGCATGAATGGATGTAAACGACAATCCATTTTATGGATATATAACATGTAAACGTTGAAATTTATAACATAGTTAAGATTAAACAAGATGTTACCTTAAGTTCTTGAATCTGTTGTGTAGCATCAGCAAGGCACACTTCCAAGTTATGTTTAAGTTCTTCCAAACGACGCTCCTTTGATCTGCAGTCTTCTAGACGCAGGACCAGCTCCTGGGGATGGAGATGTGACATGAGACATGTTAGTTATGGATGCAATGATTTATTAACTGATAGATTGTTGTAAGGATTCATGTCTGAATGAACTGATGGATGGATTGATAGATGTATTGATGTATGGATTGACGAATGGATTGATGGACGGATTGATAATTGTATGAATTGATTGATGTAAGGATTGATGACTGAATGGACTAAAGGATGGATTGATAGATGTATTAATTGATTGATGTAAGGATTCATGACTGAATGGACTGAAGGATGGATTGATAAATGAATTGATGTTGTATGTATTCAGGGCTGAATGGACTGATGGATGGATTGATAGACGAATTGATGTTATATGCATTCCTTGCTGAATGGACTGAAGGATGGATAGATGGTTGAACAAACCTGATCCCTCTGCCGACAAGCCTCCTCCAACTCAGCAGCTCTCTGTCGACTAGCAGCTAGATCAGCGCGCGCGGCTGCGAGCATGGCGTCCAGTTCCGCGCCGTGTCGTCGCGCCGTCGCCGCGTCGTTCGCGCAACGCTCGCGTTCTTCTGTCTCGTTTTGTAATCTGGGGTTTAAAAAGAGAGAATAGGGATGATGACTACATAAGTACATTAATTCTCAAATTAATACAAAGATACAGAGCATCAAAGTTATGGAGTGGGGGTTTTGACGTCACTAAGAATTAAAATTGTAGTAAGGCGTCAAAAGTATCAATAGTAATATGTGCGTTATGCCGTTGAGTTAAGGTTGAATTTCTTATGTTCAGTTTTGGTTTGCTTTGACTCTGCGTCAGAATATCAATCAATTTCTCCCCACTGCTAGGTATAGGCCTCCCTTTTTTCGCGCCACCACTGCGTCAGTATAAATCGATCCTAAACAACTTTCCTAAAAAAAATTTGAAAGATATATTCTGAAATAAGGCTACTTTGCACTGATGACCGATGTTTCTTTGTTTTTTACCTAGAATGCAACTCCTTAATATCATGGTTAGCCTGCTCTAACGCAGCCCGTTCTCTCTTCAACTGCGTCTCCACAGCTTTCAACGACCGCGTCACTTGTTCGCCGCCTGACTCCGCCTCTTTTAGCAAAGTTTGCAGTCTTGATACTTCTAACTCTAAAGACGTGCGGTTTTCTTCAAGACCTAGGGACAATAAAGTTTTAAAAATATGCCAATTTTTAGGTGTTGTTAATGTTTAACTATTGCAAACATGAAAAGTATTACAAAGAATAACTTTACATGGCGCGTTCTGTAAAAAAACTTTATATTTTTCAGTCTTTTCTTTCTAATAAAAAAATATCCGGAATTAATTTGACACTGATTGATATACTTATAAGTGGATGGAAATGTAGGGGAAGGCGAACGTATCTCGATCACATCAGGGACTTGTTAAAGACAGGCCAAGTCCACAGACATGTATGTATGGCGCGACTGATGAATGCGGATGAAGCGAAAGAAGTATGTATGGATCGTAGCAAGTGGAGTGGTGTGGTCTCTGCCTACCCCCATGGGAAAGAGGCGAGACAGATTATGTATATATAATAGTCAGATGTAGGTAACTATAGTGCTACAAGGATCTATTGGCACTTGACTGACGTTGTCAGGAGGGCATGGGTGGTGATTAAATAACTTAAAATAATAACAATTTGTTCCCTTAATATGTTCGTCGCGCCATCGTTTCTTATTAGGACATATTTAGGGAAAATTGGTGGGAAGCCGCCACCAACAGAAATGTGTGGAGAAGCATGGGAGAGGCTTTTGCCCAGCAGTGGGACAATATAGGCTAACAAAAATAAAGAAAACCAATTTACAAGATGATATCGTTAGTTCCGATTTCCGCCACACACCAAAAGATCTTTGTAGCACTGTATATTCAATAACAGATATGTATATGTAAATTAATTTACTTACTAGTAATCTTATGATACGCCTCGTCCGTCTGTCTGGCAGCTTCCCGTCTCTCGTGTTCCGCTCGCTTTACATGCTCTCTCAACTCGCGGCAACTACTATTATACTTGTCTCGCTCTGCTATACAGTTGCTGAGTTGACGACGGACGTCTGTTAGCTCTTTGCGAAGACTATCTGATTCGTTTTCCACTGAAACAGGTTTTAACAAGTTAAAGTTATCCTTCTTTATCAACCCTTTTAACGTCCCTACTACTCTCATACGAGAGTGATTAGGCCGCAATCCATCAGGTGACGGATTTCACATACACCTTTGAATTTCTTCTCTAGTGTATGCAGGTTTCCTCACGATGTTTTCCTTCACCGTGTAGCAAGTGGTAATCAAATATTCAATCCGTTCATGAGAAATAAATCTCAGAGGTACAGGCCGGGGATCGAAACCGCGTCTCCAAAATTGGAAGCGGGCGTTCCACCGACCGCTCACTTTTTTTTCGCCTGTGCGTATCGTAATGGGAGAAGGGCCTAAATGATCGAGAAACTCTATCTATACTTACACTCCTTCAATTTCCTCATAGTCTCCTGTAGTTGCGCGTACGCATTATCATACTTGTCTTCAGCGAGGGAAAGCTGCGCGCGCACCTCCGTACATTCGCGAGTACAAGCTTCTTTTTCTAAATGTAACTCTTTGATTCGGTTTTCGAATCGGGCGCAATCGTCTTCTGCTACGGCCCTAGAAAAAAGACATATGATATTACTATAGTAGATCGATTACGAAATGAGTAATAAATCATTTTTATTAGATATCTCGCTCACACTAATAGGTATATCGGAATTCGCACTGCTAGTGTTTTGTGTAAAAATAATAACCTAACATATCTTTTAAAAAACCCGACTGCGTTTAAAAAACGCATTTTTTTATTTTGATGTACCCAGTGTCACTCTCACAGTAAATACGAATCTATCAACACCTATCAGGCTAAAATCCATGAAGCCGCTTAGGCTGTAGAGCGTGCCACAGACTCATACATACATACATATAAACATACTGTCGAAAAACATAACCCTCCTTCTGGCGCAGTCGGGTAAAAAATATCAGAAGTAATATGTGCGCAGAATCGGAGCAAATTTCCGAAACTAGCTTCGACTCTGCGCAAGTATAAATCAAGCTTAAGGAAGTACTTACTTAGCTTCTTCAAGTCTAGTCTTAAGCGCAGACAGCTCATCCTTAAGCTGGTTGACGTAAGTTCTGTCTTGATCAGCTCTAGCTTGAGCGTCTCTTCGAACGCGCTCCAACTTGTTCTGTTCGCAGTCTAACGCGCGTTTCGCTTCTTCTAGACGTTCGATTAGCGCTTGCTGTTCTTGGTGGGCTGTTTTGTTAGATTAAGATAGAAGATACTTAAAAAGATACATACGATAAAGAAAAAAATAAAATAAAATGAATGAAGTAACAATGTAACGGCAAATATACATAGCACTTAAAATAATGTTATTTATCTAAAGCTAACGCTAGATTCGCAAAGGTTTTCCAAAGAAGAATCTAGCAAAAAACTGTGTTGGGTTGCTCTTTGCTATGAGATAGAAGATTTAGCCCATGGACATTTTTTAACTACAGAACACACGAGCTCATGGTGTCGAGCCAATACGGGTATTCACCCACAATAACTTTACATTCATTCAGTTTAAATTGTAAGGGCAAGAACCCAGGGTCTTACATGATTTCTCTATTTACTATTTAAAGCGCTAAAATTTGGTCAATTTTAGCGCTAAGCCAAGTACATTAAATTCTCCAAAACTCCAAACTATACTCACTCATCAAAAAAGCCTTCCTAAAAACGATACAAACACTATAACTATCTCGCTCACCCATCAACAATGCCTGCTGTTTATCATTCTCCGCTCTCAACATCGCTTCGTCGTGTTGCATTATCAGCTGATCTCTAGCCGCGAGCAGTTTCTTCTCTCTCTCCCTCGCGCTGGCGTCAGATGATTCTTTCTCGCTCGTTAATGTTGCTATTGTTTGGTTTAATTTGTATTCTAGTGATTGGCGGAGTTGTTCCTGTGATATGAGATTTATTTTTTTGATATAGACGCTTTATTATGGGCCCGTTTCAAAACTCACATATAAAACTTAACTGAAAGATTAACCTATATGTTTTTCATAAAACCTACCGTTTTAGTCAGTGGCAGGTGTAAAATATCTGTCAGTTTTTTAGCATTATCTACAGGGCACTAAACGGCATTTTCTTATTTTTAAACAATGATTAGTGTTTTTGCAATTTTTGTTACAAAAAAAGATTGTTAAAGCTATGCGTCCACTGGATCGGAATCGGAGCGTAAGGAGCGGAATGATTTGTTGCTTCATATTTATTTCTATGATACTGCGTGCACTAGATATTTCTATGTCATAGAAATCAATCCTCGATCAAATCGGAGACTTACTCAAGAAAGACCAAATCAAGAGTACCCTAAACCGACGGGCATGTATGAGGCGACTGATGAGTGTGGTTGAAGCGAAAGAGGTGTGTTTGGATCGAAGCAAGTGGAAGAAAGTATTCTCTGCCTACCCCAATGGGAGAGAGGCGTGACGGATATGTATGTATGTAGAAATCAATATAAAGCAGCAAATCCTTCCACTCCGTAAGTTTCGATTGCGATCCAGAGGACGTAAGCAAGTAGTGTCTTGTTTTTACAAAACGCTATATATGGGTTAACTTTTAGGCTACGTCCCCAGTAGGCAAACTGTTAGCTGCCGACTGAGTGAGCCGCAAATTGTGGCGAACTAATATTTTGAGTTAGCTGCAAACTTACATCAATTTTTATGCGTCGTCGCAAGCAAACTTATTAGTGAGTCGCTTATTTAGATAGTCAGCGCGCGAAACGCTGCAAGCTGCGTAGAGTGGGCGCAAAACTAGCAAACTATGGACACTCCATTTAAAATACATGAATGGGCTTACTAAATCGATACGCCGCAACCTCAGTCAGCCGCTAACAGTTTGCCTACTGCGGGACGCAGCCTTAAACATCATAAAAAGTAAAAGCCGTCAAAACTTCAGACACTAACGCCGTTATAGCACTTACCTTCTCCTCCTTCAATTTAGTTATATTCTCTGTGGTAGTCCTGTTAATATTTGTTATAATCTGCTGATACTCCGCCTCTTTCTTCCCAGATTGCTGTTGTAGTGATATCTTAGTGTCGCGTAGTTTCTTCTCGCTGTTCTCTAGGTCTTTTGTTAGGCGGGTTATTTGGCCTGAAAGGATTAGGGTTAATTGATTAGATAAAACAGTTGATGAAATTCTACTAATACGAGTATTATAAATGTCAATGTTTGTGCCAATGGATGGATGTTTGCATCTCTTTTACGCAAAAACTACTGAACTGATTTTTATGTTTGGCAACGTTGTAGCTTATTAATCAGAATAATACATAGGGTATAATATTTTGGGATATGATGTTTTTCCCCCAAGATATGACGATAATTGTGTACGACGTCGCGGACAGCCTCTAGTATGATAATAAACAATTTTGAATTATGGAACTCATATCGAAATCTCAAAAAAAATGTTTAGCTTCCCATTCAGCTGATCACCAAGTTAATATAGTGACCATTTCTTTAGAGTGGATGGAAATGTCGGGAAGGGAATACCAAGGCGAACTTATCTCGATCAAATTGGGGACTTGTTAAAGAAAGATCAAGTCAGGAGTACTGTAAACCGACGGGTATGTGTGAGGCGACTGATTAATGTGGATGAAGCGAAAGAAGTGTGTTAAGGTCGTAGAAAGTATAGGGAAGTGATCTGTCTACCTCGACGAGAAAGAGGCGTGTCAGATATGTATGTATTCAACTAGTTTTTTATCTTAATATATTACCTTTATAATTCTCCATCTGCACTAAAGCCTCCTGTAAATCATGTTCGAGCTTCGCCCGCTTGCTATCAGCATCTTCTAACATATTAGCCGTATCGAATAGTACGGCTTCTAACGCGTCCTTTTCCGACCGCACTCCTGCTAGTTGCTCTTGTAAGTGGTGCTTATCTTTCTCTAGGCTGTCTATTAGCATCTAGAATTTGAGATTAAAGGGTGTTTTAAAAGATACAAGGGTAAACATCTAGTGGTAAACATAATTAAGTTAAAAGTTGATTGTCATTCGTAGTCGTATGGATAAAGTGTAAATAGCATCGAACATATTTGTATGGAGCCTGGTATAGTAAAAAAAACGGTATCAATTAGACTCAACATCCCCTATTCGAGCTAGTATGGAGAAAAAAAAGTTGGCGGCCACTGATGAAACTTACGTCAATCGATAAAGAAAAATATTATAAAACGATAGTATTTTGTGTGTAAGTGATACCGAAACTTTTTACTATACCAAAATTAGGTTGGATGCTCTTTTTGAATAGAGTGCGTTTCACGAAATAGTTCCTATGCCGCCATGTTGGCAGCATTGAAAATTTGTACTGTCACATTACCCTCATTGTGTTTCGCGCATACAAATTTTCAATGCTGCCAACATGGCGGCATAGAAAGTATTCTATGAAACGCACTCTACAGCTTTGTTTAGAAGAATATACCACTCACCTGTCTCTCCTCCCCATCTTTGACATGGTCTTCTAGCGCCCGGTTGATCCTGCCGATGGTCTCGTTGGCTTGTTCCAGACGCTGCTGCAGACGTATGATCTCCTCATTCAAGGTGTCCTTCTTGCGGACCATTGCTGTTAGTTGGGAACTTAGTTCGCCGCGTTCTCTGTGAAAGTGATTTTGTGAGTGATTAGTGCAAGTATTGAATAAATTACCTGACAGAGTAGTGTAACAACCTGGTGTGACAAATGTGGTTTTAGCGCCAAAACATACGGTGAAACGCAAATGCCACGCAACTGAAACTAATAGTTACTTTTAAGTTGCATCGCAATTTCTGCTATAGACTTCCTTAGAAAACCACACACGACGCAACTGGTTTGAAACGTTTCGATTCAGTTGCGTCGTGTGTGGTATTTGATTTTGAAGTTTTGATGTGACGGAGTGTTGTATCTCATCTGAAAGTATAATAGGTGTGCCAAGTGTGGTTTTGGTGTGACAAAATTGTCCAATGTTATCTGAAAGGGTAGCAAGTGTGTCAAGTGTTGTTTCGGTGTGACTATAATTATGTTCCATGTATGAGGCGACTGATCAATGCGGATGAAGCGAAGGAAGTGTGTTTGGATCGTAGCCAGTGGAGGGACCCGATGGGAAAGAGGCGTAAAAGATATGTATGTATGTAATATAATATGTTCCATTTTATTTGAAAGTGTAGATGTGCCAAATGTGCGTTTGGTATGCCAAAAGAGTTTCCAACGAGAAATAAGTCTTCATTGAAAAGCGTCCCTCACCTGGCCACCTGCCTGAGCTCGAGTTCCACCTTCTCCCTCTCAGCCTCCAGGAACTTGATCTTCTCGCACAAGCTGGCTTTGTCAGCTTCAAGCTCCATCCGATTCTGTTCAGCTGATAGCAACTCTTTGCGAAGGGAATTAAGGTCGCCTTGCTGCTCTGATGATTGACTGGATAGCGTAGATTTCTCGTCTTCCAGCTGTTTTTTGGAAATATGGTTGTTGTGAAATAAAATTCTTCTCTCTAATATTATCGTATAAATGTCAGATTGATGGATTTGAGCTAAGTAGTTTAGGATACCTAATAGGGATGATGACTACATTCGAAAATTCAAAAAATAATTAATCCGTCTTTTAGGCTATTTAAAATTATATGAAACACGTTTTTTATCTGATCAAATACATAAATAAATACAAAGATACAGAGCATCAAAGTTACGGAGTGGGGGGTATTGACGTCACTCCTCGGTAAAAATCGTACTAAGGTGTGACGTCATGAGCAACTTTAACCCAGTGTACCTATCTGTGTCATTTTTAGTTTAAGAGAAAAAAGAAAAAATACGTGTCGAATATTTTAAAATAATCTATGTGATGGCCTAAAAAAAAATTTTTTGTCATCATGGCCATTGTTACTCCTGCAGCCAAAAACCATTAAACAGATTTTAATGAAACTTTCCAACATTAGACGCCAAGGTATTTGAGACATGATTAAAGCCTTGACCATGTAACCACACGACCATATAACCACAGATTTAATTGTTTCTACGCAAGTTGCAAGCATTCATATTGCAATTGTCGATTGGAGAAAACTTGCGCACGACGTGCGTTTCCGAGGCCTAACATTCACGCCCCTTTCTGGACTAGACTAACCTGCTTGACTTCTTCTAAAAGCTTCTTCTTATCACCTTCCAAGTTCCTGAGTGCCGCTTCCAGTTTATCAGCCAAGTCTTGGAGGTCTCCGCGCTCTATTAATGTTCTTTCTAGCTCCATTTCTAGGTCACCTGAAGAGATGGGTAAATTTTTGTGCAAGTTTTGTGAAAGATATGATGCAAGGCTTTTTTAATATACAGAGAGAAACAGAAAGCGGGTATAATGCCGAAACACAGCGATTGTCCTCATGAAACTGAACAACTTTCCCCTAGGAACATGGGTCGTAAGGCGAAAAAAAAAAATTCGCCTCCCCATACAAAATGTCCGATCAGCTGATCGAGTAAGTATGGATCCAAAATTTTTTTGCGAGTTACGACCTATGTTCCTTGGGGAAAGTTGTTCAGTTTCATGAGGAATATCGCTGTGTTTCGGCTTTATACCCCCTTTCTGTTACATCCTGTATAAACATAAGTTAATCCCTATAAAAAGGCCTTCTACACGGTCGGGATCGACAGCCAAACGTCATATCCTTGGTCGGGTTGATATAAAAATGGACAGTGTAGGAAACGGTTGAGCCGACCAATATTTAGTTGACGCCAATGGCTTTGGTCGTGGGCGCATTTCTCGCGACAGAAGAACTAACAAGTTGTGTCA
This sequence comes from Anarsia innoxiella, assembly GCA_947563765.1. Lineage (NCBI taxonomy): Eukaryota > Metazoa > Arthropoda > Insecta > Lepidoptera > Gelechiidae > Anarsia > Anarsia innoxiella. Next base: position 2,177,445 of record OX387402.1, read on the forward strand.
TTCAGCGACTGTATAGAAAAAGTACAAAAATTGGTTGATCCGACCAAGAACACGACGGTCGATAGAAGGCCTTTAAACAATACCAAATAAGAAAAAAACATACTTCTATGCTTCTCCATTTGCGATATAATAGCATCGGCCTCCAACTTCTGTTGATCTAGTAAGTCTTTAGCTAAGGAAGTCTTGTTGAGCTCTTCCCTCACTGTCACTATCTCTGCGCGGAAGCGAGACGAACGCTCCTCTTCGGCCCTGCAATGAATGAGTATTGTAATTGTAAGTATTGTTGTACTACTCGGCAGTGGAACTAGATGGCGCTGTTTGATGAGAAGGATGCTAGTAGTATAAACCGGCATTAAAGACTGCATTTTTGTACTTATTTATAGTTTTATCGAGCCAGTTGGCACAGTAGACATCACATTTGACTGGCAGTTGGCGAATTTCAATCACAAGTACGGATCATGTACGGATCAATTTATTCGATTACCACTTGCTAACGGTGAAGGAAAACATCGTGAGGAAACCTGCATACACCAGAGAAGAAATTCGAAGGCGTATGTGAAATCCGCCAACCCGCACTTGGCCAGCGTGGTGGATTACGGCCTAATCACTCTCTGTATGAGAGTAGGCTCGTGCCCCTCGGTGGGGACATATATGGGCTAATAAAGAAGAAGAATCACAAGTTGAAATATTAGTTCCAAGTCTGACGATTGTAAGTTTGTCTATGGCAAACAAGGCACAGGGAATCTCAGTGTAAGGCCATCAATGTGAAATGTTTAGGTACTTTAAACATCCTATCTCCCATAAATATTATAAATGTTAATGTTTGTGCCTAGGGATGGATGTGAGAATGTTTGTTACCTACTTTTCACGTAAAAACTACTGAACTGATTTTAATGGAACTTGGCAGTTATGTGGCTTATACATCAGAATAACGCATAGGCTATATTATTTTGAGATATCATTTTTTTTTCCAAGATATGACGGTAAATACGTAAAAAGTCGCGGGAAGCCTCTAGTTAGTCATAAATAGTGTTGCCGCCCGATAGGCCAATATCGATAGCCTATCGATAGGTCGAAAAACATGTACCCTATCGATAGCACAATCGATACTATCGATAGTATAGATTGTGCTTTCGCTGCAATAGTATCGGGTAACAGCAATACTATCGATAGTATCGATAGTTTCGATCGCTGCCGATCAATGAACTATCGATAGTATCGATACTATCGATAGTATTGGTCTCCAATATTGAATATACAATCGATACTATCGATAGTATCGATAGTTTTGCACAATCGATAGTGATCATTTTTTCGATAGTATTGCATTCAGTAAGCAGGCATAATGGGTGGTAGAATATATGACAACTATCGATTTTTCGGCAACGCTAGTCATAAATCGATGCTTTTAATACTGTGTCTAATTAAATAAATGATAAGTTGTTACTCAGTAGTCAGATCATTTACAAACTCCTTCCTCCTTCTTTCTCCTTCCTCACAATATATTTTAATTTTAATTTTTATAAATGATTTACCTTTGGCCGTAAGTGAGGGTAGTGTTGTTCTGTTCGCTGATGATACAAGCGTGATTATAGGTGGAAAATCGTACGATGAATTAAATTCTAAATTAAATAAAGTAATAGAGCAATTAGGGGCATGGTTTAATGCTAACGGTCTAAAACTAAACACCGAAAAGACAAATTGCGTCCTGTTTAGCGGTCGTACTATTAATAATATAAACATAAAATTAAATAACGATATCAAAATTTCCGAAGTCGTTAAGTTCCTGGGTTTCTTATTGGATGGTACACTGTCATGGAGAACTCACATTGACCACGTTTGCGATAGACTATCCACCGCAATATATGCCCTTCGTGAGCTTAGTAAAGTAGCGCCAAAACAAACCTTAGTCCAAGTTTATTATGCCTACGTTCATTCTATAATAGGATACGGAACAATGCTATGGGGGGATTCCACTGACAGTGAACGCATACTTATACTACAGAAGAGAGCAATCCGTGTGGTGGAGGGTGTGTCACGGAAAACATCATGTCGTTCTCTTTTCAAAAGCTGTGGTATTATGACTGCATGCGGAATATACATCCATGACACCATAATGCATGTGAAACGCAACTTGGACCAGTATAAACGCCTAGGAGCCCTCCATGGACGTAACACGCGGAATGCAGACCGACTCGCGCCGGTTCCTAGAAGACTAGCTTTAGCAAATAAAGACCCCAGCGTATATGGCCCAACACTGTATGAAGCTCTGCCAAATTCTATTAAAAACATAAGCGAACCCTCTAAGTTCCAGTCACGTCTAAAAAAATTGTTGACAGAAAATGTATTTTATACAGTTAACGAATATTTACATTCTAATATTATTTAAATGACTGCCATATGTACTTAAAGTTACTGAATGTAACCATATTATTTATATAATCATTATTATTAATTTAATCATATTTTTTATTTAGTCACGTTATAGTTAGTATAATGTGAAACTTTTTGCTACCAAATGGGTGCTTTTTGACATATCTTTGTGTAGTGGTTATTTATTATAGTTTTTTTTTATTATGTAATGTACAACTCCACAAATTGATGAATAAAATATTCTATTCTATTCTATTCTATTCTATTCTATACTTACCTCAATATCGACTCCCTAGTCTGAGCTTCTCTATGTAGATGGTCTACCTCGGAGTTCAACGCCCTCTTCTCTCCTTCCAGAGACTCCACAGTTTTCTCTAGTCTAGAGTTTATCTTTTGGAGTTTTTCGTAGTCTGTTGTTAGAGATTCCACCTGTTGGAAATTCGAATTTTAAATTAAATAATCTTTTATGCAGGAATGCAGGGTGCATATGTTCTCTATGACCAAAATCACAGACCATAATCTGCATAGAAAACTAATCAACTTTTCATAAGAAACATGGGTTGTCATACGTCAAAAAAAAACACAAAAAAATGTCGTTATGTCTTTATGGTTCCGAACCCAAAGAGTGAAAACGGGACCCTATTACAAAGACTCTACTGTCCGACCGTCCGTCTGTCACTAGGCTGTATATCATGAACCGTTATAGCTAGGGCGTTGAAATTTTCACAAATGATGTATTACCGTTGCCGCTATAACAACAAATACTAAAAATAGAATAATACTAATAATTAAGGGGAGCTCACATACAACAAAAGTTTTTTTTTTTTCATTTTTTGGTATGGAACCCAACGTGCGCGAGTCCGACTCGCATTTGGCCGGTTCTTTATATTGCTACTATAGGCTGAAATATTTTTATTTAAAAATGAAAATGAAAAATCATTTAATCCTGTAGGTTTTGACAACACTTAGGACGGGTCATTTTTTAAAGTTAATGCTAGATTCGCAAGAGTGCAGTTTTTGGCCGTGGCCCCAGTAGATAAACTGTTAGCGGCCGACTGAGTGAGCCGCAAATTTGTGGCGAACTGAAAGAGTTAGCTGTAAACTCAAATCAATGAAATCACCTGTTTTGGTGGGAGTCGGCCGCTATCTGAGATAGTCAGCGCGCGTAACGCTGCAAACTGCGTACAGTGAGCGAAAACTAGCTGACTGTGGACACTCCATTTCAAATATATGGAAGGGCGTACTAAATCGATACGCCGCTAACAGTTTGCCTACTGGGGCCACGGCCTTAGTAAAAGCGGACATCCTACAACTTCTTTACAAGTATGAAACTCAAACTCACCATAGCATTAATTTCAACTCTATTTCGCTCGAGATTGTTCTTGTCGATTCTGAGCGATTCGATTGTCTTTTGCATAGATTCCTTCTCTTGCAGCAGTTGGTTTAAGTCGGTGTTCGCTTGATCTAATTTAGCTGGAATTATAATAATACGCTTATATTAGTTAAACTCGCATCACTGATGTAGGGGTAAAGACCGCGAAACTAAAATGGAACTGGGCTGGACATGTTTACCGTATGCACCCGGATCGATGGGCCAAGATTTCTACCGACTGGTTGCCGCTCGACGGCAACAGAGGTAGAGGTCGGCCTAAGAGGAGATGGCGCGACGATCTGGATGCATACTTGGCAAACAGGCCAGAGGCGGCCGGAGATAGGGAGGCACGGAAGAATGTGGGGGAGGCCTTTGCCCAGCAGTGGGACACTGCTACAAAAAAAAATTTTGTTAACTTGCTTTAGCGCGGTTTCACACTACGTCCGAATCCGAAATACTTGTAGAAATAGTATAGCCGTAGAAATATTTTTATGGTTACATGAACTGGGGTCCTCCATCCAGCCCGGCACCGCCGACCGAGATGGTCAAAGTATGCGAAGAAGAATAAACATTTATTTTAATTTGTTTAATTGATAATACATACTTACTTTATGTGTTATTGTAATGTTAATCCATTTTAATCGGATTGGATGTAATGCGTAACCGCTCTTAGAGTGAAGCCAAACTTACGAAATTATGTACCTACGCGAAGGCAAATTCGCGGTATAAATTATGTTTTTGGCCTTTGACGACTTACTTAACTTCTTTATTGTAATATCTTAAAAAGCTTACACATTTCCAATAATATACTCGTAACCTGGCCTTTATGTTAATTTGTTTACAGCAGAATCGTAACATTATTAAATTCAAAAATTGCTTTCTCGCGTTGGACAACTTCACTTGTATTTATATAGAGCTGCTAGTACCACCTAGTCAGTATTTACCTTGCAAATCCCTCGCCTTGCTCTCCAACTCGGCAATATTCCCATCAGCCACCTCACAATGTTTCCTGCTCGTAGCTAGCTGGTCTCTCGCGTTGGACAACTTCACTTGTATTTATATAGAGCTGCTAGTACCACCTAGTCAGTATTTACCTTGCAAATCCCTCGCCTTGCTCTCCAACTCGGCAATATTCCCATCAGCCGCCTCACAATGTTTCCTGCTCGTAGCTAGCTGGTCTCTCGCGTTGGACAACTTCACTTGTATTTATATAGAGCTGCTAGTACCACCTAGTCAGTATTTACCTTGCAAATCCCTCGCCTTGCTCTCCAACTCGGCAATATTCCCATCAGCCGCCTCACAATGTTTCCTGCTCGTAGCTAGCTGGTCTCTCGCGTTGGACAACTTCACTTGTATTTATATAGAGCTGCTAGTACCACCTAGTCAGTATTTACCTTGCAAATCCCTCGCCTTGCTCTCCAACTCGGCAATATTCCCATCAGCCGCCTCACAATGTTTCCTGCTCGTAGCTAGCTGGTCTCTCGCGTTGGACAACTTCACTTGCAACTCGTGGATTTGAATCTGGTATTTATGTAGAGCTGCTTGTACCGCCGAGATTGTGCTCTCTGCGAATGCTGTCGCGTTTGCTGTTTGGACGCTGCGTTTTGGTGACCTTGAGAGAGAATATTTATTTAGGTATGAGTGGGTAATATAAGTGTACTTGCAGTAGTAGTTAAATGTGTTTTATAAACCCTAAAATAGCAGTGGGATCTTAATGGCTAGTAAAAAAAAAATAGGCAAATATAAGGGAAGATCATATGAAATTAAATATTTGAATGCTGTAAATGTAGTTAGTACATAATAGGATGGTAGCTGACGATAAAAAAAGTTTCACACATTCAGTTATAAGACGTGCAATAATTAAAAACATTATTTGGTAAATAAAATAAAAATCTATCACATATGACAGTAGGCTCGTGCGCCTGTAGTTGCGACGTTAATGGTCTGTCTACCCATATCCGGGCCATTTAGGAGGGAAAACAATACGTCGTCATGGCAACGCGTCCGGTTACCATGACGACGAATTGTTGAATATGTGTAGATACACCTTAAAAGGGCTGATAAGGGAAAATAAAAATTGAAAAAATGAAAGTATGAAAAATCGCAATATATACCACTTTGACACCAGTCTACCAGACAAATATGACTAATATTTAGTCAAATACATAAGTGACTCATGTTCCATGCAAGTATAATAATAAATTAGTACCTATTAAAACATTACCTATCGCCCATATGCACGCTGGCCGGTACGTCAGCCTCGCTATCGTGTATCAAAGCTCTGGCTATCTCCTCTAAAGCTGATCGCATCACGTTCGCTTCGGAGCAGAATGTTTCAGCGGATTCACAACGTTCTTCCTGTGGTAATGAGAATGAAAAGTGTTTTTTATTCGAAAATAGGTAATTAATTGCGCTTTTTTGACGTTTTTTTTTTATCTAAAACTACTGCCGTCTCACTATCTATAGCCGAGAGGAAGAAACGGCAAGAAACCTAACGGCACAGGGCCCTACGTTTACGTCAAATTATTATTTTTTTATACTCAATACTCAATCATTTATTGCACTCCACAGGTTTTTACAGATCTTATAAACTACTTTAAGTACCAAATGTGGACCCTGATTAGGTCACGGCAAATTATTATAGGTGTCTGGGTTCGAATCCCGATCAGACACAAAGTTTTTTTTAATGGACTTCCTTTCTTATAGCCCACTATCATAAATATCAATGTTAATATTGAAATTAGAGGTGGGCCGAGTACTCGGTTAATACTCGGTACTCGGCGTACTCGGCACTTTTTTCACTACTCGTAATCGGCCGAATAACTCGGTTAAAATGCCGAGTACTCGGTTCAAATAAATCTACCTTGGACATTGGATCTGCTTGGTAGATCATAGCCTAGTTTCTTCTAATGATACATATTTAGTACTATGCTCAGCAGGAGCAATGTTATAAGCTACTATTATCATAATTAATTAGAAGAAAATATCACAAACAGTGCTTTGTCTATATTTTTTGCCACTTGATGCGCGTTTTTTTGGTTTCATTCGAATAATAATTCGCGAGGTGCGGAGGAAGTGTCAAACACCATTAACACCACTCGCTCCCAAACTTGTTCGCGCACAATTCTACCTACTTCAAGTAAACCGAGTAACTCGGCCGAGTACTCGGCTCGGTAAACTTTAAACCGAGTAATACTCGGTACTCGGTTACTCGGTAAACCTGGTACTCGGCCCATCACTAATTGAAATAAAAATAGTACTTATAGCCTATGTGTTATTCTTATGTGCAAGCTACAATACTGTAAGGTTTCATTAAAATCTGTTCAATAGTTTTTGCGTAAATGAGTAACAAACATCCATCCACACATCTATCCATCTCTCCATCTATCGACACAAACATTGACATTTATAGTATAAAAGTAGTACTTACGAATTTTAAGTTTAAAGATTTTTAACACAATTTCACCCATATACTAAGTATACATGGTGACTTTAAATTAGTGAACGATAGAAAAGGATATGCATGTACTCGTGATAACCAACAACTTTTACTACGGGACCAAGTGCGAAATCATTAAAAAAATTGAACTCCCCATACAAAATGCACCAGCTGATAGTATGGGGGAACAATTTTTTTTTTGTGATATCGAACTTGATCCCATAGTAAAAGTTGTTTGTTATCACGAGTACATGCATATTCTTTTCTATCGTTCACTAATTTAAAGTTACCCTATATAAACACTTACCAATCCCTGCAATTCACCCAACAGCCTCTGTATACGAGCATCTCTTTCCCTCAGCTCTGTAACGGCATTGTCGCGCTGTGACGTCATATCACGAAGTTCCACGCGTAAAGTTTCCACTGGGTTGCTTGGTGTCGTATAAGTTGATGATTGAGGTTGGTAGCTTGGTTGGGTGTCCGGCTAGAATGGAGAGTGACTTTTTTATTTGGTTGTGTTAACTTGTTTAGGGTTTCGTTGCATGTATTATTTTTGACCTTATATTATAAAGAAATTATATTATAAAGAAACTGAATTTTGTATAGGAATGAAGTTTAAATCCCAGTATTAAATACAGTTAAATAAATTAGTTTTTCAAATTTGGAACTTATTTTGGACATCCCTCAACATTGTAGTCATTTTTAATTTCCTCTTAAAGAACTATATGCTGTGCCTCGTGTATTTTTCTTTGAACTACTTAACTACTAATGTAGCTTATTTTACAACTTACTGAGTATCTTAAACTTAAACTAGTACTCAATGTTTACTGAATTCGTTTCAAAGTAAGATATGTGCGGCGGACATGTGTGTGTTTGTATGTCTGTGTGGAGAAAATATTTCATTTAACATTTATTGAAACCCCTACAACATTATCGTACCTTACTACCCTGGCCGCTAGCAAAAGCAGTGATAGCATAACCGCTCAACGTCCCAACCATTTCTCTGGCAGCTGAATCAAAGTCGTTCTTAACCCGATACAGGTCACGTTCAGTTGACGTTTGGAGCTCAGAGAAGAAACGTTTCACGGAGACCACTTCACGCCACAGGCTTAGAAGACGGTTGTGCTCGCTTGAGTAGTAGTCGTTGAAGGCCTGATGAGTAACGAATATATTAAAAATAAGAGAATCAATACCTAAAAGCAATCAATGTCTAAGTCGCAAAATGTCCAAGTCACATAAGTCCAAGTCGCAAAATGTCCAAGTAGCAAAATGTCTAAGTCGCAAAATGTAAAAGTCGCAAAATGTTTCAGACGCAAAATGACCAACTAACAAAATGACAAAATATACCTGTTCTTCATCCTTCCATTCGTCCTCTTTGATGGCCATCTCATCACGGAGTCCTTCCCAATCGTTGGTAAGCTTCTGAAGGTCATTGGTGAGGGCCTCGTTCAGCTGATGTGACTCCTCCAGCTGGTCACGGAGTAGGTTGTTCTGGGCTACCAGCTTCTCACATCTGCAAAATAATGGTGATAATGTGATTGCACTATTTTGAATTGACTTAAAAAGAAATATTGTTTCAGGATGTCCTTCAGAGTTCTTCGATTAGTACTTCAAACACTGGCTTACATTTTAACTCATTTTTTCCTAGTGTAGTGGACATGGCAGTGCGAGCAGTATCCAATCTACTACTTACATAGATACCTATCTGAGCATCCTTCTGGATTTAATATTTGTTACTCTTTCATAAAGAGACCACTGATCCATTTTAATTAAATTTAATAATATCATACACTATACAAAAACTTAATTATTTTAAGATGTTGTGTATGTTTTCTAATATGACGATAAATTAGATACATAGGTAAATCAGAACATACTTGCGTTTCTCCTCATCAAGTCTCCTCAAAGCAGTCTCCAGATCATTGATCCTTTCATCCCTGCGAGTGTCACTGGAAGACGGTGTGGCCGGAGGTGGCAGGGCTACGGCGCTGGTGGTAGTGGCCTTCGGGCTCGGACGGTATGTGTCGCTGCGAGGCGTCGTTTCCAACATCTGGTGCTCTAATTCCGCACATCTTTGCTTGTATTGGAGTACCTAGTGTTTGGAGAAGGTTTTAAGATTATGGTCAGTTCGTATTTGTAATGTATTATGATGTTCAAAAGCTGAGCAGAAAGTTTGTTTACTTCAATGAATGGTTTTTCGCAGATTTTCACTACCTTTTAATTAGCAGAATTTCTTAACAGTATTAAAAAGTATAGTTTACATAATATTAAATTTAATTTGAATACAATTCTCATTTAAAATATTAGTAACAAGTTTCAAATACGCACCTTGAACCGGCGGTGTTCAACCGCATATAAAAACTTATTGTTCAAACCTGTACCTAATCTTTTTATTGTCTTTTGAATTTTGTCAAACTTTTGTTTTATCATCGGAAAATATATTGAAATGTAACTTGAAGCAAAAATATCTTTTTTTCATTAAATTATTAACCAATTTACAACCCTTCTTCGATAAGGACCACATCAGACAGCCGGTTGATCATGGTCCTTCGAGCCGGATTTAAATAATCAGCACATAGTTCACATAGTTTGTTTCGCGGTCGTGGAGTGGACCCGTCAGCTTCCGTTCAGGGCGATCAGGAGCCCGGATCAACAAACCAGATTCGAGGGCTTCGACAGAAATGTCAGGTAGTGCTCTGGACGGAAGAAGCGACTGCAGCAAGTGACCAAACAGTCACAAAGCGGCGAACATCATCAAGTGAGTGAAACAAAAGGACAAAAAACCGTGAGTGTTTCCTTTGATCCTCATTAAGTTAACGTTATCATCAAGTGAATGAAAAACCTGTGAGTGTTTTCTTTATTTATCATTACGCGAAGTTAATCTTTAAATAATAGAAGATTCGAACATTTTCTGAAGTGATTAGTGAAATTCGAAACGACATACGTTTTCAACTTATTAGTTTAATTTAGTTTATTTGTTCTACTTGGAAATTATAATCTTGTTTTGCATTGTACACTGCTTAATTACAATAGCCCAATATGGAAGGGAAATTATTACTTCAGACCAATAATTTTGAGAAAATTACTAAAGCACGAATTAATTTTAAAAAGAGTCCAAAAGATAGGATAACTGAAGCTTATGTACAAGTTAGATACGAAGCTTTAGAAAAGTCATGGGTTTCGTTCGATAATTTACATAAGGAGTTAATTGAGACATATGGCAGCACAGTGCAACAACAGGCTTATATTATTCAAGATGTTTATAATCAAGCTGAGGAAATATATATCGATTATAAAACAGAATTAAAAACGTTGTTAAACCAATTTGCTAGATCGAAAGGGACATCTAAGACTGTTGACACATCTCAGGCATCAGGTTCAAACAATGCAGGCAAAGATTCCAAAGTCTCAATTGAATTGCCAAAAATTGTTATTCCATCTTTCTCTGGTAAATATACCGAATGGATTACTTTTAGAGATTTGTTTGTGTCGCTAATACACAACAATAATAAATTGGATAACGTGCAAAAGATGCATTATTTAAAAAGTTATTTAGCTGGAGAAGCGGAACAACTTTTGAGGCAAATACCGATATCTGATGCTAATTACCAGAGATGTTGGGATCAACTCAAAGCTAGGTATGATAATAAAAGGTTCCTCTCACATTTTATGCTGAAAAGGTTACTTAGCCAGAAGAATATAACTGTCGAATCAGCGACTAGTTTAAAAGAGCTAATGGACACCACAACTGATTGTTTGAGTGGATTGTCTAATCTAGGTATAGATACCACTTCATGGGATATAATAATTATCCATCTGCTGACGTTAAAACTTGATTCGGAATCCAGGAAACAGTGGGAGTTTTGGGTAACTGGTGGCAGTGCTTCATCTACTAGTTTAGATGGCGGACCTGATATCAGTTGCGACAAACTACCTACGTTTGAACAATTTAAAACATTTCTGACGAAACGGTATAAAGCTTTGGAATTCTTGGATTTTAAATCAAGTAACACCCGTATGCAAGGTTCTTCTAATAATTCAAACTCTACTAGTCAAGATCCTAATAAAGCAGTGGTTAAGTTTAAGTCGTTGCATGTAACGAAATATCAATGTTTGTTTTGCTCGGAAGCACACAAACTTGGTTATTGCAAGAAATTTTTGAAAGAATCGGTAGACCAACGTCGCGCATTCGTTTTAAATAATCATGTTTGCTTTAATTGTTTGGGTGTGGATCACAGCGTTAAGGTTTGTTCGTCACAGATACGTTGCAAAGTATGCGGTCGTCGTCATCATTCATTGTTACATCCAAAGGGTACCACTACTACTGACGCTGTTGGTGATCAGGTCGAGTCGAAGAAGGGAGATAGTTCATCCAGTCAACACGACGCCAATAAGGCAGGGAATAGTAAAGAAGGAGAAACTTCAGTAGTTGCTTGTTTTTCGACAGGTAATGCAATAAAACAAGTTTTGCTAGCCACAGCGCTTGTCAAAGCTGAGTCGAAAAATGGTGATCATGTGCTTCGAGCTTTATTGGATCAAGGCTCGCAAGCCAATTTTGTTACCGAATCGGTAGTTCAAACTTTAAAATTAACAAAACAGCCTGTGAAGGGACTTATTACAGGCATTGGCGAAGGTAAAAGTGTGTTATCTAAGGCCAAGGTTACTATAAAAATAAAATCAACGTTTGATCCATCTGAAATCGTTTCAGTGCAGGCTTATGTTTTGAAAACTATCACTACCTGTCTACCCAATCGCAGAGTAGACGCTCTGAAATGGTCAGATTTACCAGAGGTCACATTAGCTGATCCTGATTATGGGTCACCCAATAAAATAGACTTGTTGCTTGGAGCTGAAGTTTATGGTCAAATACTTCAGGAAGGTCTCTTAAGGAGCCCTGCAGGCTCACTTATTGCCCAAGCTACAAGGCTCGGTTGGATTGTTTCAGGAGTAGTCGACTCCTCAGTTAATCCAACTGAAGGTATGCAGTCGTTGCACTGTCAAGTTCAGGAGGGAGAAGATATATTAAAAAGGTTCTGGGAGCTGGAGTCTGATGTAACTTTAACAAAAGAAAAGATTTATACAGAAGATGAAAAGAAATGTGAACAGATATTTGTTGAAACTACTATCAGAGACGAAGAGGGACGTTACATTGTTCGCTTACCTTTCAAAACTGAAGATCCAGACTGCAAAAGAGGTGAAACAAGAACTATAGCTGAAAAAAGGTTGAAAGGGTTAGAGATGCGTTTGAACAAAGATATGAACCTGAAACTAAGATACACAGATGTGATAAAGGAATACTTAGAGCTAGGTCATATGGAGGAAGTACCGGAACCTGACCCGAAGAGAAGTGAGGCGGTTTACCTGCCGCACCATGCAGTAGTTCGAGAGGACAGGGACACAACTAAAGTTAGACCTGTGTTTAATGCGTCACAGAAAGGTAAAAACGGTGTTTCTCTAAATGATACATTGCTTGTTGGACCAACAATCCAACCTGGTCTACGAAACTTGGTGATGCGATGGAGATTGTCTCCAATTTGTCTCACCGCCGACATTGTTAAAATGTATCGGCAGGTAAAGGTTAATGAGAAGGATGTAGACTTTCAAAGAATACTTTGGAGAGACGGGAATAAGATTAAAGATTATAGACATCTCCGTGTAACGTTCGGCACTGCTTCTGCACCATTCCTTGCAGTTAGAGCACTTCAACAAGTAGCGCACGATGATGGTAGAAGGTATCCTCTTGTAGCCGATAGGGTGATTAAAGACTTTTACATGGACGACTTAATGACAGGTTGTGAGAATATAGAAGAAGCGTTAGAAGTTTACAGACAACTTAATAAATTGTTGAAGGGAGCAGGATTTATACTCCAAAAGTGGTCGAGTAATGATAATGAATTATTAAAAATTATTTCAAATCAAGAAGAAGATAGAAAAGAAGAGAATAAAGATGGAAAATACCTAAAAATGGATGATGTAATAAAAATATTAGGACTTACTTGGGACAGAAGTAATGACGCCTTTCGATACGTAGTCAAGCTTTCTGAAGTGACTCAACCCATATCTAAAAGGAAAATGATATCTGATATAACGCGGTTATTTGATCCATTAGGATGGATCACACCATGTATCATTGTTGCTAAGATTATGATACAAAAGCTTTGGCTCACAGGTATCAATTGGGATGATGAAATCCCAGAGAATATTTTAAATGAATGGCGTACTTACCGGACTGAACTTCCAAAATTGTCCAACGTTCAGATACCAAGATGGACTGGAACCAAGTTTAATGATAGAAAGCGAGAATTACATGGGTTCTGTGATGCATCCAAATCAGCTTATGCAGCAGTCGTTTACAGTCGCACCGTTGATTGCGATGGTAATGTTAAAGTCGCGTTGATAACAGCTAAGTCTAAAGTGGCCCCTATTAAGCAAGTTTCGATTCCGAGATTGGAACTTTGTGGTGCTGTGTTATTGACTAAATTGATGCAGGATGCAGCTAAGGTTTTTGGCATTAATAAAACAGAACTCCATGCTTGGACCGATTCGACTATTGTACTTGCTTGGCTTAACAGCCATCCTAATAGATGGAAGGTTTTTGTTGCCAACCGTGTATCAGAGATACTAGGGTTCTTGGAGCCACAACAATGGTCACACGTCTCAACAAAAATGAATCCAGCAGATTGCGCATCCAGAGGGTTAACACCTTCTGAAATGGGAAGCAATTCGCTGTGGTTTCAGGGTCCTCCATTCTTACTGGACAACGAAGTTAAGTACGACAAACCTTCTTATATTGACACGGAGTTAGAAGAAGTTAAAGGTCATCACGTGACCACATCGAATGACGAGAACATATTTTCGAGGTTTTCTTCAATGTCGAGGTTAGTTCGTGTAATCGCTTACTGCCGAAGATTTCTGAGGAAGACAGGATCTGGAAAAGAGAAAGGTTATTTAAAAGCAGAAGAACTGAAAGAATCATTAGAAACATGTATAAAAAAGAGTCAACGATTTTATTTTGAAGATGAAATTAAGGACCTGGAAAACAAAAGAGAAATTAAAAAGAAAAGCTCATTGAAATCTTTAAATTGTTATTTAGATGAAGGAAATTTGTTGAGAGTTGGTGGAAGATTGGAACATGCACCTTTAGAGGCAGATAGGAAACATCCAATATTAGTGGCAAAACATTGTCATTTGTCAAAATTGATTATTGCACATGCACACAAACAAACTTTACATGGAGGTTTTCAACTTACCTTGGCGTATATTGCTAGAAAGTATTACATTCTGGGCGCGAAGCAGTTGATAAAAACACATATCCGGAAATGTGTGGTTTGTGTAAAAAACGCTGGCCTTTCACATACTCCGTTAATGGGACAGCTACCAAGTGCACGTGTCACACCATCGCGTCCTTTTGTACATAGCGGTGTTGATTTTGCAGGTCCCATTCAACTTTGTACAGCTAAAGGTAGAGGTCATAAGTCGTACAAAGGTTACATCTGTCTGTTTGTCTGCATGTCGACGCGGGCAGTTCATGTTGAAGCTGTAACGGACCTTACTACGCAAGGTTTCCTTCAGGCTTTCAAACGTTTTGTCGCCAGACGCGGTCACTGCCAACAAATTTGGAGTGATAACGGAACCAATTTTGTCGGAGCCGCAAGGGAATTAAAAAAGTTATTTCTAACTGAAAAAAATGGATTACAACCTGAATTGGCTGAGACTTTGGCAAATAATGGTACTATATGGCATTTTATACCCCCTCACTCTCCAAACTTTGGCGGATTATGGGAAGCAGGTATAAAGTCTGTAAAATTCCATCTCAAAAGAACCATTGGTGAATCAACATTGACCTATGAAGAAATAGCCACTTTGCTCGCCCAGGTTGAGGCATGTTTAAATTCGCGACCTCTGTCTAGAATCTGTAGTGAATCAGATGGTACTACTATACTTACGCCAGGCCATTTCCTTGTTGGGGAACCACTGGTGACACCACCTGATTACAATTTTGAAGCATCAAATATCAGTAGTCTGAAACGATGGCAATTAACTCAGCGCATGTTACAAGGGTTTTGGCGCAAATGGTCACAGGAGTACCTAGGGCAATTTTTACATAGGTATCGTTGGTCTGCTGATACTCAACAAATTGAGCTGGGTGATGTTGTTTTAATTAAAGAGGACGGTCTACCTCCATGTCGTTGGCTTTATGGAAAAGTTGTAGATCTACACCCAGGTCAAGACAAAATAGTTCGTGTTGTTTCAGTTAAAACAAAAAACTTAATTATTAAAAGACCTACATCAAAATTATGTTTGCTTCCGATAGAGAAATAATTATAAATAAGGAATTTTAAGTTTATTTCTGTTTTGTTATTAATATTATTTGTATTAACTGTTAGTAAGTAACGTTTTAAGTTTTGTTCATGACATAAGGTTATGTTATTTTGTGTTATTCTAGGACAAAGTGAGGTTCTTAAATTTGTCCTAGGCGGGCGGAATGTTCAACCGCATATAAAAACTTATTGTTCAAACCTGTACCTAATCTTTTTATTGTCTTTTGAATTTTGTCAAACTTTTGTTTTATCATCGGAAAATATATTGAAATGTAACTTGAAGCAAAAATATCTTTTTTTCATTAAATTATTAACCAATTTACAACCCTTCTTCGATAAGGACCACATCAGACAGCCGGTTGATCAGGCGGCATAAAAATATTTTTATTTTTACTGTCACTGTCAAGATTGACATTGACAGATTGATATTTGACCAAAAATTTACAAAGCCAACGGATTAAAATTATTCAGCCTTGTACCATTCATGTGTAAAAAAAATAACAACAGAATATAGAAAATAGAAAACCCCCCTATTTTTATTAACTAATACCTTAGATTGCAAACGAGACACCAAAGCAGCCTGGCCCTGCTGCGCGCGGCGATAGGCATCCAACCTCCGCCTATGGTCTGCAGCTTCGCCAGCAAGCCTAGCTCTTAACTCCTCATTCTGCCGACGCAAGTCACTGCTCACACTGCCTCCTGGAGAGTCCATCTCTGGTGGACTATCCAGAGACTTCTAGAATAAAAGCAAGGTAATTAAAGTTAGACAAATAACATTTTGAGTCAATGTTGTTGATATAACGCCTGCAGAAAAGTAATATCAATTTTGCGTGCAGAAAAATAACAGGCGCTTTTATCACTGTTCATACTAAAGAAACATAATTAAAACAGAGTTATAATATGAGTATTAAAGGCTTTAAACAATACCTCCTTCTTGAGCCGCTGATGGGGTAGCGTGCCAGCCCTCCGCCCGATCGGAGCCCGGGCGCTCCGCGGCGTCGACAACCCTTCCCTCGATGGCAACTAAGGAAAACAGGTTGTTAATTTTAAATTAAAAAAAAACATATTACATATTAATGTCTAAACACACAGGTCTAAGCTTTCAAAGAAATGTTTTGTCACTGTTCCCTTTAGAGCAAGAAAATACTAATTATGTTGAATCAATGCTTACGAGTACCTAAAAATTCAAGGCGTTTTTACGAGGTGTGTTTAATTAATATCTACTTATCAAAGAATATTTGTTTCAAAAAGTACGAATACAAATAAATACACTTGCTATGCTTTTTGTCGTTAGCTAACCTTTTGTAACAAAAGCATAAAGAGCTCGTAACATTACCCACGTTATCAGTGGTCAAAATATTTAAACAATTTTGTACAGACATTTTCACACAAAATTTCGAAACAAACCTGAAAAGTCACTTTCTTTTTAACCTTCCGTTTGTGTTGGAACTCGAAATTAAAATGCCTAGAGTATTTGCACTGAAAAGACATAATTTACACATTAAACTGGCCTATTAGATGCACGGAAGCACTCGCGGAAAATGAGGTTTAATGCAGAAAAAAAAACAACAGCGTTTTGTAAAAGGAGGTCGGGATTAAAAAGATTGGTAGCATAACACCGTAAACTGGTAAAACCAAGGCTTTTGATGGAAGGTAACTGCAGGAAGATTTGTAACAGGGAAGCTATCGGACTTACAATCTATCACGCCCCCGCAAGCTGGCTCACCTAACTCCTTACTAGGTATAGCCTGTCCCTTTTTAACACTCTGAATAAATCATTAGAACTGTACCTGTAGTAATTATGTGAAGGGGACCACATTATTGTGGTCAGTTTTGTTTCTATCGTCACGTGGTAGTAAACAAAACATTTTTTTTGTTACTTAAAATATTTACCAGTAGATTTACCACCATATAGATAGGTAGGTACCTACTGTAAGACTTATATGGTTGACAATATTTGTTTATTAAGTAGTAATAAACAAAGCAGAAAACAATCGCCAATCCTTCACTAATATCCTCTAAAACATTAACATAAAATTCTAAGATTAAGAAAAAGAGCTACGCCGTAGCAAGAAGGCTGCTACTCAATGAATCTCGTAGCCGTAGCACGTAACTCGTAGCCTTCTCGTAGCATACGTAAAGTTCATACCAATCTAGTTTAGAACTCTATAGCATTATGAAACCTTGAACCTAAGCTAGGTCACTTACCGATAGGTATAAGGTCATAGAAGCGAAAGGTTAAAGACCTAATTTAATGACTAGCAGATTTTCCTGATTGAAAATCGAACTTCCAGCTTTAAAAATAGATATCAAGTTTTGAGTTTTTAATAACACTGTTATTGAAATAAAGTCATATTAGTTTTGAATATAAGTAGTAACTAGTACGTATAATAGTTATTAGAAATACTTGTACACACCAAAGAGCACTTTCAAAAAGTCTATAACACTCAGGTAAAACCCAAATAAACAGAATGTACCTACCTACCTACTTAGTATTTAAGCTGATTCGCTAGGTTAATCTCTTAATTTAAAAACTAATACTAAATACCACAGATAACAGAACACTGTCAATGAAAACAGGATCATTTCACCATAAACACTTACCTACCTATTTTTACTAATAAATCGTATAAAAAGATAAACTGATGTCCGTCGGAAGGAACAGAATGAGTCACTTTGGAAACATTTCACATAAAGCTTCTATAAATTGATAATACGCCGGTTGCCTAGCAACGCAATCAGGGGCAGTTACGAACTATCGGTATACAGTTAGGTTGAAAAGAAAAATAGGTAGATTTTAAAATTACTTTTTTCGTCAATCTAAGTTATAAAAAATTGTACTTTTTGTCTCATTTAGTGTGAACATTGAGCATAGCATAAAGCATAGTACCTACTTACGCAGGTATACATATAGTAGGTAGGTAGGTAAGTACATAATACGTCCAACCAATGTACGAACGAAGTATTAGGTGTAGGTCTTACTTACGTAATATTACTTGTTCTGTAACATTAAAATTAAAGTTAAATTAAAGCACATAGAAGTAGCATAGAAACTAGTAAAAATAAAAAATAGAAACAAAGTTTACACATTTCTTCCATACATCCCCTTTCCCATCGGGGTAGGCAGGGTCCACTACCCAAACCCTTCCTTCACTTCCTTCGCCTTCACTTCAAACCTAATACATAATTAATTTATTAGATTTTTAATCAAAATAATTTTGTACATGACTGTACTATAACATCACGATCAGCGATAAAATTTATCGAAAAAAAACTTGAAAACAAATTGTCAAATCACTTTTAAACTTTATCTTATCACTTTCCAATTCCGTTACTTATTTCTAATCATGTTATTTTTTGATGTTATTTTCCACTATCACTAGTTACAAAATACGGTCGAATTGAGAAACCTTTTCCTTTTTTTTTAACCCCCGACGCCAAAAGAGGGGTGTTATTTAAGTGTGTTAAGAGACGTCGCGGTGATTAATTGACTTTATTTTATTCCTTATTTCCAATAACAAAATAAGCGTTAAATAATAGGTAATCTTTACTTTCTTCTTCTTCTTTATTAACCCATATATGTCCCCACCGAGGGGCACGAGCCTACTCTCATACAGAGAGTGATTAGGCCGTAATCTTTACTTTACACTGTGTAAAACACTGTGCAATCTTAAAGTGATAGCAGCGCAGTGGACGGGCATAACATGTTTTGCTAACATGTTTTGATAACCATGTTTTGTAGAAAATTGGCGCAGAGGACCCGACTTAAGGATATAGAATGACATTGAAATCCATGCACAAAATATAACCAAGAAAAGTTGTAATTTCCAACAAAAAAAATAAAATATGAACACTTTTACCTAAAATTGGAATAAACACCACATTTTTCCGTGTGCCCTCAAAGGATAGGGTATGTGAACTGTTTAAAAATTAACGAAATGCAGTATTTTGAAGGGCTGCACAAGTAAAGGGTCGCGGTCCAATGAACACCCTACTTATAGGCATAGCTGATAACGATGATAGTGGCACTTTTTTATTGATTATCAGATGAATCGTCATGGAAAACGTCAAGGTTATTAATTTGAAAAAAGGTTTTCAATTTAAAATGCATCTGGAAGGTTCATTTCCGAACATTGCTGGCTGACACAAGTTTAAAAAATATTCTGTTGGGTAGACTGTCAATTGTTTTTCTGATTTAGTCATGGACATCTATCCGTCCAAAAAAAGGAATTGCCGACACTTGATTGGTAATTGTAAGGTTAGTAAAGTTAGCACCTGTGATTAGCACGCAGAATAGCCATTGGGTTCTCGAAAAGGTTCTGCTTTAGAGCGAATTGGCAAGCACAATGTCAGATGTCGACCAGCAAGTTGGATGACTTGGTCACTGCAGGTGTACGGCAGACGCAAGTGGATTCCGACCGAGACGGTTTAAGGGTGGCCTATGTTAACCTGTAGACGTCATAATGGATAATCTAATTATGATTTTAAAATGCTATTGTAAGAATTTAATTTATTTCTAGAATATTAATTACCTATATCTGTTTTTAAGTCTTAGGAATTCGCATTTATCAAACGGGATGGTTCAAGATACCTAAGCCTTTTATCTAAGTATTTCACTTAGCCGCTCTAATAAATTCATTATTATATTATGCCATTGTTGTTTACTAACTTACGTTTAGGCGTAGTTTATCTGTGTTGTAAGGGTTAGGATACAATTTTGAGTAATTCATTGATGAATGTTTTGTATAGGTAGGTACCTACTGTTTTATAAGAAGCGATTTTACTAAGTTTATAGTTTAAATATTAACTAGAACTAAATTAAAAAGACACTTAAAATATTTATTAGGAAGGTAGGTAACTTAGGAAGGTAGGTAACTTAGGAAGGAAGGTAGGTAACTTAGGAAGGTAGGAATCTTTATGACTATTACATAAGTAGGTACCTAGGTAAGTACCTACCTATATGACTAATGAAAAATGCTATATCTTGTCATTTATTTTTTAAGTAGGTACCTAGGTATATGTTGCGAGAGAATTTGAAGAAAGTAATTTAGTTAGAATTATAGAGCAGAAAACAATCGATACTTATTTCTTAAACCTTTTTGCAAAAATCGCACCTATTTTTGTAGTGGAGTGCAACACTAGGGTGTTTTGACATTTAATTATTTAACGGTCACCTCACTAACTTTGACAGCACTTGTCAACTTCTTGCTAACAAAGAGACATCATCGCTTTCATTTTACAAATCTCCATTCATAAAACATCGTAAACAAATTAATGTACCCTATCCCTAAGTACGACATCTACGTCAATCCGTCCGGCCCACCACACGGGGCAATGACCGATAGTAACGATTGCAATGATAAGCTAATGCTGAACACTGTAAATATTACTGATAAATTATTTATACGATACTATTGCCACCGGTATTGTTACTTTGCGTAATTTTATATACTCATTGGAAGATGAAAAGATATACAACGCGAGACTGGAAGGAAATGTTGGTAGGGGAAGGCCGAGACGAACGTGTCTCGATCAAATCGGGGACTTGGTAAAGAAAGGCCAAGTCAGGAATACCCTAAACCGACGAGCATGTATGTGGCGATTGATGAATGAAGATGAAACGAAAGAGGTGTATTTGCATTGAAGCAAGAGGAGGAAAGCAGAGATGCTTAGCGTCGTCGCTTAGCTCACCCCGATTATGTAGGTAGGTACCTATTGTAAGAAGAGACTGATGAATGTTGATGCGAAAGAGGTGTGTTTGGATCGAGGCAAGCGGAGGGAAGTCTTTGTTGACTTGACCCGATGGAAGACAGACGTGACTGTTAGTTAAATTATGTATATGTGGGTAAATAGTTCAAAACTAGTTCAAATGCCATAATCAGTTGACTGCGATTAAAGGTGACAGCCTCTTTTCCATCGAAGAAGGCAGAGACCCTTTCCTCCTTTACTTTGCTTGCTACGATCCAAACACACCTCCTTCGCTTCATCCACATTCATCAGTCGTCTCATACATGTACGTCGTTTCTTATTACTCACTTAATATAAATTGATGCTCTGACTCTCATTTCCAGTGTAAATTGATAATAAAGTACCCAAAGCAACTCTCAACCAAAGTGACATTCAGAAACAAAAGATAAGCAAAAATAAACGCATTCGTTTATCTCAGTGGATGTTATTTTACTGAATGCATTTTTATTCTGTTGACGCCTTTCTCGTATCTTTGACCTCAAAATACACTTTTGTTGTCGAGAAAAATACTGGTGATAGGCTTATTGTTCGAATAAAAATAAAATTATGAATTGTTGCCTCTGTACTTAAGAATCTTTCTGGAAGCTGTTGTCAAAGGCTTGGCAGTAGCATAATGAATTTCTTGTTAGGGTATGTAGTTAGTCAATTAGATGTAATCACATATTTTCATAATAACAAAAGAATATCAATCGGTAGAGAACAGCTTAAACAGGTTGTCTAGAGTTTTGTCTTGGCCAGTATTTTATGTAGCTATCTAAGTACCTACTTAGTATCCGATTGCCAGCTCATCCCACGAACGTATCTGACCTAAAAAGTAACTACGTAGGTGTGTGTATAGGTAGGTACATAAGTCGCCCTTAGAACTACTATCTCACAGAAGATAGGACGCAGAGATTGCCTTCAAAAACAACGCGTCACGATAATGCGACGACGTGACCAACCGGCCAGAAATTTCGAAACAATGC
Source organism: Anarsia innoxiella (assembly GCA_947563765.1). Lineage (NCBI taxonomy): Eukaryota > Metazoa > Arthropoda > Insecta > Lepidoptera > Gelechiidae > Anarsia > Anarsia innoxiella. The sequence goes on from OX387402.1 coordinate 2,199,663, forward strand.
AACCACGCGAAGTTTATCTCTACAAAAGAATGACGCAAATCACTTGACAGATGACAGCCGGGAGCAATCTCTCGGTCGTCGACCCCATCTTATCTCCATTGTTATTGATTTCTAACTCAAAATATTATGAATTAAAGCCAAGAATGAAATTCCCTGAAGGTCAGATTGTTGTTATGTACCTACCAAGAAGAAATTTTAACGGAATTTTTAGAATTTGTTAATAAGTTAAATGGTTTTAATTTTTGTATTTGTCATCACGTAATTTGACAACAGTAACGTCAAATTACTGAACTCAAGATTTAACCCTTTTCGAAAACGATTCATCATCGTCATTAGTCAGAGGACTTTCCTTCGTCTAGCTCGGAAACGGCCTGTAGGTATCTATGATCTTGCTTCTATTAAGATATTCGTTCATCTTGTTAATGTACGAAAAATGCTACAATGGTACGTTTGCCGATGCTTGTTCTCCATTATAAATTATCAACCCCAAAATGCCATTAGTCCTGAACTTTATATGGCCTATCCATTGCCAGTTTAAGGAGTAAGCATGCTGTAGGTACTTGTTAAATCAAAGCTCAAAGCAGGCATGTTATAAAATGTAAGATGTTCCAATTTTCATAAAATTGCACACTCTTGCCCCACATTTTCTTAATTCCCACAAAAAGTAATGAAAGAAAAATTAGTTTCCAAACAAAATACATGGTTATTTGTATCAGCAAGATTCGCGTGTCGAGTTGAAAGAAACAATAAACTGGGTCACAATAAACGTTTACAGCCGAATGATAGCACAGGTGAGTAATGAACGTGATCAAGGTTTGGGGAACAAATTCGCCAAATAGATACGGCTAGGCTGGAAAAGATAGTGTACGAACAAACACGGTCGATTTAAACTTGCTTATTGCAAGATAAAGTAGGTTTAAGTCATCATCATCGTGTCAGCTTATGGACGTCCACTGCTGAATAAAAGCCTTCTCCAAGGATCTCCACAACGACCTGTCGTGAACTAGGTACTTATGTACTTACTTTAAAAATATAAAGATTTACCTAAAGAGATACAAGTAGGTAGGTACCAGCTTTTATTTTTGCCCACGTGTGAGTAGGTATTTAATAAGGTATGGACAATTTTTTTTTCTGTTAAAAGTTTTTTTCTGCCAATCTCGTGATGAACAACGTTCTAATTTTAAATTACAAATTACTAACCGCCTTATAAGTCACTTTTATGAAGAAAATACCGCTCTTATTTTGTAACAGGCTCGAAATCACCCAAATTGACCTTACGCATGTAAAATTCTTAATTTTATTAGCATTCTTTACTTCGAACTTGGATCGTCCATCGATGAATCCTTTCCATAAAACTGTCATGAATAGAAATGGTTCGTTAAGCCGTATTTCCGCAGTTCGTGACGCTCTTGCATGTCCCATCCCGAATCGCGAACTTCCCGCGCTCATAAATAACGTTTTATGTCATGTGTCAAATCCGCCATCTTGTTTTAGCGGGAAAATTTTACCACGGTAACTTTGCAGGTGGTTCTACCTATCTAACTCACATCTCACTGTAGCATCATGGGAATAGAGGCTAAAATCCTTAAGTTATTCGATTGGCAAAATCACTTGGAAACGTATAAAAAAATGGGCATGTTGTCCTTATCGATTGTGCCAACTCGTGCTTCCCTCCGATCTCGATTCGTGGGCAATTGGTGGGTAATCGAGTAGATTAGGTACTCGATTCGTAACATCGAGTAATGTTAGGTTTCGCCGAGTGTAACTTTAGACGTATTTCAATTGTTTTTCCCTTTGCTGGTGCTGTTTTTGATGCACGCGAACTTGCGAACTTTATGTTGATGTTTGAAGCGAGGCTTTTCGATCGTATTTCTATTGTTTGTTTATGCGTTTGCTTTCCTTTTAAAATTTTCTTTTTAAACGACCGAGACACGCCAAAAGACGTGAAGCTGTGAACTCTACGTTATAGAGAGTTAAATTAGGTACGGTATTATTGAAAACAAAGAAATATTTCACCCACCATTGAGATAATTTAAGATTAGGTATCTAGAATACAAAATACAGTCAACGACTGTTAGAAATCATTAAAATTCAATTTTTCAATCTATGGCTTCATGAGTTCATCAATGACTCAAGAATACCTAATAATAAAATCTTAATAATACGCCATCATTGATAAACCGCAAACTAAATAACTAGGTACTCGCTTCTCTCGTAGCTAGCTGGCAGCAGGTACCTAAATTAGCAGAAAATGTTCAATCTTTGGCGTTGTTTCCAAATTGTATTGGACTAGACACGCATGTCGAAACAAGGTAAAGCCTAACTTCGCTGTTCTTTTGTTTGTTAGAACTTGCCTCAGATCTATCAGGTTAGATTTCGCTGAGCGATAGACTGACGTGATCGTCAACTGTTTGTTTTGTAGAGTTCGCGCGCTTTTCATCAACTTCTTAAGGACTCTACTAATTATGGGAACATTTTAGTTTATATGAGCCACGTGTGATAGAGAGGGGTGTTAAGGAGTTATTCTTTATAGCCGTGCAAGTAAGAGATAGAAGTCGAAACCCAGACCTAAGACAATGAGCTGGTAATGTTAAGCTATTAAAATTACGAAGATCTTACTATAAGCCATGTCTTAAGATGTCTTAAGAATCAACTGAATAGGTAGGTACGTGGTATCTACTAGCAATTCGAAATGTGATTACCTACCGTATGACAGTCAGTAATTATACCTACTTATTTACAGAGGCTATGTCCATCCGAAAAGAGCGTGATTGAATTGCCTAAAACCGTTAGGTAATAGTTTTATTTATGTCGCAGCCAACTGGTTAAAACAGCTGTTCAATTAAACAGCTAGCTCTTTGATTGAACAACGACATTCAATCACACGGCTATACGTCGTTTAGCCGTCTTGTCGACTGCAACGTTCAACACTACAGCTAGACGACGCTTAGCCAACTGGTTAAACGGAAAATTAACCATTACTTTAGTACCTATGTAAATTGAAAGAATTGGTAAAATTTTTGTAATTTCTTGGGAGATTATTCTTGGATTAAGTTTAAGAGGTCACCACAAGTTTGATGAAATAAATAAAAATGAAAAAAAATTAGTAAACATTATATTTTTTGGTAAACTTTTTGTAATTTACAAAAAATCTTTACATTTTGCATCATTTGTATCACTCGTATGTGCCTCTATAATTTCTGTATGTTTAATAACACTATTATCTTATATTTACTACTTTATTTTCGAAAAGTATTCTGAAACTATCAAAAACACCGGGTAGTTGACGCCATATTGAAAACAAAACGTAGCTAGCGCCGCGCCGCGGTGGTGGCGAGCAACGAACTAATTCAATTACCCGGCGGCTTTTAAATCAGCTGTAGTGTTGAACGTTTTAAGTGCGTCAAATATTGAATTAAAAAGCTAGCTGTGTGATTGAATGTCGTTGTTCAATCAAAGGGCTAGCTGTTTAATTGAACAGCTATTTTAACCACTTGGCTGCGACATTTATATCATTTCATCCACATAAAAACAAATGAAATAGATAATAGTTACCTAGTTACCCACTACGTTATCATGTACTTGAAAACTTTGTGTCGAATCCGCCAATTACTTGTTATTGATACGATATCAAAATGGCGCTAATTAGCTGAAATCCGGCCAGTTGTTAATGGCCTATTGACTTTATTTGTGAGATCATCTTTGCAAGATTTGGGGCAATTACGACATGGGAATGCCATGAAATATGTACGTGACATAAGTTGGCAAGCGAATCGTCGATATAATATAACCCCAAGCTGAAGTGGTAGAGACCGGGCCGCATAGCGCGAAGATCGAGAGGCCGATATGGGGCAAAAAAGTTCAGCTAGCTTAGCATGCACTCCGTGACAAGATGTTCATGCGTTTGTCACGCTTACGTCTCTGTCTATAGTTTTAAATGTGATAAGGACAGCATGACGTGAGATAATTGTCGCGGCATGCCGTGCTAAGCCCCCAGGTCCCCAAGTCTACTAATGTAAATTAGCCTCAGTTGTGTGTCGTCAGTGTCAATGGCATTTTTTGACACATTGGGTATTCTGCTAAACAATGGCTTAAGGTACACTGATTGCGAGCGAATGTGTCAAAAAATGACATTCACACCCTCATTGAAAGTCTGCCGACACACAACTGAGTATTTTGTAAATTAGCAGACTTGGTTCCCTGGAGTAGAGATCACACCCTAGCCTAGCATGGGACGGCTACCTGGTGAAAACCACGCGGTATCGTTGGATGCAAGTGAACCGGTGGCGTTGGAGGATCATTGAAGACTATAGGCTGAAGAAATGGTGATGAAGACAAGTTTCATCAAGTGAAATCTTGCAACGAGGGTGAGTACTATGCGGTTGTAGCGTTGAAATGAAAAACGCAAACCACGGTCGGCGGTTAACACGCAGTTCTGGTGCGGTTTCATATCAAACGTCAAACCGCAATCGCGGCGCCGCGTTTTCTTAAGAGGATTGTGAGTCTATCGTGCGGCGCGAGTTTAGGCATTTTCAAAAATTCTATCTGTTTCACATTGCGATATCAGCGGGGGGGTAAGCGCGCGGGCGGCGGCGTTTGTTTTGCGTCGACTTCAAAAATATTTCATCTCTTCCTGTAAATAACTGTTTTCAGGCAATCTTATCATATTGTTTCAGCATAGGCATTCTTAACTTAATGTACTTACTTTTATTGTCTATTTATTTATCTATAAGTGTAGGTACTTAAATCTGTAATTGGTTTTATCGTAATTTATCTAAGTATTGGCTGTTGATTTACAAAATAAAATAAAATAACAATCCGTTTAGGGTTCCGTACCCAAAGAGTGAAAACCCTATTTTAGATTCGGCTGTCTATCCGTCTGTCCGACTGTCCGTCTGTCCGTCTGTCCGTCTGTCCGTCTGTCCGTCCGTCCGTCCGTCCGTCCGTCCGTCCGTCCGTCCGTCCGTCCGTCCGTCCGTCCGTCCGTCCGTCCGTCCGTCCGTCCGTCCGTCCGTCCGTCCGTCCGTCCGTCCGTCCGTCCGTCCGTCCGTCCGTCCGTCCGTCTGTCCGTCCGTCCGTCTGTCCGTCTGTCCGTCTGTCCGTCTGTCCGTCTGTCCGTCTGTCCGCCGTTTCGTCGTCTGTCCGTGTGTCTGTCACCAGGCTGTATCTTATGAACCGTTTGTTAGGTATAGGTTCTCTATTGGAAAGTATGAACTTTATTGTAATAAAATAAGCTAATAACTAATAAGTAATATATTTACGCATAAAAACTTTTGTCATTCATTATAATAAAAACTCATAAAAATATAAAACTGATAAAAATTAAAAATATGATACATCAATGTTATATGTGTAAAAAACATAAAATATATGTATAGATAGATAGCCGCACGCTATTTTAACAAAGCTTTTGTTACGGAAATATCGTTCCGGTGCATTCACTTTCTGTTGATGATTTGCAATGTTTTGTGACCTACCTAAATACTTTGTTGTGAACTTACACAAAGTAGTTTCGGACATTTTGGAATTATTTAAATTAAACACTGCCGCGCCGAATTCCTTGTTTGGAATATGAGTGAATAGAATGTAAATAAAGAAATTACTTAACTAAAATATACATTGTCCTTTTAAACCAGCCAAACAGACATTTTTATAAAACTTTTTGATTGCGCGAATGATTTTCAGCATGTTTTCAGGGTAGGTAAATAAAAACAATGTGCAATCAGATAGTAGACGGACCTAAGATTATTAATTTTCTTGCTTTATATTGTATATTCTTTCTTTTTTCCTTTGATTGGCTTTTGTCTTTCCTACCATCTTATGCTATCTACACACCAAAGCCGCCGGCATGCCGCCAGACTGGGCCGGCGGCTTTTTGTTATACGCCATTCGTATAACGAAAAGCCGCCGGCCCAGCCTGGCAGTTGTCAAAAAAAAATTTATTAAGTATAATTTTCGATCCTGAGCCAGCAGAGAATTCGTCTTGCCACTTGTCATTAGTTGCCATAGCTATATCTTCTGTGACTATCCTCATGGGGGTGGGTGGATGGCTGCAATGACATGGTAATAGCCTATAAATTATTTGGCATGTGTAAGATAATCACATACCTACATAGAACTCAGTCAAACAAACACAACGTCAGATCACCAACATCCGTTAAGGAACTGAAATTTATCTTGTTTCTATTAGTAAACATGTCTAGATGACTTTGTTACTGGCGCTATCTAATTATATAACTTTTAGATTACTTCTCTGTTCATTACTGCTTTTAACAAATCTACTTTTATCACATTTCTTTGTTAAACCAGCGTTCTAAATCGAATTAAGAATTTCTGTCGCTTTTTATGGTATTTTGTTCACAGGTGTTTATTGAAAATAGTCTATTAAGATTGTAATATCTTGCAATAATATTTATACTCGTTAAAAATTTGTTATAAAATATTTACGTGACTCTAATTATACTTAGGCGATGATAAGCTTGTTATTATTTCAAATATGCGATGGATATCCCACTCATATTATAAATGTCAATGTTTGTGCCGATGGATGGATGAATGAATGGTTGGATTTAATGGATGTTTCTTACTCTTTCTTACAAAAACTACTATCTACATAGATTTTGATGACATTTGGCGGTATTGTAGCTTACATATCAGAATAATACATTGGCATTTTTTTTCCAAGTTATGACAAGTTATTTACACCGTAATGATGAAGCTTCCTGACCAATGTGCAGTGATCAACGCAATCGAAAGCCTTGGACAAATCGCAAAAGACATCCAAAGCGTCGTGCGACTTCTCCCAGGCATCAAATATACACTTTATTAGGTCAACACCTGCGTCGGTTGTTGAACGACCCCTGGTAAATCCAAATTGTTTCAGGTGCATTAGTTTAATGGAGTAGAAGTGAAATTGTAGTTGATCTAAAATTAGTTTTTCAAATATTTTACTTAGGGTTGGCAGTATAGATATAGGTCTAAAATTGGTGGGGTCAGACTTACTGCCCGCTTTAAACAAAGGTATGACTTTACTGGGCTTCATTAGGTCAGGAAAACTTCCCTCATCTATACATTTATTAAAAACCATAGCTAGATGGGGTGCTACGCAGTCTATGATGGAGTTAACTATTGTAACGGAAAGGCCATGCAGATCAGCGGTTTTTTTAACAGTTAAAGATTTAAAGGCCCTTACTATTGAATAAGCACTGACGTAACGAAATGCAAAGAATTGATCGGACTCAGCCACGTTCTGCTTTAACAAAGCTTCAGCAAGCGTGGGAGAAGAATCAAGGTCTTTGGTAGTCGAGACTGGAATGTCAGAGAAGAATTTAACAAAAGCTTCGGCAACCTCGACGTCTGTACTGATACAGTTATCGTCAATATTCAATTTAAAATCGAGGTTGCGTGGTTTGACTCTTCCAGTCTCGTGGTTAATAACTTGCCAAGTTGACTTTACAATATTCTTACTGTTAACAATCTTATTTTTTATGAATCTAGATTTGGCCACATTACATGATAAAGTTCATACTTTCCAATAGAGAACCTATAAGATACAGCCTGGTGACAGACACACGGACAGACGACGGACAGACGGGTAGACAGACGGATAGACAGCCGAATCTGAAATAGGGTTTTCACTCTTTGGGTACGGAACCCTAAACGGATTATTATTTCATTTTATTTTGTAAATCAACAGCGAATACTTAGATAAATTACTATAAAACCAATTACAGATTTACACTTATAGATAAATAATAGACAATAAAAGTAAGTACATTAAGTTAAGAAAGATAACAACCTACATAAGTAGGTACATCATTTTGAAATTTCGAGTTGAAAAAATACCTACCTATGCTAAAACAATATGATAAGATTGCCTGAAAACAGTTATTTACAAGAAGAGATGAAATATTTTTGAAGTCAACGCAAAACAAACGCCGCCGCTTCCCCGCGCGCTTACACCCCCGCTGATATCGAAATGTGAAACAGTTAGAATTTTTGAAAATACCTAAACTCGCGCCGCACGATAGACTCACAATCCTCTTGATTAGGTGTTCAATAATATATAAAGGACAACTAGACCGAGAGATGTGGAAGAAATGGACGAGGAATGCCGATCCCAAGTACCTATAGGGTATAAGGCCTTAGAAGAAGATTTTTTTCTATGCCAGATTTTTTAAAAACTTCTTATCATCCCTGGCGCCTAGGTCACACAGGGCATTTTACCTCAGCGCCGCAGATAATCACGTAACAGAAACCAAAGTCCAGCTCATAACAGTTTAACCTTCCCCGATTAGTTATCTTAGGTCAGTTCCGTGAGAGAAGGCCACGGTATCATGATGTCTTCGCGTGAAGGTGGGTTGAGGTACCTACGGGTCTGATACGAAAGTATGTTGCACTTATTTCGATTTGTTAGTAAAAGGAGTTGGCAGGAAAACTTGTGTCAAAGAGGGTGAGGATAGGAACGCGATATGCATTTGTTTTTTGACGTGATTATAGTGTAGACTATTAATTAGCGAAGAAAAGAAAAGTTAATAGTTAGTACTCAACGAATAGAATTTTTAAACCGACTGTTGGCAATCAGCAGCCTTGATTCCAACCTTTTTATTTACTACGATATAATACTTCTTTTATACTGAAATGTACTTAACCTTCTTAAAAAGCAAAAACAAAATATTAAAGGCAGTTGTCATGTTTCAGTCGTTTTATTACATTGGTGTCAGAAGTAAAAGTGTAAAAAATATATTTTAATTAAGTCTGCAATGCCGATAACCCGCTCGCAAAAGTCTAAACTCGTTCCTGAGGATGGAGTTCACCAGGGTGGAGCCTCTACTAGCGGCGATCCCGTAACGCCGGCCCCACCCCGCACTACATCTGAGGACGATCGAAGTATGGTGTCGGTAAGAACTGCACGAACAAGTGCATGCTCAGGTAAGTCCAGTAACACTTTAAAAGAGGCACAAATTCTCGCCGCAAAAGCAGAGCATGCTCGTAAGCTCGCAAAAGCTCAGGCGGAACGCGATCGCGCACAGGCAGAGCGTGAACGGGCACAGGCAGAGCGTGAACGGGCACAGGCAGAGCGCGAACGCGTACAGTCAGAGCGCGAACGTGCCGTTGCTGAACTCGAGCTAGAAGCGGAAATAGCCGCAATTGAAGCCAGCAACTCCTCTCGTCACTTATCACGTCATTCCTCACGTCACTCAGGCGACTCGTGTCGCTCGCGTGCGTTACCACGCCAATTGAGTAACTCATCCCGAGGACGTCATTCGATTGTCGAGGACTGGTTAAAATATCCTGACAACTTAACCAAACAAAGTGCTATATTACAGGGATTTGAGCGCTCCACAAGTATGGACAATGCCCAACAACCTCCTGCTTGTGGACTCCCCGTCGTGGGCACAACAGCGGAACCAGCTGCACACACGTCACACACACTAGGCGTAGGCACCCTTAATATGAAAAAAGATTGTTTATGCTACAAAAATAAATGTGATAACGATAGTGTAGGTACACCATTCATTCAGCTGGCCAAGGCGATCACGGACTTAGGCAAGAAGAACTCAGCAAAGGTTTGTGATATTTTGAAATTTGATGGTCGCGCAGCAGATTGGTTACCATTTAAAAAGTCATATGACCAATCTAAAGCGCACTTCTCATCTAGTGAGAATGTAGCCAGGCTCGGTGCAGCGTTGAGCGGCGCCGCGAAAGAAGCTGTCGCCTTCCGGCTTATTGCTGGAGATGACCCTACGCATATAATACAAGCCTTGGAAACTCGGTTTGCTCAACCTGAAGTCATCATACTTCATCTCCTCTCTCAGGTTAGAGCCCTACCCAGACTAGGCACCTATGAGTCTCCGCGAGACCTTAATGCGTTTGCATGCCGTATTCGCAATTGCGTGGAAGCCATTCGCCTTTTGAACCAGCCAGAGTATCTCGCATCACCCGAGCTCGTCAACTCGATCATTGGTAAGTTAACCCCACTGCTCAGATCTAGGTGGGCGGACTTCGCTTTGTCAAAGGTTGACTCTGGCAAGTTCAAACTAGAAATTTTAGCTTCGTTCTTGGAAAACGAAGCTTATTTACAAACGAAGTTCGGGGTAATCTTGTCAGAACCGACAATTGTCAAGAGTCCGCCTGCCAAAAGTCATCCCTGTCAATCGAATACCAAAGACAAGATTTTTCCTTATACAGTCTCTTCGAACTCTTCGGAGAAATCAAAGAGTATGGATGTAATTTGTAAATATTGTAGTGCTTCACACGAAATTGGGGACTGTCCCGATTTTCGGTCTCTTTCTGTAGATGATAGATGGCAGTGGGTGCTGGACAATAAAGTTTGTCGAAAATGTTTAAAAAAGGGTGCCCACAGCTATAGAAATTGTAAAAAGAGATGCAAAATAGATGGCTGCACATCCAGTTTGCGCCATCATACGTTGTTGCACAGAATAAGATCCGAAAATACGGCTAATACCGATGCAGTACTGCCTGACTCAGACAAGACTGCACAGCAAACCAATGTAGCTCCGTGCCAGTCTGCTACAGTAGCTCACAGCGCCGCACCAGGGGAGCCTTCTAAGCCACTTCTGAAGGTAATTCCAGTTGTTTTGACCGGACCGAAAGGCAGCATTAACGTGTACGCTCTCCTGGATGACGGTAGCTCAGCCACACTAGTCGACAAGGCCATAGCTGATATGCTCATTGACGAACAGGTAAGAGTCCCGTTGGAAATTAATTGCGTAGGCGGGCTCACCAAACTGGCTGAAGTTAGCTTCATCAACTTATCAATTAGAGGTCGTGATTGCACAGCAAGCTATGATATACATGCGCTTTCTATTCCTAACCTAGGCCTTAGGGCTCAATCCGCCCACATCGAAAACATCAAAAACTTCAAACACCTTTCCGACATAGCTGAGGTATTGGCTTACGACACGGCGCGTCCGACTTGCCTTATTGGTACTGACCACTGGTTTCTACTTCAGCCCCAAATTTTACGTCGTGGTACCAATAAGGAGCCAGCCGCGGTCTGTACTCCCCTTGGGTGGGCTCTTTTCGGTTCTATTAGATCTAATCATAACCCGATAGAGTACATTAACCATTTTGAGTTCGATGATGGCGCGCAAAATTTAGACTCTCTTATAAAATATTATTATAAGCTGGATTCAATAGGCATACAAAAAAACCTTCACCGTAGCTCTAACGACAAACGTGCCCTGGAAATTTTGGAGAACACAACCGTACGTCTACCTTCTGGCCGATTTCAGACTGGGCTACTTTGGCAAAACAATCTCAATAATACGCCAGATAGCAAACCTCTAGCTCTATCTAGGTTTTTTAGTTTAGAGAAACGGATGGCTAAAGATAAGGACTACGCAGTCGCCTATAAACAAAACATAAAAGACACTATCGAGAAAGGTTACGCGGAGTTATGTACCGGTCCGCCATCAGGCGATGTAACATGGTATCTTCCTCATTTCGGCGTTGTTCACCCGCACAAGAAGAAACTTCGTGTAGTCCACGATGCTGCTGCTAAGTCGAATGGGGTCAGCTTAAACTCCATGCTATTATCCGGCCCAGATCTTTTGCAGCCTCTGCTCGCAATTGTCATGAGATTTCGTGAAGGCCTCATTGGTCTTGCAGCAGACATCAAGGAAATGTTTCCCCAAGTGAAAATAAGACCCGCAGATCGCGATGCCCAACGTTTCTTTTGGAGGGACAGTGTCGATAAACCTCTTCTTGAGTATAGAATGTCCTCAATGATATTTGGCGCGACCTCCAGTCCTTGCACAGCTCTTTTTGTGAAGAATAAAAACGCAATAGAATTCCAACATCGTTATCCAGAGGCCGCACGATGTATCATTGATGACCATTATATGGACGATTTCCTCGGTAGTGTCAACGACGTTGAGGAGGCAGCCCGTCTTGCACTAGACATCATTACAGTTCACAAAGCAGGCGGCTTTCAAATGCGGTCATGGGTCTCCAATACGTCAGATGCCTTATCCCTAATACCTCCGAATCTTCGAGCCACTGAAACCGCGGAAGTAGGACTGGGACCGACATCGACGTCACCGTCGGAAACCCGCGTGTTAGGTTTAAGTTGGCTTATTGCGAACGATTCTTTATGTTTTCTAAAATCTACTCCGGCTCCACCCCGTGAATTCACAAAGCGGTCAGTTCTATCCCTTTTAATGTCGGTATATGACCCTTTAGGTTTCATGACCCCACTTATTATAAAGGGCCGAATTCTTTTTCAGAAAACTTGGAAGCTTGGTCTCGACTGGGACCATAGCCTCCCCGAAAACTTGGAGCGAAAGTGGAAATCTTGGGTTCAAGAGTTAGAGAATTTTTCAGGACGTTCTATCCCTAGATGTTATTCAGGAGTTTCTTCGGTAAAGGATGTTCAGCTGCACGTGTTTGCTGACGCCAGTGAACTGGCGTATGCTTGCGTTGCCTATTGGCGATTCACACTATGCGATGGCTCGATAAGACTGGCTTTGATAAGCGGCAAAGCCAGACTAGCTCCAATCAAACCAACCACTATCCCTAGGTTAGAACTGCAAGCCTCTCTTATCGCGGCTCGGCTCACCTCTTATATTTGCGAAGCTCATCGAAAGGTGAAACCAAATAAGGTAATCCTTTGGTCAGATTCCATCACCGTCCTCAGATGGCTGCGCAGTGACGCTTCCTCATTTAAGCCATTTGTATCCTTCCGAATCAGTGAGATCTTGGACATTACTGATGTTCAATCTTGGAGATATGTGCCAACTTCATTAAACGTCGCGGATGACGCTACGCGTGATAATGGAGAGTTTTCTCTTCAGTGTCGTTGGTTAATTGGACCATCATTTTTGCTCTCTCCTGAGAGTTCATGGCCCAGTGAACCAGTCCATAATGAACCAACTATCACGGAGGAACATAAAATCACTTGCGATACGATTGTCGCCGTGCTTGGAGAGAAATCTACGAAGCCGCTTCCTATTGTTGCTGACTACCAGCGATTCAGTAAGTGGCTTCGCCTACTCCGGGCTACGGCGCGCGCCCATCAGGCAGCGAGAGTATTTCGCGGTTTGAAAGCAAACGATCCAATTCCATCCAATGCTTCCCGGTTTCCGTTTTTGGATATTAACTTTTTAAATTCCGGGGAACGTCATTTATTTTTAGCCGTGCAATCTGATAATTTTTCATTAGAACTTGAATGTCTAGACGCAGGACGCCCCGTTTTTAGCCATAGTAAACTTAGGAATGTATCGTTAATAATAGTAGATGGTCTACTTCGTCTGTCCGGTCGCACTTCTGCCTGCAACGCCATAGAATCTCAACCCATTGTTCTCGACGGGAAACATCAGATTACGAGACTTCTAATTGATTGGTATCACACCCGATATGCACACGCAAACAACGAGCTCGTCGTGAATGAACTCCATCAACGCTACTATGTCGTCGGCCTGAGATCAGCTGTTAAACTGGTGGCCTCCAGATGCCAAGCTTGTCGAATAAGGAAAGCTAAACCTGTCACACCACCTACTGGAGATTTGCCTAATGTACGATTGGCACATCATGAGCGCCCCTTTACTTACGTCGGACTTGACTACTTTGGGCCAGTGAGCGTAACGATTGGAAGACGGACTGCCAAACGCTGGGTGGCTTTGTTTACGTGTCTTACCGTAAGGGCCGTTCATCTAGAACTTGTGGAAACCCTATCTTCGGACTCCGCTATAATGGCTCTTAGACGTTTTATCGCCCGCAGAGGCTGTCCTGTTTGCATTTATTCCGACAATGGAACCGCGTTTGTTGGTGCTGCAAAACTCCTTAGCGTTGTGTTCGAGTTCGCTGCCGATAAGAAAATCCAGTGGAAGTTTATTCCCCCTTCGGCTCCGTTCATGGGCGGCTGTTGGGAGCGCCTCGTGCGGAATGTCAAAAATGCCCTCAACGTAACCCTTCTTCAAAGGTCACCCAGAGAGGAGACGCTCATTACGCTGTTAGCAGAGGCAGAAGCTATTGTAAATTCAAGACCACTTACTCATGTTCCGGTAGATCCGGATTCAGACGTAACCTTAACGCCGTTCACGTTTTTAATTGGTTCGTCTTCAAATGACGTTCTTCAAACGCAGCGGTTCGATGATACAGACTTGTCCAGCAGAGCTCAGTGGAGGAGGTCACAGTCTCTGGCGGATCATTTTTGGAAGAGGTTCGTCGCCGAATACCTCCCAACATTGACACCAAGAAAAGGGTCGACAGCAGAAATGCGAGCTTTGAAAGTTGGAGATTTAGTCTACATTGCCGATGGAAATTTGCCAAGAAGATGCTGGCCCAGAGGCAAAGTCGTTGCGACCTACCCAGGAAAGGACAATATAGTTAGGGTCGTTGATGTTGCAACTCAAGGGGGTGTCCTGCGACGACCTGTGCGGAAACTTGCGCTGCTGCTTGCCTCCTAATATTTGGTGTTCACACCGCCGGGGGCCATGTTGGCAATCAGCAGCCTTGATTCCAACCTTTTTATTTACTACGATATAATACTTCTTTTATACTGAAATGTACTTAACCTTCTTAAAAAGCAAAAACAAAATATTAAAGGCAGTTGTCATGTTTCAGTCGTTTTATTACACCGACTTCGAAAAAAGGAGGAAGTTTCTGAATTCGATCGTTTATTCTTTATTTTATTTGGATCCCGATTGGAATTTGTTTTTGATGTGATAATAGTGTACCTACCTAGATACCTTCATCAGTGAGGAAGAAAAGTCTGTATCTTTGGTATATAACGAGAATAATATTCTTAATTTTAATTCTAATCATGCTACGAGACCCCCGTAGTTTCTAAGTTGAACGCTGGATGAAGTTCATCAATGTGATTTTCCTGTTATTCACAAACACACTGGATGCGTATGCGTAACGTAGACGTATAAGCACGGCGTAGCCACGCGCGTAGTTACGGTGTAACCCGATGTGACACCGGGCTACGCGTCACGTCGACGTGTACGTCTACGTTACGCAGGCGGTGACAGTTCCATACATTACAACTCAGAGGTACGTGTGTTTTGGCCTTTACGGATATCTAGGAGTATGTGGTAGTTTTCACTATGCCTCTGGCTCACATTTTGATGAGAATCATTGCCTTTTAGAATTTTTTTGCAGGTAATGGCAAAAGGACCGTGTGTACATGTACCTAGTATCTTAGAAGGATGTAGTGTTAAAAATATGATGATTTACGCTTCGCTTGTCATCCCCATTAGAATCTTCAGGTGAGTAAGAAAAAACTGCAATTCTTAAATATTTCTAGCTCATTTGTAGGCAGTAATGTACCTACCTAATTGTCTGTTACTTGGATTGATTACAATAGGGCTCTTCAAAAATCTACCAATTAGATTCACACTAGAAGCCGCCAGCGTCTTCGTACGCAATTATCGTCATAACTTGGGGAAAAAAATAGCCTATTTATTAAAGCTACAATACTCCATCTATTTAGTAGTTGTTGCGTGAAACAGTAACAAACATCCATCCATCCAGCCATCCGTGTATCTGTTACGGGCAATTTGATTAATTGGGCATTATGCATAATGCCCGGGCATTATGCATAATGCCCACCATCTATTGGGTAAAGTGATAATAAACTTGTTTCAGAACTTTTTTATTTTACAATGAAACCTTATCTAACCTAAACCTAACTAAAAGTCAAATAAATATGTAGGTATTATGAAACTTAAAATTCTCATCATTTCTTCATAAGTTAAGTTGGGTTTTAGTTAAGGTTAGGCCATTCTCTTTGATTGGTTAAAGGGTGACATGCGCTGGTTTCCCTAAAATACTACTTCCCTAAAATATGTGGAAGGGGTTGATGGCTGGCACATGCGTTGAGACCTGTGTGAAGGTGCTGCTGTGATGGCCGGTCATGTATGCGGATCTATCAAGCTCAGCCTCTCACTTTTCAGCTTCCCATTTACTTACCTATACCTTGTTCTGGATATTGCAGGGGCAAATTTTTTATTATTTTGTTTATTGATAAGCTCTATTGAAATGTAAATTTTAATGTTTGTTTCTGTGTTTATGCCTAAGAATTAAATGAAACGAATGAAATGAATTTGTAAAACTTATTGAAAAAGAAACCCTACAGAGTTTTTTGCTAGGTTCTTCTCTGGGGAAAACTGCACTCTTGCGAGTCTAGCATTAACTTAACCAACAGGGCCCGTATTCTTCTAATTACCAAATGAAAAATGGTGTCTCTCTAGAATGTGAATTGTATGAATTGACACATTTTGGTATTCTCTTAACAGATAAGTTGACAGTGGACAGCGATCGGCCGTACATTTTATTACTTTACGCTATAATCGGTACCTATTCTACTCCGCAATGTCACATGAGTGGCAGTTCCAAACGGTATTCTCTTCGCTATTTGACAGTAGTTCTCTAATGGCATTTCGTTCGGTCGTTCCGTCGTTCAGTCGTTCGATTGTTTGGTCACCCAAACACTATTTCGGTGTTTTTTCGAAAATTAACGTGCAATTTATGCAAAAAATGCATGTAAATCTTATACAAATAAATATTCTGTATTTTAAAGTATGTCTAAGCTTATTCTAGGTCGAAAAAAATCTATCAATCGGTTGATCAATTTCTTCGAACAATAATTTTATTAAATATTGGCAACATCGACAACTAAATCATTCGCAAAGACAAATGAATGACAAAGCCCTCTAGAGACTACTAATCGACTATTAATCGTGGCACTTAAGAGAATACCAAATTTGTGACATATTGCTGTCGAATGTTTATCTGTTGGCTATAGTATGGTCGCTTAACTTAATTTAGCGGAATTGCCACCCAGGATTAAATGAATTTTCATTTTCATAACCAGCCAAAGTTGTCAATTTGTATGAAATATTATAAGATGTTCAGTTGACTAAATACAACTTATTTTATTTGTTACTTTTTATAGTCGGGGGTTTTTAAAAGGGGTTTAAAGATTTTAGTATGGAGAGTGTCCTACCACTACAACTTTTTTTTTTAATTTTCCAAAAGTGGCGGCAGTCAATGAAACCTTCACTAATCGATAGTTCAGGTCAATCAAACAAATCGAAAATATAGATGGATTTTTTTTTATAAAGCGTCACCTTTCCGAGATGAAAGCTGTCAAAGATTGACTAATGGCGCCAGTATTGGAACATGAAAAACTATGTTTCGGTGTTATTAAATGGCACATATTGTATTGGAAATTGATACTAGAAGTTAAATGAAGGATCCTGGCTTATTTTAACAACCCCCCTCCCTCCCCCCAAGATGCTCAGACTATAATTTTTATTATGTTAGGTACCTATGAATATGGTGGGAATTTAGAGTGGTTTGGAAATAAGAGTTTTTGAAGCAATCTATGTCAACTCCCAATAGCATCCCCCCCTGAAGTACCCTATCTTTTATTTTGTTACTGCGCTGCCCTGTATACGTGCTAAAGGGGGTACTGGAGGGAGGGATGGTATTTGAAATAACAACAAGCTTATCATCGCCTAAGTATAATTTAGAGCCACGTAAATATTATATAACAAGTTTTTACCGAGTATAAATATTATTGCAAGATATCACAATCATAATAGACTATTTTCAATAAACACCTGTGCATAAAAGACTATAAAAAGCGACAGAAATTCTTAATTCGATTTAGAACGCTGGTTTAACGAAGAAATGTGATAAAAGTAGATTTGTTAAAAGCAGTTATGTAGAGTAAAGTAAATGAAAAGTTATATAATTAGATAGCGCCAGGAACAAAGTCATCTAGACATGTTTACTAATAGTAACAAGATAATTTCAGTACGGTAGCGGTAGTTGGTGATCTGACGTTGTGTTTGTTTGACTGAGTTCTATGTAGGTACGCGATTATCTTACACATGCCAAATAATTTATAGGCTATTACCATGTCATTGCAGCCATCCACCCACCCTCATGAGGATAGTCACAGAAGATATAGCTATGGCAACTAATGACAAGTGGCAAGACGAATTCTCTGCTGGCTCAGGATCGAAAATTGTACTTAATGCTGTCTAAACACCAAAGCCGCCGGAAAGCCGCCGGCTTTTTGACAACTGCTATTCGTATAACGAAAAGCCGCCGGCCCAGCACGGCGGCATTCCGGCGGCTTTGGAGTGTAGATAGCATAAGATGGTACGAAAGACAAAAACCAATCAAAGGAAAAAAGAAAGAAAAATAGAAAAAAATATAGAATAATAAGCAAGAAAATTAATAATCTAAGTCTACATTCTGATTGCTCATTGTTTTTATTTACCTACCCTAAAAACATGCTGAAAATCGCTCGCGCTAAGTATCAAGTTTTATAAAAATGTCTGTTTTGCTTGTTTGAAAGGAGAATGTATATTTTAGTTAGTTTCTTTATTTGCATGCTATTCACTCATATTTCAAACAAGGAATTCGGCGCGGAAGTGTTTAATTTAGGTAAATATTTCCAAAATGTCCGAAACTAATTTGTGTTAAAAAGTTCACAACAAAGTATTTAGGTCACAAAACATCAGATTTTGCAAATCATCAACAGAAAGTGAATGCACCGGAACGATATTTCCGTAACAGAAGCTTTTCGGACCGGGGCGGCGGCGGGTTGCGCAGACGCATCTAAAAATATTCCAACGTCCGCTACTTGATATGGCGAGGAAATTACCAGAGAATATTTTTTTACTAGCACTCTTATTTTATAGACATAAGGATCGTTTTGAAACAGCAGTGTTTATAATATATTGCAGTATTTGTGTATGATGCCATATCATTCATGTATCAGACAATGTCTAGAAAAATGGCATAAGTATGTCGGTGCATCGACCTATCCACTCTTTTCAACTATGTTAGCCTATATCTCGGAAACGTGACGCTTTATCAAATTAGTTTCATCTATACTTTCGGTTTGTATTGACCTGAACTATCGATTAATGAAGGTTTCATAGACTGCCGCCATTTTTGTCGAAAAAGAGCTACATACACAAGTTTAGGAAGGACATTATCCTCAAACACCTTTATTTACTATTTATCTATCTATATTTATACCTAAGTAAGTTTCTATATTTAGCTACCTATACGTATATACCTAGGTATCTAAGCTTTCTAAAGTAAAGACACTGTCTATCTACTCGAGAATGTTAATCGCAAAATAATGTTGCTTCGCGATTGTCTTTAGTTCGCTTTTTGAATTTCAAAGAAATAAGATTTCACCAAAGAGAGTCTTAGAAAAGAGGATTAG
The DNA here is from genome assembly GCA_947563765.1 of Anarsia innoxiella. NCBI lineage: Eukaryota > Metazoa > Arthropoda > Insecta > Lepidoptera > Gelechiidae > Anarsia > Anarsia innoxiella. The sequence goes on from OX387402.1 coordinate 2,218,885, forward strand.
AAAAAAAAATCGCTTCAAAAAAGATTTTACTGATGTCAAAAAATTGCAAGTGCGTCTCGACATTTATATTATCATCATTAACATATTGCACAATTTGGTGTTTAGTAATTTGGTACCTTATTTACCTACGTCTAAGAATCTAAACCCCGCTTACTACTGATCGATATTAAATGGACATTGGAGCCACAAAACAAGTTCCTACTTAATCACTGATTAAGTAAGTACCTAGTTAATATTATTGTGACATTATTTGACTCGGTGCAAAGTCCATCATTGTATAGTTAGCGAAATGTTTACTACATTTGCAAGTAGAGTAAAGCTTCTTATTTTAAATACAAAGATTATTATCTATAATTTAAGTACTAATTTTATAGAGATTTTGGGCTCTTAGGCGTATGGTAATAGGTAGCTATATTTATTTACATATTTCTCTATGTTCACACTGCAACAAGTAAATACATAATACATATAAGTAAATACATATAAATACAATACAATACATAAAGTAAATACATATAAGTGTAATGATTTAATGTACCTATTATAAGTTCTTCTTTTTGTATTAGCTAAGTAGGTACTCTTTTTTTTGTTTCCGTGTACTTACTATCTTCTTACATATACTATGATATGTATTTAAAAATATATTTAAAGAAAACTGAATAGCAAAATAATTCATTATTTATAAAAAAAAGTTACCTAAATACGTGTAAAAAGATTCCCAGTTAATTGGGAACCTTTTGTGGTTTGGGTAGTTAACGAAATACCTAGCTAAATAAATACAAATTAAAGATGCGCACGCGACGACAGTAGAGTCACGTACACGATCACGCTCTCAACCTGTGATAGGGAAGATAAACTGTGGCTATTTCCTTCTTAATTAGTGATTAATAGGTGAAATAAATACGTTAGTTTTTTTATTTGTGTCGATTTTAGAAATACGTTAACTATTTAAGTAGGGTCACTTGTCGAACAGTGGCTATACCAGAAACAGTGGCTCACCTACAGTATCTGGGAAAGAGGCAGAGATATCTATTCGTTATATTTACTTTTCGAAAGCGGTTGACATGTGTACAAGTTCATTCCAGTTAGTCGGCGAAAATTATGTGAAATTTTTGTGTTATTGGATTTTTATGTTTTTCTTAAAACAAAAGTCGTCTTTAAGGTAAGAAACATTTTGTTCCAACTTTTTATTAATGTGTTATTATGGGTAGCTGTTATTTTCTGTAGATTCTATGTCTAATCAAGATTAAATTAATACAGATTTCAGTGTCGTTTGTTTTTTATATTTTTCTTGGGACCGTTTTAAATTCAAAACGGCGTAAGCTTCCACAGTGGCTCAGTTTTAAAAGGTTAACAGTGGATCATGAACCACTGTGTACTTTTGATATATTTTTATAATTATTTACCTAACAATTTCTTTAAATTGTGAAGAAAATCACAATATAGTGACATAGATTTATTTCTTTTAGAGTGCTTCAGACGAACAAGCCGCGGTTCACCGGGAGGGACCCATACTGATGCAAAGATGAAGAAAACTGTCGAATATATGAAATCTGGAATGAGTGCTAGAAAAGCATCGAAGACATTCGGCATTGCTTTTATAACTTTGCGACGTTTTCATCTAAAGTCAAAAAAAATTGCACCGTCATTGATACAGAGGTCGTTTTCGAATTATGAGGCACCTAAAAATCAAAGTTTTTAATGATGAAGACGAGAAAGAGTTGATTTTTTAAAAAATACTATTGTATTTAATGGAATTATTCTGTGGGCTCTCAGAAAAAGAATGCCGAAAAGTCGCATTTCAAATAGCGGAAGTTAATGACTTAATAATGCCCGAAAACTGGAAAGCTCATCAATTAATGTGCAAGGAGTGTCTTAGATGTTTTAGGCGAAGATATAGTGATCTCCGTTTACGCAGACCCGAACCATGCAGTCTAGCCAGAGCCACGGTTTTCATCAGGCATAATGTAGAAACAAGAACTAAGAAGATTTATTGTAGACTAACTGGATTCAAATGATTATGAGTACAATAATAAATGAGTGATTAAATAAGAATGAATTTGTTGCATTTATTGATAAAACTGAATATATTTACGACCATGATCCATTGTGAACTACCCTGATCCACTGTGTATTTGCCCCCGAACCACTGTTTCGACCCCCTGGTACACAGTTGCTAATTTCTGTGTTTAAAAAAAAACTGCGATATCTTTTTTCCTATTAAGAATAACGACAAAAAGAATAATATTTATGAAACTAGAATGTTTACACCCTACGTTAGTCAGTATTGGTATATTCTAATACTGCTGAGAGCTGTGCTACAGCCTTCGGAAAAAAAGTGAGCCACTGAGTACCAACTGACCCTACTTAAGTAAGTAGGTACCTTGAAAACGAATTTACTTTTTAGAGTTTTGGCTGTTGTTTTAGCTGGAAAAGCGTCTAGGTCTCTATCACTATCGGAAAAGACTCTACTTCTGTTCTTTTGTGTTTGAGAGTTTATATATATATTCTAAATATTCAAAATTATCTTTATTTCGTAAATATTTCGTTGATATTACACTTTTAAATTGATTCCACGCTTAAAAAAAAACAAGTAATTCATCGTCTTGCACCAAAGCAAGGTAAAAACCTGGGTGCGAGTTTTTTGGGTACGAAATGACGAATAACTCAAAAAACCTGGCAGAACTTTACTTCAATTCTAGTAGGTAAGCAAATAAGCGAGCTGTGGTAGATTCTTAAAGTTATCGCGGTGATTCGTAGGAGGAACCTGAAAACCAGCATTTATGCTAAGGATTTTTTGCTTTGCCTGAAACTACGATGGTTCTTACAACGTAAGTTTTATTAACACTATATTTACATCTCAAACATATAGGTACTGTACATTTTTTTGGTGAATAAACTTCTTTTAATATTATTACTTATTAACCCTTTGGACGCCAATGACCACTTTAGTCGCAAATTGTTCGCGTGGCTGAGACGCCGCTGGCCTTAAGTCGTCTAAATTTGGCCATTTTTATAACAATAATTTTGTTTTATATAAGATGCCCTACCGCCTGTGTTAATTGATATAATATAATTGATATAATACTAGGCTCAGCGGCGTCGGGCGTGTAGCAACGTCAAAAATGGCTGGCGTGCAAAAGGTTAATATTATTATTAATCAAGATAATCCGGTTCCAAACACGTAGGTAAATCTAACAGCTCTAAAGAAACAAAATTAAGCCTTCTAACAGCCTAGTTTCTAAGGAGAATGCTTCCAGAAAAGAGCAGGTGTGCATTTCGCACAGGCTCGTGTTATGAACACATTAGTCTACGAGCGTTTGTGCCAATTCCCTCCTTTCCTCATTGCCTAGCTGATATCCCGTGGTTATAAAATTTGATGGAATTTACACAAAATTATAAGGAAGTTGTTTTATAAGGGTAATTTGAATGTCAACTAGAATTTGGTGAAAGTTGTGAATTGTATGCGCGTTGTGTTAATGTCGAAAAATGATACGAGAAATAGGCGTATGAGAGTGGGCTCTTGCTCATGTAGTGGTGATGTTAAAAAGGTTGATGATGATGAATATACGAAAAATATTTATTTTTACTCATGGACCGGTCTGAAAAAATACAGTGGGCCGACGGCTTCCAAAACATTAAAGTTTACATTAAAGTACCCACCCATTAAATATCGTGACATCTTTTTTAGATATTCATTTTAGTGAACTTTACTGCAACTTAATTTAATTAGTTTTGGAACTTTTGGGCTTGTTTTCCCAGACCAACTTTTAACGTGGGTACATTACATACATATTTCTTAAATTTACCTTGCAATAACTGAATACCTAAACAAACGTCTTCACAAAATTCGACTATAACAAAAGACATTGCGTGTAGCAACAGGCCTAAAAGCAGTTTTATTAAACGCAATGTATACGCAAAATACAGGGTAGATCTGAAATACGATACGATAGCATGACTCGGTGATGTTTCCCCTTATCTAATACGTAACGAATGTCGATCTTTGATGGATTTCTTTCAGTTTATGTACGAGTATCAACTTGTATATTGATAATAACTACTTACATACTGTATCTTTATCTTTTTTGATAAGTTTGGCAAAAGAATTACCTTTGAAAAGTTGCTTTTAAAAAGTTAAGTTTTTAGTTTAGATCAAAGATACTCATAGGTAGAAAATGCTATTGAGATTTTTAGGTAGAATGAAAACAGCAGAAAATGTTATTAAATATTAAATCGGGTAATAAATGGAGACTCGTACACTTCCGTCTTCTACAACCAAACAAACACACGCCATCTAAGGTTTTAAAAATATGAATATTAGAAAAATATGACACCAACAACTTTTCTACAACTTCTAACACTGTAGAACAAATAGACTTTAACTTTGTTATCAGATTAACGACGATCTGATATGTTACTCATGTAAAGCTACTTTCGACCAAGATGAGACGAAGCCCATGTCCGGAGTAGACGTCATACGGCTGACGATGAAGATTAGTTGGTCGACGTCTAACTATGCTTAATTTATTAACAAAATATAAACAAAATCAACAAAAGTTTTTAGTTAAAGCTACTACTAGATGATTGATGACTTTGAGCGCAATTTCGTCAAATAGGAACCTAGTTTCTAACTGGGTTGCAATTAGCGCGCTAGATTTAATTTACAATTTTTACAAAATTGGAACACTAATAACTTTTTTTAAATTACGATACACAAACTTGTTCTTAACTTCTTCGTCTCAACATGTCTTAAAACCTCGTAGCCCGTTGGTCTTGGTTTTAAACATTTCTCTACACTACCGTGGTTCACGGTGGTTAGAAATTAGCGTAGAGCTAACTGAAAGCGTCGAGCTCTATACAAAAAATCTCGCCCGATATTATAAACGCAAGACATTTCCCAATAACATCCCTAGTATATCTTTAAAAAAAAAACTTTAAAAAGTAAAAACTCACCGGCATTCCGTCGGCCCTGCTGCCTCGCGCCCTACTGCTAGGCTTCAGGCAGGCACTACCTGGCAAATGGTCGCGTGACGACGAGGACATTACCTATGGGGACCAAATCCGCGGGAATCCGTGAAGGGTGAATCCGGAATATCCGGATTCGAATTTCGAAATCCGCGATTTTCTTTTGTTATAGCTATGAAATTGGTTTTTCTCGTAATTTTACCCGATAGGTATTTTTTTAAGACATTAAGTAAGTACCTACTCGTAATTTAGACACTGAAGTAGATCATATTTACTTAGGTACGTTTACTTATGAATATCGAAGTAAAATCTTATTTAATTGTTAATCTGTTCAGTTACTAAGCCTATAATGCTCTATCTCTACTCAAATTTTCCCTCATAGAAGATTTCCTTGATTTTCCTTTTCCTTTCCAAAATCAAAATCCGCCATTTTGTTAAGCTTCCAACGCGTGCCTTATAAACGAGTCTTTATAACATAAACTAGCCTTTTTATAACCAATGCTATACCAACCTTACATCCTATCGATGAAATATCAGGTTTACTTTGATTTACGATCGAAGTTCCTTCTAAACGATTTCCAATCTTTTCAGAATTCTGCTTATTATTATTGTTATGAACTTTATCTTTACAATGATTAGTTTCTTCTTTCAGTTTCAAAGATTTAATTAAAGATTTCCTCGCTTCTTCGTAACGGCGTCTAGATTGTGTTTCGCGCCATTTCCTTAAGACTTTATCTGTAGGATTTTCTATATAATCTTCTAATTGTAACGAAATATTGTTTAAAATCTTAAACACTTTTTCGGAAGATTCTTTTGTGAAACTGTTAAGCGTGTTGGTAGATTTGTCTTCGGATTTGTTGGTGTTAGTTCCTTTTTCAGTTTTCCCGTAATGATCCCACCATTTGACGCCAATTTTTGTCAATGGTGCTCTTGAACGCGCTGATAATGGTGATTTTGGGGTTTCCGTCATGTTTAATTAAACTTTTGTTGGAAACGACGCCGCCATCTTGGATTTTTTGAACGAAGTTTTTAAGGAGATGTTTAGACGTCTATTTTATTTCCCGAATTCAGTAACCAAGGAAAAAACTTTTGCTTGAAACGACACTTAATTTCGATTCTTAAATAAGCAGATGATTATTTTAAAATATATTATTATTAAAATTCTCTTAAGAATTCCTTTCCATTTCCACGTTTATCCACAACACCGCATTCCACAAAACTGTTTTTCTATAGTTTTCCATGAATGAAAACTGCAAGTCAATGTACAATAGCATTCCTTTTTGCCGCAAAATCAAAAGACTGTTCCATCCTTTTCAAAACTATCGTGTTAATAAAGGATGGCATGTAAATGTGTTCGTCATGTGGTTTTTGTGTTTAAAATAACGACAATGAGGTTTTATTAATGGTTTTTGTTAGTAGGTCAGTAGGGGTAGTTACTATCGTATTTAGGGCCTTTACGCATGAGAGGTAGAACTGCCTCTGCGGTTTGATGAATTGTACAGAAAAAGTGGAAAACGCCATCCGCGGACTAGACTATTGAATTGATGAATTTATCGCAATTTTCTACATACCTACGTTTACATAATACCTATTTACATCAAAAAAAAAAAAAAAAACAAAAAAAAAATAATAAAAAAAAAACCACAGCCACGCTCCTTCCTTAAGGAGAGAGGCCTTTGCCCAGCAGTGGGACAGCGATGGCTAGATAAGATAAGATAAGACGCTCCTTTTCAATCGGTTTATTCAGAGACCACTTCCCTCCACTTGCTACAAACCAAACACACCTCTTTCACTTCATCCACATTCATCAGTCGCCTCATGCATGTTCCTCGCCTTGTGTTTCGGTTCGGGTGACCCGGATGTAAAACTAAAATACAAATAAGTAGGTAGGTACATACTTACTCTAGTCTAGGCATTTATGTTCAATTTGAGTTCGAGACTGATCCTCATTAGCTAAGGTGAAAATGTTATCAAATTGCTATTAATTGGTTGTCGTTTTTATTACTTATGTACTTCGTTAATATTAATATTATAAACGTCAATGTTTGTGCCGATGGATGGATGGATGGATGTTTGTTACTCTTTCACGCAAAAACAGCAAACAAAAACAGAATAGATTTTGATAAAATTTGGCAATAATGTAGCTTATATATCAGAATAACACATAGGCTATATTATTTTGAGATATAATATTTTTGTATATCTCTTTTGTTAATCTCCTTTCGCTCATTCTTTCTACATGCCCAAACCGTCAACCACCATGCCCAAAGAGGTATACAAGGGAAGAGTGGATGGAAATGCTGGGAGGGAAAGGCCAAGACGAACGTACCTCGATCAAATCGGGGACTTTCTAAAGAAAGGCCAAATCAAGAGTACTTACCCTAAACCCCAAACATGTATGAGGCGACTGATGAGTGTGGATGAAGCGAAAGAGGTGTGTTTGGATCGAAGCAAGTGGAAGGAAGTGGTCTCTGCCTACCCCAATGGGAGAGAGGCGTAACGGATATGTATGGATGTATGTATGTATTTCTTGGCATAAAAAGCATCTTTGGGAGTCCAAAATATTTTAAAAATGATTATAAACTTAGAAGATCGGTACCAACATCTGCCGGGTTTTTTTTGTCTATTAAAAACGAAAAAGGGTTTTGTAGCTTGGACACGGCACCCCTATAATGATGCTCAGTGGAAATAAGTAAAAATAAAATTGGGGTCAATGGGAGAAAGGCGTGACGGATATGTATGTATGTATGTATGTATGTATGTATCATATATTTTTTAAAGATAATGCATACGAAGTCGCGGGCAGGCTCTAGTACTTCATAAATGTATGAATTAATTGACCTGTTAAACGCTGTTATCTAAGACGGATGTGGTATATTGCAGTTTGAGTTTCTTAACGCCAGTTTCACTATTTGCAGATAAAAATTATCTGACAGATATTTTATACCTGTCTCTGTCTAAAACGTCATGTTTTATGAAACAGACATAGCTTTATCTGTCAGTTAAATATCAGTAAGTGTAGGTAAAGTGCGATGGTAGGTCTAGAATTAGTACCTCTATTTTTATTGCCTGAAAGATATTGGTACTTAGGTACTTAGAAGGCCTCCTGTTGCTACCTACTTCTTCGTTTGTATTATTTATTTTCATTTCTAAGTAAATATGTAATTTGTGCAATAAAGAGTATTTGTATTGTAATATGGGTAGATATCCCTTTAGGCACTAATCCAGTCCAATAGGTACAATTCTTTTTGATTTCATTATGTACAATACATACCTACATACATATCCGTCACGCCTCTCTCCCATTGGGGTAGGCTGAGACCACTTCCTTCCACTTCTACGATCCAAATACACCCCTTTCGCTTCATCCACACTCGTCAGTCGCCTCATACATGCACGTCGGTTTAAGGTACTCTACAAGGCAAGGGGGTATTATGTACAATATTATTCGAGAAGCACCTTATCAAATTAAAGTTACGTTATCTTCGAACTAAAACTAACCCATCATATCAACATTCTAAGAATCAAATCTTGTTGTCTATAATAGTAACCAACTTTAACTCATGTCCTACCTAAGTGCCTACTTTAACATCTTTTCGTTGCTTTGATAAGTTTCAAGTAACTTACGTATATGAAAAAAAGGAAAATAAGACAATATAATGTTTTTTTAAGGCTTATTACGGATAAAGGTACTTACTTACCTACTTACCTTTAAATTAAGCCACCTGTCTAATAAACAAATGAGTACAAAAAAGGTAACTAACAAAATTTTAAAATTTCCGCTCACAAAGCTAGTAATTTAATGAGCCAATCTGAAAGATAGTAAAGATTAGACAGGACTAAAAATAAATCGAAAAATTAGGTAAGTAGGTACTTTTTTCAATATTTTACGTGATTACAAATGCCACACGCATCTTACCGTAAAATGCTAAATCTAACAGTAACATCATAAACATGCCAAACTGGGTCATATCGTCTGCCAGACAAGATTCGAACTTTGATCGTCTGGGAACACTCAATAAAACTTTATTATAAAGGGTAAGTGACTCCTTGTGGAATAATACCTTTACGCTACTATCTTTAGCATTGTTTATTGACAATTAAAGTGGAAATTATAGTGAATAGGATTTCTAATTAAGTTGCAAGAAATGAAGGGACAAACGGGACGCGTGGATACCGCGTGCTAAGTTATTACTTACTTATTACTTAAATACCTTATTGGTTTACTTATTAAATGAGTTCCTTTTTTGTTTAAAATACATTATATTTAAGATAATAGCTTATGTAGATACGTAGAAACAATTTTGTTCCATGATTGTTTCTGTTAGCAGGCGAAAGTAGGTACATTGAAGATAATGAGCTTTGTTTAGGTATTATTTTAAATATATTACTATTTATATGATAGAACTATAAGAACAAAATGGGAATTTTCCTAAAAGGTAGGTAGGTGGGGTGAATGATTAAAAAATGAATAAATAAAACGATTAAATTAATTACGGACTTGCCGACATAAATACTTCGAGACATAAGTTTATGGATTAAAATTAACAATCATAACCGTACCACTCTGTTAATTTATAGCGGTCTAGTTTAAATTCGTATTTTGAAATATACTTAGGTTATGTAGGTAGTTATATACAAACTCTTTTCCTGCTATTTTTTTTTTTAAATAAACCTTTTTGATTAAAAGATAGGAGTGTTTACAAAGATAGCTAATCAAAACGTCTGCATACTGTCTGTACTAAAACCTTGGCCGGAACATATTGCGTCGTTTTTTTTATTATTTTGATACTTGATTCGATAACAATACAATAGTTTAAACAAAATATACCTAAGGTTAAGTGAGATTAGGATGCCTTATTGATTGCTTCAAGGTTTTGTTTGAGACTTTTCGTCTGTCCATGTTTGAATCGGGACTTTTTGATTGATCATTTCAAAAGACCTACTTTTTTTGTTGTGAACTAGGTATTTTTGCAATATTATTCAAATAAAACCTTCTAGCACGGCCCGTAGTCTAGTAAACAGATAGCACTTAAAATATTTCAATGAATGTTATAAAAGCTAATGCTGCTCGACTGCTCGTAGATTGGCAAGGTTGCATTTTTCCCTAGATAATAATCTAGCAAGAAACTCTTTCTTTTAAAATAAAATGTTACAATAATCTTTCAATCTTTCTACACACGTAATTTCTATGCTAACTACTTATAAACAAATGAATAACACATCTACACACATCCGGGCCGTGTCCTGGACGTGTCAGGGAAAAATATCATTCCATACATTTTCTATGGATTCGTTCACACACATTGTCATGACGACGTATTTTTGTCCTCCTGACAAGCCACGGCCCGATCACGTCCCGGGCACGGCCCTAAAAATTTTACCCTGCAATATCCCGAACAAACTTTAAGTGCGTATAAAAAGTAAAAAAGCTTGTCTACATAGAATCCACTTCCGGGAGAGAACCCAGAACCCCGAGATAAGACACGGATGTTTCCACGTTGGTACAAATCGTTATTAGGACGGGGTCAAACTATCAGAGGTTCAGAATCGTTTGGAAACTCCCTACGTGATAGATTACTTAATTAACACGACATGTTGGTATTGTAGGTTGTCAAACTTTAAAGAGTAAGCGCCAAAACACACGGTGAAACGCAACTGCAACGCAACTGAAACATCTAATTACTTTTGAGTTGCATCGCAGTTTCTGTCATAGACTTCCTTAGAAAACCACACACGACGCAACTAGTTTGAATCGTTTCGTTTCAGTTGTTGTGTGTTCTGGGTCTAAGAAGAAAGAAGCTTCCGAATTCGATTTGAGTTAACTAGGAAGGAACTATAGTAGGTAGAATTAAGTAGGTAAATAAATGAAAATCGTGAAATATTCTGCGATGTATTGATCTATGCTCTACCCTCATATTTGAGACACCGAGAATTTCTGAAGCGTCGATTTCTTAATCGACGCTGCGCAGCCTCAGCCTCAGATCCTTTGAGTATAGAATATATAAGAAGGAGCCAACTGGATCTGGATCTGCGTGCCTGGCGCAAAATGGCTACTTTTAGTATGGTACCACTTATCGTTTTACAGGTCATCTACCAAGAAAAATATGAATAACTTGCACCAACCTTGGCACGCTGTCATAAACTAATTATATGAAAAAAAAAATGGGGCCACTCCTTATAAGTATTCTTTCCTCATTGCTAGATAGTTTCCATTAAGCCACGACCATAATTTTAGTCTATTATTCTAAGAAAATACTTCTATATTCTGATTGAAAAGACAGGAAAGCTTGACACTATCTGTTTATTTGTACAACTGACTCCAATATCAATTTAAATTAAAATCACAGCAGCCTACAATGAATGAATCAATCAGTGTATCAATGCAACTGTCTCTCTTTATCAACTGAACCGGACACGAGGATTTCTTCGACACGAGTGAAATGGTGATAAAGTAATGCTTGTTAGCAATATTCTAATAATTACTTGCATTCTAGGGTGTTAGAGGAGTTAGTTATTTCGTACGTAACAGGCCCCGATATTATAGCAACCTACATGTAAGTAAACTTACTGTTTATCCGATTATCTTCGACAGAAACCCAGAAACGTAAGGCCCAGAAAACACGATGAAACGCAACTGCAATGCAACCAAAACTGCTAGTTACTTTTGAGTTGCATCGAAGTTACTGCTATATACTCCTTTAGAAAACCACACACGACGCAACTAGTTTGAAACGTTTCGTTTCTATGCAACTCAAAAGTAACTAGGTAGCAGTTTCAGTTGCGTTGCAGTTGCGTTTCATCGTGTGTAGACTAAACCTCACGAGTTAAACGCTTACGATGCGTTTTAAAACGAAATGATTTGCCAGACTACTCTACAACCGAAAGAGGCCAATAAATACAATATTACATTAAATAGGTACAATTGGCCATACAATGATATTTATGTTTTATGAACAGCTAACTGAGTGCTGCGCTGAAGATAATTAAAAGGCAACTTTTAATAACGTCATTCTAAAATACGAGTTCTGAAAAACAATTTCAAGACAATAATTTAACTACATACTCATATCTAAATCCTGCTCTGCTTTTCCGCGCTTCCGTAAACAAAATAACATCAGCACGTTGAAAACCGCTGACCGTTCATCTGTTATCCTTATCAGTCTAGACTAAGTAGGTACTTACCTAATTATGAGTGGATTTATTTATTTAAGGGGTCCACAGTCTTCAACAGACACGATACAGACGGGTGACGGTGGCTGAGTCATTTGGGACAAGGCGATTTGGAAGTGCATGATTCGGGGCACGTTTTTATTTTGTTTTAGTAAACAAGGTGGCTTGTCATCCTTTTTGTTGAGTTTCCTTATGTAGATATAATAAATTAGATTTAAGATGTTAAGATTGTAATTGCCGTGCCCTATTCAGGGTCCATAAAAGGTACTGTTAACTATTGTAATAACACCCTGTAAAACCTACGGTGTGCAAAATAAAGAATTTGTATTTGAATTTAAATATGTTGTAAGGAGGGAGAGATTGTTGGTGATCAAGCCAGGAAGAAAGCAATCTGATTATTTTGTCTCGTTCGAAATCAGTGTGAAAACAACTATACTGTAGGTACTCGACACTGTAATAAGAAAATAATGACTTTGCGAGTTAACGCTTTGTTGTTACCTGTTTCTGTGCGCTTTGAACCTCTAAATCTGAATTAACGTTTGTTATGGACATGTTTGCCGTAAGCATCCGGATCGGTAGGCCAAGATATCTATCCACTGGTTGCTGCTCGTCGGCTGCAGAGGTAGAGGTCGGCATAAGAGATAGCGCGACGATCTTAATGCATAGGGACGGATGGAGGGATATGCCAGAGCTAAGGAAGGATGGAAGGATGCGGGTGTTGGGATTATGCCCAACACTATGTGTCAAATTGACATTTGTTTGTAGCTCTCTCATCTTTCGTTCACTTCCGCCATTGTCGTGTTAGCTAAGCAACGTACGCGCCTTGTGAGTTCGTGTTTTGTGAGATATCCTGAATCCTGTAAACTGTGTTTTCACTACAATAAACCAAGGTCATTAAGAATCAGCAGTTTTCATTCTACAGTCCACACAAGATCCCACATGGTCCTTCGAGCCGGATAATTATCCAAGACCTGCGAGTACCTACAGTAAGTGGACACAGGATACGCCAACTTTTTTTTTTGTTCGTCGCGTGTCGACCTTCAAGACCTGAAGCTTAAGCCCGTTTGAGTTCGTGTTTTGTGAGATATCCTGAATCCTGTAAATTGTGTTTTCACTACAATAAACCAAGGTCATTAAGAATCAGCAGTTTTCATTCTACAGTCCACACAAGATCCCACAGCGGGGGAGACGTTTGCCTAGCAATAGGATAAAACAGGCTATTTAAAAATGATGGAAATCGCCAAGCGCGCCTGACACATCAGCGGATATATCGCGATTTCAAATAAGTACTTAATTTAATAATTTAATCTAAATTTATCTAATGGTTTATGTTAATCTACTTATTAGCTAGTTTTAGTAGATAGTGGAATGGTATTTGCCGCGGTCCACGTGAGAATTCACATGTCTACATAAACATACATTGAATCCGTGATCCTTGTGAACACAGACAACTTGCAAGAGATAACTTGAGTCCTCAGCTATTTGAACGCTCATATAAATGAAACGTCAAGTTAATTATTGAGGAGTGATAAGACATCGTCAAGTGAGGATTGTTACAAAGTCTGGATGTTTAATATGTAGTTAGTAATAACAAGTGATTTGTGATCATTGATTAAATCCCTCTTTAGGTACCTACCTACTTATGACTTGAACTTTGTTCTTTAGGCTGCTTAAACACGCGTTTAACAGCATTAGCTAGGTACTTTTATGTACCATTTTCGGTAGCTGTGGCTATTCAAAAAAGCATTCAGGACAGTCCTCAGTATATCTATGTATGTGTAGTGTGTGCGACCTTAACTAAAACTTGGTAGTTTTATGTACGACTTTCGTTCGGACGGACTGCAGCTATTCAAGAAGCGTACGTGGCAACCCTTAAATTCTATTTCTTACGAAAGCTTACGCCTGGTCTAGTACCAAGATACTTTAGCTATTCAAAAGTAACAAAACCTTCCGCTCCGAATCCGATGTGGATACGAAGCTTAAGTATGACATCGTTAACCAAGGGACGACCCGTGCGACTTAGCGCCCCATCGCACTATGTAGCCAGTCGGAATGCGGTCAGCCACCGTCCAGTCACATAGTATGAGCCGCATCGCAGTGCAGTTGAAAACTACTTTATCTTTTCGGCTAACCGTATTCCGGCTGGCCGCATAACGCGTTGCCTCACTTAACTGTGCACCTGCCGCGCTGTCGTTACTATCCACCAAAGTGCAGTTAAGTCGCACGGGCTGTAATATGTGAGAAAGTCCAAGATTTTTCCACGAGGAGGGAAAAATACGATCTTTGGCCGAATACGCCGCTTTGACCCGGACTACGATACGCTATCTACCAAGTGCAGGCGTTATATTATATTAAATTATAGTATTAATATAACAACATGCTCTTATCTTCGTTCTGTGTCCACAAACACTACTTACTTACTTACTTTCTCGATTTAGTATTTTACTCACTCTACTAACGTTAGATTTGGTTCTGCTTGCAATGTAAATTGATGCCCAGGGGCCCAAGTCTGATAAATAATATTTCTCAGTTGTGTGTCGCCAGCCAGAGTGAAAAGTTATTTTTTAACACATTTGTAAGTAAGTAAGTAAGTAAATATTTATTTCTTTATTTGGTCATTCATTGGTCATTCATTTGGTCGCAATTATGTGTCAAAAATGCCATTGACACTCTGCCGACACACAATTGAGGCTATTTTAAAGTAGGCAGACGCCCCAAAAAATCTACCTATTACCTATCTATTTCCCTATTGTGTTAAGTAAAATATTATAGGTAGGTACTCGTACCTTATGTGATCTGAATAAAGCATTTCTATGCTATTCTACTATAAAATAAAGTCTCCAAAGACCTAATCATCACATTTGAATACTTACGGCTTTTGTTTTACGGACATAGGGAGTTAAAAACTCTGTTAAGTACCTTCTTTTATATTGGTAGGTATTCAATTTAAAAAAAAAAACATTACCTATAGGTCGCGCCACGTAAAATGAACCCTAGCTGACAGATGCGCATTAGACGATTTTTGAGTCTGACGTTTAAAATTTGTCTTAAAATACCATCGCGCACAAAAGTGTTTAATTACAGTCATGGTTTTACGCACAAAGGAAAGAAAAATATTATTAGTAGTAGGTATTAGTAAGGTGGAATATAAATTTAAAAAAATACACAACTACCAATCAATATTGGATTTAGTGTAAAATGTTAAAAATGTAAAAAAATATTCGAAAATTAAAAAAGAACATATTTTTCTTCCATTAAGTCTTCATGGGTGTCGCGAAAACCAGATGAGGACGCGGTGTTGATGCCAGAAGTGGCTATTTTATTATCATCGTTGTCGTCACTTTCATAACCTTTGGAATCAGAATTATCATCCCCTAAGTACGTATAGTCTATAAGTCAACATACGTAACCGCGTGCGAAAGACTTTTACAAAAATGAAACGATAAATAGCCCTAGTACTTTCGAGCGTTAGTGTACCCATGCGCGAACACGTGATTTTCATTTGTTTCTAAAGTTCTTTTTACGTGGCGCGACCTATACCTACCTACTCAGGTATTCATTTATTACTTCACACAGAAAAGAACAATTGTTATTATATTATAATACAATAGATATATTGATCCACATAATTATATCAAGTTATTTGTGATAGGCATTGAATAATAAAATAATTTATGACATCGCTGTAAATTTCTAATGCAGATAGGTAAAGATGGATACTTAGGTACCTAAAATTAATAAACATTGCAGTTCTATGAACTATCTCATTACTGGGTATCGTTTTAACAGACTCAAACTAAAAACAACCAAACCAGAAAAAAGGTGGGTTCTCAATTCGACAATCTTTTTAAAACGATAACTTTTTGCTTACTATCTAGACTAGAGGTACCTAAGTACATACTATTTCAGAGCTTATAGGTAGGTACTCGTAAGTATCGACGAGTCTATTTTTACCACAAATAAGTATAAATATTTAATCGGTCTACATTTCAAAGCAGGTTCTTCCCGACGTATTCTCATAATTACGAGAGCGCAAAAACTGCAAAAAACAACCCATGCTTCGACACACCTGGCTAGCTGTGTATGTAGGGAACTTTGCGAGACTCTAATTGCTAGTTTGCTACCTATGGTTTCTTACCCCTGACTGTAACTCTACATAGCTCTACGTGGTTTTAAAATAGGAATCTGGTTAAGAAACTGTTATGGACTAGATGTAGCGTGTAAAGATTGAGACATCCGTAGTATTGGATTTGCTAAACTTTAACTTCATTTGTTTCTATTTTTTACGACTTAGGACGTTAGTATATCTGTGACGTAGGTAGGTATCAGCGATGGCTAAAAGTGCAACTTCGGAATTCACAGCAACTAAACCAAATAATAGTGGTAAAATTTTAGAAAATTATTGGTAGCTTAATGTGAGTTCGGATTCCCCTGGCCAATAGCCTAATAAGGAAGAATACAGTATCTAGCTACTTTTGTTATGTACGTTATGTACACCATACAGCTGTTTCCTGTAAGCAAGGAGAGTGGTTTCTTTTAAATGAGTTCCTTGTATTTTGTATCTGCCTTGCCTTAATAAATAGGTAGTCATTTAGGTATGTAATGCAATTTTTAAAGACAGAGACACATGTCTTTTGATATGCACCTGCTCTGACCTCTTCAATATCTAGACATTTATAAGTTCATAATCGTTCGCACATGCCATGCTCTACCTTGACTTTTACCCGACCTATAAGTACACAGTTAAAACTCATAATGCCTAATTACTAGAGGTGGGCCGAGTACTCGGTTAATACTCGGTACTCGGCGTACTCGGCACTTTTTTCACTACTCGTAATCGGCCGAATAACTCGGTAAAAATGCCGAGTACTCGGTGCAAATAAATACACATTGCACACTGGGTTTGCTTGGAAGATCATATTCTAATTCCATCTGTCTTTACATTACTTAGGCCTTTGCCTGCTAGCCAGCCAGTTGGGGCAATGTTACAGGTAGCTGTTATCGTAATTATGTAACAGAAAATCACCATCCATCAGCACTGTTTTTTTTTCTAATACTTTTTTGCCATTTGACGCATGTCCTTTATTGTTTTCATTACGAATTCGTGGGATGCGGAGGGAGGGCTGTAAATCCGTTCGCCCCTGAACTTCATCGCGTACAATTCTACCTACTTTAAGTATAACGAGTAACTCGGCCGAGTACTCGGCTCGGTAAACTTTAAACCGAGTAATACTCGGTACTCGGTTACTCGGTAAAACTGGTACTCGGCCCACCACTACTAATTACATAAGTTATTTCGTATAATTGAGCCCATTTATTTGCAAGATCATTAAAACCATTGTCACGTGCACGACTGATGTTATTTTATCGTGGTTGATTCGGAAACCTTAAACTGGAATGGTGATTTCTATTTAATTATCTTTGGATCGTATTGTACCTACGTATAGGAACGTACTTGTATGATAGAGGTATAGTTTGTAATTGAGTTGAATATTGTGAAATAAAGAAGAAAGTGTTTTGAATAAATATTAAATAGATAAGTTGATAGATAAGTCCTAGAGTTATGCAAAAAGTTTATATTTTATTAGATAAGTTTAAAAACAAGTCTATTTTATATTAAAAGCAGGTAGATAAGTATTTTTTGGTCAAGTAGGCATAGGCAGACGTTTTAATCGATTTTCCGATCGCTATTTATAGATTGTAGGTAAGTAGGTGCGACTTTATCACAAATCCGTAACAAATAAAAGATGGACCTTGATCGACCATGATTTTATTTATTTCCTTTAGATAATTCTAATAGTTATAATAATATCTTTACACAATAATATTTGGTTACGTAAATATCTACTTAGTAGTTACAATCTTTGTCGCGTCCCGACTATCATAGAGATTCGCGACAACTAGTCGCAGCGCGACAAACAGCGGAAGGCAGCACCCACTCACGCACATTTCAGGTACTTGAGTGTCTTAATAAATAGATCCTAGTTCAATCACTTAGAGAGAACTTCAGAGAGGCACGTTCGGTGGAGTTTTGCAGGGCTCCGGCGGCGGCGGCCGGCGGTCTGCGGGTGCACGGGACTGGTAGTAGGCGCAGTACGGCAGCGGGTCCCAGTACGCAAATAATGCCTCCCGAGTATCCAAAACTGTGTTCAACAGCTTCCCAACGGTCGGGGTGTGAGCACTCCGCAACGGATCTTGACATAAGTACGGCAGAGACACACCAACCCTCGCCCCTATCGCAACCAGCTTATTCGTGTGTCCATTCGCCGTTTGCTCGTCACGCACCAGCCGGAATGAGATGTGGCCGGTCAAAGGTTTGTTCGGAATCAACCGCGAGACGAACTTTTGAACCCAAGCGTCTGCTTCGTCGTCCTTCAACGGCACCAACCCCTTCCTCACTGTGTCCACGCGGCAAGTCACGTTGTTTACAGCACGTGACTCTTTCAAAGTAGTACAAGTTATGAACTTCTGACCCTTCGGTTCTTTGATTATGACCCATGGTTTGTCGGAGCTGATTTCCCTTGGGAATCTGAAGTGGGTCCTGTCTTCTGGCATTATGAATCGGAGGCGATCTCTGGCACCGCGCGCTCCGGCACTGGCTATGAAGTACCGACCTTCCTTCGAGTGTCCGCTCTCGTACCAGTTGCGGACATCAGCTTCACTGACGACAACCCAGAACTGTGGTGTTGGCAGTCCGGCAGCGCGACACACTCGCATCAGTTCCAGAGGGTCGTCCAATGCGACGACGTCACGAGCGCTCGGGACAAAACACTGACACCCGATCACTTCTAAATGTTGCTTCGCTAGAGCGTCGTAGTAGGCCGGGGTCGAGGAACTCACGGGCACATAGAACACGACCGATTCCCTCTCCACTATCTCTCGTAGCGAGCGCGCGTAGGCGAGCGGATCCGCCGGGTTCGGCCGCGGGATTAAGTAGAACTTGTTTACAGCCGCCGAGTACTTCAGCAGGGAGAATTGACCCTCTATCTCTAACGCGACTACTCTCGCGCCATTGGAATGGAAATTTCTTGCCAAATGTAGAGCTTGAACGGAACTTCCACCGCTGATGAGTACGGTTCGAGGTTTGTTATTCCCTTTCGGGCTGATGGCACTGCCGATCATTTTGAGAACTCCGATGGGACACTGCACGAACTTCCAGAAAATGAATAGCGAGGCGGCAATCCATAGCGTAGGTAGCACCACTAGTATTTGTTTCCAGGCGGGATGTGAGACGAAATTGAAGAATGCGATGAAGGGCCGGAGGAAGAGTCGCGGGGCCCAGAAGAGAATCCTTATGATTGTAGGTAGCGACGGGGGCCTCTCTGGTGGTACGGCGCGTTCTTCCGGGATGAGAGAGAATGTGGAGGAGAAGGATCGTCGCAGCGCGGTGAAGGGCGGCGGTTGGTGCGGGCAGCGTTTGACGCGCGGGGAGAACACCAGCTCGGTGTTGGAGCGCGCGAGGCGAGCGTACTCGGGTGCGCAGGCCGGCATGTTGGGTGGGACTGGCGCTCGCCCGCCGCGCCGCCGCATATAAACTGCCTCGTTATCGAGTTGCGCGGGCGCCGGCAACGCTACTACAACCTCATCTTTGCACCCAATTAACAGTTACCTATTTAAAAAATAAACAAACAATATATTAGTGAGCTTCCTCGATTAATTGTTTTGTAGTAAATATCCTATCCGAGGAACTAAAAATTTTCCAGGTATTAAGGTCGTTAGCGATTTAACTAATTAGGTACGCTTTAATAAACTCGAAAAGATTCTTAAGTTTCGATTAAGGAAAGTAAACAAAGTTATCACTATTCGTAAATTATGTTTGTTATTTAGAAGCTAATTTTATATGAACCAAAAAGGACCTATTTGCGAGTAAGTAGGCACTTAGTTAACTTATTATAGGTACCTACTCACCTACTACCGAAATAAGTGAGTGCCCTGCCCAAATTCACATTTCATCTTTCTCTTTATGGCACTGAATGTTATTGAAGCGTGATGGAACAAGACAATGACTTTTCGAGTCAGTGCGGACTGTGGTGCGGCTGTAATTCGCAAACTTTAAAGAGTGTCCAATTAGAATAGGTTTGAGTGAGTAAATAAATTGTTTGCGTATCCTTAACGGACAATAAACATAGTGTAAGTAATTGAGACATCGTAGTAGATATCGCAGTTCTTAGAAGCCGATTTAAAAGACTGAGGTTTGGTTCCCAATGATGAATAGGTAAACTCTTAAACGGGTAGTCCGATTACGATAAATTTTCGCAAAGCTAACAAGATGGCGAAAAATAGATACAAATGTATGATCGAATAATGATAACTATTTAATTCAACTGTAAGATGTAACAAATTTTCTACTACTCATAACTAAACTTGATTATTTAATTAAATAACGGTACAATATTACTGTAAAGTACTATCTATGATAGATAAGGACTAGCTATAACAAAATCTATCACAAAATACAATGGACTAAAGAGTTAGTTTCAACTACTGACTACGTAGCGCCAAAACACACGGTCAAACGCAACTAAAACTTTTGAGTTGCATCGAAGTTTCTGCTATAGACTTCTTTAGAAAACCACACACGACGCAACTGAAACGAAACGTTTCAAACAAGTTGAAAAGTAACTAGCACTTTCAGTTGCGTTGCAGATGCGTTTCACCATGTGTTCTGGGTCTTAAGGGTATTGATTCATTCTATGACTGAAATATGAAAAAAAAAGCTTTATATAGGGTGACTTTTATTTAGAGAAGGATATGCAGTACTTATTCGTGATAACGAACAACTTTTATTACAGGAACAAGTAAGAAATCATTTAAAAAATTGCTCTCCCATCATTTAACACTATCAGTTGGTGCATTTCGTATGGTGACTTGTTTGTTCGTATTTCAATCCGTATTTCTTGGGGATTTGTTAAGTTTCATGATTTTGATTACGTCTTTTGATTTTCATCATGGAATGAAACTACACCCTGTATATAATGAATATAAAAATAGTTATGAAATCGGAGCTATTTCTTTTCTTCTTCAAACTTATCTAGAAATATGAGATGACATATACAAGGTGACTTTAAATTAGTGAATGATAGAAAAGGATATGCATGTACTCGTGATAACAAACAACTTTTACTATGGGAACAATTCCGAAATCACAAAAAAATGTTCCCTTGTACTATCAGCTGGTGCATTTTGTATGGGGAGTTCAAAAATTTTTGAACGATTTCGACCTTGGTCCCATAGTAAAAGTTGTTTGTTATCACGAGTACATGCAAATCCTTTTCTATCATTCGCTAATTTAAAGTCACCATATATATAAATATATTTACATTAAATGCTATAGACTCTATAATATTATAAAGACTCTAATCTATAGTATAGAGGTATGATATTTGATCTATTTTTGGCAATTTAAAAATAAACATCTAATTAATAATACATAATAATTTAAATTACTTGTTTATAATAGAAATGAGCACAAATATATTGCAAGATACGTAATATGAACTTAATCGCCCATTTTATACAGTATGTGGAAGACACAACACAGATAAGCTAGGCAATCAACAATATTTTAAGTGAATTTATTACCTATAGTTATCTATAAATACGTCTATCATTTAAAATGAGATTGGGGCTTGATAGGGTACAGATTCGATTTAAAAAAAAAGATACATTGCACATAACGTAGGGCCCTGTGCCGAAGGTTTCTTGCCGTCTTCTTCCTCTCGGCTATAGTGAGCCGGCAGTAGTTTAGTTAAAAAAAGTGACATCAAAAAAGTGTAATGAATTTTGCCTATTTTTTATTAAAACACTTTTCATTTTCATGTTCACAGAAACGTATGTTACCACATAATTATTTATGTAGGTAATCAATATAAAATCTACTTAGTTATTTTTTAAGAAGGTTCCAAAGTGCCTTAGATATAGTACTTAGTACTAATATAATGGCTTAACAGGCGCGAAACATTTTGTTCTCTTAATTTTTTTGACTATAAGTCTACAAAATCGTGGCTTAAAGATCTTTATGTTCTCAAAAATGAATCTAATTAGATTTGTGATGAAGAGAGAATGTTTGTAATCTTACTAGAAGAGCAGATTAGTGTTTTAAAAGCAAATAAATAGTCCTTTGTATTCATAAGAGAAGTTCAATTATGTAAACGATCAAGTTTCTTTTTAAGAAATGGAACAATGCGGCAGTTAAAGAATGTATGCCAACAGTAAGCACCAAAACACATGGTGAAACGCAACTGCAACGCAACTGAAACTGTTTGTTACTTTTGAGTTTGATCGCAGTTTCTGCTATAGACTTCCTTAGAAAACAACACATGACGCAACTAGTTTGAAACGTTTCGTTTCAGTTGCGTTGCATTTGCGTTTCACCGTGTGTTCTGGGTCTTAAGCAAAACTAATGGTTTTTATGAACACAAAGGCAATCTACAAAGAAACACCTTAATAATTATGTTAATAAAATTAATTCATTTAAAATTCCATATCATTAAAATGAACATAAATTAACAAGTGTCCTCAAATCTAAAAATTAATAATGATAGTAACATAGCCTATAAATAAAATAATCAAACGTTTGCAAGTTTACGCTGCAATCGTATAGAATGGCTTCAAGTTTGTTTCTTTTAACTCTATAGAGCCATTTTTACATACAATGTATAATTCGTTCTGTGGCTCTTTCTCGAATCTAAACCGTTTCGGATGGGAGTCGTCCATAAACCGTCCTAGCTTCATAATTTTATCGTCAACAGTAATTTTATCAGCTATCAGATTGGTAGCTGGCAAATTCTTTAAAATATCAGGAATCAACAATCGAACTTGGCCCTTTTCGTGGATAAAGATGCTGCTCTTCTCAGTGAGTTGCGATGCCAATAAGTGTACATTCCCACTCTTTAACGAAGCATGAAGATTTCCAGCGAAGTTGGTAATGTTTAAATTACCTTGTTGTATCACATCTATTCTAACACTCTGGTGTAAATGATCCAAATCCATATTGCCCATTAGTGTGACGAAATGAGACTTCGTACTGTAACAAGATTTCACGGAAATCGGTCCAGCGTGTGTCTTCACAGAGAACATATTCGCCATGATGTTGTTGCATTTAATTGGAGATATTAAACCGGTCTTAATGTCGATATTCGTTGATTGCAATCTTCCTTCGCTTATAACCTCCCCTTGTGTGCTTTCAATTTTGATATTTTGAGCCTTTAAATTTTCGACTTTGATCGGTCCTTTGTCAGTCTTTATGATAAACTCGGGGCCCTCTAACTTACTCATATGAACAGATGCATTGTCAGTGGCTGTCACTTGAACATTCAACTGAAACGGCACTTCTATCAAACATACATCGTTTCTATCAGCTGCTGCGTTCTTATTAAGCAGTTCCAGCCTCTTGGACGTCTGCTTCACTTGGAAATCACTGGTGTCTTTACCTAAACTGAACAGGGTCATAGTCAGCTTGTTGTGAGCTTTGACATCGTTAACATCGATAGGCTGCAGCCTCACATGTATAGGACTCTCTATGAAGATGCTCGTGTTGCTTTCAATCGTCTTCTCCACGGTCCTCACTGCCTTCAAATTCTGCAAATCGTGCAGTTTATTCGAATTGATGAAAGTTAACCTCAAAACCTTGATGCATTTGTCGGCGACACCTCTCCCGCCGAGAGAGAACATTTTTAAACCTTTTTATCTTGACTACGACTTAGGAGAACATAATTCTTCCTTATAATCTAATTATTTTTGCATTCTTTTGCATTTTTATAGCAATAATTGACAGATTTCAAACCTGACTGAAACTCTGAAAACAGAAAAACACCTGACTTTGACAGAAACGATATGTCAATTTATTTTATTTTAAATGTGTCAGTTTCTACTTAACTGCTAATATATTTAATCCTTATTTTTTACCACAATACTGTTTGCGTGGAACATTTTGAAAAACTCACCAAGAAAAGATGTTAATTTACAGTTTTTATGATTTTTGGAACAAGAAAATAAAAATCTCATGGTATTATCCTGAAAATTACAGCCTGAAATGAATAAATGCATCATAAAACTTTAGACTAATCATTTAAGTTGCCCGGCCGAAACTTTACTTAAAAAGTTAATCTGTCTTGTGCACCACAGAGTACTGCGCTGCTGCACCCTTGCAAAAATTGTGCAGAAAATTGCATTTTCCGCGAACAGTGAGCCGAGATCAAAATGTACCCAATTGGAGACCATAAAAAAGCCAATTCAGAACGGAATTAGGTCTATAATCGTCATTTCTACCTTAACTTATTAGTATTTAACTAGTTTAACCTGATATTTAGTGTAAAAACGCGGCAAGATGAACGCGGATTTGAAAGAGGCATTTTCGCGAATAAAACCGGTGTGTGACTTGGTGATGGTGTGCCCCACGACGGAGACCATCACGACCTTCAAGGAGAGGGTTGGGGAGATGAAGCTGGAGGCTGTACAGGAGCTACAACAGTACATCTTGTTCCCATTCATCACACACATCAAATCTGAGGAGATTGAGTGAGTTGAACATAACACCCCACTTTGTGTTATTAAATAGTTAATAAAAAGTCAGTAATTTTCTAAATATACTTAAGTACTTATTTTTCTGTATCCAAAGTATCCAAACTTATTGAATTCCAATAAAAAATTTAGTCTAAGCTACCTATAATACCTATGTGCTACAAGTAAGTAGGTGGTAGTAAGATATGATGGTAGATTGGAAATACAATTTTTATTAAATCAATCAAAACAAATAGATTATTAAATCTAAATAGATTAAGTATGTCTAATATACCTACTGGAACTGGAATAGGATGCTATGCTAACCTTTTGATGACTTGCAACATGCATAAGTAGATAAGCGACTGCACAAATATGTACGTATTTTAAGTCCATTATCATTTATTTATCTTTTTATACAGTAGATCATCAGTTACACTGCCAGTATAGGATAGTGATAGTAGCAACTAAAACGAATAATAGATCTACACAGATATGTTACAGAGTAGACTAAAAAGAGCACTGAAATTATATGACCAACTCAAAATATTAATTAACTGATTGAAAAAAAAGGAAGAGTAACGAGGAAGTGTTAAACGTGGTCAACGAGAAGCGCTGCTTGTTAAGAACTGTAGAAAATAGAAGAGGAAAGATGATAGGGCACTTGATACGACATGATGGTTTCTTGAGAAACATTATTGAAGGAAAGGTTGAGGGGAAGAGAGGCAGAGGAAGGCCGCTACATACTTAATTTGCTCAGGTGAAGGAGAAAGTTAACGTCATGTCGTATCAAGAAGTTAAAGCACTGGCAGAGGATAGGCCTAGATGGCGAACACTCCACCGACAAGATTCTAACTCTTAAATTAAATGATGATGATGATTGAAAAAGATGTTTTTTTAAAGAAAACAAAAAAAATTGAAACTTAGACAAAGAAACAATCTATTAAATCTATTAAATAAAAACCTATTAAATTAGAGCAAATATTAAGTAAATAATTAACTATTTGTAATTTAGTATTTAAGGCAGTACCTACTTATAATTAATGGCATTGGCATTCCTTTAAAAAAAGAAACTAGGCTCTATACAAAAAAATTCAGATAAATTACAAATACTTTTTTAATTTTCCAGCAAAAAGTATGAATTACAAAGTAAAATGGCCGACGCCATAAGATCTGTATTGAAGAAGGTCACTGTGAACAGCTTTGAAATGTGCATGAAGATTGAAACTGCATTCTTAAGTTTGGTCTTTGATAATTCCAAGCCGGGGATGGGTAAGTTGACTTTGTTAGGGTTCCGTACCAATAGGGTAAAAACGGGAACCTATTACTGGGACTGGGCTGATTGTCAGTCTGTCCGTCTGTCCATCTGTCTGTCTGTCCGTTTGTCACCAGGCTGTATGTCAAATAAATGCCATAGTCTCACGTTCTAAGACAAATAAAAATGACCGTTTCAAAATTCTGTAAACTTAAGTTTTACAGTGATAAAAAAAGGCTGTATCCATCTTACATAATAAAACAAAGGAATTAAAAAAAAACTTTTAATTTAATATTGACCAATAATAAAAAACTAAGAATTAGGCTGTAGGCATACATCTTACATAATATACCACATCAAATTTAAAAAAAAAACTTTATAATTTAATATTCACAGTGGCAGAAGTCCCAGAGGAACTTAAACTCAGTGTGATGCGTTGTTTAACAACCCTAATTTTAAAACTAAACAAACCGGTGAGGGAAACCCTACTACGGACACAAGTCCCAACCCTAGCTCAAGTTGTGTTTGTATCTGTGCATATTGCAAAACTTGAGAAGTTAAGGAGCTTAAGGTAAATAAATATATGTATCTTTAATTTTAAAATTGTGGAATTTTTGGTACAGACGGACTTCAAAAATAAGTTTCAATATAAATCCAAAATTATGTAGGTATTTATTTTTAAATTGTGAAATGTTTGGTACAGTAGGACCTCAGAAATAAGTTGCATTAATACAATAGCCCTGTTTATGGTTTAGAAAATGTTTTGTTATTTTAACATTTTATCTCTTTATACCAATATTTATTTATTTCAATAATCAGTGAAGATTTTATGAGTTTAAAAGGTACGGTATACAGGGTACCAATTCTCTTAAATTAAGTTAAGCGACCATACTATAGCCAACAGATAAATATTCTACAGCAATAGGTCACAAATTTGGTATTCTCTTATGTGCCACGAAATAGTCGATTAGTAGTCTCTAGAGGGCTTTGTCATTCATTTGTCTTTGCGAATGATTTAGTTGTCGATGTTGCCAATATTTAATAAAATTATTGTTCGAAGAAATTGATCAACCGATTGATAGATTTTTTTCGACCTAGAATAAGCTTAGACATACTTTAAAATACAGAATATTTATTTCTATAAGATTTACATGCATTTTTTGCATAAATTGCACGTTAATTTTCGAAAAAACACCGAAATAGTGTTTGGGTGACCGAACGACTGAACGACGGACGACCGAACGAAATGCCATTAGAGAACAACTGTCAAATAGCGAAGAGAATACCGTTTGGAACTGCCACTCATGTGACATTGCGGAGTAGAATACCAAATAAAGCGTAAAGTAATAAAATGTACGGCCGATCGCTGTCCACTGTCAACTTATCTGTTATGAGAATACCAAAATGTGTCATTTCATACAATTCACATTCTAGAGAGACACCATTTTTCATTTGGTAATTAAGAGAACACGGGCCCTGGTTGTTAGTAAAAAAGGAAAGTGATACTTTTTCTTACAGCCTGTATAAAAAAAAGCGTAACTAGCAGCCATTTTGAATCTTTCTATTTACAAATACTACTATCCACTAAATTAAAGTAACAAAACATTTATTTTTAAATCTAAACCTATTATATTATCCATTTCCAAAATTCCAGATTAGCAGCTATAGACTGCCTAACAGCACATACAGCAACTCACGCGAAACTGACAGTGAACTATCAGATCCAGGACCCTCAACTCGAAGGGCTGGTGGTGGACACCCTGTCTTCCATCTTACCAGGAGTGTTAGCTGCACTGCAGGATGTAGCTACATGCCCTGGGAACCCTGGACATGCTGTTGTGGTGGTAAGTAGATGACCAGCTCCAGAACCCTCAACTCGAAGGTCTGGTGGTGGACACCCTGTCTTCCATCTTACCAGGAGTGTTAGCTGCACTGCAGGATGTAGCCACATGCACTGGGAACCCTGGACATGCTGTCGTGGTGGCAAGTAGACGACCAGATCCAAGACCCTCAAAGTTCTGGTGGTAGACACCCTGTCTTCCATCTTACCAGGAGTTTTAGCTGCACTGCAGGATGTAGCCCCATGCACTGGGAACCCTGGACATGCTGTCGTGGTGGCAAGTAGACGACCAGATCCAAGACCCTCAAAGTTCTGGTGGTAGACACCCTGTCTTCCATCTTACCAGGAGTTTTAGCTGCACTGCAGGATGTAGCCACATGCACTGGGAACCCTGGACATGCTGTCGTGGTGGCAAGTAGACGACCAGATCCAAGACCCTCAAAGTTCTGGTGGTAGACACCCTGTCTTCCATCCTGCCAGGAGTGTTAGCTGCACTGCAGGATGTAGCTACATGCACTGGGAACCCTGGACATGCTGTTGTGGTGGTAAGTAGATGACCAGATCCAGGACCCTCAAAGTTCTGGTGGTAGACACCCTGTCTTCCATCCGGCCAGGAGTGTTAGCTGCACTGCAGGATGTAGCTACATGCACTGGAAACCCTGGATATGCCGTTGTGGAGGTAAGTAGTCGACCAGCTCGAGGACACTCAACTCAAATGTCTGGTGGTGGACACCCTGTCTTCCATCCTGCCAGGAGTGTTAGCTGCACTGCAGGATGTAGTTACATGTACTGGCAACCCTGGACATGCCTGATTTGATTACAGTAGCACTACTTAAATATGTTACACTAAATTTTTTACTCAAGCGTAAATACATAACAGCACTTAAAGCCGGATGCTCATTAGTGGGCTGTAACTGTAACCGTCGCATGCAATGTCACCAACTGTAACTAAAGTTTTGTTTTATTGCACCTTTTGCAATGGGGATGATGACTACATACGAAAATTCAAAAAATAATTAGTCCGTCTTTTAAGTTATTAAAAAATATTTGAAACACGTTTTTTACCTGGTCAAATACATAAATAAATACAAAGATATAGAGCATCAAAGTTACGAAGTGGGGGGTATTGATGTCACTCCTACGTAAAAATCGTACTAAGGTGTGACGTCATGAACAACTTTAACCCAGTTTACTGTGTCATTTTTAGTTTAAGAGAAAAAAGAAAAATACGTGTCGAATATTTTAAAATAATCTATGTGATGGACTAAAAAAATTTTTTTAGTCTTTATGACCATTTAGTCTGAATTTGTAGTCCTAAACTCTAGTTCCTAAGTTTAAAAACACCAATTCAATGATTGCAGTCAGCAGTAGACGCGATACACCGCGTCCTCTGCGTGACGATGGCGTCGCGTCACATGCCGCAGCGACCGGACCTCACGGCCGCTGACTTTGCGCGCCTCGTCGCGGACAAGACTGGGGACAAAGGCAGTAATGGTAGGTCTGGACTTATATATTTTTATTGGAAAAACCAACAGCTTCAATACACAAATTAGAAAATTGTTAAATAACGAGCCAATTACAGGTTTTCACAAATAGAAATATAATAAGAAAGGTATTGACAAAGCACTGATTGTGTGTATTTTATCATAATAAGAACTAAATTCTCTCTTAGATTCGATTAACGTTCAAAATGTTTAAAAATATGATTTAAAAAAAACAAGTTTGTTTTTAATTTGGTCTTTAAAACTAATCAATGACTTTTCTATTTTAGATCTACATATTGATTCTGCATATAGTTTCCTATAGGCACTTTTTGAAGCATTCAATCATTAAGCTGGAAAGAATCTATCAATCAATTCTTCATTTGTAGGCATATACATAACACTTGGAATATGTGCATGTTTAACGTAAAAAAGTGTTATGTGTACGTATTTAAAGCTGATGTTAGATCCGTAAGGTAGCAGTTTTCTCCAGAGAAACTCTTTTGGGTTGCTCTTTTCAAATTCTTTAACATGTAAATTAAGCGGGGTATACATTACGAAATTAGTTTCATGACATGGCAGTTTCACGATGCATTGTGAACGTGCTAATTTACACGTGGAACTATGATGAAAACGTCATGAAACTAATATGCATGACACTAAATTTCGTAATGAAAATCCGGCTTTATTATCTTCAACAGAAAATCAAGTGAAATACCTACCGAAACGGTCACTAGAATGGTACACGATGGCCGGAGAAAAGCTCGCAGTGGTAACCCGGAGTCTCGTCTCACTCAGCGTACACGATCACTATCGAGTGAGAAAAGAACTCGCGGTAATGTGCCATCGGATACTCGACGAGTGCAGTGCGTGAGTATTATGTGATTTAGGGTTTCTGTCACCATTTACTGATAGAATTTATCTGACAGATATTTTATACCTGTCCCTATCTAAAACGTTATGTTTTATGAAATAGACATAGGTTTATCTGTCAGTTGAATTTTATCTGTAGGTTGTGTAACAGTCTTACGATTTTTGGATGAATTTATTAAAAAATATATATGATTATTTTATTGTTATGGAGAGCAAGAGGGAAGCCTTTGCCCAGCAGTGGGACTTGACAGGCTAGCTGTATCTAAATACATTTATTTGATTTTTGCAGAGACTTAGTTAAGTAGATGGAAATACTTTATTGCACACAAAGAGATAGAGGCATAACTTAATTCTTGTTAAATTAATTGATACTTAATTATTTCTGAATAATTTATTGAATTATTAATATTTTATTATAATTATGAATCATACATTTACCAATTTGATTCACACTGTTCTCCATTTAAAAAAGAAATCTTCTAACATTTAATTGTGAAACCGATTCTAATATCAATTCATTTCTTTCCAGTACAATGCAACCCTCACTCCCAATAGCACTAGACATGTTAATATCTCTCTCAAAGGACGAGTACCCGGAAGTAGCGCAGTACTGCACGCACGCAGTAGAATCGTACCTCACCAGTGTGAACACTGATAGGAATAAAACTATGGACGGTGTTAGCGATAATCTGTTTGCTATCCTAAACACACTGCCTAGGATTTTAAATAATATTGGTAAGTTGAATATTTTACAAGTTTATTTAATAACTAGTGGCTGCCCGCGACTTCGCACGCATTTATCGTCATATCTCGGGAGATTTACGCAATATTTCAAAATTATATAGCCTATGTGTTATTCCGATGTCCACACTAAGTTATTGTAAAATTTCATTATAATCTGTTCAGTGGTTTTTACGTGATGAGGTAACAAACATCCATACATCCATCCATCGGCACAAACATTGACATTTATAATATTATTAGGATACAAGGATATGTAGTATAAAACAAGGCTATAAGTAAATAATATTAATAATTATGTAAATTAAAAAAGAATAGGTCGGCCATGTTAAATTAATAGTTTTTCAAAATGGCGCCATGTAGCGGCCATTTTGGTTTATCAAAAATGACTTTGCTTTTGCCACTGCTTAATTTATGAAAATAAATTATACGTCTATTTGACCTTTAAGATCTTTAAGATCCAATTCCTTAAAACATTTTGGATCTATAGATAACGGAATAGTTCTTACAGAGGCCAGAAAGGTCAAACTAATGCACCATTAAACCTCTAGCTGTCACTGTCATTATAAAAAATCAGAACAAGACGACCGACGCGATGTTTAGTGTATTAGAAACTTAACGATCTTTTCATGAAAGAAATAAGAAAGGATCTCGAGCTTTATTGCTTGGGTACAGAACACAACACACACAGGGGCCGTATTCTTCTAATTACCAAATGAAAAATGATGTCTCTCTAGAATGTGAATTGTATGAATTGACACATTTTGGTATTCTCTTAACAGATAAGTTGACAGTGGACAGCGATCGGCCGTACATTTTATTACTTTACGCTTTATTTGGTATTCTACTCCGCAATGTCACATGAGTGGCAGTTCCAAACGGTATTCTCTTCGCTATTTGACAGTAGACAAAACCCTCTAGAGACTACTAATCGACTATTAATCGTGACACTTAAGAGAATACCAAATTTGTGACATATTGCTGTCGAATGTTTATCTGTTGGCTATAGTTTGGTCGCTTAACTTAATTTAGCGGAATTGCTACCGTCTTACACTATCGCTTTGAAGCAAACGATAGCGCGTTTTAGTTTTGTAAAACGCCATCTGTCGACTATCACATAAACTAATAGAGTATATTAAGTCTGTGCCTTGCTTAATCACTCCCTATTCCTTTTTCAAACCCCCAGATTCAGCCAGAAAACTCTCAGCATTAAACCTGCTCCACGGCTACGTGCAAATAATGTGTAGCGGTGACGGCAAAGCTCTCTGGTCAGCGTTGAGTGTATGCCAACATCTCCATTGTATGTGCAACGCATTGCTAGAGGCCGCCTCTGTGCTGCCACTTACGTCGCTGCCGCAGTATGCTACTAGAGGTAAAAACATCTGTATAAAAAAAACAGTAAAAATGAAAAAGATATGGTAAAAATCAGTAAAAAATTAAAAAGATATGGTAAAAATCAATAAAAAATTAAAAAGATATGGTAAAAATCAATAAAAAATTAAAAAGATATGGTAAAAATCAATAAAAATGAAAAAGATGTGGTGATATGTTTAAATCAGTATTTTCTAAAGTTGTCCATAACGCCCCCTTGTGAGCGTTGTAGGCCTAAACGGTGGTAAGAGACCCAGAAAAAATGGGTGCGTTATGTAGAGGCTTAGGAATTTTAAGTAGGTAGGTGGAAAATAACGCTAATAAATAAATGTATTCTCGAAATGGATAAACGAAATAAGTTTGTGATCCCCTAAGTTCGATAGTCGAGAGTAGTGTTGGGAATGGGTTGAGATCGAAAACCATATCAGCTACGTCACCAATTTCCCTATTTGATCTATCTGTGTTTGCCACAACACGTTGCGTCGTGCGCGTTTTCATTAGCACGATGCGGATGTTTCACTGTGACCACAACGTTGTGAGCAATTGTTTCGCATAATGAGCGTTTTCGATCTTCCAGCGTAACATATACTTTTAATTCCTAGACTTTCTTTTTTGTTTCTTTTTACTTTCTTTTTTTTTAATCGTACAAACTAACGTACAAAAAAACGTACTCTTAAACACTAACCCCCCTTAATCAACAGACGTGTCATCCCCCCCTCCGGCAACCACCCCGTGGTGCAAACTCCGACATCTCGACACAGTGCAATGCGAGGAACGTCTCAAAGATATACTTGCGCTGCTTGGGAACGCTGCGTGTGCGCAACTTATAGCGGACAGACTGTTCGACATGTTTCATGAGAAACGGGACCCTGAGATTGTTTATACTCTTAATTGGATGGCTGCTGGTGAGTTAGTTTGTTTGTATGTAACAATAAAAAAAATCGAATGCAATTTTCCGAGAACAATCCAAAAATAGTCTTTAAAATGAGCCAACAACGGTATGTTTTCGGAATTGCCCCTGGAAAAACAAAATTTAAAATCCTTACAATGCACTATAAATATTTTTATTCAAAATGGTCCACTGTTGACATTTCTTGACGTTACATTACCAAAGACCTCTCATCTGTGCGCACAGTAAAATTGTTCACAATGATAATATAACATAACGATATGATGGTTACCTCACGCTTACATCTCTGTCTAAAGTTTGAATACGATAAAGACAGTATGATGCGAGATTACTGCTTTGACGCGTAAGCTAACTTTAGGCCCATTATCCACGTAAACGCACGCCCACAAACGGTATTCACGAAGCAGCTGACGCGACGTGGCTGCTTCGTGGTCATAGACTTGATTGTTTCTACACAAGATGCAAGCATTCGTCTTGCAATCGTTATTGCACAAAAACATGCGTATGTCGTGCGGTTACGTGGACAATGGACCTTGCTGCTAGCTTAGCATGCACTCCGGGACAAGACGTTGTCATGTTTTTGTCACGCTTACGTCTCTGTCTATAGTTTTAAATCTGATAAGGACAGCATGACGTGAGATAATTGTCGCGGCATGCCGTGCTAAGCCCCCTGGAGTGGACTTCAACAAGCAACTTCTACCAACAACATCCACTATCTTTATAATATTAATTTGTTTTCCAGCCCCAAACTCCCCACCAAGTCTAGCCAAACGAGTAATAAATACATACATAGAGGAGAATGTATGGTACTCCCCTTTAGAGGTGGCCAACAGTGAACCGGCTGTAACTAGCGACGAGACGTTAGATGTGTGTGTGTATAACCCTAGAGCGTGGACTAAGGACAGTGTGCCAGGTACATTTTTTTTTTCACTTGAAATAATTGTGCTCAGATAACCTGTAAATGGCTAGGCCAAAGAGGAAATCTGTGATTACTTTTGACAGCAAAATTAATTCATTATTAATCTAGTTGTTAAAAAACATTAATTTATTGTAAACAGTTACAATACCTAGTATATAAATACTTTTTATTGCGCAAGAACACAAAAACAAAGTGGCAACAATGGCCTTATTGCGTGGTAACAATAGGAAGCTAGTTTACCGTCAGTTACATGACGTGAAAATATATAACACATGAGTTGCTAATTGCACTGTATTTTTATCTTCGGTTATTTAAGTATCAACAAGCTATTTACAAAGATGCCGTTAATAAGTTTTTTTTTATTATTTCATCTTGCTAAATGCATTTTTTTTGTTGTTAGTTAAATATCGACATGCTATTTTTTTTTTATCGTCCATATTTACTATTGATAAATAAATATTTTTCACAGACCTCTACGAAGGTACAACAGAAACTCGCTACACAGACATATCGTACCTCGCGCCCCGAACGAAACCGACGCGCGACCCGAACCGAGCCGACACGCTCGCG
Source organism: Anarsia innoxiella (assembly GCA_947563765.1). Lineage (NCBI taxonomy): Eukaryota > Metazoa > Arthropoda > Insecta > Lepidoptera > Gelechiidae > Anarsia > Anarsia innoxiella. The sequence continues at coordinate 2,253,487 of OX387402.1, forward strand.
GACGCACACGCCAACATGCTGCTGTCCTGCTCACTCACGCAGGGTATTGGTATCATGGCGACCAGGCTGAAGCAGGACTACCAACCGTTTTTGTTGAAGACGCTCTGTTTGGTGTTGGAGAGAGTCGGTGAGTATAATATATGGTGTCTCGCTCATTTGCTATTAAAAATGTTTAACATAACGTCGTATCTTGGATAAAAATAATCTAATCTAATCTAGCCACTCGTGTCCCACTGCCTCTCTCCTCATCCGCCACAACTTTCTGTCTCGAGCTTCCTCCGCCCAGGTACTCAAGGTGTCCAACTCGTCCCGCCACCTTTTCCGTGGTCTGCCGCGACGCCATTTGGCAGTTGGTAGCCATTGGGTAGCTGTTTAAAAATAATAGTATCTTAAAATAATGTAGCCTATTTGTTATTCTGTATAAGATTGCCAAGTAATGTAAAAACTTAATAAATGTTATATCACATGTTATTCTTCCTACTAATGTTATAAATGTCAATGTTTGTGCCGACGGATTGCTGGTTTGATGGATATGATGATCTTTGTTGCTCTTTTACTGAAAAACCGTTGAATAGATTTAAATGAAACTTGGCAATATTGCAGCTTGCACATCAGAATAACACATATGCTATATCATTTTGAGATATAACGTAAATTTTCCAAAATATGCTTATAAATAAATGAGTAAGAAATCGTGGGCAGCCTCTAATAAGCCGTTTTTTCTCAAAATTCCAGACAGCAAATACGAGGAATATATTTTGAAAGATATGACGATTAACACATACGAAGTCTCGGGCAGCATCTAATAAGCCTAACTTAATATTCCAGGTAGCAAATACGAGATGCTCCACCTAGCGGGCCTTCGCGCTATCAACGACATCGCGGCGGCTTGCGGACACAGCTCAGTAGCGCATCTCATACAACACAACGCTGACTATTTCACTAACCAAGTCACTGTACGGCTGAGGAAGGTAATACACTCTTATTAACTGGACAGCTCGCAGCATCTCAGAAAAAATATAATATCAATAAGCATGATGACTAAAAAAATGTTGTTCAGTCCATCACGTAGATTATTTAAAAATATTAGACACGTATTTTTTCATTTTTCTCTTAAATTAAAAAATTACAATGATACACTGGATTAAAGTTCCTCGTGACGTCACGTTTGAGTACAATTACTCAAAAGTTACGTCAAAACCCCCACTCAGTAACTTTGATGCTCTGTATCTTTGTATTTATTTATGTATTTGATCCGGTAAAAAATGTGTTTCAAATATTTTTAATAGCCTAAAGGACGGACGAATTATTTTTTGAATTTTTGAATGTAGTCATCATCCTTATTGTATCTGGTTCAATATTGAATCGGGGTAGTGGGATTTTCGACTTGTGACCTCGCACCGGACGACGCAGTGTGGGAAGACCTCAAATAAGGTGGACCGACGACCTGGTGAAAGTCGCGGGAAGCCGGTGGATGAGTCGGTCGTTGTGGAGATCCTTGGAGGAGGCTTTCGTCCAGCAGTGGACGTCCACGAGCTGACATGATGATGTTGAATTTGTATTTTTACAGGCATGGAACAGTCAGTCAGCGTTGCAAATATTGTCAGTCGTGATGGAATACAGTGACGCTAGTATATTAAATTGTCTCTACGGGATTGTGGAAGATGTAAGTTAAACTTCATCTTAACTATGTAGTAGCTATTTTTTATAATTTACAGTGTTACCGTGTTAGTTCCACTGCTCTAAACTTGGATAACTTTTATTATTATGATAACACTCAATATTATTATTTTCCTGTGCAAGTGCACATTTTGCACTTGCAAAATGTCATAATATCGTATTGTAATGGTGGATTTGAATTGATTCAATCTGGACAACATGGTATAAATTACCTACTGAAATATTATATGTACATAAAAAATATTACTTTTACTAATAATTAAGGGTCCGTTCACATCTAACGGAAGATCCGTTGCATATTGTCGGTCGGTTAACGCCAAAACAGGCAAATGTATAGAAAAACACTAGAATGTTCACACACGATCGACCAACCAACTATCATAAGTAAAACGTCGACTAATCTATCTTCTGATCTTCCGTTATACAGGATGTAACAGAAAGGGTATATAAAGCCGAAACACAGCGATAGTCCTCATGAAACTGAACAACTTTCCCCAAGGAACATGGGTCGTAACTCGAAAAAAAAAATTCTCCTCCCCATACAAAATGCCCGATCAGCTGATCGAGTAAGTATGGGCGATCCAAAAATTTTTTTCGAGTTACGACCCATGTTCCTTGGGGAAAGTTGTTCAGTTTCATGAGGACTATCGCTGTGTTTCGGCTTTATATACCCTTTCTGTTACACCCTGTATATGAACGGACCCTAATATTAAGTTTTCTTTTATTCTAGGTTCTAGTCCAAAGCTGTGATAAATACTACGAGCGAAATCTAGACGCGTACTTACAAGTATTTCTAACTTTTATTAAATGTATTAAAAAATGGTTTCCGCCTGAAGAAAACACACAAACAGAACAACAAACAAATACCGAAATAAACATATTAGAAGAATTAAATGAATTTGTAAAGAGTAAAAGAGAAGAAGAGAGTTTATTGAACGAAGAGATAGAGACGGAGAATGGAAAGAGTGTGGAGGAGATGTACAGGGATTATGTCAAAGATAAGGAGGAGAATGTTCTAGAATATGATGATAAGGTTACTAGTGAGTATTTGGACATTAATATCTATCTAGCTACAATAGTTCTAAGTTGCATCACAATCTGTTCAGTATTTTTAACAAAAGCAACAAATATACTTACGTCATGCATTTCGCATTTATTGTCTTATCTCGGAAAACTTAAACAAATCTTAAATTCATATAGCCTATGTGTTATTCTGATGTGCAAGCTACAATATTGTAAAATTTCATCAAAATCTGTTCAATGGGTTTTGCGTGAAAGAGTAGGTGTAACAAACAAACATCCATCCATCCATCCACATAGGCATAAATATTGACATATATAAATGAGTAGGATGCTTCTTTCGGCATGTTTAGTATACTATATACCTATTTAACTATAATAGATAATTAATAGCCAATTTTGTACCTAATTTAACTAACTATAGTCAAACAAAACAATAATAAATACCTCTTAAATTTCAGACGAAAAACCACCTATACCCCAGCACATAAGAGTGTCAATGACAATTCTGAAACGCTGCATTAATTTCATACCATCACCGCGACGAGACGAATGCATACTATCACTCGAAATACTAAACACAGGGTTACCAATACTAAAGGCATATGAAGATGAACTATTGCCACTTGTCCACCAAGCGTGGGGCCCACTAGTGGCCAAGTTTGAGGTCCATCAGCCTGTGGTGTTGAAAAGAGCGTTTGCTTTGTTGGTCACTATGGCTGAGTTGGCGAAAGATTTTATTAGGAGACGGACTGTTAAGTGAGTATGGTATTTAAGTAAAGCTTATATTGTTAGGGCGCGCTCCAAGACGCGTATTGCTGACGTGGTAAAAACAGCTGCCAGGCTAGTTTGTAGTGGGATTGGGCCGGTCACGTCTGCCGCATGCCGAACGATCTCTGGGCAATCACAGCAACCCAATGGCAACCAACAGCCAAAAGACCTCGCGGCAGACCACGAATGGATTGTTGGATGTCTGGGCAGAGGCGGCCCAGGATAGGGAATCATGGAAGAAGAGGAGAGAGGCCTTTGCCCAGCAGTGGGACAGCGATGGCTAGATAAGGATAATATTGTTAGAGCCGGCGCACACCTAACGGAGCGCAGCGCAGAGCATTTTTGATTGTCATATTATTCATTATCGACATTGTTCTCATTAGAATAAAATTAAAAATTAGTTAACACAAATGAGCACCGACGCATTCAAGCGACTTCATATTATTAACTGGGGGCTTAGCACGGCATGCCACGACAATTATCTCACGTATGCTGTCCTTATCGCATTTAAAACTATAGACAGAGACGTAAGCGTGACAAACGCATGACAACGTCTTGTCACGGAGTGTATGCTAAGCTAGCTGATTTTATTTTATTCTATTGAGAAGAATGTCGTTAATAATATGACAATCAAAATGCTCTGCGCTGCGCTCCGTCAGGTGTGCGCCGCGCCTTAGAATAAAATGTCTTCTGCTAAATGCTTTGACTTCTTGATACGAAATGACATTAACTTTCCCCTTTACATGAATGAAGTAGATACGTTGCCGTAAAATAAATAAACAATTTTCTTTACAGAGAAGTCCTCCCACACATATACATATACCTCCAGAAATCAGCATTAGACAGTTACCTAAAAGACGCGGGGTCATCGTACCGTAATAGCCAAGAGTATAGTCTTCAAACGACCGCATTAGCAGCATTGCCAAGTCTTATAGTGAATCTCATGGTCGATGGAGAGAGGCTGTACGAGGCTATGGCCAGTGCTAGCTTGTATTTGTCTTGTAAGCAGCCTAAGCCTTTACAGGTGGGTAAACTTATTTTTTTGAAGCGAAAGAAGTGTGTGAAGTGAAAGACGTGGATGAAGCGAAAGTAGTGTTTGGATCTTAGCAAGTGAAGTGGCTTTCACCAATGGGATAAGGCGTGACAGGTACACAGGTAAACCAACTTATCTGTGAAATGAACGGTGGCGCTAGTAGTAATACGAAATTGTATTTCTACCAATCGCAACAGTTCTGGAATTTGACATTTCCGTATTAGTGGCCGTAGTTCCAATCACGGTCATTTCACAGATAACTAACACTGTATGTTGATGGTTAATGCAAAAGCAATTATATATAAAATCTTGTTCCAGGCATTATCAGTGCAATTCTTCAGAACTCTAATCGAATACGACTACGGCGCGACCTGGCACTACCTACGGAAACTGTGCGATAACTCGAACCCAATTCACCCGCCGCCGTCGCCGTTACATCTCGAACCTATAGTAGGGACCCCATACGAGTCCACTAACAAAGATTACGTCAAAAATGTACAATCAATATGGAATGATCAAGTTAATTTAGTGTAAATAAATAATTTTTGTTATATATGTACCTACTGTAGTTTCGTGGTTTTATTTAAAAAGGTAATATATGATGATTGATGAGATGAGACAACAAAATATTTAACCCAAGAGTCACCTGACGGAGCGCAGAGTATTTTTGATTGTCATATTATTATCGATATTGTTCTCATTAGAATGAAATTCAAAATCAGTTGACACAACATTCGCATTTAGTCGCTTCGATGCTCATTTGTTGTGTTTACTAATTTTGAATATTGTTACAATGTCGATAACAATCAAAAATGCTCTGCGCTGCGCTTCGTTAAGTTTGCGCCATCCACTGTTGAGTCGACAATTTGTACGCACCGCACATGTGCACGCTGAACTCGCCTAGCGTATCTTCACATATATCTTGAAGTGAGTAGGTACGCAATCTTGTGTGAAAAAAAAGATTCAAGAATCGCGAGTATCCGATGATAAAAAAGTTAAATAAAACAAAGTAAATGGCAGTATGTAATTATTGCATTTATTACATAAAAACTCATTTGTTACAAAAACAAATACCCATACTATATTACATTTTATTTCTGTGGGTTGTTACATTTCTTAGGAACGGTCAGAAAATAATAATTTCTCAGATATTTTTTGTTACAAGATTTATTACCCATGACTATAAAACTGGTTATTCAAAGTATTGAAATAACCAAAGCTAAAAAATGCGAAAAAAATACATAAAACAAAGTATATTTTGCGAATAATATCAATTGTCCATAGAACAACGTCATACCTTGCGTAGGTACATCACAGTCGTATGATAGCTGCTGTAACTTGGAGTTAGGTACATAGATTAAATTGCTTGCGTAGAAACAAGTATTCGTCTTGCAATCGTCAATTGAGGGAAACGTGCGTATGACGTGCGGTTACATGGACCATTGGTCTTATTTGCCATATTTAAAGACACGTATTCATTAGCGAGGTGTAACCATAAACATTGCATACACTGTAACCAAAAAACATAGTGTGTTCGTTCGCAGCAGGTTCGTGAACCATTAGCAAGCAACGTACACACTGTTTTTGGTTACAGTGTATGCGACGGTTACAGGTTACAGTTCGCTAATGAATACACGTCTTAACCTCTCACATCCCACTGACCCATTATAAACCCAGACACAATAGATTTTCTATTGTTCTTTTTTTCTGGGATGTGAAAGATTAATTAGCAAGTTACCAAGAAATGTAACGCCCACCGCCTGTACCCACATGTATCAGATTAAGCCCACATCTTTAACTTAACAAAACAAAACTTAACTGAATTGGTAACCTTATATAATATTGAAAAACTGGGTTTTCATTATAAACTCAAATTTTTACATTAACAGTGTTATTACAAAACTTAAATATAATTTTAGAACTAATGTCACTTTAACATAACTGAATTAGTTCTAGAACTAAATAAAATTTAAACCTCGTTTTGTAATAACGCTGAAGGTGTTGTCTATTCCATATTTGTACAAACATAAGTCACACGCGTAAAACAGTCCCGTGGCAAAGTTTATGTTCATTTCTAGTTTTTGCCGTCTTACAATGAAAACCCAGTTTTTATAACAACTAAAAATATCGAAAAACCATTTCCTATTTAACTTTCCTTATAGACTGTGCTTATTTTATTGAAATAAAATATCAAATGCATCGTTCTGGGGGCCTAGACAAAGTTGGTAAGTAGACATTTCTTGGAGATAATTATTTTGATGAATTATTATTATTAACCTGTCACATCCCACTGACCCATTATAAACCCAGACACAATAGATTTTCTATTATTCTTTTTTTTCTGGGATGTGAAAGATTAATCGATTGATCTTAGAGGTCGCGGTATGTTTTCGATAAGTTTTAACGTAGGTACACAAAAAAGTTAGAGCGGTTTCGCACTATATCCGATCCAAATCTGATTCGAAACAGTATAGGTATTATAGATCCGAAATAGAGATAGTAAGGTCGAAGAATTATTACCTACTAGGCATTTAACCCATTTTTATCGGCCCGGATGTAGTGCAAAACCGCTCTTACAGAATTTGTTCTATATTTGAAACAGATTTCTGAAACCGGTCAACCACCCTTAGGAAACATGAGTAAAATAGATATTTTGAATATAGAACATTGTTTCAAAAATAGTCCGTTTTAAGATACAAAGAACTTTGCCTAGGTTTCATTAATTCGAATATATTTAGCAATTTTCTTTTAAACATTTCTTGCTTAAATTAAGTAAAAAGTCAATCGCGATTTTGTTGAAAAAGCTTTACCAAAATCGCTGTATATCGCTCTTATATCCGTAGGTTTTTATCAAATAAGATATAACACTTTATTTTGGCATGTTTTATTCAACAATGTTTTTTTACTGTCTTCTAAAGCGGACCTACTCTCTTATAAAACCGATATACAGCGTTTTAGTTCAAATTCTACTTATTAAGGCCCCTGGTGTTACATTTGGCAGTACAATATATGCAAAACATTCATCGCAAATGATAAAATATGGTTACGTCGTTTTGAAAAACGCGGCGCGGAGTTCGGCAGAATCAAACATATAAAAATATATGAAACTGTTCACACTACGCGCGCGTTATTAATAAACAAGACTTCGTCAGTGAGGTTACCTATTTAAACATTTACTAAATTACGTTGATATGAAATACATTTAACAAATAAAAGAATTTAACGTTTAAATATGAAAATTTTAATTATTTAATGAGCAGACTTCAATTGAACATCCCGTTCGTAAACAATACAGGGGAGATCACACTGTCGATGTGGTCCAGGAACTCGCCCATACTAAATCGAATGAATGATAGTATTAGTATGGGCAAGCACCCTTAACTTGCAGTATGTTTTCTCATGCAAGGTGACATCTGGAATGGCTTTAATTCATTTTAAAAAATTCATATTTTATAATACAAACCACTCTTAGAATAAATAATTATATCTAAATTGCACTAGCTAAAATTTTTAATACGTTAACTATTGAGTGAGAGGTCCTACACTGAAAACTTATATAGGTTTTTATCCCACCAAAAACATAAATGTTAAAAAGTCTGCAAAGTTCGATATCAAAATTATGCTGTAGACTTCGCGTTAAAAAGCATGGAAACCTGAATGAGTGCCAAGTAGTATGCAAAATCGAAATACATATGTATTTTTACAGTAACAAAATAATACATATTATGAACAAGTATCCAACTCTATTTCTTTGTTGGAACAATTGCTGTTATTTAAACATGTTAGATCTTAAATTAGGTTAGATTTAACTTGGCTGGTTTTCATTACATCAGTCGTTTGATAAAGTTATTCAACATTTTAATTCTGATAAAAACTGGCGAATTGATTTACCCGTTGCGCAACATTACAATGTTCAAATATACCTAAGTCTTCAGTATAATTTATCTCTCACTTTAAATAACGATGTAATGAAATACTACCTTTGTCATTTAACAACAAGAAATGGTTTTAAAGCGCTATCCACACATTTTCGGTTCAAGGCTTTCCTTATTCAGAGTTATAGGTATGTTTAATTACGTGTATGCCTGACACAGAGTTGTGTGAACAGGTACATACAATTTGTACGTAACCGATTTTCCACATCCCTGACAAATGTGTGGTTACTGGTTATACTTTTAATATTTTTTAACCTAGAAAATCAAATTCTGTGAGAGAACTGTTGGATTGTATTTTTTTACTGTTATCGCGTATGACAAAGGTTGTATCACACACAAATGTAGAATTTGATCATCAAAATTGATCTAGAAAACGTAGTCTATAAACAAATCTGTAATTCTGATATAATATTACATGTATATTATATTATATGGGATGTATGTATGGGATTTTGGGTGAATTTTTAATATTTGGTCGTTTCATAGTGCCTTTTGATTGAAAAAAAAAATGTTAAAGTTTCAGTCACTATATTATTTCTAACTTTTCTTTTTCATAATGTAATAGAAGCTTGAATTACACTATTAAAACCCTTTACTTATTAATTGCAAAAAACAATAACATCTGAGCGTACATACACAATACACATCGAATAATATTTCTATCTCTGTCTATCAGCTTTCAAATGTAAGAATTAGACAGAGACAAATATAAAACTCGAGGTGAGGTCTACACAACGTTAAGCAGCAAGGGATTGAACTCTTTCTACATTGACTTAAGGAAGTTTTTCCAGTAACGGTACCATTTGATAAAAAATGGCCAAATATTAAAAACCCACGTATTTAACTATGTGAAATGAACACTCACTAACTCACGATCACGAACTATTATTTATTTTTATATATATTATTTATTTAAGTCCTTTATTTTTGGATTTTGGAACTGTATTTAAAAAAGGCATAATATTTGAGTTGAAAACTGGCGTGACGTCACTTATTATTCTATTAAGAACTACGCGCGTCTTTTTAAAATATCAGAAGGAATATAAGCGTTATGCAGTTGAATTAAGGTTGAATTTTGAATTAAGGTGGATATCAAACGCATCCATAGCAACGTTGCATAGCACATCTCTGGTGGAAAAGCACCCTTAGTCGGTTAGACCGTATTCGGCTGCAGTCACCGACTAATATAAACAGGTATTCGTTTGGCCGTATTCGGTTTGGCCATATTCGTAAGCGTTTCGGTTAAAACAAATGCGGCCGCCGCCTTCGGTGACTGACCTAATGTAAATGCGCCATTAGGTAGGTACCACATTCATAGAATACACTATTCGATACCCTCAAAACCAAAACGCCTTAAATACAATTCCAAAACCCTAAATTTAACCACATTATAGAACTAGGCATCACTTCCACGCCATCTTCAATAGTTTCCTAGATGCGAAATACTTTGTGCTGTATGTAGCTACGATTAGAGCTGATAATACTATGGTAATGAGCGTGTAATCGAAGTCGTCTTTAAGGAGATCGAATGTCTTTGATGGCGCTACTCTTGTGTAGAATAGATCTGTTGGGAGAGATTTTTTGGTTAGGTTTTCCGGATTAATAGGTAAAATTTTGTATCCCCCAATTTCTCCATTCATGCCCCCCAATTTTCCATTTAGTATTTATCAATTTTATATCTATATCTTGTAAATTAATATTTAACTCGCACGTCTACTGAATCGGAATTGGAGCGTACGGAACGGAAGCGTTTCATCATGTCAGCTTATGGACGTCCACTGCTGGACATCAACCTTGGGGAACCAAGGATCTCCGCAACGACCAGTCATGTGCTGCCCACATCCAATGGATTCCCGCGTGTGATACTTTACATTTATTTCTATGGCGCTGAAATGTGGTAAGTAAAAAACCGCAGTACTATTGAAATCAACACAAAGCAACAAATTCTTCCGCTGCGGTAAATATGCAATCTCCTCTTACGCCGATCTCTACTTTCATGGCCTTTATCAAACAGTTGGCAGATATCGTGGCCCATCATCAATCCCGGAACTTGTAAAGCATACGGCAAACATATTGAGGAATCAAAACTTGTTTCACTTACCCAATCCAGTCGCAAGCACCAAACTAGTAGACTCTAAACCGGACGGCGTCGTATATATCGCCCGGACGTTATGTAACGTCTTATTGTAGTTAATAACAGCGTCTGGAGGTAGAGGTAGGTCTGGGGCGTAAGGTACTAGGCCTTCCTCGCGCTGTTCCGGAGTAGGCGTGACTGGCCGCCGCGGGTCGAGGAAGGCCCACGGCATTTCTACTATTGCGCCCGATGTTAGGGCCACTGTGGGGGATAAAGTTGTTTGTATGATGCAATTTTGATTAAAATGAAGATTAACTTGTTTAAAGACAGCGTGCTAAAGGAATTACATTTATGACTTGTCCATTTGTCTTTCACGGCTACAACTAAATGATTTACTAGATAATTGTCAGTAATAGGATCTTTCTGTATGATAGACTAGAATAATCAATTAAATCTAAAATAACTTTTTTTTACGCCAATTGCTCCATAAATATAAAAGAGGCCTTTTTCGGTTTATTTAATCTTCTACTATTTGATATCGTATCACGAAGTCAACAGGAAAATAGGACAGAACAGAATGAAAGAAGCTTCACCGACTAGAACGTGGCTCTAAAATGATAGGTTGATAAATGCACCCAATTGAAAATTTCTATCGATTGATTGATACTATATTTCCCTCTTTCGTGCCCATATCAAGATCATTCTGTCTCAACTAAGCTTCAACCAGTATTAAATCATACTCACTCAAAACATGTTTATCAGTCAACGCCCGTTCAGTGTACGTGACAGCTAGCGCAGTGGGCGTGGCTGCAAGTATGTACGCCTGTCGTTGTACGAGCGGTGTACGCGCAGACGATAGGGACGAGAACTGCGCGCCCGCCGCCGTCCAGCGGGAAGAGCCTTCGTATAGCTCGATTGTGGCTGTGGATATACATTTGTTTATTTATAGGTTTTAAGAAATTCGAAGATGTATGTTAAATCCGCCAACCCGCACTTGGCCAGCGTGGTGGATTACGGCCTAATCACTCTCTGTATGGAAAAAGGCTCGTGCCCCTCGGTGGGGACATATATGGGCTGATAACGATAACGATATAAGTTTTATAGTTACTCAGTATTATGTGTTGTTTAGTTGTTGTTGTGTTGTTTAAAAACTTATGTGTTCACAAAAAATTAAAAACTATATTAGAATCAATCAATGTGTTGAGTTAACATCGAAATGTCGCCATTACAGAACCGGTGCTGTGGCACGTATTATAGATTAGGCAAGGAAATCGCGACTCTTATTTATATTTTTATCCATCACATTCGCACCTACTGTTTACACTTGATTGTTCGCTTTCCACAAGTCTAAGATTTAAGATACTGTATCGCTAAACAAATAAATGGATCATGCAGACATGCTGTTGTTGTTAGCCTAATAGGGTGACTTTAAATTAGTGAACGATAGAAAAGAATATGCATGTACTCGCGATAACAAACAACTTTTACTATGGGACCAACGTCGAAATCGTTCAAAAATTTTTGAACTCCCCATACAAAATGCACCAGCTGATGGTACGGGGGAACAATTTTTTTTGTACTTTCGAACTTGATCCCATAGTAAAAGTTGTTTGTTATCACGAGTACATGCATATCCTTTTCTATCGTTCACTAATTTAAAGTCACCTTGTATGTTCCCACCAAGGGGCACGAGCCATATCTAAGTCACTATGCGAGTATATTACCTATCTCAGTCCTCCTCAGCTTATCGTTGTAGTAGAGATACGCCATGAAGTTGTCTGCGTGTACGGCGGCGGCGGCGGCGCGCGCGCGGCGGTGCGCGGCCGCCGCTACCACCGCACCCGACACCGCGTCGATGCACGTCGATACTACTACGTCTGGGAACGTTAATATTGTTGGATAATCAAACGGCGTTATTATAAGACAATTACAAAACGGTTTCAAGATAGTTCTAGAACTAATTAAGTTTTAGGTCATACATATAACACATTTACCTGAATTAGTTCTAGAACTATATAGGTTGTTTGGTAATCAAATACAAATATTAATATTGAAGGCACATGTGGGGTAACTGAACACATTTTAGGTATTTTTTAAATCTACAAGCTAGTTTTTTGTTTATATTTCAATCAAAAAAATATATTTTGTGAGCACGCTGTATAAGCACGTACCAGTATCAAATGTAGGACAATATAGGCGTCTAGTGCCACCTGGTATCCAGTGTCCGCAGCTTTCCCGAATACCTAACTACTTATCTAAACTACTCGAATAAATTACATCAAAACCAAACTACAATCACAAAAAATCACAAAAAAACCAACCTTTATGCAACGCATCCGGTCCTTCAGTAACAAACAGCACAAGATTAGGATTCGAATACTTGTACAACACGCTGCGATCACCGAGCACTTTCCCGGCGGAATGTACTCGCTCTAGCGGTGATTTCGGTGCTATCGCCACGATGCGATGACGTGACTTCGAGTCGCCGCCTAAATTCACTGACCAGGTCTTTTCTGCTATTACTGACTGTAAGAAAGAGAGTGAAGTTGTTGTTAGTAATAATTCTTATACATATTCTAAAGCCTTATATGTAAACGGCGACTGATGTATGTAAATGAGAAGGTAGGTACCATGAGGAGTAGAAAAACAAACATTGGGAATGGTTCCACTGAATTTTGTGTTCATTAAGTGAGCCTCCAAATCGCAGTGTGGTAAGCCGTTGGATGCGGGCAGCGCAGGAGCGGTCGTTGTGGATAACCTTGGGGGAGGCTTTTGTCCAGCAGTGGACGTCCTTAAGCTGACATGATGATTTCATTAGTGTCCTAATAAAAAGGTATCGACGACCATAAACCAACAACGTGCATGAGGCGACTGATGAATTTAGGTGAAGCTAAGAAAGTGTGTTTGGATCGTAGCAAATGGAAGGAAGTGGTCTCTGCCTACCCCGATGGGAGAGAGGCGTGACAGATATGTATGTAAGTAATAACTAAATATAATAAATTATAATCGTACCTTCCCATCATATTTGAGCGCGTACCCCTGCACTTTCGCGGTATCCTTATCAGCTACGTACATGAACATGTTTTGTACGAGAGGCGCGGACGATACTGGCAGCACCTGTAAGTAAGTCATTTGTGATTAATTGAAATAATTAATCATTCCAATCTATCTTCGAAACTCGGTTTTTTTATAGTTTGAAACGATACTAAACGCGACGCGGTACGAATCTGTCGTTTCATTTTAATAGAGAATGAAAAGAGGCAAATACATCACGTTTGTTGTATGGGGGCCCTTAATTGTTTCTATTATTCTATTTTTAGTATTTGTTGTTATAGAGGCAACGGTAATAATACATAATCTGTGAGAATTTGAGCGCTCTAGCTATAACGGTTCATGAGATACAGCCTGGTGACAGACGGACAGACAGACAGACAGACGGACGGATAGCCAAGTCTTAGTAATAGGGTCCTGTTTTCACCCTTTGGGTACGGAACCCTAAAACCCGATTTATTCTACTTATATTATAAATGTCAATGTTTGTGCCGATGGATGGATGGATGGATGTTTGTTACTCCAGCACGTAAAAACTGAACAGTTTTTGATGAAATTTGGCAATATTGTAGTTTATGTATCAGAATAACACATAGGCTATATTATTTTGAGATATCATGATTGTCTTCCAAGATATGACGATAAATGCATACGAAGTCGCGGGCAGCCCCTAGCTAGTCTGTTATAAATTATAACACATACCTACCTGTACATTATTATCAACATCAAGCAACACAAGCGCGTGTAATTTATCCGCATCAGGTTGATGTAGTAACGCGCACTGCCGCACCGGTCCATCTAGCGGCAAGTATCGCTCGCCGACCGGCTGACCGCGGATCGGGTCTATGCTTATTATTAGGCCGTTGCCTGTGTCCTGTGGGATAGGGACATAATAAAAACTCATTGGTGCATATTACAATTGTTATTTACTACATAGAATTTCGCTATTAGGCCGTGGCCCCAGTATGCAAACTGTTAGCGGCTGACTAGTTTGTGGAGAATCGATTTAGTACGCCCTTCCATATATTTGAAATGGAGTGTCCACAGTCAGCTAGTTTTCGCTCACTGTACGCAGTTTGCAGCGTTACGCGCTGACTATCTCAGACAGCGGCTGACTCCCACCAAAACCGGTGATTTCATTGATTTGAGTTTGCAGCTAACTCAAATTTCAGTTCGCCACTTTGCGGCTCGTTCAGTCAGCCGCTAACAGTTTGCCTACTGGGGCCACGGCCTTAGATTAGACATTGCTTAGCTAAGTTTGTAATTCTAATTTAATATATCGTTTGTCATTCGATTTTAAAAACCTATTCGAAAGGGAGTTTTGTTATTTTGTTATAGTTTTGTTATCGTAATTCTGTTTTGAAACAAAATGATAGCATAGGTACGATAATAAGTGCGAATGCAATTGTTGCAATTAAACGCAAGACTAGATGTTTTACTCAATAAGAAAAGACAAAAAAGACATCGCTTTTCTAATTCCGTAAAAAAAATACAAAATACATTTTTCATGTGCATTCATTAACATTTCAAACTCAGTGGTCACACTCACCTTACACATTTTTCTCTCTCTTCCTCACTTGACATTCCTTTACAAGCATCTGTTCCTTTCCCACAAGTATACAACAATCAATATAACACATACCTGATGTTTCCCAAGCACAGTAACATAGGCTTCTAAAGGCGGATGTCTGGCGCTGCGTCGTGTAAACACTCGCACGTTCTCCGTGTCTAAGGTAGGCTCGTAGCGACGCCAGAGCAACTCGCCGGATAGGTTGTCCATACCGAATATCTAGGGAATGATATTAAGAGATTAATTATTTAGGTATTTTTGGTTTTTGTTGTATAAATAAATCACGCAATAAAGCTTATATAATTTAGGGCCGGCGCACACCTGACGGAGCGCAGGGCAGAGCATTGTTGGTTATCTTATCATAGACATTGTTTTCATTAGATTAATATTAAAAATCAGTTAGCACACCAAAGGAGCATCGAAGGGACTACATGTTAATGTTGTGTCAACTGATTTTGAATATTATTCTAATGAGAACAATGTCTATAATAATATGACAATCAACACTGGCTTGGCAATGGACTGTAATGGCCCGCTAACCCACTATTACACAGTAAGGGCCAGCGCACATCTGACAGAGCGCAGCGCAGAGAATTTTTGATTATCATATTATTATCGACATTGTTTTCATTAGAATAATATTACAACAAATGAGCATCGAAGCGACTAAATGAAAATAAAATCTCACCTTCCCCACATCAGTAACGAGTACAATAAGTTTGTGTAGATTGAAGTAATCCCGGACGAGCGGCTCGGGGCCTCTCGCCGCGCTGTCTTCAAACACCAATGTATGTAGCTGTTGGATCTGAGTCTGTATTCGACGGGTGAACGCTCCCCATATTGAACCTAGAGACGTAAGGATATTTAGGGCCGGTTTTAGCATGTACAGAAAAAAATCTGACAAAGATAAACATTATATCTGTCTCTGTCTAAAACGTCATGTTTTATGAAATAGACATAGGCTTATCTGTCAGTTAAATTTTATTTGTATGTGCTCAAACGGGTAGTTCAAGTTTTTGAAAAAAAAAACGTTCAAATGGTAACCAGTTGTGGGCACATAAAACTTTACACAGCACCTTATTTCATTGCGTTATAAGGGCGATATTAGAACTATTTTGTACAGTTCATCTGCTTTTGACTGTACCAGTGTTCCAATTCAGTTTATTTTTTGTGTTTTGTGAAAATTTCTTTTTAAAGTTTTTCTTTTACGTGTAGGGTTTTATTAACATTACTGAATGGTAGTGACGCGTAAGAAAGAGATTAACTTTGGATTCGCGAAGCAAATTAAACTTTAGCACAATAGTTGTACGCAAGATTCACTTTGTGTCCTTTCTCAATTAAGGAAATTATTTTTTTACAGAAAGAGTCAGTGTTAAAACACATTGAAAGTGTATTTAAAAAGGTTAGTGCTTTCTAAACTATAATAAAATTGAATACAAAGTTCTTAGAACTCAAGCCTCCCGCCTATTGGGTTTTAAAGTAACTAAACACTGAAAGAAACACATCTATTAACGTCACACGCATCTACAATACTTACTATACACCTTGGCAGCTAAAAACAAAATAAATATTGTCAATAATCTTATGGGTCATACAGCCACAGAAAACAAAAAATGTCTCTCCTGTTCCTGAAAGTTAAGGACATTGGATGCTTATTTCTGAACTTAATTTATATACGCATAATCTGTGCCCGATGTAGTTTTGGCCTGCATAAACATTTTGAGGATTAGATACTCCAATGTCCTTAATCATCTGGAACGGGAAGACAATTTTGAAACTAATTATGTGTGTGACTCTTATATTTTATATAATTTCATAAGATCACAATTTGTTTTGAAATGAGACTCATTTTTTATCAAATAATATGTGTCAAAATGTTTTATGTAACCATACTTCTCTTATCATTAACAAAACATAAATTTATTTAAACAAGATATACATATTTATTACCAAATAACATGTGTGTGCTAAATTCTTAACCACTATTTTTTAAAGACAGTCTTATAGCGTATCAAAGCGCGTTTATACACGCTAGATATTTTTTTTTTATTTACGTTATATAGGCTGACTGTGCAGGTAAATAAATTTGTCGTTATTATCTATTGTATTGATTACTTATTTTATCCTTAGCAAGACTTAAATTCAGTTTTTTTTTTATTTCATTTCCAGGAATTTATTTATTATTAGTAAAAACATGAACCAAACCAACCTTCTTTCTGATCAAACTCCGACTCTATAGCGGCGTCTAGATCCGATACGGGCAGGTCAACGAACTCTACAGCCACCACGTTAGCCAACGCCTCTTCGCGGGTCCATACGAATTTACCTGTAGAAGAAACAATTCATTGTATATGAGGTTTATTTATTTAATAGTTTATTGCAAGAAAATAGTACACAGAGACAGAAAAGAAAAGTTATACAAAAGGTACAGCATATACCGACTGACCAACAATTTATTATTAGGTTCTTCTCTGGGGAAAATCCTACCTTACGAATCTAGCTTTACAGAAAATTACGTATCTAAAGTGATTGTAAAATTATCCTATGAAATAAATATTATTTGACTCTAACGACTGAAATACCTCAATTTTATTTTTTAAAACTAATGCTAGATTCGCAAGGAAGTAGTTTTCCAAGAATAATCTAGTAAAAAACTCAGTGCGATAAAGGCATGAGAGTAATCTCACAGCTTATAATATATGATAAAGCAACTGATTAAAGACCATGGACATTCAAAAGCTTAAATTACACTACATACCACCTTGCTGCAGCAAATGAGCAGCATCATCAGCAGCCGTCACGAGGAACCTGCACGCGAGCTGGTCTCTGGACTTGGTGCACATGGCCGCAGTCAGCTCTGGTTCCAGAACTCCTGTGTCCTTCATGTAGGCCCCAACGTCGGGGACTTCTTGGCCTGTCGTTATGCTGTGTGCTGTTAGGATGAAACCCTGAAAGAAGGAAAATTTTAAATGAATATTTCTAAAAAAATTGGTAATTATTTATAAACTTTTTTGACGTTTGTTTTTTATTTAAAAATACTACCGTTTCACTACGTGTATAGCTGAGAAGAACAAGATCTTTATGAGTGAATTAGCTTTGGTGATTTGGGATGTTTAAAAAAGGTGGTTAGTTTGATAACATTTAGGTTTTAGCAGCTCATGGAATTTCAGTTTCATACCCTTATTAGCTTAACGTCCCCACTACAAGGGCACGAGCCTATCCTCATACGATAGTGATTAGGCCGTAATCCACCATGCAGCTCTATATAAATATGACAAACTTTAGGAAGTATCAAGGTTAAAAATGTGTTTACTGAATATTAGTTCTATCTAATCTTTTCTTAGTTTATAATGTTGTTCAAATCAAATTATTTTTCAAGTTGCTGTTCAGAGAAAAGTTATTCCCTACAACGGAATTTTATTCCCTGGGGAATACATTTTATCCCTAAGGAATACATATTATTCCCCAAGGAATACATTTTATTCCCTAAGGAATACATTTAATTCCCTAAAAATACATTTAATAAGAAAACACAAACATGATCATAGCTGATAACATTTATGCAGCAGAAATGCTCCCAAAGACTGTTCATCATCAGCACCTACCTTGACATCATCACCCCAAGTCTGGAACAGCACCGGTCCAGCCGCGCTGTCAACCACCGTAGCACTGACGGATGGATCAGCTAACTCCACATTGAGGAGTTGGAAGTCGTTGTTCTTGATGACGACTATCTTCTTGTCGTTGATGATGAAGCCAGGGATCAGGGTTTTGCCGTCTAGGGGGCGGAGGTTGGCTGTTTTTGAAAAGGGGGGTGTCAAAAAAGTTTTTCTAGATAGAAATTATTTTCTCCTTACATCTAAAGCTCACATTCTAGTCTAGAAGTAAATGTCTAGAACGCTTGCATTTAAGTGTTTCTACACTGCAATTAATTCTACATTGCATTTATGAGTGTAGTGTTGGGTTTCTCCCTCCAAATCAAGAGTGTCGCCCAACTAGTTTGCCTAATGAGGTTTGGGGATCCTAACATGTTATATTGAATATAGAGAAAATTTGTGCAATATCTTAAAATAATATAGCCTAATTTTGATTTTAATTTTGGCGTCAAACGTACAATATTGTAAAGTTTTATTAAAATCTGTTCAGTAGTTTTAGCGCGAAACACAAACATCCTCACAACCACACATCCATATCGGCACAAACATTGACATTTATAAATTTTTGTTTTAAATTGTTCTGTTATAATAAAGATTTTTTTTTATAATACAAATAGCAGTATCCTTACCTTCAGAATCATCGGAAACAAAATCCGATAAAGGTTTAGACACAAGTTGTATAGCATCAGATGTAACGTCCAAAGACATGAGTATCTTGTTGCTTGTCACACATGTGTAGTATGGTGCTGTGAATATACATCTGCAAATACAATGATAGAATAAAATAGAATAGTTCTTTATTCAGTAAACAATAGTAAGAAGGTACATAGTTTTTAAATAATAAATTAAAATTTTGAAATAAAAAAAAATAAAAAAAAAGTAATACTGATTGTCAACTAGAACCCAAACAAACTAAAATAAATTAAATATAAAGAGTTGTTTCGAACTTTGAAAAAATTAAGGCAATATCATTAAAAAAAAGATGTGGCTTCCTGTAATAAAATAATGACAAATACACAAGGCTGCAGATGGAAAACTCTGTCATCTTGCTAGAGCAGTTTAAAAGAAATCTTTTTTTATCTTATCTTATCTAACAGTCAGTATTTCACTGCTGGGCAAATGATAGATAAATATATGAAATCTTTAAAGTTTCGACAAAAAATAAATTTAAAAAAGGAAGATATATCATGTATGTAACAACTCACCCTTCATTACTCCAAACAGCAGGTAATTTCGATGTCTTGCCAGTATTCTCACCACTCATCACGTTATACCACGTCACCTCCAAATGAGACCCAAACGCGGGCATTATGTGTAAGATTTTGTTCTGAGTCACCCACCATTCGGAGAAATCTGCACGTTCTTCGTCTTGGATTGTTAAAAGCCATTCCCAGTTTAGGATGCCTGGAAAAACGGGTTTATGTGGGTTAAGACAAGATTATTTACTAGAGGCTGCCCACTACTCCATACACATTTATATACATATAAATAAATAAAATATCTTTTTATTTTATTTATTTACAGCCTACCCTGTTACAAAATAGCACATAAACTATAATTCCCCCGGGTGTGGTGATGGCTTTAGTCCAAGCAAGACATCGAAGGACAAGAAAATATACTATCTCACAACTGTTGCTGAATGTCTAGAGAGACAGATTGCATTAAGAGAGGGAGACAAAAAAAAAATTACAGCCTAATAAATAAACATGAAAATATAAAAGAAACAGTGGCAGTGGTATCCTCATATCTTGGAAAAAATAACCTTTGTGTTATCCTGATTTATAAACTACAATATTGCCAAGTTCCATCGAAATCTATTCAGTAGTTTGTCGTGAAAGAGTAACAAACATCCTCATACCATCCATAGGCACAAACATTGACATTTATAATAAAATAGAATTTATTATGTTGACAATAGAATTCAGCAAGGCATGTCTAATTGTTTAATGAAACCGTAAAAAAAAAAATTATTTTATATTGTTTTAAGTAGGTACCTAACTATAACTAGCTAACTAGTATAATAAATTTCTGACAGAAATGTTGAATTTTTATTCTTACGTCTTATCATTGACATGGCAATGAGTTTATCCTTTACTAATATTAAGTACATAAGTATTGATTTTCCTCTTCTATGACAACTATAAATGCATATTATAATAGGCATTTATAGTTGTTAGAGGGAGACCAAGACTAATTCATTAATTGGAAAACCAACAACTACAATAAACATATTATGGAATACTTATAGTTATTATTGAAAATTTTGAATATGTTAGCCTAACTAATATACTCAAAATTTTCAATTATAAGTAAGTACCTACCTAATAATATTAGGTAGGTACTTACTATACATGTATATTAATGAAAATTATAAATTAACATACAAGCCAATAGGACTAATACCACAATCATACCTGTAGCAGCATCCCACCCTCTGATCAGATAAGGATTGACCCCTGACACGGTGACAGCCTGGTCTGAAGGGTTCAGGTATAACATCTGGATGTTGCCAGATGAGGCACTCTCCAGCACTCGTCGCCATACTACTGCACCTGGAATTAGCATTATGGTATCAGGTATTATTATAGTTTCTTTTTAACCGACTTCAAAATAAGGAGGTTTTCAATTCAACTGTAGGTATATATTTTTTTGTCTTTCTTTTTTTTAATTAGTTGCTTTATTGTATTTTTTTCAGAAGCTGAAATTCCTATCCAAAGATTAATAAATTAATAAGATACTAAGAATCGTTAAACTTTATTTGAAAGAGTAGCCCAAAAGAGTTTCTTGCTAGATTTTTCTCTGGAGAAAACTGCACCCTAGTGAATCTAGTTACCTTGCCTTAAAAAATGTGTTTCAGGTTATGTAAAAGCCTACGATATTAAATGTTATTCTATTCTTTTTAATATAATGAGATCAAAACTTCTGCCAAAAGAGAGCTATGGAAGGGAAAGATGTAAGTTCAAGATACTGTGTCATATGATGAACCACTCTATAAAGATAATAGATTACAGCTCTAAGTTTAATTTGGACTTTAAATATGTAGAAACAGAAAAGAGATTCTTATTACAAATGTTAAAAGGGCTATATGTAGCGTATTAGCCGCTGGAATAAAACAAATACAGCGGATACAGTCAATATAATCAATTACCTGTCTTCAAATTGAGAGCGGCCAAAACATTCTCTTCTGTAGCGACTATTAACCTCTTAGCAGTAGAAGATGTATCAAACTGAGCCAGTTTTATCCTCCCCACATAATTTTGGCGCCTGAAAACGTGTTAAAAATTAATTATTCACTAAAATTCGCCGTAAGATGACTTACAAGTAACATAACCTAAAACGTGAAATTACCAGTCAAACTTCCCTATCTGATCCTCGTAAATGCACAGGGATAAATTAATTAAACTAAAAAACACAATAAACCAGTTCATACTGTTCAAAAATTTTAATAAACCCAAAAAATTGGGTTTCAAATAAAATGACAGCCCCATTTCTGAACATTGACTGAAATATTGTGTTGCCATAAAATATTATTTCATTCTACTCCGAAATAACTCTAAGCCACTTCGAAACGCTAAATATACTTCCTAATGTATTTTATGACGATTTAATTATTTTATATTAAATATTTTTCCTTTTTTTATTTACAACAAATAGAAAACATTACAAGAAAATAATCCTACCAAAACTATTTGCACTTAATCATGGCAATACTGTAAATCTGAACGTTCCATTTCACGCGTTTATTAAAACCAATGCAATGTTTAATGAATTGCGTTTAATGAATCACAACTTTAAATGCAAATGCAACGACAATGCGGTGCATTCAATACCACGTGAAGAACAAATATCTAGTTGGGCTATACTTTAATTACGTATGCTGTACGATAGGTATCTACTTTTTAGAATAAGTATCTCCGTACCTGCCTTACGTAAATAAATGACAGGGGCTTAGTAGGTAGGTAATAGTACCATCTACTTAAAACCTAAATATAGGTACCTACTAAGTTCTTATTATCAACAATGTTTCAAAAAAGCGTCGCTAAAAAACAAAAAATACAAATACCTATCTAAAACTACTTTTACAACTCCAATTTAGGTTTCAAAAAGCGACGCTCTAGTCTAGCTTTTTCCAATGCACCCAGGTGCAGGGCCCCCTGCATTTAGTGCATTCGTGAGAGGAACCGGATTCAAAAGGGGCCGTGCAACACATAGATTTAGTACCTAGGTAGGTACCTAGACTATAAAATATAGCTAAGATTCTTTTAACGGTCGTATTTTATTGCCTTGTTTTAAAATTCGAGATTTAAAGTTGAGTTTTTTAATAAGTTTTAGAACTTATTTTACGTACTTACGTACTTAATTATTTATTTCTTAAATACGATTAAGTACCTAAGTATTGACCTAAGGCCCTAAGAACGTATGAAAATTATTTTTATGATCCGCTACATAAAGAAACACGGACCTTCTCTCACTTAGGTACGAGAAGAGTTTTACTCTTGAGTTACGTACTTATAACCCGTCGGAAATATCTGCGAACCTCGCTGGAATGCGCTTTCCCCCGCGCTTCCCCCGTTTTCGCCTATCCAGTACCGTGACGAGTTGCATGACGTCATCAAGCCAGGTCCGCAGATATTTCCGACGTGTTATACCTACTTACATAACTGCATAAAGCTCACTCTTGTATCAACTCCGAAATGCGTGTTTAAACTAGCAAGTAAGATTCTAATAAGTAGATACATTGTAGCTTTATCTAGGTACCTATCACGAATTTCGTCATTTTATTTTCTTCGCCCTATCATTAAAACTTAAAGAGCGCGCAATGTAAAACCAAAATGTACAGTGCATCATTAAAGTCCGCATGATTAAAACAGACATCTATGTAAGCTGTAAAGAGCCTTACCATCCATGTGTGGGTGGGTGTACATGAAACCCTTGTCTCATATGTACACGAAAGTACTTACAACCGTAGGTACCTATAATACATGTACATAACTATGGGGCAGTTACCCGCAAGTGTTACGTAGAAACGCGGTTCGTATTATTCCGGATATATTGTAGGATTCAAGTTGAGTGTTGTGAAGCGTAACTGCATGAACACTGCAACGTTTTGCGATGCAATGCGGCAAAACGCTGCTCTTAGTTTTTGTCGCGGTAACTGCGGACTTTAAAGCTGGCTTGTAGATCTAGTTTATTGCAATAAATACTTTATTTATTGCTCGTCTTTTATCTGCTTTTACTGCTAATTGCTTGACAATGTTTATTACTTACTTAACTACTCCTTGCTTGGGTGACTTTAAAGGTGGCGAGATGAGCTGGACGCCTTCTTGAATGTCTGGGCGGAGGCGGCCCAGGATAGGGAATCATGGAAGAAGAGGAGAGAGGCCTTTGCCCAGCAGTGGGACAGCGATGGCTAGATAAGATAAGATAACTACTCCTAGATAGCGTACTTCTGTCAATGATTTGGCCTCTTGAAACGACACGAAGTTAACTTTTTTCTTCATTAGGGCAAATTATTAAGTAAGTAGGTACGTCTTGATCATGCTCTTCCTCTCTTATCTTATCATGTTTATAAAATTACTAGAGGCTGCCCGCGACTTCGTACGCATTATCGTCATCTTGAAAAAAAAATGATATCTCAAAATAACATAGCCCATGTTTTATTCTGATGCCCAAACTACAATATTGCCAAGTTTCATCAAAATCTGTTCAGTAGTTTTGCGTGAAAGAGTAGCAAATACGCATCCATCCATCGGCACAAATATTGACATTTATAATATTTGTAGGATCATTCTTTATCAAATCATCTTATAATATAATTTTCCCGACAATGACATAAGTAGGCACCTATAAGCATACAGAGTCAAAGACAGAGCTTGTACCTTAAATATTTATAAAAATAAATAAGTAGGTAAATATGTAAGCAAACTTTTACAGCCCGACGAATAAGTCATTTAAAAAAATGTTAAGCAAACCTGTAATTATTAAATAAAGTACTTAATAAAGTACATACGCCTTTCCAACGACTTCCGTCTCCAAAGTAGGAGCTCATGTGAACAATTTCTTGACACGCAAAGCATTTTGCAATATACCACACTGCTTGGTAAAATAAGTAAAATATAATCCAAGAAAATTAACTTGACACCTAAGTTTTACACATGTTCATATGAATTAGGCACCAAGTTAAGTCTTGAAAGTGGTAAGAACACGATATACCCCGTAATACTGAACTTGAGACGTAAGTGTTATGTGTGTTTGTAGAAATTGGGTTCCAAGTTAAGTTGTGAAGATATATCGGAATCCATATGGCATCCGTCACACATGCATTATTGCATGGGGCATGTGTCGATGCTTGGGGCAGTTAGGTACAGCGATAAGTTGTGAATATTATTTATGACTAGCTGTCCCTGATGATGAACTTTATTGTGTAGGAATAAAGTTCAAATTGACTCTACATTTTAGTAAGAAAACATTTGTATGGGAAAAAGAAAAGTCTGTTTTAGGGCTTTCCCGGCAATTATTCGATTTTTTCTCGCCGTAAGAACCATCCTTGGACTTCAACGAACATTTAAAAAAAAGAATTGGCCAAATTGGTCCGGGCGTTGTTGAGTTATGCGCTTACCAACACATTTTGCGATTCATTTTTATATTAAAGAAGATGAGACTGCCCGCGATTTCGTACGAATTTATCTTCATATCTTGGAAATTTTGCAGAATATCTTAAAATAACATAGCCTATGTGTTATTCTGATGTGTAAGCTACAATATTGCTAAGTTTCATCAAAATCTGTTCAGTGGTTTTTGCGTGGCAGAGCTGCAAACATCCTCGCATCCATTAATCCATTGGCACAAACATTGACATTTATATTATTTTATTAGTAAGAGAATAGAAGAATTAGTTAGTGATAGAACAAAAACATAACTAACTAACTAAATACCCATATCGCCTAATAGTCATAAATTCAAGATAGAAACTAAAAAAAGAACAACCCAACAAAGTTTCTTGTTAGATTCTTCTCTGAGGAAAACTGCATTCTTGTGAATCTAGCATCAACATTAAAAAAAATTGCCGTCTTAGGTGATGTCAAACCAATCCTAATATAGTGTGACTTTAAATTAGTGAACGATTGAAAAGGATATGCATGTACTCGTGATAACAAACAACTTTTACTATGGGACCAAGCTCGAAATCATTCAAAAAATTTTGAACTCGCAATACAAAATGCATCAGCTGATAGTACGGGGGACCAATTTTTTTTATGATTTCGAACTTGGCCCCATAGTAGAAGTTGTTTGTTATGACGAGTACATGCATATCATTTTCTATCGTTCACTTATTTTAAGTCACCCTATAAGATTAAATACATTTTTCATTTTTATTTTCAAAGTTAGTTTACTCTGCAAACTAATTAGAAATCCAGGCTACCTAGGTACTGAAACTATGGCGTCGAGTCTAGTCTAGATCCTATGGCTTCTGTAGCGGCTGCCAGGAAATTGTTATTGATCGAATTAGCTTGTGCAAAGCTTGTAGGTAACCTTATTACCATGGGGAAATTTAAAGGGGTTGTTTATGGGTATTTACGTAGCTTATTTATGTACCTAGTAGGGCTTAACTAAGTATACGTTATAGGTATATAAGTATTGAAGGTAGATTATTTATTATTGAATTGATTTTACTTATAAGTAGGTAGTCGAACTGGGTGTAACAGAAAGAGGGTATAACGCCGTAACACAGCGATATTCCTCATGAAACTGAACAACTTTCCCCAAGGAGCATGGGTCGTTACTCGAAAAACAAAATTCGCCTCCCCATACAAAATTTCCGATCAGCTGATCGAGTTAGTGTGATTATAATGCTCTTTGGAGTAAGTGTGGGAATTCCAAAAAAAATTTCGAGTTACGACCCATGTTCCTTGGAGAAAGTTGTTCAGTTTCATGAGGACTAACGCTGTGTTTCGGCTTTATACCCCCTTTCTGTTACACCCTGTATTGAAAGTAGGTTATTTAATATTGAATTGCTTTTACTTATAGGTAGTCTAACATTATATTTAAGCGCAGGACCGGTCGTTGTGGAGATATGGGGAGGCTTTTGTCCAGCAGTGGACGTCCACGAGCTGATATGATGATAGTCGAACAGTTTAAGTTAAGAAATATATAATCCTACCAAGGTGTTAGAGACCTCATGCTGCAAGTCGTGAATTCGATTTTAACTAGAGACAAACATGGTTGTGATGTTTGTTTTAAAATCTGGGTAGCAGTTCCGCTAAATTAAGTTAAGCGACCAAACTATAGCCAACAGATAAACATTCGACAGCAATATGTCACAAATTTGGTATTCTCTTAAGTGCCACGATTAATAGTCGATTAATAGTCGATTAGTAGTCTCTAAAGGGTTTTGTCTACTGTCAAATAGCGAAGAGAATACCGTTTGGAACTGCCACTCATGTGACATTGCGGAGTAGAATACCGATTATAGCGTAAAGTAATAAAATGTACAGCCGATCGCTGTCCACTGTCAACTTATCTGTTATGAGAATACCAAAATGTGTCAATTCATACAATTCACATTCTAGAGAGACACCATTTTTCATTTGGTAATTAGAAGAATACGGCCCCTGGGCGTTTGTATGTAGGTACGCATTATACCTACTTATGTACTTACGTAGGTGCTTCTAGTTTTTTAAACTATAATTTATAGTAGGTACAAAATGTCTCTCAGCTGATTGAATTCGTATAAAAAACTAGCTGTCCCGGCGAACTTTGTTCCGCCTTATAGCAATAAAGTCAAAAGTCAAAGGCAAAGTCAAAAATATTTATTTCATAGGCACAAAAAATGCTCTTGAAACCGTTACATTATTATATAGGTAATTTTTTTTAAAGCTAGCGCTAGATTCGCAAAGTGCAGTTTCCCCCAGAGAAGAACCTAGCAAGAAGTTCAAATTACCAACATTTAGTATGGGAAAAGAAAAGTGCTGTTTTAGGGCTTTCCCGGCAAGTATTTAACTTTTTCTCACCGTAAAAACCATCCCTAGATTTCAGTAAACATAAAAAAAAAGCATTGATAAAATTGGTCCACGGGTTGTTGACTTATACGCTTACCAACACATTTTGCGATTCATTTATACAGGGTGTAACAGAAAGGGTATATAAAGCCGAAACACAGCAATAGTCCTCATGAAACTGAACAACTTTCCCCAAGGAACATGGGTCGTAACTCGAAAGAAAAATTTCGCCTCCCCATACAAAATGCCCGATCAGCTGATCGAGTAAGTATGGGCGATCCAAATTTTTTTTTCGAGTTACGACCCATGTTCCTCGGGGAAAGTTGTTCAGTTTCATGAGGACTATCGCAGTGTTTCGGCTTTATATACCCTTTCTGTTACACCCTGTATATTATAGATTGAAAACATTTATTTCATATTTCGACCCACGTTCCTTGGGGAAAGTTCTCTAGAATTACAAGTACTATCAATAATAAGCCATAACCTAGAATGGCTTATTATTCTTTCTGTTTGTAAGAGTTTATATACTTAAAGCTAGTGGTGGGCCGAGTACCAGTTTTACCGAGTAACCGAGTACCGAGTATTACTCGGTTTAAAGTTTACCGAGCCGAGTACTCGGCCGAGTTACTCGGTATACTTGAAGAAGGTAGAATTGGGAGCAAACGGTGTTACGACCCTTCCTCCGCACCCCGCTAATTATTCAAATGAAACCAATAAACCGCAAGGTCAAGAGAGGAAAAAAATTGATAAAACACTGTTTATGAAATTTTCTCCGATATAATTATGGTTTTAGCAGTTTATAACATTGCTCTAGCTGGGCAAAGGCCTAAATATGTACCATAAGAAGGAATGAGACTATGATCTACGAAGCAGATCCAATGCGCAAGGTAGATATATTTGCACCGAGTACTCGGCATTTTAACCGAGTTATTCGGCCGTTTACGAGTAGTGAAAAAAGTGCCGAGTACACCGAGTACCGAGTATTAACCGAGTACTCGGCCCACCTCTACTTAAAGCTATTTTCAAAAAGTAGGACCTTGCTTTTTTACATGCTTTCGTTGCAACTAAAACGACCCCATAAGGTCTTGTGAAAGTTTATAAGCAAATAATTAAGTGACAATAGCATATTTTGACCCCTAAGCTAAATAAGTGGGTATTTCAATACAACACTTGTGTTATAAAGATTGTAATCATCTACTTTGAAAACCACACTTGGGGAGCTTTGTAAATACTGAACATTATTACGATTTTAGTTTGACTGAAACCGTAATGAGAGAGAATATTTCATTAGAAATTGTAGTATAGTACTACGAATGTTTGTGCCGATGAATAAATGGATTCATATGAGGATGTTTGTTACTCTTTGACGCAAAAACCACTGAACAGATTTTATTTATTTATTTATTTATTTATTTAACAGTTTATTGTAAGATGATAGTACATAGAGACAGAAAAAAAGAGAAGTAGGGTAATAATGTAGTTTTAATGTAGGTAATGATTATGATTGATTGATGATTTATGATTTTAATACTTTACAGTTGTTTATTTATTTTATTTTAACAGTTTATTGTAAGATGATAGTACATAGATACAGAAAAAAGAGAAGTTATACCAAAGGTACAGCATATTTCTAAAAGAAATTTCTTCCTGCAGACCCCACAGAGAGAGAAGTGATAGCATGAAGGCAGGATAGTCACTACAATAAACAATACCTAAATATATAAGTATAAACCTACACATAAATATTCGACAAATACACACTGTGTGTTACCTACTGTAAAATATTGTTTGCATAAGTTGATGCATAGGCTATAAAGCTTATGAATGATGATCGCTAATAACATACCTAAGTACATCATCGCCTTAAGTCCAAGATCTGTTCAGAAAAGTTTTTCTAAATTGGCATGTACCATTGAAACCTTTGACCTGACCCCGCCGACACGTCTAATCAACCATGCATGCAGGCAAAAGTTTATTGTACACAGTTTAAAAATACCTGCACCTACTTACCTACATAATATATTAAAAACACAATATATATTACACAATATATATTACACAATATATACTACACAATATATACTACACAATATACTTACACAATATATTAAAATTTCTTAAGCCTCTATCCAATTGGGGTACGCTGAATCTCTGTATTGATATTTGTTCGATTCAAACATACTTCTAATGTCTAGGATTTTAAGAGAAAACAAAGTCACACCCGTCAACCTATCTAATGACAAAGACTTTTAAATATCTTTATGAGTAAAATATCATGAAATGAAATACCTCTTACCAAAAACCCAAATCACTAGAAAATCTAGATAACTTTAAAGCTGTATGCAATGCCTAGGGCGGTGGTTCCCAATTAGTGGTACGCGTACCCCCAGGGGTACGTGAAGTTGTATCAAGGGGTACGTGTGGCTATCAGTAAAAACAAAAACAATTTCGAAAATAAAAGATCATCTTCGTTAGCACTTTAGCACGGAGCACCGAGCGATATGACCGCGTCACTCAGCTGCCCCCGCCACCCGCCACTCGTCAGTCCGATCAGTCGTTCCCGCTTCAACTGTTTTGTTAACCCCCGACGCCAAAAGAGGGGTGTTATAAGTTTGACCCCTCTGTCTGTGTGTCTGTCTGTGGCACTGTAGCTACTAAACGCGTGGACGGATTTGGATGCGTTTTTTTTTTTATTGTGAATTAAGTAAGTATGTACCTACTAAACGTCGCGTTACCTCAGCCTAATATACCTTGGG
This sequence comes from Anarsia innoxiella, assembly GCA_947563765.1. Taxonomy (NCBI): domain Eukaryota; kingdom Metazoa; phylum Arthropoda; class Insecta; order Lepidoptera; family Gelechiidae; genus Anarsia; species Anarsia innoxiella. The sequence goes on from OX387402.1 coordinate 2,284,032, forward strand.
AAACGGTAAGATAATGTTTTAAAACAACTTTTAAACTTGTACTTTCATTATAAATTGCAATACAACGTAACGATGTTTAGTTTATTTTTCTTATAATTTAAAAAACATAGGTAATTAATTTAAAGAATAATTAATAATAATTTATGAATTGAGTTCCTTCAGTTTTGCATGTGTTCGCGGCAGTCGCGTGCACAGACTTTTCACTCAGGGTAGGCAAAAAGAAAATCATGATTATCGTTAAAAGATAATTAACAAAAACACAGGGATTAGGTACCTACCTCCTACCACCATCACCATCATCACAAGTCACAACTCAAATACATTTCACAATCTATTCCTATTTATCCATTTTAAAAATCAATTGATTGGTAAATCCGCGATATACGCACAACACAACACGACAAAAAAAATAGTACATTTTAAGGTTATGTAACAAAAAACAATTAATAATAACATAATAATTTTGTCTAATTACTTTGAAACTAACCTACCTACTCTTCAAAGTGGACGCGTTCACTATTGTACTGTAATTTGAAGATAATAAATATTATTTAAACTGATTTTTTTTTATCACTATCTATGCCCCTCGCCGTTACCCGCGGTTTAAGTAGCCTACTTATATGTTAATATTGTTAATCCAGGGAGTCAACTACCTGTATACCAAATTTAATCAAAATTGGTCTAGTCTAGGCGTTTGTAAATTTATAAATATTAGGTATTAGTGTGATTGGTCCCATAAGGGGTACGCAGGTTTGAGGTCTTTTTTGAAGTGGAACGCAGCAAAAACTAATTGGGAACCACTGGCCTAGGGCATTCAAGTACTGACCTAAAAAAGACCTGATTTTCATTAGGGTCAGAACGTTAGGCAGATGTGAACAGTGTACGTGATTTTTAACAAAAACGCAACATGCATTCTGATACCTAGGCGACATTAAAAACTAGTGTTAATCTAGGCATTCAAGGAACCCTATTTAATATCTTATTTCCCCACGGTTTAACGCGTTTAACGCCCCTATGAAATGCACAATGCACCAGTTGGATTCAATCGTTATTTGTTCTCACAGTTATAAGGTTATAGTCTAGGTGTAGGCTAGGCATTGCACAAGTCTAGACTAGACTGGTGTGAAATTCGCACCGGCCAGCTTTCGCGATTCAATGCGAGAGATTGATTGAGGTAACCGGTTGCGGGAGGGGGCTTGGACTCGTTCGGATGTTTTTGGGTTTCGGAGACTTGAGAATATTAAAAAATGGCTACAAAATATAAGTAAGAGCACAAGAGGAATTTAAACTAGACTTTTTGAGCGATAGTTTGATAGATTTCTGAGAGAATAGGCTGCTGAAACCAGTGAAAAGTTCAATAAAAGATAATGTTTTCGCTAGTTAATTTCTACTCTTATTAAGAACTGTTTGTGGAGAACACTTAGAAATATTTGAGAGCTAATTTAATAAGTTCGCAAAACAATACCAGAATGTTATTTCCTTGACCTCATTAAAAAAAGTCTGAAAATTCTAATAAGTAAGTAAGCAGACATAAAAAGACACCTCAAGAAAACTACTCAGTAAAAATACCTCGGGATGCAGCGCAAGCGCAACCCGCGACGACCGGCAGCCGGCCGCAAGGCAGCGAGGGGGCGCAAAGACCGGATCTGAGACCCTAAAATAAAAACATCTATCGAAATAATAATACGCTTACCCGAGACAAGTACGCGAATCGAATGACGTTGACCCCCCGAGTATTCCCATGCCAACTTGGGACGGACCAACTGGATTTAGGGTACTGCGCCAAATATGAATAGGCCTTTCAAACGTGTGTTTGGACTTATTAGCTTTTATTCCTAAGACTAGCTTTCATGGGACTCTGGTGAGAGCGCATCTCGGAATTGATTGATGGCTTTCTAAGACAGTGGTTACTGTGGGATGCTTGCGCAGCTTGTTTGTTTCTTGTAAGTTTATATTAGATGTAAGTATCGATAAATAAATACTACCTACTGTGTATTGAATTTTATCCAGCTTTCTTTGCTGCATTACTTTTACACTTAACTACTAATCTAATTATTCATGATTACGAGTCAGTTTAATGGTTTTACAGTAAGATGCCTTATTTAACTTAACCGAGGTATGTAGGTAGGTACCTAAGTATTATCTTGTTTAAACACTAGTTGGAATCGTTTTGGTGAAATTGAAACTTGAACTTTATGGTCTTGAATCTTGAGTGGATGTTCTAGAAAAAATCTGTTTTATGATTAGACTAGAGGCTGCCCGCGACTTTGTACGCGTTTATCGTCATATTTTGGAAAATTTACACGATATCTTAAAATAATATAGCCTATGCGTTATTCTGACGTATAAGCTACAATATTGCCAAGTTTCATCAAAATCTATTCAGTAGTTTTTATGTAGAGTGAACATCCATCCATGCATCGGCACAAAAATTGACATTTATAATAGGTATTAGTAGGATTATTTATACTCAGGTAGGAGAGTATCACAAGGTAAGAGTGACTAGGCCACCTGAAATCTTTCACCCCAGGCAGTGAGCATGTTGACTTTAATTAACAATACGTTGATAATCAGCAGTTCATTTTAAGAGTCACACTTGTTCATGTTCAGTAAATTATATGTCTCTTCCAAACTTCTGTCCTGCTCTCTCACATGTCGTTCATATAACTTGTCTGGCTAGGTACTTCATCCTCTCACTCTTTCACAGACTTCGCAAAAAAGTTACTGAGACAAAAGTTGCCTGTGCGCTTCGCTTTCGCGCACATGCACCTTTTCATCTCAAACTTTTTCGCAATTGCAAAAATACCCATAAAAATTAAGTCCAAAATACCTTGACAACAAATTCAATGTCATAATCGAAACGGTTTCTAAAACACCGTAAAGTGTAATAAAATCGCCAAACAAAAGGTCAGAGAATCAGCGGCCACAGTCTAAGGTCCTGCCATCGATTCACATTTGACCTGTTTATTTTAAGGGTGTCCCCAACTTTCCATAAACCGATGCGACAAGCTACATGACCCGTCTCCGCCGTATAATTTAACCATGCCATCTTTTTCTTCCATTATGCTTTTGTTCGGGACAGGCAGACAAACCCGTTGCTTGAGCGATAAAAAATATTTAATGGATGTCCGAACAATGGGGGAGAAATTGTGATAGGTGAGAGTAATCTTTTGCAGCCAGTGACAATTCTTGTTCTTTTATTTTCCTTGAAGATACCCCAATTGCTGAGGTTAAATAGGGTCACAGACGAGACTAGCCGGGCTAGCCGATCCGATTCCAATTTTGAATTGTAAATTTTGTCTCGCCTAATTATTTCTTTGTCAGTTTATTATTTGCTTTAAAAAGTAACGAACTGAGAAAGGGTGAACTTTAAATGTCATTAAAAGCCGAAATGTTTGTTATTTCTTGGCTGAAAGTAGTGTTCGAATTTAGCTAAAGAGGTTAGGCAGAGTCCATATTTGTAGTTATTATTCGCGAAGGAAAAAATGTAGCTATCTTTATTAAATACTGTACTCGAGACATACCTTTTTTTATATACCTACTCTCGCATTTTTACGAAAAACTAGTATCGAAAACTTAGTCAATAAGCCACCAAAACGATTCAGAGCTAAAAGTGAAATACATAAAATAGTATCTAAGTATTTTTTGATATCTATAGTTAAGGAAAGAAAATACATTCATCATGTTTTTTTCTAAAAACGTTAGAAGATAAGAGCGGACTTGTGTATGAAGAACGATTCGCGATTCGCGCAATGTCAAGATCAAGGCGGCAATTCGAATATAGCACAGAATCTGTTGAATTTAGCGTCATACGAATACCTAGTCTAGCTAACGAGTCACGATAGAAGTTGGAATTTATTTCTAACGAGTAAAATCTAGATATTTTGAACTCTACCGTGTTTTATTTCTATCTTGTTAGTACATCCTGCTACTTTTATGTTTTATATATTTGGTTTGGGACTTTTAGTTGTGTGATGTGAGTTTAGAGATGTTTTAGGTCTGAATAGAGATAGGTAGGTAGGTTTAGATGAGACTTTACAGTGATTGGTAGAGCACACTTTTTATTAAGTACTTATCTATCACTTGTAGTAGGTAATTTGAGGAGAAGGTAAATCATTGTAGAAGATGCAAAATTAAAAGGATTTTGGTGGAATTGTGCATAAAGATGCTGTAGGTTTAAGCCAATAGGTTTAAAAACGAGTATAACTTCAATTAGATTTAACTTTAGTTTAACCTAATTCGCGAGCTATAATTTTATAGATTGGCACTCACTATCTATTAAATTAGGTATTCTAAAATTAACCGCATAGAACTAGGTAAGTTATAAAATTGGCTTTAAGCAAAATGGGCGTTAGTCTTAGGCTTTAAAAAAAAACAATTTGTCGTCTTATTGAATATGCGACGACGCGCACTGAACCGAGGTCGAGAACCTCGCCAACAATAGCAGATTATACCACAACTCACTTGTGGTTTACAACGTTTAATATGCGCAATTAAAACAATACAATATTTATAAGACAACATATTACACCGTCTGGCTATTTAAATAAGTAGCCTAATGTCTCGCTCTACCAGCTACGGCGAACTCGACCATAATGCGACGCCCTTGAATCTTGAATTCGCAAAAAACAAAACAAATACCGTAGGCATTGACCTCGACACATATGATAGACACAGTTCTATTCAGCGAGTTAGATTAGGGCGAGTTGTAGGTAATAGTACCTACCTGAACACGTTTTGTGAATATTTATTTGACTAGAACTAGATTCGCTAGTTTTAATTTGATGTGACGTCACGTCTGGGCGGTGGGCTCCTCGACGTCATCTAGTACAGCGACCCACAAATCTACAGACACAATAAATTCGCCATCGCAGTCGGGCCGCGCGAAACGGCCGCGGGTCAATGAACTGCTGACGTATTTTAGAATACGCACAAAGTACCTTATCGCCAATGTAGTACGCGGGCAGAGAGTGGAGCCGGCTATACTATACGTGTATGTTTGCAAAATGGTTATTTATAGACTTGAGTGTCCATGGAGATGCTTTGGACTATTTCTAAGGCCTTAAAAATCGGTGAGTAAAAATGCTTGTTCCCAGTTGTTAATTTACGCAAAGTTAACGCATTTTGTCGTTTTAGTTTTCTTCTGTTTTCTTTGATATCTAGTTATATAGGTACAAAAGACCTAAACTAACTAGGTAGGTACTGACTTAACGCTGATGACTGACGAATAATAAAGGTCGCTAACCTTTAATAGGTACCTATCGAATGAAGTTAGTCTCCGGTAGGTAGGTTAATAAAGTGAATACTATGTAGAATTAAATTAGAATAATAAAAAAGGGGTTAATTACATATAGGTACCTACTTACTAACTTACCCAATAATTTGTCACATGAATGTTATCAGCTGATTGTTAAAAACACTGCAATGTGAATAAAACTTTTTTGACCACGATTATTACAAAACTTTTTTAAACTTAGCGCTTGTCAAAGAGAATTAATCATTATTTATGGGCTAATTAAAAAAGAAATCTAATTTGACAGTTTCAGATGACAGTAATTTTGGAAAATAGTGACGTGCACGTTATTTTTAAAACCGGTTTTCGATAACAAAATTAATTTTAATTAATAATTTTTTGTTCCATGAAATTCCTTTTGTTTGGCTTTCTCCTTTCACGCTTTATATAAAGTAAAACCAATCGTACAAGCATTATCTTTCCCAAGATGTTATCCAACGCCGGAAACATGGCGAGAGTTCATTTTACTGGTGTTCTTTAGCGCTATTGATATCAAGAAAATGTGAGAAAGGAAGTGTGTCTGTGGTGTCGTGCCGCTAAACAACGCTCCATACTAAACTTCTTATTATAAAGAAAGAGTCTGCTATGGGCAGTTATGCGATTTTCAACGCGAAATCCGCACCGAGTAAGATTCATATTGGCGGTGAAAGGACGTCGCTGGAACCTTGTCGACACAAAGCGCGGCACCCGCAGTAGCCGCCCTACCTACGTACCCACATAATGCGGCGGATACAGATCCAAGTTTACACATACACACGAAGTACGCGAAGGCCAGTTTTCAATACGTGTATGTGTCGTGAATACATACGGCTTCGATGATCAGCAGGTGTAAGCGAACTAAAGCAAGGGGTTATTGCGATTAACTCTTTTATCCCTTCGTTTCCATATCAAAGAGTAATGAACCTTGTTCTACTATTGGACGATGTCGATTAGTAACCGTGTGATCTTTTGTGAAACCAGACACATATTGCGACTTGTAACTATGGCAGAATTTAAAATTTGACATAATTAATTAAAAAGTACTTTTCTTATTAATTAATTAGAACTCAAACTAGGTATCTAACTTTTTAATTAGACTAGTCTTGTCTGGTGCTAATTAGATTTTCATTTATTCAAATATAATAAGTTTGCAAATAAATGCAATAAGTAAAATTCCAACAAGGAAAAGTTTTGCACTTCCATCAATTTATATCTCAATTATAAAGTTATTATTAGTTTTATAAATTATAATAATACCTATCAGTTTTTTATCTCCTAAATGATAAAAAGTTTATGAAGAAAGGTGTCAAGAAATTCCAAAGAAACTAATTGTAATAACAAAGGCTAACTCTGACAGTGAATCGATTACAAGTACCGAAGGTCAGAGGGTTTGCGAGTGTGCGTGTATATGCAAGTATGCAGCGAGCTCGGTGCGGCGTCGCTGCTGCACGCCTGCACCGCCAGTTGCAACACCCTCCCCCCTTCGCTCTCGGCTTCTCGCTCGCCGCCGCCTTGACGCTAGCCTGTCTCACCTCGCGGCCGGCAGCCTTGCGCGACGCGCCGCGCTCTTTCACATTCAAAATTATTCGCAACCATTGCAAAAACTCTCTGTGCAATAAAATTAATATTTTTTCTTGCTGCGGTCGCAATTGGATAATAAACAGAGAGATTCTTAAAACTTAGTAAAAAAATTAAGTGCCTTTAAAAACTTTGAATGCACTCCTCGTTGCATGTCCCGCGCGCGTCGTTATGAGAACCCCGTACCGGCAGTCACGTTGACGTCGCGCGGTGCCGCCATATCTGTCTCGGTCACCAACTAGCAAAATTAATAGGTAATTATTTTCGTGTACAGTGATCTCCGGCGATTTCCTTCATACAGTGATAGTGCCTCATAGTGTTTTTTATTGTTTTGAATCCTCTGTGGTGATTCTAATTGGATTCTTTTTGGAAATAAAGGCGCGCGCCGGCCGGTTCTTATCGGGTGCAATGCAGTTGCACTCTCAACTTATTGCAGTTTTGCATTCACCAAAGTTTCATGCGCGGAAAGTTTTTGGTGTTCGTATTTCGATACAGAATCATAGTAAATGTGTTTTAAAGTGTTTACTAGTTAAAAGTGCTATGTGTAACAGTTTCTAAAAGCTGTCGCAGTTTACTCTGCTGTGTTATTTCGGTCATTGACCGCCGGATCTCGCATCTCTTTTTATTGTTAGATGTCGTTGTTTTTTTTTGACATAATACCGATTTTTGGTTTTTAGGATTAATAATTGTACATCACTAAAAGAAAGAACGCAATGACCCGCGCATTCGGTTTTTGAAATTTCGCCTTCACCCGGATGGAATGAGGAGTGCACAATCCCATTGTTTCACATTTTCATATGTTTGAACATCATTTGTTTTTTTGTTTTTCGGACGATTAGAGTCTTATCATTTTCTTCCAAAATTACAAAAATTACAAAATAAGGTAAATATAATTATATTGCACTGTTTTATTTTATTTTTACAATTCTATGTAATAGTTTTGCTTGAAATAATTAGTTGGCATCGGCTAAGCGCGTGGCTTTCTTGAAATTCTGATGATGACATCATCTGTAACTGAGCCATGAACAAAGTTTGAATTTCCAGTGCACTAAAAGTTGTATGAAAAAGTTAGTTTAGGAGTAATGGAGCATAATTCTGTGAGTTCCCCGCGCGTTGCCGTGTAGTGCAGTGTGTGTACATAGTTCTGATGATTGTGCAGAATGGCGGAGGGCAATGGAGAAATATCCATTGAAGAGGTACCTGGGAAGGACTCCGACGTTGGCCGAACACCAGATTACCCCAAACTCATTGAATATGGCTTGGATGCCAAGGTGAGTGACAAACTTACTTTTAAGCTTGTCAGTTCTGCCTGTAGACTTATATCCAGCTACTTATTGAAGCCTAAATTAATTTTAATTTGAATATAAATTAGATTTTGAACTTTGAAACTTTAGTTTGGTGCGGTAAAACTTAGTTTACTTTATGGTAATTATTTCACAAAATTTTTAGGTTAGTTGTATGCTTTTATTTATTTGTTATACATACTTTTTACTGGGAAATTGAAGAATGTATGTAGTGTCATAGAAGGGGTTGCTGTTCTGGTCATATCGGAAACTGCGGTCTCAATTTGGTATTAAAAAAGGTTGTTTTAAGTAGAAACAAAGCTGCATTGTGTCCCAGGCTGAAATAGAGGCTAATTGCTGTTAACCTCAGTATTACCAGTGTCTTATAAGAATCCACGATGCTTTTATATCACTTGAAGTTGGATCTGGCGTCTTATTGGAACAGGTTTAGTTTTTGAATTGTAATTATTTATTCTAAAGTACCTATTATTAAAACAACATCTTAAAGCTTAAATAATAACTTTGAAAATTTAAAAACTGATAAAAATAATTAATTTTATAGTAATCCGTCTCTTTTAAGAAAGTTCCAAAAAACATATTCTGACTAAAATCAAGTCAAAACCGTGCAACACAGATATACATCTTCTAATCTATGATTATGAGTAATAAATACTAATCTAAAATACCTCATAGTTCTTAGAAGCATAATGTCTGGGAATTACCTAGCGGTGCTTACCGCACCCATATCTGTTACCATTTCAAAAATATTTTTTAAATTATAACTAAAGGTATTTAATTTGACTACTTATTCAGGTACATGTTTGGACTAGCTGTATCTACTTAATTTTGTCTATTACCTGGTTTTCTTTTTTAAATTCTATTCATAGATTTTTAAAAAGTTGGTCGCAAACACGATGATCCAAACTCAACTATTGACTTAGTAACAAGTATGATAAAGAGCTGTAATTCAATATCATATCATTTATTTATGTAATTGAATTATTTATCTTTATTTAAGTACTTACCTAATATAATTGATTTCAAAAAGCTTATAAAATTAACTCGCAGAAAAATATTGAGCCGTTGCCATTTTTTGTATGCACCGAGTATGTATTATGAAAGTTTAGCTCAAGTGTGGGAATAGGTCCTTGCCCAACAGTGGGATTGGCACTTATGAATAAGTACCTATATTATTATTTGTTATTGACTTTATCATAATAATATAAAAAAAGTGTTTGTCCAACTAGAATCCGACTAAATCGTTTTAAAACAATGTTCTGATTGGATTTAATGTCATTTGCTTCTTTAAAAAAAAAACAAAAACAAGCATTTGCCCTTTAAAGTTTTATCAAAATCAGTCCAGTAGTTTAGGTATGGAAATGCGACAGACAAGCTGACTTTGCATTTATCTCAATTAGATAATATATCGCATGTTATTGTTTTGGATCACATTGTTTTCACTCACTTTCACCGATACGTGTTTTTCTGACCTCTACTTATCTTACCTGCAAAGAAAAGGTGAGTTTGTTGCTATGAAAACAAAGATAAATATTATTATTCTAGTTTTTTATTTATTTTTTAATTTATTTTTATGTACGAAAGAAAACTTGGGCGTTGTTGCCACACCTAAGATATAATAATTTGAATTCGCATTCTTATTGGATTACAATAAGATTTCTTTTTAGAATGCCAATTTAAAGTTATGGGGCATTCTTTTTTCTAGTATCTTATTTATTATGTAATTTATTATCATCTTTATTGCATTAGATATAAAGACCAAAATAGTTTTTCAATGATTCATCTACTTGGTTGGAGAAAACTTTTGTGGGTGTCTGTATTTGTTCGTGACTGTCCACATAAGTTTCATAAATCGAACGAAATATGAGAAAACAAACCATAAGTACCTAGAACACACGGGGAAACGCAACTGCAACTGCTAGTTACTTTTGAGTTGCATCTAAGTTTCTGCTATAGACTCCTGTAGAAAACCAAACACGACGCAACTAGTTTGAAACGTTTCAAAAAAATGACGGTTGATGTAACAATTCCTATTTATCGAACCCGGCAAACTTATTGAGCATTATTTGACGTAAAGGGGGTGGATGTTCATCACATAACATAAGGTTCAATATCATAGTTGAAGTCGATAACTCAAGATGCAAGAGTCCCATATTCCTTGGGAGACGATTTCAGTTTAGTAGTTACAGATAAAACCATCTACTAGCTACAAAACCATCTCGAAATAGTTTTTAATGCTTTAAAATAAAGCGCAATTCTATGTGCACTTTTCTCCGTACCGCCTACCGCTATAGTCCGACTCGGTACAATGTGTCTGATACACCCTATGTACATTTGAAATACATATTAGGTCCCATTTATTCACGATTATATCTATCTATCCTTTTGTTAACTTAAGCCTGTTTAAGTCCTTTAAACCCCTTTCTATTAATTGCCGCACTGATTTTCTAACTTGAATCTAGTTTAGGAAATTACGTCATCGTTGTTGTGGACATTCTTAGTTTTTGAGCTAACTCTTGGACAGTCTTGTGGACGATGGACTTTAAGCTTTTGAATCTACCCGATATGACCTAAATAAAGTTACACGGCTTTTACATTCTACTAATTACTTACTCCTGCAGCGGCGTGTCTGACTTTCTATACTAATTATGACAGTCCCATGTACCTACAATATTCTGCAATGCGACAAACGGATTAGTTAACTACCGCTGTAATCGACGCATTCTGCTCTGCAGTCGCGCGACTTTTAACACCCCTATAACTCTATAGGTAATGTAAAAGCATTCTTGTCACCCCCACACGGTGTGCCCCAAACAAACGAGACTCTGGCAGCATACCAAACCGCACTAGAATAATGGCTTTGTAGGTTTCAGTAGGTGGCTTTTGCTCAGTTATGAGAGGTAGACTGATTTATATGCAACCGTAATGCATGCTTTGAAATGTTTGACGATTTTTCTTTCTTGTTTTCATATTTTCGAGAGTCTGCGTGATTTTTCACCCTTGCAACCTATTAATACCTATCTAAAAGCGACCAAGCCCTACCCTATTTATATTTAAAAGTAGTCTTTGCAAACAATTGCAGTCTCGTGATTACGAATGAAAATATGTACCTATCACTTTTTATCACACAAAGCTGGACGTGATGCGTGAACGGAGCGTGACATGTTCCATTGTGTCAGTTAAATTTAATTTATTTTCATTTTGAGTAAGCACAAGGACATTTTGATACTTTGTAGACTACCATATTTGATAAGGGCTTTTATTTCTTTTGCATTTATATTTGACTTCTTTCAAAATGGTTGGGCGTTGCCAGTTCTCGACTTAAGGAAGTTTCTCGAGCCTTTGTCATATCATTGGCCCAACTCGGCCCAATACAAGTTAGTCTATAAGTATCTTTCTCGGTACTGATCCTTTTTTACCTTTTTTTTAGTTTCCAAGTCTGGACCACTATTTATTCTCGTTGGCACTAAAACAGCCAATAAAGCTACTGTAACCTACCAATTTAACAATGTCGCTTGCAATTGCCTATTCTGGTTTGCTGGTAAAACGCCAAATAGGGCAAGTGACCTCACTCGCTAGTCACCCATTACTTTTTTACGTTTTTCTGAATACCGGTAACTTGATGTCCTTGATAATTTAAAGTCAGGTAGCTGAGGAAAATTGCTCCACGTCTTTATACGATTATTGAGAATTTGCGGTCGGAATGTTAATGGGTAATCTTTCTTATTGTCTTTGCTTCTCAGCTTGCGTCTATTTAGATGCAGTAATTACGAAAACAATAGTTTTTAGAAACCGTTCAGTAAAGCGGATTTTATGCAGTTTTCGCGAAAGACAAACTGATTTAAGTACTAGGGTTTTTGTATGATATCTAAGTACAATAAAAAGGCTAGACTATACTAAACGACGAGGCTTAAATTCACAATAATGTTAACTAGTTAGCTAGCAGTCCGCGTTAAATAAAAAGTAATTTAAAGTAGCCTATAGTAGTTGATGATTTTTTTCTGTGTTTCCAGGTAGCCGCCAAGCTCGACGATATTTATAAGACTGGAAAGCTAGCGCACGCCGAGTTGGACGAGCGTGCGTTAGATGCCTTAAAAGAATTTCCATCCGACGGTGCTTTAAGTGTTCTTGGACAATTTTTAGATTCAAATCTCGAGCATGTATCGAATAAAAGTGCTTATTTATGTGGAGTCATGAAGACCTATAGGTGAGTGGCATTTTGTTTGACTTTTAGCATAAAATACACTAACTTGGTTCTATAACAAGGTAGGTACGTCGAAGCATTGTATTAAATGTACATTTGTCTGAATTCATCCCAAAATTGGACAACTGACGTCATACGGTCAAGAAAGTAGAATTTTGTTCGACTATCGCCAATTGTATTTCCTGAAAAACTTCTTCAGCATCAATAGACGTTCGTGAACCATCTCATCATCTCTAAATAAGGTCCAATTTTCTTGTTTGCCTGTATCTTTCTTTAGATATCCTCCATATCAAAGTGTACGTGATAATTCCTAAGTTTGAAACTACGTCACAAACAAAACACGTGGCTCGTATCTACGTAATTGACAAACAAGGTTTTAGCAAACCAACCCACATTGGTCTAGCGTAGGTCATGGTTGAAACGTCAATAGCCGAGTCAACAGTCACACTGTTGGGGAAGGGACTTCATTAAGTAGAAAGTTGAAATTGAAGCGTAACTGAAACACAAAGGCATGAAATTGTATTAGGTCGCTGGTAGACATTTTAAACGGATAATTTAGCCAATGTGTTATAGGTAGATACTATACCTATAACACTCTATATATTAACATACAATAGCTCCTGCTAATCGGGCGAGAAAAACGGTCTGGTGGAAAAACCGGACGTTTACGGCACTTTTAATCAGTTTCTGGCTTCAAACATCTCACATATTCCTACTCGTAATTAGTGTTTTCCGCCGCATAGCATGCCTATAGGCAGGCCTCCGTCACTCTATGTACTTGCGCGCTATACATACCTACCGCTCAGCGGGCCCCTTGCGGACCAAGCGAAGGCTAAAGCGCGGCTGTCAAAACGAAGCGCTCGCTCGTAGTTCAAATGGCATGGAATATATTTATATGGAGCCTGGTACAGTAAAAAAAGGGTATCAATTAGGCTAAACATCCCCTATTCGAGTTAGTATGGAAAAAAAAAGTTGGCGGTTACTGATGAAACTTACGTCAATCGATAAAGAAAAATATTATAAAACGATATTATTTTGGATAATTGTCAAAAGTGATATACTTTCCGAGATATAAGTCTTCGAAATTGAAAAAAATCACCACCTTGCACCAGTTCATTGCACCAATTTATTTTTCATTACCTACTTTGAAGAGGTATGCATGACACGGAAATCAGAGCTGTCACGAACATCATTGGAAAACGAAAAGACTATAGTGACGAACTGGTGCAAGAAGATGGTGAGTTTTTTTCACTTTCAAAGTCCTATATCTCCGAAAGTATATCACTTTTGGGAATTATTCAAAATACTATCGTTTTGTAATATTTTTCTCTATCGATTGACGTAAGTTTCATCAGCGGCCGCCGACTTTTTTTTTCCATACTAGCTCGAAAAGGGGATTGTAGCCTAAGTGATACCGAAAATTTTTACTATACCAATTAGGTACGATGCTCTTTGATAGTTCCATTCGTTTTTTGTTTGTTTTGAATGTTTTATAATTTTTAATAATTACGTTTTTTTAATGAAAAACATAATAATAAAATAACCGAGAATTCAGAAAGATAAAAAAACATTAAAAAATAAAAACATGTTAAAAATAAATGTATTAAAAACGATACAATTTTAAACTGCCCCATATAAGTCGGAACATATGCATAGTTCTCAATAACATAGTCACAAAACGTTTTGTTAATTTAAGTTTTTCGAAGAGGCAGCCCCGCGATTTTTGCGGATTCACGCGGTGCGAAGCAATCACAACTATACGCTTGAGTATTTAGGCACATTTTAGCATGCAGTGGTTGCTGTCGTGACAGTTGGGCTATTGCGCACTGTTAAAGCAGTAGGTATTGGATATTTTCTTCTGAGTGAAGTATCTGTTACGTAGTAACTATTAAGTAATCCGTGCTATAGGTTTAAAAACGGGACCTAGGTTTCCTTGGCTGAGCAACCCGATGAAGATATTGGATTATTGCCAAACGATATGGATCTGGGTCAAATTCATCTCGAAAAAATGATACGTTATCGAAGGCGGTTGGATGTTTCGTACGATTTTCAAAATATTTAACGGTGTTTATTGAATAGGTATTTCAAATAAAATGATCTTAGATGTTAGGGTGTGTTGACTTAGTTAGCCTCACTCAACTGGCTCAACTGGCTGTAAGCCTAAACTGTACTGAACGCCAACATCGTATTACGTTCATTTGACAAGTATTTTCTTTTGGGAATATAGTTTCCGTATCACAATAGCATTTTCCGATTTCCCCCGCTAGACTTACGTACTCGTAATGCACATAGTTACAAATACTAGCAGAACGCTTTATTCTGGCGGATTATAAAGAAAACTAAATACTTATCTACTCTAATATGTAGCTGGACTCAGTTATTCTACACTTCAGAATAGTAACAAATAGGTACTAGCGCTGTTATGAAAGTCTGAAAATTGCAATCATAAATGATAAACGTGCAGCAATATCTAGGGAAGTTAACGTCAATCATGTGCCAATCGAAATTAATTTGAGCGTATCTTAGAGCTATATCGACGCCTTCGCTTATTAGGCTAATTAATTCAGGTGCATAGAATATGGAGCTACTTGAAGCTGATGTATGCGTAGTGTAAGCTGAATAATGGCTGCTTCTTATTTTGCTATAGATTCAGCATTGAATAATCAATTTTCGGTTTAATTTCTTATTAGAGGCAACAGACAACCATCATAATCTTTTTCATTCAAGACTTTGAATAGTTTGTTTTCTGTTCTCATTTCAAATAATCAAATCAATGTGACAAAGATTTCGATCATTCGGAAACCCTTTATCAGAATTCTTTCAATTCAACATTCAATGCCGAGTAATAATAGTTTTATAATCGGCTATCAAATAAATTCTAACATATTCTATTGCAGAAAAAAACCTTAAGTTCCTATTTATTTATGCATTTAAAATCTTGTCGCATTCCTGGTTTTTGTGAAAGACAGTTTCAACTTTAGGTTTAACTTTTCTGCTATAAGCTGTTACATTGTCGTGCCCTATTTAGGAAGTTAGGGTCCATAAAATTGTACTGTGTAATCTTATAAATATAGTTAAATCAATGTGTTGAACATAAAAAAGAAAATATCAGGTTCAAAACTGCAATATAACAATATAAAACTGAAACGTTATCCCACAGTTCACAACATAATGCCTATCCATAAAAGAGCCCATCAAGAGTCGTGACATAGAAATAGCCGTAGGGAAATTACCCTGTCCAACTTGTACTCGTAGTTTATTATGGGCAGGACCTGTCTTGTGGATTGGCGAGGTTACTGTTTTCACAGAAGTTAGGCTACTTATATTTATGTATTAATTATTCGTTCTCGTATGGAGTAGGGTCGTGTCCCTGTAGTGGGGACGTTAAACGGCTGACGATGATGAATAGCTAGCGGCCGCCGTCGTATTTTATTATTTACCGGACACCGTGTTAAATGGAAAGTCGTGGGTAGGGCATGCAGAACCGAGTCCGGTTCCGAGTTTTTGAAACCCGGTTCCAAATCGAGCTCAGAACCGGGTAACCCGGTTCTACCCGGTTCTTTTATAATACCACGGAAAAAAATTACATGCCACGAAATAAAACAAAAGTAACTGTAAAAGTACCTTGTGTTTTTGTAAGGAGCATATCTACAGACTAGTCCGGTACTTGCAATTTTTTTGACGTCGATTAACGGCAAGTTGGCCTTCGATTTTGACAACGGCGTCTTTGGGTGAAATACTCGCCGTTTGAATAGCTATCGATTGAAATAGGTCGCACGACTGTCGGAGCATATCTACAGACTAGTCCGATAATTGCAATTTTTTTGTCGTCGGTTAACGGCAAGTTGGCCTTCGATTTTGACAACGGCGTCTATGAATGAAATTCTCGCCGTTTGAAAAGCTATCGATTGATATAGGTCGCATGACTGTCGGAGCATATCTACAGACTAGTCCGGTACTTGCAATTTTTTTGACGTCGATTAACGGCAAGTTGGCCTTCGATTTTGACAATGGCGTCTATGGGTGAAATACTCGCCGTTTGAATAGCTATCGATTGATATAGGTCGCATGACTGTCGGAGCATATCTACAGACTAGTCCGATACTTGCAATTTTTTTTGTCGTCGATTATCGGCAAGTTGGCCTTCGATTTTGACAACGGCCTCTATAGGTGAAATACTCGCCGTTTGAATAGCTATCGATTGATATAGGTCGCACGACTGTCGGAGCATATCTACAGACTAGTCCGATACTTGCAATTTTTTTGTCATCGATTAACGGCAAGTTGGCCTTCGATTTTGACAACGGCGTCTATGGGTGAAATACTCGCCATTTGAATAGCTATCGATTGATATAGGTCGCACGACTGTCGGAGCATATCTACAGACTAGTCCGATACTTGCAATTTTTTTGTCATCGATTAACGACAAGTTGGCCTTCGATTTTGACAACGGCGTCTATGGGTGAAATACTCGCCGTTTGAATAGCTATCGATTGATATAGGTCGCATGACTGTCGGAGCGTATCTACAGACTAGTCAGATACTTGCAATTTTTTTGTCGTCGATTAACGGCAAGTTGGCCTTCGATTTTGACAACGGCGTCTATGGGTGAACTACTCGCCGTTTGAATAGCTATCGATTGATATAGGTCCCATGACTGTCGGAACATGTTTACAAGATTTCTTCATACAAGGTGTGTTTTTCATACTTCAAGTTGGCAAAACATTAGTTTATAGATATTTTACGACTTTTTCCTCATACTATAAAGTGATCAACGTCTTAAGCTCTATCGTTTGAGATAATAATAAATAACCCTATATAAAATCTTGTACCCAGACTCCATACTCCCAGACCCATGGTCCTTTGTTAAAATAACGCAGCAAAAATAAATAATACTTTACATTTTAATATTTTGGTCGGAACCGGGAGAACCGGGTTTCATATTATTCAGAACCGGTTCTCAAGATCATCAAAAAACCCGGGTTTTCCCGGGTTTTTGAGAACCGGGTAAACCCGGGTGCATGCCCTAGTCGTGGGGGAGGTCTTTGCCCAGCAGTGGGATCTTAATGGCTAACAAAAAATATATATTAATTTAACATAGCTAACTACGTCTTCAGGTGCTTCCACATTGCACTTTTAGTACACAAAATGTTTGTAATGAATTGTTATAAAATGTTTACAAATATTTTTGTATACTTAAAGTTTGTTAGAAAACGTTAATAAACATTTTATAACATGCAATGTACGAGCACCATTAGAAATATTTCGCCTACCGTCATCTAATAATTTCCTTTTCTTCTCTCCTTCCACTTCTTACACGATTAATAAATGATTGATTTAGTAACAATGCACCAATCTATCATTTAATCTGATTATTTCCATATTATCTTGAATCCGTGGCATGACGACTACGTACCTATGAACGTAAAGTGTAGGTAGGTATAGAAAGAAGTGTCAGTTTGATAATGTCGTTTGTTGATTGATGGACAATTGAATTAAAATGCATTAGGAAGGCGTTAGGATTATAACGGCTTAAAAGAAAACTATTAGATGCAATGTAAACTACAATGGAGACGCTTAAATCTCCTAAACATGTAACTAAACACGGATTTATTACTCTAAGATTATCGGCGTTCCTTAACAAATATCTTGACACTATAGAAGAATCTAGAAACCGAACAGTAGGTAGATACTAGCTGACCAACCTCGTTGCATTTGCATCCTGCAAACAGGTTCGCCGAGGGTAACGACCAGCGTAATCTAATCTGTCGCCGACGTAAGGACATGAGCAAATGTCATCCGATCTTGCGGGGAAATGCGAAAAATGAGGCCGGCTATTGATATCGCGTGATAAATTCTACACGATTTTATAATACCTATATTTTGTGAAATATGTAGGTACCTAATACCGATCTCCAATTCATTGCGGTTTCTTATCCTAGTTTTTTGTCTTTAGAACGACAACAACTCTTTCTATTTTTACAAGCTTGCGCTTTTTTGAATGTCTAAAATAAAAACCAATCAAACCGAAGTACCTAGTCGTAAAATCATAGTTTGAAAGTAAGTCTTAAGCGTCCTTATCCTTGACAATAGAGAATCCGTATAATTTAAGTAGGTAGGTATTTTGCACGCCTCTTCCTCGCATACCTGCCTCTGCAATCTGCATTCTCGCATAAGATTTGGTATTAAAGCGCTTCGTAAGAAATTCACACGTTAGGTACCTAGACATTCACGAACGTAAGGAAAATGTAGTGAACGAAATAACGTAGTACAAAAGGCGTGGGATTGTTATATTGCTTTCTATAGGTCATTCGTGTAGATGCAGATTTATTTAGAATATTGTTTGAATACCAAAAACCTGTGGTTTGGGCTACTTATTAAAATTGTTGTGTCAACATATCAATTATAATATTAACTTACTTATATCCCTGATCTTGGCTAACAGCTGTCTATTTATAGTGATATTTGCAAATTAATTTGCAACTTTGTAAATTGACGGCTAGACTTTGCCATTTAAGCAAAATAATAATTTATGTTGCGTATGACTTGATAGTCTCGCGTGATATGTAATGAGACTCACTTGATAGTCTTGAGTGAGAGTAGACTCTACTATAAGCTAGTCAAATAAGTTGTACGATATTGTACTTTAGTGCATTATAAATACATCCACGTTTGTTGTGGTAACTTTGTTTCTTATTTTCGTGTTTTGAAAGTCCGTTTTGTGGTTTAGTTCAACGTGACTTGCGTTATTTTCGCCCTTTATTATCTCTTAAATACCTACTCTTTATTAAATATAGAGAATGTTTGAACAAAAGTGAATAATTTATATCAAAAGATATCGAGCGAGGCTCTGATTGATGATGACGTCACTGCCCCACATTGACTTATCAAAGGTTTGATAGTGGCAGTCACGAATGAATAATTAATTCAATTTAGGCTATGTTGTCTTGGTTATACCTACTAGGTAGGTACCTATATTATAGATTTTGTAGCAATTGTTAGGGTATGTTTCATTATCTGTAGGTAAGTTGCTAGTAATTACAAGTTTAGTTTCTGGCAACGCCGCTGCCGCCCTGAAATTTACACACTTGAAGACATAGAAACAGCCCAAAGGCAATGCAGCATGAATCTCAACTTTGATTAATTACGTGAAATTAGCCGTCATATCTTTATTCACCGCTTCAGCGGTTTGCTATCGCACCTTCCTACCTTAGTTACTACCTACGCAAAGTACTTTTGAAGCAAGACTTTTGACAGATTGTCTCTACGCTCTTGTCTTTTATGGAGCAAGTTGCTTAGTTGAGTGAACTTTATCACTATAACAGTTTAGTTTTACATCAGGTTGTCTGACACTAGCTGAAAGAAAACTTATTAGACAAGACGCTAATGTTTTGTATTTATTCCAAGTAGTAGAGAAAGACTCGCAACTTTCTGGTATCACACCACACCATGCCTTTCAATTGGTTTAAGTCTGTAGCCGTTGCACAAAGAAAGAAGTTTTATTAGGATGCCAAAAGATACCTATTATTTTCTGAAATGTAACGTCATATGTAATGTGTAAATTGCAGACAGAAAAGCAGAGCGGGCGTGCAAGGGGCGCCCGCGCTGTCGTCCGCTGTCCAGGTCAAGGGGCCCGACGAGGAGAAGATCAAACAGATCTTGGCCCGTACCGGGTATACGTTAGACGTTACTACCGGTTAGTACACTTTTTTATTTTCTTTCCTTCAGGTTAGATGCCATTAGCTAAAGTAGGCAAGGGTGTGAACAGTGGTTCAGAGGTGAATGGAAGATTTGAGTCTCCCGAGGGAAGCCAGTTAACATCACACTGGTCTAAGGTGGCATTAAGATGAAGCCAAGCAATAGCTCGGCGGAATTTTGCAACAATGTAAAACAAAACTTAAGTAATGGGAACTATAGAAAGCAGGAACGATTAAAAAATATTGTGGCGTTGCTCATCTAAAGGGAACATTAACTCTTCATATCGGGCCTCTAGGAGGAGCTGACACATAACCAATCACATGTAATTAAAGCTGGCTATTGCGTGTGACATCTCCAGGTCAACGCAAGTACGGAGGCCCGCCGCCGGGCTGGGAGGGCGGCACGCCCGGCGCCGGCTGCGAGGTGTTCTGCGGGAAGATCCCCAAGGATATGTACGAGGACGAGCTCATCCCGCTGTTCGAGCGCTGCGGCACCATTTGGGACCTGCGTCTCATGATGGACCCCATGACGGGCACCAACCGCGGCTACGCCTTCGTCACCTTCACTACGCGGGACGCCACGCAACGAGCTGTGCAAGAGGTGAGGCTTTACCCTACTTTATGGATGTTGTGTATCGGCGATGCCCTGCAGTCTGTTGGAAGGTTTCTGGAATGTTCTAGAATGTGCGTTCGGAATTTGTTTTTGGCGGTTAGGGAAATTGGTGGAATTGCGTTAGCTCTTTCGCTTTTGCCGGGTTTTTCTTAAATATTTCGATTAAGTATATTGAAGAGTTATCGTAAATAGAAACCTTTTGACAGACCGCAGAGCTAAATTTGTTTCTCGAGCATAAAAAAATGTGAATTGATGTCGTCAAATATTCAAGAAGTACGACTTTTTCCGAATCGAATTTGGTTTTCTTTTAAAGAAATATGTTACATAATTATTGATAGGTACCCGTATTGAACGTTTCAAACATTAACTGTTAAAATCATTCATTTGTCATAAAATGGTGATAAATAGTAAATTTATAACGCATCCGTTTTACAGCTTCCTTGAATATTTACGACTCCCACAATGTATACGGATTTTAGTGTCTATAAACAAAATAGCTAGTTTATATACTACCTATTACTTTGTAATAAATAATAAAATAAATATGTATAAAAATGACACAAAAATCCGTATAAATGATGCACATATACGGGTCAATTCATTTCGTTTAAAAACACCGTAGAATAGCTAAAATGTATGTTTGTATAACCCGACTAAACACAAAACAATGCTAGTAATATGAAAGTTACGATGTCAGGCGTTTATTTAAATTGTTGTATTATACCTACGGTGATTTTAAATGATGGAGTTGCCAGCCTGTTCATAGTAAATGTAAAAGCACTGTCTTCAAATATAAATGTCCCACTAGAAAATAAATTGGTCACACTAAATTGTAACAAAATGTCTATCTAAATGTTGATTGGTTGAAATAATTGATGCAAAATTCTAATTTGAAATCTATTTCCAGGTGTCTCGTCGATTGTTTAAGTATAATCCCTTGAAAGATATCACAGCACTTAGTTGCCTGAGTTTTGGCGCTTTTCTATAGTTTTGGTTCCGTGAAGATTATTAACAACCTATTTAATAAAACGTTTGACGAAATTCTTTAGGACTAACAAAAAAGAATCTAAAAATCGAAAAAATATTACCTATCTAGTACCTATCTAGTTATCTCTTGATACCACACCTACATATAAAAATAATACCATACAAAAACACCTAATTATTTCCGTTCTCAAAAAAATTGAGAAAACTTTGTTGACTAAAAATTATTTGTAACTTTACGTACACGGGATCCAGAATCATTTCCTTTTATGTCAACTTTTGATACAATATGCTTCCAAAAGTGGTCATATTTAAATTAAAAGCCATTAAATTACTCGTTTTGATAGCTGTGTACCTAGCACACCTAAATAACAAACAAAAAACTTAAAAAAAATTTATTTTAAATAGAAAAGCGCCGAAACAAAGGCTCCACTTGCAAGACTACTAGAACCATCAGTACTTTTGCAAGTCCCAATCATTTGCCTGTCGATATATCACAGTCATTGGGAAACTTAGATTTAAGCTTCTTATCATTTTTTTAAAGCATGATCATTTACCCCCCCCCCTTCACTTGACGAATTTGTGCGTTTTCTGATTCTTACTTGAAACTTTTCTAACAATTCCAATAAGTTATTCTGATAAGATTTCATACTAGTGTAGTAAGGTAGCATACAATGCTTGTTTGGCATTTTTCTAGTTGGATTCTCATACAAAATGTGGTTCCTAGTAGAAGTGATTCAAGTAGAGTTAGCAAGCGCATAAATATAAAACCGTCGATAATATCACCGTCTTTGTGTAAATGTGCAATCATAACACCTTTAATGAACTAGCCTCGCTTGTCCTGAGACATCATCCCGTTCTTACTGTTGCACCTCGTTCAATTTTAAGTTGCTTTTCATTTTTTTGTTACCATCACTGTACTCGCTTGTTTTATTTTCACTTCATCCGGTCCACTTACAGGGTTAACTTTGAATTGGCTTCCGAATTCTCCGGCTGAGAATCGTTTAATGTCAGGCTCTCCTCTTTGCTCCGTCAACACTTTCGGCTTTGTCATGAGAAGTACAGTTAACTCATCACAATTGGCTCTAACCGACATCATCCACCGCCTTGATCGAGCTGCAACTGTCGTGCCGCGTGCCGCGTGCCGCGTGCGCGTGCGCGTGCGCGTTGTACAAAATTCATCAACCATCCCGCGAAAATCCGGACGGCGACCACTCGGACCCGCCCCTCTCAAAATTGATGCCTCTTTTTCAAAATTGTTCCCTTTATATTTCCCACAGCTCGATAATCACGAAATAAAACCAGGGAAGACTCTGAGAATTAAGATTAGCGTACCGAATCTGCGACTTTTCGTCGGCAACATTCCCAAGTCTAAAGGCAAAGAGGAGATACTGGAAGAGTTTGGTAAATTAACAGGTAAAGTGTCACTCGAATGATTAAGGAGTTTAGATTGTGGGTTGAGTGCTGGGCTTGGTGTGTGGACCGCTGAGGGCGCCCGCTTGTCCCGTCCCGCTGTATGTCCCGCTGTCCCGCTGCCTGTCCCGCAGTCCGCGTCCCGTCCGTCTCCAGTCATTCCGCCGGACCGCTGCGGGTCGCCGGCGCGCCGCCGCGCGACCGGCAAAGGCCTCAGGCTATTCTCCCTCGAATTGTTCTTGCAGCTGAATGATTATGAAATTCGAAAGGGGAAAAAGATTGGCGTTACGGTTTCCTTTAACAATCACCGTTTATTCGTGGGGAATATCCCTAAGAATCGAGATCGGGACGATTTGTTTGAGGAGTTTACTAGGCACGCACGTAAGTCCTTGTCGAATTCATAATACATAAGTGCTATCAGTTCGTGCGGCGCGGCTCGGGGCGAGAGCTCGCGGCCTCGCGCCGAGCCGCGCCTGTGTTAATGAGTAGACTGCGAACAAGTGTTAACCCGACGATTGGCTTCGCCTCGAGAATGCTCATCTTTAATGTAATGACTGGAGAAACTTGCTGTCTCTAGAATAGACTCTTCAATATATGTTCTCCTGAAATATCGTTTGATTTGCTTCATATTTTGTAGCGATAAAGGAATGAAAGGGTCTTGGGCAGCTTTAATTTACTTTAGTTTCGTAGTTGCTTCTCCGAGGTGCTTATTGGTTACGTTATGTTTGCAGCGGGACTCGTGGAAGTTATTATATATAGTTCGCCCGATGACAAGAAGAAAAATAGAGGGTTTTGTTTTTTGGAATACGAGTCTCACAAAGCGGCGTCGCTCGCTAAACGTAGGCTGGGAACTGGTAGAATAAAGGTACGTGGATTTTATTCATACGTCGTGTACTTAGTTATAGGCATAAGTACTTAGCTCTAGGGTCTGATTCACGATCTTCAAATAAGTAGAGTAGTAGATAGAGAATAGATGAAAACAGTATCCTTTGCATGCATACGTCTCTATCTTTAGTTTGATTATGATAAGGACAGAATGTTTCAATATACTGTCACGATTCATCTGCTACGGCAGTAGAAAGTGATATACTCGTACCTTGAAAATTGTGCATGACATTTTGATACTGTAGTTAGCATAATCTAAAAAATTGTTAATAGCCAAACTGCTTATTTAATACTTGCCATTTCTGCCCTAGATACCCTCTTTGGAAGACCAAGTGAGTATGTTTACACCCTAGAGGGTATTTGGGCTAAGATGGCGTTATCGTTCGTAGATGAAATGTTAATGTGTGATGCAGGTATGGGGCTGTGATATTATAGTGGATTGGGCCGACCCGCAGGAGGAGCCTGACGAGCAAACTATGAGTAAAGTAAGTATTTTAAGCTATATAGTTGTGGAGGTCATAAAAAAATAATCTGGAGTAGATCACGTTTACCAGTCATTCAGGCATGCATCTATCTATCCTTTTGACTCTGAATTTCACTTCCTCGTTCAAAATTGTTTACTACTACCATCCATAACAATGTTAATAAAGAATGATGAGTAAAACCGAATAAGAGACATACATATCTGTCACGCCTCTTTCCTACAGGAGTAGGCAGAGGCCACTTCCCTCCATTTGCTATGATCCAAACACACTACCTTCGCAAGAAAAGACTTGTATATTTCGTTTGCTCTGTTGGGTAAACACAAACCTTTTTAAACTATTGTCAAATATTATGAACTAGCACCATCATCATCATTAAATTTAAGAGCGTCGCTCTTGTCGGTGGAGTCCTCACCAATTTGCTCTCCGCCGTCCGTTCGAGCACCTGATACGACAAAACTTCTATTCCCCCTTTTATTTGGTCTATGCAAGTCCTTCGTGGCCTTCCTCTTTTCAGTTTTCCTTCTACTTTTCCTTGCATGATGTTTTTGCAATGTTTAAACTAGCCGTCAAATATTTAGTATTGTAATACGTTATATTTGTCAGGTGAAAGTACTGTACGTGCGGAACCTGACACAGGACATAACGGAGGAGGCGCTGAAGGAGCAGTTCGAGCGCCACGGTACCGTCGAGCGCGTCAAGAAGATCAAGGACTACGCGTTTGTACACTTTGAGGACCGGGACTGTGCTGTCAAGGTGAGATTTTAAGAGACTAGTGCTATGAGTAACATGAGCAATAGGCCAGACTGTTGGAAGATGCGATATGTTCCCGCGAATAAGAGCGGTTTCGCACTATGTCCCGATCACACCCTATCTAACTTGTGACTTGCAATAAAAGAATTCTAATTCTAAAAAGAATGCGATCTGAAATAGTGTAGTATACAAACGAAATATAAACTACTAGAACAATTTCTATGATAATTTAATTAGATCTGATTCGGATCGGATGTATTTCGAAACCGCTCTTAGTGCTTTTAAAAACAGCAGTGTTGATCCCATACCTACGTTGGCACGAGCTGCGTGCGATCCACTGGTCATTCGCAGTCAGGGTTGGTTTTGGAACTAAAAATCGTTACAATTTGCTTTCATTTGATATCAGAATTTAAATTTTATTTTCTAATCAGTTATCTTGAAAAAACAAACGAAATTTCCGTCCCAAGTAGTCTAAAATGAGGTCTTACGAATATTCCAGGCAATGCAAGAGCTAGACGGCAAGGAGTTGGGCGGCGCAAGATTGGAGGTGTCCCTCGCCAAACCACCGTCGGACAAGAAGAAGAAGGAAGAGATATTGCGCGCGCGCGAACGACGCATGATGCAGATGATACACGGCCGCGGCGGGTGAGTGCTTAGTTAGCTAGATGTGTACCTGCTAGTTGTGTACCAGCTAGTTGCGTACTAACTAGTTGCGTGCCAGCTAGTTGCGTACCGGCTAGTTGCGTACCGGCTAGGTGCGTACCAGCTAGCTGCGTTTCTTGGCGAGGATTCATGTAGAAAGTTGGCTAATTGTGCCGGAAAATTTCTTGAGTGTGTTGAGTGAGTGAGAGAAATTGTTTCTGTGTCATATCAGCCTACAAAAAAGTCAATGACATCGCTCAAGATATCATAATGGAAATATAAATTAGACAATCGGTGTTGTATCGAGCTTTCTACTTGAATACGCCCTTACATTAGATCAGCTTTAGTTGAGTTTCCGTTGGATTTGAAATGCCACGGAAATTATAGTACAGATTTAATCTATGCTTGCTTTGAAACATACTTGATATACCTAATCTGCTTTATTAAAATTGTCTGACCATTTAAAAGAGGTGGTTCTGTGATGTGCTATTCTACAGTAATACATTATGTAGTTTTTTTATGTTTTGAGAATAATTAAAAATGTGCTTTTTTAGTTACATAATAAAACTTATCTGAAATTGATGTTTTTTATATGTTGAAAAACTTAACTTTAGTGTTAAGCCAAGGCATGTAGAGTAGCAGTAGCAGTAGGTAGTATGATGTAACGTTGTTTACAATGTCAGATTTGATTGGTGCAGCTGCTCGCCCGTGCACGGCGCCATGCGGGGCCGCACGCCGCAGCCGCAGCCGCGACCGCCGCAGGCCCGCGGCGACTACGGTCAGTATCACACGCTAGTGTATCATACATCTACACTATAATGAACCTACATGGTGTAACGCATAACATAAGCCGAGATTTTGTGATGGTATTTGTTGAATTCAATGGTTTTTCTCAAGTTGTCTCAAGTCAAGGAGAGACTTCAAGTGTCGTAGTTTTTTATACTAAGGGAAGGCAAAGTTAGCGAAAACCAGGTAGAATTAGTTCGGGATAAAATTTGCTCCTACAATTTCTGCCATTACTCAGTTGAAATTAGTTTAAGCTGGTACCAGTATTGAACCTAAGGGTGTCTAAATTACATACGAAAGCCGCCGGCCCGGCGGCTTAAACAATCAAGCCATAGCGGTGGCTTCACGTCATACGAATAAGGCGAGTTTTGCCGTGCAGCGGCTTTATGTAGACACCATAATAAAACGGCCCGGGCCTACTTATTGTCTTTCCTTCATAGTAACATTTAGAGGCAAATCTGAGTAAAACATAAGTCTTGGGGAGTTCAGAATTCTGTTTTGCTTTAAACATCATAGCTGCCAGCTGATTAAACAATTAGTATGAAAAATTTTCAGAATTTCCTTGAGAAAAGTGATTCAATTTGACGGTACTATTACTATACTCCGGCTTTGTGTTACACCTTGTCGATATACAGACAAACACACAAACAGTTTACATTTTACACTTGTGTAGGAATCACGAACACGGGCTTGGAAGGGGTGCTCGATTGTACATTTTTAGTGTTTTCTTAATTTGAAATAATAGTTTAAGATTTTATTTTATCTGAAACATACCTGTCGCCCACCCTTGACCAAGCATCAATGGTGATTCGGAGATGCGTGAAAATTGTGAAATTTGAATGGAAGCATTCATTTATTCTATTGCTTGATTCAAAATCGTTTCCCACAGTAACTTAAATAGATATTGTGCTATTCAAATTGAAGCGCTATTCTGTACATAATTTGGTTATGAAATGACAATTGAGCATAGTCAATACGTCGATGTTTAGCCACAACGAAACTTTGATTAAGGACAGCTCACAGTGTTATCTATCGGTATATTTATTAACGTCAATAAAGAATATAAGTATCTGAGCGGTTTACATTGCAATATACAGTAATAATATGGCTATTATCAAGTTTAAAAATGACGAAATGTTCCCGAATCTCCGTCTGCCCTATACTCTGTAACACAAGATTCGTACACGGGTGTGGTCTCCACGCGCACACTCGCACACTCGCTACTGTCCCTACTAACCCGCTGGCCTTGACTATACACGCGGCGAGCAAGCTCATGTCTTATTTGGACTGGTTATAGGTTGAAAGGGCCTGTTAAGAATCCTAGGTATGTCTAAAATACAGTCTGTAAAGCCCAGATACATGGGGAAACACAACTGCAACGAAACTGCAACTGCTAGTTACTTTTGCTAGATTCGTTTTACTCACGTACTTTACTAAGCCTAAAAGCCGTCAAATGTTAGTAGGTGTCTCATAAGCGAGAAATCAGCTTTGTATAATTGTGTTGAAAAATCTAGGGAAATTTTTTGGGAAGGGTAAATGTGCGTGTTCGTTTCATTGCTTTTAGTTTTGTACATTTTACACCGATCCATAGCTTTATCAGAATTTATAAAACATACTAAAGTTATGAGGTTATGAGTAATTCTAACAAGATAGATCAATAGAGAAGTAGTGTTGAATCCAATAAGAAAAGTGCCTGACAGAAATATACGAGCAATAATTTATAAAATAATTGCTCTTTTAGTTTTAATAGGCACTAATCCATCCCAGTTAGTATTTGAATTCTAATAAGACGGATATAGTGAAGTGTTTCTAATTTAGCGTGTATCGTAAAGGCCGCAACACATGTTTCATTAACGCTATTTTCCAGGCTAGATATTAATGAGAGCTAGGTCTAGGATTATGCATGGTTCCCACTCGACGAGTAGGCAGTGAATAGCGAGAGAGAAAGAGAGGCTACACATGATCACAGATTGTTAATAACCACATTAACCGACTATGATGCATGAGAGAAGACATCTCATTTCAAATAGCTAGCGACCTCTTGGTCTCTGAATACTTGTCACATAGCTTAAAGACGGGTGCAGGATATTTAAAGAGATTAACCCATTGAGTGCTGAAATACCAGACATGTAGAATGATATCTCGCGTGAAACTCTTTGAAACAACGATAGCACAGTAAACGGACACAGCACGCTTCATTGAAGTGATTTGAGGATGCATGTAGTGTTGTGGTTGGTCGAGTGCTTCGAGTCCGGTGGTGGTACTAACGTGTGTGAACCCGAGGTAGCATGCTGTGTACGTCCCCCGAGTGGCGTGGAGGCTCTCCGACCGCTCGCAGTACGGTAGCTTGTAAGTTAGCGTTAGTTTAGCTTAGCCTCTAAAAGGCCTGTGTTGTGTGTTTATAGATTATGATTACGACTATTACGGGTACGGTGATTACCGAGGTGGCTACAATGAGCCATTTTACCGGTACGATGAGTTCTATTTTGATTACGCGGGGCCACCGCAGCCGTCCGCCGTCCGCCAACCTCCCAACAGAGCGCAACCGGTGGGTCCCACACACACTCACTCATTTATAAATCACTCTTATTTACTAGTCACTAGACGCTGTACTCATTACTTTTGAGTTGCCAAATTTTCATGTTTGTTTTGTTGATCCTACCCTCGAATGGAGTTAGTGACTCGGTAAAGTCGGTAGTGTGTAGGCCTGACGGAGTGCGAGCCGCGGCGGTCCCCCGGCGACCCTCAGGTCTGACGCGCGTCTTTGTTGCAGCCGTTTCACCTTTGCCTCGCCTAACATTTCACCACGCTTGTCACCCATCATGTAGTGCTTCGCTTCGCTTTACATTAACCGGCTAACCGCTCGACGCTTTGACTCGCACCCTCGCACCTTAGGTGAGACATGTAACGCTTGTAGTCTATGTATATCGAGATAATTGAAGACTTACTGACACGCTTGGTAATGGCTCACTCAGGACGACGAGCTCGGTGTCGGGCCCAACTCCCTTTACTACGATCTAACCGGAGGCATTCAGGTACCGCACTCCAAATACACTTCCCGTACTGGCACATTATACGAGCGTCTCTAGCGGCAAAATGACGTTGCTGCCTTTACGGGTTTAGGCAGTTATGTCGTTGTGCCACTGGAGGTGTGATCGAGCTTAAAAGATAATCTATGAGTCTACATTTGTGTTTATTTCTCTAATTTTATTGAATAATGGACTCTATTTATATCTTTAAGCTCAACACGATAGTTAGTCGTAGTTTCTTTGGATAGTTAGATCTTGATGTACATTTATTATGTACCTACCTTGTATGATTTCCCTGCATCCGATTCCAAAGTTAGAATATGTAGGTACCTGACTGTTTCATGTTTATACATTTATACTTTTATTTAGTGTAACCAGTTGCACGAAAATCCCTTTTGTTTGATGTAACACACAAGCTTCTCTTGCACATCAATTATGACAAGGTTTTCGAGTTACACTGGCAAATTATAAAATATACAACACTGACTCACTAATTCTCTAGATATAACCCACGAACATACTTTAACATTGAAACTGGTCTGAAAGATAGACAATTTGTTTGTTCGTGGGGTTATGTCTAGAGTATTGTAAGTCGATGTACGCTGTGCGTGTTTTGTTAATTATTTTGCTGCATGTCTTATTTCTAGATGTAACAATGACGCATTTCAATTTATTTCTTACAATTTCTACGTGAACAAGATTACGCTTCGGGCTAAAATTACTAACTAAAAATGACTTGTTACGTTACAATTGTGTTTGACACTAACAAAAATATATTAGTTATATAGTCTTAATGGTATTTATATGTAATTTAACATGTCATTTTGCTTGGGAATGCGTTAGTGTTATATAACTTTTATTTCTTTCACAATATTGTATCTTAATATACTGACGAATAAGATTTAAGTATTGACACTTATTTCAGTTTATTTAAATTACATATTCGAATGGTAATGTTTAGGCCTAGAAGTAGGATGTTATGTTAATGGTAAATTAGTTCAGAATTATGAAATCTGTCGATAATTTAATTATAGTTGTAGTAGGTAGTGAATGATTTAGATTGTATGTATTGATGATTTAATATAATAATATTGAATCGTCATTAAAACACTTGACACCTCTAAACTTCTCAAGGATCGACTGTCTGTCACCATTTTAGAAATCAAAATTCAATATTGCTATCGTGAGCTAAAAGCAAAATCACGTTTTGTCGCTTCTCAGACTTAAAAAAAATGGAAAGTGACAAAAATGTCATTTACATTGGTCTTGTATTTAACCACGATATTTCGGGATTATAAAAAAAGTGTTTTAAGGCACAAACTAGACGTTAGCGTTTAGTTGCTGTTTCAAAACATAACGTTCTTCTGTTTTATGACAAGACAGTGTATCCTTGGCGAGTAGAGGTATTGAGTATGTGGGCACTAGCTGGACGTGTGGTTGCAGGGGGCTGGGTCATGTGGGACGGGCGGGCGCTGGGCGCGGCGCGCGGGGGCCGCGGCTGGGCCCCGTGGTGGTGCACGCCGCGCCGCGCGTGGCCGCCGCACGCCCAGCGCCATGCGTGGCAACCCGCGCGCCAAGCCAAGTTTACCAGGTACGTCACATCCGGGGAGCCTAACACCACCTGTACACGCACCGGACATCCATCCGGAAAAAAGGCTGCCATATTTTTTTTGTCGGATGGATGTCCGGTGCGTGTACACACGTCTGTTATAAACCATACACCACCGCGTAACGGACATCGGACCGTTGCCGGAAAAATGGACATCTATAGATGTTTTGTCCAGCGGGGCTAGCTAGCACAGAAGTTGTCTCTTTCTCTCCTTTATATAGAGAAAGTGACTTAACTTTTGCTATGTAAGTAGGTGGGAACTAGCCCTGGGAGTCACGAAAATCTTATATTGCAATCAGACAAAGATGTCTACTTCTACAGTGAATATTGGACTAGTTTCCCTGACCTGATTTCGATTCCATAAGGCCAAGAGAAACGAAATTGTTTCGTGGAATTTAATAATTTGAACGCGGCAGTAAAAGAAATTCCCCTTGATCCACATGTACTCGAAATCGAGTCGGGGCGAAACAGGTAATGTTAAGCAAAATTCCAAATTATTGAATGAAACATTGGACTCTCTCTCGGTCGATGTCCCCAAGTGGAACCGTCTAGTTGATACCGTGTCCTTTCCTTTGCAGCATGTTTGATGGTTTGCGTGTAATCTGGATCATGATACTTTTTATATCGGTAACTATCCCTGCTCCTTTTCCTTGTCTTCAGGGCTACCACAAACTTGGTATATGAAATGGTGCTTCCACATTGCATGTTTAGTAATGTTTGTAAACATATTATAACAAACTTTTAGTATACTAAATTTTTGTTATAAAATGTTTTCAAACGTTAGTAAACATGCAATGTGGGAGCACAATTAAACAGATTGTAAGATAAATTGCTAAACTCGATCGAGTGACGGGTCCTATGTTTACAAGCGTATAAAGTTTGTGGGAGACCTTTCCCGGTGGAGATCGCAATGTCTCTAAAAAATACATGCGAGCTCTATTCCTATCCGATTTAGAAATCCAATTCTTTAAATATTCTGGAACCTTCCCAATCCTTGTCCAGCCTGACTGTACTGTTCATTTTCAAAAAGGGGTTGTGAGAAATTCATTCTTTAATAGCACCTAATAGAATTTGACTTCGAATAGATATAAAGTAGGATTACCCAGTTTTGAATTTCGGGTCCGGTGGCATGTGATCCTCAGGACCCGATAGTGGTATGAAGAGGTAGTAACGCAGTGGTGATGTTGCAGGTAAACGTAAATTCGACGGGGGTCACCAGAACCAAGGGGGGGAGAGCAAGCGGCGGCTGGGCGCGGCGGCGGCGGCGGCGGCGGGCTGGGGCAGCTAGCTCCCGCCGCCGGGGGCCCAGGCCCGGGGGACCAGCGCCGCCGCCGGGGGCCCAGGCCCGGGGGACCAGCGCCGCCGCCGGGGGACCAGCGCCACCGCGGCCGCCGGCCCGGGGAGCGGGGCCTCTGTCTCGGAGACACTACAAACTGCGCAGGGGGGTCTCGCCCGCTCCACGGGGTCGCTCGCCGGTTCATGGTTACGTTTACGTCCGATCCTCGCTGTGTAACGAGAGGATCCGTCTTTTTTCTATATATGTGTTTTTTTTATTTGATTTTCACGTTTTCAATTTTGTATCGCAACGATTCCGTAAAAATCTTAAAGTAGGACGTTATGAAATGTTTGGAATGTAAGTTTCCCGTTATGCTTATGTTTTCACTGTCGTATTAGCCGTATATATTTAATATATACTTTATTTCGCGCGCGGCCGCGGTTGCCTGTTTGCGGCCGCGCGCGGGCCCGCGCCGCTCGCTGAGCAAGGGGTCTCGTCGACTGTTTTTTTACTACATGTTATTCAATATATTTTATTCCTGCGAACGCATTTTGCGATGTGATGTGTATTTTAGCAGTAATTATTATATTATAAGGAGTTTGACTGTTGTTTTTTGACATACTTACAACGTTAGGTTACATGCGAATGAATTAATTGAATGAATTGACTCTACGACTAGCAATTACGGCTAAAATAAAAACACCTGTAATCGATAACATTTCCCGACTGTGTTCCTGCTTTAGTTTTTTGCTTTATTTTTATTACATATTTCCCTTTAAAATACATTAGTGTGAGGAAGTAGTATTGTAAAGTTCAGGATTTCTGTAATGTTTATTATTGCTGTACTAAACATTTTTTGTAATTCGACCACATAGCATGTCCATACTGTTAGAACTCGACTTGTATCAATCTTGTATCAGTTAATATGTGGAATAAATTTGCAAAACTGTGTTTGCCTTATTATCTGCTTGTTTTCTTTCACTTACTTATTCCTTTACTTTGAATCTACATAAACACACTATATCGTAAAGAAAAGTGCAAGGTCAGTTAAAACATAAAATCACACATAGGTTACACAAAAGTTACAAGATTCAAAAAATGTCTCATTATTAACATTAACATGAAGCAAAATGTCAAAAGTCACAATTTATGAGATACCGAGACGCAAAAAGTCCAAATTATTAAGTCGCAAAATGTCACGAGACGCAAAATGTCCAAATTATATCAAGACGCAAAATGTCAAAATGCAAAAAAAAAACAATATGAAATGTCTATAATAATGTCACAAAATCTTTAAATAAGAAAATACTCTGTCGTGAGACATTTTGCGTCTTGTAAGTCGCGCATAATTTGTTTGAGGCCTCGCTATACTTAAGCGCGCGCTGTTGTTTTATGCGTTGCTCGCGGCGTCAGACGGTTTTTCCATACAAAATACAACATATTTATATAAGGGCGTGTCGTGTTTTTATGGTGGTCTCGCAAGGAAGGAAAGCCTAGTAAGTATGCGTCTTATGTATAGTTGGAAGGTATTAAATAAAACCCAAAAATACGTTAAAGTCGTGTATTTATTTCTAGTATTGAGTGCGGCGCGGACGCCGGCGCGCCGTCATACGGTGTCGTGCGGCGCGGCCAGGCGGGCGGCGGCGCGCGGCGGAGGGCGCGGCGGCGGCGGCGGCGCGCGCGGCGGACGACGTCTGCCTCGCCCGCATACACCGCCGCACGCGCCGCGCACCGCCGCCAGCGACACCACCACGCCCGCGCACAGCAACGCCCACCACCACCACGGCACGCCCTCGCTCGCTGCTGCCTCTCCCGCACCGCCTAAGGACACCTTGCGATGCTGAGCTTTCAGGTGTGGTGGTTTTATTGAGTATCGAGTTTGATTTTTGGTGAGTTTTTAGGTTGGATTAGGATGAGGTAAATAGGTAAGTAGATACTTCTTGCGATTGATTATAAGCTCGTAAGGATTTAAGTATTGTGTAACATAACGAGCAACATTGTTAGGGATATTTTTTTGAAAATTGATAGAAGGTAGTTAGGATACCTAGGCTTGGACTAAAGGACAATATAGCTTTTGACCTTCACAAAGGCCAAGAAGAGTTTTTAAGTTATCAAACTCGGTAAACATCAACAAAATTGAAAAGAAGCTGAAAGTAAGATTTTGAAGCACCTTTCTTCCAAGACACCAAATAAGTTGGAAAATGGACAGAGATCTTTTTTAAAATTAAGTTAATTTAATATTTAAAGAGACACTTCGAAGAAGTAAATATTTAATAAAAATATTTAGGTAAAAATATCTCCAAAAAACGGCTAATTTTAAAGAAATTTGAAACGTGAAACTTAATACCTACTTAGATCATGCGTGCCTCTTTAAATATAAGAATTACTTTAAATTCAATTTATTTGTTAGTGGATATTTTTATCAGGTATTTACCACATGCAACATCAAGTTTTAATCTACATTTTTAAAGGAAGCACAGATAAATGTATGTGGATGAAGATGACACACCTACTTGTAAATGATTGTCTATCATACAATATTTAAATTAGGTTCCTACGTGAAGTATTAAGCCTGACTTAAATAAAACTCATACCAATTGAAATAAAATGAAAAAAAAAGCAACGCAACCTATTCCAACACAAAACAACGACAAATTATGCATACCTTAATTAATTTTATTATTATGGTTATAACGCTAATTAGCGTTTTAACGCACTCTCGCATTGTACGCAGTCAATGTGTTAAATGTAATCAATTTGGTATGGTATACAAAATGTAAACTTTCTTTTTGTGAGTTTTTATCTACCACTTTAATCAATTACTTAACGATCAAAAATAACTTCAAAATTAAATTCAAAATAATTTTAGGCACTAGTCAAATTAAAAAGCAACTATAGCAAATGGCGAATGAATCATGCAGAAGACAGAACAGTGAAGCAAGAATGATTTAGGTATGGTTCGGGCGGGCGACGGCGGTAACTCACTTGAGCCCGGTCAGTGCGGGGCGGCGAGCACTAGCAAGAGAGCGGCCAGCCGCGCCGCGCCCTGCCCCGACGCCGCGCCGCCTGCGCACACCGCAAGTCAGCCGCTCCACGCAACTAACCAACGCTCTCTGATCTACGGCTTTGTTGCTAGTTTTGAGAAGGTATGTTTAAACATTGTGTTACAAATTGGAAATCATTTTAAAAACTTTGATCGGATTATTTTTTACGATGCCTTTTTCTTCGATTTTTTTAAATACCTATAGAATTTTCTGTTAAGCATCAAATCAATTTTCAAAGGTTTTGATATTTTATAACACATCGTTTCACATAGCTTCTTTAATTTTAACATCGCCAATTTTAAAGAAATGCAACAAAGCAAAGTAAGATCAGAAAGCGTTCTTATTGCATAGTTAGTGCCCAGGGCCCCATAGTGCGATGACTCAATGCAAGCTTCGTCCCATCGGAATTCAAATATGGATAAACTCTAACGTTAACTACAAATATTTAACATTCAACTACGAGAAATAAACTCAAAGTTGCAATAACAATGAAAAAGATTAAAGAATTATTTAAGAAATAACTCTCCTGAGTCATCACAGTATTAGAAGACAAGGAAATAGACAAAACTATTGAAGTGAAGTAAAAATTATGAATGCAAGAATGATTCGACATGAAAACATTTAGAATATAAATATGTAAAAAAAGGGGCTCAGTACTGTAAATAAAAACATTTGTTATCTTGCAACATACTCAATATATTCTGCTAGTTCACCAACAATAATATATGTTTTCTTTAAAATCTTTCTAAACACCTATCGACCTAAGATTACAGATTACATTATCCTTTGAGACAAAGATTGCATTGAACCATCTTAATACTGAGAAGTTTAAAGGTACAGTGAAATTTAAACATAACATTATTAGTATTTTTAAGAATTTTTGATTAACAATTCTACGGTGTTTTAGATATAATATCTTACAACGATATAGAAGATAGAAGCAGGAGTAAGCAGTAGCAAATAGTTGGCACGAAAGGTATATACCTATGAAGCTAATAAATAAATATATTGAAGCTTTCACAATCCGAGACAGATCATCTACATTATTTGTTTGGTTTAGGTAAATTGTAGAAGTAATTTACCTACACTAAATTAGAAGTGCCTCTCACAACAAGGTTTGACGTAGAGACCAAGAGAATACCTAACTTTTTTTGGGATTCTCAAATCTAAAGTATTTTGTAAAAACTTTTAGCAGTGCAAGTAAAGTGGAAGATCCTGCGAAATTAAATTGTTTTGTAACTGCTTACTCCTTGTAAGAAACAAGCTACATATTTTTAAATATATTTAGTTTATATATATTAGTATTTTGTATCGTGAGTTTATTTCTTAAGATGCGACGACAAATGCAACAGTGTAGATACAATAAGTGTAAAGTGCGGTGCCAATTAAGTATACACAATGTACAGTGAATTTTATCAATAATTTGGAAAATTTGCCTGAAAAATAATTTGTCGACGTTCTAAATGATATTCTAGTCGAAATTACTTAACTGAAATTTCAGTGATAAATTCAGTTGTAATACCACTCGAGGTTCCAAGATGAATCTTTTAATCAATTCTTACGTTCTCAAAGTATCACTAAAGTTTTAGTTAGTAAACAAAACCCTGATTAAAAAACAAGATAAACTTTACCCTTCGTTAAAATCTATTGAACTTCGATATACCTATTCTAATTTTAAACCACGTCAAAACATTTATAAGTATATAAGTAAAATCTATCTATTCTTATTTTAAGAAGAGAAAACCATTAAGATTGGTCACTAAAAATATTCCTTGTGAGTTGTTTGAAATATATCGGATAGATATGCTTTAGGTAGCTTCTGTGCTCGATTTTGGCTATGCCAAATAAGGTGACCGTTCTGACGCAAAAGTCTGAATAGATAAGTACTGTGTCGTATCTAGAATACCTACTTCAGAGAAAGAGAAATCGATCGTCTAGGCCGCTTTAAGTACAAGCGTTACGTTCATTGACAGTCAGCCCAACGCAAATTGTCAGTTTGCGTAAAATTAATTGATTTAACTGCACAACTGTGGAAGTTCGCCTTTAATAATCGGAATCTATCTATCTTTATCTTACGTTTGATTTTTTCATCTCGAGCCTTCCCACACTACCAAACTCTCTCCATAACGCGTGTAAGCGCTGCGCACTGATAAACGAATGTGAGCGTTATACAACCTGGATAAAGCGTTACTAACAGTGTGGCTCCCGGTGCGGCGCGTGATGCGCGCAGTGCGCGAGGCCGGAGCACGCGGCGGCGGGGGGGAGGCACGCCGCGCCGCACGACGGGGCGGTGGGCGGGCACGCCGCGCCGTCCAGCGGCACCGACACCTCCGTCCACACCGCGCGCCAACCCGCCGCACCCACCGACTTGTCCGCTATTATAAATCTGGAAACGAAACAGGAAACATGTCTTGAAGTTGGACCTGGCCTGGGAACTCGATGCTCGTCGGATGTCTCGTAAGTCTTAATTTTCTTTAAGTTGTCTACACACCAAAGATTGGCGGTCTTATTTCTTTGAGAATAAGTGTTACTTTAGTGGTACTGTCAATGCTTTTATGAAGGCTACCTGCTGTAAAGTCTGGTTGGTATATATTTTTGGAGACGTTAACGATTCACTTCAAAAAGAAACCAAATTTAAATCCTGAAAATGGACTCAAAGACACATAACAAGTGAGAATACTTACGAAAGTCTTATAGAGTTGGAAGAGGAGAGATATTGCCAGCGGTCGGACGGCGCCTTCTCCCCGCAGAGCTCGAGCGGAGGGCCCGGGCTCTCGTACCACAGCCTTAGTACCGCTGCTGGGCATCCACGTTCTGGAGACACGAAAATATTCTCTAAAATGTTCCGAGAAATTCTAGGAGCAGAGATGACGGCAGACCACCAGTAATGGAGTGCAACTTGAGATGAAGAGAGGTGTAAGGAATGGTCTTTCTTATACCACTATTTTACAATAGATTTTTCGATCTCTTGAGAAGTCACGTGATTTTTTTTGTTAGCCATCAAGATCCCACTGCTATGCAAAGGCCTACCTACCCCGCGACTTTGAATTTAACACGGTCTCCGGTAGCGTTTAAAAATAAATCGTTAAGTCTAGTTAAATTAAGAAAAATGAATTTTATAGACAGATCCTTGACTTACCAGTGAGATGTCCCTCAACAGCGAAGTGATCAAAATTGAGCAATAGCCGCTTGCCAGGGCGCGCGGTGACGAACCAGTTGCAGACACGAGACGCAGCGCCTCGCGACGGCGGCTCATACGGTAGAGGAAACCGAGGGGATGTGATCACACCGAACTCAGCTCCCGACATGTTCCCGCCGCAATCACCGAATATTGATTTTGCTGGCTGTTGAGGTATTTATTTCTTAAGTTTACCAACAGATAATACACTGATACGTATACAGTCTTATCTTATGTACTAAAGGCATGACAACATGGTTATATCATTCATTGCATTCATAGAGTACATATTTTGATGTTATATGGTTACTTTGTTACGTTGCGTTGTAGTTATTTGTGCGATAGTATAATTTTAAATCTGATTAGATTTTTATTCACTTGAATTCTGTGATAACGACTTGTCTGAAAGTCCTCACATTCAATCAATGCTTTCTTACTGAGAAATTGCTTTAGATTTAGATACTTGCTTGACTTTGACTTTAGATAGATATGCTTTGGAGTCTTAAGTGTCTGAACTAAGTATATCAATGTAAAGCTTAGATGTACCGACTTTTCAATTTCGAAACTAACCTCAAAAACATATCGCGCCTTGAATCCAGAAGCAACATTATCAGTGTCCGTATGTAAAGCAATCAGGAGCCCCAGAGCGCCTCGTGGTGACTGCAGCGGCCCAGGAGTGGCGAGACCGCACCAGCGACCGAGAGGTACGCGGGACCCTTCACGGCCCGTCCACCACGCTTCCAGCCAATCTTCTGTACACGTTGCTCCACTAAAGAAGGAACAAAAGATTTTTTAACCACAAAAAAAGGACCGACTTCAAAACATCTTAAAATGCACTTAAAAGTTAAAAATTATGTTTTGGAAGTCAGGCTGAGTACCTACATTTTAACCCGACTACGGCGAGGCCAAAAGGAAGGGTAGTGTTTTTCTTTAAGTCAGTTAGT
Organism: Anarsia innoxiella; assembly: GCA_947563765.1. Taxonomy (NCBI): domain Eukaryota; kingdom Metazoa; phylum Arthropoda; class Insecta; order Lepidoptera; family Gelechiidae; genus Anarsia; species Anarsia innoxiella. The sequence continues at coordinate 2,323,722 of OX387402.1, forward strand.
GATCAAAGAATATTTGAAGAACGAAAATCAGACTTAACTTACCCATATAGCCCCGCAGTAGCATTCCAAGCATCAGCCCTGACTTTAAAATGATCAAACACAACAGTGACTTGTTCATTGGGCGTCGCATCCAGCGTGTAAGTGCAGTTAGTATGAGAGGGGTAGTTTGATGGGTAGCGCGGCGAGTTGAATTCCCCTCTCTTTTTGGCTTCGGAGCGGTAGGTGAATGCACACTCGCCTCCTGGTGACGCTGTTCCTGGTACGCGGTATTCTGGGAAAGAATAATGAGGAATAGTCATCAGCGCTTATAATGTCCCCACTACAGGGGCACGAGCCTACTCTCATACGAGAATAATGAGGAAGGTGAAATTCGAAATCGTATAATGACAAAACAGTCATAACTCAGATTCTTAAACAGTAGCAGTTTGTGATTTGCGATCGTAGATACCTATTTTTTTTCGACTCATAATCTCTAAGCTTCGCAAACCTTATTCGATAAGTAGTAGGTAGGTACCAAATTTTTTTCTTCTTATCATCTAAGCTTCGCAATACAATAGGTCTTTTTAACGCTCGAGTAAATCCAGATTTAGCATCCTGGGCTCTCCTAATCTCCCCCTACAAACTATAATATTTCAATTTTATACTAACCAGTCTCAAAAGTATATTTGGCTTTGAATCCTCTTCCTTGCAGCTCTCCAGAGCTGAACACCATTACCAGTCGCGGTCCGTCGGAGAGCAAAGTGGGGGGGAATGCAGGAGGTCCGCTCACCCCCTCCCCGCACAGCTCCGCGTCGTGTTTGTCATATGAGTCGGTCGCTTCTTGGCCGCGTAAGTACACTTTTAAATACCCATCGGGGCAGTTGCTTGAATTGCTGGAAGTGGAAATTAATTTTAGTTTACATTTTGGAGGCTCAAGTTAATCAATTTCATCTGTTATTTGAATAGAATGAAACAAAAGAAAGGAAAGAAAAGTAAACCATAAACGTAACGCTCAACGAAAATAACGCGGTTTAGCGTTGTTTACTGAAAAAACGCAGTAAACGTGTTAGGATCTGTAATTTAATGTTTTATAGAAAAAGTAAAATTACTTATAAATAAATAATAAAATTTGGTAAAATGCGCGTGTACTTACTCAGCTTTTTGATTTTCTCCTTTCGGTATAGAAAAGTTTTGGAACTCTAACCGCACTCGTTCCAAATTTTGTGAATCTTGCATACCATATATAAAATATCTGGAAAGGAATGTAATTTCATAAAAAATTCGTCACTAGTCATTATGATACATCTTCTCAGCCTATAGCTGCCCATTGCTGAGCTATGCTCATGCTTCTCCAATTTCTCTCCAATCCGACCGGTTCATGCCATCCGCATCCAACGAGACCCCACGATTTACGCTAGGTCATCAGTCCATCACACATAAACTAAATACCTATTTAAATAGAAGGAACACATAACATTAACTTACCTACAAACAACTTTTTGTATATAAGGGAATGGATAATTTGGATGGTAAACGAAACCAGTAGACTCCTTCTTGCTGAGGATCTTCTGGTCGCATTCCGAGCCCCTAATGTGCTCGGCGTCGTGTTTACTTATAAAATCTGAAAATACAGAATTATTATGTAACATTGAATATCGGGGAATACCTCCAGTCTCATTGGTCTTCATCATTAATACCTTATCTTTGTTATTCTCCCTAATTTATCAAATTTTCACTACTTCAAATCTTGTTTGGTTTCAGAAAATAAAAGACATTAACACAACACACGACTCAAAAATTATTAAAGAATGTTAGCGGTACGTGAAAATGTGTGATTAACAGACGCGAAACGATTGTGAGAGCACAACGCTAATTGGCGTTATTATCTTCACTCAACCGCTTACCACTTACCTAACTTAACAAAACTCTCAGAGAATTCAAAGATGCCCTTAAAGCCGCGGTTCTGCGTGTTGGCTGCGCGCGGGAGCGTGTAGAAGGTGACCAGCAGCCGCTCGTCGCTGGAGTACAGCACCAGATTGCGTTGTTGGCCGCAGTATGTGCCGATGACTGCCGCCGTGTTGTCGGGCCCGTCGTACACACGGACCCAGTCGAAGGGGCAGCTGCGGGGTTGAGAATTAATTCATAATTTATGTCGGAAAAAGCAATTAATCGTGATGAAAAAGGTTTTACTAGTAAGAAAATCTGCTGGAATTTTGACCTAATTCTTGTTGCACTGAGTTATTAGTCTGGGAGGAAAAGGAGCAAGTAAAGGAACGAGCCAGAGTATCGTGTTGTATCAAAAAGTCAAGAGGAAAATGGAGGACAGAAGGGAGTGGAGCTCCACCGTCTAGAGCGTGGCATTTTGATGATGATGAGTTTAAACACAACGCCAAGAAAGATTTCCAGGATTACTATCGTCTTTTATTTTCTATCGGCAAAAGAAAATTAAATACTTACTGAGGCCCGCCGAAAAACAGATCGAAGTCTCGAAACTCGAGCCGAATCCTCTGCCCGGGTTGGCCGACGAACTGGTAATTGCACGTGATGTCTTTGGGGTAGATGCCGGGGTAGGTCGGTGAGAAGAGCAGCCCCGTCCTGCGTTTGCTGGCGTCGATCACGAACGAGCAGAGGGTGTTCGGGATCGGCGTGCCTACTTCGAATTCCGCTGGAATTTGTGGTTTGGTTTCGTTAAGTATTGTGAAGATTGGGGATCTTGTTAGTGGTGCTTTGAAAGTTGTACAAACCTCTCAGATTATAAACATGCTAAACGTAGTGTTTATAAGTTGTAAATTATAACCAATAAATATTTTTAAATGGGTACCTAAGTAAAATAGCAAAGAAAATACATTTATTAAATCGATTGTGTTTTTAGTTAAATAGATAGGTTAGTCTCTTTAATACTACTTAATACGAGTTCATACATCATCAAGGATAATCGAAAACAAAACAACTCAATGACATGTTAAAGCTACAACGCATAGAAACTTTAGAAATGCCAAACGTTTAACGGCGTTAAACGTGTTACATTCTAACGTCATATGGCGTTGCTAAAGTTGCATTCTAACACCGTATGGCGTTTTAAAAGTTTATATTAAAAAACTCACTAGCATTGATAAAGTAATAGCTGCCGGTGAATAGCGTGGGCGGTGTGTGTGGCTTGTCCGTGAAGAAGGCGAGCGCGACGGCGCGGTTGAGGGAGACGCGGCGCCGCGGCGGGATGGGCCCGCAGTACCGGCCCCCGAACGCGGAGTTGACCAGCTCTGACGACTCCAGGGAGGCCATTTCCGAGTAGATGTCCATGTACTCGTGCATGCATCTGGACGGGAAGTCATTGATGAATTTTAAGTAGGTAACTACGACTAGGTACTACCTATGAGCTTGTTTCATGAAATCAAATGACTAAACAATAGGTACTCTAGCTAGAGCCTAGTATTTGCTCGTAAGGGATATTGTCTAGACTAGACTAGAGTCTACACAAATATTGAAGCCATGTTTTAGATCAGTGGAACTGGCAAGGTATAATAGAACAGTGTGACTCTGGTCTAAAATTGTAAGTGTGTTAATAGTTCCTGCTATCCCGGGTCTTTTGTAATAACCTACAAAAGACCCGGGACCTACCTTTTACCTATTATTATAATAATAGTTGTATTTTTTGTGCGTGTACAAAAGTAGATGTAGATTATTATCTAAAATGGCAAAGCTAACGAAGAGTTTACGCACTGCCATATCTGTCTAAATAATCTTTGGACATCCACAAAAACAAAGTTGCTGCCCAAGTATCCACAGCGAAGGGAACTTGTAAAACATATCTGTCAATTTGTTGTACCTACGGGAAATAAATCAAAGCACACATTCATCCTTTCTGAAGGGCTTACGAAGTTTGACCTAATTTCCGACTATCGGTATACCTCGAGACAAAAACATGTTACATCCTTCTTTTTTGTGAAGGGTTTATGGGATGAGGGAAAGGGATAAAAGACTGATAAATAGTACTTACGCTGGGAGCTCTCCCACCGCGGCGCCACTGCAAAAAACAATAAGTATTAGATGTGATAAAATCTATTTATGAGATAGGGTGGAAGTTTGCTTTATAGCGCGATAAGTATCCAACCGTATCTTCTAAAATGTTTTAATAATGTGAAACGGTCGGAATTGTTCTTCTCATAATCAGACAAGTCTAGGAAACTCCGGGAATTTGTTTTTTATGAAATGAAGAACTCTACATTACCTAAAATAATTATATACCTACTTATAAAAACTTCTCAAGCTACACTTCCATTTGTTAATCGGATTATAAAAATATGAAAAAAAAAGTTCAGATCCACGTTTATCCCATATTCCTTTATTTTCATAAACAAATACAAAAACGCCAAGTAATTTCTTTCAAAGAAAAAGGCGACAGACCCCTATTTCAATCGAATTGCATGTGACAGGAAAACAAATAGATAGCCTCGATAGCAGACTGATTCAAAGTTCGGACTATTATTGGAAATATAAAGTAGGTACCTAAAGTAAGACAAGTCGTTCGAAGGGAAACGTTTCTCCAACTTGTTTGGTTAGCTTCATCAGTTCATTGCTAGAATAACATCGTATGTTACTTTGCGTACGAAGAGGTTAGATAAACATAAAAAGCAAGGATAGGTATACTTATTCCTTGATTTGATATTATAATTTCCAGTGTAGGTATTTTTTGATGGAAATAATGGTATAGATAGATTCTCTCTTAATTTTTCTTTTGTTTTAATGCAGTGAATAAAAATGGATTAGTTTCTGGTGAACGATTTTCACAAAAATCTATGATTAATTTATTCCCGAAGTTGTGATAGAAAGAAGTTATGTTATTCTCTTTAATTACCGTATATATTTAGATATTTTTTATCTTAAAATGATTCAGGTTCCCATTAAGATTTAAGATTAGAAGCAGATTCACAAATAAGTATCTAATATAATTGAGTTTTATAGCCACGGTTTATAGCGCAGTGAAAATTATGGGATTTACATTTATAAGTTTTATAAACCTCCAGTTTACCTCTTCTATTTTATATTTTCATGGAAATAAGGGTACAATCAGGAGTAAAATATCTCAGAGAGAGAGAGAGAGAGCAAGATATCATAGAATATGTAATTAAGTTACACAGAATACCTCTCACTAGTTTGCTATTATCTACACCTGCGAATTGCATTCATATTCAGTTAGTTCAGCCGACCGAGTCTGTTCAAAATGGAATCTAGTTACGAAAATATGGAGGCTATTTTATTAAATAGGAATTCTAATTGAATTTTTCTTTAGCGCATGGTTTTGGGAGAGGTAACATTCAGAAATATTTCAAGTTGAAAAATGAAATTTACAATTTACGTTCTTTTACGTATGCTAGATTGTACCTAAATAAGTAACAAAATATACTATTATATAATTGTTTATTTTTTCAAAAGTTTTCTATTCTTGCAGCACCTATAGCTGATATGGACAATGGCGCTGCAAAGAAAATTGTCTATGTAAGAAGCAGATGTTGTGATTAGCGTTTAATCGCGACAAATCGATAGATTCAATCTTCTTGCAAAGAGGAAAACGCATTTGGCTTAAAGTTCCTCAATGAAATACTGCTTACTCTGGCGGCTTCCCCCTCAAGTCGAAGGTACGGAACTCGACGAGCACCCGCTGCCCGGCTGCCGCCAGGAACGTGTACAGACACTGGCGGCTCTGATTGGTGGGGTTGATCAGCTCCGGCGCGTGGAAGGTCCCGTTGCTCACGCCGCCGCGGCTCACGAACGTGCGGTCGCACTCTGTGGGGGAAAGGGGGAAAGTGAGCTGGATTCCTTGTTAATTACAATTGGTAGGTATTAATTTAAACATATATAACGTAGAGTAAAAGGTGTGTAACGACGTCCGAAAAAGGAAAATAAACATTGAATACTGACACCAATTTTTTGGGTTTAATCTGCAGATAACTTAGTGCGTAAGCTATGGAGAAATACTTAAGGTAGGTTATATGCAAATAGCCAATTTGAGAAATAATTGCTTTTACTGGAAGAATAATAATGACACCTAGCCTTAAAAATGAAAGAAGGGATAGAAGTTGTGTCGTATCAGGTGCTCAAAAAGACGGCAGAAAACAGAGCAGAGTGGCGTAGACTCCACCGACAAGAGCGAAGCTCTTAAATTTAATGATGATGAGCCTTAAACCCGATATCATCCTTCGTTATGCATCTTTCAGGCTATCCAAGACGAGAAAACCATAAGCCACAATAAATTGTCTTTGTAAAACTAGCATAAATATACTTATAACAAAGTTGAAAATCCCAAACTCATTTACCCCGCCATACCATACTTTCCGTTAGTTAAATCAGCTTCACTGACAATACTGATTTTAATAACTTCCCAGACGAGAGGCGAACTTTGCGAATCCTGTTTTGGTGGTGTCATGACGCCTGACTTTATGTGGTTTATATGTAAATCAGAGGTTTTGATTGTGAAATTAATGACAGACGAATATGTTCATGTTTATTTCAGATGTTGAATTTATGCTTAAGTACTTAATATTAATATCTTCATATAACTTATTAAGGTCTATATCTACACAGATCCGGCCCGTGGCTCTAACTATGAGTTATCACGTTGGAATTTTGAATTTTTCGAACTGATTTATGGATCAATATTGAGGTAAAAACTTTTTTCATAATAACCTTTTACCCTAACGTACCTAAAGACCTAAACTATAGGTAGTAAGCGTTAGGTAATCCTAATCCTAATAATATTATAAATGTCAATGTTTGTGCCGATGGATGGATGTTTGTTACTTCATCAAGTAAAAACCACTGAAAATTTTTTAATGAAATTTTACAATAATTTAGCATATATATATACTGGCTGTAACAAAAAGGGGGTAGGTATAAAGCCAAAACACAGCGATAGACCTCATAAAACTGAACAACTTTCCCCAAGGAACATGGTCGTAACTCGAAAAAATTTTTTGGATCGCCCATACTTACTCGATCAGCTAATCGGACATTTTTTATGGGGAGGCGAATTTTTTTTTCTAGTTACAACCCATGTTCCTTGGGGAAAGTTGTTCAGTTTCATGATTACTATCGCTGTGTTTCGGCTTTATACCCCCTTTGTGTTACACCCTGTATATCAGAATAACACATAGGCTCTATTATAAATGATATCATGATTACTTTCCAAGATATGACTATAAATGCTTACGATGTCGCGAGCAGCCTCTAGTATTTAATAAAAATCTAATAAATTCCTCACAACTCTCTTCTTTATGAAACATTCCGAAGGCTACAAGATGAGCGAGGTCATGTGAAGAACTTTAAAAAACCTATCTGTATGGGACGGGTGACTTTAATAAGTGTAAGCGTGGAGGCCGAGGTAGGGTCGCCATTGGGTTGGATTCTTGCGGATTTTGGGACGCGACTTTATTTTAAAATTAGAATAAATAAGCAGGGAAGTGCTCTCTTCCTACCCCGATTGGAAGGGATGACAGAAAAGTATGAAAGTATGTAAAAGTATGTTAAAAATAATCAAGTAATTAATTAAAAAACTTACCTACATTATATCTATCTTTGACGTCTATTATATGTAATGTCGTCATTTAATTACATCTGGCATAGGTGTAGAAGTTAAAACACTGTTTAAAAAATAATACTCGTCGACTTTCTGGTGAAGTCATTACAAATTATTCATATAACTTATCCGCGTCTTCTAAAATACCATGGCTTACTGGTCATTAAAATTGTTCATATTATCCGCGTGTTTTCATTTGAAAACACGCACGTTTTCATGATATTTATCATGGCGACCCTACTTCGAGGTCAGTGAAGCAGTCACTCGCGCTCTCAAACACGAAGTAAAAGCTTACTTTCCATTTAGAAAACTGACTAATGAGACTTTTTTTTACACCTACAGTCACTTTTATGATGAATTAATTAAATATATCTACCTACATACTGTAAGCCGGAAAATATTTACGAGCATCTCTCTCTACCAGTAACAGTGAAGAGATCAGCACTAGTGACGCGAAGATGACGCCACAGATACCCTCTCTCTCTTCTCTCTCGAACAACTGTGTGCACGCGCGACGAATGTTATCTGTTTTAATCTTAATCTAAATAAAAACTATCCATTATAATTATTCTTATAATAATAAATACATACATACATACATACATGTAAGTACGTCATGTCTCCCTCCCTTCGGAGTAAGCAGAGACCGCTTCCCTTCTCTTGCTATGATCCAAACACACTTCTTTCGCTTCATCCACAAACATGAAACTTACCCTAATATCCTAATAATATTATAAATGTCAATGTTTGTGCCGATGGATAGATGCTCTGAATAGATTTTGATGAAAGGCAATATTGTAGCTTGCACATCAGAATAACACATAGGCTATATTATTTTACGATACCATTATTTTTTTCCAAGATATGACAGTAAATGCGTACGGAGTCGCAGGCAGCCTCTATCCATACTAATATTATAAATACGAAAGTAACTCTGTCTGTCTATCTGTCTCGCTTTCAAGCTAAAACGGCTGAACCGATTAAAACGAAATTTGGCACACAGATAGGCTATAGCCTGAGAAAGGATATAGGCTACTTTTGATTTCAATAGCGCAGGTTAAGCAAACGCGACGCGAGCGCCGCCAAACTCAGTATTCCACGCGGACGAAGTCGCGGGCAGCCTCTATAAGAAATATAATAAAGTACTAAATTGGTGGGTGTTAGCAATATGAGCGGAAAGACCTAGACTTTATTTAAATAGAGATAAAAACTAAAAACTTAGTACCTATATGCCTATCTATGTAGTATTTATTTATTGCCCTGCTCTACTCTACAGTCTTCCTTAACTAGTCCTACTCCAAAGGTTGTCTGGAAGAGATCACTTTTAGTGATAAGGCCGCCTTTGCGCACAATGTTTTAGTTTTAAGTTTTATTTATATTTCTTTGTGTGCAATAAAAAAATTCTATCTATCTATCTACCAATTAAAATTCTTCATTAGCATTAATGAAATACTGCACTAAGCTAAAAATCGTCGTCAATTTAAATATTCAGAAATTCTGTGGACATTTTTACCACCCCTGCGGTAACCACAAGGTAGCCTTTTGTTTTTACATTTGCATACCTGAAAAATTGCGATAAGGGACGGCAAATAACCTATTTTTTAGCTGCCATCGTGACATGGCATCCTTCATTTTTCATACTTAAGAGAGCTTATGTATAATTTTAAAGATATAATTAATTTTTATTACACTGTGTTAATAATATTATTTTTAAGATGCTAAACCAGTAGGTATAAAATGGCGGGATTTTTTCTGACTGAATTTTTAAAAAGAGTTTTTTTATTTATTTTATTATTACTTAAAGGACTTAAAGGATAACCTATTAAGGAGGCCTTTGCCCAGCTGTGGGACATGACAGTGCGATTGTTTAAGTATCTTTTTTCCTTATTTTCTTCTTTATAAGGTTTATATACTTACAGGAAATGTAAATAAAAAAGGGTAAGCGATCCTAGTTCCGAGCATCTCAGTTTTCAACAAGGAACATTTCTGAATGGCAATATCTTTGTAACACGATATTTCCCTGGAGCTTTTTGATGCTGATTGTAAATCTCTTAGCCAATAAGTAGTACCTATGTAGAAGAATGGTATAACGTTTCCTTAGTACTTATTTGTAAGAATTTACGAAATTGACCTAAGTAAATGGTATGATAACAACAATTTCTGTTCGCAAGTAAAACAAAAGACGACGTGTCAACAGAATTTAAAAGAAAATAATACATTTTGTCGGTACAGTTTGCGTAATACAGTGTGCGTATTTATATGTCTATACATACAATACAATCAGTGCATAAGTGCTTTGACGGTACCTTCTTATTATATTTCTATCGGTGAAAACCTGTAATTGGCTCGTCTGTTAATTTATAATTTTCTAATGTACATATATAATGAAGCTGTTGGTTTTCCAATTAAGTAATAAATAAATAAATAAATACAGCAATTTCACGTTTTTTAATTCTAAACAAAACAAAACGAATAAACTTAATATCTTTAAAAAATCACTCCCTAGCAAAAAGCTACGACGAGTTGCTACGCCGTAGTAACTTACTACGTAAATTATTATCAAGATGTTCCGATATCGCCCGTATCGAATGTATTGTGTATATCTGTAAGGAACATAATCGTGATTTCATGACCTACACAAAATCATCGTATCTTAATATTTACCTACTTTGGAAAAATCTTATTAAAGACAGACTATGTAGGTACATCCCTTAATTTACGATCAGATCCGGGCCATGCCCGGGACGTGTATGGGCCGTGGCCAGTCAGGAGGTAAAACAATACGTCTCAACGAATCATTACACCAACGTGTGTGAACGAATCCATAGAAAATGTATGGAATGATATTTTTCCCTGACAGGTCTCGGACACGGCCCGGACACGGCCCGGATCTGTGTAGATAGACCTTAAAACAACCCTCTATAGTTTACAGGAATACCTAATTATTAAGCCACCAGTGTCCCACTGCTGGGCTCTCTCCTCCTTCTCCACGATTCTCTATCCTGAGCCGTCTTAGGATGACTGGGCAGAGGCGGCTCAGGATAGAGAATACCCTACTACTTACTCAAAAATATAAAATATAAGCTATAGGTTCATTATGATTTCAAGTAACAAAATACATGTAGTACTAATACGTGCAAAGAGGTACACATACTGGCTTAGTATCCGAGTTTGCTTGCCATTAAAACTTTCCCGTCCCGTGCCTCAGACGAGTTAGAATTGCTTTTAGGATTTCCTACGGCTGCACGGTTCTACGAAATGAACACTTTTATAATAGAAATAGTTTATTTAACAGCGCTAGTCATTTTATTTGGCGCTTCAAATATTTCAAGTTTCAATTAGAGAAATACGGTACCTACTAAAATTAAAATCAAAAATGTTTTATTTGAAAATTGACACATATACTCGTATTGTCAATTTATGTTGTGTTGTGTGTTGTATTTATGGTGTTTATTTGTGTTGTGTTTATGTTGTTGTTGTGTTGTGTGTTTACACATTATGTTGTGTACGGATAGGTAATAACTACATATTTTGAATGTTGTTTTTTATCTAAAACTACTACCATTTCAATACCTGTATAGCCGAGAGGAAGAAACGGCAAGAACCTAACCTAAAATAATAAATTTGGACCATATTGTGTAACCAACTTATATCTACAAAAAGTTTGTAAAACGTCACAATAAATAACAAAAACATGCGATATGGGAATAACAAAGTGGAAGTAACTTACATTCGACCCTAACAGTTCCCAAATGTCTACAATACTCACTCGTACAACCAACAATAAACACAAAAACGTGAAAAAGGTTGCTTTTATCGAAAATGGGAAGCTGTGATAGGATCTGTACAGTGCCAGGGCGTTCCGAAAAAAAACAAAATGGATGCCATTTTCCGATCGTCCACACCTTCATGTCCGCATAAAAATTAATATTTTTCGCGCCATTCTGTTTACATTTCATTTCGCTGCATATCGGGAAATGGAATTTAATGTGTGGACTCTTCGGATGTTATTTTTTTTATTTGGAAGGGGCCGTGCGTTACGTAACGTGCTTTTGGATATGGGGATCAGTATTTTAATTGCTATAATAAGATCTCTTTTACACTTCAATGTAATGGTATCAATGATTTGAGCATTCTTACTTACAAATAGCTTTTTGTATTAGCTCAAATAACTTTGAAACCGGTTAATAAAAGTAACGAAAAACACATAACCAAATTCTTTGTCTAAAATCGCCGTAACGAGGCCGCACGGGCACAGCTGTCAAATCTAATAAAAAAAACCTTTTTCATAACTTTGGCGCGCTTTTGTTGCAAACTTTTTGGTTATAAACTTCTTTTGAGATCTTATTGTAGCTTGGTTTTATGGTTAGTATTATTTATAGGCTAAGAGAGTGGCTAAGAGTTAAGAGACGTACTTGGAAGCTTAGTAGGCGAGGGGTCGACGAGGCCTTGCGACTCAAGCTCCGTAGTGGCCGCCCGCACTGCACAGAAATAATAAACTAGTTACTATTTCACCTTCCTTTAGCTGCAGGATACTCCTATTACATAGGATTGCGGGCTTAGGCGACGGTGTTGCAAAATGTAGTTTGCTTTGTGTTGAAATAACAAGGTAAGCCCTGGCACGAGTCTCTCGCCGAGAGTATTTTGTTTTATAACAAGATCGTAAAATATGAGTAGGGTTTTACAAGTTTAAATAACTATTTTGTTTAGTTTTCATAAACTATGTTGCTGTTATATAGAAAAATGTTTTTTTACTATCAAAAAGATCAAAATACGATATAGCCTGTTAACAAATTTATTAAAGCAGTTTTTTTTAAGGTTTCGGTCAATTGCATTAAATATAGTAGCTAGTAGGTTGTTTAAATATTTTATAACCTAAATACTTACCAGTGAAGATACAAAACTAAAACAAAACATCAAAAATCCACAAGACTACAGACTCATCTCATCTTCAACTAGTCCGGCCTAAGAGCGCGAATAATTAAGACATCCCCTACCTTCGCAATTAATTCACATAACTTAGGTACGAAGAAGTTGATAAACTCAAAGAATTCTCAAATAAAGGGAAACAACTTTAACTTTGGGTCGAGTTTATGAAATTTACCGGGTGTCAGTGCAAGTTTACTGAAGTTTACAATATTCCGTGCAAATTTGGAGAGCGCGACCGACTTTTAAATAGAAATTAAGTTTTTAATGCTGTTTCCAGTACTTATCAAGTTTCATTTGCGATTACATCTTTTAGGAAAAGTAAATTGCGAATTGCAAATAAAAATTACGTTATTTTTACACAATAAGTATTTTAATCATCATGGGCAAGAACCACAAGCACCAAACCTAGTTATTGGCAGTTACGTAGAACGTGTAGTGTGTCTGTGGCAGAATGCTTTCGTTTCCTGTGCCGAGCTACAACTTCGTCGGAAGCGGCGTGGCTTCCGGTTCCGGAACCGCATGACATGTATTTTGAAGTATTCTAGGTATGAAACAAAATTATATAAATACCTACGGAATTTACTTTGGGAGGGAATTTTTTTATTGTTACGCTTGTTACGTCACTTTGCCGATGTTAGGTTAAAATTAAGAAAAACTTTTTTAAAATTATCAAGTATTTTGTCCGATCGGCGTAAAACCGAAACTAAAAATAGAATTGAAGATTCACTTCGCTAAAACATCCCCATTCACGCTAGATGCACATTTCTCCAGTAGGTTCTAGGTACACTGTAACGTATACGACCTTAATACATAAATATCCATAAATTTCGTTCGTAGATTTATCTTTATAATAAAAATCTTCACAGAAACCTTCCCAAGATAAATCAATTGAAATAAACTCCCACTAAGGAGCGGATCGTCAAAAATTAAGACAAATATTCACAAAGTCATAAGAACAAAAGACTGAGCAATTAATTTTGTTAGAAAACTTGCGACGTCATTAGCAAATTGAAGTGATCCATCTTATCTTAGGATTGTTTAAATTATCTTATCTTTTCTTAAAGATATTTGCCGGGGATGTGAAAAATTCACCTGTCGGTTGTTTTCGAAGTTAGAATTTTAAATTAAGTTTTATTATGAGTCTGTTAAATCGGCGTCAAATGTGAATTTCCTTTTTATGCACTTTTTATGCTTTGAGTACCTTCATAACATAGGTATGTTCCGTTTGTCAGATCCGATTTTTAGAATCAGAAGTTAACCTAGGCGATCTTTAACTTCTTTAATGAACTGCTAATGCCTAAGTACTTATTCTCCATTTGAAAATCTTAGAAATGACAAATTAGAAAAGTTCGTAGAAACACAGGTACTTTCTCCCAATAAAACATAAACTAAATGCCTCGTTATATAACCATTTCTGACCTCTCAACATCGTAATAACAAGAGATGGACAGGAAACCAGAAACCAGAATGCTGCGGTTTAGTTAGCTCGAATCGTAGCGATACAAACTGTTTGCATTCGTACTCTAGAGGCTTTCATAAAGTATGAACTGTCTATGAATAGTTTTTGGTAATATTTATAAAACACAATGTTCAATTTTCAACTAGTGCACTTATGCGGTTTCTAGATTTCATATTGCTAATATGTTTGAAAGAGAATTATTTTAGTAAATTATGATTTTTTAAGGTAATATAAATTGTGATTTTCTAATAAAATTTACTTTCCAAATATTCAAACTACAATTTTCTTGACTATATAAATGTATAAGCGCGTACAATATACTCTTTATTGCACAAATTATAACGACAAAAACATTGAATACAGACAAATATCAACAGACGGCCTTATTGCTAAGTAGCAATATGTTCCAGGCAACCTTGGGGTAAAAACGGAGAAGTATACATGAAAAGCAGCTTATGTATATTACTTAGTATCAATGTCTGAACAAGTATATTATTTAGTTAAACGAAATCTTATCACATCAGCTGCAATGCAAATAAATCTAATAAATACACGTAGACACGTAAAAGTATACGTAGATATCGTAATTTCCTTTGGAAACGTAGTGGGTTCTGAACACGTCGTGACGGCTACCAGCTGGATTTAGGTCACACAAGCAGCACCTAGGTACTAACTAGATCTAGAACTTTTCACGTCTACATGCGAGCATTTTTTTAAGTTTCCGCAAGATGTTAATAATTTAGTAACATGTTAATATAATAGAGTAAAAGTTGGATATATACCTACGTGTCTATTTGAAAAAAACCTATGTAGGTACCTATAGTGTCTTTTAATTTTAAATAATAGTGATTTGTTGAATTTAGACCATAAAATGATGTATAATATAGTTTATTGAGTAATTTATGTACGTATACAAAACAACAAAAAATCATATTTTATTTTACAGGTAATACATTCCATTATTCAAAAACCACGATTGTCTTCTTTGTTTAAAAAACACAAGAAAATCAATGTTATACCACTACAAAAAGCATTATATAGAAATAATAATTCCACGCAATCACCTTCCTCCGCAGCCATATTATTCCTTTGACAAAAGAGGTACAATAGCTTTATCTTCGCGGCCATGTCTCTATTCCTTTTTTGAAAAACTCTCGCCGTGATAACCGCCACAATGGATGACGTCATCATTTACGAAGCTCAGCCTTGATGCTATCTGTGGTATATTCTGGAAGGGTCTAATTTGAGACGTGACTGTCTTACAGGGAGATTTGAATAGGTGTGGAAGTGACTTTAAAATATGGATTTATAAGCGAAGATTTTTCTTAAGTGAGTAGTTTGAAATCAGAATTCAGAGCTAAAAAAATTGATCATTTCTAGGACTGGTTCTAGTCGATTAGATTTTAAACAATTCATATATTTTTTTAAATTATGTTTCCAATGACAATATGTAGGCTATGTAGCGTATGTGAGATGTATAAATAAATAGTATGTACCTAACTCACTACCTAGTGTATGTAGTGAACGCTGAAACTTTTAATGAAACATTTTACAATAAAAATAAGTATAAACATACTTATAAAGCATACAAAAATACAATTTAACAGCAGCGAGTGAGTGCCATTCAGTTAATACTGCACTTGCTACGGCGTAGCTAAAAGCCTACGACGTAGCATTACGCTACACAAGTTGCCTTGTTTACATCGCTAAAATGGTAAGGAACCAAAATGATTGCTGTAATTTAAAATATGAATGACTCTCTTTTTATATAAAGAAATAAAAATGCTGGTATTTTATTGAATTACGAGTAGCTGAGAACAAATTTGCGTTTTTTAACTATTGTATGTTGGTACCTAAATAGGTATGTGAGTTATACAGGGTGTAACGGAACGGGCTAATATTTTGAAATATGGTTTGTTTCCCATCCCAGAGTTAGCCCCTTTCGGGATAATCCCGTTACACCCTGTATACCTATATTTTGTGAAAAAAATATGCTACAGAGTCAACGAAAAATTTCTGACACTCACGTCAGTATATTTCTTTTTATTTATTTGTGCTCCACACGTTACAACCTAGCTCAAATACAAATAAAAGAAACAGCAAACGTAGCACTAAAAAAATAACCTTATAAATGTTTACCAGTGTTGCCAGCTATAATAATTCTGTCGATGTGTTCCACGAGCAACATCTGTCATGAAGTTAACGGGGTGACCACAAACGGTCCTGAACAAACATGTGTGCGGTGTGATACAGTGAAGGGGGTGTAGGGGGGGAAGAGAGGAAAAGTACTTGTTATTTTTAGTTTGATAGATTGACTGGGACTGGCCAGTTGGTGTTGTTGGTAGTGACTCGGCTTGCCATGTCGTTGGTCGTGGTTTTGATTTCATCTAGAGAATAACTTTGCTGGATGTTTGTCTTGAGTGTTTGTAGGTATAGCGTGTGTTTATGGTTAACTATATATATATACCTACTTAATTGTACATAAGTATAGTAAACTATATAATTTATAGTATTACTTCACTTGGCATCTAGTTGCAAGAAAAGTCAATTATGTTCTTTGAGTATAGAATAAATAAGGAGGTGCCATACCGTCTGGATCTGCGTGCCTGGTCTGTCGCAAAATGGCTACCTTTTTGTTCGTTTGACAGGTCATCTACCAAGAAAACTATAAAAAGCTTGCGCCAACCTTGGCACGCTGTCATAAACTCATTTGTATATGAAAAAAAAATGTGGCACCTCCTTATATATTCTATACTCAAAGATTATGTTAAATATTCTGTTACATCAATAGCTGTCACTATCGTTTTCTTTAATCAGAATAAGAAGGCACGACGTTTAATGATTTATTTTCTCGCATTTTGAAAATACCGACTGGTACTATGATTTCGGGTAAAATTATGACCAAGCAAACTTATTTTCAAGGATATCTATTTACTAATATCAAAATGAGGTTATACACTCTTTTCGGTACATTCACGCAGCTTTACTTGAGCTCATTCAATACCCTCTATTAAGGTGCTCTATTAAGGTGCTTCAATAGCTCCAATGAGGTGAACAAAATACGCTTAAGAACTGTTATTAGAGTAGAAGAGACGGTATTATCTGCATAAACGACAAAAGACTTTAATTTCCAATTCATCGCTTCAAGCTACATTTAATAACTAAGAAAACCTAGGTACTAGGTACTCCATTTTAATCTAGACGCCGTTAAAACCTAATCCAGCTTAACGTGTATCCGAACAATGCAGCAACATGGCCGCCGGAAATGCCGCCATCTTGATTGTGCCGGCCGGATATTGGAGATGCGCGCCTCCGTGTTAATTGACTAGATATTCTTGGTACTATATTAGGGTTCGAAGTTTGAATTTAGTTTCGATGTTCGAATATTAGTTGTTAGATAAGTCTGTGTTTCTTACGTGTATACAAGATATAAAGTTACTATCGATGTTTATATCACAGATATAAGTACACATTAAGACATCGCTAAGACTTTAGTATGGCAGTTAATGCTTCTTATTTAGTGAACCGTTGCCCCTTATTACTAAACGAGGTTTAAAGATTTGACGTTTTGTCCATAGCCGAAACGTCAAAAGAAACGAACTAACGTCGGACTATCTTTAAACCTCGTTTTATAATAAAGGGGTTTGTGTTTAAATTAAGAACAGAAGGCGTTTTTCAGAAGCATACGTAACGTGTTACTTATCTCGCGTCATACTGTCCTTAACATAATATTCAAACAAAACCGCGATAACGTATAGTAGCCTAACTGGTTTCGTCCAGCAAGAAAAAGTACGTACCTAATGGCTTTTTATCTAAGTAGATATTTAGTTAACCGTGGTGGTAGCCCAGTTGGTAGAACGCTTGCCTCGAATTATGAGGGCGCGAGTTCGAATTCTGGCGCGGGCACGTACCTCTGAGTTTATTTCTCATGTACGGATCAATTTATTCGATTACCACTTGCTAACGGTGAAGGAAAACATCGTGAGGAAACCTGCATATACCAGAGAAGAAATTTGTAGGTGTATGTGAAATCCGCCAACCCGGCCAGCGTGGTGTGCGTGGTGGATTACGGCCTAATCACTCTCTGTATGAGAGAAGGCTCGTGCCCCTCGGTGGGGACATATATGGGTTTATAAATAAAAAAAGATATTTACTTAGTTGTAGTCAAAGAGAATTTAAAACTAGAAACGCTTTCAAAAAAAACTAAAAACTTCTCCTGCTTTATATCTTTTTAGCCAACTTCTATTTATACAGTATAATGCAGAAGAGACGTTCTTAAAATATTGTAATTGAAGTTGCGTCTCCGTTCAGTAATAAATAAAGATGCTCAGGTGTTTTAAATTATGTAGCTAAGTAGGTAAGAGGAGGTATATACCTATAAGAGGAGAGGGGAAACTTTTACTGGAAAGTCTTCTGAACTTTATGCGGCTACACAGCAAGGATTTCTACAGTTTTCATTGATGATGTGAAAGAAACAGTTCTTCTTAGCGCAATAATGGGAATGATGACTACATTCGAAAATTCAAAAAATAATTAGTCCGTCTTTTAGGCTATTAAAAAATATTTGACACACGTTTTTTACCTGATCAAATACATAAATAAATACAAAGACACAGAGCATCAAAGTGGGGGTATTGACGTCACTCCTAGGTAAAAATCGTAATACGACATGACGTCATGAGCAACTTTAACCCAGTGTATGTGTCATTTTTAGCTTAAGAGAAAAAAGAAAAAATACGTGTCGAATATTTTAAAATAATCTATGTGATGGACTTTTTTAGTCATTTCTATTGTCTATTTGTGTGTCTATTGCAGTTTCTACGAGTGTAACCCTCAGACAAGTGTATAACAATGTTTTCACAAGTCAAACACAACACTCCGCATGAAAATTCATAAAATTTCCCTCGCTAATGATCTCAAAAACAGCTGTGGTCGTACTCCAAAACAAAGGAACGCCTAAATTAAAGTTTTATACTTCGGGCCCTTTTGTCGTGGTAATGACGGCAGGTCGGCTGCGCCTAAATTATCACGACTCAATGGCCACACTGCTCTTTGCTTAAACGGGGTTGCCAGATGAGAAAAAGCTGGTAACTCTTAATCTTTTCGCTCGAAGTTGGTCGGTTTATAAAAGTTTTAAAAGTCAATGTACGTACTTGATGGTTTTAAGTTTTAAGCTTGGATTATTATGAACAACAATGCCACAACTTTTTCTTTAGCAAATGATAAATATCTACAAATAAAAATCGCGAAACGCGGTAGGCGGTTGACACATTTGGCGTGGTTTCATATAAAACATGAAACCTCTACAGCAGAGCCACAAACGCAGATGCCTAAACACCTATAATATTTGCAAGATCCTCAATCAAAACTAATACCTGAACTTATTCTATTAATATTATAAATGGCAATGTTTCTGCTGATGGATGGATGGATGTTTGTTACATCATCACCTAAAAACAACTGAACAGATTTTAATGAAATTTTACAATAGTTTAGCTTGGACATCGGCATAACACATAGGTTATATAATTTTAGGATATCACGCCTTTTTACCAAGATATGACGATGCATGCGTACCTACGAAGACGCGGGCAGCCTCTAGTCTAAAATAATTTGTTGTTGAGTTGATAAGTACTTTGAAAATGACTAAAAACAAATGAAAATCAACAATCGAAATTCACCAAAGAGTTCATCAAACAAACCGAGCTCGACCTAATTGCCGTGTATCATACATTATGACACCAGCAGTATAAAATCATGAATTTTCATCGCGTATCAATTCAGGAATTAATCAGTCTTGCTTATAAATACTGAATATAAATCGCGTGGATGATGCTTCAGAAACTAGGTCACACTAAACGCCTCGTTGCTATGTGAATATTCATATTTTTGAAGGGTGCCGTCGCTATACTTGTCTACATAGGGTGGAGGTTATAGTGGTTCGTCTCGTGAGATGGTTGTCTACTAAGCGCCAAAACACACGGTGATACGCAACTGAAACTGAAAAACTGAAATGAAACGTTTCAAACTAGTTGCGTCGTGTGTGGTTTTCTAAGGAAGTCTATAGCAGAAATTGCGATGCAACTCAAATGTAACTAGCAGTTTCAGTTGCGTTGCAGTTGCGTTTCGCCGTGTGTTCTGGGTCGATATAACAAATATTTGCAGAACTGAAATACGATTTCTTTCTGTCTTTTTCTTTAATTCGGCAATTAATAGGTTAGCCAAATAAGTAGATACATCTATTATTACCATAGTGTAAAAATATGTGAAATAATAGGTACCTATTTAAAAGTTTGAGAGTATAACCTCATAATAATGAATGGAATATAATTTAAATATATTCGTAATTCAAACAACACCCCTTAGAGAGAAATTAATAAAAGATCCTCAAGGAATGCATTTCCATGAATGGCATATGGCTGCCATTTTGTTTATCCGAGCGTATTTCAAGATGGTGTCGCAATGGGCGAACCCTCATTAGCGAAGCCCTTATTTTAATTGCAACTAAAAAAATATCAAGAAAGAGTTCAAGTTACATACTCGTACACGATGCAAATTCAAAATGTTTTTGTAATATTGAAGAGATTATTGTCGATGGTATATCAAGTTAACTTCTATCGCCGACGGGGTCGCAGAAGTATAGATACCTACGCAAGTTTTCCCGTGACCCCGCCTTGAAGCGACAAGAAGGAACACCGTGGGATTTTAGCCGGTGGGAGTCCGGCATAACCCTCCGTCTTTCTCCGAGACGGAGCAGGGTATCCATAATGGATTTCTCCACGTAAAAAAAAAGGGTAGGGAATCTATACGTTACTCATTTTGTCCTTGTTAAATCATAATTATTGTTGTATTTACCTGAAACAAATAAAACAGACAAATTATTATGTGAAGTTTATGAGAGACATAAAAAGAAGCAGATAGATTGATCTGATAGTCGAAGAGGCAGTAATAGAGCGTATAGATAAGTACTCTAGGTATCTAGGTATATCTAGGTATATTTTTAAATCACTATGCTCCTAAAGGTGTTCCACAGAATATCCATAAATATTGTTTTATAAGAATTAAAGCGAAAAGTTATATAATTGTACGTCATTTAATTTTGGAAGCCAAGAACCAAAGACAACATAAACACACATCAAAAACACATATGACAGTAAAATTAAGATAGACAGTAACTCTAAAGAGGATATATTCAACAAATATAAAAGCTAGTAAAGTTTCATGCTAAATAATGTATGGAACCCTAACTCTAAATCTTTATTTCATTGGAAATACTTGACCCACAGTAAATATTTCCCATGGCCAAAGAGAACATACATATCTAGAGCTCAAATAACCATCTACTTATACTGGGTGTAACAGAAAGGGGATATAATGCCGAAATACAGCGATAGTCCTCATGAAACTGAACCACTTTCCCCAAGAAACATGGGGCGTACATAACTCGAAAAAAAAAATTCGCCTGTTCCATACAACAAAATGTCCGATCGAGTAAGTATGGGCGATCCAAAATTTTTTTTTCGAGTTACGACCCATGTTCCTTGGGGAAAGTTGTTCAGTTTAATGAGGACTATCGCTGTGTTTCGGCTTTATACCCCCTTTCTGTTACATCCTCTATAGAGCTGTCATTAATGCGTTTATCCCCTTGAATACATAAAGTAGAATGAATATACGTTGGCTATAGGTACCTAAGTGGCGTTGAATCGAGTGTTCGGTAACCACTCGACGAATGCGGAAGCGTACTTCATTGATGATCGCGGACATTGCGCGAATAACTCGCAGTTATGAGCTAACTTCATTTCGAATTTCGGAACATTTTACCTGTTCATTCTGATAGAGTTAAGTTTAAACTTAGTTACTATCGGTATTTCAATTTTATTAATATAGTGAACGAAATATAGCTTAGTAGGCAAAGTTTCACTACATAAGTAGCTACAGCTATAACTGATAGATATTGTAAACCTGTCACCGTCTGAAACGTCATTTAAAATATACCTACATCAATGAGGAAGGAATATAAGGAGTGGCCCCATTTTTTTTTCGTATACAAATGAGTTTATGACAGCGTGCCAAGGTTGCCGCAAGTTTTTCATAGTTTTCTTGGTAGATGACCTGTCAAACGCTAAGAAATTACATACAAAAAGGTAGCCATTTTGCGCCAGACCAGGCACGCAGATCTAGAAGGTATGGCACCTCATAAAGACCTACATAGGTTTATCTTTCAGTTAAGTTTTATCTGTAAATGATGAAACGGCCATCAAATATTGCTAAATAACTCAAATAATGAAAAGATCTGCTAATCAATTGACGTCATAAGTGACAGCATGGTAAGTGTCGCTTGACCCTTGCCAAGGTTGAATGCTATTGTAGCCAGTCTTTTGTTTCTTGAGATACAAATGTAGGGGGATATCATTTTATAAGGTCATCTCGTCATATTTCCGTGGATTTTTAAAAAGGTAGGTATTTAAGTAAGTAGAGATTTCGCAAGAATTTAGTGTGTCTGGAAAAAGCTGATAACACGAATCCGAAGCTCTACCTCTATAAATTACGCTAGACGAAATCCGAAAAGCGTATAAATTCGAGCAATAAAATAAACGACTAGAAGGCAATGGCATACATTACGTTCAGCCACGCCTGCACCATCCTAAATCCATCTCCAACCTCTACACGTCTAATGACCTGCGAAATTCTTACCACCGAGTCTTATCTCGACGAGTATCGAAAACTAGGTCAGTGAAAAATATCGCGGCCACAGCACAGCTACTTGAGAGACTGTCCCATTGAGATGGGGGCATTGTACACGAATATAATCCCGTCGTGTTTAGCACTTCCCCGCCAAGAACACTCTACGTCGACTGTCAAAGGAACACGCCATAAATTATAATTAAAGGCCGAATGGAATAGTGTCCATTACTCTACATTCAGAAAAAGGAACGCTTTGTTTTTTTTTCGGCGGCGGCATAATTGCCAGATTTATTAAAGTGGCTCGAAATTAGAATTCATATCAGAAGCGTTCTTTTTTCAAATGAAATGAATAAAATTAGGAAGGCTGGCTGGTGCGTTTCTTTTAAATTAATACAGCGCGGTTCCATCTGTTTTGTTCGTAACGGAATGAGTTTTATTTTGTTTATTTTTCTTGTCGGTTTGGGGTGTCGTAAAAATATACGGGTCCCACTGAATGGTGGAGTATTTTATGTTGTAAATTTTTTATGGATACCTACAATGAAGGATATTTTTAAATTTATTACAATAGCATACACCTGCCTGACTATTTATTAGAAGAGTCAATGATTGTTACAAGCCTTCCACTTTCCTTAGTTTCGTGTATGGACTTGTAATAATACCTACTTAGGTATAGGTACCTACTTATATTTTTATTCTGTACCTACTTAAATACTTAATATTAAGCATGTAATATAAAGGATGCCATACGGTAAAGTTAATAAATTAGATCGACTTGTATATCCCCCACGGTAATCTATTTAATGCTTATTGCAAATTATGTTAAAAACAAATATGATTACAAAAAGAAAACTCTTTACCTACATTAAGAAACTACTTAACGTTTTTAGTGGCATTAAGTGTACCTAGAGAACTGCCAGTTTTTTTATTGGCAGTTTGGCAAATATTATTTTAAATAAGAAAGCTAACCAAAAAACGGCCCTAAAGTTTGACCTCTTTGGTGGGTGTCCTTGTCAAATGTATTGACATCTCAAATAGTTAGGTGGGATGCAACGCAACCTGCTTGGTGGATAGTGTAAAACCTCTTTGGCTGTACCTACCTAATTTAATTAGATAGAAAATATTTTTCGAAACTGGCAACACTAAGACTAAGTTTTCCATCGTAATTTTAATTAAGAGTCTGATAACATGCTCGAACAGCAAGAGTTTGTTATCTACCAACATTCCTATATAATGTTCGGGAAGTACACCTTATTAAACTGAAAGTATTTCATAATTATCGTTAAATCTAACGAGGGTTTAATGCTGATCTTTGGTGTCGTGTTGCGGGTCATTTTCACTCGATTAAAGTCACCGTGGAAAACACTTAGCTCTAGTTTAATTTTGTTAATTTTATTTTGTTCCTGTACTCACATTTATATTGGACTGGAAATAAATAAATATTTACTTTACTTTACTTTACTTTACTATACAGTTAAATACAAAGTTCGAGAGTATCCCTCGTTGTTGACAGCTAACAAAAGTTCATAATAAAAGGTTGGAATATTCAGTTGAGTAGTTTTGATAGCGATTTAGATAGGTATTAACCCTTCCACCACTAATTTGACACTTGAAATGGAGATTGCTCCTTATCCAAGTTCAAACAAGAATGTCAAATTAACCGTCAATTCACCGACGCCGACGTAGCCTAACAGCCAGTGCGTCAAAGGCCATATAATAACTACCTAACTAAAGTTATCGTCTATCATGTTCTAACGATAAAGTTGAAATGAAATGTGGAAGCTACGAAAAAACAATTAAAAAATAACTCCGATACCATACTAATACCTCACTTTCAGTTTGGAAACTTTTCCGGCTTCCCGATAATTCGAAATTTGGAATTTTTTACTTTTTAATCTCATCTTTCAACCTGATTGATCAAAGCCGATCGCATCTTTTTAAATATTGTCGGCCGAATACAAGATTGAGCGGTGAAACTCCGTGAAAAAAATGTCGATAACTCCCCGCGATCGTGGGAAAAGGAAATCTTTCAAACTTTCTGAGTTTTTTGTGCTCGTTTTTTTATTAATCATTCATAGATAGTATACTTTATTTATAAAAGAAGTAGCTTCGTGTTTCATTATAAACACGTGTTTAAAATAAAAAACGGAAACTTTAGTGTAGGTATCTAGGTAGGTACTTCTTTAAGTACTTAAGTTAATTTTAAGATCTCTACTCTACTAAACCACCGAAACGGCTGTTTTATATAAAATCCAACCTTGTTTGGCGATTGATCAGCCGATTTCTCGCAATTTCATATTACACGTCAATCCGAAATCAGCCGAAGATGCGAGGTCTTGAGTACCTTGCATTTTTCATCTAATTCATAGTTAAAAGCTTTATCTTTTAAAACGCACCATCCACAAAGATATCCGTTTAAAGGCTAACCATCCACGCAACAAAGTAACTAAGTAAGTAGTGTAACGATTCAAATTTGGTATAAAATTCGCTTTGTACGAACCGAACGAACGGCGCAGTATTAAAATAGCATGGAGTAGGAATTTAGTGTAGAGTGTGTGGGTATAAGCGGCTTTGCTCTCAAAGGCAACTGTGTGGTGTATGGTTTGATAAATCCACACTTTTAGTTGAGGTTCGGTTAAACTGTTGAAGGTTAAATATGGAACAGAAGAAAGTGTAGTGGTAGGGAAGGCGAAGCAAAGATTTCAGGATTTACTAAACAAGGCAGATGAATGCACAGGGAACACCTAGTTGATTTAATCTAATAGATGGAAGAACTTTGTATCCTAAAGCAGTACACACCAAAGCCGCCGGCCCAGCGGCCTCATTTTTAAACATTTTCGAACAAATAAGAATAAATAAGGCTTTGGTGTGTAGACAGCTATACAAGGTGAGTTTAAATTAGTGAACGATACCAAGACCAAGTTCGAAAACACAAAAAAAATTGCTTCCCCATACTATCAGCAGATGCATTTTGTATGGGAGTTCAAACATTTTTGACCTACTAGGTCCCACAGTAAAAGCTGTTTGTTATCACGATGCATGTAGCATATCCTTTTCTATCGTTCACTAATTTAAAGTCACCCGATATAATGTTAGCCATAAGGCCGCCCGAAAATATCTTTATAGCTTATAAAATACACGTTTAATGAAGGTCTTAATTTCAAAGATTCTATATTCTTATTACCTCTATCTATAGGTACCTACTTTTAGAAAAACCAATACAAGATTTCATATTTACGGTGAAACGCAACTGCAACGCAACTGAAACTGCTAGTTACTTTTGAGTTTCAACGCAGTTTCTGCTATAGACTACTAGTTTAAAACGTTTCGTTTCAGTTGCGTCGTGTGTGGTTTTCTAAGGAAGTCTATAGCAGAAACTGCGATGAAACTCAAAAGTAACTAGCAGTTTCAGTTGCATTGAATTTGCGTTTCACCGTGTGTTTTGGCGCTTATAGCAACTCCAATATACTCGTACCTACCTCCTCTCACAGTTGAGTAAGAACGCAACCTAACTGGAACCCTTTGAGGTATTCAGAGATCAATGAGAGGGATTTCACGAGCTCCAGACATCACGGTACTGACGTATCTATGTAGATACACTCTTTCGGTTTCATGTTACGTTTCAGGTTACATGCACGTGTAACGGGGTTACCGGTGTAATTACGATCCTACTTATATCGGGTGACTTTAAATTAGTGAACGATAGAAAAGGATATGCATGTACTCGTGATAACAATCAACTTTTACTATGGGACCAAGGTCAAAATCGTTCAAATTTTTTTGAACTCCCCATACAAAATGCACCAGCTGATAGTATGGGGGACCAATTTTTTTTGGGATTTCGACCTTGGTCCCATAGTAAAAGTTGTTTTTTATAACGAGTACATGCATATCCTTTTCTATCGTTAAATTTAAAGTCACCTTATATGAGTATCAATTTTGTGCCGATGGATGTAAGGATGTTTGTTAATATTTCACGCAAAAATGAATGAGCAGATTTTATTGAAACTTTACAATGTTGTGACTCACAAACTTAAACATCATAATACTCGTAGTAACAGATATTTAAACTCATCATTTAAATATCTTACAAATTATTTCATTACTATAGTTTGGTTTGGGTAAGTTGAGTACTTTTGTTAGTGATTATAAAAAAGAGAAATTGCCAGACTTTAATTTCTCTCTCTGTGGGGTCTGCAGGAAGAAAGTTCTTTTAGAAATATGCTGCACCTTTTGTATAACTTCTCTTTTTTTCCGTCTCTATGTACTATCATCTTACAATAAACTGCTAAATAAATAAAATAAGTAAAAATTTAGGTCTTTCTACACGATAGGCTAGAAAACTCACTGTACTAGGTTGTTCCTGCTTTAAAACTTATATAATATTAGTTACGAGCTATCAAGAAGTGAGTAAGTACGTATATACTTAGGTATGCTTTTATTGAGTGTTAAAACTGACAAGTGTATGTATGTATGTAACCATCTCAGTTTTATAGTTTAATGTTAAAACGACACTTTATTGGCTAAACCCACTACTTAAGTACTTTAATCGTTTAAAAATGAAGATTTACTGAAGTATGTGGGTGAATAGGGTAGTAAAACCCGTCATAGTCGAGGAATTGAGTCATTCATTGGAAACTGCAGATAAATATAATTTAAAACTATTAGGCTATGCACGAATAGGTATTTTTTATTGCCGCGACAGTAAATCTCTTTCCTTCTCTTTTCAAAACAATAAAAGAGTCAGATAAGCAGTTGCGGCGTCGCCGGCGACTTGTCGGCTTGTCGACGGCGACGATGCTTTTTCGCGCATTCAGTTACAAAATTCAAATTAAGAATTTAATATGCACCCAGGAAAAGGCTGCGATGAACATTTTTCAAAAGAATTGCAGGTGTTTGACTGTCACACTGAATTTTAAATAAGTATTCAAAAATACTCGAGTCTTTCATACTAGTTTGGCCAACAACTCAAACTTTAACAGCTGAATAAAGTTTTCAAGCCGTTTCATACTTAATCTGCAGTAGGTACACAAAGTCTCGGATCGTAGACAAAGCTAAGCAATCCGGATTAATCCGGAAACTTGTCATAGTTGTCGCCACAATGCTTTCATTTCAAAGTTATTTGGATAATACTACCAATGTCAACAGGAGCCCAAGTATTTTCACGTATTTGCCAGTTAAGAAATCTGGGTTAAATACAAATCTATAAGCTTAATGTTTCCCATTTAAATTCACATATTTACATGTCAATCTTGCTGTGATGTATACAAACATTGTCTTAAGTCTGGGGCCCAAGTCTGCTAAATAAAAATAGCCTCAGTTGTGTGACGGCAGTGTCAATGGCATTTTTTGACACATTTGGTATTCTGCTATACAATGGCTTACACTGATTGCGGCCAAATGTGTCAAAAAATGACATCGACATTCTCATTGAAATGCTGCCCGCCACACCCCGGAATAGATGTCGGTAAATAATACAGCAAACATATCATAACATGTACATCTAAGTGAGTTTGTCACCCTTACCTACCTTTTCATTATGGAGCAGTTTATGACAATTAATTAAATTAATTAGTCCCTTCTCCTTTACGTTGTTTTGAGTGTAACGTTTTATGAAATGAGCAAAGGAAGTACTTGTTAAATGAGTAGACATTTATGACAGTAGATAAACAATTTCAGTTTACGAGTATTTTGTACCAAATTCCTTAGTTCGTTATAAGTACATTTTGGGTACATTTTGGGCACATATTTCGCGCAAAAACCACTGAACAGAAGTTTAATGAAACGATACCATAGGTATTGTTAGCAAGTTATAAATTAAAACAACACATCGGTTTCATGGCGGATTAGGAGAAACGCCTTGGGTCATAAATGAGACACTAATGGCTAAATTAGATTCGATTAGATTACATGGGTTTTATTATATTATCATATTGTGTAAGTTTTTCAAGTTTTCCTAAAAATGCGTATAGGTCGCGCCACGTAAAATGAACCCTAGCTGACAGCTGCGCATTAGACGATTTTTGGGTCTGACGTTTAACATTTGTTTAAATAGCCCTAGTACTTTCGAGCGTATAAGTGTACCCATGCGCGAACACGTGATTTTCAATTGTTTTTAAAGTTCTTTTTACGTGGCGCGACCTATACATAATTACCTACGTATAAAAACACAAGTGTTCACATTCATGAAAATTAAATCGTTCATTCGGTCGAATCGATGGCACGTGGGTACTACCTACCTACTACCGCTCGACGCACTACTATTTGGTCCTCCCATTAATTTATAATGCCTAAATTATAGACTTTATTCACTCACACGCTATCGATACTTCCAGAGTAACGAACCTTTTATTGCTTTGATTATTTATTTAACGGCTTTTTGTATATTCTCTAATGCTGTCTACACTACACACCAAAGCCGCCGGCATGCCGCCCGTCATATGAATGGCAGCTGTCCAAAAAGCCGGCGGCTTTGGTGTGTAGATACCTTTAAAAATATAAAAGTATTGTTGGTTGGTAGATTAGTATAGATTCGTATTTCGGCGATAGCCAGAAAGCTAAAACTAAAGAAACATAACCCTTCCTGGCAGTCGAGAATAATGGTATGAATGAAACAAAACTCAAATAAAACTCAGTTTTTTATTGGGAATAGGATCTATTTTTGTCTAGTAGATAAGTACCAATCTTTTTTTTTTTTTCAAAAAACAAAGCTGAATTAGATTTGTCTTTTTTTCCCAAGGAAATCGGGTTTGTTAATGAAATCTATAAAACGATTTAAGTTCGTTTGTTTTAGAATCAGTTACCGTTTATCCACAAGTTGTGATTAAAATTACTACGCCACACCTGCGGCAACTTACCGCTACTTTTCTTCAAGTCAGAACGTGTCACCACACTCCCTTCACTAACTCCAATATTAAGATAAATTACACAAAGCTAGTTCCCATTAATATTGTCAGTGGAGCTCGTAAATCATTTTCACAAAATATCACCGTATTACCAGCCTTTGATAAGGTATTAGAAATATCTATTCAATGTGAGAAAGGTAGGGATGACTTAGGAAATTCTAACTTTATGCCGTAAGTAAGGGACGGTACCCAAATTGTACACGTGTCGGATATTGTAAGGAATTTCTAAGAAAATTGTCCATAATTTATATCTTATTATTTTGTTCCTAAAGCTTGAATGTGTTACGTGCTTCGTAAGGTATGTAACAGGAAAAATATAAGACGAGCGTGAATTGTTTTTTTTTAGAAAAATGTTTACAAAATTCGCAGAAACGTGGCAGTTAAGGTAAATAAGGAATTTGCAAAGATTTTGGAATGAAAATAATTCTAAATATTTTTAAATTACATTACGTTATACTAGATCGAG
The DNA here is from genome assembly GCA_947563765.1 of Anarsia innoxiella. NCBI lineage: Eukaryota > Metazoa > Arthropoda > Insecta > Lepidoptera > Gelechiidae > Anarsia > Anarsia innoxiella. The sequence goes on from OX387402.1 coordinate 2,353,715, forward strand.
GCCCACATAATATACTCACTATTATGTTGGGCAAAATTTTAGACTATTGATCGTACGTTTTGGACTAAACGTAGCAGAATAAATAAACATACATACAAGAACTTATACCTAATATACTTTGTTCCACACAAATGATCTTTCCATCCACATCAACGCAAACCAAAAAGAAAACGGGGAAACTGGGCATAGCTAGTACTTCACAGTAGGAGCTTATAACGCTACTTGGTTATAATGGCTGTCATTCCTTACATTCCATTTTACCCCAATCTCCCCGAGCAATAAAGTAATATGAAACGCAGCATTCTATTAAGCTAAAAGGCAGTACCTACGAGTACATGATCTCAATATTGGCGAATAGATGGGACTGATTGGATCGCGGAGAAAAAGTGCAAAGGATTGGCATATTCGAGTAATAGTCGGATTATTTTGACATGATAGGAAAAAAAGATTGAAGATAAAAAAAGAATGTAGAAGATTTTTGGGCGTGAAATGAAACGTTACATAACGGTTTTTGGAAGGAGTTTTAAAATTCGAACGGAAATCTTAACAGCTGGTTCCAAAAGATATTGTTTTATTAATATCGTGCCTTCTTATTCGGATCTTTGAAACTGAAAGAGTTAGCTATTTTTTTTTTTAGGTTTATTTGAAACTTTATTGTAATTGGCTATTAGACTCGACATTCAACCTTTTTCGAGGCATAAGATTGTATCAGCCAGAGTTATAGTAAAGTATTGGACTTCTGCGTACTTATCCAACTTTTTTCCAGTTTTCCCAAATTTAAAAACAATACCTTCAATCGTTTGATAGAGTGCTTTTCACGAAAGAAATCCCCCGGATATTTTTGGAACTAAATTTGACAAGTCTATTTTCCCTATTTTCTGACCTTTTCCCTGATAGTAGGTAGAAAACTCCTTAGTTATCTTAATCAAAAAAATACACTTTTTACATAACAGAAGTATAGCTAAGTAGAAATTTTTATCAAAATACATATCAACCTACTCATGGAATGACAAGAACAGTCGAAATATGCAGGAAATAATATTATTTAATAAATTACAAGTGAAATAAACATAATATAGGTAGATGTTGTACTCATAAATGGCCATATTATCAATTTTGACATGAAATACAGCGCCGCGGCTAGGGGACTTCTTTCGTGAAATGGACTCTATCCATAAAATTGAATTTTACTTTCTACCTGTTTAATCTTTATCAAAAGTGATCGAATTATGAAAAAGTAATTGGCAGGGTAAAATTATTGCCTCTCGTGTTTGCGGACAGTAATGATAAAATTAATGAAAAAAAAATTAATTGATTTTTCTTTGAAAAGAAAATGAAAGATTTATGATTGATAATATTTAAAAAGGTAAAAAAATATTAGCTACCACCCTTCCCTTTCTGTGCACAAGGACCTAAATGTGTTAAAAAACATTCATTCTTTCCTAAGATAATAAGATAATCGAAATTACACATAAGTACCTAGATGACGCCTCTTTCTGAAAAAGCTTCAGTCTGGACTATAGCATACAACTATTGCTAGAATCACATTCATCAGGTAAATCTCGGTAATACTAGTAGAGTTTACAGGATTTGGCCGCCATTGTCCAAACCGAGAAACTTTAACAGATACGTACCTCTGCGCCGCCGCTGCTAGGACCCCCCCTTCGCCTCCATATTCTGGCCCACCACGATGATGAGGATGATGAAGACTAGCAACAGCACCAGTATACAGCAGATGGCCACAGCAAGCATGGCAGCGTGCTCGCCCAGCTTGGAGGACTGCGAGGCGCAGGCGCGCGCCGCAGTTAGAGTCGCAGCTACCACTCGCGCACTTATTGTGACGCGTTTAAAAAGTTACTGGTTTAACATGCAATCTCCTTGGATGGAGAACCTTTTTCTTGGTTTTCGCTTTTCAAATCCTACCTTCTTCGTTTGAATTTTTCTTTATTTGACGTTTGATGTGACGTTTGTGATTCGAATTTTTGAAATTCGGTTTTCAAATGTTTTTTTTCTTTCTTATCACTTTCTAGATTCAAAGTTTGAATTTCGCTCGGCAATTGTTTTTGAATAACGCAGTTTTGCGATTCAATTGTTTATTGCTATGCTAATAATAACATATCCATTCAACTGATCTGAGTAATATTAGCATACAACACCTAATGTAACAATTTCCACGGTAAACTAAATTCATTCACTTTTTAATTCATTCAATACACACAAGGCCCGTCTCAGTCTTAGCAATTTAAACTCTTTCACAATTTTTGAGCACTTCCCATCGATAATATTACTTATTGATATTTCAATCTCTATTTTTATTGTCAATTAATACGTAGATTTTATTTTATTCTGTTTATTAGATCTTAAAATTAGACATTACTTAAGTGGGTTACATACATTACGTACATATACTATGTACTATCTATCTAAGTCTTTATTTTTATTACTAGAACGTCCATGGTTTGGGTACATCGTAACATGAAATTAACAACTTTAAGTATCTAGATTTAACTTGAATCTCGATCTGTACTACAGCGAATACTTTTCGAATCTCAAGTTAAATTTAACATAACGCACGTCCTTAAAACCGTAAAGAACCGCGTAAAAGATTATTTTTATTTTCAATGAGGCCATCTTGAATTAAAACCCGCAAGGCGTCACCCAATTTCGCCCGCCATTTCCTCCGAGGCCGATTTGAATTCCAACTCCAATTAGAACGAGTCGTATAATAAAATAAAAAAAAGCCTCAAGCGTCTTGAAACATTGACTCTGTATCTTTTAAAGAGCTGAGGAATTCGAATTAGGAATTCGGTTGACATTTGTAGGTACAACTTTTTAAATAAGTAGACAAGTTTTCGTGATAAATTGTGTTTTCTTTTTTTTCGTTGCTAACTGTCAAATAGATATTTTTTTTTAAATTAGATGTCATTGTTTGATTAGCTTCTTTTTGATTGTGTGAGTTAAATAAAAAATTAAGAAATGGTAAATGGAAATTCTTGTTCTAATGAACCAGAGAGAAAGGAAAAAAGTACAACAGTAAGAAGTTTTACACATAGCTCAGTAAAACAAAATCGACATCCAAAAAATATGATATCTCGAAAAAAGCAAACAAGAAACCAGACAATATCTCCGTAAACAATCCCCGAGTAAACAAATCTCGCGAAAACAAATCAAACAAGAGTTTTTTTTTATTTTATTGTTACCAAAGCGGGCTATGGAAATGTGAGCGGTGGTGAAAAATCATCAGCGCCCCATTCACGGTCGACGGGGTTTAAACTCAGAGCTACATCGACATTGGTGGGCCAGTGGGCTGGAGAATCTGGCCCACTAATGATTATACAAGTTTAATTAAAATAATATAAGGCCAAGATACTAAGGATGTTGGTTGCCGTTAGAAACAATATTATTCGTAAAACAAATGACAAACGGAAATTCAAACTCAAAAATCGAACCCTGTGACAATATACCTCCTTTTCATGTTATTCCTTGTTGGGTTTAAAAAAACAGTTCTTTTATTAAATTATAATGTAAAAATTTCTATGATTTAACCACTTTTCAGCTTCACTGGTAAGTAAGTAGGTAAGTAAATATAATTCAGGTATAAAGCTCATGTTTTTTTTTTAAATTATCAAATTCAAATCGCGTTGATTTAACCTCAGTACGTAAAAGGGCTACGAATACCTACATAGTTGTCCACGAGATAAAGATATACCTAAAAAGTGATCTCTGAATTCCTTTGAGTATAGAATATATAAGGAGGAGCCATATCGTCTGGATCTGCGTTCCTGGTCTGGCGCAAAATGGCTACCTTTTTGTATGGTATTTCTTATCGTTTGACAGGTCATCTACCAAGAAAACTATGGAAAACTTGGCGCAATCTGGCACGTTGTCATAAACTCATTTGTATATGAAAAAAATGGGACCACTCCTTATATTCGTTCCTCATTGCTAAATTCTCTCCCAAGAAAAGGTTGGCATCCCCAAGTGTAAACCCAGCTTTAGCCTTTTATGTTAATACGAGAGTGATTTTTAGGGCGGGACGCCGTGGGGTCGCGACTCCTTTTAAGCTGTTTTTAGCTGACGAACAAGATTGTTTTCAAAACTACATTTTGATGGGAGCTTGTGTTTTATACTTGTCTACCAAGGTGAGACTGCGTTAATGGTATTTTCTTGCAGTAGGTATCTGTTGCGAGTATGTGGATTGCGAGGGAAGTAGTAAAAAGGAGAAATGAGGAGAGCTTCAGAACTAAGTACATAACCCTACTTTTTAAATGAGCCCTTTCTATAGCCATTGATTTGTATTAAGTCGGATTATTAAGTCGAGTGATTTTCACGGTGGTTCTTAACTAAAATAATTGGCACCTCTAAAAAGATTACTCATTATACAACCATGAATAATACTAAATAAGATTAAAAAAGGGATATCTTTCAAATAGATTTCTATCGGCTAAATTAATTGTAGGTAGGTATCTTCAGAGAGCCGAAAGTATTGCCAACTTAAGACAAATGAACAGCGATTCCGATAAGGCATTAATCTGGAATCTATTTTCGCTTTTATCTCTATGTTTACACAGGGACCTGTCTAAAATCCGACTAGAGCTGTTTTTCCGAATCGGAATCAATAAGCCGCCGGCTGCGGCTGACAAACGACGACGTTCAAGACAATAGGCGGGAATTTACTCGGGTCCCTTCGTGTCTTTTCGCAGGGTTGCCATGGTAGAAAAATATGGGAAGGTTGGTAGAAAAGTGAGTCAGCTCCTAACCGTTAAGTAAGCACTTATTTTTCTTCTGATTTATTGAAAGGAGTGTGGGTACCTAATTTGAGAGGAGCGTAGATGTTTTTACATTGTTACGAATATATAGAGCCTTCGTCACTTACACTATTAAAAAATACCACTTAAGAACTGAAAATATTTTTTTTTTTCAATTAATTTCAATTTCACTTACGTCTTTAAAATATCATACTTAGCCAGTTTCGCAACAAATGTTATAACCAATTGAAAAGCAAGAATTTCTAAACTAGCAACCCTAAAGTATGGCAACCCTGTAATAGCCCATATAAAAACGCCTCGGATATTCTCTTATCGTAGTCTCCAGACATGGTAGTTTTACTCAGAAACACTTTGACGGGCTTTGTCCAGAGTTAAACTCTTGTCATTAATAGATAGACTTAAGTAAACCTGGTACGGTGAATGAGAAAATATGAGTATACTATTCTGCCCGAGTTTGTGCGCATTTATCGTCATAACTTGGAAACAAGACATAGCGAAGAGAGTAGTCTTCTATCTAGCTAGACTATGTGTAGAGTGTGTAAATGCCATGAACATTAAAATAAGTCATATATTAGATAAGCAGGAACTTACCCTAAAAGAAATACTCATAGCTGCGAGAACGAAAATAGATTAGACTTTCTCTGAGGATTAGACCAGTCCCCGTCGTCAAAACCACTCAACTATTTAAATTTCTTCTCTGGGGAAAACTGCCCTCTTGCGAATCTAGCATTAACTTTAAAAAATAACCCGTCCTAAGTGTTGCCAAAACCCACAGGATTAAATGATTTTTCATTTTCAACTTTTTAAATGACCATCTGCCAAGTACTGTTTACGTCATAACTTCATACTACTAGCATTTACTGGGGTTATACATTTCAGTGATTTTAACAGGTTAAAGGAGAGGAATATCGGGTTAGATTGTTTGAATATTTCGACCCCTAGGTCAAGGTAAAGTACCTATACTTTACGTCGGTTTAGTAGCTATTTGTGGTTTCGTGGCATCTGTCTACCTCGAAGGGAAAGAGGCGTAACGGATATGTATGTATGTATGTTTAGATACTAAGCAAACAACGGATACACCCTTCCATAAAACCCCATCACTTTCCATGTAGATATATAGGTATGTAAGTATAAAGGCAAGTTCATAGTTCCTGTTTATAGAGCGTCGAGGAAGTGAGGTTATACCTTCGCATCCGGCCAAACGCGAGTCCAATTTAAACTTCACTTTACATAACCATGTTGGTAGGTACGTGTTTCGTGTAATATATACAAGGTTTCATAGGTAATTGTGTTTGCACAAAGGCTTCGTAATAGGTATCTTTTTCGGGTAAAAATTTATCTGTGTTTAGCAGAAGTGTTTTGTAGTTCGAAGGGCGTTAGGTCAGGACAAAAAGGTCATTCAAGGGTTAAAATATTGTACTCTCCTAGTCACAGTATCGTCTCTTTTGGTTCACTCGAATTTTTTGAATGATTTATGAATAACTCTCACTTCAAGCTTAAATATTGAAATCTTATAAATTATAGGTAGGTACTGGTGCTATAAACATACGAGTAAATGTTTATGTATAAGTATAATCTGGCGCCTATTTTCCATATACCTAGGTGTCAAAGATTTTTGACAACTTACTCCAAAATTGTCAAGATAAGCTATCAATATTTTTGCCAAGTATTGTCTTCAACTATACAAAAGCAGCCACAAGCATTACATTAATATAAATCAGTGCATTAATTAATCACATTTCAATTTCAAAAGACCAATCCAATAACCGTCGCTACGAAATTAAATGCAGAAAAATAAAAACCCCGATTAATTAGACCATCGACGCAGATTCAATTAGTTGGAATAATAAAGTTGGTTATGAACCCGCTCCGATGCAATCCAATTACTTTGAACGTTGTCTCTTCGTCTCAATTTCCTGAACGTGATAGCTGTTTAGAATGCGCTCCTAGGAACTGCGAGGATTCGGATTCTGTCTAAATAGTTCGCGGGGATGTAACAAGAAGTTTCAAGATGGTTCTGTCAATAACGCAGATGGTTGATGATGTTATTAGTTGTAGAAACAAAAGACGGTTAAAAAAGGACGTTTAGGAAAAGGAAGTCTTTTCAATTGAAATTCCTGGTTGTACTCCTGTCAGGCTAAGCTGTTTCATGTTTTTAACACTTTTTTTACCTACCCCGGTACGTTGAAGTAATTTATTATGGATTTGATGTAAAAGCACAGAATACCAAAAAGTGTTAAAAGTGACAAAATATACGTCATCTTGGCCGGGATGGATACAAACAACAACATAACGTATTATGTTGATATTGGGTCAAACAAAATGTATCGCAAAGAATTAGAACGTTTCTTCACGAAACTTAGTCGGTAAATACTGCCATCTACGTCGCAGAAAAGTGATCTTCTATACCTAAGTATATATATATATTATGAGGAGGCAGAACATTTTTGAACGCTGCCGAAACCCCGTAGAATTGAGCAATCAATCTATCTACTGATTACAAAGTCTTTATACATAATATTAGAATATTATAGCACATCAAAAGGAAATCCCGCGACGAGTATCGAGTACCTAAGCTCTGGGGTGCTCGGTGCCCAATCCGCGGTAAGTAGGTAGAGTGCGATTCACGAAAGAAGTCCCCCGGATATTTTTTGGGAATTAAATTTGACAGGTCTATTTTCCCTATTTTCTGACCTTTCCCCAGATTGTAGGTAGAAAAGCCCACACTTATCATAATAAAAATATACTTTTTACTTATCAGAATTATGGGTAAATAGATATTTTATTAAAATGTGTACTAAGCTACTCATGGCATGACCAGAACACTCGGAGTATGCAAGAAATAATATTATTTGATAAACTATAAATGAAACAACATAATATAGGTAAATTTTGTACTCATAAATGGTAACATTATTAATTTTGACATGCTATACAGCGCCACGGCTTAGGGACTTCTTTCGTGAAATGGACTCTACATGGAAATCGATGTCGTCGCCATATTGGAATTGAGTAAAGTCTCCTTTAAATACATCTCTAGTGCAAATCTTGGTTAAATTACGAGGAAAATTCTTGCTGCTCTTTGAATGGTTGTTTGATTTTTATTGGCTACTTGTGGCTTTTTTAGGTCTATTTAAATTGAGTTTCTTGTTATCTTGTCACGATAAAATGCGTTATCGTATTATATTATTATTATTATAAAATGCCTTAAGTAGAACGCGTTTTTAATTTCAAATCTAATCAACTTAAACGATTCTACCGCTAATAGTGCCTAAGAACGTTTATGCTGGATAAAATTTTCGGTTAAACTATTTCTTTAAAACCTATCTGAGTTATGATCTGATTATTTCAGCTTTACTGAATCACGGCATAGTCATCATAGATGCGCTTTTCTTTTGTTTTTTAACGAAAGTAGGTAATGGAGAGTCCACTTTAATCAACTTTTCTGCAACAAGGTAGCAATCCTACGAATATTATAAATTGCAATCTTTATGCCGATGGATGGATGTATGGATGTTTGTTACTCTTTCACGCTAAAATCGCTGAACTTATTTTAATGAAACTTTTCAATATTGTATCAGGCAAATGAGAATAACACATAGGCTATATTAATATGATATAGGTATTATGTATTGTTTTCCAGATATGACGATAAATGTGTACGAAGTAGCGGGCAGGTAGTAAGTTATTAAATTATAGCCACACGAACATACAAATACAATTACTTAACACAATTATCACTTTTAACAAAATGTTTTACCAAAATTCCTAAATTCAGGTCGAGGACCGACTAGTTAACAAGATTAGTCGCATTTAGTTATTTAGCCGCAATGTGCTAATACCCTAAGTATTAATAATGTGCTAATGAAGACCTAGCGGATACGAAACCTATTATTGGAATTATTAAGTGTTAAATAAGCTAATGCTTTAGCAAAATTGATAAAGTCATGTGACGAATGTTTTCCGACAGGCCCAAGTTTGCTAATTTAAAATAGCCTCTGTTGTGTGACGGCAGTGTCATTGGCATTTTTTGACACATTTGGTATTCTGCTAAACAATGGCTTACGCTCTTAAACAAATGTGTCAAAAATGACATTGACACTCTGCCGACACACAATCACACAACTGAGAACTAGCAGACTTGGGCCCCAGTGTGTTCTATCGTTCAAAGTCACCCTATAGAATGAAAGTACCAACAAAGTTGATTCCTTTTCATAACATTTTCATCTCATAAAACAAACATGCATAACAATGTATTAGTATTTAAAAACAAATTACTTTGTTTAATATTTTCATGATTGTTAAACATTGATTGTTATATAAATGTTTTCAAAATACATGTTTTAAGAGTCACATATTTAATATTGATATTATAATCATCATGATAACGAATTGAGTTTAAAATTATGTAGGTACTTATGTTTGAATAAACATTTACTACATTGATATAGGTATGTCTAATTTAGGTACTAGAGGCTGCCCGCGACTTCGTACGCATATCTTAAAGAAAAAAATCACGATATCTTAAAATAAAATAGCCTATGTGATCTTTTGATGTATAAGCTACAATATTGCCTAGTTTCATCAAAATCTATTCAGTAGTTTTTGCGTGAAAGAGTAACAAACATCCATCTATCGGCACAAACATTGACATTTATAATATTAGTAGGATTTTGGTCTAATCCCTTTAGGTTGTTGTCACTTGTGCTAGCAGTTCCTACTTTATTATTCGCTCTCTATTGATTTATTCTACAAAATAGAGACAATTAACTTTGCAATTACTTTTCTTTGAAGCCTATCTGGAGAGGTTTCGAAACCTTTTATACATCGATGGTCAAAGGAGGTCCAAATCCACTTTGGCTCTGTAAGAGTAAGGTCGCGGGGAAAATGAATCGAGGATTCTAAATCGGGTTAAGTTATACATAGAAGGTACATTTTGATCAAATTCTGATTTCGTTCCACGTCCAATAGCTACTTTTTTTATTCTGATTCCGTTCCACTTTTAGAACGTATCGTAAACTTTGTATGGTTTCCTCGACTATTATATTATACCTACTCATTCGGCTAGACCATTTTCATCATCATAAATTTTAAGAGCGTCGCTCTTGTTGGTGAAGTCCGCGCCACTCTTCTCTATTCTCTGCCGTCCGTTTGATCACCTGATGCGACACAACTTCTATCCCCTCTTTTATTTGGTCTATATAAGTCCTTCGTGGTATCCCTCTCTTTCGTCTTCCTTCTACTTTTTTTTCTTTTTCGAAGTCAAAACAGTGTGACATGTTTTTTAAACTAAATACCAAGATTGATACCATATAAATTCATTTGAGATGAATTAATGAAATACTGACAAAATATGAAAATTTTAGATTATAAAAACTAGTTTTCAAACCCTACTATGCTGTAGCTTATAACACGTCGGAAATATCTGCGGACCTGGCTTGATGACGTCATGCAACTCGTACGTACTCGTCACGGTACTGGATAGGCGAAAACGGGGGAAGCGCGGGGCAAAGCGCATTCCAGCGAGGTCCGCAGATATTTCCGACGTGTTATACACATCTACAACGCATAGCCTACAATATTTTAAGATTTAATGTATATTTTCCAAGATGTAAATACGTAGGAAGACGCGGGCAGCCTTATTACACCGTAAGTATGTAGTACTATTTATTATACTGTGCCGTAAGCGACAGTGTCGGTTGACAAACACAAACACATGAAGTACACATATGCGTTGATGGTGAACAAATACCTAAAGAACTCAATATAATGGCAATAGGCATGATGACTAAAAAACTTTTTTTAAGTCCATCACATAAGTAGATTATTTTAAAATATTCGACACGTATTTTTTCTTTTTTCTCTTAAAGTAAAAATGACAAAGATACACTGGGTTAAAGTTACTCGTGACGTGACGCCTAAGTAAGATTTTTACCTAGGAGTGACGTCAATACCCCCCACTCCGTAACTTTGATGCTCTGTATCTTTGTATTTATTTATGTGGATATTTGATCAGGTAAAAAATGTGTTTTAAATATTTTCAATAGCCTAAAAGACGGACTAATTATTTTTTGATTTTTTGAATGTAGTCATCATTCCTATTTATAAGATGAAATCGTTAGTTCTGATTTCCGCCACGTGCCAAAAGATCCTTGTAGCGCTGTAAGTGCGAATGGCGCCGACTTGACATCGGTCTAAAAGCACGCACGTTCCACAATCAAATTCGGGGGTACATGAATTAAACATGGCAATACCGGGGTAGGGTTGCCGCAAAATAAGTAATTGGAGAAACCCGAATCACAAAGTGATAGGCGATTAGAAATTCAATTTGGTGACTGATTTTTGGTTAAAGAGTTTAATATTAAATTTTTACTTTAATTTATCTTTTTTCTCAGTTTAAATTTTTTTTTTTGTATCTTCTTTCGATTTTATTTGTGATGTGATGGGATCCTTTTTTGGCAGATGATTTTACATGAAGCTTTTCACACTTGTCGGATACGGGTTTGTTTCGGCGTTCGTAAAAAAAGCCGGTAAGTAAGTAGGTACGTGAACAAAGGTACATAAAAATGACGACAAAATGACCAAATCAATACAGGGTGTAACAGAAAGGGTATATAAAGCCGAAACACAGCGATAGTCCTCATGAAACTGAACAACTTTCCCCAAGAAACATGGGTCGTAACTCGAAAAAAATTTTTGGATCGCCCATACTTACTCGATCAGCTGATCGGGCATTTTGTATGGGGAGGCGAAATTTTTTTTTCGAATTACGACCCATGTTCCTTGGGGAAAGTTGTTCAGTTTCATGAGGACTATCGCTGTGTTTCGGCTTTATATACCCTTTCTGTTACACCCTGTATATAAGATGATGTTATAGAAAAGAAGATCGCAGTAAAAAATCATAACACTATCTCACAATAGTTCAGGCATATCTAGGTACATATTTTTGGACATAACATTAACTTTCGACCATTTCCAATAAAAGCAAAACAACAACCCAATTTCACTTGATTTAACAAAAACAACCCTAACAAAATAAGAATATGGAACATTGCAACGGAAAAAACAACCAAGAAATGTTTTTTTTTATATGAAAAAGAAACAATAAAACTGAGGCAGTTTCCCATCAAGCACTCGATAGTAGAAAAACGGAGAAAAATGCTGTTACATCAGTTATGACTGCAACTCACTAATTGAAGCGAAGAAAAATAAAAGTTATAAGAGAAAGCACTCAGAAATTGCAATAAATAACTTGGATTGTATTTGAAATGTATTGCTATGGAAAATAAACGGTATTTAGTTAATAAATTCTAATTGGAAAATGTAGAATTAGGCACTTCACATTTCAATATAAGTACCTCGTTTGGGCCAAGTCAAGAGTATCCTAAACCGACGGGCATGCATGAGGTGACTGATGAGTGTGGATGAAGCGAAAGAGGTGTGTTTGGATCGAAGCAAGTGGAAGGAAGTGGTCTTTGCCTACCCCAATGGGAGAGAGGCGTGACGGATATGTATGTATGTACCTCGTTTGTTATTCCGAATTTTTATCTAGTTTGCAGATAAAATATTACTGTAAGAACATGTTTTAATTTATGATTAATAAAATCTCTAAAATAATCACATTTTTACCGTGATTTTCAGGTCATCACAAAAAAACAAAAGAAAATCAAAGTTTAATCATTTTTGGAAATACTACGGAAACAATCTGCATTCATCGTTTCATTTCGTAAATGAAATACATTTCATCGATTCCATTCTCATTGTAAAAGCAATCAGAAAATTATTACGAAGATATTTACCTACGGTACAACCTAAATTAATTGTTTTGACTTATTGTTTTATAAGATTTGTGTAATGTTTTGTCTGTATTCTATTCAAACCTTAGTAAATAAATAAATAAGCATCCATTTCCCGTCTTTCAAGTAAGTAACAGCAGAATTTATTAGTTTTAAAATCAACAGGTTCAAAATTAAAAAGCTGTTTTCGTGTAAACACAGCGTGTTAACAGTATAGAGTTGTAATCTCTATAAACTTTACATTTTATGACGCTTGTTACGTATGTACAGTTAGTAGTGAAAATTCGAGAATGTTCTGTAGTAGGTAAAACTATGTGTCTTTGCAGACGAAGGCGCGTTTGCGGAGCGTACGCGTTTTTTACTACGCTCCTACCTGTAATGTGTCAAAACGCGTGCAAAACGTGAGCGTTTTGGTAGCGGAAAAAAAACGCGTACCTACGCTCCGCAAACGCACCTTCGTCTGCAATGTCTCTTAGTTTCTATTCTTTGAACAAATATTGAATCATATTGGGATTTGATTGTTTTTTCTTTTCAATTTTTTATTATACTTCTCTTTATTTTCAAGATTTTAAAGTCACCAATATCTTTGTATAAAGTATGATACAAAGAAAATGTGTAGAAAAATGGTTATGCTGTCTGCCTACACACCAAAGTCACATGCAGCCGGCTTTTTGACAGCTGCCATTCGTATGACGTAAAGCCGCCGGCTTTGGTGTGTAGAAAGCATTTGATTCTCATTTTCATCAAACTTTTGTCGTTGTATACTTAATGAATTTAGTAACTGAACCTAGTTAACAAACGCTATTTCTATCGAATAACAGTCATTGATTAGATTGAGTGAGTTTGTCTTGACTCAAATATTTTGTAAGAATGACTCATGAACGTAATAAAATCCAATAAAGAGTCACAATTCAAATTGGATTTTATTAGTAAATGAATGGAATAGGTATATTCAAAACATGTTATATAATTCTATAAATACTAATAGAAGAAATATTGAACACCAAAAATACTGTTTTTTGAAGAATTATTTAATTGTAAAATACCGTTTTAAAAATAACCTAATCTTTTTATTTAAAAAACTCGACTGCGTTTAAAAAATACATCAAGCCGTTCAGGATGTAGAGCGTGCTAAGCAATTATACATACCTACTCTCGAAAAACATAACCCTCCTTCTGGCGCAGTCGGGCAAAAAAACTATAGTGGCTCCTTTTACCATGCTCAGTCACAGTCGAATAGCACGAATTGATTAGATTGACCTATTCGATGGCCTTTCTTGACTAACCTAACAAAATAAAACGGCAGATAATCCGTTTTATGTCGGCGACTGTACGTTAGTAACTACAAAGTAAATAATTGTTAGCAATTCCTGTTATAGAACTCTTTGGGAGATTGGTGATCTGTTTGGACAAGGCCGACTTCAATATTGTTACGTTTCGTTAAGATTGTAAAAGAAACCTGAATGTAAAGGCCAAAACACACCGGATGCGTTTGCGTTGCGTATGCGTAGACGTATGCGTACCTCTGAGTTGTAATGTATGGAACTGTCACCGCCTGCGTAACGTAGACGCTATAGATTACTAGCTACTATAGACTTAAATTGTACGGGACTACAATAAGACATGACATAGACCTACAAACTGTTAAATACTTAATTACCGATATTGGTAGGTAGTTATATACATAGGTATATTGCAGTACTTAAATACTATGAAAATAATTACCTACACAGAAACATAGTAAACCAATTTTGACGTTTTTATGGTATCTACCTATTTATCCCAATTACACTTATCGTGATGTTTTTATTTTCTGGTGGCTTAATTCTGCTAGTTTTAATAGTTCATTAAGGCTATAATATCTAAATAAACTTCTTTATTTTATTTTTCTATTGTTCCAGGAAACAGTATAGTTTATATATAAGTATATAATAACACCAGAATATAATTTATCCCACACACAAAAAGCGTGGGTCTAAAAACACATTTTAACTGAAAAACTTTCTTCATTCCGTTGTAATACTCACTCAACCTTATCTTTTCTGAAATTTTTGATAAAACAGAATCCCTAACATGTTTTTCTTTAGGCAAATTAATTCTTTGACGGCCTTACGTAAATTCATGTAATCTCAAAGTCAAAGGAAGAATGTAAAAGCTTTTCGCCTTGTAAAATAAAGAACATTTTTTTTTTGTAAAAAGAAATCATTTTACTAATGAAACATGTTTTGGGGGAAAATTATACTTTATCGCATTTTTTTTAGCGTTTCTCAATCTAAATTATTAAGAAATTAAATTTAAATATTATATTTTTGATGATGCGATGGTTCTTTGAAAAAATAGTAAGTTAAGAATGTGAGTGATTATTCTAACTTTATTTTAACTAATATGGATGGATTTTTGTTACTCTTCAACGCAAAACTGCTAAACAGATTTTAATGAAACTTAACAATATTGTAGCTTATCTACACAACAGAATAACTATGGCTATCATTGAAAAATATTATGTCTACATGTGTTGAAAGTGCTACAAAGTTATTCTATTTTTACTTGACAACGGCGAAACATGTTTTTGGCAGTTTAAAACTAATACCTAAATGTGTTCTTTATTAAAATAAATGACACAAATATAGAATATTATTAGAGTGCATTTCACGAAAGAAGTCCCCCGGATATTTTTGGAACTAAATTTGACAGGTCTATTTTCCCTATTTTCTGACCTTGTCCCTGATAGTAGGTAGAAACCCCCTTACTTATCTTAATAAAAATACACTTTTTACATAACAGAAATATAGCTAAGTAGACATTTTTATGAAAATATATACCTACCTACTCATGGAATGACCAATACAGTCGAAATGTGCAGGAAATAATATTATTTAATCAATTACAAATGAAATAAACATAATATAGGTAGATATTGTACTCATAAATGGCAACATTATCAATTTTGACATGAAATACAGCGCCGCGGCTAGGGGACTTCTTTCGTAAAATGGACTCTAATAAAATCTCATACATTATAATTTTTTTCCAATAAATGCTTACGAGGACGCAGCCAGCTTCTACCAATCTATCACTATAACGTATTTATTTATCCCTCCTCATTTTTCACATATTATTTTAACCCCAAAACTGCCATCAGGCCGTGCTGTCACGTGTCACGTGACACCCTAATAAAGCGAGAGAGCAAAGGGTAAGATTCCGGTTGAGTGACGTCACACACACGTCACCGTGCATGATATGATGTATCATCACATTACCACGCTCATTTATTTATGTGATGACACGGTTTCTTTGCGGAAATATTAATAAACATGCCTAGAAATAATTTATAAACATTAAATGAAAATGAAATGAAAATGAAAAGTGTTTCATTCAAAAATAGGCAAAATTCATTACACTTTTTTATCTAAAACTACTGCCGGTTCACTACCTGTATAGCCGAGAGGAAGAAGACGGCAAGAAACCTTCGGCACAGGGCCCTACGTTATGTGAAATAAATCTTTTTTTTAAATCAAGATAAATCTTTGAATGGCGGTGTTTTATTAAAGAAATACTTATGAAATTAGTTTATGTACTGAACAAAGGCCCAAAAAGTAAAGGCTCAGGTGTCCAAATGAAACTCTGATTAGATGTTTAAGAGCTTGTAATAAAAGGCACGAAATTTGCTTATACATACAGGGTGTTAGGAAAAGTATCACTTTCCTTTTTACCAGGTATGTTTTCTACATCACTAACACTATACCTGGTTAAAAGGAAAGTGATACTTTTCCTATCACCCTATATAGTACAGAGAGGAGAGCTTGTAATAAAAACACGAAATTTGCTTATATACAAAGAAGAGAAAACTTCGATAGCGTGTTTCACGGTACATGCAACGACATCTAGGAATTCAAAGTATAACTAAAATAGATAAGCCTAAATATGTACGGTAATGTTTTAGGAGATGTGCAAACTCAAATTTAATCTTTATTTCGTAGGCAAATGTAAATAGCACTTGAAATATTAAAAGTCAATGTTATTTTTAGGGCTTACGCTAGATACGCAGTTTTCAGTTTTCCCCAGAGAAGAATCTAACAAGAAACTCTGTTGGGTTGCTCTTTTCGAACAAAGTTTTATAAGTCTTATAAAAAAAAACCAATATATCTATATGTAGATAGAAAAACCCCCGACTATAAAAAGTAACAAATACCTAAGTAGTATTTAACTTTCATACAAACTTAATTACGTCGAGGGACCGCATTCTATTTTCCTTACGAATATATCATAATCATCGATTCATTTAAAACATTCTACAGGTATTTTTAAAATTTTGATATCACAATATGATTATTTAGTATAGGTATTATGTGCGTACCCACCAAGTTACTTAGCGGTCCCCCGACAAAATGAAGTTTGTATGAAAGTTAAATACTACTTATTTGTTACTTTTTATAGTCGGGGGTTTTTAAATTCTTCATTTAATTTTGATTTTGAAATTTTTATTATATTATAATTATTATCAGTTCCTCCCGTTGTCAACATTGCATTATATTAAGAATTGGACACTGATCAAAACGAATCCAAACACGACATATCTGCTGTTACATTTTCAAAATGGTGGAAATTCTGACTCCATCATCAGCTCCTCGCCTGTTGTCACCATTCCACTATGTTAAGAATTAAACACTGATCAAAATGAATCCAAACACGACATATCTGCTGTTATATTGGATTTACAACCCTACCAGAGCCGACAAAAGAGCTGATGACCTTGAAATGGCCGAACCGATTTGCATATTATATATCTAAGAACACTCCCAGGAATACCACTCCTAGCATTTTTTCGCACACAGTGTTTATTTGTACTGTTTTTGAAAATAAATGTCTTATGTCTTATGTCTTTTAATACCAGCTTTAAATTAAAAAAACCGCATCCAAATCCGTCCACGCGTTTAGGAGCTACAGTGCCACAGACAGACACACAGAGACACAGACCCACAGACAGAGGGGTCAAACTTATAACACCCCTCTTTTGGCGTCGGGGGTTAAAAATACCTTACTAAATAAACTTTGACTCTGTGACGTCAAAATAAGCAGCAAGATGTTAATCGATAGCGAAAAGTAAAGAGTCTATGACTATGTAGGTATATCTTAGCCATATTGTTTCAATAATTAGACATTTAAGGCCAAAACACACGTATGCGTACCTCTGAGTTGTAAAATA
Source organism: Anarsia innoxiella (assembly GCA_947563765.1). Lineage (NCBI taxonomy): Eukaryota > Metazoa > Arthropoda > Insecta > Lepidoptera > Gelechiidae > Anarsia > Anarsia innoxiella. Next base: position 2,371,486 of record OX387402.1, read on the forward strand.
TGGAACTGTATGAGACAGGACACACCGCTTGCGTAACGTAGACATACACGTCAACGTGACGCGTAGCCCGGTGTCACATCGGGTTACGCCGTAACTACGCGCGTGGCTACGCCGTGCTTACGTGTACGTTACGCATACGCATCCGGTGTGTTGCAGCCTCTAACATACGATTTAGGTAAGTACTTAAGTCAAAGGAATACGATCAACAAACAATTATTTATAATATTTGGCTGTAGTTTTACCATATAATATAATATCTGTGGGGTCTGCAGGAAGAAATTTCTTTTAGAAATATGCTTCTAAAATTTCTCTCTTTTTTTGTCTCTATGTACTGTCATCTTACAATAAACTGTTAAATAAATAAATAGATATACGGAATTCCAATAACCCGTATAATAAAACATGTTAAGTAGAGTGACACCCAACTTGAAATTAGTGTCAGAGATAAGTAAACCGATCTATCAACCGAGTTTAGATTCTAATTAATGTTAGCTAAATTTCATTTTCACCCAACCGCTGTCACTCGATGACATTTAAACGTTTAGTTACCGCAATATGGTTTAACTTTGGTATTTAATCAGTTATATTAATTATGGTTTTATTTATTACTCATTGTTCAAGAGTTGACGTTGAATTGCTAAAATTGTCCTTTTTACCTGCGCCAGAAGAAGGGTTATGTTTTTCGTAAGTGTGTATGTGTATGTATAATTCTATGGCACGCCCTACAGCCTAAACGGCTTGATGGATTTTGGCTTGAGAAGTGTCGTTAGATTCGTATTTACAGTGAGAGTGACACTGGGTACATTAAAATAATAAAAAAAGCCTTTTTTAAACGCAGTCGGATTTTTTTAAATAAAAAGGTTAGGTTATTCGATTTACCGCATTTGTTTCGCAAATGGAATGTATAATATTGGGATGTAAGAGTCGTAAATAAATCAATTTAGCATGCTATTAAAAATAAAAATAATATTTTTGACGACAATTTAAAACAAAAGAATACCGCATTACACAACTGTCAAGTTCTATTAAGACTCCAAAATTTTTTAACCCTCTCAAAACACCTAGATATACCTACAAGAAAAAGCCCAAGACGTAGACGTAAAAGGACAACGGTCTTCAATATTACTCGAGGCAAGGCGTGACAAGGGTTGACGTGACGTCACGATTGAAGATGCCTGCCACCAGCCACATGGCTTCGGTCATGTAGAAAATTAAACTAGCAAGACAGACGTGGGATGGCTTCTTGAATTAAGTAGGATATTCTTTGATTAGCCTTTCGTTTTGGTGGAGGGGTTTCTGTCTGTCCAAAGAGAATGTATTAAGCTGAAATATTCCAAGATGTCGGTTCGAAATATGAAATAGATTTGGAGTATCTATCAATAATTGTGTCAGCTAAAGCAGCAGCTTTTGCTTTTGGCTATTGCGTCATCTGTTTAAATTCATATCAAATGTGTTTTTTTTTCGTATTTTAATTTGACATTTTAATTTGATCCGTATAAAACGCTGTACAGTTTCACTGATGAGGTCTATTGTTGTTGTTTCGGCTTCGGTACCCTTGACATCCTGTAGGATTTGTGGCGGTCCTAAAAAGATCCAATTTTGAAATATACCTACATAAGACACCAACCAAAGGTTTAAATTATTTATACCAGTAGTTAATGCAACGATGTACCCAAACCATAGACAATTTTTTTACCAAGTTAGCAATTTTATATTTTTATTACGACTCCAAGTCACATCAAAAAATAACTTTCACAATAAACTTTTCACTTTTAAACTTCACCACACTAAAATATTTAAACATCAACACTAAATATAAACAACTATGGAATTAAACCACGACAACTATATTTTTTACGAATAATACATTTTTATTTCATTAAAAACTATTTCTACAAATCCTTTTTCGGAAAACTCGCGAAAAAATTCTACAAAATTTTGTAAATTTGAATTTCAAATTTTAAACACGAGAAGGAGTTCTATTCGACGTTTATTTTTTTAAAGATGCGTTTCGTTTTTAAATTTGGCGCGGATGCTTGCGGCAAGGGCGCGAGGTGCGTTCTGCCAGGATGAGAGACGAGCGCCAACTGTCGACGGGGAGGGAACTGGTGGCGGGGGACGGGGGCCATCACATCATGGCATCTGCTGGTGCCGAAATGGATTAGGAAAAACACCTATTCGCGAACTACCTAGGCACTTTTAATGGATTAATCCCGGCCGTTGTATTTATGTGTATGCTTTTGGAATACCTAGGTTAGGTAGTAGCTATTAAGTTATCTGTGACCTAGTTATTTTGCCAACTGAAAACCTGTTTCATTAAATTTATTGTTGAGAATCTTTTAAAGAGGGAATGTCCCTCCTCCAGATGAGTGTAATGACGGAAATTGTTCTCATCGTCATTATGCTTTTCGAAAAACTTGTCCATCTTGTTATGCGCACGCGTTTTTTGAAACTTAATTGTATTATTGTAGATCTTCGTGAAATAAACAACTACAATACATTTTCACAGGATTTATTAATAAAAGTGATGATGACGTTTAAGGACCGTCATTCCTGGGTATTGGGATGATGACTACATTCAAAAAATGACATTATAATTAGTCCGTCTTTAAGGCTATTAAAACATATTTGAAACATATTTTTTACCAAAATACATAAATAAATACAAAGATACAGAGCATCAAAGTTACGGAGTGGGGGGTTTATACGTCACTTTTGAATAAAAATCGTACTCAAACGTGACGTCACGAGGAAACTTAACCCTGTGTATCTTTTTCATTTTTAGTTTAAGAGAAAAAAGAAAAAATACGAAAAAATACTAATATTTTAAAATAATCTATGTGATGAACTAAAAACATTTTTTTTAGTCATCATGCCTATTTTCTGAAGATTGTCCTAAAAAACAAACATCTGTCACTAAAGTTTGATCTCTTATAGAACTCTTATCAAATTAACACAACAATTTTAAACTTAATAATGAAGGAAACTTTGTTAATAATTTCAATAAAGTTGAACAAACGGAGGCACTCGATTTAATTTGCGGGAAGCGGAAAACGATTGGCCAGCAAGTTTAATTAATTTATTGTGTTTTTCGCGGTAGATGGACAATAAAAATAATTTCAATTGAACCACAGATAACATTTTTTTTATTAAAGTACGCCTACAGATTTTTTTTTATTTATTTTAGGAGTCTGGAAGTTTTTGGTTATAAAAATGAGAATTCGTCTCACTCTCTCCTTCTAATATCATAAATGTCAATGTTTGTGCCTATGGATGGCTGAATATTTGTTACTCTTTCACGCAAAAACTACTGAATATATTTTAATGAAATTTTGCAATATTGTAGCTGGCACATCAGAATAACACAAAGGCTAATTATTGTTGTATACTATGATGTTTTTTTTTCAAGATACCTATGACGATAAATGCGTTCGAAGTCGCAGACAGCGCCTAGTATACATTTTATTTCTAACAAACACTATGTTGACCTCTCGTTGACCTTTACAAGCGTTTCAATAGAACCCACAAATTGTGATAACAATGATGTCAAATTTCACACACACGTTGCTACAGCTAACTTAAATTATACTGTATTATAGCTTGTATAGAGCTTAATTTAGTTTGTGCGGAAAATTCTATGCTGTGCTTAATTTTTCTATTGTTATGATAATGCTGGGTGTTTAGTGAAATAATTGGTGAAAATGTCGAAAAGCATGTGTTTATTGACTTGTAGTTGTAGTACCTAGGGTTTTCTACCCGGGTACCCGGGGCCGGGTATACCCGGGTATTTAATACTATTTGGATCCGGGTACAAACGACCCGGGTACCCGGGTACCCGACAAAAATACTTTTTATGTTTTAGCGCGATGAAACGTCTAAAAACGATTAAAGCAATGTCAATCAAAGGACTATTTGTTTTAAACTTGATCCCCCATAATAAAAAACGTGGTTTAAAGATAGTCCGACGTTAGTTCGTTTAGCTTGACGTTTTGTCCATAACTAACGTCGGACTATCTTTAAACCCGGTTTTGTAATAAGGGGAAAAATGTTATGAAATTGACTGGTTGTAAGGTTATGACAGATAACAGTTGTAAGATGAGAGAATTTAGAGATCTGTGGTGAGGGGTTATTTAGCATTAGCACAGTTTGTTGTTTTTTTTTCGTCGTGACGCGGCTGCGAATTTTGAAGTAGGTATGAACTTTATAACATGAAAAGTAATTTATCCGTTTGTTTTTAATTTATTTGAATTACTACCAAGCAATATTCTATGCAATTATTAGTGAGGCGCCGAATATGGGTTTTGCCGAATAACGAATACCGAATACTATTCGGTTTGAAACTCTACCGAACCGAATAGTTCGGCCGAACTATTCGGTTGTTCTGTCACAGCAATTTTGATTATTTTTGATTCAACAAATAGGTAACGATTATGAAGAAGAGCGCCATCGACTGTCACTAGGTAGAGCGAAATGTCTAGGTCTAGGTGGTCTAGGTTTCTTAAATTAAATCTTTAAGTGTCACATAATAGCTTATCTTTATTTTATCATCTCCTAATAACTCTTGTAATACCTAAATGGGACATGAAGATATACAATTGGCTGCTCCTTGGTTTAAAATAATTTAATTTGAGGTTAATATTGTGTTTTATCAAGCAAATTATTACTAAACAAAATAACCGAATAAATGGTCATTTTTACCGAATATTCCGGCCGAATACAAATATTCGGGTGAGGTGCCGAATATGCCGAATACTAAACGAATATTCGGCGCATCTCTAGCAATTATGTAAAACTTTTTTTTCATTCTGTCTGATCTAACAGTTTTTTTCAAATTTATTTATTTGTTTTCATTAATTCATCCTTTTTTTCACTGAAATGCGAATACCCGGGTACCCGGGTCTACCCGGGTATTTAAAAAAATCATACCCGATACCCGGGTATCTAAAAAGGTCGGGTATTCGAAAACCCTAGTACGCATACGTGTGTTTTGGCCTTAAATGTCTAATTATTGAAACAATAGGTATGGCTAAGATATACCTACATTTTTATATATTTTAGTTTTTATGGCGCTGGAAACAATGATCGTAAAACTAAGTGGACCTGCTCAATATGCCTTACGAAGTCTACGAAACGCAACTCTACTGCCAAGTCCCCGATTGAAAAAGCAGTTACTCCATCACCTAAGATGTCTGATTGTATGAACACTTCGAAATCGTCATTTGACGGCGCTAGCGGCGGCAACGACGGTGGTGACGGTGGCGGCGCCTCCCCGGCCGCCCCCGACGGCTCCGCGTCATCGAGTCAACTGCTTTCCAATGTAGACAAGGGATTGATAGATCTTATTAAGTCTGAAATACGTAATGCCATCCGTACTGAGCACTCGCAAATAAATACGAGACTTAACGAGCTCTATGACTTCGTAAAATTCGTTAATGATCAATATGATGACTTAATTGACAGCACTAAACTCATCATGAGCGACAATCAGAATCTGAAAGCTGAATGTGAACACCTTCGGTCGACGGTAACTGATTTAACCGACCGCCTCAACACGCTCGAACAGAACTCAAGAGACTGCAACATTAAAATTCAGGGCGTGCCTGAGAATAAGAACGAGAACGTTGTCGACTTGGTCACTAAAATTGCCGACGCCGTATCATATAAATTAAACGACTCCGACCTTTTGAACTGCACTCGTGTTGCTAAGAAGGACAAGAATAATAAAAGATTCATTAATTCATCCTTTTTTTCACTGAAATGCGAATACCCGGGTACCCGGGTCTACCCGGGTATTTAAAAAAATCATACCCGATACCCGGGTATCTAAAAAGGTCGGGTATTCGAAAACCCTAGTAGTACCTCATATTAAGTAATACGTAAGATTACCAGTGGCCCAAGTCTGCTCATTTACGATAATGTCAGTTGTGTGTCGGTGGCAGAGTATCAATGGCATTTTTGACACATTTGGTCGCAATCAGTGTAAGACATTGTTTAGCAGAATACTAAATGTGTCATAAATTGCCATTGACACTCCACCGACACACAACTGAGGCTATTTTAAATTAGCAGACCTTGGGCCCCCTAGGTAGACTTTATATTTTATTATAAAATGTAAAAAATAGTTAAATGTACAATAAAAAGCACTCAAACTCGAAAAACATACCGAGTGGGCACTCAATAGAATAAAAAGTTTCAAAACTTAACAAATGAATAGCGACGTTCGTTTTGTATTTGTTAAAATAGTAACGTTCAAATAGTGTTCCGATATTACTATTTTGAATAAAATAGATTTGTTTGAGCGTCTTTTGTTTACGGAGTCCTCACATTGGATAACAATAAAATTTTCGATTCGTCTTTTGAATTTAAAATCGAGCGAGATGTTTGCTGCAATTTTGTAATACATTTTGCAGCAAATAAAGGAAACTTTCAATTGAAAAGTTTTTTTATTAATTTATTTATTTAACAGTATATTGTAAGATGATAGTACATAGAGACAGAAAAAAGAGAAGTTATACAAAAGGTACAGCATATTTCTAAAAGAAATTTCTTCCTTCCTTCAAGTTGTTTCTAATACGATTCAAATCATTGAATATAACCTACGCAGGGATTTTACAATAAAAAAATGAACCAAAAATCTCGAATAGCAGAAATTCATTCCTATTTTAAAGCAATAACTCTTGAAACCGCTTTTCGCCGGTTTTTCAGAGGGTGCGAGCGACCGCTCCAAAAATATCCTTAATCGTCTTTTGTCCAAAGTATTTACGATTTGGGTGTAAGTATCTCGGTGTATTTCATGAACGAGTACGACTACACTAGGTTCCGTAGCTATGTAGGTTCTATGGTGAACATTAAAATGATAAATGATAGGTTTTTTAAGTTAATTATAGGTACTAGAGGTCGCCCGCGACTTCGTACGCATTTTATCGTCATATCTTGGAAAAAAAATCATGATATCTCAAAATTATATAGCCTATGTGTTATTCTAATATATAAGCTACAATATTACAAAATTTCATCAAAATCTATTCTGTAGTTTTTACGTGAAAGGCTTTTCAGTAGTTTACCGACTCAAAGGTTTAATCAAAATTTATATGAAAATGAAAATGAAAAGTGTTTTATTCAAAAATAGGCAAAATTCATTACACTTTTTTGATGTCACTTTTTTAATCTAAAACTACTGCCGGTTCACTACCTGTATAGCCGAGAGGGAGAAGACGGCAAGAAACCTTCGGCACAGGGCCCTACGTTATGTGCAATATATCTTTTTTTTTTAAATCGAGACTTATATACAATTACCAACTCAACCTAGAGTAGTCTAACCGGGTATAAAAACTCCAAGACCGGTTCTAACCGGACCGCAATCCGGATAATCCGGGTATACAGGGTATACGCACACTAATTAACGCCGCCCGTCAAACATTTACGAGGGAAATGTGAATCTGGATCTTAGTATGATTCTGCTAATTAACGAAAGATAGGTATTTAGGAATAAAGCAAATTACTTAGGTACAAAATACTATTTAAGTTAATTGTAAAATAGGTATTAGACTTGAGATACACGTTTTACTGATATACCTAATAGGCATGATAACTAACAAAAAATTTTATTTTTCGTGCGTGACGTCACGCCTTTTTACCTAGGAGTGACGTCAATACCCCCCACTCCGTAACTTTGATGCTCTGTATCTTTGTATGTATTTATGTATTTGATTAGGTAAAAAACGTGTTTCAAATATTTTTTAATAGGATAAAAGGTGGACTAATTATTTTTTGAATTTTTGAATGTAGTCATCATCCCTATTGTAGTTAGATTAGGTTAGGTCGGTTTAAGGTCAACATTTTTTCCTAATTTAAAACTTAGAAACACTAGCTACTGGCATTGTTAATGAAAATAGAGTACCTAGGTATTCTATTTGCGTAAGTTTGTTTGCAAACCTATTTCTTTGGATTAAATTGTCGTAGTTACAACCTTAAGCTTCATAGAATAGGCAATCTTGCAATTTAGTTACGAATTTACTTAACAGATACCGAAATCCATGTAATAACTTAGTTTAACGTTTTCGATTACCCAAAACCACCTGAACATTTAAAGGGACCCCCATAAATCGCGGTTCCACCTGAACCAGGAAGACTTTCATTCGGAATCTATTAATCTTACCTCAAAACGTAATTTATTAATCGCCCTCCGACGTTATTTTTCGAATTTGGCGTGTCACCGAAAGAGCGTTCTATTTTTAAATTGATTGAAGATGGCGGCGGTGATGTGTGAATTTTTAAGATAGATATCTCGCAAGAGTTTAATTGGGACACTATTTGTATCATCACGCCTTAATATTAAGTCTTAAGGTAATTTCATTATTTCACGTGTGTACCGAATATAGGGTGACTTGTCGATCTGACGATGTCATCTGCCCAGCGAGCGAGTGGTCGGCCCACTGATCGACGTCCCGGTCTCGGCCACCACTCTGTATTAATGAACGATGCATGTACTCGTGATATCAAACAACTTTTACAATGGGACCACGGTCGAAATCATTCAAAAAAATTTGAACTCCCCATACAAAATACATCAGCTGATAGTATGGGGGACCAATTTTTTTTATGATTTCAACCTTGGTCCCATAGTAAAAGTTGTTTGGTATTACGACTACATGCATATCCTGTTCTATCGTTCACTAATTTCAAGTCACCATATATTCTTTCAACGCTATTGTTTCTTTAATCAAATGACAATTTGTATGTAAAAATCTAGGAAGTATAAAAAAACTCGTTAAAATATTTGAAGAAAGCAGTACCTATTATAATAAATAAAGACGACATTATTCATCAATTTCCTTGAGCCAGAAAAGACATTAGACTCTGTTTACCAATGGAGTCACGTACAGAATTACGTTCCAATTTGAAAAGGTACCTAGTAAACGACGTTGTTTTGCAAAACATTTTGCTATGGACCACTACAGGCCAGTTGGCGTGGTTGGTAGTCACCTTGCTTACCATGCCATTGCATTGGTCGTGAGTTCCTTCTAGAAACAAATATGTATACCAAAAAAAAATTTTTTTTTTCTCTTTTAAAGCAAGATGAGAGTCTGGCTGGGTGACCGATTATAAGTACCTAGTAAACTAGTGTCATTTTAATGTCCTTACTTACACTTACATGGATAATAAAAGTAATGTTTTCTTGATATTGGCAGCATCCTCAATGTTCGTTGTCATTTTTTAAAAATTACCTACGTTTTACGAATGACATTTTTGGTATAACCGACTCCTGTTACTCTTACGTAGTAGAACCAACTTCACCCTATAACTCGTATAAGTTAAGTACACTAAGGCCGTGGCCCCAGTAGGCAAACTATTAGCGGCTGACTAGTTTGCGGCGTATCGATTTAGTACACCCTTCCATATATTTGAAATGGAGTGTCCACAGTCAGCTAGTCTTCGCTCACTGTGCGCAGTTTGCAGCGTTACGCGCGCTGACTATCTCAGACAGCGGCCGACTCCCACCAAAACCGGTGATTTCATTGATTTGAGTTTGCAGCTAACTCAAATTTCAGTTCGCCCCTTTGCGGCTCACTGACGCCCATTATTAATAACCTATCCTGATCCGTTTTTTACCAAATCGAGATTGAAAAAACAAAACACAATTGTGTTCTTGACATGTTTTTGGTACAAAAAACACATTATGTGACAATTGTGTTTTGTTTTTTCAATCTCGATTTGGTAAAAACGGATCAAGATAGGTTATTAATAACGGGCGTCAGTCGGCCGCTAGTTTGCCTACTGGGGCCACTGGGCACAAAATATATCTTACAGATATTTTATACCTGTCTCTGTCTACAACGTCATGTTGTATGAAATAGATATAGCTTTATCTGTCAGTTAAATTTTATCAGTAGGTGTTGAAACGGCCAAAAACGGGAAATCGGCTCTAACTTCCACTCACTTAATATAAACCAGACTCAACTTATAACTATACTTATAAGTTAAGTATACTTAAACGAGGATAACCATTAATTTCGTCAGCTACATTTACCTTAAAACCTTTTAGAAGGCTTCTATAGAGCACGTGACACTTGTATTAAGAGGTTTTATATTAATAAGGATATTTAATCGTAAGAAGGATAATGTTTAGTTGACCCGAGTTTAATTATGTCAGTCGTTGTCTCGTAATGTTATAAACATTTTATTGTGCCTTAATTGTGTTAATGGATTTAAAGAAACCACTGAACAGATTTTAATGAAACTTTACAATATTAAGCTAATTTTGAAATAAGCTAATTTTTTAGCACAATGCTGCATATTATAGCTTATTCATCAGAATAACATATAAACTGCATGATTTACTTTTTCAAAATATGATGATAACTCCTCCGTAAGAAGTCTCAAATGTTTAATAAACACATTTCTTACTTTAAATCACAGAAAAAACTATACATATTCCTTCCCTACCCGAAACTGTCTCTATTTTACGGAGGGCAATCTCAAACTGCGTCATTCTGTAATCTCTCCGTAGAGCGATTCGCTTAGAACAGCAATTAATAAAATTGACTGACTGCCTCGATGGATTACCCTAAGGGTCAACTTATACTAGCACTGCGTCGAAGTGAAGCGAAGCATCTAGTATAAATTGACCCCTAACGAATCTTAGTCCGATGTGCTCTTAGAATCGCTCTCTATCGTTAAGTCGATTTATTTCTTAAGTTAAGATTACTGTTAAGAATTATTTGGCTTTAGTTTTGTTTAAATATCGTAGCTTAATGATTTTGCTATTAATATAATACATACATACATATCTATCACGCGTCTATCTCATCGGGGTAGGGAGAGATCACTTCCCTCCATTTGCTACGATCATTCAATCAATTAAATAATTTTTATTTCATAGGAATTATAGTATCAATAGAGGCTGCCGTCGCATTAATCTTTGTATCATGAAAAACTTACGCCCTCTTATTACAAAACCAGGTTTAAAGGTAGTCCGACGGTGTAGTTCGTTTCTTTTGACGTTTCGGCTATGGACAAAACGTCAAACTAAACGAACTAACGTCGGACTATCTTTGAACCTCATTTTGTAATAAGGGGGACAATATTTAAAATAATAGAGGCCCGTGAATATAGCCTATGTGCTATGATATATCATAACTTTAGCAATTAATTACTTCTAATATAAAAATATATATTTTTGGTCTATTATGTTACAAATACATTTATTTCACAAAATACAATAATATCCCGAGTAATTACATTAATTTATACGCCACCGCCATTTTCATCGATCATGTAAGTACAATATTTCCTCGCTGTCGTAGTAATGCGATTACGTAGCTCGTAGCTCGTAGCACCGCTACGCCGTAGCAGCGTAGGCGGCTGTGATTTCATTTGTCATTTTATTTTACGATCCTGTTTGTATATGGCAAGGGAAATTAATTTTACATGAAAAAGTTTTGTAAGAATGATTTATAGATTATTTATTGTATGATCATTTCAAGGTTTCATTAGGTCGTTGTGGAGATCCTTGGGGGAGCAGTGGACGTCCATAGGCTGACACAACAACAACATTAGGAATACCATTGTTATTATTTAAGGATCTGACTCAAGTAGGTATCTTCGAAAGTATATTTAAAAGAGTGATGAAAAAAAAGAATACTTAAATATGAAATAAGGTCTAAAGACGCATAAGCGGTTAAATTGTCAAACCGCTTTGACGTTATTTATGAAATCATGAAACATCCACCGATTGTCTTTTTAAATATAAAGGACCGCGGGCCACACGCTAGTGCGTAAGAGCTGAACTGAATATCACAATGATAACTACCACATTGTTGTAAGTCCATTGTTGTATAAAATATTTTGAGAACTAAACTGACACGTACAGAGTTCACACACATAATACAACACTATTGTTAAATTGCTCTATTGTACTGCAAAACAAAATGTTTTGATCATTATGATAAGGTGTCCATACAATGAAGTGTTTTAAGGTCTATCTACACAGATCCGGGTTGTGTCCGGGACGTGTCCGGGACGTGTCCGGGCCGTGGCCCGTCAGGAGGGAAAACAATACTTCGTCATGACAATGTGTCCGGGCCATGGCCAGGCCGTGTTCGGGACGTGTCAGGGAAAAAAATCATTTCACACATTTTCTATGGATTCGTTTACACACGTTGTCATGACGACGTTTTGTTTTCCTTCCTGACGGGCCACGGCCCAGACACGTTCCAGGCACGGCGCGGATCTGTTTAGAATTTAGATAGACCTTAATAGTATTTTTGGTTTTTTGTTTGTGGAAGCAGATAATGAAACTTTACTTATATTATAAAGAGTTTATTTAAGGGACGGTCCCTTAAATTACACCACTTCCAGATAAAATGTTAATGTCAGATATTTTATACCTGTCACTTTCTAAATCTTTATGTTTATGAAATAGATCTTTTAGTTAAATGTTATCTATAAGTAGTGAAATCGGCCCTGTTTTTTAAAGTTTATCTTTATGATAAAAGAAATAATAATAATAATAATAATAACATTTCATTTATTCAGACAACAGAGATCCAATTTATGTTAGTAGGTATATATTTCACTTAAATATTTAGTCTAAACTATCCTAGGTTAGTCTTACTCTACTTAAATAACATAAAATAAAGATTTTATTGTATTTGTAGATATCAGGGCCATTTATCCGATCAGTGCAATATGCTAGGTGCTAGAAATGCTGAATGTATTGTGGCACGGTTGTAAATTGAAATGAAATCACTTCAAATTGCATTTTTTTAATCTCTCTTTTGCTATCATCCAATAAAAAAAAAGATTCCAAACTTCATTTTAATTGGTGCAGTTCTACATAATACCAAAGAGTATCGAATACAGGGCGATTTAATATTTGACGTCATGATCTCTCGAGCCGGTCTCGCCTTGAACTGATGATATTTTCACAGCCACTATCATATTCTACAATAGGGTGACCATTTTGTCTGTATAAAACTGGACAGTTCAGACTAGTTGTCTACAATATACTTATTTAGGTAGATTCTTCTGTTTGTCGGGCAAACATCTTCAAATATGTGTGAGAAAAATTGCCAAAACATATTGTATTGTATAAGTATTAGTTACTAATAAATACATTCTTAAGTAGCTAAGTAATACTTGATTTGTTAAAAAAACAGCTTGACTACTTTCGTGTTTTACTTTTTTGCTTTTTATGAGACGGCGTAGCGGCAGACCACGGAAAAGGTGGCGGGACGAGCTGGACACCTTCTTAAGTAGCTGGGCGGAGGAAGCTCGAGACAGAAAGTCATGGCGAAAGAGGAGAGAGGCCTTTGCCCAGCAGTGGGACAAGTGGCTAAATTAGATTAGATTAGAGACGAGACTACGGAAAGAAATGACCATTCAATTATCGACTCACAAGACCAAAAGCACCAACGTAACTACAAGACAGACGTATCATATTTACAGGGTGTAACAGAAAGGGTATATAAAGCCGAAACACAGCGATAGTCCTCATGAAACTGAACAACTTTCCCCAAGGAACATGGGTCGTAACTCGAAAAAATTTTTTGGTTCGCCCCGCCCATACTTACTCGATCAGCTGATCGGGCATTTTGTATGGGGAGGCGAAATAGGAGGCGAGTATAACTGGTATTCAACAAGTCAAAAATCTACAAAGACAATGAATTTACGTCCTTATGTTAAGTTTTTTCTTTGATTGTCTTTCTAATTTCCTAAAGCATGTTGTAATAACCTTCAATTAAGTGTACAATTTCCTCCAAATTCGAAATCCGGGTCATGTATTGCCTTTATTATTATTGTATTGCTCTCTGGTTGTCCTAAATAAATAAGTCAATAAAACAAGATCAGTCCAGAAAAAAACAAAATCATAGCCACCCTACCTCAACAGCATGCTTGCGTCATCTCTACAGCTCTTATAAAAGGGTATTAGAGCTTAAAATGGCCACAGTCTAAAGTTTGTTTGGAATATAAATCTGTCGGGACACGCTTGGAATAACTGAGTTTGACACTAACTGGCGTAACTGGCGTAACTGGCCATTTTGATAGACTTGGTAATAAACATTGTAGGGCGGATTTGGGTTAAGAGGTTGACTTCTGACTAATTTATCGAGGCATGTATGAAGATAGGCAACACCAATTTAGTGTTTTTTGTGTGGTAACACTTTAAATTATCTTTTTAATTTCCGCACTGCAATCGAATCAAACCAGTTTTTAAATTCGTTACGACAGACAAATCCTATCCTAATCCTATAAATATTATAAATGTCAATTTTTGTGCCGATGGATGGATGAATGTTTCTTACTTCATCACAAAACCACTGAACAGATTTTAATTAAACTTTACAATAACTTAGCTTGGACATCAGAATAACACATAGGCTATATTATTTGCCGATATTACGTGTTTTTTCAAAGATATGACGATTTAAATGCGTACGAAGTCGCGGGCAATCTCTAGTTCGTTCATAAAAATTCACTCATGTGCACTTGAAATTCTTTTTCTTCATTTATATCAAAAACTATTTTCTTTTTACAACAGACCCATAATTTAAAGTAGGTATCCTCTACATTGAAGTTGGTTAAAAGCATCATTATTTCTAAAATTATTCATAAACTCGAGTAAGTTTAAAATTATGGTGTATTAACGAAGAAACGCCCCCTCGCGTAATAACGCCCCTTCGCGTAATAACGCCCGTTCGCGCTAAAAGCGTCTATTAACGCACCTCAATGCATCCGCTTAAGTGGCGCTCTAAGATACTCGCCTCTTTCAACACGTAATTTAAGTGAGTGAATGCCCACTTTGTAAAATGCTGGCTGGTTTTAGTAAGTTTGAATTAGATTTTTTTATGAGAAGGTGTTTTATAGTACCGCTAGTACTGATTAAACGTCGTCGGCTGTATTTTTTAAAAGATTTGCAGTTATCAAATAAAAGTTCCTTAAACGGAACTAAATCAAAAATGTTGTAAATAGAATATGAAGCACAAAAACGTATTTTGTCGATGCATCATTATTATATTATGATACGATACGAGCCGTTCGAATTTTTCAATTGTAGCCTTATTTAAATTATCTGTGAAATGTAGAGATATTCGAAAACTTACCGCTTGTGTGTTGAAGAGTAGTTGCGAAGAGACATAGTAGCGACAGCGACAGGCATCCGAGCGAGTTGAGCCAATGTGCCGCGGCCATACTGTATCCTGTCAGAAAGAAGTTTTCATTTATTTCAGTCCTTTCCCGAAAAAGGGCTCTGTAAAACACCTTTTGAAGAAAAGCATTTAAGCGCCATCTAGCGAACGCTACTGGAACTACAACAATACCAACTCATCTACGTTACCATGACGACGCGACTCGCAACGCTTCTACATTTCGTAGAAGTTCAGAGCTGTGAAACTAGATGGCGCTGTAATTAAAAAATTAGAAATTGTGGGTTTACATATTTTTAATACAATTTATGCCAAAAACTAGCCCGCTTAGCTTAATGCTTTAGTATTATTGGCATTAGAATGCGTATAGCTTACCATATCGTCAGCATGTGGTTGCTGGTTGGTCTTCCGCGCTCCACCGCCAATCACCTGTAACAAATAGACAACCATTAAGCACCTAGGTAGGTACAGTTAAATTTTATTAAAAGGGATGGAAAATGGGCAACTTAGAAATATTCGAAACATAAAAAAACAAAAGTTTTGCTGATTATATCTGTTTGTATTAAATCATATCGATATCTTATTTTATAAGTGTTTCGCTACTCAAAGTACTTACACAATAATTTTGTGTAAAAATATTACGCAACAAACCTATTCCGCCAATTTCAGCATTCAGGGACAAAGTTGCCAAGCAACCGTTACCCCTATTGTTATTTATTACCATCTTCACTCAACAGATGGCTCTTCATCTCAACAAACAATTTTAAACGTGATTTATGTCCGCCATTTTTCACAGTCGCACGTTAAAGGATGGCTTCCTTTATTAAATTCGCATTAATATCGCACCTCCATCATTGCGTTTGATAAATCGGAAAATAGACGGGCAATTCTTTCGCCATTGATTTTTAAATCGTTGAATAATGGAGATGTATTTGTGTGACGGACCGACGATTTGTTAGAGCCGCCATTTTTGGCAGTTTACGCGGGAATTCTTTTATTTTGTGCGTGGCCTTGTTTTTGTTGGAAAATTGTGATTTTTGTTTTTGGAATGGTGGTAAAACAACTAAGTCCGTAGGATTAACCACGTATTTTGTGAACATCTTTTTCAGGTAAGGGCTCATACGCATTAGCGGCTAAACGACTAACGCGGTCTAAAAAGTAGATATTAATGCATCGTTTGGCGCACTAGTAGTTTTCCTTTAGTTAGATTATGTCTTAGCTTGGTGCTAAATAAATCTAAGACTATCCAGCATACTATTTTCATTTCACAACTTATAGAACGAATTTTCTCATAACATACCTAATTATAATTACCTACTTATATTATTCCTCAAATGACAAACCGTCTTCAATTTACGGTTAAGTCAGGAAAGAAGTCCCGAATTTGTCAAGTCCACTATTACGAGGGAAGAGGGGAAAAATGGGCTTTTCATGACAAACTTCCCCGTTTCCGGGAAGTGGGAAATTAAATTGGGGAAATAAAATGGGGAGATTGCGCCTCTTGTGGGTAGTAACGAATGTTTTGTGAGTTTGATTTAGTTGTTTGTCTCTAAAACAACAGAAAGTCTATTAGCACGCACTAATTGAGTGTTGAAAGTATTTACTTAACGAAAATCGATAGGTTATAATTATGTTAGATTGGTAGGTAGGACGAAAGAGCACGAAAATTGAATGAGTGAGCAAAATAACTAAGAATGAGTGAGTGAATGGAGATTTTGAATAAGTCGTTGTAAGGTGCGTGAGGCGTATGCGTAAAATTATACATTTTAATATATATTTTTTTCAAATTAAACTTGAGATTTAATTTGAAGAAGCTGCCTATTAAAACTACATAACTTAACAAGACTGAAGCCTTTTATTCACCACACGCCCTTAAACACATTTTAGAAAGTACTGGCATAACATAAAAAAAAATCTAGTACCTACCTACTTCTTCGTAAATTTAAAACCATTTTACCAACATAGGCATACTCTTTCATTCATGTTTGCAATTTAACACACTGACTTCACTCCCCATAGTAACAATTGAAATGGAATAACTCAATTTTATCCTTTTATCCAATTTGTTCCTTTCCGCGCATTTAACGTTTGGCAGGGCTCTCGTTACGAAGCGGCGTAGCTCGCGGCTACGATACGCTACGAAGCGCTACGCATGTTTTTTTGTGCGAGTGAATGGCATTTTTACCAAAATACTGGCTGTTATTGTTGAAGGATATTTCGATTTGCGATTCGAAAATTGAAACAATTTTGGTTTTTCGATCTGTGACTGTGAGAATGATATTTTTAAGCGTTTTCAGCCAACAAGTCAAAGAAGATTACATTTCATTATGTCAATTATATTTGGATTAAATACTTTCGTGATTATTTTCTTTTGAATAACTAATTTCTTTCGAATACGATCAAGTAGATAAATTAAGAATCGTTCAATTAGGCTATCAAGTTAGGTTATCAAGTTATCAAGTTACAGCAGCTTTTTACACGTCTGTGGGCTATCGTAATTATACCATTACGATCTTTTTCCAAATTAATTTCGCGGCTTCCGGCATGTTTTCGCCGCGTTTAATTCGCAATGAATTAGCGCTCGCTGTCCGCGCCAGTAATGGCGATATAGCCGAGACGCATTGTGGTGCAGTGGCGCGAACCGGCCGCCATTGTTGTGGTAATTAATGTCCGCCATCTTTACTACCAAACGCTGGTTATTATTTTACGCTGGCAATTATTTTTATGGAAACAAGATGTTTGGAGTTTTTCTTTGCGGTTTTTTGTATATTTTCTTTGAAAAATGACTAGAATATTTTAGACGGTAGGTAATATCTCATTCAAAGTTTATTTTGATCCTACTTAATGTGAGGTTTTAAAAATATTTAGTCAACTAAGATTACATATTAAAACTAAGGAATGACTGAATTAACATTTATTTAGTAGAAGTTTCAAAGGGTGTCATGGTGAAAATAAAAAAAGAAACATTAAGTAGGTACCTATCTATACCTATCATCCATCCATCCAAGCTTCAATCCTCCCTAAACTCGAAAATTAACAGTCATCAAGCAATAAACAGCAAATCATCCGTAAAAAATCATCGCTTCAAAGGGCCGAGAGAACCCCCCGAATAAAAAAAAAACTGTCAGTGACACGGAATGAACCCGAAAACGTTTTACGAAGTTTCGGATGAACATTGCCACAACTAGGTAGAATAGAAGGTATAGTGTACAAAAAAGATAGGATAAAAGATAAGATGGAA
Organism: Anarsia innoxiella; assembly: GCA_947563765.1. Lineage (NCBI taxonomy): Eukaryota > Metazoa > Arthropoda > Insecta > Lepidoptera > Gelechiidae > Anarsia > Anarsia innoxiella. The sequence goes on from OX387402.1 coordinate 2,389,873, forward strand.
CATAGCTTTAGTAGATAGTTTACAAAAAATAAGATTGTTTTATACCAGATAGTCACGTGTCACAGAGTCACACCTTCATAGGTATACAAATGCTTGCGTATTATAAGGTCGAAAATAAGTTCATGAAATGTGGCAAAGAAATGCCTACAGTGCCATACATTATATTTATAATACTTAGTTAAGCAAGATCAAGTGAGAGAATCGAAATTGAGTCTATATTTCGCTTCGCCGCCGCTATAACATAGGGAAATGATAAATCGTATTTAAGAGAGTCAGTTTGTCTGTTTCCTCGCAAAACCACTGCATTGATGATAACAAAATTTCTTTAAAAATCAGCAAAATAGTAGCGGTAACTTTCTTTTCTACTTTCAAAAGCAAAAACGACCATAATTACCTCCAACAACCTCAACGATCTCAATTTAACCTTTTTTTGCTAACAGTACCCGCAGATAATGCGGTAGATTCGCACAGTTATCGATAAGGCGACCCAATTGAAAATCACCATCGCGGCCGGAACACGAAGAAGAGACCGACCTCCCGAATTGGGACGCGTAACGACCCGTGACGGACTTATCGAGTTTATAGGGTCGCATTCAGGATTAGGAAAGATTGGGGATTTTTTTGTGTGGAATATTTGGTAAAAGGGTGGCGTCATGGCACTGTGTGTTACTTTAGTTTGAATTTGGAACGGACTATATAAAAATGCTATTAAGGCCCACTTGCGCAGCCCAATAAACCCGGAGTTAACTGCTAACACAGGTTTAACTTAATAATTTGTATTGATTAATCTTGATTTAAACCTGTGTTAGCAGCTAAGTCCGATTTTATTGCGATAACTCTGGGGTGAGCAAGTGGGCCTAAGTGTTGTAGCGATCTATTCGGAAATACTCAAGCGAATTTACATAGTAGCAAAATTATAGAATACTATGACTATGACCATGACCACGATCTTTCTATGGCTATAAAAAAGTTGCAAAACGCGTAGAGTTGTAAAGATACATGCTACTCATGAGAAAAGGAACGCTTTTCGTGACACTTCACATTATGTTACAATGATGACTTGTTTTACTTAAAAATACGTCTGTAGTTTAATTAGGTAACTTTATTGGTCTTTTTTCGACATTAATATATACTCCTTTTACATAAACTTTTACTACTACGTAAACTACAATTTTTAAGTTCCATTAACTTTTTTCAATACGTAAACTTTTATCAAGACGTGCCAAACTTTTATTTTTAGGTTCATTTCTTTTGTAACATTTAAAGATTAAGATTTTCTGTATCCATCCCTGCCAACCAATGCGGTATCTGCCGAGCTATAAACCTCCTTACAGATCGCCGCAGCAGACACTAAATAAAAAAATCATTACTTTCTTTTATTAGTGCGTCCTTCCTATGACATACTTATTTCAGGAACAGGCTGTAGAGAGCGAGATTGAAATTATTGCTAGAAATAATTATATTTTAGAAGCTTTCTGTTTCTATGTTGAAGGAAGAAAGAAATGTTAAATATGTCTAATCATAAATGAGTGATGTTATGAGTGTACGTGTGTTGTTGTAACAATAATTCAATCACAAAAATTTATAAAAATTTTCAGCACCTATTTGTAATGTAAAACATGTATTTTAATATGTTTTTACCTAAGTACTATATTTTATCAATCTTTAGAAGATAATTCTATCAAACGAAAAATATAACTCTTAAAATGTGCATTTAACAATAGTCTGGGACCGGGGACCTGGGTCATCTTAATTCGGTCATTCATTCAATATTGCTGAATAACCTAGTTTACGGTCGATAGCCTATTTATTTATATGAATGTGATACATTTATATATAAACCACGCTATTTTGCTCTTGAGCTACATAGCATTTTGTGCTTTCAGCAGCATCAAAACTACATAGGTACATTTAGCTAAGTTTTAGACTAGCTGCCTGTATTTGCGGCTGCGGATTAAAGAAAAAAGTAAAAAAGATTCATACTAAAAAAAGTTAAACGTAAATACCTTTCACTGGCCTAAAAAATCAAAAAGAAACAACAACAAAAAAATAACAACAAAAGAATCATTTTCAAATTCAAAAAAGGAACAACTTATACAAAATTCTTTAAAAATAAAAGAGAGCCGGCCAAAGAGTAGATAAAATTAGAAGTACCTACGTAAGTTAGAGGGCAAACACCCTCTGAGAGGCTGGCCGGTGTTTTATGAATATTGTAGCGATGCGGGCCACCTTAATTATTCAGCCACCTGACATACTGCACTGCATCCTTGGCGTACTTAGGTACTGAATTTGAGCGAAATATGCTTAAAGTTAGATAACTTGCATACCGCTTTGAAACTTGAAGAGCTTGTCTAGTAGATTATAGTTTAGGTGCAATTGTGGTAAAACGGAGAACGTCAAAGATTATGATAAAATGTAGAATTAGGCACATTTAACTAACCTTAGGTAGGTATGATGTTAAAAAATTAATGACCTAGAGACAATTATTGAAGATTGAAAGAAAAGTGATTTCATATTTAGTAAGACGGGGAATAAGTCAAAGTCGATGATGAAATTAATAATTATTCATTATTAACTAAGTTATTAACTTATGATGTTAAAAAATAATAACCTAGATACCTACAATTTAGAATATAATAAAAAGTGTTTTCTTATTTAGCGTCCATTTTATTTGAGATAAACAAAAGAAGAACGTAGGTACCTATTTTAAGCAAGGGTTCTTTTTCTTCCTTTTTGAAGAAATTAATACTAAAGCTATACAAACTTATTTTATAATATAATATCATTTACCGTCACAGTAAGGCGGCACTTGTATCGTAAAGGAAATTACATTTTCACTCGCTCTAAATAATTTCAGCATTTAACTTATTCGGGAAACTTGTTACAATAAGTACAATAACAATCGTGATTTATGGAGAAAACACCTCGGTTTATTTATTTATTCTTTGGTTAGCTAAAGTTTGGTTTATGAAGAATAATAATGTTTTACCGTTAGTTTATTTATTTACTTTTACTTAATTTATACTATCTTTGACCTTGTTCGAGAAGATACGAAATATTAAGTACCTATTTGATTAGAAAATCATTATCATAGAATAACTAAAATTTACTTGCATAAATACGTTAATACCTAAAAATTTTGTAAAATAGAAATCACTCACTTCATAACATAGTCATTAGACATTAATATTAGGTATTTCTGCATTAAATATACCTTTACACATAAATATTTGTAGCTTTACAAGAATTAGCTATAGGTATTCTCGTTGACTCCCACTGCTTTTTATTATAGATTCAAGTTTCGCAGAAGCATTGATAGAAGCATTTTCTCAAGCGCCTCCTTTCCCTTAAAGCAGCTCAATTGCTCTTCAATTCTAGGAATATTTCATTTAGCAATAAATAATACGATAAAAAAGTTAACGTAGGTAGTAAGTCACTTAAAATACATCTTGACGACTGTTTATTCTATGACATTATCAAATCCTTGTTTTTTTTTTCACAAGCTGTTAAAATTATCTACTTACTTATCAGCATACAGCCCTACTGTTGAATTCGATGTCAATTTTAATGATAGATATTATAAAAACAAGGTACTTATACGTCGTCAATCTGAGACAAGTAGAAAGCTGTACGTGGTAGGTAAAGATTAGATCTATAGAATAGATAGATAATAGGTAGGTAGCCTCTATAAAACAGTTCATAAGATGCGTTGGCAATACCCCGCCAACAGCGAACTATTGGCCGAACTAGCAAAAAGACAGGAAATTGAATAAGTTCGCCCCAGCCCAACTTCGCGGGAACTCATTAAAGCCAAACGTTTGAACTCTAACTCGTGATTCCAACGAAATTGCACCGAGAAAAATAACTTTCCAGCTGAAATATTGGATGGCTCAGCTGTAGAGTATCGAAGTTTTTGTTTTATTTTAGTTTTATTGCCAGAGTTAAAAATTTTAATCGTTTTGGTAACAAAAAAAACGTCGAAATCAAGTGACATAAAAATTAAATAAACTGTTCTAATTTCAATTGTTCTAGTTTATCTAAACAAGTTAAAAATAGAATAATATTAATTTAAATAGGAACTATGTTTTACACCTACTAGCTTGTGTAAATAGATGCACTTACATACCTACATATTTAAAATAACAAAACCTCTTTTTGCTAGAATAAAATCTCATTTCAAAAGTTCACAAGACGAATGCCGTTTGTTAAAATTAAGAAAAAGAAGAACTGAAAAAAAAGGCAATTTAAAAAGATTTCGTAGATAAATGGACAGGAATTTGTAAAGTTTGCATTCACATATTTTTATTCTTTAGATTTTAATTTTATTTCCGACGGGGCGTTTATTGTTTTCTTTATTAAAATAACTTTTCAATGAGCGTTATTGAATCTGCTTTGACTGCTTTGTAATCTTATTGTAACCATGTTTGTAAAAACATAATAGTGTTACATATTTCTAAAAAAAGATTTTTAGTCTTAGAAAATAAGATTTAAAAATATCACTCTACATATGGGTAAGTAAGTATGTATGTATGTTATAACAGTATTTCCCAAAAAACATAACTCTATGTTGTTCTGTACACCATTAATCTTTAAGACAAATAGCCTCGATATTGTTGCATTCCCATTTTTCAAGCTATAACTAACGACTAACGATAAGTCACTTCACACTCCTGTTACCCTGGTACTTATAATTGTTCTGTTTTCATTTCGTATATGAAAGTTTCATGGTTTTTACTTCTTTCATACGTGTTTTTGCTTTAAAAAAAAATACAATAGGTATTTTTATGTATAGATTGTTTTTAAAAACATGTTTGAGTTACGTTTAGCCAGTGATTAAATACTTAATTTTACTATGATGTGTACATATAGAATGCACATCGGCAATCATCGCATTTCCGAATACAAACGAATGATAATTTCTATGTACCACAATATTAGTAATCACTCATCAGAATTTGAATTTAGAACTCAGTTCCTGATTGTTTTATTTTGATTTGAACCACGACTGACAAAACAAACGTCATGGTGTGTACGACACAGATATCGCTGTACGCAGTCGAAATTAGCCGATTGCCTTTCCAAAGAAACTAAAGATCGATGTGTTAAATATTCACTTACTAAAAATATTAACATTTTTATAAAATAATAAAATATTTACTTACTAACTTACTTACTTACTTATTTATTATGTGCATTCTTTATCGCCTTTTACTGTAGAAGTACTGTGTGCCTTCTCATACAGAATATCTCCGAAAATATATCACTTTCGACATTTTGTCTATAATACTTAATGTTGTTTTATATCAGTGGCCTCTAAGTTTTTTTTTTCTCCATAATAGTGGCGCTCCTAGGGGTTAACATCGACAATCTTTGGAATGTAAGGCTCCATACAGCCAATATAAAAAAAAAGGCTCCATACAAATTATGTTCGATGCTCTTTCTATGACACTGTCGCACCCTTCAAATCTCGATATAACTGTACTATACTCAAAGTAGAGCCTCTGAAATATGGTTGTCGATTTTATCGTCCCTCCGGGCCTCCCCCCTCGATGTAAAACCCCCCACTCGCCCGCCGGCAACCGCCGGTGTAAAATAAAACAGGAGAAAGTAAGTGCGAGGTAATGTACCATTATATCCTTGAAGGTTTACACGCTTTGCGGTTTTGGCGCGGTTTTTCGGCGCGAATTTTGGAATAGGAAAGATTTTTTTTTTAATTGATGGGTAGGGCTTGAGGGGGAATATCATGCCGTAAATAGGATTTATTTTTACACGTAAGTATAGGTACCTAATCACTGTCTGTATGAGAGTAGGCTCGTGCCCCTCGGTAGGGACATATATGGGCTAACAACAACAACCTACCAAAATTGGTGAGTGCTCCACCGACAATAGTCTGACTCTTAAATAAAATTATGATGACACCAAAAAAACAATAAGCAATATACTGAGTGATATACCTAATAATTTTATTTGTTTCCCTGTTTTTTTTTAAATTCATGCACGGGTCTTTTGGCAATGGGAAGGGAAGTTGGAATGTTTAAATGCTGAAACACACCGGATGCGTATGCGTAACGTAGACGTAAGCACGGCGTAGCCACGCACGTAGTTACGGTGTAACCCGATGTGACACTGGGCTATTTAAAGCCGTAAATAGCAAATATGACCGGATTTTACTTTTTGCTAGACTTTAAATAGTCCCAAATACGTAGATAGGTCTAGTTCCGTCCTTACCAACCAAAAAGCCACATAGATATAGATAATCTGCGAAACAATAGCAAAAGCAATAACTTAACCATTTTATTAAAAAAAAATAACGACTTTTTTATTTTGATATACCCATACCCAGTGTTACTCTCATTGTAAATACGAATCTACCGACACCTCTTAAGCTAAAATACATCAAGCCGTTTAGGCTGTAGGGCATGAAAAATTAAACATACAAACATACATACTTTCGAAAAACATAACCCTCATTCTGGCGCAGTCGGGTAAAAATAAACGTAAAACTGATAAATATATTAAAATTTTAACTTTTCACCGCGAAATTCAAAAGCTCTTATCTTCATTCAATAACAAACGATTATTATCTAAGAACCAGTTTGAGGCGGTTCCGGACCTCTGCCCCCCTACAAAGTGGTGGGTAATTTTCAAACAATAAGGAGATAAAAATGTCCCCATGAAATATTAAAATGGGCAGATTTTTCGCCTTAGGGCTCGCAATGAAGTTTCCTTCGTCAGAAATTAAGATAGGGATCGTTTTAAGATTTTAACGCGGGCAAAGATGATTGGCTAAATTGATGAATAAAAGGTTTAGGAGACTTAGGGCCAGTGACACTATTTACAGATAAAATTTAACTGACAGATATTTTATTCCTGTCACTCTCTAAACGTCATGTTTTATGAACTAGACATAAGTTTATCTGTAAGTAAAATTTTATATTTTAGTGGTGAAACTGGCCCTTAGAAACTCCAGAAATAAAAAAAAGAAAGGTACTTATACTACGTTAACATAAATCAGCTATAAGGCTACATAAGAATAAAATGACATCCTTATAGTTCGTAGCATGATCGTAGCATTTTCGTAGCCGTTTCGTAGCAGTATCGTAGCACCTCGTAGCAGCTGTTTTCCATTGACAGCATAGGCTCACATTGGTCGTCATTGGCTGTCATTGGGGTGGGTTGGTAATGAAATTCCGTGCCGCCCTCACCTTTAATTAAACAAGTCCAAACTCGATCGCGGGAATGAGCAAACTTATCGGATTCCAACGCTGCGGGAGTGAATATCGCTCTTAATTCATATAGAGTAGAATCATGGTTATTTCATTGTAATAAAAGACTTGTAAGTCTAGTGTTTCATCTTTGAGTATAGAATATATAAGGAGGAGCCATACCGTCTGGATCTGCGTGCCTGGTCTGGCGCAAAATGGCTACCTTTCTGTATGGAATTTCTTATCGTTTGACAGGTCATCTACCAAGAAAACTATGAAAAACTTGCGCCAACCTTGATACGCTGTCATAAACTCATATTCTATACTCAAAGCATTGAGGCCTCTACTATCGGAATGTTAAGGAAGCGTGTCATTTTATGTAAAGATCTCTCTTGTTTGACGTCAAATGACTAGTCCACTTCCTATTTCCCCTGGCTACCTTAAATGGACGGTCTATTACCGCAAGAATTGTCTTGCAGTTGGATACTTCTAATGGGGATGACGACTACATTCGAAAATTCAAAAAAAAATTAGTCCGTCTTTTAGACTAAAATTACTTAAAACACGTTTTTTACCTGATCAAATACATAAAAAAATACAAAGATACAGAGCATCAAAGTTACGGAGGGGGGTATTGACGTCACTCCTACGTAAAAATCGTACTAAAGTGTGACGTTATGAGCAACTTTAACCCAGTATATCTGTGTCATTTTTAGTTTAAGAGAAAAAAGAAAAAATACGTGTCGAATATTTCAAAATAATCTATGTGATTGACTAAAAAAATTCTTTTGTCATCATGCCCATTATAGGAGCTTTGGCCGCTAAGTTTTGGCACATATCAAGCTTTGGCATACCTTACAGATCACAATATTATAAACACTATGCGCATAGTTATACATATAAGTATATGATTAGAAATAAGGGAACTAAGCTTTAAGTTTAGTGTTCTAAGGAGTTCGATTATATTTTTATCTTTCGAGAAAAGACAAGGTCTTTTCAATATGGAACATCATTTAAAAACAACAACTCTATTAATTTAAACCCTCTTCATAAAATACGTATGCATTTATAATGAGAAAACTAAATACCATTCTATTATCTTTAAACACGTCATTTACAGGTCCCTGTCCGTCCCATTTTACGAAATCACGATAATCATACTGTAAAGTATATGGGATCAGAATCTTTCTGGCCATTTCCTTTCATCCCGTGTTACATGAGACCCCCATCAACGTCAATCAAGGCGTGTTATATGGTAGGACCCATCGAGGTCGTAACCCTGTAGGTGAAGTATTGGTCGATCACATTCAAATAAGGAACGTTGAGCCGTTATTTTGCAACGAACATTCTAACGAGATATCAAAGATTTGTTAATGCCAGTTGCGTTCGATTTATTTGAAAAAAAAAGATTGATATCTCTACTTAAAAGAAGTTGCGGCCAATAGCAGCAAAATTCGATAAATTAATAAAATCATTTTAACCTTTAGCTGTCTAAGTAAATATTGATACGTCTTTGATGGTCTACTGTGCAATAGGGATGACGACTACATTCAAAAATTCAAAAAATAATTAGTCCGTCTTTTAGGCTATTAAAAAATATTTGAAACACAATTTTTACCTGATTAAATACATATGTCGACGAGGAGTCATCAGAAGTGGTGTTTATGCTTTTAGTTAAAATAAGACAGTGGGCGTGTAACGAACAAACTGGCTTTATTGGGTAGTTTGCAATCACGTTATCAAGTAACAGGGTATACGTGATGTTTTCCGATATCTCTTCAAATCAATAATCCAAACAATAATCCACCATACATGACAGCCTCTTCAAATATGAAAGCGCCAACTTGACAACCAGTTAGAAACATGCCAGTTCTTGCATTTTAGCAGCAAAGAGTTTGCAAATGGTTCCAAAATATCCTTCATGAACGTAATCTCAGCTGTTCTCCGATTACACAAAAATAAATACAAAGATACAGAGCATCAAAGTTATGGAGTGGGGTTTTGACGTCACTCTTACGTAAGCGTGACGTCACGAGCAACTTTAACCAGTGTATCTTTGTAATTTTTAGTTTAAGAGAAAAAAGAAAAAATACGTGTCGAATATTTAAAAATAAACTATGTGATGGGCCCAAAACATTTTTTTGTCGTCATGCCTATTGGCTTTAAGATAAAGTATATTTTGACATGATACATGCTCTAATAAGTCCCAAATGTTCTAGTTTTGCTTGAGCAACACATACATTACACGCTTCTCTATAGGCAGAAACCACTTCCCTCCACACAAGTAAATACTCCTTCCATATAAAACAAAGAGCCTGTTACATCATCTTCAGATAAAATTTATCTGACAGATGTTTTATACCTGTCTCTGTCTAAACCGTCGGGTTTTATAAAAAACTTTACTGTACTTTTATCTGGCAGTTACATTTTATCTGTAGGTGGCTAAGTAATAACGGGCACTTAGCTTCAAAACTTCCACCCAATTATTAAAGTATTCCGACTTCTTTGGAGCCCCTACGCCACAGAGCACCTACGCCGTATGTAAATATGATTTCGAATTTGTAATCGATTCTCCTTCATCATATTCTAATTTAAATCGAGAAGTTTGTTCCCAAGTGATTATACTGGCTGGTAACTTTCGCTTAGAAAATTCGAGGTAAATAATATTAACATGGGTACTTAACCTACTTGGTGGAAAGTTTAAGAGGGGAGAGACTGATTGGTATAATATATGTATGTATGTAAATATGTAATCAATAACATAGCACTTCAAACTACCTGTAAAGTAAAGGTACGCGTACGTATAGAAGCTACGCACTAAGTAAATATTTTTTCCAGTCATAAGGTAAGTAAGGCCGTGGCCCCAGTAGGCAAACTGTTAGCAGCCGACTGAGTGAGCCGCAAATTTGTGGCGAACTGAAAGAGTTAGCTGCAAACTCAAATCAATGAAATCACCGGTGTTGGTGGGAGTCGGCCGCTGTCTGAGATAGTCAGCGTGCGTAACGCTGCAAACTGCGTACAGTGAGCGAAAATTAGCTGACTGTGGACACTCCATTTCAAATATATGGAAGGGCGTACTAAATCAATACGCCGCAAACTAGTCAGCCGCTAACAGTTTGCCTACTGGGGCCACGGCCTAAGTAAGTAAACAAAATTAAAACAAAATCAAATAAAAAAATACTAAGAACAAGAATTTTTTTTTTGTTAGCCTAATGTGTCCCACTGCTGGGCAAAGGCCTTCCCCGCATTCTTCCATGTCTCCTTATCGCCGGCAACCCCTGGCCAGCTTACCAAGTGTGCATCCAGATCGTCGCGCCATCTCCTCTTAGGCCGAAACATGAAAATATAAATCTATATGTATATGTATATAAAAATGAAACCCGTTTTCCGTTGTCACGACATAACATGAAAACGGCTTGACCGATTTGACTGATTTTTTTTTAAATGTTCATGATGTCCAAGGATGGTTTTTACGGTGAGAAAAATTCGAATAATTGCCGGGAAAGCCCTAAAACAGACCTTTTCTTTTTCCCATACAAATGTTTTCTTACTAAAATGTATAGTCAATTTGAACTTTAATCCCCTACACAATAAAGTTCATTCTAAGGCGGGACAAAGTTCGCCGGGACAGCTAGTTAAAAAATAAAACGAAAAGAAAAGAATGAAAAAGAAAGCATAGACTGGGATATGGTCTATACCTACTCAGCAAAGTGTCATGTCACTGGTTGGTCAGTGAAACCCAGAGATATCGTCATAGACATAGCCCATCGCATTAGCAAGCTGAAATGGCAGTGGGCTGGCCATATTAGCCGCAAAAACGATCACCGTTGAAGAAAACGAGTTCTTAAGTGGAGACTGCGACTCGGCAAGGGTACTGTAGGACGTGCTCAGGCAAGGTGGAGTGATTTTTTGCGCAACATGGCTGGCAGGAGCTGGATGCGAGCAGCCGAAGATAGATCACAGTGGCGTGTGGAAAGGCCTATGTACAGCAGTGGACTGTAATAGGCTGATGACAATGATTCAAAATTCAAAAAAGTAAACAATAGAAAAAAAACATAATAATGAATTTAAAGAACCAAAAAAAAAACATTAAAGGAGGGACTGACTTCGGAAGGCAGATGATGATATAAATAGCTTCCGTGAAATCCACGAAAAGTGCGAAAGAACCCTTAAAGTCATCAGTCCTTCATAAAAACGTATGTGCTATTGCCAAAACTCTTTTAAATGACTCTCGATAAGTCATAAGCATCAAATTCGCCGGTACGCTATCGCATCGTAAACCTTTCACGTGTTTATCATAATAAAAGCAGTTGTACTTTGTAGCCGTAAAGATTCATCCTGTCATATTTATGAAGGTAGCTACAAAGGATTGTTTGCAAGTAGCTTAGGTCTTATATAAGGAGGAGCCATACCGTCTGGATCTGCGTGCCTGATCTGGCGCAAAATGGCTACTTTTTGTACGGTACTACTTAACGTTTGATAGGTCATCTGCCAAGAAAACTATGAGAAAACTTGGCGCAACTTCGACACGCTGTCATAAACTCATTTGTATATGAAAAAAAATGGGGCCACTCTTCTTAGGTACGTACCATAGACTAAAGAAGTCTTACGCACGTCACGTAGCAAAGTTTTTATCTATCATAAAAGCAATTAACAATAATAAGTCGATTTTATTTACATTCATTGTCAAATCACACCATTCAAAGCACGGATCAAAATCTGAAATAAAAGTGCCTTTTCAATTCAATCGGATAATACATTAAGTGATAAAGACAAAAAGTTCTGTGGGATTTTTGAGATTCATAGATTATTCAACGATATGAAACGGTAGGTATGCTCGATACGTTGCTAAAACAATTCCTAATACACCCTTAATATCACCAAGAAATACCTCCAAAAAACACCTGAATGAATAAACAATTGAATACGCTTGCACAACCCAGTTGCAAGCTTTGCAGATAAGGCTGTACGTGCCAAACCATCAGACTGTAAATCTTAAACTTTATCTTGAAACTCATTGTTTAAAATAGCCTTCTAACGCCCTACATACAATGGAAATACTGCAATAGATGAACCTTGTTGATAATAAGAAAGGTAAGTTAAATAGGTAACGGAAAATTGTTGACATTGGACAATAACTTTTTTGGAATGCAAATGCCGATGTAGACCTAGAAAAAGATGGAGAGACGATCTGGATGCATTTTCACGGTAATGGCGGGACACTACCAGAGACCGTGTTAAATGGAAAGTCGCGGAGGAGGCCTTTGCCCAGCAGTGGAATCTTAATTGCTAATAAAAAAAACTGAAGTGATACATTCTAAATTTTAAAACGTTTTTCTTCTAAAATTAAAACGATGCTCAATCGACAAATTGATACAAAGTTCTTATGGTTATTTTTATAATTAGGTACCCTACCTATATCAAAACCTTGTGATAGCCTATGATAGAGCTAGAAGTAAAAAAAAAGTACTGTGATTACTACATAAGTCCATTTTACGAAAGAAGTCCCCTAGCCGCGGCGCTGTATTTCATGTCAAAATTGATAATGTTGCCATTTATGAGTACAACATCTACCTATATTATGTTTATTTCATTTGTAATTTATTAAATAATTATTTCCTGCATATTTCGACTGTTCTGGTCATTCCATGAGTAGGTTGGTATATATTTTGATAAAAATGTCTACTTAGCTATATTTCTGTTATGTAAAAAGTGTATTTTTATTAAGATAAGTTAGGTGTTTTCTACCTACTATCAGGGAAAAGGTCAGAAAATAGGGAAAATAGACCTGTCAAATTTAGTTCCAAAAATATCCGGGGGACTTCTTTCGTGAAATGCACTCTACATTATATACCGATGACATTATTGTGAAATTAAGCAGAGAGATTACGCAGAGAAAAATTCAAAAGTAACTAAATAACTAAGTAGTTTCATACAGAATTTATAATTAAATAGTTACCCAGCAGGTAATTGGTCCCAGATCATTTGATCAATCGAAGTATTTATAGGAACACCTTATTTTATTGCACCAAGATTTTTCAAAGCTAGCCCCGTAAACTCCCACACGAATGTAAACAACAAAGTTTGCATTGTTGCATTGAACTACATTTGTATGCAAGTGTGTCTGGCGCGAGTACGACAAATAGCTGTTATCTATGCTTTTGTTTGGCAGCTTTGCTTTTAGGTTAGGTTTGTTGCATTCTACGCTCTACGTGGCTCTGAGTAGATACTTGTGAAGGATTCGCAGTGAGGTACAGAAAGTGTAGATACATAATGCACAATTAGTTTTTTTTTATCGCCTATTGTATCCCAATTGTTACGCAAAGGCCCTACATCCTTCCATCCTTCCATATCTCCGGCAACTTCTGGTCAATTTACCAAGTAGGTATAATTTCGGAGCATAATGTTGTATTTTCAAAATTTTGGATTAAAAGATATCTTTATTTCGTTTTTCTACTGCATTAAAACATCAAGATATGCATAATAGCAACTACTATTATCGCCAAGAAATATCCTTGATAAACAAAATTTATTTATTTCACAACTTCTTGATCCTTCGGTAGCAAGAAATCAGAAAAGACCGAACTATGAAACATCGTGTCCTCTTATTCTAATAACACCATCAGCTAGTAAGTATTGGAACATTAGATCTAATAACGTTTCTGCAACGAAATTAATGCAATATGCCATTTAATGCCACATTAATCAGCACTATAGCACTAGAAGCACTAAAGCAACCCTATCAAGCACTATCCCATTGCACAAACTAAAGCGTTATGATATAAGGACAAAAAAGACCGACCTATTAAACATCTTGCCCTCTTTTTCTAACGACAGCATCAGCTAAAGGTGTATTGGAACATAAGATCTAATAACCTTTCTGCAACGGACTTAATGGAATCTCCAATTTAATGCCACATTGAAAATGAAAATAAAAAATCTTTTAATCCTGTAGGTTTTGAAAACACTTAGGACGGGTCATTTTTTAAAGTTAATGCAATGCTAGATTAGCAAGAGTGCAGTTTTCCCCAGAGAAGAACCTAGCAAGAAACTCTGTAGGGTTGCTCTTTTCAATTTAAGTTTTACAAATCTCAGGCATAAACACAGAAACATATAGTAAAATTAATATTTCAAAAGAGCTATCCATAAATAAATAATAAAAATTTGACCCCGCAATATCCAGGAAAAAGTAAGGTAAGTAAATGGGAAACAGAGAAGTGAAAGGCTTAGTTTGATAGGATCCGTATGACATGACCGGCCATCACAGCAGCGCCTTCACACATTAATCAGCACTATCGCATTTCAAGCACTAAAGCAATCCTATCAAGCACTATCCCATTGCACAAACTATTTGCTAGAGAGATCGAGTCTTAAGCCCTAATACGTTTGGACGCATCAATGTGGGATTATGGTGCGATGCTCTGAGTTCGATTGGGTTTAAGGGGGATTTTTGGGGGTGTAAAGGGGGGATTGTGTTTGTGTGAACTATTAAGGTTCTTTTGTGGTAGTTTTGTGGAAAAACTGTATGGAACAGGTCTCCGGCCTTTCATTACCAACATCCCTTTCGTACAACTGCATTGCCGCTTGCAATAGGTGACATTTAAATTGCTATTTTCATTTTGTTTTAAGATATTTTAGGGATCTGTTTAATTTTTTTAAAGTTTTCAATCTTTCTCTCGTTTTCATATGTCTTTGCATTTTACAATATTACCGACTCTAGGTAGACTATTGAAAAAACGTACCAAAATTAAAGTACTTAACTGACATTCAAATAAGAAATTCGAAACACATGATATCTCGCTCTCTTCCTAAACAAACAACAAAGTTACTTTAAAGATAAAAATAGAAAAAACAACACAAGAAAATAGCAAAATAAACATCAAAAGATATGCGATAATGCGACCTCACTATATCCTTATTTTCCAACTACGTAAAACTTCCATCATTTATCTTGCTACCCCGTTTGTAAGAACGCACACTTTCGTCAGGGTTCTAGAAAACTATTGCTAGTAACAGCTTAGACTTAAGCTTGGGTGTCAGATAGATCCAATATATGTGAGTAATGGTAAGTTCCGCAAACACTTCATTTGGAGAACGATTTGGAGTATTTCTAGGATGCCAAGTTTTTTTTTTTCTAAATGGCAACTACCATTAAGGATTCTGTCAATTTCAAATTAAGTATGCACCTACAAGTATTCATGAAATGTATGTATTTATACATACATTTCGAAGATAAGGCTATTCAAGTGTCGAGATAGTTCGTAGTCGTGAGTGTAAGTTTATTTTTATAATTGAGATTGGAACTGTGACCACTCTACTTGATCGAAGTGATTTTTAATGGTTTCTAATAGAAAAGAAAAGTTTTGTAGGTACTTTGTACTAATATTAGTACCTATAGTTTCAGTACGTACCGTCCTAATTATATTTTTATGAAACTTCCGAAAACATAACCAAAACGATGGCGCAAAAAGTTAAAAAATCGATGTACAGATGCATTTTGATGCTGCATTAATAATAAACTGTAAAGATAAGTTTTCAAAAGGGTACAGGTCAAGAAAGTCTAAAATATCTTATACGAGTAGCTAATACGTGTAAAAAGACAGACATATATCAAGCAAAAGCCAAGCTTACTTTGGCACCCTACGCCCGGCCATGTTCGCATACTTATCGCGAAATGTCGCAGATATATACGGGCCACGTGACAGTTTTATGTAATAACTGTAAGGTTAGCCATTTGCAGGGAGGCTATAAAACGCCTGTGTTACCTTTCTCGCACTTCCGCAAATTATGGTGTGTAAGTGAGATGGTAGATATATAGTTATACCTCGGAGTTATACGTCTTGCCTGATTCCTGTATAACCCGAATAAGTACAAATCAGTGCAAGTAATATGGGTAATATGACGTTGACAGACGTTCATATAAATAAGTGGGGTTATACAGTTAGTGATTTTACCCGTTGTGAAGTGGTGGAAGAGGAATCGCGCATCTGCATCAATGACTATAGATTTAAGATCTTGAATTCTATTCTTATGAAGATTTTTATATTTGTATACGTATTTCATTGTTAGTTATTTCATTCATTCATATTTACAAAAACCTCTTTCTTTTTTTGAAGTCGGTAAAAAACCAAGAAACAGCCACACAGCTTTTTTATATCCTATTCACAATTAAACAAGATAATCCTCATAGAGACTAAGAATTCTAATGCCTAAATTTATCCTAAAACGTTATAAACTTAAGGATACACCAGGCTATATAAATGCTAATGTTGACCATTGCTCAGTGTCCGGCAACCGGCCAACGGCTTCCGAATATGAACTACTGCGGTTCTTGTGACTGGAATGGAGCTAGCTGGAGCGTACTGGGAATTTCTCTTCAAGTATGAAATTAATAAGGGATGTCCGGAATAATCTTTTGTTGGGTTTTTGTAAGAGAGCTGTGTTTATAAAAACGTTACGATATTTTTCTTAAAAAACTAAAACTTTAAAAAAAAGGAAGGTTAAGGGTCTTATGAGTCGGTTCATTCATAAAACATTCGAGATGCTGTTTTGTTTGTTTTTTTTTTCTTTCTTACAAAATACCTACAGGCATCGTTATCTTTGGTTTACTTTACAAAATTATTTAAAATGTTATTACCTATAGCAAGGCCTTTAAATGTAGATAATTCAATTTTCAATGAGCTTTAGCTGAAGAGATACTAAAAAAGACATAGCGTAGGCACAAATTACTGGAATAAGTAGTTAGCGTAGGTAGATATTTACTTTGCAAAATGTCTAATAGGTAAAAGAAATCAACTAAGTTACCTCTTTTTACCAAAAAATCGTGACCTTCCCACCACCCCAGACAATTCATTACCCTATAAATTTTCATTACCAATATCCCTTTCATATAATTCCCATACGTCTCCGACTAATCCGGCAGATTAGTTTACAAACTAGAAAGGTCAACAAGGGTCGAGTGATCTTTGCTGGGGTCTATCCGCTGCCGATCTGTTGTGTTGCGGGTGAAAAACCCTTATGTTTATTAGACCGAAAAACGTCAACTGGTACGTCGAGTTGGACCCTTAATTATCATATAAATAGAAGAATCGCCACTACGTTAGATTTACAGGCTGAAGAGGTCTTTAAAGTTGAGTTTTTCATTAGATATCCAGTTAAGATTATCTCTGAAATTCTTTTAGATTTTTGACAACGATTATCTCAGTTTTAGGTATGTTTCGCGGAGCTATATTCTCAAATTTTGATAGGTTTTGGTATGTACCTATTTACATGTTCAAAGTAAGTTTCAAGCTTTTGAAAGTAGCTTAGAAATATTAAATAAAAAACTTTGACTCGAGATGGGGATATTTTTAAATTTTTTTACGGCTGTGTAGCCTGACCGACTTTGTTTATTTATTCTTTGTACCTTTGACATTTAATTAAGCAAATTTATGGAAATAGGTAGTACTTACATATTTAGATTATTGTAAATCTCATTGAACGGATGATTCATGAACAAATTCATGTTCTAACAAAAAGGGGTAAATCAAGACCCTTCGCAAACCGTTCGAAAATATGAATGAGGAAAACATTGACAAGAAATTATTTGATAAAATACGAATTCGTATGTTTCTTTGTGGGAAACGGAAGAAATGGTTCCCAACAATAGCATTATTTCTTATTGAACGACCACACAATACAGCCTGTCAAATCTAGCATCACTCGCTGACGCTTTATTAAGCGGGATCCCCTGAAATATTGCCAAAATATTTCATACGGCCCGTGACATCTTTCCGATACGGATAATGCTGACTTTAAGAAGGGTTTCACGAGATTACAACGCTGCAAACATAAGATCCCTCGCTTATCTGACGGGTAATGTCTGTTCGGGCAACCGTGATCGCCTTAATGGCTTCACATGGATCAAAATAAAACAGCATCGCCGCTCAAACAATTCTCACTCCTACATTAAACATGAATAAAGAATTTGCGGTACAAACCGCAGTAGGTTAAGGCGGAGACGGCTCCCGTCTCTACGAAGAACGTCCTTCGAGATACCGTCACCGGCGAGAGTAATTGCCGGATAAACCCCCCATCTCTTTAAAACGAGTGCGATCTCTCTGAGCGACGGATCCGCAGCTGAATGCTAAAGAGGCTGCGACAATATATCTAATTGTCCCTCAGGCGCAAAACGATCGCGGCACAATCTCAGCAACGCGCCACGAAAATCAATAGGCACGTCTTCGAGATGACTCTCCGTTCCCAAGTTAACAGCCATTTATATAAAGTATCCGATGTTTTATATAATGGAGTTTGTTGACAGTGGGTGGGCTGCATCCTTATCAGGCGGCATCGCCAGAACGCCGACTCCGCACCCCCTCCCAGTCGATGCCCTACCACGCCCACGCTCTCCTCGCGGATGCTGCGTCATGGACCACTCCGCAAGTCGGGGTGGTGAGGTTGGACTTAGTTGAAAAGCTGGTGAAGGATTGTGTGAGGACTTACCCGCGTGAGCTAGGTCCCGGTTTGGGCGCCATTTAGCGCGTGGTGGCGGCGCGGCTGATGAGGATGTCGCGGTGAGCGAGCGCGGCGACAGGCGGCGCGCGACTGCCGCGGCGGCCGGCAGCGCGTGCGTGTGCTAGCCGCGCGCATGTGCCGTCTGACGGCTACCCGCGATTTGTTTTGCTCTGCGACTCGAGACTTTCGTTAAAAGCCGCAGAAAACGAGATTATATCCCGGTATGGATACGACACGCGTTGCGGGGCATTCCAATGAACGTCAGCTGAACCCTGTAGCCGTGTACTCGGCCTTGGTACGTCCCGTTTGACGTGGATTGCATCGGAATGCTTTGGAATTTAAACTATGTAAACAGCGAATGAATATTTTTGCTTTTACGGCAGCCGCTCAAAAGTTTATTAAGTTCCCTTCACGACCAACGGCGATATCTAACGAACGCTATTGTAATCGAGACTGATCCATTTTCCGATTCGCTGTTTTGAATTTAGATGAGCGCTGGCTTATCTTGTTGACAAATGTTTTATGGTTTGCGCTGGGAGATCGTTTTAGTTATTCAAGGCACCACTGGTGTTATAAGTGGCTAGTTGTATGTTATGTAGAGCTGTAGGAGAGGTTATGTACACTTATGGTACCTATGCTCCGAGTATACAGGGTGGGTCACGTATAGAGCGAATGCTATCCTGAATCCGGCGAGGGTCGGACGCGGGACCTAGTCACGTACCACTGACATGTATAGCTCTTTGCAGACCTTCTCGGAATTGTAAGTTTAAGCGCGAGTAAGTTATGTATTACTTGTATTTACGAGTATGCCAGTTGGTTTAGTCAGTTGGAGTAAATATATAGGGACAGGTTAGATAAATAAGTACCCATTATGTAGCTAAGACTTTATTTGTGAGATTATTTTGCTGTCTAAATCTAAATTAATCTAAGGGAATGACCAATTAGACATTAAAATTGTATAATAAGTATATTTAGCTATTTATAGAAATAAATACTTACAGCTAGCTAACGTTCCTCCTATACCTAGATACCTACTATACTAGAAATCCGGCAAGCGGGTTGGCTGCTTGGTTGGTAAGATGGCCACAAAGATGTATAGGTACAGTAAGCTGTAAAGTACCTACACATTCACAAACTTTTTTGGTTTTACCATATGAGCATGAACGATTTAGGTACCACAGGTACCTAGTGTGATGTCAAGTCGTGCAGGTAATGTAATCATTCCTTGTATAAAATTCCTTAATAACCAAAGAATAACGTAGTGCGCCTTTTAAAGTAATTTAGCAGTAACACATGATTTCAATTGTTATATTTGCCGATTTTACTTTGGTAGGCGCAATTTTATCGTGTTATGGAAACTGCACATTCAATTTATGTTCTTTTTTTCTTGACATGTTAATGCATTTTTTAATTAGAACAAAAAATTTAAAATAACCACGAAATAAAATTTAATTATAACTAGCTGTCCCGGCGAACTTCGTCCCGCCTTAGAATGAACTTTATTGTGTAGGAATAAAGTTCAAATTGACTCTACATTTTAGTAAGAAAACATTTGTATGGGAAAAGAAAAGGTCTGTTTTAGGGCTTTCCCGGCAATTATTCGAATTTTTCTCACCGTAAGAACCATCCTTGGACTTCAATGAACATTTTTTTAAAAATTTAGCGAAATCGGTCCAGCCGTTCAGGCGTGATGCCGTGACAACGGAAAACGGGTTTCATTTTTATATATCTAGAAGATAGAAGATAGATAGATAGATAGAAGATTTACTTCCGTATAATTTACTTACTTAAAAACTTTTTTCAGGTGTTGGTAGAAATTTTTGGAATTAACTGGCAATAAACAATCATGTGTCATCCAATATTCTAAACTGGCAACATTGTTCTTTCCAGAATCAAAAAAGTGTGACGGAGGATTTATTTTATGAATATTGAGTTGAATTTATAATAAAAAATGTCTACTCTCGCCGCGCCTTTGTCCGTCGCAGGCACCAGAACTTCTGGAGCCGGAGTGCGCACTCAAAATGGTGAGTTTTCATTGAAAATGTAACCCATGCGAAACCCTCCGGTTGATCACATGCACTCCTACTTATGGTTTTAATTTCGTAAATATCTCTTGAATTTTTCAATTTACACAAGGAAATGAACTTAAAATTACTTATTTTCGTGTAAAAGAACTTACTTAATATCTTAAATACCATTTTTATGTAGTTTCAATTTACTTACAAAGGAATTCTAACCTAACTGTACAGCTTCTGGTATTTTTGAAACAATTTATGAAAACTAGTACTACATAACGATAACCGAGGGTATGCAATATTTTGTAAAGAATTATATTTTTATCACAACCTGTTATAAAACTTAATTTTGTAAAAAAATCTGTTTTGTCACCCTAGCAACCAAATATTGTTTCAATTTTGGTGAAATTTTGCTAATTATAATGCTTGTCTCATGATTATCTCTTACTTCTACTAAAGAAAACTAACCATTTGTGTAGGTAAAGCAAACATTTCACTCAAAAGTTTTGTATCATTAAACTGTAGCACAGAGTTTGAGAATATTCTTTAATATGAATTATATTAAGAGAAATATTTGAATATTTTACAGTAATGGCCGCAGCAGCCATCGCTAACATAGTCAAGAGCTCCCTCGGTCCAGTGGGTCTTGACAAGATGCTGGTGGACGACATTGGAGACGTCACAGTCACTAATGATGGAGCCACTATCCTCAAGTGAGTAAAAGCAATAAGATAAAAATTTAATGTGCACATTTTTTAAATTCTATTTTTTGTCGAAGCTTCAACCACTTTAAGTGGATCTATACTTATCCAGTCTAAAAGAAAGCATAGCATTTAATGCATATTATCCTAAAAAGGTTTAATCTGTATTTGGAAATAGTTTTATTAAGCAAAAGCCCACTAGGCTTCTTTTGTTAACTTTGCCAGGTTCCACCTCAAAATATTTCTAAAGCTTTGATATTTACTAGAAGTTGTATGCAGATTGTATGCATTTATCTTAGTTTCTTAGAATACTTGCACAAATATCTTTTACAATATTTGCATTACTCTTATTAAGGTTCATTAAAATCTGTGAAGTGGTTTTTGCAACTTATCTCCCAATTGTCTCCAGAATGTTGGAAGTGGAGCACCCAGCAGCCAAGGTCCTGGTGGAGCTGGCTCATCTTCAGGACGAGGAAGTTGGAGACGGAACCACTTCTGTTGTCATCATTGCTGCCGAGCTGCTGAAGGTATAGGTTGCTTTTTTTTTACATTAAAATTTAAATAGACAAGATTATGATAAATTATTTGTTTATACTATGAACATTTTACCTTTTGAAGTTGTTTTTATCTAAAACTACTACAGTTTTCACAACCTATATAGCTGAGAGGAAGAAATGGCAAGAAACCTAACGGTGCAGAGTCTTATGCTGTATAAACTTTACATACCTTTCTCATCAGAACGCCGACGAGCTAGTGAAGAACAAGATCCACCCGACGAGCATTATCTCGGGGTACCGTCTCGCATGTAAAGAAGCCGTGAAGTACATCCAGGACAACCTCACCGTCACCGTGGACTCGCTTGGACGGCCCTGTCTTATTAATGCTGCTAAGACCACTATGTCTTCAAAATTGATTGGCGCGTAAGTAGATTTTATATTATGTTTGTAATAATCTATTACAGTAGGCATGATGACAAATTTTTTTTTTTAGTTTATCAAATAAATTAAAAAAAAAAAAAAAATATTATTCTATACTACTACTACTTTACTTTTTTTTATTTATTATTATTTTTTTTTTTATTTAATATTTTACTAAAAATGACAAAGATACACTGGGTTAAAGTTGCTCGTTACATCACGCCTAAGTACGATTTTTACCTAGAAGTGACGTTAATACCCACTCCGTAACTTTAATGCTCTGTATCTTTGTATTCATTTATGTATTTGATCAGGTAAAAAATGTTTCCAATATTTTTATAACCTAAAAGAAGGACTAATTATAATGCCATTTTTTTAATGTAGTCATCATCCCTATTCTTTAGACTATGTCATATGCTTTCAAACATAAGCAAGATTAGGTATAAACATATTTTCGGCCAGTTCCAACAGAATCAATGGTGTTGAACATTTAGAACAGTGATTCTTATTATAAGAATCACTCATCAATCAATTCTATAAGAATCTTATAAAATAATTATTTTGTAGGTACCTACAACATTATTCCGAAATGAGATTTAAATAAGTGCTAGAAATAAAAAAATAAAAAAAATCTTTATTTCCACAACATGTACAAAACAAAAACAATACATGTGTATGTGAACTAATTCAGTTTTGAGTCATGTAATTGTATAGATTAATGTAACATTTTTATTGCTAAGTCCTTCCATAAAGTCAACTTATGACTACACACTCACACTCAAATGAGAGTAGGCTTGTGTCCCTTGTAGTGGGGATGTTAAAAAGGGCTGATAAGGAAGGACACCGCTTTCTTAGATGCGTACTTGTCTTTCTCCCTCGCTTATCACTAGTTTCCGTCAAACCACACAATAACACTCCAATTGACAAGCCAGTTAGCGTAGTCGGTAGTGAATCTGCCTCATACGCACGGGTCGCGGGTTCGATCCCCGCCGGTTAACAGACATGGAACAAACATTTATGCTCATCACACAAATGTTTGTTCCGTGTCTGGGTGTTATATATTTATCTATGTATGTTTATCAGTCCCTTATACCCATAGTGCAGGATTTGCCTAGTGTGGGGTCAGGTGACCGTGTGTGAAATGTCCCCCAATATTTATTTATTTTTATTTAATTTCCTCCACAGCGACGCAGACTTCTTCTCAGAAATGATAGTAGACGCAGTACAAGCCATCAAGACCACAGACCCTCGTGGCAATGCAGCATACCCTATCAAAGCGGTGAACATTCTCAAAGCCCACGGACGTAGTGCGAGGGAGAGTGTGCTAGTTAAAGGTTACGCACTGAATTGTACCGTTGCCTCCCAAGCTATGCCTAAGAAGATTCTAAACGCTAAGATTGCCTGTCTTGATTTCTCGCTGCAGAAGACTAAGATGAAGATGGGTGTACAGGTAACATTAACTAGTATTTATAATTTATTTATTTATTGGAAAACCAACAGCTCCAATATACATAATAGAAAATTATAAATTAACAAACGAGCCAATTACAGGCTTATTATGATGTGAATGTTTGTGTCTATAGATGAAAGGATATGAGGATGTTTGTTACTCTTTCACACAAAAACTATTGAATAGATTTTGATGAAAGTTTACAATATTGTAGCTTACACATCAGAATACCACATTAGCTATAATTTTTTGTCAGTTAATGTGAAAGATTCCTAAAATATTATGATTAGTATTTAAAACAGTACGCTTTGTACGAAGTCGCGGCCAACCGCTACATAAATCTTGATATGTGTTCAGAGGCTAGAAAATGGTGTATTATTTACATATAGTTCCATTTAATACCTTTAAAAAGAAACAACTAGCACTTCAATCAAACTATAGTTCCCAAATCTTTCCAAAACAGGTTCTAGTATCAGACCCAGAGAAACTAGAAGCGATCCGCG
Source organism: Anarsia innoxiella (assembly GCA_947563765.1). Lineage (NCBI taxonomy): Eukaryota > Metazoa > Arthropoda > Insecta > Lepidoptera > Gelechiidae > Anarsia > Anarsia innoxiella. The sequence goes on from OX387402.1 coordinate 2,414,160, forward strand.
CCCGAGAGCTCGACATCACAAAGGAACGTCTACACAAGATCCTTGCGACAGGCGTGAACGTGATTCTATGCTCCGGCGGTATTGATGACTTGTGTCTCAAATACTTTGTTGAAGCCGGTGCTATGGGTGTGAGGCGGTGCAAGAAGTCAGATTTGAAGAGGATTGCCAAAGCTACGGGCGCTGCGTTCCTTACCTCGCTTACTAATATGGAAGGTGAGTGACGTTTGGTGCTTTTTTAGGGTTCCGTACCTAAAGGGTGAAAACGGGACCCTATTATTTACCTATTAGTTTGTGCTAATTGTTAACTAGTTTACATTAACCGCCAAGAATGCTTTTTTTTCTGTGCAAGTCGTCGTCGCCTGTAATTAAATTGGCATTCACCATGTATTTTTAAGCTTATGATCCTGTCCACAATGTGCTAATGTACAATTTGTTGGTGACCCACATAAATAAATAAATAAAATAAATTACTGAGACTTGGCTGTCCGTCTGTCTCTCTGTCTGTCTGTCTGTCCGTCCGTCCATCCGTCACCAGGCTGTATCTCATGAACCGTTATAGCTAGAGTTGAAATTTTCACAGATGATGTATTATTACCATTGCCGCTATAACAACAAATAGCTCCCATACAACAAACATGATTTTTTTGCTTGATATCTATAGTGAATAGAACTTGGACGGTTTTTATTTGGTTGTGTAGCTTGTTTAGTTGTGTTTCTCTAGTATTGTTGAAATTTACATACATAATGTGTCTCGCCTTTTTGCCATTAAGTACGCAGAGACCTTTTCCCCCACTTGCTATAGCCCAAACACACCTCTTTCGCTTCATAAACATCGCCTCATGCAGGGTACTCTTGACTTGGCCTATTTTAAAGTGAGAAGCAGAAGTGATAAAAAGGTCTCTATGTTACTTTCAAACACGCATACCGCATACTCTAACTGCACTGCAACCATTTAGCATTCCTTTTAGCCTTTAACTTTAAAACATTTAGGCCCACTTGCGCAGCCCAATAAACCCGGAGTTAGCTGCTAACACAGGGTTAAATTAATAATTTGTATTGATTTATCTTGAATTAACCCTGTGTTAGCAGCTAACTTCGGGTTTATTGCGTTAACTCTGGGCTGCGCAAGTGGGCCTTAGCTACCTTGGGGATAATCCAAGTCCCTTAAAAACCCAAGTTAGTCCAAAACATTGAATTAAAATACTTACGTTTGTATTTAGGTGAGGAGGTGTTCGACGCGAGCATGATCGGTGAGGCGGCTGAAGTTATACAGGAACAGATCTGTGATGACCAGCTTATCTTGATCAAGGGGTGAGTTTATTTGTTTGAAAAAAACAAAAATAGCTTTGATAAAGTTTATGGATCATCATATTTTTAAATGATAAAATCTGATTCTGATGTTTTACTAGCTTATTATCTACTGTAATAAGTCCTGCTAATTCGTAATTTTGCTCAACGGAGTAATATAAGCTGTGGTGACAATACGCTTGCAGCCAGCTGTTCAAAAAGCTTGATAAATTAGCTATGGATTTTTTATAACTTTAACTGTATAAGCGGTAGATTACTGCATAAGGGCCCGCGCCCAGCGCATGCCTGTCGGAGTGCAACGCAGAGTACACAATATTCGCATGTTATCATTTCTATGCTTAGATGGATTTGTTGTGGCAACTGATTTTGAATTTCATTTTAATGAAAACAATGTCCAATGTCCTAAGCGAGCTATAGATGTTACCTAGCTTTAACTTCGATCTAATTTTCCCCGCAGCCCCGCAAGCCGCACAGCAGCGTCGCTCATCCTGCGCGGTCCGACAGACGCGTACTGCGACGAGATGGAGCGGTCGGCGCACGACGCGCTGTGCGCGGTGCGGCGCGTGCTGGAGTCCGGCCGCGTCGTGCCGGGCGGCGGCGCCGTGGAGGCCGCGCTCTCTATCTATCTCGAGAACTTCGCTACTACGCTCGTACGTCTATCTCATTCACGCGTAACGTACGGCGACGAACGTTCGGTTCAATACGCTCGCAATGTGTTTCAAGTCACCTATGATACATCAGCCGAAATTACGTCGCATACATTTACTCCATCCGCTAAACTTTCGCCGTACGTTACGCAGATTCGTCGCAACCCTTACTAATTGGGTAGTACCGCCATAAATACATTTTCTATATCTATCTCGCTTGCACTTGTGGGCTTTATGGAGCCGCATATTAAAAGTGCATATCAATAATGATCAATAATAAATATCAATAATTAAATAAAAACAATAGATAATGGTGAAGATAAAATCACTATTTTATTATTTAACTCAACATTCGACACTTATAATCTCAAAAAATCTTTCTCATAACATTCCAAGAACTTCACAAATTATTATCTACCCAACAGAGCTCCCGCGAGCAACTAGCGATCGCTGCGTTTGCGCAGTCCCTGCTGGTGATCCCGAAGACGTTGGCGGTGAACGCGGCGAAGGACGCCACCGATCTCGTCGCCAAACTGAGAGCTTATCACAACTCTTCGCAGACTAAGGTGAGATGCTTCTACTTAATGTTACTTCCAAAGTGTGATAAAGACCTTTTAGATTCGTACTTCGGATAATGGTGCTCCCATAATGCATGTTATAAAATGTTTATGTATGCGAGAACACCTAACAATAACAATACTATAGAAACGCAAACGAATAAAAAAAATACTTCCGCAAAATACAAACCTCAGCAGGCGGGGCTTAAAATACCCACCCACCTAGAACGCGCCAATCAGAGGCCGCAACGTGTTGCCGACTCGTTGGGGATTGGGTAATTGTATGAGAGTTATTTTTCTATAGTATTGTTATTCGTAGGATTCGCAAAAAATTTATGGCGACTACACACCAAAACGCCTTATTTTCAAACTTTTGAACAAGTGACGGTTGCCGGCAGCTTTGATAGTGCTATTTATAAATGTATGTTACATGACACTAATCAAAAATATCATCCCACAGGTAGAACACTCAAACCTGAAATGGGTGGGACTGGATCTAATCGAAGGCACACTCCGCGACAACCTAGCCGCCGGAGTCTTAGAGCCAGCTATTTCCAAGGTCAAATCTCTGAAGTTCGCAACAGAAGCGGCCATCACAATCCTACGTATCGATGATATGATCAAATTGAATGCGGAGCAGCAAGGAGGAAGGTCCTACGAAGATGCCTGCAATGCGGGCGAGCTAGACTAACGTGGACACTTTCCGATCTCAGTACCTTAGAGTGTAGATTTTGTACCAGTGAACAGATTGTTGTAGACAAGAACGGGTCATAGAGACATAAAAAACAAAAAATGTCACTCCTGTTCCCGAAAGTTAAAGGACACTGGTAGCTAATTTCTCAATTTAATGCATATCCGCATAATCTGTGCCCGATGTAGTTTTGGCCTGCATAAACATTTTGAGGATTCGCTACTCCAGTATCCTTAATCATCAGGAACAGGAAAGACAATTTTGAACCTAATTCTGTGTATGACTCATTAAACTGTTTATTAGCGTGTTGCTGTAAAGAACATTTAACTAACGAAACCTTTAACGGACTTCTCTGCAATTAAAAATGTTACGAGTTTTGAACGTTTAAGAATGTAGAGGAGATTGTGAGTAATTGTTCTCTATAATCAAATGTCAAGACTCAAAAAATATAAAATTACCTGTCCAAGAATGATTATTGAAGTCGCGCAGGGCGCCGAGATTCTTTTCAATAATTTACAGCACAAACAAAACCAATTTAAGAATGCGGTCTCGAAAAATTGTCGTTATGAAAACAACCTAATTGTTTTTAACTTAAAATTCAACTATAACAGATACTTAAATATTGCTAGAACAGTAAAATCTGTACTGAGATCCGAAGTAATGTATTTTATACTAAGAAAGAGTGCTTGAGGTGCCTGAATGAATCTTTTACGTTCTATAAAAGTATTTCTTATGTATTACATATTCAACTAATGCAATTTCGCTAGTACCAGAATTATAGCATTTTAAGCTAGATTTATATTTTGCTTGGCCATTTGTGGTTTTGTCCTAATTTCACATGTCTATCAAAGGACATTTTCTTTAAAACAATTGAATTGGTTCAATTTTGCATATTTTCAATTTCGCATCGTAATCGTATGCACGAATTTTCAAAAACTAGTATTTAAGCAGTGTTTCACACAATGTCACAATAAAATGATGAAAATCTGTAGTGTATCAAACAGCCTATAAACTGATAATTGTTAACATATTATGTACTATTATATTTTGCTTTTAATACTAGTTTAAAGCTAGGTCGTATGAAATAAATTAATTTTAATACTACTTCTTGTTTTTTATTGAATATTATTTTCCTATTTCAAAAGTGCAACTTTGATACAATATCTATCTACATTCTATTTATCTCATTAAAGCTTGTATGGATCGATTTCCTTTCCGCTAAAATAAAATACCATTATGGACCATATATCCCGCTAAAAACTGCTGAACAGATTTCGATAAAATTTATTTGGCATGAATATATATTTTTATAATTGATCGACCACCATCTTCGTAAACGCACCTCTAGCTATCAATTCGAAAAAAAAAAGTGCTTATCATCAAATGATAAGAATTCGAGATAAAAAGAAAACTGCATCCCGCCATTCATATTAATTAAATTGACGATTACCAAAAATGTTGTTCAAAGTAAGGAACTTCGTTTTATCTTTTAATAAAGTCAATAAGTGCAATAACCTTAAAGTTTGTAGGTCATTCGCGTCGACAGCTGATTTTAAGGTAAACTGGATGGTAAACAAAATAGTGAAGCATGAAATTCAATTGTTTTGTGATGTTATAAGCCAGTGTTTTGATTTTTAATAACTGATTCATGGATTTAGATGTTCACTTGTTTTTGAGTTTGAGTTTTCGAGTTTTCAGTTGTTAAAACAAATGCCTAACTAAACAAACTGGATTGATTGTTACCTACCTACAGTATGATTTCATTATCAATTTGCAAATATTTTAACCTTAATTTTTTTAGTAGTAACTACTAAAATTAGAATGAAATTGAACTAAACACGGCTTTTATTAACCTTATAAGTATTTATCTATCTACTTACCTAAAATAAAATAGCTTCCATCGAATTTATTTGCCTGGTTTGTGATTGTTCAATTTTATTTATGACTTACCTACTTAGTTAGTCATAAAAAAGGCTCACGTAGGCATACAAAGCCAAAAAAATAATATCTTACTTTTTTTTCAGTGCGTTTAAGAAAAAAGTTGTTTTTTTTTTTCAGGAAGAAAAAGTAAAATTAGGCCAATGGAACATAAATTATTTGAAAGTTGGCAATGGACCCCACACATTGCTATGTGTCCCCGGTGCCTTAGGGTCAATTTGGACGGACTTTAAGCCTCAAATCGAGGGTATAAATAAGGAGAAATTCACATTAATAGCTTGGGATCCCCCGGGCTATGGTAAAAGTAAACCTCCAGAGAGGGATTTCCCAGCTAATTTGTATGAAAGAGATGCTGAATATACTTATGAATTTATGAAGGTGGGTAAATGTTTTGTTTTACTGACTTTAATTTACAATTAAAATAGTTTTAAAGTGCTTAAAGTGATATTTTAAAAATAATGCAGAGATTATTTACCTACTTCTTTCCCAAACTAGATTAGAATTTAGTTTAAAGTTCTCTTTCCAGTTTTATGGTGATTATTTCAAGATATTGCAGTAGGTAGGTTATCCATCCTCAAAATCTTTATTAAGTAGGTATAAAGATTTTGGATTTTGCTAAATATTTAGGTCTGTAAGTTTTCTGGGCCCGTTTCACAGATATTTTATACCTGTCTCTGTCTAAAACGTCATGTTTTATGAAATAGATATATAGATTTATCTGTCAATTAAATTGTATCTGTGCTGTGGGCACAATCTATTTTCCCCAGGCCTTAAACATCCCAAAATGCTCAATACTGGGCTGGAGCGACGGCGGCACCGTGAGCATGATTTTAGCAGCAAAACATCCAGAAGTCATCAATAAATTAGTCCTGGTTAGCTGCAACGCGCTCATACTGCCGCATGAGTTGGAAATGTACAATAGTATGTCTATCTTCTTATTGCCTTATGCAAATAGCTATAGATAAAAGAAGATTTGGTTGTTTCCACATAACTACACATGCATACATATGTGTGGTACAGTAAAGTACAGATTAAACTTGACTATGTACCTACTCGTAGTAATGTCACCCATTAGCGCCAAAACACACGGTGAAACGCAAATTCAACGCAACTGAAACTGCTAGTTACTTTTGAGTTGCATCGCAGTTTCTGCTATAGACTTCTTTAGAAAACCACACACGACGCAACTAGTTTGAAACGTTTCGTCGTGTGTGGTTTTCTAAGGGTCTTAGATAAGTCATCATGATAAGCTTGTTGTACACTTGATTGTATTAACTTTATTCCTTCTTGGAAATTACAGTTATTCCATGTAGGTATTATGTTACCACCAACATCGTCAGCGATTCTCTTGCTCGTGGGTCCAAAATATCATCCATTGTTTCTCTCTTTCTGACATTCTTCTGTTAGAGCGAGAAAGATAGCGTTGGGTAGACACGCTTTACAAGTTAGAAAATCAAATAATTTACATAGAAAATTCACTTAAACCACCTCTATAAAAGTAGAGTTCGACCTAAGAGGAGATGGCGCGACGATCTGGATGCATACTTGTCAAACTGGCCAGAAGTTGCCGGAGACAGAGAAAGATGGAAGGATGGAAGGGAGGCCTTTGCCCAGCGTTGGGACACAATAGGTTACTAAAAAAAACAACTTAAAAATAATTTTCTAAATTTACAGAAGTCCGCAACATAGATTCCTGGTCGAAACGAATGAGGGAGCCAATGATAGCTGTGTATGGAGAGGATTTGTTCAGACGGTACTGGGCCATGTGGACGGACTGTATGGGCGAAGTGTACCGGGCTAACAATGGTGATATCTGCTCAAAATTACTGAAGGATATTAAGTAAGTATAATATGTGGCCTCCCATAACGTGGACCAAGTACCTAGGGCCTAAGTCTACTAATTTAAAATAGTCCCAGTTGTGTGTCGATGGAGTGTCAATGGAATTGTTTGGCTTTGGTATTCCATTAAACAATGGCTTACACTGATTGCGACCAAATGTGTCAAAAAATTGACTCTCAATAATCGCACGCACAACGGGCATGATGACTAAAAATTTTTTTTTTAGACCATCACATAGATTATTTTAAAATATTCGACACGTATTTTTTCTTTTAAACTAAAAATGACACAGATACACTGGGTTAAAGTTGCTCATGACGTCACGCCTTAGTACAATTTTTACGTAGGAGTGACGTCAATACCCCCCACTCCGTAACTTTTGGTGCTCTGTATCTTTGTATTTATTTATGTATTTGATCAGGTAAAAAACGTGTTTCAAATATTTTTTAATAGCCTAAAAGACGGACTAATTATTTTTTGAATTTTCGAATGTAGTCATCATTCCCACAGACTATTTTAAATTAGCAGACTTGGGCCCCTGCTCTCTCATACTTATTACCTATCTCTATAATTCACAGATGCCCAACTATGATATTCTACGGACAGAAGGACCCAATGGTAGACCCTTCCCACGTATCGTTCTTACACACCAACATTGAAGGATCTAAGTAAGACAACTCTTTATTACATTTCTCCTTCCTCGAGTCTTTGGCTATTAGGCTCACTAAGGCCGTCTTCAAACCAAACTGACTGTAAGCCGCCGAAAGTCAGCAGTACAGCGAGCCCCAGTGTAAACGTGAACGTAAACGGCATTTTTCGTTCACACTATGCTGACAATAAGCTTATAGCTTACAGCTACGTAGTAAATCTTAACATACTTCGGTTCACAGTTTCACACCGTGCTCGCAGCGTCAGATACAAACGCATGAAACGATAATCGCGCGGTTCGCTCGCTGTGTGGCCCAAACTTTATTGCAATTTCAGTCAAGAGACGCATTTTATTAATTTAGCAATCACGATTTTTAAATAACAGTAAGTAGGTACCTTACATTTATTTTAAATTCGTGACAGATAGTTATTTAATTACTAAGGATACAAAACGTTGACTTCACTAGGTTTGCTACAAATAAGTAAGCTATTTATTAGGTAGGTAGTACCTACTTTTTTTTTTACGTAGGATTTGGATAAAGCATCCCTATTTAAGCACTTAAATAGCTATTAGTAGGTACCTACCTACTTTGTTATTCTCTCTCTCACGAAAATCTGATGGCTTTTTTTCAAAACTGATGACCTCTTAACCTTACGTCCTTACCTTAAGACCTACATAAGTCCCTTTATTTTCGACATGCAGTGAAACAACACCTAGCTATACCAAGGGCGGATCCAGCTTTGACGCCAGGGGGGGGTCACATAAAAAGAAATTGTATTTTTTCAACTTAGAACAAGAATGAGTAGAATTTTAGTCGTTCCGATTCCGATTGAAGATACGTCTTGCCAGACGTTAAAGCCGAAATCGCAACTGTAAACGGTGACAACACAACAAAATCGCCGGCCGAAGGCCGGCGGCCTAATTTTCAAGCATTTTCGAGCAAATAAGGCCGCCGGGCCGATAGCTTTAATTTGTATAAAACGGCAGTGGCAGCAGTGGTGCGCAGGCGGCGCTTTTTTGAAGCTTGAAATTTGCGTTACGGCGTTGTGACGTTGCTAAAAAAGAGCGGTTTATTGTCGTATGGTAGGTAGCCAGTTCCTGGTGATATTTGACTGTGGATTTATCCACCAATAGTCATGTATCTGTCATTGACTGTAGGTAACTGATTGCATTTTCGTAATCAAGAAGTTATTATTCTGTTTTTTTTTTAAACACGACTGCGCCGCTCGCCACGCCTTTACCGCCACTTCTTTTCCGCCAATTCTTGCGTTGCGGCGTCACAACGCGGAATCATGTTTCGGCCCGTACTGGTTAGGTGGTCACAAATTATCGGACGCGTCTGAAAGAGGCGTCTTTAGAATGTATAAATAAAAATGATGTTTAATTACTGGTTCATCTGAGCCCTGGAACCAGCTCAGGGGGGGGTCATGACCCCCATGACCCCCCCCCTGGATCCGCCGTTGAGCTATACAGGGTGATTTCGAACTTGGTCTCATAGTAAAAGTTGTTTGTTATCACGACTAATGCATACCTATTCTTTTCTAATTAAAAGTCACACCGTTTAGATAATATTTCTTTTATTTTTCAGAATCCATTTGTATCCCGATGGGAAACATAACATCCACTTGGCGTACGCTGAAGATTTTAATAAAAGAATTGAAGAGTTTTTACTTTAAATTAGAGGTGGGCCGAGTACTCGGTTAATACTCGGTACTCGGCGTACTCGGCACTTTTTTCACTACTCGTAATCGGCCGAATAACTCGGTTAAAATGCCGAGTACTCGGTACAAATAAATCTACCTTGCGCATTGGATCTGCTTGGTAGATCATAGTCACATTCATTCTAATGGTACATATTTAGGCCTTTTCCCAGCTAGAGCAATGTTATAAGCTGCTAAAACCATAATTATTTAGGAAAAAATTTCATGAACAATGTTTTATCTATTTTATTCCTCTCTTGACCTTGCGGTTTATTGGTTTCATTCGAATAATTAGCGAGGTGCGGCAGGCGCGGTCCTAAGGGGGGGGTCACAGGGGACATGACCCCCCCCCAAAATCTAACGTCAAATTGAAAAATCTCAACAATAATAAAAAATGAATAAAAGGAAATTTCTAGCTATCCCCTAACAGCGATAGATTTATAATTTGCTGATATCTAGTGGTATTTTTATGAACTACGTACGATGGCCAAAGAACTTGGAAATGACATCTAGTTTATAGTCTGATCCTTAATCCGAGTCACAAATTGACAAGTGCAACTGTCAATTATACCAAAAAGGGTGACCAGCTACAATAGTGATGTTCAGCAATCTATAGATTTAGATGTTTAGTCGAGCCTAATTTTATTAGGTACCTAATTTAAAAAAATAGTAAGTATGCAATAGGTTTTTATTTAATAATAAGATTAGAGGAATATAATAGCATACTTATTAAAATTGCTCACTACAAAATTATTACAAAAGATGGAAAATTTATTAAGAGATTTAGAAAAATTAAAATAAAACATTACAAGTTCTTTTATACATTTTTACACGACTACGGCGAAGCCAAAAGGAAGTGTGTTTGGCAGTCTATGTATGTATGTATGTATGTTCCACCGTAACTTCTAAAATACTGAACCAATTTTGATGAATGAGGTGTCAAAAGATTCGTAATAGGCGTGTAAAAACATGGTTGAGAGCTAACATGTTAGAAGAGCGATTAACAGGTTTAGCTCTTCTAAACATTCACCCGGAAATAGTACCAGACATCTCAAATATTATCACCCGATTCGCAAATACAAAAAGACGACTTCCATTTGTTTTATAAGTAATGTATAAAATAAAATTGTGTCTTGTGCAATAATGTTTTTTTTATTCCAGATACCTATTTTTTATTAGTGTAGTGAGTGACCCCCTCCAAAATTTCAGGCTACGACCGCGCCTGAGGTGCGGAGGGAGGGTCGTAACACCGTTTGAACCCGAATTTGTTAGCGCCCAATTCTAACTACTTCAAGTATACCGAGTAACTCGGCCGAGTACTCGGCTCGGTAAACTTTAAACCGAGTAATACTCGGTACTCGGTTACTCGGTAAAACTGGTACTCGGCCCATCACTACTTTAAATACATTTTCTGTTATTTTTACGAGGTGAAAGTTTTACAAATTAGGTACCTATGTTATTAAAAATGTATCTGTACAATTAACGTGTATTCACGTCACAATATGCAAAATATTAAAGATAAGCAAAACTTACTTGTTCGAATTTATTTAGCAAGTATAAATATAACTCGAAAATTTTTGAATTATTTTCAGAACAAGTACCTACCTATAATATAAGTAAGTATAGACGTTAGTAACTATTTAGTTATTATCTGTGGGTATAGGCAGTATAACCTATATGTTAATCATAATCATATTTATTGCTCTTCCACAAAGTTATATAGGATGTTACAAATACAATAAAAATACATTTTGTGGTGTGGGTGGACCCTGTTTATAGGGCACGGCAAATCAATTTTGGAGATAGGAAGACATTTACCTATTCTAACTATGCACGGTAAAAAAATTGAAATATAGGTACCTACCGCCTCACGAAATATTCGTTAACACTCTTTTTATTGGCGCCATAAGTTAACTCGTGCCATATATACCTATATAACAGATATTAGTTTAGGTACCTATCTATGTCTTTAATTTACTTGACTTAGGGAAAACTCTGGTAGCTTATTTCTTAGATACGTCAAAGATCAGTGAACACTACATACCTAATCTCATACGCGTTCTTTTTTTTTAATCATTAAAAACGTAAATATTTATATTTTTGAGGTGATTCCTTAATGTAGGTAGGTAAGTACTTGTTAATCCATTGCAAGCCTACTGACGTGGTATAAACAATTTATTATTCAGTGTGATATTAAAAGAATATCTATCTACTAAATAAATTTACATTTACAATTAGTTTTATCAGTAAGTAGGTATTATTTATATTTAAGAAGTTGTGTCAATTTATATACTTAAATAATTAATTATTTAGCCATTTCACATACAGCATTTCAAATAACGACTCGTGTTTAGAAGCTTGCGACAAAATGGATCGACAAATGAAAATAAATGGCAAAAATATAGAATACTTAATAAAGGGTACAGGACCCCACGTGTTGCTTCTAATGCCAGGAACGTTGGGGAATCCTGAATTGGGATTTAAAGGTCAATTGGTAGGTATCAATACAAATGAATTTACTCTAGTGACCTGGGACGATCGTTTGTGGTCAACGAAGACTTCCGAAAACAAGCTCGTTCACGAATATGAAAAGAACGCTGATTGTGCTTATGAGTTTATGAAGGTAAGTTTATTAATAAATAGGTATTTCTTTGTTTTGTGAAGTTTTTTTTTAAGTTTCAATGTTTACTTGCGCTTGGTTGAAGCACACAAGTCTAAGATCGATTTTCGAACGATCTTTATAAGTATTCTGGATTAAGTGCAGATTGGTTATACTAAGGTAGTAGGTAGGAACTAATATTAATTTAGTACCAGAGTTTAGATTACCTACTGAATAGTTGTTTGACATAGAGGGTATTGTTACACTCTATGCCAAAACTCGAGGGTTGTTGTAGGTACCTAATTGTTGTTTCATTAAACAACTTCCTCCAAAAATATGCTATCAACTCACTTTTCTTTGGGAAAATTGACCAAGTCCATGGGTCGGTTACGTACGCCCGGCGCCCCTTCGACTTTGGTAGCTACCTGAATCTTCTACATACTTCCCAATACCGACAGGCACTGAAAATACCGAAATATTCCGTCCTTGGCATCTGTGGAGGTGCTCGGTCCGCGATGTACCTTGTTGCCAAATACCCGCACGTTGTCAACAAATTAGTCATATCTTCTACCAATTCTTTCATTACCACAGAAGAGTTGGCTATTTATTTACGTAAGTTAGTCAATTTTATTATGTTTATTAAGTACCTATAGGCATATCTTAAAGCCGATCTACTGACTAGGCAAATCCTGAACATCACCACCGGACCGAGAGAGCGCGGCAGACTCCCCCAAACCAGGGGCCCAAGTCTGCTAATTTACAATACTTATTCTTAGTTGTTGGTCGGCAGAGTATCAAATGGTAGTTAACAATGACCTACAGAAGACCCAACTAGATAAGATGTCTCAAAATCAACCAGTAGGTATGGCAAAGATTATCAAGAGCTGACCCCAAATAGATATGGGATAAGGCTAGTTCAAGAGAGAGAGAAGTACCTACCTATAGACTTTTTTACACGTGGCAATCTTATATACAGGTTTCACTCTTTTGGAAAATTTAGAGACGTATGCTCATGATGCTAAAGTTTCCGGTATTCCGGGAGCTGGCCCGCTGCTAACAAAACATGAACTTTAGATTACAGTATAACAAAAATAATAGCCAGGTATAATAGCCGTTGGACGTGGGCAGCGCTAGTCGTGGAGATCCTTGGGGGAGGCTTTTGTCCAGCAGTGGTCGTCCACAACAACAAAAATACTTCAAAGTAAAAAAAAATAACCAAATAATTTCAGGTATCCGAAAAATAAACAAAGTAGATTCACCAAGCGTAAACCGTTTAGTACATTACCCAGCAGAAGTGAAAAATAACTGGACAAAATATGTTGACTATTTAGAAGAAACATACCAAACGACAGGGGGAGAAATATGCTCTCACATTTTAAAAGATATTGTGTGCCCCACGTTGATATTGTATGGAGAACGCGATAGGTTGGTGAAAAGATCGCATGTTGATTATTTGAAGGAGCACATTAAAAATTCAAGGTAAGAGATACTTACATTGCTTGTGTAGGGATAACGAACGCTCTCATAGGGCAATTTTAGACCTCGCGCGTATAAGGCTGCGTCCCCAGTAGGCAAACTGTTAGCGGCCGACTGAGTAAGCCGCAAATTGAGCGAACTGTAATTTGAGTTAGCTGCAAACTTACATCAATTTTCATGCTTCGTCACAAGCAAACTTATTAGTTAGTCGCTTATTTAGATAGTCAGCGCGCAAAACGCTGCAAACTGCGTAGAGTGAGCGCAAAACTAGCAAACTATGGACACTCCATTTAAGATATATGGATGGGCTTACTAAATTGATACGCCGCAACCTCAGTAAGCCGCTTACAGTTTGCCTACTGGGGACGCAGCCTAAGTATAAACATTTTGAGGAGTTGATGCTCCAGTATCATCATCAGGAACAGGAAAAAAGATAATTTTGAACCTAATTCTGTGTAAGACTCACTTACTTTTCTAAACTAAATGATTATTTTGTGTTCCAGAGCCCATATTTTCCCCAACTCAGCGCATTTAGTCCACTACCAACATCCGGCAGAATTCAACAAAGTTGTCCAAGAATTTCTTTTGGAAACTAATCTTGAAACTAGTAATGAACTTTAAATAGATACTAAAGGGCAGACCACACATTTCCGAGACCACGTCCCTGACGGAACACGACAAAAATCGGTTACGTACAAATTGTATGAAGTTGTTCACACAGCTCCGTGTCAGGCGTCTATCTATACTGGAACGGACAACTCTGAACACGGATAGCCCTGACCCGGAAACGTGAGGATAGCCCTTTATGCAGTTGTTCCACCAATGTTGCTCTAGCGAGATAATGTAGAATGTAGTTGACAAATCCCGAAAAACATTTACCTACACTTGTAATTGTAAATCAATCGAAAGGAATAGATAAAGAAATAAATTCCCATATTTTATTTTCATTTACTTCTTATAAGCATGTTTCATTTGAGAATAAAACAATTTACATTCAATAACACATAATTTAAGGTTGGACTCATTATCATACTGTACAAGTGTGAATTGCCTTAATACTGTTAGAGCGGGACGCGGTTATACGGAAGAAAGAGAGGTGTAGCTCGCCAGGGTTGTCAACCTTATGAAATTTTGCAAAAATAACCGTTTGCTTTAATTTCATAGAAAATATTTCGCTCCTTGTAAAGGTAAATGTTAGAACAATACTCTATGAAGAAAAACTCTACCACGTTTGTAACTTTTATCTACTTCACACTCAAGCTATTTGTATAACTGCATCCCGCTCTAACCGTACATAAGCTGCTTAATATTAAAAAAACACCACAACAAGCAGGCTCTCTACACAATATCCGAACGTCACGTTTTAAGGTGCCGCCACACATATTCTTATATTTGTAGCTAGAGGGAAAAATAGACTAGCAGATTGCTTAAGATTTAAACGAATCAACGAATGATTTGAGAATAAAATGTATTCTACAGCTTGAACTTAAGTGACAAGTAAAAAAAGTAATAATTTTCATATAATCTGTTGACACAACCACTACCAAGTACTTTGTTAAGTTCAAAGATTAGCATCATATTTTTGACGTATATTTTGTATAAGTATAAATGTGGCAACACCTTAACGAAACGACGATTAAACTCTAAAATTGGCACAAACATTTTATAAATACCAATCGTTCTGACGTTCGCCTATCGACCAAACTACACTGCCTATATATCTTGTTTTGTTCTGACATGTTTGCTAATGAACATTTTTATGAGCTCTAGCTTTTAATATATTCTAGCAAATGAGGTAACGAGTCTTCATATCTGAATACTTTTGTTCACACCGCGCGTAACAAACGTATGAAATTATGACCGGCTAGGAAACTCGTTTGCCAGCTTTCAATATGAGCTGTTTAGAGTTTAGTGCCTGTTTCCCCTCCTACAGATAAAATTAAACTGACAGATAAACCTATGTCTATTTCATAAAACATGGCGTTTTAGATAGAGACAGGTATAAAAGTAGATGGTGACGGGCCCTTTATGTTCCAAATCTAATTAGTTACGCAGTTTACGTTATCGCTAGATGCGAGAATCGCTGCGAGCGCCGCAAATAGTGCGTTTAGTGATCTTTAGAACCTACCTTATGTAGAGGTAATAAGATTTATCCTTCGTTTCCTTTCCAATATCTTAAAATGTTGAGTAACTTTATAGTAAAATATGTTACGGTTTGACAATTCGATGATTGTTTGACGATTATAAGACCTTTAAATATCTATCTATCTACGGTGTAAGCAACTTCAATGAGTGTGAGCGAGACGCAGGCATACTATTTATGTTACACTTCTCGCTCGCTTTGTAACAAAGTGAAGTTGCTGATAAAAAAAACCGTAGTTAAATATCCGAGTATTGAAAAATCGACCCTAAATAAACTAAAAGTTAGAGCTCATTTGAAAATGACATCGCAATGTTATTATAACCGCAACTACACATTTAAAACTTGGACATGTTAGTGAAAAAATCTAAATGGAAAAAAAATATAAATGACTGAAAATGAAACCTAAAATATAATACAATGTGATACTTTAAAACAAATTTAGAACTAAACCTCCAGTCAACATCGAAGTAATATTTGCAACAGTAATTTTCATTTTCAATAAATATGTATTGCACTATACAATAATGTTATCAAAATTTCCGTGTTTGAAATTCAATAGAATTTCTTTAATATGTGTCGAAAAGAATCTTTCTTTGCCTTTTCCAAAATAGGCGTTTATGTAGCGTACGGCTGACGTTTTAAAAATGAATTTTATTCCATTAATATAACCATCGCACGCTGTAAAAAATCGTCTAAATTTAAAAGGGCTATGAAGCCTATTACGCACAACAGCTCGAATTAATTTGCTGCGCGTAAAAAAGGCTGAAGGCACACAATATGAGCTTATATTCAGGGCTTATTGTAAAAAGGGAATATAAATTGTAAGACGCATATTTGCAGTCCATAAGACTAAGATTAGAATAGTTGGTGGCAAGGCAAAGATGTGATCAAGCGTGACGCCAAAACAACAGTTCAAAATGTATGAAATCGTCACGCCCGTTTCACGCCCTATCCTTGCGTGGTTTCTGTAAGATTCACGCCTTGATGGAACTTTGACATTGTTTAGCTAGATTAATATCTAACGCGGAAAAGATGACGAATCTAGAGTTGTGGATTTATAAAAGCTAATTGGGTAGGTACTCCTTATGTATGAATACGCATCACAATTGAGGTTTCAAATTGATTATTAAGTATGATTGAAAACCAGTATTTTACTAAACAAGCCCCTTGGCACTTCGAATTGGAAGCACATATTTCGAATATGACTGTTGACTTCATAAGTTACCGTGTACTATACACACTCAAGCGACCTATCTCGATAAATACGTAAGAAAATATAGTGATATTAAAATCATTCGCTAGGGCTAAACGTCTTCGCGTCGACTGGGGTTACGTTATTTGAACTTGAGTATAAAATATTGAGAATATTTGAGCTATGATTATAAGAGTACATAGATCTGATAAGGGTCCGATCATTTTATCTCAATTTTTGAATTCTTAACTCTAAATTATTGAGCAGTGATGCAAAATATTCGGTTAGATCGTTCATAATAGTGTTACCCCAACCGACGCTTAGAAAACAGCCTATCCAAGTAAGCTTGTTCTTATCTCATAAATAATTCATCTAATTACATTACAAAAATAGTATACAATGATGGAGCGTCTAGTAGCACCAACACAAGACCATATTCCATCCATTAAATATATATTACACGAATAAGATTACTCTTACAAATACATAACGATACAATATTACAACATTATCACCGGGATTATTAACAATACGGTTTTTAATTAAATTTAAATACGTTACATTCGTTACGTTTACGAAAACTAATGTTTTAATAGAGAGAGTCAAAGGCACACACTTTGTAAAAATACTACCAGTTAGTCCGAGTTTTTTTCACTCTGGCTACACCGTCGCAGTGACTACGCGCGTCCATTTTTTCAATCTCAATTTAATCGACCGTTAAGTTTGAGTAGAAAATATTTGCTTAGATGTAATCGCGCCGAAAGATCAAAATATTTACCACAAGATTCTTTTGTTTTGCAAAAGTTAAATACCTATTAAAAATTTCAAAAGACCGACTTTGGAACTCTAATTCGTAAAAGGATAAACTTTCAAAAATACCGAATATGATTACTATTAGATATTTCGTGGCTCGTATGTCAACGGCTCTCATTGAAGTAGGTATAACTATAAAGCTGCAAGTTCGAGGCCAAAAAAGGTTTAAAAAACCCCTTTTCCAAAAGGTTGCAGTTACACGTAAACAGGCCCCTGATTATCATTATCGTCGAGATTAATTTTGTTCGTGTAACCGTCATCAAAAAACCTTCTGAATGTGAATTCGAAAAATCCGTGAAACGTTTTACCGTTGTCTAGCAACTCGCTGTCGGATTTGTTTGAATCCGAGCTCGAGTTTCTTAGTTTATCTGGATCTATGGGATCGAAGTTGGATGTGTCTGTTGGGTATTCTATCCGCGGGATGTATGGTGCGACTTGCCTTCGGAGACCTTTGTCGAAGTCGATGGTCTTGAGGAAGGGGTGGTTCTTGACCTCGGTGGCGTCCTTGCCGAGCCGCGTGTCCTGGCCGGAACACAGCTGGAGGATCAGGTCCTTCGCGTGAGGGGTTAACTTCGCCGCGTCTGGTATGTGAAGTGTGCTCTCCCAGTTTATCACCTGGAAGTTGGGATGAGGAATTAAATGTAGCTTCGAAATAATTCTCGCGTTTTGAAGATTTCGGTCAGATAAGATTCCAAATGTCTTTAAAAATTGTTCTGACTAGTGTTGCCAATTTATAGTTAAAAGTTTACGACGCTCTACGAAATTGGTGCTTACAGAAGGACTCAAATCTAAGTAGGAAGGTAATTTTCTTTATCAATCTTGGAAAAATTACTTTTCTTTCAAAACTAGGAGATCAATAAAAACCATACCTTAAGCTGCGTCTCCGCGGGCGTAGGCGCTAAAAACGGCGGCGACCCGACCAGCATCTCATAGAGTATGACCCCAACCGACCACCAATCACAGAGCTGCGTGTACCCTGTTCTTTGAAGAACTTCTGGGGCTATGTAATTTGGTGTCCCGACAAGGGAGTGGGCCAGGCAACGTTGGTGCTCTCTCTTCCGCCGCCTCTCTAAGGGTTTGAGTTGGTGGCAGCGGCACTCGCCCATCGCGCCCCATTCGCCGTCAACAGGATCCATTGAGTCTTGCCGGCCGTGGTCTGAAAAATTCAATCGATTAATTACTTTTTTGGAATGGCAACACTTCTATTTTCGATTGTACGAATTTTCACAACTTTGACATAAATAATTATTTTTAAAAGAAGGACATTATAAAATAAATAAAACAGCACTTACCATTCCTCTGATAGTATTTCGAGTTATGTGTCCATCTGAATCCAGTACAGAGACCAAAATCAGTCAGTTTAATATGGCCATCTCTGTCAATCAATATATTATCTGGTTTGATGTCCCGATGAATGAAGCCCATTTTGTGAACGCTCTCAACCGCGCACGTTAGCTCCGCGATGTAAAACCGCGCTAGCTTCTCTTCAAAGATTCCTAGTTTTATTAACAGTGACATCAGGTCGCCGCCAGGAATGTAATCCATTACGAAGTATAGGTTATCTTTATCCTGGAAGCTGTAATACAATTTCACGACCCACTCGTTGTCGGCTTCGGCTAGAATGTCCCGCTCCGCTTTCACGTGCGCTACTTGATTCCGTTTCAAAACGTCAGCTTTTCTTAACTTCTTCATAGCATATAACTGATTGGTATCGATCTTCCTTACGAGCGTGACCTCCCCGAAAGCCCCCACTCCGATCGGCTTTATCTTCGTGAACATCGACTTGTCCATCTTGGCGCGTTTCAACCGAATGTAGTTGGATTCCTTCTGGGACAGCATCTTCCTCATCTGGCACTGCGCCTCTGCACTCAGGCCGATCTTGGTCATCTCCTTCTCCAGCTGCATGCGGCGGAACGTCCGCTGCTTATACGACTTCAAGATATTCTCCACATGCTGTTCCATGAAGAACTTGAACGCCTGCGGGGAGTAATTCCGTACTTTACAGTCTCGCCGTTCGTCCTCCTTCTCCTTGCTGATGTTCTTCCGCTCAGGAATAGGCGACTGATGTCGGATCTTCTCCTGCGGTTTCGGCCGGCGCTCCACCGAGCCGTTCACGCTCTTGTCGGACGTAGACGCCACACTGTCCTTCAGCAGGTTGTTGCTACAGTTCTGGTTAGGACACTTGATTTCCAGCCCCTGAGACGTCTCCGCTTTCGGGTCACAGTTATTGGAGAACTTCTTATGCAGCGGCGAGTGGTGCGAGTTGACGGTGGTGGTGTTATCGGCCTGGTTTCCGTAGGGCGGCGGCGGCACCGGGTGCATGCCACGCTGCACCGCCAGCGCCTGCATCGTGATGGCATAGCTCGGCGGCTCCGTCGTAGGTACGGCGGGCGCCGGGGCTGGAGGTACGGCTGGGGAAGAGCCCGGGGACGACGGCTTCGGGGCTAACGGGTAGCTGGGCGGAGTCTGTGCCTGCTTCTGCTGGATGGAGCTGGCGTACGAGGGAGGCGGAGGCTGAGGACTGCCGGCTGCGCCCACCGGGGCTACCGGAGCGATCGCAGTCTGTAGCACCGGCTTCTGGACCTGCGTCGACTTCACCGACTGCATGATGATGGGCGGCTGCACAGCCTGGCGCGCCGTCCATGCCTGGATGGGCGTCGGCCGCGTCATGCCGGACGAGGAGCCGGTGGACTGTGTCACGGTGATGGGACTGGGGGAGCCGGCCGACGTGCCCCCGGAGTAGATGCCGGACGACGGACTCTTGCGGTAGTCCTGCGACTGCGTGGGGCTCTGACGGTTCTGCATCGACACCGAGTACGAAGGTGGCGGCGGTACGCCCGCCAACGGGTAGGGCGGCGGCAACTCGGCGCCCGGAGCCCCCGTCTGGTAGATACTGAGCGCCTGAATTTGCTGCGTGAGTTGCTGCTGCACCTGCGGCCCGTTCTGCACGATCATGGGTTGTCGCGCGGGCGGAGCGGGCGCGGCGGCCACGGGCGAGGTGCCGCGGGCGGGCGGCAGCGGCGGCGCGGGGGACATGCGCTTCATGAGCTGCTGCACGGACGGCGGCACGGGCGGCGTGCTGGGGCATCGCGGCGGCGGCGGCGGCGGCGGCTCCGAGAAACTTGACGGCGAGTACTGGCGGCTGAGCTTCTCGTGCGGCAGCGGCGGCGCGTCCCCTTGCCGCGGGCTGTCGGAGCGCGAGCTGCCCGCACCCGAGTCGAGCGCGGGGCTGCCTCGGTGGAGGTTGATCTCCCGCTCGAGGCTCGGTTTGCGTATGAGCTTGGTGCTCAGGGCACTCAAGTTGCTGCTCTTGAGGACGCCATTCAGGGGCTCCTGCTGCTTCGACAGGTAGTCGAGAGCGGCGTCGAGTCGGCCCCCTGAATACTTCAATGCTCTCACGGAGAGGTCCTGCAAAGAATGGTTATTGACAATTCAAGAGACATTTAAATTTTGAGTAAAAACAGATTAGAAATTTAGGTCAGATTTTTGTTTTCCCCACTAGACTCAAGCCTGTAAAATAGTAGAAGCTCTCCAAACAAATGCAATTGAATGTCTAAAGCCCACTCAATTGAATATTGACCTGAATCACTGTTTACACAAAAATTATATCAAATTAGAAACAACATAGTGCTCTAACTAAATGTGAAGTATGACTTCATAACTAGAGATATTTTGCTGTTGAAATTTTTCACTGTAAGCACTGATAAACAAAAACATTGATGGCACATGAATACTAAACATAATATTTACAAAACAAGATGATTAACACCCAATTTACTTTTGATTTTGATTAGATTATAAGTTTTATTATTAAAAACAGAAATGTAAATAGCAGCAAGGGTAATGTGGCATTGACCTCTTTACAACAATGGTGGATTTTTCATTATTTTGCATTGAAAAACTGATATGAAACTATGTGAATTAATTACTAATATGAATGAGGTTTGAATAAAATAATGTATTTCTTTTTTGCTACATAATGTTTTATTTATGTTCTTTAATATGAACTCATATTTTTATTACTTAAAACCTTAGCATAACCATTTTGATTTCATGGTTTTTTTTAGTAGGATCTGTGACAGTCTCTATCAAAAAACCCACTACTAGGGAAAAGCTGATACTGCTTTATAAATTGCTCATTATTATCTTTGACTTTTAAAATAGCCCTCTTACCTCATCATATCCTAAAGCGATAAGTTGATTCAATGATTGTGGAAGCACATTTAAATCTTTATCAAGTCCATTTCCTGAGGAGGAACTGAATCCAGAGCTGACTCCTGAGCTCACAGTGCTGGCTGCAGAGGATCCGGGCGGTTCCGAGTTGCCTATGTTAGCAAATGGGAGGAGGGAGTTGCGGATCTCGGCGAGCGCCTTCTGGTGATACCCGGAGGAGCGCGTGGCCGTCTTGCCGGGCGCCGGCGGGTTCATGGCGCCCGCACAGAGCTCTCTCACCCCGCCCCGCCCATCACACCCGCACCCCCTTCCATCCACGGGTGCCCGCCCTAACTCTTCCCATTTCCATTTGCTTACCACTCTATTGTTCACAAATCACTGTCCTAACACCATATAGGGTACCACTTTTTCTCACTTTTATGACCTTTTTAACATGCTTTGTAGCTTTCTGATAAGCCAAGCTTGCGAATAAACCTGAAACAAATTAAATTGATCAATAAGACTAACTCCAAACAGAATTCCTATAAGTTTTGTCGAAATGGGAACTTCAATGTTATTGGTGGACACGAAAGTTGCAATTGAAAACATGCAATAGTATTGTGAGACGAGAAAATAGTACGAATAGACGAATAAGTAGTCAAGGAATGATGATAAATATTCTTGCAGTACGAAATCAAAGCATGAAGTGTTGAGTGTCGGTCGAACAGAAGAGAATGCTCCACACGAATCAATCATGACAGACCTGTGGAATGCCAAAATTAGAGGCAGCTTTGTATCGTGTTAGCTATTAGATACGACTATTTGTTTCTTATTCTCTATAATTAAATTGAATTACCTGATAATTATTCACTTTATGCTGATCCAAATAGGAATCATAAACGTCATAATCCTGTAAAATATATACGATTGTCGAGAGCTCTCACATTACCGATGACATCTTTCTTCAAAAGCCAAACTTGGATTCGTATCAAAAACTTTCACATATACACTAGTAAATGTAGTAACTGGATATGCTCTTGTCTGATTATTCTAATATCAAATGAATAACGAAAACAAAGAACTCTGGAACATAGACATGCAAGTTGGCAAACCATACAAAGCGACCATTTTGAAGAATTACCACATTCTTTTGTGTGTTCGGAAATGCTATGAAAAATTGATGTTCACGATTGCCGCGGTTTTTATCCAGATATATTTTTTCACAATTACATCATTATAAGACTATTCATTTAAATTTTATCTAGTTCTCCAGTTCTTATGAAAAACAAAATATTTGAGCTTTTTGTGACTTTTTATCTCTTTTCATGAATTATTTTGTTGATATTTCATGTCATTTTATAGTTTTAGAACGTGTATCCGAATTTTATAAAAATCAAGCTTTGCTGAACGTGTCTCGAAAAAGGATTGAAAGAACGAATGAATGAAGTCAACTTATGCAAAACTGTCACTGTTTCGTTCAAAATTCATTCTTGCGCTTTTTTCTGATCTCACAATTCTACAAGCGGAATTTTAAAGTGGGTAGGACTTATAAAGCCAAGGACTGTGTGTGTCGTCAACAAGTGTCAGTCAACTGATATGTATTTAGCTTTTTTTTAACAACTATTACTAGAATCGTGTAATATAAGTACAAGTGCATTGGAATCGATTTTCAGGTGCCGTATTTTTATCCCAACAATAAACCAATTATGAAAATAATTCAGCTTTTTTGGCAATTTAAATGAGAATTTATAAGGTTTAAGAGCAATTCCAGTGATTTACAAGTGCTAGTCAGCCAAAATGAGGCATCGAAAGTTAGGAGTATTTGTTTCGTTTTTTTTAGTCTTTTTACCTAATTTTGTTACTCCGGAAGAAAGTGCAGTGTATGAATATAACGCTGAAGGATTTGCGGATGATAGACAGAGAATGGATGGCAATTTCGTTATGTTTTATGCACCTTGGTAAGTACCTACTCTATATTATTTCTACAAGTTTACCTTTCTTCAGAAATCTTATAGACTTTCCTTACTTATCCCTTAGGTGTCGACACTGCACTGAGTTTCACCCGATTTGGATAGAGTTGGCGGAGCTGGTGAACACTCCGGACTCCAATTTTGCCATTGGTCAAGTAGATTGCACACAGCATTTTAAATTATGTCAGGACCATGACATTACAGGTAAAGGAAACTTGATTTAAATTATAATAATACAAAAAGAAGCATTTAGTTTGATAAGAACAACCTATCTAACTTATATATACATAGGTATAGCTTAGCATCCAAGTTTTCCACATTTAATAAAACCTCTTTTTACCAAAATACTATGATTTTCATTTTTTTTTAGGGTACCCAACATTGCTGTATTTCCACAAGAAGTCTCCAGTACCAGTGGAGTATAAGGGAACGAGGGATCTGCCTTCATTGACACTATTCTTGAGTGAAGTGTTTAATATGAAGACTGAGGTAAACTCTCATTATGTATCAATTCTAAAATAACTTTAATAAAAAATATTTATCCTACTTATATTATAAATGTCAATGTTTGTTACTCTTTCATGCAAAAACTACTGAACATATTTTGATGAAACTTGGCAATATTGTAGCTTAACCATCAGAATAACACATAGGCTCTTTAATTTTAAGATAGCATTTTCTTTTTCTTTTCAAGATATAACGATAAATGCGTGCGAAGTCGCGGGAACCCTCTAGTTTTTTATACAACCTCTATGTATGTATTTCCTTTGCATGTTTCAGGGAGAAACAAATGCAGATCCAAGTGAGGTGAAAACCTACAGCGGCATGTCATACTTAAATGATCACAATATTGAAAAGTTCTTGTCAAACGGCCAACACTTTGTCATGTTTTATGCGCCATGGTGTAAAGCATCACAGGTATGGTTATTGTTTTTATTTTGTCATTTTATTCTTAAAATATGACTAAGATGAATATAGAGGAAACTGGGGGAAAATGGTACACAGAAAAAAATGCTATATAAATTGAAGTATCATAAAATAAAAATACCAAACATTTTCGTAATATTTTAACACTAATGGATTGAGTGATTTTAGTCTGTAATTAACTATAAATAATGTATGGAGCAGAAGTGGATTTTTAATTTATTTTTTTTGTAAAACACAATTTTTTTATGATACCATACACATGTAATAAAATTTCATCCTACTTGTCATTTCAAGCT
Organism: Anarsia innoxiella; assembly: GCA_947563765.1. NCBI lineage: Eukaryota > Metazoa > Arthropoda > Insecta > Lepidoptera > Gelechiidae > Anarsia > Anarsia innoxiella. Next base: position 2,439,058 of record OX387402.1, read on the forward strand.
GTAATCAACTCTAAGTTTATTCATGTATGTTATATATTTCAGAAACTATCTCCAGTATGGGCGGACCTAGCTGTACACTACGCTCACAACGAGTACATACACATAGGCAAAGTGAACTGTATGGATAGTGATATGACTTGCCGTAACTTTGACGTTAAACAGTACCCTTACTTGCTGTGGATTGTTAATGGCAGAATTGTAAGTATTTACTGTTCTTAAAGGAGTAGGGCAATTCATGTAAATTACTGTGATAACAAGTTAAGTACCAACATGAAATTGTATAAGTGTCTCGATTAAAAAAAAGATATATTGGACATAACATATGGCCCTGTGCCGAAGGTTTCTTGCCGTTTTCTTCCTCTCGGCTATACAGGTAGTGAACAGGCAGTAGTTGTAGATCAAAAAAGTGTAATGAATTTTGCCTATTTTTGAAAAAAACACATTTCATTTTCAAGCAGAATTCACTGCGATAGTATTTCTTGTGTCAGTAATACGTGTCTACAAAGAAGGAATTCTGTCTAAAGTTCGTTAATTATAGAAATTGAATAAGCCAATAATAAAGAATAAGCCAGAAATGGAATAAACTCTATTGAAGCGAATTGTGGTGACCAAGTTAATTTAAAAAAAAACGGTATGTAATTTAAAAAAAAGTGCCACAAGTTGCCAGTGCCAGTGCCAGTGTTTCCATTTCTGTGTTAAATGAAAAGTCGCGGGGGAGGCCTTTGCCCAGCAGTGGGATCTTATCGACTTACAAAAAAAATTTAAAACCGGATTATCCCAATTTCTGCTAACGAAGTTATAACTTACAGATGGGTATATCAGAAGACGAAACACTAGACGCGCTAAAAGAATTCGTAGAGAAGATGATGCTCAGTGAAAACCATGATCCAAAGAAGTTTATGAAGAAGAAGAAGGCTCTACCTGTCGCTAGGATATCTGAAGAGACTTACGAGACTTTCATGGACAGGGATCTTGTATTTGTTAATTATTTTGCTCCATGGTAAGTTGTATTTACTTAAGGAAATAGCGGTCATAAATCTTAAGTATTAGTTTGCTCGTGTAATGGCAAAACACGACAAAACGTATTATTATTTTTAGTATTTATCGTCAGGGATATAATTCATATAATATGACATTTATTAGTTATAAAATAACCTAATAACTATAAATATACTTATTAAATTAAAAATAATCACTAGCTTCTGTAAAAGCAAAGCTACGACATTTTTAAACGTATTATTTTGGTACAGGTGTGGTCACTGCATGCAAATGAGCCCTCTCTGGATACAACTAGGAGAAAAGTTTCAGAACGAGAGCAGAGTTTTGATTGCAGACGTCGATTGTGTCAGATCCAAGCCTATTTGCGAAACGGAAAAGGTAAGTTATTTATACAGGTGTTAGGAAAAGTATCACTTTCCTTTTAAACAGGTATGTGACAAACAATAATGAAATTCTTGATTAAAAATGAGTGCTAAAAAAATTTTTTTTCGTGGAATGTGTTCTACATCACTAACAATGTACATGGTTAAAAGGAAAGTGATACTTTTCCTTACACCCTGTATATTGTTCTTGCTAACAGCTTATAAGTTTTGAGGCCGGAATAGCGTAGATACCGCGTCCAAAATTTTGTTTATCTATCGCATATTTGCGTCTCTGTCTATAACACGCTAATAAAAAAAAAATGCGAGAAAGCGTATTCACTATGGCTACAGGTTCCATCAATATTTCAAATGTTCTTTTCAGATAAACGGTCTTCCAACCCTGATTCTATACAAGCATAAAAAGATTGTAAGTGTCGAACATGGCGGCCGCCCTCTCGAAAGCCTGGTCACACTCGTCAATGAACATTTAGAGGACAAGGATAGCAACACTGTAACGGAAGCTACCCCCAAAGATGAACTATAGTCATTTTAGTTAATAACTAGCTGCTTTTTGTTTTTTTTGTTAAAATAAACTTATTTATTTCCAAACAATAGACTGTTTTATCCAGCCACTAAATAAGCTAAAGTCAAAGGAAAAGGAATTTACGGGTCGCCACACATCTGCGTAACGTACCGCGCAGAACGTTCAGCGTCGGGAGTAAATGTTTACGACGTAATTTCGGCTGACTTGAACCACATTGCGAGCGTATTGAACCGAACATTCCTCGCAGTACGTTACGCAGATGTGACCGCACACTAATAAAAATAAGTTATACTTTTAATATACTTTTATTTAAAGTAAAAGGAAGCCTAGCTAATATAATTTATCTAATAGATAGATAAGGTACTTCACTTTGAACTTACAACATTTCAGCATCACATTACTAAAGTACTTCGAACTGATCTTAATTAGATCTACCGTTAAAATGGCGTAAGATTTTAATTTCATAAATCTGAATGTAGTTGGCAAATCTTGCAAACTGTAAAAGAACAGGCGTTTTTATGAATGATATTGCATCGTTGAAGTATTTTTTTACCTAGTACGTATTATTATTTTAAAATCGAACAGTTTTTTAAAAAGTATTGCCACTAAACTCGAGTGAAATCAACCTGATAGTATACTATGTAATATAATCTCACCTAACGTACACTGCACCTATGGTCAGGCATTCTTGTAAATATACCTTAATACCTTTCATGAATTCTGACTGTTAACCTCCTTTTCTTTATTAAATTGGTAACAGACAGACGCAAGTTAATAAAGCCTGTAGCAGATTCGTAGCTTGTATTAAATTTTAATATTCCAACAACCAAAGTGTTGATTCAGTAGAATATAACTTGACTTAACTTTCACTAAATCCGTTTTTTAGCAACAGTGTTGGCTTGGAAGAAATCTCCGTCAGCCTGTGTTGCTTGTCGATTGATCTGCCGATGTCTGTCCCGTGACACTATCTCTTCTAACACCTCACCGTCTCCTTTAATTAACCTGAAAGCAACACACAACTGAGGCACAGCATTAATTCTTTTAAATGTGAGGGGGGAATTACTGAAAACTAGAGATTAATAAAAAAAAATCTTTCAATCAATTATAATAATCAAATCATATTTTTTAAATAAATTTTTCAATGAATTGTTTTTATACAATAGGTAATAATTTTTTTTTAAGAATCTTTATCACTTTGCCCAGCAGTGGGACACAAATGGCTCATTAGATTAGAATCTTATCACATAAAAAATATTTGATATACCAATGAGATCCAATTGTCCCTTACATCCCCTTATAAGGTCTCAGAGCATCAATTATTCAAATCAATGTTTCTAATAAAATGAATCATGCTTATAGTTATTAAAAAGGTAATTTTAATACCCTGGTTTCTCCCACTTTTGAGCTTTGTTCTTTTTATTAGACAGTTTTTATTATTTAGTGACTCCTTCAGTCCATACTTTTAAGGACTAAAATGAGTAAAATGTAGGAGTGAATTGCTTAAGTATCATTATTTAGTTTAATTAAAAAAATACAGGCTACAAGAGTTGCTTTAGAGAAAATAGTAACAATTTATAATGAAATGAAAATAAGAAGGATAGGTTAACCTGTATCTGCCAGATTCCTCGTCAAGGACCCTCCTCACCACGCTCTGTCGTTTCTCCCACTCCTCTTTGGTCATCGGGGCCATGGCTTTAGATCGCTCCATTAGTTCTGGAACATTTTTATGCAAGGTCAAGTTTGGGGAATTTAAAAGAAGCTAGAGGAATAAAAGTAAACAGCAAATGATTTCGATTCAAAGAAAAAAACAATTATATTCTAATAATAATAGCAAATCTGACTTAACCATGCATTTTTAGTCGGATGGGAAGAAAATATACTATACGGTGAATCATTTTCTTTACGTTAACGAATGTATTGTATCTAATAAGTGAAGTAAATCGATTAAAATTATGAATATTCATTCATACCAATTGGAATGTCCGCAGCAACATTATCCACTTTGCCACTCTCTTCTCGGCTGCAACTGCTACTTTTACTTCTACGCTTTTCTTTCATCTTCTTCTTTTTCTCTTTCAACTTCTTTTTCAACGCTTTTTCAGTCTTCTTTTGCTCTTTTCGCAATTTTTTCTTCAACTTTCGAAGTTTTTTCTTTTCTCGAGAAGATTCTGAGCTATCGGAGCTGGAACTGTCTTCGGATGATGTAGAGCGTTTCCGCTTCTTAGATTTTTCTTTTCCCATTTTATTAAGCTATAATAAAGTTTAATTTGTACAGAAAAATCGCCGCAACCAACCAAACCAAAAACCAACCAACAATCACAAACGTCAAAGTCAAAATAAAGGAAACGTCAATTTCAATGTTACCAGACTGTATAGCTCGAATAATTACTAAATTTTATTTTTCTGAAAATTAAGTGCGTATTAAAATATGCTAAAAATATTTTATTAAAACAACTATTTACAAAAGTTTTTGCTATTTACAAAATGATACTGATGTACGGCTATAATACCCTGTAATTATACCATACAAACTTAACAAAAAGAAAAAGTTAAGTGATAATCTATTTACTGTGCAACACTGACGTTAGTTTTTATTAAAGACTTTCTGGCCTAGAAAGAAAATGTTTTTACAGATTACAGATTTCACTGCATTTAATCTGCAGCCAGCAACATTAAATTAGTAAAGCTCGAATAAAAAATTTAATTGTAATATATAAATTCATACCTAGCTGCATAGTATGCAGCTGCAACCATGTTAAAAAACATATTAGAAGTTTCCACAATATTACATTAAGCCCGGTTTTTTTTAGTTTACCACAATAGGTAATAATACCTAATTATTAAAAAACCTTATGTTTTTCTATTCAAATTAAAACTTTTGAATGGTTTTATAGTTGTATAGATAAATATGATCTTGCAGAATACTAGAAGAATGCTAAACCTGGAATCTGTAGGTACTGTGTTTTTATGCAATCAGAATACTTAAACACACGTATAATGGTAGGTAGGTACAGCAATTCATGATTGAACGAGCACACGGGAGTCCCGATGAATAATAGAAGGGAGGCGACACGCATGCGCGGGACACAGGCCCGAGCCCCGTCTGTGGCCATCTGCCGCTCCACGCAGACACTGATTCAGCTAGTCAGAATAAAAAGTTAAAAACAACATTGCTCACTAGAATTAATCAGGCGTTATGGGTATAGTTCGCGTGTGGTAAGCGTGTAGCGTAGTGAAGTGAGTAAGATGCAGGCGGGGGGTGTCGACAGCGCGGCGGTGTCGGAGGCTCCGAGCAGCGGGAGTGAGGACTCGGACTGCGAGGCGCCGCCGGAGCCCGATGCGGACGCCGCCCTCACCGAGGAGTGGGCTCGGGACCTGCTTGCAGCAGCGGGTGTGGCCTCGCCTCATGAGGTACGGTGTCTGATTCACTATTTACAATACTTTTTATTAATGAGAGTGTCTTTATTTCGATACCTATCCTATCTATATCTTAACATAAATCAGACATGTTTATCTATAAATCTAACTGTTCAATTAAATTTACATAAACATCTGTCATCACGGGATCATCTCTCACCCAACATAGGTAGTCAATGATTTTTATATATAATATCATTGTAGGTAGGTAGTACTTTAAATTATGTTTTTTTTTAATTAAGTTGTTTTTTAAAGGCACAAACTTTCCGTACCTAAACGTCCAATTATCGCTAAGACCGCCTAACTACCAACCTACTCTCAATTAGATAACTCGATTTTAGATTGAAATGAGTCATAGCCACATCTTTTTCAACTCAAGACATGGGAACTAAGATGAGAATACATATGTACCTAATGCTATTTATATTTATAGTTGTCGCAGGTGCACGTGGAGTCTCGCGCGGGCGTCGCAGGAGCCCTAAGCAGGGTACTAGCAGTAACAGTGCAATATGAACTGAACGGGGAGCGCCAGTCTCTCCCTCTTGTCGTCAAACTGCCACCGAGGGATCCTTTCGGCCGTCTCTTCGTGGCAGAAGCTCAATTCGATACAAGGGAGATACTCTTCTATACAGAACTTGCTCCAGCACTGAATAGATTAGCCGAAGAAGCGCTTGGCCCCGGAGAAGGACTGCCCGTGCCAAGATATCTTAAAGCTAGATTGCCAGGTTAGTAACTTTATCTTACCTTTATCTGGTAGATACTTAAAATAAATAATTGTACAAGCAGTGTAAACTGATGAAAACCAGAAAGCTTCTAGCTCTTTTCTGTCGTAAAATTATACGAGTATCACGTGATGCAATGAATATTTATTGAGCTCACATTAAACTGAATCACTGTTTGTAAATTTATTTTAGTCTATTTTACAATGTCTACATACGCCTATAGCTATGATACGAATGCAGTTATAGGTGTGTTAAAATATCTTCTTCTTATTTAAGAGCTAAGCTCTTGTCGGTGGAGCCTCTTCCATCCCTCCCTATTTTCTGCCTTCTTTTTAACATCTTGATACGACATGACACCCGCCTTTTCCTTCACCTGTTCTAGGAACGTCCGTCTGGGTCTTCCTCTCTTCCTTTTCCCTTCAATTTTTCCTTCTATGATGTTTTAAATATCTTCTACTAGCTCATAATTTTCGTAACGCTCATTTAACGATGATATCACTAGTGTAAGTAGGTACCTACCCGTACTTACTTACCTAACATTTTTATAATAGTAGATAGTTAAGTAGACTCAGATCACGTCGTAGATTTCGCTTAGGTGAAGTTGGCTCTCGCTGTTCTATGAATAACTAATAACTGGCCCATAACGAGCACGTGAGGTGAATACGCCAGCTCTTTATTCCAGTAGTAACCCCTTTTCTTAATGATACACCTATATTGCAGATGAAATTGGAGGAGATAGTGAGCTCGTGCTGGAAGACGTGACAGCAATGGGCTTCGAAGCTGCAGACTTCGCTGAGGGCCTAACAGAAGTACGCGCTAGATCCGCTCTATACGCTGCCGCTCGTCTGCACGCCCTCTCACTGGCCCTCCGCGAAAGGGAAGGTCCCCTCGATCAGCGGTTTGACTTTCTATTCCCGTGCGAGAGAGCGGCCGCCGGCTACCTCCGCCTCGTGAGACGGGGTCTGCCTCAACTGGAAGCATTCCTCCGGGGACGCACGGACTGCGTCGAGGAAGCAGCTGCAGTGTCAGCCCTCTCCGCTCGCGCCCCCTCTCTCCTCGGCACCCTCCTCAGACCCGCGGAACCAGCACCATTAGCACACGCCGACTTCTGGAGTGGGAATCTCCTGTTCAGAGAAAACGAGGGCGACAGCGAGTGCATAGCCTTGGATTGGCAAATGGTGTCCCTCGGCAGACCGATGGATGACGTCGCCCTTTTACTTTTGTCGTCGTTGACACCGGAGCTGAGGAGATCTGTGGGTGATAAGTTGATAGAGGATTACGGTGACCGCTTAGAGGCGGAGTGTGCTAGATTAGGGGCGTCGTCGTCGGGCGCGGTGGTGCGGCGCAGCTTGAAGCCGGACTGGCCCCGCGCGGCGCTGCGGGCGCTGCTGCTGTGTGCGGGCAGCGTGGACGTGGCGCTCGGGGAGCCTCGGGCCGAGCGCCGGCTGCTAGAGGCCGTGCGGGATTTGCACGCACAAGGAGTACTCGCGCTCAAACCCAACACGGAAGCATGATGCTAGCATAACTTAGTGCCAACATTAATTAACCGTTCATTTATCGAGTCCAACGCATAGTATTTATTTCTAAATATTTTAGCACAAATTAACATTATAGTTACCTACCTATGTGTTTTTAATCGTATTAGTTAATTACGATCGGATTCGATGGAGCTGTTCGCCGCAGTGTAATGAGGTGAAGCCTAATCAAAGACTGATTTAACGTATATCTAAATCGTGCGCGTAAGCGTTGTACCTTTAGTAGGTGATGATCTGATGATTATTGCTCATCTTATCAAAGGCTAGAAATTGATTGCGGTCTATTGACTATTATTTAAATTAAAGTATCGGAACAAATACCTGATTTTTCATTTACATTCCCTGACTATGCATTTATGTAAGAAGAAATAATAGTGTAGAAAATACAGTGAGAAAATATGAGAAGTTGACCAGAATAATGGAAAGGCTGCAACAACTGCGCCCTTTGCTATCGAATAAGTAATTTCTGAACGAACACGAAACTGTCAATCAAATCAAATGTCAAAACGCTGACCTTCATGCTTTGTTCATAATATTTGGAAATGGTCGTTTTATTGGCCAAAACCCTCATTTTTGATATTTTTTATTAGTTTATTAGTGAGCAACAATGGCGCAGTCCAACCAAGTGACGCTGGAGATCGACGACGAGCCACCGGCTGAGGGTACTCCGCGAAATAATGTGCTTCATAGATTAGATTCAGTTCCTCGCGCTGTGCCTGCAAATAGAAACAACTTGGGGCTCGGTGACCGTCTCAACAGTGTCTTCAGGGAGATCCGGCCGCTCGTTGAACATGCACGAATGGTAATACAATGTTTACATTACATTTCAGACCTATAGAGTTTCATAAAGACAAATTATTCTTAATTGTTTTTTTCTATTGATTCTTATAATTCGATCTTCTCCGTATTAAAGTCTATTTTATAGTCTACACATAAGTGAGCGTAATAAAATAACTACGTATTAGTTATTCCTTTAATGTGACGATAATTACAATTTGATTATGATAACATTTTTTTAAGTTTACATTGTTATGCAATAATAAACAAACTGGTCATGTATGAATCACCTTATCTAGAAAAGTTCATGATCTTTGTTTTAGGGGAATAACGCTAGACTATCTTTACCAACTTGGCTTCCGAGGAATACACCTGGTACTCATCAGACGGACGGGATTCAACGACCACAGAGTTCCATAGCTCACGTAAACTTAGGCCCGAACGCTCAGACTTACATCGTAACAGAACGCGTTGCACCTCCCATTCAACGGCAACAGTCAGGGCCTCCTCATGGTATAAGTAACAGCGTGTCAAATGATTCGAACTTGTCAGAATCAGCACAGCATCCAGAGATCAATGTGTCAGTAAATCCGGCAAATAATAACAATATACATGATGATCCTGATAATGATAGTCATAGTGAAGATGGTACACAGGTAAATATGTTTTACTTAAGGCTCAAAATCACCAAGGTTGCAAATTTCAAAAAAAAAATTGTGGAAAAAAGAGTTCTAGCTACAATGATGACTCTTGGTTTATTTTGTCGCAAAATTTATATATTAATAAACTTTGGCAGGGCAGATTTAAAATTTTTTTTTTAGTATTATTTTGTAGTGGATATTTAGTAAAAAACTATCATTCCGGGAACGTTTTTCTAAGTTGGATAAAAAGACCAAAAACAAAAAAAGCACATAATTTAAGCGTAGTCAAGTAGCATGGGTATATAATGATTCTATATTGTATGATTAATAATGAAAACAAAAGATATAAAAACTTCTACTAGCAAAATACAATAAAAAGTACAATAAAAAACCATCATTTCGGGAACGTGCCATCATGCCCGGGAACGTTTCCGAAATGACCGTTCACGGAATGACGATTTTTAAATAGACGCGCGCTTTTGATAAACGGCGGCCATCATTAATGAGGCCCGAGTTTGTTAATAGTAAAATATTTGAGGTTACTTTGTTATTTTGGGTCGTAAAACAACTTTTCTCAATAATTAAAAGTAATAAACACGTTCCCGAATTGACGGACTATTAATGTACGCTCTACGAATAATGAATTAAAAGGTACTTATCACTTATTTTTAATTTATTTGACTGTAAATACACTGGCTGCCGGTTTTGTTATTGTTTCTTTCCTCGACTAACGTCTGACACCCAATGGCTGCGGTCACTCAAAATTATTTTTGTTCGATTATAGATGCGTTCAGTGGATTGACTTGCGCGCTGTCGGACAAACTATTTTTGCATTTTCATAATTTAAAATAAATATATTTTTAGTATACTTTTTAAAAACTAGATTTTGCATGAAAATTACTATATTTTAAGTAATGACATGTGTTGAATAGCTCAAATTTTTCATGAATATTTTGAACATTTTGTTGAAGATCATACGTTTAAGACGCGTTCTCGAGTTGACTTTTTATGCATATATATTGATATATTTTCAAATTTACTTCATTTATGAATTGAATTGTTTGATGTACACTCAAAACAAGTTAGTTTTAGTATTTTAGTAATTTTATTTTCTCAATAAACTTAAGATTTAAGACATAATTTTCCGGCAAAGCCAATTCTGCACCTTGGTGATTTTGGGCCTTAAACATTTTTATGTTTTCCTAATTAAGAAGGATGATGGTGTTTGATGAGTACGATTGTCATTAACATGACCTATATTTGTCACTTTAGATTTGTTGTTTTATATATGTAAAGTAAGTAGATAAAACAATATTTATGTATCTGCTTAAAAAAATAGATAGGAATACCTAAATGATTGATCAACTCAATTGATGATTCAAACTGACCAAAACCAGTTCAACCAACCAGAACCAGATTCTTCAACCAGATTGGATTTTGATTCTTGAACCAGTTTGATGATTCATATAAAATAATGAGAAATCTATTGATAAATCATTCAAAGCAGTAGGCGGTTTCTATATTATAAATCGTCAAGCTAGTTTGGCGAATCAATTATTTATGAGTTACGGGCCATAATGCTCATTCAAATATTGTTATATTGTAAGAGTTAGACTCTTCTTTATCTTCTATTAATGCTTTGCCTTTAGTTTGCCTTCTTGATACAAAATGACGTAATCTTGAAGCGGTGGTAGCCCTGTTGGTAGAACACTTGCCTCGTATTCTGAGGGCGCGGGATCGAATCCTGGCGCGGGCACGTACCTCTAAGTTTATTTCTCATGTACGGATCAATTTATTCAATTACCACTTGCTAACCGTGAAGGAAAACATCGTGAGGAAACCTGCATACAATATGAAGAAATTCGAAGATGGATGTGAAATCCGCCAACCCGTACTTGGCCAGCGTGGTGGATTATGGCCTAATCACTCTCTGTATGAGAGTAGGCTCGTACCCCTCGGTGGGGACATATATGGGCTGATAACGACGATAACTTTCTCCTTAATGATTCAAAATTAACTAAAATATATTTGTTTTCAATCTTTCAGGTAGTGGACGTAAGGGCGACATTAAATCTTTTAATAAAATATGCTCCATTTTACTTTATCCTGTTTATAAAGTTTATGTACGATAGCAGAGAAGCAATATTCGCATTCAGTGCGCTTTTCTGTATATTCTCACATGGCAACATTGTTGTGAGGAGGTAAGATATTTTTTAATTCATTTATTGAATAGATTGGTAGAAAATTAGCTTATATATTAGTCAAATGTTAGTCAGAAAAGGTCGTGAAACTTAAAGCTTTAATAATTCAATACTAATAGCACAATGTTAAATAGATACTTATTGTAATAAATAACATAACAGACTATTCTAAGAAAGGGGTATGTCTATTATCAGACTGCTCAAGTACTGAACTTTCTATCTCATCTCACTGATTAAATAAACAAAGTATTTCTAAGAATGTCCCAGCCTTGTCTAGACACTTGTAATTTATTTTTATGAATTCCATTCTTCTTGTCAACTATTTAAAATAATTTATGTATGTACTTATACCAAGTAATACCTCAGAATACATAGTAGGTGTAATATCTGACAGAAAGACTATGGTATGCAATGCAAGTAATGGACATTTAACTGCTCAAAAAGCCAACAGTATTTTGTTTTTACGTCTCACCATGCAAATTTTGTCTCATACACATGTTTTCCATTTTCAAAAGCTGTATATTTCCCCTTTCAGAGAACACGGAAAACAAATGAACAGGAATCTAGTAGCATTATTCTGTGAACTGGTTCTAACAAGTTGTCTAGTAACCATCATCCACTTCGTCTGTGGCCACGGGAAGCTATTACCCAATGTGATAATGTTCCCAGCTTATACGAGTTCTATAACTGTATGGGAACTTATGTGGCTTGTTGTACTCACAGATTTGATTGTGAAAATTATAACTGTAAATATTAAAATTATTGTCACGATGATGCCTGCGTTTTTGTTGCCGTTTCAGAAAAGGGTAAGTTTTTTTCACCGGCCACTTTCATTTAAAAAAATATAATATAGGTACTTAAGAAGAATACTTTTAAAATTCTCATTAATAATTCTCAAGGATTTGCATACAAATTATAATTAAAAGAAGACCCAGGTGTATAGTTAAAATTACTTCAATGAAACAAAGGACATTGTTCTGTTCACACTTTTTTGATGTGACAAAAATATTATTTTTAATTACACTTTAAGTTATCTATCAATTAGCCGCTACAAAATAAAAACAGCGTAGGCAATAAAGTTCTTTTATTGTTACGAAGTGAGGGAAGTGTGTTTGGACGAGTGGAAGGAACTGGTCTCGGCCTACCCCAATGGGAAAAAGCGACAGAGGCGTGACGGATATGTAATTATTACATACATAGAGGGGTAGGCAGAGCCCACTTCTCTTCATTTGCTACGATCCAAACACACTTCCGTCGTTTCATCCACATTCATTCAGCCGGCGCACACCTAACGGAGGGCAGCGCAGAGCATTTTTGATTGTCATATTATTATCGACATTGTTGTCATTAGAATAATATTCAAAATCAGTTGACACAACATTTACATGTAGTCGCTTCGATGCTCGTTTGTTGTGCTAACTAATTTGAAATAGATATTATTCTAATGACAACAATGTCGATAATAATATGACAATCAAAAATGCTCTGCGCTGCGCTCCGTCGGTCTGCACTGGCCCTAAGTCGCCTCATACATGCATCTCGGATTTTTTTTTAACCCATTCACCATTTCCAGGGTAAAGTATATCTATTCATCGAAGCGGTCTCCCAGCTATACCGGTCCCTGCTCACAGTCCAACCGTGGGTGTTCTTCCTGCTCCAGTCGTACACCAACTCAGAGAAAATGGTGGGAATCTTCCTGACCTCCGTGTACGTGATAGCCAAGGTCGTTGAGGTGCTAGTACGATTGAAGCTGTTTAAAAATGCCACTTGGACGCTGCTGCAGAGTGTTGTAAGTAGTTTTATGTGTGGTTATTGTAAGATTGTAGAAAATAAGTGTAAGAATGTAAGAATCTTAATGTAGGTAGTTATTTTTGCTTTTTTTGATAGAAAATACAGGCCCTATTTTTAGGTTTTACTAATAAGGTCTTATTGCTAAAAAAACAACGAAATCAGTTTAGAGATTTAACCGTAGGAAGATAACCTTCTACGGTTAAATTATTATTGTGATAGGTAAAGACCACTTACCTCCCCTTTTAACGATCCATACACTCTATTTACTTACCTAATTACCCACAAAAAGTAACATAAAACAATTGTAGGATCTACTTTTGTCTAAAAATACTCAAACACCTTTTTTCTCTTCAACAGAACCTCGGCACGAAACCAACAGGCGAGCAGTTACTATCAGCGGGTGATTCATGCCCGATCTGTCACGATGACTACACCACACCGGTCAGACTTGGCTGCAGTCACATCTTCTGTGAACTGTGCATCTCCGCTTGGCTGGACAGAGAGCATACATGCCCACTGTGCAGGGCTAAAGTAGCAGATGAACCGACTTGGAGAGACGGATCCACTACGTATGATTTTCAACTTTATTAGTTTGAAATAAAGAAGGTTGTTGGCCTACAATATGTTGTTGTTGAGAAATTGAGATTGAAGCCTGAAGTGCATTGCTTTGCATTTTGAATTATACGTGATAATGAAATGAGGTATGTTCGATGGAAAATCAATGGTTATTCTCCAAAGGTGTAAGGGGTCAATTTATATGAGGGCAGAGTCGAAGCGAATTTATTAAAATGAACATATGATATGACATTCAACTTTAACTCAACAGTTTAAGGCACGTATTTCTCCTGATGTTTTTCATGTCTGATTTCGCGCGAATGCTAAAATATCAGGAGTAATATGTGCGTTATGCCGTTGAGTTAAGGTTGAATTTCGGAAATTCCCTTCGACTCTGCCCTAGTATAAATTGAGCCAAAGAGAGTCGCTACATTTGTGTCTTATTAAATATCTTAGTCAAAAGGACAATAAGATTTTTGCATGTCGAAATACGCCATCGCAATGTTTAAATGTGCGGTCACATCTGCGTAACGTACCGCGCGGAACGTTCGGTTCAATACGCTTGCAATGTGTTTCAAGTCACCTACACATCAGCCGAAATTACGTCGCATATATTTACTCCAGCCGCTTAACGCTCGGCGCCGTACGTTACGCAGATGTGTGGCGACATTAAAGTAATGAAAAGACGTCTGTAATGTAAAAGACATGATGGGAATGTAAAATCACATGTGTTTTGGGATAGTCTTGAATGATTTTTAAGTAATGATTACCTACGAAAAAAAACGACATTTTCTAGGTATCTATTTTTTTAAAATGGATTGCGATGTAGTGTAGCCCTATGAATACAGAAAGAAAAAGATGGAGTTATACAAGTGAAAGAGATGGTACCCTCTAATATTCTTTTCTTTTTTAAAATGACGATGGCTCCCTAAATCATTATTCCAATTTACGTTTTTTATTTATTTATCATCTTTTTTTAACTATTTGAATGTTCCAAGGAGATATTTGTTATTATGTTTATTTCTATAAATATACAATTTTGATATAAATATTTAATTAATGGATTGAATAACCTGGCTGTGGTTTGTGAGTCAAGATTTGAATGGTCTCAAATTGGATACGCATACAAAGAGATATGCTTTGAAAATTGATGGGATTAGATAAAAGTGCATTTCCTTTAGATTCTAAATATAGATGTATATTATTTAAATTAAATAAAATAATTCCTGTATTCAATACAAGTTATCCTATTATTTCCTATTTGTAAATAATTAATTGTACAGTTTTTATTATTCCGTTTTATATATCTTTTGTTTTGTGTTTTTTTTTTATAATAATGAATTTTCAAATAAATCTTGCTTCTGAATTTCTAGTTTTCGTCGCTTTATAATTATTAAAATAGTCTTCAACATTTTGATCTTTATCGAAAGTGCAAAGTTACATATGAAATAATTCAAAAATGTTTTTAAATCTATAAAGTTCTATAAAAAATCGCTGCCGAAATAACACCCGTAAATAAATATTTAAAAATTAATAAAATATACATTGTAACATAAAAAATATATTAAATTGAAACCTCATCAAGTTAATGCTAGATATTGCTAAAGTCTCTTATTATTACTAGCTGGTAATACCATAAGTATAGGTTTAAGTGTTATGTGATTCAGTATGTTACTCAAAATTAGAATAAATATTTAAAATATGTACATTTATATAAATAATCCCATTTAGCTTTTCGGAGACTTGCTAAAATTAAACATGCTAGGCAATCTGATTTAGTAAAGTTTTTAGCTAGGAAAATTAAATAACTATGTCCAATAGTAGTAAACTCATTCTATACCGTTCAATATTTAAAAAGAATAATATATACATACATTTATTTATATATGTAACTGTTATGATGAATGAGTAAATAAAGTGATGTAAGGCCCAGAAAACACGATGAAACGCAACTGCAACGTAACTGAAACTGCTGCGTTTCACCGTGTGTTCTGGGTCTAATTCTAAATAGAAAAAAGTAATTAAATATTCAAATAATTGGATAATTGATCTTTCGTAATGTTATGACATTTATTTCACAAAAAACAAATTGTAATTTTATACAGGGTGTTTAGACACTTCTGATGAAAATAAAGAGCCATACTCTTCCCATGAAACTAAACAACTAGGTACTTATATCCAAGAAACATGGGCTCAGCTAGTCGATATTATCAAGATGAAATTTTTTTTTACACCCTTTATAATAGCTTCACTTGTAACTAACTATGTATGTAAACAAATATTGGAATCTTAATTTGACCCACTTCCCGGTCTTCGAATAGGATGAAATTTTGCAGACGCTTTGAGTTCTGATGACAATACTACAATATGGTACTTTCGAACTGACCTGATGATGGAGCATGTTAAGTCCGAGCTAAAGCGTGTTTTAGTTCTTTAAACTACTATTTTATTATTATTTCTATGTTTCTCGGGTAAAGTTGTTCTGTTTCATAGGCAGATTTCTAACTTAATAGAAATATCTGCGCAACTCTCTCAAATGCACTTTCTTCTTATACGCCTATCCAGAAGGTACCGTGACGAGTAGGTACTGGATAGGCGAATACCAGTTGCATGACGTCAGATATTTTCGACAGGTTGTACGACTGTACGTCCCTTCATTTTCGCCAGAATGCATTTAACACCCTGTATTTTATATATAAGTGCTCACAAGTTATAATATTAAATTAAATATATTATTTATTTATGTATTCCAAATCTCTTGTCAAAATTCCACCTAAATGTGACATGACAATATAATTTCCATTGTTAAAATTGTAGTTCATCATCATTTCAGTATAAAAGTAAGCCCACTATTTTAAAGTTACGCATCCAGTGGATCCGATTCGGAGAGTAAGGAGCGGAAGGATTGCCCCCCCAGTTCAATTACCGTGAATGTTACGTGGTGGGTTCATTTTCATGACATTCCTTAAATTAATACCTTTGTTGTTCCAATAAGTATTTATTTATTAGTTTTATTTACTAAGGCTTTTAATATTTAAATAAAAACTCACTTTTTTTTCCTTTTATTTGAAAGACTAGTGTAGCATGTTGTATTATTTTTAATGTCTGTATCATTATGTAATTATGAAAATAAAATATTCTAAACTATATTCCATTTTAAATTATTTTTCTCTTATTTATTTATATTTATGTTTTAGTAACCTTTATGTAGTAGTATATATTTTGGTTTATCTTTTATCCATTAACCAAAGTTTTTAATGTAATTTATAATGTGCTATGATATAATAAGATTTTATGTATGTTTAATGCCCATTCTCACCAACTAACTCCTAAGGTAAGAGACCCCTAACGACCCCTTAGCAGATTGCTTAGCCGCAACTGAAACGAAAAGTTTCAAACTAGTTGCGTCGTGTGTGGTTTTCTAAAGAAGTCTATAGCAGAAACTTCGATGCAACTCAAAAGTAACTAGCAGTTTCACCGTGTGTTCTTTGTCTTAGCCATACTGACTTTGACGTTGTCATTTGTACGGTTAAACTATCTGCTAAGGGGTTGTTAGGGGATACTTTAGGAGTTAGTTTTATTGTCATTATTATTATCGAAATTGTTTTCATTAGAATAATATTTAAAATTGACACAACATTTGCATGTAGTCGCTTCGATGCTCCGATGCTCATTTGTTGTGTTAACAGATTTTGTACATTATTCTAATGAGAACAATGTAGATATTAAATATGACACTCAAAAATGTGTTTTAAAATTAAGTGCCTAAAGGGTAGTGTGATATGTCATATTACTGATACCTACTGCACGGACAGGCAAGTTCATGTAGATCTATATTAAAATAAACGAACCAACATAAATATATCCCTTTCATTCCAAATAAAACCACAAAGTTAAGTATAATCACATTTTAATCTTAGAGTTACATATTAAATGATTCACATAACATAATAATATCGCTTAAGTTTACTTTTTTGCCTACAAACGTGAAAAATTAAATAATTTAGATCATTAATAGTAATTATTATTCAAAGTATCACAAATATGGGATCGAGTAACACTGCGCTGAAAGCGTGAAGCATCTATCTGGCCGGTTCGATCCGGTTCGATGTCTACTTTTGTATCACTTATTACGTAGACCTAAAGCGAATTGTCCATTTATGAGACGCGCGACACTCCGGCGGTCGATTTAACAACGATCTCACTTCACCGTTAACGTCTACACGTAGCAATATAAACTTATGGAATATCCAATTTTTATTTTTTCTAAATTATTTTTTGAGTTAAATCGGCGTTAAACCGACACCGGCAAGTAGGTTGTCGTTGCTACCGAGTCACTTTCTTTTATTGCAACTTTTTTTAATTGTTCATTCACAGTACCTACTAACTACAGGAACTGGCTACGTTTCAGAAATCTATTCGTAAACTTTCTTCAAACGCAACCAGTAACTGTGATCGAAACGCAGGTGTAACAACAGCCTAATCGATGACGTATCGCGGTATCCCGGTGTCCGTCGGTTAGGAGGCGGGGGGCGGGTCCCGCGGGAGCCCCGCCTCCACGTCGGGCGGCGGCGCGGCGGCCCCGTACAGGAACAGAGTGCGCAGGCGCGCCGACCGCCACGACGTGGAGGGGGCGTCGTCCGCCCACGACGCGGCGCTGGCGCCGTCCGCCGCGTCCCCGTCCGCCGCCGGGCGCGGCGCGGGGGGCGACGGCGCGCCGCCCAGCGACCCCGCCAGCGCCGCCAGCGACGCGCGCACCTCCGTCTGCGCAGACCCCGCCGACAGAGACGCGTCGCCTGCGCACAAACATAAAGTTGCAATGATAAAACTGCGCTTACGAAGTCGACATACATAACCGTCACGCCTCTCTCCTACTGGGGTAGGCAGAAAACTTCCTTCCACTTGCCACGATCCAAACACGCTTCTTTCGCTTCGTCCAAACTCATCAGTCGCCTCATACATGCCCGTCGGTTTCGAGTACTCTCTCTTTCTTTACGTGTACGAAGTCAGAACAATAAATTCACGTAGACGAATGGAGGCATTTGTAGACCAAAGAAAGCAAAAGTAAACCATATAGATATAGTACTTCTAATATCCCGAAAAATGCTCTTTTAAATGAGAACTAGATTCAGGAAAAGAACGAATCGCTCTTTTAACATAACAGTTATGAAAGATCATCCAAGCATTCATCATCACCCCTTCTAACGTCCCTACTACAGGGGTATGAGCCTACTCCAATACGAGAATGATTAGGCAGTAATTCACCACGCTGGGTCAATGTGCAGACTGCCAGTGCACTGCCCTCCCAACCCGTGGTACACCTCATTAGTTCACCTGGACCACAGTGACCTATCTATTCCCATCTATTTCTCCATACTCACCTATACTAGGTTCAAGCCTCCGACTAGCAGCGTCAGTATCGGGCGTGGCGTCCACGTCCTCCCGTCTCCCGCCGCCGCAGCCGCCCGCGCGACAAAGAGACACCGGCACCACACCGTACACGTAGAATAACAGGATCGGCACGCCGATACCGACAGCTAACCCGGCTACTAAGGGAGATACTACTAGCTGTAAATAGAAGAAATAACGCAATTAACTTATGTGGCTTTTAGAATCGATTGGTGAAGTTACCAAAAAAATGGACCTTTTCCTGTCATACGTGAAAAAGGCCCTAACTAAAAATTGACATAATCCGATCCTTAAAAGAGACGCTAAACTACTCTAAGAAGATTAGCGTAGTTTTTTTAATCGCTTATTATAGGGTCAACGAGAGAATGCGTTCCTGACACATGGTAAGTAGACGTGATTAGTGATGTAACCTTACGTAACTGATATTTTTTATTACCTACTTTTAAAAAGATTCTATTAGATACCCATTATAAAGAAACAATAAGCAACCTAATAAATTAATATCACAATGTGGTTTGTTATTCTCGTTTGTAATTTTTACCCGACTACGCCAAATCAAAATGAGGGTTATGTTTTTCGAGAGTATGTATGTAGGTATGTATAATATTTTGGCACGGTCTACACTACATAAACAAGATTTATCTAATCTTGTTCATATTTTCGGCCAGTTCTTGCAAAAAAAAACAGATCTCGAAAATAACTGCATGCATTAAAAATTATAATACATATCGGGCTTTCGGAAGAAAACGTGGAGCGTTTTGTCCAAAAAGAGAAAAGATTATACATACTTAAAAACGCTCCACGATTTCGTTGGAATGTCGGAAATGTCCTTATTATTTTATAATTTTTAGTGCGTGCTAAAAGCGTGTTTTTATTTTTTTTTAACTATTATTTTCATATATTTCATACATAAACGTTAATCGTTAGTTTTTGTTAATTTTGACTGTTATTTTTGTCACATCACTAAAAAAATGACCGTCTGCCAAAACATTGTAGCAGCGCAGTATATTTTTTTGATAATTATTGTTTTCTTAAGTTTAAAATTAATATGTAGTACAAATTTATGTGATTGTTTATAATTTGACATAATAATGTAGTTTTTATAGCTTGTTTATTGTTAATTGGGCGAATAAACAAAAAGAACTTTTTGTCGTAAATTGAGCGCCGCCTCAAAGTTACATCGGCAAGTCAATCACCACCTGTCAGAAACGCATTCTCTCGTTGACCATGACACCCAATTTGAGCCATGACAACTTCAATCAACAGAAATAAGATTCACCCTCGTATTCTCGAAAGAAGTTCGCTTAATAATTTTAGCACTAGTATTGTAGTAGATAAGGCTGACTGACCGCAGCGGCAACGGCAGCAGCGACGGCGGCCCTCCGCTTGTGCTTGGGCTTGGCGCGCAGCCGGCGGTGCGCACGCCGGCCCGCCCACAGCGGCAACCCCACGAGCAGCGCGGGCAGCGCCACGCCCGCCACCACCGCGATGCCGAGCGGCGCGCCCGCGAGGGTGCCCAGCTGCCACAGCAGCTTCTTTTTGCGCGACCACGGCTTCTTGCCCCAGAACGTGCAGCCGCTTGGACTGAAAAAAATCCATTTAAATTTTTAACTGTTATGATACCAGTGGTGACACTGACAATAGATAAAAAAACATTTATTCACAGCCCAAAAATGAAGTAGATAATTAAACGGGTGAAATTAAAGTAAATGTAATTGAATCGATGTGGTTATTAATTCTTATCTAGCCGTCGATGTCCCACCGCTAGGCAGAAGCCTCTCTCCTTCTTCTCCACGATTGTCCATGAAGGTCTACTTTTTTATGAGTTTACATCAAAATACTCACCTTAGATAATGTAAATCAGACACCTCTTTCATACAAAGCCAGCAGAACTCGGCGCCGCATACGCAGCACACCATGTGGTTGCAGGAGCCGTCCTCTACCTTCACGATGAGGACCGAGCAGCGAGGACACGGTTTGACGTCACCTGGAACATTGTGGAAGGGAAGGTATAGTTTTATTTTTAGTAGCAGGTTAGCGCTGGATATAGATTTTTAGATTAAGAATAGATATGAGATACGAAAATGAATTCTAAACTAGCTGGTTGTCTGAACTTGTCTGAACATTGGCATGTGCTGTCCACTGACGACTTAGGCCAATTATTGTCTACGTCGCGTAAGCTTCGTGGATGTAGATTGTTTCTAAGCAGGATGCAAGCATTCGTCTTGCAATTGTTGAAAGACAATACTTTTTCTGTTACATTTCTTCCCCCACTGAAAAATTTTCCTTATATGCTATTCCATCAAATTCTCACCATGATCTACATCAGTATGCTGCGGTTGCGGCGCTCTAGGCGGTGGTTGCCGCGAGCGTCTGGCTGCGTCGCAAGTCTGTGTGGGATGCCACGCCGCCTTGCAGTGGTAGCAGAACGACGCGCCGCAGCCCGGCGCTAGGCAGGTTAACTTCGGACACGACGCGCAGCCTGTGGCTACTACTGCGAAACTGAGAGATAAACGAGGAGTCAGAGACGTTTAAGCAAAATTAGTTTTTAAACATGGGAAGAAAAGTGACATTATTTAAGATACAAGCTTTGATCAGCAATCCTGAAAAACTGCTGGAATATTAAGGAACGTGGTGACGTGGGCAATTTTCATACCATCTTTACAGAAAGGTTTACATAAACCTTACATAAAGCGCACAAGTCAAGGAAAAAGACACGTTGGTAGAAGGAAGAAATCGTGGCTTAGAAACTTTAGGGAATGGATAGGGAATTAGTAGCGTCGAACAACTATTCCGGGTAGCCGATATTCAGCAAGCTGACGACAGACCCCCAGTAATGGAGTGCAACTTTAGAAGCACAAAGCACTAGCCGCTTAACCTGGCTAAGTAATCAGCATGTCCTTCCGTTTTTCTACAGTTTAATTCGTACGTGAGTCTTTCTAGTAAGTAAAGTGTAGGTACCTGCAATCAGGCGCCGGACACCACCGCGTGTCAGGGTCGGCAGCGAGAGCTCGTCGCACGCTGAACTCCTCGTACTTGTCGTACAGCACCGGATTGTCTACTATCTTCCGGACATCTGCAATTTGAAGGAAGAGGAATAAATTAGTTGAAATTACATTAATTGATTAAAATTGAGAAGTAGGTACTTTCTTTTTTGGGTTGGATTGTTTTAAGTTTGAAGTCGGATGTTTTAATTATTTTGGTATTTTTTAGCCTGTTTCGTCCCATTACTGCTGGGCAAAAGACTCTTCAATGCTTCTCTACAGATTTCTGTCAGTGGCTTTCTCTAAGTCAAAAATAATAAAATCTGGACCAGGACAGAATTTAATTTGATACTTAGGGTCAGCGCAGACAGAACGGAGCGCAGCGGAGAGGATTTTATTACCGCACTTGAAAATAAACCTTAAAATTTTTACAATTAAGTGCAAACCGGCATTCCCGCGCATCCTCGAGGACGCGCGAGCATTTTTTGTCAGGTTCGAGCATTTATGCACTTAATTGTAAAAAAAAGTAAAAAAAAGTAAATAAAATTCGATATCCATTTATACGTCGACCTTTATGTTGACTCGTACCTCCGACGCTTTCTTAGAAAACTGATAAAGTCAACACGATCCTATCTTTATACCAGCTTCATCTTACAACTTCTAAAAACTTCGCATCGACGTCAGCGAAATAATTTAATACTCTCTTATTATTGTTAAGATTCCTAGCTTGTTTATAATAATACGATATCTCGTTTTAAAACAATATTAAATTACCACGTAGTACTAGGTATTCGTAATATCCCTTGGTAAACAATTGGTATTCATTTTATTTCACATCCGCTGATAAAAATGCATTCCATTAAGTATTGTTATTTCAACGAGTTATTTATCTTTATTTTATTTATTATAATTCATACCACAAGGTGTTTATTTTATATATAGGCACTCAAGATCGATAAATAAATAATATAATGGCCTAAGGTATTGTATTGGGATTTTTCACAAGTTTTCAATTTCAACTTATATTCTCTCTGATAAATTCCTCCCTGTATCGAAACTAAAGCTACTTTTACATCGTTACAATTAAATAAGCAGCCTGTATTTATTTTACTGGCAGATAATATGTAGGTTTACTTCTCACATTAATTTTCCATGATTATTTTTTATTAACTTTTAAATTCTAATTAAAAATTTAAATGCAGTTTTGATATTAATTTTATCAATGCTGAATTTAAATGAGGAAAAAATTCTTTTTTTGTTTTTAAAATGTTTTCGTGGCTAAACTACCGAGCCAAAAGTAGTGTAATTTGGCACCGAGATACGTTTAAATCCTAGGAAAGGAGATAGGCTATAATTTATTCTGTAGAAAACTGGAGTCTGGACGGCGAACAAGTTCTTTTAGTGGTTATCTTGGAAGTAAAGTAACTAAATGCGTTTTTTTATTGCCCAAAGTACCTAGTAGAATAGGTAAAGAACGGTTTTTATTAATGCCGATGGATTTCTTTTTTAAAAGATAATGGAGCAGTCCTGAAAGACAAACTTAGGATCTTAATATAATCTATTTACCTACCAAGTCCATACAAGATTTGTCCGGAACAAAGCTTTCCGAAAAAGAACCATTCAAAAGATTAATTGGTTATATTACTATAATATTACTTTCATGAGAACCTATACTTCACCGAGATTTACTTTTGTAGGCATATTTTTAAAATGTTTTCTCAAGGAATAAACAGCATAATAAACTTAAACACCAACCTAAAGGATGCATATTCTCGTGGCAGACGGGGCAGCTAACAGGCACCCTGGCTTCAAAGATCTCTATGTTGAGGTACTGCCGCAGGCACGGTTCGCAGCACCGGTGGGAGCACCACGCGAGCCGCACGACGCTGCCGCCGCTCACCGCTGACAGACACAGTGGACATTCTAATATCTCGCCCTGGAATTGAGAGAGAATGAGGTTAGGGTTGTTTTTGGGGCTTCACACTAAAGCGCCTAAGTACGTAAATGTATGAAGAAACCTGATCACATGTGTCTGACGCTGCGCGTAACGCATAAAGCAACAGCGCGCTTATAAGAGCGTTTACGCACTACATACGATACAAAACCGATGCGATAAAATAACCATAGAAATATTTCTTGGATGTATACTTAACATCTCGGATCGAATTCGAGTTGGATGTAGTGCGTAACCGCTCTTATTATCCACGGAACCGCATGTTTTCGTCAACGTCGCGTCAACCGCTTCGTGGACACAGATTTGATTGTTTTTAGGCAAGATGCATGCATTCGTCTTGCAATCGTCAATTCACGAAAGCGTACATCATGGTTCAGTTAATAATTTGGCCTTAGTTTTTAAGTTAGAATGTTTTTATCTGAGTGTTTAGGTATCGGACAGAAACTACTTTATAATTGGAAACTTGTTTATTTGTTAGAAGTGTGCAACCCGTAACCCGTGCCAGTGCAGTTGTCATAGGAAGAGGAAACGATAAAACTGGACTGTTTTGCTACACTTTTAGTGTCATCATAAAATAAACATTATTTCTACTACATTGAGGAATTCCGGGGTGTAATATCCCAATAAGATTTGTCGCTTTATTACATTTCCTGTCCTTGTCAATCACGTCTATTAGTTAATAAGAGAAAGAGATAATTCCTTGTTCTTGGTTTGTCTTAGCTTCAAATCATGTTTCTTGGAGAGATTAAGGGCTATCCACACATTTCCGGATCAGGGCTATCCGTGTTCAGAGTTGTCCGTTCCGTACAGTCACTTGAGACGGAGCGGTGTGGACAAGTTCATACAATTTATACGCAACCGATTTCTGTCGTGTTCCGTCAGGGACGTGGTCCCGGAAATGTGTGGTCGTTTCAGTTCCTTATCTAGTTATCTATTTTCATGATTCACACATAACCACCATTTGTTTGGACTTTATAGCCACCAGATACGTTGTACAGCCACTATCAGCCGGGCTGCAAATTAACACGGCAACAATCATCTATCAAGATGTCGTGGCCAATGATGTATATAACCACCCTTTGTTACCTACACCATAATAAAGTATCCACTTAAGAATACCCGCTGCACTAATAATTTCACTTAGACAATGTTAAACGCTTATTAAATCTGACGTCACCTCTAGACGGTAATTTAAAATAATGCTCTAATCTAAAGTGGCAAGTTCATTTCTTTTAGAACTCGGCTCTCCGGTCAAAGACATTACCAGTAAGAGTTAAGTAGAGTCGTCATTACTGTGACCGAGTATACTGATAAGGACTCAAGTTACAAATGCGATTGATATGACCATTATTGACGGTCGAACTGTTTTGGTATTCGTTGACGTTTCTTGGAAGATAAAGTAAGGATTTATAAAAAAAACGTTGCCTAAGATAATTGATACCCTTTTTCTATAAGAAGACTGCACAATATTAATGAACAATTAACTTAAACTGTATGTCTGGCAACTGGCTGTAAGCCATGATTACGTATATAACACGATCATTGATATCTAATCGTTACACCTGTGCCGATGACACGTAGACTGTTATCTAACTGTATGTTGGCAACTTGGCAGTACCTCGTTGAAGTATCGCCAAATAAGTTAACGGATTGACTATTTGTTAATTGTAGACTAGCAGATGTGCAAGAATAAAAATAATGTAGGTGGAGATATTTAATGTCAACATAAACGACAGAATGAAAGCTTTTCTTTCTAGAAATAGATTTTTCATTCAATAACGTTTAACGCTTGAATGAACCGCGTAGGATAAGATTCCGACTCACTGCAAGCATAGAATAATAAATAGTATTCTAGTAGTAGAGTCTACAAGTAAGATTGTTGATGCAGCTTTATAATATGCTTTATTTGTTTAGTAAGCACCTATCCATACTTTCTTGACTTCGTACACATTTATCGTCATATTTTCTATTTACACAATATCTTAAAATAATATAGCTTTCATGTTACGTCGATGAACAAGCTGGAAAACTGATTAAAATCAGTTCAGTGGATTTTGCGTGGAAGAGTGACAAACATCGTCGCATCCATCGGCACATTTGTTAGTAGAGACCCGTTGAATACTAACCTATTAACACAATAACAAGAAAACAAGGCAGATTTACTCCAAATAACCAGAGGTGATTTAAAGAAACGGCATTATTCTAATACTTATATCACCCGGCCATCAATCGAGCTCATCAACTCGTCAGCCTTAATATCGCAACCGCGATTTGCAGTCTACGTGACCATATATTTTATGGACTACTGTTTAGCAACACTTTGGTAAAGAAACGATTCAGTTGTGCAACATGTTGGGCGTATTTCGTTGTGATGGCCAAACGCATTATTGTTTAACTAGAAATGTAGGTAACTAAAATTGACTGTTATTTTTATAATTATTTCTGTCATCCTACGAACAGTCTCTGTTAATACAGATGCTATAAAGATCTACTAGTCACCACTACACAAATGTAGTCTTAGTCCAATTTTCAAAGCTTTTTTGCAATTGCATATTTATTTGTACCTATATGCGTATTCTACTATATTCGTCGAATACCTAGAAGCCATGGAATATGCTGTACCTTTTGTATAACTTTTCTTTTTTTTCTGTCTCTATGTACTATCATCTTACAATAAACTGTTATTTAAATAAATAAATAAGCCATAGACACATAGAAGTTTCAATGAATGCAAGAAAAATCTAGATAGGTTTGATTTCTTCGGGTCATAACGTTCATTAATCACTTCATCACATATTGTAAAACCATTTGCTCGCATTCACGCAATCTAGAACGCTTCATTTTAGCGATCACCATGGGAAAACAAACAGCTGAACTCATTCAATATTTTCTTTGCAGTTTTGCAGAAATACCAATAATATTACCAAGGACTCTTCGGGAATAATATTATTCTGAGTAATGATTGGTTCTTTATTTATACTGAGGAAGGAAAAGGGACTAAAATTATAGTTGGGCTAAAGGGGATTTAGTCATAGTGACCGCAAAAAGGTGAACTGGTTTCTAGGTCTGTTATTTATGAAATGAGTCATTTGGCTATTAGGAATATAATGGGGTGAATGCAAGTTGTTATTTGCGCGAAATTGATTTTTTACTGAAGAAAGATTTTTTTCCCTCACATGTTTAAAATATAGAAAAGAAAAACCGTATTAGAAAATTTTTAATGCTCGGCCAATTTATATATTTGTTTAATTCATATATTTAAGAGCCAAGCTCTTCTCGGTGGAGTAATCGCCTTCTTTGCCTCTTTTCTGCCAACAATTTGACTTCTTCTTACACCACGACGTAATTTTTTAAAAATTATTTATTATTTACAATAAATAATTTCGCACTTTATGTATATTATGTAATAAGGGATAATTTATTAAACAAGTTTAGGTTACACTAAAACATAATACAATTAGCTATGTTTAAGTATATAATGACTCTGACCGAGTTTCACTTTGTTAGAACACGTAATTACAACCATATCGAATTAGCCTTTTCCTGAATTGAGTAATTATGAGCGTTAATTTCTAATTTAGTCTCGAATGTTCTGATTTTAAAACAGAGGAAGATTATGGTTTTGAAAACAAGAGAAAATCGGGGTACCTACAACAACGCGACAAACATTGGTGATGAGGGCAAGACGAACTCGAAGAATCAGCCTTTAGAATAAGCAACTCGAGCGCATACGGGAACTGGACGGACACTGGACATTGGACAGGAAGGAGAGTAGTCCATCACTGGAATTTAATCTCAGCTGATAGCCTAGAAGATTTATTTCTGATCCAAGTCCTTTGATAAAACTATCTCCTCCATTCTTAAATAGGGTAGATAATTAAATCATCATCCTCCGAACCAAAGACAATCTCGTTTAAAAATTAATTTCATATTTATGAAGAACAAAGCAAACCTTGAATTCACTTTATAATTTCCCTTGGATATTGCTGTAATAGGATCCGCGACCCAAACGTAATACTCATAAATATTAAGGTCTAACCTTCGCCGATTACCCTTCGCGGAACTTTCTACTTTCCAAACTGAAAATAACTCGTTACTGAATTTAAAATACATGAGCTGTATGGTCAAGCTGACATGGCAGGTTAATCTATATTTATTTTGGGATGTAGGGCATGTAGAGGTAGTTTCAGACTCTTGATTTTCATAAGGCGAATGTAGAAATAGTCAAATTACGTCGAACTCTTTATTAAGGAAAATAAATGGCGATTAATACTATCTTTCCTTGGTAACGCCGATTTAAATCTCCTCACATAATCTTATCCCATTTTCTCTGAGAATGTGATATTTTTTGTAATTTTTCACTAGGTACAAGTTTAACTAAATAAAATGGTAAAAACATATCTTCAAAAAACAAGAATTGCGGTCCTGTCATATCAAGTGGACAAACAAACGGAGGTTTCACAAAATAACATGGTTTAAATATCTTCATGACAGAAGGAATTGAGATTCTGTCATATCAGCAAACAGACGGCGAAAAACAGATTGGATGGCGAATGTTCCAACGACTAGAATACTATAAATAAAAGAAGATTTAAATAAACATGTATCTAGGTATATATCTACGAATAATACTGAGCAATTCAATAGCACCTACCAGAGCAATAAATAACTAAAACAACTAACGTAACAGAAAGTGAAAATACGATCGCGGTGAGAAAATACACTCAATAATATTTTAATGAGCATTCGCAAGAAAAGCGAACCGTTGAGATACTTCGATAAGATAATAATATGGCAGTTAGGTTTAGTGGCTGGCGAGCTAAACTTTGGAGAGAAAGGAGAAAGATTACGATAAAGTGCCAAACTATTTATTATAAAATCATACCCCCTTATTACAAAACGAGGTTTAAACATAGTCCGACGTTAGTTTTATAACTAAACGAACTAATTACAAAACGAGGTTTAAAGATAGTCCGACGTTTGTAATAAGGGGGATAATGTTTCTGTAAGCTACAATAGCTAGGTTTAACTTCTTTAGAATTTATATGATTTTGGCAGTTGTATTTCAATTCCCATTAGGTAATTCCATTAGGTAGGGCTGAGCTGTAGGCTACTATCGGGGTCCGTAGGTGGCGGATAACGGAACGGCCATCAGATATGATGGTTAGCTGCGAATATATCGAATAAGCAGTCCCCGACCACACAGCGGCAGGATAATAGGATGTAGTGAGGAGCTTGCAATATCCGGACTATCTTGTGACGTGGCGAGTAAATGCCGCCGCTAAATAAGCATTCCCCTGGTGTCAGGCAGCAGTGGCATCAGTACTGGCTGGAGGCTGAAGAGACATATTCTCTGTATGGCTCCAGACCAGATATCCACGGGCGAGTAACATCGGCTGTGGTACTGCGGTGTGGAAGGCAAAGTGGGAAACCACCACACTATATTCCCTTTTAAGGAGCATGAAGATGGAAAATAAAAGTAATAACGTTCTTGACAACGGGCTTCCACGATGTAACATGCCGTGGCGGTCTGAGTCCGGCAGGGTCAGGAGCAAGGCTGACTCGGTCGTCATCCTGCGAAATCCTTGTAAGATTGGGACGTGGAATGTGAGGACAATGTTGCCAGATGGCAAACTAGAAGAACTGAAGTCGGAGATGGAAAGATTGGATTTGGATATATTGGGGTTATGTGAAACAAGATGGGAAGGGAATGGGGATTATTGGAGTGACGAATACAGAGTAATTTTCTCGGGAGACAAACAAGGTGCAAATGGTACAGCAATAGTGTTAAATAAAAAATGGGGAAATCAAGTACAGAACACAATTCACTATAGTGATCGATTAACAGTTGTCAAAATAAAAGCCAAGCCAAAAGATCTTATAATATTACAAATTTATATGCCTACAGGATCTCACACAGATGATGAAATAGAAGAAATGTATTGTCATATTGATACAGTGTTAGACTCTGTACAAGATAAAGATTATATAATAGTAATGGGGGATTTCAATGCTGTAATAGGGGAGGGGGTAGAAGAAGATATAGTTGGAAAATATGGTCTAGGAAAGAGAAATACAAGAGGAGATAGATTAGTACAATTTTGCAAAGAAAACAATTTAACAGTTTTAAATACAATGTTTCAACATCCAAAAAGAAGATTATATACATGGAAGATGCCGGGGGATATAGGAAGATACCAGCTAGACTTCATTTTAGTTAAAAGCCTAAACAGAAAAAATATAGTAAACTGTAAAACTTTACCTGGTGCTGATATAAATTCCGACCACAACCTTCTAGTCAGTATACATAATATAGAATTAATTAAAAACAAAAGTAAGAAACGTAAACCTAAGAAGATTGATCTCAGTAAACTTAGAAATATAGATAACGAAAGTAGAGTGCAATATAGTAATAAGTTAAAGGTTAAGATAGAGGAATATAGAAGTAGTTTTAGAGAAAATAGTATATCTAACTTAAGTATAGAGGATAGATGGAACAATACAAAACATATTTTAACAACCACAGCAGAAGAATATCTAGAGAAAGAAAAAATTGTCCCACGAAAGGAATGGTTAAGTAAAGACATAATAGATTTAATGATAGAGAGAAGAGCATTTAAGAACAAAACAGATGAATATAGCATTAATAAATACAAACAGTTATCGAATACAATCACCACCAAATGTAGAGACGCAAAAACGGCTGACATAATTAAAAACTGTGATGAAATAGAGAACTACATATTAAGAGGAAGAATGGACCATGCTTACAATATTATTAGACAACTTGATAAAAAACATAAAACAAAAAGTGCTTCAATCTTAGACGAACAGGGTAAAATTTTAATAGAACATAAACAAATAGTAGAAAGATGGATACGATACTTAGAAGAGCTATACAAAGGAGAAGGAATGACAGAAAATGATATTGAGAAAGAGATAACAGAAAATAAAGACAATCTGGGCCCAGATATACTTAGAGAAGAATTCGATAATGCAGTTAATTACATTCAAAATGGCAAAGCTGCCGGAATCGATAATATCTACATTGAAATGATCAAATATTCTAATTGTGAATTACTAAATGATGAAATATTCGAAATAATTAAATTAATATATGCAAGAGGTATTGTACCTACAGATTTTAGAATTAGCAAAACAGTAACACTGCCAAAGAAAACGAATACACTGAAATGTGAAGAGCATCGCACACTTAGTCTTATATCACAAGCAAGTAAAATTCTATTGAAAATTTTGCAAAACAGAATTCGACCTATAGCTGAGGAATATCTGGGACCAGATCAATACGGTTTTCGACAGCAAAAAGGGACAAGAGAAGCCATATTAGCCTTGAGATTAGCAATAGATAGGAGATTAGAGTTAGATTTAGATACCCACATTGCATTTATAGATTTAGAGAAAGCATTTGACAAAGTTAATTGGAAAAACATGATGACCATTTTGAAAGAAGCGGGATTAGATTATAGAGACCGTAAAATTATATATGAGCTTTATAGAAACCAGGAAACAGTAATAGAAATAGGAGAAGAAAAGGAACAGGCAAAGATAAGACAAGGAGTTAGGCAGGGATGTCCACTTTCACCACTTATATTTAATATTTTTATAGAATGTGCCATCAGAAAACTAGTAGAATCAGGAAAAGGGGGGGTTAAGTACAATGGGACAAAAATACAATTTATACGGTTTGCTGACGATATAGCTGCGTTAGCCGAAAGCTCAAACCAGCTAGAAGAGCTACTAACGGACATGAACCAGGTTTTTGAGGAATTTGGTTTGAAAATCAATGTGGCCAAAACCAAAACACTTGTAGCGTCAAAATCAATAGCCAGGCATAGACAGATTAAAATAAATTCCACAGTATTAGAGCAGGTTAAACAATTTAAATATCTGGGCAGTCTTATTACCAGCGACTCAAGATGTACACCTGATATAATTGCTAGGATAGCGATGGCCAAGCAAGCTTTTAATAATAAAAAGTAC
This sequence comes from Anarsia innoxiella, assembly GCA_947563765.1. Taxonomy (NCBI): domain Eukaryota; kingdom Metazoa; phylum Arthropoda; class Insecta; order Lepidoptera; family Gelechiidae; genus Anarsia; species Anarsia innoxiella. The sequence continues at coordinate 2,470,950 of OX387402.1, forward strand.
CTTTTCAAAGCCCGCATAGCAAGAACAATCCGGAAAAAGCTTATAAAGGTGTATATCTGGAGTATCGCTCTATATGGCAGCGAAACGTGGACAATGAATAAAAAGGATAGAGAAAGACTGGAGGCATTTGAGATGTGGTGTTGGCGAAGAATGGAGAGGATAAGTTGGACTGAAAAGAAGAGAAATGAGGAGGTATTACAGATTGTGGGAGAAAAGAGAAGTTTACTAAAATCTATTGAGAACAGAAGAGGAAAGATGCTAGGACATTTGATACGACATGATTCCTTCATAAAAAACATCATAGAAGGAAAAATTCAAGGGAAAAGGAAGAGAGGAAGACCCAGACGGACGTTCCTAGAACAGGTGAAGGAAAAGGCGGGTGTCATGTCGTATCAAGATGTTAAAAAGAAGGCAGAAAATAGGGAGGGATGGAAGAGGCTCCACCGACAAGAGCTTAGCTCTTAAATAAGAAGAAGAAGATTTCAATTCCCAAATCTCAAAAGAGTTGATTCTAAAATTTGAATCGATATAAATTACTGTACGAATTCTGTTTCAAAATACGTTTAGTAATTTAGATCTGTCAATCGTGTGAACTTGTGTTGACGTAATGAAGACCATCAACAAGCTCAATGAACGAAATATAAGGAAAAAAACAAGACTATTCTAACATAGAGGAAACACCAAAATAATCACACTATTTTTCTTCCTTCAAAAATACTTCGATATTTCCTTACAGTCCTGAGAGCTTCATTTATTAGCGAGTGGCGTAAACAGAAAGATTTCTCATATTTACGATACGATACATAAACAAGGAAACCGAAGGCGCTTCTCTAGTACTATTTTATTTTATGACTCCGCTCTCTTTGCCAAGAATCTCTTTTACTACAGACATTCAATTGTTTTTGTTTGCAGGAAAAAAACAAGTGAAGTTTATCTCTGTGAGAAAAATAGAGGCTTCGAAACGAGGAAACTTTTAAGTAAGAACACAAATTGGTAATACTTGCTTGAAAATTTTATTCGTTGCTTTTAAGACGAGGGTACTAAAATTATAAAAGCAAAATGTTTGACTTATATTTTGTGTATTAAATTAACCCTGTTGCAGAAAAGTCTTTTCAAAATTAATTATTCTTTAAAAATCGTTCTGCCTCTTTCTAATTTTGACGAAGACAGTAACAGCTATAATTCTAATGGAGCATTAGGTTAGTGATAGAATAGACAAATCGATATGACCGCGGGGGATTATTTCTTATTCGTCACGTCACAAATGACTTTAATTTGCATTTGATTCACCTTACAACTTTCCCAATTAGCACTCTATTGTAAATAGATTTTATACTACACATCACATCATACATATTTAACAGTTAACTGTCTAATAAAACGGTAAAATTTATATGTAGTTACTATTTTTATCACACTACAGATTTCAAGAGTCATTCAGAGATGACTCGCCTAACTAACTTATAGGAAAAGCTATAAAAAAGTTAGACAATCTATATATTCCTATTTTTTAACATTTGTATTAACAAAAGATAGAAAAAAGAATTGAATTTCTTTACGTTTCTTGGACCTGAATAAATAATGCTTTTTAAATAATCAATACGATTATAATAACAGAACCAAGTTCTTGAAATCTGGCAGGGAGAGAAGACCACAGTGTGACCTGGGAAAAGGCTGAACAGAATGAGAAAGCAATACTTTCATAATAAACTTATTAGTATGGCAGAATGAGAGAGCAAAACTTTACTTGTTAGCATTTTGCCACAACACAACACGTAAACAAACAGTTATATCAATTAACATAATTATTACGATAACTTCGTAATTTAATTATACTTATGTCCTTTCTTAGCGTAAGAAAATTCCACAAACAACCTGATTATCTATTTGTAAACTAGCTACAACTAGTTAGCACATTTTATCATGCTGTGTACTTAGTATTATGGTCTGAGTAATCCCTTTTAACAGCATATATCCTACTAATACTAATACACAATACACACACACACACGCGAATACATACGACTAGCGGCTACACACGACTTAGTACGTGTTCATTGTCATATCTTAGACAAAATACACAATATCTAAAATAAAATAGCCTATGTGTTATTCTGATCCTCAAATACATCTATTAATTGACACAAACTCGACTTTATCATTAATAATATTAGTAGAATTTTATAGTTTGCGCCGATGGACTGATATTAGATAGGATAGTTGTAATCCCGAAAAAAATTTTTGTGATGAGATGAACAGAGAATAACATACATACGTATCCATCATGCGTCTCTCCCATTGTATTAGGCAGGGACCACTTCCTTCCACTAGCTACGATCCAAACACACTTCTTTCGCTTCATCCACAAACTACAGAGAACAATGGAAAAAGAAATTCAATGAAACGAACCTAGCCTGATTGAAGTAGCAAAGTTTTTGTCTACAATTAAATTAAGTCGGGCCATTTCGTAGCAAAACCTAGTCACAAACTAATTTGCGACTAATTCTACTAATTCCAAGCACGTGTAAGCGCTAGGTCTCGTGTAGAAGCAAAGTTTCTCTTTCTAAATCAAACTGCTTCATCACGTTACATCAATTTGTCTTTGGAATCCCTGTTACATTCTACAATACGTAACTTTGTAGGATCTATCTGCGAATTGGCTGGATGACTGTAGAAATATATTTAGTCCATGAGTTAGACTGAAGAAAAAATGGATGCGTAGATTTTGTTTTTTCTCTTTAACTAAAAATGACAAGGATATACCTACAGCGTTAAAGTTCCTCGTGACGTCCGTCCCGCTTCATGTACAATTTTTACATATTCGTGACGTATACAGCTCTCCAGAACTTTGATGCTCTTTAACTTTGTATTTAATAGTGAGGCAAATATTTGGCAATTCCTTCAGTATCAATCGGTAAGTAAGTAAAATGTTTACCCACGTACCTACCTACAAAAAATAAAATAAGGTTAGGTAAAAAACGATTTTTATTTTATAATCGTGTCAATAAACGCAGCATAAAACAATGTAAAAAAAAACGTAAGTTTCGCAAAATCATATAAAGCTTCGTCATCACTTAAAAAAAGACGAACGGAACATGAGTTCAAAAAGGCACAAAAAATAAGAGCGTGTAGTTCAAGCGATACTTATACATAAAGTAGACAAGTACTAGAGACAAGTATTATTCATAATTCGAAGGATAACGGGACCTAATACCGCTAGGTTCAATAATCTACATTCAATATTACAAATTCAAGGCCTTTTAAATGATTATTTGTACGTATTTAGAAAATTTCCATTTGACTGTGAAGGTACCGTACCTAGGTATTTAGGTAACCAACAAGTATGACTATCCTAAAAAACATAAAAAATAACCTAACCTTTTTATTTTTAAACACCCCACTGCGTTTAAAAAACGAAGCCGTTTAGGCTGTAGAGCGTGCCAAAGAATTAATACAAACATACTCTCGAAAAACATAACCCTCCGTCTGACGCAGTCGGGTAAAAATATTAACTAACGCAGTCACTTTCATTTTACTCACGAACCTATTTACCTACAAGATTAAACAAGGCACCTCATGTTTATAAGCGAGTATATTACTTAGGATTTCAGTTAGCTGTTGCGAGTTTTACCAAAAACAGTTACTAAGTATTATGTGGTAATGAGAAAAAGAAAATTCGATAAGTAAAAGTTTTGAAGGACATTTGTATGTCTTCAACAAGGTTAAGCAGTCACAAAGGAAACGAAAGTGTCAGAATAATTTACAGGATCGTGTTTGAATAAATAAATATTATATTTTACATTTACAAACAAAAAGCGCTTGTTTTCTAACTAAATATGAATATTTCTAGGGATGAATCATGCAGTGACTAAGTTTATTAGGATTAAAAGGCGTGAAAGAAAAGTTGCTTTTCTACATAAAACGTACGGTATCTGCTGAAATTTTATATTCAGTTTCTTTTATCAAAAATAAATAATCACATTTCAACAGTTATATTCCCCCTTATAACACAATGTTGATTTATTACAGCAATTAGTCCCGAAGTACTATCCAAATCAATCAATCAAGTCAGCCCGTTTCTCCCCACTGCTGGGTATAGGCCTCCCTTTTTCGCGCCATTTACTACGGTCCTGTGCCAATTTAATCCATAGCGGCCCTGTCGATCTGACGATGTCATCTGCCCAGCGAGCGGGTGGTCGGGCCACTGATCGACGTCCCTGTCTCGGCCACCACTCTGTGACTGCTTTCGTCCATCGACCGTCTTTTCTCCTAGCCAGGAGAATGGCTAGGAATCCTGGCTAGGAGAAAAGACTATCCAAAATGAAACTAAAATTATTCAGACATGCATTAATACCTATTTAAATCAACTAATCAGCATTTAACAGAGAATATTTGCAAATCAGCTGATTAGTAGCAGCAAATAGAGCGTGACGCATACAAAATGACTGCGCGTGCATGGCGTCGCATGTGATCGCTAAAACAATTGTTTATTGATGTAATTATGGAAAGAAAATGTATTTTTCTTTTATCCTAATAATATTATAAACTTATATGTTTATGCCGATGGATGGATGTTTGTTAGTTTTGTTACTTTTTCACACGAAAATGACTCAACGGATTTTGATTACACTTGGCAATAATGTAGCTTTAACACCAGAATAACATAAAGGCTATATTATTTTGAGATATTTTGTAAACCAAGATGTAGCGATAAATGCGAACGAAATCGCGGGCAGCCTGTAGTAAAACATAAAGTACTTACTTTACGGAAACATTAAATGTCATGTCGAAATATGTCACGTTGTTTCATATGACATTTCTAAATGCAAATCACATTTCCGAGTATTACCATGATTATAAATACCAATAATTCTATTGTTGTTCTGGCAGTTGCCTGATCAATCTCTAGATCACAACATTAGTTAAACAAACAAACAAACAATTAGGGGCGTTGTTGCCCAACATTGCCGCATTGCTTCCTTTGTTTATGTAGATATAAGTAATTGTAAACAACTGTTATACCTATATATACGCTACGATTTAAATACGTATATAGCAGAAGCGGCCCAGGATAAGGAGTCAAGGAAGAAGAGGAGAGAGGCCTTTGCCCAGCATTGGGACACCGATGGATAAGAAGATAAGATAAGAATTTCTAATAAAATATTCATGTATTAAAATTATTAGATGCTGCCCGCACCTTCGTACGCATTTATCGTCATATCATGGAAACAATCATGATATCTCAAAATAATATAGCCTATACGTTATTCTGATATATAAGCTACAATATTGCCAAATTTCATCAAAATCTATTTAGTAGTTTTTGCGTGAAAGAGTAACAAACATCCATCCATCGGCATAAACATCATAACCTACCTCTATCAAATCATATATGACGTGTTCTAATATCGTGACTAGTTATATCGTAAGTAAAAGTACATAATAGGTAAGTCGCCCCGACCCGGCCCTGACCATTGTCATGACACGACTCTATTGCAAAGGTCATGTTCAAATCGCAGTACATCCTGATATTAAAATATTATGATTTATGTAAATACGCTGCTCGAGCGATTCATATTTGACGCGACAAGTGCAGTTTGAAAAATTGTTGCCCATTTGACTTTCAATAGTCTGCTGTCTGTTTGCGTTGTACGAACGTCAGTAAGTTTATTGTAATATTATTTTTACTCGAGAAGGAGGATTATTGAGGTATATAAATGTGAACAGTTTTTTGGTAGGTATTCAATCGAATAGGTTCAATTCAAAGTAACTTTATTAATTTATTATCGAAAAAAAGGAAGATATAGATGGAGAGCTAGTGAACCCTGGGAGTAACGGTCTCCCTGTAAGGTTAGAAATTTGTATACTTACGATTTATAGCACGCTAAGAGCAATAGCCATGACCTGGGGCGTCAGCCCTGCAAGTCGGCAGCCCCTTTATTTTTTGGACTGTTAAGTAAATTGAGTTTCAAAATTTGTTTCTGTAAATTTGAAAATTTAATAGACTAAAGTTTATTTATTGTACAGAGAGACCGTTACTCCCAAGGTTCACTAGCTCTTGGACTAATAGACTCTGAACGCAATTTATACCTGTATTCGAGACGTACTTTTTCATAGATGCCTTTTCTTTTCTATACAACAGCGTTAATCCTTTTCCTTTCTATAATCTTACTAAGTCTAGCCTAAATTAGCATGCTGCTTTACCCGCTAGAAAGTATTAGCATGCGTCCGGCATTCGGATTAGCCGACGCGCGCCGCTCTCTCAGCCTTGCCTGCTAGTTGCACAATTGCATTTGTTCAGAAGGCAAGGCCGGTCGCTTTGTTGTTGCTTACGACGTTTGTTATCTGTTGGATTTACTTTAAATTCAGATTTTTTGGTTGGTTTGTCGTTTTGATCGCATTTTGTTTCTTTATCAGCCCTTTATCTCCCCGCTACAGCGTCACGAGCCTACTCTCATACGACAATGACTCGTGATTTGTTAAGGTTGGTTTAAAATTCTTTGGTTACTCACTCAGTCATTATAGTCAGAGTAATCTCGTGTCTATGTCTCCGAAGGTACTGAGTTGTTAACAGATGAGCCTTAATTACACTACACGGTGTCTTTGTTGACATTTGGAGAACATTTTATGTACCAGGTACTCGTAAACCATTGCGCATTGGTAAAAACTTCTTGAATGGTGCAAGAAAGCGATCAAAGTTCGGCCGTTAGGCAAAGTCGTTTAGACCGGAACTTTGATATAACTTGCGAGTGTAAACATAGTTACACGTCATAAGCCGTCCTGAGACTCGGCAGATTACGGCCACGGGGACGGCAGCCAATCTCATTCAGGTCCGCCCTTTATTAGACGTTGTTTTCAGTTTCTATTTTCGCTACTCTTTCTTCTTACCCGACTTCAAAAAAGGGGGAGGTTTCTTAATTCGACAGTATATATTTTTGTCCTACTAACATTATAAATATCAATGTTTGTGCCGATGGATGGATGTTTGTTACTTTTACACGCAAAATCTACTGAATACATTTTGATGACATTTGGCAATATTGTAGCTTATGTACCAGAATAACACGTAGGCTATATATTTTGAGACATCATGTTTTTTTTTCAAGAAATGACAATAAATGCGTACGAAGTCGCGGGCAGCCTGTAGTAATTTATCCGTTTCTGAAGGATTATTTACAACTACATATCTTGTTAAGAAAGACACCTCATAAGTACTAGTCATTATGGAATTTCCATTCACTCAATTTTTCTTAGTATTAACTTAGCTATAAGTTTTTACTAGCGTGTAAAGACGTCGTTAAAATTCTAGTATTTTTTTTATGATCTAAGCTTCATAAAAAGTACTTAAAAAGAAGACGGAATAAAATGTTAGATCCGGTAAAATATTGCGAGTTACGTCACACTCGCTGTGTCACGAAGATAACTAGTTGAGTGTAGTTTAGTCCTTTTCACGAAAGAAGTCCCCTAGCCGCGGCGCTGTATTTCATGTCAAAATTGATAATGTTGCCATTTATGAGTACAACATCTACCTATATTATGTTTATTTAATTTGTAATTTATTAAATAATATTATTTCCTGCATATTTCAACTGTTCTGGTCATTCCATGAGTAGGTTGGTATATATTTTGATAAAATTGTCTACTTAGCTATATTTCTGTTATGTAAAAAGTGTATTTTATTAAGATAAGTACGGGGTATTCTACCTACTATCAGGGAAAAGATCAGAAAATAGGGAAAATAGACCTGTCAAATTTAGTTCCAAAAATATCCGGGGGACTTCTTTCGTGAAAAGCACTCTAACGCTATCCGGATGAAACTGGGGTATTTGGTGACTTAAAAAATGAAACCTGAGGAAACTATGAAGCAAACTGATTTTTCAGATGTTTGCATAACTGCGCGTTTCACCATCTACTGATAAAATTTAACTGAAAGATAAACCTATGTCTATTTCATAAAACATGACGTTTTAGACAGAGAGAGATTTAAAACATCTGTCTGATAAATTTTATCTGTAAATGCTGAAATAGGCCTTAATTCTCAGTGCTAAGTCATAAACTTTGATTTCAAATAAAGTGGAAACACAAAGATTTTACTATCTATAAATTATAATAAATAATAATTTAGCATATTATAAATAGAAGGAATCAATATAAAACAATACACTCAGTGTCTGACTCAGAGCTATGAGATTATGTTACACTGAAGAGTAACTATTTAGTCATCTGTGATTAAAGCGGCAATTATAACGCGACTATTTACCCGACAGCATCAGAAGGAGGGTTATGTTTTTCGAGAAAATGTATGTATTTATTTAACAGTTTATTGTAAGATGATAGTACATAGAGACAGAAAAAAAAGAGAAGCATGTTTGTTGATGTATGTTAGTATGTATAATTCTTTTACACGCCCTACAGCCTAAACGGCTTGATGGATTTTAGCTACATCAAAATAAAAATAAATGCGTTTTTTAACGCAGTCAGTTTTTTTTTAAATAAACATGTTAGGTCATTAATACGTGTCCCAAAATAGAATTATAGATGAAGTTAGTCTTTTAAAAGTAGTATCTCAAAGGAACTTAGCTTCCCTATGAAAAACTAAACAAATCTATGCAAAAATAACGCCTCTCGCCTCTCCGTGTAAATGACTATGCAAATAGCGTTTCTGATCTACCTCCACTGAACTCTTTTAACATTTTAATTAATGTCAGTCATGAAGCGCCCTTTGCAACCCGAGGGCTTAAAAGAGCTGTTTCTAAAGTGATGGGACGGGTAAGGATAAAAATGTCTATCATAATTTCTTTGACAGTTCCTAGCCTCTTTGATGTTATCAATATTGATGATAACGTTTGGACAGTTTCTCGCTACTTTACTTTTTCTTACTGGATTTATATTCTTTTTATATTCTTCTTGGATGTATATTCTTCTCTGGGGAAAACTGCACTCTTACGAATCTAGCATTAACTTTAAAAAATGACCCGTCCTAAGTGTTGTCAAAACCTACAGGATTAAAATGATTTTTCATTTGCATTGAAATAAACAAAATTGTCTACTTGTTCATTTTTTATAATACCTAAATTTTATTATTTTGTTTGTTAAACAAACACGACTTATTCGTTTATTCTTCCTCGTAACCTACTTTATTGTTTATTTCATTATTAAAAACTGATTCAGACGGATTTCTAGGAAAAAAGGTTTCTATCGGTAGCTTTTATTAATTGAATTCTGAGAAAATAAATACAAATGTAAAGAAAACAGTTTTAGCTTAGGTTACTAATATAATCAATAATGGAGTCTAGTGGGATATCTCACGTGCCTTAAAATTTACGAAACTTTAAGACAGGTGATTTACTCAATTAAAGAGTTCATAATTAAAGAGTTTTGTTTAAATAATATCTATTAATAAATATGTGTTTTTATCGTGTTACTAGAGCAATCGTAAGATAAATCGATCGGCATCTACATTGGTCAACTCAACTATCAATCAATTTCGATTAGGACCCTTTTAGGTTCTAACCGTGGTCCTAACATCAAACAACTTATCAGCCAAAAATGACAATAACACTCTTAATTAGGTAATAATAAGATTAGATTTACCTCTTCGTCTTCGGCAATGTACTCTACAGTCTGCGGTTTCTGTGTTTCCACCGCACTGAGCTTCACTGGCCGGCCGTCAGTCTGGTCCAATACTGAAACAATACAAAATATAACTTCAATATACGAACAAATGTATGAAAGACTGAAAAGTCAGATGTACCTAGAGGATGAACAGGATCGTCTTTTGTTTTAGAGAAATCAAATAAAATAACAGTATAAACTCTTCACCACTAACAAAATGGACAGATGTCTTGAAGATGGCTGCAGGCTCAAAGTGGATGAAAGCCACTTCAGACCAATACTATACCGGTAAGTGGAAATCTTTGAGAGAGGCCTATCTCCAACAGTGGACGTGTTACAGCTGATGATGTGAAAATCAACTTTTTGGACAGCTCAAAAATAATGTTGAAAAAGTGTACCCAAAAAAGTTTCAATTCTGAATTAAAATATTTGATATTACCATCTTTTGAGGCGTAATTTTTTTACTAGGGATCCTAATTTTCTTCTTATACTTAGTACTTACGTATTTGACTTCAATAATAACTTTTTTGCAATAAAATACTAAATAAATATCAAAGACATTGTATTTTGAAAGATAATAATATTATAGTTGCAATCGAAAAGACTGTTAAATAAGAACAATGTCATCCGTAAATAAGTCTTGTTCAGGTTTTTATGACACTCCTAAAGCGCACTTAATGTACAATGTATACCAAGGTAAGGTTATAAAAATACAAAGTAAATGCATCCTATCGTAATATACCTCGTAAATACATTTTAACTATACAAATATATCTATTAAATATCAATCAAACATACTAATACTTACTTCACTCACGTGAAAGAAAAGATTGACGTGGCGTATCAAGAAATCAAATTGGTGGTGGAGGAAAGACAAAGATGAAGTTTACACTCCACCGAAAAGAGTCTGGCGCTTAAATGTATGATAATGACAAATATACTTTTAAAACATGACCTCAAACATTACATTGCAATTGGCCAAGTCAGGACAGGACTACCCTAACCGATGTGCATGTACCTATTGAGACCATTGATGAATTTGGATACAGCGAAAGATGCGTTTTTGGATCGTAGCAAGTGGAGGGTAGTATGGTCTCTATCTGCACCGATGGGAGAGAGGCGTGGTAGATATGTATGTATTGCAATTAAATGTACCTGCGAGTTAAATTGACCCACATACGGATTCTCTCTCTAGCTAGAAAAACAAAATATACCTATACCTGCCCCTATACTATATCTATACCTGTATACCTGTACATGTTATCAGCATAGACAACTCTATGAGCCTTTAAAAAATGAAAATAGTCACGTAAAGTAAGTAGCGTAGTAAACATTTACATAAGCCAACATATTAGTCATCAGTACGTGCCCCCAGTCAGTTTCTCAGTAAGGAAAACGTGATTATTATGAAACATCGAAAGTTTCGACGCGTCCTGTTATGCGGTTTCGCAACTTAGGTATATGAAAAGAAAATAAATTGTTCGACGTTATTTATGAATATATTATTTATAATAAGTAAGTAAATATTATTTTATATTACATACAACGCCAATTAACTCGAAATAATCGTTGTATATTGATTTAACCAAAAGTCAATGTATAATTTATTTTGCAGATTGTTTAAATAAAACTCGTGTTTCAACAAACGATCAATTGCAAATTAAATTTCATAATTTTTACTTGATAAAACAGTTTCTTCTGAATTCAATACATTGAAAGCATCAATACTTACTCTCAAAAGTTAAAAAAATACAAATGACTGTTTTATGCAGGAATCGAACTCACGACCGCTAGAAACATGTTACAATGCAACACTCCTATCACGTCGAAACGTTTTCTAAGTGCCCGTGTCACTACCTACGGATAAAATACAACTGACAGATAAACCTAATTAAACCTATATCTATTTCATAAAACATGATAGCGACAGGTATAGTCTGTCAGATAAATTTTATCTTTAGATGGTGAAACGGGCAATAAATATGGGGTATAGGTAATTAAAGCCATTTTCAAGCAACATGTAAAAAAAACAACAACAAACAAAAAACAAAACAAACAAAACAACAACAACAAAAAACCAAAACAACAACAAAACAAAACAACAAAAACAAAAAACAAAACAACACATGTAATATCTAATGCAGATCTCAATTAAAGTTGGTTTTACGTCCAAGTGGTCGATTCGACCGCAAACCACTATAACCAGGCTCCTTGACCTCGAATTAAACACTCGCATGCGCCAATGTCCTTCAAATAGAAAGTATTTATGCAAAACTGCATTTTCTTTTGTTTCTGCAGAAAAAATATTTACTTATATGAAGGTTACTTCTATTTTTTTAATTGTTGTGTAAGTGTTATGCATTATTCGAGGGTCTTTCGGATAAGACTTTTGGAAATAAATCTTAATGTCCAAATATTATATTAATTAATAACTACGTAATAAATGTCAAGTTGTCTTTATTTTAAATAATACCTACTTACTACTTTTAGTACGATAGTGTTGTTGCTATGATATAATTACTTGGCAAACCAATTAAATACATAAATAAGTAAACAATTCCTACCTACACCATTGACTATAAACGAGTCATATTAACAGAATTAGGTTCAAAATTGTCTTTCCTGTTCCTGATGATTAAGGATACTGGAGCAGCCAATCCTCAAAATATTTATACAGGCCAAAACTACATCGGGCACAGATTATGCGGATATGCATTAAGTTGAGAAATTAGCTCCCAGTGTCCTTAACTTTCAGGAACAGGAGAGACATTTTTTGTTTTCTATGTTTGTATGTACATTAATAGATGCAGTTAATATGCAATTAGTGCGTACCAAACTATAAAATAAAATAGGAAACATGAGTAGCAGGCCATTGTTATTAGATTGAAGGCTTGTTATAAAAATAAATGAACGTGCCAAATCGGTTTCATATCTAATCACTCATTTAATATTTTTAAAACATTGTCGCGTCCATAAACATACATAGTTATATTTATTATTGTAAATAATATGCTACTATGTAAGACAGAAGTTAATCCTCATGTATAAATTTTGCATGATTTTAGTTAAGACTAATGTTATACCTACTGTTAAGGAATTATAACATCTATATACTACTATAATTTTACGCAATGAAATCAATAAATAATGGAATGAATAAATGATGGGCAGAGGCGGCTCAGGACAGAGAATCGTGGAGAAGGAAGAGGCCTTTGTCCAGCAGTTGGACACCGATGGCTAGATAAGGTACGAAATGAATAAATAAATTAATCTTTGTTCTTTCTTTCCTCTTCATTTCTACACTACCGGACTTCTTGTAATTCAATTATCTATCTATCCATATATTTTTTTATGAGCTGCAATCGAAGCATCTCTTAAACATTCTTTCGAAGCAAACATTGCAAACCTACACATTTAGACTAGCAAACAGATCCAAGGATAAATCGACTTGACGTGTTGAGATCCACCGTTGCATAATTATTGGAGAAGTAAGTGGTGGGGGCACATCGTGACCACAAACCGACGGCAGGGAAACCCCATAGCTTACAGGAAACCGCCGCAATCCGGATTCTGAATACCTAGGTAAACTGTTTCCTATATTCGAACGAAATTTTGCGTAACCCGTTTCAAAATTTTACTAAGTACCTATCTTGATATTTGAATAAAATCGTTTAAATATCTACACTTCCCTCCACTTGCTACGATCCAAACACATTTCTTTCGCTTCATCCATATCCATCAATCGCCGCATACTAGCACGTCGGTTTAGGGTACTCCTGACTTGGCCTTTTCTTAACAAGCCCCCGATTTGATCGAGATACGTTCGTCGTTCGTGTAATGGTCCCTGCCTACCTCGACGGGCGAGAGGCGTGACGGATATGTATGTATGTAAATATCTACATGAACAGCGCCAAGAAAATTCTAATGAAAATAACAATTAATAAAGATATGTCTTAAAACATAACCTCTAATATTTTTTTTCTATACTCCGCGATATAACGGATGGCACGTGTTAAATGAACTGCCATTAGCGTTAATAGTGTCAATGATACCTAGTTGAAACAGTCATAAAGTAAACAAATTGATTATTAATCGCGCGGCTACATCACCATTGGCGAATTCTACCATGTCAGTGTGAATCACCTGATATGTTCGGGTATTGACAATACGTAAAATGAAATTTGTGGCGCAACCGGCCGTGAGTGCAGCAAAGACATCGATTTATGATGCAATGATATGCAACGAGTATACTTTCTCGATCTAAAGTCTGTATAAACAGATAATAAAGCGAGAGATTTTTATTAAAAATAAAAAATAACTTTTGAAAAGTGCGCGTATGGTCAATTATCTTCAGATTTTTGATACCTTGTCGCTACGACACGGGATGCTGCAAGGAAGTTTCCTAGAGTCAATATCTGTAGAAAAATGGTTGCATACATTTATGGACCGGTTAAGCCTTCGTGAAAGAAATAGAACCCTAACATGTTATTATGATATCGAGTGTGTTTTATAATACTGATAACGCGGCTTTTATGAAAACCTCAGGATTACCCTGTTTTGTGATTTCATTCGCAACACATGGAAAATAATAAAAAAACAAAAGAAACGTGCTTGTCATGCTATCTTCATAAAATATAACCAGCTTACCACAAGCTTTAAATCTTGTTTGCAGTAAAATATTACTTTCTTATTTATGCGAAATGGCTTATCAGACAGTTAGCAGAAATCTCATAAGAAAGCAGTATAACATTATATTGCTGAAACGAATGCCGAGAAATGTTATATAAATGTTAATATCTATCTAAATTCTAAATCATTTTGGATGAGATTATTGAGCTATGAAAAACGATATATAACAAATTCCATGTCACGCGTCTCTTTGTAATAGAAAAGGTAGGCATTTAATTTAATACCTAGGTATATAAGGTGTTTTAACCTAACAGAAATATATTTCACGTTTCCACGAAAGTCTGAAGACGCTTTTCGTTCACTTAAAAAGGTTTTCTGAGAAACGGTCGAGGGAGAAACTTAAAGGAAAATGGGTCACATTAGATTGGAATTGTTCGTTAAATTAATACACTTCAGTTGAGTTTCAAAGCGAGATGTAATTTCATTTCGATTTGTTACGAAGTTATAAAGGAACATACATAGGAAACACACACAACTGTATAGGAATTCTTTTATAAAACTATTTGTAAGTCACCTTTCCAACTTTTGGTAAGAATTTGTATAATCGACGTGTTTATTAGATAGGTTTACGGTAGTACTTATATATCAACGAGCTAAAGCAAAAGGTTTATGCTGCTACTCTGCTAACAGTCATCAATGAATTTCAACTAAAAGAGATGGAAAGTGGAATTAAACATATGCTCCGTTATTACAAAACGAGTTAATAGATAGTCCTGGGACTAATGTAATTTTTTTAGCCGAAACGTCATTTGTCTGAGTTAGTTCTAAAACTATAAATAAAACTCGTTTGGCAATAAGGGAGATGAAGTATGCAAAATGCTTTTACTTGACACATTATTGAAGACCATAGGTAATATATTAAAGACAATTATGATTAAACCGGTCCAAAATCTCTCATAATGTACTTAGGCGAATCTATCAACGCCAAAAACCATATGACATCATTTCCAAACTAGTTTACCAGCGGACACACATCTTCTGCATGACTGATTTAAACATATACAATACAACGGTTCTTTATTTTGTCATTCATCTATGCTAATATCAAACTGTAACGTTGTTTTTTACGTCTATAATATGGAAATATGGTTTTGGATACGTTCGCCAAGAGAAACATGCGTGGAGGGTTTGTGGAATCCTTTAGGACCAGGTTCGGCAGACCAAGTCTTTTGTACACTATTGATAATTATGGTGTTGTAAGTTTGTTACTCGATGACGAAGCTAATCTTACATTTACCATCCGGTCTATATTCACTGTGCCGCCCAGTGTCACTGTTACAGTAAATATGAATCAAACGGCTACTCTTAAACTAAAATTCATCAAGCCGTACAGGCTGTAGAGCATCCCAAAGAATCTTACATACACACAACTCTCAAAAAACATAACCCTCCTTATGGCGCAGTCGGGTAAAAAATCACTAGTATAATTAGACAAAATATGACAAGCTAATCTAAAACTCCAACAACAAAGAGTTTCTAAACAAAAGATAAGCAAACGACATCTCAATTCAAATCCGCCGCATAATAATCATAACCAAAGTAGGAACTTGAGAGAACTTATGCAAATTAACGATTTGATTTCGAAATGCTTGCTTTGCGTAACCAATGACTATAATGACTTAAGAGTTATACGTAATAAGCTTTAACGAGATAAATGTTCGTCTTCCGGGATAAATATCACCAATCAAATTGGTCACTGGTTTCCGGAGCCAATATATAAATCCTTCCGACGTCGATATATGAAATTAATATTGAAACTAGTTGCGTAAATCGAGTTATAGTTACATACCTCTCCTTGAATTAATTTGACTTCAAGAAGTAATATTGTTATTGACTTAAAAGTTTTGGTGTGATATTGATTTGTCGATGCCTACGTCGATTTCATTATACTTGTACTGTAATTTAACATTTATAGGGCTAATTTCACCTGCTTTTCTTGTCCTGGATATTGCAGGGTCAAATTTTTATTATTTATTTATGGATAGCTCTTTTGAAATATTAATTTATTATATGTTTCTGTGTTTATGCTGAGATTTGTAAAACTTAAATTGAAAACTGCACTCTTGCGAATCTAGCATTAACTTTAAAAAATGACCCGTCGTAAGTGTTGTCAAAACCTAAAGGATCAAATGATTTTTTATTTCATTTTATTTGCTAAAGATATTATGGTAGATGCTAAAATCATTATTCAGTCAAGTCAAGGATAGGTATGGAGCAAAAGTAAGGACTTTTTTGGCTCCTCGGCTTCGGTAAGAAAAATATCTATGTAAAATACTTTAACCTTGTTTTAACTTACGCACTATGATCGTAAATATTATTATTTCTGACATGCAAAATCGAATCAATTCTCCACCGCTTCGCATAGCAACAACAACCCTAATGTATCATTAGTTTTCATACCATCTTATTACACTTGTAAAATATTATATACCAGAAGTTGTTACTGGAAACACGACACGTACATTTAATTGATGTAATTTCATAATAAATATAAAAGAAAGCTTAAATTACATGATGTTATTCACTTTATTGCACAACAAAAAGCAATTTTATTGAGTATTCTTTACAACAAAACTATATTCATTCTTTATACGTCAATGATATAATGATTACAGACGGATATAAAGTAGACATTAATTACAAATACGAGCCATAAAACACTAAGTGGAAAGTCCAAAATAGTTTTAATCGCAATTACCTAGACACTATCTGAATACTAATATCATGGCGACATGTTTTGTAAACCTAAAGTTAGATTTGTAGCACCAACACGAGCAACGAATATCTGAATATAAATTATAATAAAATCAGTCGTTTTAGATGTTACGTACCGCAGAAAGTATCAAAGGATTTATAAATATTCATGCTTCTGTATTCTCCGTTTCTTTTTAAAATAATTACTTATGTAACCTTTTAAAAAGTTTCCTACTTTAAAAGTACAATTTAATTTGGAAAATATAATTATTAACACGGATTTTATAAAAAATATATTTGGAATATATACACCCTGTATAAGTCTTAAGTAGCTAAGTTGTTCATTGCATATGGAACAAAATTCTTAAATACAAAACACACTTTGGTGCCAACGTTTATGACATAAAAACCTACCTCAATACATACTTCGCCCTTTACAGATGCATTAAAAAATGACCGTTTACTTTCTCTTCAGTTAAACTCTACAAAATGTTATTGAATGCATAGCATTAGCAACAGACTATCTTATTACGTAATTATTGTGTTGACTGTTGATGCAGCGATTCGCTTTGTATACTAAATAATACGTACGTATGATATACATTCGGTTGGTAACACAGTCTCTCTTTGAATCTTCTTCAAAGAGAATTTGCGTATTCATTATGAAGCGACGGTAAAAGTTCGAATACTAAGCCTGTTTCATAATGTTGTTGTTATCAGCCCATATATGTCCCCACCGAGGGGCACGAGCCTACTCTCACACAGAGAGTGATTAAGCCGTAATCCACCACGCTGGCCAAGTGCGGGTTGGCGGATTTCACATACACCTTCGAATTTCTCCTGTGGTGTATGCAGGTTTCCTCAAGATGTTTTCCTTCACCGTTAGCAAGTGGTAATCTAATAAATTGATCCGTACATGAGAAATAAACTCAGAGGTACGTGCCCGCGCCAGGTTTCGAACCCGCGCCCTCAGAATTCGAGGCAAGCGTTCCACCAACTGGGCTACCACCTCCTGTTTCACTTCACTTCTTTTTTCTTTGTTTCACTGTTTCATAATCTACAGACAAAATTTATCTGACAGATATTTTATACCTGTCCTTGTTAGACGTTATGTTTAATGAAATTAACTAAGGTTTATCTGTCAGTTAAATTTAATCTGTAGGTGTTGAAACAGGGACTATAATGTCGTGTATCAAAACTTTAATATCCAAAGAAAGTTAATAGGGTTATTTTTCCTATCGATAGTTTATTCAGATGAATTTATATGTTTCTAATGTGATGACAATGGTATAGAACTATTGATTAGACGCCTAATAAGATTTTTGCTTGTAGAGTTCTCAAGTAAAGAGTCTTAAATCTTAGTTCTTAAATCTATTTGGTTCAGTTCTGGGTACTAGGAGACATTCAGCTTAAAGATTTAATATCAAGGATATTTTTATACGTTTGGGTCATACAATAAAACACTCGTAAAACACTGTTTCTTTTGTCAGTAGCTATAGTTATTATAATTTAACATATTTCATTCAACTATATGCTTACTTATGGTGTTGAATATAAAAAATACATTTAAATATTATTTTTATGGACAGCGTTATAGGAATAACAAACGAATCTGCTATTTTATGATAGGAATATTGAATAGATAATTTTAAAGCAATGCTTTTAAGGCCGTAACACCAGATAAAAGGGTATTCATATATCTGTAAATAAAACGATTCCTGCGCAACAATCTCCATAAAAAAGTTTTACCGTCGGAAGTATCCGGATTAAGATGAAGGAAAAACAAATACTTAGCATAATAAGGAAACTTTTGAACTCTCATAAAAGTAACAATTCGAATAACTTTCGTCTGCCTCTCTAAACATTCAGAGATTCTGTTGCTTAGTAATTGTTTCCGAGGCGGTAATCTCACAATCCTATTTTATTTCGAACTAGAGGCTGCCCGCGACTTCGTACGGATTTATCGTCATATCTTTGAGAAAAAACACGAAATATCTGCAAATAATATAGCCTATGTATTCTGATGTCCAAGATAAGTTATTGTAAAACATTAAAATCTGTTCAGTGGTTTTTACGTGATGAGGTAACAAACATCCCTCCATCGGCACAAGCATTGACATTTATAATATTATATTAGGATAAGGATAATATATCCTATTAATATTAAAGGGAAATCAGCCTTTGTACCTTAGATTTACGGCATTGTTCTTCTATTATAAGATTTGTAAAGCAACAAAAGATTTCGCGTGCGTGATTCATATTGTATAACGTTTTGAGTGCTCAGCTCATACATGTTCCTCTATTCACGGCTGTGATTACGTAGGCACATATACACTACAAAGGGTCTCCCACGAGACTTTTTGTGAGTTATCTCCTTACAAGTGCTTATAAAGGTATATTGCATAAGTTACCTAACAAGACTAGGGCTTGCATTCGAATATTCGAATATTCGAATTATTAGAATATTAAATTTTTTCGAATATTCGAATAGATGAATCAGTTATTCGAATATTCGACAATACGTTAAAAGTTCCCGTTGTGGTCGTATTTTTATGTATTTGTCTATGTTTTTTACTCAAAATAAAGAACTAAGCAAAACCAATTTGAATGGCTTGGTTGCCTAATTGCGTATTAGAAAATCATCCATCATCTCAACGCGCGGCCGTGTTGAACAGCAGGATCTTTTGCGATACGCCAATGCTGCGTTATGTCGCGGAAATCATCCATCGCGTCAACACCAAAAACGTGTATGGTTTGTTCTGGCATTCAGATTTTGCTTGTCCGGTATTGCTACCCGCGCTCAACGCGAGGATGCATTGAGCGCGCGAATTAAATTTTACCGCGCCGAAATCATCCTCGATGATCCTGATCCTGATGTCCTGATCCTGATCCTGATCCTGATGTTTAGATTTGTTCTGCTAATTTTATTAATCAAACTGAACCAATTACAATAAAAATAAATAATTATAAAATGTTACAGTTTTTAACGTATAAGTAGCTATGCTAGAAGATATTGTTTCTGCCTTAATAGTGTTATTTCAACTAAGTTGTATGTTCTCTACTCTTAGTTTCGGAAGGTAAAAAATATTCTTTGTTTTAACTTTGTAACCCTTTGAACTGCCAAATGTCAACATTTTTTTTAATTCATGAAACGTTCTCTTGAGCATAGGCTAATTTATAGAGCTGACAAAATGTACTTTTACGTCTTTTAGAATGAGAAACTTTTAATTTATTTATTTCACACTGAAAAAAGCCATTAAAACAATTAAAAATTAGGAATTTTTAATAGTTTTCTTTTAAAGAATGAAAATAAGACGTAAAAATAATGAAACATTGTCAATTCTTGTTTCATGTTTATTGTTTATTTTTGTGCATCCAATAATAATGTATTGATTTATATTAATGGAATTAAGCTGTGTTAGTCGAGAAATTGCAATTTAAAAGGAAAATAACATTAAAATCGATGCTTTTTCACTATTCGAATATTATTCGAATTATTCGAATAATTTCAAAAAAAAATTCGAATATTCGAATACCGAAAATTTTCGAATATTTGCAAGCCCTAACAAGAACACAATACAAGAACTGGTAGTTATGAGGTTTAACCTAATTACAGAGGCTTGTGTGAATCTTTTAGTAATGATGCTTTATAAATAATACTTAGAAGGGAGATAGGTACTCTATAAAGCGGATACACACATCTTTTTGTTTGTGTAACAGAAAAGCATGGCTAAGGTGATCACAAAGTTATTATATAGGGCCTATCCGCACTGCGAATTTTTTCCGCGCGGTTTTTTTTCCTCAATTCTGTAACACATTGAATCATAAGCAAGTAGCCGCACCGGCGGAAAAAGTATCGCACGGAAAAAAATCTATGAATTGATGCAAATCAAACGTTATTATTAGACACATATGGTGTATTAGGCGTAATTCTGACCGCGGATTATTATTCGCGCGAATAAAAATCGCTGTGCGGACGGTCCCTTACTACGTTCCTTTAATTTAACTGTTTATTCGGTCAATAGTCGTAGGTGACTAGGTATTACAATAGGTAACAAAAGAATACGCTTTTTGTTTCTCCCTATTATGGCAACTGCTTGATTTTCTGTAAAAAATCTATAAGGAAACGTCCAAGGATAAACACCAACTAACATGGAAGCGTAAAACGAAACCTACCTAAAAACAACTAGTTAGCATAATGAATAGCACCCGTAGCCTTTTACGTAAAATAATCAACAAAACGCTATACGACCTCAAACGGCACTTCCGATGTGGTCGACCCACGTGCTCGTCCCATATACACCTACGTCAATGGATCCCGCAGTGTAAACTGACGTTGTTATAAGGGCATAGCAATTTTAAATGAAATAAAATTTTTATTGATCTAAATGTGGTTGGTTAGTACATAATAAGATGGTAAGTATCGTATTAATAAAGGAGTGGAGTTTTTCTAAAACGCCGACTTCTTAGGAATGTTTTACGAATATTATACATGTCAATGTTTGTGCCGATGGATGGAAGATAGGGTTTGAGGATATTTGTTACTCTTTCATGCAGAAGTTACACGGTATTGTAGCTTGCATATGCGAATTACACATAATTGTAAGGTCTTTTTTTTTTTTTTAAACACATGACGACGATTTCGCATGCAGCCTTTATTTCGTCATATCTTGAAAAATCAAAATCGGTTCATAAACGACGAAGTTTTCTAATTGAAAAACCTCGTCCTTTTTTGAAGTCGTTTAAAAATGGGTACGATTCCGCATGCAGACTTTTTGGATAAGTTAGACAACTAAAATGTTACATGAAGCGCTAAGTACTATAAAGGCACCATTCCATTAATCGTGATTACATATAAGAGTTACTAGACGATACTTAACCAAGAAAACGAAATACGGGAAGTATTTTCATAAACGTTCAAACAGATGGTACCAGTGAACGAACAACTTTTACTCGTTGTGTCCCTGCATCCCCACTTCTCTGGGCGACTGTGTAGGACAAGCAAAGGGCGATATCATTATTACCAGTTAATTTAAGTCCCGAGCTATATGCACGCTAGTACAAATGGGGTTTTGAGTTCATTCTTGCGGGGTATTACAGGCTACAAGCACAAGTGGGTATGTCTGTACAGCAAAAACAAAACACAGCAAAAAGTGACAGTATTGCAAGGTAGAAATCTTTCAGGAAGACACATGTTGTGGGTTATGCAATCTTCAAAACAAAGCTTATAAAAGTAGTTATATCATCCATTTTGCTTTGACAGCGAAATAGGAGGACAACAGGCGGACGCGTGTCATATTGCCCCAAAAATACGCTCTTTGTTTCCACGCGTTTCGAAACGGAATGAAACTGGAAACTCGAGGTTTGCGTTTTACATGTCAGCGCTATCAATCATTAATTTTTGTTTTTATTTCTTAGTAACTTTTGCTTACAGTTCCGCTTGATTGAAAACCATTTATCGTTGGAAAATTCGCATTTTCTTCAAGTGTGCAACTTTTAAAAAAACCAATTTCTGAAATTAGTTTCACAGTCTTAGAACCATCATATTTAAGCGTCAAGAGGTAAGAGTTAGGGCCTGTTTCACTGTCAGATAAAATGTATCTGACAGATATTTTATAACTGTCTCTGTTTAAAACGTTTTCATGAAATAGACATGCGTTTATCTGTCAGTTAAATTGTATCTGAAGACGGTGAAACGCGCACTCGTTCTCTTATTTTAAACAGCAGTAGACATATGTTACATCTTTAAGGTGACTTTAAATTAGAGAACGATAGAAAAGGATATGCATGTACTCGTGATAAAAAACAACTTTCACTATGGGACCAAGTTCGAAATCACAAAAAAAATTGTTCCCCCATATTATCAGCTAGTGCATTTTGTATGGGGAGTTATTTTTTTTTTAACGATTTCGACCTTGGTCCCATAGTAAAAGTTGTTTGTTATCACGAGTACCTACCTTTTCTAGCATTCACTAATTTAAAGTCACCCTATACTATATACATCTATTATAACCCCGAAAGCTTACGCCAGCGAATGATAACACGTGTCACTTTCATTATATGATCTGTTTATAGTTATGTTATTTGCCAATATTGGAAATGCTCCCGCCGCTCAGGTATATAATTGGAATATACGTCAACGACAACTTTGATGTTTTTGATTATTATACTTTCAAGCACTGTGATGGTTTTGAATTAAAAAAAGCTTTTAAAAACGATTAAATTGGGAATGAGATTTGAATCAGATAAACATAAGACTATAAAAAGGTATATTGGATTCCTGCAACATGTAAGATTTCGTTGTTGTTGCATCATCTACAGATTCAAAAGGCCCTCTATTTCTCAATTATGCAATCATTAGGTGTCTATATTAATTAATAGAATAAATGTCTTCTTCTTCTAATTTAAGAGCTTAGTTCTTGTCGGTGGAGCCTCTTCCATCATCATAATCATCTTATTTAAGAGCTTAGCACTTGTCGGTGGAGCCTCTTCCATCATCATAATCATCTTATTTAAGAGCTTAGCACTTGTCGGTGGAGCCTCTTCCATCATCATAATCATCTTATTTAAGAGCTTAGCTCTTGTCGGTGGAGCCTCTTCCATCATCATAATCATCTTATTTAAGACCTTAGCACTTGTCGGTGGAGCCTCTTCCATCCCTCCCTATTTTCTGCCTTCTTTTTAACATCTTGATACGACATGACACCCGCCTTTTCCTTCACCTGTTCTAGGAACGTCCGTCTGGGTCTTCCTCTCTTCCTTTTCCCTTCAATTTTTCCTTCTATGATGTTTTTTATAAAAGAAAAGAAAAGAAAAAAAAAAGAATAGAGAAGTTTACTAAAATCTATTGAGAACAGAAGAGGAAAGATGCTAGGACATTTGATACGACATGATTCCTACATAAAAAACATCATAGAAGGAGCTTCTTCCATCACGTCTAAAATCTTCTTAATTTATTTAATGGTTGAAGCGAAACTTGCGACTCCACAGTGCACTATAAGAGTAAAGTCACATGTATAGTTGCGTAATACAGCCAATAACGTGCGTTAAGTGCAGTTGCACTCAAACAACCGTGCCGGACTTAGTAAACGTAAGTAATCCGCATTTCCCTATAAAAATGTCAACAAGTTAAGCGACATTCCAAGGGTTATTACGAATATTCTACATAAATTTGTGATCGTAAAACGGTTATAAGTAACCGATTATAATAAACTAGCAGCCCGCGATTTCCTTCACATTTATCGTCAGATCTCGGAAAACTTACACAATATCTTTAAATAATATAGCCTATGTGTCATGCTGATTTATAAGCTACAATGTTGTTAAGTAACATTAAAATTTGTTCAGTAGTTTTTGCGTGAAATAGCAACAAACATCCAAACAACCCGATCTATCAGTATAAACATAAACGTTTATAATTATTACAGTATATGTAAACTACATTCCTCATTTGCGTTTTGCAACTATAAACATTGATTAGATTGCGTGTTTAGTTCTACATTGCTTGGCGAGATGTTTGCAAGGACGGTAGCTTATGCTAAATAGGATTTAATGACTTCAAAATTATCTTACGAGATGGATATTGTTTCTGCAGTTTTGATGTAGAACATAATGTCTTAATTAGTATGTTCTTCTTCTTCTTATTTAAGAGCTAAGCTCTTGTCGGTGGAGCCTCTTCCATCCCTCCCTATTTTCTGCCTTCTTTTTAACATCTTGATACGACATGACTAATATGACAATTAGTATGTTATTATTATTAAAATAATGATCATTCTCACTCTTCGCTAAAACAAGATAAGCAGGTTGTAATCGCTAAAACAAGTAATGTATGTATATCTAGGTGAATTTATCTTTGCAAATGAAGACATTGTAAAGATCAGAACATCCTAACAGATCTAGGAGAATGTTAAATCAAAATGACATTTGAAACTTGCTAACAGCACTAGCATAGCACTTCATTAACGCTATAAGAGTTATTTTAGAGTTATAACCTCCTCATAAATTCTCATTAACACCTCGTGATTACTGCACCAAACAAACACACATAATTACAAGTAAATGCTATTTTTCGTGGGGCAATACCAAAAAATAGTCTTAGAATTAAGTAGCCTACGGTACATTTTGAAAATTGCCCCAATGCAGTTTAAGAAATTCAAGTTCATGTAATTATTAATTACTTCGTTACGATTAATGAATACGTTGGAATTGCATGGCTGCCTGCAACAAGGTCCCAACCTTGTGTGCTATATCGTTTTGTAAAACAGTTGTTTTGTTTTAATTACTAATGTTCTGTATGAGGTTTCTTTGGTGTGTGGGCAACATATAAGTGAAGCTGTTGAATGAATGAATGCACAGGCTACTAGGTATACCTGTATAGTTGACAACTGAAGGATTAGCTATAGGTTTAATTAAACGTTAGCTTTTATGAACTTTTCTAAAACTAAGGTAAGCCTGAAGAAGACTTGACTTAGACCACTGTAATATAGTATTTATTCCACGCTAAGCTGAGCTTAGCGTGGAATAAATACCTTTATCTTTGTATCAGGAAAGGTTAAAGGTTGTGTTACAAATTGAAAGGGAGCTTTGCACCTTTGTCGCAAAAAACCACGTATTGCGAATCTTTGTTAAATGTCCAATATGATACCACCTAGCTGAATTACAAAATCGTCTTGCGGCCTTTGGAACGTAATGGAAAAATATCTATATTAATCTACTTCCGGCAGCTAAGGCCCATAAGAAGGAAAATAAGAGATAGTAAGTAAAAAGTTGAGTCTAAGAGAGAGAGGGGGTTAGTTTAATTTTAAGATAGGTACCTACTACAGCAATACATGCATAAGTCGGCAACACGTACTTGAATATCAACCATTAAGTATCGAAGATATTTCTAAGCTTGTAGTACCTACACCAGGGCCTGTAACACATATTAAAGGTAATATAGGGAACTAGAATGTAATGCATATAGATAGTTCGTTAGTTCCAACGAGCATAGTAGCGACCCGATTTGAACCCACGCCAAGTTACGCATTCAGGGCAAAGATACCCGTTTACTAGACTCGTACACTCGCGAGCTAAATCGACTCACGACTACGGGAATTTCGCAAAAACTATACCAACGAAGTCCAGCAGTTAAAAAATAATGAGATATCTTTCTTATAAATGCCATATCTAGTTTATGTAAAAAAGTCAAAATTTATACAAATTCATAAAAATCAATGTGTGGTACATACAACCCGCCGGCGCCGTAGGTGTTTGTATGTTTTTAAACTGACAGTTACCTGCAGAAAACTTAGTTTAAGTAAACACACAAACCTATAGCTGACCAGGGGGCTTAGCATGGCGTGCCGCGACAATTATCTCACGCATGCTGTCCTTATCACATTTCAGACTATAGACAGAGACGTAAGCTTGACAAACGCATGACAACGTCTTCTCACGGAGTGCCATGCTAAGCTAGCTGATCATTGTTAAAAAAACAGAAGAACAACGCAAAATATTTAATGAATAAGTCAATTCACCGGCCTTTTCTGAAAACATCTGTGAGTCAATTTGTTTGCACGCGAGAGTAGTAGCTACAATCTTGCACACTCTTTGTTAGATAACAACTCTATTTACAAGCTTGCTTTGTCTAAATTAGATCGGAGAGCACATTGTTTTGATTAAAAACTCTGTAAATATTTTTATGACTAATGATTTTAGGTATAAATATAGCTATTCTTCCATTATTATGCTGGTTGGATTTGACTGATAATGTTATCATCAGTAGTTACATAAGAGATATAATGATTACACTTTTTCAGATCAAAGCAATTTAGTTTCGTATCGCTGTAGAAATAAGTTATCTTTTGGAAAATAAATTAATTTGTTTACAAAACAAATAAAAGCAAAAACACGATGACAAACTTATTTAACTCGCTTTGATTTGTAGAACAAGCTAGCAATAATCATCAATAAATCATAAAAGTAAATAATTATCTTTTTAATCTCCTTACCTATTTAGAATTAAAATCGTGCTTTTTATAAACCGGTTTTGAACACGAAACCCCAATTACGAATCTTAGATTCTTTCACCTACATTACTTTAAGCTGAAGCCATAGCAACAGCGAGCGTGCGATCAGTTCACGTCTTAACATAATCATACTTTGGTTCACACCGAGCACTCTACGTAAGCAATACCCATTTCACTTACACCACTTACAGATAAAATGAGAGAGACAGATAAACCTATGTCTATTTCATAAAACATGACGTTTTAGACAGAGACAGGTATAAAATATGTGTCAGGCTTTTATCTGTACATGGTCAAACAGGTCCTTACAGATTCAATTTATGTGTAATATATTCAACCTATATCTATTTCATAAAACAGGAAGTTTTAGACAGTGACATGTATAAAATGTCTGTAACCGGTAAAATAGGCCCGTAAACGTGTGAAACGCAAGTCGCCCCGCACGCTCGCTGCTAGTGTGAACTGACCAACTAAGGTAGATTGGCCAATAACAAATTGCGTGTTTGTTTAAAGACATTAGATAAATCACGACATGACGCCCCGCTATGAAGCCTACATTCTATATTCAAACTGGGGCACGTATAAGTCAGAGGCTATTCATGCTAATGTAATATGAAAGCCTACCAACTTTTTTATATTTGCCTACTACGGTATGTTTTAATCCGCCAACCAGCAGGGCCAGCGTGGTGGATTACGGCCTAATTAGTCATCTATGAGAGGCTCGTACCCCTGTAGTAGGGACGTAAAAGGGCTGATGATGATGATATTTGTCTACGGACAAAAATCTGAAATAGCTTTTCATAAATGGGCACCACTAGATGGTCACAGACGCCGAGGTAGACCTCGAAAAAGATGGAGAGACAATCTGGATGCATTTTCACGGGAATGGCGGGACGCTACTTCTCCAGTCTTCTCTGTGTTAAATGGAAAGTCGCGGGGGAGGCCTTTGCCCAGCAGTGGGATCATGATGGCTAGCAAAAAAAAAATGTCTTTGGAATAGATAAGGTTAAGACTGCTTAGAACTAAGACCTGGAAAACCAACTTATGTCATGTCGCAATTGTTCTAGATGCCTGCGTAGGTTTCAGACAAAAATATCTTTAGGTATACATAATGATGCAAAGTGTTGCCAACTGTGAAACATATCGAGCAAATACTAGTTTGATTTGTAGACTGTCAGTTCCGTAAGAACTAGCGTTGACAATGTCTTTATATGGACATGAGATTAGATGCCATTCAAACACATGTAATACTTAGGTACTTATATGGTGAAATGAAACTTGAATGAGTTAGGGCTAGAAGTTTATTGATTTAGTAATATTTTGAGATTATTTAGGCTTCTACTTTAGATTTAATCTAGTTTGGAGGCTCCAAGAATTCCTATCATTGTGAAAAATAACTGAGCTGTACAAACAGACTCGATACAAATCAATGCTAGTAATATGAAAATTATGACATTGGGTTGTAGGTTACTGTTTATCAATCTGACGTAAATATTTGAAATTCATCAAAAACGGAATCCAAAAATATTTTCCTGATAGCCGACATTGACAAACGAGACTGGCTACTAGGCAACTTATTCTCGAAACTAAATAATTAAAATGTGTAAAACGGGTCCATTGAAGTAATTCCAAGTAACCAACAACAAAATGTTCCATGTCGTGAGAGAAGCACTTGTAATGTACACATAAATTTACTCCTTGGAATTACAGCCTTTTGTCTTATTAACATTAATTGGCAGTAAGTTCGATATCCTACCAATATTATAAATGTCAATGTTTGTGCCGATGGATGAACGGATAGATGTTTGTTACTCTTTCACGCAAAAATTACTGAACAGATTTCGATAAAATGGTACTCCCATATTGCATTACTTTGTTTGTAATGTAAACATTTCGTAACAAAAAAAAATTAATACTAAAAGTTTGTTAGAAAATGTCTACAAAGATTTTATAACATCAGTGTGGGCGCACCATAACTTGGCAAAGTTATAGCTTATACATCAGAATAATACATAGGCTATATTATTTTAAGACATCATGATTTTCTTTCAAGATATAACGATAGAAGCGTACGAAGTCACTGGCAATCCTAGTACTTAATAAGGATCAGCCGCAATACAATCTAAAAACCCACTTGCGAATGCGATTGCGATTGTTCTCAATCCACTGACTTAAATAGCAACAGGTTTATTGCCATCGTTACCACAATCGCGATGTCGTCGGCGTTGAACCAAATACCTCTACACGAAATTATCACGATGGCACATATACCTAATACGCCAAAAACGCCACTCATGTTTCTCAAATTATCTTTCTTTTGTTTGCGAAAATCGGTTTGTTTATTTACTTAGTAATTGCAGAGTTTTAAGCGCTGTATTCTTTTAAGCCCGTTTTTGAGTAGGACAATACCTGTGGGTAACAGCTTTCTGCAGCGGCTGAATGTAAAGCGTTATCAGAGTAGTAGAGGAGTAATAGTCGTATTGTTCCGAGTTGTTCGCAGTCATATTTCTAGTGAGCGCAAACACGGCCGCGCCTCGGGCACAAATCCAGCAAACCTTGTACACTAAGAGCTGGGTTATTCTATGTTTCTCAAACTAAGCAATGCGACTTGGGTTGGGTTATAGGTATTATCCCGTAAGAACGTTCGGACGTGACACTAAATTATGTTCGATCTGTTAATGCGTCTCGGACAATAAGATTTACAGATTTAGGTAGTTCCCGTTTCTCCACCTACAGATAAAATGTAACTGACAGATAAACCTATGTCTATTTCATAAAACATGACGTTTAAGATAGTGACAGGTATAAAATATCTATCAGATTTTTATCTGTTAATGGAGAAACGGGCTCTAAGATTTGGATGTACTATCTTTACATAAATGCATTAATAAAATCTATAAATTCCGACTCTACGGAAAAGTATGTTTAAAATCAGCTTGCTTCTCGGCTTAAGAACACACAAACATACCTACTCCACTCCATATGTGGTAATGTACTAAAAATACACACTATAGCTGTAGTAACGAACAAGGAAAACCACAAAATTAACAAGCACTGTTTACTAGATCTAATCGTTGATAAATAGGATCTTCCTTCAGAAAAACTTGCGACATAGTTTTATATGATTATCTATAATCAGTGCGAGTATGTGTGAGTCATACTCGCAATATCTCAAGAATTCAACAAATTCGAATCTCGGCTTATCCTTCAATAAAAAGAAATATCTGGGTAAAATAAATTGTCATAAAAGGCAATTAGACAGGTAGGAAAGGAGGAGACGTTGTTATTCACTCATCATATGCACTTTTATATCCCCACTACAGGGGCATTAGCAACTAGCCAACAATAAAGAGCCAATTCCCTTAAGATTTTGGGTTCACAAGTTTGAGTACCACCACAAATAATTCACTATAGAACGCTATAGATAAGCTAAACAAGTGGAATGGAATTGTCCTCGTGTTGCTTGAATTCTGTTACAGAATTTATGTAGACACCACTCGGTATTTATTAGGCAGGTCCATATTTTGACGTTCATACATAGATACATCTACACGTAGGTATGTATTCTCTTACAACTAATTACTAATATCGCTTGCCAAGCGATTGCGGCGAGTGTTTCGAAAACATGCAGTTATTTTTGTATTTTCATACTTGTCATGTTCTTGTCGGGTGTGTGTTGATTTTAATAAGTCTGCGAACATAATTACCACGGTAATTCTCTGTTTGGTTGGATAAGTCATGCTGAAGCAACATTTGGATAATCTAGTCTAAGTAATTATTGTTAAGTTTAAATATATCATCTAGGAAAAACATATCAAATGTCTAATCTAAAGATCGTGAGTACGAATAGAAGCTGACTTCTTCAAAACTCTCGCAAAACCGTCATACGAGCTAACCTCACTTCACCAAAGCCACCTTTATAAGCAATATCGACCGTGTAAGTCCAGAGATGGGTATAAAACGTAGACTAGTCAGTCGAGTGAGCAATTCTGTTCGTCGAGTATCTCAAGAGATACCTTTGTATGGGCACTGGGCGCCGTCGTCGAGAGCACTTCCTTTAGACTTCACAACACGTGTATGTATGGGAAGTAAAATGGCTGATATTTCCTTCTTAGGCGTCTACATTATACCTATACGTATAATATGTACGTTTCTGTGGTATCTGTTATAAAATACACAATATGTTGAGTAAACCATGAAACTGGATTTCAAATTGGTTTAATAAAGAGTTTGACGACCCAAGTTGCTCATGACGCCTAAGGACAAGATCACAACACAAATAAAAAGATAAGCCAAAGGAAAACATACTTGTGCTAATCTTGAAAAAAAAAGATTCCAAAAAAGTAACCTAGATCGATGCGTATTCTCAGAATTAAGTTTTCGGGAAGATAATGAAGTTAAAACCGGCAAAATCGGAGTAAAAATTCTAAAGCAAGGAAACAGTATAATACGTTAATATACTGAATAACAGACAGCTGGCGGCGTTTTAATAATTTCCTCTTCATAATGACTACGAAGATTGAATGCTATCTCAGACAATTAGCGAACCTAAACCCTCCACGTTTATACAGATAATCCAAATAAAGACGTCACGCGATGGCTAGAAAGCTGAATTTACCTTTAACTTCATGATATTAAGTGACGTGGGAACATTTTTCTTTGATATTGCAAAGCTACTTACGTCTTTCTTGTTATGTTACGTCATAGAGGTAAATTGTATGGTTGATTAGTAGCGTTGGTTCCGTCAGAAATTAATAAGCAATTAAATTGTTTGGTTTATTGAAGATTGTGTTTGAACTCGGCTGGTCACAAATGTATTCGTACATAGTGACGACAAATATCTTGAGAAATGTCTCTGACTGTGCATAAATGAAGTTGGACTTTATTTGTATGTTTATAAAGGTAGCACTTAAAATGGGATGTACGTGATTAAAACATAAAACATCCATTTACTTAAAACGTGTTCTAATACAGTACGGTTTGCTTACACAACAATTAAACAGTGACCTATCGATATTTTATTGCTTACAATAACAATAGCTCATATTATAATAGCTACCTTTACTCCCTATTATTGAGGACCTATTATTGTCTTAAGAATTATGTAGTAATGAAAAGGATTTTTTTAAATACTCTATCTATAGTTTAGTTAAAGAGAACTTTAATGGGAAGAGAGGAAGAGGAATACCAAGACGTAACTACTTCGCTCAAGTGAAAGAAAAAATTATCAAGCAAGGAGTGAATTTGTCGACAGAAGAAAGGTGGCGATTACACCAACAATACTCCTGGCTCTTAAATATATGAACTCTAAAGTTAAAAAATATGGAAGCATAACATCGCTGACCTATCCAAACGATACTCTCGGCAACAAAACCAAATTGTCTCGCTCTAAATTATTGTGAGTGACCACCTAATTGCAATTTACATTTATGGCTGCGATTAAATCGAGTTCGAAACAATTGAACTGCTTTTGCAACTGCCTCGACATAGATTCTATAAATATGCAAGTTAAATAGAGTTTAGTCTATAAATGAGTTTTAGCTTGAGGCATTCATTCATTGCTGAGAAAAAAGGTCTTGAGAGACAGACGGAAGGAAGAACAACAAAGTGATCGTTTAAGATTTCCATTTTTTTCTATTCGAGGTCCTAATCCTAATTTAGCCATTTGTGTCCCACTGCTGAGCAAAGGCCTCCCACCTCATCCGCCATGACTTTCTGTCTCGAGCTTCCTCGAGGTCCGGAACCATAAAAACTATATCAAGCCTGACAGACTCTCATGAATCAATATAGCTTCAAAACACTAATAAATGAATCATTAGTCGTTAACATTGCAACAGTTTATTTCAGCAACGTTCTATTATAGGTAAGTAGGTATGTATATCACATGAAAGTTGGATTACACATATACGACGCAATCGCTGCCATATTGATGATAATAATACAACATTCAACAGAGCGTCACTGACTAATAGCTCCATTAACTTTAACCCGCCTCGTATTTTAACCCTTCCGTTGCAGAAAAAGGCGTTAAGTCGGGATTAAACATCACTGTCTCCAAATCAGAAGATATTTGACAATGAAGGTTCAGCTCGCTGTAAGTTTAATGGTTTAACTATAAATATATTAACTGAAACTGTAACACGAAGAGCAACAAGATCAAGTTACAAAGATCGCTGGTTAAGTAACTCGGAAAGGTACAGTCAATACACATCAATCACATGTTGTGCGTCACGAACCTCAAATTCTATGTACCTTAAGTGCTACAAGGATCTATCGGCACTTGGGTGACATTGTCAGGATGGCGTGAGTGGTGTGAAACTAGGAAACTAGGTGTCAAATATACAAGATGACATCGTTAAATCCGATTTCCGCCACGTGCCATAAGATCCTTGTAGCACTATATGGATGGATTGCTGGCACCGACGACGTATATGAACCAGTGACACTCAAAGAGGCTTTACATGGGGTCACCTTGTTTCATTCCAGAGTTTCACTGGAACTTTATTACAAAGGTTAATCTGCTCTCGACATCATCATTTAGTTACTCGTAATTTGATAGTCGCGCTTACTGAATTTGAAAAGTATTGTGCTACCTAAATTAGCAAATCGCGATAAATATGAATAAGCAATTTTACGCCAACAACGTTAAAACTATGATATTATTCTAGTAAGCACTTAAAACGTCTTCATCAGTTATAATAAATGTGTCAATTGTTTTTGCTGAGAGTGTTTTCTGATCTGTGCTGATACTTAGGTATTCAGTTTAGGTTACTTACATTTGTGATTTGCAATTTTATGTCGATTGCTGATCTAAATAACGATGTATGAATGCAACAATGTATGCAAAAGTGCAATATTGCAAACGCATTGCTAAAACGCTGCATAAGTCGGACGAGGCCTTTGCAGTTATTAGAACGATTATTGTTGCCAGTTATTAAAGAAATACATACTTCTTTCGTCGGGTTTAATAGCAGACATTTCGTTGAATACACAATGGGCTATATCCATACGGTAATGCAATACTTCTAATGTTCCAGAACATTTACTGTTCGACTACCTAATGACTTAGTAGGTATAGACTTTTTGTAAACTGTTTTCTTCTGAAAGAAAAACCAAGTCAAGAGTACCCTAGACCAACTAGCATGTATGAGGCGACTAATGAATGTGGATGTGGCGAAGGAGATGTGTTTGGATCGTAGCAAGTAGAGGGGGGTGGTCTCTGATGGGAAAGAGGTGTGACAGATATATTTATGTATTGGTTTTCCTCTAATACATATGTATTTAAGTCTTTATTATCCAACACTTATTGTGAAAACCATCAATACAACTTTCGAATCAACAATTTCTTAAAATAACCTCTGTGCAGTTTTGGAACATGAACTTTCGTGGAGCTCTGTAAATTACACCACCGTAATACACAACTACAGAACCAGGCATTAAACAATTGACATTCTAGACAATTGTGCAACAAACAAGACAATAAACGCAATTTTTATTGGTGGAAATCATCCGAAGGTTGCCGTCTACCGTACTAAATCAATCATAGGTAAACAATTCAATTGACAGCGGGCTTACGAATCTCTCTTTCAATTTCGTACGGCTGATTACTGCTTGCTTCTGATGGACATTGAACGAAGCGGGTATTTATAGAGATGAGAATTTTACGTATTTTTTTATTTCGTAGAATTTTTAATATCACCTGAAACACGCTAATTTAAAGGCTAACGCTAGATTCGCAAGGTGGTAGTTTTCCCTAGAGAAGAATCTAGCAAGAAACTCTGTTGGGTTGCTCTTTTCGAATTTTAACAGTACAGCTGACCTGATAAACCTTTTGTTATATTTCCAATGCCATCTTTATACTGCAATTAAATAATGTGCCCCAATGTTAAGCTTTAAAAGCACTTGGCTGTCACAAAAACAACTTCTCAAATGATACGCGAATATAAGCGTGTCTTGAATGTTAAAAACGTACTCCATCATCAACTATCCTTACATTGCTTGTTGTTTGTCCAGCGTGTGTTTAACAATATGTTGAAATCACATGCGCCGGCGCAAGTACACGCTCACATTGAGGCTCACCTTCCGCTATACCAGTTGGCAATGTCATTTAAGTACATCGTACTATAACATCATCGGTATCGAGTGTATGAGTTGCTCAGTTTATTTTTACTCTGTCAATAAAATGTAAAGTTCTGTTTTATTCTGCATTCATTTTATAGGTTGTTTTTTGAGTTAGTTTCAAAAACTATTGCGACAAGAGACAAATATTTCGTCTTTGTTGATCACGCAATTTATTTTATATTAAAAGAATTACTTAAAAAAGATTCGCATTCGTCCCGAACATGGTAGAAAACAGTTTAAAAACTGCCTGTTGTGATATTATATGGTTTGATATTCTGACGCTAGTCCCTGATAGGTAATATAAGTACAGGCCTTTACGTTCTTATTAATTTCAGCATCGATCAATTTACGTCTCTCAATATAGGTAGGTATAGACTGGGGTAGCTTTCATAAACGCAACGTCAAACACCAATAACTCTGCATTAGACAGTTTACCAAGATTATCAGTCATAGCGGGACACTTAGCGTAATGGCCCTGTCAAAGGCATTAAGGTAGCCTAGTTAAGCACAAAGGTGAGCCGAGCATTACGGTATTACGAGACACTTTCACCTCTCATCTCCGTTGCGAGTTGCGACGCGAGATGACAAAAAATTGTTACATGATGACTTGCGTGCCTTGCAAGTTCTGAGAACTCGTTTTGAATAAGACGGAAAGAAGGGATTGAGATCAGGTACTAAATTATTCATCATTATAATACTCATAAGTATAAGAGGTTTTTTTAATAGCAGTAAATATTGGAATGTTGAATTTAGATGAAGCGAAGGAAGTGTGTTTTGATCGTAGCAACTGGAGCGAAGAGATCTCTTTCTGAGAGAGAAGCGTGACAACATGTATGTTTTTATACCTTTGTATTTAGTATTTGAACTATCCTATGATATTATATCCTACATGTTAGTTATTTATATGCAAATGAAAAGCACGAGTGTCTAAAGGATAAACTTACGTACACACAAACGGGAGACGGTTAGGAATAATCGATATTACCTGTAACAAAAAAAAAACAATTTAGTTTCTTACTTATGTTTAACATCACCATTCTAAAATTTTTGTCAATGTCAAATTTTTATTTGCATTGCACACCATAATTAAGTCTTGTACAGATCATCTGTAACCTGCAACAGATGTAAGAGTACATTATAGGTAAAATGTATGGACCCTGAATAGGGCACGGCAATATAGCGCGTACTGTAAAACCTCATCTATACCTAAATAGACTGACCGTTAGCATCGTCAACTAAAGTAAAACGCATAAAAAATAGTCATTTCCCAGCAATCAATAATCTAGACTAGACTAATAATCGGAAGCACTAAAACCGTCTACATGTCAATGACTTTTCTTACGGAACCAATGTCATCGACACTTCGATCACATGAACTTATAAGGTGGAGTCTTGAATTATTAGCGTGTTTTCTTATTAGGTATTAGAGGGTACCCGCGACTTCGGACGCATTATCGTCATATCTTGGAAAAAATCATGATAAATAAGCTACAACATTGCCAAATATCATCAAAATCTGTTTAGTAGTTTTTGCATGAAAGTAACAAACATACGTCCATCGGCACTAGAGATGGGCCGAGTACTCGGTTTATACTCGGTACTCGGCGTACTCGGCACTTTTTTTACTACTCGTAATCGGCCGAATAACTCGGTTAAAATACCGAGTACTCGGTGCAAATAAATCTACCTTGCGAATTGGATCTTCTTGTTAGATCATAGTCTAGTTCCTTCTAATTATACATATTCAGTACTTTGCCCAGCAAGAGCAATGTTACAAGCTGCTATTATTATAATTATTTAGAAGAAAATTTCATAAACAGTGCTTTGTCTATATATTTTTTTGCCACCTGACACGTTTTTATTGGTTTCATTCGAATAATAAATAGCGGGGTGCAGAGGAAGTGTCAAACACCATTAACACCAATCGCTCCCAAACTTGTTCGCACACAATTCTACCTACTTCAAATTAACCGAGTAACTCGGCCGAGTACTCGGCTCGGTAAACTTTAAACCGAGTAATACTCGGTACTCGGTTACTCGGTAAAACTGGTACTCGGCCCACCACTAATCGGCACAAATATTGACATTCCTAATATGAGTAGGATTTGCTAATTTTTGTCCAAGATTTTTTTTTGCAGTACGAGCAATATTACTGCTCCAATTTTTTCATATCCCGAGAGAGAGTACCTTCTCGTTTAATCATTGTATCAACGAGGAAAATCGCATCAAAATTAGTTGCGTGGTTAGGACGAGTCCAAACAACTAGGCAGATTGACCGCCAGCCATTCAATAACCATCTTTTTTAAAAGGCGGTTAATATAGGTAAGTACTATGAAAGAATTTCAATAGACTGGTTTGATATTCGCTCAGTCTATTTCATTTGGAAAATGGTTTAAAAACAAACTTCTGTTGGTTAAAACGCGATACAAAAAACTAAAAATTAACAACAAAATATTTCCCATAATTATTGGTCCATTATCTCATTTAGTTGTAAAGATTTCCTTCCGTGAAGACTTAACGTGCATCTTCCGTTCTATTGTATAAATAACCAAGTACCTACAACACAAGTGCAGGATATTCGCCGCAAATCATGCGCGCGCGCAAGCCTTGCCTCTTCCTCTGCGCAATGACGCGTTTCCATATCCTTCTTATCTTACTTTATGCCGTGGAAACGTGGATAGGATTTCAGATTTATTATGTACGTAGTTATGTAGTGTATATGTGTATGTGTATTTTATGTAATTCTAACTTAATATCACTTTGAGATCTAACCTGTCCGCCTGTTACTTGGAAAAATGCAATCTTTCACGTCAAAATTGAAGTTAATTTTCTTATTTTAAATGTAACAAATGTATAGTAAAAAACAGGCCAGCCAGACATAAGAATAGCTAAAAATACTTCATCAAAAATAATAAAAAGAAAATTAAAACTTCAAAGAAAAAGGGCAAAAGGACGTTTATAAAAAAATTGTCTAGACGAAAATGGAGCAAGACGAGTAAACACCAATCACATAATTACTTGAAAATTATGATAAAAAGTTGTTGCTCCACAAACAAATTACTTATTTACGAGTTGATACAAGATCAACTCGACGCGACGTTACGAAACACTCAATGTTAGGTATTTAATTTATTATTTATTACTAGAATAGGGTCACCCCTATTAAATGTAGTTGTCATCAACTACATTTAAAAAATGGCATTATATTTAGTCCGTCTTTTAGAAATATTGGACAAACATTTTTTGCCTGATCATAAATAAATACAATGATATAATAGAGCATCGAAGTTCTAGAGTTTTTGACGTCACTTCTGCGTAAAAATTGTACTTAAGTGTGACGTTACGAGCAATAACAAATCGTTGTTATTTTTAGTTCAAGAGAAAAAATACAATATACATGTCTATTTTTTTAAAATAATGTATGTGATGAACTAAACAAAAATTTTGTCATCATCCCTATTGTAAGACCCTTCGATCTCATCCGCTTGGTAGTACCTAAACTATTTCTGTGTTAAATAAAATAACACATTCTGCTTATTAGCTCAAAATAAAACTAAATGAAATAAGCTAATTTATGTAACTGTAAATTGAACAACAGATAGTCTAACTTTCCAATTAAAAGTTACATTTGTTTTATCTACTTTTAAACGAAATTCATGTTAATTTTGTTCTCGAATGAAAATGGCGTTATCAGCTGATTGTATAATATACTAGCTGTCCCGGCGAACTTCGTCCCGCCTTAGAATGAACTTTATTGTGTAGTAATAAAGTTCAAATTGACTCTACATTTTAGTAAGAAAACATTTGTATGGGAAAAAGAAAAGGTCTGTTTTAGGGCTTTCCCGGCAATTATTCGAATTTTTCTCACCGTAAGAACCATCCTTGGACTTCAATGAACATTTTAAAAAAAGAATTAGCGAAATCGGTCCAGCCGTTCAGGCGTGATGCCGTGACAACGGAAAACGGGTTTCATTTTTATATATATAGATTATTTAATATAGTTCATTATTTAATAAGCTTATTATAAAACAACAATTAACAAGCTAATCTTGTAACGTTTCACGTAATCTTTTCCTCAATATATGGAGATAGAAACCGCAATAATGTATGAGACTCGAGAAACAACAGTGCGCATATATGTATATTTGAGAGATCAAGTTAAAATATTATCAGTTTAGGTGTAAAAGAATGTTATTTCCGTCGCTTTATAAACATTGAGATAAAATTATTGATACTTATCGTTATATAATTGCTTGTGAAATAAAAATATGTAAAGAAAGTTTTAATTCGCTTATGGTAATCGAGGCTAACTTAAGAATAGATAGCGCAAAACCTTACCCGAGTTGGTAAATCGGCAATAAAATTGAACTTCAGGGTAAAAAAAAGAGAAAAAAGAATCAATTAGTCGAATTTGCAAAATTCCTAGCGAATTGATTGCACTTATCCTTTTACTTAGAACTTCAGAATAGACATAAGCGTATAATTCAAATTGTTAGGTCAATAATTAATTCACATTCACACACATGCAAGCATCTCATTGAACATCTAGAAGTTTCGAGCGAGAATAGAAATTGTTCTTTAGCTATTTAATATTAATATAAACAACCATATATAAAAATATTTAATATATTTAATTGGTTTCTAGAAGACAAAGGTATGGACGGCCATTGTAGTCTTGAAAACGAATAGCTGTTTTAATTAATAAATTTTAAATGGAATTATCCGACGTCTCATCTCTGGAGTTATGAAACTATTATCGCCTATTATTAGAAAGACAATGAAGCATTGATTGATTTCAACTTAACATGGTATAATTAAATGTGGTACAGGACAGCCGCTCTTAAACTTATAATTTTTATACTTAAATACCTACATCATTGACCACACAGTATACTAGAATATATAAGGAGATGCCACATTTTTTTTGAAATACAAATGAGTTTATGACAGCGTGCCAAGGTTGGCGCAAGTTAATAAATTCCATACAAAAAGGTAGCCATTTTGCGCTAGACCAGGCACGCAGATCTAGACGGTATGGCACCTCCTAAGCAGTATACCTATTAATAAAAGATATCAAAACATATAAGCTATAATTAAAGTGGCAAAATATTACCAAATTCTCAATTACAATGATAATCTTTTGCCAAATTAAACATGTAAAAAATAATACCGCCAAAAATAAACAAAATATATATTACTTATAGTTTACGATCATAATAACGATGGTAATACATATTAAACATTTAATCGGCAGAAGTTAATTAA
This sequence comes from Anarsia innoxiella, assembly GCA_947563765.1. Taxonomy (NCBI): domain Eukaryota; kingdom Metazoa; phylum Arthropoda; class Insecta; order Lepidoptera; family Gelechiidae; genus Anarsia; species Anarsia innoxiella. The sequence continues at coordinate 2,511,341 of OX387402.1, forward strand.
CATATTACTACGATATTACAAACTAAAATATAAAAACAGGGTAACTACTTCTAATTTGGTGTTTTACACATAGACTAAAAATACTTTAAACGTGTTTTAAAATTATCATGTAAATATGAAAATGCTTATTCGAAAAGTGGTTGTGGATTTTCGTTTGTATTTTAATTTAACAAGTTCTAGTCAAAATGAGGTTGTTACAATATTTTCCAACGAGCTTTCAATGTAAATATTTAAGTTTTCATTCTAGAGATTTGGTTCCGAGAAAGAATCGAGAATTCAATATCAGAAGATTCTAGAAGTTTCGTTCATTCAAATCTTTAAACAATATAGGGTAGCGACGTCCTTCCGTGAGATCCACCTTCAGAAACGAACTTACAATGATAATAGTATAATTCAAAAATAATTCTAGAATTATCATACAACAGTCGATAACGAACAATTTAAACGCCAATGATTCGAATGTTTCCATATGCTTCTACGAATACCAACTTACAAACTATCAGCTTAGATTGCAACTTCTTTCAACAGAGAAATTCCGTTCATCCCACATGTAAAAGCAATCACGTGTTCACAGTTTACCAAAGCTTTGACTCAAAAGAGTTTTAGCTATTTTGTATGCACCGGGATATCTCCATTATAATGCATAGTATACAGCTATGTAGTCTGGCTAGTCCAATCGATCGATACTTAAGTACCTAGATAGCAGACAAGTGGGTATTTGACAAGGTTTCGTAGTAAAATATCAAATCTTGCTGATTTATACGATATAAAACTGATTGTATGATACACTTCAGACGTAAGTAGGTATATTTTATCGCCGGCAATAAATTTTACTTGACGTTCCAGGGTTGTTAATTGATTTAAGTCATACTAGCCTCGAAGGTAACCAACATGAATAAGTACTTAGTTAAAAAATGCATTTTAGAATATGTTAAATACTACTTTAAGGCCCTCTTGTGCAGCCCAGAGTTAACGCAATAAACCCGCAGTTAGCTGCTGACACAGGGTTAGATTATAAGTAGAGTAAAAATTATGGTAAATAATGCTTTATGTTTATGACATTAAAGTCTCGCTCGCTATCAACCAGTCCTCATAAAACCAAAGTACTTACAGCCAGCCAGTCATAAAGAGATTTGGCTGCCAAACACATATTCTAAAATTGCAGTTTGAAACATATGTCGCCTAATTTCAGTAGGTTGGTTCAATCTTTGCATTTGTGAACTGAACAGCTTCTATATTTTCTAGCTAGGTGAAGCCATTATATTTTAGTCTTTATTTCTTACATAGGTTGCATGATCCGTAGAAATATAAGGTATTTCCAACCGCCCGAGAATGACAATAGATCGAAAGTGGTTAAAACTAAGTAAAATCCAAAACAAGAACAAATAAGCTATAACTTGCTTCGTATTTCCAATTTCGTTCGGTAAACTCCGCCTCTTAATATCTCATAAATATAATAGCGGGGCCTTTAATACCGTCCTTAACTACTAACATTAGCAATGAATGATATTTTAGCAATAAGTAAACAAGGTAACGACATGACACAACTTAGAAGTAATTACGTTATGTTAGCAATGGAGTCGATGATATGTAATTGAAGTCATCGTGGAGTCATCATTGTAGAGACAATGTACATTGTGATGAGATGATAATTGATAAAGTATCTTTAAGCACGATAGAACGAGATGCTAGTTAGTGTGTCATTATAGTGTTTTTAAAGCTTCTTGAAGTAGGCCTAGTTAGAAAATTGATAATCTGAAGCCGATATTATCAGTTTTTTATCTAAGCATACTTTTTTAGTCACGTTTCTTTTCTACTAGATTTTTGTAAAGAGTTTGTAAAGAATCGAAGACATAGTAGTGAACTACTGAATCTTTTTGAACAATTTGGCAATAGTTACAATACAATACAAATATTCTTTATTGCACACAAAGATATAAGGTACAGACACAAACAAGAATTTAAGAAGCAACAGGCGGCCTTATTGCTAGGTAGCAAAATCTTCCAGGCAACCTTAGGGTAAGAAATAGCGAGAAATAGGTAATAATGGTTGCGGGTTGTGCAAATCATACAGAATACATACATAAATACATAACACATAGTTATTGTCCAAACACGGAATATAGCCGCTTGCATGTCTATGCAGCAACAAGATTTTAGAATAAATAGACAGTCTCTAATCTATAATTTACAATTTTACATATCAAGCTAAGCTTTTTACTTTTTAAGTGCCTATTAACATCTTTTGGTTTATTTTGGATGCTGCAGAGTTAAAAATTTATGTAAAACAAACTACTCGTACTGTGATATTCATGTAAATTACTGTGATAACAAGTTAAGTCAATATGTAATTGTATATAAGTGTCTCGATTTAAAAAAAGATATATTGCACATAACGTAGGGCCCTGTGCCGAAGGTTTCTTGCCGTCTTCTTCCTCTCGGCTATACAGGTAGTGAACCGGCAGTAGTTTTACCTAAAAACAAGTGACATCAAAAAAGTGTAATGAATTTTGCCTATTTTTGAATAAAACACTTTTCATTTTCATTTTTCATTTACAGAATTAACGACACCTCATACCAGTTTAAAATACATCAGCGTAACAAAGAAACGCCTAGCTCTAACGTCTCAATACTTTTCTACTCAAATATCAAGTCACCTACTTAGTATTCACACGACACGTTTTATAATCATTTCCCTAAACAAACTCGAATGTACATCTTGAATATCAATTATGTACCTAACAAAGACTAGGATAGAGTTAGATTTTACTATGACACGTGTATTGAACGTAAATTTTATTCACCACTAGGTTTTAATCCACAATAATTAATTCAAACCCTGCAAAGTATAAACGGTAGTATGATTGAAGTATCAAAGAAACTCTTGTTAAAAAATACCGCGGGACTCTTTGTTGTCTAGACGGAAAACATAAGGTTTGTTGGAACCGATAAACGCGAGCACTTGTTTTGATTGTTTGGACAAAAGAGGGTTGGATTAAATTCTCTATTTCGTTGAGTGAAAGCGTGACGTCATGGCGTTACCTTTGTGTGATCGCCAGGTACATAAAGTACATACAATCAATCACGTTTGTTGACTTGAGATTTGGGGGCCTGAACAAGCGAGAATCGCTGATAGTATAACACGTCGGAAATATCTGCGGACCTCGCTGGAATGCGCTTTCCCCCGCACTTCCCCCGTTTTCGCCTATCCAGTACCGTGACGAGTACGTACGAGTTGCATGACGTCATCAAGCCAGGTCCGCAGATATTTCCGACGTGTTATATATCGTCGTGACACTTATCCCACTAATATTATAAATGTCCATGTTTGTGCCGATGGATGGAAGGATGTTTGTTACTCTTTCACGCAAAAACTACTGAACAGATTTTGTTGAAACTTGGCAATATTATAGATAGCATAAACAGAATAACACATAGGCTATATGTTGAGATATCATGTTTTTTTTTTCTAAGATATGACGATAAATGTGTACGAAGTTGCGGGCAGCTTGTAGTGACTATATTTTCTAGAAGTATCATTTTAAATACCGTTCAACAATATATGAACAACTAGCTGACCCGGCGAACTTCGTACCGCCTCAAAGTTCTGTATGTGAAAAAAGATTTTCCCGCTTTTCTGTTGAAATTTTTCCTGAATTTTCTTTGCTATAAACCTCACGGAGCCTGAGACCTTTCCAACGAATGCAAAACCGTGGAAATCGGTTCGTGCATTCTGGAGTTATAGCGTCAGGAAGGAAAACCCGACTTATTTTTATATAGTAGATGACGTGCGCGCACTAACAAGGAAGGTACCTAGATATGACGTTGCTTTATAGCATAACATACATGCAAACTCTATACCTCTACAGCTATCAAAACATACCTTACAAAACTAGCTTAGATAATGAAACAATGATGATTGTAATGAGTTTTTATAACAAGGTACAATGAAAGAACAGTGACTCACTCTTCTTACAACAGACGTTTCGAATACCTACTGCACTACAAGGAAATGTATAATAAGGCCATAATTATAGGGAATAACCCTTGTTTATTATATGAATTTTTTCCTGGTATTCCATGGCCTACACCTAAATGTTGGTAAGTATAAATAGTACTGTAATATTGCATACCATTTCATAAATTTTAATTCTATATCGTATATGACTTTCTTCTGGCTATAACAGCACAAAATGTTACATTCAAAAAGTGTACGAAAGTTTTTCATTGAATAGGCATGATGACTAAAAATTTTTTTTGAGTCCATCACATAGATTATTATAAAATATTAGATACATATTTTTTCTTTTCTCTCTTTAACTAGAAAGATACACTGGGTTAAAGTTCCTCGTGACGTCACGTTTGAGTACGATTTTTACTCAAAAGTGACGTAAAAACCCCCCACTCCGTAACTTTGATGCTCTGTATTTTTGTATTTATTTAAGTATTTGATCAGGTATAAAATGTATTTCAAATATTTTTTAATAGCCTAAAAGCAACTAATTATAATGCTACTTTTTGAATGTAGTCATCATCCCAATTAAAAGTATTTCAAATTGAATATAGTTTTCTTACGAAATACTGAATCAATTTAACACAGAAATAGGTTATTCTTATAGCTTAGGCCCAGAACACACGATGAAACGCAACTGCAACGCAACTGAAACTGCTAGTTACTTTTGAGTTGCATCGAAGTTTGTGCTATAGACTTCTTTAGAAAACCACACTCGACGCAACTAGTTTGAAACGTTTCGTTTCAGTTTTTTTTAGATTTTAGATTCTCGAGTCCTGTTTAAGCCCAATTTACATTTAAGAACATAGAATAAATAATTATAAATTACAATTTTATTTATTTATTACCACAGTATGTAGTTATAACATGTTGTTAATGACACACTCTGTTATCAGTCACCTCAGGAAATAAGTAACAAACTCATTAATCAATCAGTTTATTATATGTGCAAGTTATTGACATTGGACAAAGAGTAACTTGAGGGAATGCCTGTAAAAGCTTAGAAAAAATAGGTCTTTTTGTCCTTTTTTTTACAATTCAAATTAACTAATTTCTATTTGATAAATAGTTATTTTTAAAATTAGATCATTCTTATGAAGGCATTTTTTAATATGTACTGACAAAGACTCATATGAATTTGTTCTTTTAAAAGTACAATTGTGCTTGTATGCCAAAGTATTCAAGTAAGTCTTACAAGATTTAATTCTGACACTCCATCCATACATTGGTTCATTAATCAGGACTGACAGATAGTCAACTTGCCTATATACATAGTTATTATATGCATTTATTCAATACATCACAGTTGCATATCAAGTTCGCTATTGAGGAAGCTACATTATATACCTACCTATTTATTTATAGTTACATTTACCTAGTTATAGACTAGGTTAGTTTCTATGACTTACATGTAAGAAATGAGTGAGGAAGTCAAAGCTATTATACCTTAGTGAGATCAGTTACGGATTTTTAAAATGATTATTTAAAGAAAAAACATTACAAATTAGGAATCTTTCATAAATTGTATTTTAGAAAAGAGCCTCCTTCTGTTGTTATTTATTTACACAAAATAATAAACGTACTTACTGAGTATACATATATGAAATAAAGAAATAAAACTAAATGACAGAACAATTATAGATTTTCATAAGAAGGCACACAAATATTGCACAAAACCTCACCACCTCATTTAAGAACCTCTTCCTCTCACGGAGTAGGTTAAAAATAGCATCAAACGTGTAATAGAGGTCGGGTCTGTGATTGGTACAGATGCGTGGCACTGACCTATATGATCAGAGACCTCATTGCTTCAATGTCTACCAATTGGTTGCGCTCGTAAAAATTCAGCCACAAGTAAGAATTAATTTTGACAACGGACAACCCGATTGTCTTTTATTTCAATTTGTTACAGAATTTCAATTAATGAGACGACAATGAGCGTTGAATTCATTTTAATGCTTATTGCAACTTTATGACAATGTTCGTGCCCATGGATGTTTGTTACTCTTTCACGCAAAAACTACTGAATAGATTTTTATGAAATTTGGCAATATTGTAGCTTATATATCAGAATAACACATAGGCTACATTATTTAGAAATATCATGATTTTTTTCTAAGATATGACGATGAATGCGTACGAAGTAGCGGGCAGCCTCTACTATTTATTTTGACAACGGACGACCCGATTGTCTTTTGTTTCAATTTGTTACAGAATTTCAATTAATGAAGTGGCATTGAGCATTGAATTTATTTTAATGCTCATTGCTACTTTATGACTGTTTCAATTTCAACTTTTATGATCTTAATTTAAGTTACTTTTTTAAATGATTTATATTGGTCTAGTCTAGACAGCTTGTTACTGGATCTATAGCCAAGCAACAAAAGAGCAACCCCACAAAGTTTCTTGCTAGGTTGTTCTCTGGGAGAAACTGCACCTTGCAAATAATGTTTGACGGTTTCAAGAGCATTTTTCGTATCTATGAAATAAATATATTTTTTTTTATTTTCATTTCATGTACCTATATCAATCAAGGTAAGAAATTAAATAAAAGAAATAATAAATTTAAAACATAAGTTACTAGTACCACTTAAGCCTTGGCACAAAATTACAAATCTCAAAGTCATACAGAAAAATTAATTCACATAAAAATAAGCCGAAAAAATATAAAAAGTATAATTTAAAAACCAAAACAAAGACTTAGATGTTTCAATGTAATTAGCATATGACATTGACTTTACAAACTTAAATGAAATCACTTGGTCATTTACATAATCCATTGTTGTACTGAGAACTATTTACAATTTATGTTATCTAACGTATTATTAAGAGGGGGCTAATTATAAAATATTATTTAAAAGTAGAAATCAAGAAAGATATGGCATTTTAATTCTGAGATGTGTCGCATAGAATAAAGTAACTGCTCACTTCACAAGATTTTAATTGTTTTCTTTAGTATTTGGGTCATACAGACATAAAAAACAAAAAATGTCTCTCCTGTTCCCGAAAGTTAAGGACACTGGGAGCTAATTTCTCAACTGAATGCATATCCGCATAATCTGTGCCCGATGTAGTTTTGGCCTGTATAAACATTTTGAGGATTGGCTGCTCCAGTATCCTTAATCATCAGGAACAGGAAAGACAATTTTGAACCTAATTCTGTGTATGACTCATTTACATATTTTATATACCTACATATGTTATCTAACTTTAGTAGGTTTTAAAATAATACAAATAAACCAATTTATTTTGGCTATGGAGTATTGTTTGGGGCTGCCCGTGACTTAGTACACATTTATCGTCATATCTAGGAAAAAAATCATGATATCTCAAAATAATATAGCCTATGTGTTATTCCGATGTGCAAGCTACGACATTGCCAAGTTTCATCAAAATCTATTCAGTAGTTTTTGCGTGAAAGAGTGACAAACATACATCCATCTGTCAGCACAAACATTGACATTTACGTATAATATAAGTACATGTAAATATATTTTGAAATGCACGTCTATAATACTTATGTAATCTGTTTTGAATTTGAAGATCTATTTATCAATTGCATAGCAATTAGCTGATTGTAATTGATAAATATATAAAGGTTTATCAGTTTAAGTATTTGCTATGTATTTAATGTTATTAATATTATAAATGTCAATGTTTGTGCTGAAGGATGTTTGTTACTCTTTCACGCAAAAACTACTGAACAGATTTTGATGAAACTTGGCAATATTGTAGCTTATATCAGAATAACACATAGGCTATATTATTTTGAGTTATCATTATTTTTTTCAAGATATGAGGATAAATGCGTACGACACGACATTATAAAAAACATCTTGGAAGGAAAAGTAGAAGAAAAACGGAAGAGAGGGAGACCATGAAGAACTTACATAGATCAAATGAAAGAGGGGATAGAAGTTGTGTCATATCAGGTACTCAAAACGACGGCAGAAAATAGAACAGAGTGGCGTAGACTCCATAAACAAGAGCGAAGCTCTTAAATTAAATGATAAAGTATTTTAAATATGTATAATAAAATTTTGAAGTTTTATAAGAATACTACAGTATGGAGATTAAGAAGTTGACACCTTTGTCCTATAAGAGGAAATAAAATAGCTGTGACTTATTGATAATAAGTTGGTTAATAATAAAGAACAGAGTACTAAAAACCCTTTGTTCATTTTTGTATTGTTTAGAGGTAAATTATTTAATAACCAATATTTTTTATCATTTTATTTTAAATGTACATCCTTTCAATAGAATAGGTACAGCTTTGTTATGAATCTAGATTCCCTAGTAACATTGTATAAGCTGCAATATTTAATTTGAGCCTGATATTGTATGCAAATTCTGTTTATCTAGGTATCTAGATAATGTTTGTGAATTATAGACTAAAATATATTAACATCTGCAGATTATATTATAGTTTATTAAGTTAGTCATAATGTTTTAGAAAAATCTAGTATACTGGAATATATTACCACATGATAAAGCTATGTAGACTTATAATTTTATGATGAAAATTTAAGTAATTCAGCTGCTTTTGTAATGTTTGATTATTATGTTGGATATTGTATGTATTTCAAGAATTTATGATGAAGATTTAGTTCAATAACTTGTTTTTCTTTTATTTTCTTATACTTAAATTTCTTTTAGAAATATGCTGTACCTTTTGCATAACTTCTCTTTTCTTTTCTGTCTCTATGTACTCTTCTTATAATAAACTATTAAATAAATAAATACTATTAGTCACTCATGATCTCATTAGATTAGAATGAATAAATACAAGACAATAACACTTCTCAATTTGGATCTCAATTTCATGAGGTACCTATCTGTTTATCCTAGGTAAGAAAAACAATCATTAGGAGCAATAGAGATTCAGCATCTAATTGCTGAGACCTGTAGAATTTGTTTAAGGGCAAGGAGACAAATGTACGAACCTGTATGAGCTAGCCGGCGACCAACCAGCGGGCTGTCGAGCAGCAGCCGCCGAAGCGAGAGACGGCCAAGAACACCGCCGGCCCAGCCGCAGCCGCCGCGCCGCCCGGCCTCGCGCTCGCGTTCCACCATCACTACGCACTCATCACACCACTGTCCACGACCGAGACACCGCACACCTCACTGACTACCGCCACCGACTACCGTTACAAAACAAACGACCAGCCGCTCCGACCGCTCTCCGGCTACCACCGAATTGAGTAATCTCACGAGGCATCGGCGAGAGAAAGTGCCGATGGCCAGACACCGCGTACGTGATCGCTGCAGATGCACTCGAGGAGGGGAAAAATAGCCGTTTTCATACTCCTATTGTATTGAGAGCAAAACGTAAGACGGACACTTAACGTTATTGAGATACTGTCCACGTTTTATCACTGTAAGTCTTTAGTGGCACTGCTATAAATCCATCGGGTACCGACGACTATTAAATTCAAGCGAGCAATGCCATTTTTGAAAAATAAATGCACTGTGCAATCGCAATCATACGAATGAAAACGAAATGAAATGAATGAATGAGATGAGGTGAAGATGAAGGCCCATCTGACAGACCTGAAGAGGAACTATGGTTATTTGTCTCATGGCGACAGATCTCGATTTTGCTCGTATTTATCTCTTTCTGTCATTTGTATAATGAACGAGATAGAATATATTTATCATCCATCTATCGTAATGATATTAAAGTGAGTTTTTTAAGTACCACTGCAAATGTTGCTAGTTAGTAAATAATATAAATTTTGAATATTTTTATAGAGGTGTAGGTACTGTATGTAACATACTGTCCACAAAACAGCTAATGCTGCATTATACAATGTGGGAAAAAACACACTTAAAAATAAAGTTTCATGTAACTGCCGCGCCGCCCCGCTGCCCCAAGAAGAAATTGCGGCATTTTGGATTTCGTACGTTTTCTGTGATAGCAAATGGCAACCCAACCTAAATGTCATGAGTCAGATCAATACGATTCATTTCATTCATTCACTCACTCTTTATCTGACAGAGGGAAGACAACTTCCTTCTCTGCCTGCTTCGATTTCGATTCTGATATTTTGATGTCGTCGTGTCGTGTTTACTAATATTTTTACGAGTGCAAGAAGTGTGCAAAATTTCCCAAACATCGGCGGCAATATTCAATAACGAGAAGTAAATACGCGACATAAATTAACAATATGAAGTGTTTTTCGATAAACCTTTCTGTGTTATTTTCAATTATGTTTATAAGTTCAGTTCTATGTGAAAATAAATATTCTCGGAGTGCAAATGAAAAGGTAGTAGAGAAGAAGAAAAAAGACGTCGATTTTAGAACTTTAGAGAAACCATTTAGAATGAATAAGTTGAATATTTTGTGGACAAAAGCGCAACAGGTAAGACCCGGTTTTTTCCTCCATGACGCCCCCTTATTAATTCATGCTTTTATAAGTCTTCTCACTAAAGATTTATTCTTTACCTTTAAATATTTACATATAAATATACTCACAGCTATAGACAATGCTTCCATTTTTGATGAAAAAGAACATCATCAATTTTTTTTCATTTTAATCTTCTAATCTTTCCCCACTTCCAGAGGCTAACAGAACCGAAGCTAAAGTCGTTGTACAGCGACCTTATGATCCACGACAAAGAGGAGATAACCCTGAAACGTGTGAGGAGTGAGGGAGGGGACAAAGAGGGCTTGAAGGAGGCGGATCTGCGGCGCAAGCTTACCATCATCATGTCTAACTATGGGCTGAGGGAACATTTTGAAGATAATACTGGGAGGATGAAGGAGCATCCTGTAAGTGGTCAACAGATTTTCCATTGCTTGCCACCAATATTTAGTTAATTCTACTTCCTACATTAATTATAAATGTCAATGTTTCTGCTGATGGATGGTTATATGTATGTTTGTTACCCTTTCACACAAAAACTACTGAACAGCTTTCGATAAAACTTGGTAATATTGTAGCTTTCATCAGAATAACACATAGGCTAGATATTATTAATGACTAATTAAAATGAGTTAAAATAGATAAATCAGAAATTAAGATAACAATTGACAAGGAAGGCAGACTTGTGATATGGATTTTAAATAAACAAAGTTATTGACATCTTATCTTGCTGTTTTGAAATAATATGTTACTTACAAAGAATTATGTACCTATGTATGAAAGTAAAAAACATATTGCATTGCTTGAGCTACAGTTACATTAATAAAATATATTTTTTTATTTAACATAAAACTTTCTTAGGCCCCATTCACACGGCATTAATCTGTAAGTCTTTATGCAGTTTATGTACATTTTGAATATAGAAATAGTAACCATACAACATACATAGGTAGATTCATTCACACGTCGTCATCATGGATCTATGCAAGTGTATACTGCAAGACAATGCCATGTAAATGGAGCCTTACCTGAAGATATATTTCATAAGGAACAATAGAAACAAAAAAAAATTGTAGGTAGATGCCTAAATTTTTGTTCTTCAAGTCATTTTTTTTTCCACCAGGCTTACAACTCAGCAATAGACGACCATATTAACAAGAGCCTGTTCAAAGACAAGAAGCTGAACCAGTTGTGGGCTAAAGCTGAAACATCAGGGTTCACCAGTGAGGAGCTGGCAGCTTTGAAAGAGGAGTTCTACCATCACCAAGATAAGATTGACCAGTACTATGAGATGCTTAGTGACATTGAAGGAGGGGAGAAAGAGGGGTATAAGAGTAAGTTCTTGTTTTTAATTTATTATTTTGCAACACATTTCTGCCATCTATTTGAATTGAGATAAGGAATGTTCAGCATTATACCAAATTCAAACATAGCGTAAATATCAAATTTTGAAATTTTTAATGCTAATGATAACTTGAGATAAATTGCAATTGAAAACTTGAGTTTAACATTGGATTGTTAAAAGATTTGCCATAAAATAACATGATTTATATTGAGCTTTATAAGCAAAACCAAGTTCTTATATTTTAAGCTTATTGTAATAATTTTCTTAGAATAGGATTATGGGACTTGCAAGTAGGTTAACTGCCACACATCAAGTAGTACATACTGAAAAATAGACACTCATTACTATGGGGTAAGCTTCATATTTGTTTGGCATAGAAATCTTAACTGCTTTTGTCATCAATTTGATGGTTGCATTTTATGATTCTGAGAAAGCTTTTTAAATGAAACAGTGATGGTATATCAATTAGCTGGTAGCTTTTATGTATTTGAAAGTTTAATTAATTGGATCATAGGGAACAGAAGCAGATAAAGAAATAAGTTAGATTTCTTACCTACCTTAAGTTACATTAATAAGGCTTTGTACTTCAGTTCCATTGCAAACACTATGTGTATGTTACATACACATAAAAACCAAGATCGTCTAACTTGCTACCTCACTTGATTATGTGGCATGAACTAGCCTCAGAAAACAAGAAACACACTTCCCTTTTTAACCCTACAAAAATCTTCCCCAGACGCCCTAAATGAGGAAGAATTAGACAAGTACAATGAGATCTCAAGCCAGCTCGAGACCAATGAAGTGAGCAAGGATTACTTAGACAAAGCTAACCTGATTCGGGTGAAACATCGCGGCTTGAGGGATGGACTTGATCGCCTGCAGAGAATTACTGCTAAAGGTAATTTAATTCCTAGAATAGTATGGTAGAGGTCGGCCTAACAGGAGATGGTGCGACGATCTGGATGCATACTTGGCAAACTGGCCAGAGGTTGCCGGAAATAGGGAGGCATGGAAATGCGCGGGAGGCAATGATTTTTTTATAGGTATAGATATGTTACCTTTATAGTGATTGGCGTTTTAAATCTGTGCTGAACAATGATTACAATGACATTAATGACAGCACTTCAAATCATACTCCAAATGTCTTCAGACTAACTGAGACCAGCTACAAGTTGTCATTAATAGGTCTATTTACAGTCTTCAAAATGTGCGCGCATATAACATATCTATACCTATAAAAAATCATTGGCGGGAGGCCCTTGCCTAGCAGTGGGAGACATGAGGCTACTAAAAAAAAGTATGGAATACACTATACTTCCTCTTTCATCCAAGATCCTTACACTATTGATTTTCTGTTAGAATTTGTGACAAGTGTGCAACGAGCGCCGCGTTATCGTCGCGACACATCTGCGTAACATACCGCGCCGAAAGTTCAGCGGCTGGAGTAAATGTATGCGGTATAATTTCGGCTGATGTGTCATAGGTGACCTGAAACACATTGCAAGCGTATTGAACTAAACGTTTAGCGCGGTACGTTACGCAGATGTGACCGCACACTAACCTCAATTTTTCGGAGTATTTGCAGGCAATTTTTGATAATGTTTTCTTTTATGTTTTAGGTCCTAATAACAAGGAGTTCATAGAGCCCAAAGTGCAAGGACTATGGCGGATGGCGACTGCAGCTAACTTCACTGTGGATGAACTGGCTTCGCTCAAGGTATGTTGATATACCACCCTGGTATTTACCAAATTATGTCTCAGTCATAGTCCTAGAAGAACAGAAACATAAAAGACTTATTCAATCATCAGATAAATTCTTGCTACTTTTTTCATACTTTACACTAGTGAAAGTTGTCATTTTGCGAATTAGTCAATGTAGTTTGTCCGGAAATTTTGCGTATTAGACATTATGCGACTGATATATCCATCCTTTTATTATATTCATCCTTTTTTTTATATTTATGAATCCGATAGGTGGAGTTACAGCACTACGAGTCCCGATTACTGAAGCTGCGTAACCTCCAAGCTGACCACGTAAGCAACTTAGAAAAACATCGCTCCAAGGTTTTATTTAATTTTATGATTTAGGTAGAAACAGACTACGCAACGCACCTACTTACAGAATGATGTAGACTAGATGTGTTTTTTAATTTTCATTTTGATAATTAATATAATTATTTTTTGCCTGTAGTTAAATGTTTGCTTATTACTACAATTTTTTTTAAAAAATATTTTTTTCAAGGCACAAAAATAATAAGCTACAAATAATAATAATAATTAATAATACTTACAATACTGATAATCCGCAACAGGTTTCGTAAAAAGACAAGTTAAAATAAAACACATACTTACATTGAAATTGTTAATTCAGGTGGCGGCAACAGGCGACAAGATGGACCACTTCGACGACCAGCAACAAATGATAAAGAAACACTCGCGCAAAGTGGAGAAAATGCACGCGGACATTGAAAGCAGGATCCTTAGTAGGCATACTGAACTTTAAATATATGTAGTAGTCTTTCAATGCCAACTTTTCATGGAATTTGATCAAATTTTTAGATTTCTGTACTTCTGTAACGGTCAAATTTGCAAATCGTCTTTATAGCGTGATATTATAAGAAAATAAATAGTTATTAGTCAATCAATATCATAATAATCTAATGTGACAATTTGCGAATTAGACATAATGCGTATGGGACATTATGCGAATTCGTTTGGGTAGAGTATAAAAGTGATGTAGATATAAATCACTTGTTATTATTATTACACATAGATTTTTCTTAGGTTTTCTATCAGTAGCAGTGGGTTAGAACTTAACAAAATCATTTTATGGTTTTGATTAGCTCTAACTTTGTTATAGTAAATGTTCAATCAAGTACAGTAATTTTTGTATCTATTGTTGTAAAGTATTTCAAATATTTATTTCGTTGTTATTATCAATTTATGATTATTTTTAGATCGCAATGTTTTAAGCATTTATGTTTACATATCATGTACAAAAAATATTAAATGCAGATATTTTAGTATATTTAGTTGTTTGTATGTTTGATTTATGAATGAATCTCAGTTGTACGCATGTAAACTAAGGTGGTCAAAAATAATCTAAGAAGTCTAAATAAAATCATATATTTTTTAAACTATTGTATTATTTGCAACAAGCAGTTAAGGCCCTATTCAAAAACACACGCAAATAATTTGACAACGGTTTATTTGCCTAGAACTCACCGTATATCCTGCCTTTATCATATTCGAGACATAGTAAGTCCTCAATAATAATTTACTTATAAATATACAATTACCCAAATAAACCTATTAAAAAAGAATCAATTGAAAACAGGTGGTATTATTAAAAACACCAGTGGTTACAGTGCATCAATATATGATATTTAATCTTCATGTACAAGCAAATTTATTAATACACGTTTATATGCCGCCGGTGGCGAGCGTACCATCCAAATAATATCGTATTATGCCATAATAATAGTGTAAAATATGTATACGAGGGCGGCGGCGGCTTCGAATCACATTCCAAGCGCAGGCGCACGGCCGAAGCAGCAACAAATAAAACTACAACCGACTCCCCTCACGGCTATCTAATGAATCGTTTAATGCTCACTTCAGTCGATCGTACAGTATACGTGGTTCTCATCTCGATAGGACATTTTCTCTATTATGTATATAGATAATCTGTATAATATAATCTTTCTCACTAATATCTACACCGTTTCCAAGGGTTACAATTATATATAATCCTCGTCGGATAGTGTCCGCGCCGGTACGAGGGGCAGCGCGTGGGCGTAAGGCAGCTGCGTCCCCGCTTTAGTGACTCCATTTGCTCCATGTCTGCTGGGGAAACGAAAACATCTACTTAGTATTCCTATTCTATTTATAATGTAAAGCTATGTATCCATTTTACTCAGTATATCTTCATCATTCGTACAATGAACAAGTTTTTGTGGGTCTTTGACAACAGATTTACGAGTCGCAACTACGCTTTAAAACGAAGCGTGTATAAATTATTTCACCAGCCGAAACATATGCATTTCGCTGACAATGTCACGCGACTACACCGTTTCTCGATATACCGTTTTATATTAGTTAGAATCCGATTCGAGCTGTTTAGTATAGATCCGAGAACTATTTCTATGATAATTTTAATAGATCGTAAAAATTATAGCTGTTATTAAACATATATCTAACTTATAATAAACTTAATTAACTAGTCAAACAAGCCGCCCCTTGTCATTTCCGGTGCAAAGGTACCCAACACTCCAGCAGCGTTCAGATCGGATATATTGCGTAATCGCTCTAACACTTTCTATTTACAATGAGTGTGGTAGGTACCTGCTTGTCCTGTTGATGGTGGTGGTGCGCGCGGTCCCAGTGCGGCGGCGCGTCGCCGGGCAGGTAGTGCAGCGGCAGCGAGTGCATCAGCGACAGCGCCGCCGCCGTGGCGGGGCCCGAGCCGCCGCCGTACTGCTCCAGCGGCACGTGCGTGCCCACGCCCACGCCCACGCCGCTCATGCTCTGCTGTGGAGGGTGAAACGAGGTTTATGAGCATATTGTTCAGGACTGGATAAATTTTTCAACTTCTACTAAATAAACAACTAGACTAAAATGTAAAGATTAAAGAGGAATCAGAACTTTTAATTCGGCACAAGATCCTTATTGAAATGTTTGAGTTGAAAGCAGTTTTACAAACTAGTTGAAAGTCAAATCCTTTATTTCGTGGCACTACAGAACCTACACGTCTCGGTAAGGTGATCTAACTTCGAGGAAACATCCATGTTATAAAACAAGTCTTCGTCCCGGAAAGAAACAGAGCTCAACGATGTCTCGTTATTTGAAATGGAGAAATACATACATATCTATCCGTCACGCCTCTCTCCCATCGAGGTAGTCAGAGATCACTTCCCTCCACTTGCTACGATCCAAGCACACTCCTTTCGCTTCATTCACATTCACCAGTGTTCAATATAAAATGCAATAGCTTATAAACCCTCACCTGGTACCGCTCGTGGTCGGGCAGATGCTGCGGTTGATGCGGCCAGTCGTCGGCGGCGGTGAGCTTCCACGCGCGCTCCGTGCCGATGGGGCGCGGCTTGCGCTCCTCCTCCTCGCCCCAGCCCACGCCCACACCGCTCACGTTCACGCCCACACCGCGGTCTAGTAAGGACTGGGAAAAAGACAACTTTATAGTATGACATACTGAGAGAACGGGATGTCAGTATTTAGAGTCCAGCGCTTTTGGACCTGCTATTTCAATCACAAGCTCAATTTATGAGCCCCCGCAGACCACATTTCCTATCGGCCGATAGTTTAGTCGGGCTACTAGTATGCAAGTGTGCACATAATTTATTGGCATTCGTGAAGATTAGAACTAGCAAGCCAACGCGACTAAACTATAGGCCAATTGAAAAATCTGCCTGCGGGGGGCTCTAATAAGCAGAATATTTACTTTGCGTGGTAAACCATCGAATACTGAACCGCACGAAAATGACGAATGGCCCATTCCTGTCGAACTCGAGTGTATTCTAGTCGATTTAACTCAGTTTGAAACACGTGGTTTGTGATCAAGATTATAAAGTTACCTGGTAAGGATGGTGCTGTTGTTGTTGTTGCTGATGCTGGTGGTGCTTTGGCGCCGGCTGCTGGTACGACATCAGCAACGTGCTTAGGCTGCCCGCGCTGCTGCTACCCGCGAACAGCTGCTAAATATTTCGTAGCGAGGTTAGTTAAACACATTCAATATAGATCATTGAATCTTTCTCGTGTTATTAGAGTATGAAAACGTAATACTACTTTCGACTAATATTAAAAATTACAATATTTGTGCTTATGAATGGATCGACTTTAGAATGTTTGTTGTACGCAAAAACCACTGAACCAATTTAAATGAAACCTTACAATATTTTAGCTCGGACATGAGAATAGCACATAGGATATGTTATTTTAGGATATTGCGCAAGTTTTTCCAGATATGTCGATTAATGCAGCCTATTCTTCTTCTCAGCCTATAGCTGCTCACTGCTTAGCATAGGCCTCTCCGACGCGACCGCTTCATTGTTACCTGCATCCAACGCGACCCCGCGATTTTGAACATTAAATTACTGTAATGAATACTAAATTGGCGAATAAATATGTGTCCTTGTTACCTGTTGGTTGTGTTTGTGCTGCAGCAGCGGATGCCGCTGCGCGAAGTCGGGCGCGCGCGGGTTGAGCCGCGACACGGGCTCCGCGTACCCCAGCCCCAGGCCCCCGCCCACACCGCTCATGTGCGCGCCCGGGGACATCGACACCTGCGATACATCGCCACGTTTAGATAATTACAATTAATAAATTTATTTATTTCCGATATTACTTATAAAACGGATAGAATTAAGGTGGGTCCAGATAGACCGCGGGGAATTATCGAACATTGGTTCGCACGGCAACCGCGCATAATGGAGACGCGCTGTCACAGGAAGCAGCTGTGTTCTTAATTTAAATTTAAAACAAAAGTTTACTGCGGTCAAACACCGTCAAACACTATCAAATAATGTTCGATGCCGGCCTTTAGATACACACCAACTGGTTTTATTGTAACTATGCAAAAAAAATTGGTTCCATATTGAAATGCATTATGACCTTTAGCTTAATAGTATCGGCTTAAATCTAGTCAAAGAGTACAATATCCAACAAAAAATTTAAAATCTAACTTACCATCATGTTATGTCCATTCCGGGAGTTGTCTTGGTAGATAGGTCCGTTCCGAGATAGTCCGCTCATGTCCATCGGGTTCACGTTGTTGCCTGGAAAGCAAATACATATTGCAAAACTTTGATATGTTTAGGGAGTTGTAATCAAGCGGACATAAAAATAGGTCCTTTAGTCAATCTATTTAAAAAGAGGATGATTAGATTAGTCATCATCTAACAATAAAAGTAAGGCCCATTGTCGCGAGACGCAATTTTGCCGCTTGGTGGATACGGATTTCATTGTTTTTACGCAAGATGCAAGCATTCGTCTTGCAATCGTCAATTGACGAAATCTTGCATAAGACGTGCGATTTCATGGACAATTACCATAAGTCAAGGGTTCTCAAACTTTTTGAGAATATACATAATTATTTAGCGCCTCCCATTTGTCACTTATTTCAAATTCCTAAGCTACACAACGTCCCCATTTTTTTTTGGGTCTGTCACCCCCTGGTTAAAGTGTTAGTGTAGTGTGCTCACCGATAGGCAGCGGCTGGTGGTAGACGGCGCTGGTGTGCGGCGGCTGATACGCCGGCGGCGGCGTGGAGCCGTGGCTGGAGGTGCGCGAGCACGGCGAGCAGCCGCCGCCGCCGCCGCCGCCGCCGCGGTAGCCCGGCGCCTTGCTCGCGTCCACCTGCTGCACGAATAAGTTTCTAATTCCACTCATACGCAATAAGAAAAGTGAAAATTACGATTATCCCACAGACAAGAGCCTGGCTCTTAAATAAATGAATACGTGCTAAAACACTTTTCAAAAACTTAACTTTCAAACGTTGATGAAATTTCATAAAGACGATATCACATTTTATTAACACCTAGAAGATCTTTCAAAACACATAGTGGTAGTAATTAATGCAGTTTTTTGCCATTATATTAATTTGGAATAATTTCATACTGGATACATAGAAAAGCTAACGTAGTAAGACACGACAAGTAGTTAAAAACTCCAACTCAATAATGTACCAATTGGATATTCCAAAACTGCTCATATTATACGTGACCTAGCGTAGTTGGTAGATTGTCATTTTCGTACTGGCTACAACGAGCAACTGAACATCGCAGTAAGAAACCACGCAAAACACCCAAAATGGTGAGAAATACTAACAGAACAGTTCTCATTGCCCATTGGACATTTAAAAACTGCTCATATACTGTTTATACATTATAATGTAGTAAGTCTATACCTGCGGTGGCGTTGGTTCGACGCTGTGATGCGGTTCGCCGGCCGCGCCCCACATCCCACCCGCGGCCGTCAGAGATACGTCCTTGAACAACGAGTACTCCTGCGTGCCGCTGCTGCTTGATGACTGGAAGTTGACGGACGGTTAGTGTGGTATTCAATGAAATAGGGAACTTTAATAACCTAATAGATGTAATTAAATAACTTATGCTTCATCAAAATCATTTCAGCCTATAGGTGTACCATGATGAGTGAGTATAGGCCTCTGTAATGTCTCTTCAATGCGACCGGTTCTGAAACTTGCACTCAACGAGACTCGGAAGTTTTCACTAGGTCGTCAGTCCATGTGGCATAACTTATGTATGCTTAACCTATATTTGGAAAAGTGAGAGAAATCGTCGAGTGTTTTTTAAGGGTAAGATTTGACATGAACAAACAATTCTCACTGGTATTCCGGGAAATTCCAGGAATGCAAGGCATTTCCAATCCAGTTAAATAAAAATCTATAAGGTAGATTAATGCCCAACAGTAGACGTCTTACAACTGATGATATCATACCTGCGGCGTAGTATTGATAGTAAGCGGCTGTTCCTCGGCAGCGTTCCACGCTGGTGCGTCAGGGCTGAGTTGAAGTTCCTGACGCCGCTCCTCCTCTGTGCTGGCCGTGGTGGTGGCGGGGGCAGCAGGGCGAGGGTCGCGCTCGCGGGGGGACTCGCGGCTCGTCTTGAGCGGGGACGCTGCGGGGGGCACCGGCGCGGGGGACGGGGTCGCCGGCTGGAGGGGGAAACAGTGGGGATTAGTTACTTAGAAGACTTTACAGATATAGTATGGGATCGATGTTGCAAAAAAATGCAATTTTATAGCTCCGTACTCACATAAAGTATTACTGGATAGTTTTACTCGAAGTCAAGTAAATGTCACAGCTTTTTGCGATCCACGCGTTGATTTTTACTCGACTTTAAGTAAAACTATCGAGTAATACCGTATGTGAGTACGGAGCTTAAAATAAATCCATAAGCTTCACAAATACCTGCGGCGCTGGCCTAGGTTTGGCGTCGACGGGAGCGGCAGCGCTGGTCTGCAGCTTGGCGGCGAAGGTGTGGGTGCGCGCGCCGACGATGGCGCCGGTGTAGGACACGGGCTTGGCGGCGGCGAGCGGCGCGGCGCGCTTGTCGGCGGCGGGCGGGGCGGGCGCGGCGCGGGGGGCGGCGGCGCGCGGCGCGGGCTGCTTGGCGCCGGGACGCGGCCCGGCCCGCAGCGGGGGCGCGGGCGCAGCCGGCTGCTGCTGCAACTACGCACACGGTACATTCGCTTTTCATCCTTGACATATTATTCATACTTGACATATGTAACAATAACTATATACTACATAGATATTACATAAGTAATAGATTAGATTTAAGATGTTAAGATTGTAATTGCCGTGCCCTATTCAGGGTCCACAAAAGGTACTGTCAACTATTGTAATAACATCTTGTAAAACCTATGGTGTGCGAAATAAAGAATTTGAATTTATTCCACCTTTTCTGTGCTTGAATATACAGGTGATCATTTAAAAATACTTCTCTAAAGATAGACTTTGGAACTTAGCGTCACTCACGCAGTGTATGTATGTAGTGTCTTTGTCAGTCGACTCATGCGCATGCTCATAATTACTGTCGCGTTGCTAACGTTTAATTCGAAAGCGGTCCCGTATTATGCCATAGCGCACGATCTGTCGCTCTGTCCCTGACGCTACAGATACTAAAATCCAAAGTCTACCTTAAGACAAAAATCTAGAAACGTAATCTACCTCAATGAAGTTGAACGACTTTTCTCAAGGAACATGGGCCTAAATTTAAAAAAAGAAACACAGTTAAAAAACCAGATTTAAAATAATACACATACCTTAGGCGGCGGCTGCTTAGGTTTAGCAGGCACAGGCTGAGGCGGCGCGGGCGCAGGTAGCTTAGCGCGCGGCAGCAGCAGAGCGATATCGGCCTCAGGGTCGCGGATCATCGCCGCGATCAAAGACGCCGCTTGTTTAGTGGCCTCCGCTGACCCTCTGCACACGCAAGTATAGTCACATTAGTAATTTAATAGCATGTTTTATCTAGAGGATAAATTCACGAAACAAGTAAGAAAAAAAAACTCAAATTACAAAGACACCTTACTTAATCATTAGTACAGTCGAGAGCAGAACAACCTTCACAATATAGTTCAAATATCGACTTTATGTCGCAATGAAATACGGCGCCCCCATGTAAAACTCGACGTGCTCTCGACTGTACCGTACCACACGTCGAGTATATACTTCAATCCTATTCTTACAATTACATTCCAAATTTTTCATTATACCAGTTTCCATCCCCCCTTCCCACTTTTTTATATTCCTATTCCGTCCCATTGCTGGATAAAAGCCTCTCCTCTCCCTCCCACTTACTTGATAGTAATAATCCTCTCGCCCTGCCCCTTGCTCTGCTTGTCGACCTCGATGTGCGCGCCCGTCGCGGACCGGATCGCGTTGATGTTGCTACCCGCGCGGCCAATCACGCGCGATATCGCGTGCGACGCCACTGACACTTTCTTGCAGCTGTAGACAAGTGGAATTTATTATGAGCTATTCTATCAAATAGCGGGATAAAAAATGATATTTGATTGAAGGAAGATGATATTCTATTGATGTTTTTAATTTGGTTTAGTCAAAGCGAAGAAACGCTAACCCCGCGTTGCCGAAGCCACACACTGCCCGACACTCAACAAAAAACGTTTCATCATATTCTGGTTTGAGAGGATACATGAGTCATGTTTAAGTCAAGTTTTCTCCAGCTATTATCTGACGTTACCACGCCCTGCTTGACAATTCTTACACCGGTTGCAGACACAAATAGCATAGTTTGCAGTCTGCACACAATTACGGAAAACTGCATTAGCTACGCGAGCTAAGCTAATCTAACTTAGCTTAGCTCTTGGTCTGCAAGCGACTTTACGTCACCTCTACGAGGTTCGCCGCGGGCCTCAATCACATACCCCTTATACTACTATATTAGCCCTAATCTACATTCCCCACTTACCCAGGCTCCACAGTACTAAGCGCTTGCACGCTAGACTTGCGTACGACCTCCTTCCATCCGTCCTCGCGTCGTCCGCTCGCCGCCGTCACTGCCCCGCCTTTAGGTGACGTGTTCTTGCCTTCGCTCTCCCATCTAGTGTAAGGAAGATTACGTTAATAGGTATTCCTTAGATAGAAGTAATGGTTGAAGCTTGATAAGTAATTTAAATGTTGGGAAACGTCTATACGTAGAAATGATAAAGTGGTTTTCGATTGTTATTTTTTTGACAGTTAAGCTCTATCTACACAGATTCGGGCCGTGGCCCGTCAAGAGGGAAAAACATACGTCCTCATGACAACGTGTGTGAACGAATCCATAGAAAATGTATGGAATGATATTCTTTCCCTGACACGTCCCGGACACGGCCCGGATTTGTGTAGATAGACCTTTATCAGAAAATATTGCGATCTACAGTTTGATATTTATACAACGATGAATGATTGTGAGTTTCTACAATTTTGGCTATTCTACATGTAAACATTCCCACACCACTAGGACTAAGATAAGATGCGTGACCTACAATATTTGGTTTACGTCACCGCAAATATTGATCTTAGAAAAATCTACAAAGTTACGCATTACACCTTACGCCGTTTCAAGCAATGTTTGTAAAATGATACACTTGAGGTTACTACTAGATGCCTACTAACAGAATGACTTCATGCAAAGTCGACTTTATAATGATTGATTGAGATTCCTATTCATTTGCATTTTGTTAAAATATGATCAGACTATTCAAAGTGACTACCGATTTTTAATCTACGAGTATATCTACTAGAATTTCTTATCGCAATGAGGAAGTCTAATTTAAAAAATTACATTAAAAATTTAATAAAACCCCGACTATAAAAAGTAACAAATTATGTAATTAGGATTTATGAAAGCGATATTTAAGATTAGTTAGTGATCTAATGACACTATGCACAAGTCCCGAGTTAGAATTAATATCCAAAAATACCCTTCTAAAAACACAAGCATGCAAAAGAAAATAGAGTTTCTAACAACAACATGCATTTTTAAATAGTTGTATCTATTCGTATTAAGGAATTTCACATCAAACGATTCTAACGACAGATCGATGTAATGATGAAAAACCGTGTTTATTCCAAACGACAAAGAAAACGAAGTCTAAATTCCTTCTTTTTCTAGACAACAATTTTTTAATGAGTAATGAATGATTGGGTAAAAAATACGGTCCCGCAATGAATTAATGTTAAGAATATAAAACTATCAGATAAATCAATGGCCTATCGCCTGTGCTATCGCCAAGCCGTGAGTCAACCGACACTGACATTATCCTCCCAATTATAAAAGTGCCCGATCTCAACTTACTGGTGACCGCCGTGTAACTTTCTAATTTTTTCGGGTAACACATCATCGTCCGCCATATTGTGCCTAGTGGACTCAAATACTTGGGTCTTTCTAGAGCTATTCCCATATTTAACGGTCTGTACTGTTATGCTCTTAGGGGTATCCTCTTCGGGTTTTCTGCAAGAAATTATGTTACCTTTAGCCCCCTCTACTGTTTAGCGATAGATCTACATACACATTAGCTTAAGTGCGGACGCTGCAACGACATTTAGGTATTTAAAAAGTAACGCGCGATGACTGTCTTGCAGCGAACGCAAGAGTAAATAAAGCAGCGTTAATGTCCACTCAATCAACAACACATGCAAAGTATAGGCTCCAATACATTATTTATAAAAAAAAATGTTATAACATTTTTTTTTAATTATATAATGAAGTAAATATATGTAGTGTGTTTTATGTGGTCTCTGTCTACCTCAATCGGAGAGGCGTAATGGTTATGTATATATGTAAATGTATAAGTAAAGGAGCCTTTACTCATAGATAAGTCCCGACTAACAAGGTATTAAATTAATACAATTACAAGCTTTTATAGGCATGTTAAACACTACTCGGTTAATCGGGAATTAGCATTGAAATTCGGACCCAATTCAGCAAAATACTTCATAATCATACAACTAAAAGATACCTCCTTACAAAAAATATGACCAGTCCATAACCTTTGTCTTATTTATAAAGTTCTACTACACATCCCCAACTACTTCCGAGCGTCGAGAAGCAAATGTTCGACCGTTTAGAGAGGATCTTGCTGTTATCTTATTTCAACCGAATTATCTTATTTCAGAGATCTGTTTAAGTTGGTCGAAAGTTTGCTTCGCGAGACTGTTCACTCATTGGCTACTTGGATTGAGGTGTTCGACCAATAAGAGTAGATCTAATTTCACCAAGGAGTTGCAAAGAGAACAACGAGCTTGTTCTAATGATCCTTTTACGAACTAATCATCGAGGCTTTTGCTTGCATCGTACCATTATAGTCACCGCATTACAAACTGAGGACTGTTGCCTATTGTTTTACTATGTCTGTCTCGTTTGCACTTTTGGATCTTATATATAACGTATCTTTTCTGTTCCCATTGACAGTTACTCAGTTGGTAATGTTAGTAAGAACTATAGTAAGAAGGTTACATTATATAGAAATGCTCGAGAAAATGTAGCCTATACTCACATTTAGATGAGGATCTTTCTTATTTAGCCGAACTATACCTCTATGTCACACTACAGTATACATACTTGTCCTTCTTGTCAGGTGGGCGTGGCGCGGGTTTGGCGGGGGTGGCGGGCGGGGAGCTGGGCGCGACGTTCTCCTTCTCTTTCTTGTCCGGTTTGGTGACCTCCTTCTCTGGTTTCGTGTCTAGTTTCGGTGTTTTTGTCTGCGGGGTTTTGTAGAGGTTATAGTATGATACTTACGGTACAGACAAACTGATCCTACTTACGAAAATCATTATGGCAATCTGGTCCGTATAAATATTATGATTAGAAACAGACCTGTCCCTCGCATGCATATGATAGCGTTGCGTCTTGTCACACAAGTCTGTTTGTCATATGGGGCAGATTTCACAATGCATTGCGTGCTTTGCGAACGTGGGGTTAGTCTGTTTTTAGCTTTATATTTCAGTCCATTTTTGTATTTAACATTTAACTACAATCATGTGTGGATGTGTCTAATTATCTAACTCCGTCCTTAGCTTTCCATACGTAATAGTCTGTAAGTTACCTTCTCTGCGAGTTTAGGCGGCGGCGCGGGCTGTGGCGGCGCCTTCTCCTTCTCCTCTTTCTTCTTCTTTTTGCTCTTGGCGCTGGTGGCGGGCGGCGCCTTTACGTCCGACGACGAACACGAGCCCTGGTGAGGGTATAATTCAGTTAATTTCTTCAAGAAGTATCAAGCAGAAAGAAAAGAAGTGGAATTTCTAAAATTCGAAAGAAGGTCGCAAAAACTTTTCTCGTTGTGGTTATGATTGCATTGAGATGCTACATTACAGCCAAGAAGCAATTTCTCTCATGTATTAGGTCTTACCAGATGCATCATCTTCATCATGTCAGCTCGTGGACATCCACAGCTGGACAAAAGCCGATCTCCACAACGACCGGTCCAGATACCAGATACATTAACTTCAAAGTTATTAACTCAAGGTTAAAAAAAGTCGGTAGAAGGAAAACGGAAGAGTGGATGCCTCGAAGGACTTACAATTACATAGACCCTAATAAAAAAGGGAATAGAAGTTGTGTCGTATCAGGTGCTCAAACGGACAGCGGAGAATAGAGCAGAGTGACGTAGACTCCACCGACAAGAGTGAAGCTCTTAAATTTAATGATGACTAATGGCACCTGTGAGTTAGCATCAATGCCGGAGTCTCCCTCCTCCTTGGCCTGCGGCTCGTCGTCCGGCTCGCCGCCCTCCGAGCACTCTCCCAGCGCCTTCTCGCAGTACAAAGAGTTCTTGTCGTTCTCCTCTTGGAGCTTTCTTCGCTCCTCCTGTTTTTAAACATTAAATGTTTAGTTTAGATCCGGCTCGAAGGACCAATAAATTTACGATGCTGTAGTGCTATTGAGCCGTATAATGGCGACGGGCGAAAGAGAGCCGACTATGGCTGTTTTAATTCATCGCTTACAATGCTATCGAATAAGTAGTATAAATAATTCATACAACTATGATAGAATTCAGAGATGGACAGTTAGCCAAATCTTTGTCACACAGACTCAAAAAAAAACGCATGACTGACATGTCTTAGACAAAATTTTTAGACTTGAATATCTTTAAGCAATACCAGAAAAACGGCTTCATTTCATTCTGTAGAGTATAATCAGATTTATCTCTAAAATAAAGTAATAAAAATATCCCCTTATAGTACGCTGCACCGGTTCGCTTAATAGTACTTTCGATATATAAATGTTTTTTCACAAAAATAGTTATAAAATGCCCCCTTACAGTATGCTGCACCTTCTTCTCCATCTTCTTCTTCTTCTTCCTCTCCCTCCTCCGTGCCGCCGCCTGCCGCCGCGACTCCTCGCGACAACGCTCGGCGTCGAGCTCCTCGAGTAGAATGGTCGCGTTCTGATTGGCGCGCGCCGCTTGAGTCTCTTTCGCCGCGCGAATCACGCGCACGCACTCTTGGCATTTCTCTAGGAGTTCCTTGTCTGATATTGTGCAGATGTACCTGGAAGAAGTTGATATATGAGTATTGATAGTAGAAGAGGGAGGAGAGAGTGTGGAGGCAAGTGGTCTCTGCCTACCCCGATGGGAGGGAGGCGTAACGGATATGTATGTAAAAGAAGGAACAGAAGTTGTGTCGTATCAGGTGCTCAAACGTACGGCGGAGAATAGAGCAGAGTGGTAAAGACTCTATCGATAAGAGCGACGCTGTTAAATGTGATGAGGATGACTGATATAGCACAAGTATACTATATCAGTCGTATTTGTCACGTAGTTTAGTGGTGTTCTTTAAGTCCACTTTGTTGACACCGTATCTTATATGTTACAATTTACATATAAATGCATAAATACAAATTCCCTCCACTTGCTACGATACAAACACACTTCCTTCGTTTCATCCGCATTCATCAATCACCTAATTATACAAATTTTCTGAAAAATGTATTTTAGCAAGTTTTATACCTGGTCATTTCCTGGTCGGAGGGGAACTGCGTGACGACACCAACCATCCACTTCACCACTTTGGTGTGGCCTTTACGGAAGGCGGCCATCAGGCACGATACCTGTACATGAATTAATGACATTGTTTTAACAGGTAATGAAACGCGAAACGGCAAAGTGCGCTAGGTTGTTGCTGATTGAGGTAATGTTATATGTTGTACCACGCGAAGGTTCTGCAAAATTTTACTATTTAACTGGTTCTCTATTTGGAAACTGTTTGGCCGATGTATGTGCCGACTAAACAGATTTCAATGAAACTTTACGATATTATAGTTTGCACATCAGAATAATATCATCACACCGCTATATTATTCACCTTTCTATTGTCCTGGGAGTCGATGTCGGCGCCGGCTGCGTAAAGCATCTCGACGACGGCGAGGTGTCCGCCGTTAGCCGCTAACCACAGCGGGGAGTTGCCTTTCTTGTTCTTCACTTCTACTGCCGCTCGTCTGCAATTGTAAATATTGTGATGATATTTCAGTTCAAGTGTTGTTTTTTTTGTAGGACAAGTAAGACCTTTTGGAACATCTCAAACTTAGATAAAGCGGTCATTTGAGACCACAATAAGAATGACAGCATAATATTCAAAATCGGTTGACACAACAAACGAGCGTCGCAGCATCGAAGCGAATACATGCGAATGTTGTGTCAAATGATTTTGGATATTATTCTAGTAAGAACAATGCCGATATATGACACTTAAAAATGCATCATCAGCACCTATCGGGCACGTACCTCTGCAGCAGCAGCTCGACGAACTTGGTGTGGCCCTTGTCGGCGGCGATGGTGAGCGCGGTGTCGCGGGAGGAGGGCACTGGCGGCGCGTTGACGTCGGCGCCCTTGTCCAGCAGCACGCGCCCCACCTCCACGTAGCCGCCCGACGCCGCCTCCATCAGCGGCGTCAGCCCCGTCTTGGCGCGGTGCTCCACGTTCGCTTTGCGGTCTAGGAGCAGGCTTACTACCTCGTGCCGCCCTGTGAAGTACAACACAATAGTTAGTAACAGGAACGTTGACATACACGTCGGTTTTAGGTTACTCCTGCCTTTGCCTCGTATTTGCGAAGGTCTTGGCCCGCCGCGTACTACCGCCCCGCGGTACGAGACACAAGAAAGAAGGCGTACTCAAAGTTGCCGTGCAAATGTTCTTATTAATGGTGGGTTTTGACAGCGCGAATATTCATATAATATGCGTCCAAATAATTTGTAATTTAAATAAAACAGAAATTCTGCAATCAAATAATATTGGATAAAGAGTGTACGTCCAGTTAACTTGCAAACTGCTTGAAGAATTGAGAACTGCCGCGGTCGAATAACACTGTCATATTTGGAATTTAACGAAAATTTTATAAATCCTTAGAGTAA
This sequence comes from Anarsia innoxiella, assembly GCA_947563765.1. Lineage (NCBI taxonomy): Eukaryota > Metazoa > Arthropoda > Insecta > Lepidoptera > Gelechiidae > Anarsia > Anarsia innoxiella. The sequence goes on from OX387402.1 coordinate 2,540,453, forward strand.
GAATGTACCTTGGAAGCAAGCGAGCGTGAGCGCGGTGTTCCTGTTGGTCTCGATCTGCGCGTTGATGTCGGAGCCGCAGTCGAGCAGCAGCCGCACCGCCGCCGTGTGCCCGTTCATCGCCGCCAGCATCAACGGCGAGATGCCCAGCTTCGAGCCCGTGCGGGAGTTTATCTCCGCCTGCAATTTCATAACATTATTAATGCTATCATGATGTGAGATTTGTTTTAACTCTATTTTGGTGTGGCTGAGTTTTAAGAGGTGATTAGTCTTATATGGACCACTGGACAAGTGGACAGTTCACCTGGACAGTACAAGTAAACAATCACGTTTGACAGACGCTAGAAACAGACTGATCCCACATACTCAATGTATTATGATATTCTGCTCAAAGTATTGAGATAATATGATTAGAAGTACATTTGTCACACGCAACGCTATCCCACGTTGTCAAAATGCAATGCATCATGTCATAATGAATTGCGTACGTGGGATCAGTCAGTTTCTAGATTAATCGTATAACGATACCTTGAAAAGCCGAACGTATCTAAATTTTAAAAAAGTCTTTCAGGGTGTGACTTATCTAGATTAACAGACTTTACACGTAACATACCTGATGATGCAACAACAGCCGGATGATGTTGACGTATCCGCCGGACGCGGCCAGCGACAGCGGCGTGTAGTCGGACACGTTGCGGTGCTCCTTGTTGGCGCCGCGCGACAGGATTAGCTCCACCACCTAGGATTTGGAGTGATATAAAATCTTTGTAGAGACTTTATTGAAGCTTACAAATATTGCCTCCGTGCGGCAACATGAACATCGATGCTCTCAAAGTTGTCGCCTAATTCATGTCATGTATTGACGATTTGTCGCAAGATTCCTCTCAGTTATGCCTGTCACTCGTAAAATTATGTCATTTAGCTATTCACTGTCACGTTCTGTCGTCTCACGGATATATCTCTCGGATAGGTTCTTAGGTCTATCGGGGTTTAAGTTGAGCTTAACCGTTTTCCTGTTTCAATGTTCACCGAAATAAAAACAAATGACAGTAAAACTTCTTCTTCTCTCAATATCTAGTGTAGGCTGTAGAGTACGTACCTCATACCGTCCGCCCGAGCAGGCGAGCGAGAGCGGCGTGTCCTTGGTGCGCTCGGACTGCGCCTCGATGTCAGCGCCGTGGTTCAGCAGGATCTCGACCACCTTCTCGTGGCCCGCCGTCGCCGCCAGGATGAGAGGAGTGAAACCCTAAAAGAAACCCAGTTAGTAATCGATGGTTCTTTTTTGAGATATCTGATTAATGTGTTTGAATTGAGGTTTGTTTATCTGTAAACGTCGCTAATCCAACAGTGTCTTTCAATTATAATCTCCGTCATATAAGGTCCGATTCAATCAAGCAGCTCGTGGACTTCCACTGCTGGACGAAAGCCGGTCCACGCAGTGTTTACGATGCAGTCCGGTCCGTCCGGTCTCCACTCACAATGTGGGCTGGGCACATGACCGATCGGATGGATTTCAATCGCATTAGCTACATTACCTTCTTATCCCGATGCTCGATGTCGGCTCCCCGCGACAGCAGCAGGTCGACGAGGTCCTCGTGGCCGCCGGCGCAGGCGAGCGTGAGCGCGGTGTCGCGGTTGGAGTCGGTCTCCCCGTCCACGTCCATGGCGGAGTAGGCGGCGGGCGCGGGCGCGGGGGGGGCGGCCGCGCCGCCCGCCGCGCCGCCGCCGCCGCCGCGACCGCTGCGGCCCATCGCGCCGAAACGACCCTGCGAACATCACTCATTCATTCATTCATTCACAATCATTCGTTCTTTTTTCGTTTTCTGACTAGGATCCGGTGTAATTTTTTCATACGTTAGTCATTTGACTATTAAAACTAGAGTTTTCATCTGGAAGTAACGAAAACATCTCTCTCGGACTCTCCATTTAATTATGACGAAACTTAGACCCTGTTTTACCACTTTCAGATAACATTAACAGTCAGATAAACCTATGTCTACTCATAACTCACTATATTTTAGACAGTGACAAGTATAAAATATCTGTCAGTTTTTTGTCTGTAAGTGGTGTAACGGGCACTTAGAATATTACAGGGTATTGAAGCCTATATCGTACTCATACGTTACCTTTTTCTTAACAGTAGTGGAGGTGGTGTGGTGGTGCGCGGGATGCGGTTTGGCGACGGGCGCGGGGGCCGTCGCCCCGCCCGCTGCGCCCGCGCCGCTCGCCGCCGGGGGAGGGGCGAACGTCGCCGACCTGATACGTTAACATTTATTACTCAATCTACGCCCACTTTTTAAACACAATTAAGTAGAAAGTGTTAGGTAAGACAGAACTTGGTTATTTTGAGTCGATAGTACATTTTCTAGTAGCTCTAACATCAAGGCAGAAGAAATGCAAAGACGGCATTTACACCACCGACAAGAGCCAGGCTCTTAACTTTAAATGAAATGAACATCAAACCAGAGATTCGGCTATCTTTGTATTTCACAATGCATCAAAAAAGTAATATAGTGCAAACGTAGTCTTAATTACACTAAGATCAATAGGTACCTGAACTCGTCATGCGTGTGCGCAGCGGCGAGTGGTGGTGGGGTGAAGTAGGTCTGGGTGTCAGGCGGCGCCGCCTCCGCGTCCGGCGCAGGCGACGTCGGCCGGAACCGGTAGCCGCAACCGTTGCTCTGAGGATAGGACGGATTTTGTTCAAGTTACTGCTATACATAAGTACAATTTAATGAAATGTGAAATGTGGACGAATGTAAAAAAAAAAATGGATGTATAGTCTGTCCAAAAAGAGTAGAAATTAAAAATTAGCAAAACTGTAGCGTCGTCGCTTTCAAATCAATCTAAGCAAAACGGGACGACAGCAGGCCTCCGTCACTCTATGTACTTGCGCGCTATAAATACCTACCGCTCAGCGGGCCGCTTGCGGACCAAGCGAAGCGCGGTTGTCAAAGCGAAGCGCTCGCACGTTGTTCAAATTTTGATAGATCCATTCGTTTTTTTGTTTGTTTTGAATGTTTATATTTTTTAATAATTAAGTTTTTTTAATTAAAAGCATAATAATAACCGAGAGTTCAGAAAGATAAAAAAGCATTAAAAATAAAAACATGTTAAAAATAAATATATTAAAAACGATATAATTTTAAACTGCCCCATATAAGTCGGAACATATTCATAGTTCTCAATAACTTGGTCAAAAAACGTTTTGTTATTTTAATTTTATCGAAGAGGCAGCCCCGCGATTTTTACGGATTCGTGGGGTGCGAAGCAATCTCAACTATACGCTTGAGTATTTAGGCACATTTTAGCATGCAGTGGTATCTGACGTGACAGTTGGGCTATTGCGCACTGTTAAAGCAGTAGGTATTGGATATTTTCTTCTGAGTGAAGTATCTGTTACGTAGTAACTATTAGGTAATCTGTGACGACAGTACGGTGTTACCACTTTTTAATATCTACTATTTTTGGACAGACTGTACACATGACGAATGTCCTAGTATGAATACACTCACAGCCAGCTCCAGATGGTGATGATGATGGTCCCGAGGCCAGTCAGCCGCAAGCGCCTCCTCGGCCGCCTGCAGCAGTCTCCGGGCCGCGCGCTCCTCGCCCTCCCCGCCCGCCTCCGTTGTACCACTCACTGCCTCCCCCTCGCATTTAGCTGATAAGATCTCGTGCGATTTCTGTTGCATCACCTGTAGGAACGTTTGATTACTACAATATTTGTATGACACCAGCTGGATTCTTTTATGAATTGTATTTTTTAGGAAAATTAAATAAGCCAAAATCTTTAATAGAATACGTGGGTGTGAGTTTTTTTTATAAGGCTGGCTTCACATTAGGTCGCAGTCATTAGGTGCATTAGCTGACAGACGCGCGCGCGACTTTCGCTGCTGTCAACTTCCATACTAAGCTGTGACAATTATGCGGCAGTCGTAGGGACTGCGACCTAATGTCAAGTCAGCCTGAGAGGCTCTTGAAGTCTTCATTCGTAGCCGTCTAGGTCGCTAATTCGTCTTGCGTTTCACGAAAAGCCTATTCTAGTAACCTACATTTTCCTCTAGCAGGCTTTGATGATTGTAATTCGAGCAGTGTTTACTGCAGTTGTTTCTTTATTTAACTTTAGCATAGAGTAATAATTAGTACGCTACCTGCAACACCAGCGACCGCAACTCGTTGGGAGGCAACGCGATGAGCGACGGCACCTCGCGCTGTAGGTACGTCAGCACGGCCGCCAGCTCGCGCGCCTCGCAGTAATCTTGAGACGTCAACGAAATGTCCTCAACCTGGACGACACACAATAATAGTTTTAAATTCACAACTTCAAAAACTAACAACAGTCAGAAACAATTAAGGACTATCCACACACATCCGGGCCGTGTCCGGGAGGTGTCCGGGAAAAAATATCATTCCATACATTTTCTATGGATTCGTTCACATATTACGTTGTCATGATTTTGTGATGTGTAGTCATATTTTCAAATTTTTGTAACTTGTGATGTTAAAACAATATGTGTTCATCATTTTTTCAATACAACTAACAATCATTGAACAAATTGACAAAAACATATTTTTGAAACGTGCACTCGTATGCGTAGTTGCTCGTGACTGTACCTATAGATTTCCAGCGACATTTAAATACCTATCAATCAATCAAATCAGCCCGTTTCTCCCCACTGCTGGGTATAGGCCTCCCTTTTTTCGCGCCATTCACTACGGTCCTGTGCCAGTCTAACCCATAGCGGCCCTGTTGATCTGACGATGTCATCTGCCCAGCGAGCGGGTGGTCTATACGTAATAGAAATCCCAAATTCGAGACAAACATTTTAATAAAAGTATGAAAGGCAACGGGCCAGTCAAATAGGTCTATAAAAAGGTCAATAGAGTATTACCACAGAAAAAAAAATGGATATGTTAATGGTATAGTATAAACAATGTTAAATATACCTGCGGCAAAAAGCTTTCAGGCCTCTGCTGCAAATCCTGCGCATACTGCTGCTGTTGTTTCTTCTGTTGTTGCTGTTGCTGCGATTGCTGTTGTTGTTGCTGCTGCTGTTGCTGTTGTTGCTGCTGCTGCTGCTGTTGCTGTTGTTGCTGCTGCTGTTGCTGAGCAAGCTGGAATTGCTGTTGCTGCAGCTCCGCCAGTTGGAGCTTTAAATAAATGAGAGTTTGTTTACATAATGAATTTAATTGATGAGTTTGTTAACCGCAAAAAATACTCCAATACTTCGTTACTCTGTTTTATATTATAAATCTTCAATTAACTTATGCTACTAATTAACTATGTCTAGTAAAATCAACTTACATGACCTATGAAAGTTCCCCTAAGTACATTTTCTTACAATAATACGTTTTATTACACTAACTATAAGAGCGCTTGTAGATGTCCGTTTTTCCGGACATCGGTCCGTTGTCCGTTACGCGGTGGTATATGGTTGATAATAGACGTGTGTACACCTACCAGGCATCCATCAGGCAAAGAAACATATGGCAGCTGTTTTTTCCGGATGACATCTACAAGCGCTCTAAGGGCCTGTGTCACCATCGACGGATAAAATTTATCTGACGGATTTTTATACCTGTCTCTGCCTAAAACGTCACGTTTTATGAAATAGGTATAGATTTATCTGTTAGTTAAATTTTATGAGCAGACGGTGAGGCAGCTGCTAAATCTACACAATGATAAATCCTACTTGGATAACTAGGCTACTATATGTCGTGGTACCGTTCTAGCCCCGCCCCCTTGCCGACGTGCGTAGTGATTCTGCATCATCTTGTAACCGCGAAGAAACCATTCGGCGCAGAACTCGCCCTCCTAACATTAGGGGTCATACTAATATATCTAAGGAAGTAAAGTGGCTGTGATGCGGAACACAACCTTGTGATATCATTAGATTGTGTTCAATTAAATAGTTGTTAGAAAAGAGGTATGTTGCAGAATTGCATATTATTTTTATGATAATCTAGAAAACAAAATCAGCAGAAAAAAAGCATGTTCTAACTATTTTAACCCCTATACTGACACCCAATTGGCCAAATTGGAAATGTTCAAATTCACGAGTACTATTTCTATGGTACTAACGCGCTACTGTTTTGTGGAAGACGGAAAACAAATGAGAGCACAGCTCTCTCATTTGTTTCCCGTGGGTTACTATGTCACGTTTGCATCGCGACATATACGCGGTATACCCAGTATCGTAAATGAGTCATACACATAATTAGGTTCAATATTGTCTTTCCTGTTCCAGATGATTAAGGACATTGGAGCATCTAATCCTCAAAATGTTTATGCAGGCCAAAACTAACATCGGGCACAGATTATGCGGATATAAATTAAGTTCAGAAATTAGCATCCAATGTCCTTAACTTCCAGGAACAGGAGAGACATTTTTTGTTTTCTGTGTCTGTATGACCCAAATAAGTCCATTATACTGTATATAGTCAGGTTACCTGGTTGAGGTTAGCAGCTAGTTGTTGCACTGGGAATATCTGCTGCGGCGGCGGGTAGGGCGGCGTGCTCGGTAAGTGGATGGTCGTCGTCACGCCTATAAAACAATATATTTCATTATAGCTTCAAATTATATACCTATTTACATCTGAGTGGGGTTTTCCTGAGCTTGGGTTTCACACATGTCGCAGTTATCTGGTTCTTCGTCAATGTCGTCATACAATGAACACGCTAGTCATTCAATTAAATAGCAGATTCAGCCAGATGACTGCGACAAGTACATTAATAAAGTAGAAACGTGATAAAGCTAGATATCGAATGGGGGTAGCGTTGTCAACGTTATGGTATTTACACACCAAAGCCGCCGGCTTTTTTGACAGCTGCCATTCGTATGACGTAAAGCCGCTGGCTTAGCCCGAAGGCATGAAGACGGCTTTGGTGTGTAGAGCATTAGCATACGCGCTGAGACAAAACGTTGTCGTTTTTTCATATTCGTCTATCAACGGCCGCAGAAAAAAGTTCGAGAAATCGATCTTTTAGGCACGACGTGCATATTAGGCATCATCATATCAGCCCATAGCTACCCACTGCTGAGAATATGTCTCTCCAAAGATTCTCCAGCGCGATCGGTTATTAATCCAAGTATACAGTATAGTCAATACAAATATCTTTAGTGAAGTTAAGCTGCGAGAATTGAGCAGATTTAAATGTCAGAATGTACAGTTAGCTCATTATAAACACGGAAGTGAGGGGGTATGAATGAGAAATGTACAAGCCGTATGTGCGTAAAGGCTAGCACAGCACCCGTGTTATATCACTTTCTCTTACACTGTCCTTATCTTTTAGAGGCATGTAGATAAGGACGGTGATATCGGGAAAGTAAGATAGTCTTAGCTGCGAAAACTGTGATGCTTTGAGCATTTCGCTCTTGTCTCAATAAGTATTTTATAAACACAGTAAAATGATGACAAGTTTCGAACGTGTACATGCAGGTATGTAGGTTGAAGAATGGACATTGGATATAGCAAAGCATTTCTAGACAATTATGTAATAACGTTATGAAGAACGATACAAAAAGGTACACATTTCCGATCAAGGTTTATGAGTAACGGACATATAAATTACAAATTAACATGTTATGGATGAAAATTGAAATCGTCATTGTAAATATTTCTTAGACCCAGAACACATGGGGAAACGCAACTGCAACTGCTAGTTACTTTTGAGTTGCATCTAAGTTTCTGCTATAGGCTCCTTTAGAAAACCACACATGACGCAACTCAAAAGTAACTAGCAGTTGCAGTTTCGTTGCAGTTGCGTTTCCCCGTGTGTTCTGGGCCTTAATGTACTTTAGTTTATTAATAAGCCAGGAGTGGATAGGTTTCAATATACAATATACATCATTGTTAAAAAAGAATCGTGAAGTTAGACAGCTTTAAAAAATATGTCACGATCATTTTTTGTAGCTTAAAAACAACAAAAATGTAGGCGAGGTGAGAACATCATTAAGGAACATAGAGCATGATTTCGATAGATGGTACGTTTTGACAGAAGCATGGTTGGGACTTGGGAGTATAGCACTTGCCTTGTGCGCAGAACTGTAGGTCGAGCGCGTGCAGCGCCGACGTGGCCAGCGTCGGGGGACCTTCACAACACAAGAGTAAAGCTACAAACACACTGATCTCACGTACGTAATGCATTATGAAATCTACTCCTTAAGGTGCTCTTTAAAGGTCTATCACACAGATCCGGGCCATGTTCGGGCCGTGGCCCGTCAGGAGGGAAAACAATACGGGAAAAAGTTTTCCCTCCTGACGGGCCACGGCCCGGACGCGTTGTCATGACGACGTACTGTTTTTCCCGCTAATGGGTCACGGCCCGGATCTGTGTAGATAGACCTCATGTTATAAAATGTTTGTAAACATTTCGCAACAAACTTTTAGTATACAAAATGTTTACAAACATATTAAAACGTGCAGTGTGGGAACACCAATAGAAAGCATAATTGCCACACGTAAAGTGGTTTAATATTGCATGTGACAAGTATGTATCTAGTCTCTATAGAGCAGCTAGCTTAGCATACACTCCGTGACAAGGCGTTGTCATGGGTTTGTCACGCTTACGTCTCTGTCCATAGTTTTAAATGTGATAAGGACAGCATGACGTGAGATAATTGTCGCGGCACGTTTGCTAATGTCACAATGCTTTGCGTATCTTGTGTACGTGGCGTGGGACCAGTTTGTCTCTAGCGTCAACACTCTCGCCTTACTATTACCCACTGACTTCACGAGCTTTCTTAGCTCAAAGTATACTTGCTCGTAATGTTCGAGAAAGATCGTTTGTCATTTGTTTGTTGCAGTTCGTGTAGGGATTTTAAAATGTGTTCTATTCTTTTCAGTGTGTTGAAGCTGTAACATCTTATATAGGTAGGTAAATACATTATAACTATATTTATTTATAATGATTTAATGCAGTACTTACCATTGGCCTCGTTCAGGTCCAAAAGACTTCTGTCCGATTCAGGTAGCGAGTCGCTTCGTGCTGCTAGCGCTTCGGGCCTCTGCTTTTATAAAACGTATAGTTAGTATTGCAAATATGTATCTGTGCTAGTTTTTAAGTCTATTGAATAGGCCAACCAAGTAGTACCTAATGTTCGATAAAAAAGACAAGTATTCCAAAATTTTATGTCACGAAATTTTACTCGGTAAACTATAAACGATAACGAAATTACAATAAGATAACTTGCAAATGCAACTAGCGAACAAAATCTATATTAAAATACGAGTAACTAAAGAATACTTCAAAGGTAACTGGTTTAAATCTAATTTAAGTATAATTTTGTACAAAGATAAGTGACTAACTTTACATCTAACCAATACAACTCTATCTATACTTTCAACTGCTTTCTGACTCACAGTAAAATCGTGTTCTATTGGTAGTTTTTTAATGCGTTTCTTCGTAACGTCTTTCCACGTGAATCCGGGTGGGAGGGAGAGCTTAGATATCGTCTCGCACATCTATTATTGGGTTAGAGGAGGAAAGAAGAGTTTGTATTTTGACTAACATGCTTTAGTCTAACTACGATCAAAACATACTCTTTTTCTTATAAAATTTCATTTAGGGAGTTGTTGACCTGGCCTCATTATAAAGTACGTCCTACCTAAGTCATGTGCAGCCTTTTAAATTACATCTTCTTCTATCATCTTGTACTTATCTTATCCTTGATGTTTAAATACCTACCTACATGTACCCGGGAAGACCTTTAAAAGGTCTATCTTCACAGATTCGGGACGTGTTCGGGCCGTAGCCCGTCAGGAGGGAAGAAATACGTCGTCATGATAACGTACGTGAACGAATCCATAGAAAATGTATGGAATTATATTCTTTCCCTGACACGTCCCAGATGTGTGTAGAAAGACCATAAGAGCCATTCGTAACGCCGTCGAACTTTCTACTTCTGTATCGGTGCAATTTAAATGCCTATGATTTTATATGGAATTGTACTGCTTAGAAATGAATCGTTTTGGCGTAGTTACCTGTTCGTCGAGTATATCCGGCGGCGGCGGCAGATGGTGGTCGCTGTGCGTGGGCACGGGGCGTTGTTTGCGCGCGCACTTGTGCTTGCCGCCCGCACACACCGCGCCCGGCGTAGGCGCACTGCCGCTCGGGGTAGTGCTACTCGCCGCCGGGGTGCCGCTCGCCGGCTGCTTCTTGCGACCTGCAGTTGGGGATTTATTTTTATGTCACTGGATGGTCAGATTTGGAGCGTGTAATTTTGCGTCAACCTCTGCTCCTGATTATTACGGGTCAAGTCACAGAAACAAAACACGTTTCCTGTGTCATACCCCTTTGCACTAGAATGAATACATACATAAATATCCGTCACGTGATGTCACGTCTCTCTCCTATCAGCTAGCTTAGCATACATTCCGTGACAAGACGTTGTCATGGGCTTGTCACGCTTACGTCTCTGTCCATAGTTTTAAATGTGATAAGGATAGCATGACGTGAGATAATCGTCGCGGCACGTATGCTAAGCCTGCTGGATAGGGAAAGACCACTTCTAAGCGCTTGCTACGATTCAAACACATTTCATCGTTTCACCCACATTCATCAGTCGTCTCTCATGCCCGTCGGTATAACGTACTTTTGACGAACGGAGAACCTATAGAATTAGAGCTGTTACAAATAAAAAGTAGTATCTCACCGTCGAGGTACATCTTGGCGAAGCTGTTGGTGAGGTCGTGCGGCGCAGGCGCAGGAGGTGCGGGAGTGGCAGCGGGCGCGGGGTGCGTGGGGTGCGCCGGCAGCAGCGCGCGGCCCGCGGCGCCGGGCGCGGGCGCGTGCGACAGCCCCAGCGCCGCCGCCTGCGCCGCGCTCAGACCCGCTGGCTCTTCCGTCGGCGCGGTGCTCGGCGCCGCCGCTGCTGTACTGCCGGCTGGGGATGCGACTGGTGTTAGAGACAACCCACAGTAGCGTCTCTCGAGCGCAGTCGTGCTAGGGTCAGCGTGACATCGCCGCGGTTTCGACGCCGCGCTGACTTTGGTACGACGACGACGCTCTAGAGACGCTAGTGTGGGCTCTAGAGACTCTTACATTGAGGCCAGATAATCACCAAGTGTTAAACTCAGGCCAGATCACCAGCGGACGAGCGAGCGAACAGGGTATGTCTTCTTAACAAACTTTACATCTACTCCATCTACTCCACTCACAATTTAACGACGTAAGAATAACATACATTTCACGAAGTAAATACTGTTCATTTACAATGATAACGTCAAGAAATCCGCATCAAACACCTCCGAACAACGAAATGTTCTGTTAAGACGGATCTAGTAAGACTATCTATATACTATATAGAAGATCTACTAAGACATGTCATATAGGATAAACAAACCTCTAGGAAGCATAACAGAATGCGGATAATCGAGCAGCAGCTGCACAACAGCGGTATGCCCTCCCTTAGCCGCTTCAATTAAGGTCGTCGAGTTGTCCTTGAGCTTCCGGAACGGGTCGGCGTCGCACGCCAGGAGGAACTTCACGACGTCCGCGTGGCCACCCGCGCACGCGAGGGACAGAGGCGTGTGGTCACCGTTCGCTGTCATACGGTTTACGTCTGCGCCCTGGGTGAGGGAGGAAATGAAGTTATAAGTACGTTTATTGAAATATATGGGAAAAAGATAAGAATTCAGTTGTATACGAAGTATAAGATAAAAAACTTCTTCCCATTTATGTAAGTAACAATAAAATAAAAAAAACAAACAGGAGAATAAACGTTTAAAACACAATCTGATAGGTTAAAAAGTTTACTTGCCTAACTATTAGTCACAATGTGAGTATATACAAAACATTTCGAGAGCTTGTTTCACTACTTAAAGGTAAACTTTAACTGACAGATAAAACGATGTCCATTTCATAAAACATGACGTTTTAGATAGTGACAGATATAAAATATCTGTCAATTTGTTTTTATCTGTAAGTATATAAAATTTGAGAATTAACCACTTCTACAATGAACATACCTTCCCAACAAGGAACTGCACAGTACACAGATGTCCAGCCCGACAGGCCTTCATGAGCGGCGTGCGGCCCCCCTCGCTCTCATGCTCGAGCTGCGCATGCGCCCGCAGCAGTAGATCCGCTACGTCCGTATGTCCGTTCTCGCACGCGTACGTTAGCGCCGTGTCGCCCGTTTGCGTTTGGGCGTGCACGTCTGCGCCCGCGTTTAGGAGGTACCTGTGACAAGCAAGACGTATTCAATGCCTTATATGTCACTGTGCTGCATTGATATACATTCGAGGGACAGAATAAAGCTCTTTAACCTAATTCCTTTTTTGAATGAGTATAACACCATGTGGCGCGCTTTGATTGGCCGGCGGTCAGATCCCGTCATGTGTCATGTTGCTTTTGGAAGCTTAAGAGCGGTTACGCTCTACATCTGATCTGAATCCGGCCGATTCGAGATTTTTGGTATAGAAACAATTCTCGGAACTATCTCGGATCTATACTAAATACCTCAGATAGGATTCGGATCGAATATAGTGCGTAACTGATTTACGAGTTCGCAGCGTCTCACAAAACTAATCTTTAAATATTTGGTGGATTGACTAACCTAACAAGCTCCAAATGCCCTTCCTGCGAAGCCTCCATAAGCGGGGTGGAAGCCCCCAGCTCGGCATCAGCACCAGCTTTAATGAGGAAGTCAGCAACCTCAAGGAAACCGCCGCAGCAGGCCAGCGTTAGCGCCGTCTCCTGCGTCTCGTCGGTTTGCGCGTTGATCTGCGCGCCTTGACCAAGGAGGAGGGCTACCATTTCTTCGTGGCCTGGGGGATTGGGAGAATGTTGTATTAAAGTGTTTGAAGATTGGAAGGGACAGGTATCATTTATGGTTGGTTTTAAAATCAGTACTAAAGTATAGGAAGCTTAAAGATTTGTTATATTGCTGACATGACCAAGCAAGACCTAAGTTTACTACACCGTCTTTTGTTTTCTTGGTCTACCGCTAACTGATATAAACCAATGACACTTGTAAGGCCAACAGCTTGGTTAAGGAATGCCTAAGCCAGGTTTTGAATTCCATGTATTGTCCAGCAGTGCACCTATCTGCACTGCTGGAAAATACATGGTAATTAAAGTAAGGGGGCAGTAGTAAAGCTTAGCGGTAATTTAGAGTAAAGGTACCGCTAAGACTAAGTTAACATTGCATTTACGCTTCGTGGACACAGATTTAATTGTACGCAAGATGCATGCATTCGTCTTGCAATTGTAAAATGACGAAAACGTCCCGAGGACAGTTCTCCTTACCCTCTCTCGCCGCCTCCATGAGCGGCGTGTACCCCTCGTCGTTGACCTCCTCGATGTTGGCGCCGCGCTCCAGCAACAGCATCGCCAGCTCCACGTGCCCGCCGCACGCTGCCAGCGTCAGCGGGGACTCGAAGCTGTCCGTCGGCATGTTCACCTGCGAAATGTCGAAAAACAGCTGTAGCTCGATATCCATTTTATACTTATGAATGAATCCGACCGATTTCGGACACGGCGACCGCTTACGCCGAATTCTGCTGTCGTTTGTGTGCTCTCATGTGGCTGATGTAGCCGATCTTTTTAGAAGATATTTTACCACAGTGGGGGCATTTGAGAACACCATCGACCGTATTATAAATTAATGCCACTGTTGGTCGGGCTTTTTGAACGTCGCGCTCGGTATCAGAGCCGTTTGACTTTAAAGTCGCGAACTTACATCACTAGCGACAATAAACGATCGTTGCAAACCATTGTTTTAGCATGCTTGTCCTTCTAACTTTGCAACAAATTAATCGCTTTAACTTCTTTGGCACGACGTTAAAAAAGATCAGAAAAATCTCTAGCTGCGTACTACCATAGTGTGAAACGTCGCTGTTAAGAGCAGTTACCTGTGCGCCGGAATCGAGCAGCAGCCTCGCGACTTCAACGTGTCCGTCCATGCTGGCCTCCATGAGCGCGGTGTGCATCTCGTCCGTCTTGTGCTCGCGGTCCGCGCCCGCCGCCAGCAGGAATCGGACCTGCGATACAAATACATGTTTAATATAGTATAACATGTCTCCAACTTGAAAATAACGAGAAAATGGACCGACAAAAACATTAATCGTAGCAAGTGGAAGGAAGTGGTCTCTGCCTATCCAAATGTGAGAGAGGCGTGACGGATATGTATGTAAAAACATTAATCTACATACTAGTTTAATGGGTAACCTATAAAAGTTCTAGGTTAAGTGTGTCTTTCTACCAGAGATGTGCTATGCTATGCTGCTATGGATGTGTTCGATATGCATCAATCATATTCAGGGTGTCCTCTTATACAATTAACGTGATTTGTGGAAGGGCACCCTAACACTTCAATAGAACAATCTAAGGAAAACTTACAATAAACAATAACAACAATCAACAATTATGTTGTTTAACAAGGGTTAAAGGCCAGATGATAGTTTTCCTAAGATACAGTGCGAGTTTTGTTCGTCTAGCATTCAAAGATTTGGGCAATTTGAAGGTAAGTGCGTATCACCATCCAAGAAGTCTTAGGTCGTAGTATGACTATTATACCAAGACCTAAGACGTTGCAGCAGACGAAGAAGGCGAGACGAGCTCGATTCATTCAGTGAAAATGCACAATTGCACAACAGAACTAAATGAAGAGCAAAGGCTTTTGTCCTGTTGTGGCAGGCTGAACGTTATGTTACGTAATGTAGAATGACGTTACCATATCCAGATGTCCTTTGTAGCAGGCGAGCGTGAGCGCGGACTCTTTGAACTCGTTCGAGTGGGTGTTGATGCCGGCGCCGTGCTCTAGAAGGATCTTCGCCACGCCCACGTGACCGGCTGACGCGGCCTGCGACACAAACAAACATATTATAATAAAAACAACATCATGTTTTCTAGGTGTAAATAAGACTTTTGATGTAACATAAAACTTTATAAAGAGCATCGTTGAAGGAAAAGTAGAAAGAAAAAGAAACCGAGGAAGAGCCTAGTAATATATTGAGCAAGTGAAGAAGAACGGAATGGAACAAGCTTCACCGATAAGGCCGTGGGTCTTAAATGATCGATGATATGATGACAATAAGCGGTGGTAGCCCATTTGGCAGAACGCTTGCCTCGAACTCCGAGGGCGCGGGTTCGAATCCTGGTGCGGGCACGTACCTCTGAGTTTATTTCTCATGTACGGATCAATTTATTCGATTACCACTTGCTAACGGTGAAGGAAAACATCGTGAGGAAACCTGCATACACCAAAGAAGAAATTCTAAGGTGTATGTGAAATCCGCCAACCCGCACTTGGCCAGCGTGGTGGATTACGGCCTAATCACTCTCTGTATGAGAGTAGGCTCGTGCCCCTCGGTGGGGACATATATGGGCTGATAATGATGATGAATGATGATGATGACAACTTAAGACCCAGGATAGAAACAAGATAATATGTACATTTTCCTATCCTATCTAGCCGTTAGTGTCCCACTGTTGGGCAAAGGCCTCTCTGCTCTTTTTTCATGATTCTCTCTCCTGAGCCGCCTCTTTTAATTATTATTATTTACAAATACTTTAGTCCAAAGCTATTTTACCTCCATAAGCGGTGTATGTCCATTCTCATTATGGTCTTCGACATTAGCGCCGTTCTCGAGCAGCGCGCGCACACAGTCTTCGTGTCCACCCGCGCATGCGTACATGAGCGGCGTGTTGCCGGAGCCGGAGACGGCGTTGACGTCGGCGCCGTGCGCTATGAGCAGCCGCACGATGTCCACGTGGCCCGCGCTCGCCGCTTCCATTAGGGGGCTGCAGTCACCCTGGAAGAGTGGAGAGGGGGTTTAGTATTGCGTTAAGGAATAAACGGGGTGCTCTTAAATGTTGGTTACGAGCTAACTGCGGGCTGGCTGGGGCCTCTGAGAAGCATTAGTAAGAATTTGGCAATATCCAAATCACGCAATAGAAAAGCACACAAGGACGACGGGTAAAGGAAGCCTTGCTAGGATGCCTGCTTATTGGACTACATGACAATAAAAGAAAAACATGTAAAATTAATTTTACAAATATCTCACCTTAATCCCCCGATCCTCAACACTGGCATGCATAGCTAACAGAACCTGCGCCAGTTCGTAATACCCCGCTGAGCAGGCGAGCGACAGCAGCGACTCCCCCTCCTCGGTGGTCTCATGAACGGAACGCCCCTCCGTGAGCAGTTTCCGAACAGTGCCGACGTCTCCGTCCGAACATGCTTCGGCTAAAGACGGCGCACCTTCGGCTCCAGTCGTTGAGGTCGAGCCTGTCGTGCCCGTTGCCGTGGACCCGCATTGCGTTCTGTAAAAGGATTAATCTGTGTTACAAACTGTGAACGCTATTTTAAAGGTTGTAAGGTGGTATATGTGTAATCAGATAAGATCAAAGCTTCAAGAATCACAGTCGCGCTCGACCGACCAATCGGAGAGAAGTCTCGATCACGATTGGTCGGGAGGCTGCTGACTCAATCTCGGATTTTCATCATTTTGGTAAATTATTCCTATTTCAATTGTACTGAGTAACTTTTAAATTATAGACTTTGAAATTAAGTTTTAGAAAATAAATATTTTAGAAGCTGCACTATGACTTTTAACCTAAGTTTAATTTTAGGTTATATTTTATGAATACGATGTTAAACAAAGACGCTTTGTTGTCTACGTTACTCAAACAATCACACTTGATATAAAAGGATGATCCATCCAAAATAAACGTCAATATTAATAAACAACCACAAGAGTAAACTTAAAACCTAAGCTGTATAGGCGCTCATACAAATTGGGATTCAAGCTAACGTTTGAAACGTTCCAGGAAGGAAGTCCGTGTATGAAGTGATTTGGTTGATTCCGTTTGAATATAAAACGAGTATGATATACAGACAGGGTAACTTAGAAGTCATTGTAATCAAGAATACAAGCTACGCTAGATTTTTATAGTAAACATTAGTAGCTGCCCGCGACTTCGTCCGCGTTTACACAAAATATCTACAAATAATATAATGTATAATTCTGATGTATAAGCTATAGACAATGTTGCCAACATCCTCGCATCCATCGGCATCAACATTGAACATTGAAAAAACATTGAATATTAGTTGTATTTAGCTATAAATAAAATCGTTGAATAAAGGAGTCTTAGATAGGTAATACTTAATAAGACTAATAACAGGAATCTTTGGAGAAGCATGGGAGAGCTTTTGCCGAGCAGTGGGATGGGAGCAGGCTAATAATAAAAAAAAGAAAAGGATTCTTGGGGATCCAAGAATACTGAAACATCAAACTTGGTCGCATAAAGTAAATTATTATTAAAATTTCGTAAGTGACCACGAAATGACCACGTACATATACAATAGCAGTCCGTAACTAGATTAGATCGCCAGTTGCATTCATGCAGTCATTTAAATAGCCGACTCGTATGTTAGTGACATACAAGCGTATGAAATGAACGACCACTCGAGTGAAACTATACTTTTACTACTGATACGTGGTAACGGTTTCACTTCTATCATACTTATGTGACAGCTGTTTTATCCTAAATTATAAGACGTTTAGTAGAATACGAATATTTGCGTAATTTCCATTGTACTAGGTAGCTCTCAGATAATAAGTACTGCGTATTTAGCCCAATTGACCCGAAGTCATATAAAAAATACCTACTTGCGTAGTAGTCACAAAATTATGAATGAAAAGAAACTGTTGTTAATAAACAATTATGAGGAAAAACAAAACACTGATAAAGTTGCTTATGATTGTATGTTTCGTAGGTATCTATAGGTACCTACGAATTATAACTACGTATCTTAGTTTGATATACTGAAGTTGATACAAAAGTATTTTTACTTACCTGGCATTTTAATTACACAAGAAAAATGGCAGCATGCTAAATAATGCTTATGTCATTTGATAGAGCATTAAAAAGAGCGCTTGAAGAAAACTCTTAAAACTAAACATATGACTTTAATACCTATTACTTTTTTAACAACAGCAATTACACCGTTGTTAAACAGTTCATTATGTGTGAACAATTATATTTAAAGCTCATGCACATTGTATAGTTTCAAGTTTAAATTAAATTAAAACTATGCACAATATGTGATAAGACTTGTTTTGAATAGGCAGCAAAGTAGATTTTGATATGAATTTTTTGACGCGCAATGTTTTTAGCATTAGTTGCATTCCGGAGTTTTAGTATCCTGACTAGACCTAGTAGGTAAAAAAAACCGAAAATTCTTTTAGTTTTAAATAGTATCGTGTTTACTTTTTATAAAAGTATTTGTAGTAATGGGGGCCGCCGCGCCGTCTTCACAACCTACGGAATCGAGACTAGTCCTTCGCACATCGCCCCGAAAACATCGACACAATATGTAGACATGTTCTGAGACTGTAAAGAAATTCGCGTTATCCGCTGCGATTCTCTCGCTATTAGACACCGCCCCTTATCTGCGTGGGAGTTTTCCTGTTCAACGGAATTGCCGGAAAAATATTATATGGGTTTGTAGGTATCATTAATATAATAAATGTCAAAGTTCAAATTTTATAATTGGCACTTCTCCGAAAATGCGAAAAGTTGCCATGTGCTAATAAAGTACCTATGTACTTATATCAAATCGTGAGGTCCTGATAGTTAGATTAACTAGAATCTAAAAAATATCTAAAATGAAAAAAAAAAACATCAAAATTAATAGATTACAATTCAGTCAGATGAAACAAAAACCTGCATTTAGAAAAAGTGAGCTTATATACACTCAATGCTTAACCTAGTTAGCTTGCCGATAAGAATATATGTCTGTTACATTACATTATTTAATTTAAAATAACTCACGGCTTATCCTGATGATGGTGGCGATGATGATGCGGGGGTTGGTCGGAGCGCATGCGCGTGAGAGCGGCGGCCGCCTCGTCCAGCGCGCACGACACCGACGACGTCAGCCGCCGCAGCACCTCCGGGTCTGCTAGGTGCTTGCCCTCGCCGGACAGCTTGCCGATACCTGTGAAAAGAAGATGGGGTTCAGTGAGGTAGTAAGGATAATCGGATGATGAATAGATAGATAGAAATACTTTGTAGCGCCGTAGCGCGACCGCGAAATACAGGAAATATTTAGAACTATATCTTGCAGACAACCTTTAAAATAGGACCAGTTTAGGAAGACGCAGTGCAAGAGTAATGCAAAGATTAATTTGATTTTGTCGATTTATTAATACTGGTTTCATAGATGTCCGTAGTTCTGGCGAACGGAGCAGGATATACGTAACAATGTATATTGATAGCTTATAAGCTTTATTATAATACAATAACTTGATTAAAAACTAGTGTGTGTAAATGAAAACACCTAACTTCTGAAATAATCTTAAATCGTTATGCTATAAAAACTATGTGTTACACATTATGAATGCAGATTTATCGCTCGACATAAAAATCCAAATCCACGACAGATTGTTTAACTAATTGCTATTAAAATCCATTGGTTCGCCCGCAGATCTTAGCGTGGCGCTACTAGCATTAATTAGTGACGTTTGCGCCCTATTGTGCTAAGTGCCTCGATCGGGGTCTATTCACTAGCAGAGGGGACCTTTGAGATATTTGTTGTCGAGACTTTTGTCCAAAGCGTGACCGTAACAATCGAAATGGTTTCAAATAGGGATGTTTTGTTAGTTTACTGGTCGGTTTTCGGTTTTTTATTTAAATAAACTGTGTTCAAGTTGGTAAAAGGCATTTTTAAATAGCCATCGAACTCACACAACTGGGCAAAGGTGCTGCTTTCTACCTAACACGATCCTGCATTACGTGTTCCGAATCCCGTGACGTTTCAGATTCACCAGTTGCACGTAAAGCTCGTTAAGTTAATAATTCTTTAAACGTCGTGCCGTCTTATTCTGATCTTTGACAATAACAGTGACAGTTATAGGTGTAATGGAGCATTAGCAATTGGTTAGAATAATTAAAGGGCATACTTACATCATACAGATTTCATAAAAGCGTGTCTCAAGTCATGGGGTGGAAACAATCGATGAAGTTACATACCTAACATGATTATTTATATAACGAAACAATTCTTTGAATTCGCTAAAGGGCAGAGCGAACGGCCTGATCAAGGTGAAGTACCTACTTATCAAGGTGTCTTTTGGTTATATCATTGAGGTGACAACAGCCATGGCTCTTTGGGGATCTGATTTAAGAAATTGTAGTGAGTCCACATGTTCCAATGAGAGAGCACACGCATTGGAAGCCAATCTTTAGACCGAAGCGTCATCGAAGTGATATTCTGTTTAATTGATCCGAAAGGGAAACAGGCGAAACAATAGTCATTTTTTTTTCAATAACATATCCAAAGGTACATGGAATCTAAGTTAACCTAAGATTTTGAATACTCGATTTCGCTTGTAGGTGTCAGCTTCATCATCTAAGCCTAAGCTCGTTATAAGATCATAAAATAATTATTATGAACCGAGGTCGTCCGCTAGCACTTTGCACTCTTCTAGCCTATTGCACTAACGTTGAACGTAAATATTTATCTTTTGAGTACTATTAATTAATAGGTGTTTTATCACTTTAAAATATTCAATTAAAATTCCTTAGTCTTACACAGACTGGTCTTAAAATAAATACACTAATCTTGGATTGTATTTACATCAGATTTCAATATTAATTTTCTTTATATTTCTTAAAACCTTAAAAGATGATATTACAACATCTACAATTAGATAGTAAACAATAGAAGCAAACTCAGGATTAACTGTAAGCATATACCTAAAATAAACCCATCCATCCACACCTTCAGAATACGCAATAAGAACTCCCAGAACAATCAGGTTAAGAAGATAAGAATTTATAATCCATCGCAGTCATCAAATATTACTATTGAAGTTCGGAAAAGATCATTTCGTTTTACGACTTGTAAAATACTAGATTCATAGTCTAGTCTAGATCGTAAAAGTGCAGGCTGCATTGTGTAAGTGAGGCTATAGCAGTGACGTCACGAGGCTTTTCTTTTCCTCGCGACCTATGAGCTGCCTTTGATTTTTGCTCACAAAAGAGGCTAGACAACGGTTTCTAGTTTCATCTTAATTCGCAATACACAGCGCTTGTTGATCTCATAACTTGTATTTGCGTTATTTGTAGTAAAAAATTGTGGCAGCTTGATGGTGTCAAACAGAGAAAACATTGTAGGAATAGAAAATTGCCAATTTATTCTGATTTGCTACACTATAGATTAAGTTTGCACAGATTTTCAATACCTTTAATAAAGTAGCAAGCTGTTAACTTAGAATACACGTACAATTTTAAATGTGAAGAAAATTCGACTAACTATTCCCGTTGCGCTACCTAATTAAGAACAGTTTCCTACTTTTCATAGCTTATTCTGGTACCGTAGACTACTCCACTATCTCAATTTACTACATCTAATAAAAGCTACGAGAATATCTATATTTACTTTATCGATCCCTTTTCTACTTTTTATAAATATCAAGTGAAACTGTTCGCGTGAAAAGATGGCATGAAAATGTTTGCGTTAAGTTCACAGGTAGGTTTGTATTGTGTTTAGAACTTTAGAACTAGTGTTCATTGGCCTTGTAAAGCAAAATGGACAAAAGGAAAGTACTCTTTCTTTAAGTTACTTAGGTTATATAAGCTAAGTATTGATCTTAGCTTACGTATAAATAAGACTTAAAATATGTATTACAGGCTAATTTCTCGTCTCCTCTACGACTGATTTAGTACTACAATATGGTCTATATGTTTCTAAAATGTCTGGTTATGAAATAGGCTAGGGAAATATCAGTTTGTTCTCTGATTCCTTGATTTATTGATTAGACTTTTACGATACCCACGGGATCCACCGAGATAGCCAATACCACACAGCACTTTAATTGTAAATCAATATTTTTGAATAAGCAAGTAAGGTTTTGAGGAATAATGTAGAAGTCTTTCTGCAGCTGTCTGATGAAGTGATAGAACTTGGAAGATAAGACTAAGCGATTGATTTTTAAAGTTTCAATTTAAATGAATCAATATTTGAAGTCTTTGAAGACAAGGCCGCCGCCGTTGTGGTAGGAAACTTGCGATCGCTTTGTATCCAACTCAACTCTCGACTCAACACTAAACATATCGCTAAACTTTCTTGATTACCCAGTCGAGGTCTGAGGAACTCTGGACTTGTATCTATTTGTTTGTGTTGCATTTACAACGTTGATGACGATTCTGGCAGACACAAAGTGAAATAAATCTTGATTGGACAGTTCTAAATATAAAGTCTTAATTAATATTTTAACGAATGAAAGTTTAAAAACCATGTCGGTACCACGTTGAATCTTAAATCAACAAAAAAAAAAAGAATCACGTCCGATTTTATTTAAGAACAAAGTAACGTTACAGGGGTTGTAATTCTGATAACTTACGCTACCTACATCGGTATACTAATCACTAAACGCTCGAAGCAAGTTTTGCTGTTGAGAGTTGAGACTAGCGAAAGTGACCAGAATTGGGATGCTGGTTGCAGTTAACTTATTTACCTATGAGATTAGGTTACTCGTGTCCTGCCTTTATGCATTTATCTAGTTAATTTAATCTAATACCGCGCACCGTAGTCTCTAAAGGCCGATAGCTAACCTACATCAAACAACGGACAAAACTGAACTTTATTTTTTTATAGAACTTACCTAAAATAGGATTAGATAAGTTATTTTATACTTTCATGATGGTAATAAAACTTAGCTTCTTAACTTGATACCCGCCATGAGGGTCTCAGGCAATGGGTTTGCAGGTTATGCAGGGCATAAAAATAACTTCTGATCTTTTCTAATCTTCGATAAGAGAGTTTAAAAATCTTGCACTCCATGTGTCATATAACAAAGCCTAGTTCCTAAATGTAGATGCTTGCAGCGTGTAATCAGAGACGCAACCATCAGAAACAGCTTCTGAAGTTTCATGTTATACGACGCCGCGATGTCGATTGTTACGTAGTGTTCTGAAGACTGCGTGTAGCGGAGAGTAGAAGTTTCATGCAATACGATGCCGCAATGTCGATTGTTACGTAGCGTTGTGAAGACTGCGTGTAGAGGAGAGTAGAATTTAAAAAGATTTTTATCTAAGTATTTATTTGTGAATATTATGCTGAACAGAACAGTTGACGATCAAAACGAAATGATCACCCCAAGGTAAAAGATAGACACTTACATCATGGGTGGCATGGTGCATTCTTGACGCATTGAATAAGCTTTTAAAGTCCATTTAAATGGCCAATTCAGAGGGAAACGGGACGCGTCTACGTGATAGAAAGAGATAAGTGCGATTTGGTTTGTACTTGAAATTTGTTCATAACTACTCTAATATAATCGTGCGAATAAAATTGAGCTTCATATTCTAAGAAATAGACGTTATTTTATTATTGTGCTAGGTAATTTTCTTATGTGTATAAAGTACTGGTATTATATGATGTATCCTGCTATAAAAATTTTTTTTTTAAGGGTGAAATGTTTTCTGGGTTTCTAAAAAGACTTATTCTTTTTTCTTTCGTTTATAGTATTCAAAGACCTTACCGCTGAGCAATAGAGTAATAATTAAAATAGTTTTATCGGTTTGTTTAAGTGATACAGTCGTAAGTAGTTATTCAGTAGCGCAGGAAACGCACCAAGAACTTCCATAACCTTCACAAGGCTCACTTCTATTGCCCTAACTGCTTAAGTAGATTAAAAGAACAGAAGAAGAAAGAACTGCTTTTACTCAATTGTACTCCTAGACAAAGACAACACACAATTGTCGCATAACCGCAAATATCGATTCAGTTCGCTGTTAATTTTAGACCACTTAAAACTGCACAGGTAGCATTCATAGATCAGGTACTAGTATAGATAGACTTCAACTATCATTCAAGTATACTTTTACTCACATTTAACAGGTAGCAGACAAGACATACAGGCGGGTATAACATGTGTTAAAGTCAAAACTCATAACCATTCAAAATCACTTTTAACTGATTTTAGCAGTCAGTGTTATGAGTTTCGACTGTAACATATGAAATCAACCTCCAATTTTGAAAACTTAGCTTTTTTTCTTCAGGACTGCCATTAATGCGAGTGCTTGGTATGCTGAATTTAAAGTGATCACTTAGAATAGGACCTGAAACAAGCCTTAGAATGGTCCAGTAGGCTTAGTAGACATTCTCTGACAATTATCTCATGGCATGCTGTCTTTATCACATTAAAAACTATAGACAGAGACGTAAGCGTGACAGACTGGTTACCTATTATTGTCTCTAGGTTTTTAGCTCGAAACCCATCACTTATTAAATTCAGCCAGTCCAGTAGCTTAACTTTAGTGATAATTTTCGAGCATTATAGCATTTCTTACATGCACAACTAGACTGTAAACAGTAGGGCACGCATAAAACTGTTTATAAAGAATAATTTCCACAACAAACTGCCTCTAAAATGTAGAATTTTGATAATTAGCTATTACAATGTAGATATTTGCAATGATATCGATTTCACTTGTACGTACGCAAAAACACATACATATGGGAAATGTATTCGCATGCTAGTGTGCGTGTAAAAGGTCAGAAACTCAAGGTCATTTGATTCATAGGTGTAATGACTGTTTTGTGCGACAGTAACAGTTGCATAGTTTAAAGTGAAAACTCATTTTGTATGCTAATTTATTTTCTTCGAAATTATCAAAAAGTTTAATGTTTCAAGCGAATTTCAAATAGTGTATTATTGTCTGTGAAATAGTGCGCTGTTTCTTTTCTTTCATTTGTTGTAAATAGAGAGAGACAAGATCGAAAATAAAATATTTCGGTTGAACACTCTTTAAATATTTTACGAGTAGGGGCCAAAGTGCGGGATGAAAGTCCTGTTTTACTACCTAAATGTCTAAACAAGTATTGAAAGTAAATAGTATTCGTTTTATGTTGAGAGTAGTCTCTCCTTCTTTCTGGAGGATGAACTTGTTCCCTAATATGGACTCTATCAATAAGACCACCTTCATAGAAGACTTTTTCTCTTAACAAAAAGGTATGTTATCCAGTAAGCATTTCATGTGTATGGTGATAGGAATTTAAAAAGCAAAGCTCAGGTTCGGACATTCAAACAAAGAATGCCGCGGGGTTCGCGGGCTTAGCCATCTACGTGGCGAATAGTGCGCAAGTGATTTCGCTAGCGAAGCTCAACAAAGAAAGGCTCGCAGCTTCACAATCCAATAAACATGATTCATTTAACGCCACGCCATCAAATAGCTGATATATGGTACTGATATGGTGCTCCTACACTGCATGTTTAGTAACGTTAGTGAACATTTTATAACAAAAAGTTTGTATACTAAATGTTTAATTGTTATATAATGTTTACAAACGTTACTAAACAATAAACATGCATATGGGAGCACCATTAGCTTTGGTATAAAATGCGCCATAGTTGCGAGTTGCATTCGAATCAGATATCCAAAACAAGATATGTGAGTATCTATTAAATACATTTGAATGGAAATGACTTCTAACGTCCGGATTAACCAACAAAAGGAAATGAGAAAACCTGTAGCCGCTGCAGTGTTGACTATTTTAAGATGGTTTGTAACTTGGTTGTTAGGTATAACCCAGATCACTTTACATTTACTATTCCTTCACGCCGATTTTGCATCGAATTCAGTAAACCTAGCGCTCTATAAAACCTATAGCTGACACTCTCATTGTCATAAACCAGAAGAAGATAGCACGATGTTTAATGGATAACTTTAACTGATTTTCCTGCAACTCAGTTAACAGTGTATGAGGGAAACTATTTGGAAGAAGTCTAGACTAAAATTTTCTATAAGATCGCCTTTTTTCTGCAACTAATCGATCAACAAATCCACAAACTAGTATAATACTTCTAACAACCAAATCCGAAGATTCACTGAGAGTAAAACTCTCTTTTAAATTAAACAAACACTCAAACTGTTCAAAGATCGAAAGCGACGATATTGTCGAAAGAAAAACTCTCCATTCACGTCAACAAAGCGTTTATTCATAAGTTTGATGGATTTACTGCATGCTACGCGTCAATCGTTTCGATCGAGATAAAACTTTAGTTGACTTGCTACATAGCTTAATTGATAAAATCTTATGGTTTTTGGCTACTAGCCATAACTAGCCATACTCTGCAAATATTGATAGTGGGAATGACGAATCAAAGTTCATAGGTTAAGAAACGAAGGAATGTTTGGACATCAGATCTGCTGACGCGTACCTACCAAGTTTTCAGTTTTTTCAGTTTCAAGTTGCTAGTTTTCCTAGTTAACAATATTATTCAGCTTTGATATTAATCTATTTATAAATTATGGACTTCTTTTCTGTTAAACTTTTCTGTTAAAGGTTGTTTAAATCCACCTTTACCTTTTTCAAACCCACCAGCCTTTTCCGCAATTCGGGGCATTTTCCGATGAATTTTACCATAACCTAATCCTTCTTTTCCTAACTTCCAGTTTATCTATCTTTCATCCTATCTATAATTGAAGAGCATATATTGCACAAAGGGTCAGGGAGCCAGTCTGTTGCCCGCGTTACAGTTCCAAGTATGTAGCCCGATGAATAAATTAACAGTGGCAGTGGCTATGTGGAGCAAGGACGGTTCAGGATGGAATACGTGGATGGATCGTCTGTTGCCAGTTGTCAGACTTTGTTGCATATCCTTTGGGATGAACGTTCGAAATGCTGTTTTGTACCGATTTGTTGATAGATTTGTTGTTAAACTAGATTCGGTAACATTTCATAGGCAAAAATAAATCGATTTTTTATGTTCAAATAGGTGAGAGGGTAACGAATCTGTTGTTTGAATTTGCCATGAGCTAAATCATACAGAACTGTGATTTAAATTACTATTTGCCTACTCTTCTCAATTTCTATTTTTTCTTAAAAATACTTAATAAACTAACACATCAAATCATGTTCCGAAGTAATCCAATATAAAATTTCTTTAAAGCAGAAACAAAAAAAGAACATCAAAGCCGACAACCGGAAGCAAAACCAGATCTCGAACTCCTATTTCCGTCAAAACGAGCAAATTTCGAATGCATTTCGTACATTTCCCACATCAATGAGGCTTTAACTATCACTCGAGTATTGAAGTAAGTTGTTAAATTAACACTGGTCTATAAAAGTGATGGGCATTTGCTTTGTTTACCGTGCGAACGGGACGCGCGAGCGCGGGCTAACATCTGGCAAATGGACTATGAGGCTCCAGTATTGCCAGCTCTCTAAAGCAAAAACTACTACGTTTTCGTAATATTCAGAGATTTGATAACAACCATTTTAGAGTACATAAACAAACGGAATGTTATCTGAGAGATAAGATAGATAAAGTATGATTATAGTACTTGATTAGCGGGAGATATGAGAATATTTTGATTTTAGTCAATAAAGCTGTCTGCTAGTTTTTATAATTAAGACTAATTTGATGGTAAGCTTGTAGTTGAATAGTAATTCACCTGGTCCACTATTACAGTAAAGAAATTAATTGTTTTAGATGCTTCAAAACGTATTTACATAAGAATTTTAACCTTCATATATTTTCGACTAGACTTCACCATTATTAGAATCTATCAAAACAAAAGCTTTGTTTAAGTTACACCAGTTAACACAAACAAAGGAGAAAAGTTCGTAAAATGTTTATCAAAAACATTTGACGTGGTTTAGTTATAAAACTGTAGTTTATTATAAAGTGGCAACACTTTGTGTAGTGGATTCTTGCGGCGAGCGTGGCGGTGCCCGATGCTTATCAATCGCAATGGGCCAGCTGTTTGGCCTGGTGTAAAGGCGGAAGCGATTTTATTCATGCAGCCAGTTTTTTATTTTACTAATAAGTGTTCTTTCTTAACAGCTTGTTAATATTACAGTTATACTACTTCAATAAGGATTCTTACACTTGCACTTAATATAATAATTGGTTGATTTAGTTCTAATAGAACAGAATGGAAAAGGTAATTTGGAATTGAAATTAATTTACATATTTAGTACCGAATTGTTCCAAGTACCATTGAATAATGTAAACATCGTTGTAAATAATTATAATTCAGGTAGGTAGCATTAAAGTTTTTGGAAGACGTGAAGAGGTATTAAAATAATAGCACAAAATATCATGACTCAACATTGGGACATGCCTCAGCTAGTTTTAGGGTACTGATATTATGATAATAAATAATACAATACGGAATCTAATACACCGATATAGTTTAAATTAAATATCAAGCTAGCTTTCTATTGTTTCATGACAAAAAATGAGAAAAACCATCAAATTAAATTCAGATAAAAAGGTCAAGTTAGCCTTATCCTGCTCTATCAAACTATGTTCTAATATTTCCCGCTACAAGCCCATCCTTTAACCCCGCCCCTAAGTCAGCTACGTCGAGCCTCGTCTGCTTAGAAATGACGTTGCACACTTCCCACAACCAACCTCACCCGTCTGCCCTGCGCACAAGGTGCAATATCTCCCGCACATCAAAGTCAATGGTATGCGAGGTGCCGTGAGAGTGTATTTATGCAATGTACAGGGTTTTTAGGTTTCCATCGATCGTAAATCAAAGTAGATATGTGTTTGCGAATATGCAGAAAATGGAACATCATATTTTAAATAACTTTTTTGTCCTGTATTTAATTCGGTGAGACCTAAACCCGCATGAAAGCGCTGGTAGATTCCATTCTATCGCGCTATCTCTGATTTATGAAAGGTCTGTTGTTCAACGGTAATAATCAAGTACTTATTTATTCGTCCGCTCTACACTTTTTTTTACAATCATAAATATACGTATATCGATCGGAAACTGAATAATGTATTCGAAAAGCAAATGTGAAGTAGAGAGTTAAAGTAACGGAAGTATATTATTGATTATAATTTTAGCAATCTTTGTAGTTTACACTTTTTAATCGGATTTTCTAACAACTGAACGTTACCTTTTTTCGCTGCCCAGTTCTCGTGGTTCAGTTCTCGTGTACATTTTTCCGCGTTAGTTCATGAATTTATTTTACGAAAAACTTCAGTGGTCTCAAAGTTAAGATTTATTTACAGCCAGATTTACAGCAGAGAAATTAACGTGCCTTTAATCTTATAACCAACACTGTCATTCTCAAAAATCAGAAGAAGACAGAACGATATTTAATGAATTTGTTGGAATTTTAATGACGCTTTCTGCAACAAGCAGTTAGTCTGCGTCCTTTATAAGATGCAATATCCACATTATGCAAATAAAACAAGCGATATGATACAAAGTTCTATAGAAACGGCTACCTTGGATCGCTAGCAATTATATTTGTCGCATAAACAAGGTAAATACGTTTACTGAGAAATGAAAGTGTTCTGTTTATTGATTACCATCTAACTGAGCGTAAATGCCAAGTGAAACAACGCTTGTAATGTATACCGACATGAAACATTATTCGAATTTTGAAGATATTCGATCGATTATTTTGTTTTAGAAGTGTTAAGAATTTCATTATTGCTAATATTTTAAAATTAATTTAAAAGAAGAGTGGTAACTTGATTTAAAAACGGTTTTTGTAGTAAAAGCCGGAAGATTAGGACGATGACCGACCACTTCCATCTGGACAGGCTTTTCTGTCAGATAGATTTTAAATTACATTGCACTGATCTAATTTTAAAATAAATAAGAATTTGAAGAAAGTGAGTTTATCAAACCTTTTTATTCAAGCCTACGTGTGTTTGTACTCAAATTTTGGGAGTGGAAGGAAGGACACCAAGCCAACTTTACTATAACTTGATAAGTTGTAAGTTACAGGTATAGCAGTGGTTCAACCGTAAAAGTTCAAAGTTCAAAAATAGTTTATTCATATATAAATTTAAAATTTACACTTGAATTCGTCACAAAAGTTAAAATTACAAAACAACATGATAAATAAAATTTAAGAAAAAAAAAACATTAACCCCTTACCTAAACTTACTTAAAGCTACGCTGACTTCGGAAGGCAAAGTTTAAAAACTCTAAAAACGTTTTATCATCTTTCTCTATCAATTTTTTTATCTTTTATTATCAATGCATCTACATAACCGCTAACGCCACCCAGCGCACCACACTGTACAACACTGACGTAAACTTTAGGTATTTTTTCATACATTTATTTGAATAAATGACGAAATGTGACGTATGTACGTACAATGTTCATAAATGCGTAGTTACAACCGAGACTCGCTTCTTACGGTTTTTAGAGACTTTATAAGATTGATACGATAAAGATTTTATCATTTGCAGATTGCTGTTTGATTAGGACTCTTTTTTTACCGACGTAAAAAAAGGAAGGAGGTTTTTCTCTAAATAGGTTCTACTACAAAACAGAATCTATATTTTTTTCTATTTTAATATTGGCAATCAATTTCATTACCTTTCGTTTTTTACGAAAGATAATCTCGGTATAGTTAATGACACCTTACAAAAGTAAGAAGAAATTGCAATCCTGAGAAATCTAAAATGATAACTATATGTAATATGCTCATAGTTTTGTTACTTGGTACGACTCGTTTTTGAAAAACTATTAAGCAGAAGACTATATTTTGTAATTTTCTTTTCTCTGTCTGCCCAATCTGTGTCTGTGACTTTTCCCACATATGCAATGTATTATGACCATGTGCTACATAGAAATATTATAATTGTCAGATGCAATGCTATTCCATGTGTGCGTTAAGCCAGAAAATCTAAGCTAATAATTTACAAGTGTAACTCACCAGCAGCTTCCAGCAGGGCTTCAAGCCGCGCCTGCATCTCAGGGTCCACGGCTCGCTCAGGGTCGTCGTGGGCCAGCAGGAACTTGGACGACTCCGCACCACCGCCTTCTTCTTCCATCTCCGCCTGGGGGGGAAGCAGTTTTTATTAGTTGAAAATTTTAAAAAGCTCTTTGTGTGTAGTGATAGTAAGTCCAGCTAAGGCTTTTGTCCAGAATTGGACGTCCACAGGCTGATTGATGAGAGTAAGTACTCAGTGACCGAACGGAGAGGATAGTTTCGGTATAAGTTTTTTTTGTAAAATATACTTTTTGTTGACTTACAATTTTTTTTTAAATTCTAATTTTAAATAGCTTTGGTCTGTTCGGTCAATTTAGTTAATTAAAATATTAATGTTATTGTTAATAATTAGTATTCATTATTGACAAACGTAAGAAAGAAAAGTCAAAACAAAATTTCTAGCAATTACTTTAAAATTACAGTAAATAAGTCATCACATTTCATAGTTATCAGCAAAATACACAATATTTATTAATATTAACTATGATTTACTTTTAACTTTTTTAATTCTTATGGGTTGGTCAACTGATACAACAAGGAAGGCGAGGGCTGTAGTATTTATGTATTGGAGTCTAGACTGAATGGAAAGCAAAGAGGGGAGGCCTTTGCCCAGCAGAAGTGGGACATGAAATACTATGTCTGTATCTACACTTTGTATTTATTGAACTAAAATACCATAGAAAATATATCCTTTATATTAAGGTAGGTGCTTTTTTCTTATATCTTCCTAGTGGGATATATAGGTTTTCATTCGTCATCGTCATCAGCCCATATATGTCCCCACCGAGGGGCACGAGCCTACTCTCATACAGAGAGTGATTAGGTCATATCCACCACGCTGGCCAAGTGCGGGTTATGGTGTATATGCATTTTTAAAATAACAAGTAACTGGCGAAGATATTAATAAATTCTGTCAATGTTAAGATGAGCCTTCATTTAACTGATTGATGAATTTATAGTGGAATCATGCAGAAGGTTGGTGATATACCGTAAGAGTTATTTCTTAATGCATTTATCTACCTACTAATTAATTTTAAAGCTAGACTTGTCTGAACTGTTTGTCTGTTAGAACTAATGAATCATGACAACTCCAGTCAGCTGTTCACATAAAAATATACATTGGACTAGTGACAACCTCGGGTCAATGACCTTAAAGGTTTACATACATTTTATCATTTTATTTATGTGTAAAGTTTACAATATTATCTTGGTTTATTTAGACTATTCTTATTATTTGATTAAGGGTTTCTTTCTTTTGGAAGTTCAAATGGGTGACTTTGAATTTTCAACCTTGTCTGGTTGGAAAAGGTTACTTTTTGTGATAAGACGAAAATAGGAAATGTTTTTAAATTGTCTTTAAAAATATTTAGAAATAAGTTTAAAGCTCTGTTACTTGTAAATATGTAATAATAAATAAGTATGAAATAATTATAGTCATAGTGTGAGGGCTGCAATTAAAATTGTGTAACAATATGCTATTATTATTTATTTATTTATTATTGTAGGTATAAGAGCAAATATTTCATTGTGTACTAACTTCAATCTTGCGTACTTTGTATGATGAAATTGAAACCTTCAAACTAATAGCAAGTGTTAAATTAGAAATATATAACAATTCTTTTGCTCATAATTTTATATTTTGAAGTGTTATTTTTATAAGTAGTTCTATTTACTAATATTTTAAACTTTGTGTTGATGGGAAAAATGGATTGATGTTCGTTACTCTTTTATGCAAAAAAATATATTATGTTTGAATTGGGAAACCTCCTCCTTTTACTGAAGTCGGTTAGAAATAAGGTAGCTTATTACACATTGGCTCTTTTGAGGATAATCTGTATGTTTACTAAGATATGATGATAAAAGTGCAAAAATATCCATGAAAATGCAGACACAGACAAGCTAGTATTATAATAACAAAAATTAAATGTTCTCAGTAATAGTAACCTACAAAAATGTCTTTTGTTTTGCTATTGATAACAAAGACACTTTGATTATATTCAATCAATTGTTAATTCTCTTAAATCAGGTCCTTGAAGTAACACTAAAGTAGTGAACTATGAATAACAATTTTGAATTCAATTTATATCAGGGTCTAATTATATAATTTACATTGTAATGATGAATGTATGTTGAATTGTCTATCAATTCAACATACATTGATGTCCTTTTTTATTTGGTTGTTGAGGTTAAGAAGTAAATCAAATTGATGTTATGAATTGCAATTGGTACATGTATTGAACAGAACCTGGGTTATATTATTTAAGTTCTTATCATACTTGTATAGAACAAAACACTTTAATAAATCAATAATCAAGATTTTTGTAGTTACTGGTGCGACCCATTTTACAATTCTCCACTTTGTACTTCAAAATTTGACCTTAATATGAATTGATTTGTTTCAAAAGATTTTGAATTTGATTTAATTCGAATAAAACCATAAAATGGTTCATAAAAACCTCATTAAAGCAGTGAGAAAACCAGTATTATTGACAAGACAAAAGGCAAGCAGTTCAGACATTCTAGGTTAATATCAACATGATAACTTAGCATTAATAAATGGACAGTTGACCTCAATATAAAGAGCAAATGAATGTCTCCAGAGAGAGGTTAGTGTTAGGAACGGAGAACCGAAGCTCGGTAATGCACTTGTTAGAATCACAAGGACCATTCAACATCAAGAAAACCAAAACATAAGAATTAAACTGTCCATCGCACACACATTATGCATGTTAACGGTAAGAGTCACTCAAACGGCATCAGCAATTGTGTTGGGGAAGCCGTCGGCACTCAGAGCTTGTCTTCCACTTACCAACAGGTCTGGCCTGCTAAGGCACAAACAAGCCAGCAAGATCTATAACACCAACGAGAAATATGTGAGACAACTGACAATGTGGTGCTCCAGGACGTGCTTAGCTACCAGTTAGTGTCAATGGTCCTTGTAATTCACCAATAACCATAATTTTTGCGCGAATAGCAATAGGCGTACCGCGCCAGTGGCACGCGCGTGATGCCACACAAACACCATCGTGCACTCATGTTCCCACCGAATCAATTACTAATTACATAATTCGCAAGTTCGTAGTGGAATAATGACATAAAAACACTGTCTTCAGATGCTTGCAGTGTCTGAATGCATGTGATTTCGGAAACATGGCCACCCAACTCCAATCCTTATCCAAAACACAAATAGACAATGAAGTCGACCTTACGGCGGATTGGCCAGTTCTTTCGCGGAATTACAAAGAATCAAACGACTGCTGTCTAGGGGCGGCTGGCATAAATAATTTCATGCATTACTCAGTAGTACGTACGTACTTAGGACTTTCTGACGTTTTACGGAATATTTGGCAAGCAACTTGCACTTTATTGAGAATGGAAAATAGACTGTATCTTTGCATCGTGCTGCATAAGATCCCTACCAGGTGATCGTGCTGCAGATGATAGTGGAAATAGAGGGATCGGTATGATCAGACAAGATGTCCCTCGCAGTATTTGGAGCGGTACAGATAGCACATTCCCTCACTGCCACCGCCTCTGCCGAAAACAAAACACGTTTTACCTCGGACACAGAGTCATCCTCGCTTTCCGAAGAGTCCGTCATGTATTTGGCAGGTGCTCCTGAATACGTTTCGGTTTCAGATTTGGCCGGACTCGAAGCCGAACTCTGAGGAGTGGACGATTTTACCACATCAAGTTGCACATTCACCTTATCGATATTTCGGTTTTCAGACTGTCCAACATTCTGCATTTTTGTCCTAATCCAATATAACTTAATTAGTCTTTCAGTATCAACACTTTTTCTAGGTAATTAACACGTTCTTATATTAGCAAACAAAATTTATTTCGTCATTTAGCCAGGTTGATACCCGCCATGTCTACTACTATGGCGAGGTTCCCGGATGCTTCAAGTAGGCTAACCAATTATCTCCCTCTGATGACTGAAATAAGAACTATTTTGTGTTGCCATCTGTCCACAAAAATGTGAAACTTCGAGAATAGACAAAAAAACATACATCTAGTTGAACAAAGCCTTGTCATTTTACAGCCTATTTTTAATTTTTAATTTCGATAATTACAAAAAATAATTTATATAAGTAACAAAAATAGATCATTTCGTTAAAATAATTTTAATTTGAGTTGAAAAAAGTTTAAAAAGGAAAAAAATCCTCTTGAAATGAGAATACAAGTTAAAATTTAAAAAATGATAACAAAATTTCAGCGTAAAACGAAACGTTGAGACCATAGATATTTTTAATTTGTTTTTCTATTTCTCATGAATTTCCAAAATATTTTAAGTGAAAAATAATTCCCTCATATATTTTGTGGTGAATAAATAAATATAGTTTGTATGTATTTTACCCAATAAATTTTTATTTAAATTATTATTAAGAAAAAAATTTATCAATGTTATCTTAATTTGCAACACTACATCCTTCCTATTTATTGCCAGTTGCCACCGGAAAAATCACTGAAAAAAAAACAATTTTCATGAAAACGTGAAAAATGGACGTGAGCTATTTTTATTCAAAACATTTTATTTATGGGACTAAATAAGTTTATAATATAAGCAAGTTTCGTGTGAGACAATACTTTTATATTTTTGTGTACTAAAGGAACAATAACTGGAAATGTTATCAATAAACAGAAATCAGCTGACATTTTTTAAGTCCATACAAACACAAACTCTTGGGCTTCGTAATTTTATATAAAAATATGTGTTAACTCCTGGCTTAGGGTTTGATTTATCGATAGAGAAGACGCGGATGATTATATTCATGTGCGAGTAAACTTTTCTGTGCGAAATGGCAAGGGACGGGGATGTGCCCACGATATTCAACCCAAAGCGGGTGCGAGCGCCTTCGGTGATAATAACAAGTGAAGAGGTGGTTGAGAGTGAGCGTGGTGGTGGTGATGGGGAGAGGCTGGAGCGCGGTAACGGGCCGCGATCACCGCTGAGCCCTCGCGCACCGCTCACGCCGCAGACTTCCATATCCTCGGCGCCGCCGCTGACCAGCCAGCCGTCGCTGCAACAGGCGTACAGTGAATCCGCCGCCAGCAGCCAGGACGAGGAGAGGCAGTTGCGTGACAAGAAATGCCCGCACTCTTGCTGCTCTAAGTTTGCCAAGAAGGTTTGTTAAATAATGTTCCCATCATAAACTATCCTCAACTACCTACGTCATTTCACGTAATCAGAATATCAAGTTTACAAAGATTGAAATTTAAACTGTTATTGATGAAATTGTTTTTTTTCCTCCCACTTACAGTTTTCTTTAATTGAATTAGACTGCATAGTGCAGTGCAATATGCAACAATTCATGGCTGTAGTGGTTGTACTATACTTACTAAATTTTACAGGCATTTTACGACACAGAACCTCTTTGCTGTATACTAAGCTTCACTTATTATAAAAAAAAATATTTACCCTTGCCAAGTTTAAAAATAAAACCATGAAAGTGCAGTTTCAATAACATAAAGTCCTTTCCAGATATACTATGGCATATGTGTGACTCTAATTCTCACTGCTTCATGGGTGACAGCCATACACTGCATCAAGCACATGTATCTACAGGAGTACCCACTAAACCATGGAATTTATACCACGGAAACCACTGTTTCAGTCTTTAGCAATCTTACTAAATTTCGCACACCTGTAAGTATGATTTAAAAATACTATTGGGTTTAACAGCCTATAATAGTTCTTTGAGAAGTACTTTTGGCGGTAAGGACGTAGGCCTTTTAAAGTAACTTCATGCCCGGAGGATCTGCTGTTACTCTTAAATTAAATTAAATAACAGACATAATAATATTGTCCATAAGTTTTATTCATAGATACATAACTTCTTTGATATATGTATCAAAAGTTATTGTGTAGTAATTTGACTTCATAAACCTATTTGTAAGATGCCAAACAGCATCATTTTGACTACTCTTGCTTTGCTTCAATGCTATATTACCTACCAGTTTAGCAGGCCCTTGTCCACCTTCAAGAATCATGACACCATGTTCCATTCCAGAACACATACAATGCACCATTCTTCACAGCGTGGTTCTGCACCAACTGGCTGATATTATTCTACCCACTATATCTCCTCGTGATGCTAATCCATAACAAGTGTAAAGCATCTAATGATATTGTCTATGATGCTTTTGGAGATTTTAAAGAAAAGGGATTTACTTTTGGTAAATATTTAATTGAATAACATACTATACTCATTTATTAAATATACATAACAGATTACAGCCATGGAAGAAATAAATGTTAATCTATAAAATATCTAAAACTAGACTGTAACCCACTGAGAATGCATGCATATACACTTGGCTTCAAAAAAATCGCACCTTTTAAGAAATCTATTTTAAATATCTTTCAATCATATTTGTATTATGAAATATTGGTAATGTTCGGTATCATTTGAAAGGTAAGGAAACAGAGAATGCAAAAACAATAATTCATTCAATGTTTTTTATTGGAACTGAGAAAAATTTACAAAACAAGAAAAATCCTTAAAAAACCCTAATAAAATCTGATAATTTTTTCAAATCAAAGTTGCTTAAAACTAACCTAAAACCTAGTGTTACCCCCCCTAGCCATAATGACGTCTTCCATGCGCTCCCTCATGGATCGCACCAACTTTAGGACCTCTTCTTGAGGGATTCTGTCCCATTCCTCAATAACGGCGTCTTGGAGCTCCTGAAGAGTCGCGGGAGCGGGATCACGGGATCTAACCTTGCGTTTCAGCTGGTCCCAGAGGTGCTCTATCGGGTTCAGATCTGGACTTCTCGCTGGCCACTGCATGACAGGGATCCCAACCTCTTGAAGGTAGCCCTGCACAATTCCAGCAGTGTGCGCGCGAGCGTTATCGTGCATTAATGTCAACCCGTCGCCAATAAATCCAGCATAGGGGACCACATGTTCTTCCAGGATCTCTGTGATGTACCGGTGAGCAGTCATCGACCCTTGCCCGCGAGCACCGCCGGTCCGAGAGACGCAAGAAAGTTCAGTTTTGCCGTCGGCAGATATGCCGCCCCAGAATATGCAGGAACCGCCCCCGTATTCTACCGTCTCTTGGATGCAGGCTTGGGCAAAACGTTCCCATTGTCTTCTGTATACTCTTTTGCGTCTATCGTTGCAGAAAAGGCACACTCTCGTTTCGTCAGAGAAGAGAACAGCTCTCCATTGGTCCAGGTTCCAATTGATGTGGGCGCGAGCAAATTGCAGGCGTGCTCGCCGATGCGCTGCGGTTAATTTTGGACCCGTGGCAGGTCTTCTAGCCACAATATTTCTCTCCTTTAGTCTTCTTCTAACTGTAGAGACACTCACGGCCCTTCTACGAACTGCTTAAAGCTGCTGTTGCAACTCAACAGCATTAGAGAACCAATTTCTCAAAGACTTCGATACGACGAATCGGTCATCTCTCGCAGAAGTGCAGCGATTTCTACCAGACCCACGCCTTCGGACAAAGCCACCGATCTGCAGGAACCGCTGGTACACTCTTCGAACAGAAAAGCGACTCAAGTGCAATTGCCGAGCAACATCACACTGACGTAGTCCTGATTGCAGTAGTGCGATAACTTGGGCGGCTTCAGCAGCAGTAGTGTCCATCTTCAAGGACGTTTTTCTGATGAAAGATATTCTTCTGTGTCTTCTTCGAATGTTGGTAGCAAATTTATCCCCCAATAAGCTGTATCGACCCCTTTATACCCCAAAAACAAAACAATACAAACAAAATTTGAAGAGGAGAATCAGTTCCATTGTCATTCACAGTGACTTAAAGTGTTTAAGCTTTTTCTTTAATCAAATGAAATGGATATTTTTTTAAAGAGTTTTTATAGGGCTCTCAAATGATACCAATATTGCTACGAATAACTGCTTGTCTTAAGGATTAACAGTGCATAAAGCCTATTTTTACGGACGTGCGATTTTTTTGAAGCCGAGTGTATATACAAGTAAAGCAAAGCAGAGCTAGGCATACATAGATTAAATAAAAAAAGGGAATAGGAGTTACGTCATCAGGACTCCACCGACAAGAGCGACGCTCTTAAATATGATCTATGATAATGATTTAGATTGAATAAATGTTCTTTGTTTTATCTTTAAAAAAGAAAGTAGTTCAAAGATAGAACGCACTTTTTTCGTAAACTATTTAAATTACTAGTAAATTACTATAGTGTTTTGTAACAATTTTATCACGTAATCTTCTAATTTCCCCCACCAGCTCGCTTCATAAGCCGATGCGGTCTCTTCTGCCTACTTTGGGTGGTCACAGTATACATGTTCACATACTCTCTGAAGATACTACTGTCAACCGAGATTGTGGTACTATTCGCTACCAATGTGTCCTGTGTTTATCTGCTGTCTTGGGTTATACTACATGAGCAGTTTGTTGGCGTGAGGGTAAGTTGTTTTATTTGTTTTTATTAAGTAAAGCACTGCTCTGCTTTCTCTTCTATTTAACAATGCTTTGAATAAAAGCTTTTCCATTTTCAAAGAATAGAAAAATAAAAAATACTTTTAAGTGTCACATAAAGATAGTTTCAAAATATTTCTATGCTCAAAGCTGCATATAAACCATCATACATTTAATTTGACTAGATTTATCTTGATGGCAATGGCTTTTGAACATAAAGTTACTACAAGTACAATAAATAACACTTCATCAAGCGATTAAGTATAAATACCTACTTATTTACTTGATTATTCTTCCAATTACATTTACCTCTTCAAACACTCGCGTATTCTCCGTCAGGCATAAAAACTTAGGAAACAATTTATCGTCCTGCTCACCTGCTAGCGTTCAAGAGAAGAAAGTGTAAAGGCTGATCTAATACAGGGTGACTGGCGCCGAAATCGAGACAAGTCAGTGCTGAACCGAAAAAAACCCCGTGCAAATTGATTTCAAGTCAGTGGTGGGAAGTCAGCGCTGACTTGTGAATACGAATATTTAGAAGTCGATTTGAGCGCCGATAACTGACTTGCACTTACCCTGTCTAAGGCTTTGTCCGCACTGACAGGCGGCTGGCTATGTGCCTGAAGCCTAGCGAGTCACCTAATAAGTAGCTAAGTAAAACGAACGTTCTGGAATGTACGCGACTGGCCGCACTAGACGCCAAGCGTGCAGTGTACTAGGCGCCAAGCGTTCAGCGTCATTGCGGACAAAGCCTGAAAACGCATGAACATATCAACTAAACTCGTCTACCACTTCCCACAACAACACAAAACAGATCGTAGCGGCGATCCTGTGCGACACCGGCATTGCGTTGCTAGCGTACATGGACGGCATCACTGGGAGCTCCACTCTAGGCGGGGTCGTGCTCGCCGCGTGCGCTGCCGCTGGGTTCGCTATTTTTAAGGTGAGGACGTGACTTCAATAAACCACAGATACTGTTATGACTTCACGAACATTCACGAAGACGCGACTCCTATTTGATTTAAAAAATCACAGTCCGTTGTCGTAAAGGTCAAAAGCTCTTTCAAACTTCTGTACTGTCCTTGTTAAGGCTGA
This sequence comes from Anarsia innoxiella, assembly GCA_947563765.1. Taxonomy (NCBI): domain Eukaryota; kingdom Metazoa; phylum Arthropoda; class Insecta; order Lepidoptera; family Gelechiidae; genus Anarsia; species Anarsia innoxiella. The sequence goes on from OX387402.1 coordinate 2,580,679, forward strand.
TTTACATTGAGTCAGTAACTGACGTCAGTGCACTGTCGCGTCAGTACTGACTTCAATATTCGTATGCGAATATTTGTCAATGCACAGTGATGCACGCGGCAGTAGTGCACTGACGTCAGTGCTCAATTTACGCTATGGCAATATCAGGTCAGTTCAGTAACTGACGTCAGTTACTGACTCAATGTAAATGAGCCTTTAAAGATCAAAAAATGGATTAGTAATTAATCGCCTTTTATGCAACCGGGAGTTGGGATTTACGGTTTATAAAGATTAGAAAAGAAGAGCGTCATCATGAATGGCACTACGTGTTACTCTAAGGACCTCCATCTACTAGTGTTTGATGTTGTACTGGCCACAATCAATAAACTCATACGTCAAAAACTTTCTCTTTTGTACCCTGAATCAAACTAAACAAAACCTTATTACTATCATCACTGGCTCTGCTCTAAGCTTTGCAATATCTTTAGACCAAGCTGACTTCTCGGGGCTTGTCTTTTGGCTTTATTTCTATGACTAACATACCTACCTACTTTATAGCCTAGGCAATTATGTCACATAACTAGATATTAATTTAAAGATAGATAATTAATTAAAAGTCTAAAGGTATTTTTCGGAACACGGCAGCCGCGACTGCAGGTATTTGTTTGCGGTGGTTTCCGAAACAACCGAGAAGTGCGGCTGGGGGCGTGGCTTACGTACTTTCTTCGGGACGTGTTATACTATCATATCTTGGATCCAATTTACGTATGATGATTAAAACGATCCAAGAAATAAATAGTGGTAATACCCCTCTTCGCAGCAGCGCCGCCGTTCCGCTTCTTCCGTGATCCGAATCATATCAAACATTCCTCCAACAGGTGCTATTCAGAAAAGTCATGGGTGAAGTGAACTCTGGCCAGAAAGCGCTGTTCTTTTCAATCCTTGGCATAGTGAACGCGTCGCTGCTGTGGCCCGTGTGCCTTGCACTCTATCTCACTGGTTCAGAAGTGATTCCTTCGCATCGGATGCCTTGGACGCATTTGTTGCCGGCCAGTGTGGGGTTGCTTGGTAAGTTTGCTAGATTACAAAAACTTATAATGTTGGACTTTATAAACTTATGCTGTGTTAGAATTTGTAGATGAACTGTGTGTGTCAAATCGGAACTAAAATGTGATTGCGAAATAAGTCTTTTTGTCGTTTTATATGCTCTGTGTTTTCATAAAGAATTTTTAAGATCAACTTTCAATAAAGTCTAATCTGAACTTCGATTCTTAGGTACTCGAAAACATCGAAAAATTGACTTTTTATTGTTTAACCTAACTCAAAATTCTAAAACAGAATACAGGTTTATCCTAAAATGGCACATTTGTTGCAGTATTCCACCTGGTCTACCAATTCGGAAACGTTATGACGTACAATATTTTCGTTTCCCTTGGCCTCATCACTGCTGTGCCGGTTTCGGCTGGTAAGTGAAACTAAACCCTTTTCAGACGTGCAAACTCCTTTAGCTTTATTTGACGTGGTGGGGAAAGTTTGTGTACCTTTTCATCGTAGAAATAAGTTCGATAGCATTTGTGCACGAGATGTTTAACGTCACGTAGCAGTTTTGCTCCGAGTTGCACAAAAATGCTATTACAGTTTGGTATCCATAAAACATCGTATTTAAAATCTTCTGATGTCTGTGATAGAGTTTTAGTTTTAAAGACAGAATAACTAACTCAATGAGTAGCCACTTTACAAGTAGCTGATGTAGTAATTTTATTGCAGCATTAGACGTGGTGCTGTACGAGTCGCAGTTCGAAGGCATGAAGCTAGCGGGCATCATACTTATAGTCGTAGGGTTCTTCCTCGTTATGTTCCCCGACAACTGGCCTGATTATATCATGAGGCTTTTGAGGTAAGTCTTTTATTTTACTGACTCCTAAATTTATATAGCCAGGTTCCTTCATGTTCTACTTACGTATTAATATTATAAATGTCATTGGTTGTACCTTTGGATAGATGTATGAATGTGACGATGTTTATTACTCTTTCACGCAAAAACTGCTGAACAGATTTTCATGAAACTTGGCAATATTTTAGCTTATACATCAGAAAAACAAATAGGCTTATGTTAAGATATTATGTGAGGTTTCCATTGTATCACGGAAGTAAGTATAGCGTTCGCGATCCGAAATTTTAAAATTACTTCATGAAAACATCGCTGGCTCGCTGCCGGTATGGCCTAAACCTAATCCGAATATTTTTTCGACATCCCTAAAGCTGAATTGATTAACTTAATGCCGTAAAAGAAACAATAAATTTAAATGTGTGAACACTATAAATGTAGGTATCTCGACTGTCGAGCACTTGCGTGACATCAATGACATGAAACCACCCTTTGGTAAATCACGCGATATCAACACGGCATTTCCAATTCTATTTGTACATCCATAAAGTATATATTTATCTTGGTTTTCTGTGTCGGTTAGGGCGTATCGTGGATGGAAATTGATATGGTATTTGCATTAACTGTTGCACGGTTTGTTGTTACTTATAATTATGATAATGTCACTTATGTAGGAATTTTGTTACGGTATCATAGCGGGGTTTGTTTTTATGATTAACGAGTTTATATAATAGATATTCCTGTGACTATGTTAAAACAATGTGTTTATGTAACTATTATTATCTACCTATATAATTTTTACTAGAAATCTTCAAGGATGTCTGCGAGGAGATGGCTCAGGAAAGGAAATCGTAGAAAGGAAGACATGCTTTTGCTCAGCGGTGGAACACTCATAGCTGGATAAGATTCTTTTGAGTTTCCAACTTTGATAAATGTTTGGATCGTAGCAAGTGGAAGGAAGAGGTCTCTGCCTATCCCGATGGGAGAGAGGCGTGACGGATATATTGTATGAAGATGACCAGACATTTTCACTCTTTCAGTTTATGTTTTTTCGTGTACAAACGTACTCGCTATTTTATAGGACTCTTTTCCCTATTTTTGAAATATAATTGACTTACCCGGCCATTAGATAAATTCCAACTTAGGTGAAGATGACTAGACGAGCTCAATTCTTTCAGTTTATATCCATTTGTGTAAAGTTCCAACCTGCTCGCTGTTTCTAATCGACATGAGTCTGTTCCGACCTCCGATCTATATTTTTGAAAGTAATTAACTTACTCGGCCACTAGATGGAGCCGCAGCCGGCAACGAGGCGGCGTGGGGTCCGGGCGCGGTCGCGACGCGATGGACTTCCGCACGGGCTACATCCGCTCGCACCTCCGCTCGCCGTCCGGCCGCGTGCGGTGACCGCCCGCCGCGCTCCTCACGCCCGACGTCGTGCACGTCGCCATCGAGCTCGTGCCCGAAGACACCGTCATCGTAGGTTAGTCATGATTCTATAGTACTAGGATTACCAACTGAGTAACTGTCAATAGGAACAGAAAATACGTTACATATAAGATCCACAAGTACGAGCGAGACAGACATAGAAAAAACAATAGGCAGCAGTCCCCAGTTTGTAGTGCGGTGACTATAATCAATCAATCAATTTCTGGTAGTCTGCCGGCTTCGCCAATGTCCATGACTCTAATCCAAACTTTTAAGAACCACGGACAAATGGAATGTGATGCGCCTGGATCGTCATTTGTTATGTTGGTTGTTGACACGACGATGAAGTGTCATTGGCTAATGAATGTTTAATTATCTTTTTGAATTTCTGGCTGATTTTACATTTTGGTCTTGACACTCCTCGCGTGCCATTACATCGTGACAATATTTGACATGCCAGGTGTGACATTGGTTGGGAATCCCGCGTCAACATACGCGGCCCAACAAGCGAGCCTCTACTACTCAGTACCTACTCTTGTTTAGGTACTAAATTATAAGATCTGATATAAGATGTTAAGAGCCCTTTACAAAATTATCGAAAAAATACAGAATCTTTGGTAGGTACTTACACAATTTGTGCTGTTGAATTCGAAGATAGGTACTTACGATGTCAATTTTCAGTCCCCGATAAATACTTCACATTAATGGAAGGATGAAATGTCTAAAGGTAAATTCTGAAAGATTATTCTCGAATTTCTTCTTCGTTGATCTGCTTGCATGTTTATGAAGTTCCAAGAGTTCGTGACGTCATATTTTCCAAAAGCCTTTGAATTAATAACAAATTGTGGATAGAAAAGTTTGGAATCCCAAGATACTAAACTTTCTGGTTTATCGGACAAGACTTTCAGACAAGTTCTTGTGAAACGTCTTATATAATCTCATTATTAATTCAAAGGTATTTAACAGGTTCTATTTAAGCTACAATATTTAATTCAAAACATAAATACTTATTCAATCAGCATGTAGTTTGTATTTCGATCTATCTTGCTCTATCTTACGCAATTAATAAGAAAAAGATCGCTGCCATTTGGCACTTTAACGAAAAAGAATCCATAGGTTATGGATTTTTTATGTGTTACCAAGATGGCAGCGTATCTTCCACTTTTTATACTAAAAAAAACATCGACTACATACATCAATAGATGGCTCATTTATGTTTCTATTCCATCGGGTAAAGTATCCTACATTCCAATTCACTGTGGACTATATTGCTATCTTATGCTATCTACACGCCAAAGCCGCCGACATGCCACCGAACTAGGCCGGCGGCTTTACGTCATACGAATGGCAGCTGTCAAAAAAGCCGGCGGCTTTGGTGTGTAGATACCGTTATATTTAAGCTTGTAACGTATACATTTAAATAATTTATCTATGTAGAGAATATTGGCATGTGTAGTCGATGTGATAATCTTAAAACTCAATACTTATCTGCTCATTATTTGACTGAATATTTTGAAACTGTCCATATATTATATAACTTGTTTCTATTTCTGTTTATATAGGGTGACTTTAAATTAGTGAACGATAGAAAACGATATGCATGTACTCATGATAACAAACAACTTTTACTATGGGACCAAGGTTGAAATCATAAAAATGGTCCTCCATACTATCAGCTGGTGCATTTTGTGTGGGGAGTTTGAATTTTTTTGAATGATTTCGACCTTGGTCCCATAGCAAAAGTTGTTTGTTATCACGAGTACATGCATATTCTTTTCAATCGTTCACTAATTTAAAGTCACCTATATACCAACTTACTGCATTGTTTATTTAATTAAGTCACCATAACTAGTCAATTTTCCTTGTTTAATTACAATACTGTTGCATGTGTTATCAGGCAAAAATCTGTGCATATAAAAAAGTAGGACATTTTTAATTTGTTGACATTTGCATTGAAACTTTTTATCTAAGTATAAAATACGTAAATATGTTCATATATTCAGGTATATAATATAAATTAGAGATGCGCCGAATATGGGTTTTGCCGAATAACGAATACCGAATACTATTCGGTTTGAAAACCTACCGAACCGAATAGATCGGCCGAACTATTCGGTTGTTCTTTCACACTAATTTTGATACAACAAATAGGTAAAGTTTATGAAGAAAAGCGCCTTTGACTGTCACTAGATAGAGCAGAATGTCTAGGTTTCTAAATTCTATCTTTAAGTGTCACTTATTAACTTATCTTTATTTTATCATCTCCTAATAACTCTTGTAATACATCGATGTGAAAATGAGGATATAAGATTGACGGCTCCTTGGTTTAAAATATTTGAATATGAGGTTAATATCTTGTTTTATCAAGCAAATTATTACTAAACAAAATAAACGAATAAAAGGTCAATTTAACCGAATATTCGGCCGAATACGAATATTCGGTTGAGGTGCCGAATATGCCGAATACCGAATAGTAAACGAATATTCGGCGCATCTCTAATATAAATATATAAAATATCAATTAATATATTACTTGCACTTTATATTATACTAAGTGCCCGTTTCAACATCTAGAGCAAAAATTTAACTTACAGATAAACCTATGTCTATTGCATAAAACGTGACGTTTTAAACAGAGACAGGTATAAAACATCTGTCAGATAAATTTTATCTTTAGATGGTGAAACTGACACTCAATATTACTTTTAAAAATATAAAAAAGAGTGTTTTACATTGTGCACGGGTAAGACAGATTAATAGGAAATTATACTTACTCAGACTACACAGCATGCGGGCGAATGAGCGAGGATAGGTAAGAGATGCTAGCTCGCCCTCTGGCTATGTAGCCTAAACTTTAACCTCCGAATTACAAAACGCGTTTTAAATATGGTTCCAGAACTATTATAACACAGTAGCATAGCCTTTCGAATCAATCTAACAAAAACGAGACGACACTACAGTGTTGCCACTTTTTAATTTCTACTCTTTTTGGACAGACTGTAACCCCCTTATTACAAAACGAGTTTTATTTATAGTCCTAGAATAAACTCAGTTAAATGACATTTCGGCTATAGACAAAACGTCAAAAAATTATAATATTTCTGGAACCATATTTAAAATTAATATAATTCATCTATCTTGCCGTACACAATGTGAAATATTTTAATATAATGTTGATGTTGTGATTCCATCTGTAGTAGTTTAGATTAGGTATTAGGAGTTGTGACGTTCAAAAGTCTAGAGCTGTTCTTACACTCAGTGTTTCTTTACACTTTTGATCGCACGAATGGTTGGCTTCCGAGTTTGTATATAAATTATATATTTTATCTAGTCAGAGTATTGTACTCATTCATTTTATAACGCTTTGTAAAAATTTTAAGTGAATATATTTTGTAAAAGCATTTTTTTCTCCTTAAAATTGTATATTGATTGGAATAATTATGATCTCATTTTGTTATTTTTAAGAATACAATTTAGAAAGTGTTTTTAAACTTAATGCAAATACTTAAACAGGTGATAAGACTTATTATGACGAACAACTTTCAGTATAGATCCTATATCCAAATCTAGAAGCAAAAAAAAAAAACAATTGGAATCTTCAACAGTAATTTGTCGATGTGTTGTTTTTTGTCTATCATCTGTAATCCATAGTAAAAGTTGTTTAATTATCATGAAATCAATCACCTGTTTAATTTAATATTTATATAATATGATATGATGTGTTACTATACACTAATATTTGTATCTAATAAATAAGGAACAACTTATATTTATTAATTGTACGTTATGTACTTAGAAGAATATTTATTACTTACCTACTCTAAAATCTGTATTCTCCAATAATGTATACCGCCCCAATATTAAGATATTTAAAGCACTGTCATTAATCAGTAGGCGTGTCGAATTTAGTAGCGAGCGAAGTTTAAGGAAAGTTGTCTCTCATGGGTCCTATTACAAAATATGACAAAGTCGCCGTGAATTTATTTGTTACGCGGAAGATCGGTCGTTCCGTCGCGGACGAATTTCATATGCAACAACATATTGTATTGGCACTCCGCCGTGGAAGCTAGTTCGGCGACGGAATTTCCGTCTAGTGTGACAAAGGCCTTAGGGTAGGATCACATGGATCCTTCGGGTATTGTCGGTCGCGTAACACCAATCTTCCTTTAGATGCGAACCGCCCCCTTAGAAACTTTTTGAAGTCTATGCAGTATCAACTGTATTATAAAAGAGCGATGATTTAACAAGCTTATGCAGAAGTCATCTGTATGAGTATGAGAATTAGATAATATTCTTCAAAATGCTATAAAAGTATTTACATTTACTTTCAGAGTGAAAATTAAAATACCTAACACAACAGTTTTTGTACTTATATCGACCATTCTTATAATTACAAAGAAGATCGTGCTCACCGATAATTTCTTTCAAAGTAACCAAACGACCCTGAGATTCAATCAAACAGTTTTATAAGTCAGCCCCTACTTATACCTATTTGAGTTTGAGTTATATTTTTTTTTTTTTTTTTTATTTTTTTTTTTTTTTATTTATTTGGTAAATCAACAGCCAATTGTTACAATGTTTATCATAAAATAAGTTGTTATGAAGCCAATTACAGATTCACACTTATAAGTAATAGACAATAAAAGCACATTGATAATTTTAACATTTCGAGTTGAGAGAAAAGAGTAAAAAAAAAGAAACTAAGTATTAGAATGTAAGACAAAATGATAAGATTTCCAGAAAACAGTATCCACAGTAGAGGATGAAATATTTTTTATGTTAGGACATTGTTGAAAAAATCATTGGTAAGCTTTTGTTTGATTGAAGTACTACGAGTTTCAAATATGTCAATGCTCGCTAAAATGGTAGTGTCTGCAAGATTTTTAGTAGCTCGAATAAAGAAGGAATTTCTACGATATCTAGTTTTGGCAGAAGAAACATGAAATATAGAACGTTGTCTCAGTCTAAGTTGATTTGTTCTAAAGTATATTTTGGAAGTCAGCTCAGTACAGTCAACACCGTTGTTTACTATTTTATGAAGATAAAGAAGATCACTAATGTCGCGTCGTATATGTAAAGGCAAGAAATGATAGCGCTTGCATCTGTCAATATAACTGGGGAGCCTCTGATTGCACTTAAAGTCCAAATAACGCAAAAATATCGTGAAGTAAGCCTATTTGTGGTCTCGATCTTGAATAAAATATGAAAGGGCGGGCTTGTTTCTGGCACGAAAATTGACTAGCACAGCGATAGTCAATCTTTTCACCCTTGACTATCGAATCCTGTAAAGAATTTAAGAAATAACGTACAGTATAAAATGTTGCCGCTTTGCTTCTTATGATGCAATCAAGTTCTACATTGCTAAATCAACCAGTAGGACCAAGTCTGGTACATTCATATCTGTCACGCCCCTTTCCCATCAGGATAGGTAGGTAGTACCTGCTTTCATCCACTTACCGATCTAACTGGCAGGCAATAGGCATTGATTGATAGAACGTTTTCTTCCGCTCTAAGATTCAATGTATCTCTTTCGCTTTATCCTCATTCATCAGTCTCTAGATAACTATACTCATCAGTTTTTTGTTTTGTGAAGAGCACATATTGCGCGACGCGAGACTACGAGACATATAGATATTATATGAGATTTGTAGAACTTAAATTGAAAAGAGCAACACTAGAGTTTCTTGCTAGGTTCTTGTTCTTCTCTGGGGAAAACTGCACTCTTGCGAACCTAGCATTAACTTTAAAAAATGACCAGTCCTAAGTGTTGTCAAAACCTACGGGATTAAATGATTTTTCATTTCATTTCCAAATAGCGGTATCTCTATGCAAAGTAAGCCTAAAGTTTGAATATCTTTCCTAGACGTGATTGATCGATGTTGACCCGCGAGGCGCGACTGAACTATGACGTCACTCGCTACCAAAGACGGCTGGGTGTCAATAAACTCACTCTAGGTGTATCTAGCTAGTCCGTATTCGGATTTTTAAACGACATCTGTATGTAAAACTAGTGGGAAGGATGGTCTTTGTACTTGTTTTTATGTCGCTTTTCTAATAAGATTTTGGACTTTACTTGGCTATGTATGAAATAGGTATCCTATTCTATTAGAAGTTTTGAATATCTATTGATTGATTTATTTTCAGTTTTAATAATGACTTAATTGCAAACATACTAAAACAAAAATTTTTGTTTTCCATCCTCGAGACGCAATCTTATGGCAAGTTCACATCTACTATTAAACTTTTAATCTAATCTTGTAAAACTATCGCCTGTAGATCGTAGAATTCTAAACTTATGAAATACGTCTCATATCTCTTAGGGATACTGTAAACTTGTATATTATCTTCGCGGTAACATTGCTTCAGTAGAAGCTTTAGATATAGGATTATGGGGAAGAAGGTGCCACGATTGAGCAGGTATTTAGCTGCTAAAAATGCAGTGGTCCGTCGCGTCGTCGTTAATTTTTGCATCGCTCGAGCAAGAGCCAACCCTTTCTATATACCTATACTAAGATGATTTAAAGTCATCAATTTCATTTCTATAATAAAATTATAAATAATGATCTATGGAGGCTTTTCCTCGTTTCCAATAACTACTTCTTTCCCATTTGTAAACTTACAGTAGGTGTGAACCGAGCCTCAATTATGAATTTTATAGTCAATGTAAAAACGAATTAAAAAATAATAATAAAATATACGCTGTCCATTAAGGAAGGGCCATGATTGTCTTGAAATAGGAGAAATGTGTTAGTTTATAAAATGGACAGTAGAAACTTCTAGAATATAGTTTATAGACCACGTTAAAAGCAATATTTCGATTATTTACGTATAGTTGCGTGCCTTCAAATAAAAACTTGCCCTCAAGTTTGAACCATTCCGTTGTCTGTATTGTGTGTATTGAAATTTTGTACGTCAATACTGACATAGTATGTAGCTCAATGTATTTGTTGTGAAAATGTATGTTTTTTGTATGATTGTATATTCCTAAGTACCTGTTTAGTTAAGACGGTCTCTATTCTAGTCGGATGTAATGTGAAATGTTATAAAATGGTACATTTAAAAGTTGATGATAAAAGTATGTTGTTATAAATTGATGTTTTAGTGCGTTAACTGAAATAAGCTACTATTTGAGTCATACAGCCGAATCACAATGAATTCGTGAAGGTTATTGAGTGAATATTTGATTCACATAATCAAGATCATCAAACTCAAAATCAATCGGGCTGTGTTGTAACTTTTTTGAACAGGAAAGAAAGACAATTTTTTTAACCAACTTCAAACTAAGAATAACCCGAAAAAAGGTTCTCAATTCTGCTGATTATTTTGTGTAAAAAAATAACAACTTATTTCAGTTAACGTAAATACGACAAATAAAAATTTTTGTACATTGATTCACCAGTCTTCAATACTCGTTTAATTAGACAATTATAAAGACTGAATTAAAATCGATATTGACTTAAATCAATTATGCTGTCATTATATACGCGGTGGTTTTGTACTCTGTGGAAAAAAACGGGATTTAATACTCTTGAAACTGAAAAACTTTTACCATTAGGATTAGGCCCAGAACACACGGGTAAACGCAACTGCAACGAAACTGCAACTGGTAGTTACTTTTGAGTTGCATCGAAGTTTCTGCCAGACTTCTTTAGAAAATCACACACGACGCAACTAGTTTGAAACGTTTCAGTTGCGTTGCAGTTGCGTTTCATCGTGTGTTCTGGGCCTTATTCTTAACGTGTTTTTCATAAAAGTTGCGTAATGGATTTAAGTATGGATATAACTTTTTTTTGTCTAGTTTTCCAAAACTTGGGAGAAGTTATTCGGTTTCATGGTTAGATAACGTTTCGCTACTTTCCTCGTGGAGTAGAAAAACATCTCGTGTTTTGTAGTGTTAGTTCTAGATCGTATGTAATCCTGTAGTCTGTTCAGGTGGCGCGGTTTAAATCTCTTCTAACGTTAGAAATTGAATGTTGAGCGATTTTTATAAATTTGTTCCAAAACGCGGATTTATCCGACGACAAGTCCATGATTAGGTAACTTCAAACACGAATAATGGGGATTTAGAGTTAAATCTGAACATGGATATATTGTGTTGGTGAGTCATACACAGAATTAAGTTCAAAATTGTCTTTCCTGTTCCTGATGATTAAGGACACTGGAGCAGCCAATCCTAAAAATGTTTATACAGGCCAAAACTACATCGGGCACAGATTATGCGGATATGCATTCAGTTGAAAAATTAGCTCCCAGTGTCCTTAACTTTCGGGAACAGGAGAGACATTTTTTGTTTTTGTCTGTATGACCCAGGTAGTTTGTTCAGCTATTAGAAATGAAAGTTTTATCCGGCTCAAAAGATTAAGACTTTATTACTTACATAAGTAAACTAAACTTGATGCCCCCAAATAACAATGTTACCAAAACGCACGAAACACGCGCGACCTGAACAGTACCTTAGATTCGTATACATCGGTGTTTAGGTATAAATTGGTATTGTAAACGTTGTGTAGGACACGCATAGACGCAGCAATGTATAGCTGCAAGTAGCACTCGAGATAACACCTTGACCCCTGTGATTCATTTTGTTAAGTAGAAGTAATTTGTTGGGCATTAAATACATTTGTCATAAAGTTTTGGTGTTTTACTTTCATTATGACAGACTAACGCCCGTTATTAATAACCTATCCTGATCCGTTTTTTACCAAATCGAGATTGAAAAAACAAAACACAATTGTGTTCTTGACATGTTTTTGGTACACAAGTGACAATAACGGGCGTAACTGTGCCTTTCCACCAAAGATGTGCTATGCTACGTTGCTATGGATGCGTTTGTTATCCACCAATCATATTCATTGAATATGAGGGCAGCCTGAACACCAAGTGTGCCTTTCCACCAGAGATGTGCTATGCTACGTTGCTATGGATGCGTTTGATATCCACCAATCATATTCATTGAATATGAGGACAGCCTGAACACCAAGTGTGCCTTTCCACCAGAGATGTGCTATGCTACGTTGCTTTGCTATGGATGCGTTTGATATCCACCAATCATATTCATTGAATATGGGGACAGCCTGAACACCAAGTGTGCCTTTCCACCAGAGATGTGCTATGCTACGTTGCTTTGCTATGGATGCGTTTGATATCCACCAATCATGTTCAGGCTGCCCTCATATTCAATGAACATGATTGGTGGATAACAAACGCATCCATAGCAACGTAGCATAGCACATCTCTGGTGGAAAGGCACACTTGGTGTTCAGGCTGTCCTCATATTCAATGAATATGATTGGTGGATATCAAACGCATCCATAGCAACGTAGCATAGCACATCTCTGGTGGAAAGGCACACTTGGTGTTCAGGCTGTCCTCATATTCAATGAATATGATTGGTGGATATCAAACGCATCCATAGCAACGTAGCATAGCACATCTCTGGTGGAAAGGCACACTTGGTGTTCAGGCTGTCCTCATATTCAATGAATATGATTGGTGGATATCAAACGCATCCATAGCAACGTAGCATAGCACATCTCTGGTGGAAAGGCACACTTGGTGTTCAGGCTGTCCATCTCTGGTGGAAACCCTAAAGGCTGTCCGCGACCTCGTACGCATTTAGCGTCATATCTTGGAAAAAAATCTTAAAATAATAGCCTGTTTGTTAGTCTGGGCTACAACATTGCAAAATTTCATAAAAATCTGTTTAGTATTTTTTGCGTGAAAGACCGATCGCGGCACAAACATTCACTTTTATAATATGCGTAGGATGATGATGAAAAATTTGATATATCACTTAACATTTTTCAGTAAAATGCATTTTAGAGAATGCAACCTCGCGAGATTGCATTTTCTAATCATTTGAAATTATAGTGGTATCTTCTTTAACATTTTGTGTTTCATTAAAAAGAAAAGAAAACAGTATTTAAAATTTGACTAATACCAGTCTTGTTTTTAATATTAATCGAATTAAATCTTACATAATCATACATAATTACGCCTACGCGACAAAATTTAAATGCCATTTCAAGTCTTCACAACTGCATTCACATAGCAGTAAAATTACTTACTTCTTAAATTACACTTCATATTCTTGATACCTACTTGAACTTTTCAGTCCTTAATAACCTGTTGCATAAAAGGCCATTAAATATAAAATATCCATTTAAAAAATCGTGCCTTTTCCTTCTCCTTGATGCTTATATTTTTAGGGATCCGTTCCCAAAGGCTGAAAACGGGACCCTATTAACCCACTCCCAAGTCCCACTAGCAAAACTTCTAATGGAGCGTTATTTAAAATGACCTTACATGAAATTGGCAGTAAAACAAATGGGCATGATAACTATAACTTAAAAATAAAATTAAAAACCTACATGCCAAAGAATTTGAGAAGTTAGAACACAAGATTACCTTTGTTGGTACCTCTACTTGTATCTAGGCAGTCTATTAGCCAATTGAAATGGCGGAGTAAGATAGTCTTGATAGAGCTATTAATCCGTCAATATAGCTATATTATAGCTAATTCTTTCTTATTGAGACATTACAATTCCTTTAAAATGAGAAAAAAACATAAAACAGCGATATAGACAACTTTTGCTCCGAGAACCGTCTACCGTTTCAAAATCATTAACCTTCCTCTTGGCTTCGCCGTGGTCGGGTAAAAAGCCCTAATTAGTCCCATTGGGGACTCGATCCCACCGCCAAATGGTCCCGTCGTCGCAGCAAGTCAGCAGCACTTTGCCGTTACGTGACAATGTTACCTGGAACAATCGTATGTTTCGTTACTTAATTTTACTTAAGTTACTTAACTTTTGAATAGATAGCTAACTAGCTAGGTATCGTATCGTCGTATTATTCGAAACCTCATTTGTTTTCAAAAACAACTATTTAAATATTAACTATAAAATATTTTTAAAAGGAGACAGCCCTGATGACATCTTGTTACGCATATACAGAGAGCGTAGTTATAACGGGCGAAAAAGATAGTCGTTTAGCGTTACGCGGTCGGAATTTGAACTTAATATCGAAACTTGAGTCGTTATTTCTTTGAACGGGTTTTAGGAGTGAGATTTCTGTACTATTTGGTATTCTGTGCTTCAAGTTAGTTATTGTGAACTTGTCCGATCTTATTTTTAGATGAACTGAGTATTGTGAACTTGTGCGATTATCTTATTCTTAGATGATCAGTAAACGCAGTCTTGGAAGCTAAATCAAGCTGTTTTATTGAATAATACACGACACGAGATTAACGAATGTTAATACGCCATTTCTACAGAGGTAACAAAAGAGAACACAGGAATAAAAAGACAACCTAAAACATAGACAACATCACAATACCTATACAGAGTGTAACAGAAAGGGGGTGTAGTAGGGGGTAAAGCCGAAATACAGCGATAGTCCTCATGAAACTGAACAACTTTCCCCAAGGAACATAGGTCGGAATTCGAAAAAAAAATTTGGGTCGCCCATACTTACTCGTACTCGATCAGCTGATCGGACATTTTGTATGAGACGAATTTTTTTTTTCGAGTTACGACCCATTTGCCTTGGGGAAAGTTGTTCAGTTTCATGAGGACTATCACTGGGTTTCGGCTTTATACCCCCTTTCTGATACACCCAGTATTGTGTGATTCTCTTTTATGTTTGGGCTATAAGGAAATGAAATATAATTCAAATTAATCACAGATTTAAACTTTAAAATGTCTTTGTAAATAATTAACATTTGTATTTGATTTTATACGTTGTTAGAATACATTTTATTCGTCGTCATAATTTATACGAGCCTTTATAAAAGCTTTTTGCTGTGCATCGCGATTAACGACTCTTATATTAAAAACCTATTAAAATCACTATTTATATTTAATTCCTTACAAATATAAACCTCACACGCATAATCAAAGTACAAAACAAGCATACGACGAAACGGTGTTAGTTTACGGTGAAATATTTCAAGTTAGAGCGTGGTTTGTCGCGGGGTTGCGTGCGGAGCGTTATCGCTTCGAAACGAACACGCGAACGGTAAGCGACTGCAAGCACGTTCAACGCGATGTTACGATTTAGACTTTTATTACGCGCTTCTGTATTTGTTAGGCGTTTGTTTTTAATGTTTAATTACGACTATAAACACTTTTGCTACAATATGACGTGTTATAAACCATCTAATGACCCCATTCCTGATATAACACTACTAGAATTCACGGAAACGTATTGCTTCAATCACCAGCGCAAAGCTAGCACTATCGCTTCTCTTGCATCCGTCTCTGTCTTAAATTCCCAAGTGATAAAGACAGGTTGCTTTAAAGAAAGGAAAAACTGCTGTTACAGCGTACCTATATGCAAGCTAAGCAGGTATAAAGAGTCTTGAGGGTTGTATTGGGATTGTTTTGAGATCTTTTACTCAGTAATGGGAATCTTAAGAGCGCGTACTTATAAGCGAGTTGTAACTGTATGCATGCACTAACCAGCATGCACGTTGTTCGCGAATCTGCTACGAGCGTATGTTTCTTGGTTACAGTGCTTCAAGTGCATGCAACGTTTACGGTTACAGTTCGCTGCACCGCGCTTGCGCCTCGCTACCGACGCAGACTGTGACGGAACAAGAGACCACTCCCGATGTTTTTCATATGATTGAGTGTCCGGCATCGCATCACGCATATCGCAGCGTAGTGCGACATGATCTCCAGACCTAAAGCTTCATGAGTACACGCCCTGCTTTGTTACACACTAGGACTAGAACGTACCTGTCTAACAGCAGCGACACACCTAGGATGTGTGAGCTGTGATACGCGCGACCCGCCCGCTACGCTGCCCAGCTCCCATACCATCGTCTTGCCGCATTGGTTGCCTAGGGCTATCACCTGCAAAAGCATACTGTTATTTTGATTTCATGATTTCAAAGATACATAATACCAGTATAAACATGTAAATTAACAAAGCTTTTGTGACCAATTTCTGAACTGACCCTTAATGTCAGTATTCATAAATCATTAATGGTGTCTACAAGCCACCAGGCAAGGCCGCTAGCATTGCCCGGGGGCTTGCGGATTTCGTGTGTTTTCTAATACGATTTATTTTTATTTTTACACCGATACATGTGGACGGGAAAATAATAGAATATGTGGAAGACTATGTATATCTAGGCAAACAGGTATCATTCAAAAACAATAGTAATGATGAAGAAGTTGATCGGAGAATTAATATTACTTGGAAAAAATTCTGGGCCCAAAAAGAAATACTAAAAGGCAACTATAGCATGGAAGAAAAAAAGATCATAATGGACACATGTCTTTTACCAAGTCTGACATACGGATGCCAAACCTGGGTTTACACCAAAAAAATCAAGAACAGGATCATCACCACCCAAAGAGCCATGGAAAGAAGCATCTTAAAAGTAAGGAAAATACAAAAGATTAGAAGTGAAAAAATAAGGAAGAAAACTAAACTCACAGATGCTCTTGAGTATGCACTAAAACAAAAATGGCAATGGGCTGGCCACATTTGCAGATTAAAGGACAAGAGATGGACCTTGAAAGTCACTAAATGGAAGGGACCTATTGGGAAAAGACATGTCGGAAGACCAAAAAGAAGGTGGACTGACGATATTATAGAAACAGCGGGCACTAACTGGATGAGTAAAGCTCAGGACAGAAAGAAATGGAAAAAGATGGAGGAGGCTTTTACCCTAAAAGGGACCGAATCAAAGAAACAGACTAATTCTAACAAAAAAAAAAAAAAAAAACACTAACATTACCTACTAAGAATATAAACTAACAATACTAACAAAACACTTGAAATGTACCAATTTTTTTTTATTCGGAATAAAAAGCTTATTATTATTATTATTATTTATTTTTACACTTTCTTGGGACATGATTTTCAATATTACTCAAAAACTCATAACCCTCTTCAAAAACATTGTACAAATAACTCACCCTCTGACTGTAATCCACAGCAAACCTAATAAACCAGATCTCGCACTCCTTGTAATCAAACCGGTGTACGATGGTGACGGAGTTGTCTCCGGGACGCAGCTCCGTGTCTTCAAGCCGGCCCGGCTTCCAACAGATTATTGCGTTTTCACACGACTGGAAAAAGCATTCAATAAAAACTACTCACAGAATTGATTGGAATGTGAATTATGTTGTTCTAAAAATTCTTGAAGAAAGTGATAGATAAGAGTAAAGAATTATTTAAATGTGTTTAAGGGAAAGGAAACCATCATCATCTGTGGGTTTTCTGTAATGGAATGGTACCTAAGCTTCATCTAATGGGATTATGTCAACACTAGTGGCTGCCCGCGACTTCGTACGCATTTATCGTCATATCTTGAAACAAAAACATGATATCTGAAAATAAAATAGCCTATGTGTTATTCTGATGTCCAAGCTAAGTTATTGTAAAATTTCATTAAAATCTGTTTAGTGGTTTTTACGTGATGAAGTAACAAACATCCATCCATCCATCCATCGGCACAAATGTTGACATTTATAATATTATTAGGATTGATTAATTTGAAAAATGGGGAGAACAAATAGAAGTAGATAACTAGGACTTCTATAAACCAATAAATACATACCTTAGATAAAATGAGATCCCCCATCCATCTAACACAATCCACGTAATTCCTGTGAATATCTCTAGTCGAGAAATCTGGGAAATGTTCCTTCAATGAATTAAACGGTCTTAGTGCTCTATGCGGATTAAAATTATAACTCTGCTTTATTGCTTCGTTCATAGACGGCTTATCCAGTCTCCATAATTTTAATGAATGGTCCATTCCACAAGACATGATCCTTTCTCCTTTTAAGTCAAAGTCGGCACTTAGGACCTCATCTCTATGACCTTCGACTCCCCCAAAGATAGCTATACAAACATCAGTCATAATATTCCACAGTCTTAAAGCGTGATCTTTACTAGCAGATAGGAGTAAGTTTGGGTCCCTTGGATGGAATTTAACTTCATTAATAGCATGTCCGTGGCCGATGTAGTGTTTTGTACAAGTCTGTGTGGCTGGATGGAAGATGCGCACTATGCCTCTTGAGCCAGCTACGGCTAGTAATGGTAAGTGTGTCTCTTCTTCATAGGACCAAGCACAAGTGTAGAATGTTTCGTCCACCTAAAAGGAAGGTAAAAAGTGGAGTATTATTGATTACAGCCAGCTTTTTAGGATGTATTCTTTGGATTTGAAT
This sequence comes from Anarsia innoxiella, assembly GCA_947563765.1. Lineage (NCBI taxonomy): Eukaryota > Metazoa > Arthropoda > Insecta > Lepidoptera > Gelechiidae > Anarsia > Anarsia innoxiella. The sequence continues at coordinate 2,599,159 of OX387402.1, forward strand.
ATAACTTGCAATGTGTTTCAAAAGCAAAAATGTTTAACTTATACAGTTTTATATGGCATACTATAATTATACATAATGTGGTCTTGTCTATTTTATATTGTGGTTTTTCCTACAGGGCACATTATTAGTTAAAATGTATGAGTGTGCTGTTTAATGAGCTGCCAACATGTTATAGAATGTGATTTGAGAGATTTTTTTTTGTATATCCTTACATCAGGATCAGCATAACACTGCAGGAACTTGAAACCACCAGACTCAGGACACTCATAGATGGAGACTCTGTTGCTGCCAACCACTGCAAATATCTGAGGCTCCCCCTCACCTATGTGGTGGTTGAATTGGCAGCCAAAGAGAGGCTGGCCATGGTCTTCTTTAGCACTACAACTGAAACATATTTTGATTGGTTTAAAACTGATTGTCTTTACATTGAAATAATGGCACCAGAGATAAGAAATACAGATATATCTATTACACATTAATATCCATAAAGTAATATAATAATCTTACTTGAATTTATAAGGAGGCCTCACAGGTTTAGTAGCTTTTTTCTTCCCGCGTCTACGTTTTTTGATTCGAGAGTTAGTAGGAGTCTCACTGCGAGATGTATTGTCTGTATTTGATGTACTATCTACGCTGGATGTGTCGTCCTATAACGTTCAGAAAATTAAGATAACCTCAACGCAAAAGGGCGTGGGATAATAAGCAGAAGAAAGGAATATACGTTTATAAACCTGAATTTATATTGTCAAAGAGTCAAATAAAGGACTATGAGTCATAAACTGGCTCAATAATTACATTCAATGTGAGTTTAAAGTCAAGATTAAAACACAAAGGCAGGAACACTTTCAAACCATACTCACAGCCTCATTATCCGAAAAATTCATGTTGTTTCTTTCACAAAGTCACAATTACATATAGATTCACTTATTTATAATCATTTAATCCACTAAAAGACTGTTTTAACTATATTTTTACTATAAAAAAATCCGGTTAGAATCAGCTGACAAGCGTCTTGTGAAATTGTAAATGTCAAAGTCAAATTTTCGCGGGAGGGAGTAGTGTTACCACAACTGATTTTATTCCTACCCAGAAATATGTTTCAGACAGCACAAATAAATTTTAATTTAAGAATTTGTAAAGAAATATTACCTTAAATTCGAATTCGATTATAGCACAGATTACGCTGTAATCAAATGTAAAGTAAACCATTAATTTCTGCGTTTTTTAAATTATATTTTGATTGAAAATAGCTGATAGTGGTTTAATTTTCCTCTTTTATAGTAAAGTTTCTATTAATTGGTAACACTTGATAATGAGACTTCTTAAATTTTTGGTTATGGAGTTATATCTATTCTACCAAGTTTCAATAAAAGAGATTGTAAATTATTTAAAATTAATTTAATGTAATAGTAGGAACTTAAAATTATGTACTTACATAAACTTAATCGTTTAATCACAGCCTTGTTTTACTAACTAAATTAACTACTAAAAAACAACATAATTTTTATAATACTGGCGCGTAATTTAAATTTCAAATAGCTTCATGTTTCTTAAAATCATCTACGGTAACCGACAGGTAATATTTGTAGCCAAAACATTTGAGGTAGAGCACGTACTTAATCATTAAGCCTCTAAAAATATGGCATTTTACTATCTAGACCTAATACAAAGACGGAGGTAGGCAAGTGCATGCATGACGTAGTGCAACTCTCAGCCAGGGAAGAAACTGGTCTACTCTCGAATAGACACCTGGATAACCTTGTCTAGCACATCCTCGGCCCCAAGAGACGATACCTGAAGTAAAAAGTAACAGTATCAGTTACAAAATAAATATTTCACAGTTAAAAATCACGGGTATTTATTTTACTTACCGACGATCGTGAAGTAAGGCTGCCGGAGGAGTAAAGGACCACCGGAATCACCTCGGCAAGCATCTTTGCCGGGAGCGTTAGCGCATAACATTCGTGGAGTCACTTTTCTACGTCCGTAACCAGCTCCTGAACAATCTTCTTGTGCCCAGATTTCTACTTCCGCCTGTAAAGATTATTTGTTTAAGTAAACGTTGAAAATATGAATTTTGAATCATGATTTATACTAAAATCTTTACCTTCATCGGAACATTAGAAGAGGGCCCTTTCTCAATCGTGCTTCCCCATCCAGTCACCATAGCACTTTCGCCTTCCAATAAGCCTGCATTGTCCATGTCTGAAATAAACGGAGCGGATTTTGGAAAAAAGATTTTATATTATGTCGTCATATTCTGGCCAAAATAGCACAAAAATTTTTTCAATAGCCATATTAACAGAAAAATAATTTAAACTTTTTTCACATGTGGCGTTTACAAGGATTTTTTTCTGGAATTTCAGTCAGCGACATCCATCATTCAAGGAGATTCCACTTCTGATAACAAGGAGATCTTGCGCAAAAAGTTTCATTAGGTAGGTAACTGTCAAACACAATGACAGCAAGCAAGGAGACTTTATGCAAAGGTTTACTAACCCGGTAAACACGCCGGTCGATACAAATTGTCCGGCAGGGGCTGAGCAAGTCTCAGCACTGCGATATCATTATCGAACGTGTATCTATTGAAGTCTGGATGTTGCACCACGTGGATCACATCATAACCCTCCGATTGTGTGTTGTTGACGTCAAATTCACCAACTAACACAGTTAGGCGAGATGCTTCCACCCTGAAAGGAGAAGTAGTTTGACTGTTAATTTTTATTATTTACGGCGATTACATATCTAAGGCGATGGGCTCTGTCTAGGCTCTATCTAGTGGTCTCTGCCTACTTCGATGGGAGAAAAGCGTGACCGATATAGACTTAAGTATGTCTATCTAAGGCAATTCTTCTGATGATCAAGTTATGTATATCTAAGCTAAGAAAACACCCAGTGTCAATCTAGATAAGTATAAATAGGTAGATAGGTATTAACTGTCTTAAGGTTCGCAAAGTAACCATACCTCCTATTAACATCGAAACCTTCACGCCACTTTGTCTCGCAGTATTTTAAACTAAATGAGGATTCGTCCGAAGGTCAACCAAAGTGGGACATGCATAAAAATTACAAATAATATCTACGTTTTGTTTTGCCCCAAGTCATTGACAAACGCGCCCTTTAGGGTGACCCACATGTTGCAACTTTCCAAAGTTATGCAAGGTAACAGACAGACAAAATACACTTCATTTGCATGTGCAATATTAGACTTTAGACCTACCACATAGTGGTCGTCAATTAACTATTTGCCTGTTACATCTAGGCTATTTGCCTAAACTTCGTTAAGTATGCCAATAGGTAAGATTGGAATGCATTTTCAAAATAAACTAGCTGTCCCAGCGAACTTTACTTCGCAAATAAAGTTCAAATTGACTACATTTTAGTAGAAAACATTTGTATGGGAAATCCAAGGGGAAATATAAAAGAGCTATTTTACGGCTTTCCCGGTAATTACACATTAATTTTTTTCTCACCGTGTAAAAATCATCCTTGGACTTAAATGAACATAAAAAAAAAGATTTGATAAAATTGGTCCAGCCGTTGTCGAGTTATGCACTTACCAACACATTTTGCGATTCATTTTTAAATTAAACATAGATAGATAAATGAATGTTTATGAGAGATTTCTGTCGCATTCCTGAATTTTTTTCAGCTTCCACTATGTTTGTTTTCTACAGTTAGGTAAATTGTGCAAAAAGTTGGATTCTATGATAGTAGGTAGATAACTATATCAAGTTCATCTTAATAGATAGACCATCGAGATATTCGCGAATTTGATTTACTTGTAGGGCCCGAAGAGTCCAGGATGGGTTCCTTGTGTGTCAAGATGTTTTACGTAACTTAAATACCCCTAATTTCTAAAACTAAAGGTAAAATTCTACCCAAGGTTACCAAAAGAGGCCAAGTACAGAAAACCGTCGGCCTTACATCTGTCACACACACGTGACGAATGCATCTTTAAGTTCTAACTGCATAACGTACGCGCGGTGCATAGCAAGTATTTGTGACAATGTCGACGATTTATATTCAGATCTATGTAGGGTTTGTTTTGAAATCTAGATGCGTAAAGGTCGAAGGGTGCCTTAGTAGTTAGAATGAGGATAAGGTCCTGCGTGTATTTAGGTTAAAATAGGTAAGTAACACTACAGAGTTTCTTGCTAGGGAAAGAGCAACTCTACAAAGTATCTTGCTAGTTTCTTCTCTGTCTGGGGAAAACTGCACTATTGCGAATCTAGCATTAACTTTAAAAATGACCCGTCCTAAGTGCTGTCAAACCAAACCTACAGGCTTAATTGAATTTTTCATTTTCATTTTCACTAACATACGTAGAGACAACAAATAAAAATAGTTTTCGGGAAAATACGAATTTTCCGACTAAAAAGTTTTTTTGCGAATAAAGTTTTATACATTACCGTTGTTTTAAACCTACAGTCTTAAATAACGAAGGTTACCTAATCAATAACTAAGTACTTAGATATTAAGTAAGTACTTAAGTACTCTACGTTAGGTACTTGGCAGGTGTCATTTCAAAAGCCTAGTTTCACGAAATAAGTCCGGAACCTTTTAACCAATATCACGGACATTTAATAAGTTGTTTACATTCGTAATGATTTTACAAAACAAACACATTAAGATGATAAGAGTATTGCACTTGATGGTGCCTACTTACATGCTTGACACTTTCTTTATTAAGTAAGTAGGTATCAAGTGTAAAAAGATGTCTTAATGTCTTCATAAAAAGAAATACATGAAAGTTTTGTTTTAAATTCCTGTGTTAACTTAATAGGTATTATCTTTATATAGCTACTCTACTGCAGTGACATTTCGCGAAGTTGTTTTTGTTACAGGTTGAAGGAACTTTGTTTTTTAACCTAAATTAAGTGCATAAGTAAGTACCTACGTACTAAAGTTTCAGCATAGTTTAATTGACCAAAATAATCACCCGATTCGAAATAGAGTTGTTCGAATAGCATTTGAGCTTAAACACACCAAATTAAGAAACCCCCGATCCAATAACATCCCTCTTTTTGCAACTTAGGTTAACAAAAAGTAATCCCAATGTTTTTGATTCATTAGAAAACCACACAAAGATAAAATTTCAACTATGACATTTACCTATACAAATCACCCGATGAGATAATGAACAGAATTATGTAGGTACCTACCTTACTCATTTGGGTGTCAACGAGTGAACAGCTTTCTCTATGTAGATAAGTATTGTTTGTAGATTCGGAATGAAGAAGCGAGCGATGATTGCTCATTTATTAATATTCATGATTGTTGTCAAACACTGTCAGCACGTGTGACGACGCGAGATTTGCATTGAGCCAAAATATTAGAGAGATTCAGTTGAGAAATGTTTGCACTCGGGTAGTTTTAGTTTTGTTTAATATTGCATAGTGTTTTGTAAACTAAGTACGATCTGAAAACCGTTCCGAGAGCATGGGGATCCTTTGGATACCTTCACCCTATAGTTATATAGATAGAATATAATTTTCAGTTTCAGGCTCGTAATTAATTGCGGAGCACACATTGACAACTCTACAAGGAATTTTGTTGACTGAAAGAGCTTTGCATACCATGCTGCTTACACCACTTATCTCAATAAGCAATAGGATTAGGAATAGGGAAACGATTCCCAAATCCCTATATCCGAAACTGATTCATAACTATTTCTAATTTTTATCTGCCGTGGCTCTAACGAGTTGAACTGTAGGTAGGTACTTCTAATTTCTATCTGCCACATGCTGCAACTCAATCAAAAACAAACATCTCCCTCACTCACCCGTAAATACAATGCGTAGCAGTAATAAGATGGTCCCTAGCTACTACAGTAGCGCCGCAGATGACTTTACCGTCCTTCCTCAATGCTGCTAGCCAGGGGAACTCTCCAGGAGACGCAGTGTCGCCGCCCACTACACGGCCTCCTCTGGCTACTCCGCAGGCTGGAATGTAATAAAGTAATCATTTTATTCGAAATTCACAACATAAAACAAAGAACAAAACAAAAAAGATCATAAAACAGTACATGGGCTAACATAAAGAAAAATGAAAGAAGAGATATAGGCTGAGATCTAGAGGATACTCTGTATTTAGACTTCTAGTCATCTAGGTGGCCATGAAGCAGCTTGGTAACTCTCGCTCTCTCTCGCTCGCGAACCAACACCCCCCCACACCCCTTTCGTTCAAATTAGTTTTTCTAAGTATAGATTACACTGATGAAACAAAAAAAGCTGTTATATTAATTAATGTCGCGATTTAGACAGGAGTAGGTAACAATTTATGCATAAATTAAGGACTCAAAAGAACGTTTCCATAGCAATTAGTGTATTGTTGATGCACAGGTTTTTTTAACAAAAGTGATATATCTACGCGTTTTTTGATATTGAAAATGCTGTTAAGTAATCATAAAATAGAGGTACCTACTACCTACTTAACTTAGGTAGATACTAATAAACAACATTGAAGTTACAAGCACTTTAATATTTATTGTCCTATATTTGGGTTAACTGTCATACAATGCTATAGAATGTACCTACGGTACCTACGATAGATATGTACGGTGAAAATGTGTTATCTTATTGTAAGTATTTCTTATCTGTGGGCGAGTAGGTAGGTACTTGCTTAGTATTTCATAACATAGATTCTCTACATACCTCTACATAAGGTAGAGTGAGACTTATAAGAATGATTAGTAAGACTCATTTGTTTTATTTCATCACTACAAATAAGTCATTAAAGTAGGTACTAATGCCTTGTTTCAAAAAAGTGCCTATGCACCGAAAGCTTCTTCCGAAAAGCGCAAGCTTACATGATACGCAACAAGGTAAACTGTATAGGTATCATTTCATTTACTCAGATATAGCTTATAAACAGCCTTCAAAACTATTTAGTTATCTGTGGTTTAAGTATAAGATGCATTTTTGTAAATGTTGTTATTTAAATAAGGCCAAGCAATAAGGCCGCCTGTTGCTTCTTATATTCTTGTTTGTGTCTGTACCTTATATCTTTTTGTGCAATAAAGAATATTTGTATTCTATCTATTATTGTGTTGTATTTAATTATTTTCATGACCCTAAAGATAAAAAGAAAACGGAAGTAAGCAAGCATTTAGCTAAAGTGCTTTGCCGCCTCGCTTTATGAAGTAAAAAGCTCTAAGTAAGAGCATGCTAACGTCACGACAAAAGCACTAGCTCTGAACTTGGAAAATATTGACTTAGCCTCACTTTATTGCATAAATTCTAAGTGAGTGCTCAAAAGAGGTGACCCGACGAGTTTTGTAAGAGTTTTCTTCGTTTTTTCTCGACGTTTTTAATAATTTATCTATGTACCTACTTAATAAGGTATCTTAACCCTTGTTTAATGGGAAAATATAAAAGTTTTAGCCAGAGGTAAAGATCGGCCTAAAAGAAGATGGATATACCTATATTTTGGATCTAAATGTATATTTCGTAAGCTAGTCACATATTGCCGAGGATATGGAAAGATGGAAGGACGCGGAGAGGGCATTTGGGTTGGTCAACAGTGGGTTTTAAAAAGCTAATAAATAAAATGAACACCTAATTGGTCTTTAAACGTTAAAGATTTCTTAATAAGGAAATATGTGCACTTATAATATAATACAATACTTATACTTATTTATACTATACTTTATACTAAAATAAAACGTTCTACTAGTAGGTATTTAGTTATTTATCTATCTTACCTACTTCAGTTCATTAAGCACAAAGATCAAGCCGATCAAAGACCACTTTAATCAACACCAATGTTAATCTAACTGTTGCGGTTAACAACAATAACTGACCAAAAATTTAACCGTTATCCAACAATAACTCTCCATAACCTGGTCAAAGTTAATTCACAACCTGTGAACAATTGACTGCGAGATGAAAGGACCACCCGAAGCGGTAATTATCATAATTAATTATTTTTAGGTCAATGTAGAGTCTACATAATACCATACCTAAATGTAGACAATGTAGACTAAGTATTTTTAAATTTTATTTTTTATAGGTTTAATTATATTTATAAGTAGGTTTAATAGGTATATTTATAGTTTAATTAATTTATAGGTTGAATTTATTTTTTATAGGTATAAGTGTTGCAATAAAGTTATGGACTAACTAATAAATACAGAGACCAGAAATTTTATTGGAAATTAAATTCTGACCTACTTATTTACTTATCTTCATAATCATAATTACTTACCTACCTACCTGATACACTTGTGCTCTGTAAAACCATTTATAGGGATGCACATTTAATCATAGCTTAGTAAGTACTCTTGCATCATTTCGTAACTTAGATAGATAAGGTATCTTATCCAAAGATCGAAGGCATAACAATATTTTTTACAAAAATGGCTTGTGTTTCTATTGTACATAAGTAGGTGTAATAGCTAATAACCTAATCTAGGAACTTACCTACTTAGTAGATGTCACAAAGTCAAAATGAATAATTTTAAAACTTAAATTGAAAAGAGCAACCCTACAGAGTTTCTTGCTAGGTTCTTCTCTGGGGAAAACTGCACTCTTGCGAATCTAGCAAATCTTGCGAATCTTGCGAATCTAGCTTAACTTTAAAAAATGACCCGTCCTAAGTTTAGTCACCTACAGGATTAAATGATATTTCATTTCATTTCAATAGTTTCGTCAAAATTATCTTTAGATATCTTCCAAAAATAAGGTTGATTCACCAGAATTCGCGAATATCATAACATAACCGCGCTAAAATTGTCGCGCCCTTTCCAAACCGCATTTTAAAATCGAAAGCATGAAATAAGATCAATTTATTTTGCATCCGTATAATTTCCGGGTCATTTTCGCCACACCTTGCTTTAAAAATGGCCAATATTTTACAGGTTTTATTTATGTAAAAATGCCTGATTTGTTCAGAAGCTGTAAAGTTGCTACTGGAGCGACACGAACAAAAGGCTGTTAAATAGATCATTTTATGACTAGTAGTAAATTACTAAGTTTGTAGGTAGTCATATAACATAAGCTAATAATGAATTCGGTCAGTTTGCTTATCTTCTTCGCTTACTTGGTACTTAAATTATACAAAATAATAAGTATCGTGCATTTTGTACATGGGATATTCGCGGTATGTTTTTAACTAACTTTTTATGTTAATTTTGGTACAATTTGATCGATTCCGTTAATTAAGGTAGGAGGAGATCCAGCTATCACTTTTTACCTAACCCAAACTTTTTTGAAATAATGGTCACTTACTTACAAATTTCACTCGAAACAAAAACCACAATTCCACATTAGCACTAAAATTGGGTCACATAATTGTAACTCATATTTACCTATATTTTATCACACAGTTAATTTATATCATTAATGATTTATGAATCACTACGGAGAGGTATTATCATTATCACAATTGTTGAGACACTCACTGCAAGGTTTGCAAGCGCGGCCGGCGGTGAGAGCTAGCACGAAGAAAAAGGCTTGGAGGAGCGAAAACATGTCTGCCGCAGTGTCAGTCCTGTGTTGAGGCAATGGGAGACGCCGGCCCAGCTATTATAGGCCGCGGGCGGCGCCTCTGATAAGCCGAGTGGAGGCCACCATGCCAGGCCAAGTTCACGGGTACCAACTGACTCAGCTCCGAGGTCCACCGCCGCGACACCCCACCAGCCACTGCCACCTCTCTACAGCCCTGCATGGTGCAACCGACCTTGACACGCACATCCTGACTTACATAACATCTTAATTTGTCTTCTCTCAGGTTTATTTGTGGACCGGTTGCACGGTGCAGCTGTTAATCGATGTCTCACGGTGATCTTGCACGATTAACAGGCTCGTATGAATCATGTGGTTGTATGACCGACTAAACTAAACCATTGCAAATGTTAAGAACAGAGATCACTTTCGACAAGTTTCATTATGTGACCGTATTTTGTTTCCTTGTAGTGATACCGAGTTTGGTATAAGTAGGTAATTTAATAGGACGCGCGCAGCGATTCGCTACGAGCATTTTTCATTGCGTCGAGATTTTTGGTGGATGTTAATATAATTAATGGACATGTTACCGAGTTCAATTAAAATAATTGAAACCGAGACTTTGTGGCACACTTTAGTGGCATCGGGTGGGAATGCATTTAATTTGGCCACGGTTTATCAGACAGTCACATTCTCGATGTCAAATTAAGACGATTTTTGGGATTGATATACACACCGAATACCTACCTACCTACACACTATGCAATTCATAAAAGCTACATCTTTAAATGGAATCTTGCCCAAATTAAAATCTGTTGGATAGGCGAAGATAGCGCTACGCAAAATACTTAACTTTAGTCTTATTTAAATTGCTAGTGCAGAAATGCTTAGATATTTTTAGCAGAACCTATTACAAAAAATCCAAATCATTCTCCCACACACACCTAACTAGGATGAAACTGGCATTATCCTCCAAAACTGCGTAGTATTTACGTAACTTACGTAATGTAGCCGCTAAGATGCTTTTTAATTTAATTCGTTTACATTTGGACTGACTTGCCGTTGCAAAACAACTTACGCAATACAGGATTAACGCGATGCATTTAATATTTTGCAATTTTCGATATTTCTTTACAAATATGCAGTCAGAACTTTACCAAGATCGTTCTGGCGCCAAACCGCTTTCTTATTTTATTGCCGCAGGGTGATATATTGTTTATTTGGCAGGCTGAAATGTTAAGGGCAATGTCGTAAAAGCTACAAAAGTAAATCCTCTAATTAATTAACATATTTATTTACTCACCTACCTATCTTAAATCATAACGGAAATATGAGCTAAAAAGCAAACTAACCAAAGGGCGTTACAGTTTCCTGTTTTTTTAAAATAAGGCATCGAAACCTTGTAACGAAGGTGTTTTTCATGGTTTGTAAAGAAAATCGTGGTTTCATGGAAATTATTTATCTTGAAATCATGTACCTAACTATGAGTGTAAACTAAATTCAAAACATCATTCATAAATAGGTAACTCTACTTGCATATTGTGTTATCTTTTATCATTTATTTTATTACCTACAACTACGTACTTATTGCATCATTACTATCGTATGTAGTCCTATTGTAATGTCTACTATTTTAACCATGTTTCATAGGTAGGTACATAACATAGGTAAGGTAATTATTTCGGGTTCTTTAATTGGGATTCATTTGTTGGTTGAAAATCTCCTCGTCAAGTACTTTGAATTTTTGAATTTTTAACTTGTTCATTATAAGTACTTTTATTTAGATCATACTAAAATAACCTTCTTATAATCTAATAATTGCCCTCATATCAGAATACTAAACACGATTGTTGTACTCATGCCTTCGCATCAAAATACCTCGTATGTAGTACACCCGAAGTTTTGTCCGAGGGAAACCTCCAACCTTCAAACTTCCAGCTACATCTCGCAGACATCACGCAGGTATAAACACAGACGACCTTGGCGTCTCGGTAGGCGTGGTGGAAAAGCCAGCAGCCTCGTGGACGCCATGAATCAGAGCAAGTGTGCCAAGGCGAGTGTCGCAGCCGTCGCCCCTATGATGATAACGGCGAGCCTCCTACAACTTCTAGGTATGATATTGTATTGGATTCCACTACTACTGGTTTTAAAGAGAGAGATGAGTGAGATGTTTTCAAGGTCGATAGGTAAATATTGCTACAATTTGGCATTAACTATGTAGTCCAATTAGTTACCTACAACTTTGCACTGGCATCTACTTACCTATTACGACATGTAATTTTGAAAATGTGCACGTTCCATAATTTCGCAGTAGTAACTTCAGTGGGCCATTTAAGTATGATAAAAACAACGACTCAATTTCATTAGTTTTATTGGTGCATGTAGCAAAACGTAGAAATCTGTATCTTCATTTATTTTTTAATAAGTTGGAGATGCTGTAAGTAAAGTATGAACATCTCTGAAATCTTTTGCATTTATAGGTTACCTACCTACCAAGTTGTAGGGAGGCACTTTGCACGTCCTATTCGACTCTCTAGCATACGCTTGATTGGCAAAGTGCTTTTTTCTTTTATTAATAGTACTTACGTTTTTTTGTTTCATTTCTTTTAACACAAATAATGGAGAGTGTAGGTCAAGGGAACAACATACTCGACTCATCTCCAAAAAGGACTGTTGATTAATTACGTGCCATTACGAATTTAACGTCTCGACACAAACTCGAATCGCAGTGAGTTCGACAACAACGAGTACTGTGATTTATCTTATTTATGGATTCGCCTGTTTACATGAAAATGGAATGCACCACTGACATACAATCATGGCCTCTTTATACCTGCATACGTATGGCCATGTAACCGTCCTACTTTGACATATTGTATTAAATAAATAAAACAATAAGTACATTATGTAAAGGTGTTCTGCTCATAAAGATTCTGAAACCATGAGAAGTCAAAGTCACTGAATTTATTATCCTAAGGACAACAGCATTGTTCAAGATCAGAACTTATGAACTTATAAGTTTACTAAAATTGAGGGAGAAAACTCTGAAAGATAGCAGGTCTATCTACACAGATCAGGCCGTGCCCGGGACGTGACCGGCTCGTGGCCTGTCAGCAGGGAAAAAATACGTCGTCATAACAACGTGTGTGAACGAATCCATAGAATATGTATGGAATGATATTCTTTCCCTGATACGTCTTGGACACGGCACGAATGAATGTGTGTAGATAGGTAGTCCATTAGGTAGGTACTCTGGATTCCTTTCTACTACCTTGCGAATATAGCATTAGCTTTAAAAAAATACATAAGTAGGTACATATTTCAAATGCTAGGTAGGTATTTGCCAACTAAATAAAGATTAATTATTTAAGTTTGAGGTCGGAGACTCGGAGTCCTACTACATATTATTAGTGTAACAGGTCATTTAGCAAATCATGATACGATGAAAAAAATCAAATCAATCAATGAATCTTGATATGTTGTTAGACAGTTGAACGATAAGTATTGTAGTGCCTTGTAGTACCTATACTCACTGAAAACATTGGTGTAAGACAAGACTATAAGATTAGTACCTAAGTACTCAGATCAACGGCGAATGAATATAAAGTGACTGATTGATTAGTAACAAGATAAATCTGCATGTAGAGTGAAGAATCTTATCTGGATTTTAATTTCATTGAGCTAAATAGCGAAGTAAATTAGTTTTCAAAAGTAAATAATTCCTAGACACAAAGGCCAATCTGCCCTTCAGTACTAGACAAATAAGTTTTATTTACAAGATAGAGGCAGGTCATGCACGGAAATGTAAATATTGAATGAACGTGTCGTCTCTACAGTTTCATAGTCAAGGATTCTTTTTGATTATAAATTCAGATACGATTGTATAAGTTCCGGTTTTGTGACCTTCGAACTGAGGGATTTTGTAACTTTTCATTTATTTTGTTTATAACAAAATTGTGATGTGAGAACCACGTGAGAAATCTCTCTAAATGTTACCTATGACTTGGTTAAATTGAACAATTTTTACCTACTTACATAAGCAAGTAAAAGCTAATGACATTTAGGCGAGTAGATAGGCAAGTGAAATTTTAGATAAGATGACTAAATTACTGAATAAGCAAAGAAAGTCATAAATATTACTTATATAAGACTCCTGTAAATTTCCCGAAAAGAAATAAATTAATAAATTAGGTACTTTAAAAAGTTAAATTCCATCTTGTTATCAACTCTTCACACGTTGCACGCGCTCGTTTACTACTGATAGCAAAGCTATTATAATATATTGTAACGCCTGCATGAAGTTAAATATAACCTTCATTAAAATATTTGCGTTGTATTTAGTGTCAGGCGTTCGAATTTTTTTAATTGAGTATTTACAACACAATTGCTTGGAGAAGTTTAAATACGGGTCCTATTAGTTAATTTATTTCATTAAAGGTCTAAAATTGGCTTACCGATTTGGCGAAACTGTGTAGGTAAATAATCTAGATTTTTCAGAAGCAAATAGCTATAAATGATAGGTAAATTAGATTGATACTTAATTTACATTTTGTAAGTCAGCGTTGAACATAAATAATGAGTCAAATTAGTAATGCATAGTATCGTCCGGAGTTGATTTAAATCTGTCATCAGATATTCGAACTTATTAATGGCTTGGTTAGTGCTGTTCACCATAACTGAGGCATCAAACGACATGGTACAATGAAACGAAAGTGATACCTGCGTGATCATAGCCGATTACGCGAATGTGATCAGAATTAGAATGACATAACGAGTTACATTGAATCTCACATGACCTATTAGGATCCCTCATAAGTCTAATACACATAATTACAGCATTTACTGATAGCAACTATTGTAATTGTTAGGTATTTGTGGAATTTATGACGGCGTCTGTAGGGCGGTTATATTTGCGTGCGGGCAGCAAGGAGTTGCATTCAGGAGTGGTGCGGTGGCCAGGTGAAAGTGGTGTTTCTCTTTCTGCCTATCTGCAGTGTGGACACGATTCGCGACCGAGCGCCACCGCCTTGCCACTTGATTTCCTTGACCAAGCCGCGACCGTTACATGTGAGTTTTGAATTTAGAATTTTAGTCCGTCGATTTGTTTTTGTTTTCTGGCTAATGTTCGTGGTGATATATATATTTTATTGGTTTTTTAAAAGTTCGGTACTTCTGTGTTTTAATTTGTTTAGGTATTATGTTAGAGTGCTCAATATAATTTTTAAATCAAGTAGGTAGAGTTTTATAAAGCCATCCCACGTCGTGGAAAAATATAAGGTGGTTTAGACAATTAAAATTCTAATTGTGTTTATCCACGATCTGACCGTTACGTTTAAATTCTAACAGTCGCCTTTAATCTTAAATAGACAGGCTCATAATACCTAAATGTCTAAATATGCAATTAAAAAAATGATGTTTATGTACTACAACAGTTTACAAAACCTAGAGCCCTAGTAATCTGCTTTCATTTCCGCATCTTTATAGAAATACTGCTTTCCACGCTAATTAAGAATCTAGTGCAGAAATTATCTATCTCTACTTATCATCTTTAATTTCTATGCCTCCAAAATATTTAGTCTGAAATAAAAAATAAAAAAAATCATAGTACCTACTCAGACAAGTACTAATAATAGGACATTGGGTTATAAGACTAGTGTGTATCTAATTTCTGGTCTAGGCCTAAAGTTCTGGGTCTGGTCAGGGCCTAAGGAAGGAAAGGAAGTTCAGGGCCTAAGGATCTAAAAGGGGAAAAGAACCTTTTTCTTTTTGTATTCTCATACCTACGCTACGGTTCAAAAATATAAATTTAACGGTATAACTAGTTACTTACGTAGCTAAAAACAACGAACTCTGCATACAAAATAAGATCAATGACGATCACGTGTGTGAGTTAATAAACATTAAACTAAACAGGAAAATACGTAATGCATTCTCTAGGAAATTTGCTTTCTCTAATAGCAGAGTACAGGGGTTTTTATGTTAAAATAATTGGTTTACTATATATGAAAGTTGGTTGAAATATTGGTAGCGTGTGCCGAACAGTTTTTTCTACAATAAACATAGACTTAGGTGCAAAAACTTCAGTTCGCGCCCGAGTTGAGTTGATTGAAGAGTTTTTTGTTTATTGCTCTCTGGTGTTATCTTATCACCTATATCGACACATCTCTCGTCACACGTCAAAAGAGTAACACTGATATTTCTGTCTAGGAATAACGTTATTTTACAAAGAGATGTTATATTCTATTTTTTACCTCCTACTCTACAAGTACTGTCTCGCGCTACATGCGCGTAACACAGTCAAAAAGCAGCATAAAACTGTACAAAATTTTATGAAAAACTTACTTTAGAGGCCGTTTCAGCACCGTTTCTGCATTAGTTGCATTTTATAAGTTATCATGAGGAAACAAATGAAAGCAGGAATTTATCAAAAAAAAAAGACACGACAAAAATATTCGCGGCCCGCTTGAACGTCTATAAAAATCATTTAACGAGTCGAAAATAAATTGGATATGCTAATCAATAAGATGAGTTATGTTATAGCGGTATCAGATAGGTACCTATCTGTTGGTTGACCCCGATTGCAAAACCTGTCCTTTGTCGTAAAAAGAAAAACTTCTCAAAAAAAGTAAGCAGCGATCGATAAAAGCCAAACTTTCATTCATAAAAGGATATTTTACAAAAAGTAGGTATGTTTACTGTTTAAATTATTATTCGCTTGAATTAAGCAACATTTGCTTAAGTGAAAACTCTCACTTCTCTTAGGCCTTTTAAAAAAGCGAGGCTTTTATTGTTTACTGATACTTCATTAGGTCAGGTCAGGACTTATAAAAAATCACACGAATTGAGAACCAACTCTTTATTCCACATGTTATACCAATTTTATCTGTCTCATTTTATTAGGTACCTACTTATTTAGTATTTTGAATAAATAGGTAGGTATGTAAAAAAGAGACAGAATGAGTTCACTCAGTTCTTTTCCAAATCTCCAATCATCACATCTTTTTATCGTGGATTAGTTCGTTGAAGGAATTAAAGACTTTATTCACAACCATTTATTGCCTATTTCAGCATGTCAATTCCCTGGGTGGTACTGCTTTGCATGGTTGCGATGACGAGCAGTCACCCAACATCTGCTCCCGCGCAGAAAGGCTTCATCGACTGGATCAACAGTCTAGTTGGGAATGGCGCCACCACAACGCTGAGACCGATCGAGGATCCACCGGAGAATTGTCCTGTTTGTCGTAAGTAGAAATGGGTTTCTACCCAGCTTGGGATAGTGCCATCTGTTTTCTATGAAAGGATATTTTAAGAAATAGAAAGGGATAGAAGTGTTTCTCCGGGTTGTGTTTATGGTAATCCTTAAAGCTTCAGAAGTGTCTAAAAGGCTACAGAAAATCTGCGCCCAATATTTGTGTAGAATGAATTTAGAGAGAAGTACCTATCGTTGTTTTGGTGAATAAGTTTATCATTGTCAACATATTGGAACAAAGCCAATCAGATAAATAGGTATCTCGCTATACCAAAATAAACAACTCTCTCTCTACAAATCCATCCATACAGCCAAATAGGTCACGCATAGGTACCTACTAAGATACCTACTCTAAAAACTAATCACAACCCCATGAAAATGGACAAAAAACAAAATCCGATCAATCAAACGTCAGATCCGGAATATAACTCTTCTATAGCAGTCAATAAAAAAAAGACAACCAAACCCACGATGTTCATTTCAGAATGCGGCATCGCACGAACAAGACGGCGAATAGTCGGTGGGTACGAGACTAAGAAATTAGAGTTCCCATGGATGGCGGTGCTGATGTACAATGGCAGATTCTACTGTGGAGGCTCGCTGTTGAATGACCTTTATGTGCTGACTGCGGCACATTGTACTGCTGGGTAAGGAAGAGACTTTGAAACAGATACAGCCCTTCGGAAATATCTGCGCACTTCGCTGGAATGCGTTTCCCCCCTTTTCTCCTATCCAGTACCTACCGTACGTAAGAGTTGCATGACGTCACAAAACCAGGAGCGAACATATTTCCGACGGCTTAGACCATCAATCTGAAACGAACTCGAATTGGTCAATGGGTGTGCTCCCACACTGCATGTTCTGAAATGTTTGCAAACATTTTCTAACAAAATTTTAGTACTTTTTATACAAAATGTTTGTTATAAAATGTATGTATATATTTTTGTATACAAACCACCGTTCAATGTCGACACTTATCTACGTACTTAGTTAAAAAAACGTTTAACTTTCTCAAAATCACGATAACTATTTAAATAAGTCACTGCATTATTCCAGATTCCGCAAAGAGAAGATAACAGTCCGTTTCTTGGAGCACGACAGGTCCCAAGTGAACGAGACGAAGACCATAGACCGGAAGGTGTCCGCCATCATCCGCCACTTACGGTACAACCCTGGAACTTACGACAATGATATCGCCCTGCTCAAGTTGGATCAGAGGGTGAGATAAAAAGTGCTGATTATTAGAGTTAACTTGGCACCTCAAGTTCATATAGCATCCTTAGCGGCAGGTGCGAAATCACCAATGTATAATTTATTTGAGAGTAACAAACCAAGATGATCTAGAACTTTAAGAAGTCATAGAAGGGCAGGTGAAGTTGGTATTGCCCCGTGGTAATGGCTCTAGATAGACCCACGCTATAATTAAAATTAGTTTAAAGATACCTAGACTCAGATTAGCAGACCAAAATACTTGTTCACAGCATATAAGCACAGATTACTTACTGAACATACATATCTACATATGACGATATCCGTCACGCCTATCTCCTATCGGGGAAAGCAGAGACCATTTCCCTCCTTTTACTACGATACAAACTATCCAAGCTTCATCCACATTCATCAGTCGCTAAACATTTCCTTATTCCAGGTGGACCTCAGCAGTGCTTTGAAACGCGTCCGCGAGGATGGCTCGGAGATCTCCGACGATGACGACGTAGGGCTCCGCCCCGTGTGCCTGCCCAGCCACGGTCTGTCGTACAGCAACTACAGTGGTGTCGTCACAGGTTGGGGTACCACTGAAGAAGGGGGTTCCGTTGCTAATACTTTGCAAGAGGTATGTGGATATAATTAAGCTAGAAACACTGCTGCCAACGCAATGCTATCCCACGTTGCGTGTGGCAAGCGTGTTTCTAATCATAATATTTCCATAGAGCAGATTTCAAAATGGTTTGCGTTAATGAGGAAACAGTTGCTCAGTTGGGTACAGTGACTCACTGTCGTTTTGTAAAGAAGGAAAAGAGATACATTCATCTCTTTTGCACTTTTCGGAAGCTATTGGCATGCGCACGCGCAAAACGACGGTGAGTCACTGTACCCGACTGAGCAACTGTTTCCTCCTTAACCATACGTTGCGTACCTAGGAGCAGTCTGTTTCTTACTATAATGTAAGAGACAGTGAGTAAACAAATGATCATCATTATCATCTTCCAAAAGCTTCACGTATCTTATCACAAACCGCTGACACCTACTAAGATCGCGATTACACAAAATATACGAAGTAAAAGCACCAACAGATTTTAAAATCCATTTCACAGTTTCACTCAAATAACAACAAAGTAACAACCTCATGGATTACAAAACCTAGTCTTATTCCAACGTATCCTGCTGATTAAACTTGGTATTAGTCTACAATAAATGCAAGTAGGTAACAACCGTTTCGTTACACTGTAATAGTTTCTAAAAGTAGAATAGATACTATGTCTGCGATGACCTAATCTAAACAACTCAACATAATTAAGTACCTATATTAGTCGCTTTTATAGCTACGAAACCATAAAAATCTAAACTTCGATATATACAATTAGCTTTCAAAATTATGTACTTACATTATCAACATGTTTATGTGCAACCGATTTGCCTATGAAACACTTAAAGATACCTAATTTGACCATTATTAACTATCTCTCGAAATACCCCAGGTGTACGTCCCAATTATATCAAACAAAGAGTGCAGACAGACCGGCTACAAGCAGCGGATTACTGACAACATGCTGTGCGCGGGAGAGCCCGAGGGCGGGCGTGACGCTTGCCAGGGCGACTCTGGTGGACCTCTCCATATCTTGAACGCTACCAATGCGCAGTTTCAGGAAGTCGGTTAGTAGTAGTGTGACCTCGTAAATTGTAGCTCTAGTAAACAAAAAGTGACGAAAATGAAAAAGAGAAAATGATACAAAGAATTGAAGGGATGAGATAAATGTGACAACAACAGGTCATAGGTAATTGTCAAACCATAGAAATTAGAGGGATTGCCCATTAAGAGATGAGGCAACTTATATTTTGTTTGTTAACATACAACAACCACTAATGATTTAGTAGGTAGGTAGGTAATGTATATAAATGTATATTACTAAAAGTAACAGTAGTACCACTAGATGCTAGGTACCTAGTACCACAAATGCACTAGCATTAAAAGTTGCAGTTTTAGTAACTTACATATTCACCACTTTGGATCAGCAAATAAAAAATCATTTTAAAATTGCAGGAGTGGTGTCATGGGGCGAAGGCTGCGCGCGACCTGATAGACCTGGCGTCTACACACGAGTCAACCGATACATGACCTGGCTGAAGAGCAACACTAGAGATGCATGCTATTGCCAATAAAAAAAAAAAATTGACATTTGAATGAAGTTATAAAACCTCCTTGGTGAACCAATGAAGTCTCATTCCAAAGCTCTCTATTTATTTTAAATTATTGTTTGTCTTTTAATTTATTTATTTATTGTTATAAGGTGATTAAATGTTCATTGATATCCCGAAAAGTGAAGGCTCTCTATTTTAAAAACTTTTTATTTGTTAATGTAAGTAAATAAATAAAATGTTGAAGAATTTACTTTAATCTTGTGTTTTTATTAAAATTTAAAATTAAGAAAACTAATGGAAGAAAACTCCAAAGCATGGTTTTTCTATATTTAATGAGAGTCAAATTTATACATTATGTTAAAAAATATGTTTTATGAGCTAAAGATATTTTAATTTTTAACATAATTTTCTACAATCCAAAATTGACACTACAATTTAACAAGAATAATTTATTTAGGTTATGGTTGAAGAGATGGTTTTTTAAAACATGTACCTACATTCTATTATTTGGTTTCATATAACTGGAAGAAAAGTTCTTATATTTCCTGATCAGTCAACTTTTCAATTTATTATCTGCAAGAATGAACAAACATTAAAACTTTATTTCTTCCCCTTTTCTTCAGGAAATTGTGAGATAGAATTTATGCAAAATCTTAATAAATACTAGCAAACTAGAATCTAATCTAAATCTAAATCAATATTAATAGAAGTTTTTAAAAAGGGATCCTAACTCTGATAAGATAAAGCCGGTAGTGGAAATGGAGTTCAAACCTGGAGGGAGAGGAGTGGGCATGCGGGTGTCGGGCGCGGTCGATGTGGTGCTCTCCTCAATGATCTCGTTGCCAGTTTTCACTATCCTCCTTGTCTCGATGGTGCCGTCAGATTTCTTCACACTGGTGGTGATGATTGTCTTGCTGAAGGAGTTCCCTGGTACCAGGGCACCGTTGAAAGGTATGATCACACCAGGTTTATGACCATCGTCCTTCTTTTTCAACAATCCTGATATTTCATGTGAAGATATCTTGCCGTCTAAATCGATGTCCCTGGGCTCGTCCACTGATTTATTGTGGTAACCAGGTTTGAGGTAGTAATCTCTGATTGTGCTGCTGTTGAAGTTCTCAGGCTCGGCGGCGGGGATCTCGGGGATGGCGCCGGCGAACTCGTCGAAGTGGTCGTCGAGGAAGAAGGACTTTAGATCATCGTGGAAGAAAGTCTTCACGTCGCCGAACATACCTCCGAACGAACGGAACATCTCATGGACGTGTCTGGTCAGCTCCCGGTGCATGTCCACGGTGGCTTCCATGTTTTGCCTCGAATACAGCTCGTCACCGTCGTCATCATCGTCCGAGCCCCAAATCGGATTCCTGAAGTCGTTCCGCGGTGGTTCGACCCCGACAGTTGGTAAACCGAAAAACGACCGCAACTTCTCCAAAAAATTCTCACTGGCCATCGTGTTTCAGTTGTTTATAGATTTATGAACCGCCGTATAGATTTGTTTTTCAGTATTTTCACTCCTCTTTGTAGATATTTATTTTATTGCGCAACAAAACAGAAAAGTTGTCGACCGTCGCCGCTGTCGAACGTCGAACAATTTGATAACAAAGAACAGTCCAGAGCAAGATTTGACATTAGCAGAATCTCTGAAGAAACTGATTTTAAACTTAATTTCAATGAAATATGGACGAAAATTAGGTATTTCATTTATATGAACAAAGCATTAAATTGTTGACGACTGTATATTTTCGTTCAGAAACTATGCTTAGAATATACTGGAAAGCAAAAATTGTGTGTTTTGTTTAGGATAATTTATTAAAATATTATAGGAGTTTTTTGTTATTTTATATCAGCAATCATTAATTACAAACTTAAATTAAATTTTGAACATAGTGCAATGTTGGAGTTGTGAGAAAGTTTGGATGTTTGGGTTTGTTTGGCTGAATGGAAACAGACCAAGAACAATAAGTCAATATTTAAAAAAATTAATATGACGGCTCTTTGATCATACACCTCCACCATAACGTAGATAT
Source organism: Anarsia innoxiella (assembly GCA_947563765.1). Taxonomy (NCBI): domain Eukaryota; kingdom Metazoa; phylum Arthropoda; class Insecta; order Lepidoptera; family Gelechiidae; genus Anarsia; species Anarsia innoxiella. Next base: position 2,621,241 of record OX387402.1, read on the forward strand.
TCGAGTACGAAATTATCAAAAATCTTTATCTATGCGGTGGTATAAGATTGTTTTGAAAAAATGACAATTATTTGTCGTAGTGGGTGGCGGCGGCGGCGGCGGCAGCAGTGCAGTAGAAAGAAGTGTGGAAATCGTCGTTCTCTCCCCTGTCCTGTCGTTCGATGTTGCTAAAACATAAAAAAACTATGAAATACAGCTTAATTGACCAACAATAGTGTGAATTTAAATATCACCAAGGACCTGTTATTCATGATGGTGCTTGTGCTTCTCTGACAGTTGATCTTCCCATTAAGGTATTTAAATGCATGTATTTCGCTTTTTAAATCCTTTTTGTTATCTTTTGTAAACAAAGCAACATTACCCAGCATGCAGCTCATTAAACTGCATATCAACAGAGTGTGACTGTAGATTACTGAATTAATTTAAAACATTCAGGTTGATTGATTCATCATGGTCTATTTCCCTTGATGTGTGCCAGCTTTTGTGCACTCTTGATTGATTTTACAGTAATTTACTGAGTAGGGTTGTCTAGGACTAACTAGACCATAGGTTTTCTTCCAATTGGACTAACTTTTTTGTAATTCTTATTGATGTTTTCCTGCGACTACTTATACTGACTTACTTACCTTCAAATCGTAATTTAACCATGAAATTTTACTAGTGGCCCGAGGGTTTACAGTTACACTTACTCTAAATAATGCTAGGTACCAATTAAATCCTTTCATTCGATAATTTATAAACATTTATTAATAATATTTCTTGGCAACTCTGTTTAAAATAATAAGTTTTGTTCAACCCTAAGTTGTTTATGGATTCAATCATATAGTTCAGGTTATCAAAAGTTAAAACCAGTTTTTAATGTTAATGAAGAGTTAGTTGTTTGTAGAATGCTGTTTTGACGGTTGTATAGATGTGATATGTTGTTTCAATTTAAATAAAATGTCTATGTTAAGTCCTAGAACATCTCTCCTTCATAGAACAGGTAAAATTTTTGATCTTGTTTCAATTTAATTATATTATTTATTACATAGCTTTTGCCACTGGCCTCCTCGCTTTGTACGTATCTATGCCATCTTTTCTTTTTACATCATTTTACACAACATCTAAAATAACATCTTATTCATTACAATAGGCATGACGACAAAAAAAATGTTTTAGGCCCATCACATAGTTTATTTTTAAATATTCGACACATATTTTTTCTTTTTTCTCTTAAACTAAAAATCACAAAGATACACTGGGTTAATGTTGCCCGTGACGTCACGCTTACGTACGATTTTTACGTAGGAGTGACGTCAAAACCCCCCACTCCATAACTTTGATGCTCTGTATCCTTGTATTTATTTATGTATTTAATCAGGTAAAAATTGTGTTTCAAATATTTTTTAATAGCCTAAAAGACGGACTAATTATTTTTTGAATTTTTGAATGTAGTTATCATCCCTATTATAGTAAAGTTTCACTACAATCTGTTCAGCAGTTTTTGTGTGAAAGAGATACTCTTTCACGCACCATCTACCTTCACATTGGCACAGACTTATGCTTATAATATTAGAAAGATGTAGGATTCTGTTTACAAGAGTGCTTGTAGAGTCATTGCGGACTAACTAACTATTTGTTGTTACTCATATTTGCCCAGTAAATACTAGATATGGGAACAGTACTTTGTACTCTTTAGAATAATGATAAACTATATTTTTAACTATTTAAATAAAATAAATAAGTTTCAAAGTAAATATAAGTTTTGAAGTAAATTGAATTTTGTACAATAGTCATCAAAAAGTGTGTTTATCTGAAGAGTAACAAAGGTATACATTCATTGAACTTTATCTCATTAAAGTTTGTTGTTTTAAAAATGCTTAGCAAATATAGGTTTTGTTTTTATAAAAAGTACTTTTTTGTTTTTCAACAAGAATTTGATTTGATTTTCTATTTCACGCACTAAAGTAGTAGTTCAATTCAAAGAACTGTAAAATCTATCCAAATGTATCATGGTAGCTATGCTGAGTAACTAGTATTAAGTCCTGTCCCTGTTACCACTCTCCATTCTGACATTTTTCTGTAACTAAAACTCTGTACTTACTTCTTATTAGATTTCCGCCCGCAGCTATACAGTCCCTTGGGAATAACTTACTCATGCACTATTCTTTAACCAAGAAACTTCAAAATAACTTCAATAGAATTCACAATATTTTTATATATACCTACATATCCGTCACGCCTCTCTTCCATTGGGATAGGCAGAGATCACTTCCCTCCACTTGCCATGATCCAAAGCCAAACACACTTCTTTCGCCTTATCCACATTCATCTCTTAGGTACTTCACAGGGTACTCTTGACTACCGAAAACACCAACAAAATATTTTTGAGACTAACATTAAGTTGCGAAAACACCATTGGAATACGCTTTACAAATCTATACCTGACACTTACATTTCAAATATTAGAAAAAGACGGCACGATGTTTGATAGCTAAATTAATCAGCATCATAAAGTACATATCTATATTAAAGACTCCTTTGATTACAATCTCCTCGGCTTCTAAATTCCTCATTGCAATAATTCTACCGTCGTCGTCAGCGAGGCGGCATTCAAGGCATCCCCGGAATTTATCGGCATTTCCATTCTTTTCACTCGACGCGTGACGTGATGGTATAATTCATGCGTTATATTAGAGATCTTATTTTGTTGTGCTAGTAGACGCATGGCGGGGACTTTCTAGGGGCTACAATACAAGTAGTCTAGAGAAATATAAGTCTATTTATTTCATGATTTTTGAATGAAAGACAAAGTATAATAGGTACTTAAGAGGTGCTCCGATTTTTTTCGACATGCACCGTGTTTTGTTTCTTTCAAGTGCTGAATCGTCAAGATTTAATTGTCTCGTCCGGTCACAAGATTTCTCAATTTATTACGGTTATTGTAGTCCGCTCTAAGTTGCACCTGATTTTACAAAAACTCCGACCAATTTGTAATGTACGAATAATTTTATAACACCCCTCTTTTTGCGGGGTTAAAACAACTCGATTTTCCATGCATAATCCTTCACGAAGTCAAGTGGCATCCAGAGCAAGTCCTATTAGATCCCCCCACTGTAAATAAAGAACAAATTACGTGCCACTCCATTTGTATTGACGTCAGAGCCCTAGATTGTCAGGAGATATATACCAGACGTATGGCATTTCGCCGGCGCCGCCACGAAAGCCTTTTAATCTCATGATTTCAATGACTACAGCCTCTCTTGTAATCTTGCTTATAAGCATACTTAAATCAAGTATCAAATATAAACAGACATCGTCTGTAAAGGAATGTCTTCATTCTGAAGTTATATTACAAATTAAAATGTAAAACAAAATTATCAATCATTTAAGAGCCACGCTCTTGTCAGTGGAGCTTCTTCCATTACGTAAAACAAAATAAAGTTCCTTGAAAAAAATGCAGATCCTAAAAGTGACTTAAAGCTTTGATTAGTTAGAGCATAGGTAAGTAGTTGGTTTTTTCAGACGTATAACACTTTCAGTTGTTTTTTTTAATGATCTCATATTATGTCTTTAACAGACGAATGCGATTTTAATCTATTTCAAAAAGAGAATGTTACTCGATTTATTTTCCCTCAGAACACGTCTTCCGGGTGTTGGCATAATATCCTTGCATTACCTTTACCTATCTATGGTCCTTTTTCGCCTCTTTTATCATCACGGAATTAGATTATCATCATTCTTATTTAAGTTGTTATGTTATCAAAATGCACAATACCAATATTTCGTTTTATCGGCAATATTGCATTCATGTAGAGGTAATTAATGTGATAAATAAATACTATCTCTCTGTAGGTTTAAGTAAGTTAATATTTGCAAACTATCAAATGACGCAAATCTCTAAAGTTATCTTTCCCACTGGTTTTTCTTTTTGATAATTTCAAAAGTATTACAAAAAAATAGTCATATTATAATTGCTAATATTAAAAATGTTTGTGCCGATGGATACACGGATGGATGTTTGTTACTCTTTCACGCAGACAGCTGAACAGATTTTGATGAAACTTGGCAAGATTGTAGCTTGCACATCAGAATATTATAACACATAGGCTATATTATTTTAAGATATCATGATTTTTTTCCAAGATATTACAATATGCTTACGAAGTCGCGGGAAACCTCTAGTCATCAATATAAATACATAATACGTAATGTACATACCTCTAACATTTTATGCACAGGATATATATTTCCTTTTAAATGCCCCACACTGCCCCATTTAGTAATTGTGACAAGATTAATCACGTTTCGTTATGTAAATATGAATTTATCGATGTATTTGTTTTGTTTTAAGTTCTGCTGACGCATGCTATGTTAATTTTGTTCATCCGTTCATTTTGTAAACTAGGTAATTGGATGATCGTGCCTACATTTTCCGAATACTATAAGTAGTTATTTCTTTAAACTTTGCGACAGGTCATTTTAAAATAGTTATCGTGAACATTATCGTAAACACATTATTTTAGATAGAATCTGTCATTCATTTTAGGGCCGGTTGTAGAAAATATGTATGTAAGTAATCATTTATTAAATGCTGCCAATTTCCTTAGTGTAACAAATAAAAGAACAGCTTCTTTTTAATGCGGTGTTTTCTCTAATGACGACTTCTGCAACTTATCGATGTAGTTAGGAAAAAAGTGAATACCTACCTATTTAAATACGTAATTTACCTTATATGCTGGAAACTGAACACCTAAGTAGGTACTAAAACTTTAAATGTCCATACACTTGTTTTGTTTTATCTACGTACTTCTGATTCGTGATGTGGTTAGTCCCACTACCTTCCTCGCACGCCATGTGTAGGGTGAATGTGTAATGTCTGGGAATTTCCTACCTGTACCTACTGCTTCAACTTTATCAAGCATACCTAACTTATTTAGCTACAGTTGGCAGTAGACAAACTTAAACCAAAAGTTTTTTTCCCCCCATTAGATTGTTTTTTTCATGGAGGTCCATCTAAGCATGGTTTATAATCGAAAGTACATGCTGAAGTCGCTTCATTGCAATAACATGGTTAAGTCTCCTTTTTAAGTATCTATACTTTATGCATACTAATGGCTTGTCAAAGATACTTACAATAAGTAACTCTGATTCTTAAATAATTTATTTATGTAACAAATTAAAAGTACTTACAGAAGCGACAATCCGCAACAGGCTTCGTCAAAATAAACCTAAGAAACAACAAAAAGAAATCAGCAACAGGCTTCGTCAAAAATATAGTTAATAACAAGGAAAGTATCAGCAACAAGCATCGTCGTGTCGTTTCTCTGATTCTTATCTATGTACCTAGACAATAATTTTAATAGTTTTCCGCGATACTCAGAAAAAGCTATAAAACTACTACTTATTACCCTATTTCATCCAACTGTTGAGTAAAATCCTCTACCATGCTTCTCCAAAAACTCCTGTAATTTCTGCTTCCCACCTATCTTCCCTGACAATCCAATAAAACTATTAATCTAATGATAATTCTAGGTCTTGTTCAAATAAAATCCGCGTTAGTAAAGCTAAGTCACAACATTGGACGTAAACAAGCCGAACAAGTTTTACCAGCGGCCTTGCGACACCGCAGTTTGTCCCGCTCGGTTGCACGCGGCGCACACTCTAACCACACTTTTCATTTCATTCGCTAAGTGTTTTCTTATAAAATAAACTTTATTTACATATGCTAATTCATAAAGTTGTTAATTCGTTTCGCCGTTGATGTGTCATGGTCTCGAAGTGAGTTTTCGTCTGTCTCAACGCACCTTATGAAGGTTTCGTTTATCAGTGATTAAAAGTCAATTTTGTTTTGAATTATTTGTGGTTGCGTGTCTTTGAATCCGTGGGAATTTGTGGCCTGTATTAATAGAGTTGGTAAGTTTGTCTCTACATCGGTTTCTATAGAGATCCATCTGTTATTTAGATGCGTTCTATAAACTGCCTTTTCACCTGTGAAAAAGTAGCTAGTATTTTATGCTAGTATTTAGTAGTTTGATTTGTAGTATTATCATTGTATTAGTAAGCCTTTAATAATGCAAACGTGTCAATAATGGTTGAGGTCGACCAGGTTTCTCTTAGATATTCTAATTTTTATCACGATTTCTAACTACAGGCACTGAATTACCTCGTATTAATTCTCATTAACTCATCAACTCATTCTCATTAATTCTCATTAACATTTACGCCTTTTTCATTCTTACAAAGTACCTATACGTTATAAACCTTACATATATACAGATACAGATAGCCTGTTACACCCCATTGCTGGGCAAAGGCCTCTTTGCTCTCCATCCAGTTCTGAAGAACTGAAACCATTCTTATTTTTCCAAAAATAATAATCGGTTTTTATATAAGTTACTCGTGAATTGGGTAACATAAGACCTTTCTTAACTTGTTCCGAAAGTCCTATCATAACAAATGTACCGATCCAAAACTACAAACATCAACAATATCAATACTAAATACACGCGAATAAAAACAAGCCATGAGAACCTAACAACTGTTTCTTTACTTAATTTCTTCATCGATTTTAATTCTATTGAAAAAGTAAGTAAAAGCAATCAATGGATACTGGTCTTGACCGATATTAAGTTCACTTGAGTTTCACTTCTTACCTATTGAATGTAGTTTTTTCTTATAGCTTAGATTTTGACCACCGATAGCGTTTAGGTTAATAAACCCTCCTTTTACTAAGTTAGTACTTTCACTGACTTCTAGTGGTTTGCGTGTTTGTTTACTTACTTACCGATCTTTTTTGAAATCGAAAGTATCAGTGAGTCCCAGAACATACGGGAAAACGCAACTGCAACTGCTAGTTACTTTTGAGTTGCATCTAAGTTTCTGCTATAGATTCCTTTAGAAAACCACACACGGTGCAACTAATCTGAAACGTTTCAAATTAGTTCCGTCGTTTGTGGTTTTCTAAAGGAGTCTATAACACCAGAAACTTAGATGCAACTCAAAAGTAAGTAGCAGTTGCTGTTGCGTTTCCCCATGTGTTCTAAGACTAACAGACTGGGGGCTTAGCACGGCGTGCCGCGACAATTATCTCACGTATGCTGTCCTTATCACATTTAAAACTATAGACAGAGACGTAAGCGTGACAAACGCATGACAACGTCTTGTCACGGAGTGCATGCTAAGCTAGCTGAACTCAAAGATAACTTTTAATTATCATTTTGTAACAGGCTGATATAAATGAATGAACCTCAGTCTTTTCTATAAAGCCCGTCTTGAATGTGTGATAATGATTATGCACTATCCAAGGAGGTACGAAGATAAGGAAAACGATCAAAATTAATGGTCGAACATAAAATAGGTAACGTCAAGTACTTAACAATAAATATACCTACATAATTATGTTACCTACTTACTTGTGCAACCGGTTTACGAGTAGGTAGTAGATGTTATAAACTTAGGGACATTAAATAATAGTAGAAACATAAAAAACCGTTATTGGTAGACTTATATTCAAATCATAAATATCAATGTTTGTGCCGATGGATGGATGGACGTTTGTCATTCTTGACGCAAAAACTACTGACCGGATTTTAATAAAACTTGGCTATATTATTGTACGATATCATGTTTTTTATCCCCAAAATATGACGATAAATGCGTACGATAAATGCACGGGTGAGTCTCTAGTTAAATATAAATACATTTTCAGCAATATCTTTGTAAAGAAACTAGACGGCCTCAATCAATCAATCAAATCAGCCCGTTTCTCCCCACTGCTGGGTATAGGTCTCCCTTTTTTCGCGCCATTCACTACGGTTCTGTGCCAGTCCAACCCATAGCGGCCCTGTCGTTCTGACGATGTCATCTGCCCAGCGAGCGGGTGGTCGGCCTTAAGACAATTTAATATTTTAGCGTATGATGTAGTGAGTGATAGGTATGTTTTGGGGCTTAGAGAGCAATAATGTGACTAAACAGGTGCAAAATATGACGAAAACAATTTTTGTCAAACTATTTATGTGTTTCGTATACTAATGCTTTTTGTGTAAGTAGTGTTATTTCCAATGTGTACATATCCCACATGCCTATCATATTTTATAGATCTGATCTGTTATCTGAATTGCTTGATAAAGTATAATTTCGTCAAATATCCAAGATATGGCACTTGTAGCCAGCAGGTGGCTCGCGTGAGACGATTTTTGGCTAGCGTGAGTACACAGATATTTTTGTTCAAGTTTTCAAAGAAGTTTTTAATTCTAATTCATAAAATATTTTATTTAAAGTAGGTGCATCAGTATATACGCTTTTTGATATCTTTTTTTAATCTAAAACTACTACCTGTATGTATAGCTGAGTGTAAGTGTAAGGTCTATCTACACAGCTCCGGGCCGTGACCGGGACGTGTCCGGGCCGTGTAACGTCAGGAGGGAAAACAATACGTCGTCATGACAACGTGAGTGAACGAATCCATAGAAAATGTATGGAATGATAGTTTTTCCTTGACACGTCTCGGACACGTTGTCATGACGGCGTAATGTTTTCCCTTCTGACGGGCCACGGCCTGGACACGTCCCGGGCACGGCCTGGATCTGTGTAGATAGACCTGTAACGGTACAATGCCCTCCGTTCACGTTGATAAATATTTTTCAATCAAGTATAATATCGGTTTACATGTTTTAAGATGCAGTCATTCTACGTAAATACATATGTTCTAATCTAATTACCTGTTTTTTCGTCTTTATAACCCAAAAACTCTCAGCGTTCAATTTACAAAGTCGTCATTTGTTTTTGTTATACCCGTTGCAGAACTTTATGTCTTGTTTCTTCACCATTTGTGTAAAATACAAACTATTAGGTACATACTTCAGTCGTTGCAAATTATTGTCAGTTTAAATTATAAATAATTTTAAAGCATCTATTGTAACTTGAGGGGATTGTTCAAATTGCTACACTGTTTAAATTCTTAACAATTTGTTTTTAAATATATATTTTAAAAGTCAATTTGTTTCAGCTTATGGTTTTTGATTCTAATTTATCAGTGTAACTAATTGTTTTTGTGAGATTCTAACGTTGAATGACTTAACTGCAAAGTGGTTATTCAGGTGACCTTTTACTTCGGATATTGATTGTGGCAATTCAACTAAAATTTTGTTTAAGAGACAACTTTTTTATTTAGGTAGAGATACCCGTTAACTCGGGTATATAATATTTGTATAATACTTACTTACGATTAAAATAGAAAAAGAAATGCTTATTGATCTTCAATCTACATTTCATAACAACCCTACCACAGCCGCCAAAAGAGCTGATAACCTTGAAATGGCTGAACCGATTTGCATATTATACAGGGTGTAACAGAAAGGGTATATAAAGCCGGAACACAGCGATAGTCCTCATGAAACTGAACAACTTTCCCCAAGGAACATGGGTCGTAACTCGAAAAAATTTTTTGGGTCGCCCATACTTACTCGATCAGCTGATCGGGCATTTTGTATGGGGAGGCCAAATTTTTTTTTCGAGTTACGACCCATGTTCCTTGGGGAAAGTTGTTCAGTTTCATGAGGACTATCGCTGTGTTTCGGCTTTATATACCCTTTCTGTTACACCCTGTATATCTAAGAACACCCCCAGGAAACCCAGCTTTAAATTAAAAAAAAAAAAACGCATCCAAATCCGTCCACGCGTTTAGGTGCTACAGTGCCACAGACAGACACACACACAGACAGACATCGACGTCAAACTTATAACACCCCTCTTTTGACGTCGGGGGTTAAAAATAGTAGAATTTAAATAGTGTAACATTAAAAGATTGTTGACCGGTCTGGCGAATTCGCTATATTTATTTTTATCCAACACTTATGATATGAACACTTCAGTTTATTTTGAAAACTCGTTTTTCTTTTCACGATTCTTCGTAAAGTATCCATTTAAGATTTGTTCTTGAACATAAGTGTAAAATGTAATGATTTTTTAGATAATTACCAAATAAAATATGTTTAAAGTTTCTTTAAAGTTAAGCTTTCCCAATATTTTGTCATTCTTACATAACTTTTTTGATCAGCAATTCCCTTTTTTATAAGAAGCCATTTTTTTTCTTTATCAAATTTTTATCATTAAAATAGAATCACGTGTCTGTATCAGGTCACTTATAATCTCGTCTAAAATCAATAGATAGGTATAACATTTAAATTAGTACTATCAAAAATACGTGATAGATATCTTGAATATATTATCTTTGTTGCCTTGACTTTCAGAATTATCGAATCCTATTGCCGGAATGCTATTCAGATAGGTAAATATGTAAAAGTCTAGTAATATTTAAATATCTCTTGTAATCACGTAAGAATTACTTAAACATAATATTACGTTACGTCGCAGCTGCACCTTTTATCTCCGAAGATACAAGCTTCTTCACAATTTATCACACCTGCGGATCACTTCAGATTTGGGTGTGCGATCTTATCTTTAACCTGTATCGTTAGTGACGATTCTAAACTTCACTTGTTTTCATTCCAGATCTGACTCCACTCCCTAAGATGGCGAACGGCGGCGGGACAACGGGCGTGCTGCTCTACGCAGTGGGCGCCGCCGTGCTCGGCATGCTGCAGTTCGGGTTCAACACCGGCGTCATCAACTCCCCGCGCGATTTCATCGAGAACTTCATCGCGGAACACAATGATGCGTCCCCCGACCTCCTCTTCAGTGTTATAGTTAGTATATTCGCCATCGGGGGTATGATCGGCTGCCCGCTCGCCAGCTGGCTGCAAGAGAACCGCGGCCGCAAGAGGGCTCTCATACTCAACGCTGCTTTTGGCATCCTCGGCGCAGCGTTTATGGGCTTCAGTAAGAGGGCGGAATCAGTTGAGATGCTCATCATCGGGAGATTCCTCATCGGTATTAACTGCGGTTTCGCGACCACTGCCTCACCCACATACGTGTCAGAGATCGCGCCAGTACGGTACCGTGGTGCTTTTGGCACAGTGAACCAGTTGGCTGTAGCGTTCGGTATGGTCGGGGGACAAATTCTCGGAATCGGAGCCATATTAGGAAGTGATGAAGGCTGGCCGTGGCTGCTCGGGCTTGCAGTAGTGCCATCAGCGGTACAGTTCGCCATGTTACCGTTCGCTCCGGAATCTCCGCGGTTCCTTCTCCTTGCACAACGCGACGAGCAGAAAGCTCGGGAAACTCTCATGAAGCTGAGAGGTGACGAAGACGTTGACAACGAAATAAACGCTATGCAAGCTGAAGATAGAGCCGAGAAACAAGAACAGAAGTTTACTATCTTAGATCTGTTCAGGATAAAGCATTTGCGTACACCGCTGATCATCGGTGTTGTAATGCATTTGTCTCAGCAGTGGGGTGGTATAAACGCAGTGTTGTATTACTCAACGACGATCTTCAGGGACGCTGGACTAGAAGAGGAGCCCGCAAGATTGGCTTCTATTGGAGTCGGAGGCATCTTGTTCGTTATGGCACTTGTCGCTATTCCGCTCATGGACCGTTTAGGACGACGTACGCTTCAACTAGGCGGCTTGGGTGGTATGACAGTGTCAACTATCCTGATCACAATCGCATTGTCGTATAAAGAGAATTCAACGATGAGTGTATTCGCTGTGATCTTCACGCTGCTGTTCGTGGCGTTCTTCGGTGTGGGTCCGAGTTCGATTCCTTGGATGATTCTGTCGGAGTTGTTCGGGCAGGGAGCTCGTAGTGCCGCCGTCAGTGTTGGAGCTCTTGTCAACTGGTTCGCCAACTTCATCGTCGGATTAACCTTCATTCCGATGAACGACGCTCTCGGGAACTTTGTGTTTATCCCATTCACGGTTCTTCTTGTTCTGTTCTTCATATTCACATACTTTAAACTGCCGGAGACGAAGAACAAGAGCGTCGAGGAGGTGACAGCTCTCTTCAAATAACACGGTATCATTTTAAGAAGCATTCCTTAGATGTAAGTTTATTTATAAATGTAATCAGTTTACACGATGTGACACCTTATTGTCACGTTCGATGATGGTTGATAAAGTGATTCTAAATGGCTCAGAACACATGTTTTGGATAGTTTGCTCAAAATGAAACCAAGTATTATGCTAGCTAGAGTATTTTAACAACTGTCATCGTATTTTAGAAAGTTGAAATTTGTAGGACACGGTTAGACCAGTGACATTTTGATTAAGATACAGTAAGTGGTGTTAATACGGCCTAATTATGGCTCTTTTCATGAATATTAGTAAATATAATGGAAGTTTTGTCTATTCTTAATAAAATGTCATTGTGCATAGACTAGCTAGATTCTAGATTTGTCCTGTCGATGGTTTCGCATAAAGTTAGTAAGACTGAACACCTCACTTATAATATTTAACTGTTACTATTTTGTATTTCATCAAAATAAGTACTTATTAGAAGAAAAATCTAGTTATCTAATGATTTCTTTTAGATTTTAGAGTAATTGTTTTCTTTTTAAATCAGTAAATAAGAGCCCCAAGTTTTAAGTATCCGAAGGTTTGAGGACCAAGTTTATAATTTTGTATATTTTGTTATAAGTGTAACTTGTTATATTGTTTATTCAGTGTTAAGTTTTCTTATTCTTTTTCATAACTGTTTCACAATGTTTCCAGTGCCTTAGAGACGTTTTTTGTTAAAATATTTTCAAGCAGCTTACCTAAGAGCCGGCGCACATCTGACGGAGCGCAGCGTAGAGCATTTTTGATTGTCATATTATTAACATTGTTCTCATTAGATTAATATTCAAAATCAGTTAACACAACAAATGAGTATCGAAGCATCGAAGCGACTACAAGCGAATGTTGTGCTAACTGATTTTGAATATTATTGTAATGAGAAAATTGACGATAATAATATGACAATCAAAAACGCTCTGCGCTGCGCTCCGTCAGATGTGCTCCGGCCCCAAGGGTTGCTAAACATCTACAACGTAAGATTGGTGTAAATATATTAATTCTATCTATCACTTTCACCGTCCTAGTGTATTGTAGTGCCAACTTTCGAATTAGTTTCATAACTTTAATATAAATTATCTTTGAAAAACTTTTTAAAAAGTATTTTAGAGTAATGCAATGAAATCATGTAATTCAAGGTTTTTTTTTTCTATTGACATTTTTTGGCTCAGTTTTTAATTTGTAAAAAGACGATCTTGAGCAGCTAAGTTTTTGAAGATTTTTTTCAATGTTTTTTTAAATCTTGTCTTTTTATATATTTTTTTATAGTAAAACAAAACAATTAAGGTACCTACATACAACACTTTAATTAGAATTATATTATATTGAGTAAAGTTACTAAAATGTACCTATTTGTAAATTGGAGCAAATATAAATCAAATTATTATAAATATTTAAAGAATATACGAATTTAAGCAAATGATTCGATTGTTGATATTAAAATAGTATTTACGTACCTACTATTAATTTGGGAATTTTATTTTACTCCTTTATATTAATTAAGAATCTTTTAAATTCCACAATTTACATTTAACTAATATACTTAATTATTTCTAATCATAACACAGCATTATAAATACACCAAAAACTATATTATGTAACCACACACGAGTATCTGAATCAAACTAGATCTAAGAACAGGAAGATAATACACATTTATATCTTTTTATATCATTGTACTTAACTAGTTTTCAAAATACAGATTCTACTAAAATATTTATCTAAACATCCGGTATACGTACCTACATCAATGGGGATGATGACTACATTCAAAAATTCAAAAAATAATTAGTCCGTCTTTTAGGCTATTAAAAAATATTTGAAACACATTTTTACCTGATCAAATACATAAACAAATACAAAGATACAGAGCATCAAAGTTACCAAGTGGGGGAAATTGACGTCACTCCTCGGTTAAAATCGTAATGAGGCGTGACGTCAAGACCAACTTTAACCCAGTGTATCTTTGTCATTTTTAGTTTAAGATAAAAAAGAAAAAATACGTGTCGAATATTTTGAAATCATTTATGTGATGGACTATTTTTTTTTTAGTAATCATGCCCATTATGCAAATATTAGATATTTATATCTTTATTTCTTAACGTACCATAATGCTTTATTATGCTTTGGTAACCGTAGGTATAAATATCTATAAATAAAATAAATAAATAAATATCAGGGGACATTTCACACACGGTCACCTGACCCCAAACTAGGCAAATCCTGTACTATGGGTATCAGGGACTGATAAACATACATAGATAAATATATAACACCCAGACACGGAACAAACATTTATGCTCATCACACAAATGTTTGTTTACCGGCGGGGATCGAACCCGCGACCCGTGCGTATGAGGCAGACTCACTACCGACTACGCTAACTGGCCTGTCAATTAGCGTAGTCGGTAGTGTCTATGTAGGTAGATAGAGTGTAATTAACATACCTACTTAATAGACAGAATGATCAAACCTTTAAACACAGCGATAAATAGTAGGTACTTGTCGAACTGCGACCCTTAAGTAGGTAGGTACCTCAAAGAATATGGAACAAAATATGATAAATATTTTCTATATCTATGGGCCGGCGCATATCTGACGGAACGCAGCGCAGAGCATTTTCGCCGGCCCTTAGCGCCAAAACACAAGGTGAAACGCAACTGAAACTGCTACTGAAACTATAAGGAAGTCTACAGCAGAAACTTCGATGCAACTCAAAAGTAACTAGCAGTTTCAGTTGCGTTGCATCTGCGTTTCACCGTGTGTTCTGGGTCTTAGTCTACCTATTATTGTCTACCTATACCGTATATGTTACGGGCAATGTGATTAATTGGGCATTATGCATAATGCCCGGGCATTATGAATAATGCCCAATATAAGCGGGCAATGTGATAAATACTATGCAATTAATCACATTGCCCGGGCATTATGCATAATGTCCACCATCTATTGGGCAGAGTGATAATAAACTTGTTTCAGAACTTTTTTTTATTTTACAATGAAACCTTATCTAACCTAAACCTAACCAAAAGTCAAATAAATATGTAGGTATTACGAAACTTAAAATTCTCATCATTTCCTCTTAAGTTAAGTTGGGTTTTAGTTAAGGTTAGGCCATTCCGGACTCTCTGATTGGTTAAAGGGTGACATGCGCTGGTTTCCCTAAAATACTTCCTAAATCCAAAAATACTACTTCCCTAAAATATGTGGAAAGGGTTAATGGCTGGCACATGCGTTGAGACCTGTGTGAAGGTGCTGCTCTGATGGCCGGTCATATTATGCGGATTCTATCAAGCAAATCCTTTCACTTTTTAGCTTCCCATTTACTTACCTATACCTTGTTCTGGATATTGCAGGGGCAAATTTTTTATTATTTTGTTTATTGATAAGCTCTATTGAAATGTAAATTTTAATGTTTGTTTCTGTGTTTATGCCTAAAAATTTGTAAAACTTATTGAAAAAAGAAACTCTACAGAGTTTTTTGCTAGGTTCTTCCCTGGGGAAAACTGCACTCTTGCGAGTCTAGCATTAACTTTAAAAAATGACCCGTCCTACGAGTTGTTAAACCTAACATACAGGATTAAATGATATTTCATTTTCCTTTTGCGGGGGAGGCCTTTGCCTAGCAGTGGGATCTTAATGGCTAACTAAAAAAAAATTCGTTTTCATTTTCATTTTAAAATATTTCATGTGAAACAAATATTATACATTTATACAAAAGTTAGAAATTTTGCACGTTTGCGTACAAATTAGGTAGGTAATTATTTATTTTCATTATTATTTAAAAAATATATTTTTCAGTTTGATCTTGTTATTTAGGATAGTATTTGGGAGCCATATTTTTATAGTTTTTAGAAACTGGACATTTGCTTCATCCCAAATGCACGTAGGTACGCCCCTGCGCCGCCGTCGCCCGTTTGTTGCCATAAAGTTGAGTTAAAATTTTTGGTATAATTGTTTTTTACACTGTTATTATGAAATCGCATAATTAAGAAAAAACAATATTAACCCTAATAATAACAAAAAGGATACCTAATTATTATAAAAGCACTAGGTAACAATTTCTAAACTTTTACAGGAAGAATGAGTAGGTAATAAGTAGTACGTTTTACATCATCTTAATTAAAATTAGAAACTTAAAAATTTTTTATAATGCCGAAATTAAGAGCATTTTTTCCTTTAAGTATGCAGCACATAACCTACGTAAAGTTTCTAAAGACCTAATTGTATTGAGGTACTTAATAACATAACATACGAGATGCCAAATATTTTTTCTACTCTAGTTCAATAATCTTAGTTACTAAAAATGCAAAAACCTAAATTCTACCTAACGCAATGGTAATTTCTAATTAAAAAATTTGTCCACTAATATGTATCTGACAACGTATCAAAAATTTAGCGACGTTAGAATTATCGCAACCCACAATTGTCAAGATATCGGACTATTATTATCAAATTGCCCGATAGTCTTTGGGCATTATTAATAATGCCCGGGCAATGTGATAAATAGCACAGTTTTGAAAGTAATTAATCACATTGCCCGATACAGCTGGGCATTATTCATAATGCCCGGGCATTATGCATAATGCCCGCATTAATCACATTGCCCGTAACATATACACTTAGTTATCTCCGCAAAGAGCAGAGAACAGTTGTAACGCTTCGTCCTGATCGTCTTCCTCCAACTCGCCTTCGAGCCAGAATGTCTCCATCATTCCTTTACCCTGGGAAAAACAAGTGAAAGATTGAAGATTGAAAAAACAACTGAAGATGAAAAACAAGTGACGATCAAAAATAAGTGAAGATCAAAAAACAATTGAAGATTACATCATGTACGGAAAGGTACAGAATATTCGTAGTATTTCGTATTCAGTACCTACCCAGTTGTGTGAAAGGCTCATTAAGCTAATCCATTAAATATCGTGTCTTCTTTTTCTGATTTTTGACAACAACAGTGACAGCTATAGGTGTAATAGAGCATTAGTTTGATTGACCATTCTTGCAACTGGTTGATAGATACAAATTATGTTACATCCACATTGCACCTGAATTGTAACTCACTTTCACTTTGATAAGTCCACGGCGACGAAGCCTGAATTTCTTACTAGAGAGCTCGTTTGCAGTTTGGGCGGATACTTGAACTTTTCCGGGCTGAAAACAAAATAATAGTGTTAAATACTTTTATTTTAGGTTTCTTGCTGGTATCTTCTGGGCAATCGGCGTTCCTTTGAAAAATGTGACTATTTTTAAGTGCTATTTTTGCTATCGTCACTTTGGTAGAATGAAAGCAGTATTTTTCTACGTGAGCTATGATTTTTTTTTCTTTTGCCTTAATTTGTCTTGTCGTAAATCTTGTAAGTAATAGGTACACAGGACATACAAAAAAAAAAACATTTGCGGTATCGTGGACTTTGGCGCTTAAAGTTATAAAACTCATTCTTACAGTATAACTAAAAAAATAATATAACAAACCTCAGAAGTGGTCTGCATCCTGCTGGCAGTATTGACAGTATCCCCGACGAGACAGAACCGCGGCAATTTGATACCTAGCACACCAGCCACGCACGGACCTGAATGTACACCTGAGAAGAACATCATTGTTTAAAATGAGAAGTTATAGAGGTCTTTGTATTTTTTTATCGCATTGGGTAAGTTCTTTCGTTGATGAAGTAGATTACAGAAGCTTATTAAAGGTGAGGCTAAAGTAGTCAAGTAGAGTGGAAATTAGAACTTTTAAAGTAGTAGGCAAGTAGATTAGGTATCTAAAGGCGCGTATTCACTGGCGAGCTGTAAGTGTTTTGATTGCACTGTTTAAAAAAACATTAGGCATGTGTATGTTGTTCGTGAGAATCGCGAGCCTGTGACGAATGCGACTCCGAGCGGCTCGTAGTGAGCTGACGACTGCGTATATGGTAACTGTAAAGGCGTGTCCGCTGCTCAATGTTCAGAACAGTTTTCGGTAAACATTGAACGAAATGAATAAAATTTTCCTTTGATTTGTCAGCAAAATCATTCAATTTGAACAAAATGTTCATTCAATTTTTGTTCAAAACATGAGCAGCGGACCCACCTTATCATGCATAGGTACTTACACTCTGTCACAGTATCTATTCGGTTACAATAAGAGCTCACCAATTAATACACGCCTTAAAGTAAATACCACTGACCGATAGTGAGCATAGGCAGCGCGCGGCAGATGGCGAGCGCGGCGCTGGCGGCGGAGTCGGCGTGCGCGCGGCGACGCTCCGGCGCACCCGACACCAACATGTACACTGTACCTACTGTCTCCACCTAAGATCAACGAGGATAGGCGTTACACTTAGTACAAAGAAGATACTCAACTCATGACACATGCATGACTCACAAGGGGACACAAAACTCGTGAGAGTTACCAGTGATCTGAGAGTGAAATGATTGCCACCATAATATAAGCCCCCTTTGTTCATTTTCTAATGCGTAACTGGCTAAGAATCGATCAATTGTTTTGGCTGCCTGTATGTAGGACTCTAGCAAAGTAGTTACCACGCAACAGATCCTATTTGTAATAACCTATAGTACCTATATTCCTACAAATAGCATAGAATATTAGAAAGTAGCATATTATGGCTTTTTGGACAATGTAATTTCTCAAACATCAATAATCTTCGCAACAAACCCGTAGCATTAATAATATGTACCTGCAACGTAAGTATGTAAGTAGGTATGTATTGTGTCTTAAATGTCTAGCTCACCTTATAAACCCGATGCGAGTCAAGCAGCCGATCAATCCGGGAGTACACGTCGTTCATGTATGCTACAGTCTGCATGACGTCCGCTCTAGTCCCAGCTTCAGCTAGTTGGAGTCCACAGAACATTACTGTTACGCTCTCGTACGCCTAGAAAACAAAATGGATTGCTAAGGCGCGTACTTACTCATAAGTGAGTTGTAACCGGAATCTTTGCATGCACTGTAACCAAAAAACATAGTGTGTACGTTGTTCGCGAATGATTCACAAACCTTCTGCGTGTCTACAGTACACCCTATGTTTTTTTAGTTACAGTGCCTGCAACGGTTCCAGTTACAACTCGCTAATGAGTACCTACTCGCCTTTTACTCATAAATTAAAAACTAAGATGAGTGAGGAAAAAAAAGAAAAACTAAAATCCTATTCCCTCACCTGGCAAGCAGCCATAGGATCCTTCCCGGCTCTCAAATGACAAGCGACAGACTTAGGTATCATAGAATACAACAGCTGATCCCCCTTACTCTTCCACTGGTCTCGTAATCTACAGGACTTCTCAAGAGACAGACTCCTGCTCTCTGCCTTTTCGAAGAGGAGTTCCAATTTGGATAAGTGTTGCCAGCCTTGGAGCAGCATTTCTTTGGACAGACCGTGGCCGTTCATGTCGGCTAGAAAGAGGTCTGCTTGGCGAAGCTCGTCGAGGTCGTTGAAGCTGTGGACACGTTTGTAAGTATTCCATTGTAACAGTTTTAGTAATGTACTTACATACATACATACATATATGTAAATCTCTTGCGCACCCCCATCAGGGAAGGCAGAGACCACTTCGCTCCACTCCACTCCAAACACACTTCTTTCGCTATATCCACATTCATCAGTCGCCTCATACATGCACTGGGTACTCTCGACTTGGCCTTTCTTTAAGTCCCCGATTGACCGAAATAACGCCTTGTCCTTCCCAATATTTCCATACACTCTGGCCTTGTATATCTCTAGTAGTGTAGATTTAGAAGGTGGCACACTCACATAGGACTACAGAGGAAGATAAGAGCGTCGATCTCCTCAAGCAGATAGATAGGTCCCTTGAAGAGCACCGCCCGCGCCCCCTGCGACCCCCGCCGAGCGTCTGCACCCCCCACTCGCCCCCGCCATCGCATCAGCTCCAGCTCGAAGAGCATCGTTTGCATGCACACCACCTACCAACCACCATAAATCTTCTATAGGCTTTTCAATTTTGGACAAGGAGTAAAGTCATTTAATTATACAACTATGGCCTTGCCATGGTTAAGCCTTTATATATAGAGGCTGCCTTAACCTACGTCTTACCTACGACTAAAGATGATGTTGACGGTAGCTTTGTTAAGTTAGCTCTATTAAGAGTAGGTTAAACTAAGGATTCCTTAGCAAAATTTCAAATTCACGTAGCAACGTAAAAATCTGCGATGCCGACGCAGATGTCCATAACATTTTGGATATCATAACGTGCTAATTCATAATTTAATGTGGAAACTCTTAGTTGGTCACCTTTGCGTTAATTCAACTGCAGCTATAATGCCTTTATGGAACCTAGCTATTTAAATCTGTCTTAATCCTAGCTACGTCCATACTTACCTTGTCCCAGGTGAAAGATACTTTGGGTTTCCTCAGACGAAGTATCTCGCTAACAGGCTGCTTTTCTATACGGCTGAATGGGCCACCCCAAGCTTCTATCAACTGAAATAGTAAAGATAAAGGTACGATAATGACATGCCTAATTATTTCCATTTTTAAATGAAATTCTTTTTCTAGACAGAGATCTGTTATAAAATGTTTTGAAGAGAATGTAGCTAGCAAAACAAAATGAAATTCTCTAACCTCAGCAACGGCAGTTAATCAAGGATGTAACATGTAACACTCTAAATGCGCATCTCAGAGGAGCACTAAATAACTTCACTCATTTTTGATAGAAACGACAGATGGCAATGTACAGAGAGGTAAAATATCTGAAGAAAAAACTTTCTGTCTCTATTAAGTATTTATCTACTTATTTACTACCTATACGAATACCATCATTATTATTGGTCACGACATCTTGACAGATGATATAAGAATAATGGTTTCAAATACCTTAGCTCCAGCACTAATAATCTTCATCTTCCTATCTAGCAGTACTCCAAACGGGAACAGCTGCAAGAACAGTGACACTGGTACAGCTGGTAGCAGGCAGGGCAGACTCTTGCGCAGCATTAGAGATTGCACCTGGAAACCAATATGGTATATCTAAGGTAAGTCGCCTAAATTCGCAGACGTGTCTGCAAAACTTGTATGCAAATATTTTTAGGTTTACACGTATAGGTTACATATTTTTATCGCCTCATTCCCGTTTGGGCAAGCAAAGACCACTTCCATCCATTTTCCACGGTCCAAACACACAATCCACATTCATCAGTTTTCACGTCTGTTTAGGATTACCTATACCTAGGTACTTTTTTTTTCAATAGTTCGTTATTTGATTGTATGTAAGGAACCAATTTCGTAGACTATTTCAGAGTATTTATCACAAACAATCTTATCGAAGATAAAGAAATCAATCAAAAACATTCACACAACTTTTTTTATTTTGAAGTTAGCTCTACTTAACGTTTTCGTTAGTAGTTATATCTAAGTAGATAATAAACTTAGAACCTACATAAGTACCTAATCATTTTAATGCCTATCGATCGACATCCCCGAATAATAAAACGAAGGAGTAAAACGAGAGGATATTGTTTACGTCTTCAAAACAATAGAACATCTTAATCCAAGGTTTTATCATAAACATAATGGGCGATGGTCGAGAACAATAGGTATTTATAGCAAAGCGTTTAAGGAGGGCTAAATGTTATGGAAGTCCGTCGTAAAAAGGTGGGAGGGAGGCTAATAGATTTTTTATTACCTATCATATTTACTAATTATTTTTCTTGCATTATATTAGCATTATTCCATTTTGAAAAAGCAAGAGAAGCGTTTCCACTGTAATTCTTATTTTAAACCTACCGGCAAAACCTACATTTCGTATTCGTAGTTAAATCTAATTAGCTGCACGATTCAAAATCATACATGCTTTAGGCACCTAGGTACATAGTTTAAGTACCTTCCCTACATATCTACTAGTAATCATTTGGTTAAGTACCTACTCAATTTTCAAACGTACCCACTAGCTAGTGTTTTAGGTAGGTACGTGGTATCAATCCTCATGATCCCGAAGAATAATTAAATTGAATAAATTCGCGGTAAACAAGCACTTAAATGGTGTTTGTGGGCTAATAAGCTATAAATACGCTTAAGGGCTCTTACAAAATGGGTTTCAAGTGTTCTCACCATCGTCCATCCGTATGCAAATGAAGGTGATTGGCAGGTATTTTAAGTTCTAAATTAGATACCTAAGTAGGTAACATAAATAATTCGTAGTTCGCTACACTAGCTTACGTTATAACGTTATAAGCCTGAACATTACTTTTGCATCTTTAATTACACTTCATGTGCGTCGGCTCGGCTCCTTTTGAAACAGCATAGGTATTAAATAAATAAAATAAAAATACATTTATTCACAGCCCAGTAAGTAGAAAAACATGAAAATGTAATAGAATCAGTAGCTTATGCTTTAAAATGGCTTAGGACTCAGCACAATACTGTTTTTCAGTCTTCGCCTATAAGATAACCAAAAGAAGAGGTATAGATGTTCTTGAATAAAATACTTACGTAATCGCTATTATCAAACTCCAAACGTAACACAGCGACGTAATAGCTCCCTTCCATACTCTCCTTTACCACTGACACCTTCAGCTTGAGAGAGAAGATGTCTTCAGCAATCTCGTATAGTTGACCTTGACAGAAATCATGATTGTGGAGACATCGGTTTCTTTACTTATATAAGTCTTTGTTATTATATTAAGCCATATAAAACTCATCATGATCATCATCATGTCAGCTTATGGACGTCCAGCATATAAAACTAAAAGTGATAATATTTGTTCAAGCTATAATATAAAATTGAATGATGACTAAACTTGCTCTGGTAAAAGATATCAAAATTCTGGATTGTTTTGAATAAGTAATCGATGATGGGGATAAGTCGTTGAAAAGACATCGTCATTTGTTAAATCTCTAGTTGCAAGAAAAACTGATTAATTTAATAATCCATTAAACATCGTGCCGTCTTATTCATATCTTTGACAATGTCAGTGAGAGCATTATGTGTAATTGAGCGTTATCATAATTGTCTAATCTTGCAACGTACACTTACCCATAAGATACTGAGTAAAGCCAGTCCTGGTGCTGCTGTAAACCAATTCAGCTCCATGCCGATGGGCCCTCGTCAACTGCATACTTGGAGACTTTATACGGGGGAAGGTAAACCGCATTCGTTGGTGGATATTGTCCACGGACTGCAGGAACGTGCAGAAGTAGCGGCCGGTTGCGCGGATCATAGTGTCGTAGCTTGAAAAAGTAGGGTAAAAATCGTTTTTCTATTGTTATTAGTGGAGAAGAAGCTATTTGTAAAACGGGTGGCTTTTGGAATCGTTTCGGAATAGGTACATAACAATAAAAGAAAGAAAGTAGATGGTAGGTGGTAGTGTGTTCGAATCGTAACAAGTGGAGGGAAGTGGTCTCTGCTCACCCCGATGGGAGAGGCGTGACAGATATGTATGGATGTATGTAAAAGAAAGAAATAAAGCTCTATGTTCCAAATAAATCCCTTTATACGTTTTGGAATTAGGATTCGGATAAAGCGAAAGTCTGGTTATTGCGATAAATCCGTCAACCGTAAATGAACACGAATTTTCATTTCATTTTATGTTTCATTGAAATGTGTGTAGTCTTCAAGCCTAAATCATTCCCCGAATAAAAAAGCGCGTGAAGTTCCCATTATGCTCTCGGTTCAGTTGTTTGAGTGACGTACAGATTAGGCTAACAATAAATTGATTCCAATATGGTTGGATGACTGTGACTATTTTGGCATTTAATTGGTTATTTCTTAGAAAAGGATATTTTTTAAATTGCACTTTATTTAATTCTAATAAAATCCCTGTAGTGTGTCTACCTGGTAGTCGATGTATAGTAATATAAGTAGAATAAATAGTTAAGTTAGTTTAGGCATTCTGCGGTACATTAGACACTTACCCATAATTACTGAAGAATTTCACAAAACATCTTCCGAAAAAGTGCATCACCTTTTCTGGAGTTCCGAACTTCTCTCGCAGCGTACTAAGTTTGTCTCCGCTCACGGCTACATGGCTGAGACTGTTCAGCCTTGGTCTCACTGGAACACCAGAACCTCGACGTCTGTATACATCAAGAGCAACCGTCACACTTGTCTTACGAACTTTTATTGGCTTCAAAACTGGTTGAGTTGGAAACATTTTTTCTTCCGTTGTGGGTGAAGTTGGAGATTTAGACTCTGGTTCTTTAACTTCCCCTTCCTTTGTTATAATACTTGCAGAACTTTTTGGAGATTTTAAGGATGGTGTCTTCGATCCAGGTGAACTCAATGGTGAGGTTGGTTTAGAGTCTCTAGGACACATGGCCTCCTGGCTTGTCGATGCGGCACAAGCGTGTTTGCACCCATTCTTCAAAATCGACTGAGGTCTGTTTTCTGAATGTGATGCCGATGAAACTGGCGATGTAGGTTCTGTGTTTTGCTTCTCACCATTCTTTAGACAATCTGGCATTTCAGCAACATCAATGGTCTTATGATGCTCCAGTTTCACTCCAAGACTTCGTCTATTTAAAGCCTTGTTCTTTGTAATTTCAAGTTCAACTTCCTCATTGATTCGTTCAGCTGACAAAGTTTGTGCTGCGATTTCTTCAGCAGAAGTGTAAGCATCTATTTCCTTTTTAGTAGCTGCAGTGAGAGCATTTGTTACTGTGAATGGGCATCTGAAGTGGGATCTTCCGTCAGTATTTACTGATGCGGATCGCCATGTTGGTTTGGACTTAAGAGATTGCTTTCTGGGTCCTGGGCTGCTTGGCCGTGAAGGGCTTGGACTATTTGGGTCTTTTGTTAGGAATCGCGCAAGGGCACTGGCCAGGCGAAACATAAGAGTGTCTGGGTATTGCTGTAAAACACAAAGAACGTTGAAATTTAAAAACGTCTATATTACAATTAAGATTTTTTGAATAGAAGACTAACCTGTGTGGCACTGAAGACTGTATTTCTTGCACCAGCCTCCCGAAGAATCGTCTCCCATATTTCTTCGCCACATTCTTGCTGTATGAAATAGTAAAATCAAGTTATGAGTTGTTCAGTCTTATCACTTATTCAAAGCCGCCAGCGCCAAAGGCGGGCGCTTGGCTGTTGAGCAAGAGTAAGCTTAAGGCTGGCCGCATACATACGTTTTCCGCATTCGATTTCCGTATTCGGACATCTGAATGCATGGAATCAGTAGAAAATACATTAACTGACGCACACGTTCGTTTTTTTCTCGAACGGAATAAATTCCGCACGTACGTTTCGTAAGCAAGCCGGCGCGTTCGGAGAAACCTACTCGAAAAAACCTAATGACGTCATGCGGAACGCAGCGCTTTCATACATTTTGTTCGTGCCGGCGCACACGTTCGGAAACTTCTATACAGTTCCGCGCCCGCGCCGCGCGCGTCGGACGTATTCTTTGTATTGGTTACGCATACATTTGTAATACGATTTGTAATACGACTCTCATAGACTCTTCGAGTATTTAGTGGATGTATCCAATACCGACAAAGTTTATTTTTCTTATTTATTGATAACAGAAATGCAATTGCTGATAAATCGTCGTCGATTTTTTACGACTTACGACACGGAATTACGCCTAATAAGGCTGGCCGCATACATACGTTTACCGTATTCGTTTTCCGAATACGTAATTTCGAGTTGGAATTCCGTGAGACTACCGCAAACGTTCGTTTTTCTTCATTCGGAATGTATCCACTTCAGTACAGATAGTGATAGCCTACTGAACGCACGACGATGGAGGACGACGATTTATCAGCAATTGCATTTCTGTTATCAATAAATAAGAAAAAGAAACTTTGTCGGTATTGGATACATCCACTAAATACTCGAAGAGTCTATGAGAGTCGTATTACAAATCGTATTACAAATGTATGCGTAACCAATACAAAGAATACGTCCGACGCGCGCGGCGCGGGCGCGGAACTGTATAGAAGTTTCCGCACGTGTGCGCCGGCATGAACAAAATGTATGAAAGCGCTGCGTTCCGCGTGACGTCATTAGGTTTTTTCGAGTAGGTTTCTCCGAACGCGCCGGCTTGCTTACGAAACGTACGTGCGGAATTTATTCCGTTCGAGAAAAAAACGAACGTGTGCGTCAGTTAATGTATTTTCTACTGATTCCATGCATTCAGATGTCCGAATACGGAAAACGAATTCGGAAATCGAATGCGGAAAACGTATGTATGCGGCCAGCCTTAAAGTTAGCTTATTCTAAGACACTCTTGTTAATGTGTTGAAGGATAAGCATTGAGTACAACATTTATAATCCTAGTTCCTATTATCGGAAGCTGTGTAATGCGACACCGATGACGTACAACTATTAATCTTACTAGCCATTACTTAGTTTACAAGGACAGGGCCTCTACTCATTAAATTATTAGGAGTTTATAGTTAAATTGAGTTTAGAGTTAAGTTGGTATGTATATACTATAGTAATTGAGTTACATGTTAACTTTGACGTTTTTTTCGTAGAAAGGATGACTAATAAACCCAAGAGCGCTTTAGACGTCCGTTTTTTTACCGGACATCAGCCCGTTTCCAGGTGAAAAATAACGGACGTCTACAAGCGTTCTTACCCTCTTACTAATCCTACAGCTAAGAAATCAACTCGGAAACTAATTAAATAAATCATTGACGTCACGGCAATAAAAGGCGACGACAAATTGCACTAGGCTCTCATAACCCATTGAAAGTACATGGCATTACTACTGCCATTTAAGCAGTGTGTATCGATTTGCAAGCACACGTGACGCGCCAAAACTTGGACAGCCTTGTTGTTCAATAACAGCCTTTGAAATTGGTATAAGTTAGGTATTGTAGATATACTAGTTAGGTATGTTGTTACGTCGTCACATTAAGTAGGTATTATGTGGAAAATTATAATATGTAAGTAACCTACCTATAAATTACCTATAAAGTTTTTAAGAGATTTTGAGGGTCATGGAAAGCAATTTTCTTCCATATAACATCGCTCGAAAATTACCTAGGCCTTTCCTTACAGTATTGAGAAAATGACGATTTATTAGGTAGGTATTTAAAAAGACGAAACAGAAAATCCATAAACCAAACATGTCCATAAAAAAATCCCTAAATTAGGTAGGTAAGTAAATTAAACGCTTTAGTTTTACAACTAAGTGAATGTTTTGTGGGTAATTAAAACTTCACCCACAGACCACACATCATTTGTCTTACTCAACACCAACCATCTATGTTAGAGGTTCATTACATTATTGAGTTTGAACAATGACAATCAACCTATCAAATACTTACACCTTACACAGGAAGTAAG
This sequence comes from Anarsia innoxiella, assembly GCA_947563765.1. Taxonomy (NCBI): domain Eukaryota; kingdom Metazoa; phylum Arthropoda; class Insecta; order Lepidoptera; family Gelechiidae; genus Anarsia; species Anarsia innoxiella. The sequence continues at coordinate 2,648,417 of OX387402.1, forward strand.
GAAGCACAGTAGGTTCTTCTTTTTTAATTTAATGGTTTAATTTCGATTGATTAATTAGGAAAAACTAAAGGCACAATTACAGATTCCACACCACTTTCCCAAAGGAAAAAGTGTGAAAATATGTAAACTTATATTTACATATTAAGTAAACTTAGCCTGAAATGTATCAACCTTTTATCAATTTAATAATTGATCAATTGTATAAAAAAAAAACTTATTGTTTCATATTTAATAAATGACTAATATTCCTTGGAAAATGTTGTTGAATTACACGAGTGCCCAGTATAATGAATTTCAAAATAACTTACCACAATATAATGCTGCACACTTTCAAGTAAAAGTCCGTACATTTTGTAAGAAAATTAATTTAACCTTCGTTTTCTACGGAAACTTAACGAGTTTTTAGATTCAATTACTTTTAATGGCGTCTACTCTATTTTAAAAGACAAATGGAAACTCTTTAGAGAAAACTCGCGAAGAAAAAAGAAAAATTAAAACTAAAAAATGTCTAGGGTATTTGAAATTTGAATTTTTACAGCCACTGAAGTTGGCGCGAATTTGCAAACTTTTTTGTTAGACTGTCAAATCTTTTTTTTTATTGTGAACTTGTTTTGAGGACACAGGGACGTTTGTCCCGTAAGGCTTTCGCGGATCCACTGAGCAACAGGGGCTGAGATTTGGAAATCCGTTTAATATTCGACTAGCTCGCCCTACAATGAAGCAATAAAAATCATAATAGGTTCAAACTGTAGGTACGGCATCTTCCTTGTGGTTATTAAATACTTATACCGATACAAATTCATTATTTAACGTTCAAATAGTTGAAAAAAGGGCCATAAGTTAAGAGGTAGTATATATTAGGTATCATGATTGTTGATGACGACAGAGTCAGCTAAAGATTTATAATGAACATTATAATAGAATAAAAAAAAAAGGTGTTATAGTTTTCTAAAAAAAGGTTACTTAGTCACTACCACTATATCTACGAAAGAAAAACACTTAACTTTGAATTTAAAAACATTTAAAAAGCTGGTCAAGTCAACAATGATAGGTCACACATGATCGATGGGTATATCCCTTTTTTCTTAAAAACTTAGTCCCAAATACTCCCAAACCTTTTTCAATATTAAATTATGTTTGCAAACCCTTCCAGCGTATAAAAAGTGGTTATACTGTACAAACTGTAGGGGTAACTACATGGAAATATATTCCTTCCTATTCTTTTGGAAAAATGGGTCGAATGTGTCTAAATCTATCGTTGTGAGGTCCACCGTCATAATGTAACCAAAATAAAGTAAATGGGCATGAAGACTAAAAAAATTTTTTTAAGTCCATCACATAGATTATTTTAAAATATTCGACACGTATTTTTTCTTTTTTCTCTTAAACTAAAAATGACAAAGATACACTGGGTTGAAAGTTGCTCGTGACGTCACGCCTCAGTACGATTTTAACGTAGGAGTGACATTAATACCCCCCACTCCGTAACTTTGATGCTCTGTATCTTTGTATTTGATCAGGTAAAAAATGTGTTTCAAATATTTTCTAATAGCCTAAAAGACGGACTAATTATTTTTTGAATTTTTGAATGTAGTCATCATCCGTGTCATCATCCCCATTACAACACATTTATTTTGATTAAAGTATCTACCTATGTTGAGAAGATATTATTCAATGTAAATGCGTGTTTAAGTACTTAGTTATCATATTGTTGGGTAAAACAACCAATACCACTTACTTATTTTGACTTAATCAGCGATATGTAGAGTACGAGTAGTTATTTAGCATTTTCACCATTTGTATAGTCCTTAACATACTTCTAAATGTATTCATATAGCATTCAGACTAGGTACCCACCTACCTAAGACAATATCAAATCTTTTTAAATGCCTAAGTATCTACAAACTGCAATTTTTTCTTTCGTAAGTAAGGAACTAGCTAAAAAGGTCAAATTTTGCTAATTGTCCAAAACATTTGGCTTAATAGAAGCTTAAATTTTCACCTGCTCTTATCAAATACATACATCTAGGTACGTATGAACACCCCGGTCACCCATCCAATTTCTGCCCAACCTAAGTCCCTTTACTTAATTGATTGTTACGTTTGTGTTATAGCATATTAAGAGCAATGCATGTCTGTCATAAGAATATTAGTTTATAGCGGGTTCAGTGAGCCAATGATGTCAGCTATTAGACAGTGCACATCTGTTTGTGGGCTTGATTCTTTAATAGACTTATTTTGATGTTAACTGGCCCTTAAAAACAAGTTCATATGTCTCGTCTTAATCTTAAAAACAATTAATTTAACGATAGGTAAGTAGCAAAAAAACTAAATAATTTTCAAATGTGTCATCGATAACCATCACAAATAGATTATAGTTTTCTTCATCATCATTATCAGCCTGTTGCTGTCTCCAATGTATTCAGCCTATTGCAGTCCAAATGTATTTTTAGGTCTAGTGAAACGGTAGTAACTTAAGTAACGGTAGTACTTAGTTTTGGATAAAAAAAACATTCAAAAAGTGTACATATGTTTTTAAATGTATGTACCTACCCATTTTTAAATAAAACATTATGATTTTTCCATTAATTATTTCACACGAAATAGCCATAAAGATCGCAGATACAGATAAAATACATGTATTTTAAAAATCTGAGTATCAAATCATTCGTCATTCAGTGAAACGCATTGGGGCCAATAAAGTATGCCCTTTGAAGGACGCATGTATCTGTCGTCAAGTGACTCGCACTATACTCTATCACTATTTAGGTTACCCGTCTCGTTTATATTCATTGATGCAGGTTATGATGTGCTATCTTTTAGGTACCTACATTTAATTTACTCTTTTAACAGGACAATGACTTGTAAAAAGTTTTAATTGTTGCAACACTTGCAACTTTCTAGGTTTGAAAATATTGCTATCTATCAATAAGGTCGTCGTATACTACTTCATTATTTTGCTTTTTAGGAAGATAATGGTTTGTGAAAAAAGATCTTTACCATATTTGTATTGATTTACAATAAATTTACCTACGTAGGTACTTATATCTTTCATCGAAACAATTTTTTTTCGACTCAATTTTAAATTAATTTAACACAACATTTTAAACACGCTTCCAACAACACACGTCAAGGTATTTTATCAAACAAACTTTAAACAAAATAACTTACCAAAACAAAATACTGGACGCTCTGCAACAGGACACCGTACATGATAAAAGACCCAATTCATGTAACGTGTTCTAACCTTCAACACGAAGGGTACACTGCAATTTCTACACGATGAAATTTTCCCCACTGTCATAGCGATGTTTTCTTCCTTAATTAAGTTAATTAACTGAGACACTTTGTGTAATAGTTTATTCTATCTCTGTTGCCGTCAATAAATAAATGACAAACGGTGTGTTGTCTTTGCGATTTTTTGTCGCAAAAACTTAAGGCTATTTAAAAATATTACGTATATGGTTAAGGAGGAAACAGTTGCTCAGTCGGGTACAGTGACTCACCATCGGTTTGTAAAGAAAGAAAAGAAATACGGTCATCTCTTTTGCATTTTTCAGAAGCGTTCGGTACGCGCAAGCGCTAGTGCAAAAGAGATGACCGTATCTCTTATCCTTCTTTACAAACCGATGGTGAGTCACTGTACCCGACTGAGCAACTGTTTCCTCCTTAACCTATTCTTTAAAAAATATCAAGAACTCTTTTGAGAGGAAATTAACGTGGTTCTTATGGATATACAATAGAATACTTTTTATTGCACAATATTTTAAGCTTCCAGCACATTTTCCAGATTCTAAGCTACTTTCGTTCATATTTTTTAAACAGCCATTATAAATTGTCCCTTAAAACAATGACAGAGATTCGTATAATATACGTATAATTTCGCATAATAAGGCATTAAATAAGTACCTACTTAATACGCCTTTCTAAGAAGATGAGCTTTGAAAATATCATCTTAATTCTGAGCTTAAAAGCTTACACCTTAAAAGCTCACCAAGCTCACACCAAATTTTCATGTTTTCGAACACGATTTCAAATCGTGTAGAAAATCGTAAAGTGTGCTACCTACAATACAAGATTACCTACTCTATGCACTCAATGGATTAAATTCTAACATTGTTTACATTGGGACAGTTGCGAGGTATAGCTATTCTCGTTATGATATTGACTGATGACCTTGAGAGATATGGACAGTCTTTTTTTAGCCTTAGCCATTAGCTAGATACATTTTCATTGCGTCTTTCTTCCTTTTCCGTTTAATAAAAAATTTTAGATTTCAAGACAGTAAAAAAAGTATTTTTATTTTGTATTGCACATTAAACAGAGTAAAACTACGTTTCTACGTAGTAATAGTCAGGAGTTGTATAGAGTAGAAGCTCTATACACATATCTGCACGCCTTCAACTCCTGAGCCATTTTCAAAAATAGGTAGATAGATAGGTACTGTTTATAGCTTGACTAAACTTATTCATAAATAGATAGACCTACTACCTTATGAGGCGGAGTGTGATCATTCGAGACTAATTAACTTACCTACATACTGAATTTCCCTCTTTTGCAGATAAAAATTGAGTAGCTACAGATTTTAATCTCTCCCTTAAATTAAACCAAATGTCCTAAACTCCTAACAGAATATACAGGTTGTAACAGAAAGGGGATATAACGCCAAAATACAGCGATAAGTAGTTCCCATGAAATTGAACAACTTTCACCGAGGAACATGGGTCGCGTAACTCGAAAAAAAATTTTGGGTCGCCCATACTTACTCGATCGAACATTTTGTATGGGGAGGCGAAATTTTTTTTTTCGAGTTACCTACCATGTTCCTTGGGGAAAGTTGTTCAGTTTCATGGCGACTATCGCTGTGTTTCGGCGTTATACCCCCTTCCGGTGACACCCAGTATTTAGTGAATAAATCAAAACACTAAAAGGCGCCTGAATTAAGGTCGCGCAATAGTTATTATTGTTTTACAGTTCCACTATTGGTGTTAGTTTATATTAATTAATGTCCCAGATATTCGAGTCAATTGCGGCGAACTAAAATTGGTATATCAAACTTGAACTCTTTCTTTTGGAAAATTAAAAATTGTAATATATTGGGTTAGCTAATTTTGAGTCTGTTGTAGGTATATCGTACACTAGTCCATACCTACGACAAGCCAGGCTGATAAAAGTAGCTTCATTGTAACGAAATGTTTCCCCCTTAAGTACTTTCATATGGTTTCCGAGGTAATCTTCTTCTTCTTATTTAAGAGCTTAGCTCTTGTCGGTGGAGCCTCTTCCATCCCTCCCTATTTTCTGCCGTCTTTTTAACATCTAAGGTAATATATTCCGAGAAATCGAAAAAAAAATGCGCGTGATTATTGAAGCAAGTGGAAGGAAGTGTTCTCTGCCTACCCCAATGGGAGAGAGGCGTGACGGATATGCATGTATGTATGTATGTGATTTTACATAGATTCTGGAATTTATACATAGGTTCGTTTCTAAATTAGAGATGTATTGAATTGGTCTTTAATGTCTCTGTATCCAAATGAAATGAAATGAAATGAAATGATCATTTAATCCTGTAGGTTTGACAACACTTAGGACGGGTCATTTTTTAAAGTTAATGCTAGATTCGCAAGAGTGCAGTTTTCCCCAGAGAAGAACCTAGCAAGAAACTCTGTAGGGTTGCTCTTTTCAATTTAAGTTTAACAAATCTCAGGCATAAACACAAACATATACCTAATAAAATTAATATTTCAAAAGAGCTATCCATAAATAAAAATTTGACCCCGCAATATCCAGGAAAAGTAAGGTAATAAATGGGAAACAGAGAAGTGAAAGGCTTAGTTTCATAGTATCCGCCATATCCAGTTAGCTATATTGTTAGTTTAAGGTCATTTACCTATCGAAAGTAGTATTTTTTATGTGACAATCACAGTACAAATAAAAGGGATTATTGTCTCAGTGGAATCCAGCAATGGCATGGAAGGATTGCTCTCGACCCTTTTTATTTGGACAAAATTCGCTTACTTCGTTCAAAAGTAAAGCAAAAGATACCTAGGTATACCCTATCCTATACTATGAGCAAGGGTTTGTTTGTCACGTAGAATTCTCTCTTGTCTTTGTACCTACTTTTATAAGTTTCTTCATTGCAATGCAATTTCCATACATTAGCAATGTATAAATAAATATAGTTAGTTACATATGCAGTCAATAAAGTCGCACCAATACCGTACCAATAGATGCTAATATTTCAAATCATAGCATGTCATTGACACTTTCTTCCATAAAACTGTCGCCAATGATGAAAATAGTTGTTACTGTACGTACAGGATGTCCGGTTTGCTTTGTTATTTTAGCATGCGAACGTTAAACTAATCTTAATTAAGTAGGTAGGTAGCTTTTAGAAAACTATGAAACTGTGAAAAGATATAAGTACATAGTATTATACAAAGATAAGGCTGTGAAAAAATTTGTTAAAGAGAGGCCCTAGTAAAGAGTGTCTTAAACCGACGTGTATGTATGAGAAACAACTGATGAATGTGGATGAAGCGAAAGCGAAAAAGGTGTGTTTTGATGAAGGTAAAGCTTTTTTTAAAGAAAGTCCAAGTCAAGAGTGTCCTAACTCAGCGTGTATGTTTGAGGCGACTGATGAATGTGGATGAAGCGAAAGAGGTGTGTTTTGATGAAGGGGAGGTGTCTCTCTTCCTACCTAGACAGAAATGAAAACAGGTGTGACAGATAGTTAAGTATGCATGCGTGGAATCACCGTAAGGTTACATACAACCTTAGTGTAACCTTAGGGTGCCAGCCATCCATTCATCAATCACCATGATCATTTATTAGTGGTACAAAAAGATCCTGTATTAATCGAAAAAGTATAAGATATAATAATGGTTAGGATAGAACAATGTCGAGCAATACGAGCCAAAAATGTATTGAATTTTAAATATTTAAATTCATGTCATTAAAAAGCATCCTGTAAACTTTGGAGGCGGGCGGCAGTTTGACCTATGCAATTAAAAAGTGGTCGTTTGTTTGAAGAATTGGTGCGTTGTGATCGCGATTGCTATACACATTAGATCACGGCCTAGATATTGCCTGAAATAGGAATGGTCAACTGAAGTGATTTGTGGACTGCATTGTTTATCATAATTTGTTTCTATCAAAATAATGCGAAAGAGGCTTATGGGATCTGTGTTTGCAGACGTTTTATGTTTGTTATGGTATCTACTACTTAAAGGTTGTTGTTAAAAAATATTTTAAAAATGTAAAGTATTAAATAGGTACTTCTGTAAATACTATATCATAGCTGCTATATGAATATTCACAATAGAAATAAAAGTACGACTCACATTATAAATCAAAATATGGCGTTGTACCTTTTCATAACAAGGATGGTTCTATGACAATCTCTTCTTCCCAGTTATAGATGTTTCACACATTTTTTAATACGCCTATCAAAAACAGTTGACTATCCCTGATTCCTAGAGAGTCGTTAGATTTGGGGTCATGTGTGCGCGCATATTTATCGTCCCCGCGCAGGAATACGCGCATTCGTAGCGGCGCCCGCGCCGCCAACCCTCACGACCGGCGTCAGCTACATCTAGGTGAGTTGACTTGATGTAGGTTTTTACGACAATTGAGTTTTTTTTGTTAGAAGTGAAAATTGTTCCAAATTCAAAAACGTGTTAGTTTTTAATTGTGATGAAAATAAGTATTTTGAAATAATCTTAATGACGTGTCGCTCAATGCTCAACCCCCAGTATATTGATGTGGCTTAAACTTAAAAGTTTTTTTTTTTTGGAAGTTTTATGTAACCAAGCTTTTTAGACTGTTTAAACATAATCCCTCTTATTACAAAACGAGTTTTAAAGATAGTTCGACTTTAGTTCGTTTAGTTTGACGTGTTGTCCATAGCCGAAACGTCAAAAGAAACGAACTAACGTCGGACTATCTTTAAACCTCGTTTTTTAATAAGGGGGAAATATGTTTTACTGACAAGTTTTAATAATAGTTTAGATAGTAGCTTCATACTAAGAAATAAGAAAATACTTATCTTATTTCTATCTACTTATTAGTCAAAGACGCGATAGTACTAAACTACAAGAAAAAGCTCTCTATAGTAAAAGAATTTTATTTTTCCAAGATCTTCAGAGTGCAAGTTCCAAAGACAAATGAACTTCGTTGTTTAAAATAACAAAGTTGTGGAATGTATAATTTTATAAGCTTTTAAGGTCTGATGCGGGAGCTTTATGCTGTTTTGAGTTTCTTTCAGATATAAGATATCTTACTTGAGCCTTATTTTCCGTTCAAAGGAAAAAACGGTGCTTTTACTCATTTTCTTATAACTGTTCACTTTTATTGAACAACATTTACAATACAATACAAATATTCTTTACTGCACACAAGGATATGAGGTACAGACACAAACAAGAATATAAGAAGCAACAGGCGGCCTTATTGCTAGGTAGCAATATCTTCCAGGCAACCTTAGTTACTTAACTCGACTAAAAGTAACATTTTTCACAAGGCAAATGGAAAAAATCTAAAGTTAATTAATGATAACGTAACGACGAATCTTTAAAACGTATTATCTTGTTGATGTTCGTATAATTTGGCATCTCGGACAAAGACCTCTCAAAAAAGTAGGGCAGGGAGGGATTTAGAACTTACACTTAGGCCCACTTGCGCAGGCCTGAGTTAACGCGATAAACCCGGAGTTAGCTGCTAATACAGGGTTAAGTCAAGATAAATCAATACAAATTATTCATTTAACCCCGTGTTAGCAGCTAACCCCGCGTTTATTTGGCTGCGCAAGTAGGCCTTAAATAGTTTTTTTCTACCTCGAATACCTGCTTCATATCTAGGTACTGTTTGAAGTTATAAAAAGAAAATAAATCAGAAGATTTCAAACTTAATTAAAAAGCTTAATGAATGAATAATAATCAGAAATAATCTACCTACTTATAGGGTGTATGCTGGACACTAGTTCACGATAATTTTAGAAACAAACTTACCCAAAATATTAGGTATTTTTAAACCAAAAATAGAAAAAAAAAGCTCTCTAAATCCGTCCCAATGTCCATAAATACCAATTTAAAAGTTTCGTGTCACCAAACTCAGTTGACAACACAATCACTTACAAAATCGCATTCGAGACGGTTCACACTTTTTAATTGCTGAAATTAGTAACACCACCGCCATAGCACACTGATTATGTAAAGGTAGTGTAGGTAATCTTAAGATTATATCACAGAAAAATACAATACGATAATTTTTTTTTAGAAAAGGAATGTTAGGGACTTAATTTGTGTCCATTACCTGCTCATTAGGTATAATTATTGTTTCGATTATGTGCAGTGTAAAAGTAGTTATTAAGGATTTGCGATAAACTACGAGTACCTACCTGCCAGAAGGTGAAGAAAGGTTTTCTTTATTCATTGCCTTGCTCAAAATGAGATTTGCAAAAATAACAAGATACAGCCGCTATTACATCTTCAGTCAAATTGCAAAACGTCTCTAGGGGTATTCTCGGTTGATAGAAGTAGTCATCTATGTTACTGACTGAAGAAATACTGAAAAAGATTTGCAAAGAAAAGGAAAATTACTGAAAACAAAGAAAAAGATTACCTATACTTATTTACTTTTTCTCTTGTTTATTACTTTTATCTTCTCTTTCTTCTCTTGTTTAGTATTTGTTTGTTTATCTCTTGTTTATTACTTTTTTATACTGTAAAGTAAAATTCGAAGCAATGTTAACAATAAGTTTTATTATGACAATGATTTTGTGTTAATGGACGTTACTTATTTTTCCAATTTTAGGGTTCGCTTCGCTGTAATACATCAAACAACTTCTTAACTTGAAAAAAAAAAGTAATAAAAAATCCCCAATACCTAATCCCAGTAGCGTCAATCTAGCTTAGCAATGTATGGAGGAAGCTACATACTCGTACACAAGAAGCTGGAAATCACAGATATTGTTCGAAATTCGAATTAATATAGCACCACATCGTCCCTTGACCGGGCTACAGTAAATAAGTAGACACCTAAAGAAACAAAGTCAGAATCAATCATCATCATCATCATCAAGTCCGCCTATGCTGCCCCCGATAGTTAAAAAGACGCATCTAACAAAATGTCAAATCGGAGAAAATCGCGTTTGAAAAAATAAAACGGAAAATTTCTTGCTGTCTTCAAAATAATAAAGATATTTAAATAAAAAAATTGTGAGTACTGGCCAAGATAATTATCTTTAACATCGAGTAATAAAAAATGCATATTTTAAATTAATTTAATAAAAAATATCGAAAAATCGTTTTTATCTTAGTATAAGACACATGAAAAAATCACTGTCCTAAATTGAAAAGACGTATATGCGTCCTTTATCACTCAAATAAATAACTGATGTACTTTTATTTTAAGTATTGAGCGTTTCCCTGTATTTAGATCTCGAAGAAAAAAAGGCGTATTTGGTTATAATGCGCCTTTTTGCTTAAGTATTCATAACGATCTAGATTATCTTTGGCTAAGTTAAAAGGACATCTACAAGTTCGTCTAGGCCGTAATCTATGCTTAGTGTAACTTACTGTTATAAATATAGGGATTTAAAAAACTTCGTTTTTAATCATGTTATTGTAGATTGGACTTTCACCCAAATAACGCTATCTTCGGTAGTTTTATTACTCACAAAAAATATTAACACATGCGTCCGGGCTAAAACAAACTTTACTAAGTAGAAAAGGCGCAAGTGGCAGATGCTGCCTTTTTTTCTTAGTGTAATAGTAATATCCAATTAGTGTATAAGAAGGCGCAAGTGGTTGTTTGTGCCCTTTTAATTTCCTAATTGTTAATATACGGCTTTTTAACTTCCGTTATAAAAAGAAAAAACAAACGAATTACGTAAATGCGCCTTTTTGATTTAGGTTTACATAGTTTCGCCTTTTTAACTTCGATTATGTCGAAAAAATATGCAGAAGTGCCTTTTTTAGCATTGCTAAAATCAAAAGGAAACTAGATAGAAAAAATGAATCAGATAGGCCAGATGCGCCTTTTTTTCCTGATTCCGGCAATATAAATAACTCAATTTACGAAAAAATGTAGATGCGCCCTTTTAACTATCGGGGGCAGTATGGACGTCCACTGCTGGACAAAAGCCGCCCAAGGATCTCCACAACGACCGGTCTTGCGCTGCCCACATCCAACGGTTTCCAGCGACGAAAAAAAAAAAAAAGCAATCAGAAGCGAACCAACCATCAAATCATGTTAATTGTCCAAATAGTGAGTTCATTCACATGCATTCGCTGAAATTGGTCGATGAAGTGCCAATTGTAGCTGTCGTCTCTATGCAGATGGATAGAATCCCGGGCAGGTTATTAGGACGAGTATGTAGACCTCATTAGTGTCAAATAGAGTAGTGTTGATACATCTTCAATCATGCATTTGATAATACGGTTAAGAAGCAATGAGAGCAAATGCATGCAATTGGTACCTAATGGGTTTTTTCATTGATCATTAGCAATTTAAAATTTGAATTTGATACGTTCTAGACAAGATCCAAAAAAGGAATAAGTAAGGGCTTCTTATTGGTAGTTTAGTTACCTTTTTTATGATTTTTCCTTGCTTTTGCTCTACCATGTTTTAGTAATATAGTACCTACCTACATATTTTGTTATTATACAGGGTGTAACAGAAAGGGGGTATAACGCCGAAACACAGCGATAGTCCTCATGAAACTAAACATTTTTTCCCAAGGAACATGTGTCGTAACTCGAAAAAAAAATTTCGCCTCCCCATACAAAATGTCCGATCACCTGATCGAGTAAGTATGGGCGATCCAAACAAATTTTTCGTGTTACGACCCATGTTCCTTGGGGAAAGTTGTTCAGTTTCATGAGGACTATCGCTGTTTTTCGGCTTTATACTCCCTTTCTGTTACACCCAGTATAGTATCTACTTTTTATTGTGTATAGAAAGGTATTGATAATATTTATTAAAAATATTGAACTAAAAGAAAATATGACCGTTATTTCAAATACCATTAAAATATCGTATATATTGTTATACAGGATGTAACAGAAAGGGGGTATAATGCCGAAACACAGCGATAGTCCTCACAAAACTGAACAACTTTCCCCAAGGAACATGGGTCGTAACTAAAAAAAAAATTCTGGATCGCCCATACTTACTCGATCAGCTGATCGGACATTTTGTATGGGGAGGCGAATTTTTTGTTCGAGTTACAACCCATGTTCCCTGGAGAAAGTTGTTCAGTTTCTTGGGAACTATCGCTGTGTTTCGGCGTTATACCCCCTTTATGTTACACCCAGTATAAGTAGATATTGCTCTTACTCGATATCAACATAAGCAAAACAAAAGAATACCTATATATTTTTTTTATTCTAGTCAAGATGTGGTGGCTGACGGGCGCGGCGTGCTTGGCGCTGGTGCTGTTGCCAGCGGCCGCCAAGGAGGTGGATGTCGACGTCCACGACCTGCCTCAGGCTCAGGACCCAGATAGCTATGATGACTACAACCCGATCGAGGACGAAGAGAATGGTAGGTGGAATTAAGATATTATCTACCAATTTGTATAAGTTCCGAGAAGCAAAGAAAAATTACCTTTTTTTTTTTGTTTTTTTTTTTTTACGTGGGGAAATCCTTTATGGATACCTTCCGTCTCGGAGAAAGACGGAGGGTTATGCCGGACTCCCACCGGCTAACACCGGCTAACGGCTAACTTGTCGCTTCAAGACGGGGTTACGGGAAAACTTGCGTATACTTCCGCGACCCCAAAGAAAAATTACCTACAGGAATATACCTACGTCAAGAACGAGGTTTATAACTAACATGAAAATTAAATACTTCTTTTTCTTTCAGCTATAATCTCCGAGACAGATTTTCGAGGATCAGTTACGAGTAAGTTTTTTAAGTATAATCTTGTCATTCTTCTTAACCGACTCCAAAAAAGGAGGAGGTTTCTCAATTCGACCGTATAATTGTTATACTATCATCAGTTACATACATACATCATAATATATACCTTTCAAGCAAGAAAGGTCCATTGATCTACTATAGAGTTTTCACTGCTATTTTCAAAAAGAATACAATGATACGAGATGTTTCATGTATAAATAAAACAACAAGCCCTTTCTCTAACCTGGAGGTTGCTTAGCAATCCTATAAAAATCTATTAAGATTATTCCTGTAGTTAAAAGCTTTTGTTTAACTTAGGTCTCTTTCACTTACAGCAAACCCAAGGCGACCACCGTCTCTACCCACAACTAAACGTAAGTGACTCTAAATACTTAAACTAATTTCGACCTTGCACATGTAACTAAAGATATATAATTGATTGGCATCTCATACAGCACCATCTCGAAGATGCATAGACATCGGCCGCGCGTGGTACGAAGGCGAGACGTGGAAACGAGACAACTGCACGCTCTGTCAATGCTTTGATGGACGTGTGAACTGCTCAATAATTCCTGTTTGTCTTTCTGGTAAGTTTCATTCGATTCTACTGCTAGTTCTTTACATACATAAATACAAATCCGTTCCGCCTTTCTCCCCTCGGGGTAAGGAGAGACTACTTCCCTCCGCTTGCTAGTTCTTTAATCTTACAGTATCCTGGCTTGAGGAATTAAAGCAGTTAGTGTAACCTGGTAATTAATTAAAGAAACTTTTGACGTGACAACGTCTTATAATTCGATGGAGCCGGCTGCACGCACGAAAAAACATGACTCATGCGGCGTTACCTCGCTCTGAGGCGTTCCATTTAAGGCTTGAAGTGCAAGCGAGAGCGCGGATCGGGCGACAAAGAGGCACAATCGGCCGCGTTCGGCAGCATTAATGACGTTGTCACGTTCAACTATCGTCAGTAAACCGACTTTACAGACAACCGATTTTTTAATTAATACTTTCTGATTAGTGCCAAAAGTGATCTGAATGAAGTTTTGCTTCTTCTGAAAAAAGATAAAATCTTGAAAGCCCAGTTCAAGGGCCATTTGTATTAGTTTGTCAATAGGTTTATCGTCTGAACTACCTACTTCTCCTTATACTCCACCCAACTATAATAGAATGACGTTTAGGTAATTAGTGCATGATAAAAATTGTTCTCCCACATTTAACACTATCAGCTCGTGCATTTTATATGGGGAGTTCGAAAATTGAATGATTTCGAACTTGGGACCATAGTACCTAAAAGTTGTTTATCATCACGAGTACATGCATATCCGTTTCTAACGTGCATTATCTATAAATTCACAAACATCTTCAACTCCTCAGCATCTCCAACAAGTCGCCCCCTACCGCCCCACCACGTATCTGGAGTAACAATAGGAGTGCGAGGCGCCCCTGGAGCCCCCGGTGAAGAAGGACCTTCAGGCCCGCCTGGTGCACCTGGTAACAGTGGAATAGCTGGAGCACCTGGTATGCCTGGACCTACTGGACCTGTGCCTGATGTAAGTATTACGGTAGTTTTAGATGTAGGTATTACTCAAGAGATTATTGTTTATTTAGGGTCATACAAGGTGATAGTGGATTGATTGTTTAATCAAAAGATATACAGGGCGACAGTGGATTGAAATGTTGGATGGCAAATGCAGGGGAAGACAAAGACGAATGTATCTAGATTAGGTCGATACCTAATCGAGGACTTGTTAATAAAAGGCTAAGTCAAGAGTACCCTTAATTGACGTGCATGAATATGTATGGGTATGTAATATTTAAGTAGCGAGAGTGAGACCTTTTTTATTTTTACATGGGGAAATCCGTTATGGATACCCTTCATCTCGGAGAGTGTGTATCTACTTGTATTTGGAAAAGGAGCTTGTATACGTAGTTAGAACTCTTACAAGCTGTAAGAAGACAAAGGAATGGAGAGTTAATGAACTTTTTGCAATTAGATTTACGTAAATCAAAGATCATTTTCACGATCTGTGGTTCAAAAATGATAGGTTAATTTTGTAATTTCGTTCAGGTAAATGCATATTTGGCTCAATTAGCAGCAGCAGGAGGTGGTGACAAAGGACCGGCGTTTGATCCGTATCAGTATATGCAAGCTTCTGTCGGTGCTCCTGGTATTAGAGGAATTCAAGGTGAGGTTCAATCATTTCCACCAGTTTCAAAAACTGGCTTTGCGTCATCTGAAAATTCCCTATTGCAAAGAAAGTATGGAGTATATAATGAACTTTAGTTTCATTTCTGTCGTTACAAAGTTAAACTCGACCGTCGTTTGCCTGAAAAATAAACAAAACATAATTTTATATTTGAGTCAAAGACTAGAGCTACAATTTGGAAATATACTAGATTGGTATAGGTACTTTTATTACGTTTTATTATTTCTTAGGACCACAAGGTCCACCCGGTCCACAAGGTTTCCAAGGACCAAGAGGTGAGCCAGGGGAACCCGGTCTGCCAGGGCCTCAAGGATCACCCGGTGAAAGGGGACCCCCTGGGAATCCTGGTAAAGATGTAAGTCTTATCAAGAATATACTTACGAGGATATTATGGAGAATTTCAACAATGTTCCTATAAGAAGGAAATTGGATATTTTTTCCTGTCGTGAAATGGAAATAAGAAATGCTAACTGCAATAGTCAGACAGTGGTACAGTGGTATCTGCCTACCCTTATAGGAAAGAGGCGTGACAGATGTATGTTAATATTCAAAACTTTTATGTTTTATCAGGGATCACCTGGCGAAGATGGCGAACCAGGTCCAGCAGGTGCTGTAGGCCCACCAGGACCTCACGGTACTCCAGGAGTACCAGGCATTCAAGGGTTGAAAGGGCATAGAGGTTTCGACGGCAGAGACGGCGCTAAAGGTGATCAAGGTCAGCCAGGAGAGAAGGGACCGACAGGGTTGCCTGGATCTATGGGACCTGCTGGCCCAGTGGTATGTTCTTTTCTCTTAATTTGGTATCATTGTGTAGTTTTATTAAAGCACAACTGGATTTCAAAGAAAGGAAACGTAGATAAAGATAGATTTATGGTTTAAAAGGTAACACTTTATAAATAGAAATAAGAAAATATAACAGATCATTTGATATACGTACCTTCTAATATTCAATAGGGTTTAGCTAAAATTCTGTCTTGCACGCTGTTGAAGTACACTTCAACAGCGTGTATCCAGATTACCCTAAAGAAGGATTTCTTCCAGGGTCCAGTTGGTACAAGAGGAGAGAGAGGCCGTGAAGGTCCACCAGGACCACCTGGTATGCGAGGAGCTGATGGCGCTCAAGGACCTCCAGGCCCTGTGGTACGTGAGTTGTCTAATTAGGTTTACTGTGACAATGGGTGTAAATACTGGGTGGTATTTATTCGAAGAAGCATCGTGACTAATAGCCATTTTGTGAAACTATAACCTGAAATGCAGTTCCCAATATTTATAATGTTCCTGTCTAATTTTAGGGAAATGTAGGCAAACCCGGCGCACCAGGATTCCCCGGCTCTCCAGGATTAAAAGGAGAATTAGGAGCAGTAGGTCCCAAAGGCAGCCAAGGAGTTCAAGGTCCTCGCGGTGAGGCTGGCCGTCCAGGTCAACCTGGTGAAGTAGGTGCCCCTGGATTAGCTGGACGAGATGGTATTCCTGGAGAGAAAGGCGTTACTGGACAAACTGGTGCACCAGGTCCTCAGGGCTTTCCAGGGCCTAGGGGTACACCGGGCGTTGCTGGTGATCCTGGAATTCCTGGGTCAAAAGGCATGCCTGTAAGTATTATTTTTTACCTACTTACTTACTACTACCATTTTAATTTAAACTGAGGTGTTCAAGTAGAAGTTAACTCATAATATGTGTCTTATTTTAGGGTCAACCAGGAGATCGAGGGTCAAAAGGAGACACTGGCTCGAGAGGAGAACCCGGCGGTCCCGGCCCCAGAGGTTTACCAGGAACAGTAGGACCAGAAGGAAAACGAGGAAAGAGAGGCTTGAGAGGACCAGCCGGTAATGTTGGACCTCAGGGCGAGAGGGGATTACAAGGCATGAGAGGTCTACCTGGAGCTGACGGTCAAATTGGAGCAAAAGGTCAACCTGGTGAACGAGGAATCGTAGGTCTACCTGGCCCTAAAGGAAGTACTGGAGACCCTGGACGCCCAGGACCACAAGGCCTACAAGGCCCAAGAGGTGCTATTGGAAGACCAGGGATTGCTGGAAAAACTGGACCACCTGGTGAAAGGGGTATCCCTGGTGCTGATGGCCGACCTGGCGAACAAGGGCCTCAAGGGTTGCAAGGACCTCCAGGTCTTACAGGGAACCCTGGAGAACGTGGTTTACAGGTAAAGCACAACAAATCTAGTGTAACATTGAATTACTGGGACGTCAAAATTATGCACCCAATTATGTAAGTTATTCCTTTGTGGTTGTAGAGTTGTAGTTTTCATATTTCAAATTTTAGGGAGAACCAGGTAAAGATGGTGATCAAGGACAAGCTGGACCGCAAGGACCTAAAGGTGATGCAGGCCGAGATGGAGGCCCTGGGATTCAAGGTCCACAAGGGCCCTCTGGTCCCGCTGGTGAAAGAGGCCCCGCTGGCCCTAATGGGCCGACTGGTTTTCCGGTAAGTACGAGTACATACGATTCAGTGAATCGAAGTGAAAATTAAATGTACCTACAGATGATTGTCACAACTAGGTACAACTTCTTTATTTGAAAGTATATCTAAAACTTATTCGTCTACAAAAACGAAAAAACTTAGCCCAAGAAAAGTATAAATATTTTTTGATACTAATCTGTCATTTTACCAAACTGTTAACATTCACAGGGTATGCCAGGAGCAGCCGGTTTACCAGGATCTCCAGGAAAAGATGGTGAAGCAGGAGTAGCTGGACCAGCTGGACCTCCAGGACAGGCAGGACCGAGAGGCGAGCGAGGATTCCAAGGGGATAGAGGGCAGCCAGGGGTCCAGGGTGCTCCAGGGGAGAAGGGCGAGGCTGGATCACAAGGACCGGATGGACCACCGGTACATAACACTTACATTGATGATCTGAATTTTAAAAAAAAAGTACCTACTTAAAAATATCTTGAAAAGCCATTACACTCGTAGTCCGCCGAATTAAGTCGATTATAATAAACAAGGTACAATACCATACACTTTATATTTCTGTTTAAGTGTCAATAACAACTGTATGTCGGTAAAAAGTTTGCGAGATAGTTACTAAAATAAAGTCAAAAACTTAATCATGCCAACATTATTTAGGGACCCGAAGGGCCTCGAGGAGTTAAAGGCCATCCTGGACCGATAGGAGCGATGGGTATGACCGGGCCGAGAGGTTTGACTGGTCTAGCTGGAGAGAAGGGAGAAAGAGGCGCCTCCGGGCCACCTGGCAATGATGGGCCTCCAGGTAAATCTGAACTGGACTATTTTTTTTTCAAACATTTTTGTAGGTACTTAAAATCAAATCTTTTTTTTAATTCTCTTTATCTCTGTCATAAACTCATAACTTAACGTAACTATTGCATCCGCAAAGTAAAGTCTTTCGCCTAACTAAAACACTTTTTTTGTATTCAGGCCGGCAAGGAGAACAAGGCCCACAAGGACCAATAGGCCCAGCAGGTCCACCAGGCGAACCAGCAGAGCGAGGAGAACCAGGAAGTCCAGGAGTTCCAGGAGAGTCTGGAGCACCAGGTTCGCCAGGAGATCGAGGACAGCCAGGGTTACAAGGATCCCCGGGGCTGGCTGGTCCACCTGGCCTGACTGGTATGCCAGGATTGAAGGGTGATAGAGGTTATGCTGGTGCTAAAGGACAACAAGGGTCTCCGGGTAACCCAGGTTAGTAAAATCACTAACAATATTTCCTTGAGTGTACAGTTTATAGAATAGATCTAGTGCAGTTTCAACAAAATCTGGATGGCTATTCTTTTCATTGATGTAATGTTCTTTAACAATCGTAAGTAAGTGCAAAACGTACCTAATTATAATAAACAAATGACATTGTGAATTCAATCGCGAAAATCCACTATAATCATAATCATATTTATTGCGCTTCCACAAAGTTACAATGGTCTTAAAAATAATTTACAGTACATGTTGTGGGCCCTGTTTTAGGACAAGGTCTTAACTCCTTTACTCCTCATAATACGTATTGTTGTGCCCTAGGACTACCTGGAGAACCAGGTCTCCGTGGATTACAAGGATTGCCAGGTGCTAAGGGTGCTCGTGGTGAACAGGGACACAAAGGTGAAGCTGGACATGCGGGTCTACCTGGCCGGCCTGGGGATTTGGGGCCTCCTGTAAGTGTAAAATCTTAGTGACCTTGATAGTATACTGTTTCTTTTGTGGTTTGATTTTTATACGTACTTTAGAGGCGAGGGAACTGAATTGGTAATTCATCACACAAATACTCATCATTCTTAATCTACTTTTAATCATAATCAGTGCTTACAAATCAGCGTTTTATAAAATTTTATCTTAAAACGACTGAGTTTCCAGCTACATTTTCTATATTCTTATCTATAGGGTCCACAAGGCAGCACCGGCCCAGCAGGAGCCCCAGGTATCCCAGGTGCTAAAGGAGCAGCAGGAGACGCTGGAAGACCAGGACCGCTTGGACCTCAAGGTCTTACTGGACCACCAGGACCGGAAGGCGCTAAAGGTGAAAGAGGAAGCGAAGGAGAGACTGGCCCGCAAGGGTTGAGTGGTCCTCCTGGATCGGCAGGAGAAAGGGGACCCAGTGGACTACCTGGTATTGCTGGACCGCCTGGACCGCAAGGACTTAGAGGTGTACAGGTTAGTTGATTTCTTTGGGTTGGTTGGTAATGATTATTATTCTGCGACTCTTTGAAGCTATTAAAAATAACTAAACCAAGAACAGTTCCCGCGACAGAGTATGCAAGAAGGTAAAATAAACTATGCATTACTAAGCAAAACTTTGACTTTAAATAAAAATCACTCGAATTGAGCATCACATATGTTTTTCTTTGATTTAATTTAGTTTGAAATCGGTTAAAAATTACAATCAACTTATTTGTATTTTTTTTCCAGGGTGAATCAGGCTCTCCAGGCAAACCTGGAGCAGACGGCGCTCCTGGTTCACCAGGGCCAGCTGGCCTCCAAGGACCGCCAGGACCTATGGGAGAACCTGGTCCTGAAGGAAGACCGGGCAAACAGGGTCAACCTGGAATACCTGGCCGACCTGGAGATAAAGGACCGCAAGGGCAACCTGGTGCCGCAGGACCGGGTGGGCCTCCGGGATTACAGGTAAATATTACTTATAAAGGTTGATGATGTTCTGATTCTCTGTTGATGATCGGTAGACCTCCCTAAAATAAGAGAAATAAAGAAAGGTGTCTAATAGCCAATTATCAAATTGGCTAAGTAATAAGAGATGAATTGGTGCATCAAAAGCTCTCTTAATTGGAAGAATCTTATAATGAAGAGTTAAAACCTAATCAAATGTTCTTTTTTACTGTTCCTAGGGTCCATCCGGACCAACAGGCCCACCAGGCCCATCAGGCGAACGTGGACCTCGTGGTGAATCCGGCCCTCCTGGCGTTGACGGCCCTCAAGGTCCCACAGGAAAGCAAGGACCCTCCGGTTTAGATGGTGCAAAGGGTGAGAGAGGTGAAGTCGGGTCTGATGGACCTAAGGGCCATGCAGGATTGCCTGGATTACCTGGTATGATGGGATCTCCTGGAAGACAAGGAGAAAGAGGTCTGCCAGGGCCTAGTGGACCACCAGGGAAGGATGGTGATGCTGGTTCGAGAGGTAAGAATAATTGAAAAGAATGGTACCTACTGGAGCTATATAAACTTACATAAATCTTTCTTCCATGTCAGGGCCCCCTGGTCGGGATGGTAACCCAGGCACGCAAGGACCACCTGGCCCCGTTGGGCCCCGCGGTCCATCTGGGGACACTGGTCGCCACGGTCCTCCTGGCCCTGCCGGTCCACCCGGCCCACCCGGACCGCCCGGCGAAGGACTGGCTTATGATGCTGCTGCTATCGCTGCTATGTTACAACAAGGTTTGTAGAGTGAGACTTTTATTTTCAGCATTACACCGAATTCTTCATGTAAGTAGGTAGTCTTTTTAACGACATTCCGTAATCTTAAAAAGAAATGTTCGTGGCTATATGCTTTAAATTTTGCTCTTGTCGTTAATGCCACGTACCTACCTATAAAGTTTTAAAGATAGGTAGGTACCTACTTACTTACAAGCCAAAAATAACTATTACATATCTATTAAGAAAAGTAATTTTTCGAATGAAGGTCTTTCGGATTTGGATGGATGTACCTACCTAGCCAACTAAATATTCTCAATTTTCCACAAAAGGTTCCGTAAAAGGCCCCGACCCACTTGGCGACGATCCAAACATGATGCCGGCGAGATTCTTCAAGGACGATATGAGCGCGGCCGAACGTAAAGAGATCGTGATGAAGGCATACGAACGACTAAAAGTGTCGCTAGACAAGTTCCTCAAACCTGACGGCTCGAAGGACGCTCCAGCTAAGACTTGTGGCGATATTAAGGCGCATCATCCTGATTTTGAAAATGGTAAGTTTGGGGGTTATTTTTTATACTGTAAGGCCCACTTGCGCAGCCAAATAAACCCGGAGTTAGCTGCTAACACAGGGATAAATAAATAATTTGTATTGATTTATCTTGATTTAACCCTGTGTTAGCAGCTAACTCCGGGTTTATTGAGCTAACCCTCCAGTACGCAAGTCGGCCTAAGTAATTAATCCAAAAACAATGTTGTTAAAAAGATATGCGACGACCTACCTCTACTTACTGCAAAAATTGTGTGACTTGCTCGTTGACTACCTCATTGCAGGCAAATAAGTATATCTTGGCAAAGAGAGATCGCAGGCAAAGTCTTGATTTTTTACCCAAAAATACTTACTATTCTTTCATCGTCATTATCATCACTTCAGCCTATAGCTGACTACTGCTGAGCATAGGTCTCTCCAATGGTTCTTTAGCGCGAACTGTTCATTATGTATTACTAGAGGTTTCCCGCGACTACGTACACGTCATATCTTGGAAGAAAAATATAATATCTCAAAATAATACAGCCTTTATGTTATTCTGATCTGCAAGCTACAATATCGCAAAATTTCATCAAAATCTATTCAGCAGTTTTTGCGTGAAAGAGTAAATAACATCCATCCATCGGCACAAACATTGACATTTATAGACATATTATTAGGATTGTTGCATAAAGTCAGTGAGGCTTTGGAATGAAAAGTAGGTAACTTTAACTTGACTGACTGATTTGTGGTGAAGCGATTGTCTATCGTAGGCGAATTGTCCTCGGGACCATCTAGGTACCTAATATGTATTCTTTACTTCATACTTAAAAACCCAGGTCAATACTGGATTGACCCGAACGGCGGCGACATGAACGACGCGATCCTCGTCCACTGCGACATGACAACGGGCTCCAGCTGCATCTTTCCCAAACCGATGCAGTCGCAGGATTTACAGTACCGAGGACGGGATAAAGAGGCGTGGCTTAGCGAGATGGAAGAAGGGTTTACTGTGAGTATAACATAAGACTGTTTATTCAGGGTGTGAATAATGAATGATACTTAACTGCCTGCTTTCCTGAGGAATCAGGATTCCATAGAAGTGTTTTTTAACCTTATTACTTCCTTCGGAAGGAAACGTTCCTTCTGTGGTTCATCTGTGAAACTAAATTGTTTTTTTTTTAAGAATCATAATCGAAATTGGTGTTTTATTTAAAGTTTATTATGGGCTGGATGTATTTTATAATTTTTCATCCTACCATGAAGCCATGGCTAAGCGAGATGAAAGAACAGTGACTTTTACTTGTCTACGAAAATTTACAACTAAGACCAAGATTTACAACAACGCTAATTGTCAAAATTTACATTCCAGAGATTAGAAGACGTAAATCAGTAAAACTACGTAAAACTTAAACCTTAGGGGAAGTGGGGCACATTGATACTCGGGGCACATTGATACAGTACATGTTTTGAAATGCGGAAAAACGATACGCACACGGACACATCATTAGAACGCTCAAGGACATCCACAAGGATGATAGTTGTGATGATGCTTACCGTTTGTTCGCCGTTTTGCTTTGACAGACACAAACGTGTTTTTGGGACCGACAACTAAAATTTTAAGAGCAATGTGTTTATGTCTCAGCTCCATATTATTAGTTGTTTTCATAGTTTTATTGAACCAAAGGAACGTTTATACTTTAATAAATGTTATTTAATATGTTTCTTTAATACAATATTGATTTAAAAAATAATAAATTACTTTTTCGTTAATATAGTCCCTTGGGGCACTTTGATACAGTACAACGCGGGGCAGGATGATACGTATTAATCTGCCCCGTTAGTGTATTAAAGTGCCCCTTTAGTGCATTAAAGTGCCCCGTTAGTATTTAAAAATACTCTTAAAAATCTCATTTATTATAGAAAACGGTCCGGACGTTTAAAGTTAAGCAGAGAAATGTGAAAAAATCGTTTAAGATTTCAGTTTTTTGATGTTTTCGATTATGAGTTTTAAGAAAAAGTTCCTATAATTTTAATAGAGTATTTTCTTTTGTTATTTCTATATTTCACTATGTCCAATTCTGTAGTACTTCTAGGCTGATTACTCAGTAATTATGTTTAATTAGATGTTAAAGATCTTGATAAATTCTAAGTTTTTGATGACAATTTTATTTCCTAGCTCATTTCATTATTGGGCTGATTGTGATTATCGTTAATACGAATAATAACTAATAAATAATGTGATTTTTCAGATACCAAGCATTATTTGCTTTTTATTTGGTCAATTTAAGTAATATAACGATTTATTTTAAAAAAATATTATAACATTTACGGAAATAAAATACGCATCAAGCTGCTCCACTTTCTGTATCAAGGTGCCCCACCGGTGGGGCAGAATGATACAAAATTGATTTTTTATAAAAGTCACCATAACTTTTTCCCTATTCGTTTCTATCAGCTTTTTTTAAACTTAATTATAAGTTAACATATCAGGCAATGTACTCAGCAAAAAAAATGATCAAATATGTTGACATTTGTGTATTTAAACGGAGTTTGAATTTTTGTGTATCAATGTGCCCCACTTCCCCCTACCTTATTATTTCCACGCAGATTTTGCACTTGACATATAAAACTTATGACTTAACTACCTCTGCAGATCACCTACAAAGCAGACCACAGCCAGCTCACATACTTGCAACTGCTATCCGCAACAGCAGTTCAAAACGTTACCTTCCATTGCAAGAACACTATAGGCTACCTAGATCCAAGCACTAATAACTACAGACGCGGCTTGAAGTTGCTCGCCTACAACGACGCTGAGATTCTACCGAAGGCTAATAACAGGCTGAGGTATAAGGCGCTGTTGGATGAATGTCAGGTAAGGACCGCTGAAGTACGAGTATTTACGATTTGGCAACATATTCAGGACCAAGTTTTTTTTTTTTAAATGGCAACTACCTATCATTGTGGACTCTCTAATGTCAAGTAAAGTAGTAATCTTTTATTATATAAGGTGACTTTAATTAAATTAGTGAACGATAGAAAAGGATATGCTGGTACTCGTGATAACAAACAACTTTTACTATGGGATCAAGGTCGACACCATTCAAAAAATTTTTAACTCTCCATACAAAATGCACTAGCTGATAGTGTAGGGGAAACAACTTCTTTTTTATAATTTCGAACTTAGCCCCATAGTAAAAGTTGTTTGTTATCACGAGTACATGCATACCCTTTTCTATCGTTCACTAATTTAAAGTCACCCTATATACCTACTTTACTATAAGTACTAACATACCCAGGCAGTCCTGGATTAACCCTTAAGCAAATTAAGCACTAGCTTAGGGCCCCACGTCCAGGGGGGGCCCCCACGAAGCACAAAAAAAATCTTCACACTCTTACATCACCCACCTCATTCAAAACTATACCAGAAAAGTTTCCTGTTTCTAGTCTAGCGCTGCAGTTTTAAAATTCGCGCCAATCTGTCATAAGTTCATAAACGCGCTCGTGCTTGCCACAAACTTAAATTTTCCGCGATCCGATCAGCCAATCAAAAACCATCCCTTCCCCGCAGCGCGGGGCGGGCGTCCCTGCCTGCCCTGTCACCCGCGCAAATTTGTGTAGTGTGGGAGTAATTTGTGCTAGTGCGAAAGTAATTTAAATAAGTAATTGGGTAAATAATAGTTATAAGTTTCAGTGAACTAAAATCTAGCTGCTATAAGTGTGTAAAACACACAACACTGTGAATGTGATTTGGTGACAAAGTTCCGTTTATAAATTGTGTTCGCTTAGGTACGTAAAGTTTAATTTTGTTTTATTTAGATAATAACCAAGTCAAAATATCTAAAGTTGTATGTGATTACCTTTGTTTTTGTAAATTCACTCAAACTAGTTGAAGCTGAAAGTTTCTGAAAGCTGCGAAATAGTTTTTCTAGGTTCGTAAATCAGTTTGAGAGGTCAATGACACGCGCATCAGATGATACCTGCAATACCTACCGAACATACGGTCGCGCGTGCGTGTTTCTTTCATTAAACAGTTAATAGGTAATGGTACAAGCTTTACAAACAAAAGTACAAGCTGATATAGCCTGCAATGTCCTAACCTAACTGACAAAACTAACACTCACAAAGTGAAAAATCATTACCTATGTTGTCAACTACTGCGCTATGCTACTAATTCCTGTTGACATACTGACAGGGGGGCCCCACAAGTGTGGATTGCTTAGGGCCCCGAGTAGTCTTAATCCGGCACTGTACCCAGGTAACTTATACACAAAAACACCCAGACTTAAGACAAACATTACAGTAAGTACCTAATGTTTGTCTCGACCGAAGTTTTAAATTAAAACTTTCACATGAGACGCTATTGATATTTAGAGGGCTATTTGGTTGTGACACAAGTGTCATGCATGAGCCAAGCTTGTAGTTGATATACTTAGGTACCTACAGCTCGTTACCACCTTCCAAACTTCCTTAAAAAATCTCTTCTCTCCTTTCAGTACAAGAAACCGGAATGGGCGAAGACGATAGTGCAATACGAGACGAACAAGTCTGGGCGACTCCCACTGTTGGACGTGGGCGTGAGGGATGTGGGCAGACCGAACCAGATGTTCAGGATTGAACTCGGTCTAGCTTGCTTCAGGTAAAGGAGGGAAGTTGGAAGGACATCTAAAAGTTTTAAAGGAAGTTACTTTGTGCTTACCTACCATCATCATTTCGTAAGTTATTTTTTTTCAATGTAGTTAGGTACTTAGTCCTCAATCATTAGACTAGGTACCTATATATCAGCATGTGATGTCCTTTTCATTTCATATTTAATTTAGTCCTAAACTAAGTACGATTGAGGTTACGTCTTCAAAAAGGCGAAATAGGTACGTGAAATAACGAATAACTGTACCATTTTATGTGCCAACTTAAAAACACGATCTCGTTTATGAGATTTATCTCAAAAAAATACTTAGGTAAGTAAATACTTACTTGTACTTATCATTTTAATAAGTTTACTTATACAAGTACATAGATACCTTATAATACGTAAAAAGCATTTTGTAGGAATATATTTTTAGCGAATATTGATATTAGAGTTTTTTTTGTGTATTATTCTACATTATTGTTAAGAATGTATGAATTAATACCTTTTAAATAAGTACTTAGATAAACATAGTATAGGTATATACGAAGTCACTTAAAAACCTCTGCGAATTTATAAATAACACAATTTAATGCATTTAATTAGATATGTTTCCAGTGACTTAGGTAAGTAGAAAATTTTTGGATAAATAAGAAATATACCTATTAATAACAAAATGTACGTAATGATAAGTTGTTTTATCTCTTTTAGACATTATATTCATTCCTGAAATATACATGTAGGTCCTAAGAAAGTAACCAAAGAAAAACTAGATTTTATAGGTAAGTATATATTTCAAATTTTATAATTTTATAAGTTCTTAAATTATTAAATAAGTACTTAATTAAGTAACAAATTGTCACAACATTTTACTGTAAGTTAAACTTAGATATTACGAAGGTCCTAGGCTGTGTATATTGTACATAATGTAAATATATCCTTATTTATATAACGCTTGTCATGCGATGTGATTGAATATAAATAAGTACGATATTTTAAATAACAAGCTAGATTTAAATAAACATATATTAGAAACTAATAAGTGTAACGAAACATAAAAGTTTACAAATAAATATACCTATCTCAATTCTTAAAGAATTAATTTTTCATTCTATAGATAATTAATAAGTAGTACTTACCTGAGTAGTAGTAATTTCTACTACTTAGGTAGGTACCTACCTCATTCCACTTTTTAATTTAAAATAATAAAATAAAGTCAATATCCGTATGCCCACTGCTGGACAATGGCTTCCGTCTGTCAAGTGATTTTTCAATAAACAGACATATCTATAAATATAATATTTTATAGTACGTAATTTTCTTTAATATGAATTGACGTGATGTCATAAACTTAGATTATAAGTACCTATTCATCTCGCTGCCACCGATTCAATATTGAAACACATTCATTCTTTTCAATTACGCACAACAAAACACACAAATCTTATCTTGACCACCCATTCGTAACAGTTCCCATACTTTTAAAGTCCCAAATTGCCAATAGGGATGATAACTACATCGAAAATTCAAAAAATAATTCGTCGGTCTTTTAGGCTATTAAAAAATATTTGAAACACGTTTTTTACCTGATCAAATACATAAATAAATACAAAGATACAGAGCATCAAAGTTACGGAGTGGGGGGTATTGACGTCACTCCCACGTCGTAAATCGTACTAAGGTGTGACGTCATGAGCAACTTTAACCCAGTGTATCTGTGTCATTTTTAGTATAAGAGAAAAAAATACGTGTCGAATATTTTAAAATAATCTATGTGATGGACTAAAAAAATGTTTTGTCATCATGCCAATTACAGGCATCCAGGCGAGTTTAATTTAACGCAAGTCACCATGGGCGGGATGTAACAGGAGCATCTTTTGCATTTATCTTCAAAAGCCACGTCGTCTCCAACTGCTAAGGTTAGGTTGCCAAACGTGCAGTTTTCGTCTACCCCTTTTATGTTTAGTCCGGCGATTTGTTTCATGTCTGCTGATGCTGAAAATTAGAAAATAAGTTTCGTCTGTGGTTTCGTTAAAAAAAAGGTTGAGTTTAAAGTGCTCTATGTACCGATTACCTACGTAAATAGGTAACTTAAACTTCTTAGGCCCACTTGCGCGGCCCAGAGTTAACGCAATAAACCCGGAGTTAGCTGCTAACACAGGGTTAAATAAATAATTTGTATTGATTTATCTTGTTTTTTACTTGGCTGCGCAAGTGGGCCTTAGAATATCGAAATAATTATTACTAGTTGAAAAGTGGTTTAAAATAAATAATTTACAGTCTGTTAGTGTCAATAAGTGACCCTCTCAACGACTTTTTAAATTGCCCCTATTATACTGTATGGATGATATTACAAACATTTTGTCATCGATACAATAAAATGTGACCAATTTTAAAACTCGTTCAGGGTGTTACTAACTACACTAACACATTGTACGTAATAGGCACCTACAGATTTCATTTCATGCCTTTTCATTATGCCAATTAGAAAAAAACCCGCGGAATTTCTGCTACTTGCTTTCTAACAAAAA
The DNA here is from genome assembly GCA_947563765.1 of Anarsia innoxiella. Lineage (NCBI taxonomy): Eukaryota > Metazoa > Arthropoda > Insecta > Lepidoptera > Gelechiidae > Anarsia > Anarsia innoxiella. The sequence goes on from OX387402.1 coordinate 2,677,027, forward strand.
CGTTTAACACTTTAATTAAATGGAAATTTGCTGATGTTAACTTTTATTCTGTTGTATCGCTTAATTGAAAATTACAAAAATGCGTTTTTTCGTAGGTACCTATACGATATGGGCATAATTGTTTATTAGTTAAGTGGAAAGAGTACTAGGGCTGAATTACGTATTTATAAGGCTAGGGGCTTTTATGTACTTAGATTGATTTGAAGCCGGGTGCCTTATTCGAATGTATATCAAGAGCGCAAACATAACAAAAATAAACATTAGGCCTTAAGAAAACTTATGATTTAAGACCAAGCGGTGGTAGCCCAGTTGGTAGAATGCTTGCCTCGTATTCCGAGGGTGCGGGTTCGAATCCTGGCGCGGGCACGTACCTCTTGAGTTTATTTCTCATGTACGGATCAATTTATTCGATTACCACTTGCTAACGGTGAAGGAAAACATCGCGAGGAAACCTGCATACACCAGAGAAGAAATTCGAAGGTGTATTATGTGAACTCCGCAAACCCGCTCTTGGCCAGCGTAGTGGATTATGGCCTAATCACTCTCTGTAGGCTCGTGCCCCTTGGTGGGCACATATTATATGGGCTGATGATGACTTAAGACAGAAATGTTCAAATGAATATAATAAATACTTACGACACTGAAACCCAATAGGACATCCCCGATTTTCAGCCAAATACATAGGCGCGCAACCATTAAACAGTTTGTCCTGATAATGTATCTCAATCCCGCAGTTGACATCTTTGCAGTATTCCGATGAAATAGTCCCGTTCCATTTATCAGTACAAATGCAGTTTTTGTATGAATCCTTTGGTGTAAAAGTCTGCCCCTCTTTGTACGTCATACCGTCAACTTCGCAAGTCTTCATGCTGGCTATTGCGTCCTTTCCTGGAAGTTTAAGGATTTTTATATCTAAGTACTATTACCTAGTAGTTTAAGGCCTAGACGATTAAAAATACTTTATTTGTCCGTCAGTGAAATCATAAAAAAAATCGGTCTCCTAATCTCATTTACGAAAATTAAAACTATTAAATATGTACCTATAGTGTGATAAAATTTTGCGTAACGCGTAACGTCACGCCTCTGTACAACTTTTACCTCATCGGAATTTTAGTGCTCTTTATCTAAACAGTAATTTGATCAAGCGACAAATTTGAGCAGTCTAAAGGACGTTAATACAATTTTATATTCAAATATTTCCTTATTTTACTAGTTTTGGCACTTTCGCTTCATACTAAGTACATAAAGTAATGCAGTGACATCATTCCCGATCTACATAATATCATATTTATAGATATCATATTGATATGCAGAAGACATACAGACAATACGTCAATTAAACGTAGGTAATGTCCGGTTTATAAGACCACATGACACCACACCGTACATACCACACCATACGTACTCATAGGATTGTTTACGGTTATTCCTAGAATGTTTTATTAGTGTTATTGTTTACCATCATAACATCAACGAAGTTTCCTGGTTATTTCGAGATCGAGACAGAAAAATTTTACTTAGGTAATAAACTAACTGGTAACTTAGGTAAAGTTTTTTGTCAATAGAATTAAATATGAATAGGGGCTGATCTAAAAGTTATTCTTGAACGGACTGGAAAGGTGAAATATTAAAACTTTATCTTGTCAAAATAGCACAGCGAATTCATACTTCGGTGCCAGCCAGCCATCCATAGTTTCTGAGATTTTTAACGCTCAACCGCCATGTTTCAGACGTTCATTGCTTTTTGAAACAACAAGCAACATCCTCCAATCATATTCTCATTCTCGCTATCACACAGCCCTAACCCTTTTCTAATAGATATACCTACCACAAACATTCCCGACACTGCAACAGGAATCCAAGCTGTAAGTACTAATGCACTGCTCCTTTAAATCATTGTCAAAGACTTCGACGCAGTCAACGGACGCACAGTCAAAAGTAGGGACGCCATTGGTAATCCGACAGCTGCAAGCTTGGGAGCATGGATTACCGATCAGTGCTTGGGGGATTGTGGATCTGTCTTCGAAGGATTTACCTCTGGAAGATCAAAAAGTTTAGGTTAAAGAAGTGTCAGATAGGCTGGTAATTTAAAGTTAAGTATATTATGGACACATAGAAAAGGTTCTCTTATTGCCAAATCGGGAGTGCCATGAAAATCAGTTGAGTAGTTTTTTATGGTTAACAGGAGAATTATTTACGAATGTACGAGTACGACTTATTAGCTTAAAATACGAAGAGTGTTTCAGCATTTCCGCAAAAAACTGATTTTGTTAAGGTTTTAGTTTTCTTTAAGTTTTCCGGAAAAAGTTATCGGAAAACTTAAAGAATTGAGTATTTAGATAGAAGAATGCAATATTTAAAACCATCTGGACAAACCCAGCTTGAAATAAATATACAAACAAAACGTAAGGTCGCATTGTTTCCCAACATTTCTTTAAGGTCAGGCACCGTTTTTGTCAACACTCTTTAAATATTTTGAAATGGCATTTCTTAGTGTTTCGCAAGGTGAAGGTTGATTAATTTATAGTTACAATTTTAAATCAAGGTTATGTGTCTTCCTTTATCAAATTATTAGATTGTCACCCAATCTTAAAAAAATATCTAGATAATAAGGCAATCTTCTTCTTTGTGATGATTTGTCAGAAACAAATCGCGTTGTCATTTGTTTCTCCGTTTCCGAACTTTACTTCGAGTACCTACTTACATATGAAAAGCTTTTTCTGTTGATATCTAACATAATTATATCCAAAATATTGTTTACATTAGGTACATGGTGAGTTTGGTTCATGTACGTAGGTATGTAGATAGATACTTAGCGCCATGTTGAAATTAACATAATGATACCTAGCAAGTAAAGGTCAATATGGAGACACGACACCAAGGTAAGCTGTGTTGATTAGAGCTAGAAATATTACACTTTGTACCTATTCAGTGTGTTGTTTCACTGTTTGGTGAAAATATAGGGTCGTAATCTGCTGAAACAAAACTGAAATCGAAATGAGAAAGAGGTATCTAAGAAGAAAAAATAATAATACTTTCTTAATCAACGGATCGACCTTTTAAGGGAGGATGATTTTATCGTATTTTGACTTAAGTTTCTTTGGAAAAGTTGTTGTCAGTTTCATGATCAGATTACATACATACCTACATACGCTGTCATACATATTTTCATGAGCAGATTTTATAATAACACCCTGTTCTGAGTTGAGAATATATAAGTCCCAACTAAGCACGGATTAAAGAAACCACCGGAACAAATCTCAACTTACTTATAATAACAAGTCGTAGCGTTTGTATAAGGTTGAGGACAGTTAAACGACTGAGGACATGTTCTTTTCTCAGTCTTCAATGTCAAGTCTTCATCTACTGCAGAGCAGCCCAGCTCCTTGTAGAACGCCACCATGTTGCAGTCTCCTGGCTGGTCTGATGATGAGGCTGTTGATAGCACTGGGGAATGAGACATGAGAAGATATGGGATTAGGGCGTTATACTCCTTTTGAAATTGTTGAAAGAAGAACTAATATTCAAACCAAACTGGCCACTATATGGGACTATGAATGAATGTGTCTTTGTTTCTATGACTTTCTTTCTATTACCGAGGTAGGTGCATGGAATAGTGCAATGTTACATGAAAATTATCTTTCCAACAAAACGTTTTCTATTTTTTATGTTCCCATTTCCCTGCGCTCATTGCTATTTCCAATCATGTTAACTGCAGAATAATTAAACTAACTTACATAATAAACCATGAAATCGATATGAAATCGAATCGATATTTAGGTACAAAGAATGTGTTAAGCTAGCTACAAAGGCTAGTACATATTTGAATATAGTAAACACATCAATTAAAGATCCAATTGGCCACAATGTTATGTAAGTATCGTGTATCACCACCGCAAAGTATAAAATTACGATTAGGTGAGTAGGTACCTAGGTATTAAAGATAGCTAATAGAAACCTAGTACATAGTAGGTACCTATAGGTAATCTATCTATGCATACAATTACAGCGTTGCATACGTAAGTATGTAAAACATAATCATGTTGTTGTATATTGTATTTACATCCTACATTTAAATATATCTCCGTGAAGCATCAGGCGATCCGAGAGCTGGCAGCTTTTTTGCTCAAAGAATAAGCATAGCTATTCAAAGAGGAAATGCTGCCAGCCTTTTGGGTACCATGAATCCCGGAGACGCTTTCGACGATATCTTCCTATTATAAGTGGGGTATCTATGAGGTTACCTATGTATAAATATGTATATAGTAGGTTCTTAAGTAGAATAAGTTTGTATTATATTGTATTGTATTTATTTAAGGTAAAATCATGTATACTTAGGTATGTACCTAAGCTAATTTTTCTGTTTTTTTTTCAGCAATAGGCAGAGATACGTTTCAATCGTTTCATTCACGTAAACCGGCTTCCACAAATCCATTAATAATGTAAACATACAAATAAAATTTGTGCGTGAAATAGAATTTGTATTTAGATGTGGTTGAATTACGTATTACAGCGTAACCTTTGATGCAACAAAAATTAATTGTATGCTGTCAAAAAATATAACTGCAGGTAAGTTAAAAAAGTTAAGTAGGTACAGACTTTAAACCACAACTTGAATGAAACTTCAGTAGGTATTTAGTAAATAATTTAAAAAAGAAATGAAATTCAATGCTAAATACACAGACGTATGAAAGCTGATTCGAGCATTTAACCAGTAAAAGCTGCTGTAACTTGCAGTTACGCTTAATACCTAACTCTTTTTATATGCTTATGTTTGCAAAAGACAAAATAATCGCTGAGATTGTATAGTATGAAAAAGTTTTCACAAAAAAAAAACTTCTTACTTCCTAATAACAGAATGAACCATTATTTAACTACTTATTTTCTAGGATATATTAAAAAAAAAAACAATACTTACTAAGCAAAAACCATCCGGAAACAGCCTTCATGGTTGGAATCATTTCCTAAACACTGTCACACTTTTATAACAAACAAATAAAAACTATTTTAAAAACCTCCTTTTTTTGAAGTCGGTTAAAAATAAGATACAGCGTTAACACGTCTCTCTCGGCTGCCAGTTGGATTATAAATGAATTTGAATTAAGAAGACTACATGCGCCCGCGCAAGCGAAGGCTTCTCGCCTAGGGCTGGCATAGAAAGGTCAATGGTTTAATTTAACCAAACTCGGAACGTAGCGCGATAGGAAGTGATAGTAAGATTTATCTATACGTGCCTGTTATCTTAGTTTACCATGATAGGTATGTTGCGGCATAATAAAAAGCTAGGATTAAACCAAATTAAAATTGATACATAAAGTTATTAAGTAATTATTAAGTAAGTAACAATTTTTTTTTAATTTTATTAGTGCTTTGCACGATTTTCTGCTTGGTTCATTTCCGTGATCTACTCTACATACTTCTTATTAAGTTTTGAATTTATACAATTAACAAATGAGAAATGTTTAGACAATATGTCGATTTCCGTTTTTATTTGTTGATTTGGTTCTTGTAGCATATTGTATCTACAGTTATTACGTAACTTCCGAAGTAAACAAGTATGTAATATTATCTTATCTTATCTAGTCGTTATTGTCCCACTGCTGGGCAAAGGCCTCTCTCCTCCTTCTCCACGATTCTCTATCCTGAGCCGCTTCTGCCCAGTCGTTACTGCTGGGCAGATGAACTCATCTCGCCACCTTTTCCGTGGTCAGCCGCGAGGTCTCTTGGCGGTTGGTTGCCATTGGGTTGTTGTGATTGCCCAGAGATCGTTCAGCATGCGGCAAATGTGACCGGCCCAATCCCACATTGTAAATGAATAATAGGTAGATACTTAATATAGTCTAAATTAATCAAACGAGAAGAAATCGTCACACGTAATTTATTAACTGTAACTGACAAACTTCAAACTTAATAAAAAAAAAAGATATTTTATAAACTTTTTAGTTTTTAAATTATTTTACCATAGCGATTGGTTAAAATTAATGTAATAGGCAAGATTTTAAAACACGCACTTATTAAATTTTATATTGAGTTTATTTATATTTTCTGATCTTTAAACTCTAGATACTTTAATGGTCTTGTAAAGTGTTATTTGTATACTTATTCTTAATAATTACATAATAGCTCTACAATAAGACAAGTACTTCATACTCGGGGGAACTCCTTTCTTCGCCATCGAAGGGGTAGTAGCAAGTCCCGTGGCTCGGGTGTATCTGAAATGTAGTTTGTTAGATACATAGAGAGAAATACTTTATTGCACACAAAGAGATACAAGTATTACTTATAAATTATAATTTTTATATTGATCAAATAGGGAACTTGCTCAAAAAAGGCCAAGTCAAGAGTATTCTAAACCGACGGGCATGTATGCGGCGATTGATGAGTGTGGATGAAGCGAAAGTGGTGTGTTTGGATCGTAGCAAGTGGAGGAAGTGGTCTCTGCCTACCCCAATGGGAGTGATGCGTGACGGATATGTATGTTTATAGGTATGTATGTTATATTGTGCGCAAGGGCGGCCTTAATATAAGAATGATCTCTTCCAAACAACCTTTGGAATAGGAGTAGTTTGTAGTTGTCATAAGATAACTAAGTTGTTGGTGAATAATTCTGAAGTAGAGATTTATTTAATCGTCTATTTACTATTTTCTACACATCTGCTGGTAGAGACTCTCTCAAGTTCTTTTCAACAATCAGTTCCCTACCGACTTCTCGGCATAAAAAGCTGTAAAATGTACCTTGGTATTGATTGGATGTTGGCGAGTGGAGAGAAGTGGTCTCTGTCTACCCCGATGGAGAGAGCCGTGACAGACATGTATGTAGATATGTACGAGTATGTAAGAAAGAGTAATCTGAATTTCCCTCACCTTGCCAGGAGTAGTGCAGCCATCATGGGTAACGCGACCGAAGTAGAGTTTCTCGCCATCAGCAGTGACTCCAGCTTCTACCGCGCCGGGTGGGACCTCCCCACCGGTGGAGAACTGCCACGAGAACATCGCTGGGACTAGCACCTGGAATGTGGGCAAGGTGGGAAAATTACGTAGTTGCATTTACGGTTCAAGTATCTTTTACTTCATCTTCGTAAAAAGAGCGTCACTCTTGTCGGTCGAGTGTTCGCCAATCTATTCTCTGTCGTCTGTTTAAGGATCTGATATGACACAACATTTTTATTACTTATTATTTACCAAAGAAATGTATTGACAAACCAATAATGCTAACAGGCCAAATCAAAAGTACCCTAAAACGACGTGCATGTATGAGGCTGATGAAGCGAAGGAAGTACCTATCGTAGCAATTGGAGAGAAGTGGACTCTGTCTATTACGATGGGAGAGAGCCGTGACAGATATGTATGTATGTACATACATACACACGTACATACGTGTCCGTTTTGTTTCAAGCAACCAGTAGATAGTAAGTAGGTAAAATTAAAATGATTCCATTTAGTTAAAGATTACTAATTCTTAGTCACCTGGCAGATGGCATATAATTAGCAAAAGATTTATAACTCATTTTATTTATGTAAGTAGTTACAGCATTGAATCATCATTATTTTTTATGTTTTCTAGGCTGACTTGGTAAGTAACAATAACTAATATCTCATAATACCTAATACCTACCTGAGTTTCATAAAAGATCTATAAGTACATATTATGCATTGCTGTAGGCTAAATGAAACGTTGGCTTAGATGTCCTTTACTTCGTATGCATTTATCGTCATATCTCAGAAAACTTACATAATAAATTAAAATAGAATAGCCTATGTGATATTCTGATGTGCAAGAAAGTGTTCAAGCTATAATATCGCAAAGTTTCATGAAAATATATTCAGAGATTTTTGTGTGAAAGAGTACTAAACATACTCACATCCTTCCATCCATTTATCCATCCATCCATCCATCCATCCATGCATCCATTCATTCATACATCCACCTATCCATCCATTAATCCTTCCCTCCATCCATCCATCTATCCATCCAACGTCATATTACATGTACAATGCCGTTTCTTTATTAGTAGGATACCAGCTGAATATCTGTCATATCCCCTACCTCAAACTGATCCTTCATGATCTCTTCCCCCCTATGAGACACGTAGCAGGCGTTCTTGGAGGGGATGACCTTGGCGGGCAGGATGTCCCCCTCGTGGGGAGCTCGGCCGGCGTAGATCTCTTCGCCATCAGCGTCTGTGCCCACGCGTAGCGCGCCTGGCGGGATGCTACGCTGGCTTAAGCAAGCTGGCACCCAACGGTATGTACCTAAGGGTGGTGATATTAGTTTAGTCTGACAATAGCGAGTTGTTTACCAAGAGTTAGGTTTTGAAATTAGATGAAGTTTGGTGCTTGTAGAAGAATGGTTCGCAATCTTATGAATCTACTGTAATGCTGCACTGGCCTCCTTATTAGTTGTTTTAAAATAGTGAACGATCAGTCGTACCTGAAGTTACTCATTATTTTAACGATGATGGATTATATATTTATGTCCTTGTTTAGAAAATCAAGATAGTTAAAATATGAGTAGGTAAGTTAATATTATATGTATTTACCAAAGAACCTACAAAAAAGACACTACAAAGATACGGTCTCAGTAATTTTGGCCGTCTACATATATTTTATAGATTACTAAATTAATAAGATTATTTCAAACAACAGAAAAGATGCAACGAAATCGATGAAAAGAAAATTAAGACAACACATTAAGCGACGGCCAAAACTCTGTATGGAATTCACGAATGAAAATAAAACGTGGTGGTTGGTTTAAATAATAAGAATTCAGCTTAAAATGAGGGTAAAGGTAAGGAAAGGAGAGGAAAGGATCCATAGAGAGGATTGGCCCGACATTGGCAGACAGTACCAAAATACACGAAATAAGAGATAACACCCTTTTACCTAGAACAAAATCGAGAAACTGTTCCTATAAAACTATTGGTTAATTCAAATCATACCTAAGCGAAATAAACTAGGTATTTAAACAGTTTTTTACAGAAACTCGTATTTATCAGCTGTTGGTATTAAAACACTAATTTATCGATGAAATAAGGAATGTGTTAAGATTAACAACCTGTGACGGAACGGATTTAGATAACGTTTTCTTTTTAATTCACGAAAAATTATGATTTACCTATTGTCGGAAAATGGAAATGTCTAACTTTCCGATGATCTATCTATACGATGATCCGATGATCTTTATAGACTTAATAGACATTTATGCCTACCTATGTGTAACATATTTTGATACATTATTTAAGAACCTTAACTAAGTATATTCGGTTACCTACTTACATAAGTTTTCATGGAGAGCCTAGCTCTATCAATGTTCATTAAAGCACAATTTTCAAATGAGCACCAATTTCAAATTCCTCTAAAAATGCAACTTCAGATTTTGATTCAAATTTAGATCAGATTCAGATTTTCACGCTCTAATTACAACCACCACCAAGAAATCCTAAATCAAGACCTAAAAGCCTTTAGTTCGTAGGTCTATTCTATCGAAAGGGCGTTATCTCTTCGAGTGACTTACTCCACGGCAGCTCAACGGTTTCACCGGGTAGTTCCGGCACTATCTCCTCCTCGACCACTTCTACCGGGGCGGCTTGAGGGGGGGCGGGGTAGGGATAGAAATAGGCGGGGTGGACCGGGTAGAACATCACCCCGGGGTACACCGGGCCCGGCGGGGGCGGGTGCCCCGGGGGCGGCGCCCCGTGCGGGGGGTACGCGCCATAGCCGTAGTATGGATGTCCTGAGGATAATTTTTAACTTAGACGGATTTCGTGTACATATCTACTCGTATATTAGTTTTTTTTCTACAGATTATTATAAATCTTCAATTTTGTTTTTTTTTATTAGCTATTTAATCAACTCCTTTGTTCATAGGTAAGTACAACTACATTTACCCCATGATAAGTTTTGATTAGATGGATTTGGTGCAAATCTAGTTTTTATTTAAATTCAGTAACTCTCTTAAGTAATTTTTTATAAATATTTTTTGTTAGAATAAGGCACAAGATTATTAAACCTTGGTGCAATCGATAAGAAAGGTATTTCGACCAATGTCTAGTTAGTTATATTCGCCCAAGACTGATTTATTTATAAGAATTTATCATTGATAAATAAAAAGATAAAATACTTGCTTATAGATTAGAGGTACTTTTTTGTAATCTTTAAAAATGGTTCTAGGAATTGTTATCTACTATATAAAAAATAAGTCGGGTTTTCCTTCCTGACGCTATAACTCCAAAACGCACGAACCGATTTCCACGGTTTTGCATTCGTTGGAAAGGTCTCGGGCTCCGTGACGTTTATAGCAAAGAAAATTCAGGAAAAACTTCAACAGAAAAGCGGGAAAATCTTTTTTCACATACAGAACTTTGAGGCGGTACGAAGTTCGCCGGGTCACCTAGTCATTATTAAATATTGAGCCGTAGCACTAAACTACGTGTCCTTATTTGAATGAAAAGGACTTGCACTAATCCTTTTCAGCTAAAAAGGCCTAGATAATTTTTGGTGCAACGTATTTCATGGCCATTCAGCGTGGCAATGCTGCTAATAGTAGGTATCTATCCTTGGCACTTTTCCGCCAAATTTGACTCAAGATGGGGATATTTTTTACGATTGTGTAGCCTGATTTTGTGTATTTTTTTCTTTGCTTCTTTAGATTATTGTTGTTTCAAATATTTTACTAATACATAATAAGCAAAATAAATAGTTTCAGCTAAGAACTAAATACTCAATCTGATGTAACATCTCCATCAACCTTAAAATGTTGTTAGGACTTAAACAACTACCTATCTACTTTATAAAATCTAGAATAGACCTAGACCTGAATACTAAGTAGACACTTCTAGTTAGTATTTGAATACAAAGATTAACATAACAAAGCCCGCACGACTATTTTATTCGTAACAAACCATCTTATCACGTGTGCCTTTATTTATCATTAAGGTTGATTCATTTCAGTATTCATTTGAAAGTCCTAAGTACATTTCTAGAAGGATAGGTTCTAGAATGATCGATGAAAGTTTTTTATATGCTTCATATGTTTTTAAACTATTTTTTTCAGTCTTATCACAAAACATTTTGCAATGTCATTGACCTGAAAACTTTACAATGAGTCGATTGACTGATGCAAAAAATGTTTCGTTGTTGAAATTGAAAATGCACATCATATACATTTTCGTGTTTTCCAAGTCATTGATTGAAACTGATTTGTTGTAGATGCTGTTATTAATTGGTAACATAGCAAATATTCAAATGTAGTAGCTAATCTTTGAACGTTAATTATACAAATATCTAAAAAAGAACTCTAAAGGCAATTCTAAAAATGCACACAATATCTATCAATAAAATAAACATGCCACTTGTAAAACCCACTAGAATCACCATTAGAATCTAAATAAGTGGTTATAAAAGATAGCAAAATACTAGCTATATAACACTTTAAAACGTACGTTCTAGTTCTTGGCGTTATCATTATTATCAGTGTTAGCACTCACCTGGCATGTTGACTGTCTCGGAACTGACTGATACAACGACACACCTACACTCGATATTTAATTCAAGCCACCTGACTCAGTTCACAGATAATATCCAAGATAACTAACATGTATAATAAACATAATTTCCTTTGAAATGTGTAATTTGGAAGTGCAGTTTGAGGAAATCTAAATTAATATATTAATGATGACTTAGTAAAGTTTAGGTAGGACCGACGTTATAGTTTTTAAACGTTCTTTTAGCTTCAGTTTTCTTCTCCTATCCTTCACAACTTTCAAAGACACCATCTGTCTGACTTACTTCGTGTGAATTGGAATAATTTAATTTAACCTACTTAGTTTCACAAATAGTAACAAAACAGATTCCCCCGTTAAATCTTTATTCCAAAACAATTAACTTATTTATTACAAACTCGAACCATTTCCATGATACTTTGAGATAGTTTCAGGAATTTCTTCATAACGTGGTTATTTTCGTCTTTATGGTATTCGGCTAAGTTCGCGTAAGTGAGACTCAGGTCGTTTAAAATGTGAGCGACGGTTGCTCGTAAGTACTTTGGAGTCAGTCGCTTTTGAGACTCAGCTAGACGCAATTGTGCTGAAACCTGCGCATAAAGATATATGTTTATTTCAGGATACTCTAGCAAGAATTATTATAGTTTATGTTTTGTGTTAAATTGCTAAACATCATCAAAAATAAAAAACCCCAGTCAATTATCGAAAGAACATAAAATAATATAACCTTTGCTTTCCAAGTATCGAGAGCATCTTTCAAATCAGTCTGTTCATTATAATTTTCACCAAAATTAACGATCAATTGTGCGAGAGCTTTCACGTGGCGATTATGGCAGACATCTGAAACATTTGGGAAATTCTAAACGTGAATTTATTTGTTTCTGTTTTGAACGTCATTCAAGTCACCATCATTATTAAAATTACCATTTTTACAGTCTACTTCGTCTTCAGCTTCTGGACAGTTAATTTTTCCATTACATACAATGTCTATAGGCAGCGTCAAATTGATACTAGGACATTTGTAGTTGGTGAGAATGTATTTGACTCGACACAGATGGACGCAATCCTGCGGGCAGGTGACTTGCACACATTCTCCGCTACGACAAAGACAGTCTGCTGGTACCTCCAACTTCTCATTACCAATGTGAGTCTTCTTCATAGCTTCCAATAGCTTCTCGTTCAAAGAATACAGAAACACGTACACCGTCTCCCCTTCCTTTGGCTTCACGTGATCCATCATTTCCACATATATAATTTTAAACAGTTTTATGCAATTGTTTCTTACAATTCTAATAACTTCAGGTTTTAAATCGTGGCCCATACAATGTTTGTGAAGGTTCTGTACTTCAGTATAAAACTCGACGAGTAAGTTGCGGACCGGCTGGTACTCTACTGAAGCTGTTTTTAATTTAATCATCTTTAAAATTTTATCAAAGATTCTGCTTCCCTCGAATTTTGCAAGGCTGTTTGCTGAAAAAATAAAATGTTTAGCTTAGACGAACTGTTTTTGGTTTGATAACTGGTAAAAAACCTGTGTATAAAACTTACTTCCAGCACAACCGTTCTCATCGGTTCGATCAACGCAGTCGAATTTTCCGTCGCACACCGCATCAAAAGGAACGCTATTTTGATTTCTTGCAGCTTTACAGTTAAACCTCCCGAATGTAAATGAGAGGTAACAAATACGTTTGCATTGTGGAACGCAAGTTTCGTTAGTGCAATGCGGCCCTTGACACATACAAAATTTGGCTGAAAAGTGTTTTTCCTTGAGCAAAGACTCTACTTCTTCATCGTTATTGTCCGAGATTAACATTTCAACTTTCTTATCGAGTTCTTCTTTTGTTATGGGCCTATGCGGGTCAAAGCAAATGGCTCCATTAAGTGCATTCGCAAAAGTTCTCACTACAATGGCTACTTCAGATACAATTTGGTCAACTGATTCTTGTGGATGATACACATAGGGCACCGGCACATTTGCGCCACTTTTCCTAACAACTGCTGGTATCATTGATGTGGTTCGTTCAGTCTTGTCGTACTTTTGAAGGAATTCTATTTCTTTGTTTAATAGATTGTATAACAATTGACCTTGACGTGATACTAAAGCATTCTCGGAAAGCGAATTAAAACATGTTCGGGCTAATTCGATTTTTGACATAACACCAGTTGCGCTGTGTACTTTTGATATAACTGAAAACAATAATAAATCATTTAATAACTATTGAATTTATGAAGTTCCATAAAAAACCCGCAGGTTATTTATTTACCTTGTTTTATGCAGTTTTTTTCATCAGATCCATCAGGACAATCTATGGCACCATCACATACTTGTTGCGTTGAAAGAGTTGTATCATCGTACTCACATCGAAATACGTCGATGGTCTTCAGATCGACGCAAACTTGATTTCTGACATCACGGCAATTGTATTCTTTAGTGAAACCGGTTACTGGTACTTTAGTATGTAAATTTCTTTCATCTGGCATGGCTCGTCGCGAAAATTTTGCCAGTAACTTTCGAGATGTTAAAGCAAAGCCTTCTTCAATAGCATCTTTAAGTGATTGTGTGTCATTACTCTTTTTGTCAATCGAACGAAGTATTTGTTGCTTAGCTATTTCAATCTGTGCTCTTTTTTCTTCTAAAGTTTTAACTTTACTTATTGCTTTTTCTATAACACTTTTTATCTTACCAAGTATTTGTTTTGTTTCAGTTTCTGCATCATCTGATTTTTGTTGTTTCTGAAATGTTGATTTTACGTTTATTTTGCCACTTGATGTCTTATTAAGATTACCAACCTCGTTTTTTCCAAATTGGGTCTTTACAACAGCTTCAGTTTTAGTTTTTTTAGCAGACTCCTTGTTTTCGCTATCACCTTTAAAACATATAACAATTTTAAATACTCATAAATTTGTTATGTTAGATCAAGCTCTGAGGTTGTTTTGGGCATATTTAAAAAAAAATCTTTACGAAGTTTCTAAATGCGTCATAAAATCAAATATTCCCTCAAATCTACCTATGGAATACTGGTACCGACGACGTATGAACCAGTGACGCTTTATGTGTTTAGCTTCTTAACTTATTTTAAAAAAGTTATAAGTAATTGCTTAACATTTATTTGCTAAGTACCTACTTAAGTAGGAACATTTAAAATAAGTAGACAAGTATTACAATTATCATAATGATGACAATTTAAAAAACTTACCATTACAAATAATTATACAACTAAAGAAGAGAGATAATATTGTTAAATATTTCATGATGTACCGCAGCTAGATGTTGCGTAGTTTGATCAAATTAATATGCATAAAACAATTTTACTATAGCCATGATTAGGTAACGCTGTTGTTAATAAACAATTAAAAATGTCGTTAAACCAGAATAAGTATTTTTAATTAATAGCACGGTGAAGTAGGTACATTTGATATCAGGCTTCACATTAATACCTAGGTACATGTACCTTTATGAACCTACTACGTCAGTAAGTAGGTACACCTAGGTACCTAGGTACTTAAAATACCAAATATTATTCTTCCTAAGTATGTATTTTATCTATGTACTTAACTAAAAAAATCTATCGTGCTCTCTAATGCTCTCAGATACGATTAGTACAGACAAAACACAAAGTCCGATGACCAGATCTGGTGGGTTCCGCAGTCAAACTAGTTTTACGATCAACAATAAGAATAGGGCAGTAGATATGGGAAATTATTAGTTACGAAAATCAGCATAATTATATTTTTCTCTTTGCGTTAATAAATTTTGCTATTATTATTTGCAACGAAAACGAGCACATTAAATATTTTCTTGTTTTTTCACAAACTTGGCAGAATAACATTCGCATACATGGGTGTGAATCAAAACGCTACTATAATTGTCAAATTTCAATGTCAATTTGACATTTCATTACACTAATAGTCCATAACCTAAAAATTGTTTTGTATTTTAGTTAAATTCATTTAAAATAAAGTAAATAAAATAAAATACTTGTTTTTGCTGTTTTACGGAACAACTGTTGCAATGGCAATGTTGTCAAGTGTGGTTAAAGCTGCGCAGGTATAGTAATATAACCTTAGATTGCTTTTCAAAGAAACCATTGCCACTATTTACCTTTTGTTCTTTCCTTTCTGTGTAGATATGTGCAGCAGGCAATATGGCTCAGTGGTCGCCGGCGTTTGCCTCTCAACTTCACACATCGGCGCCTCTCTGCCGTGTCGTTTCTGGAAAATATAGGATCACTAAAAAACGGGACAAGCCGTTGACCTATGAAATGGCGAACCCTCCTCATTATATCGCACACAGAAAATCCTGGAATTCCTGGAATACTTGTAAGTGCCTGGCGAAAATATAGTCTGATAACATCAACTTGGACACAACTGCCACAAAGGCTATTTATTGAGTATTCACCTAAGCTCTGTTATACCTGTATCAGAATCAGACAGGACCACATATTGTGTAAATAACTTAATGCGCTTCCTACTGGGGCAAAGCTTTTGAGGAATATGTGTTTGCAATAAAACTTACATAATTACTGTTCCTGTATTTTCTTTCAGCAAGTTTAAAAGATGGCCTCCGTCGTTCAGAAACTGCAGTGGAAGATGAGTTCATCAGGAGATTCATGACTGGAACCTGGCATGGACTGGTATGCAGCGAAGTGAGTATCCTGTTGTAATAAAACCAAGTAATAGGGTGAAAAACAGCACATAGATTAAGTACAATATAAATTATGATTTATTACTGCCATTGTGCCACATTCCTTCTTTGCTGCAGGGCAGGTCTACTTAAATTCGTAGCAGGAATTGCATTAACAAAGCTAAACAATCATTATTTAACAAATATTAGATCAAAAAGCAAGAATTATGCATCCAATAGTCTTAACATCTTACAATTCCTTTCACCACTATTAAATTCTACTTACTCCAATATTTTCTTACCAGGTAATCATAAAACGCCAGTTCAACCACATAAGAATAGCAGCAATTATCAGAAGAGCTGTGTCTCCAACTAAGATGTACTTCCTTCTCGGGTACAGTGAAGAACTTCTATCAAATTGGTTGCAATGTCCCATTACTTTAGAGCTGCAAACTGTAGACAGCTTCAAAGACGTTGTGTTCAAGTATATTTAGATTTCTTAGTCGATTTGTAGAATTAGGTTTTTGTGTAAATAAAATAATTATGGAAATTTTATGTTGTCATTTGTTTTATGGTAAACATAGCAAAAATCTTTACTTAACTGCATAGACTGTCCAGTCCAGTCTTTATTCACAGTAATTAATGGCTTTGAGACAATTTCAATGGCTTATAAAAACATGCTGAATTATTAGTCATTAGAGATCATCATCTCAGATAAATATATCTGCCATAAATTGTAGTTGTAAAACCAGTAAAAAAAAATTGTGCCACAAGGGAATAAATAAAAGTCTCATATAAAATTCATATTCTCTTATAATTTGATTCATTCAAATATACATAATGTGTCAACAAACTGAACAGCGAGACGCGGGCCTCTCACTCACACACTCACGCGCGCACTGACGCTCCAACATGCTACTATTGAACTTCTGCACAGACGATTTTGTACTTTATAAACATCCCCTTCTGACCGGCACGCGTCATTTTTGTTATATTTGAGCGTAAAAGATATTGTGATATGCGCAAAGTGGACTTTTGTAATCGAAGGTGAGACACTGCCCTCGATTATACCTTTACAAAAGTACTCGTAGATTTTATTAAACGGAAATGAATTTAGCGAAACTGCCAGAATTTTTCACACTCTGCGCACGCTCATATGTATTCTACACTTAAAATCATTATTACATGCAATTTTGGTTACAATAGTTAAAAAATAACTCTCGTCAGTTGGAATGCAAAGATTAGACAGGTTCCAATAGTCACTATAGTATTAAAGCAAGTTATTTACTAAACACAATGTACTTATTTAATAAACACAGTCTGGACTTCGAACCCTCTGTAACTGGCCACTCTCATTTAACTCGAATACTGTTTAAACTAGTCTTTTTACCCGACAAAGCCAAAAGGAAGGGTAATGTTTTTATAATAGCCTCAATAGAATTTTACAAAAAATCAGTTAGATGCTAAATTAACGTTTTTACTACACAAACAGGTACTTTGATACAAATCATAATGAAAGTTTAAATTAGGCACCCAATTTTAGAAACATTTCGCAGGTATTTTCTACGAGAGACAATTTTATTACATTTGTTTTGTGGATTCTACCGTAATGAAAAAGTTAATTTAGCTTACAACATCGTCTTAAATTAAATATGGACAAAACCGACGGCGCCGGTCCCTCTGAGAGTACATTATGTAACAATCCCTTTTAAAAGACAATTACAAATCGTTTAATGTTACTGCATAAGGTGTCTCTCTCAGATACATTTGTATTGTCTATCACAGTGACGTAAAGCATTTGTCCTTACATACTAGTGAGTTAAACTTTGCGATCTTATTATTAATTCACCATAAAACACATTTTGTAAAGTCGTTAAGGTGCTTCAGAAAATATTTTTTTTCCATTTATCATGATATTATTATTTGTTTAAAGTCTCAAACAGTCTTCATTATTGAGCTAATTCGATTGGGCCTGTGGAATGTCTGTCGAGAGTGGGGTAGTGTCGACAATCGATAATATTGATAGTTTCCTTATTCGTTTGGGTTAGAGTAATTTTATCGATAGGTATTGTACAAGTTCATCATCAATACTATTGCTATTATAAACGATTATGGAACTATAAATATTATCGATGTTTTGAACAACACTATGGAGTAGAGATAACACCTTACGGGCTAGTTAGGGCTTTTGCTGATGACGTTTATTCCGATGGTAGTGTGCGCAGAAGTCCAAACGGCTGACAATGTGCTAATGCTCGTTGTTTAGCATTAATTGTAACCAAATTTCATATTTACAAATAAATGTACAGACAACACGAAGGCTTCACGGTAAATTCGAATTACAATCCAAAATGTTACATTCTACGCCAGCAACGTTGCGACCGCCCAGCTCCAAGCGACTCGACAACTAAAATGAATCAATTTACACAAAATAAATCTTCGGATCTTTGCAATTACATCATATTTACATACTTATACATACAAAATGAAAATATAATACACATTATGTACAAATTATAAAAATTCCAAAAGGAACTTTAAATACTCTCAATTTGAATTTTATTAAAATAGAAAATATCTTTCTGGGAGTCTGGGAAGTTTCAACGTGGTGACAAAAAACATAATTTCGACACAATTTCGGATGGCATCAGTTTTGTAAATCAATAATGTACAGTGTAATATAACAAACGTAATGTGCGATCATTATAAACTCCTATTTCAACTACACACTGCTAAAACTATTAAGTAAAAATGTCCATCAAAATTCTATTAAAAATAAAGAGATCATATATGTTCTACTACAAATAAGATAAACTTGTTACAATAAAGCTCTCATAATTCGTGGGCGATACTTACGCGTCGCACGCATTCTATTGGCATTATCTTATAAAATAACTAGTACTCGACGTAAGTATTGCCCAGAACACAGTAAAATTCAGTAAAGCCAAATCTTATAGTAAACTCGTATGAAAAACCGACAATAATTTATATCTATTGTATTGCTATTGTTCCGAGGCATGCTGATCGTAGATCTAATTTATTATGCTTTAAAACTGTTTGTTTCATATATTTACGACAACATCATAAATGCACAAATACTCACTAAATTTATTAACATCAATATGGTTGGAAATTGTAGACTTGCAACGGATAGTTCCTAAGTAGACAATCTAACTGAGGGACTCAAAGTAAGTGAAGCGAAGCGACAACGAAACACGACATCGACATGTACTTTGCCTACGAGCCCTGTACTATTTTAATTTAATACAAAGGTAAGTATGGAGAATAGTGGAAGAAAACATGGTGATGTAGGCGGTGAACAACCGAGGTATGTTTAGGTTTTGTGCCATCCGTCAAAACTATCGATTTAATTAAGTACAACACTGCTAGTGTTGGCTCACCGCCACATCACCATATCACCTAAAACCCTACATAAATTTAAGAGAACTAGAACAAGATCATCGTGATATGATTTTAAAATCTATGTGTACTTAGAAAATTATACAGCGTCAGTAGTAAAATTTTATTCGTATAAAACTTCATTTTAACCCCATTTATCCTAAAAGTAATAATTCAATATACCCTTTTCATGATTTGGCTTAAATTTTCACATTTCATTCGATAGATTAGACAAGAGAGACGTATCCCTATCACAATCGCATTAGTAACATTAAAAATTAAATACAACAGCACCTATCGTTTGATATACATAATAGATATACTGAATTAAAAAATATTCAAAATTAATTATTCGATATAAATAAATTCCGATGGAGAGAAAAATAAGCGTAGATACAACTATGCAGTGGTCCGAATATTTTGTTTTGTTATAAATTTTAATTGATTTTGTAAATATCACTAAATACTCCGATGGGACAACTAACGCTTCACAACGAGGATTGTCGACTTTGCGTACTTTATATCAAATGCGTACGAAGCTGAATCTAGGTGCCAAAGAACGACACGTATTGAAACAACTTCACTCCAACTTCATATAAAGTGCAAAGAGACAACTTCAGCCTATGACTAGGTTATATTCATAGCTCTCAACTCAATTCCACCTTAATTGCATTCCGTTACGACGAAATCTTGAAAGTAACACGATTAAGAAAATGTGAGTCGCAATTAAATTTTGAATGGTTAGGTTATTAAAACTGTTCAGACACTGAATATCTCGTCAAATAACAAAACGCAAAGCCTGCCAGTATGTGTTTCAATTCTGGATAGAATTAAAAGACAAAACGCTCAGTTAGGTATATTGATTGGAAACAACGAAAAACTTTCTTTTTGTAACGACTATTGTTTCACGAAAAATTACTATGATTTTGGTTTAACTAGTTTTCTGTTATCGATAAAACAATTGAGTACAACACTAATTGCTGCTCAATATGAGACATGTGGAAGAAAAAATTCTGATAAACCTTCGCGTTCTTTGACAACTATTGAATTTTGAATTTAATTGATAAGAAAGTCTTTATAATCTCCTTGTTACATCTGAACTACAACCGAAACCGTAGAAAGCCTACTGAATACGCAGCAATTCGGGATGGTCGCCAAGTCTGAGCAGAGTTCAGGGAGCAGGAGGTCAGGTCGCAGCCCGCTCCGACACACACACACATTTGTACTACGCCAGATGCTACCCGCTATACTAAATAAAACGAACACCCGCCGACACACCCCGGACAATTACGAAAACTTACTACAACTAAAAAATAAAATGCATCTAACATTGTTTAGCAATTTAGTTCTACCACTCGGACAGACGCGAATACTGTTGATTCATTTAAAACGATCTTACAACTAATGATAATTTGTGAAATCGAAGTGGTACACGGATTGTAGATAGCATAAACCTACTTACAACTATGGGAGGCGTCGGGGGGCGTGCGCTTTGGGACATACAAAACTGAAGGACTTACGCTAAGCTACACAACTCTCTTACGTACACCGACAGAGATATAAAAATGTTTTGGAAGGGGTTTGTCTCGCTGAGAAGTTTGTTGGGACACACGATGCGACATTAACCTATCCGCCGTCGTTTGTTCTGCCGACTCTACCCGCTCAAACACCTAACGCTACCGACCAGTGGCCGACTGTGACCGAGACGCGCATTTCATACTATCTGGGAATAGATACAGGCTGCTGTTCAAATCTGTCGACAAATTGAATTGTCTCGAGAATACTGACAGTTGTTATTATCTACCAACTTTGTTAGCACTAAAAAACGTTCGGCCTCGCCATATATTTGCATTAGTGTATGAAGATACCGACATTTTATTAACGTTAACAATTGGTCAAATGCAGTTGTTGGTATTCATGATAAGAATGAAATTTATCAACTGATTCTACATCGCCCTGTACATGAAGACGCGCATAGTAATCACGGTATGCACTACAACTAAGGGACTATTGCACCGACAACACGCGAGGACTTCAGTCCATAAATTATCGATGATGATCTCTGTCTCATAAAGTCTCAATAAAAAATCAGATCCTAACAACGTTCGGTTCAAACACCTACGCTTATATCACGTTATATCACTAAAGGTAAACTACCGAACGAAGGTTATTCGACACGCCAACAATCATCGAATAAACCTTCATTCGACAGCGGATTTATACTTATTGCACACCAGTGACGTCAATGCAGGCAGTGTTAACAATGGTCAAAATTGTCAATTAAGTATCAAAAATAATACGAATTTATAGTTATTTAACATTTTGTCAAGTGATATTTTACATACCCGGCCGTATCAGGCTCAAACTGGATTGCGCTTTCTCATTTCAAGCTTTCGTATTGGTACAGCACTTAGTAGTTAGGGTGCTGCGGCACTAGATGGCGTTGTACTACTCAGATTCACTTTCACGTAGTATTTTAGCCATTCTATTCCGCCTGTGCCAATACGAAAACATCGCCACACGTATAAAAGCGCCCTCTTACATTCACAGTCTCACTGATCCCATACGAATAAGACGACCGAATTCGGAAGGCGCGTGACCGCCCCAATCCGGTCGCGTCGTACACTCACATTGCATAATATTCCCAGATAAAAATATCATCTAAATAATATACAGTGGAGGAATTTATAACACTAATTGGTAAATGGACGTTTGATTTATTCGACCGCGTGAGGACGTTTCAAACAGAAACACACTGATATATCAAAAAAAGAAAAACAAATACTTGAACGGAAAACGTTTAGCGACACCGGTTTTGTTTTCTTTACAAAAAAACACGAGACACTTAAAAAAAACAAAATGGCGCCCTCAACGGATTTATCTATCGATCTGTTCAAGCGTTCCCAAACTTTTTACACGATTTATTCCTCAACTGTACATGTCACATTGAATCAAGCGTAAAACGACAAGAACCTAGAGCTATTGAAAAAATATTTTATCATTTTGATTTATCTATTATTTCATTGACACAGTAAGCGTAGATCTAAAACCCTTTTAAGAAAATGGACTTGTTTATATCGATCGCTGTTTTAAATGTATTGCATTGAGTTAGTTGTTTCTAATGTCAAGTAAATAATTATAACATCGATAGTATTTGAACTACGGGGCCCAAAACTATCGGCACTATAATTATTCTAACGATATTAACATCACTAATTTTCGACCTAAAGAAAGGATAATATTTTATAACAGCCTACCAAATAAAATTGTACGAAAAGTGCCTAACAGCGAAAGTTATAAACCGTCTTTTGAAATCGTCAAGATTACTACAACATTTGTTTGTAAGATGAATTCTATTGCACAGAAACATGCGACTAAAGCTACTTCACAGATATTGTAAAACAATGAAATGGAGACGTAGTATTTGTTAGGCCAAGAGACCGTGGCAGAAAATCGTATTTAATATGTCACTATTTATTTTTAAAGTACACCAAATATGCTAATCTTTAATGAAAACGTTTATCGTTGTAATTTATTCGAGTTGATTAAAAAAGTTCAGTAAAATAATTCTTGGAAAATACGATTTTCGCGAGGTAAAAAATGCCAGTCAAAATAAGTAAAATGCATATTTTTTCAAGTTAAAATAGGTTAAAGTTAAAATAGGTATTTTTTGCAACGTTCTCCCGGCCAACAGCAAATAAATATAATACCCATCCTAATATGCTTAAACGTTGATACAACCACTACGATTATACATTCCATACATCTAACAATTCTATTCAACATTTTCCACACACTGCGTCCCATTAAACGACAAAATTTAATGCGAAAGATAATCTATTGACAAGCTGTTAAATTTCAAAATGGCAAACTAACAATGTTTCTACGGAACAGTGTTACAGTAAGTACGTAGTTATACAGAACAGTCTCTGTATGTCAAAAGATGGTAAAAAAACAATACTTTAGTTTTTCTGTAATGGTATTCGAGTTTTAAAGATAGGACTAGGACTAATGTCATTTTTGACGTCTCGGCTATGGACAAAACGTCAAAAAATGACATTAATCCTACAACTTTCTTTAAAACTTGGGGGTTAGAGTTTAGTTCCCCTAGCTCCTAGATTATTTTCCGCTTTGTTTTCAGTAACCTCAGTGTGTAGAAAACGTAACAAACACTTAACGAATCTGTTCCAAATAATGATTTCTATGAGAGAAAATGATTTTATCGATTGTCTAACAGGGTCGATGAGGCCTTAGGGTTACCAACCTTTGATTTTTAGTAGGTTTTGTGTCATTTAGGGCGCGTCTCCATCAACAGATAAAATTTAAGTGACTGATAAAACTACGACTATTTCATAAAACATGAAGTTTTAGATAGAGACAGGTATAAAATATCTGTCAGATAAATTTTATTTCTAAATATTGAAACGGATCCTAAGAGTAATCAAGGTAATTTATAAGGCCAAAGTCAACCCTGTTATCTAACAATGAATATTTAACACAATTATAGAATTTAATGTAGTTTTAAAGGTGCCAAAGTTTCGATAAAAATCACGTCACATGAAATACGTTGCAATGATTGGATTCATATAAAATACCTTATCTATTTATTTTATGAGAATTTGTAGATACTAGACACTGCATGTAAGGTCACATCGTCTTATTATTGCTGATTTATTTAAAACTTGGTCTTTCCATTTCATCTGTATACAAATAAGTTTAGAAATTCCTAAGCTGCAATATCTATAGCGATTCTTAGTCGATTCGAAGCCAAAAGGACTCGGTAGCCTGTTTAAATGTTTACAGCTATTTATTTTAAAGTAAATTTTGTAAAATTTAAATACAACATAGTAATTTTGTTGCTACAAGACGTCCTTTTCGCTTACAATACGGAGATAAGATATTATTGTAAAATGTAAAAGTATAACTACTTTTCGATCCTTTGGGATGGCTAAGGCGCGATGTTTTGTGTTATTTCTTCATTTTACGTTTAATTGTAAATATTTGTATCATACAGATGTTTTTCTTTTCAGTTTATCAGCGATTCTTTATCAGAAAAACTATTTAAAATACAAAAGTTACTTCTACGAAGAATCGCTAAGAAACCGCAAAAAAAATTGCATCAAAATCTGAAATTGCAAACTTAAGAAAAACGACATAATTTACAACAAACAAACTGTCGAACCAAACCTATGCTGTTACATCGCTTAAACATAATACATTTCCGGCGGCCATAAGGTTTAAAAAACGTACAGCAGTGAAACATGCCCGCGTAGTGTTGTAGATGGCGCTAGAGGCGCGGCGGGTGGTGGTGCGCGCGGCGCTACCTGCGCCCGATCAGACCGTTGGCGCCGCCGCCGCCGCTCATCTCCAGCTCCACCAGCAGCGGGAAGTGGTCTGCAAAAGTATCGGGGTATTCAACTACTTGTAGCAGACTCATACATTACGGGAGGGGGGAGAGCTTTGATATACTATGCGGGTCCACGCAGAGCGGTCAGTCTGGAGAAACAAGCATTTGGCTAAGTTAAAAGAGGCACCTGAGAACTATCCTACTCAGGATAGCGAAGTCTTTCCTGAGCAGCCAAACATTTGCCGCGTGAGGCTGTTTGCTTTGTGTGGACTCGCCTATTCCCAAAGCACAATATAGTTGCCCTCTCATTCTTTCGTAAAGGTAAATTCAAAGTTTTGTAAAATTTTGTAGTCAGCCGGCAACCATGGCCTTGCTGTGGCGTCCGCACCCTACGCCGACCGAGCGACACAAAAGGGGCGTGGCTTACCCGAGAACTGAATCGCAACTACCGTGATCCAAAATAATCCAAATACTACCTTAAAAGTTCTGAATTGCAAGATAATCCACATTCTTTTTCTGTTTATTATATATTGAGTATACACACGGTGCTATCGAATTGATTGTAGGATAGTCTAAACATGTATAAGTGAACTAACCTGAAGGTATATGCGGGTGCGGACAGCCGACCACTTTATGCTCGCGGAACCATTCCTGCGACAGCGGCCCGAGCAGTCCCAGCGGCGTCATCGTCTGCTTGCTGTAGAATATGTAGTCGATGATACCTTTGAAGTCATATCTGCAATACAAACAAATAGAGTTATTAGGATGGAATATTTTTGACCAGACCAAACAATATCATCGGTCTATAATATGAATTAGTCGGCGTCGATCTAGTTTGATTAGTTGAATGGTTTTCGTCGATTAATTACAGCTACTAGAATTTTCAAAGCTTAAATTCTTTAAGACGCATATTCTGACATATAGTCCACTAAACTCAGTGAGGGTCACATCTAACAAATACTCCCATCAAACAACAAATAAATTATATTATCACGTCAATTGACGTATCTAAGTAAAACAGTCCATACCACATACGGTTTTGAAAGAGAGTGCTTTTTATTTAATATAATAACATTCGTTGTATATGGGGGCACCCTGAATATGATTGGTGGATATCAAACGCATCCATAGCAACGTAGCATAGCACATATCTGGTAGAAAGGCACCCTTAAGCTCTAAAATCAGCATATGTAGTACATAGACTCACGTATAGTTAGTATAGGGCATGATATCCTCGCTGTAAGCGGAAGCTAGTTTGAAGTTGTGCGTGAACTCGTGTTCGGACCCCGGCATACGACGCAGCGACGTCGCGTACCCCAGCTCTTTGAAGTCACGGTGCTCGGACGATACTCGACCCGCTGACAGGAATTCTACTACACCTGGAATTAATTGACAAAGGATTATTGTATGTAGCACTGGCAGGACAGGACACTACTTTTTTAGCACAATAATTGTCGACTACGGTCGAGGGTTACTCGACTCTCGATAAGCATACTATTGTGAGTACTGCAACTGTATTTCAGCAATCAAATAATAAGTTGAATAACATCTCATCCAGCAGTCTATTATAAGGGTCAATTGAAATAAGCGATCGTAATGTACTACTGCGAAGTCGAAGGACAAAATCGCCCATGCAATTAGCTTATGTGGTCACTTAATAATTTAAATACACATTTTTACTTTTAAAAATTATGCACTCAACAGAGAACATGATAAAAAAATGAATATGCATAAAGCAAAAGAACTGTTTGGAACGTAGCAAGCATAGTATTCCCTGCCTTCCCCAATGGGAAAGAGGGCTGACTGATATGTATTATATCTGTATCTGTCAGAATAAGTAAAATTAAACTTACCACTATCAGGCAAAGAGTTAAAATCCCCGCACAGCAACAACTGCACATTATCCCTCTGCCCCGCCAAACGCAACGTCCGAGCTGAGTCGTCCAATATCGTCCGCAGTTCGTTGCTGAGCATCATTGTTTGGATCAGCTTCACGTCGCAGAACTCCGGGTCCCAGTGGATGTGAGCTGTACATACTAGGATCGGCTGACCGAGCATTGATGAGTCTGTTGGGATGCCTGGAAGTGCGGGAATAGAAAAGGGTTATGAAACTCCGTTGAATTTTGTATTTTGTGAACATACATCATCATTATAAGTATTTATGAGTTAAGACTCTTGTCGTTGGAGCATCTGCCATTTATGCTTATCTTCTGTCAGTGTTTTTTTGTGCTTTGTGAACATACAGGCGAATGATTCATTGAACTGATTGTTTCTGGAATAGTAGATAAATAGACATTGTTAAATATTGCTATCTCTGTCACATCTATATGTCAGACAGAGATAGCAATTGTTCGTCGTTTTGAAAATTATGGTGTCATTCCTAAATCTTTTTTTTTTCGTCTCCGTACATGTGTGGCGATGGCAGCACTAATATGCTGCTTAACATGAAGGAAAAACAAAGAGGAGGTGGCCTAAGCAACTGTGCACTGTGATTTTTAACTAGGTCCTGACGTCATCATTGTGGGCGGGGCTTAAGTCAGTACGCTGCTAGCCGTGCCCACAAGCGGTCGTCAGGTGCACACTATCATGACATGCATTTATCGTTGTTTTTACGTTTTTCAGCAGAAAAAGATGAAGTGTTGTATTTTATTATGTAAAAATTACTCAGAAAGACGTTCTGATGCTATGGATGGCATTACATTTAATTTTTAAGTAATTTTATTCGTAATTTATTATAATAGTTTTAGAGAATTCTCGGCTTTTAACTATTACTTTTACCTACTCGACACCAGAGGGCAATACTTATGCGAATAAAAAATTTGATATTTTTCCCATTACATTTACACATAATGCCATCTAGTGTGAGGTAGTTGAACTACGTAGTGTGTAACAAACCTACTTAAGTGAGTAGTTTTGCTTTTGACCCATAGATGGAGCTACGGTGGTGGGCGGGTTTCACAACCCCCCTCACCCCTAAATATGTCACGCGTTTTGTCATAGGCAAATGAAATTGCTACAGCTCCTCTTTCGTTTTTCCTTCATGCTGCTTAATAAGTCCAAAATAATCGACTTACGTGGTGAAGCTGTAACGTACAATTTTCGTCAATTTTCAACTAATAACTTAGATAGGTGCTTAATTCTAAACAATGTTAGTGTTTCTCAATATAATTGAAATACCATTTTCCCACGCGGCTTCTTTCGTCTTGAGCAGCGCAGCAAGTCCGATGTTGTCTTTAGGCATGACACGGTTCAGCATGTTGTCCGACCCTTCGCTGTTGGCCATCGCTAGTTGATTGAACTCGATCAGGTGCTCTTTTACTAAGGCAAACCTGTAAAAGGAGATATTAAACATTACAATTATTATTAAATCGGTATTGTATTCAATTCGACCCATCATCATCAGCCCTTTTAACTTCCTCATGTTACAGGGAAGTTAAATGCGACCCATATTTTTAGGAAATTGGAAAAGAGCACGCGGGAATATTCCGTTCAAATAAATAAGGCGCGCAAGACCTCGCGAGCTATATGTTCCGCGCTTTAATAAGGGCATTTTGAATTAAAATGGCATCTTACAACAGTAACAAAACACAATTTCTAACAAATAAGCACACTCAACACATCAATCATCAAAGAATCAAGCACACAGAATTGTCAATCCGTTACATACGAGCCATTACAATTTTTGCACCATTCCATTGCCACAATACAAATTGCCGGCACTTACAAACGACCGTGTGACAGCCGATCAGATGATTTGTTTCGCCTATTCTTTGTGCTATCTCAAAATGTGTGAACAGATTTACGCGGTCGTTTCTTCAATTCTATATGGCTGATTCAGTTATTATAGGGAATTACGGATGATAAGGTGGCATGTTATTGACGTGTTATTGAATATTACTTGGCTTACATAATGTAATTTAATAAAATGAGGTGTAAAATTATGTAGGTATACTTACTACATTTTCTATTATATTAACCTAACTGAGAGGTAGGCGTGTGTTAACTTCCAATAAGTTAACACATTAGCACCAAGAAAGAGATTTTAATCAGTTAAGTACCAAACACGTTTGGAAATTCCGCCTGCAGCATTCAACTACATTTTGAAACATGTTGTGTTTTAAAGTGTTGCTTTTTGAGACTAAATTCTCATAAATTAACCTTGGAAGACTAGACCAATCAAATGATCAATCGATTTTCGTTTTTTTTTATTGTTATTATTAAGTACCTATGATGATCTCCTTTAGACTTAAGTGTTTTATTTTATTGTTATATTTTATAATTTAATTTTGATAAAATTTTCGCATACAGTGTAATGTACTGTTTTTAGAAAATAAACTACTTACTTACTTATTGTTCCAGTATACCAAACATTCTCTGAAGAGCCAACGACATAGCAGCTTATACTCACTTGGCAGATCTGAAGAATATAGCGCATCCATCGACGTATTTCCTTTCCGATTCCGACATGGTTTTGGCGCGAGACTTCGGTGAGAATATTCCGTCGTATCCGTCTTGCTTCAGTTCCGGCAAAAAGAAATTGTAGAATTGGTCTGTTTCCACCTCCTGTAATCAGGGAATAAAGTGTTTTATTATTTAGTGTTTATCTAAGGGTTTAGAACGAAGGCCTGCTGACTATGCTATTACTTTTGTGGTTTCCGTATACAAAGAGTTTCTCGACTCTTACTTAGAGTCCTTAAAATAAGCATGAATATTAATTTATTTTAGTTTTATTTACATACTCTATTGCTATTTTCTTTAAAAAAGCAACATTCAGTAAAGAGAAATACCTAGATACAATTAGTCTACGTGCTTCACAGCCTTGCAGGTTATAGGTTCATCTTTAAAAAGTTTCTTCATAGGGACATAAGAATTACATTCCATTGTTCGTTTAAACTAATAATAACCATAATTAAAACCTCAATTGACCTTTAAAGCAATCAATATTTTCGCCAGTAATAAGACACCTCAACCGCCGCCAGCGCGAGTGGTGTAACCCAATATGAGACAAGATTTGGCAATCATGCTCTGAGCGCCTTTTGTTTCATTGTTGAATAAAATTGCGTCAACTACGAAATTAACGTCATTTTATTGGGAGATGAGCAAGGCTAAGATAAGCACGACGCGTTATAGGGCTTTTCTCTACACTATATTGTTCTTTTTGTATGAAGAATGTGGAAAGAGATGGTGATATTATGCAGTTTGGTTTTAAATTAATTCCCAACACTTTCAAAACCAAGGGAATGTTTAGTTGGCAAGTTAATTCCAGGATAACCTCTAAGAGCTATTCTTGTTGTAATGTCATACATAGCATCTATTACTTAAGGATTCATATTTCTGAACTAATGTAGTCAAACTGCAGTGCTGAGCGTCCAGAAAATACCTCTATATCTTTAGACTGTAAGGATAGTTAGCAGGAATCTAAAGTGTTTAGGTAATCTAATAATACCTGTAAGCTGATAATGTCCGCGGAGTAATGCCGGATCTCATCAAGGATGCCTTTCTTCCGGTAGTCCCACTCGAGCGCCCAACTCGGACAGTATCCGTACATCTGTCGCGTCGCGTACTTGTCACACAACACGTTGTAGCACATTACTGTGAAGATGCCTGCAATTAGAAAACAGATTGATAGATTTATTGATCTACGAATCGACAATAATCTAAGTAAAATATTATTTAATAGTAAGTTAGAATTTAAGTAGCTATCTATTTTAGGACACATTAAGTACGTTGTTACTTTGTTAAATGAATTCAAAAGTAATTATAGAGTTACTACTCTATTAGATAAAATAAACTTTACGACAAACTTAATTTACCACAAAAGCACTTTCAGCACAATAAACCGGCAAATCTCTGAGCAAAGCGGATCCCTCAAGGCTGAAACTTCTAGAACTGTATTCAAACTAGCTCTTGTGTACTTAGACAACAAACCCCTTTTAGGTCACCCTTCCATTTCTTGTGCATACAGCTTCTGTGGCCTCAGTTGGTTTTTGTGGGAAACTTTTCAGGGATTAACCCCGTCGTGTCAACTGTGGTGCAACCGTGCCCATTTAACCGACAATCACACGTCAAGCGCATGCCTGACAATTAGCTATCTCAGATTCTTTGTTACGAGTGCAGCGAGTTGCGTGATATGAAAAAGCGTTCCCAATTAAATGAGGCTCGCAATACGGTTTGCAAATAGCGTAAGCCGTGTGGCACAGCACGCGACACACGCACATTTGTAAGAATGAATGTTCACATTATTGTTAGAGCGGTTTAGGGTCATAGCCCGTCAGGTCTAGGTTGCCAAGACAAGTATAAATTGATGATTTATGTAACAATTTGTTTTTACGACACATTATAAAATTAGAGTTAAAGCGAACAGGTGCTTTGTCAAAGATTCCATTTTTGAAGTATCTTCAGGGGATAAGGTTGAGCTAATCAGAGAAACAGAAAATGAGACGTTTGCAGAGAAACCGCCGCGTTAACCCTCGGGCCAGTCGTGTGGTGTGCATTAGCGTCGTCGCTGATGACGAGGAAACACCAGAAACAATCCTATTCACGAACGAGAACGTTCCGACAAACAGCTTCTTATTATGGAGCAGCTAAATAAAGTCATAGAACAATCTGCACGTAGGTGAGTACGAGGAACTGGCGGGGAATGTGTTTAAGGAACTGGTTGCAGGAAATTGGGCATAAGAGTCCTACTCGACGACAGAGTCATTTCGACGTATCCACTTATTACGTAAACTAACGTGGCACGACTGTGCTCTCTCACGCTCCACGCCATTATCTCAGATTTATGCGGACGCGGCGCGCTCGCACCCGTCTCATTACGCGGATCAAAAGCCGCGCAGAAGGATGAGGGCCGCTCGCGCTCGTCTAAATGTCGACTTCGTGGAAGACCTTGGCGATGCAATTATATACGTTTAATCGAGCTCCGTCTTAGTCAATCAACGGACAATAGACCGAGAAATGCTCGGAGCAGCTCTTTCTAAGACAAAGATGCGGTGAGTGGTGGATGGCGTTTGGAGAGACAGGACAATGAGGTAGGTTGAAGCGTGGAGCGGCATTGCTGCGGACAAATTGATAGGGATCGAGGTGCAGTCGTGTTAATCGACGCGGCGCCGATTTCACAGCACACTTGATGCTTCAATGCGGGCTAGCACGTGCTGCGGCGGACTCTATTGTACGCCGCAGCGCCCATACATGCCATACGCGGCACACATACCGATTGTCCCGAAACATTACATGCATTAAGTAATATGTGTTTCTAATAGAACGAAGAATTATATCCAACGAACATCTACGAATCGAAAAGGTTTCATTTTGCAACAGTCTTTTGAAGACCATATCGGGGAAAATACGAGTAAATAATCCGAATTATCTATCAAAACAATACCTACCTTACATATGGATAACCAGAGATGTCAAGCATCACATAACGCATGGTTACCGTAATAGAAAAAAAAGCAATCGGAAAAGGCGTGGCGGATGTCGAGCCGCCAGTGGAGCGTGTTACGATTGACAGTAGCGTAACGTCTGGCGAACTAGACAAATACAATACGGGTTTATATATCGAACTCTTAATAATATTGTTGTTGACGGGCGGATAAAAAATCAAATCTATTGGAATTCATTAAATCAATACCGCTAGTTGATCATAACAGACGATAAATACACGATAACAATTCACTCGTGATGAATCAAGATGAGATTTTTTTGTCAGAGTTCAAACTGAAGAAGACTCATTAGTTAAACATGGTTCGAGAATATTACTTTTGGGTCGCAGATATGTATAAAGAGCTTATTGTGCGGAGGTAGAGCGGCCAGTCTGAATGACGTAACAACTCTCAATAGGTGCTAACAAGAAGTAGTTACCAGGCTTGTTGCCGAGTTCTTTGCTCTATAGATTTCACCTTCAGCTAATGGGTCGGTATCATGCGATTGCGACCTGCTAATTGAGATATATGAAAACATAACAACGTAATTCACAGGTAGCATGTTCTTTTTGTACTCATCAATTAACTTTTTAAAAGTCTTCAAACGTTACGCTATTAAAGAAACGTGTACATTTTCTCTGCAACAAACGTTCGTATATTGCAGCCGTATAATAATTTGCATAGGAAAGTCTATAATTGCAATGAATAGAGCCATTATACTGAACATGGAAGCAAGTCGAGCAACGTATGGTGAGAGTTGGGTGGGAACGCGCATCTGTTACTAAATGCCTCGTTATTTTCACTGTAACTAGATATTCTAAAGCGAGCGCTCGCTTTGGTTAACTTCTAGCTACAAATATAAAGACTAATTCTTCAACAAACGCATATTTCGATCAAACAAGGAAGACAAAAGAATAATAGCGCGGTAAACATTATGAATCATACCTACTAGTTTGATTACTAATGCATCGTTGCAAATGACACATTGTTTTGATACACAATTGTTTTCAGAGACTATTTATGTTGGTAAGAACGTTATGGTGTTCAAAGATGGTATTATAGAAGCGAGTTATTGGCAGACGTGTAATTAGCAGCTCGTATGTCGCGGGTCAAATGGGGAAGCGTCTTCATCTATGAAATAGCTCAAGACAAATTGCTTGGAGGTCCGTCAGTTCAGCTCGAGACGATGTATCAAACGCACGGTACGGAAGATATCTCGGAACACGCAACGAACTGACGTGCGCGAATACAGAACGCATTCGCAAGATTCATGAATGCACATTAATCAAGTGCAAAATTTATACCGGGATTCGTATTTATAGTTGTAATGCATGGGTCATCTTGTATTATTTGTTGAGGAAAATTCAAATGAATTTTGAGCTTATTCTAATCCACCTGTTGCTGTAGGTACTTGTTTCGTTGAAAATAAAGATCGTAAAATGTCAAGGAAAAATGTATCCTGTTTTTGTCTTGTTACTGTTTAGATAAAAAATATAACTATCATTAGAATCAATTATTTAGATGGGTTGGCTTAGAATAGTGAAAAGAATAAAATAAGAAAGTATTTTTCCAACTTATATCTATCTCGATGTTTCTATGCACTATTCATGTAGATCAAGCGAACGTCGTAGTGTTTAGCATCGCTCTAGAATAAATAAAAAAGCGCCGTGAGCTATCGTCTCATCTGAATATAATGGAGGGCGGAGCAGAACCGTCGGTTTATTGGCGATGCCATTACGTGGGCATTTCGTGTGACGCGAGACGAATTATGTGTCTGTTTTACAAATTGGATACATCATATTCCTGCCGATAAATATTAAACAGACTCTTACATTATATCGGACAACTTCAGGAAATCTATTTGTTTGAATAAACACATATAAATCAAATATACAATTGCGTCGTCGTTTGTTGGTAGGATTCCCGCGGTGTAGGGTCGTCCGGTTTATCCTAATAAATCTCACACTTGTATGTTAAAGTCTTACGTAGATATATATCCGGCTTGTTGCTACTCAACTAATGCATCATCTGAAACACCATACGCGCTGTTCTTTGACCTCAGAGGAGATCATTTAATTTTTATTATCGTTTATGAGTTTAACAAGTGAACGCGTTCAAGGTTTATCGACGTCTACACTTAATATAGATTGTTTATTTTTGTAGTAAACAAAAAACATCGTGGATGGAATTCTGGGAAATGCTGTAAGTAGGAAGGAGTAATTGATTTGAAGCGTGGTTGAGGTGCCTAGAGGTGTTTGTGCTGTTACCTAGGAGAGCGCGTGGCATTGTGTATTGTTCGGCGGATTGCAGCGAAGGGCATATCCTCTTATCCCGCCTGACCGTGAACATGAATAAAATCAACTCGTAGGTCACTTCATTTCCTATTGAGTTGACCTCCAATCATCGTAGTGACAACGGAAGTGTCATTCCGCCAGGGTCAGGCAGGGTCATCAAGGATCAAAACTGTATTGAAATGTTGGGTTCTTACTGTTAAAATTGATTCGATACAGATTTAGCTTTCCCAAATCATATTCGAATTATTCCTACTTTTCTGTAAGTAGGTACTTAACTTATGCACATTATAAGTTATTATAAATAGTCTCGCAAAAAAGTACCTATCCTAATATTTATAAGTCAATAATAATTATCGTCATAATTAATTCATCCGCGTGCATTATTTAGATCGATTTTTAGATTACTTCATACAAGCTAACGTAATTATGTAATAACTACTGACACGTAACAAAGCAATAAGTGTAATAAAGTAGTATACAATTTGATAGATTTAACCGAAACGACATTACATAACTGCCATCGTTCCGGCTATTAGCAAAGAATTATATTATCCCGACAAACGCAAATGGGCGTTTAAAAATATCTTCGACACTCATTGATTTTGTTCGGTTGGACGGGGATGGGTTCAAAAATATCTCTCCGAGATTATAATGGCTTGGAGACACGTGATATGTGAAACCGACAATAAAAGAGCGTAAGTTTTCAAATATCAAAAGGTACCTTCTTATTAGAGTCGGACAGCTCGAATTTGAAATGAAATTAAAAAAATAAACGTAATCGGATAAGTCAATTTGAGGATAATTTCCTTCGGAATCAAATTAGAGGGAATTTAAGATTCGTTATGATTTCGCATTAGGATTTAATATCAGTTCCCAAATGATCCGTCGCTGAGGAAAATATCAAAGTTATATAAAGGTCGTAAAAGGTCTTTTTACGGCGCATTAAGTAATGAAAACCACTGAAACAGATCTAAAGAAGTATACGGACGTATTTTAGATGAATTCTGACTGATCTTTAAATAACCAGGCCCTCGTAAATTTTCAGTTACTCGTATTTAGCTATTGGACGGTGGAAAATTTGGTATTTTAGATCCTATTTGTATACCTATCTGACCCTTATGAAAAACTTGGCAGCCAAGTAGGTAATTATCAATACCAGCTAAATTTTATAGCTCTACCGTGGAATCATAGCATCTCTTTGCTTCTTGCAGTTTCGCTGGCTCTACCTAAATCGCGTAACAGGTCCTAAGCTGTATCGCTCATTTGAGCGAGCATTGCGCAGCTTAACCCGCCAGTCGGCCAGCTTGATTTATGTAAATTGTGAGGGTGAGATCGTGGCTGGTGCGTCGCTGAGCGTGAACTGGGCGGGACGCGTGACGGGTACCAATACCGAATACAAGATTTATGTGTCTAATGGATTACTTCGGTATCAGAATACACTAATAATTTTGTATCGGTGTTTAACTTTTTGGTCAGCAGAGTTTTTTAATGAGGAACATTCTTAAAGTAGTTGTTTACAATTTTTGGTATGCGTTAAGAATATTTGGTCATTGTGTTTGAATTACGCGGGGTTA
Organism: Anarsia innoxiella; assembly: GCA_947563765.1. Lineage (NCBI taxonomy): Eukaryota > Metazoa > Arthropoda > Insecta > Lepidoptera > Gelechiidae > Anarsia > Anarsia innoxiella. The sequence goes on from OX387402.1 coordinate 2,713,187, forward strand.
GAGGTTTAAATTTTCAAAAAGTTTAAGCTTTGATCCTACACTGCAAACATGTTCGCAACCAAGCTATTAGGACAGATAATTGACAGACCGTCTCACGCACAGATGTATAAAAAGCTGCTATAAGTCTCACGATAGTCAACAACTACGATCGACCAGTCATTACGAACCTATAGGTTCCTACTCTCATGGACTATTTTTGATTTGTCCCTGAAAATCTTTGAAACTAGCTTAGAGTTTAGTACCACAACGTCATCATTCCAGGAAGCTCCAGAGCCCTCCCATTCAAATTACTCACACGTCAAACCCTATTAACCGCTAACGGTACTCCGCTAGAATGAAACATTACATGGTCTGAACTTGCAAATGCCGCATCCAGAGGATCTCCCACGTGTGGCCAGGGATGTAGTTGTTAGCATTCATCTTGTTTAAATTGCTCTGAAATATCTTTATTAGGAGTTGGGTTTGGATTACGTTCTTTGAATGTGGATAATAGAAGGTAAGTGATCTCTGCTTACTTTACAGGAAAAGACGTGACACTTGCAGATACAAACTTAAAAAATTGTATAGAAAACAAATGAAGCCCGTCTTTTCGCAAAGCGCAAAGACGGATCCGATCTCCTATTCTTAAAGTTTAAATATTCTATCCAAATACAAATAAAGATTAACCTATCAAATAGAAAACGCTCCTTTATTTTGGTAGATAGTAGTATAGCCAAGCCAGCTACCGAATTAGCTCTGGCAATGTATCCCTCCATCCGGCCCAAGGGCTGTACTACCATCGCAGCAAAGGGGCGGACCGACTTCCCGACAATTATTTACGAGCTCCCCGCGAACCTCGCCCAATACCGCCACCACGACACTTTATTAATGACAAACACGTTGGAAGCTTTTTGTTATCGCTATTAAATATTAACCACATACACGGCTATGCGCAAATACGAGAACGAAAGATGCTATCGCTCCCAATTAATCTTTAGACTTTGTTAAAAGACACGCCTATGTTAATAATGGGGAAACGCGATATGAAACGTTTCAAATTATGTTGCTTAAGTAAGTGTTTGGGTTAAACAATATGCTCATATTACGATCACATTTTGTAGATAGAGTAGACATAGCGTTGCATTTATGAAAGTGCATTGTTATTAGCTACACTGATGTAATAACAACAATACGGACTATGCATGAATTATAACTCTATCTAATACAAGATAAGAATATAAAGTACTTACAAGTGGGTCGTGTCCTGTTAGGTCTCGTCAAAGGTATCCAGGGTCTCTGAGGCGGCAAGGTGGCGGTAACTGAAACAAAAAACAAGATCATATCATTACATAGAACTCACAACGTCAGCGGTTCAAGCAAAAACCCGTATAACTGTTTACCCGGCGTTAATATCAAACAACGGACCTATTGATTGTTTTCTGATAAAAAATTAATTTGCGAAAATACCGCAGAGTTGCAAAAACTAGCCGATATTGGAAGCTAAATTGTGGCTCGTGTAAAATGTAATGTTAGTCGGGATGAAATTGGTTAATAATTTAAACGAACAAAGAAGAGTTGGTAGGGATTTGTAAATTAAAATACTTCAATGAATCAGTTTAGCTAAGGATTTTCATTACCATTATAAAATTCACACTTTAATCTTCCAGACAACAACGGTATGAAAATTGCACCTGCAAATTCTATAACAAAAACCCGATAGGCCGCCTTGTAAAATTGGTAACCTATAAAAACTATACAGGTACTTCTTGGAAACCGGCAAAGCAAATTGTAAGGCCTACTGGCAAACTCAATGAGGCATGTTAATTGATTTTTATGGAAATATAACGTGTAACGTAATCGACTTGAAGCGCCAATAATTTAAATAAATGTTGCTAAAGGAAACAGATCAACAACCTGATTATAAAACTAGCTGCGCCTGCCGCTTCGCCATTATTGACTCTTAATAAGCCTACTAGAACTTTGGGATTACAAAGGTATTCGCCATGTTAATATAGTTTTATAAGATGCTAAAAAGTGTGTCCAAAACATTAGTCTATTATTAACGAATAAAACAATAAAATTTCGATAAAACTTCAAAATTTTAAATTGGCAACAGAATGTCTACGCGTCAATATATTCGCACTAAATTCCGCATTTATAATATAACTAGTAGAATATAGACAACCAGTTCTGTATTAACATATTTATGTCGAAGAAAATTGATCAACGACAGGCCATGTCTCGGTAATCATAGTCTCTTTGAAACACAACGCCTGACATCGTATGATGAAATATTTACTTGTCATCCTCGTGATAATGCTATAGAAAAAATATAAAATAACTTTTTCGAGCAGCACTCGGCAACCGAGTTAAACAAATATTGAAGTCAAAATAAATTGAACGCATCGATTTTAATACGGCATGGCAATAGCGATATAATTGAGTGGACATTTCAGATAGATATCAAATGGAGAGTTGGTTTTTGCGAGGAACCAGTCCGTAGCAACTCGTGCGTAAATTAAGCGATGAAACGCGAGGCTCGCTTACGTAACAGATGACCCCACTTTCTTACGGCTCACAAGATACGTATCTGTTAAACAGCGTAGCAAAAAACATAATTTAAGCATGGTGTTCGCAATTAAATTTGTGGTTGCGATTAGATACGAGATAAGATGTGTGTAGAGTACCCGTGTGGTCTGTATTGTGGTAAGGACGGCTAATACATTCGAGATTCCTGCCCCAGTGGGTGTCTCTAGCGGTACCTTTCCGGATAAATATTAAACAGTTTGATGGAAACATGAGCACTTAAAATGTACTCTTCAAGGATATAATGGAAATCGAAATTCCTTTGAGCTGCAATGATTAATATCTATCATCCAATATTTAAGGCTTTATGTGCTTTACATATCAAACTTTGTGCGGTTATGTTACTTACGCTTCTTATCTTATCTTATTTAGCCACTCGTGTCCCACTGCTGGGCAAAGGCCTCTCTCTTCATAGCTATGTAGTTAAAAAAATGTATTTCATTATTTCACTTCAGTGTAGTAAATAATGTACACTTAACAAAACACTACGCAGCAATTGAATATGAAGATAAAAAAAGTCTAGCTTTCTCTCAGTGGATAATTCAAAGTGCATTCTTAGAGGCAGTGAGCGCAGCAGGCAGAGGCGTCAGCGGCTCAACGCAGTCGTCTCATTACACTTTGTAATTAGACTGTGTGGGCTGCTGGCACCGGCCCTGCACTAAATCACGACAAGCTACACGCACGGCCCCCGAACACCATAACACACCGCCAGGGACGCATCTAGGGTAAAAATATGACACTATTTTACAGACACTTAAATCTTTGCGGTTGACAGTCCCGCATCATAATAAACACATTGTTGTTGGATTAATACGGCGAAACAATCCCGTGTGAGGTCTTCCTCGAGCAGAAGCTGAACAAAGTTTTACGCGAACTAAAGAATTGGTCATAAAAACTTGTAAACACAGTCGTTATGGAATAAATGCACTTCACACTTGAGTAAATTTACGACAGAAAAACATAAATCTTCGGTTCGAAAAAACAATTGAAGCTGCTATACCTACACTTCAACAATGAATAAAATAAACACAAGCAACCTATAAAAGTGACATTTTCTTAAACTACATTCATATAATAAATCGATTAAATCGATCGCTATAAATTTGATAGACATTGAATTTCGCCCACACCTACCTACTTCATTTGAAAATACCATTCCGATTCTGAAGCAATAGTAATTCTAAGAACAGATCTAAATTATTAACATAACACTTGGACATACTGCAGGAATATTGGAATAGCTACAGAATTGCAAAGATTTATAGTTTGAATTTCGAGTACTATTGAGAATTATGAATCGAAAAATAAACTGATAATTTGGAAAAAAATATTCATCTAAAGCTGCTAGATAGATAGATAGAAATTCTTTATTGCACACAAAGAAATACAAATACAACTTAAAACTAAAACATTGTGCGCAAAGGCGGCCTTATCACTAAAAGTGATCTCTTCCAGACAACCTTTGGAGTAGGACTAGCTAGCTGCTATTATCTTTTTAGACATGAAGATGTTTCTAATGGCCATTTGAAGTAGCCAAGTCATCTCACCGTCTTATCTTATCTAGCCATCAGTGTCCCACTGCTGGGTAAAGGCCTTTCTCGTCCATATCCACGATTCACTATCCAGAGCAGTCTCTGCCCAATCATACATGAAGGTGTCTAGCTCATCTCGCCACCTTTTTCGTGGTCTGCCGCGAGGTCTTATGGCAGTTGCAGTCAATTCCATATTTTTTTTATAACATTAAGTAAGTATCTACAATACTGTCTTTTTTATTTTTAAAAACTAAAGGGTTAGCTTCAATTTCAAGTTCCCTGCTGTAGGTGGTCAGTCTTTTGGTTTCTTGTTTACAAAGACTTATTAAAAAAAACTCTCTGATTCCCTATCTGTAGTCTTGAAACAATGTGCGTATACGGCTGTGTTATTGAATATTAAACGCCAAAGCCCTGCCACGTCCTTTACATATTCGGAGGTAAACAATACTAAAGGTCATTCACTTACAAGACAAGACTTACAAGGTATAAACATACAACTGTAATACAGGTTTCTTTTTAGGAAACTAGACTAAGGGCATGTTTCACAATCGACTGATAACATTTATCTGACAGATGTTTTATACCTGTCTATCTAAAACATCATGTTTTATGAAATAGAGATAGGTTTATCTGGCAGTTAAAATTTTATCTGTGATTGCGAAATGGACACTTAAACAGTTTCACTGACTTATCATCAATTAACAAAACAAAGACGCTTTCTATTTCATTAAAATAAACAATTGCTTTCAGGTACTTTATTAGCAAATGATTGGATTCGTTACAGCCTAATTTGCTGCATCCGCTTTGCGAAAACATTTTATTGTTTCCATTTGGGTGACTTTTTTAGGCAATCGAAAAATCTTGCTGGAAATATTTAAACATAAGGAAAATTATACTGATACTAGAGGCTACCCGCGACTTCGTACGCATTCATCGTCATATCTTGGAAGAAAAACATGATATCACAAAATAATATAGCTTCTGTGTTATTCTGATGTATAAGCTACAATATTTCCAAGTTTCATCAAAATCTGTTCAGTAGTTTTTGCGTGAAAGAGTAAGAAACACCCATCCATCCATCGGCAAAAACATTGCCATTATAATATAAGAAGGAAGTAGGATAAACGGCAGAATATGAAAGCTTCTATACTATACCATCTTTCTCTTCCAAATAGTATTAGCAAACTGCAATGTTAGAAGGACCACGCCAAGGTGTTGGAACTGGCTATAACTATTTGTATGCAAATCTTTACACGTTGGACATGACTAGAAAAGGGAGCTCGAGGTAACAACGTACGAATGAAGACAAACATGACTATCGCAGTAACTGATTGATAAGATAAAATACATAGGACTAACTTGAACCTGCCAAATAAAAAAAGTAGGAGAGAAAGTGGGTGGGCCTTATTTAATACGAGTATTTCAAACATGTATGATAAGAATCGGCACGTACCTACATCGCGAGGTCCTTTATGATAAGGTTTTCTTCATTTGGAATCACAATGCGTAACTACCTTGTCAAAAGGTATAAAAATCCAAGTGATATTTTCTTCAATCTTTTAAAAGGATGAAATTACTAGTTTTTAATCTTTATGTGTCAACTTGATACGGCTAAAGATAGGGTTCTAGTTTCTTGTTTACCTTTTTCAACTTGTCGCTATTCGTAACTATGTTTCGCACTTACACTTTTTAGCGTGCAAACTTTCCACGCTTCTACATACGTAAACATCGCGATTTCACATTCGCTAAACAGGAGCTTCTTTTTTATCGCACCTCGTATCTGCATAAACAAAATACAATGAGACGTTTTCTACACGGAACTCAACTGTTGTTATAAGAAATTTATCATTTTTTCTACCTCTAACAAATTTGGTAAGGTCATAAAACCCGGCGAGGTTAACTTCTGAATTTTAAAAGCGGTTATAAATTTTTTAACAAGTTATATTGAAGTTATACATTTTAGAGAAAGGCTATAACAGTCCTAGAAACCTAGAAATTAAAGTGAACTGTTAAATGTAAAACAATCTTATAGTATCGGCAACGATGGTAAGTACAAAGCTCTATGTAGCTGATCGTATAAATAAAACTATGATAGAAACGCGTTTCTAATTAAGGTTGCAAACAAAACAACCGACTGCGACTAGCAGATAATCGTAAGTAACCATATAATCTAGTGCTAGACATATGGCAGGCATTTCTATCTAAGGCTAGGGGCCGCTTTGCTCAGATCGATAATTGTCGTTGTTTTACAAAAACGAATATCTACTGGTACGAACAAAGTTTATAATTTAACTTATGAGCTCGGCTCGTGTGCGCACGTCGTAGTGATGAGATCTTTAGATTTTAATAAATAGGAACGGAGATGCGCATAGGTGGAATAATATGCAAAAATAATAGCATCATTTTGTAGGAACGTTAGATGAATATCAAAGAGAGGTTGCGGGGTTAATCAATTCTGCGCGAACATCTCCGGCCCATTGAGCGGCGCGGGCGCTGCGCCAGACGCCGGGGAGCCGACGTCCGCCGACGATCGACGAACCGGCATTACCTGTTGCACCTCCTAGAGCAAAAACTATGAACACGCAAGCCTCCACACTTAATAAATGATGAGCTTATGTCCTCGCTGCTTGATTGCCATCAACATGTAAATATGCATGTGGATGCCGCACTTCAAAGATAATTTATATTTCATAATTATTAAGAGTTCTCGACATTTCTTTAGCTAGTTTGAAGGTTTTACTTTAGCAATGCAATTTATGTGGAATTCCAGCAATGGTCTACGTTGACGGATTGGAAATCTCCTCATAAAGCGCAATCAGGAGTTTAGTATTTAGAGAGTATTTGCCGATATACTTATTGTGTAGGTATTGTTTTTCAATATTTCGTGCACGCGCCGTTTGAGGATCCCGTAAGGCGACGTGACTGGACCGATTACAAGGCTACGCTATTGTCCTTATCCGTTTATGGACTAAAATACCGCCGTCGGTTCATATACACGTGTGACTTGACTACGTAGGGCCCGTTAATGATCGCACTTCGGTCATTTTCGTAATTTGCATCTATTTTCGAAGTGACGTTAACGTATTACTTCACTTGTTCATTCAATACTAAGTTTACTAGCTGGCAGAGTGCCCGTAATCTATTTGCCATTCGTGTCTGGTTTCTAATCCAATAAAACATGTGGTTATGCAAAAGAGGATATTCATAAAGGTGTTACATGTTAGATGTCAGTCATGTCTGTCTTAAAAACGTCGTGATTTAAGTTTAGACGCACGAAACTAATTTAATATTTAGCTACAATCTTTTGGGAGGTGAATCTTGCAGTTAGGTACTTTGAAGTTAAAAATTAACCTGTCAGGTATAACGTCTAATATCTACTCAAAATAATGAATAATAATTCTTGAAAAGGCTTTTAAGAACACTCAATATAAAGATAGGACACCGACCCCAAGCGGTGATTTTATCTTAAAGCGAGGTAAAAAAATACACGCATTTTTGCGAAAGAAGCTACATAATGATTTTAGTGTCACACTTTTCAGAATTTATGCGTGGTGATATTCCTCAGAAAGAGGCGTTAAACATCAAACGTGGACCAAGTCTGATAATAATAACCATAAACTACGGATACAAACAACTTTTCTCAAAATCTTCCACAATCGTTAAGGTTTACGATCACGGCTAAGTAACAGAAATGTTTATGACACAATTTGTTGAGTGGGCGCGGGGAAAGTTCATGGGGGGCGTAGTAGGTATAAAATACAAATCTGCAGATGTTTTGTGCAGAATGCACATAGATTGAAACTAATCATCTAGTACCTATACGACTGTGGGAGTTATTAGCGATGTTACAACGGTTCAGATGATATACGTTATCGCAACTTGTGACAGCCGGAATGTGTCTGCGAATGCGAGATGCGAATCATTTGCAAATCTGCACTTGTGTAACGAAGTAGATGGTTTATGAACGGATGTGATCGCAGCCGAGTGAACAGCTCGAGCGCGCTCGGAAGCCTCGCCGACCTGTCGATTACCGCAATTGACCCCAACCTGTTAGCCCGACATAAAGTTTAACTGCCAATTTTGTTTTAACAACTTGCTTTGATGGCTTCAGGTGCAAAGTTAGCCGCCCAAATAGGACGTTTATTTGCTATACGTTTAATGTTAGGCTTGTCTTTAAAGATAAGAGAGAAAAGAATAACGCTCTCACAGTAAAGAAAAGTTATTATGCATGAACTTTTATGTTTATAATAACCAGAATAGATTATTGGTTGTATTGCTTGTAGGTATGCTTTAAGCCACGTTTATCTAGCAGAGCGTGCGACTATCACGTACTTTTACCATAATTAATTACCGGATGACATCATAGCTACATTACCCCGTACCATTTCGCGCAGTGAATGGCTACGTCTCGCTCTAATAGCCGCAGCAGGAGGTTGCTTTTGCAAATTTTACCGATCGGTGACAATGTAACCGTCACGGGCTTTCCACGTGCCTCTATGTAGGTACTTGTTGACAGATGGAGTCAATGTAGCCTGGTCCAACAAAAACTGTTTCGAAGAACACGAGGCTGGAGATACCGAATCAATAGACTCAATTGACGTCTGAATATTCAAAATTCGATACATGTTTAGAATAACGAAAAAAAAGCGTAAAATAAAATTAATTCCGTTCTGTAAACAAAGTTATATTTCAATTTGAATTTTTTATCGGTCTGTAAAATAAAATCTTGTTGACGTCTCGAGTACAATGCGATTTTTTGTCGCGTCCATCCCAAATTCACATCGCGGCCGTGTCTATGTAGTGTTCGCGCATGCCCACGCGCTAGTGTCCTCTCGCACGACCGTTCACGGCCAAGGCCACGCAGATAATAAACGCGTAATGATGAACGATGTGCTACCGAGCAAAAAGCAGCGCGCGCGCATCGCCCTACCCCACGTGGGGAGTCTTTATGAGCCTCTGACAACATTTAATGACTCGGAAAATTACAACGCTTCCGACGAGCGAGCCCATCGCGTGTATGAAATGTAAAGTATACCGTGTTATTTGTATTTGACATGAAAATGGTCTAGTTAAATGAAGAGGCTCGTCATTTGTCTTTGCTATGCAAATGGTTAATAAAATAGCAGGCGGTTAGGTAGGAGCACGTTCAGTCGCAGTTTCATTTAAAGATACAACAGGCCTCGTGTAGAGCGACGCTTGTCGTAAATCAGGTGAGTGTACCACGTACGCCGACGCCTGCTTGTAATGGACGTCCGCTGAGCAGACGTGACTTGTACTAATCAGACAAAAACTCAGACTAAATTGAACAGAAGCTGCCTCGCGCTGAACAACGCTAGGCTTAATTACTACATCGATTCTATCGGAGAGAAAACATTCATTGAATGTAGACGCAATCAAGATAGTCGCTTTAAGAATATCTAGTTGGCTTTATTATAGTAATTCAGACTTAGTTAATACTAGTTAGAGAAGTGATTACAAGACATTGTATGGGAGAATTCAATTTGTCGGAGGAGCGGTCGGAATCTACGAAGGTTTGAGATAAAATCTACGCCAAGTCGCTCTCGCATGCGGATCACGCGCCCTCATTCCTCCAACCTAGTGCATCGTACTTGGAAATGTGCATCGCGGTGCGTGTGGGTTGCCTCCAACGCGAAAATAATGCCTCGGGACCTTGAATGGCGGGGTGAACGACCTCACCTTCGGTAAACACCGCATTGATTGATTACCTGATTCTGCAACTAATGGCCAGAGATGTGCGAAACCATTCCGCTAATAGGTAAATGGTTCGGGTGTCCATTTGTCATAGTTAGCACGTCTCGAGCTCTTTTGTTCTGTTCCAACGTCTCAATGACTGTTCCTTTTGTGGAGGGCAAAACAAGACGTGAGGTATGAAGTGCCTAGTTGAGATTTATTTAGATACGGCAGGATAAATAACAACCGCGTACTCGTTTGGAGTTGTTTCGAGAAGTGATCTTATGTAAACAGGACAATCTTCCATCAAATGTCGCAGATGGCCATGTCGTCGTATCCGGCGTAGGGCTAGCTCCAAAACGGTTCAGTCGTGTCATTCTAGCGATGATAGTCGACCCGCTGCGTATTACCTACTGCCATGTACTGTAATCGTATGGAGGTACGAAGGAACGGGAATGGAGTCGTCAAAGATTTAGCGAAAAGTTGAATGTATAATGTCCTTTTAGGTATGTTGTTTGAAAGGCCACAGGAACTATAAAACAATTTGCCTTCTCCACGTCACTGGTCGAGGTCTATCAGCCGTTGCAGGGACAGACAAGGCAATTGGCCGGCCTCGTAGATCGGTATCGCTGCAGCGGTCGGCAAACGATGCGACATATTCGCGTCGGCTATGCAACGTGCATGCGCAACCTATGCAGGTGTTGTTGAACGAATAAATGCTGGTATTTGTATTCATGCACTTCATTCAAGCGAAGGCCAGATTGCTTAAGCCATATCTTGACAATAAAATCGTAAACTGAGGAGGCTTTTTGTTTATTTGCTAAACGAGTTCGCGCACTTGGCTGATCTCAATGAGATTATCCATAGAAGACTATCGGCCGTGAACGTCGAACAACTTATATTATTGTGGTATGTAGGTACCTTAGTTTCCATATCAGTCTCATTTATTAAAAAAAAGAGTCGGCTTGAGAGCTGAACCAGATAAAACCACATACCTATTCAACACTACAGAACTGTTAGTGATTATATTTTTCTGCAATAAATAGGTAGAAATAAAACAAAAACTAGACCCCGATATCCCGGAGAGCGTCATTATAAACGGTGCCTAGGCCACAAGTCATTTAATTAGCTGTAATTTAGTCACATCCTTCAATTAATCTAACCTACTATAAACGCAATCTCCTACTATACAAGTTCCATAAGTGCTACATGAATTACTTGTTCATACTGGTATCGCTTACATGTATCTACTAGCGTGTTTAATCACAGCTAGAATATGTGTAGAAAGTTTACCTACATACTGATAAAGTAGCAAACTACTTTTAATTACCTCTAATAATTATAGCAAGAAACTACAAGTTATATAAATGTTCCACACACAATATTATTATTGCTTAAATATATTTACAAAAACTTAGGTTCTTACTTAAAATACAGTTCTAACGCAAACATAACTGTGTACCTAAACTGTCTATTCTCTTAGCATTCAGAATTTACGAGTCCTAGCGAAGACCTAGAAAATAAAGTACCTTGTCTGGTAGGAGTAATAAATCCAAAATTTATTCTCTTTTGTAACACAAATAGGGTCGGGGAAGAAATCATGCGATAACGTTTGAGGTGATTTAGTATGACAAATACACCATTGAGTAGCTTCTACAAGTGACTGTTAGGGAATGACGAAGATAAATGCGACGCAATGCTAAATAAATACTATGATAGTAAACAGATTTGTACTTGCAAGCGGAAGGTTGCAATTTGATTGACGAAAGTTGGAAGTGTAGAAATATTTATTGAGGTTTTGCATCCTAAGTAATTATTTGTAGCTTGTTTTCTCTAATCATATCGAAAATCCAATACTTTGCCGTTAGTTTCTAAAATTCCACATCCACCGCTTTATTTCCGAACATAAAATAAAAATAACTAACTTAACCAGAAAACCTAGTTGTTATTGGTCTTCACAATTCAATAAAGCTGGTAAACTAAAGAAAGTTGCTTGAAATCAATACTTTCGCTTGATATCGCTTTAGATTGCAAACTAAGCCAAAGTATTATAAAAAGAGAGTATTGGCATATCGAAAGATGCTTTTCTTAGCTTGTCAATCGAAATGAATAGAAATGTTCATAATGAAAATAATTCCGTGTTACAACGTATTATAAAAATACGTTTAAACTGACGACTTAATCAACTTGAGAAGTAATTATTTACATTCAAATCTTCAAGTACAACGAACAAGCTGTCAATTTCACTTGTCGAATAAAAAAAACTAAAAGAGATTGAAATATGAAAGTAAACAATCATCTCTTCACGGTACATTCATTATATGATTTGACCTGCAATTGCTTTTGCCGACAGCCACTTCTTGTCGTCCAACAATGGCGCATTAGCATGCATTAACCACTTTTACTTTGATTCAAATACCATAAGGTAATGTAAAAAGACAAAAAGCACGTGGATAATGACAGCGAAATGACGATGTAGAATAGAAAGCAGTACTTATAATCGTGAAATCGTTTGTAATATTGAAATTACCATTACTTTAGCGAAAATAGAGAAACCTGATTGCGGTGCAGCGTGAAGTGTTCTCTACGGTTGAAAGTAGACTAGGTAGTAGGTAGTCATGTCACACTTTATTTAGGCCTTGAAAATTTAAATCATTTTTGTTGACATTTCTAGTTTATTTAGAGATTGCAGATTTTACCGTTAAGTAGAAATATGGGCCACGGAAAATGTTATTTGACTCTCTACTGGTTACAACTTGGCTCAATATTTATTCAATTCTAAAACAGAAAGACCAGACTATGAAAAGAGAGTTTCTTGCTACATTTTCCTATGGCGAAAATTGCTATTATCGCGAATGTAGCGCCTTAGCTTCAGCGCGAATTCAGCTTTAAAAAAAATTAACATACTCGTATTTCAAATGTTATATAATTTGCACAACGACATAAAGTTTGTTTGATTGTCTAACTACTAGTACTATAAAAGGAACGTTATGTTTAAAGACAATCCATCATTACTGCCTAAAACATAAATCAGAAAACTATTCGGATTCATGTGTCATTGTCCTCAGTATTATTACGGTTTCACAGCATACTAAGGGCTTCACTATTGTCCTAGAAAATGACGTTCGTTTGATTATAGTTGTTGTATGTATAGTGAGGTCATTGACTCTTGACGTAAACAAGTGAATGCTATTATAATAAAGTTAAGTCTTTATCTGTGTTTACTTCTGTTCGATTATGAGAATAGAAAACATGAGGAGTGTCAGCAAGACGCCTTATACTTCTAACTTCAATGGAGAGAGATTTAAGGTTTTACTTTTCAGATTGAAAGTAGTTTTCAATTGTTTGACCAATATCGTAGCAAATATACGTACCTAGTTAAATCGCTACGGAATCAGGGTAAGGTTTCAAAGTGATTGAACAATTCGTCGTAATTAACACTAGCTGTCCCGGCGAACTTTGTTCAGCCTTAAAAAGGGCTTTCCCGGCAATTATTCGATTTTTTCTCGCCGTAAGAACCATCCCTGGACTTCAACGAACATTTAAAAAAAAGAATTGGCCAAATTGGTCCAGGCGTTGTTGAGTTATGCGCTTACCAACACATTTTGCGATTCATTTTTATATTATAGATTTTGACCCGTGTTACCTGGGAAAAGTTTTTCAGTTAAGTTACTTATTTTTACACCCTGTTTACACCGACTTATTAACATCAATTTTCAAATACCAATCGACACTAACATAAACCGCATAAATCAGCACCTCTAGAAACCCTTGCACTATGACCAGACATGCCCGTGCGCAGCGAAAGTGAACATCCACGATGACGTGAAAGTGTTTTATGATCTACTGTATGATTGCAACTCGTTTCTTGTCGTATGGTGTAGCTGAACTTTACTTGCTATGACCAATCGATGTGACAACCGTGTTATGATGGACGTTGTTCTTGATCCGAGAACTTTCTTTTCAGAAACTATTGTAAAAGAAATGAGAAAACAAAAGAACAACTAAAGGAAAGTTATTATTATCGATTAGAAAATCTTACGGCGACTTCGATCTATGTCGTTCTTATACGTAGTAAAAACCACGTAAAAACTATCGATCGACACGTTGACAAATCCATTCTACCATCAATTGATTGGTAATCAAAAATGCGAAAACTGACAATTTGGTAGCTTTAAAAAAAATGTACCTATATTATAATAATGTAACGGTTTCAAGAGCATTTTTTGTGCCCATGAAATAAATATATTTTTGACTTTGACTTTGCTATACCTACTTACTGAAACTCATAGACATACATTTTTCTGATATCATAACATAATACACCTACTTAGGAAGCATCTGATTACCTTACAAACAGCATTTAGTACAAAACGGATGACGTAACAAAACTAAAATGAATTATATAATCACAGCGATAAATTAAAGTTAACAAGTGAGCTGTGGTTCACATGAGTATTAAGTAGGATTTACGACGAGACTATCTGATTCATTACGTTAACGTCAAGCTTTCACTTACTCTTGGAATTGAGAATATAATATAATTATGGTTCTGTAATAAGAGTATTAGAAAAGATTAAAAACTTCGCAAGGATTATCATGAACAGTGGAAAACAAATACTTTCGGGTAAATTTTATTTAAAAGAAGATATCATTATATTCTTTCTCTTCCAATATTGCCATAAAAAATTGTAATATTGTTCGATAAATAAATAAAGTCTTACAAAATATCAATGATTTTTTATATCTAGCGGCAAACACTAAGTTTTACGCTCTTTGCCAGTTTCATCATATTTTTCGCTCAACAAGATCAAAGTTTCGGATTGTTACTCTACATTACGACTGCTGTCAGTTCACTGTTCCTGGCACTTCAATAAGTCGACGCAAAAAACGGGTACCCTTTCACGACGTCAACATTTCCTAAAAACAGCAGCACCGCTGAGTCACAACCTTTGATATTTCGATTAGCTTTTGAACCTGACTGCCGTGTGAAAGGTCCGATGATCATTGAAGCTAGGTATAGTGCAATTGCAGGGCTTTCGAAGCAGAGGTCGCGATACCGGGTGGCCGATTCTGCTAATTACCAAATGTACAAATGGTGTCTGTCTAGAATGTGAGTTGTACGATTTTACCATTTTGGTATTCTACTAACGGATAAATTGACAACGACAACTATAGACGATACATAGACCATACCTAACTACTACTATTTGCTCTACTCGGTAGTCTACTCCAATGTCACGTAAGTGGCAGTTCGAAACGGTATTCTCTTCGCAATTTGACGTTTATTCAGTCATCGGACTGTCAAAAATTAGCAAAATGGCGGATTTGGCGCATCTGTCGCGGAACTTATCAGACCACCAAATTTGTCACCTATCGCAAAACTATGTCAATGTGTTGACAATAGTTGGTTGCTTAAATTAATTTAGCAGAATTGGCCCCCGGAACGAAAGTAAAGGGCTTTAGTGTTACAGCATCGGATTACGTAACTGTGATGGCGATGGTTCATGTCTGACGTTCAGCATTCTCAGATTAGAAAGGAACTAATCTCGCCCGTTATGGGTATAGCTATTTTGGTAGTCGCTGTTGCAAATAATGACGCCGTGTAAGGAAGTCGTTAGAATACAACCGCAAAAGTGTGTTTTGATCTTAAGATATTGTTACTTAACTAACTTCCCTCTTGATTATCTACTTGCATACATATTCGTACTCACGCTAGTAAGTCTTAATGAGGCATAAGGCAGAAGCCATAGGGAAGTATATTTCACTACAAGTTGGGAAATTCTTCAGCCTTACGCGTTAGCCTTTTTGTTAATCAAAAAAGTGATATATTTAGTATCACTATTTTGATATTTTAGTTCATATAACAATAAACTGCCAAATATACCTAATGCCCCTTGAATTGGATTCCGACGACAAAGTGCGTGAAGGTAAAGCAATTTCCGGAGCCTTCAACCTGGAGAAGGGTGACCATTAGTGATTCTATTTTATTCAACAGACGTACAGCGAATTATTCAACCCAAATGACATTATGAGATTTGCTTCAAAACCTTTCCTGTATTTGTTGACCTTGTGTTACCAAGAGATCCAACTTATTCACAAACAAATCCAACAACGCACAAGTTAAGTAAAATACATTAAACTTCCCTGTGTTTCTCTAGAAAGTAAAAAGCTGAATAAAAAATCCATTTATCCAGTTTAAGCTTGACTCGGATTGATCGCAACTGATCGCCAGTGAAAGTGGAGATCGTGAGGTGACTGCTGCCATGTGGCTTACCGCAAATCTAGGGTTATACAACTTTAAAAACAATATAGGAAAGTTTGTGTTTGTATTAAGTTTGCTATATGGTTTATTTTATGGGAGGTCATCACGTCATAGAGATCATCAATCATTTAACTTACCTGTTATTTTGTCATGTTTGCCACTAACTTTACCCCGTGATAAAACGGAACACAAACATTGGAACTCATATTTAAAGCCAGTTGTACAAAAAGTACCTACTTGAGTTAAAGGTCAATTTCACCTAGTAGGTAGTAGGTAACCTAACTGTCATTGTTAAAAAATCAAAATAAGACGGCATGATGTTGAATGAATAAATAACTTAATAAACTTTTACTGCAGCCAGGATGCAACTAATAAGTGAAGAAAACAATGTGAAATTATTATAATTTAAATAAAGAAGGTGATTATTAATTTTAATGATGTCATCTGGCAACACCTTTAAACACGTGCATAAGAATGTGGCAACCCACCGCAGGAAGCCTCAGGCTCGTAAATAACCGATCATTAATTATTCTACTTGCCAACGCGAGATATTTAGAAAACCTCCTACGTCCAATTTGTGTGAGAAAGTTGTATACAGCGAGGCATCCAGTTAAATTAGCTTTTGCAATTAAAAGTTCGCTGTTCGGTCGCGCGATTTCATTATCTATAATGAATTTATTCAGTTGAATCAAAGTTTTTCGCTTAAGGCGACAATTGCCTTTGCAACATTTATTTATACGTCTTCTGTAGTTATAGAAGTAAGTGTAAAAAAGCAAACTAAGTAAAAATATTAAAGTATTAAGTATTAAACGCTAACTCAACTACATTAAAACCACACAATTCCTGTTTCAATCTAAAATACAAAATATAGGTTAGGTTAGTAAATAATGGATTCTAGACGTTTTCGTGGCAGCCACAAATCTTAGCATAAATGTTGCCTTTGTGGAAAGTTGGCTCGGAGTCAGCCCTCGTCTTGGCAGTAGGTATACGCAGATCAGCTGCCCTCGTAAATCTATCAGAGCGGTCACTGAATAGGCCGTGAACTAAACCTGGGTTAACTGTGCTGTGGGTTTTATGAAGTTCCAGGTACTCCTGCTATATTAACTACTTTCTTATAGGAATAAACTATAAATAAACCGTTATTTTATACGTTGATCGAATTTGTTGTTTAGCAAAAACGTTGCAGTATTCATTAGACTGGCTACTATCACCAAGTCTAGAATAACACCGAATTCCCAAAGACCACTTCCACCACAACCTAGTAAAAATGTATGAAAATCGTTTGTTCAACAATGCACAGGATTTCAATGCATGGAATCAAACGTTTATTAAAGTACATACATAACATTAAACTTACTTTAAAATACCGTTACGCAATTCTCCACAACACCACGTCTTTGGTTATTAAATATCCCCGCATTATATAATGATATACAAACACTCTTATTAATTATTCTTATCGTCACCCACGTTGCAATTAAAATTTTACGATATTTAATAAATATATAAACGAGACATTAAATAGGCTGTTAAAGGTGAGATAGTATTTGTTTACGATAATATTATCAACGTGGTGGAGTTGTTAGGATTTTAAATGGCTCTAAATCACTGGTAAAGTTGGTAATAATGCGGGAATAATGCCGCGAGTAAGTACTATCTGATTAGAAAGGTAATATAATGTTTCATTAGAAAAGTAAATAAAGATGTGAATGACGTTGGCTGGCTATCAAAAGTAAATAGCAATTTTGCAAGTAATTTTATAAGGCTACTTTTCTTGCAAATGTGCGTTTCGCTGATTTATACATTCTATTCTATCTTTAAAGAGAATAGTCGATCATTTTATATCTTAATGCACAATTTCTTTGATCTGAATTGTAGAGAATTTATGCTAATCTAATTTTGACAAGCTTCAATAGAAAACATGCCATATGAACACAAGCAAGCATTCTCGTAAGTCACAAACACACAATGTGTTTTGTCATGCGATGTATAAAGGCCCTTGTGCGAGTTGAATAACCCGTCTTATCAAAAACAAGACGCACTAAATTAGACGCTTGGTTTCATTACTGCACTGTGACATCGTTTAAATGAGTAGGAGACTAGCTTTTATAACGTAGTGATACTAGAGATGTTCTTGTCTATATTTACGATTCTTAGAACTTACATTTGCAGTAAACTTTTCTTAAAAGGTGAATAAAAATATTTTTGAATTTCGGTTTCTAATTGTAATTTTAATCATTAGGCATCAGAGCAGCGATACGACAGTACATATATTGACGAGTATTGAGTATAGAGAGAGGGTCGTCCTATTGAACGTATACAAAGAAAGCTGACATAAAAGAGCGCAGGAAAATTCCAATCTCCTCCAAGGGCTGTCGTCACAAATATCGTATCGCAACGGAAGTATATTGCTGCGAAGAATCGAAATTGTTTACCGTAAACTCTTGCTTCGAACAAGCTCCACATACAAAGTGGTCATGAAAAAAATCCCAAGGGTTACTGGAATATTGATGTCTTATTCATATTCCTTCAACGCTTGTTGATTTATAATCGCCTTTAAAAGGTAGATGTTCGGTGAATAAAAACGAACGAATGCGCGTATTATCGTCTTTCAACAATTTATGTTGAATGGTATTTACAAGGTTTTGTTATTAGCGCGGTCGATGGGAGTTTCATGGATGAAGTCTGAAATGAGCTGTAAATTGTGTGTAATCGGCTGCCACGACGCTGTTTGGGCAAACAGTGGAGCAGTAAAGACGTCGGCATTGCTACTATCTCGGGTGCGATGTGACGAGGGTTCGCCACTCGATAAGCGACTCACCACTCCGACTGAAATGCCACAGTGCGTTGACATTGAAACGCTTCTCTTATGGCTTACAGCGTTCATTGCGATTTGAACTCTTGATCCCGGTAAATGTATTTGACGTGAATAGTTTCTGTCGAGACGTCGCTTTACTTATAACTATTTAGCTGAGTTTTCCAAAGTCAACGTTCTTGGGTTTCAAGTAGAAAAGTTGACGGCCATTCGATTTGTCTGAATCAGATAAGATGCGAAAAAAAAGAAGAAAAACTATCTTGAGAACAATCAGGCTTCCATAAGCGGCGAGGAAATTCCTTGAAAAGCGTTTTATTCCGGAAACAGTGTCGGTAGTTTTTGCCGGTCGCTGAATCGTGCGACATTGATCGCGGCTGGTGAAGAATGACCGCAGCCAGCTCAGGTGCGCTTTGCATCGCCATTTACGGCTTTAGAGACGTCACCGTCCGAAAAAACTGCCAATTGACTCAGCAAAATATGTTGCAGCACTCGAATATTTCGCGTTTAATTGTCAGCAGCGCAAAATTGAATCGGTTTGTTTGCTGAATCTGAATTGAGGATTTGTGATTGATATAGCGAATGAGTTTTGTTCACGAATTTTGCTTTCCATTCAAAATCTTAAATTGATTGAGACCCATTACGACTTCAACACATGAATAAAAGCACATAAAACCTAAATGAATTCTAGCGTTTGCCTCAACTAAATAATTTTGGTCAAAATAAATACCGAATGCTAAGTTTAAACAGGCACTCTACAATACACAATTTGTGTAAACATAGGGCTGTGTAATAAGTATCCATAAGCCTCGGTTTGATTACCTCTGACTGAAACGACTCACGACCGACGGAAAAAGTCTCAATAACAGTGAGTAAAAAATTCTAACATGCAAATATGGGCTTCGTAATTACTGAAGTGGGTTTGAAAGCTTATGATTAAATAATTGTATAGAGTTCGTTTTTGTTGGTTTGTTTAAAAAGGAGCTCGTCTGCTTGAATCAACAAAGTTCATTAGGCAAAAAGTTGATCGAGTCTCAACACCTGGCCGTGTCGATTCCGTATATTTAATGTCAGTCCCGACAAAGGTGGCTAAGATTAGAATCAACTGACGGACGACCAGCTTTATACTGGAATAAAGATTTTAATAAGCGATGCTCCCAAGACCATAAATTGAATAAACGTTCAACTGTGGCGAGTGTTAATTAAGTTGCTGTGTAGACAGAACACGTTCTGGAGTTTCATTTTTCTAATGTAACAAGAAAATTTCGAGTAAAATAATGGTTTTAGTGGACAGTTTTTGTTTCAAGAACGATACACGATTGGACAAAGTTAGTTGGGAAATTAAAGCTATTCTTAGATCGAGTTTTACAAAAAGAAGATGTAAAAATAAACTACAATTTTTAGCTATTGAACAACGATCCAAATTCCAAATCGCTTTACTTACAGTTACAGTACTACTAAAAGAGAACATGGCTACAAAGTATACCAATACTGCCAAGAATATTGGAAGCAAACGATGACTTGCTTCCACTCCCAACACAACGGAACCCAAACACCACGCCTATTCCAAACATTTCAAACGTAACAAGCAATAATCACATGTAGTTATCACCGCGCGCTGTAATCGCTTCATTTTGGCAAGTAAACACGAAATTACAGTAATTACTCATTGCGAGAAATCATCTTATAAATCCTACGCCAAATTACGGGGTCCGTGTCACGATCACCTGGTGTTGCGATGACTCACCTTTGGATAAAAACTATTTGAACCGTACATTATAATCAGCGTTCGTATTTAGTGGTATACAAGTATTGTAATGGTGTTGAAAATAGTTATTGCCGAGTTAAACAGTTCGAGTATGAGTAGTGAGAATGGCTACGCTTAGAGGCATAGGGAAATTCAATTTGAATCATAAGTTTGTTTTAATGGCAGAGATTTATAGAATATTCTTGTAGTATGGTATGAGAATATTCATAAGTACTTTTTAGTTTTAGAATATTTTTGTATTTGCAGCCTCTACAATTATCTAGGTTAAGTAAGAAATTAACTTCCCTATATGTAACCGCATTTTTGCGTATAAAAGCGTAAGACTAAAAAAAACATCATTAAAAGAAACTTATGCTAAAGTTCCAAATACCAAAAAATAAGCGCACTTTTCCAGTTGCGTCGTCATCTAGGCCTCTAGTGTAACGGGCGCGCAACTAAATTGACTAATATACTGAAATGAACACCGCTAATGTGCCAAAATCACACATAAAACATCCTCTTGGATTAGGTAAATACAGTTAGTGTAATTTATACATCATGTTAAGAGAAGTTACACACAAAAAGAAGCAAAGCTTCGGGTATCGTGTTGGGTGGGTAATTATGGTTAAAATTTTCATAGTAAATGCATAAAATCTAACAGACCTATAGAACTGAACAAATAAACCTTGAAAGAAAACCACAACGTTCATTTCTGAGTTAATTACTCAGTGTGTCAAATACGATGACATCCTGATTCGTCGCGGCACCAAGCTGCGATCAAATGAGGTTAAAATAACAATGTTCACGGTTAATTTGTAGTTTAGGTTATAAGTTAACGTTACGAGTAAGTCACGACCGACGCTTTCTTCAAAGTTATCTTCAAATAATATTTATTTGGAGCATTGAGTGAAAACAAAACTGTAGAGTTCTTCAAATAAAATTGGCATGACTACTCGTCGACTTATTGGTACTATAAATGACATCTGGCAATATAAACAAAGCAATATCAAGGGACGTTTATACGGACAGGTTGTTGACCTAACAGCTGTGTATCGAAATAACATCTAAGAATAGAGTGCATACATGAGGCGTGAGGCAGTGGACAGTGCACACGAGTACCGGGTTTCAGGCCAGCAGTTACGGGCCAGACGTGCCGACGAGCAGTCAACCAGCCACTAGAAGATAATTAACAACGAAATTGTCCGGAGACAGCTAGGCGCCTTACTTCTGTGGCCCGCGCAGTATTGCGCCCCGCAATAATAACACACTCAACAACCGACACACGGCAATTAAAAAAGTAAGAACGCCCGTTTCCCACACATTACTGGGTGAGCGGGGTATTGCTATACACAGCGCTTATTGTCGTAAAGAAGGACTCCGAGATTCAGACGCGAAGAAAATTGCTGAAATTGAGGTGAAAGCTCATACGGTAGATGAACAATTACTACGATACAATAATCATCTTAATGACATTTAATACAGTTGAGGCTTTGATGCAGTTGACCGCGATTCGAATCGTGTTGATGCATTGTGGCTATTTTAAAACAAATTTGGATTCGTCACGAACTGCTGGCGTAGCACTAACAGTGGGCCGCACGCTCTGATTTGCATATCGCATCGCCAACGAAAGTATAGCGGTGTGTACAATATGTTAATCAACCCACATTGTTTCTGGAATGCAAAAACCGTAATTACATACCACGGTATGATGATTAACGGAAGTTGTAGTACTTATTTCTAATGTTTCTCGATTCTGAATATAGTACGTAGATACCATTGGTTCCCAATTTCTATTTCAGTTATGATTTTATGTATAAAGCTAGGTATGTTCTAAAGCACTAGAAAACTAGTACCTACTACGTGCAGAACACCGGACAGGTACAGACTAGCTGGACAAGAAACTGGTCCATTTGAATATTAGTCGGTCCAGTTGGCGCGTCTCGCTCCCGATTGTCATGCGAACGGATTGCATGAATCCGCGAGGCCAACCGTCTGCTCTCTACCATACCCCGCGACGCCGTATAAATCTACTTTTACAGCGAGACGCGGAGATAATCGCCGTCAAATAAACTGATCGATTCGTAAATTCAAACAACGGGGTAAAGTGGAGCAGAGAAAAAGTGAAGTTTCGTCAAATGCACCACTTACCTAATTCACGAGAGCGGAACTGATGTCTGCGGAAGCATTGTGTCGGAGCGCGCGGCGCAGACCCATTGTGGGAAGTGTATTAGATAACGTGCTTCGAGCCGCCTCTGAGACAATGACGACTTTGCATTCAAATTCGAGAGTGAGAGCATGTTTGCGAGTAAATCATATTTTACACAAACTTGGCGTTTTCTACAGAAATTTTCCATCGTACTCGTAAAGATCATTGATTAGCAAATGAACAGGCGAACGATAGGATCTGGTGCGCGTGAGGTCGAGTCGTAGCAGTTTCTCATCGCAGCGGTCTGCTGTTCACACGCTCTCGGCGCTTCTATCGGCCCGTATCTTTGTCACACACCTACGCATATGAATCATGTTATTTTGAGTCCTAGAATTTTATTTGACGTGACGTGATTTTGCATCCATAAATCTACGGTAGGCATTGCAGCTATAGAAAACATGATTGTAGTAAGGGACAGGTATGTTGGCCGATCTCGGCAGGGCTCCATTAAAGCACTGTGGATGCAGTGGTCCCGGCGTGGGTGTCACAATACCACTAACGAGACCGCGATATCATCTGACAGACAGGAGACATTAGTAAATGCTCGTGAACCGGCACAGTCAGTGAGACAGAAAGAAAAACCAAAAAAAAATTAAGTGTAATGTACAATAGAAAAGACGAGTTGTGCAGGGTGGTACAAAAGATTGTGAAACGTCATGCGCTGCACAATAGAGAGAGCGACACGAACCGTGAGCATCATGCATTACTAATCATAGCAGTATGCGTCTCCTAACAATCGAATGTAACGCTGGAAAACTAGAGCCGCACGCATTACAGAAACAAAGCATTGTCATTCTCAGCGTGCTCTAAGATTTAGACTTTATTGCATTCAATGCGAGATAAGACGCCTCCTTAAGGTCAATACAAAAAGATATCGCGTGCAACAATGGTTCAAAGTCGCTGCTAGCAAAATGGGCAATTTCTCGCAGCGACGTAATTTATCTGAGGCGTCGCATTGTGCAAACATCTTAAACACCGCTCGCTAGGACACGTGCGCAATATGACAGTATTCAACTGCAGAAATAATCCGCTGTAGTTTGTTCTATGATAGCAAAGCGGCACAATACATTGATGCCTTATGATTAAATATCTATGACCTCGTTTTTAAGTCAGGCTTTACGTGACTAACCCTATTTCTTATAACCGTATAAAGGTAGGGGAGCGAGGGGCTTGTTGTAACAGGGGTAAGTAGTAACATGCTCTTTTCACTAGGATGTTAAACGCAATTGACGTATTTCTTTGACTCGTTTTAACCTATAAACCTCGCCGTATCATGTTGCCATAGCTAGGTGTCCCGCCGGCCGGCGCAGTGAGCGGAAGTGTGCACGCGCTTCATTTTTGCCAGGTAATATAAAATTGTACTGTCGTTCAATTTCGGTTTGCGTTATTAATATCGACTAATTTCAATTTTTTTTTATCTTATATCCATTCAAATTGATCTATCTCTGATAATGAGTAACAGTTTTTATGATTGCTAAATTGTTTAAAAAGTTATCTTGATAAATGTTAAAAATCATACCATGGGGGTTAGTTGTAACAAAATCAGGGGGCTTGTTGTAACATGTTACAACTTGCCCCAAGTTTTGATGTAAAAACTTACGTATTTTCTTTTCCTTATTTCTAGAATGAGGGTTAATCCAGTAAATTTGTACTGTAAATGATCCTCGTAGGAAAGTTTTGGGGTAGTTCTGATTTTTTCATTCTATATGTTTTTTGGGGTGCTTAATCCGAATCTGAGGTTTGCGGACAAAATTTCGTGACGCAACATTAAAAAAAAACAGCAAAATCCGTTGTTTTTCTTCATTTTTCGTTTTTTTTGCTTAAAACTCGAAAACTATTAACTTTCGGTAAATGGTTTGTTTACAGAAATTAAAGTACTTGAAATTCTCTACAGATACCAGTATTTAGTTTTGTTTTCAGACCAATCGTTCGGTTTCTAGTGCGAGTTGAAAATTGTAAATTTTTAGCAGTTTAACGAGCAACAAAGAGACCCAAGTGAGTGGGGATGGCAAAAAACTAGTAGCGGTCTTGTGCCAGTACCGACTACTTTGGACCCTGCACCAAACTCAGTACTCCGGTACATTTCATGTAAATGTAAAAAGGGCTGTCAACGCAATTGTGGATGCAGGAAGGCGGGACTCCATTGTTCCCCAATATGCACATCATGCGAAGGAAAGTGTAACAATGTTGAGCCCCCTGAAGACAGCTCTGACATAGACGTAGAAGAAACTGAAGAAAGAGAGAGAGGTATGTTGGATCTCACAAGTTATTTTGTAGTCATTTATCTCTCTTTGTTATATGATATGTGTCTCACCTCTTTTTATTTTCCAGGAGAATGACTCCAGACGCTGACGATGGAGCAATCAGACCCTGAGCCAGGACCCGATGCCACCGAAGAACCTCAGTACGATGCGGAGGGTATGTTTAATCTCACAATCTATTTTGCAATCTTCATCTGTTCTTGATAAATTACTTAACTTTAAACTTTTTTTTTCCAGAACAAGCAGATCCAGAACACATCATTATGGAAGAACCTCAGCCAGGGGCTTCCAAAAGACAATGGCTCATATAAATTTTGCATATTATAATTAACATAAGTACCGAGATTTTAGGTTTTATTTTGTTACGAGTTCTACCTACCTACTGAATTTGCATAATTTTTGCCTTTTTTCTTTTTAATTACTTGTGTGGAAAACCAGGTGACATTTATCAAATGACAGCATCCATAAAAATTAAGTATTGAAATGTAAGAAGTGGGTTTTGCATAAACTGCTAAAAATTTACAATTTTCAACTCGCTCTAGAAACCGAACGATTGGTCTGAAAACAAAACTAAATACTGGTATCTGTAGAGAATTTTAAGTACTTTAATTTCTGAAACAAACCATTTACCAAAAGTTAATAGTTTTCGAGTTTTAAGCAAAAAAAACGAAAAATGAAGAAAAGAAACGGATTTTACTGTTTTTTTTTAATGTTGCGTCACGAAATTTTGTCCGCAAACCTCAGATTCGGATTAAGCACCCCAAAAAACATATAGAATGAAAAAATCAGAACTACCCCAAAACTTTCCTAGCAAAAATACTATTTGACTGAATTAGGTGTATAAAAGAAAGTCAGAAAAGGGCAAGTACCACTTGCCCTTAACCCTGCTAATATTATGAGTGGATTTAGAGCTTCTGGTATATGGCCTTTGAATGCTGATATTTTCCAAGACTCCGACTTTGCGCCATCTTATGTTACTGATCGTCCAGATCCTACACAAGAGCCAGATGACGTAAATGTCACAGATAATATATCTTTGAATCTTGAAAATCCAGAACTATGAGATTCTGTCCCTGAAATAGATATCAGCACCACGGAAATTATAAGCCAAATCGAGACTGCGAACGAACCAACTCCGAGTTGCTCCGGTCTACAAAAAACTTTCTCGCCATCGAAAATTAGACCTCTACCAAAGGCGCCATCAAGAAAAGCTAATTCAAATAACAGACGCAAAAGAAAATGTACAGCATTGACGGACACTCCTGTAAAAGAAGCTTTACAAAAGGAATATGATGAAAAAAAAACAGAAAAAGGATGACAAAATTAAAGAAAAAGGCAAAGAAAAGGGGAAGGGGAAAGGTAAATCAACAAAAAATAAAACCGGAGTGGATAGAGCTAGAAGAAAGGTTTTATGTTCAGATTCAGAATCTGAATCAGAAGAGTGGTTCTGTCTGGTATGTAGTGAAGCTTACACCGTTTCAAATAAAGAAAATTGGGTAGAGTGTATAGTTTGCAAGATGTGGGCACATGTAGGATGTGTTTCAGGAGACACTATATCTTTTATTTGTATTAATTGTAGCTCAGACGAAGACTGAATTTAATTATAATGAAACCCACCAAATGTTGAATCTTCTATGTATAAGTATTATACTTTTTTAGGTAGATATTAAGAAAAAATAATTATGAAGCCTACTTTAGGTATAAACAATTTAACCACTGTGATTTAAAAGTGCCATGATGATTATAAGTAGTGAAATTACTTAATTTTTAGGTGTTGATTACTAAAAAAGTGTATTTACGTTGATTTTTGATAAGAATTATATAATAATAACTTTAGAAAGATGTAAATTTTGTTAAAATTAAGCAAACAATAAATAATTAGAGGTATTATTGGTGTTTTTTTTGGCGTTACTTCTTGCCCCGGTAGATGTTACAACTTGCCCCAAGCACGAGGTAAGTTGTAACACTGCACTTCTTCTAGAAAATAATTAATTGTAAAATAATGACGAATAGTTGTGGCATTATTTTTACTTAATTTGGCACAGGAAGAGTTACAGCATCCATTCATGTTTATTTAGTAGACATTTAATCAATAATTCTCAAGATATATTAGTTTTAATAAAAACTGTTACAACAAGCCCCTCGCTCCCCTACATTACTGGAATTAGAGTTGCTGCAAGAAGATAATTATATCCTAAAGTGTCCTCAAAACAATAAACTAGTTGATATATTTGGTAACTATTCGATTCGAATACTCTAAAATGCATGGACTCTTAACGGACTTAAGGCAACGGTAATTACAGATAAACCTACATCTAACAAGTAATTACAAAGCTAGTAGAGATCGCGTGAAAGATACAAACAATATAAAACAGTGCAACTGACAGATATGTATTTACGACTTTACGACTTTACGACATTTATTTGTGAGACAATGTTAAATGTAAGGTTTATGGTTTAACATAAAAAGTTATTGTGGCTATCAAACAAAAGCAACATGAATACAAATGAGATGGTTTCCAATAACCAAACACGAGAACTACATGCCTAGAGATATAATCACGTGGCAAAACGATACAAAGAGAATTATGATGCGTTGAAGACCGGTACTTTAGGCTGTAAAGGGTGTAGCGTTTATCTTCTGAGGAAGTTCTTGGGGTGTAAAAAGTTGTGTTGCCGCTACACAATGCCGTTAGTTGCTAATAAAATGCGTGTTGAAAATAAATCTTATCACATGCATGCATATTTTATGCCGGCTGTTCGCCACACTCGGCGAAGGATGTTTTACTGTTATTGAGGTCGCCGATCTACTCAATGCATCGATACGAAGCACTATTGCAAGACAACGCGAGGCGATAATTTACTATCATTATTCTCCCATACTGAAATTATGTGACGCGTATATATTTCGAAATTATCTGCACACGTTGTTTTAAGACCTTCGATGATTAGTAAGTGGAATTGCAATTCGAAGAGATGATTGCTTCACCGGCTGCAAGTATTTCTGACGCCGATTGTTGGTATTAACAAAGGAAACTGGTTTATTCTGGTTATTACAGAAACGGCAGTACCTAACATAAAATTGACGATGTCATATTGATCATAAGGTAGAAAGCGTGATCACGACTAAGAAATCAAGCAACAAAGTATTATCAGCTAATTTTATGCTTACCGTTTACCACAAACTAAACGGGCAGGTGCTTGCGCTTAGATCGAAAATATCATAGATAATTTAAAATTCAAACGATAGGTAACGAAGACCCGTTCGGTAGGTCCGTAAATACGCGTCAAGAAATGATTTAGAGAGGGTTTAAACCACAAACAACGTTATAAATAAAGAACAAGCTTTAACCTATTACAATTTATAGGGTAACGGGTTGAAATCTGTCGCGAGTGACAGCGGGTGTCGTTTCGCGGCGGAAACAACGGACGACCACGCTCTACATACATTGGCGCTCGTTAATTTTTTGCCATATCTTGTTAGCCAACTTGAATCGTGACTCTACGGTAAACAAAGGTCCATCTCCAACATACGAGTGTACCAGTATAAGCGGATTACAGCAGCTTTAAAATGTTATTTCACTTGCCGCAATTTTCGCGATACCAAATTTTATGTATTTCATCACGTCAAAGATCGACTATCTACAGAATATTTTATAGTCATGCATATTGCTCTGAAGAAAATTATAGTTTTATTATATTTATTAGTTTCGCAGAAACTGTTAACACTGCATAGAGATTTAGACCTATTTTATGAAGTAGAAAATTATATCTCGGTTTTTATTGGAGATTGCTGTTTATTGGTAGAAAATTGTTGGTAACGTAGCTGTGTAGCTATAGGACTGCGTGTTCCCGGCGCCGAGGTGCGCGCTGCGCAAGAGCATTCGCCTCACTTTCACACTTTCACTAGGGCGACGCCCCACGCGCGCACCGACAATACGCCACAACGTTGCAAAACTGATTATTCAACACGCGCAAACAAACATGCTACAAGCATGTTAATACAATCCGACAAAAATGTAAACCCGGATCTTTTCTCGATCAGTAAACTACCTATATTCCATGTAAGTACTAATAAAATAAAAATATTGCAAGTCATGAGATTTACGTTAAAAAGAACGCAGATAATCCATTTTAGATAACTGCAAAGTGAATTGTTGAAGATGCTCTTACTTATGTGATTGTCAGAAATAAATATCGCGGTCGAAATGCGAATTGTTAAAGTTAATGTTTGTAACAGTACACAGTGATGGCCGAGATAGCATTTGGGATTTCGCTGAAAGAATGAGAATTTATACTATAAAATACAGCTGCAATGAGTTAACGAACTTTTTTATAAGTTATCATTGAATCTACAGTTTGGTCGACAGGTGATTGGTATTAAAATTGTTTTTGAAGAATATTTATCCGTACAAGTCAGTAGCAAGGAGAAGCGTCCAATTTAAAGTAGTAAACCAATTAAAAGTGCGCCAGCACATGTGGCGGCATATATTACAGATAATGGCGGTGCATTCAAGTGAACGTCGAATCACGCCGCGCCTTAACCATGTCGGCATCTGTAACCTTGTTTAGTTCGAAGGCTGTTCAAATACCTAGGCGTATTTATTTTACTGCATTATGCGAACAGAGGCCCAACGGCCCTTCAAGGCCCACTTGTCCCTTCGGTTTCTGAATATGGACCCGGTTCACCTCGAAACATGCAGGTTATGCCATTGCACTGTAGAAGCTCTTCGAAACTGTTGGTATTCGACAAAAAGAAACCAACAAAAAGCTATGAGGAAGAGCGAATGAACTGGAATAAGCAGCTCACGGCGTCAAGGTAACGCGTTTCTCAGGACCGCCTAGTCAACGGTCTTTGTCCCTAGTTTCGAACATTATTATCGTGACAGTTGTGTGGAGGTTCTCACACAAGTAGCTGGAAGCTTTTCTGGTAAACGATACATAATTGATCCAATACTATTATTTCCATAATAAGCGGTGGATTGTCCTTTGTTTCAAGGCAACGGAGTAGATAAATGGACTGATGTGGAGCAAGCACTCCTTACTTACGCACGTAACCTGAATTGATTTATTGATTTCAATTCCTGCATGAACTAATTTGCAATTCGAAATAATGTCGGTAGCTATCGAGCATTATAACTTAAGTATTTTGCATGCCGATATGCTGAACATTCACCACACGATCTGTGGCCATGAAAGTGTTCAAACTTATCCAACCACAAAGGTTTTCACTCGAAATTAGAAAAGATTTAGAAAGTATTGCTATTATGTTATCTAAACTCGTGTTACGCGCTTTCGTTGCGCTTCAACAGAATCGGCTTTCAATTACTATGTTTTACGGCGTCCGGTGTAAAATTGGTGACTTTATATCGCAAGATTTACTTTTGTCGATTGCTTGCTGTGAGAACATAGGTACTCGTATTTATTGTGAGGCGTTTGTTGTGTTCACTTGATGTAAGGAATTAAGTTGGCCTGTACGTTCACGATAGATAGTGTCGAGATAAGGAACATTATGCAAACAGCTCTTTGTATGGCACATTGGATTCGAGACAATAGCATATGAATTGGTTGAATGCAGATCAGAATGGATTCCATCGAAGGATCTCTTTGTAACTGTAAAACAATAACACTTTGATTCAGTACCTACCAGAAATGGATATGGTAATCAGTCGAAGAATGTAATTGGTGCTTAAATCAACAACCTTGAAAAAAAAAAAAACGTCGGAAAAGGTCAAACTGTAAATATTGTTCTAATTATAATTTTAAGAAAGCCAACTGAATAAACTTACGACTAAAACAGTTATTGCAATAATTTAGAAAGTAACTATTTAGAAAATGAGCAATAAAAAGTACAGTTTTGCAATCGTTACGATTATTGTGAGAACAAATTTGACAATAGTCAATATGCAATGCGCCTACATGATTAATGTTACGCGCCTGTCGATACTCGATACTGGCATGTTTCATTTCACCGACGGTTTTATGTGCATCGTTTACCAGTCTACGGGTATTTTTTCTCCAAATTAAAACCTTTTACTCCCTGTGCTGGTTTAAAACTTAATTATTTGGGGAAAGTGAGGCATTAAGTGGTGAATTCCGTCGGAATTGAGCGATGTTCTCGTTTAAAAATTGGATGCGCCTGTTCTGTTTAATGGTTTTGCCGTTGGTGCTAATTGCGTAAGAGGCGTACGTAACGAGCTCTTAATTGGAATGCGCCCCAATTAATGGGTGGACGTTCCGAACGGTTCCAAATGGAGCGGGCAGTGCCGGCGGCCGGCGTCAACTTGTAAATAACTTCGGGACCATTCAATGCCCTAAGCTCGCTTCCAACTTCTTCCAAAATTGGCTGGCTGCTATCAATTAATAGAATAGAAATACTATTTGCATTCCAATTTGGTAGGCTCAACGGTTTCAAATATACACATTTAAAAACATTTATGTATGTGTATTTATCGAATATATATGTGTAGGTTTATACTTATATATTTATTGTTTATTGTAGTGACTATCCTGCCTTCATGCTATCACTTCTCTCTCTGTGGGGTCTGTAGGAAGAAATTTCTTTTAGAAATATGCTGTACCTTTTGTATAACTTTTCTTTTTTTCTGTCTCTATGTACTATCATTTTACAATAAACTGTTAAATAAATAAATACACGTGCAGCTCCTTAAATGTAATGAACATGTAAAATGACGGAGCAATTCCTTTTCTTGATATGACGACTATAAAGCAGCTATTTTCCTTTAATATTTAAAATATATTTAGCCCTTTACTCGTTACATAATATAATTTAAAACCACAAGGGTAGCACAAAAATATCCTTCAATCAAACCTTCGGGGAATTCAAAGGAGAGACTCAAAGACCGACATATAGAAGGCTTAGCGCTTGCAAACAGTTAGGTGGAAGTAGACAGACAGATTAAAGTGATGAAGTGACGTGTCGTGATGGCGCCTAGCTCCTGTGCCGTCGTGCCCTAATCCGCTCCGTTGAAATGGGAGCGTGTTCACGCGTCAGTTCCCGGGTGAACGGCCGCCGGTGAAAGTCGGGACGCAGATATGGGTCACGTGGTCATTTACCCTCAGGTACACACTGGAGCACCGTCTCATCTCACCTAAATACACCTCAAGCGGCCGCGTCCACGCCACTCATTCCCATTTCGTTTTTAGAACGATCTCTACAATTTTTCACCCGACGATTGGACAGTTTTATTGCCGAGTCGAAATAAAACAGACATCGAGAGGCAATCTTTATTGAGCACAATAAATTATATCTGCGCGAGGTAGTCGCGTCGAATTTTAAAATGTATGTTAGTGAGGGAAGTCAGTTAACACGAATTCTTAGCAATGAGTTTACAAATAGCGCTTTTAATATGTTTAAAATGAGTTCGCGCACAAATATCACGTATGAGCCGCCGTTATTAAATACCGCGGGTTGAATTAATCTAGGGAAACTTTGTAACTGTACCATCGGGAAGAAACGGTTGGATTATCATCGATTTGGTTTTGTAAACAGGTGATAACTTAAGCGACGTTGTCCTGTATCAACAAAATCTTTGTTCTAGAGAATTCACTGTTATGTTATGATGCAAGTAACGGGCACAACTGTTTAAGTCTGTTGTGCTGTTTTGATCTAATCCCTTGAATTACATATCTGATCTCCGAGATCTACAACAACAGTAAATATTTGATTTTCAATCAGAAAGATAAAGCTGAAACAGTCAAGATATTTTTATTATTCTTTCGCGTTTACTTCGTCGCTTGGATATCCATTCTTCATTCTGTGTATCTGATATTTTTCTGTCATCCATCTTGAAACAGTTTTCTCTATATTATGATAATTTATGAGTTAAGTTTAAAGTACGAGGGCGGCACTGAAAATTTCGAGAATCAAGGAAATGACACAACATTACTATTTAAAAATGTATTTATTGCTTTTCGAAGTATTCTCCGCGAAATTTGACACATTTTCCCATACGATGAACCCATCATTGAAGCAAGCATTCCATTCGGAAGTTGGGGTCTCCAAAATGGCCGTTTTGTAGGCGTCCACAGCTTCTTCAGGTGATGAAAATCTCTGACCACGCAATTTATTCTTTATTTTAGGGAAAGTATAGAAATCATTAGGGCTTAGGTCGGGGCTGTACGGCGGATGGTCTAATAATTCTATATTTTCTTGCTCCAAAAACTCTTTTGTTCTGTGCGCGGTGTGAGAACTCGCATTGTCGTGATGAAGGATGATGCGGCGGTTGCAGTTCTCTTTACGGAGTTCAGAAACGACCTGTGGCAAACAAATGCTAGCATACCATTCTGCATTAACCGTTCTTTGTCCCTCAAGAGCAATAGTCGCAACATAGCCGGTTTTGGAGACAAACGTTGCCACCATTTTTTTTACAACACTCCGTGAGCGAACAATTTTTGTTGACTTTAATTCATTTTCGAACACCCTAACTCGTGACTGGTTTTTTGTTTCGGGTTCGTACGCATAAATCCAGGATTCGTCACCTGATACGATGTTGTATACAGCATTTGAGGATCCTGCGTGGAATCTTTCGAGAGTTCTGACGCACCAAGTAACGCGAGCCGCTTTTTGTTCTTCACGGAGCGAATGCGGTATCCATCGGGAAAACAACTTTTTAACACCCAATTGTTCATGCAAGATTATTTGTATTTGCCTCATGCCAATGTCTAAAGTTGCCTGAATTTCGCGGTATGTCACATGTCGATCTTCCTCAATCAGCTTACGCACAGCATCAACGTTTTCTTAGGTGACTGCAGTTTTTGGACGACCTTGACGGGGATCATCACCGAGCTTGACACGTCCACGTTGAAATTCAGCAAACCAGCGATAAATTGTGCTTTTGGATGGGGCTTCATCACCAAATGCAGAAAGCATCCGATCAACACACTGTTTTTGTGTTAAACCACTTCTAAAGTCATAATAAATCATCGCTCTTGAATTTTCTCGAGTCAATTCCATTTTCTCAACGACTAAACAAGTTTGACAAGACCTCGTGAAAAGACCGCGAATCTTTTTTAAAATAAATAAATGGTATTCGATTTTTAAAACCAAGGAGTTTTCAATTAAAAAGATTTTAACATGACAGGAACAGTGTAAATATTCCATTCTTACAACTTTCAGTGCAGTCCTCGTATCGACACGTCGGTTGGTGTTTAGTTTATTAATATTAAATGTGAGACTTGTTGTGATGAGTCGTTTGACAGTGTTGGTCTGGGAATCGAGAATTCCGGGCCCCATGCGGCGCGGCGTGGTCAAAAGGAGTAATTAACATAATTGTGTCGGTAATTATTCTTGCTGTCCGTTTTCGGCGCCTTGGACCGTGGCGGCGGGAACGTCTTGGTGCACGTTGAAGGCTCTAGCAAGACTAATGGTTGACCACTTTCGACGAGTGGATTATAACAAATCTTTCACCGTTTACTTAATCGCTTCCTTTTACATAGGATTCTAAAAGCCAGTTGCAAGAAATGACAGTAAAGCTCAAGCTCCATTACACCTATAGGTGTCACTCTTATTGTCAAAAAATAGAATAAGACGGCGGCATCATATTTAATGGATTAATGGTGCTGAATACCTGACTGGTCACAAAACTGGCCACATTATGAGGAGTTTCTATTTCATAAAATACCTCGTAATAAATCGTAATTAATGCTATTGTCCTTACCATTACCAACAGAGACTATTGACACTACTTACGCTACATAAACGACAGTGAAGTCTAATATTATTTCTTTTTGCTGTATGAACGAACAATAGGAAGTTGTGAATTTGTAGTTACAAATGTTTGGAAACGTGTTTTGATAATAGACGGTCGTAGCTGTTTCGATAAGTTGAATGTTTATCTTAGGAGAGCCGTTAAGAACCTAACGTACTGAATTTATTTATAAAATCTTCAGCCGACTGACTTCTGACGCAAAAAGGAGGTTGATATGAATATCTATGTACGAACAAGCCAGATTGCTTTGAGAACATCTTCATTAGAACGAGAGACGCTAGGTTATTTCATGTTTGGCAGGTAATGAAAGAATTGGTTTAAAAAACAATCAATTTAGGCGTTAAGAATATTAACACAATTTCAAGCAAAAATAAAAGCTATGTTTATACCAAATATATTAGTGTCAAAAGTTGAAAGCCATCGTATGACCTTATTTCATAACCTAAATAATCATGGTGTCTCGAAAAATTAACTGTACCCTTTAAATTTCCGATCCCAGTGACCCAAGTAAGTACCTACTTAATAAACTCAGCTTGGGGTCTTATTTAAAAATTGAATGTCTGAGTATGAGTTGTTATTATTTACATAGCAGCGGTAGTTCCGTTCAACTGTTTACATATGGGAAGACTTTCTCCACTAAACAGAGCCCCGTTTCACGTATGAGTGTTGCATGATGGTCGATATGAGATATCGATAGTTATATCTTTTTCCCATAATGCGAATTTAAAACATCAGCCATTTTGCACCCCAAATTTAATACTAAATTGTGAAAAATAACATAAAAAAATTGTATCATAAATGAGGTTCTATTTATGAATTATCTTGCCAATTTGCAAATGGATCGTAGTCCGTTGCAGAAAACGTAATTAAAGCTATAGATACTTGTTACACTGTCCTTGTCCCATTCAGAATTGGACAAAATGTTTTTAATTACCATTTCAGCAATAAAGAATGGGTTAGTATTCATCGCACCTATGTATGAACAACAAATACAGTTAACCTAATATTTATTGTCGAAAACGATAATCTAGATAAACTAGTTTACGAGGTCATCATAGATAACCTACCTTAATTGATAAAGGGCGGACTATCTAGAACTTTTAGGTACAAGAGCAATCAAATTAACGTATTGTATAGACTAGACAGATACTAACGACGCAATGAATAATTGCTTCGTAGGGAATTTAATAAATTGAAAGTACGGTTTGAACGCACCGAGATACTAACAGTTTAAATTCAAAACGAATTTTAAACATTTTATATTAATCTAAAACCAAGCACTATCGATATCCTCACCTCAGTCTACAGCACAGAACTTTCAACCATTACCACCCGCGGCCCTTACTTCATTTACACAAAGCCCTCAAGGACAGACTTTCTCCTCAACTCTCCTGCCGGAGAAAGTCACTAATTTCCAGGTTTTTTTCATCCTCTGACCTCTTTTGTACGAGTTGGTATTTCAAGGGCAACGTGTAAAGGAAGTTAAAAAAAAGTTTATGCATTCCTTTTTTGCGTTTCCTGCGATGTACGGTTACTTGCTCTATTTAATTAATTGCAAGTGTAGAGGGGAGAGTAGGTACATACGGAGTTTCTGATATGTCTGTGTTTGAAAGAAACATGTTTAAGTAAGTTTGTCGAGATCATTAAGTTTTTAGTTTATCATAAAACACAATCTGCTGAAGCATCAAGTATCAAGGACCATTCAATTACGATAATCCCAAAATATTTGTATCTCAACTGACAATAATACCCACCCACAAAACACACCTACACATTAAATTGAAATAACAACAAAACCACTTAGGAACTTCATAATTGATTTATGCATATTACCCACCGCTCCAGTTTCCTGATAATGTTCTGAGACGGGAACAGATTATAAGTTAATTCTGTAAACGGAATGAGCAATGTACCTTAGTAATATAATAATAACACGGCTTAGCATAACATTAAACTAGAGATAAGAGTTATAACACCGGATAGGAAAGCAAATAAGCAAATAAACCAA
Source organism: Anarsia innoxiella (assembly GCA_947563765.1). Classification (NCBI taxonomy): domain Eukaryota; kingdom Metazoa; phylum Arthropoda; class Insecta; order Lepidoptera; family Gelechiidae; genus Anarsia; species Anarsia innoxiella. The sequence continues at coordinate 2,750,005 of OX387402.1, forward strand.
CAAATGTTTGAGAAAGCAGAGATTCTGATGTACGATCACAGGATGAAGATAAATGGAATAATAACAGAAAGGATTCGTGGGCATTCGTGCGTTTCAATTGGATCGCGATACGCGTACATTCATCAGCTCTACATTCAATATAGTATGCGATGTTTATCAAAGGTATATGATATGTAGGTATAAGCCTGTGGACTCGACATGGAGGTAAATAAAAACTGACCTCATTCCACTCACACAGATAGTCGCGTGGAAATATGAAATAAAAACTGCTACTTGCGTCAGCGAAATTATTAAGTTTATAAACTGATTAATATGCAGACCCATTTGTCCAGAGTTAATTAACTCATAAGAAAGCAATCAAACTCTCCCTTAGGCTTGGGACGAAATATATTCAGTAATTAAAACATCAGGCTTGGATGATAAAATTGCAGGTATAGTAGCAATGAGATGGCATGACCTCCATGAAGAAAAGATATTTACTGAAACCACATCCACTTTAACAACACTCAGTGAAGTAATTCAGGCACATGTGCTCGACCTAAGTAAATTCCTTGTAGTCAAAAGAGTGTAATCTAAAAAGAGATTGGAAACAAGTCTTCAAGATCAGGCGGATTAAAAGGGATTACCAACAAAGATTCAAGATTACTGTACACTCAGCTCAGATAGACTTTCTATTCATATATATCGTGTTCTAATTCTGCTTTCATGAATTCACTCAGTCTTAACTTATATTTTATTTATTCATGAAGCAATTTAACACAAAGAGGCTTGCTATAAACTTTAGATCAGTATTAACTGTTTTGAATTGCTCACGTTACGAGTTTAAGTAGATAACTTTAGTAAGTTGCCTCTATAATTTATTTTGAAGAACAGACAAGGTTTGCAAAATTGGGAATCAGCAATGACGTACAATTTTGCTATCATTTGTTATTGGCATTAGTAAAATGGACAGAAATGAGCTTTAATTTTCAACACATTCAGTCCAGCAAAGTTTTAAAAGCGAAGCCGAAAGACGGCACATAAAACGGTAAAATCAAACAAGACTGAAGGAAATAAACAAGAGTTTCATTCAAAATAGTCGAAGTTGGAGAGTTATCAGTCGACGGCGACAGTTTCGCTCATTGCAAAGTTAGAAAGCGTGCTGAAAACCGCAGCTAGGAAACAACGAGTTTCTATCGAAACTTAGACTCTCATTTGCGTTTAGATTCAAATTGCTTTTGTCGTACTGCGTGTCATCTGTGGGAAAATAACTACAATAACAAAGTGTATCTTAGAGCACTAAGGCAACAGAAACGAGCACGAGTGTCGCACGCCAAACAGAAATTTTCAAACCTCAATAGAATTCTCAGTGATAAATAACCTCGAACGAGAAATATAATAAAGTGGATGAATATAATTGAAAGCCACTTACTTTAGTCAATATTTTTCAAGAATTCAATTCACTATTTTAAATAATAATGACAGGAGAAACGTTGAATAGTCGATCGGGATAAAAAATAGATGGGCGATATAATAAGGAACTCGGAGGCGACGCGCGATGTTTATAGAGGCTTAAGTGTCATTTTATCTTGTTTAAATAGTACAAAAAACAAACCGGTTCCGTAATACAAAGAGATACGCGCCCGTAATAAAGTAGTATTTTATTCAGTGGAATGAAGTTGTGACGTTATGATACTTTTTGTAATAAGACTAAAATATCTCTTTGAATGGTCACATTCAAACTTAAATTGAATAAAAACAGACTGTCATGTCACTTTCTTGGCAGCTATAAAACGAATAGTAAATATACTGTCTCACCCAACGATACGCCAAGTAATGCGTCCTTACCTGTAACAAAATAAATTTAATTTGTTAAAAAATGTGTCATAGAATAATAAATGAAAGTAAAGTTACATCAAAGCAAGAATAATCTCTCTAATGACTGAATGAAAGTGCGAATTGTCAACCAGTCATTAAATTCTCTAAACATAAAGAAAGATAGGGAAAGTTATTCAAGTGTTATTTCATACGAGACAACATGACATGTGTACGTTTAGGAGTTAGGAGACGCCAATAGTAGCACAAAGTAGAATCTCACTTAAATTGTTATGTATTTAAATTTATCAACAGCCATCAACTTTCTTGTCTTTACAATGAAGTGAAATTCCATATAAACCCGGATTTTAAACAATAGTAGAAACAGAGAAGCGTTTCCAAGACAAAGTAGCGCATCATTATTCATTTAGACAAACGAATATTAATTGCTTAGTTTTGTTCTTGGTTTTCGTTGACGAAATTTTGAGGTCAGAAAGGTTACTTTTTGAGACGAGAGTGCGACTAGCGTTTACGAGGATTTATTGACGGCAAATGGAGGACAGTGCGTAGATTTCTCATACAACCTAAACGAGATGAGGAGAATTACTTTTAAAATACTTCCACGTTATTGAATAGTAATAAAAGTAAATATATTGGGACGCAACGCCGCCTGCATCAATTTTACCAAATTGTCATCGGATAAACGTACCAAAACCTAACTCATTTAGCTGAGGGCTCCTTAAGTAACTTTCGATCATATAATGAATACCGATTGAAGTAACCGGAATAAAAGAATGAGAAGCGTCTCTTAACAAGCTAGAATATTCATGGCACGAAACAATTTGCATTTGTAATTGGTAAAGTAAAACACGGCTGTGACAGGTTAATCGTCTTTATTGATATATTTTAATCGCTCGAAAGCCTCTGCCCCAGTAATGGGATGTTACGTATGTCAACATTTTGTGACAGTGGCTTCATGTGTTTTATTTAGACTGTGTTATTAATATTAACATTTGATGTGATATTGTTCTCTTCTCCATTACACCTCTAAATGATATAATCGTTCAAAATGAACGATAACACAGAAGGTCACGAATTAGTCGCACCAAATCGAAATCAATTGAAACAAAACAAATTATAGCAGAACATTATACACTAAAAACAATAACTTATCGAATTATGATACCATAAATGCATAGAAAACATTTTCAAATAATAGGTTAAAGCCAGTCCATACATCATGGGGTCCAACTGGACTACTGACAGAAAAATTCCACACCGTCTACTTATAGGGAGAAAACCAGTTCGATCTAGCTCCGAAGACATTATTGATAGAGAAAAACTTAGCCACATAGCCACATGTTAGTGTTAAGTGGAATTACAATCGAGACGAGACGATTACAGTAATTGCTTTTTTGTAAACAACCAACTAATGATGTCGAATTAATGGCTTAACAAACGTGACGCAAATACAATTAAAGTACCTTTATTTAATGCTATAATACGTTTGTACTTAATTGTTCGTGGAAATTATAAGACTGAAAAGGGATAACATTCTTAGACCTACATTTGGTAGACGTATTTACTAATGGCATTGGAAACAATATCTTATTATAATTATGTTGAGCAAACACTGCAAACGATGTTTTGATGCACAAGTCGTGCATTTTCATCTGGCCAACATTATTCCGTGTTTGTACGAACCGTATTTTGTGCTGCTGGCTAGTGGCCAACCTGACTGTTAAAGTTATCAAGCCCGACGGCCTTTGAGTTGGAAGTCAAAACGTTTGCATATGTACACACAGAATTGCGATGAGTACTTTCGGTTTCCAAAGAGAGAAGAGAAAACTATGTTTAGGACCACCCGCGTGTAAAATAACAACAACGAAAGCGTCACTTCAATCGAAGCATCGATTTTAGTATCTGCAAACACAAGACACGGCCTCTTCAGTTGAAAGAGTTTCTCATCTAGCCAATCCATTAGCGAAGGAGTAGATACATATTTTATATGGGAACTATAGGACAACAAATAAAGCCGACTGGAGCCTCGACTTGTATTGTCACTAGTCGGTACCAGTCGTACGCGTGTGAACGACAACATAGCAGCGCATCGCATGACTAATCTGTCCTCTTAGCATTCACTGAGCGAACTGAACTTTACCGATAACATGAATCACGGGCGGCGACGAAACGGTTCAAGTGTTAAGAGAACTAGATTCTCAAGATACTATTTTTGTTATGTTCCCACCACAGAGAGACAAACTAGAACTAAGAATGAAACATCAAACTTGAATGTTAAAATCATAAATTGTCACACATCCGTTACGCTCTGTTTAAGCAGACGTCATCGGTTTCAAAAGAGTGACAGGTTAAGAAGAATGCAACAGATTCTTGCAAAACTGTCGACGAGATACACAATAATGTCAGTCTGAAGGTAAAAGCAATAATAATCAAAATAGAAACCTCCATACCCATCATAAGCTTTTCACTTGAACATGGTAACAAAGTCACCGGTTCAAGTCAACCAAACCTGGTTGCGGTATATTACAGGAAGCGTTCAAGGCTGTAGATCCAGGAAAATGTGTGGTTATTGGCTGACGAAACCAGAGCAAACACTGATTCGAACTAGTGAAGTACCTCGTGATTCTAATAGAGCGAATCATTGAGAAACTGGTGTTGCGCAACAAAAACGTATGCACAAATGATTTATGGAAGCCTCTCGACTTGACCGAACCTTGACGTCATATCATTAACGAGCAGCTTTTGAAATCCAAATACCCTTAAGCTACAAAGACTGAGAGAAATCCTTCGATTTCGTTCGTCTTTCATCGAAGTAGGGCATTAAGCATAAAGCGAACGTCCCTTATGGCAGTTCCGACCCGAAGGCCTTTAGGCTCCATTACTTGCATGCTGGAATTACGCGGATCATTAGGCAGTCTCAATGGAGTGTATTGTGAAGTGAACATATACGTCGCCAGGTATCTAAAAACCGATCCAAATCCAGATATGAGCAGTCGTCGTTGACGGAAATTAATCAATTTGCTTTCGGAACCTGCGCCGATGCCAAATGACGATTAACTCGCCGATAAAATTTATACCTATCTACTTACTTTATATTTCATTACATTACTGAGATTGGTTAGCAAACATTGAATTATAATTGCTAGTTCACGGTGCAATTTAATACAGAATTATTGTATAATAAAAATAATGCGATTATGTACAATTATAGCGTTGCATAACCACTGCGAGGGGCGTTTAAAATTGTCGAAGAGCAGGTGTAAATACGAGTGCACACTACAAAAATGCATGTGGGTTTGGCATGAAGCGGGGTCACACAGGAAACGCGGTCGGGTGCACTCGCATCCAAGAGCCCAAACGGACAATTTCACCGATGCCAACTGGTGCGTACGGTGAAAAGAAATTCCAGACTATTCAAACAGTAAAAAACCCTCGTGCTTATTGCACAAAATTTCAAAAAAAAAAAAACACTCGTATCTAGTGTATTGAAACAGTTTCTTGAAGCGAAACAAAGAGGACTAGAACTACAATGTGCTACTAAGAGGTCTTTACAACAGATACTGTTGCAAATAAAAATTCCCATGCGTTCGGGGACGTGCTCTGGTTTGGCGTGTCGTAACATCACTTTCACTAGTCGACATCATAAATCCAGCAACCCGAACGAATAGGCAAAAACCTCAACGCATCGGGGGCTTAAGAAATCGACCGCGACTGAAACTGGTTGGGTAATGCGCTTATGCGCCTGTGAACAGGCACACAGAGCTCGGCACATCGTGTTGCACAATGCGCCCGATGGGGAGACAGAAGCGTTGTCACGAAACGCACAACAAACACTGAAATATAATACAAGTAGGTTATTTGGAACGTGACGGAGCGGTGATACATTACCGACATGCTGTCTACTTATGACTTTTGGGATTGTTTACTCGGCATGTATCGTGTTCTTTTGTGTTACCTTGGGATATTGAGTTGGGGCGTGATATAGACGGAAAAAATGGTTTTCACGACCATAGAAGCTTACAGGAAAATCTAACAAAGAATGTAATAAAGGAACGGTCTTAAGAAGACATAATTGGATTTGGTAAAAAGGAAAATATAATTCTGAAAGGAAGAGAATAACTTTAACGGTAAGAGTAATAAGAAAAGTTGCCTTTTATCTAGCTCCTACTACGTGACAATAAGTTCTAAGTGCGGAACGTTGTTTCATCCAACTTCGCTAATAGAATTCTGAACCTGCTGTATCTAGATTGAGATATTAATGAACATGTGATTGGTCGTAATGGGCATGCAAATCTCGGGTCGAGTGCGAAGTGTCGAAGCGGCCAAGGATACAGTGAAGGGACGTTGAGTAACTCAGATGGTTTTACTTTACTAGGCTCAGCTATTTGGGAGTGCCGAATGTAATTTCACGTCAAAATTGTTTCTAGCTTCGAGCTAATGGAACTACACTTGCAATGCGTACAGTAGATTTCATAATACGTAACAATTTAAAATAAATTTCGCTGGTAACAAAATATCGATACCTGGTGAAACGAGTAACACGCGGAACGATAAATTCGAAATCCTTCATTCTAAAACTGAACCCACGGCAAAGAAAGAAGATATTATTTGAGTGAACTAGCTTATTGTCCGTCATACGAATATTTTCTTACTTTCCCGTCGTTTAAAATTGTTCTGTCCTTGACACATTTCCGGTAATCTCAAAGTAGAACGGTGTACGACACCGAAATTCGACATTACAAATACTACCTAAATAGCACCGCAAAGAGAGTAGCTGAAACACGAAATCTTCCTAGATATAACACTAACACGTCATAAGTTCAATCTCATTCAAATCAGAAAATAGATGTACCCGTATCTATCTATGCACCAAGTAAGTATGTACGAATAAGCCTAAGGCTGAAGTTCGCCTTTTCGCCCCTTACATTCGAGTTACGCGCATCATTTGGCAGGCAATTTAACACAGGAAACATTTCCCTCACATTGCCTTTAGTCAGTATTATGCAAGATGAGTCAAGATTTAATACAAAATTTCTTGAGTAGGTACTAAGCCGACAAATAAAAACAGATAGTTTTAAAGTTTAAAGGGATACTTCGAGGGACATAACAGACTTTGTTTTTATGTTTAACGCTAATACGAGTATTAAACGTTTACTCAGTCAGTTTATTATCCGATAAAATGATTTCATCCACATTGAAATATCTCTATTAAATACAATCTTTATAACATAAGAAGTGCATTATCTCAAAGTTTATTATCATATTCAATGCGAGCACGCGATAAGTGAAGACAATTAAAAAGTCTTTGACCTCAAGCCATTTGAAACGGTTCTAGTTTTAAGAAATTCATGTATTTAATATTTAATGTAATGGACTGGCTTTTGCTCTGGGGGCATTGGCTGGATAAGAGCCCTTTTGATATATAGGGATGTAGTAGTACGGGACTGGCAAAACGTATCAACTGTCAACATTCCTTGAGACCTGTCCCAAGGTAAAGACTTAGCTTTGGCTCTGCTGACGGTCCTGGAGGCCAAGTATGAGACGGGCGCATCATTTGTCTTCACAACGAGAGCAATCTGTATATAACATTACATCAGCGGAATCAAGACGGCTACATTTTTTATCTCTTTGACGTTTCGTCAAATCCATAGTCATTATATCACTGGGTTATAACTGACAGTTCACACATTTTGTCAATGTCGCGTTACAAAAACGCCATCTGCTAAAGGGCTAATATAAAACGAGATGAGAATCTTATGCCCTTGTAGTGTCGCAATATATGGAGAGTTGTCGTGGTCTTTTGCAGAATCGAGGTTACGGTTATTTTTGGCGTATTACTCGTAGCTCCTTGACGAGTAAAGCTTGCAGTTACTTTGTGCGATGTGTGTCATTAGCGTTGACAACTAAAGGGACGGTTACGTAAAATAACTCGACAGTGCTATAAACATCCATCGTAAGAGCTATTTCTCGTTCTAGCATTAAGAATACATAAATTCGGGTAACTGAAAATATACGATTTATGAAGAAGCGGATTAAACCCATAAGTACACGTGTACTGAAAATAAAAAAAATACAAAATCAACATCTTGCAATAAAAGCTATAAACATTAATTCAGAGCTCCAAAAAAAGAAATTTCAAACACAATAATACTAATACGGATTAAGATTTATTAGTTTAGTGGCATTGTAACCCATTGTGCGTTATAAAAAGGCCTAACATCGAAAACTATGTTGCTTATCGTAACCCATGCGATAGTATCTCTTCGTCAATGGCCACGAAGAAATTGTGCCTTTGAAGCCACGTACCCAATTTTACTTGGAAACCATTTTTTTGGAACGTTTTATGACATTCAAAGATAACTAAATAGGAATACTCGTTTAAATTGTTAGGCATAATAAACGTAGGTGATTGTTTATTAAGATAAGTCATTAAATATGGATACGTCTGTGATATAAAAGCAGCAAAACATAAATAATTGCGACGATTCACTAAAAATCTTAAGACACAAATAACACTAGACGAAGCTAAACTAAACAGTCGTTATGTCACAACAACACTTCCAACAAATTAGTCTCAATAAAGTCCGTACATTGTCTTCGTTAAAGTCAATGAAATAGGTCACAAGAGCATTTGCCGTTTCAGCTAACATTTGACGCCATAATTTGTCCTTATTACTGCTTGATGAGATATTAAAGGGCGGAGTAATCTATCACGGTTTGTGAGTCAGCATAATAACTCATAGAGATATAATTGTACGACAATAAACGTGCTAAATTGATACTCCGTGATCTATGGATGGCGGATGACACGCTGATTGTAATCGATGCAAATGTGATCTGTCATCGCGCATGAATCATTAAGGTTGGCTTATTGGTATTAGAAGGGCTCGGTCTGCTTTAAAGAACCCCATCTCCCAAAGTCTTTGGTTATAAATGGACTGAAACCAAAAAGCTTTCTTGAAATTCTTAAAAACCGTTCCTATTTCCACAATATAGATATTTTCCTGGGTCGGAAACCAATCTTTCCTCCTAAGCCAGAATTCAATCTAATAACCGTCTGACCTCATTGCATTCGATATCCTATTTATAGAGGGCTTATATTTTTGTAAGCGCCAGATAAGGACCGAAACATTAATGGCGCAGTCGTTAAGACGAAAACTAGAAGTTACGAGAGCATTTGCATTTGGAAACGAGGTCCAAGTAGGATTACAACTTCGTTAACGAGCTAATAGGATTACGTACTTCGATGTGTCCCAGTTTCGACGCGGCACCGTTATCAGTCGGCCCACACCCGACGGCTGCCTATGACAATATAATGATTGTCTGTTTATCCGTACGCCATATGTACGACACGGCACGATGCGCGTATCGAGAATACGGCCGACGTCAAAAGCCGTCTGGCGAACCATCAATCTGATGCACCCATAATTGGAATTATTATCTACAGTCGTGACCGTCCAGATTGGAAGTATTCCAAACATTATTCAGAGATGTTGGACATGTTAACAATGTAAGGAAGAAGGTGAAAGCTGTGATGACAAATCTGAGAAGCAGTACTGCGTCGTAGCACGCATTGAATGGGCGAACGCGATCATGGACCGCGTGCCATTTCTCCGGCCGTGACTCACGAATTAGAGCTCCGTCGAGATCGTAATAATTCCGGCAATATTTCGTGCACACCCACTCGCCAGGTACGCAACTACCAGCCTGATAAGGAACTCAACTACAAACTCGGTAATTTAATCAAAACTCAAATTAAGGTCAATAATAGTGAGGTCGGAAAAGTGGCATAGTTCGGCAGTATTCATTTGCTACGAGGGTTTAAAAGAAGTAGCAAACCACATTGCAGCTGTCACACAATTACTTTAGACGAGCGAAGTATTCAACAATAATATAATCACGAATATTGTTGTATGATGCAGTCGTCAGACGGTAACAATAATAAATAATTGACTCTTTAAACTTGTTTACCGGAGGCACAAAATTGTAATGGAATCTCGGCAGCAGCGCAGGTACCAATTAGGGTTTGACATTTTGAAGCTGTTCACTTAAAATAGCTACGTCAATGCACTATGGAGAGTTCAGTGGAATTAGCAGGTGCAGGGAAGTATTCACAACGCTCCCAGGGATCATTAAAATAAGATCCAAGGCAAAGATTACGTTAGAAAGTGTCGCGTGAACAATAGACCGAAGTAGAACGGCGACAGTGCTCTCCAATTAACAAGATAAGGTGGATTGAGTCTGCGCCCGATACAAACAGCAGCTAAGTAAACTATTGCATCGGGTACTGATAAAATCGTAAGGGATTAGAAAGCGAAAAATCGGTCGCCGTATCTAGAACGTTCCATGTGACGTATCGAGATAAAATCCTTGTGTGATGAACCAGATATGGAAACAGGACAATGGGTTCAAGTTTTGATCTTTGACAGATCGATAAATGTTAATGTGCAATGAAATGGATCTAATCTTGTGTATAAGAGAAATCAGATTGTATTGTTTGGTGGGGTCGAGCATAAATTTAAGTGCAAGGAGGAATTGCAATATATTACGAATAACGAATATTCAGCATATTACGTAAATATGAAAGGTTTGCCTATATTAAAGTACAGGGTAAAGTTTGCAGAGATACGTGTAAAAATAGAAGTAAACTTGAATGAAATATCCAGTTGGAGCAAGCAAAAGCTCTATAATAAATCTTGATAAAAGAAAAACAAAATTTACCATATAAGCATAGAAAGTTGTGAAGCCAGTGAGTGCATGTGCATTTTTGTCGCAAGGCGGAGGTAGCATTCCAAAAAAGCCGATGTAAAAGCGGCACGCAACAGACGCACCAATAAAATGACGGAGGTCTTCAATTACGAGTACTCGCACGATGCGCATGCGTCTTATGAAGAAAGTATGACCCGTGACCATCTCACGTTATATGCACTGAATAGAATTTGTTTTAAAGAATATTACTGATAAATGGAATCTAGATTCTAAGAAATCATTAAGAAAAATACATACCTATTTTGCGAGAATAAGGCTTAGGGATAAATTAATAATAGACATTCAGACGGTTTTAAATATTCGAGAGGATAGTTCAATACCTGAAGACACCCACGCGAAAATATGAAGAAGATACTTGATAACGGCTGAACAACAAAAATGTATTACGAGAGATCCACTTTAAACCAATCAATTCTAAGTTTAACTACTTCAATTTGCATCTTATCAGGTATGTCTGTAGATATATTCTAAAGTGAAATATCCTTGTTGAAATGCAGTGTCTAGAAGATATCAAATTTATTGTATCAGGGTTTGTCGATTTCTCATATCAATCTGTCTTTGTTACAGACGGGCTTTAGATAGAGCCAAACCGTGTCGTGACAAATTGTGCTAGCCACGCGCGCTTCTCGATGCAAACGCCGGTGCAGTCAGACTCGTCTAATTATTTTCGGCCCATTCACATCGACCTTCGTTCGACCGATCGTCCGGACGCAATCATATTTTTATCGAATACAGTGTCATATTCGCTTTAGGTACTTTTCCAAGGAGACTTGCAAATGCAGCGGTCAAAACTTTCAAATGTTTTCCCAATTTCGAGTTATCTACTGTGTAATAAAATGATAATGGATGAGAGAAGGAAAATCCATTAGTCAGCCAAACAGATGAAATTGAAATGTCACATCATTTACTAAGTGCTTAATTTTATTATGTTGTGAGTGGCGGAAAAAAAAATTACTAGCGAGAGAGCTTGGTTTTCCAAGAAAGTAATGTTTCACTGTTGTGCGAAACATAATGGATTTTCTATTAGGTTGGGCCGGCACTCAATAGATTCAATTTATTACAAAACCACGCCAACAAACTATTTAGGTAGAAAATTACGTGGCTATTTTGAAAAGGCCAGGGCACAATATACTGGGGCTTGAGCCCTGCGTCGGCGCATCCCTATAATAGTGCTATTATAACGATATTACATAAGAGTTAGTACCCACCAAATGACCACAAATGGGCGCGTTAAGGGTCATCAACAATTTTCGTTTCGTAGAACCCACACTTTTGATCCTTAGAAATAATTAAGATTTTGTTTTTGTCATAAAATACAATTTTCTTGGGCTAGATATTATGAACACGTGTTTCTAATAGTTGTATTGCATGTTAGTTTCATATAATTCTAAATCCTCTTCCCAGATGTTAATGAATCTACCTTTGAGGGGGTCTTCGGGCAATAAAATCATTGAGAGTTTTTAACATCACGATCGTCGAAACTAGTTACAATGAAACACGTGCTTATTCAATGTGGTCAACCCAAAGCAATTAACTACACTTTCAGCTAGTGTTCTGCAAAGCCGGGCGGCATTTTTCCCGAAAATTCATTTACATATTGGTTTCCGATTTTACCGTCTGGCTTCGAACGGTATGCTGCCTCAAATATTGTCTCATGGACTCTCCTTGACCGTAATTGTGCGACATACTACAACGTAGTCATCCTATATTCTAGAACCCAATTTGACTATTCAACTGAGCAACTTTCCTCAAGAATCATGCAAGGTTGCAATTAAGTACATGATTTCTCATACGAAATGCCCAAATATGCGAATTAACATACTTTGAAATAGGAGGAATATCATGTATTTTATCGGTTGTCAACCCATATTTTAACAAAAAACCTGTTCGATTTCATGACTATTAAATCACGATCTCTTGTTTTAAACCACCATTTTGGCCATTTCAGTGTAAGCTTCCTCTTACCGTATAGCATCCCAAACAAAGAGTCGCATAAAAAAGAGATTATGAGTGCAATGTTCAAGGTGGCTTTAGTGTCATCGGACTCATTAATTCCGACTAGTGATGCCGCGAGACGTTTCCTTCTTGGCGAGAGCTAAAGGTTATCTCGAATGCGACAAATTGTCCGCGGGATACATTGCGCGAAAGTTTATTTTATATATCTGGTATTTTATTTGTAGAATTCTGTGTTACCTACGCTGAATTATAAGGAACTAACATTCCTATTCAAACCGTTTTAAATTCTTCTATTTTTTCTATAGGTAATATGATAAACGAGTTGAGACTGACTGACACTACCTCCATAATTACACCTAACCTACAACTTCTAATTTCATAGATGTGAAGTGTAGTGTAAGTAATAACAAAAATACTTTGCTTCAAATATTTTTTTCCGTCAACGCGTGTGGCCCCCACGTTCCATTTTTACTTCTAAGAGATCGAAAATAAAATCCGATCACCGAGAACCACGACACAGCACATTCCGTAAATAGATTGGTTTAAATCGATTAGCTCTCTAATCGATATCTACAGAAAAGAGTTCCAAGACAGGTGATAAAAAGGATTCGAGGAAAGCTCAATACACCTCTGATATAAAACTGAGCGAATTTAAATAATGAACTTCCATTCAACGGCGGTAGAGATCGATTTACAAGGCATTTTAAACGTATTTCTGGTAAATAAACTTGTTATTTAAATCTCAGATCAAATGCTCCATGAATTGATCGATTAAATAGAATTTAAATCGAGGGAAAAGAGATATAAATATGCAAGGTCCAATTTAGATATTGTCCAAAAAGCTTTAAAAAATGCGGAAGCCATAAAAATCTTGCTGAGCTTAAATATTTAGATTAAAAGTTATAATGTGCACATTACCAATGCATTTAAAACAGTTTTTTACGGAAATGTAAATTGCCATCGGCTATCAATGCCACAAGTCATATTCGGTTGCAACATTAGCAATAAATCATTAATTATACCCTAATATAATCGACGAATATACATTTTAGAAGAGGTCCTTGCTTAAAAGACCCAGACTTTTGACATCAGTGTCAATATGTGCCGTCGTATTCATAAGTTTTGTGACTAGTTACAAGAAATATCCATTATGCTAAAGCCCCATTACACCTAAAGCTGATTAAGACGGTACGATTTATAGATAATTGGCATTATGAGACTTTTCTGCAACTGGAGATATGTTTTATAGGTGTTTAAATTGATTTACCCGACAAAAACTCTTTGATTGCTCAAGACCTTCCTAGCTCGTACCAATTTAATATAAATTTATGAAATAAAACGAAGAATCAAAGTTTTCTGCATTAACTCTGTCAACCATTGAACAAATTAACTGACTATTCAATAATCATGTCAAGCTACTCTTCTTAGGCCAGTTTCACTTGGCTGTTGACATACGATTTGAGCCGTAAATACTTCGGAGTAGGTATTTGAATGATTTGAAGACTCTTCAGGGTGGAGTTGTATTTTTAAGCTTGCGATTATGAAAGGAGATTTCGTTTTCGTACTTGATACACCTCTAGAGTAATTAATGGCTTTGCGACACGATAACGAGCACGTTGCTGTTGTTTTTTTTAATATTTTTTTTTCTTCTATAAAAATTTTGACCTAAAAAAACAAAGTGTAAAACTATATAAAGATTTTTAGCGATATTTAAATACTGATCGACCTTCATTTATAAGAGAATTAAGATTATTAAGTGCCTACATTACTAGAAAAGATCTTGTGAAAAACAAAAGAAGCCTCAAAACACAGACTCAATAAGCTTCGGGAGTGACACACTGGAAAGTAGGCATAGTAAATAAAAAATGGTATAAGCACATGGCAGGTTGAACAAAGAAACGGTTGGGAAATGAGGCCGCAGAAGGGCCGCGTTCGACGCGAAAGTGAATTCACGTTTTCAAGGCTGACGGGTCTCCTCAGGACTGACCTTTATCGAAGATATCCTTGTTCCCTCGACGCAATTTAATTTTACATACAATTTGTTTTTTTTTTCTGTTCTCGATTTTTTAAGCTGCTGTTTAATTTGCAGTTCCTTGCACGATTTGTTCGACGTGATTGACAGCGAGAAGGTTGGACGAGCCTATTCTAGTTGCATATCCTTTTGTAAAGCTGCTCTTTAATTTACCATATCCTTCAACTTGTTTCATGTATCTATAACGCATAATAATAATGTTTTTTTTTTCAGGTTCAACAGAAAGCAGTCAGATCCAGTCTGAAAAGCATTTGGTACGTTTCAGACAATCAATTTATACTATAGCTATTCCGATTACGTGATATTCTCATCTCAGCATGTCTAATCTTTCAAGGTAACATAAAGTTCCAAGACGAAACACGTCTCTAAAACGAAATTTTGTTAATTTTCTTCGACATGTTCCCTGAAAAGATGTTTGACGAAGTTTTATTTACACGCAGCAAGAGTAAAACTGAGTATCCAATATCTTGAAAGCTTAATAACTTGCCGCGAGAGCTCTAGACTCTCTAGACGAGATATTGCTCTTTAACAGGTAATCCAGACTCAAAGGTCGAGATTTCATTTCTACTTATTTGAAATACCAGTTGTTATTAATTAGGATCTTGCAATGGGAAACTTTTGCTCAGTTTTGGACATGGCTTTGTCTAGCTTAGAAACAAGAAATATTCGTAAATAGGTATAGGTACTGAAGAATAAAAGTTATTTAATTTGAAAGTAAATACCATCATTATTTTATTTTTCATTTTAAGGCTTACTAAACGAAAATATAATACCTGTACATTAAAATCAAACTATACATGTCCGATTTTGAACAATAAATTACTACATGTCAGACAAAATAATGTACAAAAGAACAATACAGATTCAGTCCAGCTAGGAAGTAGTATCATCAACTAAAACCGCAAATAGTTCACGCAACTGAAAGCATTTTTGTATTTTTGACAGCCATACACGAGTTCCCATTGTGGAGGACACGGAAAATAAATGAGAGCATGAATCGCTACCATGGATGTGGAGTAGGCTAGATACCACTTGTGCACTGTACCATAAATCATTTACTGTGCTGATGACGGATAAGTGATACGAGAAAACTGAAGATATATAGACTTTGAAAATTATGTTAATTGCAACAGTTCTAACTAAATTATGAAGTCTAATTGTAGTCAATTGATGGCATCCTTATTATGTCCAGTCGACTTAAATGCATAACAAGTCATTGTGGCTACTTACTGGGATATTCAGAGGTAAATCTAAGTAAAGATTCAACTCCTTTTAATCAGATTTTGACGAAACGTTTGTTTGTCTCTGAGACCTCTATAAGGCCTATTTTGCATTAGTTTTCCGACTATTATAGTAATGAAATAAAATGAAATGAAAAATCATTTAATCCTGTAAGTTTTGACAACAATTAAGACGGGTAATTTTTTAAGTTAATGCTAGATTCGCAAGAGTGCAGTTTTCCCCAGAGAAGAACCAGAAAAGTAAAGAAGTAAAGAGAAGTAAAAAACCCAGAGAAGTAAAGGCCGACTCTAGATATAAACACACGTTTGTTACATCTAGTTTATCCTCGAAATCAATGGCACCAATATATCTTAGACAGCAAAAAAGGTAGCCCAGTATTAATTATCGAGGAACACAATGTAATCTGACTAAGGCAGTTTGTCAGCAAGCAGAGTTAATTCGATATGTGAGCAAAAACCAATTAAGGTATTTAGAAAAACCTTGGTCATATGTTTTTTCCCGACATTTCGATTAGGTATGGTAATTTTGTTAATCTATATCACTCGTATGAACTTGACGTTGAACTAATGTCAGAGCCAAGGATGGTAATTAAGTCAGGTGAAGTGATCAGTTGTTTACCAACTAAATACAATATACTAGTGGCACCTACACAAAATATCAAGGAATTATGTTATATATTTATCTATGTATGTTTATCAGTCCCTGATACCCATAGTACAGGATTTGCCTAGTTTGGGGTCAGGTGACCACGGGGGACATTTCACACACGTGAATGATATTTATTTATTTATTTATTTATTTATTATTGCGTATTATTTTTTCTTAAGGTAAGGTGTCGGAGAGCTCTGTCTAATGAGGGCATCCATAGAGCAGCAATAAGATCGCATAGCAAGTAACCATTAGGTAGACATCTTGTAGATTTACCAATAGGTATAGACTATTTTGGCCACCACCATTTTTAATAATAACTTAAGAGCACTTAGATTTAAAATTATTATTAGCCTATGGCATTCCTCTACAAATTATAATATAAGATTTTATTTGCTTTACTACAAGTTTCTCTTTAGCACATACAAGTCTACCTGACCTGAACTTGTCCTAAGGCGCCGGATCATATTGAAAGTAAGGTAGCGTATTTGCAGTTAATACTAGTACAGGATAGTATTAGCATAATAAAGTAATTAGAAAACTAGTATTTCCGCATATTTATCTATAATTCAGCGTACGTAAACTTAAACCAGTTCGATTTGAACTCGCTAAGTAATCGCGTAACGGACTGGCCGAAATATGTCTTTGCGAGAAATATTGCTAGCCTAATAAGCAATTTAAAAATTAAAAAAATATTGCAACGACTTCTATATTTGAAATTGAATGCTACTAGATAAAATTCTTCCATTTATCGACACTATTTACAACCTTGATTATCTATCTCATAAGGTCAGTGTTATGTTTCGGCGTCAATTGAATAAGGTATTGAAATATTACTTCGGTCAAACATGACTTAGTTATTTAGATAGTAACTTATAGCGACATTCAGAAATAAATATTAGGTTAACTTAATCCCACTTTTGTATGAGAGTAGGCTATTAGTAGTAAGGGCTGTAGTGGGGACGTTAAAAGGGCTGATAAGGAAACTTATTCAATGATGTCTAAATTACATTGGTTTGACATTTCTGAGCCTTTAAGGCCAATCTTGGCTTAATTCATCTCTAAATAATGGCATTACTTGAAGTTTGGTTACATTCTGGACTTATTGAGTCTAAGTTCCACATGCCTATACAGTCAGAAATTTTCCATCTACAATGTCCTATTATTCTACAGATCTTATAAAAACCACAAGAATCACTTTAGGTCACGAAGTATCCCTATATTATACTAATCATATAATCTAATCAGATTATCTCCACCGCATTGACACATCGTCACGTATTACATTTGATTTCGCGGAACCACACGGGCCGTCACCGTTCATTATGTAACACATGTGCCGTGGCTATCTTGATTGTGATGTACAGCTATTTAGGAAAAAAGTGTGGCAGAGTAACGAGGATGTGTTTCATTGGTTGACTAACAGGCAGTCCTTTTAATCCTATCCGAGACCGTCAGTATTTAACTCTCACGTAGCTGTCACTTTTGATTTATCCTTCAAAAGAATTCCATAGAATTTTTGACAGCGGTAGGTTTATAGGGACGAAAAATTCTAAGAGAGATAACTATTTCTGTCTCCAGTAGGGCAAAACCAGAGATAGATAGAATATAGGGAACGGGTGTAAGAAGCGTATAAAGCTTTATTGAATGGAAATAATATAGGGATTCTCTTAAATCGTAAGCTGGGTCTTTTAAAATGACACGAAACCATTCATAATATGGAGGTAGGTACGTGCAAATTTGCCATCAAGTTTCTTTTTTTTTAAGCTGTATGAACTGATAAACAGCTTGTAAAAACAATAATGGGTTTATGGCCTAATGGGTTTAGGCAATTTAAAAAATATTACTAATTGCCTAATATTATTTCGTTTCAATTGAGTTTAAACTAAATTATTCGTTAACTTATTAATAAAGAGTTGTTTTTACCTCTTGAACTATCTTAGGTCATTTAAAATGTGGATATATTTATCTTCATAAGGAAAATACAGCATACAGTCTCTGACATGTTTTCCGCTTAGCATCCAACCCGTTATTAAAACCATAAAATGTGTATAAGTAGGTATCTTAGGTAGGTATTTGTTTTGATATTTCCTCTCATTAAACGTAAAAATCTGTCTGAGACAGAAACTTGCATTTTCAATTTGTTACCTACTAATTATGATATACTCGCACAATATCGTACTTTAATATAATTACACATAAGTCCATTCATAAATACCCGATAAGTACATCTTTGATTGGGTGATTTAGTTATTCCCCCTTATTACAAAATATCATTTTTTGACGTTTTCTCCATGCCGATACGTCAAAAAATTAAAACTCGTTTTGTAATTAGGAGGATAGAGTTTGTTGAGTGTACGTTCTATCAAGGCTATAAGAAACATCACTTTCATCAAAAGCAACTCATTTCTATTAGTCTCTAGTAGCAAACAAATGTCCTAATTGTACTTTAACAATATTCTAAATGTTAAATAAAGCGATAAACATTGTCAGTTCTAAGCGAAGTCTGGTGTTCACAAAGCACAATGGCTGCTTACATTATGTGTGCAAAGCAAATGTACAGTCGCCATCAGATATATGGTAGCGGTCAAGGTACTCAAATATTTCGGAGCAGCATTAAATTTCAATATGTTCGTTACAATAGATGCGGCCTATAATATCGGAACATATAAATCGTCACAAATATCGGAACATATAAATCGACACAAATATCGGAAAATTTATGGAAAATGTACTTTAAGTCTGTGTAATACAATTTAAAATGCTTGAGATTGGACCCACGAAGTTATCAATAATTTGTAGTGACATTCACCGAAAAGAGTGTCATTGTGACTGTCTCTTTCAAATACAACAAATATTCTTACCAAACTAAATGCCTATATAAAAGTTCTTTTGACGCAATGTCAAAATTGAAGGGCGTAGAATGATTAGCTTAATTTCGATAAAACGATGTCAGCTACTTAATGGCGTAATTGATTGTCCTTTGACTTTTAAAGCACATAGTCGTGGGTTCAAATCTGATGGGAGTGCGTTACTTATTTTCTGCTTTTTATGGATAAAAATAGCATTATTATTTTGTATGTCTTTTCTATCACGGAACAATTGTAAAGTAAATGATAAAAGTCGTTTTCAGTTGGTGGGTATAACAGTGTAGTAATAGTTATTGTTCTACAACAAAAGAAAATTACGAAGAATAAATATTACAATAAGTAAATAATAAAATAGCAAACTTGTTGTTGTAGGTACTTAAAATTATTGTATTAGTACTTATACCTAAGTATCTATCACGATTGAATTGTTGATCAAGTACTAGAACCTACTTGGTTATTATCTTTCATGTCCGAACTCTTTTAACGCGTGTAGTTAGTTATATTTGTATTCTTGACGTTGACAAGTCAATATAGATTCGGTACTACCTAGTACCGAATTCAAATGTGTACTATGTAGCACAGACTTAAAGTACATTTTCCATAAATGTTCCGATATTTGTGACGATTTATATGTTCCGATATTATAGGCCGCATCTATTGTAACGAACATATTGAAATTTAATGCTGCTCCGAAATATTTGAGTACCTGACCGCTACCATATATCTGATGGCGACTGTACTTGTACTACGAAGTGAGCTACGAGACGGCTACGAGTTTGAAAATGAAATTTCTATTAGCTTGTTGTGTATGACTGCTTGTACTTATATTTTTGTATTGTAGTTACTACTGGAGTAAGTATTGTTGTACTTAGTGCAAATTAGTTTTGGTTTTAGTACATTTACTCACCCCTCTGTAATTAAACGAGTTTTAAATATAGTGCTAAGACTAATATCATTTTTGACGTTTTTTTTTCTATAGCCGAAACGTCATTTATCTGAGTTTATTCTAGGACTATAAATAAAACTCCTTTTGTAATAAGGGGAAAGAATTAATTTGTTTTGTGTCAATTACGAATCACTTCAAGTGGAAGATTGACTAATTAAAAGAAAGTCAAGTCTAGATAAGGAACAAACTCCGCCACCAATATTACGTACTTACCTAAGTATGTGAGAAAATAGATGTATATTATACAACTCCTACTGCTGCAGTTTTTATTACAGGGATGAAGATCTCAAATTAAATCAGAATGTCTTGTGGTAATACTCTTAAATTACATTAATAGAGATTGCTTGTATTTTATGTAAATACAACATTAAAAGGAAGCCAAGTTAACAGAGAAGCACTTTATATCATTGCGGTAAGAGTGACTATGGAATGACTTGGAAAAACTTGATTTGTATCAGCTCGCAAATAAAGTACTTCTTGACTAATCAATCAGAGAAAGGAAGATTTACATTTTATCGCATAATTTGCCAAGACGCTATAAAGATTTTATGAGTTAAGTTTAATTAATTGAGTATTACAGCGATAAAATGGAAGCGATTTATGAATATGGTTTGATAATTTTGTGCTCTCACATAAACCTTTATATAACGATTTGATTCGTAAGATAAAAAAAAAAAAAGGTATTTGACAAGATAGACAGATAATTTAATAAAGGCTGCATATTCACAATGGATGTCAGGCAGCCACTTTGGACCGAGACGAGACGAGTGCCAGTCTTCATGAGAGGCTTGTGTCCAGCAGTGGACATCCGAAGACTGATGGTGAAGGTATTCTAATCAACATTTAAAATCAAACTTTGCCAATTGGCCAGTCCTTTAATTACCTCTAGGTCAACTCAAAACGAATTATTTCTCCTAATTCTTTACTGAATATGTACCTATACACCCAGTCTCAACAACATTAAAAGCAGGAAGTCTAACAAGCAGTACTTTTTCCTTTTGCTTCATCGAATTCACCACGACTTCCAATAGAAAGACTGTTCATGCATAACAATTAGTTTTACATTCGAACTTTAAATTGGACTTGAGACAGTTTTGTTTCATTGAAAGACTTCAAGATAAGATAGGTTAGGTTAGGTTGCCTATGCCCATTTATTTACTTATGAAAATACTCAAGCTCTTAAGAAACACAATTAAGTATTAAAAATAAGTGGCGCTAAGCGAAGAAACGACACACAAAAAAAATATTTCTATTTTGGAAAAACCTAGACAGACCGACGGCGGTGGTTTAAAAAAAATCTTTTACTCCCTCATTGAGTGTAAGGAGAATTATAGTACATCCATAGTCGTGCAACGAAAAAACTGATTTATAGCTAGAGCCAGCGGCTGAAAGCGCAGGTGCACGACAATTGATTACACCCGCTTTTAATTACGTGAACGCATTTAGTTTACATCCAATCGAGTAATTGAAATGCTCTCGTTTTTTATTCATTAATTTATTCTTTATTTACGATGGATTGGTTTACTTTATCTCTTGGCATTGACTATTTAAAATTATTAGTGCACCTATTCAATGTAAAACGTCTAGGCGTAAGGTTGAAAATGTCACGTTTCGGAAATACAAAATTAGTGTGTAGTTCAGATACATTGATATATTTTTATATAGAAAATGTTATACAATGTTGAACCTAAAACTTTGTAAGACTTTTTAAATTGTAGAGTTGCCCTATAGGTAAGTTACGATTGCAAAATACAATTTGAGAGCTCACAAAAACTCACAGTAACTTTGTTACGTAACCGTGCACTAGTTGTGAGTGAAACTCGACTTTTCTTACTAATTTTATAAATTGGAATGTTTCTATAGAAGTTTGCAACACTGGTAGGTACTCGTACATAAAGTCGAATGATTGAACAAGTTTGGTACTGGACTTCAATTACTTAAAGTTTATAATGAAAACATTCCTGGTAATGTTATTGTTAAGCGTAAACATTAAACTACTAAATAGATTTTAATAAAATGAAGCGTCCAGATAGTTTAAACATCCTGCCTGTTGCAGAAAACCCCCTTCAAGTAATTTATTGACTGAAAATCATGCCTTCTTCTTCTTGCTTTTGATAAACGAAAGATAGATAGATATAATACAGCTTTAATAACCGTTTCTAATAACATATGGACGAACTAATAGAATAACATCTATTAGTTGACTGACTGAAAAGCTAAAGACACGAAGGTAAATAATTAACACTAGACTGACATAGGAAATGTTGTCTTTGCAAAATTACATAAAGGAAGCGCTCAATAATAACGTTAAATAATTGCAAGCGAAGTAAACAATCGATAAATAGTTGACCTAGAAATACTTCCTGAATAAACAGTAATACGATAAAGTATAATCAGGTCATGATTTGTGTCTGTTATATATTTAATTGTGATGAGACGAGATTAACTACCAGTTGCTGAAAGGTTATTAACGCTAATATTCCATTAAACCCCTTTGAGTATAGATTAAATAAGGAGCCATACCGTCTGGATCTGCGTGCCTGGTCTTGCGCAGAATGGCTACCTTTTTGTATGGTATTTCTTATCGTTTGACAGGCCATCTACCAAGAAAACTATGAAAAACTTGGCACAACCTTGGCACGCTGTCATAAAGTCATTTGTTTATGAAAAAAAAAATGGGGCCGCTCGTTATATTCCTTCCTCATTGCCGATCTTAGTCAGTTATCTGTCTTTGAATATTGGGAACGGACGTAAGTAAATTTCTTACGATGCATTCATTGATTAAACCTACAATTTTGCTGTTAACAATCTTAAGAAATTGACACGAGGTTACATCAATAAAAAAATATAATGGATTTTCAATTGTAAATTATAGTATTGGGGCCAATTTAATATCATTTGTAGTTGTACCTATTACATTATATGGATGTTCAGTCTAATACACACACGTAATAACTCAATATAATGAAACAGTAATGAGCGTCGTTGTCAAATTATCACAAGCACAAGGCAAGGACATCGCGTGACACCACCACATTAGCTCGACGACAATTTGCTTACACATCACTTTGGTAAAGCTTCGGACATGCAACACCAACTAATTATTACGAAAGTGGATTAAACTGAATACTTTATAATTGAGATGCTTTTTTGGTAAGTTTATTAAATGTGAAGTTAGGAAGGAATATGATCATATTTATGAACGGTACTTCTGCTCTATCACCCGAATAAGATAAAAAAAGCTACGACATTATCTAAGCGAGGTAAGGTCGACTCATGCAGTAGAGATTGGCAAACCCTGACACATTGAGATTGGATAGAGGGCAAAGAGGGAGCCATTTAACCAGCAGTGGGACAGGAAGGCATAGGAGAATATCGAGAAGAAATTTAAGAAAAAGAAAGCGAGCCAAAGAATCAAAAACTCTCGTAATCTGCCCATGAAAGCGTGCTGAATTTTTCAAGTAAATCAATAGGTAGGTACCGCTCATAAAACGCTACACAAGAGCCAAGTCATAAACCACAAATACATTTTTCCATTAATAGTTAATTTAATAGCGGTAGATAGCTACATACGACGTATTGCGTGTCACACGACAGGCAATCTTTATATATATGGTGTTAATTTAAATGCAGGCACATTATACAGGGTGCCTTTAAATTAGTGAACGATAGTAAAGTATGTGCAAGTACTCGTGATAACAAACAACTTTTACTATGAGGTCGAGTTGGAAATCGTCAAAAAAAATGTTCCCCCGTACCATCAGCTGGTGCATTTTGTATGGGAAGTTAAAACATTTTTGATGATTTCCGCCTTGGTCCCATAATAAAAGTTGTTTGTAATCACGAGTACATGCATATCCTTTTCTATCGTTCACTAATCAAAAGTCACTCTATATATATAAACAACTTTCACGAAGAGAACTTCTCGAAGAGACATTGGTCGACAGGAGAGAAGTATTCAGCTTCGCACCGTACCTTCGTCCGATCTCCTAACCGTTTGGCTTGTATTAGAAGACAATTCTGTATAGATAGGTATGTACATATTTATTATAATTATCTTCATATAGCCTTCAAGAGATGCCTTCCTCGGTACAAAACCCTCCCCTTAGCTACCAACAGTTAAATTTACGTGTAAATACAAACATGTGTACATTGCTCTACGCATCGCGTGAGCACTAAACTTAATTATCTAATAACCCAGCTTAGCTCAGTTAATCCTTAATAATAAAGTTAGTGTGTATTGTATAGGAGTAAGACTCAGAACACATGGGGAAACGCAACTGCAACTGCTAGTTACTTTTGAGTTGCATCTTAGTTTCTGCTATTAGCTTTGAAAAACCACACACGACGTAACTAGTTTCAAACGTTTCAGACTAGTTGCGTCGTGTGGTTTTTCAAAAAAGTCTAATAGTAGAAACTTAGATGCAACTCAAAAGTAACTAGCAGTTCTAGTTGCGTTGCAGTTGCATTTCATCGTGTGTTCTGGGCATAAGTACTTCAGGTACCTGTGTGGTGGCTATAATGAGATTGTGCTAATGGATTGCAGTAGTAAAAGGCTACACACTCGTAAAATCTACATTTAAATGTGATAGCTTAATTCCAGTTGTATTACCTATGAAATTTAACTCATCAGATCGATTCGTCGAAGTCTTGTTTAATTCGATTAAATCACGAAGAAATTAGATTATTCAAGTGTAGGAAAGTCGATATAAATTGGTCAGTCTTTCAATACAACAGTCATAGCCGTGCGTGCGACTGAAGAAATTGACTAGAACCACAGAACTAAGAGACAAAATGAAATTCCGAATCACAAAGAACATTTAACGTCCTTGACGATAATGGGAAAATAACAAAACAATAATCACGATGAAGCAACACCTCATATAGATAAAACCTTCACTCACCTAACCAATCGCTTAATAGATGCTATTGACAAACAATAAAACGATTGTTAAGTACTAAACAGTTTTCCCAGAGGAGTTTGGTTGCGTTTTGAAGAAATTGCGTAAGAGCAGAACAAGTGGCGAGGTAAACAATAAACAATGTCAACCGCAGTCCGCCGGCCTTGGCTTGGCTATATAACTTACGACATAGGCACCAGATGGTGAACCTATTCGCATAAAAGCTGGAGAAGTTTTAAAGAGTAACTAGTCTTACACTTTTCTGTATTTAGCTATATTAATCATAATACTTCTTATCTTATCTAGCCATCAGTGTCCCACTGCTAGGCAATGGCCTCTTTCTCTCCTCCTTCTCCACAATTCTCTATCCTCTACCCTATCCTATAATCTCTAACCTGAGACATCATAATTAAGTACCTAAAAATAAACTCTAAAAAGAGAAGTACGAGTAGTTTTCTGTTTCCTTGAATCTTTCATAGATATTGTACCACACATCAGAATGTAAATTAGCTTTTAATGTATCAAGAGCATTAACATCCCAGATAACCAGGAACTGCTTTAATTACATTGGGAATTGAACAATTGTCTAGGATTTATCTTCTGTTAACAACTACAGGGTGTTCCACATGTTTGTGTTCCACCTTATGAAAATATAATATTATTTTTCTATTTATACAAAATTCTTAATCAGCTGATCTGAGTTCGAAAGATAGTTTTTTAGCCATTTCTCTTGGAAATATAAGTGAGTAAAATAAACATTCTGTATAAACTAATTTATTACGAACAGCAGACATAATAGAATTCGTTTGGTAATTGTAAGTAGTAAAATTAATTGAAGGCATTTAACACTTGCTTATAGCTTAATTCCTAAAATAAAATGCTCATTGTATCTAGGTATGTATTTAACTACCTACCTTATTGTATATGTTGTAAGAGAGATTTAAATAACCAAAAAATTAATTTAAATTTTACTTACGGTGCCACTCAGCTTTATTTTATTCCTAGCTTCTAGCTAGTGGTTTGAATTTTATACCAATTTTCCAAGGCTCTGAATATGGATTATATGAAAGATAAAATCGGCGTGCAATATTACAATGAAGGTGGAGGAAACGCAAAGGCGTCTGATAAACTTAATAAAGCATAAGTTTATACCCGTGTAGAAGATAAGTAGCTGAGATACAACGTGAGAGTATTAAAACCTTACCAGATTTCGCCGCAACACCACTCCCGTCTCGAAGATGGTACGTACCTGAAACGATACAACCAGTTTACTTATCGGTTCTCAGTACAAATTACTGACGTTCCCTTTACTGCCAATTAAAGAGACGGAAAAAGTACAAGATAAGACAATGAGCGGTTGGAATATTAATTTGTTTCTCGGATGAAAGTCATCGAAAGTTAACGTGTTGGCATTTCGAGTGAACGAGATGCGTGTCGATAAGCATTTGTTATATTAAGCAATAAACAAGAATCAAAATCGTTGAATGTATTACGAAATTGTAATCAAGATTAGCACACTGTGATGGTTCCCAAACATAAATACGCAATACCAAATGAAGCCACTACAAAATTGGTTGCGGTTTCCTCAGATTTTCTGTTTTGTTTTGATATAGGTACGAATAGTGTAAATATATTGTGATAAGTTGTAGTATGTGACGCAATATAACTATTATGTAAGGTAAGTATATACTTATACGAAAGTCGTGTAATAATTTTCTTTGTAAATGCAAGCAAACTAGATTTGAAAAGAATTATAAAACCACGATTAGTTGAGACAATAGTTTGAGAATCTTCCTCCAGCGTGTTGCGGCACAATATTTGCTTCGTGAGAGGTTACCTCGGTCCGAGCGTGCTACCCAAGAGATTCAATTACATTTAATCGTCGCGAGATGACAAAACTCCCATTAAAGCTGCACCGGTGCTACTTCATCGATATCGAATGCACCGTTGCGATAAATTATCGATTCAGGAAACTAATCGGAACGTCGTAAACGCGTTGGCACTCGTTAAACCGGCGAATAAATGTGTAGTTTCAGTTAAAAATATTGATGCAAACGTCTCTACCGTTCGATCGACATTCTTGAACATGTCACGTGTGATTAACACGGGAATGATAATTGGTAATCGATCCGACTCCGCTCCGTTTATGGGTGCATAATATCTTATACGACATTCAATTGACTGTTACATGACGTTGCCATTAGTCTGGCATCAACGGCTTTCACTAATGAAACAGTAGCCTTGAGTTATAAATTCTAACAACTAAGTAATTATGCTAAGATGTGAACTCCTCCACTGCTTTTAATATTAATTTACCGCCGCCGTACCGTAACACGTTTTTAAGGAGGATGGGTCATGAAACAAGAGTTTATAGGAACAGTTCGGAAGTCGCACTTTTTTGACATTAGTTTTAGATTTGTTTTGATTTAGATGAAGCTGTTAAAGTTATTTGCCGAAATAAATAAGCCGAAGTCCGTGACTTCATCTTAGCTTCTATTAATTAGATAAGAACCTAGATAACTAAACATTATTGAGTATAAAATCAATTAACTATAAATCAGTTTCATAGGAAACGAATTGAGCAACTGAAACCGACAGGTGATGGGACGTCACTACCGGTCGTCGGCTGATAAGCGAATGTGTGCCGGCCGTTCACCTGCACCCACTGACACAGTCTCCGTCCCTTTCGCATCCGCCACCGACCTAATCCGCGGGAACAGGACAGCGAATCCGCACACGAACAAAGCAAATGCACGCAACAATTCAACAAAACAATACATCTATGCTATATTTCCAATTTATGCAGAAAATGTCGGCATTGTAATTATTGTGACGTTGTCCCACGGCGTGTAACAATACGTTCTCTACCGTGGAAATTTGCAAGCAATAGTCCAGTTGTAGTGTATGGCTATGTTATCGAAGATTTGATGAAATAGTTTCAAAGAAATAGCTTCTAATGGTGAATGGTCATTAACTGCGGAATTAAATCGATAGATAAACATAATTTGCAAGGAAGACTTAATAGAAAACAAGTATCCAATTAAACCAGAGCTACCTATATTGCTAGTAAAATTTCTAATGACAACTTAAAATGGATGCATCTATACGCCAAGCAATGAAAGCTGTGCAATTGTAATAATGATTGTGATGTGAAAATAGAATATTCTCGAAATATATTTAGCATTTATGATGACAAGAATTTACTGACACCAATCATAATAAAATGCCACAAGAAGGCGAGATCATAATTTTCTAAACACAAGAAAACCATTAAACACGTAAAATTACAAAGAACACAAAACGCTCACTTTTTCTTCAAGGTTTTCCTAAACGGTTTTTATGAAAGGTTTCACTTTTACAATAGCGCGAAAGAGTTCCAAATTAACCACAATTGGACGGTGAAATGCGTTTACGGTCCGAGTGCTTTTACAATTTTAGCCGCTTTAAATTTTCAAGGTAAATGCACAAGAGAAATGTGGAAAGTGTTAAAGCGGCTGCAAGTGACGACGTGGGTTCAGTCAGCATTCACTAGTTGTGTGCTTGTCACCTATTTGTGCAAACAATGGCCGATGGTCGGCGGAAGCATTTACGAAGTGAATTTGTCTTGTTTGTTTAAGCTTTTTGTCTGGTTTAAACAGCGACTTCTGGGCAGTCGGCTAGAGTACAAAACCAACTGGTAATTGGGTTTGTGTAGGTTAATAGCACAATTCAAATCCTGATCGAAAACAACAATTGGAAAGCAATTTAACAAATGTAAACTTTGGATCTCTGAATTGATCTCCATTTAGCAGATGTCTTACTCAATGAATATTTATTTAATTCCCTTTCCGAGAGTAAACAAAGTGGGTACAGTTGCGAATGACAAGGAACTGATTGTGCAATATAAAATACGCTAAGTAGGTCATCTTCATAACAAAACTACATAAGAGAGCTCACTTGATGAATTTACAGCCTCGTTTATACACTTGATGAAAAATAAGTATATCCTGCTTAAAACCACATGATTTCTCCTCTTCCAGTGGGAGTGCCAACATGAAAGAAAAATATATTTTTCAAGATCGCAAATGGAAGGCAATAACAATGTACCTAGTCTGACCCATATTAAATTGAAATACGTAAAATTGTGGAAAATTTCATAACACTATGCTAAAGGGCAACCCAAGCAATAAAGCCAAGTAAATATTAAAGGTAGGTAAATATATAAAAGACAAGCGGCGAATGCCCCCTGTAGAACCCTTTTCAATCATCAGTCTTGACAGGCGTGACGATAATATCAATATCATCCTTTTAGGTCAGGCATTATGTATTGATCAGTCACTTTGGAACAACTAATATTATTATTTGGTTTATGAATTTATGATCCTTCATTTAGAAGATGTCATAATACTTGAGACATTTCTTGAAGGAGTTAATTGGTTTCTGGGATGGTTTCGTCGTACCTTTGTCGCTTTCAGGAATACGAAAAATATCTACATTTCAGGCATTTGGTAACCCTTAAATAATATCTAACACTTTGTTGGTAACTCTTTCGTTAATCAGTCATTGTATTTATATCTTTACAAAAACAATCTAATGCGATATGCTAATGTCGTCTGTTAACTGTTTCGTTTTCATTATGGCCGTAAGTCGAGCGACGGGCGCGAGTTGTCGAAACACCAGCGCTTGCGCAACGCGGGGGCTCGCGGTGTTTCCCACGCGGATTTTGTTAAGCAGGTGCTGTTGAATGCAGCCATTATTGAAGACAAATGTAACGTTAAATATGTTGGTTACAATTGGGCTCATTGCTACTTCAAAGAGGATAGTTGAAAAACACGTGTGAAACTAGTCATTCAAGCATTGTCGTTTGCAATTGCTAGTTGTACGCTTTAATACTAATAATTAAATTTTAATCGTACATAAAACCGTCTTGCTGCAAGAAACATAAACTGCTTTGTAACTGATACTATATAAATGAGTCCATATTTTGTTCTAAGACTATCTTATATTAAAGTCATATCGTAGCAGTAACTGGTAAATCCTAACAATTTATTGTACACAAAGCTTCATAGAAAGTACACGATATGATTAGAACCGTTTGAATAGAAGTACGGTACTGGAGGGAAAGAAGATTTATTCACGAATGAATATTCAAAGCGAACGCTTGAGAAGTTGGTAGCATTAGATCATCGTTTAGATGCAATAACTTGCATCGGGTCCGGGAACAACACTAAAAGGAGGTCACCTGCTACGCCTACAAATAAGTTTACAGATCACTACCACGCCTGTGCCCTTTGGATTTACTTTACGTCTCAAATAACGTCGTGAATACCACGAGCACAAGGCCATAACCTGCCTCACAAAACACTATTTATTGTCGATATTGATTGCTTCTTCTGTTTCGTCTATAAACTAAATGTAAATTTATGTCGACACTGCTTTAAGCGCGATTATAACGCAATTTTATTACGACATTTTAATAGTAAATTCCGCGAGCCTGTGTTTAATACAATTTATTAAAACAAGCTCATAGATCAAACAAGTAAGCTACTGTGTATTGAAGTCGATCTAATTATGCCGGGCGAGCGATAGTTAAGGGCTGGAATGCAGCAGTGCAAATTGCACGTCGGAGCTCGGAACGGCAAGGAGTGCCGGCAACCTTACATTCTCCGACAAGTGTGGCACCGATGCCAATGTGACTATTAACAATCTCCCGATCTACAATTGCCAAGCACTTGACGATGCACTACAATAACGAAGCAGAAGCAGCTTATGCTCGTGTATTTGCTCGTAAGAGGGCTCCTCTCTAATCTATTTTCCTTTAATTCGAGACTACTTCACTTTAATGCGCAGTAACTACCTCGTAAACAATTTATACGAATTCAGATAAATCGTTTACGATACATTTTGCTTGCAGAGCTATTTTAACAGTCAATACTGCGAAAGGTAATATTGCCAGAAATTTAACTTCATCTTTATCGGCGATAAATATTTACAAATCATAAATCGACGCTCGATAGAGTATCCCAAGCATTTCTGTTGATTCGGCGACATCGAGATTTGGCACTTACGACCAAATAATAATACGGTTCCAAAAATCAACATGGAGGTGTTGCTAGACGGGTGTTTGGAAGTATTGAGTGAAATCGTAAACCTCGTGACCTTAATGAGATCGAGCTCGATGCATTCTTTGGGCAAAGGGAAAACATGTCGAAGCCATCATGTGAATTGATTACAATGATATGTCGCACGTGTCACGTTGGATGAATCGAGGACATTGTCGTGTAAGTGGGCACCTCCTACAAGCGGGAACACTTTGACCTTGGCCGGGGCACAGCGACAGCGGTCACACGTCAATCACATTCTATTGGTTCAAAGCCACATCTATAAAGTTCATTACCTCATAAACAGTGCTATTTGCATTCGTCCAATGTGACCTTTCAATGCTCATTTTAACAAAGCTTGAAAAAAAATATCGGACTCGTTTTGGCTACATTAACATTGCATAACAACTTTGCTGATGCAATAACAATTTTGTTCCTCATACCAAGTATTAGAAACGTAAATAATTTAAGATATACATTCGCTTGCGCTTGTAATTTGTAGAATTTTCTCGCTAATAGAGTCGACGATCACCTCGCTCGACTAGACTAGGCTGATATAGGAAAACTGGTTCAATCTTGGACAAGGCTGGTGACAGCCCCTTCGATAAAACCATCGGCTGTCGTGTCTGACCTACATGCACATTTCTATGGTTCGATACATACATCTAGGTGCTAATGTGGAATCAAATAATAGCAGATATACTCGTATAATTTATTTTTATTAGGAATGTTAAACATTTAATGTTTATAGTGCTATATAATAAGATTGAATTATTATTAGCGAGTTATTTATTTTATTACAGATATATAAAGGTACTATAATGTTGGAAAGATAAGTTAATAAGAAAAGCAATCAGAGCTATCCAAGTAGAATCGCTAGGTATTAGATTCCTTCCACCGCCACTTGGCCTTGATGCCGCCAATCAACCTTGAGATTGATTGCTATTGAACACCAGTGATTATAGCGCTATCAACAGATGAACTACTTACTCAACTATAAGAAAACAACGAACAATAATAATCAATGCATCATGAATTCATTTAATGAATCCGTTTTGAGCTTCATACATTACGACATCGGTTTTCGAAACACCGCAATTGCAAGGTCACTCTAATTTCGTATTTAGCCAAAAATGCAGACCTGCATCAGTTACAAGGTCATTGTTATTAAATGATTATTCCGTTTGGATTGAGCAGACAAGTTTCTTCGAATATACGTGGACATTAGCGGTACAATCCACTCAGGATCTTGGTGGAATAACTCGTAATACAGCAATCAGACGTGCAGGGTCTGGCGCCGATAAATCTTAAGCATTATAGCGGTGCAAACGATCGCATTGCGTGACTAAAAAGTGACATTTGTATTTTAGTGTTACTAATTTCGATTGAGCATCTCGCGAACTTGAAAAAGGCGTCTGAAATAATCGCCCTTAATGTAACACGTTGGGGCTCGTTTCATTTGTTTTGTAGTTACAAGGCGATGTTATCTGTACGAAAGCGAACGAGCTTGTCGAACAGCATTGCAGCCGCCATATTTATGCAGTAGGCGTTTAAAAGACAGTTCGATTTTATAATGAAGCAGTTCGCGGTCTCGGTTAATTATATTTTCAATTTCACAAGCCAGCCGCTGCGCTGCCGGAGGCCACACGTAACGTACTTACAAGTGAGGATATTTGCAGTGCCTCTTAATTACATCGCACCAACGTTTTACCTACAACATACTGTAACATCGAACAAACACTCATCATTTGATACGGATGAAATAAAATATTCCGATGTTGACATATTTTTTAGCGATGTTATCATCAGTGATCGGAATATCTTAGTGCATGGTTTTGGATTAGTATGGATATGACTTATGGTTCAAATATTTTTTCGGATACCAATTTTTACGACGGAATTTTTTATTTTGCATAGGTATAATCTCTTACAAGGTAAGCAATTTCGTCGTTATGGTTGCCATTTTTAGTACTTAGGTTTTTTTTGTCTAGTAGGTACTTTAAAAAGTATTGCTTATATTTATCGTTAGTATAACTTTCATTAAAAATCGGGTATCCAATATTTTAAACTTAATATGCTAGCGCTAAAATATTTATTTTCGCTTGAAATTAAGCTGAATAGGGTCCATCAGGGTTACCATATTTTCATAAAATTATCGTTTTTCTTGCAAGATTATAATAATGACCGCTAGTAATTTGGTCTAATTTTCAAATTTGCTTGCTTGAAAATAAAACAAATAGGTAATAATGAAAAAAATATGTATTACACAAAACAGAAACATGATTGACATATCAAAATAGGTAAGCAAAAAGGTTCTTATTTTTAATATTGCACAATTAGTACTTTCAATAGTTACATAATTAAAAAGAACTTTTAAATACCAAATCGTAGGAAAAAAATCCATACAATAGTTACAAAGAAAAATATTTCGATGTTTTTTTGATTTTCGTATTTCATAATTTCATTTTTTTTTATTATTTGCAACATACCATGGGTACAAGTGGACAACCAAACCCGCAAATAAGAATTTTTTCAAAAATATTTTGTGCAAACCTACTACTTTCTCTATTACTGACTTTAGTTAGTAATTTCATGTAAGTAGGTTTAGTAATATAAACACTGATTAACAAAGAATCATATTTACCTATTAATATTAATCATATTTACAATTAACATTAATTTACTTACATGACTCATTTTTCTTTGTAACTACATTATAGATCTTTGAATGCAGGGTTGTTTACATGTACTCATGGCATGTTGCACATAATCAAAAAAAATATGAAGTGTACATGGACTCATTTTTATTTGTAACTATTATGTGTAGGTACTATAGATTTTTTCCCACGATATGGTAGGTATTTAAAGGTTCTTTTTAATTATGTAACTAACCAAAGTACAAATTTTGCAGTATTAAAAATAAGAACCTTTTTGTTTACCTATTTTGATGTACCTATTAATCATGTTTCTGTTTTGTATTACCTATAAGTACAAAACATTTTTATTATTATTAGTTTTTTTTTTGCAAAATTTTAAAAATAAACCATATTACTAACCGTCATTATTATTATCTTGCAAGAAAAACGATAATTTTATGAAAATAAGGTAACCCTGATATCCGAATATACTATTCAGATGAATTTCAAGCTTTAATTAAATATTATATTTGGTATAAAATATTGGATATCCAATTTTTTATAAAAGTTATATTAACGACAAATACATCGTGAAATTTCAGTGGTTTTCGATCCGAAGGCAGGCAACTCACCATAATCGAATACGAACCATTTCTTTCAATCGCGCCCTCTTACATAACGCTTTTATTTAGATAACAGCTGTTTTGTTTACTTAGACGACATAAAATAAAAAATTAATCCAAAAAAGTCGTCCTTCGAAAGTGAAGCAGTAGTACGAGTAATTCGGCGCGCGGCGATCTCAACCAAAAGTACTTAGACACCGACAAAAGGGTTCTACAAATCCCGCCTTGGCAGCGTACGCGCATCACCCCTCGCGCGCCCGCTCTCCCCGCCCGTCATCGATCTTGTTTCGACAAGCTAGCGAAATTAGTGCACTTCCGGCTTCCGTGTCATGTGCGTATCTAAGTAAACAAAACAGCTGTTATCTAAATAAAGGTGTTATGTAAGAGGGCGCGATTGAAAGAAATGGTTCGTATTCGATTATGGTGTGTTGTTGTGCGTACCTACTGCAGATACCTAATTTGTGAACTGTGATGTAATTTTTTGTGTTTCGTAATTACGAACACCAACAGGGATACGAGAACTGTAAGTAAGCTGCTTGCGTTTTAACAATTGTCGTAAATAAGTTGATTCAAATCTTTTAAATAGGTACCTAGGTACGCTTTAATACTTTATTTTTGTTAGGTATCAGACCTCTTACTAAAAAATTATCAAATTTCAAGGCGGCCTAGTTATAGCAAGTAATACCTAAACCTAGGAAACTAGTATCTATGACGATTCTAAGCCCTTACGAGTATGAAGTGAAGATTAAAACTAGTTTAGGTAGGTAGTTATGTTACCTACTACTCGCAAGCTGAGCATACGTAATGAAAGTACCTCGGTAGGCGAAAGCTAGAGATAGAACATAACTACTGTTTTCTCGAAAAGAAAAAAATGAAATTCTCACTTTCAAACTTTTTTATTTTCGGAGTTTTTTCTTAACACTATGACTGAAATAGATAGGTATGCTAAAGGGGAGTCTTCCACTTGTCGATCGAAAACCATTGCAATTTCACGGTGTATAAACAATATTTTTTAAAGTACCTACTAGACAAAAAAAAACCTTATAAAAATGGCAACCATAACCACGAAATTACCTACCTTATAAGAGATTATACCTGTGCAATGAACGAATTCCGACGTAAAAATTTATATCCGAAAAAATATCCGAACCAAAAGTCTTATCCATACTAATCTAAAACCATGCACTAAGATATTCCGATCACTGGTTATCATCGTTTCCTCAATCTTCAATGTCACGAGGTCCAGCAATTACTAAGTCAGAATAATAAAATTATACATTCAAATGCTTTATATACCTATAATAAATTCATTTATTTAAACTAGTCCGTCGAGTCAGAGGTCACGTGCAAAATTTGGAACTTTATGGCTGGTTATGGCCTAATAAAGCAACAATTTTATTTTCGTAGCACGTTTTCATTGAAATCTTTGGAATAAAAGTTTTATTATAAACAGGAGTCGACTTAGTAATTTCCTACGTAGGCTTGTTTAAAAGATCATTGTCGGCAGTCCTTATTAATAACAAAGTATTTTTATGTAATTGACCTTCTCTCCCCATAATAAGTTTCATTAAATATTTTCTTGGAAAACCGGACACAATTTTATAATAATAGCAGCTGCCGCTTCTCCGGCTCCACTTTCCATTTATCATCTTTTAGTACAAGTGCTTCTTGACAAGAACGCTTGAAATTCTCGGTAAAAGGCTATCTGCGCTCGCTTAAACAATATCCTTGAGCTAAGTTTGGGGATCCGCTGTGTTCTTCTTGGTACATTATCTTAAATTAATATTCAAAAACTGCAGTGTTCGTTACTAATTCAAGTTGAATATGGATTTTGTCAAGTGAGTCTTTACACGGATTATGTACTTACTAAACTCCTTATTCTCGTTCTGAGAGGATTTTAGTAGGTACTTGAATATCAAGTACCTACTAAAATGTTTCGTAACTACAACCATTTACAGTCTTGGCTCTACGATGAAAGCTTACTAATTCCGAAAAATAAGGTACCTAATATATCCTAATTTTAAGCTAGATTTAACCTGTAAAATCATCAAATGAAACCTGTCCTGTCAGACACTGTTCTAAACAATTACCTAACCAAAGACGTCATGCAATATTTAGACGTAGCTAAACAATGATAGCTGTCACCAGCAGCCCTTGAGGGAACCCGGTACGTGTCACGTGTTAGAAATTTCAGATCGTGGTCACGTTATATACAATATAGAATATTTAGTTCTACAGTTAAGGTGCCACGTGATGAGATGAGAAACTTATTTTAAGAGGAAAAGAACTGAGTCGTAATAAAATGTTTGAAAAAGATGATTGCGGTAACAGTCCAAAATTGCATTCACTTTAAAATTAAAAATAAATAAATTCTTGAGCAAGTTATTCTAGAAACCATGTATTAATCTTAATTTATTTAACAACAAAGAGCAGGCAAACAACCTCGAAGAAGCCGTACATATATCGGCTAAGTTGTTCGCGTGAATTAACAAACACGTGATGGAAACCCGATAGAACTAAGTACTTATGTAATCACAACACCTGACTGACCCAATAAAATGCACATTGACAAACCACTGTAACAGGACGCTGGTTGGTAGATATAAGCGAGTAATTAAACACGAAAAATCTATAAAAGGATTTGAAAACAAGAATGACCATGATTCATAGTTACAAAAAACAAAACGACAGTAAAAATCGACGGTCACCTTCAAATATAAATATTGGGAGTCGATTTATCAGCGAGATCGAAAGGTAACATTGTCCATCACAAGGTAAATGGACCACAAATCAAGTCCTTCGCGTGGTAACCTTTGCAACAATGTTTCAGGGTGTAAACAACTACGGAGCCCCGTCCGGTATTACATCCATTAAACCCGAGTCTAATCGAGGATATATTTCTCTTAAAAGACTCCGATGGAAATAATACTAGGAAATGTATGCCTCGAATTGCTTTTGATCGGTGACGAAACTGATGTATTGCCTCGCATCTAATGACTGTAATTTATCAGTGATTTTAATGTCTTAGACACATAAAGGATAGACGATTCAATGCAATCGTTTAACGAGACGACATTGACGGATTCGATGAGAGATAATACGACATTAGAAAGCTTCAGGAAGCTTTCGCAAAAAGCTCATATATCTACCTAACTGCTACTTACGAGGGGAGATGCTGTTAGCGACGATAAACCCACCAATAATAATATAAGAGGGAATAATAATTTATTGCACTTCGTCCCTAGTTCTATTGGAATTGATTTCAGCGGTGATCATTGGGGGTAAAACTTTTTGAAGTACGACCAGCAGAGGAATAACCGAAAAACGAAAAAGTAGAACGGACAACGATCAAATTCGAGGCAGTGATATATTCATATGGAGACGTTAATGAGCGTGGACGATATTTTGTCGGCGCCAGTAGAGTTTTTTCCCATTAATAGATTAATAAGCGGCGTGGTGCGGCGATCAGGAGTATACAAGCGAGCTTTTATTAATCGATCGGACCCGGCTCAGATTCTTGGAACTGTGACGCAACGCCACTCAAGTTTCTGATTTTGTTATAAAAAGTTATTCCATATCTATTTTAATTTATCTTTAAGTTCAAATAGTTATGTAAATGACTGTGTTAATTATGGACAAGAATCTACAATTTATTTTTTAAACCATTTAAAGAATTGAGCATTGAGCAACGTGGAATCTGAAATGTATAGGATTGGACTTGCTTGATAAGATGTAGGTAGTTGCAACAAAGGGAGCCGTTAAGTTATATTTCAGAGTAAAGTTCCAGCAAGAGGGAAGTCAAAGGCTGGTGAGATGAGCGCAATGATTTGCTACGGCGATAAATCCGGCTGGCAGACGGGGACAGACCCGCCCGCGGCCGCCACGATAAGTGTATCCAATTACTACGATACCCTACACCGGACCAGCACCATCATATATCAGACAGAACACAACATTATGTATGACAATAAAAAAATCTATTAAGCTTCGAGATTGTTATGCTTAAGGCTGCAACCATACAATCAATATACCTACGGCTGTAAATGCAAAAAAATATGATGGGAAAAGGAAGGTATCTTTGGAATAGGCACCTACATAAAATTATGGTTTATGAAACAATATCCGTTCCCATTAGGATATACGCAGTTCTCGGGTTTAATGAGCAAAGTAATATGTGCAGGTTCTAAAAACTTACGTGTGTCACAGTTTTAATATGCGCTGCGCAAAGATTTTCCCATCGCACTTCGTCTCGTTTTACGCGAGAAACCGTTGGAGTCTTGGATAATTAATTCCGTCCTGAGCTACTTATATTACCGATAGAGAAATAACCGCAGAGCCCTGTAGTGGTCAAGGAACGTGTTAGTTTGCACTCGTCGGCTATGCCCCGATTTCCCTACTTGCTCATCGCGATGTCTCACTAAGATCGATATTAATAGGTTAATAGCAGGGGTGTTACCGTACTGCAGCTGGATTTTCTCGTGGCAAGAAACACTAACTACAGGTTGAGCCTTCGTAATTATAGCTCGAGTAATTTTATATGTCAAATGTCACTTTTGTTCTGAAATTGCAATTAGTCGGGCGCGAGAGATTGTGTGTGCGGAAATTGTAAGGCTTGCGGTGATGAAATGAAATAGCTGAAACAGGAAAACCACCAATCCTTTTAGCCGCGTCGGTCGGTCGGGACCGTAAGGAGGACTCTTGTAAAAGTCCGGGCCGGCACGGTTAAGGGGCATACTTTGACTAAGCTGCGGTCGTCACCGAACACCGCGGAAGAGCTCGAGTATCGCATCGAGCACACATAAATCAGGCAGCACATCGCCCCCGGTCGCCCTGACCCTGCCGCCTTTGTTTACTCGCTACTCTACTGCCATTTTAAGCGATCACCTTCAGATAAAGCGTAATGGTCCAAAACGGAATTTAAATGAGAGTTATCCATGGAATATTAATGCAGCGTCAGACGATATCGTCGACACAATCGACAAAAAACGATACAATACACATGAATGGAGTTAAAAGACTCTTTTTGCTGCGAGGATTGACCTCGGCGTGTTTTCGATAATCAACAGTACAATCGACACAATCGCCACGTAAAAGGCTATAATGAGAACGCGGCATTGCAGCGTCGATGGAAATCTATAGAGGCTGGTTGAGCAGCGTCGCTGGCGGTGCGATGCGGCGTTGTAGTGCGTTTTCAAGTTGGTCAGATAGTAGCGTTCGGTGAATCGGCCGCGTGCTGATTCAGATCGAGGTCTGCCGGGTCGCTGGGCAGCGCGGCGGCTGCGATGCGCGCGGATCGATTATCGCGCGTCACGAGTTGCACGCGAATCAGGCTATGCAACACACGCAATGTCGCCTAGTTTGTAAATCCCGCCACACTTCGTGACAACAACCCAATCATTACAGAACACCAATAATTTATAATTGAGTTAAACACGAGTTGGCAGAGCGCTCCGCTGCAATCGGATAAGTCAACAAATAGAATTTAATAGAAATGCTTCGGGGCCAGCCATAACAATAACTATTTCGACTTTTCATTAGCAGTAACTTAACAAGTGGATATTATAAAATATATTACCGCGAGTGCAAGAAGATTTTCACTTCAGCGCCGTTAAACATTTAGCGTCTAGGTTAGTATAGATAGACCTGCACATAAACGATGTACATTACCTTCAGTAATGATTTCCGACCGAGAGAAAACTTACACGACTGATTTAGTAGCAGTACGGGTCGAACGCAGATCACCTGATGTAGCCTATAAAGCCTTTCATGTAACAATACTCATTAGCAATCAATCAGCAGTACTAGATGCCAATTATACCCCGGGGCGAATACGTCCTTTGTAGTTGTACGCGAAGCCAGATTATACGGTGTGCGGGTTCGAAAATATGGAGCAATCATAGACTGATGTCATTCCCGACTATATAGCCGCGAGCTGCGTATCAATTATTATTATAGGTCTTAGCGCAGCTTCGTGTGTGACCAGCATCATCGATACGTTTGCGCCCCAGGCTCTACACATCCGTTTATTGTTCGCAAGTAGATCCGCAAAACCCAGAAATATGGAACAACGTCGGCTGTCATGTTCCGTGTCAGTCTGCGTCTGCCCCGGGAACTTGCGTAACAGCGTAACAATGGTCATTTGCAATCAATCAGGTGAATTCCGGTGGGTGGACACGAAGGCCCTCCAAACTACCCCTCGCGGTCAACTTGAGAAATATTCTTATAATATGGCAACATAATTTGAAGTTAAAGACATGGTCGTGATCGATTTACAGTTTAGAACTTTCAACTTTGATCGCTGTAAAAGTATGAATGCGAGCGTTAACCGCACAGTTCGTCGAGACGATACGATGAACATAGGGTTTTAAAATTGTGGTGGGTAGTTTGATGGCTGTGGTCGGCGGCACGCGCTCGGAACACGTACGGGCAATTGAAAGGAGCGCGAGTTATTGCTGGAAATAGCGGATGATCGGAGTGCAATTGGTGCTGCTGGGCAGGCAGATCCGCGGGCGCGCCACACAATGTGCGCGCGGTAACGACGCGCCCGGCCCGTGTCGCTTCTCGGGCACGCCCTCTGCCCGCGGCATTCGCGCCCGTACACGATACTGCCCGTCGATAACATACACCTACCAATTTCACAACATATTGCCCAAAAACGGAATATCAGGACAGCGAATTCCGCTTCCAAGGACAATGATGTGTAAGATTATTCGGTTAATTAACCGGACGTGGGCCTTAATAATCCTCTATTGGATGGAATCTCTCGGGCTCGACGTTGGACCGTCGGTTGTTAACCCAAAGTATTTCATTATGAGTTTCCTGTGAATAGTTAGTTATACGGTGTGCGTTGCATCAATGGCCGTTTGGGATATTGCTTCACTGACTTGTGGAAGCGAAAAAGTTTTAAACTGTAGTTGGCACGTACAAAAGAAAATAATTGTCAACTCCCAAAAATGGATGAGGGCGAGGTGGAATTTTAATCGATATCATGCCTCGAATGTGGAAGACGGAAAAAAGTCCCTTGGCGGACGACGTAACGCTTCAATGAATTCTAAGGATTACCTGTCGAATTTTGATGGGCAAATTACAGTGCTGTTTTATTTAATGAAGCAAGTATTGTAAGACTTCTTTATTTGGCGCGTTCGGCCCATTGCAACACCGGTCGGGTTTTTATGATTAATTGTATTATATTAATCCGAACCGGTCCGATGCAACATTTCAACTTTTATGGTTCGTTAATTGATAAAAATTAATAGAATTAATTTGTAGTCATGGAGTAAGTGGACCGGTGGGAGTCTGACATTCGCGTGAAACCGCTCGGTAATTATTTTCTAATTTCTCGTTTGATGGATGAAGCGCCCGCCCACTCGCCGTACTTAGTTGAATTCGGAACACCTTGCGGCTTATCAAAAAACGAATGATGTACGACTGTGCGACATAGTTATCGATGTAATACATCCATGTCATTAGCATGTTAGTTTGTTGCGTTTCTTTAATAGATAGTATGAATACAATAGCCGGCATCGTCACTCGTGGGAAGATCCGAGATAACACCACAATCGTACTTTCATCCCGATCACGCATGATTTAAGTGCGAACCGAGAAACAATGCTAACAAACAGTCACGTCCGTGGACAACTATGTTTTTGCTTTTGTAAAACTTGCTCTACATTGCATTTCCAACCTTAACAGGTGGATATTGCATGTAAATTTAAGTCTGTTCTGTTTTGTAGACTAACATATTCTAACATAAGATTTGCATGCAAAACATAACTTTTTTATTACTTGTACTCATTAGAGTGGATTGTTTTCGCTTAACGTGTACGACACAGTTCTTACTTCAGTTAATTAAGAGATGAAACTGATAAATCGAAATGCTTTCGTTCTTGAAGAAATGTGTCTGTTATCGACTTTAAATTCTAGTTTCACAGAACAAATATAACAAAGAGCTGTTTTGGCAATTATAAAATCGACAATAGTTTTAGATCAAGTCTATGAAACTAGATATGAAAGCGGTTACCGAGTCATGAACAGTTAACTGTAGCTAGTGTTCTTTAGATTTCAGAGTTCTAATCTCGTAGTAGTACCAATGTCAAAAGAGTTTTGACTAATACTACAGCTATAAGATACAAGAGCAAAATGAAACGTGTCTCCGAACCCCTCCACGCTTGTTCAAAGTTTTGTAAAGGCGATACCAGACTCCAACCGAGCGGATATTTCACAAGGATGTTTGCGCACTACAGGGAACCAATATCCGTATTGTGGGAAAAGCTACGGTTGTACTAAGATTTGAGACTATGTTTCTTAAACTACACTCCAAATAGGAGCAGTTGATGAAACATTTTATGGCCTATTTTGTCACTTTTTGGATGTCATTGGATTTACGAAGTCTGAGATTCCACGAGACTTATTTAACAAGAGAGAATTTGAAATTCTGTCATAATCAGTGACTTGCAGTTTTAGAATCACCGGTTTGTATACAACACATTGCGGATTAGAGTAAGTACATCGTATTGACTGCTCCAGCTATCAGATTTTTAAACCGCCTCCAGGCTTCCTACAAACTGTTATCAAAACACGTATGTAAGCGCTGTTGTGCATTATAATCCGAATATTATATTCAATAGCCTTTGGATACTTATCTTTTCCTACTCCTCCTATCCGTCTGATTAATATTTCGAGACAACGGAGCGCTGCAGTTTCTTTATAGTTTTCGCCTTGTTTAAGGCTGACTTCTAGAGTCTAAAAGTAAGAAAGAATGGTCCTAGAGCGGTTGTAGACGACAAAATCTTTTATAAATAAATACTTCGTGTTGTTTGTTTGCTTCTAGTTGAGTGCTCACAAAGTCAAGTTAGAATCGTCTTTGGACGGCTTAAACACTGAAAACTGAAGTAACAAACTAAGTCAAGTTAAAGTCGGTAGTTCACGTATAGAAGAAGACTTAAAAAATAAAAAAAAAGCAGAAAGATAGGACTTAAATATGTTGCTTAAGCGAAAAAAAAAACGCCTCGAAAACTATAAAAACGAAATCATCTTTCTTCAAAGTTGAATACAAAAATAAATGGTAAAAGATATCAAAACCACTTATATAAATCTAAAGAGGATATATGTAAGTATATAAAAGTAATAGATATGAACCCTATCCGCGCTCACACACCTCGTGAAGCCAAGTGGAGATATCGCCAGCACCCCAAACCTGCGACGTCATGAAATTGTATCCAGTCACGCAACAACTTCGACATCAATGCCTTCTTGCCAGAACATTGATTTTCGAACCAATTTCTAAACATGATCGTAATTTTGTCAACACAATTTACCTACTTCATAAAGTAGCTTTTATATAGGTACTAGACGCTGCCCGCCACTTCGAACGCATTTATCGTCATATCTTGGAAGAAAAACATGATTTCTCAAAATAAGTAGTATAGCCTATGTGTTATTCTGATATATAAGCTACAATATTGTCAAATTTTATTAAAATCTATTCAGTAGTTTTTGCGTGAAAGAGTAACAAATATTCCATCCATCCATCCATCGACACAAACATTGACATTTATTATATTAGTAGGATAAGGCTTGGAATGTAGTTTGTAGTGTCGACAGAAATGGTCTTAAAAATTCCGTAATTTATAATTTAAGAAATGTTCAACAAAAATGTATTCTAATCTGCACAATAATCTCGACCCACAGCGGATGTCGAGACAAAACGATTATATCTAACCTTGTTTCATTTAAATTAATGTTGCGATTTTAATTAATTAAATAAAACTTATTGGCTCCGGAATACTCCGGATATGAATCAATTTGTTAATTTTATATTTTGATCGGAAATATAGCAGTTTTCAAAAATCGGGTTAGTTAATTTATCTTTCAAAAGGTTGATCGTATACAGCTATGTAACCTAAAAGCAAAATGCAACTTTAAACTTGTACAAATTGCTAAGTACCTATAGGCAATGGTGAGATTATGTAAAACTAACCTTTATGTGAAAGAATGTGAAACTAAAATAGGATTGGGGCACGAAAATCGTGCAAATGTCAAACGAAGCCAAACAGCGCCACAATAATAAAAATAGATATTTATGCTTTTAAGCCATAAATTACTTTGTGTGGAAGCGAGGGTGGCTATTATTTTACACGCGCGCGCTCATAACAAACATTTTGTTTCTCGCTCCAAATATTACGAGCGATAAATCTAGTTTTAGCGCGAGGTCGATCAGTTTGAAATCGCTACCGGCACCTACTCGCACCTCGAGGCGAATACAGTA
Source organism: Anarsia innoxiella (assembly GCA_947563765.1). Classification (NCBI taxonomy): domain Eukaryota; kingdom Metazoa; phylum Arthropoda; class Insecta; order Lepidoptera; family Gelechiidae; genus Anarsia; species Anarsia innoxiella. Next base: position 2,794,790 of record OX387402.1, read on the forward strand.
AAATACAGTAATGGAACTTATCACCGACGCAACACGCACGCGAAAATGATGCCCACGCGAGATGTACAACTTTACAACGTGAGATTACAGGATTGCGCCTTGTAAATGATGTTTTCGACAGCCGCTTTGTTATTTTATAATGTGGATAATGTATGTTCGCTGTTGCCAGGTTTGTTGACGGCTCAAAGTCACGGATTTATTTCCCGTAGGAGTCTCTAGTTTGTAAAGATATTCTGTATTCAAGAAATTGTGAAGTAGACGCGTGACAACAAAGAGATGGCAGACTGATAGAATAACGTATTGCTACGACTCTCGAGAGTGTTGAGAACATTACTGTTTAAGATGTTTTATAAAAGAAACCATCATTTTACAAACACACAAAATATCTCGTCTAACATTTATATGCTTCTCAGACAGATGTATTTCAGCACTTGCAATGGTTTTCTTTTTTATTATGTCGCATAACAGCACCCTTTAAACAACTTATAAGTTATAATAATTACTTAATTCACCGTGAAACCACACAGTTTTATTTTAATTACTTAATCTATAAAAACAAGTTAATTAGTTCGAATGTAATGTAATGCAACCCGATATAAATTCAATGGGATGAATGGGATGAGCTTGTATAATTACGTTCAGTTCTATATTTACGTAAGATTTACCATATGTTGTAGTCATCGCGACTCCATTATAACTACGGTTGTCGTTTATCTACCACTTCTCATATATTTTCAGTTTTTGAGTTGATCGTTTAACGAGTGTAATTCTGTTAATTTAAAAAAACCATATCGTCAGGGATAGAGCAATACCGCGTAAGTAACTATGCTTTTAAATTGAACTTTTAATTTCACTCAACTTTCTATATTCCAATTCTAAATCAGTTATTTATTTATTGCACTATCCCCGACGATAATATGTTACATATACTATATGCGTATAAATGCAGACAGAGTTTACGCAGACAGTTTAGATCGACCTCAGACACGTAACGCAACTACATAATTTCTACTCAATGACATTTACGAGCGTGCTTTAGTTCTGCACGATATAACACTATTCTATAGTTTATTACAAAGTGCTACTGTGTACATTGTGCTTGTGGAAAATTTAAGTTGTAGACTTAGCTACCATGAGGTGGAAGGCCAGTTTGAGTAGCAGGGTAATTACAGAAAATTATTTTAGTATTGTTCTTATTGAAAGTGGGACATTAAATAAGTTATCAGTAATTTTGTGTCACTATAAATCTATTTGCATACCATTCTCAACTACTGCTTAGTTCTATTTTTTACCCACGACGGAACGGAGCAGGTATATGTGTTTGGGGTGAGAGATGTTTGTGTGTTTGTGCAAAGTTAATGTTCCCTCCTATCTTCTAAACTAATGATCTGATTTTGATGCGGTTTTCAATAACGGGTTTGTGTTTGATAGGTGCATGTTCTTAGACAGGTGTCATTGCTGTAACTCACTAGGGGGCGCCACAATACTAGTACAAACCAAATTTAATGTTCCCTCCTATCTTCTTAACTAATGATCCGATTTTGATGTGGATTTCAATAACGAGTCTGTGTTTGATAGATGCATGTTCTTAGACAGGTGTCATTGCTGTAACTCACTAGGGGGCGCCACAATATTAGTGCAAAGCAAAATTAATGTTCCCTCCCTCCTATCTTCTAAACTAATGATCCGATTTTGATGCGGTTTTCAATAACGAGTTTGTGTTTGATAGGTGCATGTTCTTAGACAGGTGTCATTGCTGTAACACACTAGGGGGCGCCACAATATTAGTGCAAAACAATGTTGCAATAATATAATCAAAACGAAATATCGGAATACAATTCTGTTTTCAGAAATGTGTTCATGGTAGGGTAGCTTAATGTATTAAATTATATGCCGTATATGCTCTCTAAACAGTCTAAAATAAATAAATAAAATTAAAAAATTTGAAAAATACCCACGACGGTAATTTAATCGAAAAATAATGAAATAACTCAAAAAACCCTCGACCGAGGAATATCCGTCGGGGCTGCCTTTTCTACAAGAAATTTCAACATTTAATAATACTCATAAATGTATTTTATGTAATCGTTAAACATCAATTGGTACTTAATTGTATTCGCGTCACTTTAGCTGTCACGAGTCTCACGAGTAGAAAAACTTTAGCTGGTTTAAAGGCAGCCCCCGACGGATATTCCTCGGTCGAGGGTTTTTTGAGTTATTTCATTATTTTTCGATTAAATTACAGTCGTGGGTATTTTTCAAAATTTTTAATTTTATTTATTTATTTCTGAAGCATCATCCTGCTAATATTATAAATGTCCAAGTTTGGGCCGATACATGGATGGATGATTGTTACTATTTCACAGTTTAATTAAACTTTACTTGGACATCAGAATTGCTACCTACTATTATTTTAAGATATTGAGTAAATTTTCTAGGAAGACGATTAATGCGCCCTCTAGCAGTTTAATAAACTATAAATAGAGCCTTAACTTTAGTAATAAATGAACACAAAGCGATTAAAATGGCTTAAATGAGGAAGGCCTTTTATGATCAAAGTATTAACCTGGTTGATTAAAATTTAATTGTCTAATAAACAAAATAGCAGGTCGCTTACAAAAGGTCAGGTAGGTAATTATATTTTCCCTTATTTACTCGTATATAGGTATATAGGCATTAACTGTCATGTCCTCGTGTAAACACTATTCAATCAAAATTGATGTTGCAGTTTCCATGATAAATGGACTTTTAGCTTCGTTTGAAGTAAAAATATTAAAATTTACCACTATTTTATTCAAAACACGACATTCTTAAACTTGATCAATAAACATGTGGTTTCCATAAGGATACCTGGACTTAGGTCAGTTTACGTCAATGAATTTCACTGTACCCTAAATCCACCTCAACCTAAATTGAGTAGAGTTATTCAACTATCGACACTAGAGCTAGTATATAGAAATAATAAATTTGCTTACGTATAGATTCAAAGATAAGATAATACCCAATATCGGTATTAGTAAAAGCTTGCATTAAACCCAATCTAATATCGCGTGGGTGGATACTGGATTTCAAAGGAAAAACATATCAAAAAGCAGACGCATAAAGTCTTCATTCCTATTACGTAATGAGACCTTGAACTGTTAGATAATATCGTTCGAAATACGACACCTGCACGTTTCAATATCTCTTCATTTCAGTCTATACTTGTTGACGGTTCGTTTTTTAATCGAATACCAAATTATTTTTTTAGAAATATATTGTAAACATTTATTTTGAATAGGTAGTTGAAATTGTATTTCTTTTTTTTATTTTAGGAGTATTGATTCAACATTATTCTGTTTTAATCTATCTTCGAACGTTTTACTATAGAATGTTACATAAGTTGTACTTATATATGTTTATAGTATGCAGATATGTAGGTATAGCTATGTATTCAATGTTGTTAAAACTACGATCGTAGGCGCAACTTGGGATTATTACTAATTCGACGAGTATGTCGTAAGTGCGATATCCGTTTAAGGATATCTAATCATTGCTCGTAAAATTTTGCACAACCATATAAATAACAAAAGAACAACGCGTACGGCCCAGTATAGCCACTAGAGCCAACCGCAGGACATTTTCTAGTTGGGTTTGTTGCTAAATACAGAGTTACAAACACGAGTTCCGTCAATACATGTTCAGGAACGTGTCTTTCGTATATTGGTTTGAGGGCGCAAGATAATCAAAGCGTGGGTTGTTCCCAGTAATCAGTTAGATAACACATTGGGTATTGTATTACCGAGTAAACGATCCGACCTTCCACACGCTTGGCCGCTCTTTCCCTGCCACAACCTACTCATGTTTATTACATCGACGTTTGCTTATCTACTTGATACGGGAAAGTTTCACTCTATTGGATAGCCATCAAATATTTATCTAGGACCGATTCTAGGTCGCATTATTGTGCTTTTGTTCGAGGCCGAGTTCTGCAAAGTTTCCGAGAAGCAAGTTTTCTTGTTGCCAACATTTAGTCGTGAAGTGTTAATTAGTCTCGATTTAGTTTATAGATGCTTTTGTCGATGTCGTGAGTGCTATTACAATTGTTGTTCGACTTTGGTTTTAGTTGAAAAGTAGCGTAAACGAAAGGTAGTTGTTTAAGTTTTCTTAAGTAGAAATAGAAAAGTTCACGAGTAGTTGATTTCACGTTTATCATTTAGAAAGCATACTTTTCCCGTTCAGTTCCAATGTGAAACAATGGCGGGGTCCAGATAAGACACTTAACTTGATAGATCGGACTTACGTGTTCTTTATAATACCCAACGTATCTCAATGAAAAGTCACGCGTGGTACATTTATAAATCCCACACGACCAAGAGATTTGTCTGCTTGGATTAAGAAAATAAATACGTGTGCAGTTTGTGGTAAAGCATCTTTACAAATATCCGATGATATTAATTGTAAAATAAACGCATAAACAAAACTCGTTTATCAGTTTTCGGGGTTATTTTTCGAAGTAATCAAGTCAGTAAATCTTAAAGACTTTGAAGTTCGTTGTACTTTTGGGAAGCGAAGGAATCGCTAAAACCAAACTTTTTGGGGAACGGAACAAAGACTGAATCGTTATAATAAAATTATGAAGCGAACGTGAGATAAATAACTAAGTTATTACCCTCTTATTACAAAACGAGTTTTAAAGATAGCTCTAGGACTAATGTAATTTTTTGACGTTTCGGCTATGGACCAAACGTCAAAAATGACATTAGTTCTAGAACTGTGAGAAAACCTAGATAAAATGATATAATTTCATGAGCAAAGCTATCTGAAGTGTCGTAACCACTCGATCCATTTACCGCGTCTATTTTCAGATTGCAACCCCTGAAATTCGAATCAGAGTTAACAGTCAACTGGGATTTAACGAGTTTAACTTTAGCCAAGTCACGTTCGGATGTTAAGCCAGGTGCTCACCGGTGTAATGATTTAGGTGCTTAAGATATACGGGTGTATTGTCATGTGTCTGTTGAGGAAAGTAAAATGTGTTTTTTTTTGTCTGCAGTCCCTTTAATAAATGTACCTACCTATTTATTGTTAGTTAGGTAGTTAACTTTCTGTATGTCTTTTTTTATTCTTCGTTCATTAAATATTTATATCGCCTAATTTATGAAAAAATCCGTATTAATTACTTCATAATATCAAAAATGTACCTATAATCTAGCTTAGCTAACTTATTAAGAGTGCTTAATTTATCTCAACGGTTGGGGTAATAAAATAATAGATTTAAAATGATCTACAATTAAGATAAAAAAGAAACTCCCACGCTTACTTTAAAGGTTATAAATATATTTATAGATAGGGAATTAAATTAAGAATAGACTAACTTACTAGCCGTAAAACAATTAGATGAAAATAAAATATTAGTCTACACAGAAATTGGAGTAACACCTACACTGAAATCAATAATATCAACTAATGAAACTCCTACGGCGGAACCACGTAATTGGGACAAGATATTTTGTTACGGCTGTATAACAACTATATTCAATTGTTAATATGGATATTTTGATTGATTACCATATTCAGAGAAAAGTATATTGTCTAATAAATTATAACGGAACATTTAAAAATCATTTTAGACTTTATAATGATGACACAGAAAGTGGTTTTCGAGGATAATAAAATCATTAGGATGTCTTAATTTACTGGCGAATTCTAAACAGATGTGCCTAAATTTAAACTTTTGTGAAACAGCCATTTTGTGAACATAAGAGAATAATAAACATACATTTTTGATTCCTTTAATGGATTGACGCTAATGAATAAGACATAAATTAAGTTCTTAATGATAACTTCACAAAATGTTGAATTTTGTTTGCTTTATTTATATTACTGCATCTATTTAAGTAGATTCATAATAGCGTGTTGATCTAGGTCAAACTCTAACAACCACTTCCAAATAATTCTTCGTTACTTTGACGTAAACACATCGTGCAGGGAAACCGCAATCATAATTGAAGAATTTTAATTCAGCGGCATGCAGCTTATAAAATATGCCTTATAATATTAAGAAGAATTTCCTCGAATTAAATGCGGATTGGCGATTTAACTTATGGTGGCAGTACACGCGAACCATAACGGACTCCAGCAAACCTTACGGGAACTTTAAAATATGGAAACTGCATTAACTGTAGATTCAAATTATACTTTAATAACGTTACATTCAAATTGGCCTTAATTATTGAAAAAATTAAGAGAACATTAACAGTTGATTATGAAGTGAGCGTATGTGTTTGTTTATTAAATTTTAAGGTAACGTTAACAGACGCGATTTTCGCGAAGATACTGTCTGAGCTGAAAGTAATACAAGCCTTGCTAATGTAGATACTGATTCAGCTATTGAAGTAAAAGTTGAAATTGCAGCAACAGATAAGATTGCAGTGCTGACTCGTAGCTTATCGCTGCATCAATAGCAATGATGATGATAGGTGGCAAATTACGAGAGTATCAATCACATCACTAGACATGAGAGTGGAAAGACTCACAGTTCATTAACACTAGTTACAACAACGCTCTCTACTGAGCAACTTTCTCAGTGCTCTCGTATCGATGGCGCGACGAGATGATTGAGGACGCAAATTATGAGCGCAAGCAGTGTGACAAGGATGGTCGATAAAAACTGACACGTGTATGAAAACATTTGGAAGGTTAACAATATAATGTTGTTTTGACAGCCCAATATAGACTAAGAAATTTAATGCAGTACTATACAAATCAAACAGACACCTACTTACACAAACATAAACAATTAGTAATGTTTTAGCAGTTACATTGCTTATAAGTAAGTAAGGTGTAATGTAAATACCAAATAGAACAAATAAATAGATACGAAAACATAAAATCAAAAGGTGGAAGCCAAGTCTCATGGGGAGGTACCAACGTAAACTAGTAAACATCGGCGATCTATTTGTGAGATAAAAGACGGATCAAACGTTCCAAAACTTATGTATACAGCGCTCAGATTTTCCAGTAAAGCAATTTATAAATCATACGAGTGTACAGTTTCATTCATGTTTGGTTTTTCTTAGAATTTTATTCGTGGACGCGGATTACATTTGGCTATTACAAAACAAGTTTTATTAGGACTTGCGCACGGCGAGTTAGTTTATATAACAACGTTCTAACAGTCTCGAGAGTTTATAAACTGTCCGTCATTTAGGGCATGAATATATTTAATATTTTCATGAGTTGGTCTCGAGCTAAATATAAAATATATGACTAATCTGCAGCTCTCAATGCGATTATATTATAAAAGCAAAACGTGAATAGAGTGCCGTCTGCTTCTTTGGTTTGCACCACAGTCACTAGGTGCAAGAACATCGGGAAATGCAACGCTATCGGCTTTCTCCTGCGAACAGCTTTATCGCCCGCACCCATAGAAAACGGCGGCCCGGTGAAAATTATGAAATCGCGCTATCTGCCATTTTATCCAATGTTCCTTATATCGAAGGCTCTCTTTGTCATATCTCGTTACTTCAATAATAGGATCACATCTGGGTTCAGCTTCATAATCTTATTATGTGACGTTGAATCCATTTCATATAGAAACTCGTTCTAAAATCGTATATTTTATCACGACTGTTATTACAGTGACATCATTCATACATCATAGCTAAAGGGGAACGAAACGAAATATAATTGTCAAATTACAACCTGCTAATATTAAATTATACGTTAGACATCCAACAGATTAGCAAGTTCATCGTTCTCTTAATGTGATGTTTGAAGAATCACGCTGAGAGAGTTTTATGTACATCTATTCACATTTTAGACTTCGAATGTATGTTTTTGAATCATTAAAAGAGAATAAAAATTGATACAAGTTGTTGGAATAAATCAAAGTGAGTTATGAGGTGTGAATTATTGGAACAGAAAGGATAGTAAATATAAACAGACCGTAAATCGTAATTACAGCTTCGCATTTAACAATCGCGAAAGCTGATTTTGTATAAAGTGGCGAGTAATTCTCTGTAATCCGCGCATAATGTCGTAATGGTTTATGCTTAAGGGACAGTCTGCATTTTATCTGGATTTGGACTTCAAAACCTCAGTACAACTATTTACTTTCTTGGGAGTCGTCATCTAGAAAGGTAAACATATATAAACTTTACAGTAGATTGCTTGCTATATATTTAATTCAGCGTTCGCGTTGACCTTTGCAATAACGTTTTCTTAAGTTTGGCTTGCATCTCCTTAATACGTCTGGCACAGCATTCTCCCTGAATACTTCATTAGATGACAAGACAGGACTGTTAATAAAGGATCGGCAACCGCATACAATACTTGCCCGCAGACCTGTCAATGCCTGATCACTAAAGGGCGTTTTATTATTAATCTCCAATTTATATAGAACTTATGCGCCAATAAAACCTGACGATAATAAATGAACTCGTCTGTATTATGCTTTGCAATCATCGTCAGTCAGCAATTACTGTCGATTGGAAGTGAGAATTGATTTTACAACGCTTTTGAATGTTCATCTTACGACTTGTTTGATGAAATTATTGCTTGCCAATGTTTTATTATCTGCGTGTTAGTGTTTAAACCATGTGAACGTATCTGAATAATATTTTTCGACGGCGTCGTAAAACGCACCATTTTAATTTGTCAATATTGCGACACGTGAGACTAGCCAACAGTAGAGCTATCAATCTTTAAAACAAATACAGTAGTCTCGGTGTTCCCGCCTCGAGCCAAATTGTCGTCATCGCCCGCTTTGAGATTAATTGCAGCTATAAATTTCACAAAAGCAAAGTTTTTTGATACAACCCTTCATAATAATTTGCACGATCATTGTCCGTGCAACGACCCAAGTCGAGCTCTCTTCGTAAGCTGTTTTAAATTAGAATATTCCACTGACCGCCGTTTGTCTTACAGACTAACGAAAATATGTCTTCCAATGTGACAAATGGAGACCACTTACAGTTGTTTTGTCGAAAATTAAGGTTCAACAACATTGAACAAAATGTTTTCCAATTTATCCGCGTCCAACCTTCTTTTTAATTTAAGCAGTCGTAAAAAAATTAATCATCCTTTTTTCGTCACGTCATTCATCGCTTAAAGCAAATTTAAAATGTAGGAATTATGATTTAGTTTTGGAACTCCTTGGTCCAGGGTAGCCCTTTACGATGATTGATTGATGAGGGTTCGTTAACTGTTCATCTACCGTTGTTGACTTGCGGTGGGTTTTGTTTCTTTTGTAAAGTTCTTAAAAGAGCGCTCTTGACTTGACATTGCGAAAAAAGTTGCTTATAAAATTGATGACCCTAATTTGAGACGGCGATGGTGCGTCGAATACGACTCATTTGATGCTCGTAAAGATCGGATGATCTGAATCGAGATCAAGGGGAGTCCTTTCGAACAGGTAATCTGATCTTGAAAGTAAACCCTTTACCCTTATCCTGTTTAACTAGCTCGGGCACTCGTTTCCGAACTTTCACATGTCAGGTTAGAGTGCTTTGACCAGGAAAAGCGACTCAGTTATTACGTGAAGGAAAATGTGCGGATCTAATCTGGTCGGTCGTTTAATATTTATTCGCTTAGGCGTTACATCTCGGGTGGCGAGTGAAAGGCTGGTGAAACTTCCGAGCGGAAGCCGGCTTGGCTTTCTACCCCGCCTCCTAGTGCCAACTAACCCTGGCTTTATAAGTGCTAAGCTACCTGTTTACTAACTACTTAACTGCTACAAGTATCTCCTGGCAACACTAATTATTTGTGTTAATAGTAATGATTTATTAAATATGCTGTTTCCTTATCTCATATAGATATTTTATCTCATAAAGTAACTTGTCAAACGGGATAAGGAATAAGTCTCATTCATAATTTATTGAAGAAAGTGATGATAATAGTTTAATTTACAGAAAAACAAAGCATTGAGAACCTTAAACGATGAGGCAATAAACCTCATTGCCATGCAAAAGAAAACAATGCATATAATTAAAAAAATAAAAGAACGTGATCAATGTCGTATTTTATTGCTAAAATCACGCGATATTTGAATGAAATGATTGAAAGAAAAAACTGAACAATTTATGTTATTAAAACTGCGTGTTAATGGGTTAATAGAAAATAATCGAAGAATAATAACAAGAATTTAACTTGTTTAAATAAAAATAGACATCTTCATTATAACACATATCTAAGTATATATTTGTATATCGGTTTGATATTGAATGCAGCCAAGTTTTTACCTAATTCAAAAACGCGATCAAATCGGTAAAATTTCACAGGCATATGATAGATAATAATGCTATAGATCAAGCAGATACTGTTTTATGTACTTACTCTTGCTTAATGGTATATTAATTAACCAATCTATATTATTGCGTCAGCTGTGAACTATATCGATATCATCCAATGACTTATTCCTAAACAATTTGATAAACTGCACTTAATACCTACAGTTAGGCTCACTAAGAAAAGTGGTTGAATGAAAAGGGTTGAATTAAAAAGATCGCAGATCTTCATGAAAACTAGAAGACAGGAAAAAGTCTAAAACTTTGTCTGAACACTCGCGGTTGAAATTCTAAAAAATAATACTACAATACACTAGTTGAGTGTACTTGAGTACAACTTAGCTTGTAGCAAAAACAAGTTAATGACGTGACAAACACAAATAAACCAACACAATCCAATCAAACATCACATTTACCTACGTGGAAATCTAAGTAGGCAGTTCCTATAACTTTCCTTTAGGAATATGCATTATTCTGGGCTGACAAAAAGGAATGCAATAACCACACGTACTCGTATTAATCTTTCATGGTTGTTGAGCAAATCTAAACGCAGTGTTAACGTGTTTATAGTCCACCGTGTCTTTGCGTTTCAAGGACAAGTGCCACGTGCTTTTTCAATAGCGTGACTTAGAATAATCTGTTGCCTTTACAATTATATGAAAATCTTCTTTGTGTTTTCATTGAGGAGTAAACTATTGTTGAAAATTCTCAAAGTTTGGTCGTAACTATCAGAAATTGTTTCGTCTATTATATTTTTGCCAGCGATAAAGTTTAATTATATCGACAGATTAAAAAAGTAAAAATCTTTCGGCATCGAATCGTTATCAAGAAACAACCATTTTATTGGTTTTCCTGCAATTTTAACGACGGTTTTGATGTTGAAATATTTGTAAAAATCTACATTGCGTTTGTAATTTTCTCTCGATTTTATGACTGCGTGATCAAAGTTAATATAGTTAGCAGCTTTCTTTTGTTTTTGCTTTATTTCTATTCTTTGTGATATGTGAGTAAATAGATCTCTAATATAAAATGTACATTTCTAGACGTTCTATCGCCGTTTATTCTCAACTTTAAATATCGAAAACCTGCGTGAAACAAATCCATCATTTTCAATCCATCATTTCCTAAAAAACAATACATCATTTCCTAAAAACTGCGCTGTAAATGGATGGAACCAGAAACTGATTGAAAGTTACATGGAAATTCTGTTATTGTCTGTTTTGTGAATAATATTCCCAGGATTCGAATTAATATGACATCTTAATATGACATTACTACCGCTTCAGCATTCCTCGCAGAATTAAGAAGTCTGGTCATGGTCGAAGTATGCAAATTATTTTATCTGTTGTAGGTATTTACTGAGAGTATTTTGTTTTGAATAAGTAATTAGCAATTTCAGTTTTTATAATTGTCATACTTGAAATATAGTTTAGAAAATTCTGTCTATGTCACTGAACTATTTTACCACCTTTGCTTGGACAAAATTGTAGGTATTATGAGTAACATTTTTTTTAATGACAAAGCTCTGAAAATTCCACATCCTATTAACATTATAAATGTCAATGTTTGTGCCGACTGATGAATGGATGTTTGTTACTTCGTCACATAAAAACCACTGAACAGATTTTAATGAAATTTTGCAATAACTTAGCTTGGGCATCAGAATAACACATAGGCCATATTATTTTTAGATATCATGTTTTTTTTCCAAGATATGACGATAAATGCGTACGAAGTCGCGGGCAGCCACTAGTTTATTATAAATGTTTACGACCCTAATTTCCAGACTCGTGTTAGGATATTTTACGTTTATTTCTTCCGCAATGCATAAAAGTTATCAAATACTGCGCATAATTATAAATCATAGCACACTATTACAAAGATTTGATAAGCCAAATTTGCAAACCTACGTGGCGATGATAAAGATAATTTTGCTTTGATTATGAAGATGCTTATCTGTCATACAGATATCATTATAATGACGGCACACACACATTATCATTGAACATTTTGTTTTGCATATAATATAGATAGGTAACTAAAGCACATTCGTAGTTAGGTACTCATAAGTAGTATTACACAAGTAATAAAGTTCATTTAGCAGGATATAATACACGTGTCTGATAAAATTATCTGTAATAACAGCAATATATGTTATCTTATTATTTATTTATTTATGAAAACAAATGTTTACTTTTTTCAGGGATTTAAAGCGTGAATCAGAAAGGAGCAAATGTATATATTTTCTTAAAGGTATTATGATGATATGTGGATATATCGTATGATACATACGATATATCCACTATCATAGATATGAAGCGTGTTGTGGCAATAAAATAGACATAACTCCAAGTAAAAACGTTATGTGTCATAAAAGTTATATAACAAAGAAACTACGGTAACCGGGTCACTTTTATTGCAGTAAGTGCCATACGAACCTTTACAATCGAATATAAATAAGTAACATGTTACGAAACCACGTTTTTACGTCGGAATATATGGATTCACTTTGATATTCATGCTGAGTGCTGACTAATAACTACGGTTTAATACGTTTATTTCTCAGAAAGAATTACAAATTCACTTATTAGAGAAATACAGGGTAGTTTCTTAGAATTTTATGTTAGTGTAACTTAATCTAGCGAGTTTAAGAAGGTCGTGTTAATTGTAAGTATAATAGTTTTTGTTGCTATCTATTATTATTAGACAATAGCACTAGTTTATAAGTAACAAAAGAAAACAAAATAGGTATCTATGCGTAACGTAGAAAAATGACGGTACTCCGATAATAAGATCACAGATAAGTAAACAAAGTCAAGACGTTGTGGTACAAGGGGTCTATTACGGACTACTTGTGATGGCATTTGCAATTACTATTGTTCGTCATCATACTTGGAAGGACAAGTTGTAATTTAAATTGAGTAGTTTTTCAAATCCAAATGTTAAAGAATACCTTTAACATTTGGATTCTTTCAATGAGATTAAAAGCAGAGACAACTGATCATACAAAGCAATGTGCATGATAAAGATTGACAAAAGATACCAAAAATGTATACAATTTAGTTTTCCTGCGTTATTTACAACTGCAAGACTGAAATAATGACATTAAAGCATACTTAGATTGTAAACAATCCAAGTTCAGTGCCATGAAAATGCGCGTGGAAGATCGATTCAGAGACCAAACTGTAAATAGATTATATTTTACGTTAATAACATAAAAAACTACGAGTTGTCTAACAAACAAGACCATAAAAAACTAATAATAGAGTCAAGAGGCGAGTGCCTTGCGCAGTACGGAGCCGTAAAAATTGTACAGCAAACATGCGTCGTCACATGACATTGACCAAGACGATGTCCTTGCGAACAAACTGTGTACATAATACATATAACGCACGGAACGTTCTTGTAAACGCTTTCCTCGATGTCTGGTGTAAGTTATAGACGAAATATTCTTATGTAAAGGTTGTTCAGTAACTCAAAAGAGGATTAGCAAAGTTGACAGATTAGTTTGGTTCTAATTTTCAGTTTTTTAGAGAAGAAATTTGCTTGGTTCTATCAGCAGCATAAGCAGGTTACGTCTCATAATGAACAATGCATCTCTTACTTTCCAGTTCAAACTTTCCACTTACCTAATCATACGTGTGACATAACGTCATCTGATAAAAACGCGTCAGGTTTTCAACTCGGCCAACAGTATTTGTTGCAAATAAGAGCACAATGGGATACGCGTAACCAACCAACAGCTGTTTGGCCACAATAGAAAGTCGTTTTTACGAGTTACGTGAACAGTCGGCATTGTTTACAAAACATGTTTTGAAAATTTCAGCTTCCAGATATTTCACTAACATTTCTTTCCTGTTAACATTAACACAACTGCTAAAAGTCGAGACTTTTCTAAAAAAGAAACTCAGGAAATCTTTTAGTCTCTTGAATATGCAATGCTCTCTGCAAATGCGACTTTTTCCCGTCTCTGCGGACCTCAGTGGCTCGTAAACATTAAAAGCAATGAATATTCACGTCCACAGAACTGTTACATAAGTTCATCGGACAAATGCGGCGCAAATGTGCTAAATGTGCAATTAACAACAGCGGCTCCTCTTTAATATTCAACCTATTATTATGTAACGGCTCTAATCTACTCCAAGAATACAAAATGAGGATAAAATAACAGATTCACACGCGCGGCAATATCATAAACATCAACTTGAAATAAAACAACACCATTATATCAGGACATGGTATTTATTGTACAAAAATAGTGTGCGAGCGTGTAACGCATGCCTCACGACATACACAAACAAATATTAAACCTATTTTTATGTATAAAATGCATTCACTCGTTATTAGACATAGCCTATTTGTTTATACGATAGTGAGGTGTATCGTTGAGTCTTACAACCACGAGCGGCACCACGCCCTTTACGAATCCCCGACACAGGAACAGGCTTGACCGGACCTATTATTAATTCAAAATTCAATTTACATATCATTCGACTCCCCAAACATTCCCATCTCCCCGTTCGAGTAATAATAAAATTAAATGTCCCGTCGGAGACTCCGCATCGGATAAACACGACTTATCTGTGTAATAAAGTCTATCGTTTTCTTCTTTTAAAAGATAAGTTTGTTAAGATTCAAAGAGCCTTTCAAAGGCGGCGCTGCGTCGTTAATAAATAACCAATTGACAGATTGCCTCTAATGCAGATTAAATTCTGAATATAAAGGATATAAGGGTGTTACAAAACAACTCCCTGTCGCGGTCAAGCCAGTCGTAGAAAGAAAAAAGTAGAAGCAAAAACCGATTTATCTTGTCAGCCCACGCACGCGCTCTCCAATACAAGCAAACAACATAAAAGTAAGAGACAATATCGTAATAGCACATGGAGTGTAAAACCCAACGATAGAGGTGTACAACAGAACTGTACAGTCCATGAATAACTTAGTTATATTCACATTATCTACATTATGGAACTTTATCTGGCATTACATACGCTGGGTTGGACCCTTGCTGAACCAAAACAATAAGACGCTTGGGTGATTAAACATAAGATTCGCCGTATACTATCCATGTTAATTAAGATTTAAACCGACAATTAAATAATTTATTTATCGTTATAATACTGTTTCCTACAACCTGCTTAATCTTTAACATGCGAACGTACAGTGCGATAGTAACTTTAAGCGTGTTCGATTTTACGAGCAATGTTATTTTTATCAGTAATTGTTTACTTCGGGGCGCAGGAAATTGATAACATTCAAATTCATTGCACGGAGTTTAGATCGATCCACGTCTACAATAATAAAGTGAATGACCTGTGGTACAAACGAACGTGTTTCAACCAATAAAGATGTCGTCAGGGGAAATGTTTTTCTAACTTGATACGTAGTAGATGCCTTAGTTGGTGTTAAGTAATAATAAACAATCAATCTAGTACGAAGTGTTCGAAGCAAAACATGTGTAAAACTGCAGTCGACACCGATCACTTGGTACTGAATATTGTATGAAGACGACATTTCTATTACCGGCCGATATTACAACGCCAAAACGATTAATGCAACACAAATGCATTTCTTTCCAACAGTTTTACTTCATTTATGTATATGTGATCGTTGCTTGTAACTGCAGTACAAATATGGAAATGATTTTAATTATAAGAACAGTTGTAAACGAGATACGTCTCCTTTTAAGTAAAACAAGCAAACGTAAACTTTCCATCGCTAAATTACCGTACGGGCCTTTTAAAAAAAGCTTAAAATTTCTTTTAAGTTTCCAGTGCAATGAATAAATGTGCAATGAAGGCATTATGACGCTAAAACATTATGAAGTTCTCGCAAAATTAGTGGGCGACGAAATGATTGCACGGCTTTTAGGCGTCAAACGAAATTAGCATGCAGAAGCTAATGAAGTGAGATTATCAAAGGACAAGCTCGCTGGTAATGATAATGTATTTTTAATGAAAGCTGATAATGATGATGATCCTTATGATGCTTTTAATGATATTAACGAGGATGCAGGTGATGATAGTGATATGAAAGTGAAACGAACGGGAATGATACGCAATGTAAAGGTATATGATGTATTGGGTAATGAGAAAGAAGCAGCGGTTTGCGGTAATTTCGAAATGACAGTGTGGTGTAAATTACGTAAGCCATTAGCGATTAGCAGTCTTTTATGATTGCCAAAGATTTTATACGCCTACCAACTTTAATTTAATAAACTTTAACATTAACAACTCGTTGTTATGAACATATAAATATACAGAACTGAATTTTTAACGACTTTCTCCACTTCATTTTATGATGACTTGTGTGCACGTACAATGCAGCGTAACAAAATCATCGTATGATTTTTTTGTCAAGTCGAATTAATTTCACTGAACGAATGAGGTAATAATGATTAGAGTTAAAATGACGGTTGATGAAAGTGCGTTATATGAGAATGTTGAAGGCAGTTTTGTATTGTACAGGTGGAATGAAAAATACATAAGATAGGAGCGCGGGAGCACGAGAAGCGGGAGGCGCCAGCCGGAACGGCGCGCGACGTGTAAACCGCGGGAAACCGCAACGCCAGCGCAGCGCGAGAACCGTGTCAGTAGTGTGAAACGCTAATTGCCTGCGCGCCCAGCCAGCGGCACCTCCGCTGGCGCAAACGGATACAGCGCACCATTTACATGTCTAATCTCTACCATTCATACTGCAACCGAGATCTAATATGAATATTTCTATCATTAACGTTCAGATTGTATCCGTAAAGATTCGAAATTAACCTAAATAGTCTTATTGTTATTTACTTGGTTTATGGAAATAAACGGCGAATCGTAAGCAACTCCTTTACATGTATCCAGATAAAGCTCCCCGTCAGTTTCCTACGCTATTGTTATCAATAAATTAATTAGGTATAGAATCTACAGGAAACCGATTCGGAGATCTCGACGTATAATTTTAATGGGTGGCGATGAGTGGCTCCTAGCACGCCTCGCTGTGACAATTTGAGTCCAGCTCAAATGGCGAGCGTGGAGCATCTTAGTTCCGAGTGGACACAAACGTAACACCCAACTTATTATTTAAATCGATCACAAGCGCCTTAGGCAGTAACTAAGGCTAAATCACAAACGTTGCGCGGGGGTGCGCCAGCACCGTATGCCGGCGGTCGCGCCGACTCAGACACATTTCCACTGTGTTTGCCTTCAACACTTTCAACTTTGTCACTTTTCACTGCACTGTTCACTTTTGGATTGTAATTTGCGATTGGGCATCGGTTCGCGGCACTTTCACTTTTGTCAGCAAAGAAGGAGCGTCGATCCGAGTGCGTAGCCGGGGGCGAGGTCGAAAACAATTTGATCTCCAGGTCGCGGTGGCCGTTCATCGATGTCACAATTTCAGATGATATTTCTAAAGCTAGTGGTGAACGAGGTTCCGGAGAACTAGCCCGTCTAGCGGGTGGAAACAAAGAATACAAGTTCGGAGCAGAATATGTATCAGTGTTATTCGTTTCCCTCCGGTCAGGGGCTCGAGAGGAAGGATCGCTCCAACTACGACGCAACGTAGTATCAGTACCTCGTCTGCCAAGCGGTCCCACAACTTTCATGGAATCTTCTAATTTAGTAGGGGTGAAATCTCCACTAGAGTTTTCATCCAACAAATCCGCGATAGAATCAGCGTCCCAGATTTGTCCAACAGGATCACAGTAGCGACACTGACATGAACTAACAGCCGACTCTGCGGGTGATGCGGCTTCGGCTAAACCAAATCGCGTCGCCTCTAAAGCTTCTCCCAATGCTGATACACGATAAGTCTCTGGCACCGGTTCCGGGTACTCCATCACTTTTACGTCGAGGCGGTACGGTAAAGACATTTCACGGCAAAACGATTCCTCATAAATACCATGCGATCCCGTCACTAAGCCTGAAACCGCACAATGATCAACCTCGCCTAGATCCAAAGTGGCAGCTGCTAAGTCGTGCGGTACAAGATTATTAGGCTTTCTATCCTTTTTACGGCGTTTTCGTGGTTTTATTATCCTGGGCAACATAGTCTCAGAGTTCGTAGATCCGGAACTTTCATCGCTAGCGACACTGACCGCGTCCGTGTTGTTGTTACGTCCGCCTCGTGTACCACGTGCTTGTTGTTGGTTGCGCGCCCTGGATGCCTCGGCCGCCTCGCACCTGTCCCTAGTGACATTTTCATTATGCGTCGGTGGTCGTTGGTTGCGTTGCTCAGGTGCATTCGTGTATTTTCTCCGGTCGTGTCTATTTTGTATGATGAGCGGGGCACCCTGAGCGTGCATGGCCATTTTGGAGACAGGGTTGTTGCGGGCTTGAGGTGGAGCACGGCCTGCCATGGAGATGAGCGGCGCGCCGAGCCAAGCGTTGGGGTGCGGTACACCGTAGGGCGGGTAGTAGGGCGGCGGGAATCCCGGTGCGGTGGCACCATACTGGGGGCGAGCGGGTTCGCGGCGCCCGAGGGCGGCGCGCTCGCCCGGACTCATTGCGTCTTGGGGAGCGTTTAACCCATATTCGTCGAAGTTGTGTTCACTGTCACGGTAAAAGTCGAACTTGCCGCGCGATGTCGTAATCGTGGTGTAACATCTGCGGCGCGGATGGACGCGTGCGCTCGCCGCTACAGTCGGCGGAGGACTGAGTGAATGAGGGCCGCGGCCGCGAGTGGCGAGTGGGAGTGCCGCCACGCGACTTATCGCCGGCGTCGATGCACCGGAAAGCTTTACAGCCCTAATCGCCCGACAATTAAACCGACCGTTGTTTACTTTCGCGGTCTCCAAGATTTACCGTAGCTTATCGATTACCATAGTTTTCAATACACCCGGGAAAGTGAGACAAAAACATAAGCGCGATTGCAATTTTAAAACGCTGAATATTTTAATACCGAAATTTTTAGAATTACGAGTGAGATATTTAGCTGCCGTGCCTATTCGTTTTAAATCAAATACAAATTGTAAAGCACAAAATGAATATGCAATGGCAAAGTTTCAGAGTGACCTACATAAATCGCTGCCGAGCTCAGAATCTTAATGCATTCAATACCTACGCTACGTACCAAATTTGAATAATCTCTTGACGAGTTTGTAAACTTCTAACGAACGAGCTTAAGTTTGTTTATAGCTTACCGATGACTTTCCTTATTTCTTGTTTTGTTACGCAACATGCACTTACCGCTTTCTCCAAGGCCTTTAAAACGCCGTCAGACTTACCTGCAACAATAAAATCCAGTTCATTAATATCAGTCGGCATGAATCACCTGAACACGCCACGGATACATAAAGGCACCCTAAATGTCTTTTTCGTTTTATCGTGATGCCTACAATCGGCGGCGTATAAAAGATGTTTTTATTGGCCCGTAAATTGTTTTAGAAACAAAATGCATGCATATTTACTCTTGGAATTTCAGATGGTACGGTCATAAGGTGCCAATACACTTGGCGAATTGAACCGGTAAGTACAGATATTTTAATTTAACAACGTGCCGATGTCGGACAGACGAACGTAGATTTGTAAGTAAACAATCAAGAAATGGAAATCATATTTCTGTTTAAAATTCAAATGATCTTTGTTTACAAAAACGCGAGCGGAATTCTCCGACCCAGATTAGATTACCCAGTAACAGAAGAGAGTATTAAATAAAACCTTTATGTACAAACAAGATTAGAAATCCTTTTAAAGTAGAAAGTATGGAATTAGAGGGATTAGCGCGGATAATCTTTGGTTCGATCGACCTTGGCGCTATGGGCAGTGAAAGTGAGCTTGATGACTCATACAACTGAAACGTGTCTGTACGAACCTAGGCATTACTATCTATCTAAACCTAGACACATATTTAATTACAATAAATTAACAAAAAATAATACCTACGCAAGAAAGTTTACGAAAGAATCCACTTTAAGAAAAGAAACTGACTCTAAAATTGTGTACGAATGTAAATTTTTGCAAGTTCCGTAAAATTTTCGGTTAATCGAATTCAATTGCATGTAGGTACCTATTTAGATATTTAAATATGCTAACACAAAGTAATTTCTAAGCAACTTCAACTTAACAAAAGCAAAGGTGAATATTTAAACTTTCGCAAGAGATATAAATTATGTTTTCGAACAAAACACAGAGTTCCGTACTTTCTATCGTCCTTGTCACCGCTTTAGGATATTTCTTGGCATAAGGAGTCAAAACTAACTAAAAGTAAAGCAAATAATCCAATACAAACATAAAATTTCAGGTTTCGCTACGGCTGGAAAGTTCTTAGCGAATCTGATGCGTGTAATCGTCAAGATGAAATCGTTTCACAAAAGATGTTGCAGATAAACAATTATATGTTAACATTAATAAGAATGTCATTAATGTTAGTCGACTTACTTGTGAGGTAGGTCAACCGCACACTCTAGTGGCTTTTTGAGTCACAAAAGAAACTGTTACAAGTGGGATATGGTGACAACCGACATTAGTAGCTACCGAGACATAAATTTTAGTTCATGTCTCTTATAAAACATTAAAAGACTCTTACTCACAATAATGTTGCAATTTTAAGAACATTTTTATAATGAAAATACCTACCTACTTAAGTTTTATACGTAGTAAGTGCATCTTCTACAAAAATATACACCATATTTTTGTTGAAGAAGCACTTTCTACCGGCGACTTAGACATTTTTTTCAAAAACTAAGCCAGTTTCATATACTTATAATGCCCTTAAAATGTCAATTACTGCGTGATATGTCGCCGCATATTTTTTACCAATACATTGCGCAAGACTTTAAAGGTAAGTCCTATTAACCTATAACTTTCTTATTTGCAATTTATTACAACTCGGGGCGACTTGAGAAGTGCAGTCGGACACTTCATAGCTCGAAATAACTGTGCCGTGGTCTACAAACAGTTCTATTTATCATTTGACTAATTGTAAGGAAAGTAGACTGTTTCTATGCTAACCGTAACAGTATTGACTTGAGTAAAATAGTCGGCTGTTTTATGCTAATTTAAATAGGAGAAAAAGTAGCTTTTACTGGAAAAAAACTGTTGATTAATCAAACGCGAAGCGAGATCGTTTGCGTTTGTTTTCCGTACTTGCCTATTCCTTTGCTAACCGACTAGAAAGCATTGTAAGGAAAAGCACAAACTCAAAAGTAATAAGTCTTTTCAAACATGCCAGATAAGTCTCCCGACATGTATATTTACAGATTACTAAATCACAAACATACAAACCAATAAATCATGTAACAGTGCGTGAATAGATTACGTGGCGATCCGCGATATCGCACGCGCAGAGAAAGTGATCTGGCGATTCGTCGACCTTAGTTGCGTGCTAGCACAAAATTAATCCCACTCTCGCTGCCTGGCCTTAAATTAGGGTTGGCAAGTGGTTTTTTTTAGAGAGAATTTAAATCATGGACGGTGGTATGTTTCAAACCGGTTCTCGTGATATGTACTCGCTTAATACTAAGAAATTCTCATAGCGGGCTTGCTTCGATAGCAAACTTTGTTTGTTTCCGGACTAGTCTCCCACTTGCCTTTTTGAAGGCCTACCTATTAATTACCTATTTACAAAGAAGTTTAAATATATTTTTATTAGTTAACATTACAATAGAATATAGTGACCATAATGACGAGTACTTAGCTAAATACAATCGAAAGTTTTCATTGCAGTTTTAGGTGCATAGAACCTAACAAGTAAAGCCCAACCCTACATTCAGATGCGTATACATATTTGAACACACGCTATATTATAGTTATTACGCGAACACGACCGATTATTACTGTTTCGAGTTAGGTGAAAGTCGTTAGCAATAATGAGTGCGGGTATGCCAGCCGAGATCTCTTACGCAATCGCCTTGTAAAGGAAAGTCAGCATAATCAACTTGGGACAACTTAATTACTTTTACAACCCCACTCGAAAGTGAACCGAGATTTTATAGGCGCCGATTGAAAAATATAACTTTTACACTCTTTTACGTAATGGTAGCTTGTTTAGTAAAGCAAAGATTTGATATTTGGTATGAAACTGCTGTTTTACTCGACTACGGCAAAGCAAAAGCGAGGGTAATGTACTGTGTTATCTATCTGCAATAAATTGATAAACTAAAGCACCTTAAAGTTGTTTTTACTAAATATAACCAAATAGGAGACAAAAACACTCTCTTTTTGTGTTGATATCCAGATGTTTAATTATAAGTACTTATAAGCTCATGGATTAAACACTAAAAAGTTGTTACCAAACACGATTTACAAAAAACGACTGCCAAAAAAAGAATTTAAAGACGAACGAATTCCAATTAACTGAGATCCAATAAAAAATCCTAATGATTTAGATAATGACCGAAATTGATAGCCCAATGGCAAGTTCTTAGAATTTATTTCGATAAGACAGAAAAACTGTATGTTTTCGAATTACAATTGTTTACACGCCCCCAAAACCTGTTTGAGGTTGAGTTGCAAAATACGTATGCATTAGAGTGATATGAAGACGCTAAAAAAAGTGTTGTTTTCTATAATTATCACGATTCGCTTCCACTTTCGTTTCCATTCCTACGATTTCCAACTGAAGGTTTTGCATACTACAAAGATATTAAGCTGTACATGTCGCATACTCATCTGCGCATGAGTATGCGACATGTACAGCTTAATGTTTTGTTTTTCGCACAGTTTTCAAACTCGCGCATCTAGATGAAGTAGCATACCTACTCCGTAGCCAATCATAGACACGACTGTCATAGACAGATCTTTGGATGGCAATGTGATATAGCTACCTTTTACATACATGCGGGAGGTGTGATTGGATCGTAGCAAGTGGAAGGAAGTGGTCTCTGCCTACCCCAATGGGAGAGAGGCGTGACAGATATGTATGTATATGGGAAGGAGACGGAAAAAGGAAACGGAATTTAAATAATTTATCAGTATTTTACTTATTTAAAGCTACGTGGGCTATATGTATGTACAATAATGTACATACATGCTTGTCACTTGTTATCCTGACTACGCATTGGAATAATCGCAATGCAAGTGCAATACCTTAGCGGTGCGGACATAAATTGCACGACAAAACTATTTCAACAATTTAGCATTGTTTTATCTAACTAAAGAATTTGTGAGTAAATGTATTAGTTTGAATGGCTACATGGCATGACTGTAAAGCCACGTAAAGCTTTTGTAGTGTGCTCGTACTATAATAGGTGTTTTTTATCTCTCATAGCATTAGCAATTCTCATAGGATCTACTACGTACCTACTAAAGGTAAATTTCATTAAATTAATTTAAATTTTGATTTAAATGTTGCATCATAATCAAGTTAGCAATTGATTAAATATTTGGTGTTAATTTCGTCGATTAGTTTTGTTGAAGATAAATTAGTTTGCAAAAAGAGATCTTAGTTTCAAGCATATCTTTTAACTTTTATCCAAGCAAAAAAAACTTACATTTTCTGTAGTAAATAAGTTCAAATAAACCCAGTATAAAATAGGAACTTCGTATACTTGTCGTGTAACATATTGGCTTGAGACTAGTATAAACAAAGAACCAACGTTTTAACCCTATCTGACTTCAACACGATCGACATTTTAAAACATCGTAACAAAACAAAAAGGAGAGCTGAGAAGCTTATGGATATTGGAATAGGCTTTACAGAATATCTTTTGTTGCCTTTAGAAAATTATATTAGGAAAACTATTGACTAGAAAAAAGAATAGGTAATAATCATTGAAGTTAAATCAAAATATTAATGATATATCATTCAAATCAAAATTACTACAATCATTGTCAATTAAGGCTCATATTAAGTTATTCAGTATCGACACGAATATAATTCTCTGGACACGATTCTCCATCCATTGACCTGTTGCAAATAACAAAAAAGAATCGCGATCGTAAACATATAAGCTTCTTGTCATAAAGCGTGTATCGACAACAAGACGACTACGAGTCGGCTGTATGCGCGCGCGCCGCGACTTAATGCGATTTTGATTGGCACCGTTCCGAGGTGCACTTTCACTAGCATAAACCGTTTATGAACGCTCGTTTTAGTCACTAACAGCAGTATTCACTAAACTTTACCACAACGCGACACTAATGCTTGGGTTAGCTTCGGCACATAATAGCATGGTGTTCCGTAGACTTACAACGTGGTTTGGTATGATATATTTTGGTATATCTAGTTTAGAAGGACTTACATCGTGCTTTGATATGATATATTCTGGCAAGTCTTGTTTAGAAGTCGCATGACTTAGATACCACTTAAAATACTTAGTTAGTCATAATCAATTGTACTTATAATACTACTTAAAATACTATACTGCCTGTATAGGTAGATTTTATTTAATGGGCGCGATGCCAGGCTTTCATGCATTAATAAAAGCATTCATTAACACATATGGTACGGAATGAATGCTTCACCATTGGGACTGCGTATTTTTCTGTGTTTTTCAATTACACTGTAATTGTTGTTTTATGTCTGCGATTTCTATAGAAAATGTACTCAATTAGGACACTTGTATTATTTTCTTTACCGTAAATATTTACATTCAACGATTACTAATACTCTATACTACCTACACTAGATATAACCCCATAAATAAACAAATCAGGCCATCATTTACATCAGAGTTTCACTAGCAAAGTGTGACGGACGATCTGGTAAAGTATGACAGATCAATAAAAGACTGGTATTGCTTAGTCACATTTTCTAAGCTAGACAAGCCAAATTACCACTAAAGAAAATTAACGCCAATCTGTTATATTTGAAGGTAACCTCTAAAATAATTGTGGCGTAAATTAATTCACTTAAGCGAATGAATTCCCAGTAAAGTGATTAAAGTCCTACTTGATTACAGTTGATTAATTTAATCACGCGTTAGGTTACGAGGTAATTGAATAAAATATTGTTTTTTTGAAAAAGGATTCTATTCAATATGTTTATTGTTTTGGCAGATGGGTATTATGCGAGTTCAATTGTTTGTACAAAGGTTTTTTCAATCGACGGCATCTGCCAGAGTTTAAATGAAGCACTTGGCTGGAAAACATGAGCCATCGGTGTTGATAAACGTTGGAATAGAACATCAAAGACAGCTTTGATCAGAGTTCCGTCCAATCAGTCCGGCCACGGTTGAGGCGTACCAATCGCCGGCCAACAGTCGACCAGCGCTTGACGTAGCAAACCGCACATTTCGCGTTCACGTTACGTTTGCGTTACCTACGTCAAGAGAACGCACTGGAACCAACGGTCCCAATTGTAATTTAATACTAAGTTATGCGTTTTCGCGGCACGAGCTCGCTTTACGAGGCAATAAACCATGTTGTGTCGAGCCTATGAGTTCGCAATATTAAGAGCTATCTACCTTTTGCGCAGCCCATTTGTATTCAGCTCAAACATAAATCGGGAGATCGGTGTGTACGACAAGCACCTTCAGATGTGTCGTTAAAGACAGATCGATGTACTAACTTGAGATTCGAATTAAGCGTGTAAGTGTGAGGCAATGAATTTTATGTCTTCCTAGTCTTACGCGGGATTTAGTTCGCATAAATTCGGTTTAGTTAGGACAGACGGTTTCGAACGAGACTAGACGCTAAGCCGAGGGACAGAACCCAATATTTCATGTAACCCCTCGACTAATACATATTCAAAAGCTTTCTGAAAGAACCTAAATATTCCCGAGCCTATCCCGTAATTGAAAGAATAATAAAAGTAAATCTTCTCGAGTTAAATTTTCACAAAAGGTTTTTGTGTCTTGTTTTAGTTTCTAAGAAAATATTTCGTGCTAAGGAAATATAGGTATCTACTTACATAAACCGACAATTTTATAAAAAAAAATAATTATGAAATCGGAGTAGAACAAAGCGAATAAATTGAAACCATCAAGTAAATACTGGTTGCCAAAAGTTTTCATTGGATGTAAAATAAATGAAATACTTAAGGCGTTCTGTTGTGATTGTAAACGTCTGTCTGGGGGCGAATATTAAAAAGAAAGCAATGCTATAAAAGAACATGACATTTCCATCCCCACAGACAAAGACGAAACAGACAGACTTCTGAACGAACGAAATTACGTAAATAAACTGTGGAAATATAACAATACCAGACTTAACAGTTTCCTCCTGATTACAAAACGAGTTTTAAAGATATTTCTAGGACTTATGTAATTTTTTGACGTTTCGGCTATGGAAAAAACGTCAAAGAGGGGGTTAATAATAAGTGGGTTTGAGTCTAGTTCATAAAAAATAAGGAAAAATACTATAGAACTTATTTAAAAGTCAATATTATTAGAATAGTTACCGAGTAAATAACACAAGAATAGCATTTAGGTGAAAAGGGAGAGATAAGGGTATTAACAAATTTCAGAATTGGACGTTGTCCTTTTCAAGACCTTATAACCTTGACGGTTTAAACGTTAGCTATTTTTGTTTATCAACCAACAATAACTTACGTCGACTTTAATATATCACAAAAGTAAAACAGTTCAAAACAAATAAGTTCGAATCGGAAAAGGAACAATTGTAGGGACTATACAATTTCGAAGGACACGGAAGAAACTTTCAAAGTTATGCCGACAATGTAAACAAGTGATATACTCAAAGTTGGTGATCACGTGAGTCACGATTTTCAGTACTCCTTATAAATAATCTAACTTTTTTATTTAAAAAAACTGCTTGACGGCCAACCCGATTTTTTTTTTTAATTTTGAAGTACCTACCCAGTGTCACTCGCACAGTAAATACGCATCTAACGACACTTCTCTAGCTAAAATCCATCAAGCCGTTCAGGCTGCAGAACGTGCCAAAGAATACACACACATACTCTCAAAAAACATAACCCTCCGTCTGGCGCAGTCGGGTAAAAATACGGTGTTAATACGAAAAATCTGTAGTACCTAAGTACACGAGTACCTTTAACAGGTCCGAAAAGTTTATACAGTATGTGACGGACATTATAAAAAAACAGACTATCAACCCTTCGTAGTAGGGAGAGGGTAGCTCCATCCGCGACCTCCAGACTACGTCCGCAGACAAGGGCATGCCCTTGCACTTTACCTTGCGGACACCCCTACAACGAAGAGAAATACACTCTGACTCGCTCATAGAGTATGCTAGAGAGAGGCTTGCATGTTCTACATTGGGAAATTATTTCATTTGGGTCAGTTGAAGAAGAGAAGTCAAGATCGTAAAAGTTAATATTTCTTTGAACCTATATACGTAGATTTCAAAATTCAGGTGAATGCGCCTTGATATTAAGTGTTATGTTAACTTTTACAGCTTTTTCAACAATGGGAGGTTAAAGTTGTATTATGCTAGTGTAAGTTGTTTCAAAGATTTTAAGGGGACATGCAATATCACCTCGAGAACTTAAGTAACGACTTTCTTATTACAGCGAAGCATTGTATTTATTTACCTAGCACTTAAAACTATGTCTCTTCGTGATTCCAATCATGATTCATACACTCCATCTTTCCTTAAGATCATGTATCTAAGCAAAATACACTATCTGTGTTGCTATTGTTTGCTACATTTCAGATTGTTCAATGAGTGAAAACTCAGCCCATTTTCTTTGTCTTTGTGTCCAAACAGACTTCTGAGGGCTGATTAAAGATTTACTTTTAGCAGTTTTCTTTCTTGAAGGAGACTTTTGTCATTTTATTTTCAATCATAGAGGTCTTTGTTTCGTCTTTATAGTACAGTAGATTTATATTATTTGTATTTATTTTTTAGATATTCTATGAATTTACAAATTAACAATAAAAATAATGTGTGTGTTAAAGTGTACGATATGTTATATTTTATTTTCTTGTAGACAATTAGGAACATATGATGTAGAAAAAAAACCCATCGATTCAATCTTGAATCAATTTATGCCATGCGAGCTAAGTCGGTAGAAAGAAGTAGGCAATGACATCAATATAAAATTATAGGAATATTAATGGATTTTTTCTTATAATCTATTAACCTAATCCTATTCAGCCATTATCTACTAGTAGAGAATCTACTGAATAACCTTTCTATGACATTCAACAAAGTTTAGATTCAGCCGTTTGTTTTAATTTCATAATTCTTTTTTCAGGTCACCTTTAGTATATCTAAGGGCAAACCTTCAAGATCAAACTTTGCACAATAAAGGTATTATAGTTTATTATCAGCCATTTTGGAAACGTCAAAATTAGCGATTTATAAACGAAATTGGCTGCTTTTAGTCTGCCATAAATACATAAAACTTAATTTTAGCTCTCGTTATATTGATCTGTTATAATTAGAACTCTTGCCTTTTATAGTAACGGAGGTTGAGATTGAATATTACAAGCCGCTGATGAACAAATAAATAAATCGTGTAATAAAGCCGATACGGTGACTCAGTAAGGCCTAATTGGCCGGAAAGAGGTCAAACGAAAGAGGATTGTAGGTTGAGTTCAAGCATGAACGCAATTTAAGTGCTTGCTTATTGAAACTAGCCTAAAATGTCTCATAAAAAATACATTAAGAAAAGAAATAATAAAGACGTAAAAGTTTTCACAGCAGTAAAACGTAGAACAAAATGTATGATGACATTAATATTGGCAATAATTTAAAAGCAAGAAAACCGCTCTTAATATTTAATAAGTTATCTCATGTACTAAGTTGTTATATTGAAAATACGTATTTACAAATAGATATAGTTATACCTATATGTTTCAAAATTCAATTAATTCGTAAGTATACCTAAAACCCTTCGGAAATGTACAGTAAAAGTGAACCGTAGAAATACATTAAGCTCAAAATAAGAGCTGTTTGTCTTACAGAATTTACAGACTATCGATAGTCCATATTAACGTACTTATTCAATTCAATGTGAATATTCCACTTTGGACGTCAAAATACTAAGTTATTTAGCATGTACGATTTTTTTTTATAGATTTGTACAAGTGAACTGAGAAGCATAGGTAAACTATACTAAAATAAAAAAATGCTCTACAATGTTAGCACTGAAAAAACTATCGATCTTATGATTCTTTTGACTCTTTATTATCGATTATGTCTCTACTATGAGATGAAAGACTGTGACATCTTTCACGCACGTGACAAACATGAAAACTGAACCATATCGTCACTATCCAACTCTCCCAGACACGTACAAATACAAAGCTTATACCTAAACACGTCCAGCCATCAGTAACTGTAATAAATGACAAACGGTTCTACCCTTGAGAACAAGAAAAACACATTAGTTGCGTTGCGTGACTTTGTTAATACGTTTCTGTTTCTGAAATCAAGTAATGGCTGAATCTGTTCACCTTGAGCTCGTCTTGAAAGACTTACTTGTATTTATTTATTTAATAGTTTATTGCAAGAAGATACATCATCATCATTATTAAAAAGAGCTTCGCTCTTGTCGGTGGGGTCTACGCCACTGCTGTTTTCTGCCGTCCTTTTGAGCACCTGATACGACACAACTTCTATCCCCTCTTTCATTTGATACCGTACAAAGAGAGAGAGAAAAGAAAAGAGAAGTTAAGAGAGAGTTTTACTTGTGACTTTGTTCCAATTGATCTTATAGGTAGTAATGACTGCGTGTAGCCTGCGTAGTGTCACTATGCAGTATGTTGATAAAATTTATCAGTGTTACCAAATGTTTCGAGAACTAAGTAATCTGATCTATCTTGACTATTTGACATTTTTAAATCTAATGATGTCAGATTTAATTGTACACCTATTTCCAGGATAATCTTTTAAATTATCAAAAATATATTTCACTTATACAAATATCTATCCACCAAAATAGTGAATTTACTATAAACCTTTAGCAGGTAAAGATACCATCCCAAGTATTCCTGCAATATTTACTACCGATACGATTTAAAAAACTTCTTTGTTTCTGCTAACCGTGTGTTTAATAAATAGTTATTTAAAAGAGAGTATAAGAGACAATTTTACTACTCGTAAGTTCGTATAATGTCGAGCAATATCCATAAAATACTGTCGTAAGCGTTTCACTAATTCCTTGGCTCATTATGAAGGCTCATTAACACGTTAATTTCCATAATACGTATATAAACATTGATTATTATCATTTTTAGGGTGAAAGTCGACATAAATAGTAACAAGTTTTGTTTCATAATCTTTATGTTAATTTTAGAATTGAGTATATCATGTTAAAAACTTGATAGTCCACTATATAAAACGACGAGGGGGAATTACTAAGTTTCTATAATATTGAATATTGTTCATTTCGCATATCAAAAACAAATTAATTTTAAATTAATCGCTTTTACTGAGTTAAGAAATGCAAAAACTTAAAAAAAAGAATCAAAAAGTTACTCAAAATCGAAAGTCTATTTCACGCATGCGTTATTGCGAGACACCCAATTCTAACAGCTATTATCTTCATTGTTCCTTTAACTACACCAAACTAAAAAAGGATAGCACTTAATTTATCTGTAACACAAAAGAATACCTACATCACGCGGTGTGGTCGAAAATCGTCAAATTGTTATGCATAGCCTGTCTTTTTAAGCGGAGACTAACTGCCTCTGATACGATCTCACCGTTAATCTCGATTTCAATTTAAATGTTAAAGCAGAAAGGAAACGTGCCTCGTTATAGTATAGAACCAAGTACTAACTAGAAATTGCTTTTACGTCCTTTTTGTTGGCCTAAGTAGCTCGGCCTAACATTACTTTCAAAAGCAATTTGTAGGTGGCAATAAAAGTTAGAGTTTATTGTAGCATTTGACCCCCGTTTACGGGGAAAGAGTCACTTGATGGATTGCCTGATACTAAAGTCTAGAATTAGGAATTCAAAGTCTCATTTTAGTTTCATGTTACTCCGATAGGTTAGGTTTTATTGTTTTTCTATTAGAGATGCCCAACGACTTTTTGATAAAAGATAAAAGGGGATACTCACCTTAATATACCTATTTACTTATTTGTGCGAAATGTGTTTAGTCATACTGCACTTTGTAGGCGATTATCACAACACAACCTCATTACCTATGAAATTAAGTACTATTAGTAACTAGCTATAAAACGATAAAATGTATTGGGAGATATATTATTTTTAGGTCAATTACACGCTGGTATAATAAAATTATATTCACAAATACATATAGCCTATCGTATAACTGAAAACTAGAAACTTTTTGATTGTGAGCATCGTAAAATTAAACGCAACTATTACTAATCTGATTTATTAATCTTATGGGACAGTAATAACAGCTCCAATAAGATTTCTATTCGACAATTCAACCATGACTTAAGATATGTTTTCAAAGCTTCGTAAACTTTGTAGTATTTGCGGTTATGTAGCAAAACAGCAACGATATTTATAGGTACATATTATTTTGAGGCTGGCTTGATTAAATATTCGAATATTGAAATAATCTATAGTTTTATAAATAAAGTATCTCATAATTTTTCTTTATTATTTCAAGAAATAAAACTACATACTGACGATACCGATTTAAGCTGCCAGCTAACGCAAGGCCATAATTTTTTCACTTATTGGATATTTTACACTCGGGGTGAAGCAAAGAAACTTCGTATTTCGAAGTTCGAAATAGATACTCATAACATTTTTAGGAGTCATAAAAATGCATAAAGAAAGTTTCAGCGTGCGTAGGTACCTCAGACGCGTTGCTCGTAAATGTAAGTTTATTATAAAGATAGTCTACTTAATTATAAAAAGTACCTTAATACGTCTAAGCAAGGTCTATGCATTTTCCAAGAAAACTGTATGCCAGCATTTGATATAACGTAAACTAAGTAAGAATCACATTGGTATAACATAAAGTAGGTACCTGCTTAAATAAAATAATGTGAAACGTGTAGCAATAAATAATAGCGGTTCAGGAAAGAAGTTAATTGAAATACGTGAGTTGAAGAGGTTGGTTCAAAAACTAGTATAAAACAGAGCAGATTCTGATGCGACATACAAAATATATGAAATCTACTTATTGTTGCAATTGTCATAAAAAATTTAACGTAGCCTAGTTTTTCTGACGTCATTAATTGGCTAATTTAATAATATTAATATATTTAATGCTTTTCATTTTTTCTTTTCCAAGATTTTTCTAATGGGCTGTCCATTTCTTTGAAAGTTTAATTGCTCAACTCAGGTTGTAAGAAAATGTGACCATCTAATTAGTTAATTTTACCGGATATGTATAAGTTTTGTAAACTTAAATTAAATATACGTGATCATTAAATAAAATCCAAATGTTACTTTATTATAACACAATAAACAAAAAAATAACCTAACCAAAAAGATAGCCTTCTAAAAATAGCAAAAAAGCACATCCAAATAAGCAGAAACACTACTTGTTGGAAGGAGCGGCGGTTGCGCAAACAATGACGTCACAGTTCCGGGTTTGCTTTCGCAAACACTTTCTCTGCGCCGGCGGCGCCGCGGCCGCCATTGTCATTCCGCGCGAGAATCGATGACCACTCAAAATCGGTACGATAATTTATTCTGACAACACTATTCGAGTAGCCATGCTTTATCGTGCTAATTAGACTCGTGACTTTCAATATTTGTGGGTTATTCAAATACGTTTTTTTTTGCTGTTAGTAGTTTTTTTAATGAATTGATCGATTATGTAATTAATCGGTTAATTACATGTTAATTACATGGCTGGGTGCAGTTTTTATACGTAAATGTAGCAATTGTACTTGTTCCAATATTAATGAAGTTAAGAAATATGAACACCCACGATTAATTCATTGCATTAAGTTACAACTGAATGACTGTCAATATACGTAGCAATATTTAAATTGTAATGTAACTACACACACATCTACGTAACCTAAAAGCCTACTAAGAGAATGGGATCGTTGTAACCTTTACAGCTAATCATAATTTTAATTACTTTCCTATACATACAATTAATTTAATATGTATTTCTGTACACTTTTATCATTACGTTTATCAAAATTTATTGCCATTATTCAGAACCATCACTAAGTTTTAACAAGCAATTTATAATTGATATGATTAGTTCAATTAAAATATTATTATTTTTTATTCTTTTTTTCTGTCTTTATGTATGTACTATCATCTTACAATAAACTGTTAAATAAATAAATACATAAAAAAACTTTATGAATATTAGACGATAAAAAAAGAAATTAATAACAAATCCTTGTCACTTATCCTTTGAGGACCCTAAAACATGGTAACAGTACGAAAGAATAAAAATTCGATATTGTAACTTGCGAAAGGCGAATTTCACCGGATGCTCGATCGCGTATGTGAATCGAAACTTAATCCCGACATTATGCAACCAACTAGTTCTGTCTGTCTTTCCTTTTACGCAACATCTCGTTTCGGCAAATTTCTCTTTCGTGTGACATCTCGAATTATTTAAATTATTTATAATGACGTGCTAAGTATGTGTTTGTTTTGATAAGATTACGAATTGGTTGAATTCAGTTTTCGTTTTTCAAAAGTCTTCGAACTGATCACAATTCTTATTGTTTTTAATCAGTTTTGTTTTAAGATTATTACTAAAGATTTGATGAGTTAAAGGGATTTATTATGAAGAATATACAGAAAGATTTATATTAAAACCTCAAGCATTTATCTACGTACAATTTCATTGGAAAACCGGAAGACTCTTTTCGAATTGTCTCTTTTTAAAAGACCCAAAAGTTATTGTTAAACTAGGTTGTCCTAGATGATCTTTAACAAAAGTTCAACATAGCAACCATATAAATTTATTGCGTATATATCTATCTAAGATCTAGACATTTACAACCAAAGTCGGCAAGTAATTAATTACCCCGCAAGAATCTTCCCACACTTTCTAGCATTTCCACCTCTATTGTGTTGGAGTGAGACAATCGCATGTTAAACCGCTCCATTGTCAATGAATCACGACATTATTTTGGAGGAAACCGGGATTCTTATTTACTTTTACTTGCACGACTTTTTGGAAATTGATTTAAAGTTGAAGTGGAACTGTATTGGAATGTAGAGCAGATTGAAAAGCGATTTGATTCTTCAAAGCTTTTGACTGTACTAATTTTTACTTGATACTTACATTCCAACCTACAAAAGGATTTAAAATACAACAGTGTTTCTGTGTATGAATTTCAAATAAATAATAGATAGTTTAAAAAACTAAAACACGCTTTAGCTCGCACTTAACATGAAGCATGTTCATCAGATCTGTTCGGAAGTACCATATTATTGTATTGTCATCAGAACTCAGAGCGTGTGCAAAATTTCACCTTATTCGAAGACTGGGAAGTGGGTCAAATTAAGATTCCAAGATTTGTTTACATACATACTTACTTACAAGTGAAGCTAATATAAAGCGTGTAAAAAAACAGAAAAGATAAATCATTTGGTAAAGGCGGAGGGAGACTGAAGACGGATGTATATCGATCAAAGAAAAAAGGGAAAATAATCTGTATCGTTGCACGTGCCTAAACGGACGGCAAAGAACAGATCCGAGCAGCATGGACTCCAACAACAAGAGCAACCCTTTTTTATAAAAGATGGTATCAGAAAGAAGTGACCAACAGCTAGTCGTAGACAGTGCATTTGAAGCTGCATCATCTATTGAATGTACTGCGATCTTCTTCTGTTTTTTGTCAAAGTTTCACAAGACCGCTGAAGATGCATAGATGATGCAAGTTTGGAAATATTAAGACCAGATAAAGTGTTATTTTTACAGAACAACTAGATAAGATAAAAAATTAGGTACTTATGAGTCAGTTTTAAGTCTGGAACACCGTCTGATGCGTAGGTAACTGAATTCTTATCAAGTGAAACATTCAACATTAAACGTCAGATGGTGACTGTTCATTGGAAATCGGTAGAACGAAACCGTTGTTACTAAGCAAAACACTTGGGCTATCTATAACTAGTACCTAACTACTTGTAGGTAGAGTATAAACGTTAATGTTTGTGCCGATCTATGGATGGACGCAAAAACCTCTAAGCTGATTTTAATAATGTAACATTACCTACATTACAATATGGTTGCTAAAACATCGGAATGACACATTTAAGCTATATTATGTTAAGATGTATAACACGTCGAAAATATCTGCGGACCTCGCTGGAATGCGCTTTCCCCCGCGCTTCCCCCGTTTTCGCCTATCCAGTACCGTGACGAGTACGTACGAGTTGCATGACGTCACCAAGCCAGGTCCGCAGATATTTCCGACGTGTTATACATTTAATTTTCCTTGATACGGATAAATGCGTACGAAACTGCGATAAGTCGCTTGTAATCCGTATAAATATGTCAGCTGCCTATGACAAATCAAATCATACTAATAACCACAAAATAGAAATTGCAGTTAAATCCTATACAATCATGCGCTTATTTTATTTATTGAATAAAATAAAGAGATTTTACAAAATGTGACCTGTAACGCCATCTATATTTTCAGATACGAAAAAACGAAATATTATAGAAGTAAGTTCGATGTATCGCGGATAGATGGCGCTATACTATGAATTGTTTAGCCAGGTTTTGATTAAATTCAAATTAATGCAAGTGAACTGCATATCTCATTGTCTTTAGTATCGTTTTCTACATGACGTGTCAAGCACAAATATCAGGAGATAGCAAGTCAGGACGAAATTGTAGAATTTGCTAAAAATTCGACATAATAGGCACCTTAAAGAAGCACCGCATTATTGAAAAATTTAGCTAAATAATAACCCATGCATGACATGTCGGCGTGTCAATAATAAACGTGACATATTTGTCACGCCTGGCATGTCATTTACTGTTTATTCGTTATTCCTTGCTTTGAGTATAGAATATTATTATATATACAAGGAGGTGCCACATTTTTTTTTTTTCATATACAAATGAGTTT
The DNA here is from genome assembly GCA_947563765.1 of Anarsia innoxiella. NCBI lineage: Eukaryota > Metazoa > Arthropoda > Insecta > Lepidoptera > Gelechiidae > Anarsia > Anarsia innoxiella. The sequence continues at coordinate 2,830,844 of OX387402.1, forward strand.
ATGACGGCATGCCAAGGTTGGCGCAAGTTTTTCATAGTTTTCTTGGTAGATGACCTGTCAAACGATAAGAAATTCCATACAAAAACTATTTTGCGCCAGACCAGGCACGCAGTTCCAGACGGTATGGGGCCGTTCAAGTATTACGTAAGCAGATTTATTACAATTATTTACCCCCCCATCCCCCTTGTCAGCAAAAGTAAGCAAAGCTCTTACCCCCTCTTCCATGCTTACGTAAACATTTTTCAATTAATATATTGTTTTTTTTTAATATGATAATTATAATTTTAAAAATAAGAAAATACTCGGTTCTAAAGCGAGTGCCTAAACGTATGCATTATTTGCGGGAATCCCCGAAAATGCGTTTCGTTTTCAAGCAAAGACAATGTGAGGGTTGCCATTCGTGTAAAAAAGTAAATAACTACCGATGACGTAATCATCATCTAGACTCCCCTACCCCCCATGTCATCCAAAATAAGCAAAACAAAGAGCCCCCCGCCCCCCCATAGTGCTTACGTAATACTTGAACGGCCCCTATGGCATCTCCTTATATATTCTGTACTCAAAGATTCCTTGTGTAATTTTCAATTTAAAAGCTTAGTGACTAACCTTGCAAGTTGTCGAGCATATAGGTGAGCAGCTTAGCGGTGCCGTTGCTGTCGTTGTAGATGGAGAGCATCTCCTTGCTGAGAGGGTTACCCTGCAGGCCCATCAGCTGGAGGTGGAACAGCTTGCCCAGCTCATACGGTAGCACGCGGAGGTAGTTGTTGTGAAGGTGCAGTTCTCTGTTGGACAATATAGTCATCAATTTTACTAATATTTATAAATGTCAATATTCATGCTGATGGATGGATGGATGGTTGTTACTCTTTCACGCAAAAACCAGTGTACGGATTTTGATGAAACTTGGCAATATTGTAGCTTATACATCAGATTAACACATTCTATATTATTTTAAGATATAATGTTTTTTTTTTTCTAAGATATGACGTAAATGCGTACGAAGTCGCGGGCAGCCACTAGTACCTACATACAGATTTGTCACGCTTCTTTCCCATTGTGGTAGGCAGATACTACTTCCCTCCACTTCTGACGATTCAAACATAATTTTTGGGGAAGACGAACATGTGTCGATCAAATCGGAGACTGGTTAAAGAAAGGCTAAGTTAACAGTCACCCTAAACGGACGTGTATGAACGAGGCGATTGATGAACGTTGATGAAGCGAAAGATGTATGTTTATATTGTAGCAAGTGGAGGGAAGTCTCTGCCTTCCCCAATGGGAATGAGGTGTGACAGATATTTATGTTTAGATGAGAATGGTCAGGCAATAAAGCGGGTAGAACAGATAGCCATTAGAGCCGAATAGTTCTGGAATGGAGACAGCGGATTGGCAAGCGCAGCGTCCAACATCAACCAACAAGATGGACAGGTGACTTGAGGAACGCTGGAGGAAACTGAAGTTCATTTGTTTTATTGACCATTGCCAAGTTATTTCTGTAGGTAGGTATTTGATAAAATAATTTATACTCAACACATTAAGTTACGTTACGCTAATTCTTTATAGTTAAGGTTGATTTTCCAATCTTCAGATAAATTTTAATGTAGGTATAAGTATTTCGTTTTCTTCGCTACCGATATGGTTGTCGGAATTTTTATATGGATTGAAAATCGATCGACAAATATAACAAAATATCACAAAATATCGAGTAAAATTTATAATATAGCTTTAATTTATTTATCTTAAAAACTAGCACTTAGATACAAAAAATATGAGTCACACAAAATACAAAAGGACATGCATTCTTTCATAACATTTTATACAAACATTTTATAAGTCATGAACCAATATCTAGCGAAGGTGACATCTGTTGTAAAGGTTAAAAAGATAAACTCGAATTAAAAACTCATCGTTAACTTTAATCACTCCTTAAATTGTTCTCCAAATAACTTTATCTACAACGGACAATAATTAATTTGACACTCGAACCGTATATGTGCTGTCTTACTTTGTGAGTCAATTTAATAGTTGCAGGTAAAAAGAATTTAAGATAATAAATCTAAAACTTAATAAAAATTAAAAACTCAACTAAGGTGATAGTGATAATTTTAATAACACTTTCTAATCTCAATCGTATGTGGAAGTAATAAGGTAAAATTTTAAGTTTAATGTTATACGAGGAATAACTCATGCAGTGACAAGGTCGTTGAACTCTCGCTTGTTATGATAAATAATGTAAATTGACATTGTATTAGTAAACAGGTTGCCATTTTCTTGCTGATTTCGTTTTAAACATTTTCGAGATCATTGGAAGAATTCTCAGTCAGAATTAAAATATATTTGACAGCTAATATGTACATAATTGTACCACATTTCTGACTTTCATTGGCTCCTTTAGCAAGATTTTTTTTTAAATGTAGATATCCAAATCGTAAAAATCTGATAAATAGATGAATTTTCAATTTAAGTTTATTAAAATGGCTCTCCTTTCAAAGATTTATAGTTGGCGTGATTTGATACCTATGCAAATATATTTTTTATGTTTTCCGAAATTGTTCTTCTTTATCAGCCCATATATGTCCTCATCGAGGGGCACGAGCCTACTCTCATACAGAGATGATTAATCAACCACGCTGGCCAAGAAAATCCGAAATTGTTATTTTATTAAAACTTTTTGGGCTACAAAATTATATATTTCCTTATCTAACTGTAGTATAGTATGCTATAGTTTAAATCCTTATAACACTCAGTTTAAAGTTCGGAAAAACCTCTATATCTAAAATTGTCATTGCCAAAGATCAGAACAAACAAGACTGCATAATATTTCATGGATTATCAATGTGGATCACTATAACTTTTCTACAACTGGGGTATCAGGTTACGGCGAAAATCTTGAACAATGTAATTGGACCTAATTGATAGGGTGAGATGGTATTACTTTTCTCCATCACGACAATCAATACTCAAAGAAGTTTGCTGGGAGCTATAAGTAGTAAAAAAGTCTTTATGCAACAGCAATCCAAAACAACTATGACTATAAATACTCGTAAAGTTTAGCTAAGGCCAAGGATAAATCCTATTATCAGAACTAAAATCTGCATATTTTATGTTAAATCGTATTTACTTAAAACCTGTTACAAAACGAGTATTAAATAAAAACAAAAACAAAAGATACGAGCGTGTTACGAATGCTAAGTATAAAATGTTGTAAACAAAACTGCTAATGACGTGAACCTATGAAATGCAATGCGACACACTAGATTTACTTGCAGCCAGTGCCGGATTTGTCAAGGAGGCAGTATTTGCTGTGTTTCATACAAAAATAGGACTTAAAAATTATAATGTTAAGGATGGAAAGGAAATAGCATTTCATCATCATCATGTCGGCTTATGGACTACTTAAGCTTATGGATCCTTGGGAGAGGCTTTTGTCCAGCAGTGGACGTCCATAAGCTGATATGATGACGATGATAGCATTTGGCAGTTGTTAATTACAGAAATATAGCTACAAATTATGAAGTGACGGTTGTTGGAACAAACTATAGCTAATAGAATCTAAGTTATACGAAATGAGCGTAGTCTTTTTGACACCATACGGAAGTAGTCGGGGCCTTTAGGACTAGTCTAATGGGAAATACAATTTAGTGTCTAATCAGGTCAGTCCACCTTTGCGCACATTGTTATAGTTTTAAGTTTTGTCTGTATCTATTTGTGTGCAATAAACTATTTCTATCTATCTATCTAGTCTAATATGGTAGAGATATTTAATAATAATTATTATATTAATATAGCTTAATGAGCTATATTTAAGTAGGTACCTCGTAGTTTCTTTATTTTATTAAGTAGCTACAAGAAAACGTGGCTTCGCAAGCTTAATACGACACTGTTCACAGCAAGAAAGGCATACTATGCGTTTTAATGAGAATCTGAGTAACTAATTGAGGTCAAATGTAAGCCATCTTGAGATAAACACTCAAGTTTCTACCTTAATTACGCAATTAAAGGCTTAAGATTTCGCTCGACCCCATTATAGAAATTCTTAACAACAGTATTGAGTCTGAATTTCGTTGGCGCTAAATGTAAGAGTAATTTCGTTTCTAACTTTTTATAGCTTCTTAAAGGACTTCAGAGTATAAAAGCGTTAAAGTAAATACGTTAAGAGAAAGTTGTGTTTAAGTAGATTAAGGAATATAACTTAATTGCTAAACTTAATTGCTATACAAACCTGAACTGCTAGACTAAGCTTAAATGCGTTTGTTTACGTATCAATATTATTATTCATTAAAAACCATTACCTAATCGTCATAATTATACCTACTTCCTAATATAAATAAAAAATTGAACATGCCAGCATCTCCTACAATACAATACAAATATTTTTTATTGCACACAAAGATATAAGGTACAGACATAAACAAGAATATAAAAAGCAACAGGCGGGCGGCCTTATTGCTAGGTAGCTCCTAATTCTTATGATTATAATATCTAAAGCAAAGTGAACAAAACATTTTCGTTAACGTCAGCCAAATAAATAAATAAACTTCCTTTAAACATGAAGTAAATACCTAAATAGAAAACCATATATTTACAATAGCAATCAAACTGAGTACCTACCCAAAGCACTAGAAATAATGAAATTGCACGTAATGGCACACAGGTGTCAGGTGTTAAGAAAACAACGTGAGTCGTACCTTGGCATCTACGTGACTTATTGCTTTTCTACAGATTCACTACAATGTTTTGCTGTTTGGGATGTAGGTACCTGCTTGATTTCTACAAAGAATTCAGCTTACTATTCTCAACCAAGATGTAGACATTCAGATTGTTCTACAAATTGAAAATCTATCGGTAATATCTTGAGACTTGATTGTTGAAGGAAACTAAAGAAGATTTTCTGAGAATTTCAGCTTTTCCTACTGTTTTCTACGTACTACGATTCCTAGCTCTTATACTACTTTTTCGCCTAGGTGTTAAGTGATGATAGATCTTTACGTAGGCTTAGCACAGCAGGCTAGATAGATAGTCTGATACCAGTAGTTGTAGAAGCGAACGCAACTCATTCTAGGATACATCCTGAATTTGTAAGTTGACTACAGTGCTTCAAAGATCTATTGGCACTTAAGTGACATTTTAAGGAGGCCGCTGGTGGTGAATAAATGACTCAAAATAATGACAATTTACAAGACGATATCGTTAGTTCCGATTTCCGCCACGTACCAAAATATCCTTGTAGCACTATAGCTGGTCAACCAACGAGATCATACACTCAATTTGTCAACCAGCTGTTTGATATCTGGTACTACGCTCAACAAGTTCAACAACTGAATCGAGCCACTCACCTAAGTTGTATGAGGTCTCCCAACTCAGCGGGCAGCGACCGCAACTTGTTGTTGGACACATCCAGCGTGTGGAGGTTGACCAACTGGTTGATGTCGGGCGGGATGCGCTGCAGCGAGTTATCGTTCAGGTACAACGCCGTCAGGTGGGTCAGTTGGAACAGTTGCGGCGCGAGGGCGCGCACACCTCCTGTTACCTGGAATTTATGGATACAGCATATAGGATATTGAAAAAACGCGCCAAGTGCGAGTCGGACTCGTCCGCGTATGTCATCCATGCAGGCATGCAAATTCAATAGGTTAATATAATTTGTGAAAATGTCAACGCTCTAGCTATAAGAGTTCATGAGATACACCCTGGTGACAGACGGACAGACAAATGGACACCTGACGGACAGCTGAGCCTTAGTAATGAGGTCTCGTTTTCACCCTTTGGGTACAGAACCCTAAAAAGCAATGTTATTCCAGGATATTTATACTTAACTACATCTAAAGCAAACAATGACACACTTTTTTGAGCAATTTAAGAATCTACTTTAGTTATAACAAGTTAAATGCTCGGTCGGGCTATCTATATAGTTGGGCTATGTCTACTTGATTATAGCCTCATTAAAAATTTTGGTGATAAATTAATTTTTAACTTTAATTTACTTCTTCGGGGGCATATGAAGCTACTCTCACATGAGTGTTATTCAATACACTGACCCAATGCGAATTAGAATTCCTCCTCTAATGTATAGATAGAGGATACTTCAAGATGTTTTCCTTTACCATTAGCAAGAATTAAATTCTATGATTAACTTTGTCAATTTGTCCTCTAGTGTATAGACATTATCTATACTATAGAGAATTCCTTAAGAAGTTTTCCTTTACACCGTTAGCAAGAATTGACTTCTATCTTTTATCAAGCCCTCTTGTTAGAAGCTATGGAAAATGCCCCTTTCGTCAGTGGTATTACCTCAAGCGTGGTCCAACCGCCCCGCCGGCCAGAGGCCCGTTCCGCCTCCGACATAATGTGGTACGTGCGCCCGCTAGCGCCCTCATGCTTGTCTTTGTTTCGAGACATTCTGTCACCTGCAACATACCCCATACTTTACGGGATGTGATATCTTGTTTCTGTTCCGTTTTCTATAATCAATTCAATAAAATTACACTTTATAATTATTAGTTTTAGAGTCCGTTTCACCAAGTACAGAGAAAATTTAACTGAAAGATAAACCAACGTATATTTCTTAAAATAGGACATTTTAGACAGAGACAGGTATGAAATATCTGTAAGATCATATTGACCTGGCAGATATTGCTTACCTGTCTCTGTCTAACACGTCATGTTTTATGAAGCAGGCATAGGTTTATCTGTCAGTTACATTTTTATCTGTATGTGGTGAAGCAGGCCCTAAGAATTACAAATTACCTACAATGTTGTGAGAATTCTCATTTATTTTTAAGAATGACTCATGGAGTTGAATTACAAATCTGTTGTTTTTGTGTGTGATTGTATGTGTTGCTGTAACTTAAGATGCTAACAATAAATTTTTGACCACCTTAGATATTTTCTAAAGCATTTCAAATCTTATTAGATGAGTCAAATCTAATAAGATTTTGAAATCTTTGACAGACATAAAGATGCAATTAAGCAATTTCTACTTTTCAGGTCCATTGTGTTTTATGGAAATAACTTTGAAAATCTTTTTAAGTATTGTATATGTACAAGCTTGGTTGGTTTAACTTATAAATCTATTCTGAAATACAATTATGCAGATGAAGCTACTTCAAAGTGGGACAGGAAAGAGCTGATATTTTATTTATATGCTTCGGTTTCAACATAAACAAAATTTAACAAAGGTTATCCTCTACCAAACTAGGCCAGAGTTGTTTCTCAAGGCACACATACAATTGTTACCTTTTTCACTTTTTTGTACAGAACAAGAGTGAGTGTAGGTATGTGTTTATAGTTTATTTTTGGGCCTGAATACGTTGAATCACAAAATTATACCTGAGTTGAAATTTAAATTGGTTACTTAGGTTTAGAAAATACAACATTTTGATAACTTACATTTTCTCGTGGAAAACATTGAATTTAAGAATAAGTACTTAACTGTTTGAATTTTCAATTATTTATGTTTTTTCCTCAAATGATAGGAATGATAAAGGGGAGAATACAAATCAAGTCAATGTTGATGTTTGGAGACAAACTTTAGTTAGAGTGTGATACTGTAATTTCGATTAAAACTACCTAACGCAATACCATCCTATTTTGTTGTTCCGGACACTTATGAACTATGGTCTCGTCTTGCAATTTAATAATGAGATTTGTTAATATAATTAGGAATATTCAAAAAATTATAATTATTTAAATTTTGATATGTTTTGTAACCTAAAAAGTGTAATGAAATAAAAAGTAAATAAGTTTATATCTAATACAATTTTGATATAAATTATAGTAAAAGGAACCATATTGTTCCTCTATAGATATAGCTCAAAAATGTATCCTAACAAGAATCTACAGTTACAGGCACCTACCTACATCACAAATCTAGGTTATAAGAACAACAATACCTATGAAACTACGAAAAATATTTAAAGAAACAGTGAATACTGTAACTACGGTAATATAGATACAAATATCAATTGAATTTCACATTATCCACGTAAACAATGATAATAATTGTTTTCAATAACTATCACTAAGGCAAAGTTACTTTTATCAATTTACTTTTAATAAATACGATGTTTGTACCTTTATAGCACCTCGAGAGGTCATTAGGGGTGTTAAAAATACTTGGTTTAATAGAGGATTATCTTCTTTGGAGAAATAGGGACAACACAGTTCCATAACCTCCGTTGTTCGGGAGGAAAACCTAGAGAATACGCTCAGTTAGCACTCGTCACCAGCCACGGGCAACATAACTACACATATTTTACAGAAAGAGCAAGCATTTAATTCATTATTTCAACGATCTCCAAGTAAATGCGTATCATCTTTGTATACAGCTGACATGAAAGGGTCGACGGGGAGTCTCAAGCGCCAAATCACTAACGCGGTTTGCAATCGAAATCACTATAAAATAAATGTACAACACAGTAATTTATACCTTCATCTACTCCTTAAAAGCTTTTACTTCGATTAGGATTATAGTAACGAGGAATAAAATCACTGTAAACACACAATAAGCACAATCTTGACAAACACCACATCAAACGTCCATTTACCGACTGCAGCGACATTTCGACAATAGCGGACGATTCTAGAAACTTTGGTTGAGTTGTGGCGAATCACTCTACCCAATTTTCGGGAAATAGAAAATCCTAAAAATGTTTATCATTTATCTTTCATGTTACATGTCATAATAACATAATACTTTTCTCATACTTTTCTTCTTTGATTTGAAACAAATAATTTAATAATTAAGTACTTCTCGAGAAAGGCCTTTTTACTTTTTCTAAATTATCCTTATTCGCACGCATTTTCATAATTATAAAAACTGCTGAACCGATTATGATTGGATTATTATTTGTGTGCGGTTTACCAATTCAGAAATTAGGAAGGTACTATTTAGATAGCTTCATATTGCTAAATGTAATTATTCAACATTTTATTCATAATTATTTTAAAATTAAAATATTCTTTTGTGTGTTATTGTATTGTGTATAATGAATACCTACTTACGTACATAATACGATGCGTCTTCTTACGTGCCTAGAACAGTGCCTAGATATAATCCGTCCGTACCAACCAATTTTAGATACTAGATAAATAGCTACTAAAATAAGTATAACATTCTAATATTTACTAAACTGAGTAGGATGTTGGTAATAAAGAAAGTCAGGCATCTCTGCAACCATCTCACTAATTTAGCTCCCTAGTTAAAATTAATAAACCCAATATTTGGTCTGGATCTCCAAATTGTTACGAATTATGTTAAACTGTGAACTTTGTTCATGAAGGCGAAATTTAATTATGTGCTGGTTAATGTATATGATTAAAATACAAACAATGCTTACAATAAATTCAGTTCGGGTTAAGTAGACTGTTGCAGATCCGTGGTTTTGGATTATTAAAGTATTTTTGAATACCTTGGTGATACAACTTATTGAACGATGGTGGAAATTAGTAAGTTTGCGGTCGAAAGTTCAGGAGTGGGAAAGTTACCGTGCCATATTTTAGTGCATCCCTGGGCAAACACATGTACCGAAGCATTCTTTACTATGTTAGTCGCTTGTACTAAAGGAGGCTTTAAGTTCTTCACACCTATTCAGGCGCTATTTTTGGTAAGCACAAGTTTCATTAAGTAGACCTTGTTAATGTATTTTTTTTACAAAAGATCAATTTTAGTTTAAATAAGTTTATTTACGTTTAGAAGAAGCAAATTTGTTTGAAATTGAGTTAAATTAACCAACAACGTAGAATTTATGGTGAGAATATCAGTGAGTCAGTTCAGTAGGTATACAGTAGGTAATTTGGAGGAATCAAGAAAATAACAGTGTCACAGTGTGTCGTTGTGTACTTGCTCTATCTACAGGTACAGCTTTAAATTTTTATACAAATGCTGTATTTCAGACCTTGTTTTTTTACTGTTTCTTCAGAATTTTTTATACACGATATTTTTATTGGTTTGTGGCGGCTTTTTTATTCAAAAGTAAAAATAAGTGCTGCCATCTATTGCATAAATTAAGTAATACAACGTACAACCCATTTACTCTTTAGTCTATGATTACATTGCCGTCACTCACTCATTCGGTCTTTAATGACAATCACTTATCATTTTCATTCCCAAAGTTCATTCATTCACTTTAAAAGTGCAAGTGGGGAAAGGGAGTAGAGTCGACAATAATAGGAAAGTAAATAAATTATTTACTTCTCCCGATAGTTTTCATTATAAGGTTGTCGCTTATAGCACAGACAATATTATACGCAACTCCAGCGAACTTCCACCGTCTTCCTTAATTAATTGCATTCGCCAATAAAAGTTGGTGTTTGTTCTTTGTGGATTTGATAAAAAAATCGCGAAACCATGGTTGAAGCTAGCAAGTTTATGTTCGATAAAACTTGTCCTGATGCTCCTTGTTACGAACTCATTCATCCATGGACCAGGAACTGCTCGGATGCAACGGCAACTATGCTGCTTAGTTGCATCAAAGGAAGTTACAAATTCTATGCTATGGTGTACCTTGTGAGTATTATTTTTATGAAATTATCCTTCTAAGAGCCCTTTTAACGTGCTCACTACCGGAACACGAGCTTACTCTCATACAAGATTAATTAAATTGATCAAACATGCTGGTGTGACGCAGAGATTTATTTCACTTACTCAGTCAGTTTTTTTCTGGTGAAATAGGGTGTATTTTAAGAGCTAGAAGCTGGTTTATAGTAGTCGGTCTTTCTTCTAAATATCTTATAATTGATAACTTAAATGCTGCATGTTACATTGTAGCATCACAAAGAATATGTGCTATCCAAAGCAATTCTAATAGTCATCATTTAATTAGTGTTTTCTAAATTATATGAATTGTTAAATGTAAGTTATTAAAAAACATGAGTTTGTCTTTTTGAATAAATCATGGAAAGTTTCACAATGAATTATTTTCAAAACTCCTAAACTTTTTTGATTGTAATGTAACTGTAGCTTTATAATTGTTTTAACCCTTTACGGATCATGATTGCAGTTTCTGATAATTTTACTGTTATTTGATGGCAAATGGGGTATTATTGACAGAAAAGATAATGAAAAAAACATAGAGCAAAAAAATATTCTATTTTTCAGAAAAAAACTACATGTTGCAGAACTGCAACATTGCGTCAATGGTGTTAAAAATTCTAAGAAGAAGTTCAGAGCTGTGAAATAATTTAAAACCGTTTTTTCGCTATTAAAACACAAAGAAACCCCACATCTTTCGCAAATTGTTTGAATTTTAGCTTTGCAGCTTGGAAATTTGCACCTAATCCATGTATCCACCCAAATGGGCCAGTAACCGTATTGGTCTAGCCTCACATCCGTTGGAGGAATGTGTTGAGCTGGTCTCCTGACAGTCCAGCTGAGTCTTCTGGGTCTTTAGGTTGCCTTGGTACCTCTAGCTCCCCATTTTTTTTATATTTGATGATCATTCCTCTCCAAGATGAAGGTTGGATCGGCGACATCATCGTCGTCGAAAAGATCTAGGCCATATTCAGTGTTTTCCCACTGTTCTAATACATTTTGCAGGATCTCATTTGTAAAATTATGCCAGTTATATCTCGTGTTAGTACTAAAAAATAAATATTCAAATGAGAATAACCGTTAAAAAAATGGATCGCCAACGCGCAATGTTGCAGTTCTGCAACAAAACAAAAATGGACTAGAAATTACATAAACACTTGATTTTACAAAATAAACAATGTCAATTATCAAAAGTCATACACTTACCTTTTACTCATATCGAATACAATACCCAAACATCAATATTTCATAGCAAAATTAATGATCGTAAACAAATTCAAATGCAAGATAGCCGATTTGTGCAAGTCCGTCACTTGAATGAGCAATAAATTTAAATGATGCCATCTAGTTGACGAATTTGTTACTAAGTCGCTAGAAAGCTTTGTTGCCGATATGCAACACCGAGCAAAATCGTTCTATCGCGTCTTTCTATATTTTTAGGGACATAAGACTGGTATGTTGCAGTACTGCAACAAGGCTCCGTAAAGGGTTAAGTTAGTCTATTCGAATAAAACGGATAGTTTCACAATGGATATTTTCAAAACTCCTAAACCTTTTGACTCTAACTGTAGCTTTTTAATTGTTTTAATTTTACTTCCTATTTGTTGTTTAGGGCTAATTAAACAATCAAAAGATAAAATTCAATGTCCAAGTCTAACTACCTACCTATTCTTTAGGTAGAAAAATTGTTTCATGTTTCATGTTCTTAAAAATAATTTCGCTAGGTTTCTTAAATCATAGTATTATTTTCTAAGGTATATATTGGTACCTATCATTCCTTTGCACAAGCCATCAGCCATTAAACTTTATACAAAGGTTGGACAGGTTACTTCATTTGATTAACAAGTAGCAGTCATTGTATTTCTTTTAAACTTTCTTACAGTTAGTTGCAGAAAAGCAACATTAAATAAATGGTTCATTAAAACTGTAGCTGACTCTTTATTTGTCAAACTATAGAAGGGGATGCTATATGTTTTAATGGATGGCAAAAATTTATGAATGTTTATGCAACTGAATGGAAATGTAACTTAGTTGCTTTTAATTGTTTATTTAGATTTTTATTGACGTAAACAATAAGACAAGAAAATGGAGAATAGAAACGAAAATTATTAAATAAATTTTATATCTTATTTTCTTTATTATATTAGCTTTGTCATATGTAAAAATCTCTATGATAAATAAGAATGGTTTTTTTGGAAGTTTGACATAAGCAAGTACATTAATTTGCGTTCATTAGTGTCACAAATTTGATGTGTACAAAGATATATTTAGGTATAGTTATATAATAGCTATAGGTATCTATTAATATTACTTTTAAATCTAATTAAAAATATTCTATTTCAGATACAAATCCTTATGAGAGGCAAGAAACTAGGTAAAAAGGAATTGGTGGAACAATTTAAATTATACCTCAAGTCTGGTATATTTGGATTGAGTGTTGGATGTTCCTTTGTAACTCTTAATTGTATATTCAGGTATGTGTTGAATTCAAAGTTTTTGATTGATTTAGTCACTTTTGTAGAGTCTAGAATTTTTTTGAAACTAAGTACCTACCTACTAAAAAAAGGAAAAACTTATTTAGGCTGGACTGCATAAATACATGATTGCATGGAGAGTATAGTCCAATAACTTCTAAAAAATATATGCAAGAGGTATTTTGTTTCATATACCTACCCCAAGTTGCATAAAAGACTTAGGGTGCCTTTCCACCAAAGATGTGCTATGCTACGATGCTATGGATGCGTTTGAAATCCACCAATCATATTAATTGGAGCACATAGCATAGCACCGGTGGAACCGGATTCAACTAAGATGTGTGCTACATAGCTTAGCATTGGTGGAAAGGGTCACATAGTTTCGTAGCGCAGCTTAAACATCTTCGTAGCATAGCTGCATAGCACATATCTGGTGTAAAGGCACACTTATCAAGATCCATTAATAATTGTGCAGTCTTATTTAAGTTTTTGATGAATAATAAAAGCTACGTTGTAATGTAAAATTAGCTTAATTTACCATTTCTGCAACTGTCTAATTGCATTCAGTCTTTTTATTAGTGTTTTAGTTGTTTTTAACTAATCGTAGCAAGTGTACGGAAGTAGTCACTGCCTACCCTGATGGGAAAGAGGCGTGAACAATATTTCTTGTCTTATCTTATCTAGCCATCACTGTCCCACTGCTGGACAAAGGCCTCTCTCCTCTTCTTCCATGATTCCCTATCCTGTAATTTAAAAGTAATGTTCGTCAACAGAAAACTGTTGTTCAGTCAATTCACATATCACAAGACAGTGCTGTTACCATGCACGATCAGTGGATTGGCGATATATTGCGAGCCTGCTCACAGGAGGGTGTTGGTTGTCAATTTATTTGTTAATTTGGTAAGTATACTTTGTTATTTCTGACTATTCTCTTTCTCTTTTTCATTATTGTAGATTTTAGCCTGTAGATTTTAAATTGCGACATTCAATTATTTTGTCTCTATATGCCTCTATAGACAACTAGAGGCTGCCCGCGACTTCGTACGCATTTCTCATCATATCTTTGAAAAAAAAACACGAAATATTTGCAAATATTATCGCTTATGTGTTATTCTGATGTGTAAGTTACAATATTGCCAAGTTTCATCAAAATCTGTTTTGTATTTTTTTGCGTGATGAAGTAACAAACATCCATCGGCACAAATATTGACTTTTATAATATAAGTAGTATAGACATCTATCTAATAGTCTATTATCTGTGATGGATATGTTACTATTGCTGTGTACACTCGCCGTAAGTTTAAAAATTACTTCGTCTTACTCACTATAACGTTATGTTATGACGAATCTAAAGATACGAGCAAGGGCAAAGTCCGTCAAATTGTTGACAAGGTAAAGAATTGAAAAAAATATTTAAGTAATTATCCCGTTAGCAGTAAAAAAAACATTGTCTGGCTTTCCCTGGTACAAAAGGTATAGCTAGGTATTTACCTTTAATTCAGCCATTCAAATACACCTCTTTCGCTTCATCCACATTCATCAGTCGCCTCATACATTACCGTCGGTTTTGGGTACTCTTGATTTGGCCTTTCTTGAGTAAGTCCCCGATTTGATCGAGGTACGTTCGTCTTGGCCTTCCCCTCCCAGCATTTCCATCCACTCTTGCCTTGTATTTTCTTTTGTTAATCTCCTTTCGCTTTTCGGTGTGTTTGGATCGAAGCAAGTGGAAGGAAGTGGTCTCTGCCTACCCCAATGGGAGAGAGGCGTGACGGATATGTATGTATGTATTTAGCCATATAACATTCTTGCCAAACTTCATGCACGTAAAATACCTAATATGGTCCAATTTAATTGCACAGTCAATGACATTGGCAAAATTATGGCAGTAATTTGAAAGTAGTTTATATTGGTAAACATGTTATAATAAATATCTTTAGTTTTATGGAATATTTTTTTTTTTACAACAAAGCTGTTGCACTTGACTACATTTCCTCAATTTATTTTTTATGCTTTTAATTTTTCTTTTTATTCTTTTTTTATCTTTTTCTTTTTTTCTTTAGTAGGAACTAATATTATAAAGTTCAATGTTTATACCGATGGATGGATGTTTGTTACTCTTTCACACAAAAACCACTGGAAAGATTTTGATGAAATTTGGTGCTATTGTAGCTTATCAGAATAAGACATAGCCTATATTATTTTGAGATATCGATTTTTTCCAAGGTATGACGATAAAAGCGTGCGAAGTCGCGGACAGCTTCTAGTATTATAAATGTCAATGTTTATGCCGATGAATAGATTTGATGTTTGTTACTTTTTCACGCTAAAACTACTTAATAGATTTTGATGAAATTTTGCAATATTGTAGCTTATATATCAGAGTAAGAATAGGCTATGTTATTTTGAGATATTATGATTTCTTCATGACTACAAATGCGCACGAAGTCGCGGGCAGCCTCTAGTACCTTTAAAACTGTGTCGTACATGTATGGATGGATATTTTTATCTGTTTATATAATTATTATGATTCTCGTTTACCTTTATCGAAGTTTAGCCTCGGAGATTGACATAATTAATTTCATAACGACAAGATAAACGTTCAATCGATTACCGATAAAACGGCTTAAGCAATACGATTAAATACGCGTACGATTTTGGTACAAAATAATGCTTTAATAATAATAATGCTTTTGCATACACAGAATTAGGTTCAAAATTGTCTTTTCTGTTCCTGATGATTAAGGACACTGGAGCAGCCAATCCTCAAAATGTTTATACAGGCCAAAACTACATCGGGCACAGATTATGCGGATACCTATGCATTAAGTTGAGAAATTAGCTCCCAATGTCCTTAACTTTCGGGAACAGGGGGGACATTTTTTTGTTTTTTATGTCTGTATGACCCTTTATTACTTAATTACGAGACTCTAATGGTGCTCTCACACTGCATAACATTTTATAACAAATAGCTGACCCGGCGAACTTCGTACCGCTTCAAAGTTTTGTATGTGAAAAAAGATTTTCCCGCTTTTCTGTTGGAATTTTTCCTGAATTTTCTTTGCTATAAACCTCACGGAGCCCGAGACCTTTCCAACGAATGCAAAACCGTGGAAATAGGTTCGTGCGTTCTGGAGTTATAAGCGTCAGGAAGGAAAACCCGACTTATTTTTATATAGTAGATATTTTGTACACTAAAAGTTTGTTATATCCTATTAATATTATAAATGTCAATGTTTGTGCCGATGGATGGATGTTTGTTACTTCATCACGTAAAAACCACTGCACAGATTTTAATGAAATACAATAACTTAGCTTAGATATCAGAATAACACATAGGCTATATTATTTGTAGATATTTTGTGTTTTTTTTCCAAAGATATGACGATTAATGCGTACGAAGTCGTGGGCAGCCACTAGTATGTTATAAATTGTTTGTAGAGCACATATGTGGGAGCACCATATTCGTACTGCAAAGGAAATTAGAAAATACGCCGTGGTCGTGCGATTCCCAGCACAACTTGATTTTTCGTTTTAATTTTCCTCATAGACAACGTTTTTGATGCGCTATTATTTTCCCTGTAGCGTCCTGTGTTTTTCCTGTGTGTACCTGTGTACCTACACTACAACTATCTTTTTTTTATTCTTATACATTAGCAAACAGGAATCAGTCTTCTGCAAATCGAACTGCAAAAACCTGGATTGTCCTTGATTATGTGACTAACTACATAGTTTGCATCTTATTCTCTGACAGTTTAAAACTACTTATACTCACAAAACATGTCAATAAGGTAACCGGTCACATTTTCATCAGCCGTAGTCACGCCCAATGCTGGACAAAAGACCTCCTCTTAATAAAAAAATATTGCTCAGTTAGAAGCGGCTTGCAACCGCTATGAACTTGCAGACTTTAAACACCAGAAAGTCTAGGAAGAACGTTCTTTTTGTATTGTCAACACGCCACGATCTTTTACACCATAAAATGGATAGTTAGGTAGGTTAGATAGGTTGCCTGGAAGATATTGCTACCTAGCAATAAGGCCGCCTGTTGCTTGTTATATTCTTGTTTGTGTCTGTAGCTTATATCTTTTGTGCAATGAAGAATATTTGTATTGTATTGTATTGTATTGTAGTTAGTTTATAGCTGTTCCTGCAACAGGTTGTGATTAATGTAATCTTGAATTCCAGGTATTCGAATACTGGGTGCGTACATTAGAAATGAAAGGATGGCTTCGGCGGTCCCCTGGTAAGGAAACGCTGCTGTTCATGTTGGGCAGCGCTGTCTTCTTCTATTTTATGAGAAAGGAAAAGGAAAACGAGAAAAGGACTCCTATATTTTGGTACGAGATGTTTTCGAACTATACTGGGTGTAACAGAAAGAAGGTATAAAGCCGAAACACAGCGATAGTCCTCGTGAAACTGAACAACTTTCCCCAAGAAAAATGGGTCGTAATTCAAAAACAAAATTTCGCCTCCCCATACAAAATGTCCGATCAGCTGATCGAATAAGTATGGGCGACCCAAAAATTGTTTTCGAGTTACGACCCATGTTCCTTGGGAAAAGTTGGTCAGTTTCATGGGGACTATCGCTGTGTTTCGGCTTTATACCCCCTTTCTGTTACAACCTGTATTCACCTACGTCTGTCACAAAATTTTACTTCTAATGCCAACACCTTAAGAGCCGTCACGCACTACGTCCGATCCGAAATCCTATAGATCCGAACTAGAAATAGTTTGTATTATTTATTTATATTAATGAATAACCGTAGAACTATTTCTATGGCAATTTAATCCATTTTAAACGGATCTAATTCGGATCGAACGTAGTGCGAAACCGCTCTAAGGTCATTAAACGATCCATTATACTATACTTAACACCGTTATTATTAAAATCAGACGAATGTATGATCATGAATTAAATAGTACTGTTACTTATACTTCTCTGCAACTTAAGACCTGTATATATCTTTTGTTTCTACATCTTTTGTTATTTTTATAATACAAAAGATCTTCTTTTGTATTGCTCCGAATTTAAAGCTGATTTATATTGATCCATTGGCTAGATGCTGGAAAATCTAGTGGCAGTCCAGCGCCGGAATTCAGCAACTGGATGAATGTAAATCAGCTTCTAAAGACAAAGGTAATGACTTAATGTTGTAGGTTCTTCTCGCCGCCACGGGTCTCAAAAGAAGTAGGTGAACCTATTGATGGATTTGAAGGCAGAAGTCCCGCGTGTCCACACAAAGGGCCTTGTATGAACTATATTTTAAAGGTTAGATTATTATATTAGCTTATAACTTATAAGTATCCAACTAGCTATAAAAAATGAAATGGTCATTGGTGGCTGCGTATTCGCGACTAACGTTGCGAGGCAGATGCTTGACGGCTCAAGATAGATCTCACTATCCTATTGAGTTTGCTAGTTCTTAGGGGTCTCTTTTGATTGGTCAAACGCTTGTCTCGCGAGGCTGCTCAATCATAAAGGCTTGGAGTGTGTTCTTGTTTTCCGAAACATACTTTTTCGTCGACGTTATTTTGGCAAGTTTTATCATTAAGTAAATCTTAATTTATGTAAAATTCCTATTTATAAAGTACCTAATTTCTTTTTGAAAATGAAAATGTAAAGTGTTTTATTCAAAAATAGGTAAAATTCATTACACTTTTTTTAACTAAAACTACTGCCGGTTCACTACCTGTGTAGTCGAGAGGAAGAAGACGGCAAGAAACCTTCGGTACAGGGCCCTACGTTATGTGCTATTTGCTATTTCCATTCCAGGGTACAGCCCAACTATTTGGTGTAGGATGTGCAATGACGATGTTACGGACTATAATACCTCGCATTCTCACACCTATGAAGGCGATAAGGTCGTTGAGGCTAAAACATTTGAAGCTCGGATTATTCTTTGGAGGTTATATTGGGATTTATAGGGTAAGTTAAGTAGATAAAGTGAAATTTCTTTTTGAGGTAGTCTGCGGAGCTAAAATTAAAATGCAAGGCAAGCAATAAGCAATGCTACGCGACAAAAGTCTCTGTATAATGAAGTCTAGTGACAAGTGACAGGTCGGAATGATGCGAAAAAGAGTAAAAACCTTCTGATCATGTTCCAGTATGCTTGTCTATACTTTTCTCGCATTCAACTTAGACTAGCTTTTAGAAATTGGACGAGTTGCTCGAAGATATTCAATGGTTATAATCGACCTTGCTCATCTTAAACCCTGCAAGAATGACTGAGCCATTGTCCACGTAAACGCACGTTATACGTCAATTGACGATTGCAAGACGAATGCTTCATGAATGTGTAGAGAAAACACAAGATGCAATCGTCAATTGACGAAAACGTGCGTATGATGTGCGGTTACTTGCACAATTATACTCCAGTCATTATAGACATTCGAAATTGAAAATTTAACAATAATTCCAAAAGTTTTCAAACTTCGGTCAAGTGAATGGTACATTGGGACGACAATAAATCTCATTTTGCAACCTTGTCCGCAGTCCGGAACATTGTTAAAATTGCAATTAAATTAATTTTTGCTCTATGGTCGTGAAAAAAATTCCAAAAGTTCTGCAAACTTGGGGAAGTTTTCGATATAATATTTCATATCACGTATTAAATTTGCAACCAATTTAAGTGTACGGAACATTTTTTGTTATTAAAAATTAATGTTTTTCTTTATTAAACTGAAGCAAACGTTCCAAAAGTTCTGCAAATTTGACACATATATCGGAAAAATATACCGAACGGTTGTATAAATTTGCAACCTTTTTCGTTGACCGGAACATGTTTATTTATAATTCTTTTTAATTCGCTGTCATTTTTTCGAGTAAGCTGGTCTCGGAATAATTACAAAAGTTTTGAAACATGGTTGCAAACTTCGAAAACATCTATTCTGGTGTATTTACAAATTTGCAACCTCATACGCTATCCGGAACTTTATGCAATTTGCAAAAATGGATTTTTTTTATTTTTTCACCTTCAAGAAAATTTCAAAAGTTTTGCAAATCGAGCGGATGGTCTTATTTTGGGATCGATACCACTATTCAAATTTGCAACTTCGCACGAGACCCGGAACCTTGTGTTACTTGTACCTACTATTTTTACATGACAGGTGATTATGCCAAAAATAAATTCCGTTGGGCTTATTTAAACCGGACGTAGGATTTTGCCGGTACGTATTTTTTGATTAATAAAACGAATCTGGGGATTAAATACACTGTTACTCACGTACGCATTGTCGTCCATTAATGTTTACTTACCTTTTTTACGAATATTTGATATCCTCATACTTTTTTTCTATACTTTTGAAATTCTTATTATGTCTATTTATTTTTTCGACGGTAATAAAATTAAAAAAGTCGATTTTTGCAAATAACACAAGGTTCCGGGTCTCGTGCGAAGTTGCAAATTTGAATAGTGGTATCGATCCCAAAATAAGACCATCCGCTCGATTTGCAAAACTTTTGAAATTTTCTTGAAGGTGAAAAAATAAAAAAAATCCATTTTTGCAAATTGCATAAAGTTCCGGATAGCGTATGAGGTTGCAAATTTGTAAATACACCAGAATAGATGTTTTCGAAGTTTGCAACCATGTTTCAAAACTTTTGTAATTATTCCGAGACCAGCTTACTCGAAAAAATGACAGCGAATTAAAAAGAATTATAAATAAACATGTTCCGGTCAACGAAAAAGGTTGCAAATTTATACAACCGTTCGGTATATTTTTCCGATATATGTGTCAAATTTGCAGAACTTTTGGAACGTTTGCTTCAGTTTAATAAAGAAAAACATTAATTTTTAATAACAAAAAATGTTCCGTACACTTAAATTGGTTGCAAATTTAATACGTGATATGAAATATTATATCGAAAACTTCCCCAAGTTTGCAGAACATTTGGAATTTTTTTGACGACCATAGAGCAAAAATTAATTTAATTGCAATTTTAACAATGTTCCGGACTGCGGACAAGGTTGCAAAATGAGATTTATTGTCGTCCCAATGTACCATTCACTTGACCGAAGTTTGAAAACTTTTGGAATTATTGTGAATTAATTGTCTTGACTGACTGGACTAATTAGCCTTAATTGTGGATTTGAAACAAAATAGATTTAGAATTAAGTAAAATGCTCCATTTCCAGCTAATAGTGTGCCTGCTGTGCCGCGCGAACGGTAAAGACAGCGCACTGTACGCGCTGCCTGCCGGGTTCGCGGCCGGCGCCGCGTTCCGCGCCGCGCCCTCCACGCCTATCGCCTTGGCGCCGCTCACTTCCACGCTGCAAGTCAGTACTATACTCTTTTGTAACGTGAAAAGAGACTTTATTTATGTCCCGATAAGTATTTATTGTGGACCGACGACCTGGTAAAAGTTGGGTAAGGCTTTAGATATGGGAATTGCATGACCGATCGTTGTGGAGATCCTTGGGGGAAGCTTTTGTCCAGCAATGGACGTCCATAAGCTGACATGATGATGATATATTTATTGTGCCAGCTGCATCCAACGAGACACCGTTAGGCCGTAGGCCGTAGGTCCGTCTGGCAGGTGGCCTTGTTTGCTGGTACGTGGTGTCCTCTTGAAAACTTGTTTGCCCCAGGTTGCAATTAACCGGTTGCGTTTGAGAGAAGGAGGCCTATGCTCAGCAGTGGGTAGCATAGGCTGAGGTGATGATGTTAATGAAATTTATTTTCTTTACCTATGTTCATATACTATCGCCTTAACACAAATTGGACAAACTAAAAAAATGGATAAGATTTATATTTTAATATAACCAACAGTGAATTGTAAATGACATGCTTGACATTCTTAGTCTCCTTGGTCAAAAATCTACCCAACATACCCCACCCTTCTCCCACCAGATCCTAGGCTCCTGGGCGTACCAGAAGAAGATGATACCGGAACACTGGCCGGTGGTGGAGCTGCTGTACTGCGTATGCCAGGGTCTGCTCTTCCACGCGAGGGTTATGCACGAGGACGTGTGTCCGCGGTACATCATTAACTTGATGCATACTGTTACTAGTTCCAAGTGAGTCGGTTTTATTACTTACTTTTTAATAACTTACAGTTGATTAGTATTGGTTGTATTGGAGATTGATGAATGTGGACGAAGCGAAAGAAGTGTTTTTGAATCGTAGTAAGTGGAGGGAAGTGGTCTCTCCGATGAAAGAGAAGCGTGACGAATATATAGGTAGGTATATTATTATTATGTAGGTATGTAACAACTTATTTTGTTTAGTTTAGGTACTGAGTTTGTTACTTGTCACGAACGTCCGCTAGTAATAACTCATTCTTTCTTGTTTATGTTTGTTTAAAAAATTGATAAATAAATAGTTTTTTTTTATCTCTTTCAGGGCTGACGAAATCCAAGGTGCTTTTGTACAGAAAATAATAAAACACTTGTGAGAAGACTTCCAAGTAAATCTTACAGATTCGACTCTGGTAATACTTAGTACAATTTGTAACGGTTACATAATTTATTTACTGTTTGTAAGGATTCGCTTGAGGTCAGTGGTATACACGATAGGTAGACACTGGTCCCACGTATGCAACGTATATGATGCCACGTGGGAGAGCTAGTATGCACATTCGTCTTATGTATAAAACTTCTTGCTTGCTAAAGTGCTTCCAAAATGAGGTTCTATTCTGCTAGTCTCTCTATCACGACTCTAGCTTTAATCTTTAATCTTTCACATCCCAGAAAAAAAAAAAATAGAAAATCTATTGTGTCTGGGTTTATAATGGGTCAGTGGGATATGAGAGGCTAAGCCAGTTGCAGATCAAGAGCCAACCTAAGATAATTTAGCTTAGCTTAGCTGACGCAGTTTTCTATATATTAGCTAGCATAGTTTGCAGTCTGCACACAAGTATATAAAACTGCTTCAGCTACGCGAGCTCAGCTAAACCAACTAAGCTTAGCTCTTGGTCTGCAACCGGATTTAAGGTCTTCGTTCATTGACTTTGTACAACACGTTGACTGCGCGTCAACGCGTCAATGCATCGTCCACTCTGATTCCACTTTCAACACACAAAATTGACTCTTAAGAAATTATGATATAAAGTTTACATTTCAATGCTATTGTTTCTAGGCGTGGATCCCATATTGAGTGGATATAACATACGCGCCGTGACAATGCGTTGACGAGTTTTTCTCACGCGTATGTCTCTGTCTAATCCTTGTATGTGATAAGGACAGAAGATGTGAGATAGTGTGCCTACATGTCCCAAGTTGATTCTTACTATAAATAAGTTTTATTAATATTTACGTTTAGATGCAAGTCTGTGATTATAAGTTAGATGGATGGTTTGGTACAGGGTTTATTTTATTGGGTTATTTTTAACGTCTGGTTACGGGAAGTTCTGTTGATAAAGCAGTACATTGTAGTCCCAAAGGCCCCGTAGTAGTCCTGTTACGGGACTAATGGGATTTTTTTTAACCCAAAAGACAAAGTGACGCTTATGGGTAAGGATATTAAGAAGCAGGTTTTCCCATACAGGCTTCTCGGTTGGATCGGTGCAGGTTATCTGACATTAAGAAACAGATTTTTGTCCGTACCCTAAGCCCCCATTCGCACGAGAGCTTTTCTAACGCGCGTTAAAAAGCGCTCAAATGGAACAAATGCATGCCCTAGTATCCTTTCTCACGACGCAGTGTGAACAGATACTAGGGAATGCTAGGGATACAAAACGAGCGAACGAGGGCTAATACTAGCATTAGCTGACTAGACCGCTGGGAATTCAAATCCCAATTGATTCGTTAACGAGTTTAAAAAAAGTTATAGAACAAATGTACCTTTTTAAAAATGAAACTGCTTTGCTTACAGAACTCTAAAGAAGCAGAAAGACGCTTCAAATATTTTTTTAAGTAAATGAGTACACAATTTGTTTGCTTTATTTTTAAGGGCTATTTAATTCGCGAATAATTGATACGTAAAACTTATGACGATATAGTAGTCAACCATGTTAACTCTGCCGCAAAAACCATAGATTTATTTATTTTTCAATTAAAATGTGGCAACACTCTAATCGTCATTTGAATTGAGAAAATTCATGTCCAACAACGTAACATGACATTGTTGGACATGCCATTACACTTTGTTCAACACAATTTGTAAATTGTTAAGAATAAATGACTCCCTCTCTCACTATCCTATGCTGACAATTATAAATGTTGCCATATTTCAAAGACATCTTTTAATTGGCAGAGTTTAAAAGGTGTGACCAGTGACACAAAGCTAAAGCAAAATATTCCATCAAAATGTTCTGGCGTTCTGTTTTTTGACAAAAGTCAGCTTTAGCTTTAATAGAGCATTAACTTTTATGACCTTTTCTACAACTAGTTGATAGTTAAAATAAATACAGTATACCTACTCATACATGTTTGCCATAAGTATTTTTACTGTACTTAAAACGTTGCAGTTTTACGAAATAGTTTAAAAAATGCATGTATTCCCACTAGTCCCATTGGAGTAGTTCCATTATGGGACTGCGGGGATTTTTTTTCCCAGAGGTTCAAGTGCAAGTTAAACTACATTCTCAACCCGGAATTGCTTGTGTTTATTTAATTTTTAAAATGAATTACCTTACATGACTAATATTTCATCTTCTATTGAGTGACACTTGAGTATACTTGAGTACTTGAGCGTATTATCAAGAAGTTTCGATAAGGCAACGCAAAAAGTATTTAATACAGTATACATATTTAATTTATCGTTTGTATGTATGTTTCACGGGACTTTTGGGAAATTAAGTTACCATTAGTTCCGTTCACGGAACCTCTGGGAAGGAAAATCCCATTAGTTCCGTTAATGGAACCTCTGGGAAAAAAAATCCCCGCAGTCCCATAATGGAACTACTTCAATGGGACTAGTGGGAATACACGAAAAAATGTTCAGTGATGATGATAGAAAAGTACAAATAGGATGCCTGTTGACTTGTAAAGCCATGTTGAATATTACGTAATTTTATTCTACAAGGTTCTCAACTACTGGGTCCCAGTTTGCATTCATATAGGTATTTGACACAGATTTAAAGGTAGCTATGCATATTCGTGTCGAATAGATTTGCAGAACGTACGAGGCGCTGAAAGTTCGGTTAAATACGCTCGCAGTATTTTTAAGTCCTCAATGACACATCAGTCGACATTACGCTGCGTAATTACCCTCCAGCCGCTGAACTTTCGTTCAGTGCTGTATGCTTTATATTGTCGCTCCACACCTGCGTAATGTACCGTGCTGAGCATTCAGCGGCTGGAGTAAATGTGTGCGACGTAACTTCAGCTGATGTGTCATAGGTGACTTGAAACACATTGCGAGCGTATTGAACCGAACGTTCGGCGCGGTACGTTACGCAGGTGTGACCGCACATTTAGACATGAATGAATGGATATTTTAATGCCACGGTCCGTAAGGCCACACGGCCTCGCGTGCACTATGATCTTTGCTTCTGATTCAAAGTAGCCTTCGCCGACACGATTATGCTTATAGCTACCCTCAAAAAGTCATTAACCGACATTTTTATTTATGAAACGAATTGCCTTACAAAGTGCTTTGCTAAGACAATCTGCATCGAAGTTTTATATACCGCTATGTAACGAACAACTCTTCCATATATTTTATAGCCATAATACTGGGTAGTTCCAGAAGTTATAGGAACGAGAAAGAACGATGATGAAGGAAGAAGGATGACTCGCGCAATCCATTCATTCATTCGTTCAGTTCGCGCCATGTTTGTTTTCAGCATGTACGTTTGGTCCTAGTCTAACAAGTTGTTTGAAACTAGTATTTTGGAACTTTCTGGAACTACACTTAAACTTCTTTAGGGTTGTAATTAGAAACTAAACGTGTCAAATCGTACAAATTACTATGAAATACTCGTATCAAATGTCATTAATTAGTAGTAAGTAAATAAATTATTAGTTTATTTAAAAATTCAAATTTCTATATTCATTTTATTGGTTAAGATTTAATTTACTATTAAGAAATGGTGTAAAGACATAACTTTATAACAAGGCTCAAGGAACTATTTATATTATTTATTTGTTGCAAAAATAACTTATGAAACTGATGTGTTTGTTCTGTTTTAATAGAGCCTTGTCAGTTCACATTTAGTGCAACATAATTGAATACCTATCTAGTTCGTAGTAAATGCATTTATTGAAGTGCACCTATTCGCTTGTATCACCAAAAATATATTTTACCATGATTATTATGCTCGACATATTGTTATATTTTTGTAATAAATGATTTATATTACGATTTGTGTCTTTAAATTTGTTTAATCGTCTTAATCATAATATTAATTAATAAAAATCTGTTGGATTGTCAATATATTTCTATTTCATAATATTTTTAAAAGCTGGTGTAAAATGATATCATGTTTTATACACTGATTAATTATCTTATTCTATTTATTACATTATCATTAAATGATTTCAAAAACTTAAAAATCGTGATGTGGAAATGCAGACTTTTCCAACATTGTACCGTTGCTTTCTACTACGAGTAGGTATCTATTATTAATCGTGTCAAGTTTTACTAATTGGATGTTTTTTTTTTTCGTATTCATAAAGTCTCTGCTTCCAAATGTAAAGTATCAGAGCGTGTTTTGTGAAGGTCTCAGGGTTATAATTCATCTTGTTGGCAAATCTTACACCAGATTTCCATACTGCTTTTTAAATCAGAAACATCAAAGACTAAATTTCTTTGACTTTTAGAGCTATTCGCACAAAACGGAAAAAGAAGAAATCATTCACAATTCTTCAACCCTCGGACCATCTGAACTTGGCGGCCTCATCCTGCTTGGACCACCTCCTGGTTGCCCTTGAACACCTGCCCCTCCATGTAACCTGATCATAGCCGCTTGGCACACGCTTTTAGCTTGCTCCAGATGTTGGTCCAGTTCGTTTTTCGTCGCGTCCGGATTCTGTTCCAACCAGTTAAGTTGGTTTGTGCATTCGTTTATAACTTTCTCTCTTTCGTCGGTCGTGAGGCGGGCGCCAGCGCTTTCAGCTGCCTGTTTAAGAACACTTTTAATTTGATGAGATAAACCTCGTTAAGGTTAGGACGCACTATCTTTTTTTATGCCGCACCGCGTTTTCGCCGTGTGGCCAAAACCTGATAGTGCGCGCCAAGCCTAAGACGCTAAGATCTTTGATTTGATGAATGAGGGTGATTTCCTTCGATGCGCTTCGACTCTGCTTGTTTACATTGATCTAACTCTTAAATTGCAGTAGGTACATGCTTAGTCTTTATTCTTCAGTGTAGAATAAAACTACCTACCCCTCTTTGCTGCTCCTAAACACTTACCGTTTTGCATCCGTACAAATAACTCTCGAGCATATTCTTAGATTCTGTTTTTTTCCTGACAGCGTCATCTTCCGCCTTAAACTTATCAGCATCAGCCAGCATCCTGTCGATATCATTCTTGGATAGGCGTCCTTTATCTATGGTGATACGTTCTGTTCGACCTGAACTTTTGTCCTCGGCAATCACGTTTAGAATTCCGTTTGCGTCGATATCGAACGTTACCTGTGAATGCAACTCGGAGTAACTTGGTATACCTTCCTACGTTTTTTTTTATATAGCGTATTTCGTTTACTGGGCAAAGGTCTCCGACGCTTTCTTCCACCCTTCCCTAACGCCAGTTACTTTCGGCCAGTTTGCCAAGTAACCATCCTCAATGCAGTAAATAACTTACTTCAATCTGAGGAATTCCTCTAGGAGCTGGCGGAATTCCGGCCAGAGTGAAGGTTCCTAGTAGATTGTTGTCTTTCGTCATTGCCCTTTCGCCTTCATAGATCTGGAATTAGATAAATAAGGAATCATTTCAGGTAAAAGACTGACATTGATGAACCAAGGCTTTCCCAAGTATCATCATAACAACTGCTGCCCATATTGTATCCGGAGCGGAATCTCAAGATCATTGTCAAATTCACGAGGCATCTATTCAATGCCTTCAATCAAGTAAATACCGAGTTTTTGGGTTGGTAAGTGAAACTTTCTATTACAAAAGTTTTCAGTTATCGCCGTTGGCACTTTAAGCACCTACAAGATACTTTATTTTGACGTCTTCTCGCATACCTGTATAGTAACTGCAGGCTGATTATCAGCATAAGTCGTGAAAATTTGCTTCTGATAAGTTGGGATTCTTGTATTCCTGTCCACAAGTTTGGTCATGATCCCACCAGCAGTCTCTATGCCAAGAGATAGAGGTGTCACATCCACTAGTAACACATCTTGGAGCCTTGTGTCTTGCGACCCTGTAAGGATCGCGGCTTGTACGGCTGCACCATAAGCCACTGCTTCATCAGGATTGATAGAAAGATTCAAGGTTTTGCCTCCGAAGAAGTCCTGAAATTAATATATTCCTGGTATTTCCATTATATAAAGTATTTGTTACGGTTAAAGATTTTTGTTACCTGTAACAGCCGTTGTATTTTCGGAATCCTTGTAGAACCACCAACCATCACAACGTCTTGTATTTCCCGAGTGTTAAACTTTGCATCTTTCAATGCTTTTTCTACAGGTGACAACGTTGCTCGAAATAAATCTGAACAAAGCTCTTCAAACCGTGCTCGTGTAATTTTTGAGTAGAAATCAATTCCTTCGTGCAGAGCATCTACTTCCAAGCTAGCTTCTGTGCTCGATGATAGAGTCCTTTTCGCTCTTTCACAAGCTGTTCTCAGTCTTCTTAGAGCTTTAGGGTTTTCTTTTATGTTCTTCTTATATTTCTTATCAAACTCTTGCGCGAAATGGTCTACCAATCTACTGTCAAAGTCTTCGCCACCGAGATGAGTGTCACCTGAAGTAGATCTTACTTCGAACATTGACCCTTCTGATATCGTCAGAATAGAGACATCAAATGTTCCGCCACCGAGGTCGTAAATTAGAACATTCTTTTCGCCAGTCAAATTTTTGTCTAAACCGTAAGCTAAAGCTGCCGCTGTAGGTTCATTGATGATCCTCAGCACATTTATTCCAGCAATTTGACCTGCATCTTTGGTTGCTTGTCGCTGGGAATCGTTGAAATAAGCTGGTACTGTTATGACTGCATCTTTGACAGTACCTCCAAGATATGATTCCGCAACTTCTTTCATCTTGCTTAATATCATGGCAGATATTTCTTCAGCCGAAAACTTTTTTGTTTGACCTTTGTATTCTACAACTATTTTGGGTTTCCCACCTTCGTTTTGAACTTTGAATGGCCAATGTTGGACATCTCGTTGAACAAAAGGGTCGTCGAATTTCCTGCCAATAAGTCGCTTTGCGTCGAATACTGTGTTTTTGGGATTTATTGCTACCTGGGAAATAAACAGATACTTGGTAGATAGAGAAACGACAGTCCGTAATCTCTATATACTACCACGACAAATCCACGACAAATAAATCATCAGGTTTCTCTAACTTCTGATCACAAAACCTTAAACTAAACGCCATCAGATCTGTCCTTATAACTGAACTATTTCTAATAACCTTTAGAATAGAAAGCTATTGAATTCAATACCGATTCACAGTTGACTTGATTTCAATAAGCCAACGTCACTCGAGAACAAGTCTCACAAGATGCGCTGTGGGCACAGCTAGAGAGCTCATTCAAACACTCGATAACTAGAAAGCCAGGCGTTAAGTTGCTACTTAACTATTGTCAATAGCAAACTTTCTGAATAATTTGTTTTGTAAAGTTGAAATGATTTGCAACTCGACAACCCTTTCTCAGATACCTACTAACTTAAATCAAGAAGACCACTGTCTCTAAAATAGTTTTGTAGGCCACGTTTTTCCAGATCTTTGGAAATCTGTTTACCTACTTAAGACAAGGACGTAAGTACATTTTTGTATGTATCTACGTCCTCCTCTTGAAAGTATTCTTTACTATTTGCAAAAGAAGGATATTTACTTTCTTGGTTTGATATCTATCTTTGTTTACATTGTGAACTCATAAGTAAGAAACTAAATTCATTAAGAATTTCTGTTTTTATTTCTTTCTTTTTCTTACCTGATTCTTAGCAGCATCACCAATTAATCGTTCAGTTTCATTAAACGCGACATAAGACGGTGTCGTTCGGTTCCCCTGGTCGTTCGCTATGATCTCCACTCTGCCGTTCTGGAACACCCCCACGCACGAGTACGTCGTGCCCAGATCTATGCCCACTGCTGTTGGCATTGCTTGTTAGTGCTGTGGAATTATTAATAATGAATAGCTTGTCAATCGCCAGGAATTAGGTAATGTTGCTCTTTATTTACTTAGGCCACCGCTTCTTCTCAGCCTATAGCTGCCCACTGCTGAGCATAGGCCTTTCCAATCACTCACCAACGCAGTTCCATCAAAGCTACCAACGAGAACGCGCGATTTTCAGTAGTTCGTCACGCTTCGCTTGGTAGTGCATGGTCTCCACACTAGAACTTTTTTGCATTCCGATTTTCGAGTTATGTTGCCCGCTCACCTTTTAGGGCGCATAATATGCCAAAATCTCAGTCAGTGTAAGCTATCAGAAATACTTGCTTGTTCTGATCTGCAGTACTATTTTGTGAATGCCAATCTATCATGATTTAAACGTATAGAATCCGTCCTTAGTGTTCCCAATTTACCTTTTCCTAAAGTAAGTACCTATTCGCTTTAAACGCCTAAGTAATTTACGAAGCTGCTCGTACTTCACTCAGCGCTTAACGAAGGAAGTTATCTCCTATCTGTGTATTAGGATCTAGTTTAGGTAAGTTGACGGGTTAATTTCAATCGTCTATTACCATTTTAAAGGCCACTAGGGATATTTTAGCATGTATGTACGTCGTAATAAAGGGATCCAATTAATTATTACGATGCGACGATATAATGAAAGGTTCCCTCTTCTTGTTAATTATTAAATTAATTATTTAATTTAGGGCGCATATGAGACTCGTAAGGCATTATGTAATATTAATTGAATTACGAATTTAATAATTTCGTCTATGAAGGGAACTTAAGATCTTAAATCTATTGCAAGTAGGTACCTACTTAGTTACTTTTGTTTATTAAGTTCGTTATTTATTTTAATTATTGGCTATCTCTTTACTTAGTATTTAAAACGCGTAAACTGATACGCAAATAAGTTCTTAAAACCGACCTATAACAATAAATGTTTGCATAAAAAGGACTGTACAGAACTGGGAGTAGGGTTCAAACTTCCGGGTTTGATTCGTTAAATCAAACCTGCAACATAAGGTCGGTACTTCAGGAGAAACTTTGACCCAAACTAGGTATTCCAAACTTCTTGAATACGCGAATAGTCAGGAATCTAACGAGCAAACTGTGCGTTTTGCTTGATTGCACGGATACTATGTATAAACTAAGGATAGATGTTTTAATTGTCTTCTTATTAAATTGTAAGATACGATGGCAAACATCTTATCATTCAAAATGTTATTGACGCGCACAAATTGGACTTTATTTGTATAATAAGATGGTATAAATAAACGCTCACTTTCGTTATAACCACGTCGAATATGAGGTACAATATTACTTACCTACAAAATGCCTTCTGAATTTGCTGTTGAGGTAGGTCCCGATTGGAATACAAAGTTTTGTAGGTGTTTGTTTAGAATTGGCAGATCCATTGTGGTGTTTTGTTTATCTGCATAATGATATGCATCTAGAAAGATTAGGTGTAAGGTATCTACATAAAAAGAGTAAAGAAATCGATATCGATATAAAATGTTCCTACAGTTGGCCCATCTAGTTCCACTGTTAGTCAAAGGCCTCTCTCCTTGTTCTCAACTCAGTTATTCTGTATAAATAAGGAAAGCTCGTTTTGCCCTTTTTGGTCCAGGCCTGCCTCGATGATAAGATACCTACAGCAACACAACAGAGCAGAGTTTCTTGCTAGGTTCTTCTCTGGGGAAAACTGTACTCTTGCGAATCTAGCATTAACTTTAAAAAATTACCCGTCCTAAGTGTTGTCAAAACCTACAGGATTAAATAATTTTTCATTTCATACATTTTCAAGATTATTGGGCCTTAGGTTTTCCAACTTGGTGAAGTTTTACGTTGACTATAAGTAGTTTTTCAGCATTGAGTGTAATTGATAACAAGTCTACAGATTGATGTGTTTGTTATTTGAAATAGATATTATTTTTTAATTTCCAATTAATGAAGATGTTTCATCATTATGTGGGCGAAGAATAATGCTTAGCTAAACCATAAAGAATTCAAACATAAGCAAACATTTCGTAAATTTTCATTTGTGTAGGTGGTTTAAAAAGAAACGTGTAGATAGAAATGTATCTAATGAATAAGTAATTACCTCGTTGGCCTAGTCACTTATAATTTTATCCATATTTACACTTGAATTTTAATGGATTTTGAAATGTTTATTGTGTTTATTATTGACTAAGATTTTGATTAATGTTGTCAATTTGACAGAAGAATTGACTAGTGGCATTTTGAAATATTTCACCTCGTATTTCACTTTATAATGCTTCAAGGAGGTTGAAAAGCTTTAGGTAAATCTCTTTTATATTTTAAAAGTAAGAAGCAAAGAGGTTTTATTGTTTTTACAGCCAGGCATTGTGTATTCTACTCACTCCTCTCGTATTCCTCGGTTACTCCACTGTATTGTACACTGGACGATGATTTACGATGTAATGTGTCTCACAGTAGTGGAGATAAGGTAGAAATAACATTTTATTGTCTTTTTAAGTACCATTTAAAGCTCTGAAAACACATTCTGAAAAAGATCGGTCTAAAGGATAACAAAGAATTTTAAAAGCACATAAAAAAAATTCAGTTTAATTTTTATTAACAATAAATATGAGATGCACTTTATAAAACGAATACACTACCTATACTTAAACATTTTAAAGCATTTAAAAGCGAGGCTACTTGATGAATCGCGACGCATTGAATCGAATCAAAATATGTAATTCTCTATGATCTAATGCATAAGTCGCCGGGTTTACACTTTCGTTCCTGTTTTACCGCTTTCCTTTCTTTTTCTTCTTATTAAAATCAGGCGGATGGAATCCCCTTGCCGCTAGTAACTCTTGCACATTATGACAGGCGTAGTAAACGTTATCCATTGCGGCTTCAGTGAGCATGTCCACATTGCATCGCCCTTTTGACTTGCCTTTCTTTCCGCCACCGCCGCCTTTTTTACCCTTTTTCTTCTCGCCGCTATCTTCTTTTTCTTTCTTTTCCTTTTTCTTTCCTTTGCCTGCCATTTTTGATAAAATACGGCTCGAATTAAAGTGAAAAAGTTAAACTGTGTTTTAGACTACCGTTGTTATGGTGGTATCGATTTAACGGCGTTGGCAATGCAGTGGTTGGTTAACTAATTAAGAAATTGATACGTATGTTAAAATGAAAAGAGTGAATAAGATAAATTGAAGGTATTGTTTGTGTTTTGTTATGTAAGAGTTTTACCTATTGTTTTTAAACAGACAGTTACAATCCTAAAACAGCTTTTTCAGTACCTATAAAACGGTTTGAAAATAAACAACCAATTCGTAACAAAATAACAAATTTATTTACATATAAAATTAAATGCAACGAAGAGGTACAAAATTGAAAAAAACTTAGGCCACCTAGTACTTAGTTACAACTGGGAAAACTGAAAAGAAAAATTCCTCAGGTAGATATCTATTGACGCCCAGAGAACGTAGTCAGTAAACAAGAAGTAATTTGAATAAAATTTAAACCCATTATTTATTTGCTACAAAACTCGCTGCATGTTGTATCTATTTATAGGGCATGATGTAGGGTGGACACTGGACATGATTAATGACGGGGTTGTTGCAACAGATAACCGATATTTAACACAACCGTATTTTTATACAATACAAAGATTTATTTGTGAAATAGGATATCAATCTAACGAGATCTATAAGATAATTGAACATTATTTTTAACCCCCGACGCCAAAAGAGGGGTGTTATAAGTTTGACGTCGATGTCCGTCTGTGTATCTGTCTGTCTGTGGCACTGTAGCTCCTAAACGCATGGACGGATTTGGATGCGGTTTTTAAACGGTTTTATTTAGCTCACCCCGTTTGTTTTATTGGGTCAAATTTAGTAATTCTAATTTCACCCTCTTCCTGTCAACCGATTAATCTGAAATTTTGTATACACTTTGGATTTTGGTGACAATACAATTATGTTTATTCATTATCATTATAAATTCAAGATGGCCGCCGCTACAAAATGGCGGATAATTTAGGTTTTATTAATCCCATCAATATGGGTATCAAATGAAAGGGCTCAACAAGCAGAATACAATATACTATAAAATATTGAAATCCAAGATGGCGGCCGCTACAAAATGGCGGATAACGTAGGTTTTATCAATCCCATCAATATGGGTATCAAATGAAAGTGCTCAACCAGTAGAATACAATGTACTATATAAAATTAAAATCCAAGATGGCGGCCGCTACAAAATGGCGGATAGCTTAGGTTTTATCAATCCCATCAATATGGGTATCAAATGAAAGTGCTCAACCAGTAGAATACAATGTACTATATAAAATTAAAATCCAAGATGGCGGCCGCTACAAAATGGCGGATAACTTAGGTTTTATCAATCCCATCAATATGGGTATCAAATGAAAGGTCTCAACAAGTAGAATATAATTTACTATGCAAAATTGAAATCTAAGATGGCCGCCGCTACCAAATGGCTGATAACAATTTTTTATCAATCCCACCAATATGGGTATCAAATAAAAGGGCTTGCCAAGAAGAATACAGTGCACTATACAACCTCAATATTTAAGATGGGCGCAGCCACTAAATGGCGTATAATAATAAGATTTAAATTTAGAAATTGAATCTGTAATTTAGGTATCTGATTAATCCAGCCTGAATCCACCACCCAAGTCAAGATTTATGCAGGGCAGCACTGTGGATCACGCAGTCGTATACTTAGGTGCGAAACTGTTTGAAGAAGGTCAAGCCTACGTGGCTCTTTGTAGAGTAAGAGCTTTGCAGGGACTACGTATAGAGTAGTTGGACTGCAATAAACTAACGGGCAAGAAACCTTGCAATAATGAAGCACTAAATGAATTAAACAGAATGCGAAATAAAAACTAAAAACTAGAAAATAAAAATAGGTAAAAAAACTTTTTAAGTTAAACGGTTTTATGTTAAACATACTTGCAATGTTTAAGATAAATGTACTAAAAACCAAAAAATAATAAAATAGATACAGTCGTGGGAATTATAAACATATGCATAGACTAGACTAAAATAAAACCGTGGGGCACGTCAATTGTCTACAATCGTTGATTAAAATGTTTGTTTTGTAATGTTACACTATAATAAGGCAGTTGTTCAACCGACAACGATGGACGTGTGATAAGTAGGGCTAGAATGTGGAAACAAGCTAGCAAGCTCGATTATAAGCGAGTTTTAGGGTTTCATAGTGTTGAGCGAGTAGTACTTTTATCATATGTTTTGTCGATTAAAGACAAACTACGAGCAGTGAAACGATTCTTCGCCAGCCAGCAGTGTGAATGTCCAACGATAAACTAGTTGAAACATCTCTTTTATTTACATGGAGTGTATAACTATTGGAATTTCCATGAGCAAGAAAATAGTAAGTAATTTCCTCACCGTCTGCGGGCCAACTGCCTAACGACGAATTAAACGATTCTTCTATCGCACATTAAGTCGATAATTTGTAGACAATTGACGTGCCCCACGGTTTTATTTTAGTCTAGTCTATGCATATGTTTATAATTCCCACGACTGTATCTATTTTATTATTTTTTGGTTTTTAGTACATTTATCTTAAACATTGCAAGTATGTTTAACATAAAACCGTTTAACTTAAAAAGTTTTTTTACCTATTTTTTTTTAAAATTAAAGCTGGTATTCCTGGAAGTGTTCTTAAATATATAATATGCAAATCGGTTCAGCCATTTCAACGTCATCAGCTCTTTTGTCGGCTGTGGTAGGGTTGTAGATCCAATATAACAGCAGATATGTCGTGTTTGGATTCATTTTGATCAGTGTATAATTTTTAATATAATGCAATGGTGACAACTGACGAGGAGCTGATGATGGAGTCAGAATTTCCAGCATTCCATCCATTCTTGAAAAATTAACAGCAGATACATTGTGTTTGGATTCGTTTTGATCAGTGTTTAATTCTTAATATAATGCAATAGTGACAACAGGCGAGGAACTGATGATGGAGCACGAATTTCCAGCACTCCATCAATTCTTGAAAAATGTAACAGCAGATATGTCGTGTTTGGATTCATTTTGATCAGTGTTTAATTCTTTGTATATATAATGCAATGTCGACAACAGGAAGAGCTTATTATAATTAAGGTTTAAAAACTTTGAAATAAAAATTAAATTAAAAATTTAAAAAACCCCCGGCTATAAAAAGTTACAAATAAAATAAGTAGTATTTTGTCAACTGAACATCGCTTAATATTTCATACAAATTGATAACTTTCATACAAACTTCATTTTGTCGGGGGACGGCTAAGTAGCTAGGTAGGTAGGTACGCAAAAATATATCATAAGTAATCACCTATCATAAGTAATCATAATGAGATATCAAAATTAAATGCGATTAGAATGCGGTCCCACGACAAAATAAAGTTTGTATAAAAGTTATCAATTTGTATGAAATATTAAGCGATGTTCAGTTGACAAAATACTACTTATTTTATTTGTTACTTTTTATAGTCGGGGGTTTTTTAAATTTTTAATTTAATTTTTTTATTTTGAGTTTTTAGAACATAATTAGGTGTTAGCGCCAATTACTAAATAGATAGTTTTTGTGTTAGTTTGAAGCGGGTTTTATCATACAACAGAAATTAATATTATAATGAAATAAGGCATCATGTAATAAGTTATTGTATCTTACAAATACTTATGTGTTGAGGCTTGATAGCAATAAAGATTATTTATTATTATTATTAACTATTATTAGGGAATTTGATAAACTTCCATAGCATGATTTTAGGAGCTGTTCAGTATTAATTTACAAAAACATTTAATCAAACAATATGCCGTACTAGGTACTTAATGTTTGTTAAAGATGCAAAAACTTATTTAATTTAACAGAAGTTTTAAATTTAGCGTTTGTTCGGATCTGAGAGAATAAACTTCAGCAAAAGTTTTATTTACTGTAAGATGTTGTTAACTAGCTCTATTATTAATAAAGTCAAAAACTCTAGCTGTTTTGTTTTAACTTTTAAAGATGGTGCTTCTTTACTTAAATTCGTTTTCAAAATTACATTTTCAAGTTAGAATAAATAGGTTTATTAAAAAAAAAACGTTTATGTACCTACATTACAATCAAATTCTCGAGAGAACCATTGAAGATATTATTATGTTTGGATTTGGAATGTTGACGTAAGAAGGTAATACATAGATATAATATCATTATTACGAGTAGGTACCTACTTGTTCTTTATTCTCGTCTTTAAAAAAAATTCATGTCAATCTCAGCTGGCTCTCGTCGCACAACCATTATTTCCTTACTGTATTAATTTTCTAAGATTTATTATTTAATTTATACAAGATTGTACAAAGGATCTCTCAATACATGATCAACTTCTGCTTGATGTAACACCTTCGCTCCCACAGCTGGAACTGCTGCTTCCGCTCTTCCAGAGTATATTATCTGGTGGATATAAAATAAAATAGACTATTAATTGATGTTTTTTTTATAACTAAACATTTCATTAATTAAATAAGTTGTGCATCACGAATTTCAAATAGTATTGATTGCCGGCATCTACGATTCTGGCCTATTGGTACGGTCAGCATCATAAGTCGATGAACACATTCAGATTTTCAAAAGTAAAATATACCATTATTAGATGAAAATCGCTTAGCGAAAATACTTCCGAGTTAATAAGGGTCAAAATAAGGGAAATAAGTAAGGATTTACGTTTAACAATGGTGTATATCACTTTTGATAAATATATACGTGTTCATCGACTTATGATGCTGACTGTACCTATAGACTTGCGAGATCAGAAAATCCCACAAGAAAAGTCCATCGGAATTAAATCACACGATCTTTGTGGCCAGGCCGGATCTATACAGCATTGAGTATATAATTAAAAATTAGACCTTATAGAACGAATTAAATTGTAATTATTGAAAGACTCTAAAGAACGAAACCAGGGAGTCAGTTGATTGAACCGCAAATTCCATTTCTCGAAACGTATGAAAAAGAGAAAAAAATCAAATAAAGTAACTCGATATTAGAGAAATAAGATCATTCCAAATACTGGACAAGGATTGATAGAGCTGTTACCATAAGAGCTTCTTTCTACCCGCAATTTATAAAGTGTCAAAGATCTTCAGCATTTACATTTTATTGACTATGAAAGTAGGCACTCACATCTGTAAAGTTAAGTTAAAAGTTTTGGCTCGTCTTTTAAGGCTTGGGTGGTTATAAATATTGTAAAAGAAGTGTTGTTCCGCTGTTAGTATACCTCAGTCTTAGTTACAATAGATAAAGAAAGAGATCATACACTTTTGAAACTAAGTAGTAGGTACTCTTCCACGACATTCGAAACGAAACAAAGATAGTAAGTGCTATAATTGGAATTATACTTCCTCCGAACTACTATCCATCCATTTTCATCGATAACGGTCCAAATTTCGAGGACACCGAAAAACGGAGTTCGCGGTAGACCCTTTTAAAAGCACGCAGTGCCTATTTTGCATGTTAATTAAAAACACAGTAAATTGTGCTATTTTAACGAGTCCAGCACGAAGTCTAGTTAAACAAAGCTTTTAGTATTTAAACAAATTACTGTCACGCAATATAAGCTTTTAACGTTGGAGTTTTAAATGAGACTAAGACCCAGAACGCACATGGTGAAACGCAACTGCAACTCAACTGAAACTGATAGTTACTTTTGAGTTGCATCTAAGTGACTCAACTGCTATAGACTTCTTTAGAAAATCACACACGACGCAACTAAAACGAAACGTTTCAAACTAGTTAGTTTGAAGTTAGTGTGTTCTGTGCCTTAGTGCTCGTTTCACTACCTAAAATTGACAAAGAAATCTATGTCTATTTCATAAAACATGACGTTTTAGACAGAGACAGGTATAAAATATCTGTTAGATAAATTCTGTAAATGGTAAACCAAACCAAGCCCTAAAGTTCCAAAGTAACTAAATACATCAATCAACTGTCTATCTACTTAAAACCCAACTTTTAATCACCTATCAATTTCATAAGTATCTACCGATGATGACAGCATTGTATTGAGTTGTATTTTAAAGTTCACTGATTTTCAAGGTTGTTCTAAAAGCAGGGGATTGACTCGCAGGTATTAGACCTAGAACATACGGTGAAACGCAACTGAAACGAAACGTTTCAAACTAGTTGCGTCGTGTGTGGTAAACAGAAACTGCGATGCAACTCAAAAGTAACTAGCAGTTTCAGTTGCGTTTCATCGTGTGTTTTGGCGCTTATTGTTTCTTTGAAGTTTTTATTTTAAGTAGGTACTTAGTTCTTCAAGTTTGAGTATGTACTAATTTAAATGGTTTTTTTAACATATCTTACCCTTCTTCCTAATAAGTTTTCGAATCTCGGTTTGATGAAAGTCCAAGCACCCATGTTACGGTGCTCCTCTTGGCTCCAGATGAATTCTAAATTATAAAATAATATCAAAATTATTATCAAGAAAAAAATTTTTTTATAGAAAATTAAGGTTAACACTGTTATATACTATAGTTTTAGTACCTATAAGAACATAAGTATTACATCGCCTCTATCCCAACGGGGGTACGCAGAGACTACTTCCACTCTTGCAGGCATTATGGTGTTATAAATAGACGTTTACTTAGCTATGTATCTAGGCTCTTTGTTCAATGAAATGATATCTGTCCTATATTTTAGTAATAGGTATACATCTTTTGCCAGAGGATAGGCCTAAATAGCTAATGCTCCACCGACAAGAGTCTAACTCTTAAATGTAAAATGAAAATGTACATATTTGAACCCGACTAAACCGCATTAGCCAATCAGCAGCCCACAATCCCAGAGGCAATAGCGACGCTAACAATATCAACTTACTTCTGGCATTACTATATTTATCAAGTTGTTGTTGCAAAGCCTGCAACGGGAAAGGACTTAGCGACTCCACTCTAATAATAGCCACGTCTTCGATATTTGCTCTCACTCGCTCCTTATGCAATTCGTAATAGTGCTTCCCGCTCACTAGGATCACTCTCTTCACTTTAACTGGATCAGCCAGGGTGTCACCTGGGAATAAAATAGATTCTTTTGAAAGGTTTCCGAGGTTTATGGGAAAATTGTTTTGTTTTTGTTGATATGGAGAAGCAAGTGATGGATTTTACAGTGTCAAGGTGCCTGTAACAATAATATGCCTATAATGCCTATAGTATAATAAATAATGCTATAAAATAATGGGTTACAAAGGTACTAACTATTTTCTCATTTACTTTCCTGTATCTATATCACAATATAGGCATAGGTACACAATATGCAACACACAACATTATTAGATATATCGAAAGTAAGAAATACAGAAGGAATTTAAACGAATACAATTTAAAGTCATTAAGAGTAAGACAATACAGTCAAAATCTTCAAATTTTCGTAATCCATCCATATTCATCTTTCGACGAAGCCTCTAACTCGATATTAAAACCTTTACTCCGAAATAGAAGGAAACTCATCAGAAACGTAGACAAATTGCCAATTTAAATTCTAACATAAATTAGTGCCTTCCTTGAACTTAGGAGCGACTTGTTGGAGATATAGCGAAGTAGGTATCAAACGAAGGAGTTTTGAGAGATCGAAATATAAGAGGTATTTGTCTACTAGACGCTACCCGCGACTTCGTACGCATTTATAGTCATATCTTGGAAGAAAATAAAGATATCTCAAAATAATATAGCCTATGTGTTATTCTGATGTCCAAGCTAAGTTTTTGTAAAATTTCATTAAAATCTGTTCAGTGGTTTTTACGTGATGAAGTAACAAACATTCATCCATCGGCACAAACATTGACATTTATAATATTTATAGGATAAGTATTTGTAAGGTAACTTTATTCCATGCGCTAGGGTTTCCTTAATCATGTAGAGTCTGCGTATTATACATATAATAAATCAATCTACTGGTATTTGCAAGATAAATAAGTTAATTCATCCTATTTTTTTTTTTAATTAAATCATTTCAGTCTGTTCAGTGATTTATTTATTACTTTCATAGTCACCTAAATAAATAAATAGTTCATATTTGCATTACTAAACACTAGAATCTCATTTAATTCTCCTATTGTACTTTGAATAGATACAAATTACAGTGTAATTATCCTCGGAATTCAAGATACACTTAACCAAACTTACCGATGACTGGCTGGAAGTAAGTACCAGGAGCGAAGTCTTGTAAATATGACACCACTTCCGCTTGTCGCAGCATTATCTTTGGTGAAACCACCACTAAAGGTTTCCTATAGTTTCGAACTATCTGCAATCAGAGAAGTACCTATTGTTTAATAAATCTTCTAAAGATGTAGGTAGATACACTTAAATATAGTTACATCGATATAGTAATCCATTCTTATGTAAGTAGGTACCTACAGATTAATGGTCGGTCAGTTCTCATAATAGCGTTATCCATTTTATTTAAATCACCTAAGTACTCATTCTTATCCCACCAAACTTATGTCAGATAATGGCATGTTCATGCTGTTTATGATATTAATGAAACAATATGAGCATATTTTTTAGGTTTAGATACCTAAGCTAGCAGATTTAACATTACATTGTCGTCCTTTACCATAATTAAATACGATCTGCTAAACCACCGACATGAAACACATGTGCTGAATTGTATTAGGCCGAGCAAATAAAGCACACGTGTCACCCATTATCGATTATACAATTTGGCACGTCGGAAGTTCCTAGATAATTTGATGAAGGTACAATTTGCAATATCTGTGAGAACAATAGCCTATAAATTGTTTGGTTAGAGAATCTGAAGCTTATATTGACGTCTATAATTAAAACGAGAGCTCCTTAAGGAAAATCATTATCAGTTCCGTCGACAAGATATAAATAGAACTAAGTATTAAGATATTTGAAGACATTTTGATCACCGCTGTTAGTGCCCGTTTAACCACACAGATAAAATGGCATCGAACAAATTTTTGTATTGGAGCCTGGTTTAGTAAAAAAAAACGGTATCAATTAGACTCAACATCCCCTATTTAGCTAGTATGGAGAAAAAACAGTTGACGGCCACTGAATAAACTAACGTCAATCGATAGAGATACAAACGATAGTATTTTGGACAATTGTCGAAAGTGATATACTTTCGGAGATGTAGAACTTTAAACATTGTTACAGGTGAAAATTTTCAAAGTTCTATATAAGAAAATTTTTACTATACCAATTAGGTTGGATGCTCTTTAACTGACATAAAACAGGACGTTTTATACAGTGATAGGTATAAAATATCCTTAGGAACTGTAAGTGGAGAATCGGGCCATAAGTGTTGTTAGAAGTTTTATAAACTTTTTCCAAAAATGGTACCTAAAAGATCTTGTATTGATTTTAGTAATATCGATGTTTTAACAGTACCTGTCTCCTTAACAAATGGAAGTACTGAGCAGGCGTGGTCGGATACACCACTTGCAAGCACACAGCATCAGAGTCTGGGGCGGCCTCCAGACTGTCTGTCATCTGCAGGAACCTCTCGATCTTGCAGGAGGTGTGTTCTGATGCGGCACCGTCGTACCCGTGAGGTAGCAGCATGACTAGGCCGTTGCTGCGGACCCATTTCTCTGGAGAAATTATGATGAGGTTAGATATACGTATAGGTATTGTTAAGACGCGTATGTATTCATTGGCGAGAGTAACCGAACAGATGGCTGCAGTCATAAGGTTCTGGTGTGTACGTACGCATGTTACAGTTACCCTTTGATACGTGGCAAAACCGACAATCGTCGGCTTGCTAGGGAACATATGTATTTTAATATAATTATATTCAGTATAATTCTGATTCAAGTTTCAGGAATTGTTAAAAAGTTACCTAATTCCATTAATAGTACAAGAACTAAGTACATACCTAAACTCTTAAAAGTTTGTCCATTAAACCTAGTTATTAATCTTAATTAACCTTCTTAAGACTACTTTAGAGAAAAACTTAATAATCCTCTTGAATCTCACGTCTGGAGTATTTGAAATAACTTTGTTACTGCGTAACTTATTTTTAAACAAGGTTTCAAGTTTTTGTTTTCAAAACAGAAACAAAAGTTTAAGCTACCTTATTTTAAGTAGAGACTATCGACTTACAATTCGTATTCAAAATTAACAGTAATACTTACTTTCCCCAGATCCAATGTAGGTATCTATCACAATTTGTGCACCGTTGTAGAAGTCACCGAACTGCGCCTCCCATACAAACAAGTGGTCAGGGTTATCGTACGCCATTCCATATTCATATGCTAGTACTGCTTCTTCAGATAGGATGGAGTTGGCTACCTGCGGTTCAAGTTTTTAAGTTATATGATGTCTTATTGGCTATCGCGTTCTGGAAACCCAGTCGAAGAACGTCCACGTCAAAATGGGTGTGACACTTAGGAAAATTCGCAAGACATGAAAATTCTCAAGACATGTGGGATCAAGAATCTAGTGATCGGGACAAGACAGTCAATCTTCTACCTCAAAAGGATTCCACTGGCCACTAACCAAGGACTTGTTCTTCAATGCTTATGATGAATTGTCATAACCGCAAAAAGTACACTGCCTCACAAAACATAAAAAGATAGCATCATACTCATCATCATTTTAGCCTATAGCTGCCCATTGCTGAGCATAGGCCTCTCAAATGAA
Organism: Anarsia innoxiella; assembly: GCA_947563765.1. Taxonomy (NCBI): domain Eukaryota; kingdom Metazoa; phylum Arthropoda; class Insecta; order Lepidoptera; family Gelechiidae; genus Anarsia; species Anarsia innoxiella. Next base: position 2,874,662 of record OX387402.1, read on the forward strand.
AAAAATAATGTGTGATCGCTCCATTATCTACATTCAGTGAGACCCTGCGGGTTTCACTAGGTCGTAGATCCATCTGGCAAGTAGCTCTCCCACACTGCGCTTGGTAGAGCGTTGTGTTCACTGGCATCATACTAAAAGATCTTAAAATCCAAATCTGTTAGCAAACCTCCAAGAATCCTTTCTGGTCTTCGCTGATGTGGTTCAGAGGTATTAAAGTCTGGTTGGTCTTCTGGTCTACCAGCATAGCGTGTCTGTGAGAGAAGGTGCCTCTGCCGACGTCTTCTCCACTGATCCTCACGTTGTGACCTTCCATTAGGAGGGAACCTAGAATAGGAAGGAATAGTTGTGCGTGCTTCTTATGTTATGTTTGGTGTAGGTACTCTAAAAAGTAAGTTCAGCCAAATCGAGAACCATCTTTTTTTTCGGTTTTAGTTTGAACGCAAGTAGGTAATGATACTTATCAATAAGTTTTAAGTAAATATATATTATCAACGAAAGACTAGACATTTTATTAGTTTTCTACCCTGAATAGCTTTTTGTTTTTCATAGTAAGTATCTACCATCCTTATCTTTTCGCTCGACTACGGCGAAGCGAAAAAGTAATTACTCTATCGACTGAAGTTTTTGTAGCAGACTATCCATTTATTTAACAGTTTATTGTAAGATGATAGTACATAGAGACAGAAAAAAGAGAAGTTATACAAAAGGTACAGCATATTTCTAAAATAAATTTCTTCCTGCAGACCCCACAAAGAGAGATCTAGTTGCCTACACGTTAATTTTTTTGTTCTAAATAAAACAAAACAAGATCACCTAGTCAGGTATCCTATATTACTTCAAAGCCCTTTAAAGCCGCATCACTCGAGACTGTATACAACGCAACAAAGCCTCTGAAACTTACATTTAGGAGTACACATGATATGAATACAAAATTTTATTGGGCTCAGTCATAGAGAATGAATAGAACTGGAGAGCGAACAACGAAGTGGGGATTGCAGGCACAATAACAACACTTAGCGATTGTGTTAGAATTCATATCGATGAGTTAAATATAAAAATTACCTAAAAATAAATGTATATTTTATCGAGACTTTAGGGCCTGATACGGATAAAATTTATCTGACTGATATTTTATACCTGTCTTTGTCTAACACGTCATGTTTTATGAAATGGACATAGGTTTATCTGTCATTTGAATTGTATCTGTAGGTGGTGACACGGGCATTAAACAATAGCATGTACCTAATTTATTTTATCGGTTATATTGAAACACATATTTAGTTACCCTCGACCTGCATTTTTTTTTTTTTTCTCTATACAATTGATACCTACTCTATGGTTTCAGGAGCAGAGAAGAGGTACAACTTGTATGTTAGTACTTAGTATGTATTGTATAATTCAACCCCTTTGTTGTTACTTCACTGAATAACAAATAGTATTAGAATCGTGGTTGTTGTTAGCTTTTGTTTGTTTCTTTGAGGTCTTTAGTTTTCTTTTGTAGAAGAAAAATAGGTCAAAAAAGTGCTGAGCGAAGTACAAACTTAATTGCTTTTTGAAAACGGTGGACTCTCGATTCCAATTTTAAGCTGACATTGTTCTGAGGCGTCAATTTTACTTCAAAGGTAATGATTTTCCTTTAAGGTGGTGCCATACCGTCTGGATCTGCGTGCCTGGTCTAGCGCAAAATGGCTACCTGTTTGTATAGAATTTCTTATCGTTTGACAGGTCACCTACCAAGAAAATTATGAAAAACTTGCGCCAACCTTGGCACGCTGTCATGAACTCATTTGCATATGAAAAAAAATGGGGCCACTCCTTATATTCCTTCCTTATTGATTTTCATTAAAGATATTATATTTTGTCTTTATAACAGGCATATATCTATTTTAATTGAGCCTTTATTAAGTACACAATTTATTGCTTTCAGTAAACGAGGATTATTAGGTAAGGTACCAACCAACTTTTCGTACACAAATTATCAAAACTCTACCCGCTCTAGACTTTGCTGTTTTATCCAAATTGCATAAAAGGTATTCGAAACAAACGCCCCATTAACCCTAAAGCTGACAATCAGAAGAAAACAGCACGATGTTTAATGTATAATTAACATAACAAGCCGTTATGCAACTGGAGCAACGGCCTCCTAATAATCACCAAAAATGTTTCCAAAAATATTTAACTCAAACTCAATTTCATAGAAAAACAGTTTTGTTCTTTGATTAGTCTTATCATGGTCCACCAGAAGATACTTTGTTGATACAATGCCGGGAAGTGTCGACTTCTTAAAACACTTCCTTCCAATCTTTGTTATTTTGATAAACGATCTCTACAGATATAATAATAAAAGGGTGCGGTATAAACGCATCATTATTCTGAGGTTGGGATCAATGAGGTCGGATTTCTGAATTTCTGTTTTTGTTTCGGTTTATAAGTAGCGACCGCTTGCTTATTTCATACGCATTTATGATGATATCTTGGAAACATGTTCTTTTTTTGCTTGAAAGAGTACCAACCGTATAAAAATGGTCGCATATTAACATAAGCATTGACTTCTACAATTTAAAAAGGATTCATTTATTTGCCTCTTTTGTTTTAACTAGATATAAGCGTCAGGAAGAAGGTGGATACTATGACCTTTTCAGATATGTTCGTTCATGTATAAAATTTCAGTCGTGTACTACTTAAGAATTGTATTTTAAGAATTTAATTTTAACATTTTAAGCATTTTCCAAACAAAGATAGTACCCAGCACATTATTAAAAATGAATGTAAAAGTTGAGATCATAAATCTTACCAAACGCCAGAGCTTCAGCAGTGCTCCAGTCCAGATTCTTTCCATCTCTTAATTTTGTGAGACGATTCTTTACATGCATTCGCGCTAGGTTCGGGTGGATGTTCTGTAAAAGGTTAATTTAAATTGTGCAATCGTACATCTTGTTTAACTAGGTACTTAATTGAACCCGTGAACATTTTGTACATAGGTATTATGTTGGTTAGTATTTTAAAGGCGCAATTTTATTATTTTTTCTTTCATAATTCTCCTAATACAATCTTGTCCTTGTTATAAAAAACACAACAAAAAAGAATTATCAATATCGGTTCAACTGTTCCCGAGATTTGCGCTTAGCAAGACATTCAGCGATTCATTTTTAAATTATAGATAGACTATATTACTCACAACCACGGAAAATGTGGTCAGACTACTAACGACCACGGAAAAAGTGGCGGGGTGAGCTGAGCTAGACATCGAGAGTCATGGCGGAAGAAAGAGGCCTTTGCCCAGCAGTGGGACACAACATTAGATTAGACTACTCACGAAGTCTTCAGGCGCGGTGACAGATGCTTCTCCGATCATCTTTAGCAAATGCTGATCAAATCCAGTGTTCCATATCTCAACCGCTTTAGGTGCTAAACCCATTTTGGACCATTGCTCTTTGAAGTAATCATCCTGTTAAATAAATCAATTATGTAATTTATCAAGACTGTAGCTACACTTGATTAAACGCATTTCAACTCATGTATCTTTGGAAATGATAAGTTTCATAAGCAGATAATCTTTCTCATTTTTGTCAGACAGTTCTACTTAAGCACCCTTTACCTAAATAAGCTTACAAATTGACGTAAAAGCCGCAGGAGATTAAATTCATCGTATTGATTTAGGTATTCAGACATAATAATATACTCGTATATCCCAGAGATATAAAAATGAGAAGTCGTCAGACAATCAAAAGGAAATCAAATCAGTTCAACGAATTGAAACAAGGCAGTCAATTGGGTAAAAACAATTGACGTTTGTTCCTGATTTTTATATAATTGAATGAGTATTTTTGGAAGATTAATTGAGTTCCAATGACAGCTTGTTAAAATAACAAGGTGAGAGTTTCAAAAAGTGAATATTTTAAGGAAAATTTTAATGTGACCTACATTTTACTGTTTCAGGTTTAATTCCTATCGTTATTAATGTTTGGCATAACTACTTTTGATCTAAGTTATATTAAGATGAGCAACAGATTACTAGTTTAGTCTAGAGTGTCAATTTGCTTCACCTTTGCCCTCAGTTACATCTTAACACATACTTAATTACTGCCTGTTTAAATGAGAATCCCAGTACAGGACTTGACAGTTTACTGTCAAATATGCTGTGCCTGTAGAGTCCCAGCACAGGACACTTAACAGATCGGTTTTTTGCTTAGGTACTATGAATTTGTCTATTTTTAAACCCTATTCTCACTAGAGAAAAAACATAAAGAGTGAATGACTCTATCAATCACTTTTAGAATGTAAAATTGTCTATTGTAAAAAAAATGAAAATGCAGATTTTTTGCAATTTTCCGCGACAGATGCGCCAAATCCGCCATTTTGCAAATTTTGAAGGTCAACAGATGACTGGTTAAAGAAAGGTCATTACACCTATAACTGTCACTAGATATCATTATCAAAAACTGAATAAGAAAGCACGATGCTTAATGGATAATTAACCTAATGAGCCTTTTATGCAACCCCAACTACCTACGTAGTGTATGTTTAAAAGAATTTCAACTACGTAATAAGCAAGAAAAGCGTTTTTCTCTGCGACTTCCTCAAATCCAAATTCCGCGAATCAACGTCAGAGTAAAACCAAGTCAATACTACCAATTCCACATTCCATTCCATACGTCAACGTCAAAGTACGAGTAAAACCAAGACCAAACCGTTCCAAGAAACTCAGCCAAGCGACAAATACCTTAGGCGTGTATGCACTAACGCCGTCTAGCTCACTTTGCAAATATGCAGTGAATTCAGTTGCTGCGTTCTTCACTTCGTCTTCTGTTAGAATTCCTTCTGATACGAGTCTCTCTGCGTACATGTCTGTGATTGTTCTGGAAAATTGGAATATAGTTAGCGATTTCCATGTCGGTAGTTGCAAAGGGTAGCACAGATAAGTAAGTGGTAGCACAGATAACTAAATAGGTAGTAGTTTTAGCGAAAAATGCGCACATTGTTGCAAAAGAACAGAATAATTTGAATTGTAAACGTAAGAACCGTTAAAAGAACGTTAATCGGCTTTTAAATGAAGAACGTGAGGAAATTCGCAATTCAAATGTACGATGCTCTTATGCATTACGAAAGCTTGAATCAATCTATTTTTATAACCTAATTCCACTTTTCACAGAGAGTATAGCCACTTTTCCACTTTAGCTGGCTAATATTTTTCATTACACAGCTTTTTAATTAAGCGTCTAGATTTTAGACTTTCTTCCCAGACCATTTTCCAAAAAAAATCTTACTTTCTACTATGAATGACTTTGTAAAGCAGTGGACTAGTCAGTGTAGGATCGTCCATTTCATTATGTCCCCATCGCCGGTAGCAATTCAAATCTATGAACACATCTTTTCGGAATTTCTGTCGGTACTCCATTGCTATCTTTGTTGCCTTTTCTACTAGCTGGAAATAGAAAGATAAAGTAAGAATCTAAGTTAGTTTTAAGTGTATTAAATTAAAGCTTCTTTTGTTATTATAGAGTTCTATAGTATTATAAACATATCGATTTACTCATACAACTACTCGTTCATTTCTTCATCAAAATATACCTAAGTAAGTACATTTCTATTGTCATATAAGACGTATGCACTTTCACAGTCACACTTACCAATATTATTATTTCATTAACTGCAAAGATATATACCTACTTTTAATTAACACAATGTTATTTACCTCAGGATGATCAGCATTGACATGAATGACAGGAGCTGAAATCATCTTAGCAACATCAGTGACGTATAATGACGAGCGGCTCCGATCAGCTGGTAGTGTGAATCCGACCTGTGGAAATAAGTCTTTTTACATTTTCGTCTAGTCATTGGGTAGGTAGGCGAGGGCAAATTGGCCACAAGTTGCCGTAGATAGGGGAAGATGGAAGGACGAGGAGGAGGCTTTTGTCCAACAGTTTGCTGTCCACAAGCTGACATGATAAAAATAATGAATACAAAAATATACCTGTCGATTAATCATGCATGGAATAATAAAGCATATTCGTTGCGCACAAAATTGCTGTCCCTAAATAGTCTCAGCAGGACAATAACTATGAAATATTATAGTAAGCCTTTATAAAATGTGCCATAATTTTGCAACAGGATTATTCGTTGTCCAATATAAACTTTATTTATATGAAAAATATAGGTAAATATAGTCAAAATTTGATAAAAAAACGAGTTATCGAAGATGCATAAATTTACCTGTCTTTTCGTCATCAGCCCATATATGTCCCCACCGAGGGGCACGAGCCTACTCTCATACAGAGAGTGATTAGGCAGTAATCCACCTGCCTCTTATCGTATTAAAATACTTACATTTTTATCGAATACGTAATTTAAGTAAACTTCTCACCTGATTATTGACAACAACATGCAAAGACCCGCCAATATGGAAGTGCGGTGCTTGAGACAACATCAGAGTTTCTTGGTTGACTCCTTGACCGGGAAACGCTGCATCTCCATGAAACTGTAGTAGAAAAACGTGTTTTACTATTGTGTTGTGTATACATACGTGGTCTTCAAACATGGCCTGCTAATAAATGTTGCGCCAAAACACACGGTGAAACGCTACTGCAACGCAACTGAAACTGCAAGTTACTTTCGAGTTGCATCGCAGTTTCTGCTATAGACTTCCTTAGAAAACCACACACGACGCAACTAGTTTGAAACGTTTCGATTCAGTTGGTCTAAATAGGGTCAAATACCACAGAGGTATAAAAAGCAGCTGTAACTAAATACTAAAAGGGGACCTATCACTATGGATTCTATAGTGACAAGTGCCCTTTTAGTATTTAGACATTCCTATGGTTATGGTGATAACGTTTAGGTCCGGTTTGCAAATTGAAAATTTGACTTTGACCTAACCTGTGTAAAACTCTTTATAGCTTGGTACAGTTTTAGCAGAAGGTATATGGAATTTCATGACTCAAAGTGTGTCGGTTAATTGTAATCTGCACGTGTAGAGATTCCAGGAAAACTCCGCTATTTATGTTAGAGTTGTTTTAATTTTACTAAATGTGGTTTTGGTAACAATAGCAGGATCATATCTAATTAATTATTAAAGTGATTTAATTTCTATTGTTATCTACATAAACATACCTGAATCTACATAATCTACAAAATCTACATAAACATACCTGAACATTCAAGACATTATCGCCCATCTTGGAATTTCCTTCAGTTGCATAGTCTCCTTCCTTCAGATGCATTTGTTTAGATCTGGCTTTCCCCATTGATACTGCATTAACTATCTGAAAGGTATCACTACAGGTTACTGGTACAACGTAAACATAACTAGGCATTTATAAAATATATTTTAAAGGCAAAGGAAAGTTTTGGTTGAAGTAAACATTTCCGACAAGAATTCTAAATTCACATTTTCGCTCGCATAGCTTCAAGCTTGTTTAAACTCTTAAATATTTAAATAAAAATGACATGGCGATGCTAAAGTAAACTTTGTTTCCATCCCTGAAGGAATTCCTTATTTGATTCTTGGAGCTTTGTCATCAGTCAACACAACCTCGGCTAATTTAGAAGTCGGTAGCGTGAGGTGGTAAAATATGCAAACAGAGCGAATTACCTCCAAATGAGACGGGTTGTTGAGCATGGAGACCCTTGTCGTCTTGTTATTTACTGTTATGTCTGACGATAAGTCTGAAATCGTGATAAATATGTCGTTAGAAACGGGTTTTCTTTCTTTTATGACACTGATTTCAAAAACTTTTTAATTATTAAATTTTCTGCTAAGTATATAAAAAAAATTCAGGCACCCTATGAGATGTAGCTGCAAAACGTAAAAGACACGCCTAACTATAGTGCTAGATTATATCTACATAATAGGAAACTAATTTCATCTCTATCTATCACATTTGACACCTACGCCTTAGATAGAGCCAAAAATAACTGTCAACCGCTGCGAATTGTAAATAAACCAAATGTTTCCATGAGTTAGTTCGTTGCTTCATTCCAATTACAAAACATTTCGGGCAAAACATCAAAATTACTGCAGGATTCACTGCAGAATAACTCGTGCAGTGAAACAAAGCATGTCTAATACGAATAATACCTACATAGCTAGAATAATAGACCGTGAAATGAAATTGCATTTGGATTAAAACGAGATCGAATGCATCCAATTACTAGTTGGTGAAAATATCAAAATATTTTTGTCACATTGCATATTGTTTACTGTATCTTATTAAAATTGCATTTTAAATAAAAGAGTGAATTTAAGTTAAAAGAAGTTTAGTCTTATGTCATCTCGAACTGTTTTTTGTTTTGTTGTCATCTGTTGCAAATGAATCTGTTCTGTTGCAAATCTGTTGCAAATCTGTTGCAAACAAATGAATCGTTACGCTTGTTTTAAGTGCTGTTGTTTGTTGTAATTTGTAATGGCATTGTATTCTTTGTTTGAAGCAGTTTGAAGCATTATGAAACTTACTGAAATGTAAAGCGATATCGCAAGAAGATTCCGCCTCTGGAGGAAACTCGATGTTTCCACCGAATTTGTGGAAAATCTTGACTGGAGGACATTTTAGCTGGGTGACCATTGACGCTAGCTTCCCTCGATGCGGCATTGCTAAGATCACGTGTTTGATATCCTCTGAAATGTTTAAAATGCGAATTTAGTGAATTGACTCTTCTTTCTTTATTCTTGTTTCTGATTTCGGTCGTAAATTCACGATTGATAAGCTGACAAGTCATTCTTGACGTGTCTACTATAAATTTACAATATAAAAATATCAATAATTTGTCCACAAAAAGTAAGCTATTTTTATTACGAAAACATCGTGTCATATCTTTCTGATATTTTACAATGACAGTTACAACCACACAGGCATTAGTTGACCGGTGAATACCTACTCGTAGTTGTGTAATTCTATTTTAAACCTACCTTCGGTACTTTTCTTCAACAACGTCGAGAAAATAGTCACAATAGAGTCAGCTCCTTCGCTACTATATCGCTTAACCGCTGGATACTTGACCGCAAGGAATTTCTCCCAAGTTTGCGCTTTTATCAGATCAGTAGCGATTTCCTTGCGACGGTCTATGTCGATGGGGTCCGAGATTGCTTCCACTCGCTCCGCAAACCATTCTCGTTCTGTTTCGTTCTGGAAATGAAGTGGTATTTTGGAAATAAAGGCGAAGTAAGTAAAGATATTGATTATAAGAAGGTATTCGTAGAAACTTTATCATTTCAGCCTAGAGCGTGTTTAGCTGCCCACTGCTGAGCATAGGCCTCTCCAATGATTTTCATTGTGACCGGTTGATTGCCACCTGCATTCAACAAAGCCATGCTTATTTAGTTAGTTAACCAAGTATTTTTGAAGGAAATCAGTAAGTACCCAATTAATTTGGTTAAAAATTTTCTTCAAAATAGATTTTTCTCGTGACTCATAGGAAAGCGTGCAGTTTTTGTGTTAGATTCTATGTAGTTGCATGCTTCCGGAAAGCTAATCGTTCGTAAACGTCGAGTAACTAAATGTATGTTACTACAATAAGTTGCTTTTTATCGATGATTAAATAAACATACCTCCAAATAAGAAAATTCATAAGAAATATTTCCGCAATACAGTCTTTGAAGGAGTTTCTCTAGGTTCTTCACTGATTCTTTTCCATTGTATCCATATAGAAGACCAAGGTCTACCACGTCATTAGTATTGAGACCATATCTTGACGAGTTTAGTTCTTTGATGTCCCTGTTTCAAAAAAATAAAGAGAATGAAATTTAAGCACTTACCAAAATATTGTTAAAAGCAGCTCCAGAAAGACTAACTAAAAGACTAACTAAAAAAGACCCAGAACACACGGGGAAACGCAACTGCAACTGCTAGTTACTTTTGAGTTGCATCTAAGTTTCTGCTATAAGACTCTTTTAGAAAACCACACACGACGCAACTAGTTTGAAGCGTTTCAGATTAGTTGCATCGTGTGTGGTTTTCTAAAGGAGTCTTATAGCAGAAACTTAGATGCAACTCAAAAGTAATTAAGTAAACCACACACGATGCAACTAATCTGAAACGTTTCAAACTAAGGAGTGCGAACAAGGAACGTTGCAGTGGCGTTTCCTCGTGTGTTCTAGTCCTAACTGTCATTTGCATAAAATTGGAATGTAGGTAATTGTGTGGAGAATGAATGAATCGTCAAACCGCACACGCATTGCAACTGCTAGTGCGTAAAGCCTGGTACTCTTTAGCGAAGTGTAACCATTACCGTTGAATGCACTGTAACCAAAAAATATGGTGTGTACGTTGTTTGCTTGGTTCACAAACCTGCTGCGATTGTACACACTATGTTTTTGGGTTACAGCGCAAGCAACGGGTACAGTAAGGTTACAGATTGCTAATAAGTACCCGGCCTAAAAGAGTAAACAAATTTTAACTAGGAATTGCTGGTAAATATATTAACCTTTTGCACGCCAGCCATTTTTGACGTTGATACACGCCCGACGCCGCCGAGCCTAGTATATATCAATTATATTATATCAATTAACACAGGCGGTAGGGCATCTTATATAAAACAAAATTATTGTTATAAAAATGGCCAAATTTAGACGACTTAAGGCCAGCGGCGTCTCATCCACGCGAACAATTTGCGACTAAAGTGGTCATTGGCGTCCAAAGGGTTAATAATACCACCAATAAGTTTACACTGTAATAACTTTACCCTGCGGCTATTATCAGAAAAGTTACGGATAATTTTCAAAATTCAATTACGGAATATTGTAACAACAAATTCTGGGAGCTAGATTAAAATTATATTATACTTTAAACGAAATTAGTAAACGACTGTTTTTGTTTTGGATAGCTTTTAGTAGGTAGCTCTTGTACTTTTTTTTAGCCTTGGACATCCATCCGGCAAAAAACAACTGCCATATATTTTTTGTCCGATGGATGTCCGGTGAGTGTACAAACGTCGATTATAAACCATACACTACCGCGTAACGGAGAACGGTTCGTAGTCCGGTAAAAAAAACGGACGTCTACAAGAGCTTTTTATTACAGTTTATTGCCAATTGAAAATAAGTAAGTGAATTCAGTAAGATACGATACGACTCGAAAATACCTAGTTTGGTTTTTAAAGTCAACATTATCGATATTGGCTTTCAGATGTCCGTATTTGCGGTAAGCGTCGACAAGGTTCTGCGCTCGGCAGTTCTCGTAGCGTCGTCGTAGAACCTCTTCTGGGGTATCTGAAATTCAAAATAAGTGGGAATAAGATCATGGAGATAAATTGCTAAGTGTGGTTGTGTCGGATCGCTAAAATTTTGAGTTTCTCTTTGATTCCTTTCTGGTGAAATTTGCTATTTTTGAGATACTAAGTAACTAATTTAATTTCAGTTCTAAAAATATGTATTACAGTAATAATACGAGACAAATCCCATTTTACATTAAAAGTATTATGAGATCTAGACTCTAGTTAACCCCTATTCTATTTGAATGTACCCTTCCACTGGATATACTTTTTTAATAAAGTACCTACCTACTGAGTCTTGTTCCGTATAGGATAAATTGCATTTTACAAAATAAATAAAATACAAATCTTGTAATAGCGACACGCCTCCCATCAAAACGCATATATCAGAATTCAGTCGAATGTATGACATCTTAATTTAGTACTTTTGTGGTTTTCTGATATTTTTAATTGATACAACGATAACAATGTATTTATGTAGATAGGCATTGATTTGAAAAAATAGAGATTATATTTCGCACTTCCTTCGAACCATCGTTATCAACTTACCTATAAAGTGTGATTTATCATCGAGCTACGAGTAGAGTTGTAGATATGAAATAAGTAATACTAAATTCCGTAGTAGAAAAGTAAGTTAATTTTAACTTAATGTTAGGAGCTGGCACTATCTCGGGACCTTGAACTTGATTTATCACTGTTGAACAAGAAGATATATTTTGATGTATTTTTGAACCTGCTCTTATCCCTTCTAACGTACATCGTATTAAGGTATACCTAGGATAGAAGGAAGTGTTTGCCCAGCTTGAGTGATATTAAGGTCTAGATTGTTATTTGACAAATGTTGTGGTATTTAATTAAATTTTTCGACGAAACTTCACGTGTTTGACCCAATTAAACGTCCGCTTGTACTCTAAGAATTTATTTTTAAAGGTACGCCAAGGTAATTTAATAGATTACCAGTCGTTCCGGGTCGAGGAAAATTGTGTTCATTTACTGTTTACTCAATTAAGGCAAGAGGTAAGTAAAAACCATAAATTCAGGTAAAATAAATAACTTACTGGGAATAGATTTAATGTTCTATAAAAATATTCCAATCGGAGAGTATATTTATATGAAGTTATTCACACTCAAATCGGGGACTCTAGTCAAGAGTACCGTAAGGTTTAGCGCGACTGATGAATGGGGATGAAGTGAAAGAGGTGTGTTTGGATCGTAGCAAGTGAAGGGAATAATACATACATATCTGTCCCGCCTCTTTCCCATTTCCCATTAGGTATGTCCCGACCAGCGCGTTTCACGTTCATCTTGCGTTTTCATTTGACCAAAAATGGTATGGTTTTTCGTGAGCGTGAACGTGAAAATACGCAAGTGGAGACATACCTATTAGGATAGGCAGACCTGCTACTATCCAAACACACAATAAGTAAATTATTATGTCTTTACATAAGCATTATTTGGGTAATTCGGTAGTATATTTGATTAGTTAAACAAGCTTGTTTATCTTACTAAGTTTATATTGTAAACAAGAAACTTCAAATAGCTACATAACTTTATATAATTAAACGGTCATAATTGAGGTTAAACATTTTGAAATTCCCATAGGTAATAAGTATCTACTGTATTATGTAGAAGGATGAATTAATTGTTGATAACATTTGACATGCGATTGTCATCTTATTTACTTATTTAGCAGTCTTGCTTTATGCTTTACCCTGGGTTATATTGTGTACGAAATAAAACTTTTACAAGTAAAGGCCAAACCACACCGGATGCGTATGCGTTGCATATGCGTAGACGTATGCGTACCTCTAAGTTGTAATGTATGGAACTGTCACCGCTTGCGTCTACGCATACGCAACGCATACGCATCCGGTGCGTTTTGGCCTTAAAATTATTTGAACTTGTAAACATTTAACCCATTAGCATACCGGCTTCTATCTGTGGCCGCGGTCGATGTCCGAACACACCCAAACCAGAGTGATACTTCATTCGGTCACAATGCCACAGCTGTCTCGCTTGCACACGGTTAAACACCAACATTTTATCTCTCTTACACTCAATTCACAAATCACTAAAATGACATGCCCTTTCGTATTTATTCTTTATATTTAGAATACGCAAAGAACCTACTATTAAATTAAAAAGAGAATCATGATATGCGCAAGAGTGCGCGATTCGAGTGTCCGCGGGGTACTGATTGTTATAAGACAGAGATAGAAGATATTTTAATGATTATTTGTGTACAGTTTCGTGTATCAGCTGTTGATATGCTCGGCATAGTGATATGATAACGTAAATAGTATGATACAAAGATAACATAGTATTTGTTCTTGTACAAATAACATTTAATAGATACAAAGATAACTTTGTTTCTCTTTAGAACTTACTAATAAATATGTAAATAGTTGTGCAATTTAGTAGAAGAATAACATAATATGTATTATATTAAATGTAAATAAGGAACTTGGAAAATATGTATGATTGGAGGACGGCTTGCATAGGTACAATAGCATCGGAAAAAAGCAGTAAAATCCTCTTTTGAAGGGTTAATAAATAGAAAGTACAGTGCCTGTATAGGTAGGTAAAATATTTCGAAAAGTAAGTAGGTAGCGTACTCGTGATATTATGTACTTGGTGACCTACCTCTCTAGAGTATTTTTTCGATAATAGTAATCTTATCATATCCACACACGCATGTCATAGCAACAACTTTAAATACCTATTTGTTTATTATTATTTATTTGCGATAATTTTAATTAAAACAGGCTATTTCGTATGTACCTACCTACTTTATTTTTTCCTTAAAAAATATTTAAAAAAATGTTAAAAGAAAAAATGGTGTTACTGAACATTATGAACTTTCATGGGCAAAATTAATACCTAATAAAAAAAAAATGATCTCTGCCTACCCCAATGGGAGAGAGGCGTGACGGATATGTATGTATGTATGTATGTAATGAAAGTCCTAGGTAGCTAACTATAGTGAACTTTCATTTTTACTCAATACTCAAATGTTTATTGCACACCAAGGTTTATATAGGTCTTATATAAAATACATACCTACTTACATACGATACAATACCTACGGAAGGTATATAAATCTCTGCTTATTTGGTAGTCATAGCCTTATCATTACCAGTACTACGATAATCAGAATGTTTTTATACATTTTTATCATCAGTATCAATTCCTAAATCTGACATGTAGGTAAGTTATTTAACTAACTGTTGTCCATTATAAACGTGATCACTATTTTGTAATTATTTGATTGCTACATAACATGAATAATGCATTAAAAGGATGCACGAATGGCTCTACATTTAATTGCTGTTGAAATTATAGGGACATCTTCAGTACACCATGTTCTTTTACTTTTTGGTTTAACTGCAAAGACCAGCACTAAGTTTATAAAGTGTAGTATACGTAGTAGTATAGAATAGATAAAGCACATATTCAAAATTGAAAAACGCACCAAAACACAAGATGAAACGCAACTGCAACGCAACTGAAACTTTTGAGTTGCATCGAAGTTTCTGAATAGACTTCCTTAGAAAACCACACACGACGGAACTAGTTTGAAACGTTTCGTTTCAGTTGCATCGTGTGTGGTCTATAGCTGAAAGTCTATAGCAGAAACTTCGATGCAACTCAAAAGTATCTAGCAGTTACGTTGCAGTAACGTTTCACCGTGTGTTCTGGGTCTTAGCTCACTTTGAAACCGTGTGCGTCGTACAATTTTTAAAAATGTTTTCGTCAAAAATCTACGGTAGGTTATAAACCAAAGGAAAAGTAAAGTCATATGATATAAAGAATAAAATAAAAAATAACACAAAAATAAAACATGCAAAATAGACAAGACACATCGATCTGCTACAAATTTTTCGTGTGGTTGAATAATAAAATCAATTCTTTTGGTGATGAAAGTAATTTGCACGGGGTTGGTTATGTGCTTTCCATGTCTGCTATACCGTTCTTTAAAAGGTAAGGTTTGTGAACCCTAGAATCCTGAAATTTGTAAAGTGCAGGAAAATATTTTAAATTTCTTTACCCATTAAATAAGGTGCTGTGTTCACGAGCGAGAGAATCGCGGCGAAATTATCGTCCTGCCACGTATTTCTATACGTATGCTCTAGGTTAACTTTGTTATCTGTGGCTATGTGCCTCGGGCATTAGTTTAAGTTAAACTTCAAAAAAACATTTGTTAATTTTGGCTTTAGGAAATCACCAAAATTTTCTTTCACTTTCATTTAGCCTTGATTTTATACACATTGCGAAGGTAAATTGAATACTTAGTACCTTCAGCTATTGCGATTCCTTATGACTCGTATCTGATGAATGTAGATGAAGTGAAAGAGGTGTGTTTGAATCGTAGCTAGTGGAGGGAAATGGTCTTTGCTTACCCCGATGGGAAAGAAGCGTGTCAGATATGTATGTATGTATGTAGGTACCTATACTATTTCCTTCCAGAATCTTCTGGCTAACGATCCTCGTGCTCTGCGGCTTCGGAGCTGCATCAGTATTGAAAGGGACCCTCGGTTTGTACTCTGATGATGTGGTGTCGTACTCCGTGGAGACCAACTACTTGGATTTCGATACACCCTTCCCAGCGGTCACTGTGTGCGAACAAGCTGTCGAACCCAAAATTAAGAAGTTTTTGACTAAGTAATTAATTATTTTATTTTATTTATGTACTGTACTTACATGTGTACTGTACTGTACTTAATTTGCTTAGGTGGGTACCCACTTAAAATAAAAAGTGTATGGTAAGTACTTTTTATTATATAAGAGATGATTGTAAGTTGCTATTACATTTACTTATTGGATTCCGGTATCTAGTACTTAAACCTACATATACCTACCTACCTATGCTTTAGCTTTGCCCCAAGTAGGTATCGTTATATATTCGTAGGTAGCTTACTTACTTGATTATTCACTATGCTCAAGCTACAGTAGATATTGTTTTACAAAGTATCATAACTAGCATTTTCTAATACCACAACACACAAAGCCTCATGAACACAGCTATTAGAATCTGTTAGCTAGACGATAAATAACATCAATTACTTTCAACGTCTTATGGAGGCTTGCCAACTGAATACTTTGCTCTACCTAATTAGCATAGAAAATTCATATATGTAGGAATATTTTTCAATTACTTAACGTTCCTATTTTAAAATAAAAACTAAATAAATATTCATTTTCGATTTATCAAGAAAATTATCGTTTTGCTATTCACTCCACTTATCTGCCGTGGCACTAGTAGGCACTAAGGTACCTCTATCCATTAAGTATTAGAAAACTTACAGTTCGAAAAATATAAAAAAAGTAAGTAAGTAACAAACAGGAGTACAAAGGTATTTCATATTTGGTAGTACCAAAGATGTTTGACAATCAGTATAATTTCTGATCTTTTATAATAACCTATATCCCTTAATCTTTCACATCCCAGAAAATAAAGAACAATAGAAAATCT
Source organism: Anarsia innoxiella (assembly GCA_947563765.1). Lineage (NCBI taxonomy): Eukaryota > Metazoa > Arthropoda > Insecta > Lepidoptera > Gelechiidae > Anarsia > Anarsia innoxiella. The sequence continues at coordinate 2,891,343 of OX387402.1, forward strand.
AATGTGTCTGGGTTTATAATGGGTTAGTGGGATGTGAGAGGTTAAAACACCAATTGCCTCGCCATAAAATATCCTTACCTACTATTCCAGCTTAAACCTCCCAACGGGTCTAGCAGGATTCTTCAAGGATGTCGGCTATTGGACCAACCCAAGATACTGCTCCAAAACAGCCTGTGCCAACTGCAAGATCAATAGGACATGTATCGAGGACTTCCTGCCTGTAGTTGCGAAGCTGCGTTTCAATTGCACGGAGATGTTTATTAATTGCTCGTGGAATGGGGAACGGTTTCCGTGTTGTGAGAGGTGAGGTTAGAGATCTTTAGAAAACGGGAAAGATTTGGAGTCCTCTAAAATAGTTTTGACACTTTTCCTTTTTTACGATACCCTATAAGAAAAAGCACTCCAAAAAAATACAAGTCTTAAAACTACTAGTACCTAAGTAGCTAATAATAGATAATCAATTTCTTAAAATTCATTAAAAATCTGTCAAAGCTAATGTAACCAACCAATATGAACTCCCAGCGAGCAGTTAAACACCAATTTAGTTCAGATAGACTTTCACAATGACTTCATTTGTTGTATTTCCTCAATCAGAAAGCTTTTTCATTGCCCTGTATTTACAATAGGTAAGTAGTATGCCATTAATTATCTTCGAGGTGTTAAAGAAAGAGATTCAATTAAGATAATCTTTCTATAAGAGTACTCCGGCTTTGTTTGAACGGCTCCTTTGAGGCTCGTGTGTGTTGTCTTGCTTAATAATCCATATAATACATATATCCATAGTACATCCATACACGAATTTGTAAGGCAGGAAGGATTAAAGCTCGAGATCACTGTTTGACAACGCAAGTCTGCAAAAAATGATGTACCTACCTTATTAGAAATACGAGTATAACTACAGGATACCTTGTAAAAGCATGGAGAACATTGTGGACAACACAAAACCCAAACATTACGTATTGCGATTTTTTTCCAGCAGTGGATTTTGTAGTCTTAATTAGGAGCAACACTAGCTTCAACTTGATACTAAAGTACTAATAATGGTGTTTCGTTGTTTTTAGGTTTAAGCCTCTAGACACCGAGTATGGGTTATGTTTCTCATTTAACTCTCAAGTGGTCCATAATAAGTCTAAAATGGTGACGGTCAATAGGAAATTGGGTCTTGGCACGTTGTTTTTTTCGACTCCTCAGAATATTTTGGTAAGTTTCATTATTTCTTATGAATAATTCCTACCTAATGAAACCACATTTTGTAGTAGATAATGACAATAAGAAGTTAGTAGGTAATGCAAGTTTATTTCAATAATGTTCACAAAAGGAAATACAGTTCATTCGGTGAACTAGAGATAGTAATATGCACAGACATTCATAATCATAATCATAATATTTATTGCGCTTCCACAAAGTTACAAATGGTCTTAAAATAATTTACAGTACATGTTGTGGACCCTATTTTAGGGCACGGAAAACAGAGAGAGGAAGACGTATTGTTGTTTTTATTTATTGTTGGGGTTGAGTGATTTGAACCTGATTACCATTCTTTCTACTGACTCCGGTAACCAAATTCATTTGTTTTTGTACACTTTTATGGTTTTAGATACGCGTCCATGATCCAGGTGAAGGTGTATCGGCTACAATGGACAATATCCTTGGACGTAACCCATCAATGGTCTCGCCAGGAACTGATTTTGAAGCTATTTTAAAGGTAAGCTCTTTAATAGCTAAACATATATTATAGCTTCCAAGATATAGGATCTTTAAATTCAAAAGTGGGCCAAACGTCTTAAAACTTTGCAAAAATATCTGACCTCTGTCTATATTGACATGAATTTGTTCAAAGCGTTGGATAAAAGAAATGATTCGATTTCTTAAGGGTGAAATATTCTTTAGGCTTTTCTTTTACTTGCCACTTTCGTACATTCCACATTTTTCAACAGGCAGAACAAACTGTTAGCGACATATCAATCAGCACTCTATCAGCTGATCAACGAGGTTGCCTGTATCAGCACGAGAGACCGAAGTTTGCTCACTTCTGGCCATTCAAATACTATTCATATAACTCCTGCTCCATTTACTGCAGGGCTATGAAACAGATTGAACTATGTAATTGCACGCATCATTTTCTGCCGACGTTGGGTAAGTACGAAAGTAAAATCTTCGCAAAATGAATCTACGCAAAGACGTAAAGATATTCTGGCACATTTTACATTTGCATACATATTTGTCATACCTTTTTCTCATAGGGGTAGGCATAGACCATTTCCTTCTACTTGCTACGATCAAGACACACTTTCTTCGCTTCATCCACATTCATCAGTCGCCTCATACATACACGTCAGTTTAGGGTACTCCTGACACATTCTGCCGTTAATATTAAAAATCTCGCTATTTTTTTTACGTGAGGAAATCCATTATGAATACCCTTCGTCTCGGAGAAAGACGAAGGGTTATGCCTGACTCTGCTAAAACCCCACGGTGTTTCCTACTCACCGACAAGTGACGGGGACACGGGAACGCTTTCGCACACATCCACGACCCCGTCGGAGGTGTCCACCGAAACAATCTCGCTACCTAAATGACGCCAACGCAGTCTGATTAATTTATGTATGATACTGAATTGTGTGTTTATATAATTATTTACGTGATATCATGTGACGCTTTGTTCATTCGAATACGTACCTAATAATTGTTTCTTATTTTATGATTTTATGCAAAGCAATGAATGAACTTTTCCTGGCTGTTGTGGTACCTACTCAACAAAGTTACATTGTTTTTACAGATAAAGTCCCAGTTTGTGGCATAAAGGGTCTGGCTTGTTTGTATGAGGTATCAGGTAATATCACCTTCTTACTTTTTGATCTAATTAACTGGAATTATAAATTTAATTTTTAATTTTATTCGTAGAGGAACTGTTGAGTGTTGAATGCGAATGTCCAATGACTTGTGAAGAGATGCTTTATAAACTAGTGCTAGTAAGGTACGTATTTTGTTTATTTTTTATAAAGATTTACTATTCCAAATAGTATTTTAGAAACCAAAGTGTGGTGCCTGAGGAGGAAGCTCTTAGAATTGATATCGCGAGTTTTCACTAGCTGCAATTAGATCAGTGAGCTGTTATAGTTCTATGTACGTGCTTATAAGTGTAGTACGAATCGTCTTTTATTAACCGACGAATGTATATACATATAATGCCCTGCAATACATTTGATTCTGTACTATACTTACATTAAATGGATGAATGAAACTTGTTGATCAACTTAATCCTATCTTAAATATCCCAAATCAAAAAGGATACAAGTGAGTCTTGTATAAAAGCTAACTTTTTAACTAAATGAAGTAAAAGTTGGATATACTCACTTATTGGCTTGGAGGGTTACTCGTGGAGGGGTCTAAGAAAACTATTTACGAACAACTGTTAGGAAGTCGGAAGTTAGACAAGTTTAGCCTAAGGGTCACGTCTATAAGTGTCTGATTTCCATACCTTGGAGTGTTGACTTGAATTCTTATAACAAAAGGGTAAATTGGAATGAATAGTTTGTAAATGATGGACGTTTCCTTTAATTGATTGCTAGATTCTTGTCTGGGGGAAACTGCTACCTTGTGTTAGCTTTAAAAATAGACAGTACCTAATTGTAAATTATCCTACGAAATAAAGATTATTTGACTTTGACATCAATTTCAAAGATAATAAGGTAGTTTGAAAAGACTGCTCGTTATGGAAATTCTTAGTAAAGACTTTCGTCCATATCTTTTGGCTCCTCATCTCCTACTTTTTTCTTACATTGCCATTTAACCAGCGCGAATTGCCTAAAAGGCGTTTCAAGTGGGTCTTAGGCCAGATGTGACAGGAACATAACCAATAAATACCCAAATACCCAGATAGATATACATTGTTCATTACACTCAGTGGCTCAGTTACAGTGGCACAGAAGGTAGTTGAAAAAAAAACCAGGGCCTCGATTCTCTAAGTTAAAATTCCCGTCGATATCCTGTCGGTATACTGTCGACGGCAATTTTTGACACATTTGGTATTCTGTAAAAAAATGGCTTGGCTTGATTGGGATCAATGGCGCCACCACGAAGCCACTGAGCCATCTTTGCAAATTTTGGTATTCCGCAAATCGCGTTTTTTGATACATTTTTGACATCGATGACGCCATCGTGGCGCCACGGAGCCATCTTAGCATATTTTGGTATTCCGCAAATCAGTGGCGTCATGATGTCGCATCAAAACCGTATTTCCTAATTTATTTGACGTTTTTTTCAATGGCTGTCAACTGTCAAAACTGCATTTGAGCAGACACTGCTATTTTAGCAAAGTCCTTTCAATGTCTCTTCACATTTTATATAGACTCGATAAAAAAACACATAATGTTTCTTTGAATAACAATTCATATCTAGCAGAAAGAAGGTAAAGAAGGAGAAAAAACCTATTCCGATATGTCGTGTGTGTGTCATGTTTGATTTTATATACGTTTGGATTACTCTATCTCCTGCTGCAGTTCTTTCATTGCGTTGGTGTTTACCTACGGACTTTGAATCTTCCTTCTTCTGGACCTTTGCCTGTATACGTTTTGTAGTTATGTAAATACTGTAAACAACACAACTTTCTTTTATATATATATAGGTAAATGTGTAAAAATGTATAAGTATTTCAGAATAAAAGGCTATAGTATTTTGCAATATCTTCCTTTATTTAACACAGTTACTAGCTAGTTTATGAGAGACCCACAACGTACACATATTCAGATAAATAAAACTCAATTGCTTCTTGCAAAATGTAACTACTAAAACAAGACTACACTATAGTTAACAATAACAAATTCCTATTAAATAATTTCTACATTCTACTACAAGTTTAATACCTACAAGTAACATATTTGCTCTAAGATGTTTGTAAACGATAAGTACCGTATTAATGTAGTTAATCATAACAAATTCTAATATATTAAGTAAATAAAACTCAAAAGGAGTTATAGCATTCTAAATGGGTTAATATTCAATACGTTTATTTGCACTATAGGTTTACATTAGGTCACGATAATAGTTTTAGATCAAACAAAATGTGACTACGGCGGCGGCGGCGTCTATTAGTTGGTGTTAAGCCATGCAATGACATATCTGAAAGCTTTGCAGCAAGCAACTCTATAGCTTCTGCCTGAGACAATGTTTTTTTAGGAGCTGCCTTCCTCCTGTTGCACTTGTCTTTTCTTTCTGATTTAATTTTTCTTATGAGTTTACTCTTATATTCGTTGTAATTCTGAAAAAAGAATAAATGTTGGTCAGAGAGTAGTCTCAGGTTAGTACATTAATATCATATTGTATGAATAATCCTCACTAGTTTTTATGAGTAGGTACAGTCTGCCCCTACATTGTTCAGTAGCAGAGCGCATTCCTCTCAGAGCCTTTAAGCTAGACTGCGGCCCTCCTTCGTCCTTGTGCACCTTCCTAGTGCCAGGTCAGGGTGGGCCTCCGTATAATCTATCAAGATGTTACCTAAAACAATCAGGTTTTTATAGTAAGAATTGTCTTGAACATTTAAACAACGTAATGATTTATAATAAAAAGACTAACTTACTTACTTACCAAAGCAGAAAATAATTTGTTTTTAAACAGTTTTTCTACAATTTCAGTCGAATCTTCCAAATTTCCAATGACTTTCACGGACTTTTACCGCCAAACATATGTCAACCAACAAAAAACATGCCACTTTTTTCTTCAAATATTTAATTAGCAGTAACATTCGGCTATACAGCCACTAAAAAGAACGAATGAAAAAAAATCATTAAAAAATATGGGTATCAAACGTGTTAAAAAAAAAAGCAAAGTCACCATCGACAGGACAGCGGCACCGAAGTTTTAATTTTAGAGACTACCAAAATTTGCTTCAGTGGCTTATCGGTATCGGTGTCGATATCCTTATACTGAAAATAACAAGAAATTAGAGAATCGAGGCCCAGTTTACGAGTTTTCCTTTTTTTATTTAGTTGGATTTTTCCTATAGGATTATATTGTATTGTTATTTCCACAGCCGCCGTTCTAATAAAAATAAGGTGACCCAAGCAATCGTCCGTCTCTCTCAGCTCTCGACGGTCAGGACCCGAAGACAAGCTATACGAGGGATGCTTGGACTTGTAGGTAAGTGTGACATAAGTTCTAGAGCTTTATTTAATATGAAATTGGATTAATTGAATTGAATAATTAAATTGGATTAATTGAATTGAATTGAATGTATGTAATTCATACTTACTCCTTACAATTTACATAAATTCATATCCGACACGCCTCTATCTCATCAGGGTTGACCCCGTTTCCCTATTGGATTAATAAAAACTAGATATTTTGTTCCGAGTATAGTTCAGTTAGGTTTCTACTCAGAAGAAAATATTACAGTGTATTTCGATAGAATATATTTATGGATAGCTGTTTTGAAATATTAATTTGATTAATGTTTCTGTGTTTATGCCTGAGATTTGTAAAACTTAAATTAAAAAGAGCAACCCTACAGAGTTTCTTGCTAGGTTCTTCTCTGGGGAAACTGCACTCTTGCGAATCTAGCATTAACTTTAAAAAATGACCCGTCTTAAGTGTTGTCAAAACCTACAGGATTAAATGATTTTCATTTCATTTAATTAATGAGTTTGTTTATTTTAAACTGTAGCTTAATATTCAGTGTATTTCATTGTTAATTAATGATTGATCAAAATTTTCAATTAAGAACTTTCAATGAAATTGTTTAATGTTCTGAAATACAATTATAAAAGACCCGTTTGAAAACTTAACTGCAAATAGTATCGAATAGCTGCCATATCAAATAACTGATTCAATTTAAATTGGATAGCAAAATCCGCAGTGCACACACTATATTTAATAACAAAAGTTGTATTGTAGTTTTCCGAATACTTTAATAACGAAATACTAAATTGGATTCGAATGCAACTGGATGTTTGATAAAGTTTGTCAACTGAACCGTTGGCGTTGTATTCCGAACACAGGTGCATATACGAGTAAATTGAAAAAGTTGTTTGCAGAATGTTATTGAAATCCAGAAGTTTTGTTTATACCTTCGATGTTTTACTAACGCTCGATATTCCAAAAAGAAAGACAATTTTTGAATGAATTAAAATATTTCACACATACCTACATACCTAAAATTCTTATATGTCACGCCTATTTTTTTTCATATACCTACAAGTGAGTTTATGACAGCGTGCCAAGGTAGCGCCAAGTTTTTCATAGTTTTCTTGGTAGATGACCTGTCAAACGATAAGAAATACCGTGGAAATACCATACAAAAAGTTAGTCGTTTTGCGCCAGACCAGGCACGCAGATCCAGACGGTATGGCATCTCCTTAAATAGAGTAAGCACCTCGCTCTACTTGTTACGATCCAAACACACATCTTTCGCTACATCTCCATTCATCAGTCACGAGATTTCTCACTTATGTAATTAAACATTATGATTTATTGTTTTCAGTGGACATCGGCGGCATAGGCGGCGTATTCTTTGGTGCCTCCATAATTAGCGTTATTGAAATATTTTATATTTTCTTCATAAGAAAAGGACCGTAAGTTGAGGATAAACTTTAATGAAATTCACCGGTTTTAACTGTGGTGAAGATTTGTATTTATAATTCTTATTCTGATTATCTATATTTATGTAACACTTCTCATTAAGAATTAAAAAAAAAAAAAAAAAAACTAGGTAACGATCTCATTCTGAAATTGCTCTTTAAGTTCCTAAACAAATAAAACTTTAACTGTACCTAATCACATTTCACTTTCTGCAATCCTTGAGATATTTGCTTCAAAAATTCAATATTGGATTTCAAACAATCTCAGAATAACGGGAGAACGGGACATTTTGATTTATGCAAATTCTATTTGAAATCGGTGTTGCCTGGAGGGTTGGTTTCAGAGATTAAATTGAGGTACAGTACAGGGTACAGTGGGTATAGGGTACAATGGATACAGGGTACAGTAGGTATAGGGTACAGTGGATATAGGGTACAGTGGGCACAGGTATGGTTCTAGCAACGATTGTGCTTTATTATTTTATACTAAGTACATTACGATAGTGTTTTATTAGCCTGAAGCTAAGGTTAAAGGAAAGAAAAAAAAAAGAAAAGAAAAAAAATTGAAAGTTATGAAAGTGATTGCGGTATTAATCAGTTTAACGAAGCACAAGAGAGGATAAACAATTAAAAATTCATGAATGCCTATGTCTTGATGAATTTAGACGGTTACATATTATTACAAGATCGAAATCTATAACATACGATGAAAAACAATTAAATTGATGTTTAACACCACATGTATCATGTGCCGCCATACTTTTGTTTTGTTTTGTTCTTGGCAATGTTCTAGTCACAGACGTATGAAAGCTGCTAAAGCGTAAAAAGCTGTAACTTGTTCTAGTTACTTGTCTGATGATTTCATCCATTTACATACATTTCATACGAGATATCATCTGATTACATTTTGATTACATCTCGCTCACATCACAATAACACGGTTAGCTTATAGAGCATGAGCCCATGACAGCCAGACCTTCCTATTTTCCGGAAATATGAAAGTTTTTCCATGTGTGCCCCCAACACAGGTAAGAATAATCCCCGCCCATGAAACCTGGATCGTGGTTCCTTTGGCAGGTAACAGGTAACAAAGGTGTATAAAATCTTATCTCCAATTTTTTAGGTTAGCAAGCTCAATTTTTTTGTATTTTATTCGTAACAGCATTAATACTCACGATGCTCATTGCCAGACATCTAGTATAGTTCCAACCCTCCGCCGGACACCCCTAAACTATAATTCTCTGTAATTATACTTATGGGGGACATACATTGCAGAGCTAGATTGACTCCTCTATATTAGACACTTAATACGTCTGGCAGGATTATAGAACCCAAAAAACTGTCTGGCTACTGAGAAAACTTAGTATAATAATTCTCTGAATAACATTTATAAAATTCAGCTTTCCTAAAATAAGGTAAGTATAATTACAGAGAATTATAGTTTAGGGGTGTCCGGCGGAGGGTTGGAACTATACTAGATGTCTGGCAATGAGCATCGTGAGTATTAATGCTGTTACGAATAAAATACAAAATAATTGAGCTTGCTAACTTAAAAAATTGGAGATAAGATTTTAAACACCTTTGTTATCTGTTACCTGCCAAAGGAACTACGATCCAGGTTTCATGGGCGGGGATCATTCTTACCTGTGTTGGGGGCACACACGGAAAAACTTTCATATTTCCGGAAAATAGGAAGGTCTGGCTGTCATGGGCTCTTAGACTATTATAAGAATGTCACCTTCTTGTTCCGAACTTTTATTTGAAGTGTTTTGTTTGTGATTGATATTTATAGCAAAATTTTTGTCTCTGCTGTGACATTTACCATTTTATTTATTTTCTTTACTTTTTGAGTCTCTTTATTCATAATCTTAGTTTTTTCTCTCTGATTTACAATTCCAGCAAATTACCACTTAGAAAATTCAATTAAGTTAATATAATGGGTTGGAAAACTTTAGTAATGGCAATTACTGTTCTTGTGCTGTTAGATCTTAGTTTGAGGTGTTGGGCGTTTATGGATCCTTTACATTCACTGTTGGCTGGTAAGTATTTTATTAGTTTACTTTTAAAGTCCAGGAACCACGATCTTTAGACTACGTGGCCTTTATCTAGCAAAACGAGATGTTTTTAATTACGAGTTTAGCAAAAGCAATTTGTGAAAATTTCAACGCCCTAGCTATAGTAGTGGTTCATGAGAAACAGCCTGGTGAAAGACAAACAGACAGTCGAGCCTTAATAATAGGATCCCCTTCTCACCCTTTGGGTACTCGACTGAAGTTTAAGTATTACGGAAAGTTGTACAGTTTCTTGAGAAGATTATATCCTTTAATATCCATAATTGTATGTACTATCATTCTTACAGAACCAGAATGTGATAAGCCATGGTGTGCCCCAAACATCTGCAACGCAAGAAAACCACCAAAGTGCCCAACTGCAAAGAACGTGAGTTTATGTCTCGGCGCTTGCGTATGTCTGATCTACTGCAACGGACCGCCCGGTACATTCTGTTTCAAACCCGAACGTTGTATCAAGAGTGACGAGTTGGCGATCTTGCGACGTACTACCATTTTTAAGTCAGTTGTCTTCCCTTAGAGCGGTTACGCACTACATCCGATTCTTATCTTTTCCGAGTTATAGGGAGAAATAGTTCTCGGATCCTTACTAAATATCTCGGATCGGATTAGATCAGATGTAATGCGTAACCGCTCGTAGTCTAGGGCTCACGCTATTCTGTGACAGAGTATTCCACTCCACGTCGCGTCTCGTCATGAATGAATTAACTCCTGTATTTGAAAGTATTATCGTATAAATCTTTTTCTAAACATGAGGTTAAGCGATGGAATTTTAGACCTTCTGGTGGTACATATGGAAATGTGGATTTTTTTTAAATTAAAATGTGTCGAAATTTTTGAAATTATATCGTGGATTACTTACGAGTACTTAAGTAAATTCGAATATTAGAAAACTTCGAATTAAAAATAACTAAAATTGTTAAGTAGTTATGTACTTGTTTATAATTTGCACGAATAAAGTAAAAATGTTTTAACAACATCAAAATAAGTTTGAAGTAACAGATTTTAAGAAACAGAATAAAGATTGTTCTGAAAAGTTTCGACTTTGTGACTTGATCTTTGTTTTGAATGTGGTATGTTTACTTACATCCCCGCTACCTGGCATGATTTAAGTATTTTATAACTTTTTAAAGACACTTTCACTTTTTCAATTTATTAATGCGTCAGCGATATCATCAATACGGGCTTTGAACTATCGTATCATTCCTTAATACGCTCTATGCTAAAGGCATACTTAGCTCTTGTTCGGATTATATTAAACGGACTGTAAAATATCTAATCGAATTTCTTCATGCTCCACCCAGTAACTTTACATGATTGAGATTCAAATATCTAAATCTAAAGACATAAATTATAAAGATTAAGTAGATAAGTATTACACTTTAAAAAATTGCAGCAATTTCAGCTTGTAAGAGTTCACGCCAGACTTCGATAAAATGTTTCTAACGAGAAGTTATGAGACAAGGGGATTTAATTCTTACAATTCTTGGCTTCTAGACGTGTCGGTGTAATGGACTGTAAATTCCTTGTTCCTTCAGCTCACGAGAGCATTGAACATGTTCGAGAATCTTTTAGAACGTCTTACTCTTATTATCCTTTCATTTAATGAATCATTATTTCTTCCAAGACCTTTTATATTCTCGTGAATTATACCGATCAGTGCTATTAAGGATCGAGTACTTTCAGGATTCCTTAATCTATTGAATTCAGTCACGATTATTTTCATTTCAAAATGAAATATTTTTTCAGAAATACTCATATCTAATTCTATAGATATATTCAACAACCGGTCTATAATATGAAAGTGGACTAAGTGGCGGACAAGAAAAAGTTGAAAAACGAATGAAATCTCTTCCCGTTCTCGATTTCGAATTTATGTTCGCCGCTTATCATCTCCGTCTGAACTCGGAAAATATCACAAACGCGGTATTTTTATAACGAGATCCCTTTTGTCTTTTTATTTGTTCTTTGATTTATTTGAGTATAAAAGTTGGTAAACATAAAAGCCTGTAATGGCTCGCGAACTGCGTATCCAAGTCTACGTTTTAGGTAGAATTTACCTGCTTTTTGCTGTAAAAGCATTGATTTTATTAACTTTAAATTTATATGCAAAGTTTACTAGAATGAGGCATTGTTTTCATGTGCTTTTGTGTACGTGAATAAGTAGCATACCTACTTAGCTTCATACATAGTTATAATATAATGTAGGTACCTACTTACGTACGAGGTAAAATTAGACACGAGGAAAATATAAATGCTTAAAAGAATGTCAATTTGACTAAGTCCCTAGGAATACCCAGATTTTTTTTGCCTTCTGCAAATAACTAGTAACTTGGGGTCAAAGTCGGAACGGAACTCATAAAACCCTAAATCCAATAAAAACTCAGTTTTACTCAAAGTAGAAGTCCGTGAAGAAATAAAAAGTGTAATTTGGTAAGTTACTGTCTTTATTCCCGCCCTTAGTGCTGACAATCACTTTTAACGTGTACTTTGTGACTCTTAAGCCGGTGGCAGACCAAGAGCTAAGATAAGTAAGTTAGTTTAGCTTAGCTCGCGTAACTGACGCAGTTTTCCGTACCATAGCCATAGTTTGCGGTATGCACACATGTATGGAAAACTTCGTCAGCTAAGGTGGGTCCACACAGAGCAAGCAGCGTCGCGCGGCAACTGTTTGGCCAATTAAAAGAGGCCCTTAAGAACTACCCAACTCAATAGGATAGCGAGGTCTTACCTGAGTGGCCAAACATCTGCCGCGCGAGGCTTCTCGCTCTGTTTGGACCTATCTTTACGCGTGCTAATCATCACCAGTGGTGGGGACCTTTTAACTTCCCCACTACAGGGGCACGAGCCTACACTCATACGAGAAGCTACGTCACGCGAACTAACATTAACTAAATTAGCTCAGTTCTTGGTCTTCAACCGGCTTTAAACTCTTTTTTGCTAACGGCAAAAAGTTCAGAACAAAGAAATAATGTTATTGGAACTATAAAAAAGCTTCAAAATTTTATATATTAAAATATGTAAGTACTAATAAATACCTAATACTTAATAATGATTATAATATATGAATGATAAAATGTTAAATTAAATTCTTATAATTTCACTGAGAACTGAAACGTACATCTATTTTGATAAAAACAGGATTACCCGCAAGAAAATTTATGATATTCATTAGTATGCGTGTACATAATACCGGAGATTCAAGATAATTCTTGCGTGTGATTCATACTCTCGTAATTGTTAACTATTGACTGGAATAAGTCTGCACACATGAACGTATGAAAGCTTTCGTGATTCGTGTGATGTGACACTGAAATGCACTTAGAGAAAAATGGAAAATACGGCGAAATACACCGTAGGTACAGACAAACTGTAACATTTTCTTGTTTTAGACAGTTACCTAGGTATACCTAAATCCTAATCCTAATAATATTATAAATGTCAATGTTTGTGCCGATGGATGGATGGATATTTGTTACTTCATCACCTAAAAACCACTGCACAGATTTTAATTAAACAATAACTTAGCTTGGACATCAGAATAACACATAGGCTATATTATTTGTAGATATTTTGTGTTTTTTCCAAGATATGACGATAAATGCGTACGAAGTCGCCGGCAGCCTCTAGTATGTCATAAATACAGATAAAATTACATTTTATTGATAATGTAATACAGTACTATTTTGAAATATTTCACGACTGAAAACACCCCGCCATCTAACCCAAATCAAGCTTAATAGATACAGCGTGTATTATTAACTATTTACTAAGCTTGTGTCTTGGTATAAGATATCTGATAAATATACTTTGTGTACCTCTATTATAGGGCTATCAACAGACTTACTTTATTATCATGTCAGCTTATGGACGTCCACTGCTGGACAAAAGCCTCCCCCAAGGATCTCCACAACGACAAGTCTTGCGCTGCCCACATCCAACGGTTTCCAGCGACTTTAACCAAGTCATCAGTCCACCTTGTTGGAGGCCTTCCCACACTGCGTCGTCGTCCGGCTTACTTAGCGTGAGACTTACTGACTTACTCAAAATAGTAAGAATCATTTCCTCGTTTTGTTAGAAACATGATTCAAAGTTCCAACTTTCCAAAACAACCATTTAATTGGCATCCTCGCGTCTATCCCAGTTGTTTTCAACAACAAAGCCTGTTATTACACAGGCTTCACTCGCTAAACTATTTGGATCGGCTTTGGAACAAGTTTAGTCGGTGTTTAAGCTTGATTTATGAATTTGAGGCTGCCCGCGACTTCGTACGCTTTAATAGTATACGAAATTAACACAAGCAGTCTTATTAGAAAAAAATGAAATAAACCTGGTTTAAACCAGGTCTAACTAGTCTAGGTTTAAACCTGGTCTAACTTTTCTTAATACAAAACGAAGACTATCTAAAGATTATGAAGTCTCATCGAAGTCCACGAATTGTCTATGGAAATTGTTATTATTTCTTGTTGTTTGGCAAACATTTCGGCAAGAAGGCGGCAAGCCAAAATTAAAAAAATAAAATGTCACTTTTCGCAAGAACGTTCCGTTTCTCCCAATATTGATATTTATACTCGTACCTTGAAATGCATAAATATTGTAATATAATGTAAAAAAATATATTTCAAAGGCATATACATTTATAACTTAAAGATTCATAACGTACATAATTGAAACGGTTTCATAAAGTAAAGTTTTGTTTTAATATTTTCCGTGAAACGGAGTTGCGCGGTGACATGGCGCGCATGCTCTTTAATTTGACAAATTGCAAATTGCAAACTAATTATTTATAAACAATTTAAATCAAATTGCACAAGGTTATTTTTCGTTTACACTTCGCGCCAGCTACCTAAGTTGTATCTAAGTACCTAGTTAACAAAGAAGATGGAAAACCAGCGGAAAAAAGGAAGCGAAAATTGGAGTACAGAGGAAGAAGTTAGTAAAACTTTGTTTCGTGTTTTTCCGCTTTGTATCATTACATATATACATATCCGTCACACTTCTCTTCCATTGGAGTAGGCAGAGACCACTGCCCTCCGATCCAAACACACTTCCTTCGCTTCATCCGCACTCATCAGTCGCCTCATACACGCCCGTATTCATGTAAATATTAACTAACTTGTTAATGTTACAGGGAATATTAATCTAACATTACAGAGGTTGATGGCAACATGTTTTATTCTGTGATTCTGTCCTGCTAATGTTATAAATGTAAATAATAATGACATACTTTCTTTTTCAGGAAAATCATTGCAAGAAAGTAAAATGAATTCAGGGAAATTATAAGAAGAGACACAGTATTTAAAAATAAAGGAATACATTAACCAATAAAATTGAAATTTTATTTATAAATTATGATTAAAAATAGGTAGCAACATATTGCCTCTAACTGTAGAACCTGGCAAGAAGTTTTGAACTTCAGGCTCCCTTGGTATGTCCTTAGCGTCTTCATCCCCCGGAAAGATGTCTTCTCGCATATTGATTGCAATGTTATGAAGACGGCACAACAACGAAACCTTTGTTTCCATAACCCGAAACACCTTTTAATGGTGTTCCTGGTTCAAATGAGTGAGATTCATTATATCGCCTATGGATGCAGGCATCATTATAAACCTGTGCGACATTCTAGCAAGGGATACGACTATTTTTTTGCACGTTAGGCTTACAACAGGTTGGGATACCCCATGAAGGTCAGCGCTATCATCTTGTATCTATAAGGAAAAGAACATATTATTAGGTAGGTATAATATGTTAGATAAGAAATAATAATTTAGTAAGAAAATGATAATGATAAGCACGTCTTACTTCATGGCGAGCCCAGTTGTGAATTGCACATGTAATTTGCAGTTCTGGGCTGAGGGGGCATCCTCTGGGGTCGTGAGCAACATTTTGCCGTACCAGGTCAACGATTTTCTGACCAAATCGTTAAGTGAATCTGTATTTATATTGAAATTCTTCATCACTAAGTGCAAATGGGTTATAGCGATTCCGAAATCTGTGCACATTGCGATAACTATATAGGTACATCATCTATATCGTCGAAATCAATTTCTTCAATATCCATGTTTGTATTTCACAAAATATAATATAATAATCAATTTCTTGTAGTAAATTCGCGAAAGACTCATAATTCAAGTGACAGCTGACATTATTTTGTTTGACATTTTCAAAAGATAAACTAGGTTTAAACTAGGTCTATTGCGGGTTTATCTTTGATACTAGGTTTATTCCTAGTCTAAGAGATAAACTACGTTTTGTAATAAGGTTTTTCTTTAGTACCTGGTTTAAACCTAGTCTAATATTTAAACTACCTTTAAACCTCGTTTTGTAATAACGCTGATATAGTCTTACTGTTAGACTGATGTGTAAGATACAATACTGAAAAGTTTTATTAAAATCTGTTCAGTGGTTTTTGCGTGAAAGAGTAACAAACATTCCCACATTTGTAGGAAGTAGGATTCGTAGGATAAAGTTTCATCGTAGCTTTGAAACCACGGAAATGTGTATTAAATCAGTTTTGAAACTTGTTTCATATGTTGGAGTTCAAATATGATATATTTTTAATTACATTTCTAGAACTTTCTATTTTGCTGTTTGCAGTAGGGGAGGTCGGGGTCAAACGATACTAGAGTCGTATAATACGTTTGGATTACATTTTTGGTGTTTCTTATTTTATTTTCTACCCTAATTTGGTGTCTCTTAATTTTGTGTATTTCAGAACTAGAAGAGGTTATGCATCTCTTTCAGCTCTAAGTACCTAGGTAACTATACAAAGGCACAAGACTATATATTATACATACATACATATCTGTCATGCCTTTCTCCCATTGGGGTAGGCAGAGATCACTTCCTTCCACTTGCTACGATCCAAAAATACTTCTTTCTCTGCATTCGCATTCATCAATCGCCTCATACGTGCTCATCGGTTTAGGATACTCCTGACTTGGCCTCGTAACAAGTCCGCGATCTGATCGAGGTACGTAATATTTGTATGTATTTTATTTATTCACATTATCTGCTGGGGAAAGGCCTTGTTTGGTCAGAAAAGTTTTGTCCTCGATTTATTATGATATGACGTAGGTACAGTCGCCATCAGATATATGGTAGCGGTCAAGGTACTCAAATATTTCGGAGCAGCATTAAATTTCAATATGTTCGTTACAATAGATGCGGCCTATAATATCGGAACATATAAATCGTCACAAATATCGGAACATTTATGGAAAATGTACTTTAAGTCTGTGCTACCGAATCTATATTGACTTGTCAACGTCAAGAATACAAATATAACTAACTACACGCGTTAAAAGAGTTCGGACATGAAAGATAATAACCAAGTAGGTTCTAGTACTATCAACAATTCAATCGTGATAGATACTTAGGTATAAGTACTAATAAAATAATTTTAAGTACCTACAACAACAAGTTTGCTATTTTATTATTTACTTACTTACTTATTGTAATATTTATTCTTTATAATTTTCTTTTGTTGTAGAACAATAACTATTACTACACTGTTATACCCACCAACTGAAAACGACTTTTATCATTTACTTTACAATTGTTCCGTAATAGAAAAGACATACAAAATAATAATGCTATTTTTATCCATAAAAAGCAGAAAATAAGTAAAGCACTCCCATCAGATTTGAACCCACGACTATGTGTTTTAAAAGTCAAAGGACAATCAATTACGCCATTAAGTAGCTGACATCGTTTCATCGAAATTAAGCTAATCATTCTACGCCCTTCAATTTTGACATTGCGTCAAAAGAACTTTTATAAGTTTGGTAAGAATATTTGTTGTATTTGAAAGAGACAGTCACAATGACACTCTTTTCGGTGAATGTCACTACAAATTATTGATAACTTCGTGGGTCCAATCTCAAGCATTTTAAATTGTATTACACAGACTTAAAGTACATTTTCCATAAATGTTCCGATATTTGTGTCGATTTATATGTTCCGATATTTGTGACGATTTATATGTTCCGATATTATAGGCCGCATCTATTGTAACGAACATATTAAAATTTAATGCTGCTCCGAAATATTTGAGTACCTTGACCGCTACCATATATCTGATGGCGACTGTACAACAATTACTCTGTGAAAATGGTGTTGATAAAAATTAAATACGTTATTCTTCCAGCCATTTTGCTGAATTTTATTTAAGATAGATAGGTAGTTTTATTTATTAAATATAGATATTTTTCGTACTCTTATTTACATATTTATTTGTATCTTAAAATTATAATAGTTTAATACAATTCTCCTTAATGAATACTTTCTTAAATATCATGATCATATACTTTAACTTAATTTTTTAACAACTTCACCTTTATTATTTACACTTTTTATGAATAATATGAATATATAATTTAAAGAGACACTAAATATAAAGGAGGACCTCATACAAAAGTCGAATATGTTACAGATTCACAGGCCACATCTTAGACACGTACATAATAGATAAATGCTTTTAATTTGGGAAAAGTACTTACGGTAGTTTTGTTATTATTGTAAATCTGCAAAAACACACCGAGAGGTACAAAAAATGTAGCTGCCGTTAGTGAGCTTTTAGATTGAAGAGGTTTTAGATTTAAATTACTACAGCAGCCATCCATAGGCCCCACCATCCCTTCTATAAAAAAGTACTTAGTTGGACATCTCATTGACGACATAGGACTACGTATTACCAGCCAATTATAACTCAAAATTTCATTTGCATCAGTAAACACATGCTAAGGTCTCAATTTAGCCCGAACTAACCAATTTACAATTTTATCACAAATTCCATTCCACACACACCCCCCTAATTGGTCCCGATAGATCAAGTGGGGGGTTCCGGTGGAGGGGGATGCTCCTTCTCTTTCTCCTTCGTTGGAGGACTGTCTGAAGGTTCATTGTTGCCGTCTCCACTGTTACCGCTGTTTATTGCCACTGATGTTAGGGGTACCTTGAAAATACGTCAAATTAGGTAATGATGGGATATTGACCAAGATTTATAGTACAACATAGATGTGGATGAGAGATTTTATACGATTAAGCCCAGTGCCCTACCTTTACCAAGAAATAGGTAATAGAATTGCTAGAAAATGGTTTATCACAGAAAAAAGTGCGAAACACAAAGGGAACTTAAACACTTGTTCATTATCTAAGCTAGTGATATTTTCCACTGTCTTATGATATCTTCGAGTATATCTCTGCTCTAGAATAGAGATGGCTGCCAATGAAGTTATACAATTACAAAAGAACCATGAGAGCTAACAGCAATGCCATCTTTAACCGACAGCAAAGTTAAAGTCAAATTACAAGAGGTAGTAGTTTCCCCGAAGAGATAGCAAGAAACTCGAAGATTGCTCTCTATCCGATCTCAAACCAACTCACCATAGAAACAGCAGTAAATATATGAGCATCCGACTGCCTTGGTGGAGGGGAGACTGCTGCATCGTATCGGAGATCCAGCTGAAGCATGAAGACTTGAGCGATCAAGGTCATTACGGAGACTGTCAGCTGAGCGCTGGCAACTCCAACGCAGGTTCTTGTTGAACATCTGGAAGTATTTGATAATGAAGTGCTTGTACCGCTGCTGAAAGAAGGGCATTTTATCATGGAGATGTAAGCCCAAGATCTTTTTGATGAAAAAGAAGATAAGGAACGCAGAGAAAATGCGGTGGATTGAATTATTTTTTCAATTATTTTAGTTGTAGAGACGCAGATGGATGTTGAGTTGATATTTTTCCAGCATACCTTTACATCACTTTTATCTGCTTTGTGCTTTGGCCTCGTGTTACAGCCCAGAATTAGCAAAGGGTTCCTTCAGTTAAAGAAAATATGCTTCAAGCGTTAAACTTAAGACAGAAATGTTATTTACTAGAAGAAGTAACAATTAACAATTATCTTACCCAATATTCATAATTGACCTAAAGCAAAACGCCAACATAGTAACATGAGCGCTGACAGCCGCTAACCACAGCATGGTGAGGGGAATTGCAGCGCAGGGGGAGGGTCCTAGGGCCCGCCATGGAGCACCCCAAGTCTGGGCTGAGCGAGATCTCGCGGACACCCAGCCACCGAAGCCGCGACTGTAGTATACTGATAGGGCTGGAAATTGGACTTACTCATTAATATAAAAAGTCAAAGCGTAGATACATAACTGGTATATATAACCTTGTTTAATTGTGATATAATGCATATTGATGTGTTGACTTATTCAAGGGTTAATGTGCTCAATTGCTCATTCAGGAAGAAGCACCTTGTTATCGTTTTGACGTAATCTATCTTAACAGCCTCCTTGTGGACGAATAACATAATTTCACTCTCAAATTGCCGAAGAAGAAAAAGAAGTAGACTTTTATCGATGCTTCGGTGTAGCTTTTCATCAGTAATAAAGTAATAATATAGAGATCTTTTTTACCCTAAAAGGGAGACAAGCGTGACTATATTGTGTATTATATGATTATATTGTGTTGTGTATGATAAGGCTGAATACCTGCAGCTAATACAGTAACAGCTCCAGCGGGCACTCCAAGCCCCAGTGCAGGCTTGTCTCTCTCTTCCAACCACCCCACGGCGCCCACTACCAGACCACCGATACCGCACACTATCTGATTCAAATATAAAGGAATGAAGGAATTATGGATATTTAAAGCTTAGTTATAGATATAAACAGTGATCATGAAAAAGAAACGAAACAACAACATATAGGCACTTAGCATCATAGGTAGTAGTTATTATAATTTAGTCTTTATCCTTTCCATAATAACCAACGTCAATCATCGTCTCAAATAGCTATCTATTTGGAAAGTTCATTGCTACTATACTACGAGCCTTCCGTTATCTTTCTATTTTCCATTGACTGATTCAGTACCAACCTGTAAAACCCGTACCCTCAAAGCTATAGCAAAGGGATATATCTGCACGCCACCAGCCAAGGTCCCGTCTCCGTCGTCACACTTGGAGGTGCCGCTGACGGCACTGCAGACCGATGGCTTCCGCGACCACATCGCAGTCTTTGCGTGGAGTACTGTAGATAGATATTCAGGTTAGTTTCATAGTCTCGTGGTCTTTCGCTTATTGCTATTTATAAGTAAAACATTGGCGTGCGAAGGGGCGAACTGTAACCGTAAGTCTTGCATGCACTGTTCCTAAAAAATGGCAGAATGAAATTGAATATAGGTACGAGTAAGTATCAAGTAAATATCATAGAAATTGCAACTCATTCTGACGAGTTCTGATCGGATTATAATCGGAAACCGCGTAGTAAGTTGGGTAACTTACTACGCGGTTTTATAACTTTCTCTTTTTTTCTGTCTCTAAGTATGTACTATCATCTTACAATAAACTGTTAAATAAATAAATAAACTGTTAAGTTATCGTCATATTTGGACAATTGGAGGTTTTCGAACATAAGTATTTATTTTAAAGATCTTTAAAATAAAACTCTTTAACTCGTGATAAAATTCTACTTCAAGACATATTCTTTCATCTCCAGAGAAGCCAGCTTCTTAAGTGGAGTCTAAGTTAACTTATTAACTTAGCTGTGATATAATTACATTGATGTTTTGCATCCACCGTGCATCGCTGCTTTCATATTGCGCTATCTGCGCGCTCCATTATGCTATCTCTGCGAAACTTTTATCGGTCGGAGTTAAGTGCTGCTTTGTGTATTGTTATTTTTACCACCAGTGTTGTAGAAAGGGTAATTTAAGGTAACTGTCTATTAAATAACGTTTCGTCTTTTTAAAATTGTTGTATTTTATTAATTTATTATTCACAGCTTTACTTAACACTTTCTTAAGGTTGCTTACAAATGTGTTTTAAGTTTATTATAGTGCCTGGTCCCCAAACTATTTAGGATACCATGTAAATGGAAGTACCTAAGTAAGTACCCACTTCGTATTTATAGAACATTAACGTTTTTTCATTACGTTATCATGAAAATGTAGCTATATTAGTTTGAAACGAGAATTCTAAGTACCTACCTAGGTGATATGATAAGTGTTAAAAACCAATCTAAAACTAAGTAATACCTAGGTACCTTATTAAGTAAGGAAATAATTAATTACTAAGGAAATAATTTACTGGTAAATAAACGAAAAGATTCTAGATCCAGTAAGAGTTTAAAGGCTGATTTACATTGAGTCAGTAACTGACGTCAGTGCATTGTCGCGTCAGTACTGACATCAAAATTCGTATGCGAAATCAATTGATCAATTTACACCAGGTCAGCACTGACTCTTCAGTGCACTGATGTCAGTTACTGACTCAATGTAAATCAGCCTTAAAGTAATAATTCCCCACCTGTTGGTTCCCTATAAATCTAATTAGAGAACAAAAATTAATTTCGGGGATTTATGTCCAATAATGCTTCTGACGCTTCGGAACTAATTACCCCATTTTAAATTACTTAATCGCAGATTAATTTGCTTAATTGACCTTCCGTGCTTACAGCTAAATGAACTGCCTACTAATACACGAGGCCATTTTTGTTATTTGTCCATCCAATCACTCGTATACTGTATCTATTCTAAAATGAATTTGGCCAGAGCTTTTTTCCACATTTTTACAAATTAATTTAAAAATAAAGTCACCTCTTTCAGATTTTCGATAATGGCAGTATTTAATGGAACGTAACTCATTAAAAAATACTTAAATAAATCTTTCTCTTTAATATTTTGTTACATTTTTTCCTTCCTTAAAACGCTACGAACACTTAGCTACGAAATACAAAAATGTTTAAAACGCCTATTTTCTTCAAGCAACTGCGTGTTTCAAAGCTCTCGAGTTTCCCATGAATAGGTTCTTTCAAAATGCAATCTTACACCGAGCTCGTTGGGTTTCCTGTCTCGTTCCCTACTCCGTGTTACAGTATAAATACTTCTCTTTCCCGCACTGTAGCTGGAGAAAAGCTCTAATTGCAAAAGGATTGTTACATTAATGTCAGCTGCATTAATTATTTTTAAATTGCCACTAGTAATCGCTTGAGAGACTGAGAAAATAAAAATGATGATATCCAGGCTTATAAATGTTGTTTATCATTTCATATCACTTTTTCCCCTCACTATCAAGATTCAATACTTAATCGTTTATTGATTATTTAGCAAGGACTTTTTAATATATTTAGATTGTTTTTAAATCTGTGAGATGTACCTACTAAATATGTACCTATTTTTTCACAAAATTGCAGAAACTATATTGGGTATAGGAGATAGACTTTTTGGAATCCATTCAATTCGTAAGAAGATAGGTATAGGTATTTAAAAATTCAGTTTACTTCCCTTCGAATACTACATCGCACTCTCTTTTTTCTTAAAAAATAAACGTGAATTCATTCGAACCACTAAATGCCATTTGCAAACGAAACTTTTCAAAATTACTCACGAATATTTTTAGCTGGGAATCCACGGTGTTATAAAAAAGTTAAAATCACCATCTCTGTTATGATTTACGTAGAATTTTACAGCTACACTCGAGAGTTATCAAAACAAAGCGTAAATCTAAAGTTTACATCATTTTAAACAACACGCATAAGCCGTTTTGATGTTTTTATAAGATGCTTTCGTGGATGATAGATTTGTTACAAAAAATGTAAATGATTCAGAGGTTTTGGGTCCATTTCATTAAAAAAGGTTTTTTTCGTAGCTTCGTCCACGTAGAAAACCCTTTAACGGTTTTCCTTGGGAAATTCTGTTTTCCTGTATAAAAACTCATACCTAAATGCCTTTTCTCGGATCGTTTATCTTTGTAAGTCTCAAATGGACTCAATAGTTTATGTGCTAATGTTTAAGGAGCAGTTACTTGATCGTATTTATTGATAAGGCTTAAGCCTTAAACATAGCATTAAAGGAAAAAAACAGATTTTTGTCTCTAAAACGATCAATAAATTAAGTACTTACCAAAACATAATATTATTATGTTAGTTTCGTGCTAGTAAACTATAAATAAAATGTTCATCGTCTAGCTAGAATAAAAAGATAAAGTAATCCAAAAGCATTTATTTTATATACGAAATTGAGTCGTCATACATAATATTAAAATTGGCCGTTTATGGTGGTATCGTACTTGCGAATAAAAAATGAAATAATTCAAAACCATTTATTAAATGAATATTTTACGTTGTTAAAAGCATTGAGTCGTTGACGCAATTTATCTGCATCAGCTAACGAGACAGTTTTGTTATTTAAATTTTACTTTCCACGGTTCTTGAGTGGTCGCTGAAGTGCTCTTGCATTTTAAATAAAATAAATATATTCCTTATTTAAGTAAATCTTTAAAAATTACTTATGCTGGGGCTTCCCAATTTTGTTCGCATATAGGTACTTACCTACCTAATTACATGTAAAATATAATTATTTTTGTTGCATTATTTTTGTAGGTATGTATGTCAAATCTAGGATTAAAATATATTGTTAAGGCCTAAATCGACTTAGAATTTTCCTATTTCTTATCCGGATTTTCTTTTTCTTTATTTTCTTTATCTTACCGGATTTTCTTTTCAACTTCCATAACATTAATAAATACAAAATGAAACTAAAGTATTATATTTTATGACGTCATTTCATTACGTTATGTATTACTTAACGTTATGTAAATGAACAAATACTTAAAACAAATATAATAACAATAGTAAATAGAGTACATTGATTTTTGGGTATGTCATACCCTGCCCCATTCTTGGTGTAACTTTTTTTACCAGATGCTCGCCGGGTTAAAATACCTACCTACAGTTAAGTTACTTGATTTCAAGCATAAATAATTACCTATCTATTTTTAGACTTAAGAAAACCACAATCTCTCGTTTTAAGCATGTCTCGAGTTCTTCCGTTCCAATATCTAATCTTTTGTGAATGAGGTCTTAAAATAGGCTATAGACGACATTGTTAGCTTTCTAAGGCATTATATGCCACCCCGCAGGTTTCTAGCTTTCTTCTTGAATTTTTCACAATATTTTCTTTGTGATAGTTTTGAAGTTTTATGTGTAATAAAGATTTATTTATTACTTATCTTGTTGGGCCTGTAAGTGATGTCCTTTGTTGTTTGTAAAAGTCTGAAAAGTAAATTTTCTTGCTCTTTCTACGTTCCTTTATCTACGTAACCATAACGTTACCCCACTATTTCATACCAGCAATGATTTTACATTGTTTTCAAAACTATTACCTGCGCTTTAACTACCTATCTTATGCAAATTATAAGTACCTATATCAACATATACTTACGCGCTCTACACCTCCGTGTCGTTTTTATTTCCTTGTGCTATAAAGACAATATGAATCGTATCGTAATCTATCAAATCGGTTGAGAGACACGGCGTATCATTGAAAAAAGTGTTATACCTTCATATTAAATTTTCAGAAGGAAAGATAGTACAAATCATAATTGAATTCCAAGCCACCTTAATTCTACTCTTAGTTTATTCATTAGGTTCCACCTCTGCCTTTTAATACGAGATAAACTACGACTTTAGCTCTTGAGATTACAGGATCATTGGGTTTCTTAACTTAGGACTATCAGACTACTTACAAACGATTGGGTTAGGTGATTTGGTCGCGATTCTATTTTTAGAAGGTAAACGTTTGGGAACTAGAAAAACGGGGATTATTTTGCCTTTTTGCTTTGGGTCGGGAATTGTGAAGATTTTAAGATTGTATTTCACTGAAATGCATTTCAATGTAAGAGAAATTTTGAAAAATCTGTTGTGAAAACGATGAGGGATTTTAAGTTGGTAATTAACAGCCAGTTGTGGTGGTACCTACTTTCAGGATATTAAATTGACCCTTTTTTCAAGAAGTAAACGAACGATATATAAAAAAGGCTTTGTCTTTAATGAATGGTTAAAGCTCAAAAACTTAAATGCACTTTCAAGCAATTTTCACAAATAGATAATTGTGAGGTACTTACACATAAGCTTCAACAAAAGAATGCAATTTCGATGTTTTTCTGATAAAAATCTTCATTATTACCAAATAAAGTTAGCGGACTAGATTCACGAAAACATGTAAGTACTAATGTTAACAATGTAAAAACTTACATTGTAAACACCAAGAATAGTGATGTACATATCATGGAAGCAGTTTGTTTTTCTTAGTAAAAGCTTCTAGATTGATTGGCTGCTATGTCGGGCTTCGACAGACGGGGTTCTAACTAGGTCACATGTGATTACTTAATGAAGTCTAAGGGTTCTATTAAAGGGCTTAACTATGTTATTTTTATCTCTATGTTTTATAGAGAAAAGGTTTTTTTGTTTGTTATGAATAGGCTCCGAAACTACGGGACCGATGTAAAAAAATATTTCATTATTAAACCGAATTTTTTAGGAGTAACAAAGGCTGTTTTTACATGCTTTATATTAGCGTCACTTGTAAGTAAGTAACTATGTATGTAAACAAATCTTGGAATCTTAATTTGACCCACTTCCCGGTATTCGAATAGGATGAAATTTTGCACACGCTCTGAGTTCTGATGACAATACAATAATATGGTACTTTCGAGAGTATGTTTAGTGCGAGCTAAAGCGTGTTTTAGTTTTTTATACCAAGTACCTATTTTTTATACTTTTTATTTATCGACATTATTAATAACAAAAAATAATCCAGTATGTTCCTTAATAAATAGACGATTAAGGCAGTGACATTGACTATGTAATCCGACATTAATCTCGCGGATTTTACCATGTAACCGGGGTTATCCGGGTATTTACCCGGGTATATAGCAAAATGCCCGGGTATGTACCCGGGTGTATTAGTATGCGTGCCGGCGTAACCTGTCAATGTAGGTTATCTACTTAGCATATTTATTGGCTTCCAGACGCCTTTAAGTTTTATGACTCGTCTTCTTAGAGATTAAAGATATGTTGAAAAGAAACGTCGTCGATTATCAAAGAGTAACGTACGCTTACATAGGTCAAATATAAGAGGGAATAGAAGTTGTGTCGTATTAGGTGCTCAAACGGACAGAGAATAGAGCAGAGTGGCGTAGATTCCCCCGACAATAGCAACACTATTAAATAAAACAATAAGAACGTGCCATAACATATATAATTATAGGTAGGTAAGTAAATCTATCTATATATATAAAAATGAATCCCTATTTCCCTTGGTCACGGCGTCAAGCCTGAACGGCTGGACCGATTTGGCTGATATTTTTAAAAAGTGTTCATTGAAGTCCAAGGATGGTTCTTACGGTGAGAAAAATTCGAATAATTGCCGGGAAAGCCCTAAAACAGACCTTTTACTTTTTCCCATACAAATGTTTTCTTACTAAAATGTAGATATACATATAGAGTCAATTTGAACTTTATTCCTACACAATAAAGTTCATTCTAAGGCGGGACAAAGTTCGCCGGGACAGCTAGTTACTTAATAGATATTCTCGTGCAAATGTTCTTTGCACCAAGTTGTGTCTAAACTAATTTAATTTATCCATCACACTGCAGATTCATTTATAATTTTAGAAAACTACTTTTTATTAAGAAAGTGTGTTAAAATGATAAAAAATATCAAATTTTTCATAAGTTTATCGATAAAAGTGTACGATCAATAGAAATGTTCATAATATCATACGAAAAAAAATTATAGTCTAATAATAGACATATTAGTACGAATCCACAAGTATTGTGGCATTCACCTTCAAAATACATATTCGATGCGGAATATATTTCAGGAAATAAATATACATTGGTAATACATATCGAGGTCGAGAGAGTTTCCATCACACGAAAAATGAATAAGGTAATTCGTCTGTCATGGCGGTGTCAACGGAATTTCGATTCGGTTTCATTAATATTGAATGAAATTGGTAACACTGTCACATAAAAATGTGGGAGTATAAAAGTGATGAGATTTTTTGTAATGTTTTTAATATTGGTGCGTGGATTTATCTAGATTAGATAGATATAACGTCTCTTTCAACAGAATAGATAAGAAAATGAATCAGAAACACTGGACTAGGATCAAGACTTTCTCTGGCGTTTTAGAATTAAGTACTTACTTAGCCAAAAAGTTTTACACAGTGTATAGGTACTGACTTACCTATTAATACTTAAAACTTCACGAAAAACAATACACGACATTTTAGTCCAGAATTGGAAAAGTATGAGCTTGGAGTGGGCATAAAAAAATAGATCTACCATTTCCGACCGATTCCGATTGAAGTGTTTGAGACCTATGTCCAGCAATGGACATCCTATGGCTGATATAACAATGACGAGTACTTATGAGCAAATATACGTTTCCCTGGACAAGCAATTTTAATCTATGTTTTGGCACTGACATCCGAATAAATACCTGTCGACTGCAGCAGAGCATGCTGACAGCATCAGTCCGAAGTAATTAGCTTAAAACTGGGCTAAGCCTATTCGACGGAAACCGTGCCGCGTCATTTATAGATTTGTTAATTTCCTATGACATGGATTCTAAGTACCTATACGGTCGAATTCTATGGACTAGCTAACTTGCTATTTCCATTTATTGTCGTTTATAAATCATAGGTATATCATACTGATTAGATTTGTAGTCCCTTCGGTATTACTAACTAGCCCCCATGGACCCATCTCATCCTTCTTATCAATAAGGAAGATGAAAGTTTTTCGTAATTCTTTTATCAAGTTTTCGTCAATCGTTAATCGTTAATAATCTTCATGTTTCTTGACAAAAGTTAATCAGGTTCATGATCAGAAATAGCATTATAAGTATTTAAAAGCGTCGCTCATGTTCGTGGATATAATTAAAAAGCGTCGCTCTTTTCGTTGGAATCTACGCCACTCTGATCTATTCTCTGCTGCCTGTTTGAGCACCTGATACGACACAACATGAGAAGATATGTCTTTTAATTTCAGCCAGAGAGTGTACAACCTCGTAGGTACTCGTATAAATGCTCTGTACATTCGGGTACAGAGAAGTAATGTAGCTGTTCTACATATAAGCGCCAAAACACACGGTGAAACGCAACTGCAACGCAACTGAAACTGCTAGTTACTTTTGAGTTGCATCGCAGTTTCTGCTATAGACTTCCTTATATAGAAAACCACACACGACCCAACTAGTTTGAAACGTTTGTCTAATGCATGCACTGCAATGTCGTCTACATTCTTGAAATATTTTCTACATCTTAGAAAACTCTTTCTGTAGTACCCTTTGTTTCTATTTAACTTCTAGAAACGTCCAGTGTGACATGAATGTTAAGTATTTATGACTGATGCAGTTTCACAAAACATAGTTTAAATCTTAAGATTTCATTTTATGTATGACTGTCTATGAAAACGGAAGTACAATATCTACGCAGAAAATGTTATCGAAATCAATTCCACCATCAAATAAATGGGTAAGAAGTACTTTCAGAGAATAAATATTTGCAATTATAAACATTGACTTTAGAAGGGATTTATTTACGAGGATAGGTACTGAGAGTAAATTCAAATCTTAAAGCAATCACTTTTTCCTTAAAGATGAGAACCAAAAGGATAAAAAGGTGTTTCTACTTTTTGTTGATTACTTGTTTTTCTCATAAATATGTGTTTTCAGAGGTATATAAATTGCTTTCAAAGATTTTAGTTTGATATTATTACATAATTACCAACCTTTTAGCTAGGTAGGTTTAGTCATTTATTATTAAAATTGTATTTCCATCAAAAGCTTTAACAATACCTGTGCTATTAACTTTGAGATAGGTTTATTTAAATATTTATGACATAATAACTTCAGCTTGTGCCTAAGGAAAACTTATTTAAGTATGTAGATAGTAGGTAGGTACCTATACTTTCTAGTCATGAAACAATTTTGTACTCGTTTCCGTAAAACAATTGAAATTTTAAACTTACCAGGCATTGAAAAACAATATCCTTTCACATTTATAAAATCACTTCACTTTATGCTTTCACATTTTGTGAAATAAACTTCTATATCAAAATAATAACTTTTGAACCCCGGTTTGCCGTGTCGGAAACTTAGTAGAAAGTACAAGGAGCGTGCATCCCAGGCCAGGTCTGAAAAGCAACTGAATTTCTGAACCCGGCACGTTTCTCATAAACTCCCTTTTCATAATAAATAGAACACAACTTGATGTTTATTGGATGCATAGTTAGGTTTTAAACAATATAATTGTATTCGATGTGGTTGGTATCTATTTTTGTTACTTATTTAATAATTTAACACTATTCTTTTGCGATAGACACGTAGATTTTTAATAAATAGTCCCGATTTTCGTCGTTTTATGAATGTGGATGAAGTGAAGGAAGTGTGTTTGGATAGTAGCAAGTGGAGAAAAGTGGTCGTCGCCTATCGCGATGGGAAAGAGGCGTTACGGATATGTATAATATGTATATCTTTTAGTGAAAGTAACAAAATAAAAAATACATTTTTAAAAGGAAAAGCTACGCCTAAATTATGCAAGCCTGATGTCATACTTTTAGAGTAAACTAAAAATGGCTCAAGCAATATAATAATACCATTGGGCTCAAGGGACAAAACGACATAAATAATAAGTATAACTTTTTGAATATAAATGTTAATACTTATACCTACATGAAGAACTTTGTTTAGTTTCTCTGGGGTATCGTATTGAAACAGTTTTAGATGTAAGAGATATATTATTGTAATTTATTTTAGTCAGCGAAGTAGTTATTGACAATGCTTGAAATGATACGTTTAACTTGCATACTACGAGCTTCACTAAATTTAAGCAAGTACTGGCTTATACTTAGGTACTTACTCTAAATATTACTTTACGAATAAAAAAAATAAAAAAACATCCTTTGGTCTAAAAAATTGGCTATGGTGAGTTTCACGAGGTTTTTTATGCTTTGCCTATAAAACTCCGGTCAAAGATATGGCGTCTTATGTTTGTTCATGGGGTTATTTCTAAGAGTCTTGTCTAGATAATTGATAAATCAATTATCTATTTTATTATGAACATTTTAAATAGATCCTTTTCAAATCAAACGATAAGTTAAACCAAACAATTATGTTTACCTAAGATAAACTTAAGTACCTATACCAAGTATACCAATTTCTTCACAAGTTAAATCAAAGGTCTTGCAAAGATCCCTTGTCCGTTTTTATGACAGCCGACAAAAAGTTTGGCGAAATTCAATCTCGCGGCTTATTCGATACTCGTCTGTAAATCTACAGTAAATCGATTTGTTGGGAGCAAAATGCAATCACTTTCAACTCAACAAAGGCCTAACATAAACCGCTTTGAGATTGATCGGCGTAGAGTTCGGATACAATACAACCTTTATTTGTGGTTGCCTTTGGTCTAAGAATGAAGTCATTATTTAGGAGATAATTTTGAACCAAATCTTACTTAGATTTTTCTAACTGAAAAATTGTCTTTTGTTGTATAGGCTCAACTACACCAGTGAGTTTTAAATGGAATGAAGGTCTCAGCATCTAGAAAGTTTTTCACAAATTATTTAAAAGTAAATGTCCAAGACTAGGTCAAAGGTGTACCAGAAGCAAAGTCTCCATTGCTCGGTGTGTCAATGAATGTAATAACTTGAATTCCAGTAAGTAGGTTCCACGTAATTAAAACCCGTCGCCAACAAAGTTTCTGACGACGATCCTTTTGTTTCCCATTTCATTTCCGTTTCCGGCTGTGTCCGAAAAAGTTTTGGATTAAAAATCAGACTCAAAGCGTGAAATCCAAATTATTATTTTTAATCAAGCATAGAACGACTGCTATTCTTATATTTGTCACAGAGAACGCTCCTAAAAGACTTTTCTTGTAAATAAAAATGACTAGCGTATTTCACAACAAAAAGGTTAAAGGTATTACATAGAGATAAGTATAAATGGTGCGGCTAGATGTAGACTTATCTATGTGGACAGCCGACGGAAATGAGAAGGGCCTAAAGCTTTTATCCCGGGATTTTTATCTGCAAATTCTACACACATTCCTTCCTACAATCTTACGTCCTGCCCTTAATGTTTGTTCTACGACCCAAAAGACGAATTTGTGTGTCTTTTGCAGATAACATTTGATATTAATTTACTATGAAACTGGATGAGACGAACGAACGGACATAACTCGATATTTGGGAACGTTAGAGTAGCTAGCTTGTAAAGTGAGAAAATTAATTTCGTGTTCATTCATGTAAAAATCCGGAGTGATAAGGGCCGTAATAATGAATTACATTATACGGATGGCGATTATTTAATATAGCTATTGAATATAATCTATATAAGTACCTACTAGATATTTTCTGAGAGGAAAAACGATATGGCAAATAGGACGTAGATAGGTATTTGAATATTTAAACAGGGATATTAATCTCTTATGTTTATTAATCATAATCTTTGCATAACTAGGAACTCATAAACGTATGAAAGAGAGCAAAAGATTAATTTAAAAACTTATTACAGTTAAGAATTAATGACGAATTAATGAAGTGTCACTAATTCTTAACTGTTGAGTTTTCGGTGAAACATAAAACATAAACGCTACTGCCGACGCACCGCCGTCATACCACATCTTACATTCTATTGCTAAAGATACTCCCAAAGTATAGTTCGTCAGTTGTATAGCTACTAGTGGAGAGAAAGTTTTGGCGTCCAATGGGAACAAACTCGAGTCTATTCCTGGTGGGTAAGGGTGGTACTTGATCTCACCAATATGCTCCTTATCGTAATTCTGATCGCCCATGCAATGAATCCAGTACTTATTGCTATCCATCCGCACCCACTTCTGCACATCTGAAGGCGCCTGCTCGACCTGAGCGGTCCCTACTTGAAGCGGCTTCCCAACCCATTTCATCTGCTTATTTATTCTTATCAATACACATGGTTTATCTCCGTACCCGTAAGGGCTCTGGCCACAAGGTCCCAATTGAGACAACAGGTTTCTTGCTATTCGCCTTTTTCTAATCAACTCATCGATTGTTCTCACATATTTGTTGACATCATCAGGCTCACCATTTCTATACCATATCAACGGGTAGTTGTATTCAGATAAAGGCGTCGCTGTGAGTCCTATCGAATCAGGTGAGTAAACGAGAAGGTCGGAAAGAGTGCTCGGAGTATGCTCCATGTTCTTGATGATGATCAACGAGATGTACAAAAGTACTAAAGTATACGTAGACAGGAAAATGAGATACATGGCAGCGTAAGCTAATATCTTACCCCAGCTTGTGCAGGTTCGGCCACAGAATGTGTG
Source organism: Anarsia innoxiella (assembly GCA_947563765.1). NCBI lineage: Eukaryota > Metazoa > Arthropoda > Insecta > Lepidoptera > Gelechiidae > Anarsia > Anarsia innoxiella. Next base: position 2,924,134 of record OX387402.1, read on the forward strand.
CTCCTCTCTGTTGTACAAGAATTTTTTAAGACTTTTGTACCAAGGTGTTTTGGGCTGCTCGCAGTGGCCGTCAGCCGGTGGTTGCGGTTTGGAGGTGCCTGTGCCCACAACCGTGGGCACCGACGGGTCTTTCCGCGACAACGTCGGGGTTGGCTCAGGTGTCAAAGGTTGAAGAACCATAGGCTCCGGGTCAGATTGTCGAGAGAAAGGTTTTCCTGTTGCCATCTTGGAAAAAATATACCAGCTCTAATTCTAATTATTTAATCAATCAATTCTTGGTAATATGGACAACCATATCAATGAAAAATTGACGTTATGGCGTTTAACGTTGACATTGTGCCTATCGTTTTTTTTAATGTCAAACTATTTTTTTTTTATTTCATTTGTGTAACAAACTTCTTTTACATCAAACAGTTTTTACTTTGTAATGTATTTTTGGAGTAGCCCTAAGACCTTCTGCTCAATTACGAAGTAAGTACCTACAAAACAGTTTAGATTAGAAATACAACAGTAAAATAGGAAAACCCTTGAGTTGGAGAATATTCTGTTTAATTCGGAGCACCTTTTGTTTCTTAAAGTAAATACCTACATTGGTAATACCTACCTGCTGTTTGTGTGCTATCCATATTTTATTACTAAACTTGTAATAGGTTTACGATTTTACAGCTAAAATAAATAAATTTAAACCTCGTTGGTCAACAAATAAAATTAAATGAGAGAGCTTTCTTGGCGGAGTCCTGTTTACGATGTAAGATTTTTGTGAGCCTTTGTTATAAGCTTTTCAGTCTGTTCTAAGCTCGGCTACTCTTGTTCATCGCAGTACCAATCAAATATACATACCTATCTACGTTAAAGTGGATGAAAACAGTAGGTATAATCTTAATACATTTTTATCACTGTTTTAATTGAGTTTCTAGCTCAACCAAAACTCTACATAAGATATGTTCCTAACTGAACATTACTTCCTCAGTATTTTGGTTTATTGTCAAAAACTTTACTTGGAAATTTAAATACAGATTCATAAAACTAAATATCACAATATGTACTTACCTACATAAAGTAACTAGTATGACAAAACTGCTACTAAAAATATCTCTAATAGTTTCGTACAAGTCGTAGGGTTTAAAAGTAATCGTCTTTATCGCTGATCTAAGGATATAAGTCTCTCGAAGACGCCAGTCGCCATCCTTACAAATTGTCCACTTGTCGTCGGGACCAATCGCGATATGCACGGAATTCGGGTTGTATGTGAAATGGGGATCTATTCTAAACTATATTCTGGTTCATAGAATCAGCGTTGACTGCAAGTTCTACTGATCACTGAGCGTTCTAGGGAATCTATTATTGTAAACTCTATGCTGGCTGTACAATTAGCATTGGTTAATCTGTGTATGGTTACATGTGCTGAGGTCCACTGAGTGTTTTAGTTGATGCACTCACAGCGAACTCTACTAAAGATAGTGACCAGAATTGACGCTCAAAAGTACCTAAGTATAAAAATTATCTGATGCACGAATAGAGCTGCCCCTTTTTTCAATGTCTGTACGTAGATAAGAGAATAATTTATAAAATGCTGTTTGTCAATTTTTGAGGACATACAAATGGATTTGATTTCTCCGATTGGTCATTGGGAACTTTGGGAAGCTTCATAAAGTTCTGATGCCGATCTACCTTCTTATACCTACCTAAGTCAGGTATCCAACAATGGTAGATACCTACGTAGTAGACTTATAAGAGGCTAGAGAGACCAAAAATGCTGGATGTGACGCACACTTCGTTTTTCAAAGTAATTTAAAAAAATCACATTTTTTAATTCAATATTTCTAACTAAACTTCATAAGACTCGGGACGTGACTTAAAAGCAACTTCTTGAACTAACTGTTGACGGTATGATACTAACGTTTGTAGATATCTACTGAAACGTAGAAATGATTCTATTGAATTGAATAGAGCAGTGATAGTCGTATAAAAGGAGCGCTGCGCTAGCTACCTGAATAGAAATGAAGTTTTAACTTTAATACACGCGAGATATGAACGCTAAAGGAATATAAATTGCAGAGTCACCTCTTATTTAGGTACCTTACTTGTTTGAAGAACTTTTCTTAAATATCTGGGAGTTAAAAAAGGTACCTATTAATAATAAATTATGTACTTAGTTACCTAATCCATACAAACGTATCTATCTAAACAGGCCGTCAATAGTTGATGACATTGCAAGTAAAAGGAACTAAGTACTACGGCTTGCTGGAAAACACTATGTTGTAAATAAAACGGCAACCTTTAGAAGCATTATAGGTAGGTAGGTACCAACAACAAGCAAGGATGTAAGCAACCAGTAAGTTCAGACCCGTATCACACCCTGATGGCCTGATAAACTAAATGGATATATGGGTCCATGTTCCCTGGCCGGTCTTTAATGGGAGAAATGTTTGCAATCCACTATTTGATGTTTGAATACAGTTTCTCATTGGGTTCGTAAATGGATCATGTGAATGAGGAATTTCTGCTTATGGAACCAAGTGGGTGCCGTCTTGTGAGGATATTAGTGGGATGGGTAACGCCTACCTACTTACCTAAATACTTTCTTTTGTATCTCACTTATATACCTAGTGTCTAAATTATAAGATTACTAGATGCTGCCCGCAACTTCGAACGCATTTATCGTTATATCTTTGAAAAAAAAAACGCAAAATATCTACAAATTATATAGCCTATGTGTTATTCTGATGTCAAAGCTAATTTATTGTAAAATTTCATTTAAATCTGTTCAGTGGTTTTTACGTGATGAAGCAACAAACATCCATCCATTCATCCATCGGCACAAACATTGACATTTATAATATTAATAGGATATTACTTATTACTTAATGCATAGGTTTCCTAAATACCTACTTTACCTATTCTATACTACGTATATAGAATACATCCATTTGAAAAAAATCACTGAAACAAAATTGTCGATCAACTGATCGGGTTTTTTAAATGTAAACTGATACCTCCAAGTGTTTCTGGAAAAGTGTTATAAGTAGGTCTATTTATAATCTTCAGTTTTGATTTAAATGTATCAGCTAAATATCATGTTTCAACCAACGCTAGTATCTTTTGTTTCCGACAGTCAGAACACTCATCAAGCTCATTGGAGCGAATGGAAACTCCAATTATCCAGCTGTCTTTGTTTTTGTGTTCCGAGATCTTTTATCTTCTTGTTAGGACTTTAGTATCGGTAGTTCTTTAGCTTGGTGTTAATTGAAGTTGTTTATTTTGAGTGGATAAGTAAAATAGTAATTCAAGTTAAGGAATTCCTTAACTTTAATGAAGAGCATTTTTATATCTCTAGCTATAAGTAACTTGTTCCTAGCCTTGCCTAGAGGGAGCATACCCTACTTATTATAATTTTTAAAATCTCTGGTTCGGCCCAACCGCGAAAATAATTTGTACCTACGTATACTTAACTTGTTCACAATAATTATGATTTTTCTAAATCTGAGAGAGCACACAAAAATTATGATTTTTCTAAATCTAGAAGGTAGGGCTCAACCATACCTACATAATTTTGTCGTGAATAATTTCCATCAACCGTTCACATGAGTAAGAAACTCAAAAACTGTCATTTGTGTGTGAGTGACCCGTCGTCGGTTGAACCGCAACTGCAATCGCGTAGCTGCCAACTGCATCTGTATCTACTTACATCTTATTTGTAGAGCGTTAGTTTTAAAGAGCTATTATGCAATTTCTCCTTTTACTAAAGTAAAGTTGTACTCCATGACTGGAGGTCTACCGTTAACTTGCTGAATGCATCCTTAACTCTCGCCACCTGGAATAGTTGTTCGACGCTAGAATTCCTGCTCATTCCCGAATGTTTCTAAACCAAGATTACTTCCATCTACCATCGCGTCTGTGCAACTGGATGTCATTATTTTAATACAATTACTAAAGCTTTACTAACACTGCACCTATCATCATAAACAATATTGCATTACTGTATTGCCATGGTATTACGAGAACCTTGTCGTCCAATTTCAGTTCCCCAGGGTGCCATTCAATTACTTACATTGTGGCTAGCTTGTCATTATGGGGACGGAATGGATACAATTGGACTGTTATTCTTTTTAATCATGTTTTTCTCTTTGTAAATATAGGCTTTTTTATGTAGGCTAGGAATGGAAAAGGAAAATTTTTATGGACCGGAACAGTCAGAAACAAAACAGAACCTATGTCATGACCTACTTACGTACATTTAGATGAGGAAAAAGAAAATATATAAAGATTAATTTAGCATTATCGTCTTCTATTTGTTTTGCTGTGCTAGTGTATTTGTATGAAATAAAATTGCGAAAAAAAAACGAATAAAATATCTGAAGATAGGAAATTATACAAAAAAAGACTTTCGGAATTTTACGCAATAATTTATTGATACGCTAATAATTCAATTTCATTATTTATTCTCACACTATTTTAATATTTAAGACTCGTTAAGTAGTGAAGACAAAACTTTCCTTGTCCTACTTAAGTAGACACCTTAAAAATATTTTACTTTTTAAATTACAAAAGTCACTGAAATGGCAACACAGTATAAATCTAATATTCTATTCAATTTTATTTATGTTTATTTACAACTGTTTATGTGTTATATTTTATATCTGGTAACATAATGAGTTTGGTATAATTTTTAAAACACTACTAAGGAAAATATTTTAAGCTTAAAATTGATCGGGAAGTGACAAAAGTGTCACAACTGCGATATTTTTAGTCCCTTCCTGGCCTAAAATGTCTATGGAAGTTGTATCGATGAAATATATTGGGTACAATTTCAACATATACGTATACATTTAGGATTCAACACATTTAATTGCAGCGTCTATATAATTATGTAGCGATTATTTATTTGTTTTGTTTTAAAATTTTATGACCCATTGATTGGCACTAGCTACAACTATCACATTTGGGACCTTGCTGGATCTACTTAGTTTTTCGTAGGGAAATATTAAGTTTTAAAATATTGGTTATATTATGAAACTTGCTACTTAATTGGAACGAAATGATAAATGATTCGTTTATTCATGATTTTATATAATTTCTACCGCATAAATTACGATAAGAAAACGTTTGAAATAGGTAAATAGCTGAAATATATCCAATCTATAAAATTGACAGCAAATTGAACGCTACATATTATATTTTACACATTTAACAAGCATTCGATTAGTGATAGTTTTTCAGCTATACAATTCCTGTTCATGTCAGCAATATTCATGTAGGCTTTATCAAAAATAGAAGGATTAGAGTAATATATATCACAAAATATATTCATTGTTACATTATCCTTTTGTTTTCAATACCAAATCATGAAACTTCAAGTGTCTGAGGGATTCTTAGCGATTTTTATATGAAGCCAGCTGAATATAAGACATAACATTTCTAAATGTACCGAGAATTCAAAATGGCATTGAAAACAAAAGAGAACTAGGCCTGACAACACGCGAGCTGGACCACTGGAAGAGAGGTATTCGATTATTGTTACCCGCAAGTATTAACATAAAACCCCTATTTGTATGACAGCATGCACCTTAGGTTCCAAGTTAATTCTTCCGAGTTGCACATGCAGGTTGAAAATTACCGTTCATTTTAAATATATACGCAACAATATATGTTTTTACTCAAAAGGTCTAATTTTTCATAATAAACAGTTCAGATGTAATAATATTAACTTTAAAAACATCAACACTATAAACATGCCGCGAAAAAATAAAATTTCACTGCGTGACGCAAAAAATATAAAAATCTTGCGATGTAAGTATGAGAATTTTTCAAATAATATAAGCGAAACATACGGCGCCGACTATAAAGAAAGAAAACATAGAAAATATAACATGTAATTGAAAAAAGTCACTCGGTAAAACAATCTACTTACATATAAGCATTCCTCGTAAGATCTAACCAGCTTTTTAGCTCAGAATAAATCAGTCAGTAACTTCTAGACATCTAGATTTCATGCATCATGTATGAGACTGCGCATACACTTCGTTTTAGGTCTTTGTAAAGATATCAGTTATAGTTGAACATTTTTGTAAGTAATCAAGTTTTATGACTTGAAATAAAATGTAGAAGGATAAGTATTAAACAAAAAAATGTAAATAATTTTGCCATATTCAGATTTAATAAAAAAATAAGTTTAAATATGTTGAAAAAGTTATTTGCAATATTATAGACCGACAAAATAACAGGTAAATATTTAAATTACCTACTGCTCTAGTTCCAGTGTATCAGAATTGATATTCATTACAAAGACCTCCAATATATCAAGGTACCAGACACATTCTTAATTTAACTCTAATATATGTAATAAAATATGTTTTATTTTATTTAACAAGTTAACCAGATAGACTTTATAAACAGCTAAACCATTGAAAATTTTAGAGAGTAAATATATTAAGCCTTTGTATGAAAATGACGATAAATAGATTTTTGTTACCTATATGAATTAGAAAATGCATTGAAAATGTTTGTATTAATATGAATTAATCTCAAAATGTACTAATTAAATGTCTGTATGATAGAAAACGTTACAATAATTTGCTACATTTGTAAAATACTGATTCCGCCATCTTGTTTTATTATTTACTGTTCCATCCAACCGAATATTTTTAAAATTACGCGACAGTCACGTTCTTTTCTGATAATTTAGAACCAATTTAAATTATGAACACTTACTGGCTGATAAACTTGGTGATTATGAAAAAGTAAACAATAAATCAAAATATAATTGATAAGTAATCAATGGAAAAAGTTACGGTAGAGTAGAATAAGGTAAAAATAATATTTAAAGACTACGACTAACTTTCCTTATAATTATTACACAAACAAATACATCTATAAATAATACTACTTAACCTTAACAATGGACGAACACATAATATCATTCAAGCGAATGCAGTCTACTTAGACGATCGTAATTAAGTCATTGCTTTCGATTATCACTGGCTTTGAATCGATAGATCCATAGTGGGCCATAAAGACATAGAAAACAAAATATGTCCCTCCTGTTCCCGAAAGTTAAGGAAACTGGAAGCTAATTTTTGAACTCAATAATTATATATCGAAGCGGTGGTAGCCCAGTTGGTAGAACGCTTGCCTCGAATTCTGAGGGCGTGAGTTCGAATCCTGGCGGGGGCCCGTACCTCTGAGTTTATTTCTCATGTACGGATCAATTTATTCGATTACCACTTGCTAACGGTGAAGGAAAACATCGTGAGGAAACCTACATACCAGAGGAGAAATTCGAAGGTGTATGTGAAATCCGCCAACCCGCACTTGGCCAGCGTGGTGGATTACGGCCTAATCACTCTGTATGAGAGTAGGCTCGTGCCCCTCGGTGGGGACATATATGAGCTGATAACAATTATATATCCGCGTAATCTGTGCCCGATGTAGTTTTGGCATGTATAAACATTTTGAGGATTAGATGCTCCAGTACCCTTAATCATGGGAAGCAGGAGACACAATTTTGAACCTATTTCTGTGTACTTAAGACTCTACGTAGTTTACGAAGAAGCAGCGTTTCATACAACTGCCAAGTTGGTAACATACATTTGAAAAGCCAAGGTAGGTACTAGGTACTAATCTTCCCACAATGGTCTCTATCGATTCAAATCTCAGTTGAACTTACCTACCATAGAACCGACGTAAATGCAAATTCTAAAACACATTAAGTGCACTTCAACACATAATCGGTTAAGTCTCATTCGATATCCAACGACTGTTCGTACCGTGAGGGGAAATTGATTCTGGAGCTCTATATTTAAGGTGGGTTTTCAAGGAACAGATTTTAAAGTTAAGTCTGTCCTGTCCCTGTGTGATACAGCGTTTCCCAAAACCATAATTGCTAAAGCAATATGCAATTGCTACCTTACTGCTGCTTCTCTTTGTTTGTTCGTTATAGGATTTTGATCTATAAATAAATCGTACGTAATATCCAATTTCTAAAAAAAGCAGTGCACAGAATGTGTAGCCCGCACCAATTTAAACCTTAAGAAAACTTCGCAGAAATATATCTTTTGGGGTAACAAACAAACACGAATTAAAATAGTAAAAAGTCAACAATTTCCGATTCAATCCCTTGAGATCACGCCTCCATCATTTAAATAATAAATCACAATTTTGTAGGCTTCACTAGAACTCTATCGTACTTATAATAAAGACACTGTTCGAATAACGTTCACTTCTTCACTTGGTATTTAGAAAACTGTTCAATACTGCTAACACTAAATAGGATTTGGCTATAGACCTTTGACATTCCAAGTTATTTAGGCCACATTTATCGGGTTAAAACCCCGACATCTCTCTCTTCTGGATCTTTCTATTCCGATATCAAATCATTATCTTGAGGTGCATTTCAAGTTAAAATTCGATACTATACACCCTAGATAGTATCAGATAAAATTCCTCATAGATTCCTAGAAGCCAGAACAACCCTCAAATGTATAGGAAGGTGAGTAATGTCATGCCTATAATGATGAACAGATTCGGTGAACTCAGGAAGCCTTTGCTCCAACTGCAATCCAGATCTCTTGCGAATACCTGAGGACGAAGAGTACAAGGATTTTGAAGAAGTTAGAATAAGAGACTGTAATATGCCACTAGTTTTTTTTTAATGCTTTAAAAAGAAATCAAATTATTTCCTATCAAAAAAAGCCAGCCTTAAAAAGAAAATACTTACATCAATTAAAGTTCTGTTGTCGTAATAGGGACACGTGGCGAATCTGACGTCATCACGTGTCGCGATACATTTGAAGGGACTCGAACAAAGATATTGTCTTCTTTCTCTGTCCCATGCTTCGATCCAGCTGAAATAGATGTATGAATGTTAGATAGGTACTTATATCAACATTTATTAGGTAAGTATGTGAATCTACACTAAGCTATTGCCGTGTCCTAGTCAGAGTTCATAGCTATAATGGGGATGATGACTACATTCAAAAAATAATTAGTCCGTCTTTTAGGCTATTAAAAATATTTGAAACACATTTTTAACCTGATCAAATACATAAATAAATACAAAGATACAGAGCATCAAAGTTACGGAGTGGGGGATATTGACGTCACTCCTACGTAAAAATCCTAATGAGGAGTGACGTCACGAACAACTTTAACCCAATGTATCTTTGTCATTTTTAGTTTAAGAGAAAAAATACGTGTCGAATATTTTAAAATAATCTATGTGAAAAAAACTAAAAAAAATTTTTTAGTCTATTTCAAATTTTTTTAGTCACTATTTAGTGTTATAACGTTTGAGTATTGAATCGTATAAACACATAAGTTGGCAATCTTACCCAATCCCACAATCGCAATTCAAAGGATTTCCAGCTACCAATATATCCTGCAAGAACACAGTATTTGGTACCCCAGGCCATTGAGTCTGACCAGGGTTCAACACTTTGGTGATATAATTGTATCGAAGGTCAAGAGTCAAGTTCCTGATGCGGCCAGCTCTCCAGAACACTTCTGGGGCTATTTCTTCAATGCTTGTGTTTATAACTGTAAGTCGCATTACTTTGGAGTGGACGCCCTGGATAAAAGGATACCTATTGTTAATTTCGTTTTTGACTTTATTGCAACAAAATTATGAGAAAATTGAGAGATATATTATAAATTGCAAAATTTTCAAATTAATTGATAACAGATATGGCCAAAAAAGCAAGTTTTTTTATTTGATTTGATTGGAACTAAACTATGAGAGATTCGGGTTTAAGAAATTTTATTTTTCTCAAAAAGAATAAGTACAATAATTCGCTTACTTGAGAAAATATAGCTATATAAGTACCTAATTATGGCACCTACTTAGTTATGTTAAAATTTAAGATTTAGATTGTAAAAAGGGTAAATTAAATCGTAGGTAACAGGTATATAACAAAGCAAGTTTTTCAAGATACTTACGATGAGTAAATAAGGTGACAGATACTTCAAATATCTTCCCGTAATAGTGATATTGTTCAGCTTGCAAGGTAAGGGACCGCCGCCCATTTCTTTGCCGAACTCAGCACCGGCGTAATCAGCTTCTACTAGCAAATTCTTAAGCGCAGCGTTGTTACTCAACATCATTGGTAGATTGAAATAGTTTACGTTTACAAACGCTGTGAGTTTTAAAGTTCTTAGCGCATACATTTTGCTGAACGCTCCGTGCTGGAAAAAAGACATTATTTGTTTAATAAAAAGAGACTTCATTCCCTTTAAACTATACTGCCTCAAGGTTTCATACTAGGTCCTTTATTATAAATTGTTGTATTTAATGTAAAGAAAAGAAATTCAGAGAAGAAATTCGAAGGTGTATGTGAAATCCACCAACCCGCACTTGGCCAGCGTGGTGGATTACTGCTTAATCACTCTCTGTATGAGAGTAGGCTTGTGCCCCTCGGTGGGGACAAATATGGGCTGATAACGATAACGTATTCAATGTACATGCATCAATTATGCAGCTTATTACCGACTTACCTCAAATATTCGAACTCGAAGATTGGTAACATCAAGATATTCAAGTTTCGACGATAATCCATAAAGACTAGTATTCATCAATGATGTTATAGGATTCCCTGATAGTGATAGCCATCTTAAATCAGTTAATGAATGAGTTGCCACAGGTACTGCAGTTAAATCGTTGTAAGATAGATCTATGGATCTCAATCGTGTTAGATTGGCAGTTGTGTCTGGTGGTATTGATGGAAGGTTGTTGAATGAGAGGTCAAGACTCTTTAGTTTTGGTAGAGGCATTGAGGGGACCTGAAATATCAAAAATGTATTAGAGTTTCAAATTAGTATGTCGGTACACAAGTTAGAGCATTAACTTTTTAAAATAGTGAACGATAGAAAAGGATATGCATGTACTCGTGATAACAAACAACTTTTACTATGGGGCTAAGTTCGAAATCTTAAAAAAAAACATTGGTACCCCATACTATCGGCTGGTGCATTTTGTATGGGGAGATCAACAACTTTTGAATGATCTCGATCTTGGTACCATAGTAAAAGTTGTTTGTTATCACGAGTACATGCATATCCTTTTCTATTGTTATAGTCTATAAGTCACCATTTATAACACAAAATACACTTACATGAATTAAACTGACATTTCTAAGACCTAAATGAGACAATCTTCTCTCGAGACCTTTGAAAATGGTAAATCCACGTTCTCCATTATTGAAAGGAGAATTGTTACTCAGATCCAACCAACGAAGTCTAGGTAACGCACCAAAAGTACCACCTTCGATTCGAACCAGGTGATTGCCAGAGAGATCAAGCCACACTAGAGACTGGAAAAGCAAAAAAATATAATTAGAAAATTTTATGTTTGAAGGAATTCGAGGTGTGTTCATTAGTAAAATTTTGATGAAGTGTAAAGACGTAAATTTTGGTGAAGTAAATTTTGATGGAAGTAATAAGCCAATGAAAATCAAATATGATAATACTTAAGCCGAAATAAATCAATGAGGTGTGAAGGTTATGAATTAATTTACCCGATCTGTAAAAGAATACGAGTGAAAGACGCTGCAAAGACCGTGTTATTAGATAAACGCCTTAAAACTAATGAAGATACGAACTAAAATTAAAATGATGTGCCCAAAACCAAAATGCAGGATCTAAAGAAAAAGGAGAGATGCGGTAACACCACTACTATCTACCTTGTACAATATATTCTGCGGATATTGCTTTTTTTGGTGGAAAACTCTGTTGTGATCTCGCCTAGCCGTGTGGTACATGTATTCGTCGTTGTAGTCCGTGTCCTCATGCCAGAATTCGCCTTGATCTGGGTTCTGGCAACATGCGGGGTTTCACAACACTTTAGCAAAGCTACGCACACACTGGCATTGACAATACTACTGTGATTTGCTATCTTGAATTCATTATCATTGTTACTTTTGGTTACAACTTAGATATTATTATTTTCTTCAGTTTTCTTTTTATCATCATTATTTTTATCAACTTCATCGACAAAATTGTCATTTTCTTTTTAGACTTCAAAATAGCAAAACATGTTAATGTTCAGACTCTCAAAGGGATGTTAATTGGAAGAAGGCAGCAAATTCATTGCAATACAACTATAAATATCTTTTCAAATACAATACTCATAGTTACATATTAACATTCTCATACGATATTCAAACAAGCTGTTAGTAGTTTCAAAACTACTATAAAACTTTACGTTATTCAATCTTCTAATGAGATATAGATAAATATGTTTCTTACCCGGAATCGCTGAACAAAATCTGAGATGGCAATAGCTGGAATTGAGTTTCCACTAAGATCTAGCTCCACGAGATTCTCTGCTGCCGCTTGTGATAGAGCATTTGTCGGTACTCTTGATAAGTCGTTGTTTGATAGGTCCAACCTGTTTGATTATTTGAAAAGCGTTTAAAAACAGTGAAGTTATGGGAGCATAGAATTGTAATTTCAGACAGATCTCTTAAAGGGCCTATAAAAGGCATTCTAGATGGGAGTAGAAAGCCTTTTAGATATTGAGAAATCTATGCTCAATATCAAAAGACAAATATAGAAATATACCTATAGGTAGGTAAGTTAGTTTTATTACTTTACCTTTCCAAGACAGGTGAAGTGATGAAATTGTCTGCAAGATTCCGAATGTGATTGTCCGACAAATCCAAAGTGGTCAACAATTGCATATCACGGAACACATCAATCGGCATTTCCGTCAGATAATTATGAGAAACATCAAGTATTTGAAGATTCCTGACTTTCTTGAAACAATCAAATTCCAAATCGAAGATCTGGTTGTAAGACAGATCCAAATATTGCAGCATAGTCATGGAGCCAAACACATCGCGGCTGATGTTCCTCAATTTATTGTGAGACAGATATAGCTCTGATAACGTCAATTCTGCATGTCTGAAAGGGATGAAAATACAATATTATTACAAGAGAAACAAAGACAGTCAAGCAAAAATAACGAAATATAGGAAACAAACATACCTGAAGTAATAAGGAGCGATATAGGTGACGTTGTTGTGAGAGAAGTCCAACACTCTTATATTTACTGAGACCGTTCCAAGACCTAAAATGTTACAACAAAACATTAATAATTATCAATCTAATTTGTTCAAAACAATAACTGAAAATCTAGCAAAAGACAAACAAGACAGAATAAGTTGAAGGAAAAGAAACAAAGTCACCTTGTTCAAGAATTATATCTCCAGTTTTCAAGCCTTTGAATGAAGCAGAAAAGAATAGAAAAGTGATAAACGTAAATTAATAAATAAGAAAAGAAATATTAAATAAAATATAATAACAAAAATAATATAGCAGAATTTAAGTGGAAGACAATGTAAAACTTACTTTGAGCCTTAGGCTGAGGGTAGAAATTGGATGAGAAGAAGCTAGGAGCGTTGGAGTCAGTCAGAGCAATGATGTTGTTGTAAGACACGTTCACTTTGAGAGCGGTAGCTGATCCCACTTGGTCAAAGATGGAGAATTTGAAGGTGTCAAGGCGATTGAATGAGATGTCCAGTCTGTAATACAAATAAGTTTTCTGGTAATTAAAAAGTGACTGATGGATTAGTAAGATCCTTGATGAATTACTGAAGGTAGGTACTAGACTCCATAGAAAAGTCTATCACAAGGATGACTGTCTGTCGGATATCTTTTGCAAACAACACAGGATCAAAATTATTTTAACTGCCGAGGTATCCTGGCTGTAAACTTTTTGTGGTTGGTGTGATGATGACAGCATAAAAGTTCCAGAGTAACGATTTTGTACTGAAGCGTGACGTCATCAGGAACTTTAACGTGTGTCCTTATTATTTTTAGTAAAAAAAAAATGCGAGTCCATTTGTTTATTGTCTATATAGTGGAGTGCCGTAAGGTTTATACCTCGGAATCCAGGGCCAGTCAATGAATCTTAATATAAACCTTGAAAATATGTTTTTAATAGTATATAGAAAAATGTTTAAAAAAAATTTCTCCCCGCTCTCAATTTTTTTTTTTTTTTAGCCTAATTCGTCCCACTGCTGGGCAAAAGCCTCTCCCATGCCTCTCCAAACACTCCTATTATTAGCTGCTTCCCACCAATCGTCCCTAAATGAGCGTAGGTCGTCACTCCATCGTTTTTTGGGCCTAAAATTATTATAAAAAATTATTAATTTTTTGGAGTTTTCATTGATTTATATTAGTCAAAAGTCATATTTTAAAAAGAACAACTATTACAAACTTGAAAACTTGATCTTGGATCTTTAGGGACTGCAGGTATACCGATGCACCATTCAAATACTACCTGTTTTGGTCCATTAGACTATTTTGCTTTAAAAAAAGTTAAGAGAAGTAATCTAGTAGGGCGTTTGTTTTTCAGCCTGACTAAGAAATAGGGAGTGATAAAGGCAAAAACTAAGTCGCTGTTTAAAGCAAAATAGTCTAATGGACCAAAACAGGTAGTATTTGAATGGTGCATCGGTATACCTGCAGTCCCTAAAGATCCAAGATCAAGTTTTCAAGTTTGTAATAGTTGTTCTTTTTAAAATATGACTTTTGACTAATATAAATCAATGAAAACTCCAAAAAATTAATAATTTTTTATAATAATTTTAGGCCCAAAAAACGATGGAGTGACGACCTACGCTCATTTAGGGACGATTGGTGGGAAGCAGCTAATAATAGGAGTGTTTGGAGAGGCATGGGAGAGGCTTTTGCCCAGCAGTGGGACGAATTAGGCTAAAAAAAAAAAAAATTAAAAAAAAAATTGAGAGCGGAGAGAATTTTTTTTTTAACATTTTTCTATAAACTATGAAAAACATGTTTTCAAGGTTTATATTAAGATTCATTGACTGGCCCTGGATTCCGAGGTTTGACCATTTTTATGCCTTACGGCACTCCACTAATAGATGAACTAACTATATTTATTTAGTCATACCCTATTGTCTACTTACTCTTTCAACGCGGGTAAATTCTGGAAAGCCTCTTCAGTGATCTCATTGATCCTATTTCCTCTTAGCCTGATCACTTTCAAATTGTCCAAGCTCGTGAACGCTCGTCTCTGCACCAACTCTATCAAGTTATCCTCTATTAGAATCATTTGTAACTCTCGGAGGTCTGCGAACGTGTGTTGTACGATTTGTCTCATTTGGTTTAGGGATAGTGAGATACTTTCGAGTTGTCTGTGGATGTCACCCTGTGGAACAAAAAGTAAGGATTCTAGACTAGAGTTATTACAATACAATACAATACAAATATTCTTTATTGCACAAAAAGATATAAGGTACAGACACAAACAAGAATATAAGAAGCAACAGGTGGCCTTATGGTGTGTAAGGATTCCAGATTTATAAATAGGTACATTCATAAATCTTTTGTCATTTCGTTAGCTTTCCCACAGATTCAAGATTTTGTCTTTATTTATGTTGATAGGCGCAGACGTGGCGGCATGTGTGGGTGTAGAACGTGGCTTATTCCGTAAGTGCGTTTCGTATGTAAACACTTAGGTATTAATTACATCGTATGTTTGATATTTAATGATCGGGCCTGCTTTTATCATCATATAGTGTATCACTCAAATCAAATATTCCAGAAATCAGCATTCTTAAAATTGTAACAATTAAACGGTTTACACCAGAGTTTTAAGTAAACAGACCATCTATTTACTTCCTAACCTGAAGAGACCATTTCTCTCCACTTCCTACGATCCAAACGAAATGGCAATTGCAGTGGTCTCTGCCTACCCCGATGGGAGTGAGGCGTGACGGATATATATGTACAAACCTGTAAAGTCCCCTTAGAAAAATGATCAATTTCGTTGTCCTGCAGATTCAAAGACTTCAGTTTATACAAGAAGTGGAACGAAGTGTCTGGCACGTTCTTCAGCTTGTTGTTACTCAGATCTAAGTATTGCAGCTCGATGAGTGCCTTCAAAGGCTCGAATGGAAGGATCCTTACTGTATCCGCTAGGCCGTTTGACATTCTTAGAGTTGTTAGGCTGTGGAGCTGAAATATAAATATCGATTGAATAATATATCTTGTCATTATTGTCATCATTATCATCGTCATCGTCATCACCATCTTCATCAACGACATCATCGATTGGAACATAGATTATTTAAAAGAGTACCTAAAGCATTCATCCAATAAATGCATTTTTTATGATAAGTTACTTATCCTTAAAAAATCTAGTAGGTAAGTTAATGTATGTAGGTAATCAGTGCATATTGTCACAAGACAAAAATAACGTGACTTCAGCAAAAATATTTTCACTATGTACTTATGTATGCTCATGCTCACCTCAGCAAAAGCAAACGGATCAATATAATCAATGTGATTCTCGGATAGGTCCAAAGTCTTTATAGTCCTGACGTGCTGGAAGGCGCTGCCCTCTATCCTGGTGATGGTGCTGCCGAAGATCTTCAAATCTTCGAGTTCCACCCCGAACTCCAGGAAGTCCTCTGACATGATACTCTTTCTGAGGAGTTTGCTTATTGCTAGGTAGCGGAGGGAACGCATTCTGGAATGAGGAAATTTTGTATTACATTTTGCAGCCTTTTAGAAGTTTTTTTGGCATGTGCGACCGCGACAAATTGTTGTCACGGAAATTGTGTAAGCTGATATAAGAATTATGACTTTGGTTATAAAAAACGCATATTAAAGGCTAGAACACACCGGATGCGTATGCGTACCTCTGAGTTGTAATGTATGGAACTGTCACCGCTTGCGTAACGTGTACGTAGACACACGTATTCATCAGCACGTATTCATAAGCGAGCTGTAACCGTAATCTGAAGGTAACCAAAAAAAACTTTGTGTGTACGTTGTTCGCTTATGGTTTGCGAACCTGCTGCGAATACACACCCTATGTCTTTTTGGTTACAGTGCATGCAACGGTTACAGTTACAGCTCGGTGATAAGTACGCACTCTTTCAAACAACAATGAATGGGGATGATGATTACATTCAAAAATTCAAAAAATAATTAGTCCGTCTTTTAGGCTATTAAAAAATATTTGAAATACATTTTTTACCTCATCAAATACATAAATAAATACAAAGATACAGAGCATCAAAGTTACGGAGTGGGGGGTATTGACGTCACTCCTCGGTTAAAATCGTACTGAGGCGTGACGTCACGAGCAACTTTAACCCAGTGTTTCTTTGTAATTTTTAGTGAGAAAAAAGATAAAATACGTGTCGAATATTTTAAAATCTATGTGATGGACTAAAAAATTTTTTTGTCGTCATGCCCATTGTATTGATATCCTAACTGCTTTACTAAATCATGAGAAGATAAAAGACCATTTCACTTTATAGACAGACAACCAATTCATACCTCCGAACATCCTGGATGCTCATTTCAATAGATGCAGCCCCGCTGATGTCCAGCGAGAACAATTTATACTGGAAGCTGGTGAAAGAGTTCGATATACCGTATTCTGATGGTGTGTTGGAAGTCAGGAGCGTTATGTCGACCTGAAAGTTAATAGTAAAGTTATACTTTAGGAGTGTTGAGGGTTTTTAGCCTACCTACCTAATTCCACGGTTGTTGCTATTCAAAGGAGTTATCATCCTTTCTTATTTCCGGAAACATCTGGCTTATTTGCCAAGTAGGTATGTATCCAGGTTGTCGCGCCTTTTCCTTTTAAGCCGACTTCAACTTTGTGTCTAGTGGAAACTTGATTATTGGATATTTCTTACTCCATCAATTTGGATGCATTCGGCAACTTTGTTTATTTCAGTGCTATTTAAGTTTAGAAAATTACGGGGAAGAAACTTTTGAAATTTCTTCTTTTTGGATTTGGGTACTTATTTTTTAGTCCATTTCGGGTCACGTGAAAACTTAAAATTATATCTTTGATTGACGCTTTCGTTAGCTAAACATTTATCGGCTTCATCATTCTATAATATTTGAGCCCCCTATTGTTTGAAGCATAGGAAATGAGACTCGCGAATCACATCACCCAAGCAAGTCACCCGCGAAACTGCCACTTGTGAACAAAAGACGGCGTTATTCAGCAATTTCATTGAAATTCTCACTTACGGACGTTGATGAGGCATTTTAAGTTAAATACCATCCATTTCATTATTATAATAAGAAGATTTATCATTTTAAAGTGTATAATGTTAAGCATCATGGACTTATGAGCTTATAGGAAGGTACACTTTCTAACAATACCAGACAGTAGGTAACAAATAAACATCGAGAAATATTTCTATCTCTATCTATCACCTGTTACACATATGAATCAGACAAAAACAACAATGAAACCCCACGTGTTAAAGGCTACCTATGTCCAAAAGAAAACTAAATATATTTTCGCACGGAATGTGTACCTACCTACCTAATGTATTAAGGAAGTAAACTATAGACAAAATTTATGAACACTTACCTTATTCTCCTTCAAGTTCAAAAACCTAAGCCCGTCGAGTTTATTCAGCATGAACTTAGATATCATTGTGAGGTTGTTCTCAGACAAATCTAGGCTGACTAAACTGTTCTCTAAGCCTGCGAACGCTGCGGGTGATAGCTCCGAAAGGCCGCAGTCTCGAAGCGATAGTGTTTTTATTTTGGCGTGCCTGAATGCATCTTCCTGTAAAATTAATAAATTGGATTAGGATGAGACTTTATATTGGAGGAAATATTTATGGGTTATTCTGATAAATTTAATAGCCATTAAGATCCCACTGCTGGGCAAAGGCCTCTTTCGCAACTTTCCATTTGACACGGTCTCTCTCATCCCGCCATTCCCGTGAAAATGCATCCAGATCGTCTCTCCATCATTTTGGTTGATCCCAAACTTGGCGAATGGAACTATGTGAAATCACTTTATACCAACGAGCTCAGGTGTGCTCGCCATAGGCATTGATTAATCTTTCACATCCCAGAAAAAAAAGGACAATAGAAAATCTATTGTGTCTGGGTTTATAATAGGTCAGTGGGATGTAAGAGGTTAACATACGCGTTTTAACAAGACGTTGCCACGGTTTTCTACTGTTTGCATCTGTGTCTAAAGTTTGAATGTAAAAAAGACAATTAATGATGCCGATAACCGGCAAAACATTTAAACTGAGCCTGAAAGTTTAGATGACCTTAACTTAATACAACAGTGGTACTTACTCTTAAAGCAAAGATCGGATTTCCATCAAGAGAAGTCTGATTCAGTACATTGAAGTATTTGAATGATCCTGGCCACAGCATTCTGATAACGTTGTTGTCTAGTCTGAAATGGAGAAAAAGCCAAGTTTTATTTAAGACACAAACAATCATAGACTATAGACCCTGTCTTGGGCACTGCAACCCAGTGTAGCGCAGCTATGATCTTAATTTTAAATGAGGTCAATTAGGTACCATGCATTGTAAGAAATTATAACCAAGTACCTACATAGCGTTATTTTGAAAACTTATCCACTAAATTAGATTGTTATTTTTATTGTAAAAAAAATATAAAACAGATCCTTACTTCAAAGTATCCAGCGACAGTTTAACACCGTTCAGCTCGTGCGCCGGTAACACCTGCTTGATGACGTTGTTGGATAGATCCAGCACACGCAGCTGTCGGAGCGGGGAGAGCTCCTCGTATGGGATGTAAGCGAGCTGGTTGTCGCCTAGCAGCAGCTGGAAGGTTCAAGGTCAAGAGAGATTGTTTAACAAAAATAGAGGATATTTGTTTACTCTTTCATGCAAAAGCTACTGAACAAATTTTAAAGAAACTTTACAATATTTTAGCTTGCACATCAGACTAATACCTACGCTACATAGGCTATATTTTTTTAAGATATTGTGTAAGCTTTCCAAGATAAGACGATTAATGTGTACGAAGTCGCGGGCAGCCTAGTCTAGGTCATTAGAGAGACAATATCATCATTTATTGGTAATTACCGACTTGTTGTTTCTTTAGTTTTTGATTAGTAAGTAAGTGGGTCATACAGACAGAAAAAACAAAAAATGTCTCTCCTGTTTCCGAAAGTTAAGGACACTGGGAGCTAATTTCTCAACTTAATGCATATCCGCATAATCTGTGCCCGATGTAGTTTTGGCCTGTATACACATTTTGAGGATTGGCTCCTCCAGTAACCTTAATCATCAGGAACAGGAAAGATAATTTTGAACCTAATTCTGTGTATGACTCAAGTAGTTTTATTTACGCTATGCTAACGAGCATGTACGTACAGTCTTCTTAAACAAATTCTACTCCAAAGGTTGTCTGAAAGAGATCAGTTTTAGTGATAAGGCCGTCTTTGTGCACAATGTTATAGTTTTAAGTTTTGTCTATATCTCTTTGTGTGCAAAAAGTATTTCTGTCTATCTATCTATCTAAGTAGGTATGTAGTCAACCTAAATAATCTTTCAAATTCTTAAACAAAAACTACGCCAGACTGCTAGTATGAAAGGTAGTTTCGCTTGTACTGGCATAGAGATATTCAACAAGTGACGGGAATTCCGCCTCATTGGCCGCATCCGAGCGCTATCGGCGTAACTACGTACCTAGATGATGTAGCACAAATGTAGATAGGCATAGGAGTTGTTTTTCCTTGTAAATCTAGATGATTTTTTATAATTTAAAAATATTTGTTCGAAATTTGTGCATTTGTAAGTAAGTAAGTAGTGTACAAGTGTAATTTGTACTTTTGACGTTATATCATGATTTTCTAAAACCACTACCGCTTCACAACCTATATAGCAAAGGAACTTTTTCCTCGTTATGTTAGGTACATCATTTAGCTGATCTTTTTCCAACCCTCAAAAAACAATAGGTCACCGGCATCATGGGGCTGGCTGTGTAACTATAAAACATATCAACTACTGAAATAAAAAAAAAAAACTACACTAACCTTATTAAGCCTGGTCATTCCATCTCTAAACACTCCGCTGTCCAGGATAGCCAAGTGATTTCCATGGAGATCCAAGGTCTCCAACATCGGTAGACCAGTGAAGGCATCGAGCGGTAGGTTCGCTATGGAGTTGTCAGCTAGAATTAGGGTCTGGAGTGTATTCTCCAAACCTCGCCAGTTGTCGCCGCTTATGTCGGTGATTTCGTTTCCTGTAACAAAGTTATGGAGTTAAGATGATGATGTCTGGCCTCAAAAATGCTAAAAAATCCTTTAGCCAAAACCAGGGTTTAATTATTGCTGATATATTCAGCATAGGAAGGACTGATGAATACAGGAAGTTCTAGAAAGATTTTCATATCTAGTCTTAATCAGCTACGAAATTAAACGTGAAAACGCGCGGAGACAATTCATTAATCTGAGCGTAAAAGAAATGATAAGTTGTTTTTCTGAATGATCATTATTATATTTAAGAGTAAGACTTGTCGGTGGCGCATTTAGGCTTATCTTCTGCTAACGCTTTGATTTCTTGATACGAAATGACGTCAACTTCCTCCTTCATTTGTATCACTACAACATAAATCTATCGATCCAATATCAATACACTCGACTCTTATTAATTCTATTAGTTTCAAACTTTGCACTAATGAAATACCCGGTCAAATTACCTAACAAAACCCGTTCAACGGGAAATAGTTCAAATAACTTAGTTATGCTCAAGCTTGGGTTTAAACACTTTAAAGTTTAAACAGAATTAAGCTTAACGACACACGTTTAAGTAATGCAGTTAATTGATGTAATTGGCTTAATTTGACGTCTGCTAAATGCTTTGTTGAGCGCTAGACAAGTACCTATGCAATTTTATGCTTCTTTAGATATTACTTGTGTGTGTACAAGTTTCAAGTTATGGACGCTGGGAATCTAATTAATTTTCAGTGTATGAACAAAATATGAAAAATCCTTACAGGGTTATAATTTTCTTGCAACGTGTAGGTATTACAAACCACGGAACTGAGAGTAAAGTTACAAACAGAAAGATTATCTTGCTTATCGTCTCATATTTAATTGATTCTGTGAGCCACTTTTTAAGATGTCCTCTTGGACCAAGGAATATATCTATCTGTCTAAATTAATAAGATTCGTTGGTCTGAGTAGAGATTTATTGGCATAATTTAGGAACCGGTTAGGTCACGAATAAAAAAAAAGATTTCAAAAAACTGAAATCGAGTACATTATACATAACTATCTTATAACAAGCTCTAATTTAAGTTTTCTCACCAGTTAAATCCAATAGCCGTAACTTCTGCAAGTACCGTAGTGATCTGCTGGGTACGGCACTAAGTTTGTCACTTCTCAGTTCTAACTCCCACAGCGTGTTGTCTAATCCGTAAAACGCTTCCTCATGTATCGATTCCAGTGGATTCTCGTTGATTGCTAGTCTGTAGAGACCTGTCGAGGAAATGAAGTAGGTTAGGTTAGTTGTTTATTGCTTGAGAGTAATCTAGGGCGGTATCACAGATTACTAAGAGCGGTTTCGTACTACGTCCGATCCGAATCTGAAATATGTAGTTTACGTAGATCTAAAATAGAAATACAGAACTATTTCTACGATAATTTCTTCTTCTTTATCAGCTCATATATGTCCCCACCGAGGGGCACGAGCCTACTCTCATACAGAGAGTGATTAGGCCGTAATCCACCACGCTGGCCAAGTGCGGGTTGGTAGATTTCACATACACCTTCGAATTTCTTCTCTGGTGTATGCAGGTTTCCTCACGATGTTTTTCTTCACCATTAGCAAGTGGTAATCGAATAAATTGATCCGTACATGAGAAATAAACTCAGAGGTACGGGCCCCCGCCAGGATTCGAACTCACGCCCTCAGAATTCGAGGCAAGCGTTCTACCAACTGGGCTACCACCGCTTACGATAATTTAATCCGTTTTAATAGGATAGGATTCATATCATACGTAGCTTAGTGCGAAGCAGCTCTTACTCATGGATGAAGGTCTTAGCCTGAATAGGTATTGAAGAAGTAAATTCGTTTTCAAGAAAGGTTTGTGATTGCATTATGGTATCTTAAGTTAAAGCACATAAAGGCACTAAACCTTATCTTATAAAATGATTATGATTTGCTTACGCCCGTTATTAATAACCTAAAAAACAAAACACAATTGTCACTTGTGTACCAAAAACATGTCAAGAACACAATTGTGTTTTGTTTTTTCAATCTCGATTTGGTAAAAAACGGATCAGGATAGGTTATTAATAACGGGCGTTAGTCATCTGTCATCACAAGGGGAGTTGTGAAGGCTTGAGCTTAAGGATATCTATAGGTATCATATATATATATGTATAGGTATAGGTATCATGTCTATCAGATCTATTAGCTAGTTATGTAAAATTGCTGACAAATAAAACAGCACAAAATCATACCAGTAGCTTGAAAGAACTGAGGATCCAGCTCTCGGATCTGGTTGCCCGTGAGCTGCAGCATGAAGACCTTTGAGCTGTTGACAGCAGCCGGCACCCGGAGTAGAGGCACACCCTTGCAGGTCACGATGCCCAGGTCTCCAGCAGGTTTCGAACAGGTGCACAGGGCTTGGAAGAGACATGGTGGGTGGCCTGTGTCTACGTGAAGCTGCAGAGAAAGTTCAGATTTTAGAGAATTAAATACGTTATTCGTTAGCGTTGTAATTATAGGATTTTTGGTTTATATTAAGCTTCCATTTATCTATTGTGCGTATTGATTTTCTACAAGTAAAAACACGTTTATTAAAAAGGTCAGCCAAAGGGATATGTGTAAAAACCACGAGAGCGCTTGTACACGCAGCAGACATCCTTCCGAAAAAAACGGCTGCCATATTTTTTTTTACCGGATGGATATCCGGTGCTTGTACACACGTCCGTTATAAATTATACACCGCGTAACGGACATTGGACCGTTGTCCGGAAAAACGGACGTCTTCAAGCGGGCTTTGACTGGCATCCCTTAAAATCTACTTGCAGAAATATTTTTGGGAAACGGACATTAAATTTAACAGCTGTAGAATTGTTTTGAACTGAAACAATTGTTTATATGATAATATGTACCATGTAAAACAATACTCACTTCTAAAGCTCTAGATAATGAAGCCCATATCATCAAAAGTAGCGTCACCACGACCAGGGCGTACCCGAATTTGATAATCGCCATCAGACTCTGAAACAACAAGAAAAACCTCATTATGCCTGTTTTTCCTCCTTCTGAACGGATCCCGTTTATGTAAGGGAAAGAAAATATTCATATTAGGGCCGTATTCATGCTGAGGCACGTCAATATTTTTCTAGGCGACTTTTATTAATTTGTGTGTTGTGGTATCCTTACAAGAGTCTGCATATACCTATCATAGTTGTATGTTGTTTTATTATACACTAGCTTTTGCCCGCGACTTCGTCCGCATAAGATTTTTTGTTTTCTCCCGGCTGTAAGTCCCCCCTGCAACAATGTCCCACCTCAATTCAGTTTTCTGCCTACTTCCTACCCCCTAACTACGATGACGTGATCATTTTGATCTTATATCCGTTTTTAGGTAACCATCTATTACCTTACTAAATTTCGTCAAAATCCGTTCAGCCGTTTAGGCATGATAGAGCAAAACTCCCAGCAAAAACCATAAAAAAATCACTAACTCAATTCAGTTTTCTGCCTACTTCCTACCCCCTAAGTACGATGACGTGATCATTTTGATCTTATATCCGTTTTTAGGTAACCATCTATTACCTTACTAAATTTCATCACAATCCGTTTAGCCGTTTAGACGTGAAGGAGCAAAAGTCCCAACAAAAACGACAAAAAATCACTAACTCAATTTAGTTATCTGCCTACTGCCTACCCCCTAAGAACGATGGCGTGATTATTTATAGCCTATGACCATTTCTAGGTTATCATCTATCACCATTCCAAATTTCATCAAAATCCGTTCAGCCGTTTAGGCGTGAAAGAGTAACTGACAGACAAACAGACAGACAAACAGAGTTACTTTCGCATTTATAATATTATATAGTATGGATTAGTATGGATTTAGTATTAAGTGCCTAAATATAAAGTTTCATGGTTTTATCTTTGAATAATGACGATCTCCCATACTAACTTTCATCCCTTATTACCACCCCTTAAGCCGTTTTTTTTCTCAAAATAAAAAAATAAAACATAGCCTGCGACCTTTCCTAGGCTTTAGTCGAACTCTGTAACAGATTTTATGAAAATAAGTTCCGGAGTTAGGTGTGAAAGCGTAACTTTGATAGGACTTCCATACGAACTTTCATCCCTTATTTCACGTCTATACAGGTAGATATTTCCAAAAAGCTAGAACAAATATTTATTTATTTAGTACTAAGTGCCTCAATATAAAGTTTCATGGTTTTATCTTTGAATAATGACGATCTCCCATACTAACTTTCATCCCCATTTATTACCACCCCCTTAAGCCTTTTTTCGCGACAAAATATAGCCTATGTCCTTTCTCAAGGTCTAGACAACCTCTCTACCAAATTTCATTGAAATCGGTTCAGTAGTTTAGGCGTGAAAGCGTAACAGACAGACAGACAGACAGAGTTACTTTCGCATTTATAATATTAGTATGGATTGAGATGATTATATCAAATTAGGTTAAGCTGACTCCAAAGTAGGAAATAAAAGTCTTAACTAACTTATTTATTTTTAATTTCTCTCAATACCTAAATCACAAACATTTCAGAATCTGCCAATACTTTCGGACATTATCATTGAATCAAATTGGTTTTAACCCTATTGTGTATCAGTGAAAAAGAAATCAACAAAATCCAGCTTCACAATGACGCAAAACGCTGAAATCGTAAAAACCAACTGTCTTAATCAATTCAAACAAACACATGCGGTTTGCATTAATACCCGCCGAGTAAAGGGTACGGTGATCCTAATGAAATGGGCCCCGGCACTCCACATTATGCGGCCCAGATATTTCACATCGGAGGCTTTCTTTTGACAAATTGTTCCGAGTTAGAAATTAATGCTGATAAAAGCTGTAGGTATGGGAAATGCGAACCCTTCCTGAGTTTCGCGCGGCTGCGAATCATTGCAAAATCTGACTGTTTTGGTGAGGTTATTTTAGGATTTAAATAAGTGAAATGTATTTAGAATCTAGGTTTAGAGGAAATATGTTTTCTTTTTGCGTTTTTACGGGTAATTTAAAGCCTGTTATAGACGTTCACGATGATAACAAAAGTTTCATCTTCATCTAGTAGGTATTATTCTATGATTGTATAAATTATTAGTAGGTATACGGACAGTAGCATGTTTCTTGCAAGAATGCAATGGCCCAGAAAATTGTAACATTTTACCAATACCTATCCCGATCTTTTCGTTTCTTGACAACTAAAGATACTTATCTAACAACGTGAGAGAATTATTTCCATCAAGTTCTTCCACGTGCCCAAATAAACCGTTACATTTCGCGCTTGTCCAGACGAAAGATTTTTTAATTTCCTGGATCCCCCTTTCAAGACGGGAAGTGGCAAGAAATGTTTTTTTCAAACATCCTCTTCGCGGAAAGGATACTAATGCGGTGACTAGTACACAATTTGCTACTTCACCACGCTTGGCACTTGGAACGGATTTTTTCTCAAGTGCATTGCCTCTAAGTTTAAAAAAAAAACAAGTCGAAGTAAGTTGTTCATTTTATTCCCTTTTTACTTCGTTTTATTTACTAACTAACATTTGTATCGAAATTGCCTGACTGCTGTAACTGAATTCACCCATATAGACTCAAGTTTGTAAGGGAAAGTTGTTTAGTTCCAAGACCAGATTACACCCTTGATTTTAACCATAGGGAGTGAAAACAACCTTGTAAGCAAACACTAGCTTTTAGTACTTTTTAGTTGAATGACGATTACTTACGTGCCAATAATAAGTAAGTATAACTAAATATTGCAAAATCTTCTCACAAGTATCAATGATGCTAAATTAAAGGCGTTCTATATACGTCAATCTGAATTTAAACCCAACCCAAATACAATAAATGCTATTATACGATTCAACTCGTTTTCTTTCTCGTGTTATTTCCATCAACAGCACAATTATTGGGAGAAAATTTTATTTCGAAATATAACGACTTAGAAATGCTTCTACAATAAAATCTACGTCTAAATAACTTATAGTTGTCTTTTGAATAGCAAGTTTCCGGATATATTCTATTTCAGAACAGACTATTCACTTTATTCTGCGTTTCTCAATAATTGAAGTGCGATTTACCTTCACTATGGAGTGTAAAGATTGCTTGTACCTAAATATTTTCCATTTTCAGTTGAGCAAAACCTCAGTTTATTAAATTCATTGTTAGCCTTCTTTATGAATAATTTCTCATTGTACTTTTATTTTCTTGTTTCAATTCCCTATCACTCCATAAAATTTGAATCCACACGGCGAACTCAGGTAAGTACATTAGAAATCTTACTAGGTGAATAAAGTACCCAAGTTTAGGTACCTCTGACCTCGTTAGTCGTACAGAATGCGGTTGCAATATTTTCTCTACCCACTGGGACTGGAGTACTGGAGCGGAACATTATTCTGTCGACTAATTCGACCATAAAAGAGAAAGATTAGTGTGTGCACCAATGAGTTTTGGTATGGACTTATCTTGCTATACAATTTGCCAAATAAAGCACCTTTACAACACACACACTGACAGACTCGTTGGCAAAAATGCGACTTATAAAAAAAAGATTTAATGACCATAATTCCTGACAATAATGACAATTATAAAATTGTGAAGATTTTGGTGTGTAGTCGTTAATGGCTACATCTACAGGTGAGAAGTCCATGGTAAAATGTCATTGGTGTACGTACACAATATACTTAACCTATCTGAGTATCCACGTTCCTACGTGTGTAGCGTAGAGAGTATGGATTTCGCTGGTCGCATACCGGATAGTCAAAGCTGCTTTGTTATCTACCAAACGTAAATAAATCCGATGCTTCTATGTAAGTAGTTGTTGGTCAGAGAGAAATCAGAATAGATGTTTTGTACATAATGTTTAACGTTCTTTGTTAAAGCCGGGAAGTAATCAAGCAATTAATCAAATCAGCCAGTTTCTCCCCACTGCTGGGTATAGGCCCTCCTTTTTTCGCGCCATTCACTACGGTTCTGTGCCAGTCTAACCCATAGCGGCCCTGTCGATCTGACGATGTCATCTGCCCAGCGAACGGGTAGTCGGCCCACTGATCGAAGTCCCTGTCTCGGCCACCACTCTGTGACTGCTTTCGTCCATCGACCGTCTTTTCTCCTAGCCAGGTGTCCTGCCCATTGCCATTTTAGTGACAAGATCCGCGAAAGGGAAGTAATTGATACACGAAATTCCACCCCGTTCAAGGGAAGATTCAAGGGTTGAAATAGACAAAAAGTAGCCTGTGTCATTCTCCATTCCTTCACATTTAAAGAATCACGTCAATTTGTTGCTCTGTTTTGCCGTGAAATACAGGCAAACAGACTATTTATTTAGCATTTATAATTTTAGTACCCATATATAATACTTATTATACAATTTAATGGATAAATAATTAAAATAACGAGCTTGTTCTTGACATAGTCGTGCCTTGCCATGAACGTAGATTGTAGTCATTACAATATTTATCTGTTCTTTGTTGCCTAGATATTACATAGTTTATCAAGTCCTATTTCCCATAACCTAGGTGTTTAAAAGAAGATACTTGGCTCACGAAATTAGCAGGTAGTGACTTAGTAATTACTTTCATGTTTTGATAAGCTTGTGTTTCATATAGTATACGAAGAATATATATTTATATAAGTAAATTATAATATTTATTATGTATGTTTAGGTATTTATCGAATATATATGTGTAGGTTTATACTTATATATTTATTGTTTATTGTAGGTTAAGTGACTATCCTGCCTTCTTGCTTTCACTTCTCTCTCTGTGGGGTCTGCAGGAAAAAAATCTTTTAGAAATATGCTGTACCTTTTGTATAACTGCTCTTTTTTCTGTCTCTATGTACTTTCATCTTAAAATAAACTGTGTGAAATAAATAAATAAATATGAATATTATAGTAGCTATCCGAATTTAAGGCTGGTTTGCAGTTCATAAATATTTATAGATCTATTTGGGTACTAACTTCACGTATACGTGAAATTGAAGCAAAGGCCAAAAGCTTGTTTTTAATATCCGTAAGTATTTATTAAACAAGTTGCCGTTGCAGAGAAGATCGTAAGAGTGGGTTATCCATTAAATATCCTGTTTGTCTTCTTATGAGGTTTGATAATGCCATACCCAAGGGGTAAAACCAAATCCCTAGATAATATAGTAAGTACCAGGATAGCATAACATAATGTCAAGTAAATCCCATCTTATCTCTGGGAATACCTTTTCGCCCTATAGTATTTACTCTTCCGAAAATTATGTTTTTAGAATTTTGATGGGTGATTGAATATGAGATCGATAACGCTAACTTTATGATGATAAAGAATAGGTAATAAACATCCTTACATCCATCTATCCATTGATAGTACAATTATTAGTGGCACAATTATTATTAGTGGGATTTTCTTATTGAATTTGGGCCAAAAGAACTGCAGTAAGTAAACTTTACCCAGCTTTGCGTGACACCCAACTTTGATTTCTTCATTTTGTAATACGGCCTTTCAATAAATTATATCTAGCTACAAGTAACATAGTAAATATTATAGTATGTATTGTAATTTTTTAACAACAAACTAATTCTTCGATTAAAATCATGTTTAATCAACAGTAATAAAATATTTATAAGTAAACAAGTTGATTGTATATTTCCTCATAGTTACAGTACACATTCCGACTTACATAATCCAGTTAAGTCGAGTCGACTTATTAAATAAACACAGAGTCGTGACAATTAGCATTCTGTACGGGAACATATAAAGGGTGTTTGCAAATAATATAGTGTTGTTATGTACAGGATGGTTGAATATAAGCAAAGATCTGTATGTATACGGAAAAAAGGGACTTTAATGTAGAAATACATAAGTAACTACGATTTTTGAGTTGAGCTTTGGCGTTGATGAAAGTCACGTCTCAATCTCTCAAAGACTACCTGCATAAACGTAAGTATATCTACTCAAACTATGCATGAGTTTGAGACATGATTAACGAAAAATATTCAGTTTAAAAATCGGATAAAAAAACACATTTATAATTCTAGGAAAGGGGTGCTTGTAAAACTGCAAATATGACTAGCAAAAATTGCGTCTAACAAAATCCAGGTTTCCTGGTAAAAAGATTTTTCAAAAGGAAAATAGAGAAGTGTTAAGCTAAAAGCCATTTTCTGAGTATATTCTCTTTACGTCCGACGCAATATTCTACAGGCAATTTGACAAAGACTCTCAAAGGCTGAAATAAAAGAACGAGCGTGTCGATTGATATCGAATTGTAATTCCAATTTGAAGATGATTTAGTTAATACACTTGTAGCTTACGGCTGGAATATAATCGTTGTATAATATTATTATTATTATTCAAAAGTTAATATGCATATAATTTTTATTGTATCGGACGTAAGCAAGATTATTATAATGAAGAAGTAAATAGACGGCCTCGTAGCTAGATACTCGTAGCAATATAATCCAGGTAACGTCCTTAAAATAAGTATTTTACAATTTCCCAGTTCTTTTTTCTTTTGTCAATTCTTCTATTTAGCATGAAAATGTTAAATAAAATATTTAAACTGAAAACATTAATGCTTTGTAGAGCTTAATTTGGGCCTAGTAACAAAAAGTTTTGTTACCTACTCGTACTAGCCAAATTTTACAAAATGGCCTCGTAATATAATTTTACTAATAGGTCGGTAACTAATTATAATATTAATGTTACCTGTACGAGGTGCGGTAGTAAATAACGTATGTATTCACTCTATCAAATTGATTCAGTAGTTGTGAGGCACACAAATAATGCGAGTAATATTTATGAAGGTAAAATCCCCTCGTTCGTAAATTATGTATGAGTTGAATGCAGTTTTATAATAAAATATTCGCCATTATTAGGGATATTATTTACAACTTTATGTCATTAAAATCTTTCGACTTTAAACAGAAAATAAGGTTTTCTATTGTCAGTTAAAATGTATTCCCAGCTTATTCCCAGGGATATTTCATACCTGTCACTGTCTAAAACGTTAAACGTCATGTTTTATGAAATAGACATAGGTTTCTCTGTCAATTTTATAATTTTACCTGACTATTGAAAAACCGGGCATAATGCAAATAATAACGTTCAATAAGGGTACCGATGATGTTCCAATTTTGAATACAAAACTTTTGAATATTAGCCTAGAAAATACGACTAAAATGGAAAACTAGCATTTGCAGCAATATTTTCCTTTCTTCAGCCAGAAAGGCACCTCTGTCAATATTGAATCGCTAAGCGCTATACGGCGTTAGCCATGTTAGTACAAACTAGTGTGGAATAGTTGCAAATAGTATAACATCGATATCGATAGGTTGATCATCGGATAAGACATACGACATGACATGCGTAATTAATATAATCGTTAGTACATAAAATCGATTGAAGTCGACGAAAATCGATAGAAAATAGTGTTTTAATGGCGCAAAGCAGTAAACATTAGTACGTTAAGCGATCCACTCCGTTACTGGAGACTCACCCATCGTAATTCTTTCGACAATCGACACTTTCGATAAAAAAACTATCGATGATTTAGCAACACTAGTGTACTAGCACATACGTACATACGCTAAAGTGTACGACCACTGAATGTACTCACCATGACTGTAGTAAAGTGCTTCTCTCCATAAACCTTACATTTGGGAAGTCTACGCCACTTTCATACGGCAGATCTGAAAAGAGAGATAATACGTTTAGTTTCTTTGCCGGGCGGTATTTTTAACTTAGTCGGGTTTTATGAGATTTTATTATGACGCGGTGAGTTTGATTGATGAGTATTCTCACTTGTAATAAGTTGTGTTGTAAGGTAGCGTAGAGACGTAGCTTCCGTCGTAGCGACGACAGGACAAGATAAATATTGTGTAAAGTTTTTACGAGTACATATAATGGCGACCAGTACTATATTTCAGCATTTATAGATAGAGTTATTCGTCATCTCGCACCCAGGTTTTTACCCGTGCGAGTTTTTTGGGTGCAAGATGACGCATAATTCTATAGATTGCGCTATCACAAAGTTAAATCGAATGTTTATCTGCTCATTTTTTAAAATCGAAAGAAGATGACTAGATATTTGTTCGATAACTGGAGATATGTAGGATCTATGTTAATGGAAAAGCTGTAAGGCAACCTTTTCCTAAAATATAACAATACAAAAGAATCAATAAAGTTCACAATAATTTTAGCTTATCAGCGCAATTCGGATCACGATCCCAGTTTAGAAGGAATTAGCAAAACGTCAATGGCTCTACACAGCTTTGTTCCATCGCCACTCGACGTCATCAGAAAGAATTGTAAGCGTTTGGGCGGGAAATCAAATTATACGTTATAAATTAATTTTCTTTTACGGAATTTACGTCAGTAGTTTTACAAATTTATTACTTACTGCTTTGTTTTTAAATAAATCGATCAATATTTTAAGTAATGACGACGAAAATAGAAAAAAATTAAAGAATCACTGAAAGAAAATTGAATCATGGATTGGACTTATTAAATTATCCATTTGCTTTTGTATCAAAGGTCAATGAACTTCTTATAAAAAAAGCTCTAAGTATACTACGTATTATTTTCGTCTATAACTTTCCAAAACTAGCGTTAATGAGAAAACTTTTTATATTACTTAGTATTAAGTAGTAAACTCCATCAATCAAGCCATCTCACGCGTATACAAGGAAAAGATAGGGAGAAATAAAAGAATAATATCAATCAGTTTCCGGGCCATTGCAGTTTATTTGTCGGCGTAAGTTAATGACTTGTTCTATCTAAGGGTTTGGGGTTTCTTTATTAAGTTAAGCTGTAGATTTGGGTCAGTGTTAAAAGTAGTTCGTTAAGGTATTTATTTATTACAATAACATTTATTAAGAACTTACAGTCTTTACGCCAAGAACTGCTCAAAAAATATCTCTCTATGGGTAGTAGAATGGTAGGCAGAGACAACTTCCTTTCCAACCCTCTTTTGTTTCATTCACATTCAACAGTAGGTAAGTAAGTATATCATAAGCACGCACGTGTAAGTATAGGTACCTACCTAAAATTGATCCTAAATATAGTAACGATAACATTATCCAGTTTAAACTGATTTCATTAAATAAACGCCTGCGGCTGAAACAACCCTTATTTGTCTGAAATTCTGAAATTCCGATTAAGCATATAATTTCACATCAACATAAACCGAAACTGTCGATATTGCGGTCGATTGTACAACCCTTGTGAAATTCAGACCACGTACACAACAGTCGGAAATCAATCAACATTATACAGTTTATAATTTAATTAAAATGGACGAAACACGAAGGTAAGTAGGGTAATGCCAATCGCAACGTTTTCAACTAAATCTGGATTAGGGCCGGCGGACGTCGCTCGAGCCGGAAATTGGGTCGCTACCCTACTCGCCTACCGAAGGTGCTATTGCAAATCAGCTAGATTTAATTTTCCAATCAATATCGGCGAGGTGATTGATTTATACAGGGTGTCACAAAAAAGGGGTATAATGCCAAAACACAGCGATAGTCCCCATGAAACTGAACAACTTTCCCCAAGGAACATGGATCGTAACTCGAAAAAAATTTTTGGGTCGCTCATACTTACTCGATCAGCTGATCGGGCATTTTGTATGGGGAAGCGAAATTTTTTTTTCGAGTTACGACCCATGTTCCTTGGGGAAAGTTGTTCAGTTTCATGAGGATTATCGCTGTGTTTCGGCTTTATATACCCTTTCTGTTACACCCTGTATATGTTTACTAGACGCTGCGCCTTCGTACGCATTTATCATCTTATCTTGGAAAAACTTTGTTCTGGATATTGCAGGGTCAAATTTTTATTAAGTATTTAGGTATTTATGGATAGCACTTTTGAAATATTAATTTTATTGTATGTTTCTGTGTTTATGCCTGAGATTTGTAAAACTTAAATTGAAAAGAGCAACCCTACGGAGTTTCTTGCTAGGTTCTGCTAGGTCTGGGGAAAACTGCACTCTTGCGAATCTAGCATTAACTTTAAAAAATGACCTGTCATAAGTGTTCTCAAAACCTACAGGATTAAATGATTTTTCATTTCATTTCAAACATCTAAGGAAAAACGACACTACAGTGTTGCCATGGCAACACATATAATTTCTACTCTTTTTTTTTCAGACTGTACGGAGAGTACGTACAAACGAAAAGTAGCCTAATAGTACGTAATTATCTACTAGCATCAGGTGAGAATCGAATGCTAATTTATTGACGTACACATTTTCACGTTTGCTGACTAATTCTAGTCGATTGTAAACAGGAAATTGATCTGGAATTGCGCTTTGATAGAAATTTTCGACTTCGTGTTTGGACAATAGGATACTGGAACTTACCAGCGAGTTTTACAATGTGTGTAAAAAGAACATGTGTAAAAAGGACATGTGTAAAAAGAACATGTGTAAAAAGTAATGTGTGTAATTCTAAAAATGTGTGTAATGTAAGTAAAAAAAGAAATGTGTGTAAAAAGAACATGTGTAAAAGGAAAAATGTGTAAAAAGAACTAAGTATAGAAGACCCAAAACCAATATTAAACACCTACGAGTAACTACCAAATTTTGAGTAGGTATTACGAGCACATAATTTAGTAGCACATACTTATTGTAATAGGTATTGTCTTTAGGTAATTGAGTGCAACGATGTAGTAAATTACGAAACACCGCATAAAGGAATCGTGCTCGCAATGTGACATCATATGGAAACACTTTGGTAAGCTCGTGGATGGTTTTGTTTTGAGTAATTTTTGCAACTGTGATGTGCTACTTTATGATTCTATAAAAATATTTAACTAATGCTGGTCAAAGACCTCTCTGTGATTTTTGTGAAGCTGCCTTCTGAGTATTGTCAGACTGGCTAGGAATTAACGAAAATACTTTAGACTATCTCTGAAAATCTAGGTATAAGAGTAGCAAAGTCTTGGTTCTTAAGTTGATAGCATATAAATTAATTTTTGTTTTGTCATGCATGATGTTTATTTTTATACAAGCACAAAGACAAAACAAAGAAAAGATGTTAATTACTCGAAAAACGAAACTCATTTGTTTTTAATGAATTACCTATCAGGAGAATAACAAACAAAATATGATGACAAAAGAATGTCGTTGGAGCAAATAAATTGGAGTAGTGGAGCAAAATCAAAGTGCACGTATTGCCATGACCTACAAAGTTTCAAGGCGACAAAATTTGCTCCGTAAGGTTTCCACTTCGCGTGTGAAGTGTTTTTCAGTCTGTTTTTTTTTATGTGACATAAAAGGAACTAAATGTAGGTAGATATTAATGTTTTTATAACAGGTTTTATTGAATGAATCCATTTTTCCTATAGCCGGCTGCAACAATTTCATTTATAAAATGAGCTTAAAATTAGGAAATAAGAATTAGGAAAGTGCCTGCCTGCCTACCTATTTACAAATAGCTAGCAATAAGTATTGGCCAAAAATATCTTTAATTTTCCTTTACGATAAGTCTATAGGTACTATACCTGCTTCCATAGAAACTTGCGAGTATAATTACGTATAGATATTATATTACGTGAAGTTCCAAACTTGTTTCCAGTCTCAAATTTTCTATAGATTAATTACCTACATAGAAACTGTATAATACCAGTTTGGAAATTTCACAAATTCACCCGAATTTTGAAATCCGGATACACTAGTATACTAATTATAAGTGAAATGCTGACATTTAATGGAAATCTTCGCAGAGCGTAGAGCAGGTTTAATAAAACCAGCAAATTCCTGGAAAGTCCCCTTTGCTCTTATGTTTAATGAAGGCAATTTCAGAAACGGCGCACCGTAATATTGCTTCGAAAGGCCGAGCCACGTTCTTTGAATTATTTGATTATGGGGATCGCATTTTTTGTTCGATGATCAATAATTGTTAGTGATACCTTTATTAATCAATAGATAGACGTTTATTACAGTAACTCAACTTAAAAGTACTTACAGAAGCGACAATCCGCAACAGGCTTCGTCAAAATAAACCTAAGAAACAACAAAAAGAAATCAACAACAGGCTTTATCAATATTTCAACAGATGTGATCTAACTTAAAGTTTGTTTTAACTTTACTCTTTTTAGGTTTCTATTTACGACGTAAGTTACTTGGCCATACGTATGGGGTCTTAAGATTACCCTAGGATGTATGGTTAGCAAAGGTTTTCTGCGAATGTCTAGAACCTAGAAATATAAATCTTAGTATAAAGGTAGTTCATTGGGATAATTTTTGAATGCTACCTATATTTCGAGAGGCTATTCGAAAAGACACAATAAACCACTCTTTTCAAAGAGTATATTTGCAATTACCCCAATGCATATATCATAAATATGACTGCATTTCCAAAGAAAAGAATCAGCAAGGCTCCAAGGAACAATTCAAGTCACGAATTAGTGCGTGTTTAAGTATGTAAATTATATGTTATTACGTCCTCGTTAGACTCAAGTTCCCATAGCCTTGTATGTCTACATTTGTACAATATCATAGCATTTAAGTGGCTACTTGACTTATTGTGTAAGTGTCAAAATAGTGTATTACGGGTCATTGGACAAAAGGCAAGGATTGTTGGGTATTAAACCCAGAACACACAGTGAAACGCAACTGCAACGAAACTGCAACTGCTAGTTACTTTTGAGTTGCATCGAAGTTTCTGCTATAAACTCCTTTAGAAAACCACACACCACGCAACTGAAACGAAACGTTTCAAACTAGTTACTTATAAGTAGTGCCCCCTATAAAGTTATATAACGAACCTCTAAGTAGAGTTAGTACGTTTAATTATCTTGGACACGTTGTTACTGAAAGTCTTAAGGACGATGATGATATTGAAAGGGAGCGTAGGGCATTGTCGGTCAGAGCAAATATGTTGGCCCACAGATTTGGACGTTGCACAGATGAAGTTAAAATAACGCTTTTTAAAGCGTACTGCACGTCTTTTTATTCTAGCAGTCTGTGGGTCAATTATACCAAAAAAGCCTACAATGCCCTTCGTATTCAATATAATAACGCGTTCAGGGCGCTGTTGCGGCTGCCGCGATTCTGTAGCGCTTCAGCAATGTTTGCGCTGGCAGACGTTGATGGTTTCGAAGCCATCATGCGCAAAAAAACTGCGTCCATGCTGCACAGAGTGCGCGCCAGCAGCAACAGTGTGCTCAGTGCGATAGCCGACAGTGGAAATTGTCCACTGGTCGGCGCTATGATAAAGAAGTGCTTATCTGTTTTAGTTATAAATTACTAACGTAGTTTTTAAGGTTTGCTACTAACACACTATGGATTATGTTGTCCGAAATAAATAGTTTTTTTTTTTTTTTTATACTATACTTACGAAAAAAGGAAGGCGAACGCAGGAAGAGTATTATAGCGTTTAACTCTTTATTAACTCATTAAACATCGTGTCATATTTTTCTATTTTTTAGAGGAGAAAGAGAAGAGAAGCCAAACAATCGATTGCTTTCATTACCTTTTTTGCAACAGAATCAATTTTAGTATTTAACAGATAGGAAAGTAAGTACTTATTCGTAGGTAGATACTTACAAAATTCAAACGCGCTCAAACTTTTTGAAAGACAAATAAAAACCCAATAGAAACTTAGAAGAGCGTCTTAAGAGTCTAAATTAAACCCTTTTTAAAAGCGTCTCCTCTCTCGCTACTTTTAAGAGCTGTCCCTTTTCCCGTTCAGTCCTTTTTGTGACGGTTTATAAAAGAAATGATCGCATAAAGAAGGAATACGTGCTGGAAGTTGATTTTCTTTTGTTTTGACAGATGACAAGCGATACTATTTAATAAATAAATAGATACCTACATTCTATTATTAAATCACGATTTCGACGTAATAAAAGATTAAATTGACTGACGTCTATTTGCCTTTGAAATAAGTTTGCGATTTTGTTGTTTTATGGCTGTTTATGTCCGTCCAATCTCTCTCGAATCTATCATGACTTCATTTGGTTTATAATTGCTAGTTTTATACATACAATATTATGGTTTCTGTCTAATCTAAAGGGAAATAGACGTATCTTTCCTATCAGGATCACAGAGACCATTGCCCTCCACTTCCTACGATCCAAGCGCGCCTCTTTCGCATTTATAAGTTTTACTTTATTGTATCTTGTTACATATCATTATTTACACATGTCGCACTCATACATAAATCATTATAATTTCATCCGACCCTGTCACGTTCTGAAACTGTGCGTCAAACATCTCATTAAAACTTTCTCGCTTCATTTGTTTTGCCGTGACGTCACAGGCACGTGGAGCCACAAACTTGCCGTGATCTACCGTCCATTGCAGAGAACGCCATTAAACTTATACTTGGGTCATACATACACAGAAAAAAAAAATGTCTCTCCTGTTCCTGAAAGTTAAGGATATGGGATGCTAATTTCTGAACTTAATTTATATCCGCATAACCTGTGCCCGATAGTATTTTGTTATCTGTGGCCCGATGTAGTTTTGGCCTGCATAAACATTTTGAGTATTAGATGCTCCAATGTCCTTAATCATCTGGAATCGGAAAGACAATTTTGAACCTAATTATGTGTATGACTCACTTATTCATTAAATAGCGAGCCGTCACAAATACCCAGACTCAAGATAAAGATTCATCAGTACCTAATGTTTGTCTCTAGTAATAATCAAACACAATGCCAACGAGCATTATTACCTTTAATTACTTTTTCTGCAACAGAATGTTATTAATATAATAAATAGAACGAAAGTCTACCTAGTTTTATTTCAAAGCTTTTCCGAACGAAACTAGAGAGTGACGGGTAAAATGGACTGACAAAGAAAAAAAATAAAAAAATCCTGTTCTATCGTTAGGTTTCAATTTAGCGCTAGAAAAGTCGATTCTAGTCGAGTGGTGCGTACTTTTTGAACAGAGAACGCGCGATCAGATATTTCCCAGGTGGGATGGGCTAACTTTTATTTATAACACGTTTTACTGACACTCTCGAGGACTGGATGAAACTCCTCTATACCTATACAACTTTGATTCATTCAATAGCAAGAGGAGACCCAAGAAGTTTTCGTTTACCTTTCTTATTTATTCTTCATGCAAAAACCAAATACAATAAGCATTTCAGTCTTAAAGTAAGTACTCTAGATTACTCCGTATTCTTAACCAAAGAGTCACAAAGCGGAAATCCTATATCAGAATCAAACCTTTATAACATGAAATTCTGTAACATTTAGCGAAGCATAAATTGACATAGGTATCTGGATTTTATGGTGCTCACATTGCATGAATCAATGTTTTAACATTTTATAATAAACATTGTGTATACTAAAAAATAGTTATTTTCTAACTATTTTTTAAAACATTTTCTGTTTAAAAAGATTTTATAACATGCAGTGTGGGAGCACCATCATATTAAATACAATATACTTAAAGTCTTAACACTAACATATGCGAAAATCCTTGAAATAATATTCGAGGAGCAAATTCGTGAAGTTATATTATATTGTGTCCCTTGGGTTGTATTAGTTTTCATCGCGTTGTCCCGGCCGTGACGTTGGGGCTCTGACGTGTCGTGTACAAGGTTGACCTTTCACGGGTTTGTGGGTGTTGCTACTTAAGCTGTGTCTGGGTGTGATTGACTTGTGTATAGGGATTTAGGTACTAGCGGCCGCCGTAGACTAGTGATGTTCCAAAAATTAACAATCGAATTATTCGAATGATTTCTGACACGGTATTCGAATGATCATTCATCATTCGAATGATTTTTTTCATTCGAATGATCATTCGCTATTCGAAATTTTCGAATATTTCGAATAATTCGCTATTCTAATTCGAACTAATTAATTCATTCGAATACAAAGATCAAAATGATTATTTCGATTTTTTGTATGAAAATAATGAAAGTTTACTGTCGTTTTTAGATAAATCGTGTTGAGATGTAAAGTAAAAATCCATTAAACAGTGTACTTGCACACCGAGATTGATGAAAATTCATTCGAATAATATGTTTTCATTCGAATGTTTTTTTTCATTCGAATAATTCGAATAGTCAAATTCTACAATCGAAAAGTTTCAATCAGGCCTATTCGAATGATCATTCGAATGAATCATTCGTATTCGCCCATCACTACCGTAGACTTTGTACGCATGACTTCGTAGTTTCATACACATTTATCATCATATCTTGTAAAATTTACGCAAGATTTTGAAGTATATGCTTGTAGTTATTGTGATACTTAAATTGGGTACCTATCTTAGTTGGTTTGTCTTGCAATTTGGAAGTTTTTGCAAGAACAAATCTGTTTTGAAGATATTCTATTTTGCCAATACATAATGTAGGTCTTATTTACATTTCCTGGAATTGAGACTCCGCATGCATTTTATTCTTCATTTAAAGTGATGTAATTGACTGTTCAGACTTCGAGGCCAAATTAATATCAAGAGTATTGTTTTAAATAAATTAGCTACCTATTGAATTACAGCATTTTCAACGGATTTCAAAATAATTGCAACTTTTCGAATGAAAACCAACTTACCGCAGCGATTCGAGTTTATGTGTTCCGAAAACCGTAAATACCCCTAACAATTTAGGATACGATACGATGCAATATATTCCCACTCTATTGTCTACCTCTATGTGAAGTTATGAGTACATTACCTCCCGACTATGTACAACTCACGAGATTTAACTAGAACCCCTATTTTATATACAAGGGTACCGATCAGGTCTTGTAGTTATTGTTGTATATTATAGGTATCTGTTCTGTGAAATACATACGCTTATCGTATTACACCAACTTGTGAGGTTTCCTTTAAACCGATTATGTTGTATTTACACTGGATCTTACCCTCAAGGCGGCTCAAACAGTCTACCCAATTTATACCCAGCTAGACTTTTTAATCCATCAAATTACTTAGCAAATACGTATGGAAGGCTTCACCAACTTGTGTGGTTTGGTGTAGTGAAAAATTCAAGCAAATCTACTTTCGGCACGTTAACGGGATCAAGAGGTGAAATTTTAATGAAGTTAGTCTGTGCTCTTTGGTATGAAAAATAAAAGCAAGAGCCTAGGTTGTCTGGCTCTCTGTGGAGTTTTTTTGATATTCATTGTTTTTTATTTATTTACAAAGCTATTGCATAATCTATTTGCTTAAACGAATAATAAAGGTTAAGTGAAATGAAATAGAAAATGTATGTCTTCAGTAACAAGTTGGGTTACAGGCTTTGTTAACTCTCTAGCAGTTGCTGAGTTACAATCTGGAGGGTGACAGACGGACAGATAGCGAAGTCTTGGTAGGTAATATGGTGTCTTTTTTTTCGGTATGAAACCTTTAAAAATACCGATAACGCTTCTACCGACAGCTCAGGGCCAATTACCTTCACAGTCATATGATGGTAAAGTCTTATACCCAACTAGCATGATATATTATATCATGTCTAAGTTATAAGCCACCCAGAGGCTGTTAATGTAGCAGGAGTTTGCGTGACAAACATCCAAAGGTCATATTACGATATCACATCCGTCGAAACCAAAATATTTTTAACATCAGTAGAATTTCAACAATTTTTTTGAACCCACTCGCGTCCACCTGTTGCGAATACCACGCAAAACAATAACGCATCAGTGCACTGCAGTCATTTGTTTCATTTGTCCTCTCAATAGATACATCCGAATAGAGGCAATTGCTCGGAACGGCTCGCCCCTGAGGTCATATAGGTTGCGAACGGTAAAAGCAGCATACATTTGTTGTAATATTATAAATATATTGAAGATACAAGTGAACAGGCAAATAAATCTGTGGCCTCCTAAAGCCTGAGTATAAAATTACATTGAGTTTTTCTAAAATGGTGGATTATGTTTAGTATAGTATAACAATGAAGATCTCTACATAATACCTTGGGTCTTATGAGAATAGGGAGCTCTACTCTAAAGGAGTGTACCTACAAACGGCATGACAAATATATGAACCGATGATTATAGGTATATACAAGTATAAACATACATGTAACGTGTAAGCGTAGGCTAACATGAATGAATTTATTTTTATGGGAACGTTGGTTTAAAAAGCAGCATGACTTGCTATTTTATGGAACGTTTTAAAAAGGTGTAGCCTTTTAAATGAACAAAAGGTTTGCCCCCTTTTTTCGCTTTTCCCCATGGGTCATCCTAATAACG
This sequence comes from Anarsia innoxiella, assembly GCA_947563765.1. Taxonomy (NCBI): domain Eukaryota; kingdom Metazoa; phylum Arthropoda; class Insecta; order Lepidoptera; family Gelechiidae; genus Anarsia; species Anarsia innoxiella. The sequence goes on from OX387402.1 coordinate 2,966,264, forward strand.
ACCGGCATTTTTGATAATCATTATGTCCTGGACTACTTAAAGGTATAATTGATTTATTTAACACTATAAAATACCCGTTGAGAGTCAATTATAATCATTGAGATATGCAAAAAAATCTACCTACTTAAACATTTTACAATCAAAGAAAATATCATCTCCATCATTTTCAGAGATAGGCTTTTGTCAATGGAGTGATGGCAGGCTTAATTTTCTAACAGAACCATAAACATACCATAGAAATAATACATTAAATATTCAATTACAGTAAAATGAATGAATCAGTATTACAAACTGTCGCGACAACGGAACTGCTAAATTAGTCAACGCAATTAAAGCGACGTTGCACTTCGGGTCAATTGGTGCTTCCTGTCTGTGATTACGTCAATCTTTGGCGTTAATTTGATGTGTTAGCTTAATTATAACAGTTATGAATAGAGTTAAAGATTGTATAAGAGATAAATAACGGTTGAATCCTTTTTTGTGACCACTAACCAGTTTTCTAAGGTCAATTTGTCCACGAACTGAACGTCATAAATGCAAGTTTTCGTTACTTGACGATTTCAATCTGAATGCTTGCATCTTGCTTAGAAACAATCAAATCTGTGTCCATAGAGCGATTGACGCGACATTGCAGTTTCGTCTTTAAAAGTATTTTGGTAGAAGAGGTGTGAGATTATGTGCGATCTTTTGAGCCCAACAAGAGCACAACCAAGCGCTGAGCTTTAGCTTAGATTTATTTATTTATTGGAAAACCAACAGCTTCAATATACAAAATAGAAAATTATAAATTAACAAAGGAGCCAATTACAGGTTTTCACAAATAGAAACATAATAAAGTATTGACAAAGCACTTATGCATTGATTATGTGTGTAGTAACATAAACACGCACGCACCTACACGTCATAATTGCCATATTGTTGAATTTATATTTACAATCATCTTAAACTAATGCACTAAAATAGGTATTAAAATTATTAATAAATTAACAGCAAAAAAATAAAAAATATAACATTTTCGCACACAGCACATTTCATGATGAATAGATAATTGAATAGATTTCACAATAAAGATGGCAAATATGCAGTCGATGCGTACGTGCTAGCTCGATCTGTGCTAAGACAAGACTGATTTAGGAGCGGATTTAGGAGTAGGTATGTATTAAAAGTATGTAAATATAAAAATACTAAGCACCAAGTCTCATTAAGTATTCCTTTTGATTCACTTTTAATTACAAAGTCGTTTCCAAAGCCAAGTTCGTGATAAAATTAACCGTCGCCAACTTGAAGCTAATTTCAGGAGAATGATAATGAATCATTTTTATCGCGCTCGTTAAGTCATTTTCAAAAGTTTGTGCTGCAACGCAACTCTCCCTTGTTGGGAAAATTTAATCAATGTAGGTAAAATGCGGAAACGACACGGCGGCGACTTTGTTTTGTTTATGTTTTGGAGCATTTTCAAAATAATTGAAAGATAATTCCTCCATATTTTACATTTTCTTTTGTGTAAAATATACCTAAGTAATGGATTTATAAGCATGCGGATCCTAGCTATAATTTAGAATGAAAAGTAGAAACTTCTAATAAAATGGTAGTTTTACTATATTTACGAATTATTGTACCTTGATGAAGAATTCGTTAATCAGAATTTACTGGAATGAAACGATAAAGATACCTACGGGTACCGCAGAATACAACCAACAACACCTCTAAAACAAAAAAAAAGTCTTCCAAATAAATTCACCAACCTGTTCATCAACAGATATTTTATCTGACGACGAGTTCCCCAACAAAAGAAAGTGTCACCAGATAAGATCGTACCGATAGAACCGCTTCATTTCAACAGCGGAGGCCGAATTAGGGCCAATTTATGGGCTCATTAAAGTAACGGCTCGAGGTAAAGGTTAAACAGGAATATTGGATCATTTAGCTGGCTGGATGACGCTAAATTTCAACCCGGCTTTAACCTGCGACCTGTGACATGCAAATACACGGAAGCGCGATGCTAGCGTTGCGTGAAGGCTCGAATAGTTTTCTGTGTCTAGACGATCGTCTTTTATTTATTATGGTAAAGAAAGGATCTTTTATGAGAAAGTTAAGAATAATAAAATATTGTTAGTAGAAAATACGTAAGTTCTTCTGTCAGACCATTCGAAGTAATTCTATTCCTTGTTGGCGAATCAAAAAATCTGTAACTAACTAAACCCAAACTTAGTACGAAAAATTGCGTTACAGAAAAAGGTCTATTTTTGTAGCTTAAAATTAATTTAGTTAGATTGATACCTCATTAAATGAATAATTAAAAATACTAATTATAATCTACTCGTTTAATTTAACTCCAATTTGTAAAGACCCATCTTTCAATAACTACTCGTATTACATAATGGATTTACCTCAATTAAATCGAATTCCGTAACAATACAAAAAAGGTGCTAATGACAGCACAAAAAGAGTGTGAACTACGTACCTACCGCATTATACAATGTCCATTGACTGTTCATTTCAAGTTGAAATAACACTACATAAAGATATAGAGCAATGGTACGTGATACCACTATCATTTTTTGTACGTAAGAGTATCTACCGCATTATACAATGTCCATTGACTGTTCACTTCAAGTTGAAATAACACTACATAAAGTTATAGAGCAATGGTACGTGATATTACTATCATTTTTTGTACGTAAGAGTATCTACCGCATTATACAATGTCCATTGACTGTTCACTTCAAGTTGAAATAACACTACATAAGGATATAGAACAATGGTACGGTACAAGGTACGCCCTACGAATATTTTAAATGTCAATGTTTGTGCCGATGATGGATGTTTGCTAATCTTTCACGCAAAAACTACTGAATAGATTTTGTTGAAATTTGGCAATATTGTAGCTTATATATCAGAATAACACATAGGCTATATATTATTTTGAGACACCATGTTTTTTTTTTCCAAGATATGTTAAAGGCTAACGGAGTCGCATTTGGTAGTTAGTTTAATCCTATTAATATTATAAATGTCAATGCTTGTGCCGATGGAGGGATAGATGGATGTATGGATGTTTGTTATCATCACGTAAAAACTACTGAATAGATTTTGATGAAATTTGGCAATATTGTAGCTTGTATATCAGAATAACACATAGGCTATATTATTTTGAGATACCATGATTTTTTTTCCAAGATATGACGATAAATGCGTACGGAGTCGCGGGCAGCCTGTAGGACCTCTATATTACCTATAAACGGTGTAAAGTCCCGGGGAGTGTTCCGGTCGACCCACAGACCCTGTTACCCAACTCATAGCTGTACTGAAGGCTCTTAATGGATTTTTGTTTTTGATGTTTTTCCTTTTGGGTAGACATCTGAAGTAACGATTGTTGTAAATTCTTATTATATGGAAGGTAATTTGAAATATAAACAATAATATACTTAGGTACCTAATAAAGTTAAGAATAGTCAGTTATTATTATGAAGTAATGTACCTACTTAGTTCCTAGTTATTTAATTCATATTTTGACCAAAAATCTGACTTCGCTTTGGTTTTATTCCTTTACAGGTAGATTAACCTATCTTGTCCCACTGATGCGCAAAGACCTCCTTGCACAATCTATTTGGCATTAAATACGCAATGCGAATTGATTAAAGATGCTATCAAAAAAATACAAAAAGACCGTTTGAGAATAGTATTTTTAGGGTTCCGTACCTCAAAAGGAAAAAACGGAACCCTTATAGGATCACTTTGTTGTCCGTCTGTCCGTCCGTCCGTCCGTCTGTCAAGACCCTTTTTCTCAGGAACGCGTAGAGGTATGAAGCTGAAATTTATATCAATTACTCAGGTCTACTGTCCCTTGAAGCTGTGAAAAAATCAAACTTCTAAGCCAACGCAATCAAAAGATACAGCCATTTATGCCGCAAATTTTCGACACTTGCAAGGGAATCAAAACCTACAGGGTGCTTCCCGTGAACTCAGAATCTTGAAATTTGGTACGAAGCAACGTCTTATAGCATAGATAAAGGAAAAATTACGAAAACCATAAATTTTTAGTTACATCACAAAATATATTTTTTTGAATAATCTTAAACTTACTACCCATTTCCTCATAAACGCGTAGAGGTATTAAATTGAAATTCATACCAAATACTCAGGTCTATAATACCTTTAAGCTGTAGCAAAATCAAACTTCTATGTCAACGCAATCAAAAGAAACAGCAATTTAAGCTGCATATTTTGAAACTCGCAAGTACTTGCAAGGGAATCAAAACCTAAAGGGTACTTCCAGTCGACCTTGAATCTTGAAATTTGGCATGAAGCAACGTTTTATACCACACATAAAGGAAAAATTCCGAAAACCTTAAATTTTTAGTTACATTACAAAATATATATTTTTTAATAAATATAAACTTATTACTTTTTTCCTCATGAACGCGTAGAGCTATCAAATTGAAATTCATATCAAATACTTAGATCTAATTGCCTTTAACCCGTAAAAAAAAAATATAAGTCAACCCGAAAACGCAAAACGCAAAAGTACAACCATTGATACCGCATATTTTGAAACTCGCAACTACACGCAAGGGAATTAAAACCTAAAGACCACTTCCCGTTGACATAGAATCTCGAAATTTGGTAAGAAGCAATAGCTTACAGCACAGGTAACAGAAAAATTCCGAAAAGCTTAAAATTTTAAGTAGTTATACCACCAAAAAAATTGTGATTGTAAACATAATTGTAGTTACAGCAATGACCGCGAGTTATTATACTATGTATGGGGAGGGCGACATTTTTCAAACGGCAAAGACGACCTCACTCATCGTCATTCAATCCCGATGTTTTGGTGAATGTAGCTGTATAATCTAAATGCGTCCTAACTGCTTAAAGTGTTATACTTATAATTAAATTCAATGACATTATTATATTTCTTATTGTTGGTTATTATCAGACAGCTTGCTTGTATTGTTTCTACTGGCGAAGTTTGATGGGACGCTGGTGGCACGGGTGGCACGCGGGGCTATTCACACCTTTTTCAGTCACCATTTACAGGTCTGGTTCAAATTTAATACTTAATTAATATTTTTGAACCAGATTTCTAAATAGTGACTAAAAAACTTAGTAAATAAATAACTTTAATAAAAGAACTTTCGCAAGTCTGCTGCAAGGCTAGTATAAGTGTTTCAGTTATATTATAGATAAATGATATGTGTTAATATAAAATAAAGGATTACTTAAACGATAAAGAGATCTTTGTCTTAAATTTATGCTCCTCCATCTTTCCCCATTGTAATGTTATGAATTTCATTTTGCAATAAAAATACCATAGTTATGACTCGATTGTCGTAATGAACGAACTTTGTAAACCTTGCAGGTTTGTACGGAACCCTCGGTGCGCGAGTCCGACTCGCACTTGGCCGGTTTTTTTCTAAAGCATGGCGTTATTAACCTCTTACATCCCACTGACCCATTATAAACCCAGACACAATAGATTTTCTATTGTTCTTTTTTTCTGGGATGTGAAAGATTAAGCTATAAAATAAGGAACAGCAATAAACACTTCGCCTCTAGAATTACGTAGAGACCCTTGAATTCAATAATACAATACAAACTAAGTAAACACGTATTTGGCAAACAATACTAAGCCTAGTTATATGACAAAATTTATTGTCTAGTGTCCTCGCCATAGCTTTTTATGTGACCATGCTGCGAGTAGCCAGTATTACATTGAGCCAGTTTTTTTATTAGATTTTTCTATAGAAAAAAACTCGATAAACTTGATAGTGCAGTTGTTGAAGATTGAATTGTCATTTAATTATTGTTTGCTGGCGTTTTTGTTGGATTTTCATAGTTATTATGTTATTGTTAAGTTTGAAGTTATTTAATTATTGTTTTCTGGCGTTTTTGTTGGATTTTCATAGTTATTATGTTATTGTTAAGTTTGAAGTTATTTAATTATTGTTTTCTGGCGTTTTTGTTGGATTTTCATAGTTATTATGTTATTGTTAAGTGTGTATGAGGTGTAGGTTACATTTCATGTAAAACGTAAATACACGCGTCTACGAGAAAATTGTTTTTGACATAATTATTAACATACCTGTGTTACAGTTCTCGTAGATGTGGTTTTGGCTGTTCAATCTGAAACAAAAAAAAAAACATGTTTATTATGGCAGTTTCGACATTCTGTAGTAAATAGGTAGGCTGTATTCTATTAAATGATAAAAACAGACAAGATGTCTCTAAACAATCTTTTCAGAACACTGGAAACTTTAGTTGTTATATTAAAACTAGGTACTACCATTGTACGTACAAATGATTAGGTATGTAAGTACCTAAACCCACAAAGGAAGTCAAAACAAAGGAGCATCGCGACGTGACTGACCCGTTACTAACTAATCATTAGTGCATTGTATTTTGTTTCCTATTACAATGCACTGAGGTCGAACACAGCACCATATTAACGGTACCGTTTTGAGGTCAAATACTACGAGTAAGGTGCGTCTACGCACCATTCAAAAGTTAAAAGAGTAGATCGGACCGGATTTGTCGAAAACGAAAGTGGACGCAATGTGCATACTTTCGTGCGTTGATTTTGTAGGACGGGAGTTTCGAAATTTGTGGAATAAATCGTTTTTATTTTGGTATTTTTTTTTGTATCTACTCGTAGGTAGGTACTGTGGTCTGCTTTTAATATCAATGTTAGTGAGAATAATGTGAGATGTTTTTGGTCGATGTTTGTTAAATTTTTTTGCAGAAAACTACTCAACGGATTATAATGACTTTTTTTTCTTTTTCATTACTTAAGAGTTAAACTCTTGTCGGTAGAGCATCCACCATTTAAGCCTATATTCTGCCAGTCGTGCTTTGACTTCTTGATACGACTAATGAAACTTAACATTACCTACAATAAAGTATTTTTAAGAGGTGAAATTAAGCACATACGAATAAACATTTGCCTAAATACATGGTTTATTTAGTGTATTTGCAGCAACACGAGAAACATTGCGCAAACATAAAACTTTAGTTCCAGCACAAGTTTGGTGATTGTCGCAAACATTCAGTTGAAAATGTACGGATTCAAGTGGAAACGTTTAGAACTCGCGAGTGCAACTATTTTATAATGTACTTCTGGTTTATTTGAATGAGCAAGTTTTTAATTGCTGGGTTTTCATGTTTAATGTTTAAATTTGATAGAGTTCATCTTGCGTTTAGGCAAGAGTTTTTTTAATAACTTACGAGTAGGTACTTAAAGAAAATTGAAAACTAAATAACTAACTGACCTAACTTAGCTGGCAGATGCATTGTTCTATGTTATTTAAGTCATAGGTTTTAAGTTAGTACTGTTTGTTTTCCATAATAAATAAATAAATAATAGAAGTATGTAACGTCAAGAAAATAAATGAGCTTTGTAGATCTAATACTAAGACTATCTACAGTTTTTAATTAAGGATGTAAGTAAGTAAATAGCTAAAGGTATTGTAAATCTGTCCAGCCTCTTTTCGATCAGGGTAGGTAAATAGGAATTAAATCTCTTATTTTACGTCTTCTTCTCATAATCATAACATACTAAACTAACGTAGCAATTAAACTTACCAGATTGGTGGTGAAAAGTCTCCTTGATAAATACTCCAACTAACCCAGTAACATAATATTCCCTCACTTCAGGGAATATAACTAGCTTAAACTAGATTAAACCGGCTATAAAGCGAGCCTAAGGGTTTCCAAGGTCACCAAATTAACGAGCACAACAATAAAACAACAACTAAAGGAGAAAATACTAAAATTAAGTGCTTATAAAGGGTTTCAAGTGATTTGTGTAAGTTAAAGGTCATTAGAATAACATTTCCCAAGTGGATCGAGTCAGATTCGTTAATGAAACAGAGACTGCAATGACAGAGCATATTACCTATATGGAGCTATTTACCATTATAGAGGTCATCTTTCGATAAAAAACAAAAAGCGGTGTCTCTACGGTAAACTTGAAGATAATGAAACCTGAGGACCTGACATTTGAGTGATATTGTAATTTGTAATAGGAATGTCCCAAGAGTTTCATCAAATCATTCGTTAATGAAACAGAGACTGCAATGATAGTATATTATAAGAAGCTGTTTACCATAAAGAGCTCATATGGATCTAGTCTGTCGCAAAAAAATCGCAGGAAACAATCGACAGGCGGGAAATCGGTGTCGTCACTACGATAAACTTGAAGATATTAAGGCCTGACGACCTGACAAAAAAGTGATATTGATGAAGGAATCACTGTTCCAAGAGTTTCGTCAAACCAGCTGATCCATATGATACCTAACTTAGCTATTTACATTCATAATAGAATGTCAATAGCTTCTTGCTTTCCAATCCAACCCACGTTCCTTAAGAGGTTTATATTGATACCCATCCCGCATAGCTCGCTATTAGGTTAACACACCGAAGGAAGGTATGTCGTCTCACTTAGTAGGTACCTACGCGCAGAAGTTATTGGCCAACCGGCATTCTGTGCACGACTTCACTTACGTAACATCGGAGGTCAACCAGTCGCAGAAAGTCTAAGCTTTTATTTCTAGCTGGATAAGGTTCATTTTGTGCGTAAAGTAACGGAAGGTGTTGTAGTAAAAATATAGCAGCAAATGCACTTTTAGATGCTGATTCACCAGTCTGGGTGATTAGGTGATCTTGGTTATTGAAATGTGCTGATTACCTACTGATCCAAATATTCTATGTCAGTATAATTATGTACATTTTTATGATTTTTATGCATATCCTGTCTGTTGTATTCTATTATTATTTTCCTTATTTGATTTGTAACGAACTCTAACGAACAAGTTTTTGCCAAGACCTATTTAAAATAGGTAGGTACCTACTCGTATGTGTTCGAGTGGTAAAAAATCTTATAATAAGCTAAAAGATATGTTTTTGTAACTTAAGTTTTTGCTTGTTCAAGAGTTGATTGGGTGTGTTTAATCGATAATTAATATTCAGTATTATTAACCTTTTGTTTCTGTGTATTTTTCCAATTATAATCTTAATGAAACCCGAAAGAAGATGCACTATTAAGTATGTCTCAACAAGACTTTGGCATAGGTACGTACAACTTTCATTGGTCAACCAATTTTTTGCATAGTACAATTTGTAAGACGCTATACCATTTTACTCTTTAACAATCTGTAATACTGCTTTAATATACACTGTGGCATCATATTCAGTTGTCGTATAGCACGTTATTTACGTGACCATTTGTGACTCAGTGTAGAGGTGTCAACGTGTTTCGTAGTAAAGTAGTAAACTAGTTGTATGTATTAGTCATTTCGGTACTTAGGTATAACGGTTTGTTTCTACAGTTTAATTTAATAGAGGATTACTGAATGAGTGTCGCGTGTGGAATTTTTATAAAGTAGGTTTAGAGGTACACTGTTTTATTGTATAGTTTATAATCGTGCTAACCTCCTGAGACCCAGAGATTTTTTTTGCTTCGATTTTGATAAAATTTGTCATAATAACTTAAAATACCATTACATAAACAAAACTGGTGAAAAAAGAAAATTTCAATGGAAAATATAGATTTTCGCAATGTCATATATTTACGACAAGAGTTCTCAATGATAACTATTAATTTAGAATTAATATGTAAAAAATACTTGCATTTATTTGTTTCTGAGGCTAATTATATTTGATTTAATGTTTTAAAATAGAAAGAACATTTATATTGTGGAAAATTATATTTTTATTCATAATTTTAGTACTAAAACTCACAAAATGTTATTTTTTCTCCAAACTAAAGATGGACTCTATTTCTTAAATTTTAATAATTTTTAGGTACTTTATTAATCGCAGACAGGCGATAAACTTCAGTTTATAGATTTAGTTAATAAATCTTGAGTTTCACTCATATAAATCAATTAAATAAATTGTTTAGTCTTCATCTTTTTTGTGAAAATGTAAAAAACACTTGTGTTATTTTGTACTGCACAAATGTACTTCTTCTATCTCGTGCTCGCGTTATAATTCTTATTTATCGTGCTTGCGTAAAACTGAAAAAATAATTCTTCAGAAACATTGTTTACTACTAAAATATAATATGTCATATAGGTATTACCCGGGGATTTACTATTTCACAGTAGTTATTGAGAACGCATGTCATACCTGTATTACATAAATATATAGCAGGTTATTTTTCCATAATCACGCAAATATTGACAAATAAAAATGTTTAATCTTAATTATTGCATATTAATACACAAAAAAAACACCAATGCAAGTTACGATATTCGTTAATTAACAAAAATTAAAAAAAAAACTTACCGCGTTCATTCGACCGCGACGACATCCTTCACTTACAATTAGAAAAAATATATATATTATGACATTAATTCAACCAATGGCAAGTCTTGTAAAGGCGGAAGACCCTTAATATTCGTTAAACAGTAAAATTTTTAAAGAAATTGTCTAGATGGCGGTACTACGAAATGTTTTTTTAATGTCATATATATATTACGGAAAGTCTCAGGAGGTTAAAGGGGATAGGAGCTGTTAAACTTCGGAAAAAAATTGGGCAATGGAAGAGCTTGCTATTTGCAGGAGTACCTAAAAATCAATCTCTAGATGGGAGTAAAAAAATGAATAAGCAGTGAAACAATTATGGAAAATGACAAATTGTAATCGAAAAAATTGTGGTTGAGTACTATAATGACACTCGATTACTATAAAATGTTGTCCACGAGTAGTTACCATAATTCATTCACTAGTAGACTAGGGACAGTATTAGAAAACGCGACATAGTTACGCAACTTGCAGGAAGATAGCAAATATAGGCACAGTCTAACACTAACGGAAGCTAAAGCTATAAGTAGACGTAACATAAAAACAAAACACGGCTGATACCATTACAAATAAACACTTTCTTTCCTCTCAAATGGAATTCTCACGAGCAGCTATTATGTGAATCGGGGCATTAAACAAAGAAGTGTCTTACGGAATGATCAATAGGGCTAGGGAACTTGTTTTGCTGTTTTTACGGAGCGTAAAGTTTAAAATCTACGTATTAGAGTGTGAAAATAGAAACGTGACCTCTTGCTCTAAACGGATGTATCCACCTAATTTTCTTTTTTTGTAAATACAATACCTATACGTTTGGATATAGTTAAAACGTTTTGAATACGCATATGAAGTATACTTAAGTATATTTTATATCCCGGAAAGCGTGATTTTTCTTGGATGATCTATTTCTATGCAATGAATCTCCGAACAGCAAATAAGTACTTATGACAACACAAATACATACTTACTTACGTGTCCTATTCATGTAGATGTAGATTATAATGGTAAAACGTCTTAAAATTCGTATCTAACAAACGTGACTGCAGTATGGCTTAGAATTCTTAGCAGAAGCCTCCTAAGGTATTTCCAACACTTTAACACTTAGCGAGTTTAGCAAAACTACTTTCTTTCAATCAAACACACACATAGCTTTCGTTTTCGATAAGTTAGCTCTCGTCAGAATCAAGTTTGAGTATGGAGGGGCCTTCAAGTTGGTAAGATAAAGTTACGTAAGCACTAGTGCAATCAGGTACAAGATTCGACTTATTCTTTGCGATGTGGGTCAGTGAACGTTTATGTTATAACTTCGAGTTGCGGTTGCGTTGCGAATTTGCTTGCGTTGTGTTTTGAATTCTTTGAGATATGCAGTTGCTACTAGGGTATGTATTCTTAAAATAGTTACCTACAAATTTTTTTCACGTTTTTACTAAGGGGTAGTAAGGTTAGTCGAATTTTGTAACACTATGAATGCAACAGCGGCTGCAGTCGCTTAATGGGATGTAGATTGTACTGTATAATATTTAGTACGCACAAAAGCAAATACCAATTCGAATTACAAAACGAGCCCCGATCCCGTAGCTATATTTAAGTAGGTATAAGTACCTATAGGTAGCTCAATTAATTCGAAAGGTTACCTCCACTGATGAGGCACATAATGTGTAATTTCAAATTCAATTTCCGAACAATTCCATACAAAAACAGTACTTTGAATGGAAAAGACGAAGAAAATCGAATCCAGGCAGGAAAGTAGGATGTAATATAAAAATGTAAAGCTTCAATATAGATTCGCATACGAAATTGGTTTTCAGTCTCGGGCGATCGTTTACATAAGAGCCGTGATAAAAGACTGCCAAAAGTTTACTTTGTAGAGACGTGTGACGCGGAAAGAAGTTTTCTATGATAAAAAAATTAAAGAATGCTTTAGTTCCATGATATATGTTTGAAACAAACATTAGTCAAATCATATATACGATTACATGGAGTATCTGTTAGATAAATTAATCAGGGTAGGTACAAAAAGAGTAGAAATTAAATTAAGTGGCAACCTTAGATATGGTCTAAGGTGGCAGCATTGTAGAGTCGTCTCGTTTTTCTTAGATTGATTTAAAAGGAAGACGCTACAGTGTTGCTACTTTTTGATTTCTTCTCTTTTTTGCCAAACTGTACCTCTACCTTACCGATTATAACGATCAAACACATTTCTAACACACTATTCACGCTTTCGTAAGACGAAATAAAAAATGACAGTTGACTGTAGGTAGGTACCTATTAAAACTTGTTTGCCAATCATTACCATAACGTAAAATATATTCATAGAAATGACGATAGAGAAAATATTGACCTTGCAAATAGTTACCTACCTACTTTAAAAACTAGAGGAAATGATTCATAAGAATTTCGTATGATGACCATATTTAATACTTATTTGGTTATCGGGTTAGAAATCTTTAAAAAAAATTAAACTCGTTTCATATAGGTAGATACCTAAGTTTTAGGTCTCGTTTCACTACGAGTACTTATAGATAAAATGTAACTGACAGATATACCTATGTCTATTTCATAAAACATGACGTTTTAGACAGAGACAGGTATAAAATATCTGTCTGTTTTTTACCTGTAAGCGATACGGGCCTTTAATTATCTAGTAATTAAGCTGAAATATAGAAACGTGAATTGTATCACATCAAACGTGAACGCACTCATACAGTTAGCAGGTGAAAGAAATTGACCGTTTCCCTCGCATTGGCCCAGTTTGCTTTGGCCATCTGTCATCTGCCCCTTTATGTGGCAGCTGAAAGGATCCGTGTTCACGTCATGGAGATAAATAGCTAACTCAATATTGGGTTGCAGGTGAAATTTTTTGTAAAGGTTTTGCGAAAAATGTATTGAAGTTTTGACTTTATCCCCTTTATTATAAAACGAGTTTTATTTATAGTTCTAAAACTAACTCAGATAAAAGACATTTCGGCTATCCTTAGACAAACCGTAAAAAAAATTACATTAGTCCTAAAACTATATTTCAAACTTGTTTTGTAATAACGGGGTATGTTTTGATGTCGTAGCGTTAAATTGAGCAAGTATAGGTACATAGGTATGTACACTTAAATTGTCACAAAAATAAAAGTGTAAAGATGAAAACGTGAAAATGTATAAAATACTCTGAACATAAAAATTGAAGTTGGGTACGTTAAAGTTAAAATCACAAAGTAAAATGACAACAAAGAGGCTTTGCTCAAGGGCAAGTCAGTAACAAAGTAAGCCGACAGGCCAAGACCGTCATAGCAGACAGCCACGCTTTCGTTATATAAACAGAATAAAATGCGCGAGAAAGTTGATGCGTAGGAAAGAATTTCAATGAGTTACTTCTATTGTCCTTGTTTTGTTAATGTTATCACGCGAAAGTACATTAGAGAGAACAAGGTTCGACGATGCTATGCTTTCTGTTTAAAAAAAGTTTTCAAAGAATTTACTGTAAAAACCATGTTATTTTTAAACAAAATCGCCAATCCTAAGGCGTTAGAAAAATGGATTCGAAGATGGGAGTAATTTAAAGAAAAATAGGAATACAACGTGGTTTAAAAAAAATATTTCCTTAAATAAAATATAAGTACCGTAAAATTTAAGGTAAAAGAGAAAGAGCCCTTAATCTTTTCCATTTGCCCAATATTTTCTTATTACCAGACAACTCCAAGCGGTTTCCTTTAATAAAAATTCCAACCACATCTTCAAATTCTTTCCCTCTCACTATAAGATGACATTTTACAAATATTTGAATATTTCAAGACGAAAAATATCCTTAGCGTTTCCCGAATTTTCTCTTGAAAAATATTCTTGGCTGGATACCTATCTATGACGGATGTTGGGCTAAGGATGGCGCTATAAAAATCTGTCATTTGGATTTGAATTTACGACCCCTGTGGCGGTCGCACGCAGTCAATGGAAAAGCCGGGAAATTCGGAGCCAAAATACATCGGTGCGTAAAATTCTTTGCACACAATGGAACTGAATAGCGTAAAAACCGCAGATTGTTTGCACTTCAATCAAAGAGAAAAGCTCTACGCTACGTTTAAATCGTCAAAATCAATATTCTGTTTATTTAAAGAGAATTCCGTTTCATTCAAAATCAATTCAGCTTTAAAAAACTTACTTTGCTTCGCTTATGCAATGTAATGGAATCTGGCATGTCACTAACAGGGTATAGACTGCATTAACTTGGCAAAAAGAGGCTTGAATGTAACGTTTTCCGATGCTTTCTTGCTAAGTTTTGCAGACGAGAATATTTAAAGTAAGTACCTACCTAAGTATTGATAGGTTCAAGATATTTTATATAGGTTGGTCGTAGATAGAGAAAAGCGGAAGTTAAAACAAATGGAAAGAGCTGCACTGAAAAGAGTCTAGCTCCTAAATAAATTGACGTTAATTATTGTAATACCTACGAGTAAGAGAAGTTCGACTGGAATTTTATGAAGTTGTTGTCTCGTCTTCGATGATGAAAGATCAGTAGTGTAATCTCGGATTAATCGCTCTCTGGCGTCAAAATACAGCAATTTCTTAGTGATTCATTCAAAACCATTAAAACAAGACAACACAACAATTGTTTACAACCGTTAAAAGTGGTTATTTCCTTACACATGTGAGGACATGCTAATTACATTCAGGATACTCATTCATACGTAGCTACTATGTACGTGATGAATCAGAGAGTGGACACGAGTATGATTCAAGCAATCATGACCAATTGCATTTGGTACATACGGGAAAATATTACAGAAAATGCGGTTTGGTCCTTATCATAGTTGAAGAAGTAGCTATTTAAACGTGTTATTTAACCTATACTTGATTATTTGTGTATAGTTTTGTATATAAATGAGTAATTGTAATGTACGTATGAGTGTACCTACTCTTTACTGCGTCAAAGCACTTATTGTCTTCATTAAGGATTGACCGTCACTAAATGAGAGTATGAAGAAAATTAAACTGTCTAAGGCCAACAGTAGACGTCCACAGCTGATCATGATGAGGTTAAGGGTACTCTTCCACCAGAGATGTGCTATGCTTCGTTGCTATGGGTGCGTTTGATACCCGCCAATCATATTCAGGGGCCCTCATAATCAATGAATATGATTGGTGGATATCAAACACATCCATAGCAAGGTAGCATATCATATATCTAGTGGAAAGGCATACCTAAGACCTGTTCCACCTTCTACAGATTTTATCTGAGAGATATTTTATACCTGTCTCTGTCTAAAATGTCATGTTTTATGAAATAGACAAAGGTTTATCTGTCATTTTTTTATCTGTAGGTAATGAAACGAGCACTTATGCTTTTATGCTTACTTATCTTAATATTATGCTAACTATTATGCTAAATTATTATAAATAAATAAAATATTTTTTTTACATTATAAATATTTTTTACATTATAAACATTATAAATAAAAAGCTAAATATTATGCTTATATAACACAAAAAATATTTTTTGTATTATTATCTATATTTGTACACTTTATTTATTTAATAAGTAGTAAATTACAGTATTTATTTATTGCCCTGCTCTACTCTACAGTCTTCCTAAACTAGTCCTACTCCAAAGGTTGTCTGGAAGTGATCACTTTTAGTGATAAGGCCGCCTTTGCGCACAATGTTTTAGTTTTAAGTTGTATTTGTATTTCTTTGTGTGCAATAAAGAATTTCTATCTATCTATCTATCTATGCTTTCATTCAGATGTCCAAAACCTGACCTTGGACTCAGGGAAAACCCCACTAAACAGTCGTAAAAGAAATCGAAAGGCGTTGTCAACATGCCTTTTGGACGGGAACCGGTTTTCTCCGTTTGTTTGTGTATGGAAAGTGAAAACTGTGTCAGAATTCTCATAACGATGTCTTGGGCCGTGATGAGATAGTGTAGTGAAGCAATAGTTTTGATGATGTTACTTTTAAATGACATAGCGCAGCTCTGTGCTCCTATGTTGGACACGGGTACATCCATAATATAAGAATTGGCTTTATCGTTAAGCAGTTCACTTAGTGTTGACATGAACGTAGTACCTATCATTTGGAATTTATGCTAATAAATTTAATACCCACGACCTAGTGAGAATCGCGGGGTCTCTTTAGATGCAGGTGGCAACGGTCGCTGGAGAATCATTAGCAAGGCATATGTTCAGCAGTGGGCAGCTATGGGCTGAAATGATCATGATGAAATTTAATACCCAAAAGAATAGACTTTGTTGCCCTTTCTCTGTGTCTATAGTTTCGAGAGTTTCCAAAAGAGTCAAAGTTGAATTCACCCGGGACATGTTTGATACCGAAACTGACAAGAAACTTATCTTAAATTGTCGCATTTTTATGCTCGTTTGAATTTTCTTTTCTATACATAAATATCATGAATAGTCATATATAATGACGCCTTATTTTAATCACTTTAGAGACGCGGGGGAGTGTTAATACTATCTAGATATTCTATGGTAGTAGGATGGCTAGCGCTGAAAATGTGTTTATGCCATAAGTATTTTGGCCACTAACGTACAATATTTAAATAATATCACATCACAGGTATCATAAAAATCTTACAAAACATATTTTACACATACATATCACCTTAATAAAAAACCAGAAGAAACACTGTATCTAATAATAGTTGTTATGTGAAATCATAGTCAATAAACCGTGTGATGGCGAAGTTAGCTCGTTAACATTCTATCGGCTAGTGGTCTGCTGAGCTAAATTTAAGGTGTGGATGGATGTGTGGAGTGCTGGTTGAATCGAAGCTGTTATGGCTTGGTTAACATTAACTGGGTGTTAAAGAAAAGGTAAACCTATTTGTAGTGCACTGAAGTAAGTTTGAATGCTATTTTTCACTGTGTCATGCCGAAAATGTACTGACTGTAATGCTATCTACACACCAAAGCCGCCGGCACGCCGCCGGGCTAGGCCAGCGGCTTTACGCCATACGAATGGCAGCTGTCAAAAAAGCCGGCGGCTTTGGTGTGTAGATAGCTTAAGACAGTCATTTTGAAGACTATTTTTTTAATTGCCCTTTGAAAAGTAGCATTCGAAATTACCCCAATGCTAATGTACATACAGACGTTAAAAGTGTAATACCTAAGTAAGTTCCTACTTAGTTTGGAGTTTTGTTATCTAAAGACTTGTTTTTATCTTGTGTTTTGCGTGGAAAAGGTCATGCTCATACGTAACAAAACAAAGTAAACTATGTTATAGGTATTGTGATATTTGTGATTTATTTAACATCAAAATGCAGTTACTTAGGTACCTACTAAAAATGTCAACTTAACTTTAAAGTTTATGCTTAGGTATTATTAGGTATAACCTAGCTAGATAATCTCCGACCTTCCTAACATATCAAACTAGACAGATTAGCACCTGACTTCGTATGAAATGGTACCAAGCTATATGCCTAATTGATTTAGCTTAGATAAAATAGGAAAGACGTCATGATTAATGAGCCAATATTATACGTGTGTGACAGAGACAATTAGATTAATTGGATTACTATTAGATTACTGCTTATAACATTACTTATGAGGTAAGAATTCGGATAAATGAATTTGATTTATTGTGAATGGTATCATTATTAAAGTACTTATAGAAGGGATTAAGTAATTGATTGTTGTGTATAATTAACTATGGGATACTTAGAAAATATGCATTCGGATTATAACTATCTTTATATTAAGATAAGAACCATTAAATAATTACCAATATGCAAAAAAGGCGTAATTGACTAAGATTTGCACTTTGTAATAGTTGGGTAAGTTGACCAAAGATGAATCTTCCTAATCATTAAGCTTAACATGTATTCCTGGTCAGTCAATGTGGTATTCAAATGACGATTAAGTTCTTGGACAACCAGGGTCATTATAATGTACCTATGCGGAGTAGAGCCCATTCTCTATACCTCCACTAATCACAGGATTGTATTTCTTTTTTGTCTTTTAAAACTGGTCAGAAAGATTTATTTATTAGCTAATTTGCTTTGATAAATGTTACTTTATTTTTAAAGGGTACGAAAGTATATCGAGAAGGTAAGCAAGCACTGGGACGGAATCAAACGCGAAATGATTGACTTTACAGACTTTTCTCTCGTTTTATCTGATGTCAAAGGAATTGAACGAGCCTCTTACTTTGTGATTGACTTTGAGAGTTTAACTTCATAATTATCTTTTCGAACACGATGGCAATATAAATAACATGTATTTTTAATAACTACTTATACAATAATAATTATTAATTTTAATGAAAAAGTTATCCTAACTAATTCTTCTGGCTTTTGATAAATCAATAAACGATGGAAGAACGAGGAAGTGTGTTTGGATCGTAACAAGTGGTGGGACGTGATCTCTGCCTACCCCGATGCGAAAGAGGCATGATGAACTATGAATTTAAAATTAAAGTTAATCTTAAAAAAAGAACACAAAAAAGAGAATGGAACATAACAGCAAATTGATCACGCAAAATTAATAATTGCAAACGATCCATCATCAAATTGCAATCGAAATGGAAAGTTCAAATCGAGAGAAAGAAGTTCGAAAACAAAAGAATAGCTATTACGTCACGGCAGAGGTGTGTTCCTATTGGTTGTTTGGGTTCGAGATGACTGGGAATGGTACAGTCTACATAGCAGTAATGTAGGGTCTAAAATTACAAAAGGTAACTACTTACTATGGGCTGTTCCAATTTTTCTCAGTAAAAAACCAGTAGGCACGCTGTATAATTGTAACAATTTTTACAGGTCAGTCACGAACCTATTTATTTGATATAAAGGTGATTTAGATACCTACCTCATACCTAAATCAAATTATATATTGTCTGTCAGCCATATTATTATATTTTACATGGTTTTTGTAACGTTTGCATCTATTAATGATTTGATTGTTCCTGACTATACTATAGCACCCTTAGTTCACCTATATGCGATAGGTACTATAACAGTTTTGAACTTAGCAGTTTACAATACAATACTAACAGACAAATAAGTAGCGACAGACAACTTTATTGCTAGGTAGCAATGTCTTTTAGGCAATCTTGGGGTAAGCACGTTAATACACAAAAAAAATGCAGGTTGTGCAGTTTTACCTAAGTTACCTATCTGTTTTGTAAACTGTACTCTTCGTACCTATAGCGGTTAATATTCATTTGCGTACAGTAACACGTGTTCTAGGTCACTCGATGCGGTACTATTGGTTTTAGCCTGTTGTTCGAGTCAAGGTGATGCAGTGAGACTTGGTACCATGGTAACACCGTGTAGATGGTGTTTTGTTTAGTTGTGTCATTTTCGTTTATGAAATCTTTAAAAAGTACATAAACTTATAAGTAGCGATGTATTCTGATGATTGACATTGTGTAGGTACCTACATACCTACGTTTCTCTATATTATACATAGCATAATATGGTTTTAAAGTTTAAATATAATTAGTAATTACCTATGCAAGAAAAGAGGATTCATTTCAAAATAACACGCACGTGGTAGGTACCTATTTAGTGTTAACGTTTCACTATCATAATTTTTGTTAAATAAAATAATATTTGAATATAGTAAATCCATACGACATGCAAAACTCAGTAAATGCCACGAAACTGCAAGCTGCACATTCTATTGACCTGCAGAATAGAGTCAGGGACATCCAGTTAGAAGTACCTAACTTTAATATCTACTTCTAGTCGATTATTTTATGCAGTTTTGGTGTCAACGTAAATATCAAATACGTAAATATACTTTGATAAATGTTTTTTTGTTTAATGTTTACGTTTGATGTTTTTTTTTGTCTTTTTATTTGTTGGAGAGACGATCTGGATGCATTTTCACAGGGAAATGCATCCAGTTAAATGTCGCGGGGGAGGCCTTTGCCCAGCAGTGAGATCTTAATGGCTAAAAAAAAAAAATGTTTTACATGTATTTTTTCTTCAGTAGGTCAAACCTTAAGTAGATATCTAGTTATGACCTATAAGTACGAGTATATTGAAGGCAAAATATACAAAATAATTCACCTTTTAAAGTACTAAAGACAAACTTTCAACCTAGAACTATGATAATCAAAGTTAAAGAAACAGTTGCAGAAAACATCATCAAATTTAACACGCCATTAAAGCTATACCTGTTCCTTTCGTTTTCAATATTCAAAAAGAGACGGGATATTTAACGGCTGTTTCCGCTACGAGTTAAAGCTCTTTCCACGTATCTATTCACCATACACGGAAAAGTCGTAAAAGTGAAACCCAAAGTTAACCGATAGGAACAACTAAACCATAGCAAACACGTAGTATTGCCCCACTTAGCTTTGACACAGTATAGCTATAGCAGCAGGTTGGTATATTTGTTAGACAACTGTGTACATAATATTGATGGTGAATGAATAGGTAGGTCGGTAGGTAATATACGGTCGAATTGAGAAACCTACTCCTTTTTTTGAAGTCTGTTAAAAATATACTAATATAAAAAGAAGTCGTGTTAGTTACACATTTAATACTGAAGAACAGCTGAACCAATTTGGCTGAAAATTTTTAAGGAGGTAGCCAAGAACCAGGAGAATGACATAGGATACTTTTTTGTACAATATTTAATAAATAAAAATTCTGTTTATTATGCTAAGGCTGAACAAGGTTGGCCGGGTCAACCAGCATTGTATAAACTTGGTTACAAAGATAGGGAGACGAGTAGGTACCTACCCTAAACCGATGTGCATGTATAAGGCGACTGATGAATGTGTATGAAGCGAAGGAAGTGTGTTTGGATCGTAGCAAGTTGAGAGAAGTGTTCTTTGCCTACCCCGATGGGAAAGAGGTGTGACAGATATGTATGTAAGTATTTGCAAAGATAATACGTACCTAAATGATTATGAGGGACATTGTATTGAATCGTTTGTTTAGGTTCGGTGTGTCATATTTCTTTAAGTATTTTCTCCACAAGGAATGTATTTTTCTGTCGTGTCATCTTATTTCGAAATAAATTGGCTTTATTTTTAGATAAAGAAAGAAGATTGTTAAGTTCGAAATCCTATTTGTTATGACCCCATTGAAATGTCAACCAGGTGGGCGTGGCTTTTGAATCAGGCCAGTCTAGCCTGTCCGTAGTTTTGCATGATAATAAGGTCCTATTTAAGTAGGTATTTATTCAGAATAAATGGATTTTGTTGTATTATAGAATTGTCACGTTTGCCGAGAATTTGCGTGCCAATTTAATATTTAAAATTATTTTATAAACACTATTATTTATAAGTAGGTAATCTTTTAATATGAAAACTAAAGTTCCTGATTATAAGTAGTTTTTTTTCTTTATCTTATCTTAGAATGATAAACTATAATAAGATTAAGTTAAATTCTGTAAGTGAAAACGAGCCCTTAACTTTATTTCTGAGGCAAAAAAGCACAAGTGAAATACATTATTCTCAATTCAAAACTAAGTTAACCTACTGCTAAACATTATCTTCGCACTTATCCCCGCTAAAGACATAATGTCATATCTTACGCAATGAACGAGGCCTTGTAGAAAAATCTCTCATTTATATCCAGGTTACATTGACCCGTGATATGTATGTAAGTTAATATCCCTTGTAGGTCAATGTTGTTTTGCCGGCCGAGTGGAAGGGGGGAGAGTTTGAGTAACAAATTTTCTTGTGGTTGTGTGTGTGTGTGTGTGTGAATAGTTTCTAGCGAGTCAATGGGACTTAAAGAAATTTTAATGTTTTATGTAGATGAGAGAAATGCTGTAAAAGGGGAAGGAAAGGGTTTTGATGGACGGGGTTGGAAAGTAGAGGGTGAAAACTTGGTTTGGAAAATCGAATATAAAATGTCAGTAATTCTAAGCTAAAATATTTGTATTTTTAAGTTAATCTCCTGAAGTCCAGATTAAGAAATTTCTAATTCATAATTGTCATATATCATAGAGATTAAATTATTTTATAATATTCCTAGTACCTATATGACACGGTATAAGTAAGTATATGTATATTACTGATAATTTAATATCTTTCACTACCTTGTAACGTAAAACTCGGTTCAATTAATATAATAGCGATAGAGTTCATTCTTTAAAACAATAGAAATCGTTTCTCTAACTAACAGTTATTTACTTACTATCACTATCTAAAGAGAAAATAAATACATTTAATTAAATTTTGCTTCTCTTGGGTCTTCTAATTAAAGCATATCAGTTTGTTTTACACAATCCTGCAACCAACGTGTTAAGTTATATGTAAGTTAGCTTGAGATTTTAATTAACAGTTAGTAGCAGAAATGGTCTTTAAAAGCAATTGTCAATTACCTATAGCTACTATTAGACCCACATCTCGTTTCATCACAGCAATGTTTGTGGCTAGCGGGAATCAAACCCGCTCACACATCATTATTTCTTTCATTTGATCTATAAATCCAGATAAAATAATCATTCTTACAATTGTAGGTACGGTATGTCACTGTACCTATAATTTTATTATTACTGCCCTGTTAGATGGTACATTTACTATACCTGTGGCATGTAGTTATTGATGTAGATAGAACTAAGCCAAGTATAAACTTAAGATTGATAGGTATAATTAATCTTTAGTGACAGACATGACAGCCGATCAGACCACAGCCTAATGCACAAGGTAGCCAGAAAGTTTACCAAGTTACTACACTTTTAGGTTTACTTAGGCTTTAGAAGTCAAAAATATAGGTACCTAGATTCTTTTGGGAAAAAAGGCGGTGTGTGTAATGGTGCTCTCCAACCACATTATAAACATTTTATAACAAAAAAAATTTGTATAGGTACCTACTAAAAGTTATAAATATAAGCCATTATTTGAAGTAAAAAAATAATTAAAATAAAAAACATCTACCTATCTACAGTTACTATCAAGCAAACATTATAAAACGGTTACATAAATAAGTATTTTTCTTCCAAATGAATGACTAAATTCAATTCCAAATAGTGATTTAGCACGTCACATATCATCGATGAATCATATTCTACGTTCAGCTGTCAATTAATTGATAGGCACTTAATTACTCTGTAACGACTTCATTGTGATCGATTCAAAGGATTTGTCTAATGGTTTTTTAACCTATTCCAAACGCAGGAAAACCTAAAATATACAGTATCATCTTTTATTTATTTAACACTAGAGGCTGCCCGCGACTTCGTACTCATTCATCGTCATATCTTGGAAAATAATCATGATATCTCAAATTAATATAGCCTATGTGTTATTCTGATGTGCAAGCTACAATATTGCCAAGTTACATCAAAATCTGTTCAGTAGTTTTGGCGTGATGAAGTAACAATCATCCATCCATCGGCACAAACATTGACATTTATAATATTAGTAGGATTTTTTTGCATGACATGGTGGAAATAATATTAAAACATTCTTTTAAAAAGTCTTGATTTTTCTACCGTTTTATTTATCCAAGGAAGAATGTAACTCCTTGACAAGATTTACTGTTTATATGCTCAATAAGAAAGTTATAGCAATTTAACAGTCTAAGTTTATATTCCTTTGATGTCACATCTTTCCGATACTTTGTAACCTTTTGGTGTTTTCCGAGCGAAATAAGATTTATACAGAAATCGGGCGTAGCGTAATTTTGTTAGAATTTTCCTCTGTTGGTATAAATTATTGGGTGAGGAATCATGTTTTATATCGATATTTCGTAAATAGGTAGTAAAACTAAATAAAAGTGTATTGTTTAACGTTTAAGAATGAAAAGAAAATAGAATAAATATAATCAAATATCTAAATCTTCCAATTAAACCAGTTAAGACTACATAGATAAGAAAACAATATCTAAACACAATACAGAATGCAAAAAAGGCTCACCTCAAAACGTCCTTGCGAAGCAAAAACGTCGCTATTGCAGTGAAAAACCAGTGAATATTGAACCAAAATGCACCAGCCGCCTTGAACTTGACGTCATCCGTTGCTATAGTGATGCTCTCCCAGGGAAAACCACCCCTCAGCTCAGCTCCATTCACTCTCCAAAAATCCAACAGAAAAATTCCAAACAGGCAACACTAATTTAAAAAACAAAAACCAAATACACGCACTTTTTCTTAAATTTCAAAAAAAGAAAATGATGTTGACAAACTGAATTTGGAACGTTTATTTTTTTTAAAGGCAATGGAACGCGCGTCTTCGCGGCGGCACGGGGCGCACTACGTAAATGTCAGACCGATCGGCACATGTGCGGGCTGATGTAAGACTCGCGGTAGACTGGCGGTGGATTTTCCGCCGACTTGCTTCGATCGATTAATGTCGTCGCTAATTGAATGTCGTAACGTAACTAGCTTATTGCTATTTTATTTTATGCAAGTGTGTTATAGGTAAATCTTAGAAGACTGGACAGGGTTTCCATTACAACAAGTTTTATGAATTTAAAGTAAAACAGGAAACGCAGGTCAAAATAGGTTTTCAGATATTTTTCAAGATTAATTTAAAAATACTTTTGTAGGTACTAATCTGTTATATTTATAAAGTGTAATAAATTAGATTAATTAAATATTATTTAAAAACCAACTTCATCCCTCCAAAAAAGTCGCAAGGAAAACCAACCCCATTCTACGCACGCCTTTACCCCGTGCGAGCGAGACGGCAAATCGCCAGGGGTTGTACATCCGCTTTTCCCACCGTTATGTAAGCTACGGCCCTGGAGCCTGGACCACCCCCGCGCCTCCCCGCCTCCACCCCTCTCATACCCTCGGTGCCAACTCGGCACGGGCTGCGCAAACTGAGCTTTTCAACGCGGTGCAGAGATTTTACCTTAAGAAAACACTATTCACAACTTGTGCTGCATGTCGGTATGAAAAGAAAATAGTTTCTAATAAACTAAAAAATAAATTATTTTTTGCGCGTATTTATGATGAAATAGAAAATTATTTCGTAAACAGACATAGCGACTTGTTGGTAGGATAACTAAATCAAAATAAGATTTCCAAAAGTGGCCACTATGTAGGCGTACTTCTACCATTTTTAAAAAAGGAATCGAAAAAGTTCGTATCAGCCAGTAATTAAAAAGAAAAAAAAAAAAAAAAAAAACTAATGACAGCTAAAATGACGTCACATGGGAACGCTCTATCTGGGTTACCGGAATTCGGGAGCTCACGCGTTCGCAAATGAAACTCATTAGCCCAACAATTTGTTTATCAATTGCAATGTTCTTTTATTTTATTTGCCAGCCAATGGGAAGGGTTTTCATCCCTTGTTTTGAATTTGGAATTGATACGTTCTGTTTTCAATTCGTTTGGATTAGGACCGTTCTTTTGTTTCAGAATTTGGTTAAAAGGTTTCATTTTCAGAATTTTTTTTCGTGTTTTTGTTTAGTTTTTTTGGTGGCAATAAATCTACTTTTTCATTATTGCCATAATAAGTAAGTATAAAGACTGCTTTAATAAACATTTAAAGAACCTCCTTAAACATAAAAATTAAACAAAATTAAATATAAATGGCGAAATAAATTAAAATTTACGGTTGTTACATTTTCATTACTAGAGTAAAATGCTTGGAGAGTCAAGTTAACGAGTCACTTATTTCAATAGCGAGAAACAATAAAGATGGCAGAGTACGGTGCTTTGCCTGTGCCTCACTTGAACTAACTTTAATTAAATTAGTCTTCGGGGAAAACCTGAGGATTTGTTGAATGCATACAATGGTACAGGAGGAATAACGTGTTTGTAAAGATAGTAGATTTTCATATATTTGTATTCGAAGTAAAGAAAAAAATAATGTTTTATTAAAGAGAGTAAAGTGTAAATAGGTAACAAATTTTAGAAAAAAAAAAGTGAAAATGTTGACTGTACTGGATTTTTGAAAAGTAACCTTAAAAAACCAAATTGAAAGTGCGTAATAAGCAAATTGAGTATTGAATAATGAAAAATTTTATTTAAAAAGTATTTGTAACTAATCAAAATAACATAAACATCCAAATTTCTAGTACAGTACTTATAAGAATAAAAAAAAAAAACAATGCATAAGTAACAGCGCCTCACATACCTACAATGCGTACTCGCGATTTAAATAACTTTCTATTTGTTCAAGTGTACAAGCATGAGGCGTGTGTCGTAGAGAAGTTTAAGTTTAGTTAAACTGCGTTTAATTATATGATATTTTACGATATATTTAGTTTACATGCAATAAGGTGAGGTTGACTAGTTCCTTAAGTAGTCACCCAGCTAGTCTTTTTTTAACTTAAGTACGTTGTGTGACAAGCAGTGGCGTGCACAGACTTTTTTCAATTCGTTCTCGATTGATTCGTATTATTTTATTTACAATATTGTAGGGTAGGCAATGTCTTTTTGCCTTTATGGAGTGCACGCCACTGGGACAAGTGTGTTTTTAATTATAATATTTCTATGAAGCAGATGTCCTAATGCAGCGCGTAATTGCCTACGTAGGACCAGACGTCTCTACCTTTAAGAGTTCCAAACATGAAAAGCTATTTGCTCATCGTTACATCGATGGATCTCCAAATATTAAGTGTTCTTCCAACCCTATAAATTACCAAAATGATGCTATAAAATTGCAATAACATTTTACGAGAATAACAGTTAGGAATCTAATTATCACAAGGGGTGATAAATACTGATACTTATTTACTCTCCATAGAAGTAAAAACATCACCCTTCCTTTTGGATTCTCCGTCATCATCATCATATATTTAAGAGCCAGGCTCTTATCGGTGGAGTAATCGCCATCTTTGTCTCTCTTCTGCCAAAAATTTGACTTCCTAATACGACACGACGTTAATGTTTTCTTTCACTTGAGCGAAGTAAGTACGCCTTGGTCTTCCTCTTCCTCTCTTTCCCTTAATCTTTCCTTCAACGATGTTCTTTAAAAATTCGTCTTATCCGTAGTCGGGTAAAATACAGCCTGATGTTGGAACAAATTAAAAAAAAAAAAAACAGTTCTCTCACACAGGCCACTCAATTTAAGTCACAAGGTCAGTATGTGTACCTAGGTACTGAGTATAACGTGAATTTTTCAGTAGAAACGCCTGTAGCATACCGTTCATTGAGTTAAGAGCGTGTTACGCTTCATACATTTTGTATTGGTTCATGAGTTGTGTTTAGAATTACTTAAAAGGGGCTTGGTAGGTTTTAGGTGTGAGTTGCAATTTTCTTCTTTACTAAGGCCCAGAACACACGAGGAAACGCAACTGCAACGCAACTGAAACTGCTAGTTACTTTAAAGTTGCATCGAAGTTTCTGCTATAGACTTCTTTAGAAAACTACACACGACGCAACTAGTTTGAAACGTTTCGTTTCAGTTGCGTTGTTCATCGTGTGTTCTGGGTCTTATAGGCCATTTAATGTTAGCTCTGATTCCATAGCATTGACAAATCAGATCACTAAGCACACTATTTGTGGCACCCTAGTGAGGTGACTAGAATTTCTAGGACTCTACTAAAAGATTATATAATATTCCTTAGCTATGTGGAATAGAATAATAGATAATCGCGCTACATTCCCTTCCCAGGCTATGTTACTCTGTTAATAGTTAAGTAATTTGTCATATCAGGAAGTCAAATTATTGGTAGAGGAAAGATAAATATGGCGATTACTCTACCGACAAAAGCTTGGCTCTTAAATCTGAATGAATGCATTGAATGTTTATGGGCACGTTAGGTGACCTAAAATTATGCGAAATATTGTGACGTGACTAATCTAGAAGCATAATAACAAACAAAAGACAACAGAAATACCTAAACCAATATATTAAAGTCAATGAACCTTCCCAGATAGGTAGACAGACAGACATAAATGAAAGCCGCACCCACGGGAGCACTACGACATTATTGATATGCAACACGCCTGTTGTAAGCGACAGATCCAATTGTCAGTGAAATACCTACAAACATTTGCAGATAAAGTTGCTAGTTTAATCCTAATATCACCTTTAAGACAACAGAAATAAGGCGCGCATGTGTAAAGTAAGGTTGGTTTTGATTGCGTAGTCTACCGCTAAATATGACACGTGAAATTCTGTGGCTGAAAAATTGGTTGGAAGGAAGAATTTCAATTGCTTTTTTGTTATAAAAGATGTTTGTTTTTGGAATTAATGGTGCAGGTATTAAGATTGCGAATTAGAATAGTACTCTATTTGAGAAGTCGGTCAAAGTTATCTTGTTATCGCAGAAAGTTAACGCTTGACAATAGAGTCACAAACAATCCAAACAAAATATTTCCATAGAAATTTATTCCTACACTGCAAGAAAATTGAAAAGCTGCAAAATAAAACGAACATTCTGAGACAATTTATAAGACCAACAAATCACCACAAAATGCATTTTACTAAAATCTTGTTCTGTCATTGAGCAATATAACAAGGATTTTGGAGGGAAATCTTGGGTTCTCATGTTTCCCCAGACGAATGGAGGTCGGGAGGGAAAAAGGCACGATATTAATATTTTGAAGAAAACGCTGAGGCGCCTCTCATTAAAGAAATTGTGGACCATTTACCTGGTAGGTACCTACTTGACGGACGGATGTCGGATAATCTACAAAAAGGTAAGGGAGAAACCTTTGAAAATGAATCGAGAGGTTCGAGGATATCTTTGATAATAAGGACTTGTTGATGGATTTATGGACATTCAATTGATAAAGTGTTCATTTGTTATTATTAGCACGAAGCTTTTGAATTAGCTTTTATTCATAAGACTGCTGCATAGTTTATCTGTCACCTATTCGAACTATGAAAATAGTCTTTAAACAAGTTTTCAAAACGGTTCCGATGGAGGTAGTTTAGTTCTTAATGCTTTTATGGGTCATCATAATTACGTACCTTTTTTTAAACTTAATCGGAGGGCACGGTAGTGCCCTCGCCAATTAAGTATTAAGTTAGTAGTCTCAAATAATGAGGATCATTACGTAAGTACGGCATGTAATCTACCTAGTATTTAATATTTATTTATTGCAAAAAGTTACATTTTAATACTTACAGTATAAAATAGTAACTACCTTGTAAAGGTATATTTGCTTGAGGGCTTATACATTATTAAAAACTTGTAATTACATTTTACATTAGTTTTACATAAGAAACTAGAATGAGAAGAATCTACAGAGAAGAATAAATGCGTAACTAGTTAAGTACTTCATGCTCTATTACTCAAATAAGCAAAACACATGTACGACAAACTACTCGAAAAATATTTTAATTAACCAAGTTGAAGCTAAGTTAAATACTTGCGACCTCGTTACAGCAGATTGTTACTTGCAACATTGCATTTTGTACAAACTACAGGTCTCAAGCGTTTTGTCGTAAAATTAAAATTTCTACTTGCATTTCGTAGTTGCCCTCCGTCGCGATTCAAAGGCTAGAAAATAAATATTAAAGTTACAAAACGTATCTAACGAACTGGTAAGTTGAAATAGGTAGATTTTTATTCTTTCTCCCTTTTTAAAAGAGTCGGAAAGATATAATTGGCAAGGAAAAGTTAAATTTAATCAACTGTAAGTACCTATAAATAAGTATTGCTAACTTAAAAAAAAAAAACGATGGAATGACGACCTACACTCATTCAGGGAGGATTGGTGGGAAGAAGCTAATAATAGGAGTGTTTGGAGAGGCATGGGAGAGGCTTTTGCCCAGCAGTGGGACAAAATAGGCTAAAAAAACTATTATTAATATTGTACCCTAAATAAGTACCTAATTACCTATGCACTTAACGTTGACTCATAAACAACAAAGTTTATATTAACGGATACTTTACAAAAAACAACTGCTATCGAAAGCTAATTACCGCGCAAAGGAAATTAAAAATCGAATTACTTAGTTCAAAGAACGGAGTGAAACCTAGCAAATGCTTAGTTAGAACCAGGCCAAACCCGAGTTAACATGAATTGTTAGTCAGTTTACCTGAGAAGGGTACCTACGCAATTAGGCTTCCTTTTTTATTAGGGGTGCTTTCAGGCTTCAGTTGCTATGGCTGGCTATATGACTGTTTTATATTTCGCGCGGTTGTTTTTGCTAGACTGTCCGCTGCTGGTTGTTCAAAAGGATACCAAAGTGGGTCTTTTAAAAGTGACCTTTTTGTAGTTAGAAATCGGAAGAAGACATGATGGAGAATTAACTTTAACTGCTTTCTCTAAAGCTAGAGCTAAAAAGAATAAATACAGCAAGGAAAACGTCACAAAATTAGAACGATATAATATAATATTGGAGAGCTAAACGATATTAACCTATACAAAGCCCTTACCACAACAAGATCCCCGTTTAAAAATAAAAGATAATGAAAATCATGGCAGTACCTATTTGCAGGGATTGAAAACCTTGGTTCCAAGGTCTTATACCTTCCCAAATACGCCACTAATTACGGTTTTAACATCGCATTATCTAATTAATACTCCAAAGGTTTCGCTTCCCGAATGCCACTCCTTTATCCAAGTAGATGCCTAATTAAAATCAATATAAACTTTAACTAGAATCCTAACTTATATCCGTGTTCCTAAAAATTTGGTATCAAGTTATTTCTTGCTAGTGGTATTCGAAGAACCCTCGATTCAATGTCGTGGTAATACCTAAAGTGACATCCGTTCAAGCCATACAGCGGGTACCTAGTTGACAGATTGACCTCTCTTCCCGGTTGCATTACTCGTGTCCTGACACATTATGTGACTCATTTTTGCGTGTGGGTGTGTGAATTGACGTAGGTAATGATGTTATTTCATAATGAGGAAAGTGTTTTTATAAGGTGGATAAGAAAGTGTTAAAGAAATAGTTGATTTGGAGAACAGTAGGTAGGTACTTTGTAAAGAAAGTGTTTCAAAGGCTGGGTTCATGAAAATCATCATCATTATCAGCCTTAGCGCTTGGACTGGATGCAAAGGACGAAGGCATCCTTTAAAAATGGTCAATTGTCTCAGGCGCACTTGAAATTACAAGCAACAAAAAAAAAATCCTTCATTTATCCAAACATCGATAGAAGTTCGAAATTTACTGATCTCAATTACCTACGCGACGCATTGTGACAGTCTGTGGCATATAAATATTACGATTAGAAACACACTTCTAATCTGTTCTACCTTAAATCATCGCATATACACTCTTGCACTTATTCGTCAGCACAAAAACTACTTCTCAAACATGACGTGTAATTTCCTGCATAAACGAAGCTTCAGCTGATGGCTCGAGTCTCATGATTGCATTAGGCTATTAGCCACTTGGGAGTCAATTAACACGGGCATAGGTCGCGTCTGACGGGGTTCTTGCAAGTGAGATGAACGATTGCTTATTTTAATGGGTGAATCGGGTTTGTGGCATTTTTGTCAAGATATTGACTTGGAAGCCTATACAGAAGGTACGTTGGGCGATATTTGGTACATAAAGTGCTTCTACAAAAATAAAAGTACTTACAATAGAGAGAATAGTATTTAGAGACATTATAAAGAGACAAATAAGATTTTTATTGTTCTGTTAAAAAATATCATGATTTATCTTGGTGGCCCAATATTGTTTAGAACTCTGTGGGCAAGTACAAGCTAACTTGTTATATTCTACTGTTCCCTTCTTTAGAAATTGATAAGCTCCTCAGTTAGCTTATCACCAAGACCTCGCCAAATTCTGTCACGGTGTCGTGTCTTTGGGTAACTAAATCGTACTGACAAAACAATCTAAATAAAATACGTCGCCAACATAACAAAAGACAATCGATGAAAGCTAGTACTCAAGTCATCCTTGGAGTTCTGTCTAGATCGTAGACATGTTCAGACAGCTCCAATTCCTAAGTAGGGTACAGTAATGTGACCTGGTTAGTGTGTGTTACACAATGAACTTTAATCGGACAATGCTACTTTAGTTGACGTTAATTGGTCTGGAAGTGACTTTTAATTGTTAACGAGACATTGAAGGACGAAATTAACCTATTTTGTGGTACCTAAATGGAAGTAGAGATGCCTTTCTTACGACACGAATATAATCAGTATGGGAAGCTTATTAAATAGAATTAGTTATTCGTCATCTCGCATCCAAAAAAACTCTCACCCAGATTTTTACATTGCTTTTAAGCTTTACTTTGTACTGCGAGTTTTTTGGGTGCGAGACGACGAATAACTCTAACAATAACGCAATGGCAGCTCGTCAGAAGCTGGGTCTCCAAAAATTGTAAATATCCCTATAACTTGTACACTCCGGGCTCATTTTACATTGAATTTAAAACAAAAGACCTTTCCATACTTCCTAATACTTTCCCCACTTCCGTTACATGAGTGAGGTTTCCCTAACGCGATTTGCAAGCCGGCAACTTTAAGGTTTCAGCTTTAGTGGGGCTGGTCAGTCATAAGTACTTACGAATTGTGTAACATGTACAATGTCTTCTAACTTATAAGTTATTCCAGGTATTTTCTATTTAATTAGGCTTTCATGTTATGTGTGGAGTTGTCTAAGAAGGTAGAGTATTAGATTTAATTCAATCGAGTGTGAAGGTGTTGAGTATGTAACATGGTGGTACTGTCTACGTCTAGATTTTTCCACATACTTACTTATTGGTGAAAACTTTACAATGTCATTTAGTGGTTTTTAGTGGTACGATACAGTCTCAACAAATATTCCTACATAATTATTCAGTCTTGTCGAGTTAATTTTTAATTTTTTTTTTATTACTTATCTCCTAAAAACTTCTTGGTTTTAAAAACGAAATGAGAATGTTGGCGTTTTTTCTGTCAAAAATATTTAAGTATCTAACTGAAAAATAGGTTTGCTTATTTTCTGTAGTTTATTAAATAGGCCAGCGCTTTTCGCTGCAACATCATGTTTTTATGTTTCATGAAAGCAAGTACGAACCAGAGCAAAATGTTTGAATTAAATAGGGACTCATTTTTGTCAAACTATTTTCAATGTAGCGGCATTTTCTTCTCTGTACGAGTATTGTGGTTTGATCTTTGAGTAAAAACTAAAAAATTCTCATATGATGAGTTAGATTCAACCATATTATGCTTCCCTATTCCGAGTTACAAAATTCCGCGAATCCTATTACATTAGCATTACCAATCAAAGCACGGGAAGGTAGAGTACAAATTAAATCACGCCGAATTACACAACCGCGAAACTCAAAGTGTACAGTAAACCACACAGCAGAATATAGTACGTTACACCAATTTGTAATTTATGAAATTTGAATGAACACTCAAACCGTCCGTTTGTAGGTGTTACTGTTTGCAAACTGTGTTGTACAACTTTTAATCAAGTGGAGATACTGTTTGTTTAATAGAGGTCTGTTATAGTTTGTACGCCATTAGAATTAGTACAATTTAAAATAACTTTTTTGTAGCTAGCTACTTTAGAAATAACATGATGTTATTATAATTACATTGTCTGATAGTTGCCAAATTGAATGTGGTACTCTGGAAAGTGAAAAGGCCCAACTCTATCACTGGTTTGCTATTTGCTACGCGAAAGGTGGGTAAAGTTTTTGATCGCCAATTTTCTATTGGAAACTTCACAGTAGGTTTGTGCATCAGAGCAAAGTATCAGAATCCTATAGCTAAGTATGTACTTAAATGCGTCTCAAAATACTGAAGAGAAAAGTAGACAGGAGTTTTTTGCATTTATTCTTCATGTTTTACAGCTTTGCTTTTTTCGGTGGAGTCTACGCCACTTTGATCTGTTCGACAGACATCTAAATATTCGTTCTACAACTTAAGTAAATCTTTTTTACAAATACATCGCAAAACTAACCACAGTAACAAAGGAATGCAGTTAGCGCCGAGGAAATATTAGTCATCACCAGCGCCAAGCTCCAATCGCTGTCATTAAATTGCAACAATCCACTCTCAAGGCCTTGGAACGTAAAACTGAATGGCTAATGCATTGCAGGTGATACCTAGGCACTGAGTTGAGCACTAGATTTGGTACCTGTTGAAGCTTTGCTTAGTTTATTATTTAAGCTAAACGTTCGAGTAACGCAAAACGTATCGTAGTACCTAAATGCTAATAAATGAATGGATTAATCGAGTACTTTACGCGAAATGAATGATACGTATTGAAGTTGTGTAGATTTAGCTCGTATTTAGTTACGTACACACGCTAACGAAGCTTTGCTTGTTACGCGGTTTGGGTAGAACGTTGTTATTGTAACTAGGTATGTATACGTATAGGTATCATTTAACACGTCAGAGCAAGGATCTATTTATAATATACATAGCCCGCATTTAAAAGCGAAATTGTCAAATCAAGGGATATAAAAATAAATAGGATCTCTTTGGCGAATTAACTTTATGCGGAGATAAGAACTCGTATTTACGCAATCCGAGCGAAGTTACAGGAATCTGCGAAACTGGGATATAAAGGGGATCTGTCAGCTTCGTAATACGGGGAACGCTTGTTAAATATAATAACTGGTGCTTTTTGAGCGTGCCCTCTTTTTGAGTGTTTAGTTATTATATTAAGATGCCTCATTACGCTCGATTTTTAGTAGCTACCCTACGCTCAAATGTT
This sequence comes from Anarsia innoxiella, assembly GCA_947563765.1. Taxonomy (NCBI): domain Eukaryota; kingdom Metazoa; phylum Arthropoda; class Insecta; order Lepidoptera; family Gelechiidae; genus Anarsia; species Anarsia innoxiella. The sequence goes on from OX387402.1 coordinate 3,000,992, forward strand.
CTGCTTCGTTTAAAAATGTAGCTGGTAAGTAGTAACATTTAATTTTAAGCTTTTATTTCAATAAGATTTCTGAACGAATCTAGAAAAAAGTTGACAGGTAGGTTTACAAAAATTATGAAAACAATTTTAAGAATAAATGGATAACATCAAGGTGGGCAGAGAAAAATGGCGGCATAAAGTACTCCGCCGATAAGACCCTAGCTCTTCAATTTATGATGATGAATGAATCACGACCTCTACTTTGTTATAAAACTCATTGTTTCATATTTTATGAGAAGCTACCTGGTCTCGTAAACAAAACACTTAGTAAGATTAATTTTTATGTTTACGATTCTATTTTATTTCAGAAACACTACAAAATATGGAGTTTATAGTCTTGTAATCTGAGTATTCGATCTTTTAAGGCTGATTTAGACATGGTAGGCGCACAAGTCACCTATCGACGCCAATGCCCGCGCCTAGACTTAGTACTTCTAAATATTCGTATGCGAGTTTAGAAGTCAACGCCGATTTCCCATCACTGTACTGACTTGAGCGCTGACTTGTCTCGATTTCGACGCCAGACACTTACCCGGTAAGTATATCTAAATCAGCCTTTAAAGTCACAAACAACGTTTTTCAAAGCATGCATTGCAAGCCGGAAGTCTCGTGAGCTGATACCTATATAGGTACTACATGTATCGAGATGTCCGTTCCAATTGACGGCGATTGATTAATTACGTACTAATCTATCGGACAACCGGATGGTATTGTTACGAGCTTCTTCCTTCATGCAACGCTTTTGTAATTTTATTTATTCTGTAATTGGATTATTCATAAGGGTTAAGATGGATTGGTAGTTGTTAAAGTCCAATTTAAAGGTCATGTTACAGAATACGCACAAACTGTTTTTGCTGCGACTATATTTGCGCTAGCACGAATTTTCGCGGTATAAATAGGAATATTTTAATAAAAAAAGCTTTGGTGAGGCCGAGAGGTACAATATTGAATATTTCAAACTCTGATGTTTCATTTTAGCGCGAATATGTAGCCTATAGGATAGAAATTTTTGTAGCTATCTCTCATCGGCTACATGTAACGCTAGAACACGTTTTAGCATTAAACGGTCAAGACAAACAGTTCACCTCAATTCAGCTGCTCCCGATAGTCAATTTACAGCATACCTACACCATTTGTTTACACGAGAGGCCACGTGAACTAATTATCAGTGATTACTCAATCATATACCTACTGTTCTCGTATGTTTGGACAAGCCGACTGGGTCAATGGACCACGTAAATATCGGCGCCTGCTTTCTTTCAACTTTATTGTTACGCGTTTCCGCTTTATTGTATCCTGTCGTGAGTCATTTGGGAGATTATTAATTTTTTATAGGTTACGGGAAGTCGGTTTTGTTTGCAGATGGGTTGCAGCCACACAAAATGTTCTTTTTTTGCAATAAAATTGTTTGCAACGATTCCAAAAGTCTTTTTCTGATTTTGAGAATGACAGGTTTAGCATGAAATTGTGATTTTTTTTTTCTTAATAGCGTTTTCGTGTATGTTTTAAACCTAGTTAACCCAACGGGTTTTATTTAGTAAGGCTATTCCAATACCAACTTACCAACTTAGGTACACCTAGGTACCTTTTCCCTATATCAATTTTAGTCACAAACTTTACTAAGTAAACTAGAATTTATTTTAAAATTTATAAACGAAAATTGCCGGGCCAAACTATTGTGCATATTGTGTCATTGACCTTTTAGAATAGATTTGATGTTAGGGAAAGTTCATTATGAGTGGAACCGTAAACTGTTGCACAATGGTTTATGTATAAAAGCAGATATTATCTATTCCGAATAAAAATTAGGTTTACACCTATTTTTGATGTTTTTGTATAAATACTTTTTAAATCATTTAACTACTGTTCAGTTTTCAACTGTTTTTGAGTCGTAGCAAGTGGACGGAAGTGGTCTTTGCCTACCTCGATGGGAAAGAGGCGTGACAGGTATGTATGTATGTAAGTTATTTAAGGTCAGCTTCGACGACAAATCACTATAATTTATCGTGATGTTCTATTTAACCTATAGCTGTCACTTAACCAGAAGTTTGTAAGACGAAGATAATGCGTGTTTATTTAGGACCTTATCTACCTATAATAAGGCTTTTCTGTAACGGTCTGAGCCTTGTTAAGAACGTAGGTAGGTATTTGACTAGCCGACGCCCTACACCCATAAGTACTTAAGCTATTTAAAACACATTCGTAAATGTAATTTGTAATAAAACTAACAGTGTCGGCAATGTATGGCTTCGACATAGCCAATTTACCGGATCGACGGGTTCGGCGGTCGGTTATCGAATTCAGGGTACATTCGTGTCAAGGATATTGACGGATTTTTAGTTAAACTGTTAGTATTTTTGGGTTTGTTTGTAAAAAGATCGCTAGACTTGTTTGATATAGACTTTGGAGGTATTTAGTGTGGTTGTCTGTGTTTAATGAAACTGGAATCTTATGTCCTAGAGGAATTGAAGAGTTGTTTCCTTACTAAGCCAATGCTCTATTACAGCTATATCACTGTCATTGTCCAAAATCAGAATAAGACGGCACGATGTTTAATGGATTATTAACTTAATGACCCTTTCATGCAACTGGGAGTAAGACTTATCCACTTACAGTAAGACTCATACGCGTCCGTTAAACTTAGAGTAGGTGTAAACAGGGGCCCAACTCTGCTACTTTAAAGCCTCAGTTGTGTGTCGGCAGAGTGTCAATGGCATTTTTGACACATTTGTTATTCTTGCTAAACAATGGTTTGCACTGATAGCGACCAAATGAGCCAAACAAATGACATTGAAACTCTGTCGACACACAAATAAGAATATTTTAAATTAGCAGCCTTGGGCCCCAGGTAGGTTTCTTTCTGAACAGACTTTTCTGAACTGACAGAATTAGGTATAAACATTAAATATTCCTTCTGATAGACATAAATCTGAAGTATAATTTATCGTAACTTCAATTAAAAGTTCAAGGTTCAAACAGACGAAGTAAAATTCAGCTTTCATTTTCTTTACTTACTTGTTAGGTTTCGTGAATAATAGAAGATAAATATTATGAGATGGTATGAACTAACATAAGGTACGAGAAGTTTGCTCTTTATAATGAACGTGTTTGAAGTTTGCTTGCGAGTTCGTATGAATATGAAAGTACCTATACAAAATGTTGATTCGGAAAAACGTTTTACAGCCATGTCATCAGCATCATGTCAGCTTATGAACGTCAACTGTTGGACAAAGGCCTCCCCCAAGGATCTCCAGAACGACCGGTCCTGCGCTGCCCACATCCAACGGCAACGATTTTCACCAGGTCGTCGGTCCACATGTTTAATCAATGCGTGTTGAATCATGCATGACTTATGGCACAGAAACGTGGTCCTTACAGCCATGTACTCAGTTATTTGGAGCTTTCTAACGACTCTTTAATTAAGCCTATACATTTTTAGCTAGCAATAATTGTCAAAAAATTTAATCTTTCACATCTCAGAAAAAAAAGAACAATAGAAAATCTATTGTGTCTGCGATTATAATGGGTCAGTGGGATGTGAGAGGTTAAGAAGACTGATTAAAGACACGATTGAATGTTCAATATTCTTTGCGCGAAAGAGTAATCATCACATACATCGATCCATCGGCACAAACATTAACAATATTCGTACGAGTAGGATTTTGAAAAAAAACTTTTCAAATTATTACAAGTCAGTCGAATACGAAAAGGGATCGATAAACTCAGTATATTTAAACCTAAGATCAAAGCGGTTTCAGGCGTCCGTTTATTTATTTATCAATACGTTTACTTTGTTTACAACGCGGCTGGTCTATTGGTAGATTCTAGGATTTAATTCACACTAGATGCTGACCACGATTTCTCATGCGTTTATGGTCACATCTTGGAAAATTAACATAAATTAATAGGTAAATATCTTAAGATAATTTAGCTTATCTGGATGCATACTTGGCAAGTTGCCGGGAATAGGGAAGGATGGAAGAAGGCGGGGTAGGCCTTTGAACTCCAGTGGGACACAATAGGCTAATTAAAAAAATGTAGCAGTATTATCGGTTCAGAGGTTTTCGTGTGAAAGTGAAAATAATACATTACATACATATCCGTCATGCCTCTCTCCCATTGGGGTAGGCAGAGTCCACTTCCTTCCTCGTTCCTTTGAAAAACAACATTTTCAAATTCATCCATCCGTCGGCACAAACATTGACATTTATAATAATATATTAGTAGGATTGTTTATTTAGGATCTTATGCCTCTAGCAATTTTATCGACTTATTTATTCTTTATGGTGGATATGTTTGCTGAAGTTAGCTATTAAATATTTCTTTTTTTTCTAATATTTTTTAGGGTTCCGTACACAAAGGATGAAAACGGGACCCTATTACTGAGACTTGGCAGTCCGTCTGTCACCAGGCTGTATCTCATGAACCGTAATAGCTAGAGTATTAAAATTTTCACAGATGATGTATTACCGTTGCCGCTATAACAACAAATACTCAAAATAGAATAATAATAATAATTACTTAAGCCCCATACAACAAACGTGATTTTTTTGCCTTTTTTGCTCGATATCAAAAGTGAACGGTACGGAACCCTTCCTGCGCGAGTCCGATTCGCACTTGGCCAGTTTTTTTTTCTTTTTCTACGTAGCATCACAGGAAAGGTATAGGTACAAATCGAATATGAAAAACTGCCATTTAAAATGTAAGTAAAAAAAATCTATGATTATTGTAGAGTATATTTGTGTAGATTTAATACTTAAATAAACAGTAATACTTACATGCTAAATTAGAGGACAATCTTACTTCTTAGTTTGTTGCTTAAATACGTGTATTTAGTTAAATGGTATTTTAGTTCTTCGCCAACTGTAGTTACTTCTGCTACGTCTTCTGTTTGGGGGTCTGGAACAATTATTTTTTAAGATAAAAATGCCAAAGAATAATGAATGAAAATGTCATAGGTAGGTTAGGTAGGTACCTGCTCAAAGACTTTATAAAAATGACATTTTGTTGTAACTCAAACCTGCTCCTTAATTTCAATTTTCATGACCTAATTGTTGGAAAAAGTAATACCTACTTAAGTACTTGATATTTTGACTTGGAACAAAAAATACGAAATCTGTTGGACTAAAATGCATTTTTAATTAAAATATGAAAACTGGTGTTATCTCTACTCGGAAAAAAATCTAAGTAAAGCATAACAATGCCTATCTTTTTTGATAACACAAAGTATTCCTTAACCAACTAAAAAGCCCTATTTATTACACTCACCTGCAATTTGCCATACATTTGGTGGGAACACTGATTGCTGAGAGAACACGTAAACCACTTTAGAGTCGCGTTTGACACCCGTCTCCGAAGCTTTTTCTTTACGGGAGAGCTCTACGCGGTACCAGAACGCTGGTTTTCTGAAAGTGTAAGATTAGTTTTGAATTCAAATCGCCATCTAGCGGAGGGCTTGACAAGTGAAGCAGGGCACGTTTTGCGTATAAAAATGTTTATAACTGGTGCGTAGTGTGGTGATAAGTTGGGAGTTGGGAAATTGAAGACTTTTACCTACAACAAAGGGATGTTAGATGGCGCTAAGGATAATTTTGTGTTAAAAGTACATTGGCAGCACCTAATCGGGAGCACAAGAAAATCCAAACTTGTGTCTTCAAGAAAATAAAGCTAGGCAGCTTTATTTTCTTTTTATAAAAGCTACTAAATTCTGGTACTATAAATACTGGTCACAAAATTGACAGTGATCTCGCGTTTTTCTGTCCTTATCACATTCAAGCATTACAAATAATTACTGCAGCTACCTTTGGGTCGATAAAATAAAACTACGTCAAAACGGCGGCGTCAAGAAAATCTCTTTCAAATGATATGTTACTTTCAACTTATTACTTTTACATAATGTTAAAAGTTGCTTAACCAAATAATTTAAAAAAGATGCGATGTTTTTGACACCGAGTGTAGAATAAGAGTTCAAGACTCACTTCAAATGATCCTGAACAACATTATTGGCTATAGACATAGATATCTTCTGAACCGGGTCACTCATTAACTGGCCGATAGTCTTCACTGGAGATTTCTCTGACACGTAGTGTTCTAGGAGACGCGACGCTAGAGGTTTAAGGTTTGCTGTAAAGTTAATAGAAGGTTTAGAAAACTATGGAAGTTTATAAAATTATGAATGCTCAGATAGCCTATGTATAACTTCACTTTAATATAACGCAGACGAGAACGTATTACATACGTTTGCATGATCATTCATACTGTATTGGCTAAAAACTATGAAAGGAAAAATCGACCTTAAGTATAGTACCTACTTAAACGACTAATCGCCTTTTATTTAATCGTGATATGTATTTGGTATTGTTAATTATACTTAAGTTATATAACGGACATTGAATCCTAGCATAATTATAAACAAAGTATAAGTAAATAATCATAAAACATTTCAGAGAAGATAAGCAACATTAGAAGCAGTTTATACTTACCAAAGTCTGCTCTAAGACAAGTCTCGGCTCTAGTTAAGTGTTCAAGACAAACATGTACTTGAGCAAACTTCATCATCAAGTTCTTCCACGGACTTATGTCAATCTCATCTGCTATCAGTGGCACCTAGATGGAAGTAGGTAAGACTTTAATGTGAACCCAAATTTTTTTTTCCTTTTTGTTATATGTTTCTTATAAGTCTTTTGAGTTCTAATACAGTTTGTTACTTGTACAATTTATGCCGAAAATAGAGGATATTATTTTCTGTGGTAAATTCAGTTTCATGGGTAGATTATGTACCTATTTTGGATTTTTTCTTGAGAGACCCTAAATACGCAAATATTACTTAAAATTTCGAATGCTATTTTTCGAGGGGTAATTCAAGAGACAGAGAGAGCGAGGGAGAGAGAGAGAGAGAGGGAGGAAGACAGAAAGGAAGAGAGAGAGAGAGAGAGAGAGAGAGAGAGAGAGAGAGAGAGAGCGAGAAAGCGAAAGACAGAGAGAGAGAGAGCGAGAAAGAGAGAGACAGAGAGAAGCGGATAGTCTACCTTATATTTTCGGTATAAGTCGTAGGTAGACAATACTGACTATTTTCTGATATTTATTTATATTTTCTGACAAATGAAACACATACCTCATTAACATCTTTCTTATCAGCCACCAAGCCGTGCTTCTTCAGTGACGCAAAGTCATCAACGGTCAACTCTAAAGCATCGTCCTGAGACAATGGTTCGCAATCTAAACGGATTGAATGTTCCGTTGTGTTGAAACTCTCAAACGGGTTCAGAGTGAAGTCTCCACCTGTCATAGTCATGTCTTGGATCGTTTGGTTGATTTGGTCTATTGATTCTTGGGTTCTGTGAGTGAAGAAAAGAAAAAAACTGAATAATAGGGATGATGACTACATTCAAAAAATAATTACTCCATCTTTTAGGCTATTAAAAAATATTTGAAACACATTTTTTTACCTGATCAAATACATCAATAAATACAAAGATACAGAGCATCAAAGTTACGGGGGGTATTGACGTCACTCCTAGGCAAAAATCTTACTTAGACGTGACGTCACGAGCAACTTAAACCCAGTGCATCTTTGTCATTTTTAATTTAAGAAAAAAAATACGTGTCGAATATTTTAAAATAATCTAAGTGATGGAATAAAAATTTTTTTTAGTCATCATGCCTATTAAGGATTGTAAAAAATACGCGTAGTCAATAATGACCTTTTACAAAGATTTCTCATCTAACAACAACAAATAATTTTTTACCCAGTTCAAATTAAAAAAGAGGTGATTTTCAATTAGTCTTTTTTATAACTCGCTTTACTTATGCTTTAATTTATAAGTGAAGATTTAAAATTAATTTAAATATCTGCCCATTTGGGATTCGATACCAGGACCCAACAGTCCGGCAGTGTGACCATTGCGCCAACTGAATCGTCTAATCTAACTTATACCCAGCCTATAGCTGTCCACTGCTGAGCATAGGCCTCCTCCCTGCGACTGGATCGTTGCCACCTGCATTCAACGTGACCCCGCGGTGTTCACTAGGTCGTCGGTCTATCTGGCAGGTAGCCATTGTATATTGTGCTTGGTACCCACCGATTATCACAATTCCAAATCCCAGCAATAAAGAACGAATGCTCCAATAGAGACATAACTCTCGTATATTCCCAAGTAGTCTTCTCTATGCCAACTTGAGCGATCAAAGACAACGCTTGTGGTGGACTCGTGCGCAGGTTTTTAAGCACTTTCGACGCTTGCGAGTGGCCGCGGGAGAGTTTTAGAACTAGCTTCGATAGGTAGGTTTTGTTGCTTGCGTCTATCTGGAAGTGAAAGATTGATGTTTATAAAGGAGTCGTCATCATTAGGCCTTTTAACGTCCCCAGTAAAGGGGCACGGGCCTACTCACTAACGAGAGTGATTAGGCCGAATTCCACCACACTAGTTGGATATATTTAATCATAAAATAAATAAATATATTATATGTTACCGGAAATGTATGAAATCAAAGAATTGTATACAAATCCTAGGAAATGTGTACAATTCCGATGCTGTTTAGGAAATGTTTAAAATATTGTTTGAAAATCTATTTAATGCATAGATATCCTAGGAAATGTGTACATTTCCTCGGAATTGTATGTAATTATCGTATTAGGAAATGTAGAAAATAAATGATTTCTGCTATAAAATAAAACACGTGGTTAAAATAAGAATAATAACCTATAAATATATATATATATTTATATATCTAATCTAAAATCATTGAATAGATTTTTAAAAAACTTCACGGATTTGCAGTGTAGGTATAGGTACAGCCGCTTATCAGACACAGTGTGTTTTCAACATTTAGTATGGTGTTTATAAAGAGGTACTTACAAAAGGTCTAATTTTGCCCGATGATATGAATTTGAGTGCCTGAATCAATAAAGTTATAAGTTCTTCGGCTGATTCGCAATCTGAAATAAACGAAAGGTAATTTTTAAGTAGCAGGAAATAAATCCAATTTAATCATATGACGTTCATGAAGTAATAGCAGGCCTCCGTCACTCTATGTACTTGCGCGCTATAAATACCTACCGCTCAGCGGGCCGCTTGCGGACCAAGCGAAGCGCGGTTGTCAAAGCGAAGCGCACGCACGTTGTTAAAATTTTGATAGTTCTATTCGTTTTTTTATTTGTTTTTAATGTTTTATAATTTTTAATAATTAAGTTTTTTTAATAAAAAATATATTAATAACCGAGAATTTAGAAAGATAAAAAATCATTGAAAATTAAAAATAAAAACATGTTAAAAATAAATATATTAAAAACGATATAATTTTAAACTGCCCCATATAAGTCGGAACATATTCATAGTTCTAAATAACATAGTCACAAAACGTTTTGTTAATTTAATTTTATCGAAGAGGCAGCCCCGCGATTTTTACGGGATCGCGCGGTGCGAAGCAATCACAACTATACGCTTGAGTATTTAGGCACATTTTAGTATGCAGTGGTATCTGACGTGACAGTTGGGCTATTGCGCACTGTTAAAGCAGTAGGTATTGGATATTTTCTTCTGAGTGAAGTATCTGTTACGTAGTAACTATTAGGTAATCTGTGGTAATAGTATCTTAGTATGCGGTCACATCTGCGTAACGTACCGCGCGAAACGTTCGGTTCAATACGCTCGCAATGTGTTTCAAGTCACCTATGACACATTATCCGAAATTACGTGGCATACATTTACTCCAGCCGCTGAATATTCCGTGCCGTATGTTATACAGATATGTCGCGACGCTTTAGTCATATTACAATAAGATAATAGTGGCAACTAGATTCACCAAAAAATTATACAAAATTATAAAGGGAGACATATATTCAAAAGTTGACTCTAGTCTGTGAAACATCCACAATTAGGTCTATCTTCTACCAATGTTTTGACCTCTTGATACGAAATGACTTTAACTAATTTCAACATTTACAATACAATACAAATATTCTTTATTGCACAAAAAGATATTAGGTACAGACACAAACAAGAATATAAGAAGCAACAGGCGGCCATTTACTTACCTCTAGCTCGAGACCGAAAGTCATAGCAGATGAGGAGAGAGGCCTTTGCCCAGTAGTGGCACACAAATGGCTAGATTAGATTAGACTTACCTCTAAGTATATCCCAAAGCTTATACGTGAAGTCATTACTAGACCCATGCACACACATATCAGTGAGGCATTGCTTCAAGGAGGCTGTGTCGTCTGTGATGCAGATACACCCGCCAGCTGGGGCGTCTGCTGTGTACGCGTAGGTCTCTGTCTCGTTTAGTAGGTTAGTAAGGCGTTTTGAGGGGTTCTGTGGACGGTTGCCTTGGGTTGATGATCTGGGAAGTAATAAATAAGTAATAAATAAGTAACAAAATAATTCTATCATTCGATAATTAACATAAACTAAGGCTCGACCGAGATCTCGGTCTCGGTCTCGGCATTCTCGGCCAAAAATCCAGCCGAGAATCTCGGTTCGGTTCTCGGCCCATTTTGGCCGATATTCTCGGCCATGGCCGAGACAAAATTTTGTTCGTTTCAAAATTAAAAATTTGATCAGGTATTAGTAAAAATTACTTTTTTATGTTACAATATACTGTTATTCAACTTTGACTATTAAAACTTTACTAAAACAGTTATTTTTTATAAACAATATGTAGTGTTTTAATGTTTTTTCCACGCTTCGTCTATTCTCGGTCTCGGCCGAGACATTAATTTATTCTCGGTCTCGGCCGAGAACGAAAACCATGTCTCGGTCGAGCCTTAACATAAACATTTAAATATTAGTATGTTAAATTGCAATTTCTGTCGATGAATGGGTAGATGTTTGTTACTCTTTCACTCAAAAACTAGGTACTAAACAGATTTTGATGAAACTTGGCAGTAGCTTATACGTCAGAATAACACGACTATAATATTTTATGATATTGTGTAGGTACGTTTTCCAAGATATGAAGACAAAGTCGACGTACCAAGTTGTAGGCAGCCTCTAGTTAGTAGATACGATAAATGTCAATGTTTGTGCCAATTGATGAATGGATGGATGGATGTATAGATGTTTGTTACTCTTTCACGGAAAAGCTATATCTACTGAAGAGATTGAAACGAAATTTTATAAGATTGTAGTTTGCAAATTGTAATGACACACAGGCTATATTATTTTAAGAAATTGTGTTTTAGTTTTTTAAGATTTGACATATTAATTATTTGCAAAAGATGGACTGCAATATTTAATTATAGCCTGCAAGGAACTTTGGTAGTCTTTCTTGCTTTCGTAGCTTTATAGGCCATACTCGATGACATGTCATAAACTAAGCTAAGTACCACCAACCTTATACTAGCATGTTCCAAATTAACAGAAGAATACCCTGCCGCAGTCATGTCAACTAGCAGTTGATTGATGTTGTATAAAGAACATACTGATTTCCAAATAGCATTGCATGGACTTGCTAGGTGACCTACTATTACTTCTTGTTCCTGGAAATAGGGTACAGAATTGATTATTTATTATTGTTAATATTTTTTTTATTATAACACAAAATAAAGTATATTTTAAGGTGTGATAGTGGTAACATAACGTAGAATAAAGTAAGTATATTTTGAGTAAGTGTTATTATTCTGATTATCTTGCTAAAGGTATTTTAAAGTTAGGTATGTACCTAACCATATTGCATAATAATTCTATATTTTCTTACTTTATAGGCAGGTATTTTGTACCTCTAATGTTTAGTTTTATATTCATACAGTCTCTAACAGAAAAGAATCTTCAAAATTATGCTAAAAATAAATACTGTAATGTTAATTTTTTTTTTCATATTTCCCAGGTGTGATAAGGTTTGACGAGTTCGCGGAAGTATGCGCGAGTTTTCCCGTGCTCTCGTCAAAAGTGGTCAGTTGGAACACCGTGGGGTTTTGCCGGTGGGAGTCCGGCATAACCCTCCGTCCTTCTCCGCGAATTCTCCGGGTATCCATAATGGATTTCCCCACGTAAAAAAAAAAGGTGTGATAAGGTTTACATCTATAACCCTTTTGAAATATCTGCGCATCTAGCTTACTGACGTGACGCAATACTCGTCACAGTGCTGCATAGGCGAAAATGGGGAAGCGTATTCCAGTGAGGTGCATTGATATTTCCCACGGGATTTAGAATAACAACAATTGTTCTAGTTAAAGAAGTTGCACTTACAAACATAACTTTACAGCTAATATAAGGTGTCTGCAACGTCTTGGCCGTCCATTCACAGCTGAGCTCTGTGATCCCACCATGTGGAGCATTGACTAGCTCATCTGTATTGTGGTTACTGCTGTATGAGATGCCTGAGAGCAGGTACTTGCAGTCTACTGTTGTTGAGATCTGTGGTTTCAAATTTAATAACAATAAGATTGAGCTAAGTGGAAAATAGGGATAATGAGTATGTTTAAGAAATGGTATGCTTAGTCTGTCTGTGTATTGTGTTTGTTTGTATTATGTGTTACTTACTTAATAAAAAAACGTTAATTACTAAGTTTGTCTGATACAGTTCAATAATATTGTCAATTTTGATAATTTAACTAACTGATAGATTAAATATTTTTTTAAGTCAAATGGCCTATTATGATCAGAGTTACCTTATCCTGTACTAGACATACTTAAGAGTTGTTGTTTCTGTCAAATATTAAGTTATAATGACAATGAATTTATTACCAAGAACTAAAAACTTATTTTTAATTATCTGTAATTGAATATACTTAGTTACTTAAGATCTATAAGCTAAAGATCCAAATGGAAGAACTGTATAAATATTCTTACCATATCTTGCCCAATCCTTTCCATCTTAGCATAGTCCTCAACAAGATCATCTAAGTCCACATCATCCAGCACTACACTATCTTCATAGTTCACTATACCTCTGGAAAAGTGTTCACTATCTGATTGCACGGTGAGGAGCAGCGTTTTGCCAACACTTGATGGATTGCAGAGTATCCACATTGGAGTTGTTTCTTCTGCGGTTTGGTTTAAAAGTTTGTTGTAGAAGTTTGCTATTTCTCTAAAAGAAAAAAAAAATACATAATAGGTATATATGTCATGCGTCTTCTACATAAGAGAAGGGTAGACAGATATTACGGCCCTTCACTTGCTACAATCCAAACACATAGTAAAATAGTATTGATACCTTTAGACTCAAATGGCGTAACCACCAAAACGTCACTTTTCAGGGGAGCCATAAAACATTTTTTTTAAAATATTTTTTAACATAACTTTTTCAATGTTGATGCAAATCGAATGAAACAAAGACCAAATAAATAAAAATGTAAAGCTGCTTACTTCAATTACATTACTATTCTGTTTAAAACGGTATTTGCAAATATGAAATGGAGTTACGACCTAAAAAAAATACATAACAATGCTTATACACAACAACAGAAAAAGTATTCTGTATCAAAGTAAGGGTGTATCTACCAAAATAAAAGAAAAAAATATAAAATATATGTCAATCTGGTGTCGCTTACGATGGCAAAAATTAAAAAAATTAGTTAATTCTGCTCGGCTTGAGGGGTGTATACACCATTTTTTTAGGAATATAAGGATTTCGAAATTATAGGCTTATTCAGCGTACAAAATTAAGTAAGACTGCATTTAAAAGTAATTTTGACCAAAATGGTGGTTACGCCATTTGAGTCTAAAGGTATCGGTATAAATGCCATAAGGTCATTTTAAATAATGGCTTTGTCAGATCTCTATAGGCTCTAGATGATCTACATTTCTATATATTTACATTCAAATAAAAAGTTTCATTAGTTAGAGTAGGGTTAAGGAGGAAACAGTTGCTCAGTCGGGTACAGTAACTCACCATCGGTTTTTAAAGAAGGAAAAGAGATACGGTCATCTCTTTTGCTCTTGCGCTTGTGCGTGCCGAACGCTTCCGACAAATACAAAAGAGAAGAACATATCTTTTTTCCTTCTTTACAAACCGATGGTGAGTTACTGTACCCGACTGAGCAACTGCTTCTTCCTTAACCATATACTTTTATCAGTTCAGTACATACAAATTAAATATCTATTTAATATTTGTAAGTAAATGAGTTAAAAAGTTAATACTAAAATCAAACCTGGCTTTTTCAACACTCAAAGGCTGATGAGTAGCTTCTTCTTTACTCCAGAGTTGGGGTTCATCCGATATGAGGGTGTCATCCAGCATGTGGAGACTCAGATCCAGTTTTAATGGAGACCCGGTTAAGTCTAATTCCTCTAATTTAAAATAAAAGTTGTTTTAAAAAATGTTGTAGGTAAGCAACCCATACCTACTTGGAATTGGAAGTACCTAGTGGGTTTTTATTAAACTAGGGAACTTCAAAAGTTTGAAAAGAATAGTGTCTAGTATTAAGGTATACATACCAGTTTGTCGATTATCGTTATTTCCTTTTACTTCAGCGTAAACTGAACTGTGCTTGCTCTGAAAATGGGAAAAATTATGAGATTGTTTATTGGCATTTTGTTGCAATTTAACGAGTTTTTACTATGGAGGTTTTTATTGTATTCCGTAAATTAATCATTCGTTACTTAAATTAATTCATTAGTAATGGAGAAACAGTTTAAAATAATAAAAAATAACAATACCAACCTTGTTGTTAACCATTACTATTTCATTCGAAGTTTTCGTGTACATTGAAACGTAACTTGGACATTTCTGCTTTTCTATACAAAACTTAGGATATTTTTCCAAAACTGGCTTCAATAAATTATCCATTTTGAAAGATATTTATGCGAAAAAACAGTTCTTACGAATTAAAACACAAAGCAACCGACCGATTTCAATTTGAATTTTATGATTGACATTTCGACAATGCTTGACAGTGACATTTCTACCATTTTAAGTGTTGCCACACAAGTAGAAAAGTAATTTATAAGAGCGAATTCCAGTTTACAATTTAGAAATCAATGGCCGCTTTTTGCAAAAAAAAAAAGTTTCGAAAGCCATTAAAAAAGAAAAAAAAAATTTTTTCTTTTGCTATAAATGGCTTTTGTATAGTTATTTAGCATATTTTGGCCAGTACCTATTTGATAAAATAAAAACTTTTTACAGCGACATCTAGACAGTTTTTATAAAACTTCTAAGACAGAATTCACAATTTCGGTTCGTATTAGTTCGGAAAATCAAATGAGGATGGCGCTAACATGAATTGAAAATGATTGGAAAATTGTACAATATTATTTTCTTGAATCGAAAAACTTTTGTCAGTCATTCATTTCTTTTTCAAAATATATATGTTAATTCTACCCTTTCATTTTCAAGAATAGGTATTTAGGAAGTAAGTAGGTACATACCTACCTAAGCGGTAATAGCATTCATTAATAACGAATTGTTGGAATAGGTACCTAGGTACCTACTGACTAGCCACATACATAGGTAGGTCTGTACGTACATACGTTCTGTTCATAGGTAACATTTGTGACCTAAGTATCAAGAGCTAGATAAAAAGCTTAGTAAGAAAGTAGATACAATAAACCAAAACGCTGTTATTGAAGCGCTACGACAGGAGTGGCTTTTGACGTCAATTGACGCTTTTTTTGTCTGCCTTACAGTTTGTGTCAGGACTTCAGGAGACTGACGCCCGTTATTAATAACCTATCCTGATCCGTTTTAACCAAATCGAGATTGAAAAAACAAAACACAATTGTCACTTGTGTACTTACCAAAAACATGTCAAGAACACAATTGTGTTTTGTTTTTTCAATCTCGATTTGGTAAAAAACGGATCAGGATAGGTTATTAATAACGGGCGTTAGTAGGTAAGTAAAAAGTTAGGCAGGTAACTAGGTAAGGTTAGTTACCTAAGTGAAACACTTATTCCTCGGACTCAAGTTAAACGCTCCGCAAAGTAGGTACTTAATAAGTAGGTACCACCTTAGGTGACCTTAGGTAGGTATTATTAGAACCTCGATATTATTAATCAAGTAGCAGCTACCAGCTAACTGTAATCTATCGGATATCCGCCGTGTTTACGTATTTAGGAGCAATGAAGCGGTACTATCGTCGTTTTGGTATTTAGTGTGGGAGATACGGGAGGTAGTTGACTTAGGTAAACGCTGTTAGCTGTCGATGCTTTCAGGAATCTGTAGTTATTACCTATTGATTCTTTTCGTCATTGATGTAAAATCTGAATTAAAAAATCCTTCTGTAATGATTAGATTTATAGTTTCATTAAGTCAGCCTGATTTTATCATCATCATCATGTCAGCTTATGGACGTCCACGGCTGGACAAAAGCCTCCTCCAAGGATCTCCACAACGACCGGTCTTGCGCTGCCCACGTCTAACGGTTTCCAGCGATTTTAACCAAGTCGTCAGTTCACCTTGTTGGAGGCCGCACCACACTGTGTCGTCCGGTGCGTGGTCGCCACTCGAGAACCTTTCTGCCCCATCGTCCATCTCATTTCATTCCATTGCTCGCAGCCTGATTTAAGTAATATAAATTCTGGAGCATAACCGTTTCATACGTCAGCGGTGCCCGTAATCCATCTATTCTAAGTTTCTTTAATTTTTGAGATTCGTGATGCACGACAACGACGTCGTTTTGTTTGTAGGTACCTCTAAGATTGAAAATTGGATAAAATCATAAAACTAGACAATATTATCTAGACAATATAATCTAATTCAGTATTCCTCCCTTACGTAGGTGGGTGCGTTCCACGAACCTTCTTACCTCCAATCAGGAAAGCTAAAACAGCCATTTACGTAAAGAACGAAACACATAAATAAAGATAGCTTCAGATAGTGATCAAGTTTCTATTTGCAATGCTTAGAGTCACGGGAATTGCAACGTATTTAGTATTCCGATACATTCACGAAGTTCTATTTATAGAATAACGTTTGTAAGTATCTCCTTCAATCCTTATTAAACTAGGTATAGGTCGCGCCACGTAAGAAGAACTTTGAAAACAATTGAAAGTGATGTGTTCGCGCATGGGTAAACTTACGCACGAAAGTACTTACTAGAGATATTTATCGTTTCATTCTTGAAAGAGAGTCTTTCGCACGCGGTTACGTATGTTGACTTATAGACTTACGTAGGGGATGATGATTCTGATTCAAAAGATGAAAGTGACGACAACGATGATAATAAAATGGCCACTTCTGGCAGCA
This sequence comes from Anarsia innoxiella, assembly GCA_947563765.1. Classification (NCBI taxonomy): domain Eukaryota; kingdom Metazoa; phylum Arthropoda; class Insecta; order Lepidoptera; family Gelechiidae; genus Anarsia; species Anarsia innoxiella. Next base: position 3,018,157 of record OX387402.1, read on the forward strand.
ACGCTGCGTCCTCATCTGGTTTTCACGCCACCCATGAAGACTTAATAAAAGAAAAAAATATATAGATACTTATTTTTTATTTTCCAATATTTTTTTTAAATTTTTACACATTTTACACTAAATCCAATATTGATTTGTAGTTCTGTACTTTTTCTTTATTTATATTCCACCCTACTAATACTAATAATATTTTTCTTTCATTTGCGTAAAACCATGACTGTAATTAAACGCTTTTGTGCGCGATGGTATTTTAGAACAAATGTTAAATGTCAGACTCAAAAATCGTCTAATGCGCAGCTGTCAGCTACGGTTCTTTTTATTGTAGACTAGAGGCTTCCCGCGACTTCGTTCCTACTTATTTATCGTCATAAATCTTGAAAAAACATGCTACGAGTATCATAAAATTATATGGCCTTTGTGTCATTCTGATGTATAAGCTACCAGTAGTACTATTATTTATACTTACCTATATAAAGTTTCATCAAAATCTGTTCAGTAGTTTTTGCGTGAAAGGGTAACAAACATCCATTTGTAGGAACTAGAATTTGATGCAGATACCTACTTTAAGGAGAATTCCTGGTACTAAATGGATTGCTCCAGTACGATGGATGGAGTAATGGAGGAAAGGAATTCCTCGAAGATGATTCCGAAGCTGCTCCATAAAAATCACTCAGCCAATTCTATAGAATCAAATTAAAAGTATCCTAAGTACTAATAAATATTATAAAATACTAATGTTTGTATCGATGGATGGATATGTGCGAGGAGTTTTGTTACTCTTTCACGCAAAAATCATTGAATCTTCTATATATCTATCTATATCTATATCTATTATATATATAAAAATGAAACCCGTTTTCCGTTGTCACGGCATCACGCCTGAACGGCTGGACCGATTTCGCTAATTCTTTTTTTTAAATGTTCATTGAAGTCCAAGGGTGGTTCTTACGGTGAGAAAAATTCGAATAATTGCCGGGAAAGCCCTAAAACAGACCTTTTCTTTTTCCCATACAAATGTTTTCTTACTAAAATGTAGAGTCAATTTGAACTTTATTCCTACACAATAAAGTTCATTCTAAGGCGGGACGAAGTTCGCCGGGACAGCTAGTATATATATAAAAATGAAACCCGTTTTCCGTTGTCACGGCATCACGCCTGAACGGCTGGACCGATTTCGCTAATTCTTTTTTTAAAATGTTCATTGAAGTCCAAGGATGGTTCTTACGGTGAAAAAAATTCGAATAATTGCCGGGAAAGCCCTAAAACAGACCTTTTCTTTTTCCCATACAAATGTTTTCTTACTAAAATGTAGATTCAATTTGAACTTTATTCCTACACAATAAAGTTCATTCTAAGGCGGGACGAAGTTCGCCGGGACAGCTAGTATATATATAAAAATGAAACCCGTTTTCCGTTGTCACGGCATCACGCCTGAACGGCTGGACCGATTTCGCTAATTATTTTTTTAAAATGTTCATTGAAGTCCAAGGATGGTTCTTACAGTGAGAAAAATTCGAATAATTGCCGGGAAAGCCCTAAAACAGACCTTTTCTTTTTCCCATACAAATGTTTTCTTACTAAAATGTAGAGTCAATTTGAACTTTATTCCTACACAATAAAGTTCATTCTAAGGCGGGACGAAGTTCGCCGGGACAGCTAGTAAATAATAAAACTTCATTGTAGCTATTTTGTATACATCAAAATAACACATAGAGGCTACCTATATTATTTACAAGTATTGTGTTTTTATTCCAAAAAATATTACCTACAATACAATACAAATATTCTTTATTAAAAAAAATACACACATACTTACACACACATACGTTTTATTCTTTTTTTAAATATTCTTTCTTTTTTCTTTTTTTTCTTTATATTAATAATAATAATCATAATAATCATATTTATTGCGCTTCCACAAAGTTACAATGGTCTTAAAAATTATTTACAGTACATGTTGTGGGCCCTGTTTTAGGGCACGGCAAACAGAGAGAGGAAGACGTATTGAGTTGCTAAAATTAAGTTGTGAATAGTTAGTTTTTATGACGATAAACGCGTACAATGTCGCGTGCAGCCTCTAGTTTAATTAAAGTTAGTATTCCAATCATCTATTCGCTGCTTTTCCTTGAAATTTGAAGTCGATAGCGTCTGGTTACAGGAAATCAGTCCTCAAATAGATTTATAAAGAGCTACTTATTGAATACCACTTAGTATTTATCGACTTTTCTTATTAAAGTAGAATTTCTTGAAGAATCCGCCGTCGATTTTTATTGACTCTTATTCTTTACTCGATAACAGTTTTCATGAAGTCTCTATTTTTAAATTTCTTTGTAATTGTAAAAGTGTTGATTATATACGGTGACTTTAAATTAGTGAATGATAGAAAAGGATATGCATGCACTCGTGATAGCAAATAACTTTTACTATGGGACCAAGGTCGAAATCGTTAAAAAAAATTTGTACTTCCCATACAAAATGTACCAGCTGATAGTATGGGGGAACAATTTTTTTTGTGATTTCGAACTTGGTCCCATAGTAAAAGTTGTTTATTATCACGAGTACATGCATATCCTTTTCTATCGTTCACTAATTTAAAGTCACCTTATATAAGAGTAGTTGATAACTTTACAAATGCATCTATATATTTGATTCCCAAAATTGCAAATTTACTTAATCTTATTTATAAAATCGTTTAAAATGTACCTATATCATGTAAACACAAAACAAAGTTGTCTCTACTGTCTGTGAAAAAGACAAGTGAGTGATTTCACAAAGGTTTCTTTTGGATGTCCTCTGGTATTATGAAAATATACCTCTACGAAAATAATCAAATTACTAACATAGAGCAACATTTTTATTAGAGGACCGAAATATTTGTTTAAATTGGAGTTTGTAGTTTATTTATCTAATACCTTACAACTTTAAGGGCTAGTTTCACCAGCTACAGATAAAATATATCCGTCAGATATTTTATACCTATCACTGTCTAAGCGTCGTGTTTTATGAAATAGACATTGGATCTTTATCTTTATCAGCTCATATATGTCCCCACCGAGGGGCACGAGCCTACTCTCATACAGAGAGTGATTAGGCCGTAATCCACCACGCTGGCCAAGTGCGGGTTGGCGGATTTCACATACACCTTCGAATTTCTTCTCTAGTGTATGCAGGATTCCTCACGATGTTTTCCTCCACCGTTAGCAAGTGGTAATCGAATAAATTGATCCGTACATGAGAAATAAACTCAGAGGTACCTGCCCGCACCAGGATTCGAACCCGCGCTCTCGGAGTTCGAGGCAAGCGTTCTACCAACTGGGCTACCACCGCTTCATAGGTTTATCTGTTTGTTACATTTTATCTGTTGGTGTTCAAACGGGCACTAACACTATTTTCTCCCATAATCGTCTAAAATGAGGTCATGATTTCTTACAAAAAGTCCTTAACCATTGTTTTATTTTAGTAACATTTAGATTATAGGTAAGTATGTAGGGTTAAGGAGGAAACAGTTGCTCAGTCGGGTACAGTGACTCACCACCGGTTGGTAAAGAAGGAAAAGAGATACGTTCATCTCTTTTACACTTTTTGGAAGCTTTTAGCATGCGCACGCGCAAGTGCAAAAGGGATGAACGTATCACTTTTCCTTCTTTACAAAACGATGGTGAGTCACTGTACCCGACTGAGCGACTGTTTCCTCCTTAACCATACCTATGTGTTGTATTGTAGGTAGGTATATCACTAACAATGTTATGTATTTAAATAAGATGGCAAGTACAATAAAAAGCAACGGTAACTCATTGATACCTCTTAGTCTGATTAGGTACACTTGTTCAATTTTATTTCATTAACCTTTCTCTATGTTTACTGGGAATTAATTCAATGGCGAAACAGTGAAATGTACATACTTATTCAGAAACATTGGTTTAACTGTATATGGTATCAATTAAATTATCGTAGAACGTGTACCAATAACGTACCTGTGTACTTTAATATTAATTATAAGGAGACCATGTTAAGTGGAAAGTCGCGGGGGAAGCCTTTGCCCAGCTGTGGGATCATGATGGCTAGCAAAAAAAAAAAAACTTATTGAAGTATGGTTTGACCAATATATCAGCATCAAAATAAATGAAAAGATAAAATGGATTTTTATTATGTAACTCTATCAAAATAATTCATAACAGCAACTTTAGATTTGAAGTGAAAAGATTTCAGGCTATTGACATTTATGTAAAATATCTATCTTTAATTTCAGTTTTATAACATAAAAAAATTGCAGACTATAATTACGTATTTTACGAATTTATGATTCGTAGTAAGTATACGATACTATGTCTGATTTTTAATCCGAGTCATACAATTGACAATTACAGCGTTGCGAGTTTTTTGTCCTAAATAAATAGTGATGTAGGTGAATCGAGTTTTCACTATTAAGTTAGTCGAGATTGTATATTTTTCTTTATTGAATATCAAATTACTTTCAAATAAATAAAAATAATTTACGATAATTAAACAGAACAGTTGTTACGGTAAGAAAATAATATAATATTTTAAAAAACAGTGATATATTAAGTTATAATATCTGATTGTGATTGTCCACTTAACAGATTTTTTTTTAATGGACGCATTATAATCATCCCTAGTCACGCACGCTATGGACTCCTATTTTTTTGGTTAAAGGTCCTACTACTAGGCCATAAAATTTGAAAAAAAAAGCTATAGGGCTCCCGAATTTTGACTATACTGACCCAGATTCGGATTTGGAATCAATAGAAATTATAAATTAATAAAAATGTATACAAGAACTTGTAATGTTTTACTTAATTCCTCTAAATCTCTTAATACATTTACCAACTTTCGTAATAATTTTGTAGTGAGCAATTTTAATAAGTATACGTATTATTAGTACTAATCGTATTATTAAATAAAAACCTATTGCGTATTTACTATAAAAAAAAGTTTATTAGGTACCTACCTAATAAAATTATGCATGACTAAACATTTAAATCTATCGATTGCCGAACATCACTATTGTAGCTGGTCACCCGTTTTGATATAATTGACAGTTGCGCTTGTCAATTGTCTGACTCGGATTAAAAATCAGAGTATACCTAAGTATACTATTTTATACCTACATAGGTAGGTACCTATCTATCATCATAAATTTCGTAAGTATGTTATTTTAATTATATAAATGTTTGAAAATAGTGAAAAAAATCTTTTCTTCTTCATACAAGTAAAAACTGACAAAAACTCAGTAAAAGTACCGAGTTTCCGAGTAATTTTCGTGAAACTCTATAAAAAGTTAATGTTCTTTCAAATATGATATCATCAGCTTAAACTAAAGTACTCGTAACTTACGGAAATTTAATTAGCTACTTCTTTTTTCTTTTACGGACGTTCCGATATTGTTAAAGGACTTATTCTAGGAGTAAAATAGTTCCTATATCGTCTACAAAATATGTAGGTAGTTCCGTAATAGATATGTCTCTCTTAACTCAATTTCGTAACAGGCTGGGGTCTGGAGGCATTTGAAAAAGGAAAATAGATTTATTATTTTCGGTAATTTATTTTATTGTGATATAAGATAATGTGTTGTAGGTTAGTATCAAATTACGTCTAGCCAATGTGTAAAGCTTTCTTAAGCCAGACGTCCTAGCATATTTAAGGGTCTAAAGATAGATCTAAATACGTAGGTATAAGCCATAGTTAGCTAAGGTCTAATTTTAGGTGAATCACCCTTTCATTCTGCTCTATAATGATAAGAAACCGCTGTCAAACCGCCACAGTAAAATGAACCTTGACGAGGATCTCGTAATCTATACTGACAACTTCATATGAGTTGCTTGATTTGTTCGTCGACCCGTCGGGTTAGCCGCAACTTTGGTTTTACTGCTGAATGGGTTTTTAAATTATATTTCATAGATGACGTCAAATTTTGGAAGTATCTGGATACTAAATAGTTACAATAAATAGAGGAGCGTAATCTTATTTGATAGTTTACCAAATTACATTCGAGAGCAATGAATCCGGATCGGGTAAACAAAAAACTAAAATATCTCGCAAACTAAAAATCCTAGGCTTATGAAATAAAATGTGTTTAAGAGACCTATAACTTGTGAAATGAAAATATAAAACTTCTAAGACGTAATATTCAGTTATTAAAATGGGACTCATAAATGTTATTTCTTACATTGAAGAAGTATAAAATTGTCTATTAAACAAAGTTTATTTCATTAAGCTAGCATTCTTGGATCGCGAGAGTTTTTTGAATTTTTTAGTTACCAGGATTCATTGCTCTCGAGTGTAATTTGTTCTAACTGACAACAATTTTAATAATTAATAAGTAGACATGTTAAAACTTTCTTTCTAACCTAGCATTTTTTGACCTCATTCAAAACATCTCAGTTTCTCACCAAATATATTTTAAAGGTAGGTTGCTTGGCCATAATCACTAAGCTTTTAATTACATTAAACCATAAGGATTTCGTGGGTGTACCATAAATTTAGCTAAAAATAATATCTTAGAAAATATTAAAATCTTCACGCAGGTAATATAAACATCCTCCTTCGACCGAATTTACTAAATTTCATCAAAGTTAATTGAAGTTTATAAGTGTTGTTTAATTTACTTACGTAAGTTGCGGGAAATTTTTAAATGTATTAGTATTTAGAACGTATTTTCTTTTTGTTTATGGAGTTCGTAATTCGATAACCTGCTTTCAGAAAGAGAAGCGTCTAATTTGAAATAAGCTTTAACTTTATTTAAGTTAATCCGTGATTTCAGTGAAAAAAATCGGACGGGACAGATTTCCACAACAAAAACTTTTATTAATTCCACAAGGTGAAAATATTAGGTAACTACTTATATAAGTACAACCTATTCTATTTCGAAATACTTAAGTAGGTACTACCTACTTAAGCTTTTTGTTTCGGGCTCGCTATTATCAAAACAGGTCTAAAAGGGTTGGTTAATCTTCCAACATTGTCATTCCTTGACTTGATAAGCCAAAACAAGGGCTAAAATATTGTATTAAAAGTAAAACTTTAAAATCGTACGAAAGTAAGTAAATTATATGAAATGAGCCCCCCATATCCAACCGCTTTTTAAAAGAATTAGCATATCCCTACGATAAAAATTCTTACTTTCAAGTTATTAGTTACACAAATCGAGATTTCCCGCGAATTATTTTTTTTTTAATTTCCTCGCACGTCATAAGTTAAGCTGGTGGTAGAGCTGTGGAGCCTACGCGTGCGTGTGGTGGCCCCGCCTCGAGCCCGCCCAAACGCTGCCTATAAATGCTGGCAACATCAATGTAGCTGGCCACTTGAACTTGTTGCATTTTCGCGCTCTCTGCTGTAGCAGATAAAAAAGTTTCGTTTTCCCGCGTTTCTGTATTTGAGCATCGCTTCGAAAAGGTAAGTTTCAGTTTTCAAAATAAGTATTTAATTTATCCGGGTTATTTAAAAATTGTGTTTTTAAATTAGTTTTGTAAAAGATGACTCAACGAAATTAAAAATAATTAATCCAGCAGTAAAATTACTGATTCTTGCTATAATTACTGATGAAAAAATTAAGTCCTTGTTTTATTTGTATAAAAGTTTATGTCAAACTTTTCTAAAGAGATATTTTTATTTAAGTCATTATTCTGGCTGAATAATGTATTGACCAAGGTTTTCAAATACCATTATGTCTAAAAAAAAACACTTGGAATTTCTTTTTTTCTGGCATTCAAAAATTTTTATCGGCAAAATGTTGCTAGTATTTATCACAAGATTTATAAAAGTCGGAATTCACTCTGAAAAAATAAATACTTAAAAAATACAATGAATGTTTCTTCAACCTGGTATAACTGAAATTTTATGATTTTTGTATTATTTTTCGAGAAAGAAAAGAATTTTTTGGCTTAGCCAAATATCGATATTGTGATAATATTACTTTTAGGTTATAAGAAGTCACAGTGCATGAAATTACCCTATCACTTTCTTCCCTCGGGGATTATTTGTGGTAGAAAAATATATTTCTATTTGTTGGTGTTGACTTAAAATATGAAAAATTGATATAGGTATGTAGGTAGGTAATCTCTCACCTTTTTAGTTCTAGTAAAGCATAATATCTGTACAAACTTTTATAAAGTTAATTTTGGTGCCCATTTCATTTAGGTAGATAATAACTTTTAGATCTGTAAATAGTTTTTATTTGCTCTACATTTATACTTTCAAATATTTTTTTTTTTATTTCTATCTCACTTTCCTTTAATACGAAATTATTCGTCATCGCAACGCAGTGAATAACTCTAAAATATACCTACGTACATAAAAATTCTTAAAAAACAAAAAATAGCTTTACCTAAGTTAAGTAAGAGATATATTATTTTTACTGTAAAAAGATTTTTTTAAAGTTACTTTTTAAATAATGTTCCTACTTATACCATGCTAGATATTTTAAATACAAAAAAAGAATTGCATAAGTACTTCAAAAGCTGCAAGTACTCTGTAGGTACTTTTGCGCACTAATTTGCACTACAAACAGCGTATTACCAAACAAGCTTATTGTGGTAACATTAGACCACAGAGCGTTAAGAGGACTAACCGCCGGGCGTGTTTATTTTCTTACTGCTATTTCGAATTAACGTACTCGTTCCTACTGCCAAATTGTGCCTAAGTATATCTACTGCTAAAATGTACCTACCTACCTATCTATCTATGTTTAAAGTTAAACGTACATTTTATCCGATGGAATCAATTTTAGATTTGTCTTCTAAGAATTGAATTAACGAAAGCAATTTATATAAATAAACACTGAAAAACTGTAACTACCTAGAAAGATACTACTTTTTCTTAGTTTAATTCGTCCCACTGCTTAAAACTAGGTACCTACTTAACCTATTAAAGAGGCCGCATTTTAATTCCGTCAATGCCAGAAATTCGCATCAAATTAAAAAATGTTATATCAAATTCTGTGAGGATATTACCTACTACAAAACTTTGCCATCGTCGCTAAAATGAGAGTGTAAGTAGTATAATTTGCTTTCATATAGGACTTCAATGCACTGGTATGAGCTTTATTACTACATAATTTCAATAGAACACCTAATATTTAGCTTGCTTTGTTAAGTATAGTCATTAACGTACTTACAATGTTAATCTAACGATTGTAACTTAACCAGTAAAGTTCAAACTAGTTAGATAGGTAGTTAAGTGTAACAAAGGTAGGCATAGTTAATTAATATAGTTTCGAGTACCTAAACTAGGTTTCAAATTGTTCAAAGCAGATGACTAATACTATGGTCTAATTACCATCAATCATAGTTCCGAGATTATAATTAGGTAGGTACTTGTAGAGAAAAAGCTATATACCTATGTATAAATATATACAAAATTATTACGTAGGTACACATTTAAGTATTTATTTAAACAAGGATAATAGGTAGATAAATAACTTACCTAATATTATTTATCAATTTTAATAAGTCAGCAAATTATTAGCTTATTTATTTCCAAGGCCGTAAAAAAGATTCAAATCAAAAAACTACTAAGTACCTACTTCTTCATTTTTATATTTAAATTTGAATTTAGATTACGAAAACCTAACCGTCTTCTGTTTTAAAGTACTAAAAAAAATTACTGTAAAATTATTGCCAAACTTACTGTAAAATTAACACGATTTATTTTAACACGATAAGTTAAATTACGTCGGTAAATTTTATATATTCAAAACCATTCACAAAACTCGAATAAGTAATAAAATAGTCTCTAAAGTGAAAGTGATATAATTTAAAATCAAAGTTTATAATTTTGAACAGTATTTCTAAAGCTTCTAGTTTTAACCAGTTTACCGAAATTTTATAATCGAATAATTTCTGACTGTAAACCTCATCAAGAATTAATTCTTACGTAATACGAAAATTACCCGAAATAAGTAGGTATAATAATCTATTCAATAAAATTTAACATTACTTACTTAAGTTACATTGAAAATCTTAAGTTTTAAAAGATAAGCAGCCTCTAAAACTCTATTAGACCTTGACAAAGTTCTCTTTGCTACATCGATTCTGGGCAAAATACCTACTTGGTACAAAATATGCTTAAAGGTTAGGACAATGAGCCAATATGTTGGCAGATGTTGTCCACCGCCCGTTTTAGCAACTGATACGAGTACGACATGTTGAGTATCAAAAACCGAAAATCAAATGAATAAGTTTTCTAGGTAACTCTTCAAATACGTTTTTACATAGGTAAATACATAACCAGAGAGAGAGAGAGAGAGAGAGAGGCCTTTGCCCAGCAGTGGGACAGCGATGGCTAGATAAGATAAGAGATAAGACATACATAACGTCATGCCTCTCTTCCAACAGGGTAGACAGAAACCACTTCGCTCACTAGGTACACTTCAAACACACTTCTTTCGCTTCATCCCACAAGTAACAGCAGCTTTTTATACATCTGTGCTTCATCCACATTCATCTGTCACCATCCTCCAGTTCTTCTTTTTATATAAAAAAAAAACATTTATTCATGTTTACTAATGAAATACGAGATAGTTTATTATTCCAAGTCAACGGCACACTAATTAATCGTTGAAGAGCTATGTTTACAAACATTAGAAGGTAGAATGAAGCTTTAGCCATTGTTTTTCTTTCTTTGTAATTAATAAGGTATCAGGTGGATAAACTATGAAGTTGTTAGCAATGGTTCTTTATGATAATGTATTTGAATTTTGTTATTTTGAGGCATTTAAAAACAAGAGCAAAGCGAGAGCATGTCATATTAAAATTTAAAAACATATCTACCTATTCCTAATAACAGAAAAAGTCGTTAAATTCATATATTACACAATTCATAAGTAAGTAAGAGTATATGAACCTATTTGCTTCCTAACTTTATCAATGAAGAGACAGCTGTAGGTTTAGATTTAGTTATAGGTAACCTTTTCTGCAACTGCCTGTTAGTGCTCCAAACTTAAATACAAAATAAGGGTGAAATTATCATAAATATCCGAGTATCTTCAAAAGGTATTTATAATGTCTCAAACGTGAGTCATTTAACGCAAATGGTGCAAATTGATGGCGGATCTCTAGGAATGAAATCATTAGGAGTAAATATCCGAACAAGCCGTGCAATGTAGAGTAAAATACTTGAAGATAATAAAAATAAAAAGCCCATTAAAGATTAGATAAAAATAATAATAGTTATTATGTCGTAAACACATTATAATGCTATCTTTAAGGTACGTTTTTGAATAATTTAGGCCAATAAATAAGTATCTATCTAAATAATACTTAATACATTAATCATTAAAAATCGTTTCATTTCAAAATTCAGAGTAAAATTATTAAAACGAAAAAAAGCACTACAGTTAAGCACATTGTTATTCATAATGCTCAATTTCATTTTGAACACTTTCCCGAAAAGATTTTAAGATCTTTTTTGCTACATAGAACCCCTATATCGTGTTGCGGACAGTCTAGTCCTACAGATACTAAAACTCCTTACCTACCATTTTCTTTTAAAAGATATACCTAAATAATGTACGTAAATAGCTAGATAGGCACCTATAAGAAGTATCCATCCCCCATTCTATTATGAAAGTATACCTTTAAATTTTATAGAACACAACCCACAAGTATCTTTCCAAAGCGGTTAAGTTGAAACTCAATCGATTGAAGTACCAAGTCAAACAAGACATTGTGGAACGTCCAGCCTAGCGATCAAGCCGTAGGACAAACCATAGATTACTTTATAATGCTTTTATTAATAGCCGATAGCTGTAGGTGTGTAGGTAATTCAACTTTTTGGAATAAAAGACTATATGTAATTATAAAAGGTGGAAGATAAATATACAATTACGAATCTCCATCATCAACTCATCATAAGCTTACGCATATCTTAATAACAATATTTAGAAACTAAAAAACATAAAACCGCATATCAATCGACGTTATTCGCGATTTTCATACATACATATCTGTCACTCCTGTTTTCCATCGAGGTAGGCAGAGACTACTTCCCTCCATTTGCTACGATTCAAAGACGCTTCTTTCGCTTCATCCACATTCATCAGTGGCATCGTACCCTGCATGTCAGTAAGGGTAGATACCCATAATGTAGATACATTATGTATTTCCTTTATTCTAGATAGACGATAAAACTTTCTGTAAACATATTACACACATATCATTATTATTATTTATTATCTTTCCAAATTTCCCAATAGACAAATAAACCTTTTTATTACGTACCTAGTTGCTGACAGCACTGATCAAACCATCAGGAACTTTTTCAATATTAAACTTTTGCTATTTATATTCTTTACTAGTAATAAAAAATGTAAGTCTTACGTGGAAAATGATCTTTTTCGCATATAAAATACGAGATTGACTTACTTATTGACTTACTCAGTAGATACCTACATAAAATAGTAAAGCTTTACGCAAGAGGTGATTATTACAAATTCTACTTCTGTCATACTTATTTATATGTATAATTAATTAGTACTTATTAATGTTTGCGCCGATGGATGGATGTAAGGATATTTGTTACTCTTTCACGCAAAAACCTCTGAATAGATTTCTATAAAACTTCGAAGTATTATAGCTTGCACATTAGAATAACAAATAGGCTACTTACATTATTTCACATTGTTCTGTAAGTTTTCCGAATTATGGCGCTAAGTCACAGCTCACAGGCAGCCTCTAGTTCACTAATAAAATCTCACTAATACCTAGTTACAACGGAATTCAAGCGTTTTCCTTCCACTCAACTTTACCACGTTCTACCTAGCTACAAACCAACCGTCAAATGTAATAATTAAAATCTGGTACAGTTTAATCGATTTCATTATAAGTTAGTATGTACGCCTAAATCCATTTAAATGGGTAGTTAATAGGTTATAACAGAGCGTTAGGTACATTAAATTTTCATTAACCAAAGCTACTGTAATGGTGTTATTATGAATAAATGAGGAGAATAGACGACAATGTTGGTATATGTGGAGTCTTGGGACTTATTAATAGATCATATCACAGCAGATAATGTCAAATAGCTTTGTGGTGTGAGTGTATGCTAAAGTTTTGAATACCTATAATACTTGGTATGAGTTAATTCTCATTCGTTTATTCGCAATACATTATTCAGCCTCTAAATGATGAAACTGCTTCTTCGTGACTCCGTGATTTGACATTTGGTGTTAATAAATAAATAAAACTAGGCAGTTGTTGAGTACGTGAATTCCATTAAAAACTGAAAGTCTAACTTTGTTATTAAAAGCAAATATAAATAATAAAAACAACACACAAAAGTGTTAAAACAAATGTTGGAAATAGAAAAAATTCGAAACATTTATATAAATTCCTTTCACCAACATTTTCATGACAACTGTACGAATACTAATCACGTGTTTGTTGCAAAAGAAAATATGAGGTGACATTTCGTTTAATGGAAAACAGTTGTATGTGATAAAATTTTTGTATTTCTTTCCCAAATAAGTATTATGGAAATCGACGGATTATCTTTGAAGCAATATCGTGTAGGTATTGACTTTGATTTTTATTTAGCCTTGTTTTTACTAAATATAAAAGGTGGTAGGTAAAAAACGTGGGTTAAAAAATTCGCAAAAAGGCGCGGGTTATGCTAAATATAAAATTTTAAGTGAACGTTCACAGAAACTATGTAAAGAATTTTAATAATGCGCAGAGGAAAAGTCGCAATTACCTATTTCTATTTATAGATAGAGTAGGAGGCAAAAACGAGGTGAATAAAGAATTACGATAACTTGGGTTTTGCTACCTACACGTATAGGATAATTGGGACTTCTTAATGTTCCCAGAGTAATGTTATTGGCACCTGCTACATAAAGATTCTAGTCTGCAATGTGTTCTAATATTTGCTGCAATAGAACTATAACTGAGCATTGACTAATTAAGCTTATAAATCAATAGAAGGAATATTGATATCAAATTATTAAATTAAACGGAATCTTCAATATTTTTATCTTGAGTGCGACTAAAGAAAACTAACAACCTCTCCATGGACCGCGGGTAAATTCCTCTAGTTCCCTTAAAACTTTCCTTCATATAAGTCAAGTGCTTCTTTCCTCCTCTGTTTTCTCCTGTTTCGCTTTGGAGCTACTCGCCGCCTATACTTAAAAAGTCCTCATTGCTCTTCCTTAAGCACTATAAACTACCAATTACATTCTAACAACCCTCATTCCCCACAGAACCTGCAAAATGCTGAGTAAGAAGATTGTCGTAGCTATCGCCGTGGTGGTGGCCTTGGTCTGCTTGGCTGAGGCTCGTGACGAGGGCCCTCACGACATGGCCGACGCACTGCGCATGCTGCAAGAGCTGGATCGCTTCTATACACAAGCTGCTAGACCGAGGTTAGTCCAACATACGGTCCTTTAGACATGAATAGAATTTTTACCTAAGTACACCAAAATTGCAGCGAAGACGTGACGTCACTTCGCAGAATTCTGTAACTGCCCTGAAAGAGCTGGTTCCCACTTGTCATCTCGCAAATACATTTATTATTTTATATATTTTCTTATAGAAAGATTTTTTTTTCTCATAGCCTGTTGTATCCCACTGCTGGGCAAAGACCTCCGCCGCATCTTTCCGTCCCTATCCCCGGCCATTTCTGGCCAGTTAAACTGGTACCTATGCATCCAGATCGAGGAAGGTTTACTTTTCGAATCCAGTCTTTTGTCGTGTCTTTCGTTCGAGTCTTTCGTTCGAGTCTTTCGTTTTTCGTCTTTTTCTTTATTTCAATGAGCATGAGAACAATAAGCGACGAATTCCCACTTGTCTAGTGTCGTTTCCTGTTTTTATAGGTTGGTACCTAGTCCTATAGAAACAGGAAACGACACTAGACAAGTGGGAACGTATGGTAAGTATTAACTTCAAGATCATTCTAATCGTGTTCTTCTTTTAAAAGAAGTTTTGTGTTCAATTAAACAAGATTCCAGATTTTTTGTTTCTGCTTAAGCTATTCTGTAAGCAAGCGAGTGTAGGTATTTAAGTAGGTATATACTCGTAGCATCAGGCTATTTAAGTGTAGTACATACATAATAATAGAAGGTCCCTTAGAAACTTAAAACGCCTTACAAAACAATGTATTTTATATCCTATTAACATAATGTCAGCGATGCTAAATGGGTCGTTTATTGAAAAGCAATAAATTACTTTGTTGCTGAAACTGAGATTGACAATTTCACTGACTCGAATACTTGTTTCAATACCTACTTAGTTATTTAAAGGTAAACTCAAAAAAGAAGAAAATAAAACTTGGTTATTTTAAGAAAAAGATTTGTCGAAATTAAAAACAGGAAATAAAGTTGATAATCGCTTACTTGGCTAAGTTTAAAACAATCAATCAGTAATGTCAGAAGTTTAACGGAACACAACAAAACATATTTCTACTTCATATAGAGTGGAAAATGAACCCAGTACCGTATTGACGTAAACAACAAATTACTTCTAAGAAGCATAGATTGCAGTTCCGTATGTAAAAGGTAAAAGAGAAAGAGTTTAAGTGTCAGTTCGTCTCTCATCAGGTTGTACTTCATTAAACTTACCTAATGGCAATTGAGTTTAATAAAAACATTAATATTAACATTGCATGTTCTATTTTTACTTCTGTAACTAAAGAACGAACAGCTCACAATTAATAATGATAATATGGCCCCTATTTCTTCCCTTTTTTGGACCTCATTACAATTACAACATCCTGCACAAAGAGAACTAGTTTATTGCAGAATTTCTTTCAGTTATTGTATGAGACAATTCATACACAAAACTATTAAAATTGTCACCGCCGACGTTAAAGAACAAAGCAGACATGTCTGGCTAAATTGTCCCGACTAATTAGTTAGGTAGCCAACTAGGGCCTAACTAAGCCAGCATATCTGGCCACTTTAGGCTAGATTACGTGAACTATCGCAATTTCACATCAAAGGGGAGATAAAGTTGATAGGCTTGCCGCTATTATGCAAGTTTCATAGCCGTTGAACTATTTAATCGATTTCTCTTACGCGTCAAGTGTTCCATAGAATGTTTCATCGATTTTGTTATTTTAATATATTAAATCATTTTTTTATGAGGGAAGGCTCGTGCCCCAGTAGTGGGGACGTGAAAAAAGGATCACGAGGGTATTAAATAGAAGAACCTTCGTCATGTCGTATCAAGAGGTCAAAGTAATAGTAGAAGATAGGCCTAAATGGAGAACGCTCCACCGACAAGAGTCTAACTCTGAAATATAATGATTTGCAGAAAATATTTTAATCGAAACTAGTCGAGAACAAGTTAAACACAGGGGCTCATTATTTTTCATTACAGCATAAGGGTGATAACGAAAGGATTTTTTAAAGCTTATTCTCTGTTTCTATACAACCTTTTTTGTTTGTATGTGTTTCTTATTTAAAAAAAGGATTCAAATTAAACCACTTGATTATACAGCCAAATTCAAATGAATACCAACTCCAATGTATGTAGATTGTAGGTAAGTATTTCAATAGAAATATAATATAAGTAACAAATTAATCTTTGCCAAAGCTACAAATAATTTACTATAATAGCAACCAAATAGAGACATGGTAACAGCGATATTATCATTGTTTCTCTTATTACACAAAACAATGTCCTCAAAATCCGATGACCATAGGCAGTAGGGGAAAAGGTCAATGAACGAATTTGTTAAGGCTCGTGACCTGTCTGAATCATTATCAAAATCTTCCATTCAAGGTGTTAAAATAAGGTGTATAAAATTTAAAATACAAGTCAAAATTGTATTTAGAATGTTGGTTACGAACACAAATACTACGAATATTAATTCATTTTGTATTTTATTTATGTACTTAAGTGTTTTCATTGATATTCAACACAATTGTGAATTCGCTATTTTACTCGAGCTTTTTTTACTATCCATTTATAAATTCTATAATATTTTTAGTTTCTCCTTAATACACAATTTTCTACTACGCTCCTGAAGTTCGTTCCTGAAAAACTACGGATAAGGTCTTTGAAAATATATAAAGGGTGACTTTAAATTAGTGAACGATAGAAAAGGATATGTACCTATAATTATACTTGTGGTTACAAACAACTTTTACTACGGTCGAAATCATTCAAAAATTTTGCTGATATGATTTGCACCAGCTGATATGGGAGAACAATTTTTCAAAGTGATTTCGAACTTGGTGCCATAGTAAAGGTTGTTTGTTACGACGAGTACATGCATACCCTTTTCTATTGTTCACTAATTAAAAGTCAACTCCTAAATCATTACAGGAGTTTTATGAGTCGCCGTCACTGGATACGGTGTGAATAATCATAATTACCTATTTCTACAAAAGTTGCAAGTCATCAGATAAATCACAGGAAATAAAAATGAGAGAATCACTGTCTTAATGATTGCATTAACGTATAAATATATACAGAGTCATTAGTAGGCTGTGTATGTGATATTTCCTTATTAGCTGCTGGGTAGAGGAGGTTCAGGACCGGAAGACGTGAAGAAAGAGGCCTTTGTCCAGCAGTGGGAATGTAACGGCTAGATACTTTTACATTCAATTCAAAAATGTTTTGTTTAAATTTGTATTTTTGTAACTATTTGTAAGTCCACTTTTGCACCTAAAGACACAGGGCTTTAAGTTCACGTTATTTTTAGATTAAGTATGTTAAGAAACAAATATCGATCACATTTCCCTTTTCCACATTTTAAAATGTGTTGAACTTGGTAAAAGGTAATAAAACATAAAGTTAACCTAATTTACATTTGATAATGGAAATGGCTAAACAGACAAACATAATTTCGCAGCTAGAACAATAAACGAATATAAATAGCATTAATTTACTTTACATGTACCTACTTTAATGTTCAATTTTGAGGAGAAGATATTTTTTCTTTTTTATTATATATTTTGTTCTTTAAAAAAACGGTGGATACGATTCATTTTTACTTTACTTTATTTTAAATTGTGGTTGTACCTATTTGGAACTTAATTAAAAAAAACAACCAGTTTTTTAATTAACCTGGGGTCAATGAAATATACTTTTACTTTTTTGTAATTGATTTTAAACACCGGTATTTATTTTCTGATATCTGTAAGAATACATACCTGAGTTGTTATATTTATTTAAAATTTGTCCTGTTTGATTCAACGAACTTTTGTGTTGCCTACTATAAACTAGGAACGTTGGTACTTACTAACGAGGTACCCAATTTTTACATAATTATATAAAAAAAAACATTTACTAAGCTTCAAAAAAACCTTTCCAACCTTTTGACAAATCATCACCAGTCAAGCCACGGGTAGTAAACCGTAATTCCGTAACATTCAGAAGGTCATTTCCTGCCCTTTCTGTTGTGTCATTGTGCTGCAGTACGGACGAGATAAGGCCTCCTGTCACATGGAAAATTTCACCCGAATTTCACTGTGTAGTGTCGCGGCTTGCGTAGGATTTGCATACAAAATGCGCTTTCACTTGTTTCGTAATTGTTTTCAATGTTCGTGGGTTTTTAATGTAAAGTGAGAGTTTTATTTTTAGAATATCAACGATATCCTACCCTACTTATAAATGTCAATGTTTGTACCGATATGGAAGGATGTTTGTTACTCTTTCATACACAAGCGACGTTTTTGAAAAAAAAAAGACAATATTGTTGTAGCTTATACAGGTTTTTTCGAAAGACACGGGCAGCCTCTAGTTCTTTATAAACGTAGAAGAAATCTAAATGTAACAGTGATGTTCCTACATCCTTTAACCTTTCAATTGTCAATTGGCTTTAATTATATCCTCTTCCATTTCTATAGAACAAGACTACAAAACAACTGCAACTTTAACAAGCTTTCTTCGAACTCGCTAACTAGGTCCCCGTAGGTTCTATTTAGGTGCACACAGATACTAAGAAAAACTTTTCTTTGTGCTAGATGTTAAGTCTAGACAAAATGTGAAAAGTTGTGAGGACAATTGCACTTACACAAGAACAAATCTATATATATAAAAATGAAACCCGTTTTTCGTTGTCACGGCATCACGCCTGAACGGCTGGACCGATTTCGCTAATTCTTTTTTTTAAATGTTCATTGAAGTCCAAGGATGGTTCTTACGGTGAGAAAAATTCGAATAATTACCGGCAAAGCCCTAAAACAGACCTTTTCTTTTTCCCATACAAATGTTTTTTTACTAAAATGTAGAGTCAATTTGAACTTTATTCCAACACAATAAAGTTCATTCTAAGGCGGGACGAAGTTCGCCGGGACAGCTAGTTTAATATAAAGATGAATGTGTTACAAATGGATAGCTGTTAACTTTTTCAAATAATTTCACTCATTTACTGTACAGATTTTAACGAAACATTACAACATTGTCGCTTGCACATCAGAATAATACTTTGACTAGGTAATTTTTAAGACATTGTGTCAATTTTTCAAGATATTATGACGACAAATACGAAAGAAGACGCGGGTAGCCTCTTGTTTTTTAAAATTGTAGAGTTTTTTATCAGTTAGCTACGAAAAATAAAACCCATGTATAACTAGGACTAGGTAGGGAGTTTGCATATTATTAAAACATAGCATGTACAGTAAAACTTCGCCGTTTGACATCGGATTAAAAAACAATTTGGAAGCGTGGGTTCTAAAAACAGTATTCTCAAGTAAAACTAGGTTTTGTTTGAGAAACCATTTCTTATTCCTCTCATTCAGGCCACTAATGGCAAAACAAGGTATTTTTAAATGCAGTATACGTGACAAGATTGTTAACAAGGAAGAAAAACTTTCATTACGACATTAAACTGTGGCCATTTCTCTTAGTTTTTTTTTTAACAAAATGCTATGATAATATTGTGCAAGTTGCGTTCTTTTGTTTATGAAGTTACTAAGTTATTATTCTCTGGTGGGAGTGAAAATGGAAATAAATTGTTACTTTGTTAAGTTATGCAGTAAGTAGGTATTGATATGTTGTGTAGTATAAAGCTAACTATTTTTATTGTCGCTTGAACACAGCGAGTTTTAATACCACAACGTACATAATCTGATAAAAATATTTAACAATTTGCTACCGTGAACCATAGCTAAAGCCAGTAGTGGAGGTGTACTGGTAATATTCCCCACCATATCATAAAAGTATATTTTAAGAATAGTTTCCTTAATATTCATACATAGTATTTATCGTAGCAATATGCTACGAACTCGTAGCTGTAGCCACGGAATACTAAATAGTAGGTCTGTAGCGAAGCCAGAGCGAAATAATAGTATTATTTTTTCTTGAATTCAAATGAACTTCGTCAAAAATGTAATAGAAATACTTATTTTCCTTATAAAGCTATTATGGAAAGATTTATCAAAGCTTAGCCGTGCTCTGTCTTTGTAGGTTTTCATAAGCCTCTAAGCAGATAAGTAATAAATATGAATTTAGAAAGGACAGCAATGTTTAGGTACCTATTTGTATTTAAGTTATTGGAAATATAATATAGTTTTCTTGCCATTTCGTACTTAAGCTTAGTTACTTGATGTAAGTACATTTATTATTTAAAAGCAGCTTGAAAGGTTACCAAATGAATTTGTCTCAGTAAAATAAAGATATCGATAAACTAATGTGAAGGTAAGGGTGATTGAAAAGCTGATGTTCAATTTGTAATTTTAATTAGCTTAGAATTAGGATAAGTCTCAAGAGGAAATTGATACTTAATACGAGCTTTAAGACTTTGTTGCTATGGTTACGTCGTGACATAAATTTTATAGACTGACGAACCTGTGGTAGGTACCTACCTACTTAAAAAGTTTGTGACCAAATTAACTTGTAACGGATGCGGGATAAATTAAATAATTCAGACAAAAATTTGTCCCTATAACAGCACAGTTATTTTCAAAAGTAACTTATAATTGAAACCCACACTTTGACAACAATTCGGAGGCAACAAATTTTAACATTTCAACGGCAGCAAAGATTAAAAAGTCAGGAACACATTTAAATGGTTTACTCTAAAAAGTCTCAAGTTATTTTCTAAGAAACAACAAACTCAGAGGACGGCCACCGGCTATTTTCTCAGTTAATAGGATACCTCGTGAAAGAGTCTTGAAATAGGTGGGCAAAAGATATCCGATAAATACTTTTTGGTGAAAAACTTCTTTTCATAACACTGAGTAATCCTTAGAAAGGGTTTTGCAATTTCGTTTACATGGTTGCTTGTTTAGAAATAGTTTGGTAAAATGGCAAGTTTGTGTTTTTTGTTAAAATGTTTTACCTATAGGCTTCTTAAAACTGAATGAAAATTTTAGGTTCTTGTTATTCTATAGGATTTAGGCAGACAAGTTAAATGAAAGAAAACACTTCTTTATTATTTTGTTTACCTTAATAACTAACTTTTAGATAGTGCACAGGGGCCCAAAGGCTGCTTATTTACAATATTCTTAGTTGTGTGTCGGCAACATTGCAACATAAAATAATACTGTACACATTAGAATAACAATAACAATAACATTTTTTTTTTGTTATATAACATTGTTATTATTAACATTATTTTATTAACATTTTTATTAACATTAACATTATTATTTACATTATAACATTGTTGTATAACATTGTTATATTTTTATGTTGCAATGTTGTATCACAAGGTCATAGTGTGGACGTGTAATATAACACAAGTTATATAACATGTTACATGGTCTGTACGCATCAAAGTTATATAACATTGTCGTACATATCAATAACATTTTTTTATAACATTCAGTGTCCACATTATGTAAAACATGTTATATAACAATGTTAAATAACATGTTATGTTACATGGTCTGTACGCACCTTAAGCCATTTTTATCAGAATTCCAAATGTGTCATTTGAAATGCCATTGACTCTCTGCTGAAACACAACTGAGGCAATTTTAAATTAGCAGACTTGGGCCCGTGGTTGTGAACACTCTGTGGCTTTACAATTTAGGATATAACTCAAAGTTTGAGTGCCAACATGTCAGTTCATTGCGACTTATATCTGTAAGACTATCTTACGCTAAGGCTGATGTTATTTACTATCTCGGCTTTGCTGCAATAGAGGACTAAGAACGCAGTAATATTGTCGGTTGTATAGAAAAGACATCTGGTCTAGCTGCTGTAAGTTCAGCATAAACTATCGTTTAGTATTTATTTTATTTTGAGCAAAATTTCAAAGCGGAACTTTTGGCTTCATTTTTTATGTTTTTATGATAACGCATATCTGATGTATGGATCTAGGATGTGTCTAGGAAGTAAGTATATGTGTATCAGCGTATATCTTATGTAGTTGTACCTATACCTTAGTTAGGTAATCAGAATAAAATCATTGCACACCTAATAAATAAAATAAAACATCTTAAAAAATTGTTAGTTCATATAATATTAATTTCTAACTTCTTAAGTACCTAATTAAGATCACGCTTATTGCTCATTAAGAGATCTCTCAACTCACAAGAAGCCACACACTCCAAAAGGCAGTCGTACCCAACCAATAAAGAAAGAACCAAAGTTTATGGCCTCGGAAGCATCCAAAGATACTTACTACTCCCAACACGCTATGTGAACATTACATTGACCACCACAATCCCTTTGGACAAAACAACTGACTTTAATGTACCTCATCCGTAGACATAAGTAACTAAGTAATACTTAGAAATCCCTATGGTTGTTATATTTCCCTTGTAAGGTTATTTACCTTTCATTAGGGACTGCCACTTAATTGGGTACTTTTTGGAATTAGAAGAAAAATAAGACAAATGTTTACTTGCTTTAATGACGTTGAGGGTATTTGAAGTTTGATGGGCGAGGGTATTAAATCACGGAATGCTCACCTACGTATAAGTTTAAAAAACTTGTCGAATCATATTTGAAAACTGTGACCTTTGTATATAGTATGATTTTTTTAAAATAACATAATTATTTTCTTGCAACTTTTTTTAAAAATTTTATGTAGATAGCATTTTGTTTTCAGAATCTTATAACAATCGTCATTGTTTTGCATATAATCTTGAGCATTTTGTTTAGATACACAAGTATTTATTAGCAATTGTAATTGTTTGTTATATGATCTTGTGATCTCGTAGTTTCAATAACGTTTACAAATTATTTGAATAGTTAATAGATAGGAACACATAATTCAAGAAAGCTTTGCTCCTAACAATTTACCTGTCCTTTATCGTCAAACTTTACTGTTTGACTAATCAAACGATACATTTACCTACATATTGAACAAGGGCGTTCTAATTAGACAATAAGGTAAGTTATATTGAAACTAAAACATAAACCTTTGAATACATACGTAGATTGACTTATTACGCTTCAATGCTCCAGTTAACGATATGTTGAAGTACTAAATGCTAATTAGTTGACGTATCCAAGTGTTATAATCTTATAATAGTTTTATCGCTAGCTTATCTAGCTTAGTGTAGTTTTTGAATAGCTTTCCTAGATAAGATTAAAATGTTTATTGCATTTAACGAGTTTTAAAATGTAAGTTGATAAATCTAGCTGGATTTTATTGGATGTCTAATGTAAGAGGTAGATATTTATGTTTTCTTTTTTAATTTTGATTTTCATACACCACATTGACTGATGAGTGTGGATGAAGCGAAAGAGGTGTGTTTGGATCGTAGCTAGTGATAGGAAGTGGTCTTTGCCTACCCCAATGGGAAAGAGGCGTGACGGATATGTACGTATGTACATTCAAGATAAGAAAAATATTTTGTGTTAATAAATGGATGAGAATCTGGTTTTAAGCCACAGTTTATCAATTATTAATTTTTGGTTTGTAGCTTTTCAGAAGTCATATAAAGCTAGAACGATGTGTCTGACATAAGCGAGATATTTCATATGAAAACGAGTAAATAAACTTTAATTAAAATCTTTATGCGAAAGCGTTTCTATTTTAAATAGGTACCTATTTTCTTTTTTTGCACACGTTTCCACACCACATACCTACTAGGTTCACTGACATTTAGTAAAACTAGCATATTTTGCTATAAAAAAACACATTGCCTACATTTGTTTAAGGTTTTTACCTACCTATATTTATGAGAACTATTTTCATAAGGAACTAAAGCATGTCTATTTGAGTAATTTTAGGGTGTATATTACATAATTTCCCAAACCAAATCGTATCTTGGTCGTTTGTAGTGTTGTGCAAAATCTTATATCGATATCGATATTGGCAGGATCGATCGCCGCGACGTTGCGGATGGAGACCGCGTCGATCCAGATATCTTAGACCGCGCCGTGCGGCTCCTTCAGCTTCACAACCTTGACCGCATTTACTCCT
Organism: Anarsia innoxiella; assembly: GCA_947563765.1. Classification (NCBI taxonomy): domain Eukaryota; kingdom Metazoa; phylum Arthropoda; class Insecta; order Lepidoptera; family Gelechiidae; genus Anarsia; species Anarsia innoxiella. The sequence continues at coordinate 3,042,439 of OX387402.1, forward strand.
ACCACACCCGACCAAGGTACGATAGTCGATGTTTCCCCTCTAGTAGGTAGGGCTTGTCGATATGGACTCTATGTTGCACGTAACTATCGCTTACCTTTGGCTTTGCTGAACAAAAACCGCGACGGTTTCAGCATAATTACTGTGTTTTTTTATTTATAAATTTGGTTTGGTGTGGTATGATTTACCTATCTCTTTTATTATTTATATAAAAACTACTTACTAAGAAGTTTTTTTTTATTAAATAAGTAGTACTTGGGAACCTAGCAAACTTATGAGTGTATCTAACTGGTTGTAGATCTCGGGTATATGAAATTTGATATCACTGAAAATATGAAAGATTTAAATAAGTTACGATGAAGGTAGAGGCGTGATAAGATTGATGGTAACGTTCTACAGTAACACATGAGTATCACAATACAATGTCCGACAAAAAGTATATAATATGTCACAATAAGAAAAGAGTAGGTACTTATTCAAATCTCAAGATAAAAAGCTTTATCTGAAACTAACATCATTAGCGGAATAATTTCTGACCTAGTTAGACATTAAACTGGAGCCAAGCTTCACTTGTTCGATTAAATTACCTCTCAATAATTACAAGACTCTTGAAGATAAAATACAAAATAGTGTATTAATTAAGGAGCAGCCAGCCGTTTCACTGCGGTACCGTAATACGAGTAACTTTTCTAGAAAAATCTTTCTTCTTGCTCTATTAAGCAATGACTTTTTTCCTTACTTACCGTCCTTGAGTATGTATTAGATTTTATCAATTTTGTAGATTTATATTTTTATCGTCAACTATCGATATGCAAATTGCCGATGTTTTAACAACACTAGTTTTTATTTAGAATTTATGAAAATTCGTGTAGTTCGTGACTGCGTCAAACATAGAATGTTTCACCTATATCCCTTTAATTAACTTACACTCTGTTTAAACAGGCTTCAAAGGTATAAGATCAAAAACACGATAGATTTAATTATCCTAATTTAATATTTCTAAAGATAAATTACTAACGCTAACCGTCACTTGTTTATTTTAGTTATTTACTTCTATACGGGGTGTTTATTCCTTTACGAAAATCAAAGAACAGACTCGTTCATAAAACTTATAGAAACATCAGTCGATATTTAGTGTAGGTAGAGACAGCATATGAGAAGATTATTTTTTTTTCATTTTGTGATCCATACGTTTCGTGGCCATAGCTGCAAAAGATTTATTACCTAAGTCCTTCAGGTGGATACTAATAAAAAAATTGGACATGTATTTTTTTTTCTTAAACTAAAAATAACAATTACATCTTTAATGCGTTAAAGTTCTCCGTGACATCAATAGCTCCCACTCTGAAATTTTGACGTACTTTTTATACAGTTTTATATAATCCCTATTGCATAAACACCCTGTATACTCATTAAGTTACTACGGAACGCTAAATAGAAAGTCAACAAGAACTTAATATAATTTTGTTAAAACTTGAACTTTGAGTAATTATTTACGTTTGAAACTGAGTTCCTAATACCTTAGTGTTTAATACAACATACTTGAAGTTTGTTAAAAGGTAATGAGTCATTGTATACTTTCTTGTACAAGGTTTTGAAGCCACGTATCTACTAGGTAACGATTGATGTGCAACGTCAATTGACCCGCAACATGTACGGCAACGGCAATTGACGCTCAAAATGTACGGCTACGTCAATTGATGCTCGAAGTATACGACAACGTCAATGAACGCTCAAAATGTAGGGAAACGTCAATTGACGCTCAAAATGTACCCCAACGACAATTGACGTTCAAAGTGTACGGCAACGTCAATTGACCCCAACATGTACGGCAATGTTGCACAACATCGTACAACATTGCCAGCAAGCTGAACTTTTGTTCCATTTGACTCTTTTGACCCTTGCATGATTGCTGTTTATTAATAGGAATGGTTTTTTTTCTCTACAGGTACGGCAAACGTTCGGAGGCTTTCACAAACTGGGCTAAGGATATGGAAGTGAGTATTTATTTTTAAATTTAATCTATTTATTTCTCAATCCTGATGAGTGCCGTTTTCCCCAGAGAAGAATCTAAAAAAAGAGACCTATATTGGGTTGTTCTTTTCAAATAAAGTTTTCCATTCTTTTGTATCGATCTTGAAATTACTCAAAAACGTGTATTAAGCCACTAACAAGGATATAACATTGTACCTATCTCGTAACCCTAAGGGCTTGAATCTTGCTTCCTCCATTCTGTATCAATTCCAATCAAAATTTTACGTACAATATTCGACATAGAAATTACAATATTACCGACTCTACGGAACTTCATAATTTCAATTACGCCATGTTTAACTGTAAATATATAATCGATAGGGGTTGATTTATAATAAAATAAGAGTCCGGAGTAAAATATAATGAGGTCGTGCATTCCATAAAGAAGAAATATCAAAGTGTTACCAGCACAAATATAATATTTTTACTACTAACATCTTAGGGTTGCCAACACGCTCTAGCAACTAATAACATCATGTAGCAAAATTTTATCGACCTTTTTATACAAAATAGGTACCTTCTTTATAACTATAGATATATATATTTAGCCTATACAAACACTATATTGTATCCTGTATCAATTAGAATAAGATCTTTTTGTTTACAACTTTGGTTCATGAATAAAGATATTTTGAAACTAACTACTAACTATAGGTATTATTTTTACACATTCCACATAAATATTTATTTTTGCAATGAAATTTCTTAATACTTGACTACTAAGAATGTGTTAAGCATAGATATTGTCTTTGTCAATTTTGCTCTCAATAATTCGGGATTTTGAAGTCCATATTAAAATTCACGAACCGTAATTATTTTACAAGAAAAAAGCAGGTGTAGGTGGTAAACAGTGTAGTATATTAGATATTTGACCGACCTTTTTAAACAAAATACTTTAAAACGTTTTTTTGCAATGAAACTACTAAGTATTCTTTTTTGTTTTCATAGATTAAAGTCTAAGCGCCAAAACACACGGTGAAACGCAACTGCAACGCAACTGAAACTGCTAGTTACTTTTGAGTTGCATCGCAGTTTCTGCTATAGACTTCCTTAGAAAACCACACACGACGCAACTGAAACGAAACGTTTCAAACTAGTTATTTAGTAGCGATGCAACTCAAAAGTAACTAGCAGTTTCAGTTGCGTTGCATTTGCGTTTCTCAGTGTGTTTTGGGTCTTAAGGAAGTCTATTTTGAGGAATGAGGACCATGTTAAACTTCGCGCACATTTATAATTATTTTACAAGTAAAGCAGGTGTAGTAAACAGTGTGGTATATTTGATCCGCATTTCCTTCGTTGTATGTTTTCCTGATTGTTTGTGTTTTACGGAATTTAATTTCACAAAGTAGTACGCGTGATTTGATTGTGTAGTTTCTATACACGTTCGTATCCTATTTTTACTTTGTTTATCTGTTAAGGGTTGTGGGATGTAGATCGATAGTTTTCTTTTGTTTTTAGTGTTAGGAGTTTTAAAATTGTTCATTTACTTTGGGAATTTTATGGGTTTAATTTTTTCATGTCTTTTTTGTGGTTTGTTACTTTATTTATACTAGGTACCTATTTATTAAATTATTATTTTTTCTCATTTCCTCGCTCTTATGACAACACTTATTTCTGAAAAATTATATTAACAAGTCGTGTTTCTAATATTCATGGTTCCGAAGGGACTCAAAGTACTGCCATACTTAATAATATTCTGAAGTTCATCAAGTTAAATTTATTATCCTTAATTCCTTCCTACTTCGTTATTTTATTATTAATACTTAAACTATTAATACTTAAACTTATGAAGGAACAGCTAATGTAATCTGGACCGTTCTTAATCTAAATTACGAAGTTGCAATTCAGTGTTTTGATATTTAAGTATAAACGATCGATATTGGCTAGCTGACATGTAGTTCAAGTTAAGATTTTGTATATCATAGAAATCATTTATCAACCCACTGCTGGACATAATCCACTCTTAAATATTTCCATATATTTATCTCGAGCGGAAATGGCTTTCATCCACTGTAAACCTAGAGCGTACACCAAGTCATCCGTTCATCTTGTAAGAAGATGTCTAACGCTGCGCTTACCGTTTCGCTACTGTCTCCATTTTAGAACTTTTCAGTCCAATAACAGTCGTAGATATTGCTGTTCCATATTAAAAACACTCCTCAAGTACTTGGTCTCATAACTCTATCGGCTAGACCACGTCTCTTTGTAGAGTATCTGACACTGACTTCAAGAAATATACCAAACTGTTTCCAATTCCAAGTAGTGTCTCGCTGGAAATATACACTATATTTAAATAAAAATAAGAAAATGATACTTATTTTAAACACTCATAAAAATGTTAATTCAATAAATCGAACTGGCATTTACGACGTACATAATCCACCCACATCCAACCGTAGGTGTCTCGGAACATTTCTAAAGCAATAAAGCATTGAATGTGATATATAAGATAAATATTGTGCCAATATCAGTGGCTGTGGGCTCTCGTCTCAAGTAAAGGATTTACCCATATCATATTATTACTTTAGCCGGGAGATCGATTTATAAAGTTGTGAAGGCAAGGGATGGGTTATGTTACTCCTTTTTAAATTGAGCACCACTTTTTCTAGCTGTTTTTTTGTGTACGTAGGTGGATGAGATTCAACGTTATTTCTTTTAAAGGTAGTAGGCTAATGGCTGATTGTATCGGCTATTAGCTCACAATGTTATAGCACACACTACTTCGTATCTCCCGGTTTAGTACAAAGAAAAAAAGTGTTCAAATTTCACCTTGTAAAGCGCAATGAACTTTTAAAATATATTAAAGATTTTTTAATGCTTTGATAATAAATAATACAATGTCACAATATAGTAAGTAAAACTATTTATTAGAGCTAATCGGGGTACAAGAGTGGTGCAAAAGAAGTAAAAAGCGTTGTTTTTTAACAAAGTCTGTTAATTTCATTTTCAAATATTCATTTCAATAGCTATAAAAAAATACAGAGCTATAGTATGAAACAAATGCTTAAGTAATTTAACCATCTGTTTCTCAATCCAGTACACACTGAATGGTTTTAAACACAAAGTACTTAAAATCTGAGAATTCTGAGGATGATAATTAAATAGATTATGAAACTGCTGAGGTGGAAACTAAACTTTGAATGTTTAGATAGTTCAACAACTTGGATACCTTGTTCTGAAATGTGGTCATTCTATATTCTACATAACATGCTAAGTTAATTGAGGTCTTTTAGTTTAACATACTTGTTTTTTCGTAATTGGCTAAATTAAGAAGCTCTCTTAACAGCAACCATTCTGTTTGACGTTTGATATGTACGTCTAAAATGTGGTAGGTTAATAGCCCGCGGTTTTGGCATAGTGATTTTATGTATACGTAGGTGTGTTTAAAGTTCGATTTAGGTACAACTTATTTACTTACGAGTACTACTTACGTACTACTTACTTGGGCAATTACAAGCTATATCATAATGATGCATCAAATTCACGTAAAATTTAAATATTCGAAATAAAAGCCATGCCCTTGCCATTCCATTTACACCCCCACTCAAATTACCCAAGAACCTCTCATCGCAATTCTTTTGAAGTATACTCGTGTAACATTTTTAAGGTGAGACTGACACACGTGATGATTTAAGTAATATGTTATAAGGTTCATTTAACGATAAAAAACCTCTTTCTATCAATCTGAATTTCTTTGTTATATTTTGTGCGTAACGTGGATTAAACAGCGGAACTGAAAGCTGTAAAAAAACAAATGAAAGAACATTTTGTTCTTTTGTTCTATTTATGTAGAAATAACCTTTTGAAAAACGGAATAAAATAAAAAGTTAGGTACTTGTGTGAGAATGGAATTCACGTGTAAGTAAACACATAAGTACATCGCGTCCCTACGCCTTATCGGATTTCGTATTTTATCTGGCGATACAAAACCGTATCTGCCAAGAGTGAATAGCTTTACATAGAATACACTAGCATTGGACTCTCTGAAAAATGACCGGAACCGAGACACGACAAAAATGATCGTGTTATCCTAAACTTGTGGAATGCAACTTCAATTGACGACTATTTTGAACGATCGGCAATTGTTTTGTCTGTAGTTGTAATCAATCAAAAACTAGAACGGCCCACACACGGCCCTGAATCAGAGGCGATATGGGGGAAGTGGTGGGAAGCGCCGCAGAACGTTCCCGCGTCATGTATAAGCAAATCGGAACCAAATTATTATTATCGCCCCTAACTCTCACGGGTTCACGAGTTTCGCTTTTCGAAAAATAAGTAATGTTTTTAATGTTTCAGAAACCAGACTTACCATCTTGGCTTTCGTACGCAAGAAGGAGATGAGGGGCGCAAAAGAACCGGCCGTCTCTCTCCAACAATCAACCATGATTGCAACATAATAACATTTTACTGTACCCAACTCGTTTCATTATAATTAAGGACTTGTTTCACATTTAAAATGGACTGAATGTAGTAGTTGTAGGTAAATGTTAGTATTCATTCAATAAAAGTATTCTTCTTCTTATTTTTTTTATTATTTGACAATTAATGTTTCATAATTAAATTGGTATTAATGTAACAAAATCAGAAGGGTTCACAGTCTTATAAATCTAGTCAAACGATTGATGTCGTTTAGTTGAAACTAGTAGTTTGTAGCATTTATCCTTAGTGTCTATTTAATTATTTTAGTCGGCATTAAAAAAATCAAAGCGAGTGTAGTTTACAAACTAACATAACCCGTTTTCTTATCTATTTCTTCATACAAATTATTTCATTTGTAGAAAACTCATGTCTTTAAACATAAAAACAATTCTTGTGTCTATGATATCTACGCCAAATAAATATCTAGCTAGATAGTTAAATTAACTTGTGTATTTTACTTTATAATATACTTTGGTAAGTATGTTATGAAAGTTTATGTAGTTTTTTTCCTATATCTTTGAATTTAGACTACATTTTAAGGCTGGATATTTATTTTAATATTTTATCACATCTGAACATTTATTTTCTGTGAGCTATTTACTTACTTTTTGCTATTAATCTTGATTAAACTTCATAAGCCTACTAGAAATAATGTTAAGATCACTGTACATCACTGACCGTTTATTATAAACTCATTAAATGTCATAGTTTGAAATAAACAATTGTAATTAACTCTACTGATCAGTATTATTGTAATGTTGGATAAATACAAGCAATTGAAAAAACGTAATAAGTAACTTTTGGTTTTCATTTGTGTATTCCCGGAAAAAAAAATTAATCCTAATTTGTCTGGCTTGGTTGTTGAACCAAGTAAAAACTTAAAACATAATACCTATGTGCTGCTTATTGAGACACTTCTGAAAGGCAGGCACCACTTCCCTTCACTTGCTACGATCTAAACACACCTCTTTTGCTCATTGCTTTAGGGTATTAGATATAGACCTAGCATTTCTAGTAAATTATTGATTTGATCGAGATATGTTTTTCTTGGCTTTTCCCTCACAAAATATCTCTTTCATTATTCTGCTCTATTATATTATTATTCCGTGTTGAAACTAGAAATCATAACAACATTGGTTATCCCCCTGGCGCCAGTGCCAGTATAACAGTTGTTATTATTCAAATGGCGAATGCACATACCTACACATCGAAAATTATCAAACATTAATTTCCTAGTTATCCTTTCTTGGAAATAGAAGGGTGTCGTTTCCGAATATGCATACATAAGATAATACATACGAATATATATGCAAAATAAGGACAACGACTACCACTGTCCACTCGACCGCATAACTGTGTTGTTTTGCGTACGAATTACGCGAAATAAGTTGGAAGGAGAGTAGTTTGTAAAATAAACGTGAGTTGAACATCAATAACAATACTATTTGAGATAGTTTTTACTTGTTTTGACTTTAAATTGCGGATTTTTATAATTTTCAAGATATTACACACTGAAAATTATACAAAATAAAAATAATCTGTGACATTCTTTTGTTTTTATATAGACCATAACACAATAATATCAAATCTTATAACAAAAGAAGTAGATGCTACAGAAATCTTGAACGAAAACATAACCTTGATTCCATCTTAATGCTGATTTTACAAAGAACAAGGAATGTAGTGCGAGAGTTATTTGCGTTTGATCAGACATGAAATCCTTTGTACAATTTAAGTTTGCATACAGAATAAAGATTTTCACTTGTTTTTACTGGCACAAAGAGAAAATGAAGAAGAAAGTTTAAACAGAGCAAATCAAGCAAGCATTGTAGGTAGGCAAATATTATAAAATTGATAATTTTTCAGAAGAAGATATAAAATTCTGAAAGCTTTATTTTATTCAAAATTGGAATTGACACACTTTTTAAACGTTATTTTTTTGTTTAAAACTAGATTCTACCGCTTTAATATCTACACAAATAGCAGTATTAAAACATCCTGCGACATCTGTTGTTGATAGAAGGAAACAGTATGGTTGAAAAGGTTCGCGAATGTTGGATTCCACGTGCCTTATTATGTGACGTTTATTAGGAAAAAGCGGATGTTTAACAGATGTCTACTGTGTGTTTCCAAGAGATATAGAAGTCATTTTTAATTACGCTTTAAATATTCTTGTTTTAATATCTAGCGGTAGGTAAATAGGTTCTTAATTATAATAAAACCGGGGGTACAACACAGCTGACCAGAGGTGTTATATACGTAGGAGGGCTTCGGCTTGGTTTTCCGTACTCGGCGTTTAGCATCAAGATCTAGTGATCACATTTTTAAGACCAAGTTCGGCTTTGCAAGCCACATCAGAGCCCACCACCCACTTCAACAACAATCGTAAATGGCTAATTCTCAAAAAAGTGGCACCGCAACCTGTCAATCAATTAATGTTAGAACTTTTTTTTTACAGTACGTCCTAATCGTATTTAAATTATCAATTATTATTTAAAGACACTTTCTACATCGAGGCCTAGTAATTAAAAGTAAATAAAATGTATAATATTATATTAACTTTAGTTTGTAACTACGTTTTGTCGTTCACTTGACGTGTCCCAACGCCAGATACCGAACTTTGAGGTTAAAAATAAAATAGAAAACATTAACCAAAAAAATATTGAGTGCTTTACGTAGATTACTTATACCTTCCATATTTATAATTTTAGTAATTTACAACTGCTCTTAATACAAATTTTTGTAGATAAATGCAGTTTAAGTTTGTCCGAGGTAGTTTTTGTCCTTGTTCTGCCACCGCACGAACACTCCTATAGAGTAAGCACTATGTTACCCCCCGTGCCCCCTCTTGCATGAATCAACGCGTCCAGATGTCGGCCAGCTCCTGTTACAAGTTCACGTGTTTATAGCTATTGTAGGCGACGTGGAAAATAAAAATATTCGGCGAGCGGGAGTTTGTAACAGGTATGTTGTCTTTGTTCTGCCATTCAAAAGTCGAAAATTATGTACTAGTTGATGTGATCAAATTCGTTTGCATTATGTAAATTGGTGTTTATTTTCTTGTCAAAACATATTACGGGCATAAACCAAATACTTTCCTTGTAATTTAAAAAAAACCGTTAAATTGTCGGTCACCTGTAAGTCGTTAGCCTGCTAGTGTTAAACAAAAGACTAACCAATCGGGTTGTTTACCCTTCTTCTAAAGTACTTGGGATATATTTACGGATTGTTAGGCATTTGAAATCAATTTTTTTTCTACTAAAATTTTGATTTCGTTAATAATTATTTGGAAAAAATTTAGAATTATGCTTTGTTTATTTTTCGTTATAGCCTAAGAGGTACTTTGAAAAGGCTAATATTAAAGATAATTAAAATTAATGTGATTGATTATTCTAAATGAACTGTATTTTATTTGTCTAAACTATGAACCTGCGCACATTGTCGTTAACCCGCTGATAGTTTCAACTAATTTTGTATTGGATTGTCGGTATCCTGCACTTCTTATCAATAACCTGGGTCCTGATATTCGTTCACCTGTCATCACAGTCATTAACCTGGACGCCTAGTATTTTTAAATGCTTATATTTCCTAAACTATTTGAATAATTTACTTCCCTCCACTTGATATCGAATACTGGTCTATATATCTAGCGATAACTGAAGTCAGAAACTTAAAATCGCAAACTTAAAAAAAAAATGCAAATTTAATTCAGCGGTGCCACTTTTTTGAGAATCAGCCAAATGTAAACCTTTCTGGAGTCGCCGTCGCCGGACACGGTGTGGACGACATGATGATGATAATAAAACGCTTTCATAATTTAGGTGTTATCATTTAATTTTGTATCGTCCTATAATAAATCTGTGATCAGTACATCCAAATATCATAAGTGACTAGCTTATTTAGTAAGCATGAACATTAATTATTTAACACTAAATACTTAAGTAGGTATACCGTCAAAAATGAGATTTTTACACTTTTTCTTTAAATTGACGAAAATCCTCCGCACAAGCACCTATTTTCATACAACCGTACATTTATACGTAAACATTACATTAATTTAAAATGACGTATGGTTAGCCCTTAGTAGAATAATGAGAACTGAGATCTACAATTTTGAACAAAATAAATGCCAAGACTAGACGTTTAGTGAAAATATTACCTACAGGATTTTTCTTGGGAACCTCGTGAAAATTTTCGTTTTCAATTTAAGTAGTTACTAAGTGCGACTTGAAAGTGTCACTATGTCACGTCAATTATTCCTAAATACAAGGACCGACTCGTCAATACAGAATACGTTACTATTTACAAATAAAATAATTATATTTCTAAGACACATCTAGACTAGGGAGTAAGGAAGAGGGGATTCAAATAATGTTAGATATAACGATGATCTAGCTACTGTCTCATAAATGTTCGCCTTTATTGTTAAATTTTTCTTACATGAATAAGTTAAGATTCAGATTGTTTTTTCACTCTAGGACGAGAAGCAAGAAACGTAATCTGTTCATAAAACTAAACAAGCTTCTGTAAGAAATACGGGTTAAAACAAATATCATGTTTTGATCCATGTTTTTTGGAAAAGGTTCTTCAGTTTCATGAGCAATAAAGGCTGTTTATCGCTTTCATCAGAGATTTTTTGAACATGTCCAAGAATATTTGGATGGTAGAAACTACGAAGTACAAGGAATTATTGAAACAAGTGAAGTTGTTGACGAACAAGTTGACAAACTTGATAAACATGACATAGAACACCGCGAAAGTAACACATCTAAAGGTAAAGACACCCTAAAGGTAAGAGACTACGATTTACATACAATAGTAAGTATAGAAGATAGATTAGACGGATGGAAATTCTGGGGCGTTAGCTTTAAATTACACTAACCTATATCTAGGAGGTATTAATTTCATCTAAAAGGAATTGGGTTTACATTTTCTAGGAGTAATCTCAGCTTTGGCAACTTTTAGGATATTTACAAAGCCACGTCTATACTAATGGGATTCAGGTCATTTCAGGACTTCTGAGACTTTGAATATCATTTTCACTTCCATTTTAAAATTAACCATTCACACTAGGAATGTATTAATTTTACAAGTTGCAATTACATATTCAGATTAAGCAATATGTCGTCCATATTTATGTTTAGATTCATCCCATTCCAATAATTGCATTAACGATCTATCCGTATGTCTAGCTTTTCTAAATGCATAAACTCCGATCCAAAAAGAGGCAGTATAAGGTTAGGTATTAGTTACTACAAGATGCTACGCTAAAGAATGTTATTTAATTAGTAAAGACCTGATCATCTCTGGTGCTATATTGGTGTCTCATGCATGATCATTATTAGGTCATTTGAAATGCTTTTTAGATTTTTCTTTATAAACTTGGTTTTCCAGTGGCACTTCATTTTGAAGCCAAGACAATTTCCTTGTTTATTCAACATTGTTGTTATCAAGTGATTTGCTACTGTTATCTAGTACCATTCCTTTACCTTTGAAGATGTAAGTATCAGATCTTTACTTTTAAATACATCATTACTTTTAGACTAATTTGGCGTATCATTTCTTAACTACGGGGTAACTCAAACTTACACTGGGCTTTGAGCAATGGACGATACCAATAATGAACAATGAATGTAGTCACAGCGCATCTTACTTAATTAAAAGTACACTTTATACTGTACCCATTATTTACAGCACACACACAATCATTTATCCTTACAATAAATTATACAAACAATTAGTGCAAATACATCCTAACAATCAACAATAAAATGTGCTTTAGGAATAGCATTGTGTTGGATTTATTAACAATCAGTACAGATGGCATGGAGTTTACAAAAATATTTATACCGAAGTCTTTGTGTCTTACACATTACATAACAATTAGAGTTTATAAAGAACGGTTATCATTTATATTTGACGTATTTTGTGCAAGAATTATTCTGTTGTGCACTACTAACTTATCTTCTAGCTTTGAAGGATCGGTGTCTGATCCTTCTTTGAGGAGCTCCCATAGATTGTTTTTGTCCAATATTTCGTAGCCACCTCTGTTTTCTGGTGCAATATCAGATTTAGGAGCTTCAGCTAATGTTTGAGATGTTTCCGATATTGGTATCGATGGTATCTTGTGTATCTCTTTGTTTACTGACTTCAACGATTTCGCGACATATTTCTCAGATGTTTCTGATGTAAAACTTTTTGTTTTAGTTTTATTTATTACCATTGCTTGAGTTTCATTCTTCTCTGCTTTTTCATCATTAACGGTATGATTTGTGACAGGTTTTTTAATTTGTGTTGCAGCTTTTGGCTTTTTCGTTCTGTAATGAATATTTTTGATGTTAGTCTTTGTTATTGCTGTGATTGTGTGAACCGAAGTCGCTGCATGTGTAACGTGAGGGTGGTCTGTGATTTTTGTAATATTCTTCGATTTCATTATCGGTAACAAATCATGAATGGTTGTGCTTTCGAAAATCGGTTTATTAGTAGGTTTAGCATCTTTTGGGGCTTTAGTATACTGATCTCCGTCAGCTTTGAAGCCTAATTGCTTTGTAGCTACTGCTTGCTTTTCTTTTTGCAAAGCCTTCATTTGCATTTTCTTGATATCCATTTTAGACGGTGTCGTTTCATTTACCGTTGCTATTTGACTGATCGCTTTAGTTTTACCGAAGAATTTATCTTGTTTATCACCATACGTCGCTTTCAAAGTGCCTTTTCGTCGTGGAAGAGGCTTCTTTTTTATATCATCTTTCTTGGGCACAGTTTTGGGTACAAGAATTTTTTGTACAATTAACTCTCCGTTTGACTTTGGTGCAATTGGCACAAGATTGTTATCGAATTTCGTGACAGATTCGCTTGTATAAGTAGCGGTCGGTATGATGATAGGATCATCAGTATCATCTAGTTTCAACGTTTCAGTTGAATGATGAACTGACTCAGTAGTTGTTGCTGCTTCTGTTACTGGGTTGGTAGTCTTAGGTTTACTTGTAGTACTAGCTTCAGCTGGAGTAGTTTTTGCAGTACTACTACTTGGATCATCTGTCTTGGTAGTTGTAATTATTTCAGTGGTAGATGTCGTAGCTTCAGTCGTAGTTGTAGAACCCTCAGTAGTTGTAGTTGTTACATCATCTTTCTTTGTAATAACCTCTTCTTTATCTTTTTCATCGAGATGTTTAATTTCTTTCCTGAATTCGTAATCCCTGCTACAGATACGACCACATTCACAGATATTATCGATGTTGGCTGTTGTTTTGAGACTAGCTAGTTCAGTTTTGTCGAACCATGTAATGAAATCATCGTCAGTGATACCTCGGAGTAAAGGACTGCCTGGTCGAGCATGGAAGAAGGTCTCAACAGCTAAGTCTGGACGTGATGATGGATAGATCTTGGCAAAAGCTGGTCGAAGACTTGTTATGATGAATTTGGATCTCGCTTCGTAGGTTACGCATACTGGGCAGGTTGAGCTGATCTGTAAATTGAGATATAAAATGATAATATGATTTTTTATATCAATATCATTTCTTGAGGTGAGATGAAAGTAATGTGGTCACAATCTTAATTTAAAAACCAAACAATGACTTCACAATTAAACTGTAGAAATTCAATACTTACATTAGCGAAGACGAACCATACAGACTCTCCCCTAGATCCATAATGCAAGTCGGCAAAAGTGGCTCCATCCAACACAACCGGATTGACCGAATGCAGTTCATAGCCAGAGAACAAGGACGTCTCGAGGCGAAGGATGCCGGAACGTTCCTTGCCTTTCCACCTGAAAAAAAAAATTAAAACATTGAATATTTAACTTTAAACAAAAATTACGGCGTGAACATTAATTTGAAATGATAGGTAAAGTTTCACACTTGACGTAAACATAATAGTTTGCAAGATATCAAAAAGAAGAGATAAGCATGTGATAGAACCTAACCAACAATCTTAGTTTTCATAAAGTCTACATATTGAGTAAATAAGGACATTGAGTAACGAAATTAGATATTGAAATAGCTTTTTTTTTAAAGCGAAATTTTGCAGATGTGCATTGGAAAGAAAAAAATAAACAATTCAATACTTACTTGAAGCAAGTCTTGATGATAAGAGTTGGCAGATTTCCTTGCAAGTCTTCGATGCTGCTGCGTTCCGGACGAATCTCCTCAATTATGGCTGCTTGGATATTCAGCAACGCATTTTCCGGTTTTGGAGTGTATGTTGAATAGGTTATTGTACCCTGAAATTATAATGAATATGAGATCAAGTTAAGATTGTGTTTAACCAATATAGAGATTTCTGATCTTCAGAAATTTTTGAAATATCTACCTAGAAAGAGCGCAGTTTGTTTTGTTTCTAGCAAGAGTAGATATTAAAAATTACAAATGTTTTTGTTTACTTTATTACCGCCATTTAATGTTAGCGAAAACCTTATATGGGTATTGAAGCTGACTTAGAATAAAGTACTATGAAGGATGAGAAGTCTTTTGCTGAAGATATGTACTAAATATGATAAGATTAGTTAGGTTAGTATTAAGAACGAACCTGAACAGTAGCGCATCCAGCACCAGTAGCATAAACAAAGACTTTCGTAGGTAAACCTGGCAGCTGGAGTGGTCGAGGAGGAGTTTTAGCTCTCAATTCCAGAGTGTCCGTCAGTTCCATTCCAGCGGTTGCCAGAGACACTGTCAAGGCACGATGCCTAAAAACAAAAGAACATAATATTAATTTAGACTGAATTTGCTGGTAATAAAGACTGGCTAATGTTAGATGAAGCGAAAAGCCACGAAAGTACTTTCATTTACATAGAAACACTTTAGCCAGTTAGTTATTATGATCTATTGTTTTACTTAAAATTTATAACTGTCAATATAAAAGTTTGATTTCGAATAGGAACATCCAAGTTAAAACGAGGTATAGTCAAGTGATAATAAGAAGGATCCATAGATAGAACTTTCATACATAACAATGCAGATGATTTTTTACCTATCATGAGCCAAAGCAGCATATTGTGCAGCAGCTTTTGTAGCACTGTACGCTAAACTGGGATGTCTTTGCAGTGTCGACGCTCTGTAGTACAGGAACCTTGCAGCCGCTTCACCTTCAGCTAAAGCGCCTCTAGCGCAGGCTGCCAGAAGTACTCGGACACCAGCCACGTACTGTTCCATTGTTACTGCTTCTGTAATGTCAAGATTTATTTCCTTGAATGGTATTTCGTAATTTTTCATATTTTTAAGTAATATTCTTCAAGTCTTTCATATCTATCAAGTAATTGTGTGACAGCATGTTTGAATATTATCTTACCGTATGAGGTAGTCTTGATGTTCCTAGAAGTTTCTTCAAGCAGCCAATCAGCAGCGTCTTTCCTGGGAGCTGGCCATCCAAATTCACCTTCTTCAGTGGTTGATGCATTTCGCAGAATTGCAAGAGCTTCGGGTACTATTGGACTCCTGGAAAATTCAGACAAATCAATTATTACTTAGGTATTTAACTTTATTTGTTTACCTTTAACAAAATAAGTATCTGACTTGTAAATCTGTAAATCTATAACATTGCCTAAGAGATTATATCTGCATCATAGCATGACATCAATTAACAGTACAAGGTCTAAGCACGGAAAAAATCAATTGAATTTAATTTACACTAATGTTATGCATTGTTTGACTTTAAGAAGTTGCTTGTTGAACAAGGTTTTACTTACCTCGCCATAACAAGGGCCAACACAGAGGCAGCAAGAGAAGCAGGTGATGTCAAATTATGGAGATTCTTTTCCAAGTAAGTTTGAGCTTTAGTTGCAATATCTGCATCCATCTGTAAACAAAAATATAACATACGATTTAATAACGATATATCTTGTAAGTTTCAATAAGTAATTGAAATTTTCTGTACTTACTTGATTTTCCACTCCGACTTCAAGTAAAGCAACCAAAGTTTCAGCAGTTACTTCAACTCTTCGCTCCCTTTCTATTTCTTCATTAGTCATATCACCATCTTTATCGTAATAATAATACTCGTTGACATCAACTTTTTGTTCTGTTCCATTTACTTTCCTCATTTCGACTGGATAGTAATCTACTTCTTTATCAGCTGCTAATGGTGTAAACGAGCCGTCGGAGTTTTGACGTTTTTGGATCCATTTTTTGATAGATTGCAGTAGTTCTGGGTCGACGGGATAGTACGATTGGATCTTGGTGAGGATTTCCAAGATTTTGATGGTAGACAAATGACTGCTCATGCCAGGATGGTCGCTGAAGGAGTTGTCGTTTTTGCGGAACGATAGAAGTACTTGCACCTGAAATCAAAAACAGTTGCACGTTTAATTGTCATGTTCAGGTATTTTGCGGGTTTCTTTATTAACATTTTATTATTTTCATGATTTTAACATGAAATAATCTTATCAGATAACACAATAAAGGTAAATAAACACAGTTAAAAAAGATCTAGTTTAAAAACTTACTTGCTCAGGTAGTTTCATCAAGATCCTTTCCCGCTCAGCCTCCTCAACTAAATGCGGGATGAACTCCAAAGCCAACAATGGAGCCAAACTCGCTGATGCTGCAGACAGCTGCGAATCTCTCCACACCTCAGCCCATTGATCAGAGGTATCCGTCAGAAGACTGTATAACGGAAGATGTAGACCTCCAGATACGAGTAACGTTCCGCTTGCAGATCCTGGAACTACTCCGTGAGGAAGACCTAATTCGAGGACTTGTGAGAAGCCAGCTTCTTCGTTGAAGTTCCAGATTCTGGAAGAGTTCAAATATTCAAGAGTGACATACAAGTCTTTACAATATAACTACTTACCTATACAGATCAAAGTAATCATGATGATGTAAGTAGCCAAATGTAAAAAATATAAATGCAAGGTCAAAAAAAGTTTTAACATTCTCGTTCAATATTCTTCTTTATTAAGGTCATGTAACAAAATCATCTACTTTACATCTACCTTACAACCTAAGCATGAAAATACTATTGCTTAAAACCTTACCTAAAATCAGCTTTATCGCCCCACAAAGCGCTGAAGCCCACAAACTTGATCCTCATATCCTGAGCGAGCGGCCACACCAACAGCCTCCGTTCAGATGGCGCTGCTCCACGCCCCACTGATAGTCTACCGCCTTCCCACCAAACCCACCAAGCGCACCAGGAGTTTGAGTCCGAGCATTCCTCATCAGTTTCTGTTTGTTCAGCACTGGCTAAGTGGACGTCGTATCCTAAGAAAGATATAGGAAGGTAACTGTATTTAGTCTTTAGGTAAAGTGTAAGCATTGCAGATGATGAAGTGTCTACAAGACATAGTACCATTGCTTTTGTGGATAAAAGAATGACGGTTTATCTGTTACATTCAAAACTCATAACAAGTCAAAACCAATTTTAACTGCTAATTTCAGTCAAATGTCTATAATCATCCACAATCTGATTAGGTTTATGTACTTCAAATATCCAATTTTGAAGTATAGTCAGATTGTGCTGAAAATGTAATAGCGTGATATTATTTTGACACTTATGGCTTTGCAGTGTCTAACGTAGTGTCACTATGCATAATAAAGTTTTAGCACGACTTTTTCTATGTATTACAATTTTTTCTTTACATAAATTACTTTATAAACCACTCACCATGTTTCCCCTTAGCGATCCAAACCCTGGTCTTCTCAAACACAACTCGATACATGTCATCATTGGGTTCCTGTATAGCTGACAGCGCCACATGAGCTGCTCCTTGGGACCGAAGTTCCAGCACCAGACCAGCTCGGTTCCGAGGAGCTGCCACCCATTGCCACTCCCAGGATCCTCGGGAAGATACTGCTAGATGTTCTGGAATGTGAAAAGAGGTTATGATAATGAGGTATTCGTTTTTTATCTTAATCAAAATGTAAGTTCATTTATTTTTTGAAACGGAATAGCAGGTTGAGATAGAATATCTATTTAACAAAAAGTTAGTTAAGTTAGTTATCAAAACAATTTGAATTCAATTGCAAGAAGGTTAAAAAAAAATCAAAATTTCTAAGTAATTTGCGGAAGCTGAAATGCAGTCGTTCGGTTTTTTCTCGAACGTTGCATGCCTATTATAGAAGGCGCTAATGGTCTCGTGTCCAACTAGGTACGCAACTAGTGGGGGATTGCATGAATTAAAATCTTCTCGCCCTTCTACCTAGCTCCAACACTTTCATGAACTTACCATTAGCACAAAAGTAAGCGCTCTGCGTGTCGCTCCTATGAAGACCTTCAGGGAGAACCAGCACACTTGCTGATCTGATGACGGACCCCACCAGGGTCTCGTTGTTGAATGACGTGTACGATACTGAACAGTTGTCTGCACTGTAGCCGGTTACTTCCACTGGAGAGAAATGAATAAGTAATTATATTTAGACATTGTATTTTGCTTACGTTTTGATGGGCCTCTGTAGGACTTTTAAGGGTTAAAATATAATATGGTCATTTTCAAGCTACCTACTGTGACAAAATTCAGTTTAGTAATGCTATTGAATTTACTGTTAACTGTTATTTATGTACTGTGCAGTGAATAAATGATTTATCTATCTATCTATCTATTTCTTTGATCAATTTCATAGGCATGTATCACTCGTCATTTTGTGGCTAAACGACACTCATAGTAACAAAATCATATCGCAATCGAATTTAATCGGCATTGGATAAAGTAATACTCGTAATTAACATTAGTCAATTTAGTCATGCTGAGGTGACTTTATTTTTTATGCATTTTATCCACCTCGGTACGTCAAAACCGAGGCTATAAAATTACTCTGAAGTGATATACCAGAGAAGTTGAAAGTTTTAAAATTCATGCCTCCCTTAACGTATTTCCTTATATCAAGTTTACCAAGGTCATCGACTTCGGTAAGTTATTACTGCTCAGTCACCTTAAATTCCCAAAATAACTTTTGTCCAAGACAATGAACATCGTAGTTAATTTTAGAACCGCCTACGACAGCGTTGTTAGGCCATAAATTGCTATAATAATCCGGAGTTACATGGGAATAGTGAATTTTATTTCCATTGCTCTATTCAGCCTCCTCCACTCTACGTTTTTATGTCTGTTCTTTATTATTATGATTGTACGTGGTGGCATGAGAAGGCACAAGAGGCAGCGACTGAAATTTCTAGGCATTTTTGTTATTAATCCTAAGCTATTTGATTGTAAAAAGTTTGGAAAAACTGAAAGGTAGCAAATACACAATATCGTGTTTATTTTGTATGTCCGCCGCGTACACGAGTGACGGAACCGTGACGAGTCCATACTTTGTATCACCTGGTATACGTGCTACATAATATTATGTTAACAGAGAGTTCGAAATACGAAAAATTAGACAATAATACGAAGTACCTTCCTTATGTTTTGTTTGCCATCTTATCTACTCTTTAATTTACGCTCGCAATGCATTCGACGCAAAGCTTCAAATTATTCAAATATTTTAACTACTTACTTGAAACTAACCGAGCTTAATAAATCTTAGCTTACCAATAAGAATGTCCAAAGTTTATTACCAAGCCAATGCTGTGTAACACATACGGCTGAACATACTAACATTGTATTTTTATTGCCGCCATCTTTGTCGCTACGGAACTGTTCATAATGTTGTTTTTCCTTTTTCACGTTTTCCCGTTTTCCTTGAGAATTTCGTGCACAAGCCGTTCGAGAGGGATACAAGGAATAAAGGCGAAATCTCTATTTAAATAGCGAGGAATAGAAGGCTTAATGTGTTTCGTGCTATTGTCTGAGCAATCTGCTTGGAAAATAGCGACGGTAGGTTTCATGTGGATTTAAAAAAAATAATGGTGTATTTTTTATTCTTCAACCGCAAATACCTTTCGAGATAGAGTTAAAATAGACTGTCAATGCCGAGGTAGAAATACTCTTAAGTGATACTACTATGTACGAGATACTAAATTCAATGTTGTAACATGCTAATAAAACAATACGAACCTACTACACATAATCTACGAGTCAGTATTTCAATCTTAGCCACAAAATTATTCAAAGTAGGAACAACTAAATCCAGACAGATTAATTAACGAAACTTCACTCATAACCATCCCATCTGACTTCGGAATGACAAACCTAACCCAACAGCTAGGTTCATCAAAAAGTTGTATTACTCTGAAGGCAATGTTATTTGCATTATTATGTAGGTGTACGATAGAACGGGTTCAATTTAGATGTTAATTTGCCAGCGACACATTGACCCGCTAACAGAATGGCTAATCTAATATCTGAATATTGCGAACGAAAATTAGCAATGAATATTGGTTAAGCTAACCCAACTAGCTAGGGTAAAGCGAACTTTAAATTGGTTATTACGTGTTTCGGTGGCGTGTTTTAAGTTTATTGATGTTGAAAATTAAAACAGTTGGTTATTTTGAGTCCTAAAAGTTACTCTGAAAACACCTAATAGACACACAGCTACTGCGAGTAGGTATTACACTGGAACACTTCATAATCTCCTGTGTTAAGGTCTATCTACACAGATCCGGGCCATGTCCGGGACGTGTCCGGGCCGTGCCCCGTCAGGAGGGAACACAATACATCGTCATGACAACGTGTCCGGGCCGAGTCCGGGACGTGTCAGGGAAAAATATCATTCCATACATTTTCTATGGATTCGTTCCAACACGTTGTCATGACGACGTATTGTTTTCCTTCCTGACGGGCCACGGCCCGGACACGTCCCGGGCACGGCCCGGATCTGTGTAGATAGACCTTAATGCAAATAACAATCTTAAAACTCCTTTTAGTTTCTGAACTTATCGTATACAGCTACAATAAGAGCGTTTGCTTTACGGTATGATGATCGATCATCCTCGGTAAATATCTCATTAATTACTCCTTATTAAAACTATGCCAAGGAACTGCAGCGCTATCTCAACAATAGCACTTTCTCCCGAGAAATTTTATCCGTTATTATTTTGCAATTCTGATGAAGTAGGTACTCTACGCTAGCGTTAGTAACAAGGCCCGCTACGAGCGCCACAACTAACGTGCTTAATAATCAAGTATACCGAAAGCATTTGTAATCAGCAGCGTTGGTTTTAGAACGAGGCCCCATTATTGCCTTCTTATTGTGAGGGAGATTTTCCAATCAATATTTTTGTTGAAGGAAATTTAATCTTCCCTCTTTAGTGTGCAGAGTCAACTTTCAGTGTTGGAGAGTTCTGTGTAGTTTTACGTCAAAGCTCGAGTTTCAAGTGATATTGAGAAAACAAAACTTGTTTAACAAAGTTAGTTGCAATGTCAGTCGCTGTTACGTTTTATCCTTAGAAAAATTCTTAGTTATTTGACATGTTTTAGCGCTTTTACGCACCCTTAAAACGTGCATAGGATAAGGTCCTGAGATTTAATAAAATAATACCTCTTAACTCAATTGTTGGTTATAAGAACATAACTTCACATCAAAATAAAGGAATAGAATATTCCATAAGGAAATAATAAAATAACCATTTCGAAACGAAACAAAGACGTAAGAATTCAACGTTTTGAAGGCCCGTCACGCAAAATGTTTCATTTCGGAAATTATTTCGTAAAGGATTATTTATAAGCCTTCTCGGATAACTGATGGAATCTCGGATATTGCATTACAGAATGTAATTTCCTTCCGATCTATCAATATTTAAGTTTGCCTCATGGAAAAATCAAATAACCCGAATTTCTAAGAGTTATTGGATTTATATGCTGTAACTGACTTCGTAAATCGCAGATTCTCGAGACGGATTTTGTGTATCAATGCAATATCTTTTCTCAATGTATTTTATGGAATATATTTTATTTTTCAGTTAAGGACACTAAAGAAAAGAAACTCTACAACTACATTATTATTAGAAATCAGAATTTAACAGACTTTTTCCATTTCATAAAATTTTTGTCTAATAAAGATATTTGGTACGAACTCAAAAACGACCTACCTAACATAAAAATCTATGAACAAAACCGAAAAACGCAAAAGATAAGCGGTAACATTTAAAAAGTTTTTTAAATAGATTCACAGCAAAAAGTCAGGGATGATCCCACTTGTAAAAGGCAACAATTTTAGGTGCTTTTAATTTAACAATTAAGACCGGCTACTGACTTCATTAAAATATTTTGCCCCAGAGATTATTCGACGCGAATCCTGAATTATTTTTAAGGGCCGCCATTTGTTTTTTTTTTTTGGGTTGCCATAACCAATCTCTTTTGAAGCAAGAAGCTTTTTTCCTTAAATAAGGAATGAAAAAGAAACGTTACACATTTCTTTTAATAATTGAAATAGAGCAACAGTACACGCGAGATAGGGTTGCGGGTGACAAGTATGTTTCTAATCATACTTTTTATAGGACAGATTATCATAATGCGTGGCGTACGTGGGGTCAGTCTATTTCCAACCTTATACCTAAAGGCTCTAAGGTCGCTTCCGTAAGACCCAGAACACACGGTGAAACGCATGCAACTGAAACGAAACGTTTCAAACTAGTTGCGGCGTGTGTGGTTTTCTAAAGAAGTCTATAGCAGAAACTTCGATGCAACTCAAAAGTAACTAGCAGTTTCAGTTGCGTTGCAGATGCATTTCATCGTGTGTTTTGAGTCTAACTGCGGTTAACTTGCAGCCAGCGGGTGAACTGTACATCGCAATTGCATGCTCGCTTTTTCTATGTTTTTTATGTGAATATTTGTCGTATGACCCGCCGAACCTCAACCACATCTACAAAAGCTCTCCAAAACTCACCAGTAATATTCTTCCTGCCCGGAGTATTCACGGCAACTCTGACAACCAATTGCGTGCCACCTCGAGGTCCCAACCGAAGCCGCTCTGTCACATACAACGCTCCAGTGCTCGCGAACGCTGCGCCGGCGCTTAGAGCCAGGAGGGCTGTGACCTGGTGGGAAACGAAAAACATTCATTGATATTCATACAACTTATTATTTATTTATTGCACTACTTTAAAGTCCTCTTTAAACTATCCCTACTCGAAAAGAAGAGATCACTCTTTGATAAGGCCGCTTTTGCGTAAAATGTGATAGTTATAATTAAACGAAATGCCTGTAATTCTTTGTCTGCAATAATATATCTATCTATATATTTATATGTACCTATGTATAATTCGTAATTTTGTCTATTGACATATAAGTAAAAGATATTCGAAAAGCCGGGTACGAAGAAAGTACTAAAGTATGTATCATGCTTAAATACAAGTTCAATGTTTAGTGTGACCTTTGTATAAATTCGTATTTAATTTTATGTTAATATTTAATAGAAAATTAAAACATAATTTTAACTTTACCTACCTAACAAATCCCTGTAGGTATACAAAGTAAGTAATTCTACCAAATCTAACTCATACCTGAGAACTAAGTACGAATACATAACAGTAAGGCATTAAAAGCTAAAATTAGAGTCAACCCGAAACCCAGGGGTCGTAATACCTTGAATAAATAACTATTTTACCTTCAAAGGTCCGAAATAGAAGTTTATTGATACATAGATATGATTTGTTGAAAACTGAATGCAATTTTGATGAAATATTGCCGGTAGTGGGGTAGTAAGGTGACAACAATGTCCCTTGGGTGGAAAGTCAATAATGTTTGCAGACAACTGGGTTGCTAGAAGTAGGGTGAGTATGGTTTTGGTGTTTAGTGGGATAAATTATTTAGATAACTCTGTATCAATAGGCTATTCCCGATAGAGTTTTGAAAATTGAAAAGGATAAAGGTTAGCAGGGTTCCCAATTTATTTATATTATTTAATCCACACATACAAACCAATATTAATTAATAATACACAAGAAAGAAAAATCTTTTAACTAGTAAGAGCAGTGTTTAACCGTACTTATAAGTTTGTAATTGCAATGAAAACTAGAACTTATATGGCATAGAGTTTTTTCCAGAGCAAAACATGAATCAGGTTTTCATTTCGGAAATCTAGGTACCATTTATTTTAAAACTTAATAGCATTAGCATAACAAAACTTCCTAAAAACAGCCCAAGTTCAACCACAACATAGTCACCCTACAAATACCTCAAAGGTGAGATGCTGTAGTGTTGATTTGGCGGATATTTGGGCCAATAGGGGTTAGGGGGGTGCAATTTATACCCCAACCCCTCAATATCTTCCGTCCGGGTGAAAGGGACTCAATCATAGCTATAAACAACCAATTTAATTGATAAATAGGTTGGTATATTCGACTATTAATTTGATTACGAGTTTCATAACATGTTTGTAAGGGAATAGTTGTTTTGATTGATTGTTTGAGTGGACATAAATTGAGTTTCGATTGAAATGTACCCTAAATTCTTTCTACACATATGAGAGAGGTATCTACCTTTTTTAAAGTAGATGTACTATAATATATAGATATTTAGAGGTACCTTCAACTTGTCACACAAAAAATATAGGAAAATATTAAGTAGATAGAAAATGCTTAATTTTATTGATATTGAAATTGTTTTGACTAAAATTAAGTCAAGTTTCATTTACGCACAAAAGGAGTATCAATTAATAGTAGTATAAGTAATAATAAGAGATACAAGAAATCTTCAGTGTTTAAAAACACCTGCAAAACCACCTGTTTTTATTATCTAAATTTATAAATATAATAAAATAACAAACCAATTAAACTGTATGTTTGCGAAGGTCGGAAATTTATGCCCCAATAGCTCGAGGGTAAAATATTATATTTACTTAGGATGCCCTTTATAAATGTTATCATTCATATTTGTGTTCTACGTATGTAGGTAAATATTACGTAATTAGTTCTTTGGGTAGAGGAAGGAGTAGCTTAATGATGTAGTAAATAAGGTGCTTTATCGAACAAACAGTTGCATAAAAGGTAAATTACGCTAACACTCCATTACACATTATAGACTCCATTACACAAATAGCTGTCACTGTCATTGTCAAAGATCAGAATAAGATGGCACGATGTGTAATGGATCATTAGCCTAATGAGCCTTTCATGCAACTGGGGGTAAAAAACACAACAGAAAAATCCAACAAAAAATTTTCAGAAATTTCAACTACTTTTAGTGACACCTCCTCAACCATAGCTACTCGGACCAAACGAAAGTTAACCGATTGATTAGAAAAGAAGAATTATTTTCTTATCGTTATAATATATTATATCGTATAAGTACTTCACTTATATATATCATATAAAACTCTCACTCTCACTCGAAACCCAAAAACCGTCGCAAAACATACAAAATCTCAAACAAAACCGCGACCGCTAGCCAGTTGATACGAGTTTGAAGCAGTTTGGATCGGGATAGATTGCCTAATCGCCCCATTTGCCGGGATTCGCGCCGGGATCGCTGGGATCAGCCGCGGAATCCCTAATCTGGATTCGATGAGCGACGCCAAACGCAAACAAATAGCGATCACATGTGACAAGCTTGGCTCCAACTAGTTTCCAAGGGTCTTTTAAGTTGGAAGGGTTGTGCCGCTAAAAGTGGTTATCGATGTATATCTAAACTTACGTGGAAAAGAGCAACGTTTTATTTAATTGTTTAAACCTTTTTAAACCATTTTAAGAATAAAGAAACTGCTAATATTTTTAAATGCAAAATTTAAAAAGGCAAATTGGCGCCTTCTAAATTTATAGTGCCTACTATACTTAAAGGACCTCAGAAAATTATTTTTTAACTCCTAGGTAAGTACTTAAGTTCTTAAATTAATTGCCTGAATTCACCAGTACGTGTACCTATACATATAAATGGTAGCTATCCTAAAAACTCCAATCAAAATATAACAAAATCAATATGAAAACTTTTTACAAATGTTGTGAAACTGGTCATTCTATCTATACTATACATACACATAGGTACATTATACCTACAGATATCCCCAGACCATCCCGTCCACTCATCAAACACATCAACTTAGGTTTGGTCACGTTTTGTTTATCGTGCACTCAGGTGGTTTTTCCTATTAAATACACTGTTTTCCTACCTCTCTATGATTCGAAAGAGAACGTGGAAAAATATTCAGGACTAGAAGTTTTTTCTCATTTTTCACTAAGACTTCGTGTTGAATTTTCAACGGATTTTTATCGTGAGATCCAGTTGTAGAATATGTTTTGATATCCGATTCAAAAGCAGGGCCGACACACGACATTGGAAACCAGGCCTAAGTCCGAATTAAAATGGTAATGACTATAAAATCCAAGTAAAGTTTTATCATTCCTTATTTAGAAAAATGCTTATCATATGTTCCGGCCCGCATAAATAGGTGACAATAAGACGGCGCAGCGTAGTTGCAGATATTATATTTGTAGTTACATATTGATATAGTAACTGTACTGAACGCTCTGAACTGAACAGTAGGCTCTGGACAATAGCAATGACTTAGAGCTACGCTTATATACTAAGATGCTGGCCGCGCGATGATATGTGCGGACGTGATAGGCTACGTGATTGCTGATGCAGCGGAACCGTATCGATGCAGGAATATTTTCACGCTCGCTGTCTTGTCTTATCTATCACGTACTCGAGGTCCGCACAGTACTCCCCCCTTTGGAAAAGAAAAAGAAAACAGGACTTCTAAATGCCGCTAAAACTTCGCTCGTTGCTCCTTTCTTCGCCGAATAGCTGCTCCCTTGACTCTTCCGGAATATTCGAAGGAAACTATAGCGTTTGACGATTAATCAATATTTCTTCACAATCAAAACTGCAGAGCATTGCGTTGCGGACATCATCGTGGTTGTTGCGCAGTCTCTTCATAAATCAATCTTCAAATTCTTCATATTCATAATAATTAATTATACATTAGCAGTACTTCCACGCTGGAGCGCTTCTCTTACAGTTGTGGACTGCATTCACTGGCGGTTACTAAATCCTGCTCATGGGCACCAAGCGTTCTTAACGTGTTTCATTGTTTCACGTACTTGCAATGCAGAGTCAGGTACAAAATACCGCAAATAGGGCAGTGCGAGGAACTTCAGACTTCTCGCTACCAAAAACAAAAATTGCTGCGTATCCAACGATGAGCCTTTTCCTCTATTATTCTCTCCAAAAATGATTCGTGTCGTGGCCGTAACGATGCGTAGTTGTCCAAGCGATGATCTTAATTTCAATAATTGTAGTAAAATTTCAATGTAGCGTGATTCATTGTAAACTTGACCCTATTTCGTCGTTTGTCCATTTGTGCTGCGTCGTGCGTAATTCTCGCTCACTGAGAAATCTGCTTGTGTCAGCGCTGAGTGCAGCGAACTCAATTGCAACAAATCATTCTAATATTTTTCAAAATTTTCTTCGTGTCGTCGGTGATAATAAAAACAAAGTTGAATTAATAATTAAAGTACCTAGTTGCTGTTGCGCCGGGTCCAGAGGTTGGTGTTGTGCTTGGCCGTACTATGTAGAAATTGAATTCGTCACTTCTTGATCCAGAATCGGTGAGACCCGCTGGTGGGAAGCCGAAACTGGAGTGACTCGATGAGGTGCTTGTAGTGTCTTGAGATCCATCTTCAAAGTAGCGAAGGTGCGTGTTCGGCGGCGGTCACCACTGTTCCGGCCCGCATAAATAGGTGACAATAAGACGGCGCAGCGTAGTTGCAGATATTATATTTGTAGTTACATATTGATATAGTAACTGTACTGAACGCTCTGAACTGAACAGTAGGCTCTGGACAATAGCAATGACTTAGAGCTACGCTTATATACTAAGATGCTGGCCGCGCGATGATATGTGCGGACGTGATAGGCTACGTGATTGCTGATGCAGCGGAACCGTATCGATGCAGGAATATTTTCACGCTCGCTGTCTTGTCTTATCTATCACGTACTCGAGGTCCGCACACATATAAAAAGTTATCGATGAAAAACTTATGATAGCATTTTGGATTAATTGACAGAGGAAAAGACGGTTTTCTCACTATAATATCTGTGTCTAATGCTATCTACACACCAAAGCCGCCGGCAGGCCGCCGGGCTAAACCGGCAGCTTTACGTCATACAAATGGCAGCTGTCAAAAAAGCCGGCGGCTTTGGTGTGTAGATTAGATAGCATAAAACTGAATATGATAAGGACTAATGACTCGAGATAATTATCAAGACATTCAAGACACGCGTGTTAGGACTGCCATAAACATTTGAACACTATAAAAGTAATTTTCATTTGTTTCAGACTCACTCACTTCATAAAAATAAATATCAATACTTACATCCATACAATTATTGATATTATTCGTAATCTTGACATCGACTTCAACAGTTTCGCCAACTTTCAATACAGGAGGGAGAGCGAAGTCGAGCTGTATGGGCCTGAAGACATTGATGGTTCGAGGTGCAGAAAATCGGAGGCCTCGGTTTGAGAGGGAGAGTGCCCAGAGGGACCAGCGGCCTGCTTCTGAAGGAGCTGAGATCGTGACTCCGTCGGTAGACAGTTGGGTTCTGTAACAAAATTACTTGTGAAAAATTCATTAGATATTTGTGCTTGTTAATTCTGATATTGTTGTTTTGGTTTGTGTAATTTGTGCTGTATTTTGTGTTTCGAATAAAAACGTGTCTATGTCTATAATAATAGAAAGGAAAGTGGAAGGTAAAATGAAGAGGTGAAGGGCGATGAAGACTTTATAAATGGACTAAAGTAAAAGATATTCGAAGAATAGATGCTTAAAATCTAATAAAATAATTAATCGTATCAGTTAGAAGTTTCTAATGAAAGCACTAATGAAAGATACTTAACACAGATTTTAGGCTTAGACATCATAAGCCTATTGCGTTACTATAACAACTAACTATACCTTTATGTAGGTAATTTAAAACCAGTAAATGCCAGCCTTTGTATCAGTTAGTTCCAGTAATTGGACCAGTATAAATTGGTAACCGATAGCCCAGTTAGGTCTAACAGTACTCGTTAGGTTCTCAGCTATTATCTAGGATACCTAGTACCTAGGTTATCCAGTTCCTCTCTGTTAGGTTTCTGTTTAGTTTAATGAATACTTGCTTTGTTTAAGACAAAGCTTTGTTTATGTATCTTTAGTGTCTTTTTTCTATAAAAATTGAGGTTTGTGATTAAATTAAATACGCAGTAGATATTTATTCTATTCTTAAATTAAATTAATATCACTTGTTGAAAATCACCGTGATTATAACTCCACTGTATAAACTTCATACTTCTATTTTCAATTTTAGTTGAGTAGACAATTATCATAGTTATTACGTATATCATAATGATGGTCTGTGCCTGTACTAAAAACAATTTAACACACAGCAAACAAAAGGCAATTTCAATAAATGAAATAAAATAATATAATTACGATTCGCAATAATTATAATTCAATTATTGGAATTTATAATTAAACGGTCCATTTTGAAACAGAAAACATCGGACGCTGCGGTTTGTGTGCAACGAAAACAAAATGAAGTGTTTGTCTATTATTACAATTCTCGTTTAAAATTTTTGAAGCAAATTATTATAGTGGGTATTTTAATGCTTTTGTAAGGTGGTGTAAGGTTTTAATGTGTGTTTTTTTAACATATCCAGTTTCATGACAAGCTCATTAAGTTAAGTATCCATTGAACATCGTGCCATGCGTCTTATTCTTATTTTCAACAAAGAACGTGTGGGAGCTATAGATGCAATGGAAGGTAAGTTTAATTGAACTTTCTTTCAACTAGATGCATGTAAAAACGCGAACCACAATAGGCAGTTTTGGCACGGTTTTTTAACAGATGTCAAACAAGTACGTGGTTCTGTCACTTTTGGAATCAGTGACTTTGCACAAAACAGCTTTTTAGAGGGTTATTTAAATCAACTACAGAGGACAAGCATTTATGGGAAAAAAATAAAGGAGAAAGAGCAAAAATATTTAAAATAAAAATGTTTTTATTTTTTTATTTTCAAGAAAATTTAACAGAAAGACAGCTAGAAAAACTAAAAGCAAAAACGACAACAACAAATTGACAGTTTACATATTTCTTTTTTTGAAGTCCAAATAGCTTAGAGTAATTATATGTATTTATTTAAATAATAACTATTTATGCCACACATTCAAGTAATTAAACCTCTAAAACCTTTCAATAGAGATGACGAGTACATTCAAAAATTCAAAAAATAATTAGTCCGTCTTTTAGGCTATTAAAAAATATTTGAAACACATTTTTTACCTGATTAAATACACAAATAAATACAAAGATATAGAGCATCAAAGTTACGGAGTGGGGGGTATTGACGTCACTCTTACGTAAAAATCGTACGTAAGCGTGACGTCACGAGCAACTTTAACCCAGTGTATCTTTGTAATTTTTAGTTTAAGAGAAAAAAGAAAAAATACGTGTCGAATATTTAAAAATAAACTATGTGATGGGCCTAAAACATTTTTTTTGTCGTCATGTCATGTCTTAGTAACTACACATACAAATAGTTAATCCAAGTATGCATAGCTTATGATTGGACAACTGCACTGTCTCAAAGGAACATTCGGTTTATTGAAGCTATATGACAAGCTTACAACTTGCTCCCAAGTGTAGGAGAACATTGCACGCTAAATTAGCTACGTAGAGCTATATCAAGCTTGTAAACCAAGGTCTGTTCATTGCATTTCCATATGCTGGAACTATAAGGGTGTTTCGAGCTGTAATTTAATGGGATTTCTTCTTATGGAACACAGGTAGAAACATATATTTAGATTGATTTTACTTTTATATAAATTAAAGGCGACTGATGAGTGTGGATGAAGCGAAAGAAGTGTGTTTGGATCGAAGCAAGAGGAAGGAAGTGGTCTCTGCCTACCCTAATGGGAGAGAGGCGTGACGGATATGTATGTGTATAAGTTATAGGATCAGTTGATACACTAGTTAGGTACCTATTAAGACTGCAATATTTCGAATTATGTTTTTTGGCAAAATTTGATCAGGTTTATTTGGAACATCTCTGTAATTCCGCTTTGTACACCCTTTTATTATACCTTGGTTTTACAGGTAGTTCTATGTACTTATGTTTAGATATTTGTAAGTAATATCTATAAGATAGAAAAGCCATCTCTTAATGACCAGTGCAGTCAGGCAAAATTTCTCAGAAATAGAAAGAAAAAAATATAAATTAAAAACGACCTTCTTTTGTTTAATCTATCAAGTTACACAGTATTCCATTCATTCACATTTTAAACGAAACCTAAAAGGATTTCTATCAATTTTTTCACTATCAAGAATCGTACACGTGTTAAAATTTCTATTTAAAAGTAATTTAGTATTTAGCCCGTTAAAAATACACAAAAATACTTCAGACCATTTTGAACCCTAAATCAAGGCATTAACCCCTAGGGATATCTTATTAAAAGTGCTCTAAGTGGATATTCCCGGAACGCTACCGAAATTATTTTCCTTTTAGCACAAATTAAATTAGTTTAAAGGGGAACTTAGGATTTTCTTTTCTGCGTCACCGTCGAGATTACATTTTTAAGTTTTAAAACGACATTTTACTTAGAATTTTTAGGAAATATTTTACTGTTTCTTGTAAGTACTATTCAACTATTTAATCTAAAGCCTTTTTGAAAGATTGCAATAGGTATATAATCAACATTTAGGTATTTACATCAATTTACGAGCTCTAACAAAACTTGCCTTCGAAATTTCTTCCAAGCACTTTAGATTTTACAGAAAAAAGCATCCTCAAATATAAAATAGCATACCTTAACTAAAACAAAGTGCCAAATATCATCAGAATACGTTCTGTAATTTTACTATGACAAATAAACATCAAAAACTACTTATTATAATGAAATTCTTGATTAAAAATAAGTTCAAAAAATTTTTTTCGTTCAATGTGTTCTACATCACTAACACTATACCTGGTTAAAAGGAAAGTGATTTGACTAACACCCTGTATATCTAATTCACATTTAAAGATATTCTCATAATATTAGAAGGGTATACTTTAGTCCAGTCACACGTAATTAATATTTAAGGCTCTAATACCAGAGCTCCTCTAAGCCCTCCAGAGAAACCCCAAATATCTTAAAGGCAGTAAATCATTGAGGCAAACGCATAACTTACTCGGGACAGATGAATCAGCGGTCATCGAATTTATGCAGACCGTCTGACGTATTTATAGGGTAGCCTTATCGCCGTTTTGCAATGTAAGCAGTTTTGGGAATTGAATTTGTATGAATTGGTTTGTTTATTTTACATACCTAAATGTCATGATTTTGGCAGTTTTTATGGTTGTTTTCTTCTTGAACAAAGAGATAGGGAGTTGCAACAAAAAGTTAAAGAATTCGTAAAAACGTCGACTATTTTGGTAGTATGTACAACGTAAATGAGGTAATATGATAATTAAATTCAGGAATTCACTGTATATTGGTGGAAAGGAAGAAGTTTCATAATGTTGCCACATAAATCAAAATAAACTAAACTATCTACAGAGTGTTACAGAAAGGGGGTATAATGCTAAAACACAGCGAAAGTCCTCATGAAACTCAACAACTTTCCCCAAGGAACATGGGTCGTAACTCGAAAAAAATTTTTGGATCGCCCATACTTACTCGATCAGCTGATCGGACTTTTTTCGAGTTACGACCCATGTTCCTTGGGGAAAGTTGTTTAGTTTCATGAAGACTATCGCTGTGTTTCGGCATTATACCTCCTTTCTGTTACACCCAGTATTATCTAGGTACTACTTAATTTTACGTTAACGTTAGGTACTTTATTATAATTTCGACAAGAAATTCGTGATAAACTAACGCCTGAATTTTTTAACCCGCACAGACAGCCTAAACCAAATCTAATTAAAAGAAGAACACTTTGACATCTCCATAAACTTGTTTCACGATTTTTTACAGTATTCAAGTTCCGGCAGTTGCTAAAAGGATTCATTAATCTTCGAAACAGAGGCGGAACCAGCTTAGAGCTACTTAAAGCAACCTTTACAGATTATTTTAAAGGCAATTAAGTGAAGGTGCAAAACTTGGAACCTGCTGCAAAGTTTTTAAAAGATTGTGCCAAGTCTATTTTAAAGAGTTCGCAGTTTTAATAGCTGTGTTGTGCAGTTTCTTCATTTAAGTCTTTTAGTGTTAAATAGCGATAAGAGAATGAAAATATAAGTACTTTTTATAAGATAAATAGGTCACGAAAAAAGTTATAGAATCAAAGCAAAATTATTTAAGACTTTTATGCGTTAAAGCGGTAAAACCGCTTCCAAAATTTGATGTTTGATAAAATAGCTGTTTAATAGTAATAAAAAAAATTCGCGTATTCTTTAGCTAGTATATACGTAATTACATGGAGGTTACTCTGATCATAAAAGCGCATAAGTTTTGGTTTTCTCCTCGAACATTACAGTTAGAAGAGGATCGTAATTGGGAAATATGTAGAATAAATAATACTTATGTATGAAATGAACCTATTAGTTAGTCCTCTAGTTATCATCAAAATAGAATAGGATAGGATTCCTGGAAGATGGATATACATACCTATTATCATTTTCCTGTTCGAATCCAATTTTTTTAATTTATCCTATTTTTATTATAATCCTATTTCTTTTAAATAATTTTCCAGGAAAAGATATACCTATGTACTTACGTGTAATTAAAGCACTTCCACATCCAAAGGCGATCATGCGACGCGGGGGGTACAAGATGCGGGGCGTGCGGGGCGGGGGCGGAACGCTGTCGGTACAGCACCCCTCCGCCGCATGTACCCCCTCCAACGAAGAGTGACACTCCAGCAGATACGAACTCTGGGCCTGGCTGGTCTTCGTGGTCAGTTCTGTTGGCAAAGAGAGTAGCTTAAAAATAATGTAGAAGATTGTTGAGCGGGAGAAGAAAGATTGACTCTTCACCTTTCAAACAAAAATAACCAAGCGTTTGCGAGTACGGTACACAGAAACAGACTGACAGACAAACACGTCAAACTACACACCCCTTTATTCACGCCGGGGGTTAAAAACCAAAATTTCAACACAATTAGCTCATAAATTTACCTGGCAACATAATTTCTATCATTTTCCTCTTAGATAAATCTTTAATTATGATGATAAGTACTAAGTCCCTACCTAAGTAGTTATTTTGTCCTGTTCGGATTGTTACTAGGCAGACCCAGTATATTATTATAAGGGACTAATTAATGGGGATGATGACTACATTCGAAAATTCAAAAAATAATTAGTCCGTCTTTTAGGCTATTAAAAAATATTTGAAACACGTTTTTACCTGATCAAATACATAAATAAATACAAAGATACAGAGCATCAAAGTTACGGAGTGGAGGGTATTGACGTCACTCCTACGTTAAAATCGTACTAAGGCGTGACGTCATGAGCAACTTTAACCCAGTGAATCTGTGTCATTTTTAGTTTAAGAGAAAAAAGAAAAAATACGTGTCGAATATTTTGAAATAATCTATGGACTAAAAAAAATTTTTGTCATCATGCCAATTAAATCACCCAAATGGTTTGCTATTTAATTATGAAATTACGACAAATCTGCTTATCAGTTATCTAGAGCGGATGGCGTTTTCTACAATTTATGAATGTCTCTAGGTAAGTATATAAGTATCTTTTGGAACACCAAACCACTTTCTTAAAAGTCCATATTGTATTGCATAGTTGACTTTTCCAAAACGAATACCCAGGGATTTGATTCTAGGTATTCTTAGTTTATTTCCTAGGTCTAGAACAATTCTCACATTCCTTCTTACAGTCCTAAACCCGCATGTATAAATCATACGGCCTTGATACTGACGAAGGTCTGGCAGCTTTTTTAAGATATGTAATGTTACATAGTATTTCTAATTCTATGTTGGTTTTTATGTATCCTTATCAGTCATTTTAAGGCCAAAACACACCGGATGTGTATGCGTTGCGTATGCGTTGCGAATGCGTAGTTGTAATGTATGGAACTGTCACCGCTTGCGTCTATGTCTACGTTACGCAAGCGGTGACAGTTCCGTAATAGTTGCGTAACGTAGACGAGGACGCAAGCGGTGACAGTTCCATACATTACAACTCAGAGGTACGCATACGTCTACGCATACGCAACACATACGCATTCGGTGTGTTTTGGCCTTTAACGTCCCCACTACAGGGGTTCGAACCTATTCTCATTTGAGAGTGATTTGGCCGTAATCTACCACGCTGTCCTAAATGCAGATTAGATTTCAATTTCACATACTTACACCTTCGAATTTCTTCTCTAGTGAATGCAGATTTCCTCACAAAGTTTTACTTCACCTTGTGAGGTATTTATGTATAATGGTCTTTAATATAATTGATTTTAATTTAAAAGTCCTTAGTCTCAGCAGGTACAGTTTACTTCGTATTTAAATTATCAAATTCCGAAACAGCGCAGATTTTAATCTCGTCACAAGTTAATTAAGAGAATGTTTTCCTTAATTAAACTTTCAATTAAAACTTTAAACAAGATACTAAAGTTATTTATTTATAGACCGTCTTTTGTTATTGGTAGCATTAGTAGCATTATTGTAATTAATAGAAGATTCCCTTTTTCTCTTTATCATTTAGAAATTCTTACCTACGTAACTTTAGTATAAAAATATTCTCAAAAAAAATATGTACCGAATCGGATTAATATTTACAGATTATGTTTGAGACCGAAAAACATCAGTATCATAAATGAATAGTTTAATATTAGTATTGAGTTTCTATAAATATCTTCTTTATAAGTTATCAATACGCGTGGGTGCTGTATTTAATCAGAATCTTTCAGAAATAATAAACAAAGGGGTAATTACTTTTAACATATTTTCATACTGTTACATAAACCCAACTTAATCCTTTGTGCATTACTTATTTATCCCTATAATAATAGTTAGTTACAACATAGTTTAAAATAAAAAAAAAAATCTTTAAATCTTTAGATTTTACCAATTCAATGAGAACGTCAATTTTGATATGAGCTGCACGTTACTTTGTACGAATTCGTAAACATTAAAATAGTGCTGTTAATATTAATAACTATCTACACTGTGATACAAACAATAACATCCAAACAACATAAAAAGCACTTATCCATCAAAAACAAAATCGAATCGATCACAAATTGCCACCACATACGTACCACCACACATACGGTATGAATATAAGGAGAAATACGATAAATATAACCGAGTACAACTATGGTAGCGCGACGGATGAAAAGCGTCCAATATTTCCACTGAATTTCCTTCGACAAACCAACTGAAAGATGAATCGGGTGACATATCCTTGGATCGGTTTTCGGATACGATCGAGGGAGATATACCGGATGAAACTAATGTAATCTGCTTGACAATTTCACTCGTTTAATATTGTTAAACCTACCTTTTTTAATAAACCCTTGTCAAAGTCATATTTTTCATGCCACACATTGATTTGTCGAGTCGGGTTATACTGATGGCTTAGCATGCGTGCCGCGACAATTATCTTACGTCATGCTGTCCTTATCACATTTAAAACTATGGAAAGAGACGTAAGCGTGACAAACCCATGACAATGTCTTGTCACAGAGTGTATGCTAATCTAGCTGATACCCCTTCATTTAAAAAACAAGGTAGTCCTATCTTTAAAACTCGTTTTGTAATAGAGGATAGAGTGAAAAGGTTTTGTCAGGAATTTTATTTTAGAAGAGAGGGATTGATCTCCTAGTATACCTAAGCTAATGTTTCTAGATACCATAAACATCATTCTAATCATTAAAGATTCATCAAGCAATCAGTTCTATGCGTCATAAGTTCTACGTCAATCTAACATAGCATGTACGCAGTATCTATGAGGTTAACCGGCCATCTACCACATTTCGCCGTTACCGCATTCTAGGTAACCGCTTAACGGTACTAGAACTTGCAAATTGTGACATCTTGTAATAATGTAAAGAGGTAGGTATTACTTATGGTAAAGAAAACACAATTTTAAGAAGCCACCGAACTTAAAAGAATTTTCGTAGACTTTTCGTGTTTACATTTTTCAAAAGATCTTCATTGAAAGTCTCGATAAGTCATCGTTAGTTTGAATTGTAAATCTTTTCGGACTTAAGGCCAAAACACACCGGATGGGTATGCGTTGCGTATGCGTAGACGTATGCGTAGCTCTGAGCTGTAATGTATGGAACTATATGAGACAGGACACACCGCTTGCGTAACGTAAACGTACACGTCGACGTGACGCATAGCACGATGTCACTTCGGGTTGCACCGTAACTACGCGCGTGGCTACGCCGTGCTTACGTCTACGTTACGCATACGCATCCGGTGTGTTTCAGCCTTTAAAAAGACCCCGGGCTAGGACGACCTTTAATTTTACCTATTCTTACCACTTCATTTCATTGTCCCGGTACATTAAAGTTATAAAATTACTATGGATTCTATGTACCTACTGTGGTAGTTAAAAATAATAAGTCATCAAAAATATTAATGGTAAAATATCCCTCAGTGGTCTTGCAACCGTCATAAATTGCTTGTAATAATTCATCCCTGTATGTCCCCTTTCCAAGGTATAGGTAAGAAGGTAAATGATATATTTGGGCCATATGCGACGCTTAGGGAAGTTTGATTGACGTATTAAGAACGATAATATAAGGATACATAGCTTTACAGGAAGTTATCATTCTATCTTTAGTATCTTTGAAAGCTATTACATAAAATAAGAGTGTTTACGCGTCTGCGGTTTAGACGCGTCGTCTGTAGTTTGATATGAAAAACGTGAATTGCGGTATACGGTTGAGCCGCGATTTTTGTAAAAACGGTTTAGTTTCATATAAGTAGGTACTCGTCAAACCGCAACCTTTCTGCAAGTGATGCGTAAGTACTTGGCGCGCTGTTGTTTTATGCGTTGCTCACAGCCGTCGATTCTTTATGGAGTAATCTTATTGCATACGTCTGACGCTGCGAGCGACGTGCTTAATATCTACGTGTAGTATCTAGATAAGAAACCTTTTCAAGTAAATTGATTTAACTTTGTAAACAAAAATCCCTTATTCGGCAATTCTAGACTACTCTACTGCCTAATACAATAATTCAGGTCTCATCTCTTGATATAGGTATTTTGTTCTGATAAATTGCCTCATACCCTTGAAGTATCTTTAGAAAAGTCTGATCTTA
This sequence comes from Anarsia innoxiella, assembly GCA_947563765.1. NCBI lineage: Eukaryota > Metazoa > Arthropoda > Insecta > Lepidoptera > Gelechiidae > Anarsia > Anarsia innoxiella. The sequence continues at coordinate 3,080,885 of OX387402.1, forward strand.
TTTATAATTCATCTTAAAATCATTTTCATGTTACATAGACGTCGCGTCATTGAACTGACAGTCTAGACGAAAAGCGATCAGAATTCAGTAGGTGTAAGTAATCCATTCATAAACATCTTATACAATCGATAAGACGGTACCTACATAGTGTAGCTATAGGTATAATATGGGTTTATATAGATTGATTTAAATCCTACTTATATTTATAAATTTGTCAACGTTTGTGCCGATATGGATCGATGGATGTATGAATTTGAGGATGTTTGTTACTCCTTTACGCAAAAACTGTTCAATAGTTTTTAATTAAACTTTCTAATATTGTAGCTTGCATATCAGAATATTAAAAAGGCTATATTTTTTTCAAAATAGGACGATACATGCTTACAAAGTCGTGGGTCTAGAGCCTGCTAAGGAATAACATTACTTACGTTTGTCTCGAATCAAATCGCGAGTCAGGCGGTGCTCGGGCTCCAATCAGACACATGGTGGAGTCTGGTGGGGCGAGGACTCGAAGCTGCAACGCTGCTCGAGGGTACCACCATCGACGCTCCTCCACAGCCACTGCCACCTGGTGGGATACATACATACATATCTGTTACAATTTTTCCTCATCGGGGGGCGGGGGATCCAAACACACTTATTTCAGTTCGTACATTATGTTGTTTTTACATTTGTTATTTTTATTCCAATTTTATTGATTCGTATTTAGAAATACGCGCTTATTCAATTTGAGTATACCTGAAATTGCTTTATCTGCAATCCTGACCAAAATTTGGAGCTCATTCAAGCCTCGTAATCTCGCAATACAAAGCTGAATGTCACGATTTACCAACTAGGCAATTCATTAGCCACCAATTTGTCCAAATGTCGGATGAAATAAAATAAAACATACTGGTATTTTCGAGAATTTCGGGCAGTTTCGGACAAAATCGCTTGAATTACGGACGGTCTTAATTGCAGCCTTTAACCGACAACAAATTGCCTTTCATTAGAGGGCCGTTGATTAAACCCGGTGATATTGCTAGGCAGATTATGTCGCCAGGAATCAAGATCTATAATTGGACGAACTGGATACTCCATGACGTCCTGCATCGAGTTTCGAATTTTGTATCTTATCTTATCTGTAAATGGTGAATAGGCCGTTTCACCAGATACAGATATTTATCACTCAGATGTTTTATACCTGTCTCTGTCTAAACCGTCATGTTTTATGAAATAGACTTAGGTTTATCTGGTAGATTTATCTGTAGATGGCGAAACGGGAACTAGGTCGTGTAAGCAGTTTATACGTCTGATGATCTTGGATGAGCAATGCCATCCAGTCCAGAAAAACTAACATGACATAAAATTTTATGCTTTACATAACTGTTGGCAACACCAACAGAAAGTAATTTTGTATCTTTTATGTAGCAACACTCTCTTCTTACTCTCACTGCTCCGTACGATACGTGCGCTAACTATTATGTGTGTAAAAAACTAAAGTGAATAAAACCCAGTTCCTTCGTGCCAATACTTGAAGCCTTTCATTTATTTAACAACCAGCCCCAAGATCTGCTGCCTACAACATAACTGCGAAAGAATTCAATTGAATTAATGATAAATAAAAAATACCTACCATAGAAATGTCATTGTTTAAAAAAGGTTGTTATCGTTCAAAAGGTTGCCATTCCCATAATTTCCAACATCCATGTCACAAAATGGTCAATATTTATGTGGTCCTGCCATTAAACTGTCAAATAACAGTAATTGGGCAACCAACGATTATAAAATTTGTCACGACAAGTCCTCAGAGTTAAGAAAGAGGCAGAAACCATTACCGCTAATTAAAATTGAGTTCCCTATTAATTTTCTCCTGGTTTTTATGAATATTGCCTGCTCAGTGCTTCAATTTATAGTATTAAGTGGTTTTTCTGCTAACAACTAAAGGCATTAGTGTGTGAATTTATAGAGTGCTCCAGTCCCTGTGTAATATTGTGCAATTTGGAAATATTAAAAAGAGTAAGGTTGGTGCTTTTAGTGGTTTTCAATACCATGTTTATTCATTTAGATTTAAGATAATATGGACATTCGTAGTCGTTTTTGTTGTTATTACTTTTGTTCTGCGAGTCCCGAAGAGGAGGTAAGAATTAATATAAAGTATTTAATATTGATTGCTAAAAATTAGGTACCAATAGGTTGGAACTCGTCCAAAAAACGACCATACAAAAAAAAAACAAACGATGATTGCGGTTCACAAACGTTTAATTTAAATACGTAGTTCCACTTTCACGAAACCAAAATCACGCCGATCGCGCATAAACTCCGTTTACAAATAGGTTTAAAATAGCTTAAACCGGGTACGTCACTGATCCTTTGTGAGAGGCTCAGCGTGCGTGTGACAGACCTATCTGGATATCCGGATATCCGGTGTGACGGCTATCACGGCTACTGTTTACTCGGGAACCGGTTCCAGCTGAAATCTGCGGGCGTTTCCCGGTTAACCGTCGAATTGGGTGTTTAAATGCTTTGTTTTATTTGCAGTTGGATGGAAAGTTGTGCACTTTTTAGTATCCGGATATTTTTGCATGTCAAATTATTTGTTAATCTTTCATTTTAAGATTCTTTCCAATTTTGAAATTAACACATAGGTATCTTGTAAAATGAAAAGTTTATTTTAAAAATGTGTTAAGGTGTTTTTGTCATTCAAAGATTAAACTACAATTTTGTTTAGCTATAAAAGGCACGTTTCAATGTGAACAAAATAATCGTATAAGCTGAAAATACAATGTATAAAATGGCGTAACGTCCATGAATATTCATGATCGCCCAATATTGACTGCGCAAAGTGTATATTTTTATTTCCCGTAAACGTATTCCGGCGTGTTTGGGCGACAGAATATTTTCATATAAGAGCAGTATTTTCAATTTATTGTCAGTACAATATGTAGTATGTGTATATAAGGTGGAAATTGTAGTGTTTCCTGTCTCACACCGTTGGCAATTGTTTTCTACCATAAAACTGCACTGATTTTTTTAAAGTTGCAAAACAATCGGTTCACAATCCAGTATTCAGTTTTTTTAAACTTTCTGTTATTTTTAACTAACGAATTGACCTTCTGTAATAGCAATAAAGTTAGAGAAGAATACCTTATCAAGTTTTTAGCGTTGTAAAAATGCAAATTGCACTCTGTGTCACCCTGTATGTACTATTTATATTGGAAATATGTTATTGACAAAAGTGATTCCACAAAATAAGGGAAGTAGCATAACTACTTTCCATCTGTCGAATTCAATTTCTGCTGGAAATTGAATACATTTACGAATACAACATTCTATGATGAATTATTGCTTTGGTGTGCTATGCCAATATACATTTTTAAAAGGTTTTTTAATACAACAGGTACACTACTTCTAAAAGTTTGATTGGAAAAAAGGTGAACTTAACGCGTTGGAGAGAAATTTGAGAGGCCAATGCTCAACAGTGGACAGCAAAAGGCTGAGAAGAAGAAGATAGAGTTGAAGCGCGGTTGCGGTTAGAAAAACCCGAACCGAGGTAGGAGCTTTAGGTAGTTCTTTACCAAAAAAAATAGACCTTTTTTTCTGTGTTCTTTTTTTTGTGTAAAACACGTTAAAGTGTAAGTGTGTGAGAGAGAGAGAGAGAGGGAGAGAGTGTGTGTGGCTTGACTAAAGTCACACTCTCTCCACGTTCTTTGAATATCCTCCCAACGTTATATCCGCTTGCTTCAGAAAACAATATAACAACGTACCTCTTTATGCAGCAATCGAACATGGAAGCTGGCGACATCGCTGACCGGTTCTCCTCCTTCAGTGACGTAGTAGACAAGGAGAGAGCTCACTGGCGCCATGTCTGCTGTCACCGGGAACCTAGGACGAGGAGCATTTGTTAGATTCAGTCTATAGAAAGTCAAAAGATAGCTACATCAGATCTTTCTCAACCTGCATACCAGCACCTTTTTCTAATCCCATAGAGTAAGGGCGGGAGTGCACGGAATGTTTGAAGCAGTTAAGACCCGACTGCTTGCAGTAGTCCATGTACGGCCCTAAATTGTAAATGAATATTGAATGCTAAGAGGTGTCCACGAGAAAGAGAAACGTGACAAGTCTATACATTCAAAACCTTTCGGGAACATATCTGGATATTCAGACCTCTTTGTGTAAACAAAAACATTGCACTATAGCATCTGAGAGTGTAAGTATATATATGACTTATACTTATTAGTCAGGAGGTTACAGGCGTATTATATAAAAAAACAGCGTGCCTAATGGCCTTTTATTCATACCGTACCAAAATGATCATACTAGTTATCATTATCACATTGAAAATTGTTTTATTTCGAAATACAAAATTAATTTAATTCCATCTTTATTACAAATGGCAATTAATTTCATAGACTATCGTATCCAATTAAGACTCAGACAGGCAACGAGAGAGTCATATAAACTGATGAGTTGGCAGTTTCAGTAGATAGAAGAGAAATGGTCTAATGAATAAGTAGCGAGGACTGAATGAGGTTTGCAAGTTTTGATGAAACTGTCTCTACTACGGCGGCGCTACGAGTTTTGGTTTCCACAACGCTGAAGAGTTTTACCTACTTCCAGTTGCTGAAAAAGCCGGTAAAGTCACTGTCCCGTTAACTTTCGTGTTGTCTTCTTCTGATTTTCGACAAAGAAAGTGACAGCTAAAGGTTTAATGAACACATTAATGCCTTATTCTGCAACGGGAATAACGTTTGTAGTTTGTTTTGGGAAATTGTTCTGTTTCGTTTTTGTGGATTTTTTGGTAGCTCCAGTGGTTAAAAAAGTTTTTTGGGATGTTGATTTGAACTTACACTTTATGCTCGATGCAAAATGTGTACCCACAGAATTCGATGTCGGCAAAATAACTTCTGTTCGTATTAAAAACATATTATAGAAAAATAAAATAAGAGTTTTTAAAACTCAAATTAAACATAGTTTATCAAATAATCTGTTAATAAGATCTATCTAGCCCATAATATCTTTCAAACATAATCTAAACAACAGAGGAAACTTCCCAAAATCGCAATCCCAAAACAATGAATATTCCTAATTCCTAATTCACACGACAATTAAACACTAAATTCATCTGATTAACCTCACAACAACCTATTTTAGTCCAAATTGTGCATTAGAGCATTGCCTCCCTGCATCCATAGATCACGTGTGCATAATGCAACAATAACTCATTTAGTACAATTTATCGTTAAACTGATAATGCAAATGCTGATTGCATACGTTTTGGCTCGAATTTACTAAATTTGTGCTAGTTTATGTGTCCGCTGTTGCTGGAAATCGACGGATAAATGGTTTAATGTTAGGTTTATGTTGGGTAAATGATCGGTTTTTATTACTTGGTAGTTTATTTATATTAACGTTGATAAAGTGCGATGAGAACTTAAAGTTTTTAAATTATAAGCACTCAAGATAATTGATTAATTATGGTTAAAGGTTTTAAAAAACTGTAATTTGAAGTCAATATATTTTAGATAAGTATTATAATCATTGTAGATGTTTTATTTAAAAACAAATACCTATTTATCTCGAAGCTAAAAAGCTTCTGTCTACCCCAATAGGAGAGAGTCGTGACGTGACGGCTATGTAAGTATGCATGTAAAAAGCAATAGTACAGTATCATAATATAAATAGTTGACATAAAAATAATAAACAACTTAACCGGTTAACTGCAAAGATCGTTAAAGTATAAACTGCAAGCTCTCAAAGGTAATATTCGTGTAGAGTTTGAAACTAATTAAAGTTAAACAGACGGTTCTGTGACCGAGGTTAATGGGGAAACTTGCGCTCGATGGATCATTCAATATTGTAGAATCACTGAGAATAGAATCACCCAGTGTAGAGTAATGTGCTAGGAGATTTACTCGTGAAAATTGGAACTTGGTTTATGAAGTGTAGGTAGGTGAGGTGAATTTATGGACTTAGCGGTAAATTAAGACTTCTAATTTGTCTATTGTGCGTCACGAATTTCAAATATAAGGATTGCTGGCACCGATGTATGAACCATAGTGACGCTCAAAAGTTTAAGAGACTGAGAGGAGCACTTGCTGTTGCGATTAAGGCCAAAACACACCGGATGCGTATGCGTTGCGTACCTCTGAGTCACCGCTTGCGTCTACGTCTACGTTACGCAAGCGGTGACAGTTCCATACATTACAACTCAGAGGTACGCATACGTCTACGCATCCGGTGTGTTTTAGCCTTTAGATGACCGCATCAAATTTACAACTCAACCTAACGCTGTTTGAGTTTTTTACCACGAACAACAACTGCAATCGCGTGGCTACCTTCTAGTGCATACATATAAGCGCTTTTAGCACAACATACATTGGCTATTTGATAATACAAAATACAATATAATGTCAAATTACGCCTGTTAAGTTTTTTTTTTCACATTAAAGGGTTCTCAGTTTTGGAAAAATCACTCCCCCATGCCAATTTAAACTGTACCTAATTCAGCCTATACTTATTCACCTATGTGAGTCCCCGTTTCTAATTGGTTCGGTTCCGCGTGCTGTGTGTTAACTTAACATAATATTTTGAAAATTTATGACAGTGAAAATTTAATGCAGTTACTGTAGTTGAATTTGTAGCATAACCGGTTTTAGAATTAATCCGGTTATTATATAAACCGGTTTGTAGTCTATTATTAATATTAAGCCGAGTGTCAATATTTATTCACTGTATTACGACGAGGGGTGGCATCAAGGTATAGCCTCTTGTGTAGCTTGATTGAATAATTATACATACGTACTGTAATGGAAAATAAGGCAGTATTAATTTTTTGAGTGTGTTTTTTATTTTGTCATCAAAGATTTCACCTCTAGTTGCATGAATTGGTTTTTGACAATGACAGTGACAGCTAATAGGTGTAATGGAGCATTAGCTTAATTGACCTTTCTTGCATCTAGCTGATTGTCTCAGAAAAATGGTACATGCTCTCAAAAAAATAAAAATTGATGACGTTAACAGTTAAAGAATAAAAAACAAACAATCGATTAAAAACACATTCAAAAAAAGAAGTACTGAACGAACGAATTAATGAATGAATAAAAAAACCATTTAATGTGTCCGTGTCGAAACGGAAACAAGATTATGGTGGTTTGATGAATGAGGCCCCCGGGTCCACTAGACATTGCACCAATTTTCAGTTTGGCGTATTTTTCCAGGCAAGTACTTTGGGAATGCAAATAAATGGGATTGAATAAAATAATTCATTTGTTGTTTTTTTTCGAGGAGTCAATGACATGCCTGATATGATTGAGTGGCTATTGATGAGTTTCAACGATTCTTAAAAAGGTATAGCGATATTGAAAAGGTTTTTTTTTTAATTATAGTCGTTCTTTTACCAACTTTGAACTTTTTATTGATCTTATTGTGAAAGATAAAATTGGGTATCTGATTGTGTGAGCAGTTATAGCTCATGTAAAGAGGGACTAACCAGCTATTGAACATCAAACAACTCCATAATAGTTTTCCGTGATTAATTAAGTTTAAAAAACATGGTCGATGCGCAAAAACACTCTGATCAATCTTTACATGCGTACCCATTGTGTACAACAACTACATGTGTATGGTATCTACTAATAAAAGACAGTTCTTAGAACTGCGAGGAGAACCTTTAATATTTTAAGTACCTAGCTACAAAATTCTATGGTACAAAAGCCAGTTCTTCGAAATGCGAGGAAAAACCTTTAAAGTAGGTCTTTAATACATATGTAGGTGCTATAATACCACACCAATTTCCAGTAAAAGGTTATAATTCATTTTGTTCTAGGCACGAGTCGGAGATCCTCTGGGACCAATTCATCAAAAACAGCCCAACTCAGGATTATACCGTTTTATCAGATCAAGCTGCGAAATTCAGGGCTATTTTTTTCACAGGCTGTTCACAATACCCCTATCACGAGTTGCATTATAAACTGCAACTATAGTCTCTGTGAAACAGTTGTGAAAGCTACCATATTACGAAGTAGGTTAGATTTTGACTCATTTCCTAAAAAAACCTGCAAATCAGATTAGTTCTAGGAGTATTAGTTATAGGGGAAGAGAACTGGATTACAGTGCTTTTACTCATTAAAATCTCAACTGTTAACTATCTTCAGAGTATCCAGGTTTTAGTACCTCCAATGGCACACAACAAGGGTTTTTTTACACTTTGCTTGACATACATACATATCCGTCACGCCTGTCTCCCATTGGGGTAGGCAGAGACCATTTCCTTCCACTTGTTTTGATCCAAACACACCTCTTACGCTTCATCCACACTCATCAGTCGCCTCATCAGTTGCTTGACATAAGATTTTCAATTCAGCATAACAACTACCTACCGACATATTGCAGTGACACTTTTCTTTGCCGCGACAGGAGGCCACAAAATGCCGCTGCCTTTCGTTAAAATTCGACAATTTGACATTTCACCTATTGCCACAATATACTGAATAGTAATACTACCTAGTATTGCGTAGTAAGCAAGCTTTTGTGAGCGAATAAATCTTATTTCAGGTAGGATTTTGTTTGTATTTTTTCATACAGTATTTTGAGCAGGCACAATGACGTTATCGTAGGTAAAGTACTCGTAGTTGTGAGCAAAAAGTTACAATGTAAATAGGTATTTACTTCATTTATTCAATACTAGAGGCTGCCAGCGACTTCGTAAGCATTTGTCGTCTCTTGATAAAAAGATATCTTAAAATAATAGTCTACGTGTTATTCTGATGCATAAGCTACAATACTGCCAAGTTTCATCAAAATCTGTTCCGTAGTTTTTGCGTGAAAGAGTAACAAACATCCATCGGCACAAACATTGACATTTATAATAATAATAGAACTTCAATGATTTACATATCTATGAAAAGGTTTTTGTAAAGTAAATAGTGCTAAATAAATGTAATAAACGAAAATCTCACCTTCACCTGCCACACAGCAGTTAAATAAAACTTCTCGCACAACTTTTAACAACGTACGTAATAAAGAAGCAGAAGACGGAAAAGGGAAAAATTTGACGGAAAAAAGTACCCCGTGGCAAGGAAAGGACTATAAAACCCTTATTGCGGTCTGACTTTTGGCGAACTTTGCAAAATGTGGGTCAACATTTAAATAGCGGTCTCAATTTCAAATGCATACCTATAGATATTTATAAATCACCGAGAAGGCTTAAAGGCTTTGGTATCATAACTTTTTTACATGTAAATGCATGGCAATGTAAGATATTATTGTCTTTTATGACTTTTTCGTGAATTATGAAACTTATTTCTACAATTGTCTGCAAGAAGTTTCAAATTCGATTTCGTAATTGAGAATTGTTTATTTCTTCTTTTAATCTAAAGTTTCCCCTTAAAACACGGTCATTCCTTGATTAGCAATTAAAAATCACCTAATTATCTTAACGACTGCAGAATTTCTAAGCCAGACGCTATTAGGGCCATCAAGACTTCTTTAAGATAAAAATGTCCATTAGAGGCAGTCACTAAATCAAGTGACTCTCCATAAGATGGGAACTTAAATACTCCATTTAAATAAAAAAGCATTTGACCGAGTTTTTTCAGACAATAAAACGCTTGAAAAGGAAATTAGGCAAAGGGAACCCAATGTTAAAGCCGTGTTTAAGCCCTAGGATTTTGGAATTTGAGGTTTTAAGTTCAAGATATTTATGAACAATTTAGAAATGATAATACAAGCTGGGGCAGTTCTATAACGCTATCTAGGAACCTTCTTGGTATCATAGTTCCGTTGAATGTTCTCCTACAAATGAAATGATTATGAAAATCCAATCAAAGCAAGAGTCAGTACCAAACATTCCTCTTCGAGCTGCTTGGTACCTGCCCTGACCTCGAATCACCAAGTTCGACTGACCAATAATCTATAATTTTCAAACAGTCTTTGCGTCAGTCTTACCCAACCTTATAAGGCATCAAGATAAAACTTACGTGTAATTAAACCGGCATAAGTCACTGTTATTGGCTGGACTTGGAGCAGGTACAGCTGCCCAGTGCACCGCACGGCCACCACTCGTCACTGCAGCTAGGAGTCGCTGTCGGCAGCCGCAGGATGACCACACACTTGCGCTTGCTATACCACCAGCCTAGGGAGGGAATTGATTATTATGAATTGTGTTTTGAAGAAGAATTTATAGGAACTAACATCTCAGCCTATAGTTTTCTGTGAGCTGTCCACTGCTGAGCACAGGCCTCTCCAATGACCTTCCAACGCGACGATTCATTGCTTCATCCAAAGAGACCCCGCGGTTTTCACTAAGTCGTCGGTCCATTATGATATAAGTAGTCTATCTATAGGATATACTTGAAACAAACTTGGAAAATCTTTCGAAATGGAGTAATTGCAGCCGAGAAAAAAGTTATTTTTTATAGGGACAATCTGGAGGTAAGAATGTGCATTTTGAATTGATAGTCGATGGCAAATTTTTGATGAAAATTCAAGTTACCTGAAGTGGTGTAGGAAGGTTTTCCACCAACAGATAGCATTTAGAAGTAGAATTCCATCGTCGAATCCTCTCACGAGCGAGAACGTAGTGTGTCTCTATCTCTTTCCCTTCCACTGCTACTAATTCCGCCTGTAACAATACAATAACAATTCTTAAATTTTTTTTAGTCATGATCTAGTTACACAATTTCATTCGGGTGGGGAATGTTAAGGTATCAAACTTTGCTAAAAATAATTACACTGTTCAAAATATACTGAATAGGAAGGATATTTGGACTTGCATTAAGTATATTAAATTTACCACTAGCAGAATGTGTGCAGAATTTATTTGCTCAGTGAGCAAAATAACGTAAATTAACAAAGATATAAACTGCAGAAAATTTCAAAGAAATGCCACTGAATTGAAATTCGAAGTAAATTCTTCCAAAATTTTAGCTTAGCGTACCATAAATTAAGCTAACATAAACCGAACAAACAAAGAAGTTAAATGAGATCTGAAAATCTGCTTCGCTTGCATCCAGGAACGTTCTTCTAGTCCAGTTATTCGGACATGGGGTATAAAATGGGCAAATGGACACATATTCAGCGGGGCGTGCAAATTTTATGAGGTCATACGTGTGATGGCTATGAGATAGGTCTTTGGGGTTCCGCTGCGTGGAAATGGAAAACGGTTATTTTGCAGACAACTTGGTTGCATTTCAAGGTAATGTTTGTTCGTTAATCATGAAATTATGAATTTCTGAATGTACGTGAGTTTGTTCATGTTATGGGATAGCATATTTATTGTTGAATAGCGCATTCTTACAAAAACTTAAGCAATAACCAACCATATTGGTGATACAGGAGACATGGTATAAGTTTCTAGGTTGAAACAGGTACATTCTTTACGATTCAACTGCAACTAATAACCTGGTTCTAGACAGTTACAGTTATTGAAGTACACAATTTACGCCAGATACCTAAGTAAGTACTTACACAAGCAATTTTAGACACTCAAAAAAAATCTAATACGGAACCTCCAACATACTCAATGGCATCCATATTACCAACCCCAAATACTTGTATTATTAAAGATCTTGTTTGATCACAGGTAGCGGTGAAAAGCCGAGATGAAATTGGATCTAACCTCAATCGTTTCATGCATTCACTAAACCCTGGTGACTAAAGACTATGGGGACGCCTGTCAAATGGACCAGAGCAAATTTCTGCTACAGTGATTTGGCCACAATGGGCTTTTGGGTAACTGGATCTCTCATGGTGGTATTCTAATTTCGTACCTGTATTCGAATGTATTCATTAAAATTCTGAGAATTTGTGTACGTATTGGTGGTATGAAAAGGCTTAACAAATATTAACTGACACAGGACACGTAAATATGTTTGCGAGTTTTATATTTTGGGTACTTAGTGTGCCTATTTAATAAATAGAAAGTAATTTTTGTTTATATTTAAGTAGGTTAATAAACATTGGGGTTTTATAAATGTCAAATGATAAATGTATTCTTCTATTCTGCACATTGCGACATTTCCGACACATCATTTAGGTATTTCTTCTTCAATCGAGAATCAAATATGCACATATTTAATTATTTTGTTATTAAATCAATAATATATTTAAAATTAATTCATCTTCGCTAATACAAAAAGAAACTACTGAAATAGGTACATTAACAACGACTAAATATCATTATAGTACTGAAGGTAATAGGCATATATACTTAAATGTGATTAGGTCTAAGATATCGGATATCCATTAAGTTGAGGATCAAAGTGGCTTCGATTGATAGATTCAAGTAATTAGTACTATTAAGGTTACGCAATTGCCACAGATTAATAGGTACAGATAGATATTGATGCCACGTAGAACTAATTTAGAGAGCTATACAGCAATTATTTGATTGAATTAATATATAGATACCTACCTACATTTGTACATTTACCTATTAGCGGTTGATTTGCCTCCAAGGCTTCAAGTTTTATAAGAAACCGCGGCAAAAGGGTAGGGTATAGCAGTTTTACGCTTTTTGCACAAAACCGAGACGCACTTCGTGTTTTACACATAAGTTACAAGATGAGAACAAGTAATGAAATAAAAAAGGATCATTAAAAACTACTAATTGCGTAGTAAATACTATTTACCATATCAATAAAACACAGAGTATATTCTTTCTTATTTTATTTTCGAATACATTGAAAATACTTCTTTCATCTAGCTTAGTAGGTACCTGTACTTCATACTTCTCTATATTATAATCAATGTTTCCTTTTGCTGATAATTTTCATGTGCCTTTAAATTGTCGTAAATAGGTAACCCATATTTATCATCTTATCATCCTTATATCGCATTGACAGATATTTATAATGCTATTAGCTAAAACATAAAGAATAAACATATTATTAAAGATAAAATATTTAAACTAAAATTAAAATAGAGACAGCTTTTAGATAACATTAATAAATGTTTACTAACTTAATAACGAAAACATAAATGTTGAACTGTTTTGAATTTAGAACATGAATGAATAAAAAGGTAAATATGAAATACATTTAAGGATAACGCGAAAACAAAATAAACTGAATAAATTACTGACCTTTTCCTAAAATTGGGATACGATTACAAAAAGGACCCGCTTAAATTCAGTTATTTATCTTTTTCTATAGAAAATTTAATTATTTGGGTTGCTCTGCCGTTTCCGATATTTCCGGAGCAGTCGTTATTTCAATGTTGGAGACTGCTGAAGCCAGATTTTGCTGGACATCATCATCTTTTTCAACATTAGTTTCAGTAGCTGCGTCTGCTTGCTCCAAAACAATTATGCCTCGTCGTCCAAGCCTGCCACCATGACCATGATGTCGTCTACCACAACGCATCGTACATTGCTTGGTCACTTCTTGAGAATCAGTCGCTTTTTCTTGTTGAGGCGTCGATATATTGCGTTCAGGATTGACCACCAAGTTTTCATTTCGTAGCTCACTCATTTTTTTGAACATGGTGAAATAGAAATGCTTGTCAAAACCGTGGTGATGGCCGTGTTTGCCGTGATGTCCATGATGACCGAATTTTCCATGGTGGCCGTGTTCACCACGGTGTCCATAAGGTCCATGCCTGCCAAAGCCATGGCTTAGCCTCCCAAATCCATGGTGGCCATGGTGACCATGCTTACCAAAGCCAAACACACCATGTTTTTCCCAACCAGCGTGTTTCTTCTGCCTACTAACTTCGAGGAATTTTCCAAACTTCCTCAAAAGTTCTTCATTGTCTGGAGTCAGATTTTCATTTGTTTCTTTGTTGATGTAGGCGGCGAATTCGGTTACTTTGGCATCAAAATCTGGTTTACAATGACCTCTCATGTTGAAATCGATGAACGGAATAGCGGTTTCACTTAAACTGGTGCTCGCGGTCACTTGTGCACGTCAGTACGACTGAATTGCTAATAACTGCATTATCTTTGTTCGAGGATGTTTATATAGTGGCGTGTTACGGGGAAGCCTCATGTAGCTATGAGTCATCGTAGTGACTCATAGCTATAATGTTGCACCATAATTTCACCAATTGTGCAAAAACTTAACAATTTGTGAAATTATTGTGCAATTGTATTTCCTCTTGTTATATATTTACTGACGCAGTATTCTAGTAGATGCCTTTTTAATTATGTTTTTGAACACCAATTTTATTACATTCCCTTACGATAATAGCAATTATTATCTAACTAAACTGTACATAACGTTATGAGAGGTCATTGACATCAATTACTTAATCTTTTTTGTTCTTCGTTTGAATACTTAGACTGTAAATAAAAACAATAATAGCTGTAATAGGACACGTTCTAACACGTAATACTCATAAAAACAATAACAGAATATATTTGTTATGATTATTATCAGTTAAATCATTGTTGTATAGTTTTTTATCATTTGTGTCACATTTTTCCTCGTGTAGATAAAAAGAAAATGATAAGTAAACAGTGCCAGCCCATTTTTTATTTCTCCTGACCGTGTGTAACCTTGTGTTGAGAAATGTTTTCGCTCGACACTATCTAAACAAGAGACCATCCCGTTTGAGTTTCACATGACTTATTTTCTTGCTGTGATAAAATTTAACGAGATTTATTTTTTTGGTGAACAACAAAAAGCGTAGCTGTATCAAATTCTGCAGCAAGTTTGAAACATAACTTTTTTTTTAATATAGACAAACTTCGTGAGCATAAAGTTGAAGTAGTGGGGAAGTTCGTGTAACATCAATAATCCAATCCAATTGTGTATTTACCTATTAACTATTGTAATTACTTTTACTTTGAATGCTGTCAAATTCTAATCAGTTTTTTCCTTAACTACTTAGGTACATACTAAATTTTATAAAGTTATGCAACTGTTCTTTTTGTGGTCTAGATTCTAGAGTTCTTAGAATTAATTTATTTGTTTTGGTGAATTTTGTTTCGTTAGTATTATGTCCCTACAAAATAGGTATTCAATTCAAGTAAGTAGTTAATATTTTTATCGAACCTCGACATACAAGTTTCCGAGTATCCACTCGAACCCTTTTAAGAAATAAATATGGCGCAGTGCCCTGCTTCACTCTGATACGGGGTTTTATTGCATTTCATTTTTATGTCTATTGAATTTCTTTCCCGTGAGAGGCGGAAATTCTATTTTTCCTGCAATATTGAGGGTGTCTGTCTTTTTGATTTTTTTTTTCTATGATTTATGTGATTTATGTGCGACGTTACCTCTTGGTAAATGCTAGTTTGTAACTTTGATGTGTATTTACCAGGAGCCCAAGTCTGCTAATTTAAAATGGTCTGCTTAATGACCATATTCTCAGTTGTGTGTCGGCAGAGTGTCAATGGCGTTTTTTGACACATTTGATCGCAATCAGTGCAAGCCATTGCTTAGCAGAATACCAAATGTGTCAAAAATGCCATTGACACTCTGCCTACATAGAACTGAGGCTATTTTAAATTAGCAGACTTGGGTACCTGGCTTTTGTTCAAAAATATTGACAATGAGTCTTAAATTATTGTTGATATTTCATTATAAATGAAATAAAATGACGCAACATAGCAAAATATAGCATAATACCTATGTATTTTAATAATAATCTACTATCTAAATTGACTTTTTAAGCATAGATTTCAATAAAAACTTAGGTATATTTTACGAATATATACCTACAGGATACCACCGTAACGTTTTTTGTAAATGACAAAAAAAGGCTCAGGACAGGAAGACGTGAAGGATAAAGAATGAAATGTTTACGTAGTAATCTGTGCTTTTATCCAGCAGAGGTACTGTAACAGAAATATGAAACCTTATCTAAAATACCCAACGTACACTTTTACAAATGTCAACAATAAACAACAGCAAAAACATTTCAAAAGCCACTTCAAATAGCCTCAAAGTGAACAAGCAGGTAAGTATTAAACCCAGGAAATGTGAAATGAAATTCTATCAAAATGGTGGCAAATTTCAGTTGCAATAATGAAGCAGCATTTGAAAAGTTGGTCGAATGCGATAAACGAAACGGCAATGGGGTATTTTCTATTAGAATTTAAAGAAAAATATGCACTTTATACAACTGACTTCGGAATACTCTAGAAATAGCCCCACGAAGAAACAATTGACTACTCTTGCTGTTCTAAAAGATAGCGTCAATTGTTTGTTTATTCATTGTATCTAGAGTATGGTTATTATATATTTATTTTTCTTTTAAATCCTCTAAGAGACTACTCCAAACTACTTCAAGTTCGTGTTAATAGACGAACTTTCCTCTGCAGTTTGCAGAGTTAGCCTAGTGTCAACATCATTTTTGACACATTTGGTATTCTGTTATTTTGCTGCTAATCAATGGCTTACACTGATTACGACCAAATTTGTCAAAAAATGACATTGTCACTCTTATTGATACCCTGCCGGCACACAACTGAAAGTATTATAAATAATCACACTTGGGGCCTTTGTAGTGCAAGCACTATGATATGCAGAGACTGATTATCGATCACATCAAAGGCATTAAAGTGAAATTTTCTTTCCCCTGTACCATCCCATTACGCAAGGGGCAGGATAACTTACAGCTCATTTGTTTCCCATTGTTCCTTTATCGTGTCCGTTTAACATGGTTATCCCTAAAGGGACGATTTTTTGTACAAAATATCCAAAAACTCAATTTTTTACAAAAAAAAGATGACAAACAAAGATTTTATCTTTTTTAGGTCAATACTTTTACTTTCTGTAATAAGGGTGCCTTTCTATCAGAGATGTGATATGCTACGTTGCTATGGATGTGTTTGATTTCTAGTTTCTACCAATCTTATTCAAGGTGCCCTCATATTCAATGAATGTGATTAGTGGACATCAAACGCATCCAATATAGCACATATCTGCTGGGAAGGCACCACAAGAACAAAGTCTTTTATTCGACATACGAGAAGATTGTACAAAGCTAACGCAAAAATCTTTATAATTATCACCTCAAAATTAAGTTAAAAATTTATAGTAAAAAAATTTACGAGATTTCCCAAAATGTCACAAGGTCTAATGAGATTGATCTAAATTTAAATCCCCCTAAAGTATTCATGCGCCATCGTTTGGGAGGGGCCGACGAGTTGAGGGGCCGAAGTTTTTCTTTTCAGTTTATATTTAATAGGCGTACAAGAGTTTTTTGTTCAAAAATTTTGAGTGGGTAAACATCGGAGTAGGAAATTTTGGGAAAAAGCAATATTTGGTAGGGAAGTTCGATTAGGAATTGGTAAAAGCATTGAGTGTTTTATGTAGCTATGTATACTTATTAATCGGAATTTAAAAGGATTAAAAATTTGGCATATAATAGGGACGGCGTTCTTTTGGAATGTGAATTACCTATTGCTGTATCTACGGTATTTGATTCTTTGATGTGCTGGTATCAAAACATACTTTTTCATTCGCGAATATGTAAATTAGTTACTTACCATATACAGAAACAAAGAAATAGTCATTACGCTGCCACAAAATGACTTTCTTATAGGGTGCAAAAAGAACAACTATAAACTAATTACTTTGTATCGCCACTTGATTAAATCAAATTCAAAGACGTAACTCCGTTCTATCTAGAAGTAGTACCTTGAATAGATTGAGTCAGTCTCAGAGAACCAACGACCATCCTAGAACTAATTATGTTGATCAGATTTCCTGGCCTCTACACTGGGGGATTAGACGGGGTTTAACTCAGGGACTATTTACCTAGCGGAATATTTTAAACTTATTATAAGCTGTTTTACCTGGGTTGATTATTAAAATAGCTTTTTAATGGTATGGGGAAAGTTTCTTTCAAACATAAAGAATCTCTATAATCTGTTGTAACATTATGATGTATAAATGAACACAAGTGTGAATAGCTTTATTCCAAACTAGCTTTTTCACGCGACTTCACTTACTTTAAGTTCGAGTTTTTGAGAATGTTCTAAACAGGTTCGAACCCTATTTTAGGCAGGTTTTAAGGCAGGAAGTATCAAAAAGCAGACTATGCCACTCTCCGTCTCTTCAACCATCTCTACTTTAATATGTCACGTTAATTCATCTCGTTTTGACGGACACACACTCACAGACACTCACACACACACACACTTCCGCATTTATAATAATACAGATGCTCTGTCACTAGAGTCTTTATTTAATAGCCAGACTACAACTCAAAGTACTCAACATAAATACGAGCAGTGTAGTCAAACGCAGTTGAATTTAGTTTCAGGATCTATTCATTTGCCAGATTTGCAGTCTGCGGTTACTGGCACGTATTTCAAGATCATTAATTGAAGTTGAAGACTTACTCTGGCGCGGTCGATCTATTAGATTTAACGCGAGCGGTTTTGTCTTGTTAGTAATGGCTTAATTCGGATTACATTCAGTAATTATTGGAATTAAACAAGTAAATATTTGGTTAATTTGAGAGTCTGCTTTAGCTACTTGGTAAGCATTTAGAGCTGCGTTACAAAGCTGTGCCCTAGGCTCCATATATGATACTGTATACTTTTGCAAACGTCTGTGCAAAACCTATGGTGTGCAAAAGAATAATTGAATTAAACATACTCGTAAATTTGGTAAACATGCTCTGCTCTATTGTTTATTAGCATGTGTGTGACATTATTTTAAACTCAGCATTTGTTGTGAAACCCAAGCCCAATCCGAACCAAAATCTAAAATATCTCATTACATCTTTGTTTGTTACAAATACGAGTAAGTAGGTATTAACATCATTTCGTAACTCTACATATACTTAATATACTTACCTATTAATCTGCTTATCAGCAGATCCAAATAATGAACCAAATACTATACTTAATACCTAGGTATGAACCTTAAACCTAGACTGAGGACCGCATTGCAGTTCAGACGGCGAATCGAAGCTAATTCAATTAATCTTACTTTGGCTGAATTTTGCCGAGCTGCTGTCTGTAGGTAGTACATAGCTATATGAATGACTAAGTATATAGGTAGGTATTTGCGTTTAAGGGTGAAGTTATGTCGAAAATATTTAAGTGGTCGTCGCTTACACTAAAATATCTACTTAAAGCAGAAAAAAGTTATTTTGATCTTTGTCTTACTTTCAAAACTTTTCTGATCATGTGTTATGTCAATAGTTGAAAGAAAAATAGGGCTATATAAGGGACAGATCTTCATAACCTATTTAAGTTTATTATCGAGGTAGATATTTATGTTTTAGAAAATTCGAGTATGGATACAGGAAAGCGAAAGAGATATGTTAAGATTATAGCAAGTGAAGCAAAGTGTTCTCTGCCTTCGCCAATGGGAAAGAGATAATATTATGAGTGGTGATAATTAAAAAGAAAGCCATCACCAGACTTTTAACCAAAGTCATAGCATAATAAAACATGACGATTCCATTCATCAATACATTCACAAAACAATAATACAAACAGCCTTGGAATAACAGTCGAAAACTTCCACAAACTAAACAGCACAAGCTGCTAACGAATCATAATGGAAATAAAGTTAACGGGCTCACGAAATCCAATCAATGGTGGATAATTAAATTAGTTCAGGGCAGACTCAGCTGGTTGCAAGCCACTCTGCAAACTAGCCAATATTGCTGACAGGAGGGAAAACGACGTACCTAACTGAAAAATTATAAGGGGAATAAATATATCGTTCAATTTGGAAAAAAATAATGCATTGAAATATATAAAACTCATTTTCTTAAATATATATTTATGAACCATGTTGTTCTTCTGACTTCAGAATATTAGAGTATCCGATTTTAGCTAGTTAGATACAAAAGTATGGTTGGTACCTGTATTAAGAATCGATAAACTATGGCTATGGTTGATGCAAAAGATAGATGATGGATCGAATAGTCCTACGCTCAGCTCAGCAAAAATTTGTCATCATCTAGCTAGAACATACTACAAAACATCACGCAACAAAACACGTTGCTTTCTGGTTACTTCAGCCTGTCGAAAGGCTGCAAATAACAAAAGATAGGAGATATAAGAAAAATACAAAGAATTTGTTTCAGAAACAGTACAAAACCCTCATAAAGCCATAACTAAAGCTTACACTTACCTGCCAAATCATAACTACATTCACTATCAAGAAACGACCTTCCAACTAAAACTATAACACTTCTAGTACATATAAATTGAATGACGCATTCAACAAAGCCCTAAGCAATCAATGTAGCCACTTCCAAACAAGTTACGTAATGCCCTAAGTTTGGGGACTCACAACTTTGAGTTTTAGAGAACTGTTTCACTTGTTTCTAATGACTTAAACCGTTTACTGGAAGTTCTTCAAGTATTTTAGGGAGACTAAGTTTTTTGCAAAGGTATCGCTTTGCGCTTTGACGTAGGTATAGGGATTAAAAAGGGATCATTTGGAAAGGGTTTGATTGTAGAAAAGGGTATGCTCTTTGCCTATCTTAATAAGAAACAAGAAATACATTTTATTCATTTTTTGGAATGGAAAATTTTCATCGACCGATCAACCATCGACGAATTTATACTCTTTGATGAGCTATTTGCTCATTCCGGTGTTGCATAAAAACTGATAAGTAATTTTGTTCAGTACCCACGTCCCACCTACAGGATTCGTTTTGTTTTATAAAGTAAATAAAACAGATGAATACATAGATAAGATAGAGCACAATGAAATGTAGATTCTTCTTATTTGACATAATTTAATAAGTAATAACAATGATGAACTACAACAAAAATTTTCTCTAAAAAAATAAGTTCTAAAAACTAAAACACGCCTACGGATGTCCTGCGATCTTAAAATTAAGAAACAAGAAATTATTCTTGTTTTCTTACCTACCCAATAAGTGCACAGAAGAAGTGATTTTTAGAGCATAGCCGTGGTCGTATGCCTCTTTGCCTTAATATTAATTTACGTGCAAGTGTGGAAACTGTGTAATGTACTTAATTAGGTTTATAAATTGCGTGCAGGCTACTATTATTATATGGAGGCATACGACCACGGCTATTCTCTAAAAATCACTTCTTCTGTGCACTTATTGGGTAGGTAAGAAAACAAGAATAATTTCTTGTTTCTTAATTTTAAGATCGCAGGACATCCGTAGGCGTGTTTTAGTTTTTAGAACTTATTTTTTTATTTCATGCTTTTTAGTTAAATCAATGGTAACTACCTACCTAATATTTATGACCACTTAAAGTCGACAACAATTATTTTTTTGTAAAACTATTCAAACCCCATTGTTTATTTCCAATTCCAATCTAATTCTAAACCTCTTTCCATCCCAACATATGTATTGTACTAGCAATATAATCACCTAAAACTTCGTGCGCGAGTAGATTCATATGCTCATACATTGCACTTGTTGCCGCATAACACTTAAAAAACTACACAAGAAGTAGGTGTCTACGTAATACTTTCCTCGTCCATAGTATCGTTAAAAGTTTTGGATATATCATTTTGTCTTAGTGCAGGAGATTGGGCCCTCACATCCCCCTTATTCACTGTTTGCATAATCCAAAGAATGAGTTTGACTTTGAGATGTCTCTTCTCCCTAAACCCCCCTGCACACCGATTGCCATGTCCATAGTATGAGTATAGGTTAAGGACGTCTTTTTCTTCTGACGGGGGGCTGCGCCCCCCAAACCCCCCCTTACACACCGTTTGCCATGTCCATAGAATGAGTATAAGTTAAGGACGCCTTTTTCTTCTAACGGGGGGCTGCGCCCCCCAAACCCCCCTACACACCGCTTGCCATGTCCATAGAATGAGTATAAGTTAAGGACGCCTTTTTCTTCTAATGGGGGGCTGCGCCCCCCAAACCCCCTACACACCGCTTGCCATGTCCATAGAATGAGTATAAGTTAAGGACCACTTTTTCTTCTAACGGGGGGCTGCACCCCCCCAAACCCTCCATACACACCGTTTGCCATGTCCATAGAATGAGTATAAGTTAAGGACGTCTTTTACTTCTAACGGGGGGCTGCGCCCCCCAAACCCCCCATACATACCGATTGCCATGACCATAGAATGAGTAAAGGTTAAGGACGTCTTTTTCTTCTGACGGGGGGCTGCGCCCCCCAAACCCTCCATACACACCGTTTGCCATGTCCATAGAATGAGTATAAGTTAAGGACGTCGTTTACTTCTAACGGGGGGCTGCGCCCCCCAAACCCCCCTTACACACCGTTTTCCATGTCCATAGAATGAGTATAAGTTAAGGACGTCTTTTTATTCTGACGGGGGGCTGCGCCCCCCAAACCCCCCCTTACACACCGATTCCCATGTCCATAGAATGAGTATAAGTTAAGGACGTCTTTTTCTACTGACGGGGGGCTGCGCTCCCCAAACCCTCCATACACACCGTTTGCCATGTCCATAGTATGAGTATAGGTTAAGGACGTCTTTTTCTTCTGACGGGGGGCTGCGCCCCCCAAACCCCCCCTTACACACCGTTTGCCATGTCCATAGAATGAGTATAAGTTAAGGACGCCTTTTTCTTCTAACGGGGGGCTGCGCCCCCCAAACCCCCCTACACACCGCTTGCCATGTCCATAGAATGAGTATAAGTTAAGGACGCCTTTTTCTTCTAATGGGGGGCTGCGCCCCCCAAACCCCCTACACACCGCTTGCCATGTCCATAGAATGAGTATAAGTTAAGGACCACTTTTTCTTCTAACGGGGGGCTGCACCCCCCCAAACCCTCCATACACACCGTTTGCCATGTCCATAGAATGAGTATAAGTTAAGGACGTCTTTTACTTCTAACGGGGGGCTGCGCCCCCCAAACCCCCCATACATACCGATTGCCATGACCATAGAATGAGTAAAGGTTAAGGACGTCTTTTTCTTCTAACGGGGGGCTGCACCCCCCAAACCCTCCATACATACCGTTTGCCATGTCCATAGAATGAGTATTAGTTAAGGACGCCTTTTTCTTCTAACGGGGGGCTGCGCCCCCCAAACCCTCCATACACACCGTTTGCCATGACCATAGAATGAGTATAAGTTAAGGACGTCTTTTACTTCTAACGGGGGGCTGCGCCCCCCAAACCCCCCTTACACACCGTTTTCCATGTCCATAGAATGAGTATAAGTTAAGGACGTCTTTTTATTCTGACGGGGGGCTGCGCCCCCCAAACCCCCCCTTACACACCGATTCCCATGTCCATAGAATGAGTATAAGTTAAGGACGTCTTTTTCTACTGACGGGGGGCTGCGCTCCCCAAACCCTCCATACACACCGTTTGCCATGTCCATAGAATGAGTATAAGTTAAGGACGTCTTTTACTTCTAACGGGGGGCTGCACCCCCCAAACCCTCCATACATACCGTTTGCCATGTCCATAGAATGAGTATTAGTTAAGGACGCCTTTTTCTTCTAACGGGGGGCTGCGCCCCCCAAACCCCCCCTACACACCGCTTGCCATGTCTATAGAATGAGTATAAGTTAAGGACCATTTTTTCTTCTAACGGGGGGCTGCGCCCCCCGAACCCCCTCTACACGCCGTTTGCCATGTCCATAGAATGAGTATAAGTTAAGGACGTCTTTTTCTAGGCGGAAGGCTGCCTTTTTTCCGACCGATTTCAGTTATCTTAAGTTCATTCCGACATCGTCGTCATTAGTATTTATTTCAATAAGTGTGTTTTTTGCCATAGCTCCTAAAGTATTCATTTAAATTAAATAATGTAAAGAGCAATCATAAATTATCATGAACTGTAAAAGATGATTATTGTATTTAATTTGATAAGGATTGAGAAAATGTGCAGCTAAATCGCCTTCTAAAATGTACATGCTTTTAGTCGCTTATTTTTAACTTTGAAGGGGTATATCTGGCAAACATATACTATTACGGACTTATCTGTTCATTGAAATTAGAGCAACAATATGGTATATTACAGTCATATAAGGTGTTACGGTGCAAGCACGCCGCCCGCAATAGGAACAGATTTTTTTCATAGGTGACTTCTTGTCCACTAGTGGACAATGTGTTTAACTTATTGTACCTCTAATTGAATATAACTTAAAATGAGTAAAAGAGTCAATATTATAATTCTAAAGAGACCGTATTTGGCAATTCATAATCAATATACTTACGTGAAAACACATATGTATTTACAAGCACACCCGCGCGCAAAACCTAGTGATATATATATATATATTTGGAATGTACTCGCAGAGCCCTTTTATTTGATACCCCACTCAATATCCTTTGTAATTTTTTTTCTTCGACGCGACTTCTTGCCCACTAGTGGGCAAAGTTATTGCAAATCTATATAGCCTATGTCACCCACCGTATTATTACAAATCTTTTGACACCTCATTTGTTAAAATCGGTTCAGTAGTTTAGACGCTACGGTGGAACATACATACATACATAGACTGCCAAACACATTACACTTCCTTTTGGCTTCGCCGTAGTCGTGTAAAAAAAGTTTTACCTCTACTAAGAAAACGCCCCGTCCCCTATCCTCTACTTATAGTTATCCCAAAGTCCTTGAAACCCACAACAAACAAACAAGTATTAGGCTTCATCAAAAATCACGAAAGTTGCCAAAGGAAAATGAATATTGAGTGGCAGAAAAAAGGAAAGTTAGAAGAGGACTATCAATCACACGATTTGGAGGTCTCTCAAGGCATTTTTTTTAAC
Organism: Anarsia innoxiella; assembly: GCA_947563765.1. Classification (NCBI taxonomy): domain Eukaryota; kingdom Metazoa; phylum Arthropoda; class Insecta; order Lepidoptera; family Gelechiidae; genus Anarsia; species Anarsia innoxiella. The sequence goes on from OX387402.1 coordinate 3,105,471, forward strand.
TTTCTACACTTATTGATCGATGAACTATTCGGTTTTGGATAAAAACAACATGAAATGTATCGAGATGCCGAAATATTAAGTACTTTTTGGTGCTCGATATAGCTTTAATGATTCTTATTACAATGAATGAGGAACTAGGATCGAAAAGCGTTTGTAAACAGATCATGATTTCCGATTAGTTAATGTGGTAACAAGAAAATTCATTATAACGTATTTTATGAATTTAGAAGTTAATAACGGAACCATAAGTAGGTACTATTTATATCTACTTGCGTTCATAGACAAAACAACACTGACTTCACTTAACCTAGCCTAAAACACCAATATAAAGAAACTTTATTGGTTTCTTGTGGATGCATCACAAATAATACATCTACAATGTTTTATTCATCAGGATATCTGTTAAAACATAACGAGAATGGGAGTTATATTTTATACTCAGCATTTTAAGTATGGTATAAAGTATTGCTGTATCCATTTTACTCAGCATGTATAGCGTTATTGGAGTAAGCATAGGTTATTTTAATATGTCAGAGATATGGTTCTGACTATAAATCTTTCAAAGAACAAAAAAGTGATATTACAGGCTGGCCAAAAAGAGTAGAAATTAGAAATCGGCAACACTGGTGTCGTCCCGTTTTTCTTAGATTGATTCGAAAGGAACGACGAGGCTACAGTATTGCGACTTTTTAATTTCTTCTCTTTTTAGCCAGTCTACATTGTCAAGTCTACATTGTGTTGAGTCTACATTGTTAAGTTAAAAGTTAGAATATTGATATTTTGCTCTTTTGTGCATGTTAGTTTTACCACTTACGCCTAGTTACAACTGTAAACGGTCATCATTATGTTATTTTACCACGGTGTTTAGTGTATAATAAATAATAATGATCTCTCCTGCTACTGGCTAATAGAGTCCTCAAAACATTCCCAGCCCCACGAATGAGGATGGAATAAAACGCAGATTCTACTCGTAAAACTACAATAACTGCATTTTATGACGGCCTCGCATATAAAAGTTTTCAACTTGAGTCCATGTACAGATCCACAGACATATCTTTAGATGGTATTCGTGCCAAATTATCATACTTTTGTAAGGATATGGAAAATATGTTGTACTCTTAATTGTACGTACTTAGGTAGGTAGGTATATTTTTAAACTGCATCATTGAATATATATTCTATTCAATGAAATATAATGTGTAAAAAAACAAAAGAAAGTGGCACCGTTTCTTCTTTGTTTTTAGTAAGTCTTCCAGAATCGTTATCAAAGGAAGATTTTGGTTCAACCTTCTAAAATACACGTTCAGTTATAAAAGCAAAATAATCCGTGATTTTATAACTAATCGGATTTCCTTATTTTCAGGCTGTTCATTTGATTCAATTTTGACGATACCTTATTTGTTTTTAAAGCAATAACCGCTCCAATTTAGTGGAAAACGTATGTAAGTCACAAGTGCATCTAAATACATAGATGATATTGCAAGCTGCTTTATAATATGAAAATAGTTACCCATTCCTATTATACTTGCAGCAAAGCAAAGCATACTTGGAGCAATCTTTGTAAGCAAAGGTAACCGCAGGACCAACTCTGCTGCCGGCAACTTTAGGCGTGTTTAGATAAAATTATAGACTAGATATAACTTAATAATTTTGTGCGTGTTTCATAAAGGTATTTTCTAACTTTAGGCACCTTAAGGCTGAAACATACCGGATGCGTATGCGTAACGTAGACGTAAGCACGGCGTAGCCACGCGCGTAGTCACGCACGGCGTAACCCGATGTGACACCGGGCTACGCATCTACGCTATCGTGTTGCGTTGCGTAGGGCTAGGCGTCACGTTGACGTGTACGTTACGCAAGCGGTGTGTCCTGTCTCATACAGTTCCATACATTACAACTCAGAGGTATGCATACGTCTACGCATACGCATCCGGTGTGTATTGGCCTTTAATTGTAATTCAACAGCTAATCAAATAGTAGGGAAGAAAGGGAGAGGAAGACCGCGACGTACCTATTTTACTCAAGTCACCTCAAGTGAAAGACAATGTCGTATCAAGAACTCAAAGCATTATCAGAAGCACTGCCAACTGCTTAGAGTCTAACTCTTAAATAAGTACCTATATTTAAACACTCAAATAGTCTTGCCTTCCTAAGTATTTATTTTTTGAACAGCTTTGATCGATTACAAATCGTATATATGTTTTAGTCTTAAGTTGTATTTGTATTTCTTTGTGTGCAATAAAGAATTTCTATCTATCTATCTATATCTAAAACACATGATTTGATAAAATACTAAGTTAAATGTATGCAGTAGCACTACGAGTATCTAAAGTATTTTCATTATCTACAAACTTTTGTAGGAAAACCACACGTAGTCAGATTATGCAACTTTGCTTTGCGCGATGCAAACTCAACAAAGTAAGCTTTTACGCCACGTCTCTATCTAGGTATTGTTTTATTTATTTAACATTGCACAATGTGGGTATACTAACCAAGCAAGTAAGGGGAAAACAAGTGATTGTTAACTGTTATTTTAGTCTTCACATAGCATCAAGAGGGGTACTGTCTTAGACCCAGAACACACGGTGAAACGCAACTGCAATGCAACTGAAATTGCTAGTTACTTTTGAGTTCAAAAGTTTCAGTTGCGTTGCAGTTGCGTTTCACCGTGTTTTGGCGCTTAATTAAAAAAAAACCTAAAAGTATTACCCAATCGACATTTTGCGCTTTGGTCAATTTTAAAATATTCAGTCAAACAACAATTATAGGTATTTATTTTTAGGGATTCTAAACGTAAGCAATTTCATGATAGGTTTTATTTATTTTAGTAATTTTAATATATTTCCACCAAAATTAATGTTCTGTTTTCTTTAATAATCTCATACTAAAAGGAATGCGATGATTCAAAAGTTCAGAGCACATTGTAAAATAAAGAGTGAGACATTTTATTTAGTTTATTTCCTTTTTTATTTTCTCGAAAATTACATCTAGCTCTCGTAGCGTGCCAAAAATGTATTTAATGCTTTAATCTTACTCAGTTTTCTCACAATTTTCGCTAGAATCTTTATTAAAGTTATTTCGCTGAACTTTCTTTATTCTTCGCGTATAGTTTTATTTTTAATAAAAAAAAAATAAGCAGCCATCTTGGAAACAAGATATGCTTGAAGCTTGAGAGCTCTGTCTGGCTCTCGTTCTAATTTAAAATAATTTAAGAAAAATATTTTCACAGGGAAAAAGGTCAAGTTTTTTTTCCTCAACAGATAATCCCCTTTTAACTCAGTCTAAGATTAGTTAGCTAATTTCTTAAAAGCGTTCGCTTTTTACGGATTTAATGGAGTGGTGGATTATTTGTCTCTATCTGGGCATAATTTATCTGGTAGAATTAAGGGCGGAAATCTCTTCGGGAAAGTGTAGGTTGTAACGCGATAAAAAGAAAATCTTCTTTTTTTAAATTGAGAGATTGAATAAAAGAAATCTTCGTGACAATGCGTAATGGGAGATTTGAAATGGAATTAGGGTAATAATTGGGTTGCGTCTTTATTCAAGATATTAAAGAAAATATTGAAAAAAGATCGATGGGTCGCCAGTCCTTGTTTCAGTACCAGTAAGAAAATTTCAAAAAGAAAAAATAGGAAAGGCAAAGGTGGCGTTTACTCCACTGATAAGAACCTATGTATGTATAAGAAATGTAATGTATGTATGTAATACATGTACCTATGTATAAATAAGGAAATGCTCAAATTGTTCAAGTTATCTATCTTTCTTTTTGTCTTCTAGTACTAGGTAAATCTTTTTATAAAATTTGTTGTTTTTTTAGAATGTTAACGTCATAAACGTAAGCACTTTACAAATGATTGACGAATACAAAGTCATCAAACTCGTAAGTACTATCTATTAAGTAACATACAGCATATTATAATAGATAACAAAAATGTAACTAAGACTTATTTTATTTTAAATCACAGGTAGACTAAATTATCAAATATCAAATAAATTATCAAAGTCCTTTTTTTATTAGCCTGTTTCGTCCCACTGCTGGACAAAAGCCTCTCCCATGCTTCTCCATAGATTCCTGTCAATGGCTGATTTCCACCAATCTTCCCTGAAAGTCCTTTAAGACGTCAAAAATCTTCAGAAGCATTTCAAAATATTACGTACCTAATTCGCAAAAAAAAAACTTCGCTCGCAATCCTACCAACCAGTGTGTACCTAAAGTCATATTTGCTCGCATAATAATTCATAAGATAGTTATCGAGCCCTAAAAGCACTTTACCCGGATTGGCAATCCAGCATATTTGCATGATGACGTCACATCCACTCCTAGACCGTGTAATTGCTTTGCGGAAGTGACGTCACGGGATTGATTTTAAAATTGGAATGGGATTTCCGTTTGAACTGATAATACTCGTACATTATGCGGAGAGATGAATACAGAAAATGAAAATGGTAATTTGGTGCCGGTTAAGTGAAATTAAAAGTTAAGTAGCTGTAGATAAAGAAGCAATTGAAATGATCGGTCTGTTATTACAGTAAATGGTAAATTCAGATTAATACAAACAATTATGTACCTATTTAAGAAGGCAATAGAGTTTTAATAATTAAAAAAAACAGTCCTTAAACCGCAAATCTATGTCAGACATTCAAATAAGCTACCTACTTAATTCAAAAGTAAGTATCATTTAAAAATATAGATAACTATTTAAGAACTTAAGTACTCAGTTAGATCTAGCAGTAGGTAATATCAAAAACACTAAAATAATAATGCTCTCTTTCCAACTACAGAAGTAATGTGTTTCTAAACTTCTCAACAAACACGTATTTAAGTAGATCCAAAACAAATGACGATAAGATTGAGCAATAAAACACTTATCTATCTCGAGCACGCTCGCCTATCACCCTAGCTAGCGAGATTAGTACAATACTGGCTATTGGGAATAAATAAGCTAGGAGTTTGATTCTGTTCATTGTTCACTTTGGCCGATTACATTTTTGAATGAGCCTCCTATTTTTTATGTGCGATGCCCTAGAAAGGTCTATCTACACAGATCCGGGCCGTGCCCGGGACATGTCCGGCCCGTGGTTCGTCAGGAGGGAAAACAATACGTCGTCATGACAACGTATGTGAACAAATCCATAGAAAATGTTATAGAAATGTGGAATGATATTTTTTCCCTGACACGTCCCGGGCACGGCCCCGACACGTTGCCATGACGACGTATTGTTTTCCTTCCTGACGGGCCACGGCCCGGATCTGTGTAGATAGACCTTAACAGGGTCCATAATATTTCACAATGTGTCTGTAAAGTCTAATGTACTTTCTTGATAATAATTTCATTAGTTGAAAATTATTGAAAGATCATTTTTCATTATAATAATTTATTAAAAGAAATAGTTTAAGATATTGAAGCGAAGTCTCTTTCTGCGCTGATGGGAGAGAGGCGTGACAGATATATATGCAAGATTTCGTGGCATACTTAGGGGATTGTTAATGAGTTAATAAGAAGAAGCAGAGATAAAGTTTTTTCTACATTTTTTTAACTTACCTACAGTTCTATTTCCAAGAAATCAATACAGAGCACAAAATCAATTTGTCCCCGACAACAGAATCGGCGTCTAAAATCTGGCCATTTGTATTCGCGGACGTAACAGACTAGTATCCCTTGGGTATCGGGGCTTCGCAACTTCCTCTCCCAATTAATGAGGCGATTAAACTAAATTAGGTTGGAGGCGCGAACGGCCAATTTACCCGTTGACCGTTTCTGAGTCTAGTGACTGATGCCATTACGTACTTAGTGACGAATTTATGGCTTAAAGGGTTTATAGCTTGAATTTACCTCTTGAAATAGCTGTACGTGCGTGCAATAATAATAATACAAGGGCTTTAAATTCAGAGATCAAACATCCTACCAATATTAAAAATTGTCAGTGTTTGTGCCGATGGATGGATGGATGGATGTTTGTTACTCTTTCACGCAAAAACTACTGAACAGATTTTGATGAAAATTGGCAATATTGTAGCTTGCACATCATAATAACACATAGGCTACGAGTAAGTACGATATCATATTTTTTTTCTCTAGTAGTCTCTAGTAGGTACATAAATGTCGGTCACGCCTCTTTTTCCCTTTCTAGGCAGTTATTTAATTGTTTTTAACATTCCATATTGATTTATATCTAGCTTTGTGTATCATATAAAATGGTGAGTATTTCAATTAAAATCAGATTCATAAATAGCTACTAGAGATGCGCCGAATATTCGTTTACTATTCGGTATTCGGCATATTCGGCACCTCAACCGAATATTCGTATTCGGCCGAATATTCGGTTCAAATGATCATTTATTCGTTTATTTTGTTTAGTGATAATTTGCTTGATGAAACAAGATATTAACCTCATATTCAATTATTTTAAACCAAGGAGCAGTCAATCTTATATCCTCATTTTCACATCTAGGTATTACAAGAGTTATTAGGAGATTATAAAATAAAGATAAGTTAATAAGTGACACTTAAAGATAGAATTTAGAAACCTAGACATTCTGCTCTATCTAGTGACAGTCAAAGGCGCTTTTCTTCATAAACTTTACCTATTTGTTGTATCAAAATTAGTGTGAAAGAACAAACGAATAGTTCGGCCGAACTATTCGGTTCGGTAGAGTTTCAAACCGAATAATATTCGGTATTCATTATTCGGCAAAACCCATATTCGGCGCATCTCTAATAGCTACCATAAACTGCATGCAATGTCATAGTTTCATAGAATGTTATTCACACTTTGACGCGTATTTGGCTGTTATGAAATTCTTTACTTTCAAAGGTTTTGTTTGGAAAGGTTCATGGAAATGGAAACTAATAGAGGTGGCTGTCGCTTTGAGTGCTTCCAATACTCAATACTCAATGGTTTATTGCTCCATAAAACTTTACATAATATATAACAGCTTACAGCTAATTATATTGAAAAGGATTATGGACCCTGTTATAGGGCACCGCAAATGAAAGAGGGGAGGCTTCTCTTTTTTATAGGTATTTAGGTATCTATTTCTATTTAATTATAATTATCCTTATAGATTATAAATATTGATATATATTGTTATCTGTTTTATTATCATTTAAATATTCATTAATATTATAATAGCATTTATTTAATAATAAGTTTTTTAATTGTTTTGTGAATATCTTATCATTTTTTTCATTAATTATTTCTTTTGGTAGATTATTATAGATTTTTATAGCCATAACATAGGGACTAGTGGCATGTAAGTTCAAGTTTGAGGTAGGAAGTAATAATTTATTTGTATTTCGCAATGTGTATCTAGTGGGGTTTTCTTCTCGGGTATTAAAAAAGTGTTTATTATTCCTAACAAATTTGCAAATTTCTTGAATATATATTGATGGTAGTGTGAGAATTTTATGTGTTTTAAAGTAAGGTCGGCAACTATCAGTTTGTTTAATGTTCACTAGGATTCGGATTAACTTTTTCTGAGCTGTAAATAAAGAAGGAGAATCGCTACTGTTTCCCCATAAAATAACACCATAGGAAAGCCACGCATATGCTTAAGCATAGTACACTGTTAGAGCAGTATTAAGATCAGTGGTTTTTTTAATTTCTTTTAAGGCATATGAAAAGCGTGATAGTTTTTTTGACAAGTTTTGAATGTGATGCTTCCAATTAACATGAGTGTCGATATTTATTCCTAATAAGTTAAAGTTGTTTACTACTTCTATATTTGCACTGTTATATGAGAAGTTGATTACTAACGATTGTTTCTGGTGTGGGAAAAATGTCATTAATTTTGTTTTAGAAAAATTTAATTGTAGGTTGTGGTCAGTCATCCAACTTGTTATTTTATTAAAAATTGCTGTTAATTTTTCATTTAAATTATTATTATCTTCAATAGTCATTAATAAAGAAATGTCGTCTGCAAAAAGTATACAAGTTTCATTAAATATTTTTGGAAGATCGTTAATATATTATATCAAAAAAAGAAGACAACCAATAACACTACCTTGTGGTATAGAGGCATTTACTATTTTAGCATTAGATCGGACTAGTTTAATTTCACGTGTATTTTTATTAAAGTGTTCAAGTTCTACAATTTGTAATCTATTTTTTAAATAAGATTCTATCCATTTATGTATACATCCTCGTATGCCTATACCATGGAGTTTATTTAATAATATATTATGTTGAACGGTATCATACGCTTTTGACATATCAAGTAATAAACCTATTGCATATTTTTTATCATCTAATGTATCTAATATTTTTTGAGCATATTTAAAGACTGCTAGAGTTGTTGATCTTTTTTTACGAAAACCATTTTGACTTTCATCAAAAATGTTGTATTTATCACAAAATTTATAGATGCGATCACACATAGCTTTTTCAAAGATTTTTGAAAATGTTGGAAGTAGTGCTATGGGTCGATAGTTAGAGGGGTTTAATTTGTCTTCTTTTTTATATATGGGTTTTATTATTGATGTTTTTAGTTGATTTGGGAAAGTAGCTTCATAGAAAGACTGATTTATCAATGAAGTTAGAGGTGAGGTTAATATATCTATACAATCTTTTATGAGAGAAGGTGGCAGCTCATCTATTCCATAAGAAGTTTTATTTTTTAATTTTTTGATAACCTGGTAAATTTCTTTATAAGAGACAGGGGTTAAAAACATGGTATTTTCAGTAGGGTTTATAACCGGGCGACCGGAGGGTGGGTTTCCATTTACTGTTTGGGTTTTATGATTTCCAATTGAAGCAAAGTGGTCATTAAAGCTATTTGCTACTAGTTTTGGTTCTATGATAATGTCTTTATTCAATTTTAATTTAATATTTTGTTTTTCTTTTTTAACTTTCTTATTAGTACGCTCATTTACAATGCTCCACATAGTTTTGATTTTATTTTTAGATTTATTTAGTTTATTTTTGAAATGTAATTTTTTAGAAATTATAACTGTATTTTTCAAAAGCTTTTCATATTTTTTATAGAAGTCTTTAAGTATGTCATTATTAGAGTTGTATAATAATATCTTTAGTTGTCGCTTATGTTGACAAGACCGTTTTATTCCAGTAGTTAACCAATGCTTTTTATATTTAGTTTTTAGTTTAATTTTAGTTTTAGGTATGCATTTGTTCAAAATATTTTTTAAAACTGAAGCAAAGTTTTCAAAATTTTCATTTATATCATTATGTGATTTTATTATATTAGTCCAATTTACTTTTGCAAGGGTTTGTTTAAAGTTTTGTATATTTTTATTATTAAATAATCTTTTCTCGATGTACCATATATCTTGTTTAGGAATTTTAGGTATTTTTAATGTTATAGTTGTTCCTTTATGATCTCCAAAACCTAAGTTTATAACGTTTGTTTGTATGTCTGTGTTAGTAAAATTTGTAAATATTAAGTCTATGCATTTTAAAAGTCGTGTGGGTTCTTTAATTTGTTGCATAAAATTATGTTCAGACATTAAGTTTATCAAGTCTTTTGATTCATTTTCTATTAATGTATTTATATTAAAATCACCGCCTATAATTATATTTCTTTTAGAATATTTATTGTCTATATAGGATAGAATTTGTTTTAGCTTAGCATAAAATGTATCCTCTTCTCTTCCATTCCAATATAAACTTATTATTATAATGTTCTCTATAGGTAAATCAATTGCACATAACTCTATTACATACTCTACTGACATTTTAGATAAATCTATTAAATCTACATATTCTAAATGATCTTTTAATAGGATACAAACACCGCCACCGCGATATTTTTCTCTACAGTATGAAGATACAATTTTATAATCTGTAATATTAATGAGATCAAGTTTTCCTGGAGATAACCACGTTTCCGATATACATATCGCGTCATATGGTTCTTTTTCAACGAAACTTCCTAATAAATCTAATTTATTGTAAACACTTTGAAAATTTTGATATAGTATAACGAAACGCGGGTCTTCAGTTGCGAAATGAATGGTCTTGAGAGTGTGTCTCGCCAGTAGTTTGCTCCTTGCTGTTTATTTTCTGTTCCTTTCCATCAACAAATAATTTATTGTTTCGTATAACAGCATACCTTCCATTCTTCCTCGCAATCTGTAAAGCATCCTGTAGTTTCTTTCTTTCCTGTCTATCTTCTTCATTATAATATGCTGAGAGGTAGAGCCCTGTACCTTTTAAGTAGCTTGCATTTTGGATTAGAAATTTCGTCATCCTCTTACTTAATATTTCTATCAAAATGGGACGGCGCGTTCCTCTTCTTCCCAGTCGAGTAGCTTCTTCCACATACCCAGTCAAATCAACGGAGAACAAGTCATAGAAGACGTTGATTATACGCTCATTTAGAATGTATTCATCTTCATCGTGAGATTCATTTAACCCGTATAAAACTAGCTTTTTACAGTTTTCAGACGCTGTTGTTGTGGTCTCAGTGGTGTTTTGGGAGATTTTAAGTGATAAATCTTGTAGCTGTTTTACCAGAATCAACTTTTCTTCCTCCAATTTTATAATTTTTTCTTCCATGTCATTAGATTTTTTCAGTATTTTTTCTTGTTCTGTTGTTAAATTGGTGAGTTCTTTCATAAATTCCTGTGTAAAATCCTTAATAGCATCTGTTACTTTTTTTTGAATGGTGTTGGTAATGTCATCAACAATGGATTGGTGTATACTCTTCAATTTAGTGTCCAAAAGCTGGCTTATCTGCATTAAATTAGCAGGCAATGTGTTAGAAAGCGATATGTTATCATCTGAGTTGTTAGTCATAGTGTCTCCTAAAAGGCTATTTTCTGAATCAGAGTTCATGCTTGCATTGTTAGTAGTGGTTTTCTTTTTTGGTATACTATTACTGCGCGTGGACCTTTTTTGAGCATTTGTGCACTCAGTGCACTTCCAGGTAAGATCATACTTCTGGGCATTAGATTTGAATTGAGCCGGCGTTATATTTAAGCATTTAAAGTGGTAGTTTGCTTTGCAGGCACAGCAAATAATGCGTTCTGATATATAAATGTGTTTTTTGCAGTTAGTGCACACAGCCATGTTTATTACTAGTAACACCCTCTAGCGGTGTTGCTAAGTTTTACTTCACTATTTTGACAGGATTTTACCATTTAATTAATTGGGAAACAAGGTGTTAGTTCGGGTATTATTATATAGGTGGCACTATTTATATTTGTTATTGAGGTTTTATTATTTTATTATAGATAGAGCTAGTTATTAATTAAAGCGATTTTAGGTTATTTTATTTATGCTATTTTAAGGTTATTTATAAAGATATTCTTAATTTTATAGTTCAAACGGGTTATTAGTTCGGCAGGTATTGTTTTCAGTCTATTTTGATTTTATTTTCATTTACACTTTTACATAATCTAGTATTTTTCACAGTTTACACAAGTCACAAGTCATATAGGGCTTCTTCACTTATTTTTAGGTTTTAAACATTTATTACTATTGGGAATACTCTGATAATAGTTTCTGGTAATCTAGAGCACTAATACTTTATATTTTTTATAATTTGTATACATATAAACACAAATTTTATTTAATTTTCACAATTTAATACGGAGCGATGTGACTCTCTCGCTCTTCTCTAACCTAATTCCTCTTCTCTAACCTCATTCCAGGTTGATGGCCGCCGCTTTATTGAACTCTCTAGTTATTATTGCTTTTACAAAAGTATGGTTTTTCTTTGTGTGCGTGTTATATTCGAATTTTGCATTTAATGCAGTAGTTAAATGGCCAAACAATTTGTAAGGTATGCGGTAAATGTATGTTATGTTTCCAATATACTTAGAGTAGTATGCGTCTTTCAACGTTGAAAAACTACGTTGCTGGTGATAACCAAGAATCTCCCAATACCAAGAATGATTGATAAATCATCCCTGAACTAGAGATTCTTGAGTTTTACCATAATTATTTAAAAAACTAATCTCATGTTATTGTTTTCCCATAGTTGTCCTATTCGACCTTTTTTATAAATAAATATTTATCTATTATCTACTATCTCATTTCTTGTTATACCATTTTATAATTACTCATCTCATCTTGAACTTTCTTCTTCAACTCAACATTCGCGAATGGATGGGAATTACTGCGTCGAACTACTATTTCAGGTGGCGAGGGACAAAGATGCATTCAGCAAGCCGACTGCAGACCCGGAGTGCAACGATTAGAAGAAGTTAATTACTCATTAGAAATTATTATCTATCTTACCTGCAAATTAACGTAAGGTGCATCAGCCATCACAGTAGGTACTATGAAGCCTCCTTCTCCAGTAGACATGTCGATATCTTGGCTGTAGATGTCGGTTTTGTCGTCGTACAGCTTCACTCGAACTCGCACTCTCTTTTCTGTGCTCATTGCTTCCACCTGGAGAGTAGAGATTACAATTAGCTGTATTACCTACAGGTTAAGGTTTAGTAGTAAATAGGCACAGGATATTCATTCATATACCTAAATTTATAGATAAAGGATCATCTTCGAAATTTAAAATGTTTAACCAATTTTATCCACAGAATGTACCTAATATTGATAGCATACCTCACTGGCATGGTAGAGTCCTACTTCATTCTTTTTAGTAAGGCGTTCCCACTTGCTATGATTGGTCAGCCCGAAATTTTTTATTTAAGTGCCCTAACCCGACAAGTATGAATTTCATACAAAATGCACTTTCACTGGAGCTCAAATCTAGGTACACTATGTCGAAAGGGAGAGAGAAACTTGTCCTTTACGGAGAGAAAATCCACAACCTTGAACAACCCGTCTAAAGAATCTGATACTATAAACTTTACAACTCAGACAACTATTAAACCTCCGTCCGTATCATTAGACACTCAGACTTCATAAAAGATCTTCAGCGAAAATAAAAGTACTTTTGAGGCAACATTTGTCATGTTCCAAGTACCGACACTTTGGGACTAGAGTGGAATGGACGAGTTACAAACGGGAAGTCGTTAGCTCATGCAACGACCACTGAAAGTTTGAGGGTAGCTCTTTATTTGAGGAACAGTGGTCAATCGTTGGAATGGTACGGATATGGTCGGTCCCAAAAAAAAAAAAAAAAACTATTAATATGGTAAAAATCATTATTTTACATATGGCTAGGTATTTTTAAATCGTTCGATACCTATTTAATAGAGTAGTAAAGGTCTTTCTACACAGATCCGGGCAACCTGATGTATTGTTTTTCCTTATGACGGGCCTCGGCCCGGACATGGCCCGGACACGTTGTCATGACGACGTATTGTTTTCCCTCCTGACGGGCCACAGCCCGGACACGTTCCGGGCACGGCCCGGATCTGTGTAGCTAGACCTTAATAGTTGAAAATGAATGAGTAGGGTAAGCAAGCTGTTATCCAAAGCACTTGACTGGTCAATTGTCACTACCTAATTGCCTCTAATATTACCTATACCAAATGTAGAGACGATTCAATCTAATTTTGTCATTAGCTAAACTCAAAACAAACAAACGAAATTGTGAACAAGAATAACTAGACTAGAGTATACATATAGAAGGATTCATATCTGTAGAAATAAAAGAACTGTCTTTTCTCACTTCGTTTTTATTCAAAAGAGTCTTCATAAAAGTGGACGTTTATTTAAGGTTATAATGTCCTACCATTTCTTCAAGGCGTAAATAACCTACATTTTGAATAAAGAACTTAGATAAAGAACCAATTTGACAGCAAAAATATTCAAAAAAAAACATCGCTCTTTTCTGTCACATTCGGAATGAATTATTTATTATTCTCTTGGGAACATCTACATTATTCTGTCTAGAGTCTTGGCAGCGGGACAATATAATAAATTACAGAGGCACAGTCTAACCAAGAGCTTTTAAATCGACGTGATTCTTTCTCTTTGTCCGCGTTATAGCTTCCGTACATTTTTTAATTATATCTTGGTACAAGAGAAGCTAAGGCCGGGTTTTAAAAGGTGGACGTTTTAACATGCCTTAAGCAATACATAACTTTCGTCTTTTGTTTATTAATTGGTATTTCTTTGTAGATTGTAATAACATATTAGTCGGAGGGGTTTTCTGGAAAAATACTCAAAATAATGTGATAAAACTTTTGTATTTATGTCACAAGGTACTTGTTGTTGTAGTAAGTGATACGAGTACCTACTTCTCATTCATTGTCTCCCATTTTCATTTTGTTTAACATTTTCAACAGTATTATTGCAAGAAATAACAGTTAAAAAGTTTTTCGTTCAGCATATTTAGTGAAGACAACATTAATTCAACTCAACTTATAAGACCCAGAAAACACGGGAAAACGCAACTGCAACGCAACTGCAACTGCAACTGCTAGTTACTTTTGAGTTGCATCTAAGTTTCTGCTATAGACTCCTTTAGAAAACCACACACGATGCAACTAAACTGTTTGAGTGTAGTTTCCTAAAGGAGTCTATAGCAGAAACTTAGATGCAACTTAATAGTAACTAGCAGTTGCAGTTGCGTTTCCTCGTGTGTTCTAGGCCTAAGAGTTAAAAATAATGCTTTACAAGAGTAAATTATTGGCTATTCAGCCCGCGTTGAAGCAACTTCCTCAATCATCCTCAACACTGACCTCTTAATTGCAAGTGAACTTCATAAGAATAGCTAAGCAGATAAATGAATCTAATTTGCATGTAATTTACTTGGAGTTATATTTTAGAAGCCTGTTAGCTGGTTTGGAGTTAAGCCAAGGGTTGGGTTCACTTATCGGGTTAAGTGAGAGCTAAGTTTAGCGACTTAACGTCACGCTGGCAGATGGAACTTCAAGGGAATTTTCAAAGATAGGAATTTGAGGTGACGGCGGCGGCGCAGTTACTACAAATTTTGGACATCCTGTCCTGAGGATTTGGAATAAATTAAAGTAGATAAAATCGTGGAGAAGGAAGAGAGAGGCCTTTGTCCAGCAGTAGGACACTAGATAAGGATAGATAAGATAAGATGAGGTATAGGATCGGTATAGTGGGTGTGTTTGAATCGTAGAAAGTGTAAGGAAGTGATCTCTGTCTACCCCAATGAGAGAGACGCGTGACACGTATGTATGTACGTAGGTATAAAGTGCTTAAAGGTCTATTACTCAGATCCGGGACGTGTCCGGGCCGTGGCCCGGACAGGAGGGAAAACAATATGTCGTCGTCATGACAACGTGTATGAACAAATCCATAGAAAAAGTATGGAATGATATTTTTTCCCTGACACGTCCCGGACACGTTGTCATGACGACGTATTGTTTTCCCTCATGACGAGCCACAGCCCGGACACGTCCCGGGCACGGCCCGGATCTGTATAGATAGACCTTAAATTGCGATACAAAAGTTGCACAGAAAGTTAGCACTTTTATTTGATAAATTCGTGGAACGATGTCAATTTTGATACAAATTTTAGGTTACTTTAAAAAACTCTTCAAACAGTAGTGTCAAATAATTTGATATCATTTTTTTGATTGACCTAAAAATAAATAAATAAAATTACATAATATTCCGCTTTCAAAACCTTAATGAGTTCTAAAAGGTTGATTGCTATAAGTAAAAGGTATTCTTGTATCTTTGTTCTTACAAAGCCTATATTTAATATTAAAATTTTAGACAAGAAAATCTGCAAGCCCTCGTTTATTTAAGCTACACATTCACACCTCCCTAATTATATTACTCTTATGAATAATTTATACTGTAGATCGTAAATAATTTGTAAGGAGGTTCATTACTAATTACACCCAATTAACAGAGGATTCTGCGTACTGCCTATCCACTCAGCTTAATTTAAATGTACCATTCCAATTCTGAGATATAATTTGCTTTTGGAGTAATACGTTTGAAGAAATCTTTGTTTATTGTCAATTAGATATACCTTGGTAGAACGATTGATGTTGTGTGAACTGTAGGTAAATTTTTCTTGTCTAGAAACTACTGACCAAATCTTTTAAGTACCTATACCTATAACGTGTTGTATTAACAAATTAATAGTGACGGCAGTGTATGTAATACTCTGTGTTGTTTAAATGCCTTATTTAATTACTTAATAAGATACAGGTTTGAAAGTCATCAGCAAAACCGATTTCCAATCATTAAAAATCTGTTAAAATTTTAAAACAAATTGAAACACTA
The DNA here is from genome assembly GCA_947563765.1 of Anarsia innoxiella. Lineage (NCBI taxonomy): Eukaryota > Metazoa > Arthropoda > Insecta > Lepidoptera > Gelechiidae > Anarsia > Anarsia innoxiella. The sequence continues at coordinate 3,121,557 of OX387402.1, forward strand.
ACATTCATTCCTTTTTTCCATTCGAAGCGAGCTCTAATGACTCGTGAAACTTTTCTATCTATTGGAAAAAAACTTAGGCTGAAAAAATGGTGAAGTTCGAACCGCTGCTGGTCGAAATCACTTCACCTGAAAAGGTCTTTAAGTGTCTGGACTGGAATATAGGCTTTACAAATGGGAAAAAAAAGTAAAAAGCATTTTGAGTAGTTCTACATTCAGGGGGAACTGTTTCGAAGTTGTATCTTTTGCCTACTTTATTATACGCTTAATTGATTTTTATTATGACTGCAAGTCTAACATGCGTAATATTTTTCTTTTTTTAAGCAATATTGCCTGTTTTGGGATAGTCTTTGCATGTTCTTATGATTCATGAATTTTTTTATTAACAAACCAAGAGAGTTAGCTAGCATGGGGTGAGCCGCGTTTCATCGACTTATTGTATTTAAATTAATTAGATTATAATATGTCGACATAATATGTCATATAATAGTATAAACTGAATATAAAGACAAGCCACTTACCCGCCCAACAAACGGCAATCCAGGTTTATACCGTCTCCGCATACTATCAGCAAATCTCAGTTCTACGTAATGCTGTTCACCGGCTGGTGCAGCTGAAGAGGAGCTACCAGCATTGGCTCCAACATTGATGTCCACCCGAGCTGACCCTCCACCGCATCGAGCTTCAATCCGCCAAGTGCCAGAGCGCGCTGCATTAGCCAGGATTGCGCTCAGCTTTCGTACTCCTGTGAGATAGATTTAAAGGTATTAGTAGGTTTTTTTAAATCTCAGTTTGTTTAGTGCTGACTCTGCTATCTCCATTTGTGAATCAGTATCGGCCTGTCATATAAAAAGTTCTTCACAACATACTACGGAAAATACGTTACGAAAATATCTATCACGTTACATTTTTATGGAAAGAAGTACCTATTTGGCTCTTTGTTGACAGTGAAACCATATAAAAATATAGATTGCTATGGCGTTACAGAGAAGTTCTCAGCACTTTATATTTCTGAGTCAGAAGTGACATAATATGTTTTACCGAAAAGTCTCATCACAAAGCCACTCCGGAACTTTGATTTTTATTCTTATTTGAACCAAAACAAAATTTGGTATTTTCATTACTTTTGGACATTTTAAACTAACAGATTAAACAGAAAGACATGTTTTAAAACCTTATCGTAACACCATTGTGATATACGAAACACAACACAAAGCATCTTAACAAGATCAAAAACTTCCGTTGTTAAGGAAATCAAATTCGTAACACAGTATACATGAAACATACGAAACTGAAGAACCCAAAGTTAACGAAGGAAAACGCGACACGCTCTCGCAACTTTTTTACACGACTCATGACTTTTGAGAGGCTCCAAATGTAATTAATCAAAACAACCTTGCTCAGGACCTTACTCAGTTTGGTGACAGCTCTGACGTCACGCGCTATATTAATTTATATCACGTTCTTGTGCAGGTCAGAATGTTAGTGTTGGTGAGCTTCCATTACTATAAGATGATATATGAATTCTCCTTTAAATCCAGAGGGACTTGTCTGGAAACATAATTTCGGCAATAGGTACCCTACACATGCAATACGTTAATTTTAAAACGGCTTGACCTTAAAAGTGACTGAATTATCAAAACCAAAAAAAAACTGGCCCTCTAAAAACAATTGAATAACGCTACAAACATTTTCCATCAACATCTCATTCCATGTTACAACAAAAACCTTTTTATTTCATTATTAATCGCGATATCGGTTGCAGTGAACCGGTAAAGTGATCATTATTTATAGCTGTAAATTAGTCAAATACCTTTGACTGTCTGTATTTTATTGAACTCGGAACTCGATATAAACGTATTGAATGCACTTTCAATCATAATAGCGTTTGTAGAAACTACAATTATGGCTGTATATTAAATTTTCGTTGTGTTGGGTGATGATGATGAATACCTATTTTGATTTGAGTTTGAAAGGCCGCTTTCGTGAATTGATCAGAAATCACTACAAATCCATCGATTCGATATCAAATGCTGTTGTCATTTGCCATGTGTAACGCTAATCCGAAACCGCTCTCGATTAAACAGACATAATTAGGGACCCTTTTTAAAAATCTGTCTTAAAAAAACCTTAAGATAAGATGATATCTAATTATAGTTGATTGGAAAATGCCAATGTTAATTAAGGTCAAATATAATTTGTAGAGCAACACGAATAGGCATAATAGTGTAGAACCCACTGAAAAGAACACAAAGTGCTTTTTGAAGGCGAAAAATAGAAAAAAATAAATTATAAATACTTTATAAAGGTACCCCACTTACGCATTGTATGAAACGAACCCACAAAAATTTCTACATAAACCTAATTTGATCCTTTTAGTAAGAGTAAAAGAATTTTCATGTCAAACCACCACACACAATGTCCTTTTGATAAATCGATGCCTAAATATTTTCGTGCTAAGAGGTTATGGTAATTTTTGGGTTATTTATCGGTTAGCTTTTGAAATGTTATGAAAGAATGTGAGGCAAAAAGAGGTCCATACAATACTTCGTACTTAGGAAGTCGAAAAAATTAAAAATATATAGGTATAATCCAGTTTCTAAATATACATAATGTTCACGTTATAATAGGGATGATGACTACATTCAAAAATTCAAACAATATTAGTCCGTCTTTTAGGCTATTAAAAAATATTTGAAACACGTTTTTTAACTGATCAAATACATAAATAAACACAAAGATACAGAGCATCAAAGTTACGGAGTGGGGGGTATTGACGTCACTCCTAGGTAAAAATCGTACCTAGGCGTGACGTCACGAGTAGCTTTAACCCAGTGTATCTGTCATTTTTAGTTTAAAAGAAAAAAGAATTGTCGAAGAAAAAGAACGTGTCGAATATTTTAAAATAATCTATTTAATGGAGTAAAAAAAATTTTTTAGTCGTCATGCCTATTTTCACAGATGGATTATTTTAGATGAGATAAATTGCCTTTTGACGTGCTTATTGAAACAGACCCTTACTCCAAAAAAGTATCTCTTCAGAAAAATAATTATTTTTCTTTTGTTTTAGATATTTTTTCTCAAGACAAGCATATAAGCCTAACGATAACATTTCCTTATCCAAACACCCTCTAACCTAACCAGAACCGCATTCACAGCATTCGCTCTCCCCTCACGTATTGACAAGTAAAACTGAGGCCGATAACATTTGTCAGTTATAAGTCAATCACATGTAGCCCAAATCCAATCTATCAAAATTTGACACGGGTTGCCGCGGGATATGACATGGAAAGCCTTTCACGGGAAACGGGTGAAACCCGCGAGAAATGCCAGGCCCCGTGACTTCTTTTGTAACCAACTGTAGTGGAAAATATGTTTCCGGCCGCAAATTCTTTCATTATAGAATATTGATGTTTAAGATAATGCGATCAAATTGTGATAAGAAGATTGGCGGCGTTTTAAGCGAGCTCGGCCGTGAAATTGGGTTTTTTTGGAGGATTAGTCTTTGTTTATGACGCCTTATTGGTTTTCAGTTTCAGTAACTTAAACATTGTCTTAGGCTTTGTGAATTTTCTACGGTTTTTTATCGTGAGTTCCACTAGCAGAAATTTTTGAATGAATATATTCACCTCGTATAAAACTAAACCTAAATATTATCATTCTATGTACTTAATAGGTAATTACGAATATTGTAATGCCCAAGTTCCCTACTCTTCATATAACAGCAAATATTGACTCTTGCGATAACAGTCTACAGACTTTCCAATGATACTTAATCAAGCAATAATAAAAACATAGAGACAGATAAATAGAGGCAGAAAGGTAGGAGGTAGTCTAAAATCTGAATTCACCAACAAATACGAGTATTCCAACAGAACTGAGTTCAAACTATAAACACTAACAAGCAAACAATAATCATGAACGCTACAATAAGTATTAAGTCCGTCCGAGCGCACAATACCAAGAAAACTTGCTTCGCAATTAGAGAGGAATTGAACAAATTAATTTGCTATGGATTTACTCGGATTGGTTTCAGAAGTGCCGTTGTAAAGTAACAGAGTTATTTATTTCGTAGAATTGTCATTATGTGCTCGTTTCATCCTCTTCAGATATTTTACTGACGTTTAAGACAAAGAAAACAAATGAAGAGGTTCTGCAACTAGTGGGCGAGAGGAGAGGCATTTTAAAGACCATTGCTGAAAGGAGAGGAAAGATGCTGGGTCAACTGATACGACACGACGACTTTATAAAAAACATCTTGGAAGGAAAAGTAGAAGAAAGACGAAAGAAAGGGAGACCACGAAGGACTTACATAGACCAAATAAAGGAGGGAATAGAAGTTGTGTCGTATCAGGTGCTCAAACGGACGGCAGAGAATAGAGAAGAGTGGCGCAGACTCCACCGACAAGAGCGACGCTCTTAAATTTATGATGATGATGAAGACAGAGATAGTTGTAAAATATCTGTGAGATAAATTGCTTATGTTGATGGTGTAACAGACCCTAAGTTAATTTTCAGGCTCGAAATGATTAGAAATAATACAACGGCGTTTTTTTGAATTGTTTGATAGGTACTTTCATGTATAGCGGTTACATCAATATCCTAAAACTTCGAGATATATTCTTTTTCGGCAGAAATATCCTACCTCATTTTGGTACAGTATTCTTCCTTTACTTTAGAGTACCTTGGTACAATTTGTATCATTACGTAACTAATTGGCTATACTGGCATTGTATGTAACTGATGATCTACCGATTATAGATAAATAAACAACTAAAACGTTGCCCTATCTATCCTTTCCACTCTCTACATCTACAAGAGAGAATCAGACGGAGCGAACACAGGCAAGTTAGACCGATTTGTTGCTAAGTGTATTTGCTTGTCAATACTGGGCTGTATGTTTGGAAAACTTAAGCTAAATCTACTATTGCGCTTTCATGTTTGAGTTTCTGCAGAGTCTATGCATCGCATCGCATAGTTAAGATGCACTGCTATGTAGCGATGTCTGTTTATAGTGATACTACCTAGTATTTACGGTATATACTAGCAAGCGTGTATATACGCGTAGTTATATGGTGTCTACATCTTAAAAGACACAGTGGTGGGATCTTTTTATACCAGTTGTAGCTGAAAATTTTGAAAATTGAGATCGTGGCAAGCGTAACGTTAGTGACGTCTTGGTGAAAGCTGCAAGTTTGGATGCAGCCGCTTACGACAATGACAAGTAGGAGTCAATCCTTCGTCCATCAGTGAACGTCCTACTGTTGATGATGATATAGCAGTAAACCAATTTATCATCTTGGCTATCACGTAAAAAAATCAGGGAATTAGGCATACTCTAACTGGGACTCTCGTAAACCATTTTTCATTCCTAAGCATGTTATTTCTAGAGAACAACCCCACTTCAATAGAATCTTCAAACAAAACACAATCTACCTACCACATACCGTCGAACATAAACCTTTCTATAAAATTCCTTTATAATCGGAAATTGAATCTGTCAGCAGGTGAGGTATCAACTACATTACAAGACAACGCTTTTAGAGTGCCGAGATCAGTGAAGATGTTTGTGTTACGTGATCTCACTGGAGATCGACAGTTTTATAAAAAGAAAGGATAAAATGTCGAGGCCTGGGAGTTTTCCGTCATTTATTTTTGGGACTGTCTTATATTATACTCTCGAAGAAAGTCTGACGTATCTATAGAGACGTATCTAGACGTATCTAAGTGGGTCGCGAATATGTAAATTGAAGAACATAAATAGATTGATAAACAGATCTAGGTATTAGAATCGTCTTGCTGAATTCTGACTTACTCTTAAGTACAATATATCAGACAAGAAAGAGACCATGTTCTGCTTGTAGAATCAAGAACATGAGTATCATCCGGCCTTACCTTCATCCAAAGAGAGTTGATCCCAAATTGCGACCTTGGTGCCAGCAGGGTCACTCAGAGCCACGTACGCCAGCTCACCACGGACCAGGCGGAGGTCATGATCAAGAGCGAGGATCCAGAAGGTTACTGTAACAAGGAAGTTATGGTTAATATGGAATATGTAGTTTAATATTTTAATTAAGTCAGGGTCTGATCGGTTGAAAAATTGCTATCTTTGCATTTTTTCTACCAACAATTCTTGTGTCTGTGCTTCTTGATAAGACATGACGTTTATTTTTTCTTTTATTTGAGCGAAGTAGGAAGGTATATTTTATCTGTTAATCTAGATACCCGTTATTATATCAACCAGTATCAGTGGATTTGGCTGCAAGTATATCCAAATTTTTAGTCTAGAAATTCTCAGGAGTTTCACATTAACGTCAGGCTTTTGAGGTCAAGCTTGAATATTTTCCGCAATAAAAACAATTTGAAATTCAGTTTCGCAAAAGCTAGCAACATTATCAAGTTGACAGTTACGTTTTGTTTGCTTCATCGAGTTCGTTCGTTCCTTTCGTATTTTATGAACTGTCCGTCTGTTAAGCCGAATTTTACCGTCCAAGGCATAAAGTTGCCTCGTAAAACAGACATGAAGAGCAGAAATTAATGGCAACAGACAAACGTAAACAGAGATATTCGATACAGCTACAAATTACCGTTATTTCTTGTTTTATTGCTATTTTATTGCGACTAATCTATTAGGAAAATGTTCGTTTTTGATGGTACCTTTTTGTTTATAAAATAGATAAATAAATAGCAAGGTGCTCCTTAGTATTATGTGCATTTAATAAAACTGTTGCTAAAATCTTCCTAAATTTAAATTACTACGTAGAGGTATACAACAATTTTTAATGTAAATCAAATGAAAAGGTAACAAACACAAAATTATCCCTTTCCCTAGAAATGACGTTTCGAATAAGAGTTTTAACAAAAAAATGATATAGAGGTAACATCTGGAAAGATACAAAATCAAATTAAAACTAATAAATAAAACGTATCTTTACACTACAATTTTCCAGTAAGAAAACTATCAGAAAGTGGAATGAAACTTAGAAATTCTGTACTAGTTGAAAGTTAATTTGCTCCACACGAACCCATTGGCGCGAATGTATGAGACTGCTTTGTAATGAATTACGGAGCAAAGTAACAAGAGAAGTTGGAACTTGTTCAATAAATAGAAAGTTCTTTTCTTTTGTGTGGAATTGTTGGGGAATATTCGTGATTGTAGAGGGATTATTTTGGGTGCAAAGTTTTTTGGTGTCAACGTACTTGCGGTATTTACAAGACGTCATGTCGCTGTTAAGAATTTTTTTAAGAGGTTAGCATTTAGCAAAGCTGTTACATATTTCATTAAAACACCTTCGTAAATAGGTTTATTTGGACTAAGTTTAAATTCTTATTTATCCTACTTTTTTGGTAAGTAATATTTTCAATAACCCTCCTTCTAGCGCAGTCGAGTAAAAAGCACTTTTGTTGGTAGCTTTCTTCTACGTATTACATGTCATTTCCATACACTACGCTAACATTTGATGCAGTAAGTAGGTACTAGCAATTTAGTTCGTCACCTTTCATTTATTCAATAACAGTTCATATTTTTATCCTGCTCTTCTGAAATCTGTGCGCACTCTTCGCAATGACGAAACCCTACCACGTTATTTCTGCATGCTCGAGTAAACTTTGAGCAAGTCCACCTTTATTTATGTACCAGGAACTTTGGGGTAATGGTAAACTCGGTGAACTTTCCGTGTTTATGGTGTCCTCGATGAAATCACTTTACTGAGTTCCGCAGTTCAATTGAGTTGTTATATTTTAAATTACTTCGCAGAAGGGATCATGTTTGAGATGACTATAACTCTAAAATATATGCAACAGAGGTCGGCTCTTATAAAGATTACGGTAGTAAGGTTATTTCTAGAGGTATTTAAACAGGCAGTTGATGAAGATACTATGAATATAGTGTATAATAATTGAGTCAACAACATTTTAATAGGTCTTATGTTATTAAAAATAGGTAATCAAAACGTAATCAAATATTACTTATGATGATTGTAGTTAATAGCATAGCAAAGTTAGGACACTAAACAGTCAATTCAAATCATATAAGGCGCCCAAATACTTATACGTAAAAAACAAACTTACAAATAATGCAATGAACATCTTAACTATTATCGTAAATCTGATCTCACTATATAACAGCTATATATTTTTTGACTATAGAAATAAACAGATACTTACTAGTCTCTCCAGGCCGATAATGATGCCTAGCGGGCCTCACAATAACATCCCGAACCGGACCAAGCAAGCGGATGACACTGTGACTCTTGGCCGTGCAGTCGTCATTGCCCACGCACCCCACTGTTGTGTGCAGCGTGCAATGAGTGGCTGGTGATGATGGGATCTTGAGAGGGATGATGCCATAGCCTGAAACAAAAGAGAATAGGTTTTATGATATTGTTTTTCTTTTTGTGTGGGTGTTATGTTGATGTTATGTTGAAGTTGATATGTAACTGATAAAAATGTTGAGGATAATAGTGACTCGTTTTGCCTGCCTGATGGTTAAGATCATGTTACTTGTTAAATTTATCTGTGTATTTTAAGGCATTGAAATTCTTGCAACGTATCCAACAAAGATTTTGGTACATAGCCTTATTAAATAATAAAAAACTAGACTCAAAATGTTAGGTAGTAGATATTTTGAAATAAAACTCCCTTTGATATAAAATGAGACCATAAAAATACACATAATTAACTATGAATAAAACTACATTTCAAAGTTTAAACAGAACCTTATAAAAACTCCTTGAACAAAAATCACAAACGAAATAAAACTTGGAAGTTGCTTGAAACGAACCGAAAGAACGAAACAAGAAACAAACAAAAGAAATTCTTACTCGGTCTTTAAAAGGAGAATAGTTTTAAAAAGTCTTTAATAGCGTAAAAGAACTAAATAAAATTCCTATCTTCATTGCTGTTTGCCGTACCATCGCAATACCTACTTAAATTCACTCTGTTCTGCTACAACAATAGTATGAAGCTAATTTCTTTTGTAGTTGTTGAAATGTAGTGGAATTTGAAAAGGTGTGTAGATACACCTCAATTTAAGGGTATGGCCGCATTAATAGGCGGCTTGCTATGCGCCTAGTGCCTAGCGAGTAGATAAGTAAAACGAACATCCTGGAATCCACGCACGCTAGCGCCTCGCTTGGCGCCTAGTGTGGCCTGTCACGTACATTCCAGGACGTTTGTTTTACATAAGGTGTATCCGCTGCTCAATGTTTTGAACAGTTTTTGGTAAACATTGAACGAAATGAATGAAATTTTCCTTTGATTTGTCAGCAAAATCATTTAATTTGAACGAAATGTTCATTGAATGTTTGTTTAAAACATGAGCAGCGGACCTTAGCTACTCGCTAGGCACTAAGCGTATTAGCAAGCCGCCTGTCAGTGCGGCCATACCCTAAGGTAAAGACTTGGGGAATAAAGGCTTGGAACGGCTCCAAATTGAAAGATGTTTGGAAATTCCCCGCAGTTGAGAGTCGATTGCGAAATATTGAGGCTATTAGAGTTTTGTTGGTTTTTGGTGACGAAAGAGATGAGGTTTTAGTAGTTTTGAGACTATTTTAGAAATCGTTAAATAAACTTAAGGTTGTCTTTATTTTTAAGTTTATTATGCATAAACTAGAATTTTTTACGAGTAAAGGAGTTTTGCAGAAGCACTCAAATGATACTTTATTCTCATAGGGTAATTCTGACTAAGGGGTATTTGCATAAAGAGTTTAAAAACAGTTGTCTAAACTATGTTTTCGTAACTACCCCTTGAAAAGTTATATATTCAAAGTTACTTACAATTAGACTATAAACTCTTACCTTATTTTATTATTCAGAAATAAAATTAGTCAAATAAAATCAGTTACTAACAAAGCAAATATTTGTTCTAATTTAAAAACTTCCTATAAAATTTATAGCTCTTGTACTCCTAACGAAATATCTATCTGCCGACTTTGAAACAATTTAAAAAAGAGTGTAACTTGAACCAGACTGTAAAGGATCTAGTTTCATTAAATGAAATAAGTTTATTGTACAAATTAAAGTTTCAGTTTCAAAAGCACTTTGTGATTCAAGGAATTTTATCATTGCTAAGAAACGAAAGGTTTCATTCGAAATTAAAGTTCTTTGTTTTGACCTACATATCTTTTTAGAATTCAAACCGATGATTGGAATTCTTAAGATTTTAGTTTTGTGGAAAAATATAAGAAATATATGAAAAGAATGTCCTGACTATATAGCATTAAACGACCGCATTTCTACAGCGTATTCCACAACATAAAATTTTAATCCATCTGAAACCCTCTCCAATACCGTCCAATATTTCTCCGCTTGAGTACACAATACGACATTGCAAAGCGTCATATGTTTGGAAATATAGACTGGCATCCAACCTGAAGTTCCACGTTCAAGTCAAAAGTACTTTAAATCTTTTCCGCGTGTAGAAGCCATGAATCTTCCTGGTTCGTCGGTATCAGTTCAAGCTCCACTGATTTTAACAAAGATGCTTCCAATTCTTTAGGGTTGGTGAGTAAGAGTTTCTTAGTTGTGGCTTTGTTTTTGTTTGGCAAACTAAAAATACACTAGTGTGTTTTGGTTGGTTCTTTTAAAGTTTGTTTTAGTGGTAAAAATATGATGTGTTCAGCGTAAGAAACAATTAATGGATGAATTTAGTTCTTTTATAGGCTATCTCCGCTATCGCCTTAATAATAACGGATGGGCTTTACGTTGCAGTGATACAGTTCAAATCTATAAGAACACATTGATATCAACATTAGTTACACAAAAATCGATCAAAACAAACACTTGCTACGATGAAAACGTACTTCTTAAGCAAGTGCAAGGAAGTGGTATCTGCCTAATCCAATGGGAGAGGCATGACGGATATGTATATACCTACATGTGTGTAGGTACGTACAAGAAATCGTTTCTTATAATACCTACAAGCAAAAATTTTCAACAAAATTCTTCTTGACAATTTTACCAAAATCTTCATCAAGTATTCCTTTTCCAAACAAATCATTTGCCAATCCAAACACAACCAACCCTACCCAATCAGACGAAGTTTACCAGGTATCCTGGTACATTCGAGCAATCTCCGCCTTTATGACTGCCTTCCGTCCTGTCACTGCCGCTTTAAATTTATACCGGGATCTGCTCCATTTTAATTAGAGATACGACTCCGTGTGGTTTGTTTCTTGCAATTATTGCATTGATTTTGTTGGAGCTACGTTTGTTTGGCTTTTGGAAGGAGGTCTAATGGATTTCATTGTTTATTTCAACTGCTTTTAATTTAAAATAAGAGTTTTTACTTTGCTTTGGCGTATTGGTATAACTTTCGAGTTGCTGGCATTATTTTTTCCACTAGCATACTCAAAATTAAACTTCTTTTAGTAACTTGTTTAAACAGTTGCAAAATGGCCATTTAAGTTAATAACTCATTTACTATCGTGTCTTTTTATTTAAGTATATATTTTTTAAACAAAAGATAACGTAGGTACGAGTAGTTTGAAAATGTACAGCGAAGAATATGATGACTTAAAATGTATGTACAATTTGAACCATTAGTAGTAGAATTACTACTAAGGACACTTCAGTAACTTGATAGTATTTAGAAACTCGTAGAATAAGGTAGATAATTCCGTACATTCTAATCAGGTAATACAAAACGCCAGAAAATCGTTCCTAATTCCACAAACTACCCCCATTTAGAAAGGGAACGTGCTAATGACCGCTCATCACGGAACCTGTCTAACAAAAATCTACTTTATCCTTTTTCCTCAAAAGTTTTCTTCCTTATTTAGAGCAATTTGGTAAGAGACAAAAGCTAGCATGTTCCACAAGATTACTTCGTGTTCAGGTGCATAGAGTTGGTAATTTTAGGGCTCTAGATGTGGCAAGTTTGTGAAGAGCTTGGTTGTTTGCTATTTGTGATTTTGGGTCACATAGGTTCAATTACTGCACAACAGGTGTATCTTTTAAGTACACACAAGTAATTCAATTAAGAATTTACCTAATTCTTATGACTAGAAATTTCTTTTAGAAATATGCTGTACCTTTTGTATCATTCTCTTTTTTTTCTGTCTCTGTGTACTATCATCTTACATTAAACTGTTAAATAAATAAATAAATAAACTAGTTTTAGAAGTATTCATTTTCACACATTACATGTGTTAATGCCCCTGTGTGCCCTACTCATCTTACGAAAGCAAAAAAAACGTACCTGCCTATAATGTATCTCAATACCTATATTAGAGATGTGGTGACTTTTAATTTATGTCAATTTCTTCAAAGAAAATACAGTCATGAATTAGTCTTCTAACGGCTTTAACCACCTAAATGAAAGCATAATATCTACATACCTAGTTTACAAAAAACCTGGTACAAGATTGGCACATCTATACGTACAAGTACCTCTGCAAACTTCTACGCTCCACACAATGAAGCTTCGTCTAATCCTTGCCACAGCACGGGCAATTTGATTACAATAGGGTCGTTTCACACCACGCACTACGCCCCCGGGTTTTACTTTAATAAAGATATTTTCTTGTACCTTTATATTATAAAGAGTTTTAAGTTTAATTAGGTTTCTTTATACTATGAAATTATGAGGCTGCTTATTGATGATACCATCAAGTAATTAGATGCTTTTTAATTATCTATTAATTACCAATTTAAGCTACTATTATCATTTAATTACAACGAATATGGATATCTGTATTCAGATAAAATGAGATGGAGTTGGCGTAAGTATCGATCTATAGCTAAACTAATAATTATGAATTCATGAGTCAATTTAGCTTCCTGTAATTTTGGCGAGAAGAGAAGAGTGCCTTTTACATGGGCTGAGCCGATAGTAGGCCGCCATGGAGCCAACAACATTCCTTAAAAAAACAACAACCTCATTCCACACCCGGTACGACCACGGGGCCCGGTCCCGTATGTTATGTGAATTTAACTATTTGACTAGACATTTTTAGTTACTTCTTCCGTACCTACTAAAAAGCAATTTCTAAACAATAAAAAGACGCAAAATATCGAAATAAATTCACAATTCTACGTGTAGTAACCTTAAACAACAACCCAAAATTACAATTCTTATTCCGAAAGCGTTTAATAAAATTCATTATCTACCGCACAAAGGAACCTCAATGAAAGTTTCGTAACAGAATTTCCATTTCATTAGGACTATTATATTTATTATATTAAATTAATAATGAACAATGTTTTTGTAAAGGAATCTTAATTTAATGGCGGGTATCGAATTTCAGTTTAATTGTATTGTTTACTTAAAGAACGTTGACAAATCGGGTCTAATGATTGTTATGTTGGTATTTAATTAAGCCGCTTTTCATACATTAGTAATGATTAGTTAATGTCATGTAAGTGAATCCATCTTGTTATATATTATTTATTAAAGTAATGTAAGCTTGTTAGATTTACATTGTATTAATTTTGTTAATTTGGTACTTTGCTGGTTGTACCTATAGTGCGAAATATTGTGCTAATATCATAGTTTTTAAACAGTCAAAGGACATGCAGCTACGCTTAAGTACACTCAAAATAAAAACCATAGCTACTATTTGTAGAGTTTTATCAATTACCTTACTCTAACTTATCCCTGAATCAAAACCTTGGCCGTAGTCTTCGAAAGCCCTTTCTTAATGTAGCCTTCGGCGTTTAAGTAAAGTTTAGCGGTAACATTTAGAAAACAAACATTGCGATTTAGAATTTGGCTTGTAGGCACAAAGATGTCTATCAAAACTTGTCACCAGCAGATACTCGAGCTAAATTAATCAAAATATCACCCCTCTGACTGCAACATAAAACTCTCCCCTTCTTGTGTAATTAGAAAAGTATCCATCGACGCTTTCCGAGGTAAATTCAATTAAAACTTCACCATGGGAATTATATTTGGTGCACGTTTTATAAGGGAAAGCAATTTTAAGGAGATGCCTTTGGGACATGACGATACTGCAATAAATTTATACAGGAAGCTAATTATTTTACCAAAATAAGTATTTATGAGAGCCTTTAAACATTAGCGGCGCTCCATGGGTTTATGTTTGATACGAAAGCGGCGGCTTTCAGCCACCTTATGCAATACAACCCCTTAAGAAGGACAGATTATAAAAACATTAAAAAATTAAGCAATAATGTGAAAATTTAATCTTGCATCATAGTTATACTAGAGGACAATATCAGTTATCATAAGTGTGGATACGAAATTTTGGAAGTATACTCAAGCTTTTTTGAGCTTTTGCCCAAAAATTTAATCTTTATGGGTCAAATGAAATACAAGCCAAAAGGTAATGAGGGAAATTCACGTAAAATAAAAACGACGAACACATTTCGACGAGAATTCCTGAAAAAGCAAGCCTGAAATATTGCAGTTACCGAAACTCAATTTGAGAAATAAATGCGTTTGCTAACAGCTAATAACGTTTGAAACAAAATACGAACTAGTAAATCCTGGACATAAATCTGTGAAATCGTTTCGCACGACGACGTCGACGACGATGTGAAAAAGTTTAAAATTCTTCCTGGAGGAAATGTTGGTAGATTAATCGGTCGATTTATCAACGGCGCTTGTTGGGCGATTCAAGTCATGTTTACTTTTACAGGTAAGTGAATAAATACCTACTTACGATCGAAAAAAGTCTAGTGATGGCAACTTGCTACAAAATATAGTATAGAAAAGTATTTTTTAATTTAAATAAAGTATTTTTAAAGAAAAGTACCTATTCCAGTAGCTCAAAAATAACCAAGAAACTGATAAACAAATCCATAAAACACATCTCAAACTTGTTTAAGGCCAAAACACACCGGATGCGTATGCGTTGCGTATGCGTAGACGTATGCGTACCTCTGAGTTGTAATGTATGAAACTGTCACCGCTTGCGAAACGTAGACGTAGACGCTGACGGTGACGGTGACAGTGTGTTTGCCTTTATTCATCCTACTAAACAAACTTAACGACAGAGTTTCTCTTTAAAACTGTACTGAAATACGTAAACTACTTGGTCGGGTCATTTGGATCTTGCAGGGTTTAAATTTTCTTAATAACCGGGAAATATTCATGGGTAGAGTATGACGACGGTGGTCGTTCGTATGCAGATTTCTATGGAAATTAGCTAGTTCTAGAATCTAGATGTAACTTCAATACTGCATATGTAAAGGTTAGTTTGGTCTGAATAATTCGGTATGCTACGGAACTTTATGATTTAAGATGAGGTTTATTGAGTATGATTTGATGTATTTGAAGTAATTTCCATTTAATATTGTTATCTTATCAAATTACATTTGCCTAATCGATTCAATATCCTTAATGGATAAATGGATATACCCTTACACGAGTTCAGTTTACTTAACTTAGTAACTTGCCCTAATCAAATACTGTCATAAGTTTTCAACCGTTAATTTCTCCCTTTTGTACACCATTTATTGTCAAATCTCTAAAAATCACACATATATATCAAAAATATATTGCCTATATGTTATTCCGATGCGTAACTTACATAAAGGTTGCAGTAATGAATGAATGTATTTATTCGGTATTTTACATAATTGTATTCGAATTATTAACCTAGCCTCAAACCAAAATGAAATAGACCATTATTACATGCAATGATTTAAATAACGTTCACAACAAAGTGCTGACTACATCAGAGAGCAGAATCGGCTGCAGATAGGAAGAGCTCGGTTTGTTTAACAGATAAAACTGCGGGCACAGCGCTATACCAGCATTGTGCCACGTGCCGGTTATCTACGACGATTTTTTACTTTTTTGTTTTTCTGACAACTTTTAAAGGGTAAAATTGAGTAAATCTAATGCAGAATATCGAAAATAACCAACGTAAAATCAATGAAGGTTGACTTAAACTTAATATTTTAATTACAATCGGTAATGATTTGTCTAAATTGTTGTTTTTTTCGTTGTAAAACTTGCATCATGTAAATAAACAACGTCAAAGCGCTTGTAGGCGTCCGTTTTTTTTTCAACGGACAACTGGCCGTTGTCCGCTGTCTGTACGCGGTGGCGTGTACACACGCACCGGACATCCATCCGGCAAAAAAAAAAAATATGCAGCCGTTTTTTACTGGATGGATGTCCGGTGCATCTACAAGCGCTCCTACGATCAACAATAAAAAATAATGTTTGTGTTCAAAATCACAATACGATAAAATTTGCATAAAATTCAGCATTTTCAAACTGTACATTGTAACTGGCAACGGAAAAAGACAACACGGTATGACTCGGTCTGGCTCCAGCTACAGCTAACCGGAGAGATCTGGTTTAAAGCATGTTCCCCACAAAAAGAGTATCGGTGAAAAAATAAACTTGATAACGAGAGCGTACGCCTGAAGTTTTGCTGAAAAAAGTTTCGGTGAAAATGTTGTGCGCGGATATCGTACTATTTTCGAATAAGCCTCGGGCATCGAAATATAATATTATAGGATACAGGTGAAACGTTAAAAATAGTAGGTTTTCTAAGTATTTGTAAAATAATTTTCTACGCTTGGAAACACAAAAAAAAATAGTTTTCAGAATCCACAATCAAACCTCTGCTTTGATTCCAAAACGAATAAAAAAGGCATCACAAAAACATTAGCAAAAGCGGAAAATCAAGTACAGATTTGCGCCCTTTGAAGTGTAAAAAAAATATTTAGGGGTTGCAAAGAAAGAGAAATAATTTATTTCACTGTCTTTTAAAAGAGAGGGGGCGAAAAAAAGAGATGCAATAACTAGAGTTTTAAAAAGTCGTGTATTCAAATTGGCTGCTTAGTATTCCCCATTCAGTTGTGAACGTCATAAAAAAAATCCATAAGCACAAAGCAACACAATATAATATTTTGTTCCGTAGAAGTACTTTGCATAGAAATCTGGGATTGGCTTTGTTCGGACCCGCAAACAGGCAAGGGCTGCCACAAAGGCATTCAGGTTTTCTGAACGCGGGAAGCCATTCGATTGGATTGAATGAAAATTCCATTTTTTTGTTAGGAAAGCGTGTAAAAACTTCGATCGGGGAGAGAAATACCTGGTTTTAGTAATTCATGGTATTTCTGCTTCAGGTAATCTGAGATGGCATTCAAGTTAGCGTTTTGTTTGATTGCTACGTTTTAAAGTAGATTTTTATCTTAGTTACTCCAGGTTGAATTTCTACTTTGTTAACTTCATATCATTCTATTTTCAAAGTTCTGAGTATTAATTTCGTACTAGGCACTTTACTGTTTTATTATGAAAACTTTTTAGAACATAAAACCATACTTATTTCCCTTTTAGATACAACAATATAACCTCTGTCATGAATTATGAAACCATTTTCCCTCACAATCATTTGTTACCTTTAGCAAATAGATTTCGCTAGTTACCTTTGTATTTGCAGCTATCTTAACATGAGAAATACATGAAAAATCTACGTAGCATGAATTTACTCGTTTACTTCAAGAGTTCTAATCTTTAATATTTGAACAGACATTTATAAAACGGTCTTTATGTATCAAAGAGAGCTTTCTTGGAGGTTTAAGTAAAATCTTTAATACACTTTCGTGAGGCTCTCCATCATTTATGTAATACCTAAGTTACAAACCCATATCTTTCTTTTCTCGCCTTTAGTCTGACATTCAAGCAGCCTACTTTACGAAGAAGCTCTCAAGATATTATTCCTTTCACGCCTACTCGAGAAAATATTACAATCGCTATATTATATTACTGTCTGTTATTATTTTGTGAAAAAAAAAAATGTTATTCTCTGTCTGGCTCAATTCTTTATTTAATTGAATTATATATGAATTCTGTCATTTTCATTATTTTTGTTTATTTTGTGGGTACCTAAATAATATTATACACACAGCCATACATTTAATATTTACAAAATGCCAAAATCGCTCGGATATGTACATACACGGCTCGAAAAACAAATGATTGTTTATTTTTCAGTCCACTATAAGTAATCGTATTTATTTACATTTAATCTCAAAAGACGTACTGATAAATTCTACGAATTAACTTCGATCTCGATGCAAGTAAGATAAGTACCAAGAAATAAAATGAATCTTGAAATTCTACCTTTCCGAGATTACTCCACTGAAACAGCAGGTGTTAATGGCTCAAAGTGATTGCTAATTCCGTCTCAAAGAAATTCGATTTGCTCTGCAGGGTTAACGAACCATGTCGGCAGCTGCGCGACAGATCGTACGGAAAAAATTACGTCTTGTACCCACACGCCTTTGTACATCCAGATTGGAAAGTGCTGGTGCATGTTGATGGTATTTGACAGATTTCTCCAATCGATCACAAGTTTTATGCAAGCATCATAATATTAAGTGTTTACACAGGGTGTTTCAATAAACATGAAATGAAGAGAGAAAAGAATGAATGCAAATATCTTAGTAAGTAACGATATAGGTATGTATCAAACTTTTTGCATCCTTCTTTTCTCTTCTTGCTTTGTGGTTAATAGCCATATAGTTAGGTATTTATCTTATTTTATCAAATATGCTACGAAGGTAGGCATCTAAGTAAACGATTTCAGTCAGTAAACCATCTTTTGACAGAACCATTTCATTATTATCGAAGCAATAAACAAGAATTTCGCCATTATTCAAAACCTAATTAAATTTATCGGCTGTCACTTAGCAAAGGCCTATCGGTTTCGATGCTATCATGATTTATTTCAATCGATATCTCAAAGAGGGTTGCCAATCCCGTTCAGCTATTAACACTTTGATTTGGGAAGTCCTTTACCTAAGAACCTACTTCCTAATCTACACCTCTTAACGTGAATAGTCTTTTGGTGGTATTGATTTTGTTTTAGGCAGTAGACTTGTGTGGTCTTACGTATTCACAATACATATTCAAACCGCAACTACAAGTGCGTGTGCACAGAATATCTAAACTTTGTATATTTTGATATGACCCGAAATGAACAAAGGATTTTAAAAATAGTTTTATTTCACCCCGCTTTAAAAGAAGCAATTCTATAACAATTATAAAAAGACATCCTCTCAAACTATTGGCGTCGGTGCAAGAGTCATTTTTCTCCAAGATTTATCTATTGCAGTGGCAAACTGCACTCTCATCGAGATAAAAGTTCTCTCTTGGCACACTCACAGTTTCTTATTTCTTCTGCGCATTGTTACGAAATAAATTATGCATGGTTCAAGATTTTTAAAGATCCCGTTGACAGTTCTATAATGGATGGTAGGTTCTTAGTTCCGAGAATCTTTTTACAGAATAGTGCTGTAACTTTTTCTACTTAATTTGTTTTATCTTCTTTGTGGCAGTCTTTCGTTTTATGTAGACTTCTTTTAAATGGAAAATGGAACTTTTCAATTAGGGTTCGTGCTTCTTAAAATTATAGAGTAAAGAAAACTATGAGGTTGATCGTGACGGGATTTGATAACAGAATAGCACAATAGTTGTAGTGGATATAGAATGTTGACTGGTAAGCCTCTAATAATGAAAATGAAAATCGTTTATTCAAAAATAGGCAAAATTTATTACACTTTTTTGATGTCACTTTTTTGATCTAAAACTGCCGATTCACTGCCTGTATAGCCGAGAGAAAGAAAACGGCAAGAAACCTTCGGCAATGACGACTATGGGTTAATGCTTTCGGAGATAGCATCGAAAGGCCATGACACAATCATGCTATAAATTACACACGTGGTTACGTTAGATATGCAATTGTATTCTAAAGTTTACTCACACACCTTAAAATACCCACTCCCTTTAACCGCAATTTAGTAACTGCTTTCTGTTCAACTCAAACATTTTGTTCCGTTAACATGTCTGAAACCAGAAAGTTATAAGTTTGAAGTAAAGTTTACATGAGAAGTGCATGCTGCGCCAACGGCTGTCGCTGTCGCAGTTCCGACAACTTGACGGAGACAAATGTTGGCTCCGAGATTGTTCTTTTCTGTTCCTAGTATCAAAAGTCCATCCATTTGGCCCATGGCAACGCTCTGCTGCTATATAATTGAATATGCTAATGTTGGTAGCGCTTTGTTTTCGAGGAAGTTTAGACTTTAGAATATGATTTGGTTGGGTGTATGCTGAACACAATTTTTGAAATTATTAAGCTAAAGACTTGATCTTACGTATTACGTCGGTCATTGTCCAGATAAAAACATGACGATTAGACTACCACAAAATGAACACTTAAACCTAAGTATAGTAATGAACCATCCTTTTCAGTTAATAAAGCTGAAACAGTCCCAAAGACGCTATAAAGAACGCAATCAACAAAGCATAAAGAAAGGAGACGGAAAAAAGAAATGTAAAATCGACATTTCTTCTTGACGAGCGAAATAATCATTGCAAAAAGCATAAAGTTGGGTGCGAACCCGACCTTAATGCATATTGATGAGGGTCAAACAAATAAAGTTGAAAGAAAATACGTAATACTCAGTCCTGAGAACTTTGAGAAAATAAGAAACAGAAATATTTACCAACGACAACCACTTTATTAATCTGTTTGTCGAAATTAATTAAAATTTTCAATCAAGTTCTGACTGCAAAAAACAATTAATAATTTTATTCGCACAAAGAGTTTTTTTTTTATAATCAAAGCTCAAAAAAATGCTACGAGTAGGTACTGCGTTAGTTGAATAGATTCATTAATACAAAGCATAACGGTTTCATTAATTTTGAAAGAACAACTTTGAATGTTCAAATAAATAAAGTTATTTTTAGCATAACTGATTTGTAAATTCAAAATTTGAATCTAAAACTCGTCTTGGCAAATCCGAATGAAGATGTAGGTATTTCATGACAGTAGTGCCTTGTGCAGAACTATGGCATACCTAACCAAATGTAACTGAAAATATTTTGTTACCTACATTGGGTTTCAGTTGTTTGTCAGTGCTTGAAAATGGGGATTGAGCTACTTTTCGTAGCTGTACTTTGTTTTTATATGCTATAACCTCAAGTAATTATGTTCGAAATAAACAAACTAATGCTTCTTTTATAAACAACATTGTCTAAGAAAGAAGTTCCAAAAATCATAAAATTTTAAAACATCATGCAGTTTCTTAGCTCATATAAAAAGAATTCTCATTTTTAGTTCGTCTACTTTCAGTAAATATGAAAAGTTTTGCTTTTATGATTTCATAAAGAAGTTTTATAACATAAACATTGCAACTTATTACGAGCATCTAACCTCATCTCGTCCTTTGAGGTTTTAGTCAGTGAACACGAGGGATTCATTCAACTTTCTTTTGCACAGTTTAAAGAATATTTATTTAAAAATGATATTCAAAGTAAAGTTTTAAAATATGACTTGCTGTCTCATACAAGCAGTAGTAAGACGTCTTCAATAAAACTGCATTTGCAGATTAATACGAATATCATTTGAAACGAAATTGGAATGTTCTTAAAAGTAATTGAAATTCAAATAGTCTACGAGCTAGCAGTTCCTTACATCCGTTACAAGTTTTATTGCTGCAATAGGCTCCTTGCACTTGGCAAATTTTCAATACGTCTTCTAAAAAGTATACCTTCTCACAACGTTTGCGTGTGAACGAATATTTTCCAGTCAATACACTTTGAACGCAATTCATATCGGCTGCCAATAAGTCGAGTCCCCAATAGTGCCGCTTGGCACGAAATGAGATTTTTACAGCTGCAGTAATAACCGAAGATAGTCAAGCTGCGAGGAAAGTTTGAAAATCTTATTAATTTCCCAGAAGTTTCTTTTTTCTTTCGTGGAATAGCACCTTTCACTTCGCATTAAAGCGATGTGAAAGAAGAATTGTTAATACTTGGAATTCTTTTTGCTGACTTTTCATACGGTTCCAAGAAGTTTTCATAAAGATGTTATACGAGTAAATCCCTCTTCTTTATTTTCAAAGGAAAATATTTTGTTTATTTCTATGTCTTGAACAACATTATGTATTTACGTTTACCTATGTGTACGGTATGTATTTTCTTAAAAATACGATACAAAACTACTTTTTCCAAATTTTTTACTGTTATGTCTCTAGATTATTTTACTAACATAAAATAATTGACTTACCAGTAACCATTTGACTTGCAGTCGTCAATAGCTTCACGTCATTGTCTTCATCTTGGGTCTCAAGCCTGACAGTCACGTTGAGCGGATCGAGTATGCCATCTCCAGCTCTTCCGTGGAGAGTGACAAGGATAGCTGTAGTCTTCCCTGGCACTGCTACTTCAGGCGCTACTACTGAGAAGCCCCTGTGAACAAATTTTATTTAATTTGTTAATTTTGTGGCGGTCCACGTATCTTTGGGTTATTTAGCCTGGTCAGTTTAAAACGCAACCGAACAAGCACACCGGTGATTTGAGTGATCATAGTTTCATAGATTGTTGTCGCTGAAGTAGGGTTTACAATGTGAAGAAATGTAAAGAAATGAAAATATATCTGATCCCGCTCGCACGCTTGCTTGTCCGCTGGCAATGTGGCCTAAGATTCTCTATAGTTTTATCGTAGACCTTTGTCATGATTATGATATTAAGCTTCGAGTTTAAACCTATGGACGAATAGAGCCTGGAAGATAAGCTGGCAACTGAAAAAAAAACCTGAAAAAGAAATAACGTCTTGCAACATTGCATATTCATACAAAGTTTCAAAGGAGATAATGTAGACAGAATTGATGGAGACTAAACTTTGAAACAAAATGTAGTGAACATTGGTGCATTAGACGAGAATGCTTATTCCCCTACTTTCTAAGTGAGGGATATTGAAAATTCCTTTTAAGCACAGTAGCTGCAGTGCGACAAATCGCGTGGACACGTACGAATTATTGTATTTTCCTTCGCGCTGTGTGTGTCGAATACTGAATTTGTTTGACGAGACGAAAAGAAGTAAGAAAAAATTTGTTCAGGACTGAGCTTAAGCCGAAATTTTGTTTGTAAGTCACGTTTTTATAATCAAAAGCGTGGGATGTTTGAATAAAATATTTGCTGAAAGATTTTACAAATTTAATTATTGAAATGAAATACAGGTTTTTAGTAGAAATTCTATCTTCGTAATCTCTACGAACTTAATAATCTGCTAATATTTGTATATGATCAAAATAAGTAGGTAAGTGAATCTAGTACTTATGTAAATGTTTTCTTTAAAAAGTTTGAAAAAATAAGACTTCTTCAGTCTGAAAGATTTTTATAGTGATTATTCTTAACTTAAAAGTCAGTTTTACTTCAGCAGTTTTCATCTAAACGTCTCATTCAACCTATAAACCCTCCCAAACTTCATTTCCATCCGCGTCGTACAGAATTTTGTTTGTAAACGGCATTCGCTCTACTTCGTGTTTGATCACAATCCAAGAGGCTTCAAGCCTACCGTTTGTTTATCTTTCCTGATACTGTTTAGTTAGTTTAGTTGAATCTTCATTAGTGTTTTTCTTGGCAGCTTTATTATTATCATGTAGGTACATTTGTTTAGTCCTTTGAGATTATGTTAGTTAGTTTGACTAATTTGTGGTCTTATGCAAATTTTGCTTTAACAGTGAAATTGGTTGTTTTGTTCCGGATGGAATAGGGTTTAAATTACATAGTTTGTAGTTAGTGAATGTTAGAGTCGTTTTAAAATGTTGAATGCTTATATATAGGATGTTAAAAATAAGAATTTGTTGGTCTTATAAAAGAACCGCCCGCTAAAATATAAAAAAGGCAAAGAAACAACAATAGAGATAATATTTCAGAAGGTGACTCACAAACCGATTCAGACAAAAACAACGATTTGTAAAACAAAATACGTGCTGTCCCCTCAAATAACACGGAAAATAAAGACTTCGGAGACGATATACGTATTTTGACCGAAAAAAAATATATTTACAAAGACGAATGGGTCCATAATATGTCCATTTGATAAGGGTTGAGTAGATGTGTCGAACATCTCTTCGAGGATTTCCGTTTTCAGACAACCTTTTTATTTTACACTCGCTTTTTATTTTGAGGTGAAAAGTTTTGTGAATTCTTTTTATTTCGAGCCCGAAATAGTTGCATATATGTACGCTTATACGTATAAACATATGCGAAAAAGTTTGGGTCTTTGCAAAAACTAAGGTAATACTTAATCTAGTTATCTAACAACTTTCTGGACCTGTAAGTAAATGAACGTTAGATAAATATTGAATTTTCCAATTATTATTTAAATGGACGAGTCTTCTTTACATGTTTTATCAAAAATATGTTGCCTGGAATTATTTTCTTTATTATAATCAGGCTGCAATCAGACTGGAGTCAGTCATAAAACTTGAACAGCATTTACTCGGTTCCAAAACAAATCTAGTAAACTTTGCAATTCAAAATACATAAATAATAATATTCAGAAGACGAAGCGACGTTCCTGTACATAAACTGTAGCATCCAAGCTCCCACCAATCTTTATTCGATAAATCCTGCATAACGTCTAACGTCACGTTTGATCCCACCGGAACAAAGTTACAACTAGTCGGAACTTGTTCTGGAATGTTCCAGAGAACATATGGAACGAACAAGTTCGGTGTAGGGTAACCATTTACCCATATTCGGTAAAAGTTTGAATTTTTCAGAATCTGTACCAAGTTTTGTAATCTACTTTGATAGTCGGAGCGGTCGAGTGTTAAAAACAGAGTCCGGATAAAAGCAAAAACGTGGCTAAACCACTTGTGCGTTTATTTCTGTTTCGTGTTAAGTGTGTAGTGAGATGAGTGAGTGAGGAAAACCCGAGGAGACAATAGCTGTTTGAACACAGTCTGTTTGTCTTACCGTAATGTGGGTCAGAGGCGTTTTGTCCAAAGTTTTTTAAATGCGAAATTGTTGCTTGGTTTGTTTTTCCAGCGGCATCTGTTGGTGAGGTCTGTTTACTTTTTTATTTCGTTGTTTTTCTTAGATGAACAGCTTTTGTCGGGTTTTAAATAGAATCGTGGGGATTTTCTTCTTTTAAATAAACTCTTTTGTATTCTGCGAGTTAGAAAGAGTTTTGTTATAATTCATTTATTTATGAAACATTTACGTATTTGGTAGCTACATTTAATCTGATTTATGTGAATGAAATGAAAAGGACGTTGAAGCTAAAGGTTTTTATTGTTTTCGTATCGTATAATCCAATCTACTCATTTAATTATTATCGAATTTGGAATCTAATTACAAATCGTATACACTTCAAATTCAACAAAACTACAAATCGTAAAACAACTCTACTCTTTATATTTAACACTTTAACTCCCAAAGGTTTTACTCTTCTCCATTAACCGCACTATTACTTCTACCGTTTCATTTCTCGGTTTCTTCCATTTAATAGAAAATGGCTTTATTTTCTCCACTTTGAGCTAATATTGACTGAACTAGAACAGCCAGGATTTTTGCAGCACTTTTGCTTTGCATACAAGGTTGGTAAATACGCAATTTTTAATGGTTAGTTGAATGATCAAACAAGTCGTTACTCGTATCTAGTTCAAATTCAGAAAATGCTTTTAGGAATTCCTTACAGTTTAACATAAAGCAGGTACAGAGATTAGAAAAAAAATGGGGTAAAGATTTGATTTTATAAGCAATTTAGGTTCGTAAATAAGATGTTAGTGTTACATTGAGATCGTAATGGGAAATAGTGCCAACTTCCACTTATTTGTAAAGCTTTTATTTTACAAAGTATGTAAACTACAATACAGTAGATACTTAGCAGAAAGTTCATTGAACACATATAAAATCGTATATCAGATTCTTCTCATTTTTGATATTAATTTGAGCCACGTTTCGTTAATTTATGACTTTTCTGCCATGTGGTTAATAACCACCAGATACAAACTGCAATTATGACGAACTTAAAAGTTAAAACTGACCGATCAATTCCGAATAACCCAAAACACTGAAGACGCCATAACGCAAAAGGAAACTACCATAAAAAGAACATGAAGGGAATTCTTACAAATCCGAATAACAAAAGAGGCTACAAATGGACAGTTGCCAAGATCCCGCAATCAATACTGATCCACTGTGGAGAGATTTGCTTCACCACCAGCTTTTAATGAAGCTATTGGACTAGAAAGGTTTATTTCTCTGTTTTTCTTTCGATGTTGCTTTTGTGGGTTGGTTGGAATGATACAACTAAGTAGGTATGGGCTGCAGAATTTTATTCTGTATAGAATTTTATATTCATGAGGTGATCAATCTAGACGACTAGTGGATGATTGGTTGGTTATTTTCATGAACGGGAAGTATGTGGATTTTTGGTATTTGTGTTCGTTTAGCAAACGGTTACCGATATTATCCAATGTAATTTGGTTTATTCTTATTTGTTATTCTCAGTTATCCATTAAAAACCAAATTTACCGTATAAAACATACAACACGTTTAAATAGGTTGGTAGATAATCCTCAAACTTGGGCATCACACTAAAACTGTGCCAAAACCAAATTTAAACCAGGAAGACATTCCCTCACCTTCTCCTAAATTCGCACCCTGACACTTGTCTTATGTCAAATTCAAATCTGTGTCCCAGCTTCCGAGTTCCTGACACGTATAATTCAGGAAACGTGTCCATATTGGAGGTGGGTTACACATAACTTGGTTGGAGTCGGATCTCATGTAGTTACGCTCTTGCCTTTGGTATAGTGATGTCTATTGCTTTTTGGTTTGCGGTGTATAATCCAATAAATGTGGAATTCACTTGCAGAACATTTATCTACTATTTCAATAATACTTGTACTGTATGTGATTGAAAATCAATATAAGTTTTTGTAGCTGACAAGTCTACGGCTAGCTTGCAATCTATAATAGCACACCATCTATTATAGCTGACACTATAATTGTCAAACATTAGAAGAAGTAAACACGATGATGATAGGAAATCAGTTAATTATAAGAACCGTTTCTTCAACAACATTTCTTCAACAAGTTTATCAATTAAGCTCCGTCAAAGAGACCTACAACCAAACCTTTTTTAAATAGAAAAAATAAGATTAATTTAGCAATACATAACAAAGAAACAGATGGCGATACAAATATATCTCTCAAGGAAGCAAGACAAGGAAAATAACACGTCTAACACAATAACAATGGCAATGCAGTCGAGATATTAGAAATGTATCGAATAAGAGACAAACCGAGGAGCGTTCGACACAATAAGTATGGCACCATCTGCTGTACCCTTCCATTTAGAGGTATATTGAATGCTGGCAGAGAGTTAAGGAGATTTTTTGTGTGTACAGAATTATGATCAAGTAGTTTCACTACTACCACGTTTTTAGTTTGGGTCTAGTTTGGGTCTTGTGCTAATATTTCCATCGTATCTTAAACACATCCTCAATGATGTACTACAAAACCTAGGTATACAGTAAATTATGATACAATTATGCAAAACCAGAATCGGCTAACTCAGGAAAAATACTTTTCAAAAACTATTTGCAAAAAAGATACCACAGGCGACTAACTAAAGTCTGAACACCTTCTGAACTACTCATCAATCGTTCGATTAGTTCAGATGAACGCTACAAATTGCTACTCACGATGAACTAAAGAATACTCTTACCCAAACTCCTTAAATATCATTTAACCAGTGGACCACCAAAAGCGTAAGTCACCATCAACCGCCCGTGTCCACAAAAAAATATAGATCAAGTGGAACGTTTCAGAAACGTCGTAGGAAAGATAAATTGATTTCGTGAAGACAGGGTGATAGCTATCGGGATTCAAAATACATCCTTTTCGAATATTGAGTGATTCACAATATTGCCTGTTGACAGTTCAGTGTTTTTTTGGATTTTGGTTTGGAATATTTTCTTGTTTAATTCCTTAATAAGCAGATACTAATTGTAGATAGGTATGATGTACATAACCTAGAGTATATTTCAATCTTATAAGAAAACAAAACTCATGAATCAGTGCTTTTAATTTTTTTTGTAATAAATAACTTCCTATCTCCAACCATCTTTTTCTCATAATATCATTTTTTCCATTTAATTATGATAATATACAAAATAACCATTGTTAAACGTTCTAAGCGCTATTTCTTTAAGTATTATAATAATACTTAAAGAAATAATAGTTGGCTTTTGTAGTCAACAGGACAATAATTGTCCTCTTGACTATAAAAGCCAACAAGTTCACTCAAAACCCCACAAACATCCTCTCCAAAACGAACCTAATCCTACATAATTGAATACAAATCTCAGGACTCCAATGCAGCTGAACGCGAAATTCCCAAGACTTTTCCCTTTAAATCATTAAGGTCGTGTTTAGCTCTTGTGGATTTTCTCTGCACTGAGACTAGCCTGCGGCTCATTACGTATTTATACATTATTCATGTCTCAGCGCCTTGGAATCCCCCCCTCGGCTCCTGCACACCCCCTCTATCGCCCAAACCCAGTGACCTGAAGGCCTTAGATCGAGAGCCCCATTGACTTGTCTTTCTCTGTAATAATTTACCGTCTCCACGAAAAATGTTGCACGGAAGTGTTTAGAATTTCAGTTGCGGAGCTCTTTTCTGTGAAAATTGCTTTGAAACGTTGACCTAGTGGTGAAAATGTTGTGGAGTAACTAGTTTTTTGTGTGTTCAGGCAATTTTAGCTGCTAACTGAAAATGTTGTGAAGTATTTTGGCTCGGTTAAAATGTTGTTTCTATTACTATTTAGACAACATTGTAATATCTAATAGTCTCTACCTCGACTCAGTTGATCAAGTTCTACTAACAAGCAAATTACGCTATGTAAACTAGATTTCAAGTGACCTGTTTCAAACTTGAAACCTACAAAGCATCAGTTCTATTCTCAATAAACTGCGATGCGATCTATTGGAAGCATTCCTTACAAGAGTAAATAGTCTTGCTTCTGCGATGTTTCTGCCTTGTTAAAGCTACGTATTCCTTTGCAATAAAGTACCGAAGAATGCGATTTATTGCTAATTACAAAGTTGTGAGGGAGGAATCTCTTGATTAACAATTGGACTTTGATTGATAATACCTGCAGACTTGAATGTAGGTTACGGGGGTCGGAAAGAGATGGAACGTGCTTCGATTCAAACTTACGTATTGAATGTTTTGTAAATCTAACAGAACTGGTAAGTAGGTAAGTAATTTGTCAAGAAATATTATTCAGAAAAAAATAAGTTTATTTTTTGGAAGTTAGAATACTTACCTACATTTAAACAACCTTGCTTAATGTCTCCTAACTAGTGGCTTTGAGTCATGTGCTTTCTATCTTATCTAATTACCGCCCACCAATAAAATATTTAATTTGAACCCTACCTAATGAATTTCACCTTAAAAAACCCCTTTTACAAAACAAACTAAGAAAGTTGCAAAAGTTATAAAACTAGATTTAGTTAAGTTGAGTTTTGAGGATAATACATGGTCATGCAAATAGGGTGCCAAGTTAATTCTTGCAGGTTTTATGGAAGCGAATTCACCCGTCGCGAAGTTACGCCAATTAAATAGATGACTTTGTAAAATAAATCGAGTTTTCCACCCCCCAAAACTGACGTGAAGTAGTAAATTTTATTAGCAAGAGGGAAAATGATTAATTGATTTTCGGTGTCGAGCATCGTATAAAGGATGACAAACAGAATTTATATACAGGGTGTTATTATGGTTTTTGTAACAAAATATGCGGTTCTCTTATTAAGTGTGTTGGTATAATTTTGGCCATTAGTGAAGATGAGTAATAATTTTATAATTACTTATACTTTGTGACAATGTTGCAATTATGATTTTAGATACGAGTGTGTATAATTCCAATACATAATACAATGATTTCATAGTTAAGGTAGGTACCATAAGTATAGTTATTCATAGCTGAGATATTAGTAATATGTGGTAATGCATCATAAAACTGAAAGGTCTCAGTTTTCATGGTTTGAAATATAGAAAATGGTCAAGTAGGTAAGTCATGCCAATACTCACAAAATGAACTAAGTAACGCGACTGACAAAATGTTCCATCAACAAGTTGGGCCATTAAGGTATCTACACACCAAAGCCGCCGCGCGCCGGCATAACCCGCCGGGCAAGGCGGGGCTTAAAAAATTATGCCGGCGGCTATACGTCATACAAATGGCAGCTGTCAAAAGCCGCAACCGGCCTTGTTCGGCGGGTTACGCCGCACCCGGGCCAGCGGCTTTGGCGTGTAGACACCATTAATGAAACATGATATTAAAGCCACACATTATCAAGCAACCTGTATATTAAAGCAAAAGTTCCAAGGTAAAACGAGTTGATAAAACATTTCTCGAAATCGGATCTCGAATGAAATTGAGTAAACCGAGTGAAGTGAGAATGATTAATTTTGAGTTTGATTTAGTAAATTGAGACTTTTGGCGTTAATTGTTATTTATTTTATAAACAAAACAGAAGTGAAATAGGTTATAAACAATTTGGACCTTTTTGAAATCAATTAGTAAATCTGAACTTTAGTAATTTATATTAAGGTATACTTCTTCTACATCCATTCCAATTACTTCAGAAGGGGTAGTTATACCAAATTTTTGAATTTATTATACAGCTACTAAAATCCAACAAGACAATTCTTAACGAAAATTAAGTTAAATTTTCACGTTCAATATTTCCCTAGAGACGTCTCAGCATTTTCAAATTGATGGACATTAGCTAATGACATTGGTATACTTGCTTTGAGCTGTCGCCCTCATTATGATGCAGTCCACTTGACAGCGCTTGCGATGAAGAATCGTTGACAAAAGAGCCAGCGACGTTTTTGTAGCGTAATCTGTATTTTAATTGATGGATCCACGTTTTGACTGACGAGTTCTTTTTCATGTCAAAGCTTTGAGAAAGTTAATTTGTTATTGAAAGAAAATTTTGTAGACAGCGAATTTTTAAATTGAGAACTTTTCAGATAAAATTTAAAATATTTATGCGGTTTTTCAATATTAGTTTCTTGTGCTCAGCGGACACCTGTGGAACTAGACTCCTAATTTTCTAAAAATACTAATTCATATTATTCCACTATTCAAAACATCAACATTCGAATTTCAAAATTACAGCCGTTGAATGTGGCTGTTACAGAATCGTTAATAAAGGTACGATAACATTCTTTGAAATCGATAA
The DNA here is from genome assembly GCA_947563765.1 of Anarsia innoxiella. Lineage (NCBI taxonomy): Eukaryota > Metazoa > Arthropoda > Insecta > Lepidoptera > Gelechiidae > Anarsia > Anarsia innoxiella. The sequence goes on from OX387402.1 coordinate 3,152,536, forward strand.
AAGAATTAAAATTGTATACATTCTCTTTAATCACATTTTGAATTATAATGTAGAGGTATTCGACAAGCCAGAGCAATGCAATTAAAAGTGTTGCCAGTAAATAAATGATTCCACGAAGGCTATCCGATTACACGAAATTAATTTATTCGTTCGTCAGATTTCAATGATCTGTTCAAATTAATGAGGTTTTTCCGTTTGTTTGGATGTTTATTTGTAATTTACTTCAATTAGTAATAATGTTTTTAAAAGTTTACATTGGCATTATACATTTTCAGAAATAAATCCTTTTTTCCTGTAATCGATAATAAGTAAAAAAAAAAACAAAATAATGTGTGTTGTTTTGTATATTCTTGGTGAAATAAATATCCTAGATTTGTTTTACTTTTGTTAAACTTCAAACTCAACCCAAATATATCCCAGAAGAAAATGCCTAGAATATTCTAACTCCAATCTAAAAATAGACTAGACTTCCAACCGCGAGAAGTATGACGCAGTATTTATTCGTCACGTGACACTTGACACGATTTCACTTTCTCATGCCCATGGACTCTCGAAAACCCTCTTGCTTTCTGCGTTCTTGTTTCTTTAAGTTTTTACCACTTTTTAATTGCACCCGCGATTACTTTCCAGAGTTTACTTTGCAGTTATTTTGCTTAGTTACTCGTGGACTCGTGGTGTTTGGTCCTTTGAAACGGAATATAAATGAAGGTTGTGTGAAGTGTGTGAAAAGTGAAAATTAATGTTGTAGCTTTTGCAGCTTAAACACTGAAACATTACTTAAAATTTTATTCGGTAAAAGCCACTCAATTGATGTTGTTTTCTGCTCTCGTAGAGAGCTGACGATTGTCGGTTATTGTTGCATACCAAAAGGTAAATGTAACATGCGTACACGTCAGAACCTTGTTACTGTATCTGTTCAGTTACGATCGAAACTCGACGTTGAAACTAAATGTAAAACAATACGGCCATTTTTAGCTTCGCTGTATTACCATATTATTCTCAACCTTTTATCTCCCATTATACCTACCTTCCTCATTATTTTATACTGAATAAAACTTCTATTCTATTTTTGAATCCCCTTTCGTGCAGATAGAGCCATTCAAAGTTAGAACAGAAATACTTCCCTCCTTACCACGGGCAATTTAATCACATTACGACATAATCAGACCGACACACGACACACACGACTCACACACCTAAATGTAACAAAACTTAGTTCTAAAATATAAATATAAACAAAATAAACTCACGTGTTACACTTCCCAGCCGCGTCAACAGCTACAAAGAGCGCAAATAAAAGCGCAAACCCCGCCATCTTGGCACGTCAGCGCATCGCCCCAAACACCGGATATTGAGCTCCTTCGACGATCTGCAAAGAAGATTTCCTATTTAGAGTTTAGCTGAGGAAATTGTAAGGAATCTGGGTGAATACCATAATTGCAACAAAAATACAGTTTAAATTAAGCAGGACATTTTTTGCTGAAATTACCTACGTTCTTCTTATTTGATTTATTGCGTTATGTACTATGCGGCGAAATATGACAAAATCAATGTTGTCATATGACAGCCGAAATCACTTTAACAGTTTTATTGATCATCACCAACTTTATAAAGAAATTAAATAACCACACAAATTATTTGAAAACAGAAAATTGTTGTAGAAGAGGCGGCGTAGAAAGTCTACATAAGCGCTTGTGTAGACCATGAAATGTTTATTAAATTAATCGTCTTAATATGTGGCGACTGCTGTCAATACAAATGACACTAGTCGTCACATCTCATTATTTTTTTTTTATAAAATTCATCTTACAAATGCGCAGAAATACTAAGATACACCCAGGGATGCCAGCTTAATTGGAGATTGTTGGAGTCAAGTGCTAGATCTTAAGGGTTCCGGTGGTGCTTTTAAAAGCCCTCAGTTGCACAAAATCCTGCTACTATTTAATCTTCTTTTAAACATCTTGCTGTCTTCTTTTGATTTTTGACAATGAGAGATTTAGCCATAGGTTTAATGGATTTTGAACCATATAGTAATTTACATATAATAAACAAAAGTAGGGTTTATTTGTTGAAAAATTGTTTTTGATGCAATTTATTCTTATTACATAGTTTATTTTAATTGATGTCCACCCAGAAGTTTCTAGAACCACGTGCCTACACAATTTATTGCATCACATTTTTTTTCTTCATCCCCAACAAACTCCTCTTTATATTGTTTCCTCAATCCACTAGTTTTATTTACGAATACAATCTTGCATTCACTGCAGGGTTGCTCTGTTTGAGCATCTAAAGCCGCGTATTCATTGAGAGAGAAGAGTGGTAGAGTCGCCAGGAAGATGTTTGACGGGTCAAGAAAAGTAGCAATCACACCATTCAATTTTTAGTGCACTGATTCAGTTAATGCACTAAAAATTGACAGGTGTGATCACAGTAAGGGTATTAAAGCACTATAAATATGGAATTTCGCCTTTATTCCTGATAAATTGACAGTAAAACTGAATATAAGAAATTCTATCTGAACTCAACAGCGCAATGCTATCTATACACCAAAGCCGCCGGCTTTTTTGACAGCTCCCATTCGTATGACGTAAAGCCGCCGGCGGCTTTGGTGTGTAGACAGCATAACGCATTATTCTAATATTTTAAAAATAAGCATCCTACCTAGAGCGGTGTGAACGGAACGCCCTTACTCCAATGTGTAGCGTCAATTTACAGTACACTATTTTCAATGGTGTGACCGCTACTAAAGACCTTGCTATCCTATTGAGTTGGCTAACTCAATAGGATAGCAAGGTCCCTTTAAACTCAATAGTTTAAAGGGACCTCTTTTAATTGGCCAAACGCTTACCCCACGAGGCTGCTCACTCAGTGAATACGCTCTCAAGGTATTTCTATTTATGATACATAAAACCGCTTTGCCAGTAACCCGTTGACCCAATCCCGCTGTAGTTTATAAGGTCTTCTCTCGAGGGACCCTTAAATTGTAGCTTATAGTTGGTAGATATAAAATAGCCTGTTATTAAGTTTAACTAAATATGTTTTTGGATAAATAAATGTTGGGTTTTAGTTATTATTAAGTAAATTGGTTAAAACATTTATAATATTATGTTTAAATAGAGTATTTATAGATAATGTTCATTATAAAAAAAACACATTCTTATCTAAAATCTCTTCCATAGTCTATACTTTGTTTTAAAAAACATTACCCTTCCTTTTGGCTTTGCCGTAGTCGGGTAAACAGTGTATTTTCATCAAATGAGATTTTTAAAAAATAAACTTAAATTGGCTGTATATTAATAAGTATGTTCAAAAAAATATAAACCTTAGAATTTTTTTGAAGAAGGAAAAAATACAACATGGCAATATTTTTTTTTCCATTCCACAAAATTTTCCTCGAATCGTTCACGTTTATTTATTTTACCCTTTTCCCGTCATTGTTAATAATAAATCAAGGGTAAAAGTCCCATACTTCCCAACCATCCGTTCGCTTCCGAAATTAATTACGAAGAAAAGGAAATGAGTGTATGAAAATAATTTTGTTCAAACCGCTCCGAGGTAAAAGGGATCATAAATTAATTAATTACCGGATAAAGTGATGGAAATATCGAACATATCTTTTGAATTCCCACGGACATTGACTTTGTAATTAGAATAGACACGTTTTATTTTTGCTATCGAACGATATACAAGCCTAAAATTATGTATCACATTTTATTTTAAAACGACGACAAATGACGGCCTTTTATGCAACAAATAACCCACGTAATCTCTATTCCAAATATGAAAATTAAATTACTTCGTAAATTAAGAAACTGTTTCTTTATTTTCACTTGTATTGAAAATGTAAACTAGGCCTGTAAAAAAGAAAACTGACATTTTTTTTGAAAGAGGGTGTGAAAATTTACGCACTTGACCTGTCTATAAATTAAAATATCGATAGACAAACCCTCACAATACGAAATCAACGTTCATTTGCTATAATTGATGTTAAATTACGATCGCTGCACCTCTGAAGGAATTATAAATAACTTGTTAACTAAATTAATTTAATTCAAGTTTATTTTTAGGGTGCTTTAACGTGTCCATGGTAATTATGTTTAGTAAGTACCTCGGTATCTTTAGTAGGTACGTTGATTTAGGTTACTCTAAACCGACGTGCATGTATGAAGCGACTATGAATGTGGATGAAGCGAAGGAAGTGTGTTTAGATCGTAGTAAGTGGTCTATGCCTACACTAATGAGAAAGATACGAGAACGTGACAGATACTTTGGGTATAGAATATATGTATAAGGAGGAGCCATACCGTCTGGATCTGCGTGCCTGGTCTGGCGTAAAATGGCTACTTTTTGTATGTTACTACTTATCGTTTGACAGGTCATCTACCAAGAAAACTATGAGAAAACTTGGCACAACCTTGGCACGTTGTCATATACTCATTTGTATATGAAAAAAAATGGGGCCACTCCCTATATTCCTTCATCATTGGACAGATATGTTGGTGTGTATGTACAACCTAACTTCTCGAGTCACACTACACACGTACCTAAATCAACCCAATAAAATTTTCTCATAACTTACCTATAAGATGCATTGGAGTAATTTTAAATAATAATTTTCGAGGCGAAATTCTTAAAATAATCTTACAATGAGCAAGCTAGGGTTTATTTACGGAATTTCAAAATATCATTCAAAATTGACCATAGGATTAATTAATATATAGGCACGATTATATCATTTTATTTTAAAACTATTACGATAACAAGCCTAAAGTTTACGAATAGGTACTAAAGTCTACAGTTTATTCACAATTGAACGAAGCTATTGTACAAAATTCCTCAACAGTTACAACTTTAGGTCAATGGGAATGGTCTAGCTAGATTAACCCGGAATAATCCGGATCAGTTTCAAAGGAAGATCTAGGTATCGCAGTGGTATCGGTTTATTGAACACGACAGATCAGATGAGCGCCTTACTATAGACCATTTTAAAACCTAAAGTGTGATTAATCATAATATCATAAAAAAGGTTAGCCTCAATACCAAAGACATAAGCGTCTATATAAGTTTCGAATTTATCCTTAAGTAATAAAACCTATATGTTATTCTGATATAATTATACGCTACAACATTAGTAAGTAGTTTATTTTTTCAGTCGTTCTTATTTAATCAAAATCTCTAGGTACCTACCTTGTTTTTGCGTAAAAGAAAACCAATCATCTCCACATCCATCTATCCATTATCGACAAAAACATTGGCATATAAGTAGGATAACTAAAAAGGAAAATTAAAATAAACCAACGTACAACGTTGGTATTTAATAAAAACATTTTTAACTATACGAGCTGTAGATACTTCAAATTTGAAAAAGCTGAAATAATTTTTCGGAATATCCCAGGTGCACCCATAGTAGAGCACTCTTCTAATCCCATTCTAGTGTTCACTAATTGGAATTGTTCAGTTCACTTCAGTTCAGTTCATTGTTTTGAAACACAGATAAACATTGGAGCATTGTAGCGGGTACAAAAGATACAAGTATTCTCTTCTATTGAATGGAAACTCTAGAGTAGTTTCTGTAGATCGGAAAATGTTAATTTTATGTTAGGAAATCATAGAATAATTTTCTATTGGATTTCAATAACTATGGAAGACAACAAGAGACATTTGATATAAGAATTTCGAACCGTAGCAGGTAGTCAACCTGAAATTTTAACGGGGTGTCATGTCGAACCGCAACCGCAAGTACGTTAGCACCCTTACTGCTGTACTAATGCTTCTTCTGCAACGTTCCATATTGTCAAAAAAAATCTTATCTTATCTAACCATCAGTGTTCCACTGCTGGGCAAAGGCCTCTCACCTCTATCTCCACGATTCTCTATCCTGAGCCGCATCTTCCCAGTCATCCATGAAGGTGTCCAGCTCGTCTCGCCCAAAAAAACGTATTAGGTACGTTATGAAAACCCATTAGACTTTTTTCAAATATTTGATTGCCCATCTCATTAAACCACAACCAACACTCAATAACAAAACTCAATTAGAAAGTATTATCACTTTTAGCCCCCATAATCTTCCTGTGACCGTCTCTTCATAACTTTACGCACCTACCGTCGTTAGTCGTCCCTGAAGGGCCACTTTTGTAATTCGTGCCTTAAAAGGGTTTCGCAATTTATGCCTTTACCTGTCCCACACAGCTGAGGACTATGGCCCTTTAGGATGTTTGTCTACTAAAACGGGAAATTGTCTTAGAAAGTTTTGTGGAAATAGATGGGAGTATAGAAAAAGTGTTTTGAAAGTACATTAACTTCTATTGAAAACAAATAATGGTCAATTTCAACATTTTTCGTAGTTAAAATACTATTGCCTATTGCCAGATAAGAAAACGACGTGCGACGTCAATTTGACCTCTTAACCTTGCTTAGTAAGTATTTTGACCAATGAACGCATTAAATAGTAGAAGTGGTCCAGTAGCTGAAACTATCGAGCAGAATTGGCTTCGATCGATCTTGAAAACATAGAAGCATCCTAACAAAAAAACTATAAATATTATAATTTTTAACCGACTTCAAAAAAGGAGGAGGTTCTCAATTCGTCTGTATGTATAATATTGACCCGACTTAAAAAATGAGTGATAACTGTAAATAGTTAAAGATGACTTTGTTAAAGTATTAGGTATTAAGTTGTAAATATTTAAATAATTGTATATATATAATATGCACTAAGTAGATAAATTAGGTTATTTATCGCTTTTTGTTATGTAGGTAATGCTTTTGTCTGGTTAAAGTTTTTGTCATTTGTGTTTTTTTTGAAGTCGGTTTACTTTTTTTTTAAAAGTCATTATAAATATAAAAAACTCGACTTTCCTCCCCTAATCTCCACTACGATAGATCCTCATCCCAAAGACCCTGGCTAACTCCTACTTTTGTGTACACGATATGAAGGGTGCTTCACGAAGGGGGTCCATTGTACGAGGCTTTCCCTTTCGATTTCTAAAGTGTTGTTTAGTATTAGTCACGGGTTGCCTTTCGGAATGGTCTGATCAAATAAATCTGGTTTATATTTTCGTTTTTCTCTTTTGGTGGTATTTGAGTGAGGTTGTGATATCACATATAGGTACTTTTAAGAAGTTTTAAATTTTTTGTCATGAAACCTGAAGTTTTAAAGATAAAGCGATGATTTTGACTTCATGGTCTGATAGAATAATCTTAAGATGCTCAAAACAGTATGTCCTTTTAGACAGGTCGGTCCTTTACTGGGACAAAGTATCACTATTTCAAAGAAGTGCCAATTCATAATTCTCAACAGCATCTCACTTCACCCAAAACACCACTCATGTATTCAAAACCACTAAAACTTCACCTGAGTTTAAAGCAAACTACACATCTCTTCATAAAATCAAAAGTGCGGGGTACTATTTACAAACCGCTCGAAAACTAGGCCACACGTACTTTCCCAACCGTAATACCCCCTGACACAGTAAACGTGAAGTTTCACACTTTCCGCAAGCGAAAAACACGGGAGCAGAAACTAAAGGCAGAGAAAATAATGGAAAAAAGAAAAGATATGTGACCTTCAAATGTATGGTTCGGTTTTATACCTCTAGTCATGACGTATACGATAGATATAATAACAAGTAGTTATAAAAGTCTAGTTTTCTTTGTCCGCATTTTTTTTGCAATTAACTAGGTATTACTTTCAGATTTATTTTGTATGTATGAGTTTGGCTCGTGCCCCTCAATGGGGACATATTATATAGGCTGAAAACAAACTATTATTTTCAAGATCACGTTTTTTTCTTCGTTTTACTCTATAATACTGGCTCCTAACATAGTTAATGAGAATTTTCACACTTTCAACGAGCGTAAAACACGGGTGCACAAAATCGCGGGAGTTTGACACCCCTTCAAATACTTCTGGCGAACGCCAATCTGAATGACGCCTACAAAGCATATCGGGAAAAAACTGGGGATAAAATATTAAATGGTTTTCAATCCAAATATTATTGAAATCGTTGGTTTTAGAAAATTTTGCTCGATTGTAAATTTTCCAATCTATCTAATTTACAATAATTGCAGTGGATATTAGATTTTTGGTATGCGGTACTTAGATGTTCGAAACTAATTACGAGCATCCGATCTAAAACAAATAAATACATTATGTTAGATTATACGAGTATTTACTTGACAATAGATTCACCATTTTAATTAATAAACTACAGTTAACTTAATAAGCTCTTACCTAGATTCTAGCACAAGATAAATTATTACTTTATGTCCCCGGATGAAATTACAAGCCGTGCATTTTCAGTCATAGGAACCGACGATCTCAGTTGCTCTCAGTGAAGTAAGCACCACTTTATACCTTGTCTAGTACAGTGAAACACTAATTTCCATACTCACTTGACGCATAAAGCGTTGAGTGAGAGAGACACGGTGACATTTAAAACTCATTACCTACCTCCTCAATTTTTGAAGCTTTAATGCAATTTAAGCTTTAAATTTTGTCGAGGTATATTATTTTTTAATTGACAAAGCGTTTTTGTATTGATACTTTGAATAAATAATGTTTGGCTTCGCTGGTAAGAATTCGGTATTAATCAAAACTAATTTCTTTCTATAAAAACGTCTAACCTACAAAATATCCGAACTTAAAAATACAAGTCATAAGACTGCAAAAATTATACCATAAAAAGCTTGTAATAAAAATGTTTCATTTAACGTTAACGTGCTCTTTATAAAAGGTGCTGCAGCGCAGCAAAAAGAACAACGTAATTAAAATCACAAAAACAAGGCGAATTCCAGAGAGAAAAGCCTTACGATATGCCCCGAGCAAATTCCTTCACGTTATCTTGAAAATTCTATCACAGGAAATGTAACGTTTATCTTTCCAAGTCATCAGTCAATGATAAAATACTGCAAACGGGGATTTACGATGTAAGTAATTGTTGTTGTTGAATTTATGTTCCAAAATAGGGTCTTAAAGTAAACGAGAGACCGCTGACAAATCTGCCAGTAGTTGGAAATTACTATTCTTGTCTCTAATGTCTTGAAATGGGTAAAGTTTTCAATTGATGTACGAGTTAGCTTGTGAATGTAAACGGGTTTTAATAAGTTAAGTTTAGCTGATGTACTATACAGTTTTAGTCTTTGTAAATTAATTGTTTTATTACAGGTAGACGCTACCAACCCACCTTTTCCTTCCTACCTGCCTTACTCTTTATTCTCTTTATCTAGAACTCTTTATCCCGAATTTTATAGTTTATTAGAATTTTGTGACTGAAAAGTTAATTTAACAGCACTGGTCTAAAATTAATGAGAGCAGACCTGTCAAAAAAGGTTACTAAAAAGTAAACGATAGCCTCTGATGCGAAAATAATTTTAAAATATTGCTCTACAAAATGCCACACTAAAGTCTTTTTCCCTAAAATTTTGCACTAACCGTTCGCTTTGACGTTTCGCCTGATACAGGATGAAATTTACGGCCAGATAAAACATAACCAGTGACTTTAGACCTGCCAAAACAACCAACTCTACCTTTATAGTCCTTTAAAGCCGAGAGTCAGGAGAGCTCAAGGGATTGTGGCCGTTGCATAAAACTTGTCTACCGAATGGATTACCCCGATTAAGTATGAGCGACCTTTGACCCGTATAGGTTGACGCATGATTAGTTCCAAGCTTGAATTTTATGCCATAGGGATCCCCATACGCTTTAACCGATTGAGTTTGCTGGATGCTCATTCCATTTTGTAGATTAAACAGATTCAGGCGTAGGCTATAAAATATTTTATGTGAAAAGAGTGAAGGATAAACCAAATATGGTTCTGGTTCAACATGCTGTCGAAATAGTAATGGTAGAAATGTTATCGGCAGCCGTAGCCAGAAAATAATTTCAAATATTCTCACGCACCATTCTCGAGGACATAAGAAAAAGGTTTTACGGAAAGGTTGCCAATATGGCTGTCAGAAATACAGCCATAACTTCCAAAAAAATTATCACAGACAGGTTCCCTTATAAAGAAAGAAATATTTTTATTGCAAGTCCCGCCATTCATTTTAGGTGGGAAAAATGGGGGTCTGGAGACTTAGGCCCCGTCAAACGGGAGAGCATAAATTTTTCAGTGAGGCCATTTGGAACACAACCGCCGTTTTTTTGCATATTCGTATGTGTCCAATTACTGAAAGGGTTTTTCCTCGTGTGGTGCAAGTTAATTCAATAAAAGGGTTACCAGAGTGAACCTAATGAATTTCAGGTGGAATTCATTTTTATTTTATCCCACTCATTACTATAAGGACAAATGGATGTTTTATGATCCTTTGTAGGGTATGATAAAATTTTCTTCGTATGACAAAATTTCTATGTTCGTCTATTTAATTTTTATTATACTTTCTATTAGTTACCTCTTGTTTTCTTTTTCATTATTTTTTTCGATATTTTCAACTTCAGCCACTTTTCATAAATCATTCTAATCATTATTTCCTACCCTACTAATAAAAAACCAAGATCACTTGTCAATTCCCATCACAGATTTTCAATTCGCCCATAACAATTTGACTGACGTTGCAGAAATAAACTCAAGAGCTTTATGACATGAAGTTATTGTTATGAACGCTGTTAACTTTACTTTTGCCGACGTCGTGATATAATGGGCTAAATGCGTGTACCACGTGAGTCTTCGTTATCTCACGTTTATGGTTATCAAAAGTTACGATAATGTGTTTGTGTGAATACAGATTAGCAGTCAAATGGCTGTAATTACGAGGTTAATATGAATTTGGAGATTATTACAGAATTTTGATGTCGTTTGAGACAGGGCGTGGTTACGTGCCATTCTATTTGGAATTGTAAATTGAGATGTCTTATTTGTATTTCTATGCTTTAGTTTTTGTTGTTAGCGTTATCTGCATCAATGAATACTTAACATTTAATAACATCTTCTTTGAAAAAAATGTTTACTAAACACAAAATTATGATGTCTAGACAAACACTATTTGCTGTCGCGTATTTTGTTTTTTTTTTTTTATATTAAAGTTATGATTGTCACTTCTTTTATTGTAGTTGCATTCTTGTTATAAGATAGAAGTTAAACTAAAAAAGCTACTAGTACCTACCTTCAATATAACGGTTTCGGATAACTATTCTAACGGTTTATTTTTAGAATGAGTAGGCACCTACACACTACATCAATCTTCTGAAAAACAATAGCCTTTCAATGAACGATAAATATTCAGCACTACATCAACCATAAGACCAGTATAACACACAAACTAATCAATAGATTATTCGCTTGACGGTTCGTAGATACCCACAATTTATGAGCTGATAAGAGAAGCTATTCCCCTAATGGATTGGGCCGTTTCATTCACAAACCTCACCCTGAAAATAGGGAAGAAAATGTCATTTTATTTTTAGAAAGATATTAATTGGGAATTACGGTACTTGTGCGACTGTTTTATATAAATTGGGCCATAAATAACTTGAAACAGTGACAAGGTTTGTTTAGATAAATTAAATGTCACTTTGATTAGCTTTTTTTGAAAATTGTTTGATTCATTAAAATTACATTTTGTTTTATGGTCGTTTTAAAATTGTGTCATTGAACGTTCTTATTTACATTAAGAATATAATTAGGCTACCTACAACCCACTTAAGCAAATGAAATTAATTATCCTTGAAAAGGTCACCTGTCATTTAAAATTATACAAAATCTACAACAAGAAGGTAATTTTAGCTACAGTCTCTTATAAAGTAACTCGGTGAGTAGATTTAATAAGCATATCACAAATAGGAGCTCCACAAAGCTAATCAATGGTGAATAATTTGGATGAAATCACTGGATGTGGAGTGGATGGGGTGGAAGTGGGGCGCTCAAAGTGCGTACCTGCTAATCAGGTTAGAGACGCATTCGCTTGCAAACGTCTCGATTCAACGCACACGCAAGTGTCTAGAGGTGGGGGTAGTATCGATATCGAAGGTAGATATTTAGATGAAGTATTTGGGTTACTTCCAAATCTTTAATCTTTCGCTAAGTGAAGTTTATTGCCTTGTAGATTCATAAGTTGACTCAACTTCCAGCTTACTTTTATCATTATTAACTCTGATTTTAGGATCTGTGGATTCAGATGGATATAAATGTTTTAATATACAGTTCTTAATCTTATTTGTACATATTATTCACCATACGATTTTTTATAATCTTGCAAAATGTCTTTAACAAAACAATACTTTGTAAGCATTCCCTTTCTTAAATCGAAACATACTGACATTTCGTTTACGCTTATTTCTTTGACAATATTGATTTAACAGCCGTTTAAAATTCCGAATCAAACATAAAGTTGGTACAAGTATCGATAACATTTTATCGATATGCAAATGATTATTATAAAGCATCCCCTTCGCTCACAGGTGAGTGCTCGTAAACATGCTTCTGATAACTTGAAGCTATTGCCTCTTACGCTTTGTTTGATAGAATTTCAATTCATCCATAGGAACTTTGTCTAAAATAATCTATAAATCTGAAATCAAAAGATAAGTTTGAAACAGTCATTGTGCGTCAGTGAGAAAGTGAATAAGATGACATGAAATTTCAAGAAGTATGTATTGATATCCAATTATATAGTTTGTTGGTATAGTAGAGGTAGAATCCATAGAATATAGATTCAAAATTAGTACCTTAACTAAGACGAAAGAGTTATTTGTTGAATAGGAAAAGGAAAGGAAAAGGGAGGCATACAATTAACAATATTGAAGTAGGTACAAGTAGGTATCAAACAAAACAAAATGAATTTTCTCGATTTTCAAATACATATTCTCCAAAAAAGAAAACTCTATTCGGCAATGCTCCAACCGCGTCATCAAGAACCCAAATACGTATTCGTGCGGACTGAATTGGGCTTTGCATTGTGAAATGCAAGTCCGACTTGCACGCTAACACTGTCCCAGACAAATGGTGTTTGTTCAGTAAATTGACTTGAAGCTTGATACTTTGCCTAGCTCTTATGTGAATTCGGTTAGACTGTGGTATGTGGACTGGTGCCAGAGTGTATGAAATGGTTTGCTCTTTGTAAAATAGAAACTGTTCGGTAGGGTTTGCTGAAGTACGAATTGCTGAAATATTGCTGAAATATTGCTGAAATATTGCTGAAATATTGCTGAAATATTGCTGAAATATTGCTGAAATATTGCTGATATATTGCTGAAATATTGCTGAAATAATGCTGAAATATTGCTGAAATATTGCTGAAATATTGCTGAAATATTGCTGAAATACCTCCTCTTCTTTTGAAAATGAAAAACTGAGGCCCAAGTCTGCTAATTACAATATTCTCAGTTGTTTGTCGGCAGAGTGTCAATGTGATTGGCAATGTCATTTTTAGACACTTGACACAGACATTGCAACCAAATGCAATCAGTGTAAGCCATTGCTTATCAGAATACCAAACGTGTCAAAAATGCCATTGACACTCTGCTGACACATAACTGAGGCTATTTTAAATTAACAGACTTGGGTTAGCTGACTTTATTAGGGTTATGCGGTGACCACTTTCTTCCACGCCTCTTTCGCATCATCCAAATTCATCAGTCTAATCCATACTAATCCATACTAATATTATAAATGCGAAAGTAACTCTGTCTTTCTGTCTGTCTGTCTGTCTGTTACTCTTTCACGCCTAAACGGCTGAACGGATTTTGATGAAATTTGGTATGGTGATAGATGATAACCTAGAAATGGTCATAGGCTATAAATAATCACGCCATCGTTCTTAGGGGGTAGGCAGTAGTTAGATAACTAAATTGAGTTAGTGATTTTTAGTCGTTTTTGTTGGGACTTTTACTCTTTCACGTCTAAACGGCTGAACGGATTTTGATGAAATTTAGTAAGGTAATAGATGGTTACCTAAAAACGGATATAAGATCAAAACGATCACGTCATCGTACTTAGGGGGTAGGAAGTAGGCAGAAAACTGAATTGAGTTAGTGATTTTTTTATGGTTTTTGCTGGGAGTTTTGCTCTATCATGCCTAAACGGCTGAACGGATTTTGATGAAATTTAGTAAGGTAATAGATGGTTACCTAAAAACGGATATAAGATCAAAATGATCACGTCATCGTACTTAGGGGGTAGGAAGTAGGCAGAAAACTGTATTGAGTTAGTGATTTTTAATCGTTTGTTTAAAAGTTTACCTCATTCACGCCTTAACGTCTGAACGGATTTTTAAAAGACTTGGTTAATTTAAAGATAGAATCCTAGGCACGGACACAGGCTACTTTTTACGGCGGGAAAATACCTCATTCCCGCGGAAATCTAGCGTGATCGTGTTAAGAAGCGCATGACGCCATAGCTACTGAAATGATTTTGATGTTTTTTTTTTAAACTGAGTGTTACTAAGACTCAAGTTAGTATTTAATCACTTTTCTAACTTAGAGGGTAGGTAGGCGCCATAATTTATGGAATTTATGATAAAATTTTGATGCAAATGTCTTTATTTAACAGTTTTACTTGGATCGAAACTTAGCGACATTCCATCACACTACTTAACTTATAGGGTAGGAAGGTACCAAAATTCAGGCTACTTTTTACTTCGGGAAAATATCTCATTCCCACAGGAACGTATACCTATCTACAACATTAAAACTCTGTCTAGAATCACATTACGCCAAAACTATTGATCTGATTTGTATACATCGGGGGTTGGCAGGTAGGTATAGTTAGTAGTATTTTAAACCGATTTACATTATTTACTTTTTATATTTACTAAGGAAACATTCGGAGCTATCCATTATGTGCTTAGGTTGCTTTTGAACAAATTTTGATGTAAAGTTGAGGACCGGAACACGATAGAGGGACATTGTTGCAGGGGGACTTACAGCCGGGAGAAAACAAAAAAACTTATGCGGACGAAGTCGCGGGTAAAAGCTAGTCTTTCAATATATTATTAAAAGCATAAGCCACTGTTTATTTTACATTTTCATGTTTATTTATTGGGCTGTAAATAAATGTCTTTTTATTTATTTATTATTTTATTTTATTTAATGAGTAAGATTACTTTGATTAACGATTTAGTTTCAACGAAAACTGTCACCAAGAACTTAATCCATGTTATTACATCCATTCACGCGTACCGTCTCCTCGTATGGGAAGGAACCTCTAAATATTAATCCTCTAATTACCATTTCGACTTCAAACACAATATGGTACAGGATTACCTTACAACTTCCTGAGTAATTTGATATGAGTTGAGTATTATTATTAGGGGCTGGAACATTCCTGCATAGAAATTTAGTCGTATTATTTGTGGCACTGTTTGTTGTTTTAAATTTACTGTGTTATAATTATAATTATTTATCCCTAACCGCTACGCAGCCATGTTTTTAAAAGCTTCAGTTGTTTGCTACATTTTCTATACTTATTTGTTTTCTTTCATCTTACACTCTTTGACAAAGCCTTTATCTTAATCAATCAACATATTTAATTACGTATAATTATTAACCATTCTTCTTCTTATAATAACCATCATCTTCTAATACCACAAATTTTACCATTTCACCTTTGTATCATCAAATAAGGCAAGCTACATTTTCAGAACAGCCATAACCACCAACAAACCTCCTACAATCCTACAAACAAAAGACTATCACTGCCTTTTCGTGATCTGCTTTCATGAACTCAGCAGGCATAGAGCACCCCATAGCTCTAGCTATATAAGTACCTATACACACATCTACATCAAGAACAACAGGGATCGTGGGATGTAATTGGGGTTCGTTAAGCCTCGATTGTTTGTTTGCCACCGGTCGTCGATGGAGGGGTACGCAAACATGCTCAGTGGCCTTCTGGGAACTGTTCTAATAGTTTCTGTGCACCTACTCCTACTATGTCATTGATAGTTTTCATGTTTTTAATGGAATACACGTGCATTATAACATTATTTTCTCTATGATATTCTGCTTTGAAATCATCGTCGTTTGTTTTTGTTTCCATATTTTGAAAATTCTTTTTTTTATTGAAAATTACTCTACTGACACGTCTGTTACATTAAAATACATGAAATATTGAAAAAAGTGAAGTCTTGCAACGAGGACGTTTATGAAAAATTCTTATCATTAAATTCGAACCAGAAGTAAAAGAAGTTTATAATTATACTAACAATATAACAAAAGAACACAATAATATAAAATTTGCAAGCTTACCAGGTTTCAGGTAACGTAATTAGCAATACAAGGAAAGCAGACAAAAGGCTGTTTTTGATGCCCAAAGAGGTTTCGACTAATGATCGCGGTACAACGAACTCTAAGGGTAATAACATAGGAAAGACAATAATTAGGACGGGGTTAAGGTACAAGAATTGCCTTTGAAAGGTTATAAATTATTGAATTTTCGTTTATACTTAGGTAATTTGTTTCAATCCTGATAATAACCAGCAACCTTGTAACCAATACCCAAGAATGTCGGGTTAAAAACTCCACGTTGACCATCCTCAATTCATAATCTGAGGCTCAGGGATCTCCTAAGTAATGTAACGGTGGTCTTTTCACACATTGCTTTACCTGAGCAGCAAGCAGAGCTGTCAACCAACCTATTCGTCGTCAGTGGTCACACTTGCCGCTGCCTTTCCTGAGACTAGTTGGTATTTAATCTAATGGTCTTTTGTTTAGTATCTATTCTTATTTTACAAACTATATGTCAATACATTCATTTTCAGTTTTCTGACGCTTCAGTCGCTCTTTTATTACATAAAGCATCATGATATAATTACCTTTAAAGGAACTAGGCGTTTAGCCTAGAGGCATTATTCAAGATTTGGACACTACACGTGCCTGTTTAAAGGTATTGATTTCAGTAATCCTAGACTAAAACGAGCTAAGACTAAAACCCTGCTCAAGATATAGGTCTTCGACACGTGTATCTGTATCAGATAGGGTATTGAACTTATTTTGGTATATAGAGTTTCTAATTTCATAAAGATAATTATATTCTTTTAACAGGTGACTAGGATCATAGAACGGGCTTTATATTTAGTAGAATTCGACGTATAACTTTTATCACCTAGCACGTCTTTTAAATTCCGAACACATAAAACAAAAGACGTCTATCTGTCCGTCTCAAGAAGGTCCGCTAAAAATGGATCCCCATTTGAAAATTCAATCAACATTTTAAGTGCCATTTTTAACCGACATCAAAAAGAAGGAAGTTATTATATTAATTATACTTTCATTTAAAAGAACAGCCTCCGTATGCAACTTCAAAGAATGTAAATGGTTTGTTAAACTTTAGGTGTTTGCCCCTAAACGAAATCAAATTAAACATTCCTACTTAGAAAGTGCTTTGTAACAATTTCTGTTATTGAAGTTCAAAAGCATTTTTGTTTCAACTTCTCGATTTTGATTTCTTTTTGTTTTTCTTTGGAATTCCCACGAAATAGATTCATAAAGCCCACGCATCATTTTGATGCTTATTTCAATTTCAAATTTTACAACGCAATACCTGAATTTTCGGAAACTGGTTCAACATAATTTTGTGGTTTCATGTCATTACCTTATTTTACTTAGTAACAGAAACAAATGACTACTGTTCAGTCACATATTTTACCACATTTTTTTTATTAAATATACTACTAAGACCACTAATTGTTCAGCCTTGCAACATCCAACAGAATTCACAACAAATTTCCACGATCGACAAACAAATCTACCAATCCTTTACAAAGCCAAAACTAATCCCAAAAGAAACATACTAATGGAAATCCCTTGCCAACATATTGGTCAATACCTCATCAGATAACTTGAAGCTTGTTAGCAGTTGGAAAACAGAGAAGTTGTCCAAGGCTGATTGGCTCCCAGGGGACGCTCGTTTCAATCCTGCTACTTTGGATTAGTTCAGCTAAGAGCTGTCATACAGATTATTACGATTTGATTGTTTATCACAATTTTCTGTGAAAGTCCACGTTTTATTAAATTAGGAGGATTCAAATTGTTGAATCTTTCGAGAATTCAAGTTGCTGACTATATTTTTGTGAAACTTTTAATGAGTGTCAGTTTTTTGAAAATTAGCAGTTTTACTTGATTTTTTTGGACAATCGCAAGATTTGAATCCTCCTATAATTTTTTTACATTAATGCTGACTGCTACCTACCTACAAATCATGATAATTAGAACTCTTTGGTTCTGTTATCGTCCACATACCATTTGAAAATACATAGTCGGTACCTACTTTTATCATTATCGAATAGATTTTTTTTCGTAATAACCACTCTTATCTAGTCCTTCTAATCCATTGCTCAAAACTCAACAGCTAGCTAAAGAAGCATCACAAATGAACGTCAACAGACTTTAAAGCCTGGCCACGAGCTATCAACGCGTCTTGTAGCGCTGCGGCTCAAAACGCCCGTCTTGACATTCTGCTATCTCTTTGAAGTGTGATAGGCTGCTATAATTGCCAATAGCTGGAGGCTACATCCTTGCTCGTTCCTCTATAATGTCTTGGTGTGTGACAAGTTAGGAGATTCAACGGTTTTGTGTGTAAAAAGGATATTTCTTCTATTAGAGCTCTGTTGATCTTTTTCTCTCTGTTCATGACTGCGAAACTTTTGGATTTGCAATCTATGCCAAATTTTTGAATTTCTTGTCCTTTAAAAACGTTTTGCTCGTAATTTGTGTATGTAATTAAGGTTCAGTATATAAGAGGGCGTCTTTTATTGAGTATCTTTATTTTATTTTTTTAAAGTTGATTCTATATAAACATTGTCAATGCGCTTGAACTACTCGTATTTGCTATAAAAAGAAAGCGGTATGATGGCTGCACTTTGAAGGGAAATGAGCAAATTATATGCAGTGCTCCCGCCTCTAACTTGCACCAGCCCACCTAAGCTGCTTCGCTCGACAAAGGCCTCAGTTATGCCGCCTATCTAAGACGGCAGCTATTTTTAGCGCCATGCTTTGCTTATCTAAATGAGTTTGTTTTTCGCTTGTGACTTTTAATTGGCAGTTTACAGCCACCATTTCTGGCCCAGTTGTTTTTATGTTGCGCAACTCGCAGACATTGTGGTAAGAAAAGTTTAAATTGTGGACGGAAAAGCTTAATTTTGAGGAAGCGAACTGAATAAGTTTAGCAACTTTATTTCAAGTATTTAGTTGGGTTCTTGATGAATTATGTAGGTATGCTAAGTTTCTTGTCTTACTTTTTCGAGAATATAAATTGGGTTGCTTGGTTTTGCATAATGTGGTGTTTAATAGTCAATTTTTCTAGGAGACAAGCTTTTAATTTCAAACTCGTATGGCCAAAGACGACACGATAAGTTCCATGGATTCCAAAGATTGCTTTTTTTACACTTCACAAAAACTTTTTCTTTCGACACATCAAAATATCATAAATGACAATCGATCGATTTATTTCTTTGCATAAACGATCTCCAAACAAATTTGGAAAGATTTTAAAATTTAAAACAAATTCATTAAACTCACTTCCCACGTAAGAACCTTTAAAAATATCCTTTAGAATGTATCGTACTCGTAAAGCGTATGTTAGTTCGTTAATTCGTGAGGGTTTACGAGCGACGCTCAGCATTTCCGAACGAGCCGGGCGAAGGGCCAATAAATATGACAGACCGGGAAATTGGACTGAATTTCTGCTTATTCGGCGTCCGGATCATGCAGGGCAGGAGTAAGGTTTTGGGGCCGGTTTATAACATGTTGTTTATGTAACTGGTCGGCCACGGGACAGCTAGTGGCAAAAACTCGTCCAGCGATTGAAACAAATCTATGACTTGATTGAACTAATCAAGCCACCCGCGACGGTGTCCGATGAATATGAAAATATGCACTATATCCTTATCAGTCCTTTAACGTCCCCACTACAGGGGCACGAGCCTTCTATCAACGTCCATTATATCTTAAATACCTTTGAGTTGTTGAACACACTATAGTTAAAGCCAAATAAATTATGTGATCTTTTATTTAGGACTAGTTTGATCAGTTTTTGTCTGTCCTAAAAAAGACAGATTTCACCAACATTTTTCACTGATGTGAATTGTTTTTATACTATCAAAATAGACATTAAAACCAATTAAAATTGCTTTGCACCTAACTTCGTACCTGATAAAGTTTCCGTACAGTTATTACGAACTTTGGGGCCATAATGGAGTATAATACGGTATGCAGTTATTACACTAGAGCACTATTTTATGAATTCACAATGAATGCGTTTATCAATAGTCTCGCTGGGCTTTAAATTATGTTGTAGGCTATTATTATGATTCCCACATACGTTATAACACATATTATTGAAATATTTTTACGATTCTTTCATTGCATATTGTGGTGATGCGGTCTCGTGTGAGAATTTCTATATTATTGCGAATAAAATGATATGTGATTGTGACGTGTCTCTTTGAAATAGCTGTTTTATGATTTGTAAAAGACTGTTTAAAACCAAAACGACTAAAGAAGACTTTGTTTTCTTTATAGACTTGTTATAACGTACGTGCAAAGAGAAGATTGTAATCATTCTTGCCTGAGTTATAAAAATACTTATGTAGTAATTTTTTAAAGTGGAGAAAAGATCGATTTTTAGGTAAAGTATTAAGTTTTCTATTTAACTCGTCGTTTATGTTATCTTATCTATCCGCCGGTATCCCACTGCTGGGCAT
The DNA here is from genome assembly GCA_947563765.1 of Anarsia innoxiella. Taxonomy (NCBI): domain Eukaryota; kingdom Metazoa; phylum Arthropoda; class Insecta; order Lepidoptera; family Gelechiidae; genus Anarsia; species Anarsia innoxiella. The sequence goes on from OX387402.1 coordinate 3,173,173, forward strand.
ACGCTGTCCTCTTTCCGTCTAATACCACTCATAAAATGATTAATCATCAAATCGAATACAATAACGTAAAACACAAATCCCAACCATTTCGAAACCACTATTATTCTAAAACAAAAGGTCACCGGGTATTTTTATCACATGCTATTTCATCCAAAGGGTTTTGTTTACGAATTCAACATGAATTCCGTATGTGAATATAGGTACCTAGTCGATGTCCCGAATGTCCCGCGAGTCCCGAATACAGATAAATATGTATGTTACGGGACACTCCCGTCACCTGGGACAAGGTAATTGCGTCCCGGAATTTAATACATACTAACGTTTCGTTTTTAGATTGAATCCGGTTGTAAGAGTCGTTTGATCGGTTTCTGAGAGTGTGTTTCATGACAGGTTAATAAAGATAATAATCGATTAAATATCGTGTCGTCTTATTCTGATTTTTGACAATGACAGTGACAGCTAAGTATAGGTGTAATGGAGCATTAGTTATTAATATTTTGTTACAGCTAGCTGTGAGACTAGGTTCCTTTTAATGCTTTTAGACAAAACGTTGAATTATTAATGAAGTCGCAAATAGAAGATTCACGTCACTTTGTAGCTTAGTAAAAATACAAATTCAATATAAATTTTTAGCAAACAGTTTTACATATTATTTATTTAAGTTCTTTTGACAGCATATACCTATTTACAAACAGATAAAACGTATCTTTAACCCATTGCAAATTCAAAATTATAAAAAGCAGCATTCAAACGACCATTAACATCACATGAGCTTAACATTATTTTAATACACATTGTTGAGTTAAATATTCCTCACGTCCGTTGTCTCATTATGTTTTACAAAATCTTTGTTCGAGTTACGAAATTGTTTTTTGTATTTTCTGAAGCGGAACAGTTGGCTAATTTTGTATTTGTTGGGTCAGTTTGGATCATAATAAGCAAGCTGGCAGCAATTCTGGTTCTAGCTCATCAAACACCTTCAGTTGTTCTTTTCGATAAAACGGAGCAGTTTAAAAACTACGCCGTGTTTATACACACACGTTCCGATAACGGACCTAGTTCTTTATTAGATCCGTATTTTTCCAAAAATCATGACAATCGGACTACGTTTAAGGAGGGAAAAAAGTTATGGGCGTTTGTATAAAGAAATACATGCTTCACAATCCTCTTAAAACTGCGCAGTCAGATCGTAACGATTTCTCGTTACGCGTGTAGCACCTATTGCTCACTCAAAACTCGTATCTACAAATGTTCTGTCTAAAACTTTGATCCCAATATATAAACATCTACCCACTCATATATTTATGTTAAGAATACAGGAAAATACGTAGGAGGCACCTAAAACATCAAATTAAATCAGAATAAAAGATATTTACTTCCTCCGAGTAACATCGTTCGAAATTCTTTAAAGAAAAACTTGGTTTCTTCGAATCCATTATTTTAAATACAACAAAAGAAAATTTGAAAGAGAAAAATACCCGGAAGAAAGCTATTTAATATTTAAACATTTTTAATGGAGGGAAAGATGTTATTTTAATAATAATATTAAGTCTATAAAAAGTCTAGTAGCAATATTAAAGATTTCCCATTAATTGAGAGGTTTGATGTAATTTCCTGTAAAAGTTACTTATTTCCGTACTCATAAAGTCGTTATTTATTAATACATTAAATTACTTTTGCTTAGTAATATGTAATAGAATATAATTTTGCTTGTCAAAAAGATGCTACAAAAACCAGTGAAGAGAGATTGGAAATGTAATAAACAAAATTGAATATTCAATATTGGCTTGTCATTTTGTCATTAACTTCAAAAGCATATAGTAAAATGTTACCTTTGAGTATAGAATATATAAGGAGGTGCTTTACCGTCTGAATCTGCGTGCCTGGTCTGGCGCAAAATGGCTACCTTTTTGTATGGAATTTTTTATCGTTTGACAGGTCATCTACCAAGAAAACTATGAAAAACTTGCGCCAACCTTGTCACGCTGCCATAAACCCATTTGTATATGAAAAAAAAATGTGGCACTTCCTTATATATTCTATACTCAAAGAATGTTACATATATGTTTACCTACTTTTATCTCAAAGAAAAATTATAATCCAAATTCGCTTTTAAAATATAAAATTGATTTATGCTACAAAGTCAAAACAGTACGAAATCCAATTAATTCATGAAAGTATTTATGCATTACCTAGGTAGTTGCTATAAATTCTTAGCTTGGTGAATATGACAAAATGATTTCGACTCATTCAGTAAAGAAGGAGAGAAGAAGACTTAGCATACGTGCCGCGACAATTATCTCACGTCATGCTGTCCTTATCACATTTAAAATTATAGACAGAGACGTAAGCGTGACAAACCCATGACAACGTCTTGTCATGGAGTGTATGCTAAGCTAGCGAGCTAGTTGTATCTGTGTCCTTTATGCGATAAATAACCAAACAGTAGTTCCGAATTCATGTCAAAACGGCTACTACAGCCGAAATGCTCATCAATTTACCATTTGATGACTGCACAGAAATTATGCAACCAAGCTATAAGCACTGTTGTGAAACAGGGTAGCTAATGCTCTATACTTCATAGCATAATTTTACACACTGAATCGCACATGAAATTAGCTGTTTTGGAAAGCGGTGCAAGATTATTGGTAATCTAACTTAGCGACACATTTTCTTTTCTCTCACACAATTTTTGTTGCATATATGCATTTTTGAAATGCAATACAATCCAAAAGGCATAGGTACCTAATGGTATCTACACACCAAAGCCACCGGCTTATTTGACAGCTGCCATTCGTATGACGTAATGCCGCCTTCCTAGCCTTGCGGTATGCCGGCGGCTTTGGTGTGTAAGTAGATAGCATAATATCCATTGAAAATTTATAAATACTTTCTATGCAAAATAATAAGATGGACATAATAACAGACCCCAAGCTTCAAAAAAGATTTTCCCAAAAAAAAAAAAAAGGATTTTCCACAAAAATCTTTTTTCTTATCAAACTAACCCTCAATTCATGGAATTCAATGAGTCGTACGAAGCCTGAAACACGCATGGCCCGCTTTTCAATATTAAAAACCCAGACAAAAATGCATACATTCTCGTATCCACATAATATTATTATGTTTACTGATATGATATTGCTTCACTTTAGCATATTACGAAGGCACTTCGCGTTATTGTATGCAATGTTGGCCACGGAAAATGGAACGCTTTGAAATAACATAAGCATAAGAGGCTAGAAAAAAGTTCTACCATTTAGCTATTATAATGTGGCCTGATGACCATAGCGACAGACGGACGAAGCTTAGTCTCAGTGGTAGAGTCCCTTTTATTGTCTTTTAAGTGTATTTAAAAAAGGGTTTAAAATCTGATCTATCGCACTCAAACGATTTTAAATGAAATACCTATTTTTCAACTGACTATCAACCTTAATTACTTCAAACATTTCTGTTCTTCAAACTAAAAATAAAATTAGAAAAATATTGTTTTAAAATGTCTTTCAATGTGCCACTGAGCTCGGCCGCCAGTGTAATACGCTCAGAGAAGGCAGGCTGCCAAATACACCTGAACATTAACTTTGAAAATTGCTACGTAAGCAGTTTTACTGTACATTTTGGATGCTAGCTTTAGGATTGGATAATCTCTTTACTGTACTTACTTGGGGTATTAAAATTACAGTGTGTGGTAGTGCAATTGCATATTCACTGAAGTTGCGAGCTATCAATCAAGTAAAACATATTATTTTCATAGTACTTTCCATACTCATTAACTCACAAATTGATTGGTTTAAATTGCCATTGACTGTACTTAAAACCATGCTTTTTAAATGAACACCTCTCAACGTCTTCATTTTCATACAAGTATTATCAGAATAGATTTGTATTTAGATTATACAGTTGAAAGGTTTTGACATCGATTTTAAACGAGAGAAATCTCCAGGATGGTGTATAAAGGCATCACTCAAAAAGCTCGACAACGACGAGTACATCCAAATTAGGTAATTGGAAAAGGCAGCACGTAAACGTCAGAATCCTATCAATTTATTTCACCAGATCTGAACAAAGCGATACACCATTTTTCCCACCGCATTATATGATATCTTCGTAACGTTTCGAAGCCCTCCCTAGAGCGCTATCGGGCAATCGGCACGTTGTTTAAAATGTAAAGCGCGTACCGAAAGCCTTGAATTTGTTACACAGACGTGATGAAGCGCTAAAGTTAATAGCCCAGAGAAAACTGTACCCATTCGCCTTTAATAAATGCTTTAATTTCAACTGATGATAAAAGTTTAGGCAGAAAATATGCTTACGACAGTCATTTCAATTTAATTCGCTTTTTATGATTATTAGGCGATCAAAAAATAAGTGGAATGTAACGGGGTGGGGTAGAAACAAAGTGCGTCATCGTTTTTGTTTTAAATTAGAATTTTTTACCTATTTAAGAACATTTTAATAATGGAATTACTTGAAAAATGAAGTCTAATGTAGGTAATACTCGCTTTCCCGTGTCCCTGTCACTTGGCGAAGAGAAGAAACACCATGGGGTTTTAGTCGGTGCGAGTCCGACATAACCCTTCGTCTTTCTCCGAGACGAAGGGTATCCATAACGGATTTCCCCATGTAAAAAAAAAAAAAAAAAGGTAATACTCGTAGCTTTGCGTAATAGCATGGGACCTCGATCATATCGTAAGAGATCCAATGAACTTATTTACATTAACAATGTTTCGATGAGCGCCATCACCGACAAATTTTGGTCAAATTTTATCGTTCTATAAAAAAACCTTATCAACACACGACCACATCTAATTTGTGATTGATGGTAGTAAAAAATACTTGAAAAGTCCATTAATAGCTACTACACAGATTTGACGGTCCCTAAATTGCATTACGCATTCTTAACCTCAAGCACTTTTGCATAATTAAAACCGGCGTGACGTCGACTTAAACAAGCCTCTTACGACCCCAAAATTTAATTCACATCGGGAAGAAATTGAGTGTTTCGTTAAAATTTCGCCTTTAACACCCTATATTTGCGACGAAAGAGATTTTAAAGCTATTTTTGATCGAAAATCATTTATTCAGTTCCCCGGGACATTATCACGTGGAATAAGTGAATGGTGACTCCAAACTCTGTGTATTATGAATTATGCATTTGGATCCCGCTGGGTGAGACACGACTGATTAAAGGGGCTAGGACCACCCCTCCTCCCTCTAACATCCCCTATTTTATTATTACCACCCCACATTTTAATATTGTAACAATTTTATTGACGGATTTCCCGTTGTTTATTAAGAAACAGTAATTTGTTGTTAATTAAAACGAAACCAGCCGAGCTGATGGAAAACGATTGTGAAATATTTCGTTTTGTTATTCGAATTTCCAATATCACAGAGAGAGCGAATGAAGTTGCATTAAAATATTGTTTCATTTTAAAATGGATACGCTTTTAAAAAAAATGGTTTTTATAAGAGGATGGACGGAAAATTGTAAATAAAAATTGCTTTATATCAAGATGAACCTCGATGTACTCGTAGGTACTAACCTCTATCGGCACATCAAAATATCACGTCAACGATTTCAAAATGGTTCTAAAGTTCGTTCAAAAGTATTTTCAAAGAAAAATAATATAAATTCTATACAACAATGTATCATTGCTAAGCACCATGGCTCGAAGACGATGTAAAGTACGAACACTCGTCGTTATCCAACCATTTCGTGATTACAGGCGCCTGCTTTATGGCTTTCTGGTCTGGATTTCGCATTTTTACTACCATTCTCCTGATGCGATAAGCTTAAGTGACTTTTCATTTTTCAAATGCCGCTGGCATTGGCACAGAAGTATTTTGATGCATTTCCTTTAAACTACGTTGTTTTTGGTAACTATTAACATTACAGTTTCATAAATTTTAGGAATGTGCACAGAAATGTTAATTTTACGTTAATACGTTTTCAGCATGAATGACCGAAATAAGGACAAATGCAAAATATGCCTGAGAAAATGACCATAAATATTATTTTTTTATCTGAAATGCAAGTGAACGTAGGCAAAGGTCGTCCCAGTTAATGAAGAGTTGCAAATTCTTGGCGTACAATAGAAATGGATAGCCAGCGAAGGTCTTTGCCCAGTAATAGGACAAAGCAGGCTAACTGTAATGATCTACTTATACCCGCATGAATATACCGCAAAAGTCCTAATTAAACATGTCAATTTCTCTTTATAGTTAAATAGATACTTAATGCCTACCACACTCAATTTCCAAAAAGCTATACTTACTTACCTGTAATTCTTTTGTACACACTCGAAAATTTTCGCGGTTTCTCTCGTTATAATAATATTTTGAATAGTATACCTATATACTCGCACCTACATATATTTATTTTGAAAACACCATTAAGTAGAGATTACTCGTCCACATTTATAATATTTTGCAACATATTCTCGTGACCCAAATATCTCTGTACCTGTTATGGAAACTCGCGTGGGTAAATAAATACCACATGAAAGGAGACAAGATCATTATTCTTTGGCCCATTATTGTTAAGGACAGAAGTATCGTGTTCTTACGTATCGTTATAAATATTTAGGACAAAAAACGGGAGGCAGTCAAGGATAATTAGGTATGATCGTGCTCTTTTTAAAAGGTTTAAAGGTAGTCATGACGACGTATTCCCTCCTGACGGGCCACGGCCCGGACACGTCCCGGGCACGGCCCGGATCTGTGTAGATAGACCTTTATTCTACAGTTCTTTTAATTTGAGGTTAGATATAAATAGAAAAGTCTGAGCAAGACTTAAGACTTTTCCTGGCATTATATCGAAACCTTCACCGGCTTTTACCATCAACAGTCCCCGGCCTTTTCCATTCCAGTCAGGGACAAATAGATCTACTTCGTCCTTCCACAGCGCTCGTGATTAATTATAACTCTATTACTAAACATTTTGTGGTACCTAGTTTGTTTCTAGTACTAGAAAAATATTGGTAAGTACCTAAAACTAGACGAGCTCGCGTCTTTCAATCAAATTGAAAAAGCAAATCCATCACTGTAACTCGGATATTCTTGGTCCCACGGGCGAAAAAGTGAGTTCGAACTAAGCTCGGACAGAATTTAATTTTTCAACCCATAGACAAATCTGTATCGAGCCGATAAGCTGATCGATTTTAAAGCTCTTTGTCGAAACGTTATGAAAGATGGATATCGAATCTTTTTAATTGACTCACTTTGTTTGGTGGTTCCAAGGACTTTTGAAAATAACAAACAACTCTGAAGAAACACATTTGTATATAAAAAATATATAACATATATAAAAACCTTGCTTTTAGCGTTTGCTGTGCCGTAGCGGTTTTAAGTATGTGTGTTATGAAAAACACGAACTTCGGCACAGATTATAGACCCATATCCGGGACGTGTCTGACCAAACTTACAGTAGAATGGATAAAACCTAAGGTTCTCCATAGCTTCTCATGTGCCTTGAACACCTGCGAATTAGTGTAACTGTAAGTGGGGACGTTTGGCAGGTATCGGATGACGAAGGTTACCAAAAGCTAGAGTAGGTAACTCAGTCAGGTCAGACACGATCTGGATCTGGACCTATTACTTAATAGTTACTAACGTAAACCTCGGTAAGGCGTTGATCCGCCGTTTTTTTGCAGTTTCATATTAATCAACCAACAGCGTGTTCATTAAAGTCCACAATAAAACAAACCCTGTTAAAGCTAGCACAAAACATAGATATTCCTTTTAAAATAATTTCAAATCATTTTAAAAGATTTAAATAATTAAAAAAAAATCTAATATTTAAATATTTATATGGTTGGCACAAAATAAAATAATTTATGATTTAAAAACTGGCATCAATTGTTTGTTTTTCGGATTATTCTCTAGAATAACCAATACAAAATAATACTACAAATAAAATAAAACTAAAAAAAAAGACCAACCACCAACAGGTAATACTCTAACAGTATGGGTTAGTCAGCTATCTAAATGTTACCAAATAGTATATATACCTACAATGAGTATATATATAAACGAGTACATAAGACAATACTTCAATTTGAAATTTCTCCACGCGCTGCCAATATTATTTCAGATTAACTGAAAGAAAACGCTTTATACTGGCGAAACGAACGCAAAAAACAATCAAAGCAGATATTGTTTAGCTATTGTTGCATAAAAGGAAAATCCAAGAACTGATTTGCATATAAATTACGCGGAATCTTCCGGATAAAATGTGGAATGTTTATTTAATATGTCGCTGATTTACTTTTTTCTACTCGTTTGGTTAACTCGTGTGGAAAGATTAGATGGTTTTTTGTTGGGAATGTTGTGAGCAATGTTAGCTTACGGTTTTTGCTAATAGTCTGTGCTAATAGTTTCTTTTTGTGGTGATGATGTCAATAGGCATGATGACAAAAAAATAATTTTAGTCTATCACATAGATTATTTTAAAATATTCGACATGTATTTTTTCTTTTTTCTTTTAAACTAAAAATGACAAAGATAAACTGGGTTAAAGTTGCTCGTGACGTCACGCCTAAGTAAAATTTTTACCTAGGAGTGACGTCAATGCCCCCCACTTCGTAACTTTGATGCTCTGTATCTTTGTTTTTATTTATGTATTTGATTAGGTAAAAAATGTGTTTCAAATATTTTTAAATAGCCTTAAAAGACGGATTAATTATTTTTTCTATTTTTTAATGTAGTCATCATCACTATTGCCAGTCAAAAGGTAAAGTAGTAAGCTAGTATGCAACGCATTATGCAATCTGCTCCATAAAAATATTATGACTTAAAACATACTTGTTCTCATGTTGCGTGGAATAGCGTTGCGTGTGACAACTTTTCTAAACATTTTATTTCATTGTCATTATGCGTTAGGTAACTTTATTCTATAAGGCAATAATGAGACACATAAGCTACACACCAAAGCCACCGGCATGCCGCCGGGCTAGGCAGGCGGCTTTACGTCATACGAATGGCAACTGTCAAAAAAGCCTGCGGCATTGATGTATGCCATAAAAGAGAACTAATCGAATTAACAAAAAAACATCATTACAAGATACCATTTCCACGACTAGCGCAAACAATTTCGCAACAAATCATCTTCAAGGGCCACCCATACACCACCGTGGCAATCACGTCACATAACTCACATTAGATTGAAGGCAACCGTCTCACTTGAGAAAAACTCACTCACAACCGTCCCCCACTTTACGAGAGGCTCTTACAAGAAGGAAGCGATAAAAAAGTACCTACGATGGGAAATGTACGACTTGCTAAAACCCCCTGGAGTTTTTGGTGATTTAGAAGTTTGTTTGGGTAACTTTTTAGGGTAGGAATTACTTTTGAAAAAATTCCTCACCTACATATAAGACGCTGTATTGTGTATATGTCTTGAAGTAATATACATCCAAAAGGGGTTTCATAGTACTGCAAAAGTATAACACGTCGGAAATATCTGCGGACCTGGCTTGATGACGTCATGCAACTCGTACGTACTCGTCACGGTACTGGATAGGCGAAAACGGGGGAAGCGCAGGGGAAAGCGCATTCCAGCGAGGTCCGCAGATATTTCCGACGGGTTGTAACTATAATCGAAAGTGGAAATAAGTCTTTATCTCGAAAGAATTTGTTTCCACAATAAAGGGTTTCCACATGGGCAAATCTGAGGGTAAAAGCTAGTGGAAAACCTCTCATTATCTTTTTTGAAAGATGCGTGAAATAACAATCAAATATAAGATTTGATTTTATGCACTGATGAAACAAAAAAACTATTTCTTTGCAACTCTATAATAGTAATAGAGTCATTATTTTATCATTATAAAAATCAAAAACGTTTTTTTCCTAATATTTTCAGGTAATTTTTCACCCTGTACCTATAGCTTTAGCACAGGAGTGTCCTTTTAATAATCGGATCGAACACTCGACAATCGGTAACAAGCTTTCAAATACAAGTTATAAGTTAATATGACACCTACCACATACGAGTAGCTCTCAGACATGAGTATCGAGTTAATACGTATACCGACCACATATGAATAGAGGATACCTCCTCACCTCACAATAGCTAACAACATTCTTTTGTAGGTATGATGGGAACTCCTGAACTAAATCCAACTTATTCATAAAGCACACAATTTAACCATTCAGGAGGGATGTAACAAAATCAATACATATATAGTGGAGTTACGCTTATCATGAATTTAAGTAGCTCTTTTGAATGTATTAGTTTATTAGTTCTGAGGTTTTTTTTTAATATAGCAAATATGATGACCATCATCATCATGTCAGCTTATGGACGTCCACTGCTGGACAAAAGCCTCCGCCAAGGATCTCCACAACCACCGGTCTTGCGCTGTCCACATCCAACGGCTTCCAGCGACTTTAACCAAGTCGTCAGTCCACCTTGTTGGAGGCCTTCCCACACTGCGTCGTCCGGTTCGTTTTCGCCACTCGAAAACCAAAAAACCAAAAAATCAGCAAGTATGTACCTTTTGCTAACTAATATTAACTCTAAACAGGTATGTCCCACGCGCTTTCGTTTTAATTTTCATGTTAAACTTGCGATTCCATTTTCAGTTCGTTATGCGTCAAGCGCTGTGTCCTACTGTTTTACTAATTTTAAGGCGTGCGCAACAACAATGGTATGCGCTATGGTTTTTAATTAATTATTTCACCACAAAAATACTTATGATCGCTATTATGTAGTTTTCATAATATAAAAACTATTTCCCATTTATAATAAAAATCCTATTGGTATTTAAAGGCTGAAACACACCGGATGCGTATGCGTAAAGGCGCGTCTGCTGCTCCGTGTTTAGCTGAACATTGAACAAAATCGAACGAAATGAATGAAGTTTTTCTTTGTTTTGTTCAGCAAAGTCATTCGATTTGAACACGGTCGTGTTTACCGAAATTTTGGAAAACATCCCCCGCTGTCGCCTGCGCGCGGGGGAATGGTTCAGTTTGAATAATTTTGATGTTTCTTTTTTTTTAATTCATCCATTCAGGACAGGCATAGATCAGATATCGTTCAGGCTAGTATATTTTATTTAATAAATAATGAATAAATTTGAGGTACAATTTTGATATTGCCTTCCCAGAGAGTTGTCAACTCACTACGTTGACGTTTCGCTCGGTTATTAGAGGTCAAGTTTGAGGTAATGACTAGGTGATGTTGATTATTTCTGGATTTGACAAAGAAAAAATCACTTTAGTCGAATATAATAGAGTTTTACTATTGAAGACTGCTCTAAAGATATATTTAACGGATTTTACACTAAATTAATTACATTGAAGAACTAGGCTGTATGCTCTCTGGTCTTTGCCTGCCCTGAATAAAAAAATATTTTTCACTAAACATTTTTGTTCACTGAACATTGCTAAAGTAGCAGCGGACGGAAAATGTTCTTGAACACGTCATGTTCAATGAACAAATGTACAACTAAACACTAGCAGCAGACGCGCCTTAACGTAGACGTAAGCAAGGCGTAGCCACGCGCCTAGTTACGGTGTAAACCGATGTGACACCGGGCTACGCGTCACGTCGACGTATACAGGTCTTCGCACATTATAACAACTCCACGCCAACGCGGCAGCAACTCTACTCACACTCTCGATGAGTAGTACGTGTCGGGGTTGACCTCTAGTGTACGATGCGTAGGCCACTCGTTGTACACTACTTTATAATCATTTTTTGAAATTGAACCTTGAACATATGATACAGGGCTTAAATTTCAATGTCTAGCATAGAGTCGAGTCGCCGGTGAGTTGTTATAATGTGCGAAGACCTTACGTCTGCGTTATGCAAGCGATGACAGTTCCATACATTACAATTCAGAGGTATACGCATCCGGTATGTTTTGGCCTTTAGTCATACAAACTTATCTAAAATCAATGGTCACCTACCTCTCAGTTATTGTCAATAAAATTTCAATCCCAATTCCTACTTGTATATTTCCTTTTTCCTTGAAACTCACGGACCAAAATTTCTGTCGACCAATATTCAAGAGCTAATATAAAATATGGAAAAAGGTTCTTGACTAGAGCCTTTTTATCGTACTATAAGGATATTGGCTATTAATTAGGATTCTTATCATTCTTGAAACAATTGGATTTCTTGTGAAAATTCTTCATCGTTTTGGTAAGTAGCTAACTTTTTTCTTGAGATAGATTATTTTATTCCATTTAACAAATTTACGCGGAGTTTCCACAAAGTTTTGTTTTGATAAACCTACATAATATATACACACCAAGATATACTTACCAAGAATGATCATATAAGTTTGATGTTTTTGGCTAAAATCGGCTGAAAATGAAACATAGGTACCTACTTTGCCGTCCCTTCTCAACCAATCGATTTACCGTTAATTATTCCAAGTACTTGACAATATACTTAACTAATCCAAACATATGTTTAGTCCAAAGCAATTAGTTCCAATAGAGTTCCTTTGCCGTCTCATGCAGTAGTTGATGAGACGATGGGATTTGTGCAACGGAAACAATAGCTACATAGTCTAAGCTGTAATGAGATTCAAAGCTTATTGTGTATCTGATGAGGTGTTTTGGTTTCTAGGAAGCTGCTGCTGTTTCTAGAATTATATTCCTGTCTAAGGCCCAATTCTGCTAATTTAAAATAGTCTAAGTTGTGTGTCGGAAGAGTTTCAATTGTTTTTTTTTTAACACATTTGGAATTATGCTAAACGAAGGCTTACACTGATAGCTTTACTGATAACGACCAAATGTGTCAAAAAATGACTTTGACACTCTCATTGACACTCTGTCGACACAACTGATAATAATGTAAATTTGCAGACTTGCCCCTGTTCTACTGATATTGTACTTATATGTCAAAGTTTGTGCCGATTTATGCATGGATTTGAAGATACTTGCAACACTTTACAGGCAAAAACTACTGTTTACTACGACTCTAATGTAACATTACAATAATTGTAGCTTGCAAAACTGCACTAGTACTAGTCGAGTACAAGGATAACATATTTTTTGTTTTGAAACTTACGACAATATCAATACTATAGCCAAATAATTTCTTTATACTTAGCTTATATTAGGCGTATCTTAGGCTATCACTAGCTGCCATAGCTCGGGTCAGGCCCAAGCCTCCAATACGTGGGGATTACTTCCAATAGATTTACTTTTCTCAGATCAATTGCCAATGAAATTATTGTTCGAATTGAGGTCCGTACGGCTTCTGAGGGTTTAATAAACTTTGCTATGATCGGTATTGGCTATCGATAATCGTAATTTTGTTGTAAGAGTATCTTTGTTCAATATATGAATATAAGCATTTTGTTATGTTGTGAGGCCTCTACGTTTAAGCGATTGAATTGGCAAACCGGTTTGGCATTTATTATTAAATCTCAACAAATCCGACGATTTATCATCTAGCAAACTTTCTTAGGTAATGAACTCTGATTCTAAACAAATATTTCTCAAAATTCTTTATACCTTATCCATGGATATCGCTATATGTATATCGGCTTACTTTACTCATACTCGAAGATAGGTAAATATGATAGAATATTATATACTACATGTTACGTATAGAATTTCTCTAACAGCCTATATGTATAAAGAGGAGGGCACGGTTGTCTACACAGAGTCACTCAAGCATGACAATGATCGATTACATAATATTCACATGACTATCAGCTTTTATCTGAGAAAGAAATAGAGCAACGCGAAAGATACATTTAGTACATACAAACCTACATAAGCCTACATTCAAAACCCTCACGCCTCTCTCCCATCGGGTTAGGCGGAGACATTTTGTAGCTCTATAGATAAATATAAATTCACAGTTTTTTTTTCTAAGCTCTTTTATTTTGGCGTGGTTGGCAGTGACCTTGCTTATTATGCCGCAGGTCGTGGATTCAATTCCCACTAAGAACAAAAATGACTGTGATGTACAGAGAAGTGTGTATAGATAGGTACTATGTTAATGTACTTACAGTACACTATTATAATTATAGTATTATGTTTAATTATAGTAAACTTCACTTCACCTCACATTAGCAGAATCTACAATGGTCGCTGCCATTAAAAAAAACAATCCCTAACTTAAAAACAAGCACAAAGTTGACCTATTCCTGAACATGTAGTTCAGATTGAAACAGTATAACAAGGAAAGTGCCAACAAATGAAATAGGACGCGAGTTTGCAACTAAACTAGTTAGTAGGCTTTGTTTTGGCAAGACAGCTTGCGCGGTTTTAGCTAAAAGGGTAGTTTTGAATCAGCTGGTACCTACAATGTAGATTATATTATGTTAAATCAAAGTAAAATAGGTAAGAATGACGATAATATGAGTAGGTACTAACCAATAAAAATAAATCATGACAAAATACTAAATACTGAATATGTTAGAAATTTCACTTAAAAATATAAATAAATGTCCATCACATTAACGATTATTTGACACGGGACCATAATTCATTTTATTTCTCCGGTTTCTGATTTCTGAAATCTGATTTCTTTTATAGACATTTTTCTTCAGTGAAAGATTTTTTTAAATCAATCCTATTGTTTGGGAGCCTATTCGAAAAAAACAAAAAAATTATCAAAACTTTCCACTTTATAATATCTTGAGGTTTATACACGTATATCCCATGGTACAGGAAATCTGGTTCTATATATGGTACATTTAAATAAACATAAACCCCCTTATTACAAAACGAGGTTTAAAGATAGTCGACTATGGACAAAACGTCAAACAAAACGAACTAACGTCGGACTATCTTTAAACCTCGTTTTGTAATAAGGGGGCAAATGTACAAAGCTGTGGCCTACATAACTGTATTATTTTTGCCCTCGCTCCGTAAAAGTCAGCGGCTTCTAGTGCTAATCAGTAAAATTGTCTGCACTCATCCGAAATTCAGATGGAGGCGGATGTAAATAATTAAAGTGCTTGAAGTCGCAACTCTACTTGCCAGGGACGTATTTTGGGATTTTATAAGGTATTTGAGATGAGTCGTAAATCTAGTGTGAAAAGGGGGCTCGTTAAAATACGCACGCTGTTTACTAAACGATAAAAGTATGCAATACATTTGTTCATTTGAAGGTTTCAAGCATTTGAGATCTAACAAATAATGAATAACTTCATAATGTTTATTGATTTCAATATGCTTGACTGGGCTTTAATATCGTCCGTTTTAAATCAATATTGCTGCTGCCCATAGTACCTAAGCAGGTAACTTATCACCCAGAAGATGATTACTTATGAGAATAAGAAGTATTTAGGTCACCAAAGCTTTTTAATATATTTTTTTTTCTGTTAGGGTACCTATTCTATCGAAACTATTAAACTGCTGAAAGAAATAACTTTAGAAGAATCGTAACAGAATAAAGAGCTCAAAATACAACCAACTCCTCTACCTTCGCTGTTTACGTCCGCAGAGAGAATATAAATT
The DNA here is from genome assembly GCA_947563765.1 of Anarsia innoxiella. Classification (NCBI taxonomy): domain Eukaryota; kingdom Metazoa; phylum Arthropoda; class Insecta; order Lepidoptera; family Gelechiidae; genus Anarsia; species Anarsia innoxiella. Next base: position 3,188,602 of record OX387402.1, read on the forward strand.
GGGCTAATTTAAAAGCATATGAAATAAGGCTCGCCGGTTGTTGTTCCACTGAACATGTGGCAGAATGTGGCAAAATGTTGCATGAGAGAGAATTACCGTAACGTACCGCGCTCTTGAGACAAATATACGCGTTAGAACTAACGCTCTGCCATTTTATGGGCTTAAAATGCTGAAATTGTTTTTATAAATCCTTTTGAGGAGTAAATAATGGTTGTAGAAATGTTTCAGAATATGTTTAGAACATTTTGCAAGGTTAGTTCGGGTTCTACGAATACCAGAAAATTTTGCTCTTACACCTAAAATCTTCCTTGTTTAAATCATCACTTTTGATCATTACCATTTCTAATGATAGCAGGCGACATGGTGCAGCAGTAGTTTTACAATCTTGTGAAAACCTGATGCGTAAGTATCAGGTAAAACATAAGTATAACAAGTCTGTTACGTCCAACTGCTGGGAAAAGGCCTCATTCTTGCTCCCCATCCAGTTCTGCTGTGCATCAGTACAGTAACACCACATAATAAAACTATACAAAACCGTTATTAATATCGTTTTCCTTGTTCTTCTACTCTAAATCTTAGAACCAACGTAAATCACTAATTAGACTACAGTATAGCTTTACCACTTCCAACGAGACCCATCTCTTGTAATACGTATTACATTGCAAACATAAACTTCCATATTTCCATTAGGGTATTCGAGAACATCGCTTACCCACACTTAGACACTTGGCAATGTAACGACTGTGCTGACTACACATGTGTGGAGTTTCCAGAATTGAGAGTTTGGGAGAAGTTTATTCAATATTTGAACTGTTTCAAATCTCAAAGCCTTCATACCACAGTCAAAATCACTCAAATGTATGACCTAACTTTTTAAATGAACGCCTATTAGCCTATTTTCCTTATACTACCAGAATGAGTTTGTATTTAGTTGGTATTAATCGAAACTCGACATTGAAACTAAATGTAAAACAATACAGCCATTTTAGCTTCGCTGTATTATCATATTACTCTCAACCTTTTACCTCCCATTGTACCTTTCTCATTATTTTATACTGAATAAAACTTCTATTCTATTTTTGAATTTCCTTTTGTGCAGATAGAGCCATTCAAAGTTAAAACAGAAATACTTCCCTCCTTACCACGGGCAATTTAATCACAACATTTCGCATGAACCAGCCAGCAAAGTTCTATCGCCCATAATGTATTTTTGCAACGTTTGCACTAAGCCGGGATGATTCTGCTTTACCCCTTGCCAAATGCATGTTGCGATGCGAATTTTTATATCCTTCGTCGCCTTTTTTCATGATAAGATCGGTGTGTTTTCGTGTGTTATTTTTGGAAATAGGAAATATCTAGTTTATTATTTAAAACGTTTCATTTTGTATGGAAATTAATTTGTTTGTTTTTTTCTTATTTAAGTTAACCGATGGAAAATGAGTTTTAAAAGACACCTGTTTTTATAATTAAGTATCTATCTTCTAATTAATTAAGCTTAATGAAATCGGGTTTGCGGAAGATAGGCCTAAATGGTGGATGCTGCACCGACAAGAGACTCCAACGAAATCGCACATACTACACGACATAAACTTTACACAAACTCACCGCATTCGTAGGATCACAATTTTAAGAAAAAACAGTTCCTATGTCGAAATATGAGTTCGAAATAAGTTGCAACAAAATTTCAGCTCCTCCAAGGCAATGTAAGAAAAGGCGAGGACGCTAGACAGGTAATCCAGCCTTTTGCAAGTAATACGACATTCTGAAACCAGTTTGTATTCAAAGTGTTGGAATTACGACTGAATTTCACCTATTTCGGTAACAATACTAACGGATAACCGCTAACTTTGATATGAGAGCGCAGAGGTTGGAAAACGTACGTGTGAATCTAAAATTCGATTTTCTTCTCTATATATTTAGTTTAAAATTTTGTGAATAAGGACAAAATTTTACTCGTAAACATTTTGGAAACTTATGCATTCTTGTGGTGATTATTAGTCAAGAGTAGGAGTAATAGATACCTTTTAACGCGTTTCTCTGCGTACCAATCAATGGTGACGGTCGAGTGTGAACTATCGAATGTTTTTTTATACATTTGATCGACGATTCATGTAAATGGATCTTTGAAAAACTGGCGCTCGTTCGATCAAGTTCTATAACGTGATCATAATGGCTTTATGACAATAAGCTGAAACAGTTTAACTTGCAGTAAAGGGTCTAAAGACATAGTATATTCACAAAATAAGACCTGTCTTGTCTGTAACATTTAAAACTCGTTAATAAAACCTCTATACACACAAAGTTTACGCTATCCACCATCCAACCTAAAACCTAGAAAGATTACCCCAATAAAGTTAGCAGCTAAATATGTTACGTTACGACCCAGTTTTCGTCTGTCCGTACTTCGGCCGAGGAGTTTCAGTCAGATTGATTTGCTGCCAGTTTTTCTGGGAGCTGAGCCAACACTAAATCTATCCTGTTTCAACCGGCAAAAGCTTCTAGCAGCGAGCAAAGTTTGATAAATCTATAAAGGCAGGTGAGGCTGGGTTTTAGAGATTTACCTACAAAATTTTCAGAAACAATATGTTGTTGTTGTTATTTTAAGATCATTGACAAATCATTTAAAAGCTATTCGCCCTACCATCGATTTATAACATTATAACACAGGGGTACGATTTCATGTATTCAATAGCTATTAGGGACAAAAAAATTAAAGATAGATAGCTAATTTCTGTCTCTAGTAGGGCAAAACCAGAGATATAAAGAATATTGACGGTAGATACGCCTCGCTTCGGTTGTCTTTGTCATTGTTAATGTCGTGTCGTATCAAGAAATCTAATTATGGTCAGAAAAAAGGCAAAGATACCGATTACGCCACCGATATGAGCCTGGCTCTTAAAATATGAAAAATATTAGTTATAAACTTAAACCTCCATTTCGCATGTACACTACATCTTAAAAGCAGACGTAGGAAGGTATTCCATGCAAATGACCTATTATCAGGTAATTAATGGTACTTCCCGTTATTACCTCCCGATGTTTACAGAACACAAATTAAAATAATTTCCACTTAACATTCCACCAGTGGCGTAGTATTTGTTGGTTTACCTGCAACAAAATGTAAATATTAATTAGTTTGTATTTGAGCACATTGGATGCATGCATAAATTTCCCACCGCAAATTTAAAAGTCTATTAAGCGTGAATTAAAATAGGGTATATTATTTGGTCATGGCTGATACGGACATGTATCCGATTAGCTTTGTCTGAAATAGGGTTGGCAAAAAATATCTTGAATCGGCATGTACGGAGCTGGAACCAAAAAGATACTTACCGATTTTGAAGCAAAATTATTATATAGGTAACCTATCTATCACCTTCGTATATATTACGCCTTTTTCCTATCGGAGTAGGTAGATACCACTTCCCTCTATTTGTTACGCTCTAAACACAACTCTTTCGCTTCGTCCAAATTTATCAGTCTCTACATACACGCATGTCGGTTAAGTGTATTCTTAATGCGTATCACACATTATTATATTTTTCTTACAGCTTACATTTTAAAATCATACGCAGCTTCAAAACAATAAAACGATTGCATATTTTGTGGCTGCTCTGTCAGTGCCAAGAAACTTTTGCAATTTAAGCGTTAAATTCAACTAAATAAGGTCTTTGGTTTTTTTATATTACAGCTGCCAAAATTACGTATAGTCTTTATATCTTCCAGTTTTTCATAACATTCTGTTAATGAAAGATGACGTTTGTTACCAAGAATACTTACATCAGTTATAGAACAACTGAAACACAATTCAAAATAAACAAAAAGTTAAAACGTCATGAACTCTCACATCCCTGTTCCGTCGATTGGCTTATTTTGTGCCTGTCCTTTGTGTAAAGTTAATGGCGACCTCTATAAATCCACATTCGATCCTCCGCGAGGTCAACCAAGCCACAAATCTTTGGTTCAATTGACAGGAACAAGCTACTCTTAACACGGGAACTTTGAAGTTACTGAAATTCGATAGCGGGAACTACATTATTTGAATGGAGATTTTGTTTTTTGTTTTAGTTTGCTATTGAGCGCTGACTGTCTTGATGATTTAGTTTTAAAATTAAAGAATATAAATTCTTAATGATTCTAATTTATTGATCGTTCCTTATTAGCCCTTTTAAAGTCCCCACTACAGGGGCACGAGCCTAATCTCATACGAGAGTGATGTACCTATATTTACAGACAATTTATTGATAAATTATCTGTGAATATACTTGCTCAAACGGACGGCAGAGAATAGAACAGAGTGGCGAAGACTCCACCGAAAAAAGCGATGCTCTTAAATATTACCTAGAATATTATATCATTAATTCTGTACTGTCTTCATAACTGGCATTTGTAAAATTACCTCATTAAAAATACTCTTTTCATAAAATTTCTAATACTTCTTCCTTCTTAAAGTTCGTCATGTACTTTGATTACAGAGTTGTAGAAGTTTGGCTCAGTATCTGTAACCGCAGACCAAGGTATCGGCTAACAACTTTATAGCGCTTCTATCGAACTTTGAAATTAGAGATCTGTTTCCTGCTGATTTATTTTATTGATATTATAGTGTTTTTGTTATCCTATTGCTGAGTATCTTAAGGACTGTTTCACGATTACCTACAGATAAAATTCAACTGACCTATGCTTATTTCATAAATCATGACGTTTTAAACAGTGACAGCTATAAAATATCCCTACGAATACATTTTTACTGTAAATGGTGAAAGGCCCCTGAAAGTTTTTGAAAACTGTGACACTGAAAACTGATGTGAAACTGATGTTTTCTAGTTTTCTATATTTTTTGTAACAAATACCCTGTCTCCTCCTTCGCATCATCTTAACGTCTCCATTTCAGCGCCACAAGCCAACTCTCATAGAATACAAGAGTGAACCCTATCTTGTAATAACACTAGATAATTCGAAAGTTCAAAATTCGAGAATCCATATAAGTTATAGTACCTATAACCAGTTAGATTTAAGATTTTCACCAATCACTGTCACCCTCGATTGATTGCTTCGTCTTCGAGGGATAAATAAAAATAAATTGCTTTTTAAATCTTCCTCGCGCAAGAAACGGGGGAAGTTTAAAAACTTAATTTGCATAGGATTTGGAAGGGATTGAGATTTGCACTTCCAATCACGTATCTGTAAACTGGAGACGCGGATTGCAGAAAATATTTATATTAACGTGAATGAAAATACGTGTTTTTCTTTTTTCAAAATAAATTAACCAGAATGAATTAATAAAACTGAAATAATCCTGTGCAATGCAATAATCATTTACCCTCATCATATTACAAAACAAGTTTTAAAGATAGTTTGACTTTAGTTCGTTAAGTTTGTCGTTTCGGCCAAGTTTCAGCTATGGGCAATGCAAGTTTTTACTATGGAGTTTCCATTACTTTCAATAAGTTTTAAAAAGTAAAATATCTATCAATCACTAACTGTCAATAATCATAACAATGCAAAATTAACATTGATTTTAATTTTATTCATTTTTGTATTAATCAATATTAATTTCATAAACAATGTCTGACGAATATGAAGAATTTGAACAATTTAAGAAAAATGTAAAAGAAGAAGCTTTGAGACTTATAAAAATTGTTGTACCCAATAAAATACTTTCGTTGAACCGTTTGATTGATACTTATGTCAAAGACCAGGATCTGTCGTTAGTTCAACAAGATGTGAATATTCCTATGCCGGAGGTGGACACGGAGAGTGTGGGGGGCAGGAGACTGAAAGCCAATAGTTATTACAGGAGTTCAAGGCATCCAAGGACATCCTCAAGAATGTACAATAAACTGCAACTACCAATCCCTGAAACTGAGCTCATACCTTCAAACAGACCTGTTACTGATCTCATCCATATAGTCAAACCTCATATTAAAAGTCTCCTTGAAGATATGAATACTTTAAAAATGTTCGTAATATTCATGAAACCTAAATTTGACGACGGAAACAACTTTGGTGTCGCTATCCAAGAGATGGTATTAACAAGAATACAATTGGTTGAAAATTTTTCATGTCTGCTTCTAAATTTTACGCCTCTATGTTTTAAAACGAGAGGGGATATTGTGTCTAAAATTGGGAGGTTTCCTCAACTGATTGATTATAGAAAAGCTGTGAAGGAGTGCGATGAGAATAACTTCAGATATATCTCGCACATGCTTTGTCAGGTGAGGGACTTCTACTGTTCCTTACACGACTTCTTTACTGATAATCTAGACAGACTACAGAACCCTAAATCTTGCCAAGTCCATTCTATGTGCATTTGATTTCTTTTTATAAACTTGTAACTTTGTCGTCATGTTTCGTCTGACTGCCTATACATTTTTATTGAAATCTTATTTAAAAATATATTGTTTATTTAAATGCCAAACATTTCTTTTAATCTTTTGAATTATTTGAGTACATTGAATACTTACCCAACTAAGCAGTTCAGAAGACCGACCCTAGCCTCTTTCTCGAATTACGCAAAGGAGAAAACTAAAAACCGCAACTTATTCTTAATTAGCTCTTTAAAAGTAACCTCCCCATATAAAATTCTCACGAGATTAATAAGACAAAATTTACATGTAAGATACCGCATGTGTACGTAAAGAGAAGGCGACATCGTCGAAACATGCAAATGTAACAAGTAAAACGCGTGGCTTATTCCCATTTTTCATTCGACGAGCGCGTCTGAGCGAATTTAATCGCTTAAATCCACGGATTAACTTCTTTCCCTGAATAAAATCATCATCTAGTGAATGGCAGACGCAAAAACCAAAATGGCCCCGAGTAATGCATTCGGCAAAACAAATTTGCTTTTCCATTTACGCCCTTAGGGTTGCGCGTTTGAATTTGTGTTGTTTGAAGAATTATTACGTGTTTTCTGTGTAGTTTTTTGGCTTTGATGGTGATGGAGGGGGGCGATTATAAGATTAGTCTACTGAAGTGGTAAGTGAAGACCTGATATTGTATTAGCTGAATATCATGTAGAATAATCATATTTTGTGTTGAAATTGGTAGCAAGAATATTGTAGCCTAGTAACTAAGCTCCGCTCTTGGCTAGAAACTAATTAATAATATGAATACGCGTCAAGCCTGAGGTAATATTTACCTGAACATATCTAGTCTTTACATAACCTTATAAAATCTTTTAGGCAAAATCTTGCTGAAATGCTTAGGTGCACGTATGTAGTCAGAAAAGTCAGTAACATTTTTGAATCTATTAAACATCATACCGCTTTCTTCTGAGTTTTGAGAACTATTGATATATGCCAGCTAAAGGTTCAAAAGACCGATCATAATAATGAACTTTTCTACAACTGTCGGTTAAAGGTTTCTAGTTTACTCTAACTTAGTATGTATTCAACTGTCCCCGCACTACATTGAAATGTCTCGATACTAAATCGGGTCGGACAGAAGTTTTTGGTGCGCGCATAAATTATACTCAGCAAAACGTTATTTATTGTATCAACCCGAATACTAAGTGTGCAGTTTATTTCCTCTTACATTTCGGGTTTTGTATTCTTTTTTTATCTAGGATAGGTCAAGTTGGTGGTAATATACTGTTGTGGTATAGGTGGACTCTTAGTTTGACCCTTTTTAGGGTTCCGTACCCAAAGGGTGAAAACGGGACCCTATTACTGAGACTTGGCTGTCCGTCTGTCTGTCCGTCCGTCTGTCACCAGGCTGTATCTCATGAACCGTTATAGCTTGAGCGAAATTTTTACAAATGATGTATTACCATTGCCCCTATAACAATAAACACTAAAAATAGGATTAGAATAATAATTAAGGGGGACTCCCATACAACATGATCTTTATGTTTTTTTGCTTGATATCAAAAGTGAATGGTACGGAACCCTTCCTGCGCGAGTGCGACTCGCACTTGGCCGGTTTTTATTGTAATACTAGTGTTATTGTTTAGTTCTATTGCGCTATTACATAAATAACTCCCTATCTCAATTGGGTAAACACAATAAATTACTTTTCTTTTGTTTTAAATGATTGTTTATAAGTATACGGTTTAAATTCACACATCGTCAAATACATAGATATATTTGTAACGTAATTATGACTAAGTTAAAACGGGCGTAAAAATAGCATAATTCCCTTTTAGACTTACTTAAGTCGAGTATATATTTTTACACCTACTTTTAAACAGATTAACCAAGCTTGAAAATCTATTAAAAAATTCATACAAAAAAATCTACTTCGCCCTTATTGAACATCATAAAATATTTCACAACACGAATGTCATTTTTGTGTGCGGGATTTAGCAAAGTTAACTTTTATTTTCCCTCGCACAATTCTGATTAAAAATAAATCCAAAGGGAACACGATTTTCCAACAGTATTGAGGCTGGATTATTAATTCGGATAACCGACTGTTTTAAATTTTGTACACATTCGATGTCAATTGAAATATTATAAGGCTTTTTATAATGTTAGAATAGCGACACGTGTTTCAAACTTTCTTATTATTACAAAGCACATAATCTGAACAAATTCATGGCTTAAAGTATTTCAATAAAAGGATACCATCACGTATTCTTTATTTGTGGCAAACTGTTAAGAATAACAAAGGTTATATTCAGTAAAACTAATGGTGTCGCACAAAAAAATGCCTCTATGTAGGATAAAATATCTAATTTCGAGTGAAAACTTCCGTCACAGAGATTGCTTACGATCGCCTTTTTCTTCAGCAAAAACCCAAGTTTTTATTTCAGCAAAAAACCCGCACAATTGCTCACAGTGAGTTTCAGAATTGCAAAAACAGCAATATTGGTTTTGGACTCCAATGGAAATTACTTGCGAAAGCAAAGGAAAACATTGACGTAAGAATATTTTGAGAGGACTTGACCCGCCCGTTTTGCTTTGTAGATAGATATTGCTTCGCGGAAATCCTTTTTGTTTGAATTAAATCTTTTTTTTTGTTTTAAAATATTTTCAGCTTCTATTCCTGAATGCTAGAAGTACAATCCAATATTTACGCCTTTTGTTCTTTACAGACAGTTGAGCACTATTAATAATGTCCCAAAACTTTGTTTTATGTCTCTGCCTAGGTACCTATAACTGGTATCTTGGTTATGTTTTTTACGCAGGACCTACCTACAATTTCATAAAATATCATAGAAAATGATTTACCAGGAATCAACTCTCAAATAAGTGAATCTTGCTCATTGACAAACCCAAATCGAACCAAAAACAGTAGCTAAAGACAGACGAAAATAATATAAATGAAAGAAAACATTCGAGCGAAGAATTGAGGGCAAGTCCCTCACGAACACAAGAGTGATTGGATGTTTCGTAAGATGCGAAAAAAGGACCTAAAATGTATGAAGGTTCTTTAGAAAGTTATCGACGCTTCATAAAGATCATAAAGTAAACGTTTTGTTTTATTTATAAATCATGTCCTTTACCTACACTATTTTGTTGGCTTTGATGATTGATGAAGAATCTTTTTCGCACGTTGCGTAATTTTATTTCCAAAAGGCGATAAATATTAAATTTATTCGACTAGCAGTGTTGCAATTTAGTACGTAAGGTAGAGTACTACTCTAGAAGTGCGGATTTTATAAAATCATCTCTAAGAAAACTTAGGATTTCTAAAATTCTGTGCTTACCAAGTAAAAAGCTACGGCTCTTGCCAATAAAACGTTCTTAGACGAAGAAAAAAATATACAATCCCCTCTCTCGAAAGGGCAAGACAAAATATACTGTTAATGATAGCAAAAACGATTCGGTCGAAGCATCGCGCTGAGCGTTTCTTTAAGAATTCCGTACGAAAGAAATCTCGGACGTTTTCAGAATAAGAAATGAGAATGACCGTTTCTAAGGAATTTATACTCGACGTTGCCAGAAGATTCAGGGTGCCTATTTGTTAAGACTTGTCTAACATTTATTTTACTCAATTTAGTGCTTAGTCTTCGGGGAAAGTAAAAAAAGTTAACGTTTTGGCGTTTAGTCTAAGATTAGGTTTTCTAAAAGTTTCTCGTAGAACATAAAACAAACACCTAGTTCAGAATATATAATTTCTAAAAGCTTTACGTAAAGTAATACTTATTTTTTATACTAAAATAGAACTCTTAAAACAATTTACCAACAAAATTACAATTAATTTATATTAAAATTTTAAAAAGAACATTTTAGACAAAAGCTGGACGTTAATCAAGGCAAGCGGAAGGGTCAACCAGTGCACTTGCGTCCAGTATAACTTGATACACAAAGCCCATTATATTTCTCTTTTTTCCTTATAATTCTTTGAGAGGACGTTAGATGCGGGGTCAGATGTAAATGGGTGCTGCTAAAAGGTAGAAGGACAACATTTTCATGTAAAGAATCCAATTAGTACACGACAGGTGGGGACCCTACATGAAAACATGTGCAGAGGAAGCGAGGGTTTTGAAGTACAAACAAGATTTATCGTTCTTACTGGACTAGAAATAATTTCGGCTTTCGACAAAGTACTTTTAAATTGGAAGCGTTTTCTCTTTGATCTTAAATACAGTGACCTTATTTTAAAGGGGGGATGTCTTTATTAAATTAGAGATTGATAGCTGAGTCTTTGCGCCAGCCTACGTCAAAAGGTACATGTTTTAACATCAAGATGAGATTAACATCAGCTTTTGATTTGGTAAATCTCGTACCTAAACATGTATTTATAAAAATATAAAATGGTCCAAATAATAAAGCAAGTATTGTAAACTATGCTTTAGGCCTAAAGTTTATGTTAAACATAATTCATGTTATTTGCTGAAAAATTCCTCTCAATTGTAAAACCCGACTTTATAAATAAACGCCCTTAAATGTTACAATTTTGATATTACTGTTATGATGAGTATTTAGTCGAGTTACCATTGAGCGATTTTGGCATTTATTATTTAAGTAAATAAGTCACAATATATTACTTTCTTGAAGCATAACTTCACAAGCCTTATTAAAAAAAAATCTCATAGCTTGTACCACAAAAATAAACCGGTGTTTTGCGAACAAAGACGCTAGATAACAAACAATTACTCCCTTTCATGTGCTGTAATCTGGGTCTTCATTTCAGCCGAGTTCTTGTTTGTACACCGCTGGATAATTTAGCTTTAGCATATGTAATAAGTTGACTGTGCTACTTGGCCGATCTTTCTACAGATACGAGTTATATTAAAGGCATTGGCTTACAGCAAGTCGCAAGAAATGTCAATTAAGCTAATAAGACAACAAATTGAGGTATGAATCTTACAATCTTACCAAACCCACAAAATACCCTGAAAATTATAAACCGCTTATGGGCCTAATCCATGAGGTCAAATCGATACCATATTCTTCTTTCAACATATTTTTTAACTAATTTTAACGAATTTTTTTAAACAAATTTTTCCAAACGTACTTCTTATTCAACTAAACATTAAAACTACAGTTTCTCTTCCTAAATTAAAACATACTCTAGAGCCATATTTGGCAGCTGCTTACATTGTTCAACACAATACAGTAGCTGCACTCAAAAAAGTAAATTTATTAACAAAATCAACTCTAACTGTTTGTGATACGAAACAATGTAAGCACACCGAAACGCATTGTGAATTGTGAATGCCAAATGTTTCACACAAAGTTGCTTTAATACAAAACGTTTCAAAAGTTTTCAGTTACAAAGAGGCTTCTGTATTGTATGTTTGAGACTATAATGTAAAGTTAGGAATAGGCATGGTATAACAATGTAACTACTTTCGCCACAGAAGACACTGTTTCTAACTTAGTTGTGATAGCTGTACTTATATCTACCAATATACCGGGTCCAACAGAAAGGGGGTATAATACCGAAACACAGCGATAGTCCTCATGAAACTGAACAACTTTCCCCAAGGAACACTGTTCGTGACTGGGAAAAAAAAATTCGCCTCCCCATACAAAATGTCCAATCAGGTGATCGAGTAAGTATGGGCGATCCAAAAATTTTTTCGAGTTACGAGCCATGTTCCTCGGGGATAGTTGTTCAGTTTCATGAGGACTATCGCTGTGTTTCGGCATTATATCTCCTTTCTGTTACACCCAGTATTCAGTATACACCACATACTATTCTAGTCTGTATAGAATTTTGACCCATGAACGCCGAATAAGTATATATGTACTTATTTGCATCCCTTAACTTCAATGAATGAATGAATGATGAAAATTTACTAAATCTTGTAGGACGATTTTGACATCACATAAGACGGGTAATTTTTTAAAATTAATGCTAGGTTCGCAAGAGTGCAGTTTTCCCCAGAGATGAATCTAGCAAGAAACTCTGTTGGGTTGCTCTTTCTAAATTTGGTAAAACTTCTATTTAGGTACTTCCGTATTTACTTGTACCTACTGCTCAAAAATGATGGCATAAGGCTCAGAGTTCTCTTCTGTTATTGTAACAGCCTTACAAACATTTTTCATGTTGGTTTTTTTTTCATGAGCTTCATGTAATTATGGAATGTCTACTTTTTATTATTAATACGTTTTTTTTACAATTTTAACCCACAAACTGCAATTCTTAAAATGTTGTGTTATGTTTCATAACTACTCACCTTTATGTTGGTTATTTATTAATGAAATATGGTTCAGTCCCTTCCTTTGGTTAGGAACTGACCGACCCTTAGCTATTTAGGCTCCCACGCCTGTAGCCTAGAGTAATTCAGTATTTATACTCGCCACAATGTATACGAGTAAGTTGAGTTCGCATCGCAGTACAATATGATTTATTTCAAAATAAATTTAAAGAATTTTAGCTTAGATATTTAAAAGTGAACCAAAATGAAGACTAAAAGGCTAACCACACATTTCCGGAAATACGTCCTTGCCGTGTTCCGTCAAAAATCGGTTACGTACAAATTGTATCAACTTGTTCACACAGCTGCGTGTCAAGTGTATAGGTACGTAGAAACAGACAACACGGATGGCCCTGACCCGGAAATATGTGGATAGCGCTTTAAGAATCACATGTTAACTGAGACAAAAATATAACTTATCTACAGTGAGAGCAGAAATACAAAACAGAAGGCAAAAGAACATACATAAAACCAAAACTCGGTTGAATAAATGAGTTGGTAAACTGGAACGTTATTAGCCGTCTTATCTTCAAAGTTTTTACGATACACTCAGAGAGCTCGCAAAAATAATATAAAAACTGCGAATCTTATCTAATTTTATTATAACTATATTACTTTTTCCTTCTTAAGATGCCGTATGGGTTTCATGGTTTGGAATAATTGGATTCGTTTTATATAGATATCTACTTTGTTTTAGTTCTATCAACGTGATAATTTCTCTCGTAACAAATACAAATCAATGCTGATAGTAAAAATTATTTGATGTTGACAGGTCCATTTAAAAAGTTGGGTTAGTTACACTGTAACCACTCAATTTTTTACACATTACACAATTACATATTTACAAATTTCACATTTATTTACACATGACCTCACACTATTCAGACCAATTTCACGAAAGTAATTTAAAAACTATAAACATAACATCGATGTCTTTGAAAGTCAATTTCAAATAATTCCAACCCAGTTTTCTATTTAAGACTTTGAAAATAAATAGGACATAGTTCAGATAAAGCAGTTTTTTCAATACGAAACCTTATTCGATTTTCATTAAACACCGATTGGATTTTGATAGTCTCGAATTCCTTTGCGTCGAACTGAGATTGTCCCCAATTTTCTTTTAAGTGCTGAGTCATTTTGAATTTTACTGTAGCGTTTGAGTTAAGATTAATTTGAGCAGGTATCTATTAAATTATCTTGATTTATTCGATACTTGGTTATAAGATGGCCTTTGTTTTGTTTCTCTCATTTATTTATTTTTTAAAAATACGTTAGGAATAAGCGTCATGCTTAAGAAGAGATGATGAAATATTGTTATCTTATCGAATACTTATCGAATTCTGCATCTGACAAAGTACTTCTATGCAATTAATTATTTTTTTTAATATATGTTTATAAACACTAAAATAAACACTTGTCGGATTAAACCCATTAAACAAAATCAGATCCAACAAAGATCTAGAGTACCCTACATTTAATATCCGAGTCCGATAAACGATAATTAAGAACAAACTTTCATATATTATCACTTATACGAAACTAACATACAACATTTAAGTGAAACTGTCCCAGCAAAGACGTACACAGCAAAGCAATCTCATTTCTCAAATATGGCGGACCCATTGCAATTCAATCTTCCACATTTACTTTACTATTCCGTACATAAATTTCTCATCTCGGCCCCAAGCAACTTCCTTTAGCACTAAGTATTCCCATAGGCTACTTAAACTTTTATAAAATGGTATGAATGAAGCACCCTTCGTCTCCCACTAGACTAATTTCTGTGAGTTTACCTACTCTGTCCTCAATTAAAACTTGCTTTGTTATCATTGGCTTAGATTTTTTTCTTTGTTCTTCCTTTCTTCCTTCAATGTTAGGTTTTTCTTTGATCTCGGCTCTTTTGTAAGCTAATGCTTCGTTTTTTGTAAGCGAATGAATTCTTTAATTCTTCCTTTTATTTTTGGTAAAAAATGTCAGAAAATCAGAGCTTTGATGGCCCTTTCTTGTTTAGTTTTTTCTATAGCAAAAATCTTTCCTAAACGAATTTGTAGACCGCCGATAATGGCATAAATACAATTATTATGTTATCTCAAAATACAATAATACAATTTCCATTAAAGTAATAACATTACATGCGAATACTTGTATTAATCTGCAATTAATATCACAACCAATTAATATAAAGTATGTCAAATTATATCAGCAAATATATACCTATTAACATTATTTGTAATCGGATAGCCAATCAAATTCAGTAGTTATATTTACAAGGACTGAAGCCAATTATTGCCAATAAGCACTAATGTTATGCTGATGACCAATTTACTTGTACTTCGAACAATCAGATTGCTTCAAGCAATCTTGATTGGTCTGAGGATAGTATTTACTTTGTTTTAATTAAGGGTCGAGAAGTTTCAGTAGAAAGGCCAGGTCAAGAGTACCCTAAGCTGACGGGCATGTATGACGAGACTTATGAATGTGGATGAAGCGAAATATGTATGGATCGTACCGAGTGGAGGTAAGTAGTTTCTGCCTACTACGATAGGAAATAAACTAAATAAATACATATTTAAGGAAGGTTGCCTGGAAGATATTGCTACCTAGCAATAAGGCCGCCTGTTGCTTCTTATATTCTTGTTTATAAAGAATATTTGTATTGTATTGTATTTTATATTTATTTATGCATGCTATTCTGAGAAAAAAGTAAAATTATTGTTTTTGTGATACGAATCAACTACAGGTAATAATAATCAAATAGTTACTAAAATTGAGTAGACGATTTAAAATCTAAAACATAAAAAATAAGATTAATACAGACTTTAATAGTAACAAAACTAGAATGTACCAACTATAATTTGCACTAATTTATAATAGAGCCGTGCAATATTTTTGTGCCTTATAATACCTAACAGAAGAAACCAAGTAAGAAAATGAAAGAAACAACTCCTTATTACGACAGAAAATAAAAGAATCTTTACCAAGTTTGCCTCAGAAAAGGCTTTAAAAAAGAATTTAAAATATCAAAAGACTCGAAAGTAGACGTAAGGTACCTATACTCTGGTCACTTTAGGAAAACTTGATTTCTAATGTCAAATAATAAGTATTTATAGTTTAGTTTTATTGCGTGTAAACTGAGCGAGGACTGCATGTTCATGGTGGATGCAAACCGCTTTTCGACAGAGCCGAGTAAAAATACTTCAAGGAAGCTTACGTCAGAAATAGATATCCTAAGTCACGTGATGAATGAACCATGCATCGTAACAAACACAGTCCACAAAAACTTGAGATACGCTTTGAAAAATAAAAATAAAATATTTTACTGTGCTTGCTTAAACATAAATCCTTAAACTTTTATAGAGACTAGTATTTTATTCATATTTTGCTAAATATTTCAAATCATCTGTCAAAAACCACCCTACAGTATCTGGAATATACACTTTTAGTGGAGCAAGTAACAACTTTAGACGAACTACTTGAAATGTCTCAGAGTGTTGTAACTTCAAGCATTTGTTACTTTCAACCGTCGAGATTTCAAACTTTGATTTGTTTTGTTATTCTTTGCTTCGGAGGTGAACTGTTCGTGATACTTCTACCTTAAAGGTACTAAAATGTAATGAAATAGCTTCAGAAATCGAGTTCAGTGATAAGAAAAGTTGGTTTAGGTCTTTTTCGATTTTAAAGTGGGATTTGTGACAAAGTTTATTTAACAATACTAGGTGGAGCATATTCGACGGAATTAATACATGAAATACACTTTGAAACATACGTAGTAAATAGAAGAAAAAAATTGTATGCGAAACAATCATTGCGGATGACATGTTGATTAATAAGATGAAAAAAATATATTTTCGAAATTAAAGTGAAACGAACAATGAAAATGGATTTAATGCACAAAAAAACCTAGATGGTCCAAAAATCTAGATGGTATCTAGAATACTTTGACGTATTTTAAATGCTTTTAAATTTTGAAAGTTTATTACTTGCGTTGTGGTTTTCTAAAGGAGTCTATAGCAGAAACTTCAAGCAACTCAAAAGTAACTAGCAGTTTCAGTTGCATTGAAGTTGCGTTTCCCCATGTGTTCTAGATCTTATTCATTACTAATCCCCCATCTTGGCATCTCACTATGACCCAAATTTGTTGATAACTGAACAGCTGGCTTAAGATGAAACTTTGATTTACACATTCAACAAAACCACATTATCTTTGCATTCATTCACAACCTTTTCTCCAAGATCTAAGATTGAAATCGTCTAAACATCAAAAAACATTTAGCGGTTTGAAATCCGCTTTTCTCCCACACTCAGTCCCTTTCTTTTCCTCTATGTTATCCTAAAAGAAAATTAATTAAGTGCTATTGTTCAGTTTGAGGGGCATTTTGTGCCGGTTTTGTTCTATTTTTTTGTTCGTTTTATTCTATTTTCTGTTCGTTTTGTTCTAGACCACGTGTGTAGACAGGGATAAGTGAATTAATGCTGTCGAAAACTCTAAGGATAATGGATTTGAGTGCGGTTTGTAGGCTCAAGTGTCTTTGCGTACAGCCTAGGGATTAAAAATAGGTTTTAGAAAGCACTTCAGTCAGTGTATCACTCTAAAATGGTCTTAGGTTTTACTTTGAAATGTAGCTATGTTGTTTTAATTCCTTAGGTACCTATTTCAACAATCAAATGTGCAATCAAGTTGGTACTAAGTAGATATTTCAGATATCTTACGCAAAATATCTTAACAAGATTGATAGGCACTTCACGAACAAGTGACGTTATCTATAGTTGTGTAAAGTCATCTTTTGAGTTTTACATTATATTTTTGTCATCTTTCGCGTAAACAAACTAGGTACAGTTTATTTACTCAAAGTACGTTTAATTAGCATAAAAATCTAACGAAAGAACAACATTATCTCTCAATTAACTTACCAACAACACTTTCAAAATAGAATAACGATACCAAATTATAAAGCCCTTGTAATACCCGACAAAAAAGAAGTAACCCCACGACAATATCGCAAATAAAAGAAACACTTTAAACAAAGACGATAATCACGTAACTACATCAAAGTTAACCCTATCAGCGACCGGGGTGATTTCCGAAATCTTATGAGCACGTGGACCTTTAGCACCCTAGAGAGGTATTACTTGGTGTAAAGTGGTGAGCTGTAGCGTTTGGGACGATAAAGGAAAGATGAAATTGTGTGACAATTATTACTTTATCAATCTTTCAGTAAGTCTTACTGTGACAAAAAAAAAATGTAACAAGAAAAGTATTTTATTTATATATATACTTACATACATACGTACATATCTATCACCTAAGCGTCGTCTACCCCAATGAGAAAAAGGCGAGAGTAGTTACCACTTCCCTCGACTAAACAATTATTCATGTGGAAATAAATGTTCGTAATCGTTAATTGAATTGTTTTTAGACATTCTATCTTTTATGCCGTTAGTAATAGGACTGACTTAACAAACAAAGACAAACACAATCATCTCGTTATACTAAGAAGTGATTTCCTACAATTCATCACTATCGCATTCACAAACCCTCCTCATCATCATTTCAGCCTATAGCTGCCTACAGAGCATAGGCCTATCCTATCCAGTGCGACCGGATCATTATCACCTGCATCTAACGAACCTACGCTTCACAAACCTCGCTTCAGCTCATACCCAATCCCACACACGATCAGGACCCTAACACGCCCAATTTTATAGACCAGCAAGGAAGTTTATATTCATGGTTGCTTTTGAATTTTTTACGTGTCGGCCTGCAATGTTAGCTGGATATATTTTTCGTTGTTTTGATAGAGTAGTTCAGGGCTCAATGGTGAGAGTCGATTTGTTTAGAATAATTAAAATTGTTAGATTACATAAATATATATCTCGTTTTCTGCCTTCTTTTGTTTCTGTTCTCTTATGTGTTTTACGTATGATTTTTGAGTTTTAAATTGACATATATTAAGTACCAATGTGATTCTAATGATAAGAAGATTGTCAGCTAGTAGATTAAGTCATTCTCCTTGATTAATTATCCTTCCATTTATGATCCCCACAAACAAGTATCAAGAGCTAATCATCACTAAAACCCTGAAAAATTTAAAACCTACAGAAATTCCATAAGGATCCACTCATTCAAAGACCTACTTAATTTTTAAACGGCACTCCACCCACCCTACTTCCTGGAGAGATGAAAGCTCCTGATTACACAAAGAATAGACAGTTAGTAGGATCTTTGTTGAACTATGTAAACTAGAACGCTTTGACTTGGAAATGGTAATATAAAAAATTTGTTACCACCGCTCCTTGTTCCAACAAAATGTTTTAAAATCCATGAATATGTAGCTGTGTTTGAAGAATGCAAATAGAAGCTTTATAAAGGTGCATTTTTAATTGCTTCTTTATAGAAATGGACGTGCAATTATGGTATTTTCTCTAGAATTTTAAATATTCGCAAAAACTAACATTTTGCTAACACAAAACTAACACTAACTAACACAACTAACACTTTGCTGTGTATATAATAGTATATAACATATAAATACGTAGCGTATTATGTTTTCAAAAGTAACATCGCGACATATCGCCCCGAATTCAATCCGCAAATGGGCCAAGGCCGTTATAGTGTCAACAAAATGGACGATATAAAAGAAAATAAGACAAATCTTAAACTTCAATATTTATTGATGAAGTGTTTATTCCCACTTATCAGGAATTGGATCCGATAATTTATCCAAAGATTTAGTGTTAGAGCATTTAATATCAAGGTCATAATAGTTGTCGAATTTCTTTCTGAGTCGGTATTCTAAAAATTACCTTCCGATTAATAAACGGATGTGTGTCGAACACGATTAATGAAAGTTTGGTGCTTGTCCTTTCTGTGCAGCATACATACAATGCTGTATGCTGTATGCTATACAGCATACCTACGATGTATACGTATGCAATAAAGCATACGGCTTACTGTAGCCAGTATGCTATGCCACAATGTTGTAAATATAAAATAAATACCAATATTTCAATTGAAGCAATATCTTTGTCTGTGGATCTAGTATCTACATATAAATACTTTATTCATTATGATTTAGCTTACAATAACCTATCTCCCTACTCAGAAGGCCTATATTCCGTCAAAACGTACCAATAACAAGCAATCAATACACTCACTTATACTTATCCTAATAAGTGTTACATTGCTATAACAAAAACACGCACAGAAGTAAAAACAATTTCTTTTTCCTCTATATACGACCTCTTTTCTCATATTTCTTTTGTTTTGTTACAATCGTTCGTGTCGTCTCGAGAATGTTTCCTGAATAAGATATTGTACGGTAGACAGTTGATTGAATTAGACCCTTGCGTAAATTTAGAAGAGTTATTAGAAGTGTCGGCGATATTGTGTTGTAATTTGGTAGATATACGACTTTTATACGTCGTATTAAGACTTAAGAGAATTTAATACGTGAACAGGAGTTTTTTAAAACACTCTAGGATGTAAAAAAAATCTAAATACCTTACTTATACTTGTTAAAAAAAAAACTCTATATGCATTTACATCTTTAAATAATATAACCTATGTGTTCTTCTGACGTATGATTATAAACAGTAGTTTTTTACGTGAAAAAGTAACAAATATTCTCACATTCATTCTTACATAGACACAAACTTCAACATAACGTTAGTAGGACCTGAGTAGGATGGTAATAAAAAAAAAAATATATTAAGTCATCTAATACTTTAGAACGCTTAGTAATAAATACTTACCGCACAAATCGAAACGTAAGTTTTACAATGACATGACATCACCATGAAATATAGCTTTTATTCATAACATTTTTAGCTAAGAAAGTTTCTATTTCAAAAAGTAATAACAGAAATGTATTATAAAAATCAAGGACACTACATAAAAGCCATATTATTACACAATAAACAGTAAACAAAATAATACGAAAACTCAATAACACGACAAGTAAATGACAATACCAAATGAAACCAAGTGAATTATCTATCGACAACATTTTTAACAAAAATAAGGAAAATACCTTACCTTTATCAATCCACGTGCCGCTATGAATCAACTCTTATCACTAAACAAAACACTGTCAAATGTCAAAACATCGAACTTCTTACTTCACTTTTGAGTCAAAGTCACTTTTTTTAGTTGGAATTAAAGTGCGATTTAGTTTTCAGTCGAAATTCCGCAGGCGGGGCCTTCGTAGCAAGCGAGGTTGCTACGGCGTAGACGTCCGCTCCGGAGCGGGTATCCCGAACGATAGCTCACGTTGCTACGAGCTACGAGGGGAGATCCGTAGCCAATCGAAGAGAGGCTGCGCGGAGATGAATGTTGCTCTATTTTGTTTTTTTATTCCTCGCTTAGAATGGAGATTTACCAATTGTATTCATTTTAGTAAAATAATGATGATTATGATTTAAGATAATAACATTTTCATCACCTGTTATAAAAATGTAAGCTTTAAGTTTTCGTTATTTTTATAGGTACCTAATATTTTTTCTTATGTTAGAGTATTATGTCCACTTAAAGTAAAACACTTTAAAGTACCTTATGTTCCAATTGCAGAGATACAATATTCGAATATACACAAAAACGTCTTCGCATTTCACTTAAAAGCACCCATGCTCTTCACTAATCACCTAATTTAATATTTAATGAAGACAATTAAGAAAACCCGAAGCAGAGTAACTTTCAGTTCGAAACACTAGCGATGAGAAAAGAGATAACATTCGAAGTTGGGCAATTCAGCTACGCGTGGGAATGAGACGGAAATACAGTCTTGAATCCTTAAGAGGGAAAAGGACGGTTATAGTCCAGTTGCGGTCGCCAAAAAAGGGCAAAGTTTTGTGTGAATTATTGAAATGGATTATGTTTTATTTTGCTAATTGACTGCTGTAGCTCTTACCTGATAATTTTGCTCCAAAATTGTGGGACACGTTTATTAAACTCCTGTTTTGGTAATGGAGGTCGGATTAGGAAAAAGAGGGTAGACCTTGAAATCCCTCGCTGGGTAATATCAAATGTCAACCCAGTTTGAAATGAGTTATGAGTTATTTATAAAGCGTTTTTTGATAAAATGTTCTTTTTTTCAATGTTTATTTAGGCTAAGTTGATTAGCATTTTCTTGAAATTCTTTTAATGACAAGCTTTAACGAAATGACATCATTGAATATAATATTATTTATCGAGTCAGCAATTTTTATCATTTTTCAATTAATCTTTTTACAAAAAAGTATACCGCCAATTCAAAAACCGATGTCTACCAAACTCAAACAAATCGGGACAAGATTTTGTTCTTTTTTTCAAGCATTTAACCTCGATCTAGGGGCTGTATCCACAAGCGAAAGAATCGCCGGCAATATTTGCTACATATCTACTTTTTTTTAGCCTTGCTTCCACAGCTGGGCAAAAGCCTCTACAATGCTTCTCCATAGGTTCCTGTCAGTGGTCGCTTCCCATCATACTCACATCTTTATATCTCATTATTTGCGTGAGTAAGAATGGCGGGTTTATGTGGGGGATTTTAATTTCTCGTATCCCACAGGAATATACCTTCAATGTACCTGAATGTACCTCGATTGAAGTTCTATGTACCTCTTTAATATAGGAACAATTACAAAAATAAAGTGAGCCGCGGTTCTTACTGTTTGAATGGCGGATGTACTCTGAAAATGAATGTTATAGTTATAGATAGGTTACAGCTATGTAATCTTCAAAAATCAACGAAACATTATTTGATACTGAAGACAGAACTTCTATTCTATTCCTTACACTCTCTTTCACGTTGTCACTAACTTACTAATCTTCAACCATTTAAGAGCCACACTCTTGTCGGTGGAGCTTCTTCTATTCCGTTCTGTCCTCCATTTTTCTCTTGACTTCGTCCTACGACATGACTTCGGCTCTTTCCTTCAATCGCTCTACATCTACGAGGCTTTCATTGGTTTCTTTCTCTTTTACCTAATAACTTCTTCTTTTTTTTCTACCTCTTCTTCTAACCTACCTTCCCTACTTTTTCTTTTAACTTTTTTTCTCTTTTACCTAATATCATAGACACAAGCCACGAACAACTGATGCCGCCATCTTTGTTATCAAATTACTAAGTTTGATCCATCATACTTTACTAGTCAATCCGTCATACTTTGCCTAAAATTCTGAAACACTCTGTCATACTTATTTTTTCGTGAATATCTGTCTATAGACTATTTACTGCTTGTCAAATCAGAATTTTTATCAGAAGTCCATTTACAATGGGGTCTGATATAAAAATCGATCCATCTAGTGTGAACAACTTCATACAAAGAGTTCTACCAATGTTTCCGTTTAATAATAACACCGACACACAACATTGGTAAATTTTTTTAGGTTTAGAGAATTTAAAGACTTAAGTTCGATTAACGAATTATCAACTGAATGATTGTGCGAAACGAGTTGATTGCGAAACAACATTTTAGATTCATAAGTTCGATTAACGCTTCTTCGACTGAACGATTCTTCGAATAATATTATTAAATTTAAATTATTACTCGAATATTCGAATTACACATTCAATGTATGAACACTTAGCGATTATCCATCTATTGTAGAACAGAAGAAAGTCCCTTGATTCAGGTCACGTGCCATAGCAAAGTAATGGGGCCTTTTCTATTAGTTCCTCAAGACAGATACGTACCTTATGGGGAGCCGATGGTAATACTAAGTGAGGATTTAGTAAGTTATTGGATCTCCTTCGAATTTAATCTCAGGACTCGTTTGTTTATTACTGCGTTGGTTTTAAATTGATTCTATTTTATTTAAGTATTAGTAAGTGGATTAGGCCCACTTGCGCAGCCAAATAAACCCGGAGTTAGCTGCTAATACCAGGTTAAATAAATAATTTGTATTGATTTATCTTGATTTAACCCTGTGTTAGCAGCTAACTCCGGGTTTATTGAGCTAACCCTCCGGTACGCAAGTCACTCTAAGGATATCAATGCATGCAGAAAAAATACCGTAGAAAGTAGAAAGTTGGTTTTGAATTGAATATATTTGATTTATTGAGTTGGATAGGACATCTACGCATTCTGCCAAAATTACATACCTACTATAGAAAGTACGTTGATAAACATTGAATATTTAAACTATTTATTGAGTACTTTTTGGTTTTTTATAAGGATTTCTGACTTTTTACGTTTAAAATGATGATGCGATACTAATTTGCCTTTATTTCCCAATGATTCCGTCATTTCGGTAGGATCATTTTACTTATATAGGGTGACTTTTGATTAGTGAACGATAGAAAAGGATATGAATGTACTTTTAACAAACTGCTTTTACCATGTGACAAAGTTCGAAATCATTATACTTACACAAGAAATATTATTAATTTTTAGCCACGAAAATTTTACTGCCTAATAGTGCTTGTTATAGATACATGTTTTAAAATGTTTGTAAACATTTTCTAGCAAACTTTTAGTAAACAAAATATTTGTTATAAAATGTTAACAAACACTTTATTTAACATGCAATATGGGAACACCATAAACTTCTGATTGTTATGACACACATCAGAACACAACATAATTAAGCATCAATTATAATATAGCTATAAGTAAACTGTTACAAACTGAAACCAACACTCGCAAACACCACCATATAACGCGTGTCGGTTCCATTTAGATCCCTCTCTCACTCTCCTATATTATCTTGTTAATGCCTATAGACGCCTTCGTAACAATTATATTCAGTATTAATTAACAAGAATTAATAATTTAACATACATTTTGGAGTTATCTATTCTCTTGTATTGTCTTGTTATCTTTCTATATGTAGCTACCTATATAGGGTGACTTTAAATTAGCGAACGATAGAAAAAGAAGATTCAAAAAATTTGAACTCCCCATACAAAATGCATTAGCTGATAGTATGGGGGACCATTTTTTTTATTTTTTTAGATTTCGACCTTGGTCCCATAGTAAAAGTTGTTTGTTATCACAAGTACATGCATATCCTTTTCTATCGTTCTCTAATTTAAGGTTACCCTATATTCAGTTGTCATCAAATTCAGTAGTTTCCATTTGTTCCCATTAGACCGAGATCCTGGAAGTGTCTGACTTAACTAAGGCTCAAATCACACTGGGATAGAGTCGAAGCGACGCGACGCGTCATGTTTTGCATGATGACGCGCGCCTTCGCGAGACGACGACGCGCGCCTTCGCGAGACGACACGCGCCTTCGCGAGACGACGCGCGCCTTCGCGAGGCGACGCGCGCTTCCATTTTTATACAGAACAAATTCGTACTTAAATAATAGATCAATAGAGATGTATATGCTGTCCGTGGAAAAAAATGACGCGTCGCGTCGCTTCGGCTCTGCCCCAGTGTGATTTGAGCCTTAGAGTTAGATGGATAAAACCTTAGGTTCCCCATAGCTTCTCATGTGCTTTGAACAACTGACGACACTGGGATAAATAGGAAAAAAACATTTCTCAAGTATTCCATAGAACTATTAATATCTTGCTTTCTCAAATAGTTCTATAGAACAAGATAACAATACTCCTTAGTGATTTGGCCACTCGAAATGATTCAGGTATAATTTCTAAACCTTATGTATGTAGAACTATTTGGATTTTATTCCCAATTTGTAATAATGAGTGAATCAGAATGGAGACGCTTGTATGTAGTTCTTTGAAAAAAAATAAGAAAAAATATCCAATTTTGCTCTATTGACGTCTGTTCTAAAGGGAACTACTCATCAAACTTCTCATAGTCACTTCATATTAACCTCCCCTTACTTTAAGTGCACGAACTCCCTCTTGCAACCCCTGCAAACAAGGGATGTCGATGGCGTGTACTACATTATTATGAAGTGCTTACATATGGATCAGTCTTGTATTGTATTACATAAGTTTAGTGATTCTTTTACATCTGGTTGCATAAATGACCTTTAAAGTTAACCGACATTTAAACATGCCGTTACTTTCTGAGTTTAGACACGTAAGCTATAGGTTTAATAGAGTATAATGTCTTACCATTATCTCTAGGAACTTTATCTTGACGTCATATTTTGCGCACAAGGTTATATCATAATAGCTATTCAATGCTTTCTCAGACTTATGAATAATAAACGTCTCACAGACTCATAGCTTCACACTAGAATTCTTTGCGCTGCCGTGGTTTTCATACACAAACATAAAATATGTGTTTGACTTTGCTGTCCATCTGTCCAGCGGGGATTCGAATTTTGAACCCAGAACTTTCTGAGTCCAGTCAGCAGTCCGGCACGATGACCGTTGCGCTAAAGTTGGCAACATCACAACAAAAATTCCCAAAATAGAAAACTAAAAGCATAAACCGATGGTACCCTATCAATCACTTTTTATTATTTTCCATGTTCGCCGGAGTATTTTTCGCGATCAATCAATTCTTTGTTGTCATTCCCCTGTGACTGGGAGGAAAAATTGCCGAATTTAGAGTCGAAGTGTTAAAAACATCGTTAAAAATAATTGTTTGATTATATTTTCGTGTTTTTAGCTTTGTTTTTTGATTGCGGTTTTAGCAGCCAGTTTCATTCATTGACGTACTGTAACAGGCTAATATTTATGAAATACTGTTAATTTACTTCGCTCAAGTGAAAGAAAAAGATACGTCCGGTCGTATCAAGAAGTCAAATTGTTTGCAGAAAAGAGGCAAAGATAGCGTTTACTCCACCGACAAAAGCCTGACTCTTAAATATGAGAATGAATGAATGTTTTTTACAGCGTCTATTTAGCAAACGACGAGTTAAAAGATATCAAATTCTCAAGAGGCGATGCTTCCTCTAGCTTTTGACAATACCCAGAGGAAGTCTCCTACCACTAGAAGTAACTCAAAGCCAATTTATCTTAAAGATATTATTGTTAAACCTCTACGTCAATTTCTTATCAAAATTACGCAGGACAATAAATGTAGACCCACAATTATCATACGAATCCTCGTGATACAGCTAAAAGAACAATGGATTCAGAAATGGGTACGAATGCTTAATCAAATCAACTTGGTTTTACGTCCCACATTTCCTCCTTGCAAACTTATTTTTGCTATTAACTTCTGCTGAAGTCAACTTTATCTGTATGAATGAAAGTGAAATGTGGCGGTAAAAGTAAAATGGTTGACAAAGCACTGAAACAATAGGGCACTTGAGTCTGTGAGCACAATGTTAATGCTAATATAAAGGGTCGGTTTTGTTAGTTTGAGAGATACGACTATTCTGATGTGTTGGAAGTGTTTGAAATGTTGAAACGAGTATGTTTTTATATATTTCGCGCTGTTTGATAAGTGCGGAATACAATTTGATAAACAAATCCTTAAACAAGTTTACTTTAGTTAAATTGTATTTGCATTTTCACGTGGATAGATCGCCCAATATTGGAAAATTTCCAATAAGTTGTCCGGTATTTGATAATTTAATGGTTTTTCGTAGGCTATGTACCTATTTTGTTTTGCGTAGTGTTTCTTTCATGAAAAGACAATGTGGCTTGTTTTGATAAAAATTCTATCTTTGATCATTTTTTTTTTTGTTTTAAATACCCAGCGTTTTAGAACTTTACAGGTTGTTAAAATTTAAGTATTTGACACTCTTAGGCATAGTATGGAGTTTCATATTACCTACGAAAAACTGTCAAAATGGTTCAACCACATTATGCTTAACTAGACTCTTTAGTCCACCCTAAATGATGACCATAATACCTAATACACAATTATTATCAAAATACTCGTATAATCCAAATTGCACTGAACAAGTATCGACACACGTTCTCGCAATGTATCTGCAAATTGTAATTGCTAAATTCAAAAACACTTGATACAAATGAACAGATATTATTCATCGGCTGTTTTAAATTAAATACAGTCCCGTTTAAATTATTGCATATAAACATCTGTGGCTCATACAGAATATGCATGGCCCGCAAACATAGGTTTACATGTCGGATTTTGTAGGTGAGCTGTTTATAAATATTATACAACATTTCGGGCCCGTTCCACCATTTATAGATAAATTTATCTGACAGATATTTTATACCTTTCACTGTCTAAAATATCATGATTTATGTAATAGATTAAAGGTTTATCTGCCAGTTAAATTAGATCACGTTGGATGCAGGTGGCAATGAACTGGGCTCGTTGGAGATTCATTGGAGAGGCCTATGCCCAGCAGTAGGCAGCTATAAGCCAGGGTCTGGTGATCATGACGCACAACGCTGCGGTACGTGGCTCGACGCAGCGTCACGACACAGTACTTCACCGCTGACGCAGACTGTGACAAGAGACCTCTCGATGTTTTTCATATGATTCAGTGTCCGACGTCGCAAACCGCAGCGTTGAGCGATTTGATCACCAGACCAACTTTAGGCTGAAATGATAATGAGTTAAGCCGAATACAGAACAAATATAATTTTAGAAATGTAAATCGTAAAAGTCGCAGTAAAACTGACGCTTTTAACAAATTCGTAATTCAATGTACAACCAGCTGCTAGGTCCTTTTGTCCTTCTATAGGTCCTTTTGTCCTTCTAGCAACCCCAAATTCTCTTTGCTTCGACCGAATATCCTATAGTAACAGTTTAGGTATTACACAAGGTCCCATTCAAGTCTAGACGCAAGACGTTGTTTACCAAACATGAAACTTCGCCATGGATACAAGTCTCCCCATGGTTATACAATCAATAAATCCCGCGTGACAATGACTATACCTACACAAGTTTAGAACCAGAGATTGTGGTTGACTAGAATGGGGACGATGACTACATTCCTACATTCAAAAATTTAAAAAATAATTAGTCCGTCTTTTGGTCTATAAAAAAATATTTGAAACACATTTTTTACCTGATCAAATACATAAATAAATACAAAGATACAGAGCATCAAAGTTACGGAGTCCTAATGAGGAGTGACGTCACGAACAACTTCAACCCAGTGTATCTTTGTCATTTTTAGTTTAAGGGAAAAAAGAAAAGATACACGTCGAATATTTTTTTGTCATCATGTCTATTAAAAATCTTTGAGTAGTGTTCTGAGAAAAATGCGTAAGCATGAAACAAAATCTAATTATAAAGCTCGATTACCTAGAGCCCACATAGGTATATTTTTGTGCTACATTACTGTTTATAAATTCGTAAAAGGTTCGATTACTTAAGATCTGATATTGTCAATCAAAAAAAAAACAATGTTTTGTTGGTAAAAAATACAAATTCACAAGAAATAATAATTGCAAAGCATAATTAGAGCTAACGCGCGATTAAGCCTTATTTCGAATATCTTGAAGACCGTCTTCAAAAAACTCTATATTTATCACAATAAGATGAAACAAGCACATTTAGCAAAACTCTACATCCGTATAGCAAAACTCTACCAGAGGGGAAGTCTGGTTGTTTGTAATTAAAATTCACTCTCGTTGTCGGCGTATAAATCAGTAACACGCGCGGAATGGGTTGTGGCACCCCTCGATTGATGATGTATATTAAATTATCTCTCTTGATTATTTTGTTAAGCTTGAAAGTAATACACACCATACACACCTATCTTTTTTATTAAATGTTTAAGGCCTTGTCGACATCACTTTAGGACGTCATTATGGAAAGATTTTTCTAACCTTTTTTACAGGACATTCGCTTACCAAAATCTAGTTGATAAGAAGTGCTAAAATATGACCGCTTATTTGCAGCCTTTCGATAACGTAAATATTTTATTTAAGATCAAAAAGTCGTTTTGATAGTGTCAAAAAGACGGACCTTCTAAAAATCACACTCAGGTAACGGAGACGATATGCGAACTTCTCAACATTAATAATGGAGACAATGTAGACTGGTTGGATAAGCAAAAAAATAACCAATCTTCAGATCAACAGATTTCATTTAACAGTCAGATTCATTAAAACAAGAAATAGTTGTACATTTTTATTGAATACAAACAACACCGCCAAAACCTTTAGCGCCTTCCATTTTCAATAACTTCTGGGCTGTCAGGATTTGGGTCAACCCCAAAGTATTTCCAATACATATCACGGAATTTGGCATACCATTCAACGGGATCCAGTGCTTTATCCTCACTATGTGCGTCATAAAGATGTCCACAGTAACACACATGGTCTTTATTACAAAACGCTGGCTTTCCTTCTACTGTGCAAGTCCTGATGCATTGTCTTGCGATTTCTAAGTTCGGGCAAAAGTGTGCAATGTGGTGTCTTGCTATAGGACGATAGTCTAATTCTCTATCGCTGCTATCTAAAGCTAATCTGTCGTTGGTTTGTTCAGCTATCTTGGGCAGCGCTAGAGATTCTCGTGTTTTTCCTTCGAAATTTGAAATATAGGATTATTATTTTAAAAGATTTGGCGCCCCCTTCTCCGCAATATGCGGCTTGCCGGAAATGCGGTCAGCCGTTCGGTTAACTGCAGTATTAGCCGCAGCCGTATCACAGTGCGGATAAAAACTACTTTATCGTACACATTTTTGATTGCGGTTAGTAGGACAGCTGACCACATTCTGGCTGACCGCACAGTGCGGGGTTACCCATACAATAGGTCCCTATTATGTTTTTAGAAAGACTCTTTGACGGTATTTTTACTTTTACCAACTTGATTGACAAAGGAAGGTGTATATCCGCGAAAAATTATATTTATTTAAAGTTACATATTTTTTATGTTCCATTATTATTTTCCTTATATTAAATTGTCAGTTGTGGTCAGCAATATTGAGCCTCTTTCCTCATAATTTGTATACTAAAACTTACCCGGTTGATCGTCAATAACACAATAGCATTTCCCTTCAATACAAACTCCGTAATTAGTTTTACATTTGAACCGGCAATAGAGGCGATGGAGATCCAAATCACAGTTCAACTGAGATCGGGATATGAATTTTAGGTTACCATAATAAAATGCTGTTTTTATATCTTGTGTACCTAAAACATAAAGGTAATTCTTGTATAGTGCGACGAGCTGGGGTCCAAGTCTGCTAATTTAAAATAGCCTCAATTATGTTTCGGCAGACACACAACCGAGAATATTGTAAATTAGCAGACTAGGGCCCCTGTACATACATAAATACATTTTTTTTTTTTATGTACAGACGAATATGTATTCGTCACGCCACTCTCCCATGGGGGTAGGCAGAGAACACTTCCCTCCACTTGCTACGATCTAAGCACACTTCTTTCGCTTCATCCACATTCATCAATTTCCTCACGAGGTGTTTATCTCCATCTTTATAAATCTATCTATGTCAATGTTTGATATCTCAACTTTGAGGCTGTATTCCAGATGCATTTTTACAAGCTTTTATTTAGTTTCACCTGTCCCGTTGTCGTTCTGTAATCAAATCTTGCAACTTAAATTTGATCCACTTCCCGGTTTCCGATTGAGCTGAAATTTTGCATGCTTATGTATATCGCGTGACAATGCAATATTATGGTAACATGGAGCTGATCTGATGATGGAGCTGGAAGGTGGCCATAGGAACTCCGTAATTAAATGATGCAACCCTATCGAGTTTGGGCTCATTAGATTCGTCTTGACAAGTACTTTGATACTATATGGTAACCAGGGTCTGATGATGGAGCCGGAAGGTGGCCATAGGAACTCCGTAATTAAACGATGCAACCCTATCGAGTTTGGGCTCATTGGATTAGTCTTGACGAGTACTTTGATACTATATGGTAACCAGGGTCTGATGATGGAACTGGAAGGTGGCCATAGGAACTCCGTAATTAAACGATGCAACCCTATCGAGTTTGGGCTCATTGGATTAGTCTTGACGAGTACTTTGATACTATATGGTAACCAGGGTCTGATGATGGAACTGGAAGGTGACCATAGGAACTCCGTAATTAAACGATGCAACCCTATCGAGTTTGGGCTCATTAGATTCGTCTTGACAAGTACTTTGATACTATATGGTAACCAGGGTCTGATGATGGAGCCGGAAGGTGGCCATAGGAACTCCGTAATTAAACGATGCAACCCTATCGAGTTTGGGCTCATTGGATTAGTCTTGACGAGTACTTTGATACTATATGGTAACCAGGGTCTGATGATGGAACTGGAAGGTGGCCATAGGAACTCCGTAATTAAACGATGCAACCCTATCGAGTTTGGGCTCATTGGATTAGTCTTGACGAGTACTTTGATACTATATGGTAACCAGGGTCTGATGATGAAACTGGAAGGTGGCCATAGGAACTCCGTAATTAAACGATGCAACCCTATCGAGTTTGGGCTCATTGGATTACTATTGTAGAGTACTTTGATACTATATGGTAACCAGGGTCTGATGATGGAGCCGGAAGGTAGAAATAGGAACTCCGTAATTAAACGACGCAACCCCATCTAGTTTGGGCTCATTGGATTAGTCTTGACGAGTACTTTGATACTATATGGTAACCAGGGTCTGATGTTGGAGCCGGAAGGTGGCCATAGGAACTCCGTAATTAAACGACGCAACCTCAACTACGGACTTCATAACGGAATAACGCTGCTACGCGCTGCGAACTACGTCGTAGTAAATCTCGAATTAAAAATAAAGGTACTAAAAAGTTAAAAATAAAATTAAAGAAAAAAAAACCTTTTTAAAAACAAGCTTTTATTATTTGTTTATAAAATGAACTAAAAAGTTAAAAATAAATTAACTCTAAAAATAAATATAACACTTTGTAACTTGATTGTAACCTTTAACGACAAATAAGCGTCTTCGTCTAGGACAAAATAATTCCATATTGTACAAATTTATTTAATTTTAACACTAAAACTTTTCACCATACATAATTATTCAATCTCGTCCCCCCTCTTTATCATAGTCCCCATTTATAAATGAAAGCGTGTTACATTGTGATAGCCTGAGGAAAGTGTTGTGATGTATTAATTAAATACAACTTATATGTTGTATTTAACAAATTAAAAAGAAAAATGTTGTGTTGTATTAATTAAATACTCATTTTCCTCAAGCTATCACAATGTAACACGCTTTCATTTATAAATGGGGACTATGATAAAGAGGGGGGACGAGATTGAATAATTATGTATGGTGAAAAGTTTTAGTGTTAAAATTAAATAAATTTGTACAATATGGAATTATTTTGTCCTAGACGAAGACGCTTATTTGTCGTTAAAGGTTACAATCAAGTTACAAAGTGTTATATTTCTTTTTAGAGTTAATTTATTTTTGACTTTTTAGTTCATTTTATAAACAAATAATAAAAGCTTGTTTTTAAAAAGGTTTTTTTTTCTTTAATTTTTTAATTTATCAATTCTTACCTTGTTCCGGCCAAATCCCTAGGACAATAACAAAAAGAAAATTCAATAAAAAATAGCCCCTCAAAAACATGATCTCATATCAATTTCAAATACGAATATAAATGTAATTCAGTCAGACAATAAACGTGAGATTGGTACGTAATCAATTTTCCGTTAAGTAATTAGTTTTCTGAAGAACAAAAGAAGATTGGCGAATCATTTTCATAAGGTAATGTCGATAAATTGGAAGATATTGGTAATTGGTTAATAGACATGAGAATATTACATTCATTTTGGAGTGATTGACACAAGATGTCCCACTCTGAGTAGGTATACCTACTATTAGTTAATTTCTCGATAATTTCTTAGTTATATAGGAATTTGTTCAGTGCAGTCCTAGACATTTTTTTTATTAGTTATCTGTGTCATGAACAAGAGTCACAGTTAATAGTTGCGAATCTAGTATTAGCTTTTAAAAACAATAACATTGACATAAGTGTATTTCAAGTTCTATGTATATTTACCTCAAGTTAGAATCTTGCCTGTAGATCATCTGCCATTAGGCCTATCTTCTGCCTGTGCTTTGACTTCTTGATACGAGATAACGTTAACTTTCTACTACACACAGCCTACGGAATAAAGATAATTTGAATTTGATTTTGGAACACACTATCAACACCACCACGTACACGTCATGACGTCAATAACAAGCACGCAACCGCTAATCTATAACCAACTGTCAATTAATCAAGCAATAACAAAGCATTCACAAACAAGCAGTTGGAATCTCGCTTCAAACTGGGCCCAAACAATGCCAAGTTAAGTCCAATTACGACTGAGTCCAAACGAGTCCCGGGTGAGTAAAACTTCATTTCCTTACTTATAGAAAGTGAAGTATTTCTTCTTGGCGTTTTTGTGGTGTTTTTGTTGAGCGAAAGCGGTTTTTTATAAGTATTTTGATACGAGAATGCGCCAATCATTTGCTTAACTACCGAGTCGTTTTTTAGCAAGCCTTGTATGACGAATTTGCTCAAAGAATATCAAATAGTCCTGTGGTCGACCATTTATTCGTCTTCGTCCTTAGGTAACTAAGACTCAATTATTTAAAACTCAAGCATACTTGTAGCTTTTGAATTATAAACTCAAACGTATAGTCTTTTTGAAAGATTCTTTATCACTATTTGATCTCGTAATGTTCCTTTCATTGATTCAGCACAAATGTTTATCAAATTGACGTCTAGCGTGCCAAAAATAATACCTATTAGAAAATGAACCTAATTATCCTTTCTCAAATTACTTACTTGTAACTTCTACCAATCCCCAAACGAACGACGTTCTTAATGAACTCCCCCTGTAAACTGTTCCAGAAGTTCGCAACTAGTTCACGAGTTGGGCATTAACATTCCTCGAATATTTTTTACGAAAGGCCAAAGGAAGTTCAGGGGACGCCAACTTTTCGCCTTAAAACTTTTTAATAGTTGTCACGGATTTATGTTCTCTCTTCTTGTTATGCTGGGTACTCGGTTTCGAGGAGACTGTACTTTGGGATACTTTTACATGTTTTAAATGTTTGTTCATAACTTACAGGTTGATAAAATTACTCTGTAAGTCACTATAGAACAAATGCATTCCCTAGTATCCGTTCTCACGACGTAGTGCCAACAGATACTAGGGAATGCTAGGGATATTATTTGAACGTTTTTTTAACTCGCGTTGAAAAAGCGCTCGTGCAAACGAGCACCAAGAACTCCATAGAAAGATTTTTCAAATATGTATTGTATGTTTCAACTGACCAATGTCTTATGTATCATTACTTTTTTATTGTCACATGAAATAAATAAGTTAATATACACCGTTACTGGTATAAGTACTGGTATACAATAAAAGTCTTGATTCAGGTGTTAAAACGTCTTTACTTCAATAAATGATCGTAAATTAAAAATATAATAATGTGATTTTAACATGTACATACCTGCTTACCCACGCTTCAGCATCTTGCCAAATATGGCAAAAAAATATCCTAATGGTAAAAAGATAAAGTTGTAATTAGCTAAAAAATAAAAGAAAACACAATTAGTCACTTCTACAATTCATCTACATACATCCATCTCAACAACTCATTGAGTAGATTGAGTGACTTACAACGATATTTTAGCTCAGCACTGTAGCTCGCAACACCTGGGCTCCAGCCATATTTTTACCCGTAGAGAACATTGTGTCTAAATGGTTGGGCACACCTGTTGATAATCTCAGCGGGGTGCTGAATATTGCATACGCAGCAGTAGGTATCACATTTTATTATTAATAATCTTATTAAGGCGCTATATTCAGGTCCTCGATCTAATAATCCGCTCCATCTAATGTTAGGACCAAATTTTAAGGACAAATAGTAGTGATTACAAAATAAACAGTGTTTTTTTTAACGTCTGTTCCTGCATGCTGTCACAATTTTGAACTCTAAGATATGAAAAGATAATTTTCATATTTCTAATATGAACAGGGCATTAATAAATACAGTTACAATTTCATTGCTCTAACTTTTTTCGACCCAAAATAGTTCTTTATAACAACTCCGCCTTATTAAAACAATCATCTTTGCAAAAACGCTCTCAGAAACAAAAGAGAAACTCCAACTATTTTTTTAAAATAATAATTTGAAGTAGGTATGTTTTATCACTGACTTTAACAAAGTCTACTAAGAACTTCCATTCGATGTGTTAGTAATAAGCCACACATTACATTTACAACTATATAGGTCCATAGATATGTACATCTTCGCCTAAGAAGCCTTTATGAATCGCTAAGTAAACCAAGCAACTTTTGAAAAGCAATTAGAACAAAACTAATTTTGGAGTCTTCGCCTCTGTCGTGCCAACAAAGAGTTTTATGCTTAAGCCGCAGCGCTAGTAGACGAGCGGGCGAGTTTCATCTTTTAACATACTTCGGTTCATACTGCCAATGCTTCTTAAAGCCGAATACTCATAAGCGAGCTATAACCGTAACCTTTGCTTAAATTGTAACCAATAAACATAATGTATATGCTCACAGTATGTTTGTGAATCATTAGCGAACGACGTACACATAATATTTTTGGTTAGAGTGCATGCAAAAGAAGTGTATTTAGTTTTAGTTGGAGCGAAGTGATTTCTGCTTACCCCGATAAGTGAGAAGCGTGACAGATATGCAAATATGAAAGTGCATGGTTATGGTTAAAGGTTATGGTTACAGCTCGCTATTGAGTAACCAGCTTTAGCGATACAAACGTATGAAACTTTGATCGCTTGCGCACCCTCTGGCGGTGTCACCTAAGTTTTAATGTTTGCAAACGAACTTGGTCTGAATGATGTGAAAGTACTCGGTAGGTAATAACCAAAGTTTCAGATCTAGCCTTGGATTTTTAAGATCTTATTTATATTTACTGAAATCGTAATTGGTTTTCGTTTCGAAGTTTTTGCTGTGAAAGTTGCGAGTTGGTTATGGCTGACGCAAGACCTTGTTGGTATACAGTTACCTCAAAACTTCGAAAGAATAATGATAAAAGTCAAAGTTATATTTCTGCAGTTCGATTACTTTCAGCTTCCAATCAATTCGTAATGCCTAAGCGAAAAGCAATGGATGTTATTGGCGAAACTACCCTCGTTTAAGAGTATATAAGACTGTTAAGAAGGAAACGGACAGTATTATGTCATCGGACACATAGGATAAAATCTCTGTATGCACCCCAAGGAAACATGGTCGCAAAGTCGCAAACTTAAGTTTCTGTATATGACATAGATAAAAACACAATTTTAATTAAATAATTTAATTATTTTCAGAATTTGTTTTTAAACTAACATTTTACAAAGAGTAAGGCTTCCTGACGGCAATGTAGTCTTTGACTCCTGGCAGTTCTCTGATTTTGTAAACTAGAGCCTTGATGGTGGGGTATTTAGATTCGATTTCAGTTCCAAAGAACAAGTTAGCTGATTCGATGATACCGATGAGGATGAAGTCGGCCCAGCTCAGCTGTGGACATAAAACCAAGATGACTTTAGAATAGGCATGATGACTATTTTTTTTTTAATTCATCACATAGGTTATTTTAAAATATTCGACACGTATTTTTTCTTTTTTATCTTAAACTGAAAATGACATAGATATACTAGGTTAATGTTGCTTGTGACGTCACGCCGTAGTACGATTTTTACCTAGGAGTGACGTCAATACCCCTCACTCCGTAACTTTGATGCTCTGTATCTTT
The DNA here is from genome assembly GCA_947563765.1 of Anarsia innoxiella. Lineage (NCBI taxonomy): Eukaryota > Metazoa > Arthropoda > Insecta > Lepidoptera > Gelechiidae > Anarsia > Anarsia innoxiella. Next base: position 3,225,678 of record OX387402.1, read on the forward strand.
GTATTTATTTATGTATTTGATCAGGTAAAAAATGTGTTTCAAATATTTTTAATAGCCTAAAAGACGGACTAATTATTTTTTGAATTTTGGAATGTAGTCATCATCCCTATTAGAACAATATAATATTAACAATTTAAGGGTAGAAATAGAAACAGACTGGCCCTACGTACGTAACGCTATCGTGGCTCGTCACAAGTGTGTATCCTATCTTATTATTTCTATGAAACAGATATCATAATGCGTAGCGTACTTTGCTTACATGAGACTAGTATGTCTCTAGCTTAAAGCGTCTATAAAATACTGTGAAAAACGTCATTAGTGGCAGAATTTGAAAGGTCTTGATCACAGAGACCTGATTTTATTTTATTCTTCATGATTTTTGTCTACAACTCTAAAAATAACTTTGATCAATATGGTTAATTACACTCGTACGTGTACTATTTATCGGTTATGTGCTCTGTCATACCATAAAATTATGTTAAAAGGTCATTGCCAAGCTCAGACAAACAAACATCTTATCTTATCTGTAATTTTGTTATGAATTTTAATTCAGAAAAGACCAACAAGTTTTGTACTTAATATATTTTTACACGTACTTTATAATGTACCTAATTATCTTAAAAACAAAATTATGGGTATAATCAATAATTATCACGATTTCTTATTGATTGAAGAATCGTTTTCTCAATTATTTCTATACATAACGTGTACCCTACTCATTTGGCGCCCAAAATTCATATATTGTCAATGGTATTATTAATGTTTGCAGCATGTTAAAGAGACAGGTTGTAGTTATAGTTATCTACAGGATGTAACAGAAAGGGTATATAAAGCCGAAACACAGCGATAGTCCTCATGAAACTGAACAACTTTCCCCAAGGAACATGAGTCGTAACTCGAAAAATTTTTTTGGATCGCCCTTACTTACTCGATCAGCTGATCGGACATTTTGTATGGGGAGGCGAAATTTTTTTTTCGAGTTACGACCCATGTTCCTTAAGGAAAGTTGTTCAGTTTCATGAGGACTATCGGTGTGTTTCGGCTTTATATACCCTTTCTGTTACACCCTGTATAATCCCCAAAATATAAGTAAAGCAAGTACCACTCCAGTATTCTCAATACAAGAACCCATATATAGTAGCAAAGTAACAGCAGGGCCGGCAATTAAAGAGGGAGCAACGTTTTATCACCTAATCGTGCTCTAACTACGGGAAAAGTTTCAGGGGCGGAAAGTTAAGAATAGTGATACTGTGTTTCACAATGTATAGTATGATACAGGAATTTGGGTCATGGTAGGGATATCCCTACGAAGCATTTGTCAAGATCTTTTCTCTTGGTTGAGAAGAGTTTCGTAAAATTACAGTTTACTTGCGTCATTAGTATTTTCATATAGGTAATAGATTCGAATTAGACTATTGTATCTGAAGATAGGGAAATGATAGGCATTCAATAGCTTTTTCTTATAAAATCTGACAATATTATAAGTTGACTAGCTACGAGGCTCAATGCAATAGTACTCGCACTAACCCTACTGACTGGTTCGAACCAGGTTTATAGTAGGTAAATGATCAAAATTGTGCCCAGCAATATTTCCTCTTCAACTTAAACTGTAATTATATGTGGTAAAACTCGTATTGAGTATAAAGTATAAATATGTGGTTTAATACTAACCTTGCCACCAAAGTAACCTCCCTTGTTCTTCAATTCCTTCTCGAATCGGGAGAAGAAGAATTCAACGGATTCTTCTAGAATCTCCTTCTTGATAGCTTCCTTCTTTACTGGGTCTTGTTCTTTGATGAAAGATACTACCTCTGTTGGGAACAAAATAGATTTTAATGAAGATCAGGAGCCCACAGAAAACAAAGCAGCAAAAGGCATTGATGTTGAAAACCAAAAGACTTTAACTGAAGCAACATCAAATGTAATTTGTAAAAATGTCTTTGAATTTTATTAGGTACTTTCAAATAAAAACCAATGAAGTGAAGGAAGTGTGTTTCGATCGTAGCATGTGGAGAGAAGTGGTCTCTGCCTACCCCGTTGTGAAAGATGCGTGACAAATACAGGTATCTACCAGTATGTACTCGTATGTGTATGTAAAAATCAAAACCTAACTAAAACTTAAAATGAGAAAATAAATTGGTAGAAATCTGCAAATACTTACTTCCCCAGAAATCATAGATGTTGTAAACGATGGCATCGAGCTGAGCCTGCTCCCAAGGGTCGGAAGGTACCAGATGAGCCTTGGTAGCAACGTATCGAGCGATTGCCAGCGACTGGTTCAAGGAACGGTTACCTTCCTCGTATAGGGGCAGTTGGCCGTAGGGTAGAGCTGAAATGGAAGAACGTAGTTGATGTAGACTTATGCAATTCTTTAAATATCTGACTTGAGATAAAATTGCATCATCAGGTATTAATTTATTGATAAAAAATTAAGAAGCAGGTCGTATGAGACAAGAAACAGACAAAAAAAGACTTTATATTATCTTTTCTGTATCCACTGATTGGCTTTTCAAAAATGGGAAACGACATCGCAGTAGACCTAGGCAAAGATGACGAGGCGAGCTCGACTCATTCAGCAAAGAATGACAAATTACGCATAGCAGAACTAGATGGAGAGCAAGAAGGGAGGCCTTTACCTAGCGATGTAACGTGACAGACTAACTGTACCTGAATCTTTTCTTCATTAGACTATCACGAAAAGTATCTTACAAATGTTTTAAAGTTTGCAAAGCATAAAAGTAGTAAAACATCGGTCTTTCGTGAATTCTTCATTAAGTTTCTAAGGTCCTAATTCTAAAGCATCCAAAAAGATACCATAACTAAAAAACTTACTGTCTTTAACATGTTTAATAGGCCAGCTCTTCAGATCGTATCTGACATCCTCGAACTTCTCCCCAGCGTAGTAGAGGATGTACCTGATGGACTCCCCCAAACCGTTCAAATGGAAGTAGTGCAGCTTCTTCGACATGTTCACTTGAGCAGTTCACTAGCAATGCTCGAGTTTAAGAGATATCTTTGTTTATATTGAGTAAGTTGTTTATGTTTTGGTAGTTAAGGTTGTTGTACACGATACCGATGTGTTTGTTTTTTAATTTTGTTTTTATATTGTATTAGTTTTAACTTTTCTGTCAATTAAATTACTACTTTATGACATTTTTATTTTAAAATGCTAACACAAAAAATCCATTTGAAATCGTGAAAAAATACTTTATCACTAATTTTCTGAGTTTTCACTGTCAAAATAACAATTTATTACAATTACAAATATACTTACTTCAATACTAAATAGTTTTCTATCATTTCACAGCATTATAGTATCATAAATGTAGTTCTACCTTTAAGATTATAAGTATAAGATCATATTATACATAAAGTTACATTTTCCCTGAATATATTGACCTTCAAAAGAGCTGTCACGTAGGTGTCCTAGAATAGAGGCACGTTTTCAAACAGTAATTGGAAAACCCTAAAATCCATGCTCTCACAACCCAAAGCGTAAACACGCGTCTTCATAGGTATATGTATAAACTGACTGTTCTAATTCCATATATACGTACATATATTATGCTTTTCTTTGCTTATTATTACATTTTTAATAAATTCATTTATTTTTCATAATAGGTATATTTTCAACTAAACATTCATCAAATATATTCTATGAAACTTCGTTAATTTTTATTCACGTACCTAGTCGATATTGTAGATATTGTTAATTTAAGGTACGAGTACTTGAAAACAAAACCAATCGTCTATAACTAACTTTATATTAATTAACAGACTGAATAGGTAATTGTAATATCAATAATAGCTTTTGATAGTACAATGTCAAGGTGACTGATAGAAAATAATCACATCATATATAACTTTACATATAAGTAGATATTTAATAATAATATAAGTAATATGAAATACTTTTTGATATCAACCTCACCTTTGAACTAAAACGAAATAGTTCTTAAAATTGTGTAATTGTTGTTAAATAATGATCAAAAATATCTTTTGAGGTAAATTTTATTGAAGAGAAATACTTAGGTAGCTACTTATGCTGTAGAAACATAAAAAAGATATTGATTTTTTTGTTCATAAACTAAATAATTATTTTAATAATCTACGTAGCCATTTATTTACAAAGATGGCGCTGGATTTTGATCATTAGTCTGACAAAGAAAGCGGATCCGACATTCTGAACACGTTATCCAAAAATAACTATTATTTCAGGAGCATTTTTAAAGACGAAAGTTTGTAGAAAGTTTAGGAAAGTGATTTCTTCCTGTCCCTATTGAAAGAAGCTAATATACAGGTAGGTACCTGGTATATGTATATTTCTATAGATCAAGACGCTATTTACCTAAAAGTTCCTACTCATAAAACCTTAGCAACACAAACCACAGATGTTGCTTCAAAAGATAAACACACGCAATAAGCTAACCAACGTACCTATGAAATAACTAAACAAACAGTTCACATAAAGTTGCACGTGTACTCGTACATTCCTGGCTATAATAAAGTGTTTCCTTAGGCGCAACAAACTACAGGACCGTAAATTACTAGGGTTTTCTCGGTTGTCGCCGCAAGTTTTGGGTTGAGGGGCAGCTTCAGCGGTTAAGATATTCTATGAATAAAAAAAAATAATCTCGATGAATTTACGAGTAGCTTTATTGAAGCTTCAAAATGTAGGGATATGCCTTTGGTTAAACCTAGTTGACTAACTTCATATTATGGCTGAGTTTGTTTCCTTTTTTTTTAAATAAAAACTAACAAAACCATAATACGATTCACTTGTTGCTAAAAGAAACCTTTTTCTCAGCTTCTTTTCTTTAAATTTTGAAATGAAAATAAATGGTTTTGTCGAATTGAATCTCGTTTGTCAGACGAAGACCTCTATAATGTAGAGAGTCTGGTAATCTGTAAAATAAGTATTTCTGAACTTCACCGTCTACCGCTTCCTGTATGTTCTCCTTTTTGCTTCTCTGCTGTCACGGAAGAGGAAGTTATAAAACATATCCTGTCCATAACCTCCGCGGCTGTAGGTAGTGATCTGCTCTGCAGTCGTATGATTACCCTAATCCTTCCGGAACTCTTACCTATTCTGACCCATCTATTTAATTTCTCCTTAGATAAGAGTTCCTTCCTCGAGCTTGGAAACATGCTCATGTCATTCCTCTTCCTAAGGTTTCTAATCCCTCTTCTTTCTCCCAGTTCCATTCTATTTCCATCCTACCGTTTCTCTCAAAAGTCCTCGAACACATTGTCCACAAGCAACTTGCTGGATTCCTTTCATCTACTGGTATCCTTTCTCCTTTCCAATCCGGTTTCCGCCCTGGGCATAGTACAGTGTCCGCACTGCTGAAAGTTACTGATGATATTCGCCAGGCTATGGACAATAAGTCCTTAACCATACTAACGCTACTTGATTTCAGCAGTGCATTCAACTCCGTCGATTTTGATATCCTTCTTGCAATCCTTCGTTCCATCAACGTTTCCTCCTCTGTGAGAGCCTGGTTCGATTCCTATCTTCGTGGTCGCTCGCAGCGCATCCGTTGTGACGAGTCATTCTCGGAACAGTGTGATCTCTCTGCGGGTGTACCTCAAGGTGGCGTTCTCTCTCCTCTTCTTTTCTCGATCTTCATAAACACTGTTACTTCAGTACTCTCCTCTAATTTCCATCTCTACGCAGACGACTTGCAAATTTACAGGCACTTCAAAGTTGAAGAGGTCACGAGTGCCATTGAAGGCATCAACTCCGACCTTCGTAACATTGCGACATGGGCCTAATCTTTTGATTTGTTAGTTAACCCTAGCAAATCGCAAGTGATAGTCATTGGCAGTAAATATTGGTATCAACGCATTGATTTCGCCTCTATCACACCAGTTACGTACAATGACATCGAAATTAAGTTTGCGTCTACTGTCAAAAACCTAGGTTTGATACTCGACAATCATTTGTCTTGGGCCCCTCAGGTCAATGAGGTCAGTAAGAAAATTCACTAATCCTTTCACTCACTCAAACGTCTCCAAAATTTCTTGCCTCTGAAGACCAAAATCCATCTAGCCCAAACTCTTCTTTTACCTCTTCTCGACTACGCGGATTGTTGCTACCTAGACGTGTCCGAAGAACTTCTAAATAAACTTGAGCGGCTTCAAAATCTTTGCATAAGATTCAATACAATACTCAATACTCAATACTCAATGGTTTATTGCTCCATAAAACTTTATATAATGTATAACAGCTTACAGCTAATTATATTGCAAAGGATTATGGACCCTGTTATAGGGCACCGCAAATGAAAGAGGGGAGGCTTCTCTTTTTTATAGGTATTTAGGTATCTATTTCTATTTAATTATAATTATCCTTATAGATTATAAATATTGATATATATTGTTATCTGTTTTATTATCATTTAAATATTCATTAATATTATAATAGCATTTATTTAATAATAAGTTTTTTAATTGTTTTGTGAATATCTTATCATTTTTTTCATTAATTATTTCTTTTGGTAGATTATTATAGATTTTTATAGCCATAACATAGGGACTAGTGGCATGTAAGTTCAAGTTTGAGGTAGGAAGTAATAATTTATTTGTATTTCGCAATGTGTATCTAGTGGGGTTTTCTTCTCGGGTATTAAAAAAGTGTTTATTATTCCTAACAAATTTGCAAATTTCTTGAATATATATTGATGGTAGTGTGAGAATTTTATGTGTTTTAAAGTAAGGTCGGCAACTATCAGTTTGTTTAATGTTCACTAGGATTCGGATTAACTTTTTCTGAGCTGTAAATAAAGAAGGAGAATCGCTACTGTTTCCCCATAAAATAACACCATAGGAAAGCCACGCATATGCATAAGCATAGTACACTGTTAGAGCAGTATTAAGATCAGTGGTTTTTTTAATTTCTTTTAAGGCATATGAAAAGCGTGATAGTTTTTTTGACAAGTTTTGAATGTGATGCTTCCAATTAACATGAGTGTCGATATTTATTCCTAATAAGTTAAAGTTGTTTACTACTTCTATATTTGCACTGTTATATGAGAAGTTGATTACTAACGATTGTTTCTGGTGTGGGAAAAATGTCATTAATTTTGTTTTAGAAAAATTTAATTGTAGGTTGTGGTCAGTCATCCAACTTGTTATTTTATTAAAAATTGCTGTTAATTTTTCATTTAAATTATTATTATCTTCAATAGTCATTAATAAAGAAATGTCGTCTGCAAAAAGTATACAAGTTTCATTAAATATTTTTGGAAGATCGTTAATATATATCAAAAAAAGAAGACAACCAATAACACTACCTTGTGGTATAGAGGCATTCATTTTTGGTCTGCGCAAGTTTGACCATGTCTCTGGTTTTCGTGCCCAACTCAAGTGGCTTCCGATCCGTCTCAGAAGGAATGCTCATATCCTTAACTTCTTATTTCAAACCCTTCATAATCCTGCTGCTCCTTCCTACCTCCGCGAGCGTTTCAGGTTCACCTATCAACCTGATAGGCCCTGTCGCTCTCACCTAAGATCCCTTCTTGATTTCCCGTCTCACTCTACTGATTCTTACTCTTATTCCTTTTCCGTTCATGCAGTCCGGCTTTGGAATTCATTGCCACACACTATACGTGACACTCACTCTCTCCACATTTTCAAACGGAAAGTTAAAGAGCACTATCTTTCCTTATCATAGAGAATACAATATATATATTTATATAAATTATAATATTTATGTATGTGTATTTATCGAATATATATGTGTAGGTTTATACTTATATATTTATTGTTTATTGTAGTGACTATCCTGCCTTCATGCTATCACTTCTCTCTTTGTGGGGTCTGCAGGAAGAAATTTCTTTTAGAAATATGCTGTACCTTTTGTATAACTTCTCTTTTTTTTCTGTCTCTATGTACTATCATCTTACAATAAACTGTTAAGTAAATAAAAATAAATAAAACTTGGACATTTGATAAATGTATGTGTACTATTTTTTGGATATAACTTTTATATATCGCTATACTCACGCCGTACCCAAAAACTCTTTCCCGCCGCAACCTTTAAGTGGTCCCCGTAAAAGGATCCTGTTTATTTGCCGGCTAGTACTACAGCTGTAACTAATACCGTCTTAAGTAAAACCCTGTCAGCCACCTGCTTTCTGCCACACGAATAAATGAATTGTTCTTGGGAGAAATTAGATACGTTTTGTAGTGCAATCTTAGATGGAATCGATGTAATATGCTGAAGAATTCCTTAGACCCAGAACACACGGTGAAACGCAACTGAAACGAAACGTTTCAAACTAGTTGCATTGCATAGTGTGTGGTTTTCTAAGGAAGTCTATAGCAGAAACTGCGATGCAACTTAAAAGTAACTAGCAGTTTCAGTTGCGTTTCACCGTGTGTTTTGGCGCTTAGTTGTACCATATAAACAACGTGATTTAAATGGATTTTATTTGTAAACACATTAAAAAAATGGGTGTAATTATGTTGAAGAAAAGTTTTGTTTGTGGGCACCAAATAAACAAGGTGGTCAGGATTTAAATAGATTAAGCGTATGCATAATGATATAAGGCAGATGGAGGAGTGACAGTAGTCGTATATCACTATTACCTAAAACATAATTACTTTATCTACTTCTATAAAGAGGGTTTGCTGCTGCATCAAAAAATCTTTTTTCTATGATACTAAGGCCCTGAACACACAATGAAACGCAAAAAAAAACGCACGAAAAACAATTAAACGCAACTGAAACGAAACGTTTCAAACTAGTTGCGTCGTGTGTGGTTTTCTAAAGAAGTCTATAGCAGAAACTTCGATGCAACTCAAAAGTAACTAGCAGTTTCAGTTGCGTTGCAGTTGCGTTGCACCGTGTGTTCTGGGTCTTAATGGAAAAAAAAATTAAAACACTGGAATTTATTTAAAAGGCACGTACCGTAGGTATCGTAGCTACTTCTTTTTAATTTTCAAACCTTGCTTACGTATTCATAACACATGAATTTATTTCCAAATACTTTAAGTAAACCAATCTTTTTAGATACAAAGTGATTACAAAATTCTTTGAAAAAGTACTCCAGTAGCGTATTTATGGTGACAATGTTTTTTGTAAAATGCTGTCATCAGTTGCGATCAAATATGCACCCTAAGCTGGCTTATCATACACCATCTATTTCCCTGGTATTACAAAACATTGTCACTTTACAACGCTTTCATTAATTTTCCATCCATTGCTGGGTTATATCCGTGCTAACTTCACGCGCTATTCATTGAAGTTTCAATGGATGTAGTCCTAAGCGATGTGTCGGCGAATTCAGCTCAGATAAACGGTGACTAGGGATGCACGCACAGTGATGTTATCGATATTACCACCTTTGAGGCACACAGTGAGAGGAATTTGTTGAAAGGTGATAATGTAGGAAACCATTTCGAAGGTCCTTTGTCTGGCTTCAATGGTAGTTTGTGTAAAGGGTTCCCTTTGAAACAGTATGCTTGTCATGGATTGGTTAGTTTGTCTGGCAGGACTATAAGTATTTACTTATAGCCCTGTCATGTTATAATGGAAGTGAGGAGATTGATTATGTGGATGAAGCTTGATGGTATGGATGAGGTATGGATCGTAAGTGCATTAAAGTGGACTCTGCCTACCCTGATAGGAAATATGTATGTTTAAGTCAATAAAAATAGTATTCATCTAACTACGTACCCAAGCACAATATTTTATACCTATAGATATAAGTTTAAGCTCATATCATAAATACTGTTTCTTAATTAAGATAGCAAAAGTCATGCAAAAATATTATCGCATAAAAACAAAGTTCATTATACACATTTTTGATAAATAGGTAGGTATGTGGGTACTTATCTATATAATTACAGGGTGTCTAATTATCTTATTATATCTCATAATTATCTAGCGGATTTTCAGTTTCATGGGTAGATTATGCCCCTTGATTTTCAGCAGAAAGTGTAACGAAACACTGTAGAGTTTATACACATAAACACAACACGACGACACGTCGTGCAACGATGCTATAACTAACACCATAACTTTTTATTAATAAATAAGAATAAATAATAAATAAGAATCTTAATAAACACCATAACTTTTTATTAACATTCTTTCGATATGTGTCGTAGATTTCCACAACGCGGCGTCGTGTCGTGTTTGTGTTGAAGCCCTTATATGTACTCGTAATTCACTAATTGCTGATCAAACTTCGACCAGACGCAAAGTATCGAAAGCCGATTCAATTGAACTTGTTAACTTTCATCAAATTTTAAATAAAACATTTTAGGTAATATTCCAGATTCAAAATACGTAGGTTAGAAGTGTTCAGACGTTCATTGACTGTTTTTATCTAAAGGTCATACTTAGTTAGCTTAATCTATTTGTTTCAGTTTTTAGCAAAGAATTTCACCTTTTCAACCTTTAGATTTGGACCTAAGTGTAATTTATTTGCAACTTTATTTCATTAAGTTTTATTATAACTTAAGTCAGGGTATTTGTGTTTGTGTGTAGATATTATATTTATGTAGTTACTGAGGCTGCCCGCGACTTCGTACTCATTCATCGTCATATCTTGGAAGACAATCATGATATCTCAAAATAATATATCCTATGTATTATTCTGTTACATAAACTACAATACTGCCAAATTTCATAAAAATCTGTTCAGTAGTTTTTACGTAATGAAGTAACAAACATCCATCCATCCATCGGCACAAACATTGACATTTATAATATTTATAGGATAGTACAATAAATAATTGTAATTAGCTATACTTCATTTGACATTGGTAGTGTCAAGTGAAGCCACAATCAAATGGTAGTAGGTAGTTGCCATTTATAAAAAAAGATATATATAAATCTGTATATAAGACACCATATTTTTGCCACTACGAGGTATAATTTACAATACAACTCAGAACAAACGCTTAAACCATTCGCATTTCCACTTCACTCATAAATAAACGACAGAGAGATATTAAAACGGGGTTAAACCCGACAAATTCCTGCAGAAACATTCAATTCCGTCCAAAGAGTGAGCTAGACAAAAACAATTGCACGAAATACATGCAGAAAATTACGTCCAAATGAAACTCGCAGACGTTAAAATCCCCAGTGCCCAGACCACTGTCGCTTTACAGAGATGGAATAGAGTCTGAATTGAAGAATTTATTTAAAGAGATGAAAAAAGGCTGGTTGTCTGTGAGAATGTGGATGCTAGAAAGCCGAAAAAAGAGAGTTTTTTTATTTAATAGACAGAAACCTTGATTTTAGGTATTTTATATTACGAATAACCAATGCGTTCTTCGTCTTTTTGAAATTAGTCAAAAAAGTAACTTAAATTTTGAATTATCGCTTGCTTCTTTGACCGACAGTCAGCTTGGCAATCCGTTTCGTTTAAAATCACTTACAGTACAAATGAATGCTGGTATTAAAACAAATGAAGACGTAACAAGCATTCATTCAAAAAGTTTTATTATACAGTCAAATTGTTTTACCAGATGTTTCGAACGAGAGAAATTGCGCTGCTTTAAAACCTTACCTATCAAATCAAAATCCGTCCCTGCCCCGAAACTACAAAGCCTGCTTAAAATTTGGCATGACTGTGTGGAGTCAGTGAGTATTGGGCTAAGCCCATTTAGCGACACATCTCAGCTGGGGATTTAAGTCGTGTGCATATAGGTTTAAATCCTAATCTAAATGGAGTCTGTGAAATAAAACTGGACTCTCGTGTCTGGGTTAAATGTACTCGTAGCTATGGTTTTAACAGGTGGGGGTAAGGTAGTATTTTGGCTAGTTGCTAAATTAATTCGTATATTTTTTACCAGGTACTTATTATATATAAAATATAAAAGTATTTTTTTAATATTAGGATTTACTAAACTTATATATGTACCTACTACTCGTATTATGTATTTACTATCTGTAAATGTAAACGTGCATTTTATGTGTTTAATAAATGCATTTTCTTACTTTACTCTGACCCTCGACACTCCATACAACCCCTGCATAAGGAATCCAAACGAAAAAAAGAAGGCGGTGGTTCTCAAGACGGCAATTTTTTTTTTGTTGTTGATTTTTATTATTTTTCTTTCAGGTCATCCTTTCATGTCTCAATAATACTTTTCTTCTTCTTTTTCTTCTTCTTCAGCCTTTTTCTACCAACTTGGTATAGGCCTCCTTCAACTGTTTCCACTCCTCATGGCATTGAGCCTTCTTAATCCAGTTCGATTTAGACTATTTTTAGAGTTAGATTGAGACAAATGCGCTGGAAGGATGACGTGAGAAAGGTTGCTGGCTCGAACTGGATTAAGAACACTTTCCTACCCTACTTCAAATAAAACATAATCGAATTAACAGCTTTCATACGTAACTTCATCGTTCCTCTTTAATCCAACGAACGTGATCGAGCAAACTCGAATCAAACTAAAATCGGATGAATTGCCATTTAATATTCTGTTTCAGGCTAAATGCTCTGATGCCGTTTACATATGTCCGTGTACGAATATATCCTGTTATCCCAATTACCTATGTAGTTTTAAATTCAGGCTTTTATCCCGTAAATATGAATTTTATTGTAAAACCATTTTGCATTAAGAATTTGGAAACAACATGGCATTGTATGATTTCACATTATAAGATAATAGGTACTTACGTCCTACTAGAGGATGTCTGCGGACCCATTTCTTGCCATATCTTGGAAGAAAACCATGATTTTTTAAAATAATATAACTTATATGCTATTCTGATGTACTAACTTTTACCAATATGCTACAATATTGCTAAGTTTCATCAGCATTTGTTCAGTAGTTTTTACATGAAAGGGTAACAAATATTCTTATATCCATCCATACATCTATCAGCACAAACATTGACACCTATATTAGTAGAACTTTCATTATTATTTAGCTGATTAAAAATGTTCCGATTTTGGACTCCACCGATATTGATATGTATTAAAAAATACAAATAGTAGTGTAGTCGGATTATACATTTTTGTCGTTTAATGCTGTCTACACACCAAAGCCGCCGGCATGCCGCCGGGCTAGGCCAGTGGCTTTACGTCATACGAATGGCAGCTGTCAAAAAAGCCGGCGGCTTTGGTGTGTACGTAGATACCATTAACAGTTATTATAAACGGAAAGGATTAACAGCTACGTTAGCTTTATAACCTTTTCCTGAAACTGTAAATCATTTAGTACATACGTTTGCATGTAGACAGCGAGACATGTTTTTAATTCGTATTCCCTACCGTAAGCTTTATAACAGAGTCCATTACTCGGACTAATGGACGTGCAGTCAGAGCGTACGAAATGAAAAACAGAGCCAGTGCCGCTACAAAATGTATTTATGAAGGGAATATTGTATTTGTTAAATTGAGGGGCGTTCGTGAATTATAGGTACAGAATTTTTGGATTGTTAGTGATTTGAGATTTGGATTGAATACCTAATATACCTATACTATATTTTTTTTAAATCATGTGTAAAAAATGTCTGTGAAATTTGTTATCATCGCTTATTTTTGATGACATTTATACGTAAAATGAGTATTTTCTTCCAATTACGTGACGTTGACTTTTCTTGTAATCTTATTGAGGTAAATGACTTCACCCTCTCCGTAGGCAACGAACCACCTATCAGTCCTTATTAGAAGTACAATCATGCCTTTTTGTTGGTAAAATAACAGCTTCATAAGGTCAACTATATGTCCTTATTAGAAGTACAATCATGCCTTTTTGTTGGTAAAATAACAGCTTCATAAGGTCAACTATATGTCCTTATTAGTAGTACAAGCATGCCTTTTTGTTGGTAAAATAATTGCTCTATATGATCAACTATAATACCACTCCAAAACTTCACGTAATATATATGAATGCCGCTTTACACCAAAAAAGATAGTATCCCTACTAAATTATGCTCTATGACCCCCGGGGATGTTCCGTTTTTTAATAAATTCCAAATTCAAAATTAAATTTTCCAGTCCTAAATTGACAAAGGCTCGCGATCATGATATTATAAACCTTATTTAATACTAATTAGGGTTTGGGTTAACAATAATGTAGGGTGTTAGAAACATTGTAAACAAAATAGCGTTGCTTATAATTTTAGAAAATGTCAACAATATTTTCAAGAGAGAGTTTTAAGGATGACGGATATACGAAAACTGGAGCATTTACAAACAAAAGAATGTGGAGAGATGAATGAGTAAATAGACATGTTACAGTTGTTGAAGAATGGATTAAGCGCAGAACAAATAAGATGAAGGAATCATCATTATACTCGTATCCAAGAATACACTTTTTATCTTTAAAAAAGTATCTAAAGAATTCTCACTATCTTTTATCTTTTTTTTTGTTTTAGTGTTAAGTTATTTTTTATTTTATTTTGTGTTATTTTTTCAATTGTAATTGTATTTCGTATTTTTTTTGTATTGACTGGGAATAAATATTCACTTAATTACTTACTTTTTAAAAAAAGTAGATAGAGAAAAGCGTAGTAAATTAAAAAACACATATTTGAGAAAACTTCATTTTAATACCTAGATATTATTTCAAACCACAATTTAAAATGAGACTTAATTAAGAATCCCAAAATCCCCTCTCACACTTCACTTTGATAGGTATTAAATATATTCGTCTAATAAAACAAATTTTACGCACGAGTTTTGACCTTTCACAGTCCCAAACTCATATTTAATTAAGATTTAGAGAGCAAAACAATGCGAATTATCGTCCGACCGTAATATATGGCCGTCCAAACTGCGGTTTTGCTACTGACTTCCCCAGCTGTTCCTACAAAGAATTAATTTAGATAAATGTGACCGTTGTACGTAATTTTAAGAGCTTGTTTGAGAAGATCGTGCTAAGTATTCATTATTTTAATATAATTATTAGCAGCTGCTTGAACCACAAATTTCAGTTTAACAGTTCGTAGGTATTATGTAATGCACCAAAATCGACGTTCATGTTATGATATCGTAAAATGTTTGTGGGGAAACCGGGTATTAGTAATTTTTGTTTCTGGTTAAGGAAAGCTAAATAATTTAGATTGAGACTTTTATAGCAACACCACGACAACTATGGCAACATAGAAGAAACTTTGCTGTAGAACCTAAATAATGAGTTCGTGGAAATTCTCATAAACCCAATCGTATAAAGAAGGGTAAGCTTAGAGCATAAAAATCTTTTTCTTTGTAAAAAAAAATGGTTAGGTAGGTACTTACCATGGAATTTTTTTATTTGACAGTTTATTGTAAGATGATAGTACATAGAGACAGAAAAAAAGAGAATTAATCTCTTAATAAAAAGTTAGTTAATTAGTTAATCTCTTATTTTTCTAAAACCTGGCTCCATAATGATCTCCTCTTTAAATTGTATATCTTTTATTTTTCTTCAGTGCGTTGCCAAATTATAGGTTAAAATTACGAGTGTTTTAATGTCCTAATTTACTGAAATTGCTTCGTATTGTTGTTTGTGGCTCACGGGATTTGTATAAGCCGATTTTAATCTTAATTTACGTGCGTAAAATAGGTTTCTGGGAATGATCCTACTTAAAAGTAATCATTGGCATCTATCTGGCAAATTCATAAATATAAAATCTTTTAACGTTGTAATTTTTTTTTTCTTTTTTTTTTCTTTTTTTATTGTTATTTAGTCTGATTTGACAGTGATACTTACCTAATCGAGATGACCCAAAAGTTGATCACCGCGAAATCAGATAAAACAAAAAAAAACTATAAATAGACTTTTAGACTAAAATAGGTCTAAAATATAAGAAAATATTCTGTTATCTAAATTAGTATCTGCATTATTTATCTATTAAATATAGACATGGGCGTAGCCACACTGGGGCAAGCTGGGGCACTTGCCCCACCCTGGGCCCAGGCTCTCATAAATAAAACTATAAAATCTGTCCTGTGTGTGAATGTTTATTTTCTGTACCTGAAAATATAAACCTCTCAAATTAAGAGATTAACAAGTTTGAGATTAACGGCTCAAGGTACAAAATATCGGAGGGCCCCCGCCCTCCCCCGGGGGATAGGTTGACTGCTGCCCCACCCTGAGCCCAAAGCTGGCTACTCTCCTGAATATAGAAAAAGATACTTTCTTACCTAAGAATAACGTAACTCACAGATTCCCTTGCATTTTCTGACCCCATCAATTAGTTTATGATACATTGCGGGCAATGAAAGAACCCACCACGCCTCCTTACGTCAGAATAACGCCATGAACCCATATTTTTTCTTGAAACAATGGCACAACCAAAAACGCCTACGATTCCCATCTAGGGCAGATTTATAGCAAATTGCCTTGCTTATACCTTCAGGCGCTTGTTTTATTTCTAAGGGAAAATTTACTTTTGATAATAACCCGGTGCCTAAAGTATACCGTGTCTTTATTATGGAGTGTTATTTGTACTTTAAAAAAATTGGATCGTTAAAAACAGCTGTGGGATGGAACAGAGCAATTTATTTCTTAATCAGAGGTAAGTAAGCACGTTCTTGTTTTATGTTACGGTGGCTTTTTCTACCTTTTTGGATCCATGTCGTTGTTATTATAATACTGTGGCCGATTTTGAGTCATTGACCTCTGAAATCTGTTTTTCTTTATGATGATCCGTGATAAATCGATTTTGACCCCAATATTCTATTACTTTGGTACTCTAAAGGTGCTAGAGACCATGTAACATAACATGTTATTTAACATTGTTATATTATATAACATGTTTTACAAAATGTGGACACTGAATGTTATAAAACATGGTATAGTAACATGTTATTGATATGTACAACAATGTTATATAACTTTGATCGCGCAGCGTGACATTGTGGATTGTACTGAAGAACGACAAACGACAATGGTTATATAACATTGTTATATTGCATTGTTATTCTAATGTGTACAGTATTATTTTATGTTGCAATTTTGAAGAACAAGGTTACATAGTGTGGACGTGTTATAAAACACAAGTTAAATAACATGTTACATGGTCTGTACGCACCTTAAAAGTCAGTTGTGTTTTATTTTATCTAACCATTAATAAACATGCTGTCTTCTTCAGAATTAGGATAACGAAAGAGTCAGCTATTGGTTGAAGTAATCTTCAATTCTTTAATAACTGACGATGAAAAATGTAAAGTAAAACTATTACAAGATTTTCATTTGTTTCCAGCTAAAAACATAAGACAACTGTCAAATTAGAATAGAATAACGCCCGTTATTAATAACCTATCCTGATCCGTTTTTACCAAATCGAGATTGAAAAAACAAAACACAATTGTCACTTGTGTACCAAAAACATGTCAAGAACACAATTGTGTTTTGTTTTTTCAATCTCGATTTGGTAAAAACGGATCAGGATAGGTTATTAATAACGGGCGTTAATGCCTTCGGGTAACGAAAATTGCCCCTCTCGGCACCTAAGTACCAAGTAAGCACCTACTTACGGTATAATATCGAAATTGTCACCGTCATAGCGTAACGTCTCAATAGATAAGTTCAATTCGAAGGGAACGGTCGAAAGGGAATCATAATAATAATAAAAAATCTTTATGAGATCCTCTTGAGAAATCCCGTTTGAGTTCAGGAAATAAAATGTAAAGGTTGGGGTCCAATGCTGTGATATGTAATTTAAATAAAATAATGGGAATGATGACTACATTCAAAAATTCAAAAAATAATTTGTCCGTCTTTTAGGCTATTAACAAATATTTGAAACACATTTTTTACCTGATCAAATACATAAATAAATACAAAGATACAGAGCATCAAAGGTACGGAGTAGGGGGGGGGGTATTGACGTCACTCCTCGGTTAAAATCGTACTGAGGCGTGACATCACGAGCAACTTCAACCTAGTGTAAACTTGTAATTTTTAGTTTAAGAGAAAAAAGAAAAACTATGTGTCGAATATTTTTAAATAATCTATGTGATGGAATAAAATTTTTTTTTTACCTAGTCATCATGCCATTTTAATGGTATTGAAAATTTTATTGATAAATCTACAATTATAAGTACGTAGTATGTATTTAATTAACGAGACCATCGTTACTTAAACGATATAAGACCTATTATAAATAGGTACCAATGTTTGTACCGATATGGATAAGTAAATGGATGTGAGCAGAGAGGATGTGTTTTACTCTTTCGCTAAAGCACGACAAATTTGGTGTCCTCATAATAAGAGCGCAATGTTTCTGTTAATACTAACTTAAAATATAAAAAACAATAGATATACAATTGTGCCATTTCCATAACTAAAGACGGGTTTCAGTTTAGCATAATGTAAAGAACTACGTTCCATAATATAATCCCTCATAAGTTTTCATCCGATTATGGCGACAGTGTACAACCAGCCTTAAGCATGGCATTACATACCTAAATCATTATCCTTTTTCGTAATAAATGAAAAAAAAAGAATCCGACTTATTTGGTTGACTTTGCATAAAGGATCGTTTGATTTTTTTTTGTAAATCTTTGAATTTTTCATTTAAATACGATTCCATGCCGGATCCAGTTTTTTTACACGCTTTATATTAGCTTCACTTGTAAGTAACTATGTATTTAAATCTTATTTTGACCCACTTCCCGGTCTTCAAATAGAATGAAATTTTGCACACGCTCTGAGTTCTGATGACAATACAATAATTGGTACATTCGAACTGATCTGATGATGGAGCATGTTAAGTGCGAGCTAAATGTGTTTTAGTTTTTTAAACTACGAGTACCTATTTTTCTTCGGCTGACTTAGGGTAGGTAATACGTAGCTCACTGCCACTGGAGCCTCAGTTCTGATGCTAAAAGTAAGCTTAAACTCTGACTCAACATACCAACAATTCCTCACAAATAACCCTACCGAATTAAATCGACCACATTACCATAAGTTCTCTAAAATTCCTCCACCCTATTTAAACTTTATGCACTACGTTCATTATAATTCGGAGACTCAAGCTATCCGACCGACGGCACTTGACTCATCACTAATAGAGTACGCCCTCTCCAATTGAATGCTAATCCGCTTGACAAATGTTTGTATGGTCAGAAAATTCAGGAATGTCATATTAAATATTAATAATAATAAATTACTAATGAAACTATCATCAATCGATAGAAAAAAAAATTTAAGACGATAGTATTTTGGACAATTGTCGAAAGTTTGTAAATATACCGAAAATTACTATACCAATTAGGTTGGATGCTTTTTCTTAAAAAAAGTAAACGCTCAGTTAAACCTATAAAACTGAAAAACTCAACTCAAGAACATTTCTTATTATATGCGTTTATACTCTTTACATTATGATAGTTATTGTATCAAAACATCAATCTAATTATGATTTTAAGTCGTAAGTACTATTCTTGAACATTATTAATAATTGGAAATGTCTGTAGTTATGAGTACGAGTACCTAAACTTGTAAGTAAGTAGGTACCTAAATGTAACTAAGGTGTCTTTTGGACAATCATGATTTTCGGGGTAGACGCACGTCGCCATAGAGAAACGCGAAGAAAGAGAAAGGCCTTTGCCCAGTAGTGGGATACTCACGTCTTGATAAGAGAAGACAAGATAAGATGTAATTTATTGATAATAAATAAATGTATAAATAAACTATCTTATTTACTGACGTTACAAAATCTCAAAGTTATCAGACCAGGGCGTTGCTTGGCCGGTCACCTCTTAACAGTTTCGACTAGAACCTAATCACTTCGGTACTCATCATTTGTGTCTGTATAATCATCCGAGGATTAGTATCATCTTATGCATACGATTATGGTATTCTACTCTGTTGTTTGCCGCGATTATTTTTCCCTTAGTTACTTATACACTTTGTGCCTTGTACACCTTGGGCAGAAAAGTGTCCATGAAAAGATAAATGATGCAATAACTACCTATAGCAAAGATTTTTAAATGGTCTCCGCGCGCTGCGACTTAGTATAAAAGTAACTACTATAAGGTACAATGTTTTTTTTTTGTGAAATATAAAGGGATCACATTCAGTACGGGACTGCTTACAAAATATTTTTTCGGCCATTTTCATGAATAAAATTAACACGATATTTGGTCTAGATTTGGCTTCAAATATGTCATTCTAATTTAAATCTAATCCCAAATAATTTCTTACAAATTCGAAGCTCGTAACTTTACATCTTGGCGCTATGCAAATGGTATGATTGATGACGTAGTACAAAAACCAGCGATAGATAACGGTGGCCGCACACTGCCGGTACTGCAATCTCGTACGGTGCATTGGATGGGACGTGACTTCGGTGTGGCTGTATGTTTATTAAGATGGTTTGATTGAAGGTAAAGACAATAAAATACCAAATAGCTGATTTCACCGCTTTCATTTTATTTACAAACTGACCCGGCGAACTTTTTTTTACCAGGCAAAAATGAGCAGATTTTTTGTTTTTAAACGGGATATAAAGTATTTTATGTCCATGTCCTGGTTCTTAGCTACCTCCCTACTAGTTGCAACTCAAATTGGTTAAGCTATTCTTGAGGTTATAAAATGTGTAAGTAACAAGATTTCCATTTAATTATTATCTACTTAGATTAGTGAAAAATAATGTTCTATTAACGAATTATAGTTTGCAGGAAGGTCGCGCACTAACTTGCCAAACTATAGTTACCTAATATATGTGATGCAATATAGACTATACTATATGTATAAGTTTTCTATCCCTTCGTCTGGAAGAGATCACTCTAAGGGCTCGTTTCGCCCCTTACAAATAAAGTTTAAATGACAGATATTTTATACGTGTCACGTGGTGTCACTAAGTAACGTCTTGTTTTATGAAATAGACATAGGTTAATCTGACAGTAAAATTTTATCAGTAAGTGATGAAAAGCGGATAAAGAAACTGTTGCGATTCTTGGTACAACTAGTAATTGAATCAAGTGATCCAACCAAAGCCACACAAACTGACCTCAACTCACACGGGAAAGCTAGCAGTCGTTGTTTTAACTTCACATTTATTGTTTCATATTTTATCTCTACATCTGAAGGTTGCACCGTAATGTGAAAGAGGTCAACAACTACACTTTGTTTACACGTCCCTCTTCTATGTATCTTGAACTAGTTTTTGTGGAGTAACCTCGAAAAAGAAGTTTTTTCTTATAAGTCAGTCAGTTTTACATATCCTATAGATTTAAGTAGTGCCAGTACCTTGACTTCGTATCAAGAAGTCAAGGCACTGGCAGAGGATAGGCCTAAATGGCGAATGCTCCACCGACAAGAGTCTAACTCTTATGTTAAATGATGATGATGACAGATTTAAGACTGACTGACCAACCTACACTAAAGTTCGAAACATACTTCTTTCACTTCATCCACATTCATCAGTCGCCTCCTACATGCACGACGGTTAAGGGCAATCTTAACTTGGCCTTTCTATAAAAAATCCCCGATTTGATCGATTTAATTTGATCTCAGCAAGTGGAGGAAAGTGGGTCTGTCCATAGGGGCGACCCTTTAGGAAAGAGGCGTGATAGATATGTATATAAGTACTTAAAGTGCCAAAGCACAAAAAAAACCGAAGAAAATCGGAAACCCAAACTTATTAATTTATTGACCGCGACGTACCTACTGTACTCAAGTGAAGGAGAAAGTTAACGTTATGTCGTATCAAGAAGTCAAAGCACTGGCAGAGGATAGGCCTAAATGGCGAATGCTCCACCGACAAGAGTCTAACTCTTAAGTAAAATGATGATGAACCTTATTAAGCATCAGAAGCTCATAATTTCGATCCACGTCAAAATTACCAACTTTAATAAACTCTCGAGATCCCTGAAAGTGGAATTAAATCAGATTGTATCATATTATGTCAGGCTGCTACTAAAAGTTGCCCTCAGGGAAGTTATGTAAAACATTACCCCGGTATTGGAACTATGCTTTAAATGAGTTTGGAGTAGGGTGACTGTATTTTAAAAAGATTAAGAGACTTTTCTATTCAGTTTTATTTTTTCGATTTTGATTTAGAATTTAGTTTGACCGACAAGGATATTTTTTGCACCAGAAAATACATGGAGGAAGGGTCTGTTCTGTATGGTTCTTTATAAACTCTTTAGCTCTAATTGAATTATAGGTTTCTTTAACTCTTTTAATTATGATAATCATGGAGCTGTTGCTCCATGATTTTCCATGGTTGTTGGGATAACTTGTTAGTTATTCCATTTTTTTTTAATCCTAGTCACTCTACTCATATCTTATTGTGAAATAGTTTTCAGTAATAATGTTAAAATAATGTAATATTAGTGAAACTCCAATATAATCCTACAGTGGTTATTGGTATTCTGAAGAAATCTTTTGATAGTCTTGTGTCTTTTAGTTAATTAAAGTTATATTGTGCGCCTGTACTAGAGGCTGCCCGCATCTTCGTCCAAATTTAGCGTCATATCTGGACAAACTTTCACTATATCTAAAATTATATATATAGAGAGCCTTTTTGTTATTCTGATGTTTAGAGGCTACCATATTTGTAAAATTTCCTAAAAATCGGTTTAATATTTTTTTGTAAAACAATCATCAATTCTTATCAAATACTACTTAAAACTTAACTACAAACCTCATATATATAACCGCCGATACAACCTAAGTTCCGAGTTAACTCTTGAGCGTAACCCATCGAGATTTAACATGGATTTACATAAGTCTCCACTTAGGAAATAACCCGCCGCAGGTATAACTGTAAACAATAGTTACTCAAATATACTGAGTGTAAAACAAATGAAATTAAATATTTTATAGCTAAATGTTACTAGTACCTACACATATTTTAATAAATGGATGGTGAGTAAAGAAAAAGTTTCACATATTTAGTCATTGACATGCAGTAGGTAATGAAAATTATTTGGTAATTAGAAATTTATTCAATCAAGGGAACTAATCTCTCAAAATTTTCTTTGATACTATAAAAGTCAAAGCGGCATTACTAGTTACTAATATTACTGATCTTCTTTTACTAAGGGAGGGACGTAAAACCCAAAATGATTTCTTTGACGTGACAACGTCTTATAATTCGATAGAGCCGGCTGCACGCACGAAAAAATGCGGCGTTACCTCGCTCTGAGGCGTTCCATGTAAGGCTTGAAGTGCAAGCGAGAGCGCGGAACGAGCGACAAAGAAGCACAATCGGCCTTTGCGTTCGGCAGCGTTCGACATCCGTTGTCACGTTCAACTATCGTCAGTAAACCGACTTTACAGACAACCAATTTTTTTACTTTTCATACTAATTGTTCTATCAGCTGACATGAAGTCTCAAAATGTACATAATGATGAAAGTATTTTTGTTACAGCCCGTATACAGAATGTGAGGTTAACAGTGAGTCAGGCCCCAAAGGACTAAGTTTATAAAATTGTCATCTAGTCAGTTCACTGTCTCTATAGAGTGCTAGTTAGATACGAGTACCTACATATCAATAGAAAAGTAGAAAACTATCGAAGTTAATAAAAATAAAACCTTTTAAAAACAATAGAGATAGTGAGTGATGACTACTTTCATTTTAAAAATGGCATAGTGGATAGATGGATGAATAGATGAATATGAGGATGTTTGTTACTCTTTGATGTAATAATCACAGATCAGCTTTCAATGAATCTTTACAACATTGTAGCTTACACTTCAGAATAACACATTGGCTATATTATTTAATGGGATTGTATACGTTTTTAAGATAGGTATTACGATAAATATGTACCATGTCGCGGGCAGACTCCATCGTACTAATATCTATAATATAAAAATGAATCGCAAAATATGTTGGTAAGCGCATACCTCAACAACGCCTGGACCAATTTTATCAATTCTTCATATTAAAAGTTCATTGAAGTCCAAGGCTGGTTTTTATGGTGAGAAAAATTCAAATAATTGCCTCGAAAACAAAAAAAAAAGGCGGAAAAAAGTTCGCCGGGCCAGCTAGTTTATTATAAATGTCAATGTTTGTGCCGATGGATGGATGTTTGTTACTTCATCACGCAGAAACTACAGAAAAGATCTTGATGAAACTTGACAATAATTGTAGCTTGCACATCAGAATAACACATAGACCATTATAATTTGCAGGTATTTCTTGTTTTTTCAAAGATATGTCGATAAAAAAAAAAAGAATAGACAAAACAATAAGACAATTACTACTACCTACTTACCATATCTACGCCATACCAGCTTAGCATAACTAGACTTATTTTACATTCAATTTAGACAAAATCATTCACTGTTACCATCGCTACAAAGTTAGTTATCCTACCAAGTTTATTTACAACAAAATCTTTCAATTTCCGACTTTAACTCGTTAGATTAACGCTTCATACAACTGCAAATGTTAACTCATTTAAACAAAGTAACACATGCAGTGAGAGTGTAACATTTTGATCGTTATCAAAAGGTGTTAAGAAGTATGTGAGAAGTAAAATTTTAGAATTTGAAAAGCTAGCATCTGCTGCGAACCGCAAACCACAAGCACCTGGCGTTGTGACACCTTTAGTTGTATGAGAAATGACTGTAATAAAGGATTTTGCATGCTTTCACTGATTTCTGAATATCCTTTATGTTTTTGTCACATTGCTTGTTTCTAAAGTTAGGTTAGAAAGTCGGAGTTGTGAAAATCAGTTTGATAAATCATTAGACTACGGGCCCGTTTCACAACTCACAGATAATATCTATTCCTAGGGATATTGTCACTGTCTTAAATGCAGGGATGTTATGGATATGAAATTTCGGATACGGATTGGATACGGATTTAGGAATGATTATTATACCGGATACGGTTACGGATACGAATAATAAATTATTTCGGATTATCCGTTAGTTTCGGTTACGGATATTTTATTTTTTAAGGATTTTCAAAAGTAAAATACAAATAGGTAATAAAGTAGTTTTACTTAGTTTTTGGCAGGAATTTCAATCAGTCTGTGAGTAATTATTACAGCTACTTAAAATGTTAAAGTGTCTCAATTAGGCTCCGCCCCTATCCGATACTATGCGAAACTTTTATTTCGGATTCGGTTACGGTTACGGATGATTTTTTATATCGGATATCCGATAGTTTCGGTTACGGTTACGGAGCTCCCTAACATCCCTACTTAAATGTCATGTTTTACGTCATAGACATAGGTTTATCTGTCAGTAAAATTTGGTCTGTAGGTAAGTGTTAAAACAGGCCCTTTTAGAGTTTTTAATCAACAGCCACAAAAATAAATATGAATACAGCATTATAATATTTTGACTCCTGCTTTTAAAACTTTAAGCTAGCTTTATTTAAAAATAGCCGTGTTATGATCAAAAAAGCAATCTAAATTAAAAATCTAAATTTCAATTAAGTTAATGAGGTACCAGCTAAAGATTTACTGCCGACTCAACCGCTTGCAGTCGCCAAACTCATAATATCTGAAATATCATAGCTATACCACTATTCTGGAACCACAGATATGCTTAATTACAATAAGCGATGTAGAAATGATATTGCTTTCCATCTAACTCAAGAACATGACAAGTGTCATGTTTCGTACTTTGTGTCGCTGCTCTTGCAATAATTGGTAGGCCGATAAAAAGTACTTTATTGTTGCATTCTCTCGCACTTGAACTGTGACTGACAAAACAAACGTAATCGTCTATGCGATAAAAAAACCCGAAATCGAAATTAGCCTTGCCTCTTTACAAAGTTCAATAATGTGCGTTTTTTATCGCAGTTTACTGTACTTTTAGTTAAAATAGGTATATCCAGAATAGGGATATTGACAAAAAGTAGAGGGTGGCACTTCTGGAACTTTGGCAGTAAATCGCTGGCAGAGTTTTTAATAAAAAATCTGGTCAAGTGTGAGTTGATCTGATATTAAATCACCAAAGAGATTTTTATCTTTTTCTTGTGGTCTGAGAGCCAAAATACCTTGAACTGTATAATTTGTTTTGTGACGTCACTATCTTTGAATGTGCAAGCTATTACGTTATTATATTGGCACAGAGGGGCAATCTGGATTACCTGCTAACGCTACAGACTTTTTTAAATTAGTGTTGCTGCATGTGCTTGAGTATAAATAAAGATAAACTATCATTGTTGTACTTGCAACGAGTTATGCTACCGTAGCTACCTGAATTGGAGACCATAATTAAACAAACCGCTAATTAACAAGAGACCTCATTAATATCCGCTTTCATACACAACGAAACTCAAGTTAGCTCTTGCAGATTTCACACATTCAAGAACTCTAAAAGAATAGCAATAACCGTTCTAAAATTCAAACTCCCGTTTATATACATGCCTAGGGATCTCTAAAACGAAGCTAAACTTGCAATGTTTAAGTTGGGGTATTCCCCGCTGAGGGAGTTTGTTCTATATCGTTGCCTTCAAAACTCGGTCAACAGTACCACGGAACTGTAAAATTAAAAAAATACTTTGACGAAAAACAGATGGTGCGGTTGTTTGGGAATTGTGTGAAAATTGGTCGAAAACGATCAAAATATATACCTACATACATATCTGTCACGCCTCTTTCTTATCGGGGTAGGCACAGAACACTTCACTTACGTTAGTAACTATTTAGTAATCTGTGACTTCACTCCACTTGCTACGATTCAAACACACCTCTTTCGCTTCATTCACATTCATCAGTCGCCTCATATGCACGTTGGTTTAGCAGTAAATATTTAGTAATATATGTTTTAGCGTACTCTTGACTTGGGCTTTCTTTAGCAAATCTTTTCAAAAGAAAACCTGTCTACGTCACAATAGGCATAACCGGCATCGATTTTTATTGGGTTATAATTCGAGTGAGTATAAACCAGGCGTAAATATCAACAATTATTAAAACAAATTAGCTTATCCCCGGCTTTACAATGGTTTCTTTTAGTAACGTTTTCAGCTTAATTTTCTTTATTAATTTACCAGCGTTGCTACTGTCCTGAGTTTTAATTAATTAAGTTATGTTGGCTTACATTACCAAGTTTTTCTTTTTCAAAAATGTACACTCTGTTTTAGTTGGCTTTTTCTAGTTTGAACTAGTTTTTTGTGCTAAAAATTTTACACTGGGGTACTGTGTTAGTTGGACGGTATACACACGGTGCTTACACCTATTTAAATTTAATAGAATTTTAAAATTCTACATACCACTCTACACATGTATCTTCATGAAAGGAATGGAGTGAAAATAGGGTGAGAACAATGAAAATAAATATAAATAAATATAAATATTGGGGGACATTTCACACACGTTCACCTGACCCCAAACTAGGCAAATGCTGTACTATGGGTATTAGGGACTGATAACCATACTTACATAGATAAATATGTAACACCGAAATAGACAATGCAATTATGTTACCAGCTTAGCAATTCCATTTTAAATAAAATCACTTTCGAAAGCGCTCAACCATACACCTATAACCCAAGCCTGTAACCCAAACAGAATCCAACTTATTAAATGACATCTACCGTCCTCATTTTCATACTACCGGTATTGATTTGTATTTGGTCGGGTTCTACAGCTAAGCCGTCCGTACCTATCATAATGTACGGGTTATAAAGTCAAGCGCTAACAGTTTTCACTACGAAGACTAGAGAAACAGCCTAAGCCGCGCGGAATCTTATCGCATCGCAGTGAAGTGTTTTCAACCCCACCGTCACATATTTCTCTCATTCTACGGCAGTACACACGCTCCTTGCACATGCACTGAATTTAAAATAGCTTGTTTACTATGGTTTCTAAGCGTGTCGTTGAAGAGATTCCTTCATGTGCACTTAATTGCATTTGTCGTGACGTCATTAACTGCACTCTCTGTAAACCTTTTCAAGGTCTGTTTGGATTTATATGTGTTCTTTTCCTGGTTTAGATTTTTTATATAATTCATAGACACACCCTGTAAATGAATACGTGGTTATAGAAATATGTAAAGGAGTGAAATAATGTGGGCTCTCTCGCTCACTCGTTCGCTGGAATGTAGGACCTAAGCTTTTAGACAAAACGTTACATAATAAATGTCCTCAAGGATTACATAACTTGCCACTTACACACATACCTACATAATATCCATTACACCTCTCTTCCATCGAGGTAGGTTGAGATCCAAACACACCTCATTCGCTTCATCCACATTCATTTGTCGTCTCATTCATGCCCTTCGGTTTAGGCTACTCTTGACTTGCCCTTTTTTAACAATTCCCCGATTTGGTCGAGACTTGTCCCTTATTACGCTGAAATGAGCGATCAAAACATAACAGTATCTACTTTACATAAACCACTAATCAAGCTTTTGATACAATAATGACAGAATAACCAACTATGGCACAAGACTAATAAATACAGATGGCTAAGTACTATTATATCTCGGTTTCATGCCTGAACACTTCCACCAATTAATACAGACGCTTGCGTTTTGTGATTAGCATAATTAGTCACAATGAATATTGATAAAGATATAGTGTATATCGCAGAACACTATGCTCGCGGGTACCTACGTTATAAGTTGATATGATTTAATACGTCGTATTGTAGTGCGTTCTAAGCCTAATGGATGAAGCAATAATTATGATATAGCTATAAACATTTTGAAAAGATTATTTAGATTTTCATTTGTAGTTTGATCTAAGCAAGGTCGAAGGGAAAGTAGAGAAGGGATAGAATTATGGAATAAAGCATATAGATAGATTAGACTACGTAACAGGAAGTAAGAGAAAGAAAGTAAAAGAGAAGGAGATGTACCTACCGATAAGACTTCAACTTATTAAACGTGTACAGATTAACTTTTAGGAGACCAATTTTTATAAAAAAATACGAACATAAAACGCAAACGCTTGAGTAAGTAGTTCTAACACACGAGAAATAGAAGAAAATCTTAGGAATAAAAAGTAAAAACGTTTAATAATCTTTTAGTTTAAGTTTTTATCAAATTTACAATGCAAAATAAAGAAAAACAGATGCAAAATCTGCGTGCTCATCAAAATTTCCTTTTCTATCGATTTATATTACCGGCGAACACCCGATTGGCACAGAGTAATGAAGCGAGCATAACTAGTTTATAATTGTAACAAAAACTACAATATTAATTCCTATTGCGATGTAGATCGTTGAATTGCTAATATTTTGTTTTCACTCTTTATGGGAAAGTGTTTTACTATGTTACGCGATTCTAACTGGCTATGATTTGGTTTAATTGTAGACTGTGTCTTGTTATTAGTCACTGATACTTTTTGTTGATGTATAGACAGCTGTAATTATGATTTCAGGAAAATGTGTACTGTACTGTGTGGTTCTAACAAATCCAAAATGTACGTACGAGTATACCTAATGCAGTCATTGGCTTTTTTTTCGCAGCTGTATGTACTTAAATTATTTCACTCAATTGTACTCATAATCCGACTAAATAAAAAGCAATGCCGATGTATGAAGATTAAAACGTTGACAGGCGTAATTAATATTAAGTGGTTATCAAAGCGAGTGTAAAATTTTATGAATGAAATCGGAAGGCAGACTTTTTACCTACCGTTTATTTAGGAATTTATTTATTGCATTATATTTCTAATAACAAGAAAACATTAAAATTCATAGAGAACGTGTTAAAAAAACCTGCAACTGACAGATTCCGAGTTCTTAGAAGTGTTTCTTGTAACAACCGCAGACACGTTGGACATGTCATTATCTTATTGAGATTAATTGCTTTAGCTCATGCGTTTACATTGTATTCACAATTGTATAGTTTAAACAAGTTTTTGTTGAATTATGTTTGAAGGAATTTAGTTACCACTTTCGGTACTTAAAACTAATTAAATGTAGGCGGGACGATCTTCAGAAAATGCCTAAAATTTTAATGTCGACTGTTAAACGTCATCATCACTTTTGGTTAAATATCGAATAACATCATTTTTCAAAAAACGCGTGCACCAAACAAGATGACCAGTTTTTCATAAAGCACAATGACGATAAGTAATCAGTATTTATGTAACAAGAATTTGTCTTCGCTTTGCATTAGTAGTAAAACAACGAACGTGCTCCGTCGTTCATATTTCGAATGCATTAATATTCATACTTTCCACTGTTTTGATCTCGCCTTCAAAAGACCAATGATTCGACTATTTTAAACGAGCTATCTCTGCTTTTCTAAAACTTACACTCTATAAGTCTTTAACAATCACTCAAAAAGTGAAAACTCATGTGAAAGATTGCATGACATACAGTTTTAACAATGATCAAATCGTTAAATGATTGAGTATCAAAAGGTGACTAGACTCATTGAATGATTCGACAATATTCATGTCAGATGCCAATTTATATCTGCAGATAAAAGTGCCAACGGTATATGCAAATGTCAAAAAATATTTTACGATTTTCATTCCGTGAACTGCAAGTGTAACTTTGTGAGCATGTATGTAGTCGAATACCATGTTATATTTGCAGGCGAAAAGTTGCAGTCACGTATGCAAATTAAAAAAGTATTCTTGTGGTTTTTATTTCGCGGACTGCAAATTGAAGTTGGTATTATGTTTTTTATTTTGAGTGTAATCAACATTGTACCTAACTTGTAGATAGTTTTACGTAACGTGCATTTTTGACAACTTTTTATGCAGTCTGTTACAAAAGAGCTGTGTCGGATCCGATAATAGGCGTGACGACACTATGAAATAATCGAAGATTTAATGATTTCAGGGGAAAATACACATTTAAAGGATTCAAAAAACTATTTTAGTTTTATTTAAAAAATTGAGATTAACAAGATTTTCTATAAAATAAAAGAGTAAAATACTGCAATCGGCCATTTTGACTGAAACGCCAATCACAGCGCATGACGTCATACTCATGTAAACAAACATCACTGTGTTGTTTTGACTGATTGTACGCTAGGATTTACTTTTTGTTTATTTTTGTGAATAACTACAAATTTATTATAATGGAACCAGGGTTTATCAGGGCAAACAGTTCCAATTTGCCCAGGATCGATTTGCTAATGTTGGGCGAGTTCCTGGCAACCAATAAAGAATTTTGCTCCTCCGAATTTAGAAACGTGAAAACCGCCTTGTATTTTTTTTGTTATTATTGTTATTTGTTATTATTGTCATTTCATCTATTTCACGTCAAACATGAAGTTAAAAATCTATCAATACATGATAACATACTCACATCAAAGTGATCTTCACAGAAATAAAGTGACGAATTTAATTTTACTTCGTTCGGGTTTCGCCGTGCAAGCTGTAACCATGTATCTCTTATTTTTTTAATGTATGGGACATGAACAAACACCTTGTTGGGTGTCTTTATTGATGTATTTTTGCACAGAGGTACTGCACACCACTTATAAACTTTAGAATTCATTTTTATCACAAGAAATACGAAACGTTTGTTTACTTTGTTGTCTAGCCGGGCGGGAACACATTTGACGTTTACAAAAGTGTGACGTCACACGCGACGCCATGACACGGAGAGCTGTTTTCACGCAGTATTTAAAAATAATTATAAAAATGGCTTTAATCTTCTTAAAACATTAGTTAAATACCGAAATAAAGTTTTTGTTGTAAACAGTAAATGTGTATCTGCATTTTGGAATAGGATTTCAAAATCTTTCGACATGCCTATTAAACGAGACCTTTAAAAGATGGATACAGAGCATTTTATTCAATGTTATTTACACTCCTGGCTTCCAACAAGGTGGATCGGCGGCCTGGGGAAAGTAGCAGGAAGCCGTAGGATGTGGGCAGCGCAGGACAGGTCGTTATGGACATCCTTGGGGATGCTTTTGCTCAGCAGTGGACGTCCATGAGCTGACACAACAACAACTTATTCATACTTGTAAGTCGGCGCTATAGCTAGAAAATATTGTTTAAATGTTTCCTTCATTAGAACTACAATTTAACGGTAATGGCAGAGCACTCTAAATTCATATTTTCCCTGTATTTTTTAAGATAAAAATGTTACTTAAACGTTAGCTATGCAAATTTTATTTACTTTCATTACAATTTTAAATTTTACTGTCTCTACAGTGTAATACTGTTTTAAATTTGAATTGCTTGCTTCTACTTCATAATACTAAGCTTTAGTTGCAGAAATTGGCATTAAAATATTTAACGACAACCTACCAGATTTATTTAGAAATAGGTAAACTGGAGCCCAAACGAGTCTGCTATTTTAAAATACCCTCTGTGTACCGGCAGATTGTTAATGGCATTTTTTGACACTTTTGGTATTCTGCTAAACAATGGATGACTGTTTGCGACCAAATGTGTCAAGAATGCCATTGAAACTCTGCCGACACATAACTGACAATATTGTAAATGAGCAGACTGGGGACCAAGTGAACAATGTTCAAGATCAAGTAAGGATGAAAAGATAGGTTCTAAGGGTTTTGTCTAGTGTCAGTTTATATTTAAATACGAGTATTAAATGATAAAATA
Organism: Anarsia innoxiella; assembly: GCA_947563765.1. NCBI lineage: Eukaryota > Metazoa > Arthropoda > Insecta > Lepidoptera > Gelechiidae > Anarsia > Anarsia innoxiella. The sequence continues at coordinate 3,258,035 of OX387402.1, forward strand.
ACGGATTCTGTTGTAGCTACTCATTGTCGCTACAGATACACTTATAGCTAGCCCGTCACATCCCACTGCTGGGCATAAGGCTCCCTCCCTGCTCTCCATCCAGTTCTAAATGATAGAACTAAACTGAATGGAACATTGTCGCTATATAAACTTTCTTTGTATCATAAACTACTACAATATAGTACCCCTGTTATATAAAATAGGCAATAAAAAGTAAGTTTTGCAGTTATTATAGCAATTTGACAATATTCTACATAGTTGTTACGTAGAAATAGAAATTTTAGTGCTCTGTTACGTATAACACAGTCTTTAACAAAGTCGTTTTACGTCTGTCGGAGGAAATATCCATTTGAATTCCCTTAACTGTGGATTAATTGGCTGTTGCAGCATTTAAATGCTGTTAAAATTTAATAATTGTTTTTTTTTTGTAGATTTCTTATCAATTATACCAAAGTGTACGATTTCGTGACTAAAATGCATAAATATCTAAATTCTAAAGGATCTAGAATAAAAAATTATAATTACGATAAATACCTCGAATTAAAAAACAATTGACAAGACATTACATATTAAATAAATCCAAAAACAAAAGCTACACGACAATGTCGCGTGTATTCAGCCATTACAGAACGGAACTCAAAAATCAATTATCACAATTTCTCGATTGAAATTATTACTCGCATTCAAATCACGAATCACATCTCGACACGTTTTGCATAGAATTCGCGTGCACACGGTAAATAGTTCCGTCGCAACCGATTAGTTACAATTATCTATGGACTACAATTACGTAGACGGGAAAAGTTGAGAACAAGACTGCTGAGTGTTTTTATGACATTTCTGAAATGTGACTGATGTGTGGCTGAGTTACTGTTTGTTTTAGTTGAGTGTGAGTGGTCAGTGAGTTTTGCTTTCTCATTGATGAGTGATTATGTTTTCTTAATTGTAATGTGATTAATAAGATGACGAGGTCCATATAACAATCTATCATAGCAATGTATAGAATCATTTGAATCGTCTGTGTCATACTTGATAAGCTGCTCAAGCTAATGTCTCCACCTACCGAAGATAGCAGATTGAGGTTTGATCCCCAATCGGCTATTTTCGGGTTGGTCCTATAATGGCGGCAACAAAGCTTGTAAATTGAACAACCAGTATTGGTTTTTAAGAATTGCATTACTGTAGGTACTAAGTACTAAGCAAATTGAAACATTGGCCTTCAAAAGTTAGTTAAGATGTAAAATACTTAAGTAGTAAGTAATTACGTCCAGTCATTATTAAGTACTTACAAAGTCATTGAAATAAGATGATCTAGCTCTGTGATTAAATTACTAATTGAAAGAATAGATAATTGTGATAATGAAAAGCGATTTAGGTAAATAGTTTGAAGTTGTCATTTGAGGAAACAAGAAAAGTAGAAGGAAGTAAATTGACTCATAATTTTAAATACCTACCTAGGTAATTATTTAACTTTATATAAAAATATAATGGTTTCAAATAGTATCCGTCGATTTCAAGAAAACGTTTTGATGTTATTTATTAAATAGAACTCCACATTGCTCTTCCTTTTATGAAAAAGTCTCGAACCATTTTCACGACGAAAACCGGTAGTAACTCAATGTTCTCGCTGACATATTACTGCGTAAGGATGATTAGCGAGTGAAGTGAGCCGAATAACACGGCCATTAACATTGTATGAGACATTCCCGCCAGAACTGAAGGGCCTAGCCATTTGGATGAATTACGTATTCTGTTGCGTGAATTACTTAACTGTTTGCCGTTTGGGTATCTATTATATCTAGTATCATTTAAGTTTTGTAACAGAATTCCTAATAAGCTCATATTCGAGTACTCGAGTACTTAACTTTGATTTTCATAAACTAGCTCTCCATGATTTCAAACGCTTTTATCGTCATGTCTTGAAAAACTTACACGATTTAAAAAAGGAATGTATTCTATGTGTTATTCTGATGTGTAAGCTACAATATTGTAAAGTTTCATTAAAATCTGTTAAGTAGTTTTAGCGTGAAAGAGTAACAAACCTCCTCTCATTCATCCATCCATACATCGGCATAAACACTGGCATTTATAATATTAGTTAGTAAGATTGGTCGAATTACGTCCATGCTGCAATTAAAGTTCCCTGGCTTTAAGCATGGTGAGCTATCGACTGTACCTAGATAAAAACCTCACTGAAAAAAATATCAGAAGACAGTTTAATTATAATTGAATTTCAAATATCTAGATCTAATTATGTCTCGAATACAATACGATGATTTATTTAGGTCAAGTATGAATATGATGAAATTGTTTCTAGTTTCAAGTAAAGTGTTTTTATCGCCTTTGTGTCTGTCTGGCCACCATGGTCAAAGGTGTGGTCTTTTAATACCATGTCATTAATGACTAGAGCCTGCCGGCGACTTTGTATGCATTCATCATAATATCATCATCGTCATATCTTAAAAAATTAACACAATCATATCCTAAAATGATAAAATCTTTGCTATTTTAATATGTTAGTTACTAAAGGTATGGTAAAGTTTCATTAAAATATGTTAAGTCGTTTTTACGTGATAGAGTAAAAAAACCTCTCGTTCTTGCATCCATCGGCGATAACTTTGACATTTATAATTATAAATATTAATATAATTTATGAATATTAATAGGATTAAGTTTAATGTTATTTTGGGGCTTCCGTAAATTATAAATTTTAAGTACATTCTATATAGCCAAAAGTCAGATTCTGAATACAAAGCTTTATAAAAAAAACAAAATCGATTTAAAGATCAAAAACACTCTGTATCCTAATCTAAAGTGCCAACAGACTTAAACACTTATGTAACTTTTAAAATTATGGTAATAACATAAAGCGATTACAACTTAAAATTTTGAAATAACAGCTAGGAAGAGAACCCTAACAAAAACTCATGTAAATCACAGTGCAATGAACAACTAGTTACATAATAATAGTTGCCAAAAGAAGTGTGAAGCCAGAGTTGTGGGCTAGACGGAATTACAATGGGATTTCGACAAATTAGGAAGTGTTGGCACTGTTTAGTTTTGGACCTTTTTTTGCTAAAATAAGTCATTTTTTATGTCGTAGGTATATTATAAGGTCGCATTACGTAAAATAACGTATTAAACTGAATTGAGAACCACCTCCTTTTTTGTGGTTTGATCGTTGTTATTCGAAGTCGGTTAAAAACCTTTAAATGTGGGCTAAGTAAGTAGGTAACGTGTATAACAATCATCTGATATTATTTGTAATATTGGTACCTAACACTGTCTACACATCAAAGCCGCCGGCATGCCGCCGGTCTAGGCCGGCGGCTTTATGTCATACAAATGGCAGCTGTCAAAAAGCCAGCGGCATGCCGGCGGCGTTTTTGTGTAGACAGCATAATATTAAACGAAATAATTTAATTAGCATAATTTTTAATCAATTGGCATTCAAGAATAAATACTTGGCAATGATTTCTTATTTTTCTGAGTATAGTTATTTGACTCTCCTTTTACTTGTCAGCATTTTTATATACCCACTACAGGAGCACGAGCCTAGTCTTGAGAGTGATTTGTGAATCTACTTAGGTACGTCGAATTTTATAAGTAATCTTCACAAAAACTTAAGTAGGTACCTAAGTACATTATAAGAAGTACCGAATTTAACATTTAAAATCACCATATCTAAACCTCACTAGCAATAGCAATCAAAAGTAAATTATAATGGTAATTAAACAGAGCGCAATATATAACAGCCGTATCGCCTTTTAGCACGGTGATCCGACTTATTGGTTGCATGTTTCGGTAATACGGAACACACTTACTTTCAACAGAAGACTTTCTCTCGTTTGCAAGTGTCTCAATAACATTCAATACTCAATACTGCAGGTGACTTGAGCTTCTTCATACTTTTTTAATTTCATTTCGTGACGTCACAGAGATTGTACAGCTTCGACAACAGCCAGTCATTTACGGTCTACCATGAGGCCGAGGCAGTCGCGTTTACTGTTTACGTTTACAGTTTGAAATCAGCGTTTTGCCGGTCAAAACACGAGGTTTTATTTACGAACGTAACGTTAACGCGCCGGTTTACGTTATCGGACACTGATAAGCGTATTGGTTTGCGTTTTGTGAGTTTTGCTAGAAAATGGAGTGTAATTAGAGCAAGGTGAGTTTTTGTTTTTTGTTTGTGTCTTTTGTTTTGTGTCTTCTTGCTAGAATCTAGCGGAAATTACCGTTCAATAGGAAAATTGGAACTTTAAGTTTTAAAATAAAGTTAAATTTTTATTGTCATACTTAGATGCGGTACATGTAAGTCGATGTTAAAGTTTATTTCGTCTTTACATATTCAGTCACGGATTTCGCAGATGTTCTAACTTGAATTCATTTTTTGTTAAGGTTATTCGTTACCTATATGTACCTACCTACTTATTATGAAGATGGGTTCAAAAGACGTCAGACGCGACTAAATTGTTTACTTCAGTAATGTGTTGACTATAAAAAACGTGATTAAGCGTATATTGAAATTCTAGGTAGGTAGGTACTTCGTTTCACGTGATTAATGGGATATTCAATACCTATACTTATACTTCGTTTTTCTTTAGCTCTTTTAAGTTAATTATCTATTAATCTTGCTTTCCCATCGTCGAGATGGTGAAGGTTGGCCAAAGGCCTCTATTAGCATTTTTTTATATCAATTGTGGGCATAATTACAGGGGTGCCATTTCCTGGGGACCAAATCCCTTTTTGCTTAAAAAAAAGTTTGTTCCTCAGTTTTACATTATTTAAAAAGATAAAAATACCTACTTTATTTAACAAAAATATGAAAACAGGATATAGGTACCTATCATTTCGATATGAATGCGTACCTTCTCTACATATAGGTTTTATTTAGAATATTATTAGCACTCTCTTGCGTAGTGCGCACTATTTACTATCAAAACTAACATACCTACTTATAGTTTAGTTTTAACACTAGTGTTAGAGCATTTATAGCTTAGTAGGTATTTTTTTTATTAAGCCTATGTTGTTTCACTGCTGGGCAAAAGCCTCTCCCATGCTCCACACATTTCTGTTGGTGGCGGCTTCCCACCAATCTTTCAAGTAGGTATTTATTGACTTACATATCCGTCACGCCTCTCTCCCATTAGGGTAGGCAGAGACCACTTCCTTCCACTTGCTACGATCCAAACACACCTCTTTCGCTTCATCCACACTCGTCAGTCGCCTCATACATGCCCGTTGGTTTAGGGTACTCTTGAATTGGCCTTTCTTGGCTTTTCTTTTATCTTTTATTGACTTTAAATCTACATATTTACTAGCTATAGGTAATATTAAAATATACCTAAAGAATGATTACGTTTTTTATGTTCAACGTTAGGTTAGTCAACTACCTACCTATATCATTAAGTTAAAAATGCTAAACAACTCTATCTAAATGAGGTAGGTAGGTATTTACCTCTTTAAATCTCATGTATATTATAAACGTCCATGTTTGTGCTAATGGACAATGTTTGTTACTCTTTCACACGGAAACAATGGTACATAAGAACAATATTTTTATTAACAAAATTGTAGTTTATAGTATCATCAACATAATAGGCTATAATATTCTAACACGTTTCCAAGATATGGCTTCACTATTTCTCACAAAAATGATTGAATAAGTAAGTGTAGCTTAGGAGCATAGGTAGGTATACAAAATATTTATTTTACATAAAAAAATACCTAACATAAATATAACTTAGGTACGTACTTAAAAATATAGGCTTTATTATTTTAACACATTCTTTAAGGTTTACAAGATATGGCAATAAAATGTCTACGATATCGCTCGCGGCTGCTTGTTAGTCATACAATCGGATTTTTGTACTCTTAAAAAATATTTTTTCTTTACAAATAGTTAAGACAACAAACAATTATATAAAAGCACTAAATTTTTGTGACCAACAAAAAAACAAGACAGAGCTATAATGTAATACATTATGAGAACCTATATATTGAAAGAGGTGGCAAGATGAGCTGGACACCTTCTTGGATATCTGGGCAGAGCGGCCCAGGATAGGGAATCGTGGAAGAAGAGGAGAGAGGCCTTTGCCCAGCAGTGGGATACCGATGGCTAGATAAGATAATGTAAGATATATTTTAATTTCCTACCTAAGTAATTTAAGTATGTATAAAATTATATAATTTGAGTATGTAGGAAATTAAGTACCTAATTTCCTTGTAGTTACTTATTACTATTTAAAGAAATCATGTCCCGTCATAAATTGATTTCATATTTTATATCCCTGCTGATGTAAGTAAAAGATTTTATTACACAATCTTTAAAGTCCGTTATTCAATTTTCTTTAGAAATCTGTAGGTACCTATTCATTTTATAGCCAAGTTGAAAGAACTTTAGTAATTTAATATATTTTCGCCGAGAAATTATATTTACTTACAGTTATTTTATAAGTAATAAAATGTAAGGTACAAGATAGAAAGTCCAAAAGAAGGTTCTGGCAGAAGTCTTCAATTTGACACAAGTTTTTTTACCTTCAAAAAGAAATGAAATGAAATGAAATGAAAATCATTTAATCCTGTAGGTTTTTACAACACTTAAGACGGGTCATTTTTTAAAGTTAATGCTAGATTCGCAAGAGTGCAGTTTCCCCAGAGAAGAACCTAGCAAGAAACTCAAAAAAAAGATAAAAAGATAACTGCAAATCTTAGAAAAATATAACTATATAAAAATAATGAGACATGCATGTCACTACAATAAAATAAATTGTGCATGCGTGTTTATACTTAACACATGTAGGTATAATTATAAAACGTGACACATAAAACATTTCAGTTTTTCTTAATCATGTCTAAATTGATTCCCAATAAAATGTAAATTTTTACATTCAATTCATATTCACTTATAATTCATTCACGTACCTATTTTTTCCCGCTACATAGTGTTAGATTCAGTTTTTGATCACAAGATAATTTATAAGTCAACTGTTGGATAAAGTAGTATTAATTGTATCTTTACATTACTACATGTAAAATTTTCTACCACCAGAGTTAGAGCGGTTTCGCACTACGACCGATACGAATCCGATCCGATTAAATTACTGTAGAAATAGTTCAACTGCAGATTCTATTTCGGATCTATACTATTCCTACTATCTCTTAAGGTATCTACCTACATACCAATGCCGCCGGCTTTTTTGACAGCTGCCATTCGAATGACGCAAAGCCGCCGGCCTAGCCCGGCGACATGCCGGCGGCTTTGGTGTGTAATGGTATCTACACACCAAAGCCGCCGGCTTTTTTGACAGCTACCATTCGTATGACAATAAGCCGCTGGCCTAGCCCGGCGGCATGCCGGCGGCTTTGGTGTGTAAATAGCATTACATACAGTCTATCTTCATAGACAGTAATCTTATTATATACTTCTCTAATTGTTAATTATGTCTAATCGATAAACACATTGTCTAGAAAAATCAAGACAAGTTAATTACTCTTTAAGAAAAACAACACATTAAAATGCAATCCAGTCATTTCAAAGTCGTTAAAATTTGTTTAATACTTACAATGATCGCTTGATTGGTTAGATAAGAGGTAAGTAAATAGCTAGTATTGATTGATCAAAGTTGGCCGACACCTATTAATAAAGTCTAGGTAAAAGCTATCGGGTTCTTTCGTATAAAATCCCCATCAAAAACACTCAATTGTAAAACCCACCTTTAAAATTAACTCCTATTAAGATTATTTGTTTTCAAACTTTAGTCGGGTTAGACAGTGAATATTCTACGTGAACGCAGAGACTTGTGCCGTTAGGTTTCTTGCCGTTCTTCCTCTCGGTTTATAGGTAAGGTATTTTACTAACCGACTTCAAAAAAAGGAGGTTTCTCAATTTGACCGCATTATATATATTTTTTATGTATGTCCGCGCAAAACGTCGTCGTTTATGAACCGATTTTGTTGATTCTTTTTTAAATAAGTAATACGCAGTGAATCGTTCCGTTCGTTTTAGATAAAAACAATATGTCAAAAAGTGTAAGTAGGTAGGTACCTAATGTTAGTACCAATTTTGAATAAAACAAATTTGAGCTTTGACTGATTTAAAATGAGATTCCAAGGCATCAGGTTGAAAATGATAGTGTTGTTATTAAAAATTAGAAGAAGACGGCACGATGTTTAATAGATAAATGTTTTTAACGGTCTTGCCTGTAAGTAATTGGGAGTTAATTTTCGAAAATATATAACTCAGAATAGAGTCATTATTCAAAGTGAAGTTTTACCTAGATACCTAGTTAACTTGTTATTTCATATCTCATTCTAAAATGACAGAAATACGTTTCTAACATTTTGAATGGTGTGAAATTTCGAAACGAGGGCAATTAGAGCCTTTAGAATTGCGATTTGGTAAGAGCTTTTAGTAAAATAAGACGATTTTGGTGTAAAACGAACACGTTTTCACGCTATGTCGTGTTAAAATGTAGAATGACATATTCAAATGCAATTCTGCTTATGAAACCTTCCGAGTATGTGAATGTATCTACATAAGCTGCTGTCTATCTCTCTCTCTATGCTACATATTACCTAGAACATACCTAATTTGAAATAAATTTTAATACTATAAATAATAAAATACTTATTTATCGAATATCGAACAACTGAATTGCGTCTTACATTTTGTGAGATCAATTTTTACAGACTTCAAATGGACTGCTGGTGAAACATGTAGAGTGGTTGGTATTCTAAATGAATATCACATCGTTTGTACCAAAAATGCAAATAATTATTTATATGTCGGAGAATAGTGAGATTACGTTCATGAAGGATATTTTGGAACCATTTGCAAACTCTTTGTTGCTAAAACGCAAGAACTGGCATGTTTCTAACTGATTGTCAAGTTGGCGCTGGCATATTTGAGGAGGCTGTCATGTTTGATGGATTATTGTTGGGATTATTGATTTGAAGAGATATCGGAAGTCATCCCGTACATCTTATTATTTAATAACATGATTGCAAACTACACAATAAAGCCAGTTTGTTCGTTACACGCCCACTGTCTTATTTTAACTAAAAGCTTAAACACCACTTCTGATGACTCGACTCGCCGACATATATTATAAACATAAATACTTATTATTATAAACAAAAGAAGTTTCTTAGATAGACCTGCATATGTTTGTTTTATCCGATTATCTCCCGTCAATTAATACTTAAATACATTTATTGAGTTTTTAATCGATTTAATCGAAACCCATAAAATGTATAATAAGCACACATAATTAACCATTAAGTACCTACTAGATTTATTATCTTTCCTTACCGTTACTTAAATCAAGTTTTACTTTACGGTAGAAATTTAGAAAACTATCTATAAGTATTCTATAGGTAATTAAGCGCGGTGAAGCATTAAGGTCACCCGGTGAAATGACCGCAAAAACTAAGGTTTTAATAAAAACTTGAGTAGGTAAGTATTTTGTTTTGGGTTTAAGTCCTAATTTCTATTTTTATGAAGATAAGTATCAAGATTTTGAGACAATTTTAACTATACTCGTTAGTGCATTTGTAAATAGTTGAATGAACATAGATAAGATCATTTTTCAATGCAACGGAACTTGCATAAGTAGGTGTTATTATAGGAAGAGCATTCATATAGGTATGGATTAAATATAAGTTCCTTAAAACGCGACAATCTTAATTATCCATTACAAGCTTGTTGTCTGTTGTAGATGGTACCTATACTTATCAGATCCGATAACCAAACGGAGGCTGTGGTGAGTTTTTTTACTTGTCGGGTCCGGTCCGGTGTTGTGACGGTTATAGTTGTATGGTTGTAAAAAATGTTGTAAACAAGCAGTTCTAACTGGCACATGACAAATGGGTAAATGGTTTAATATCATTACATACTCTTCTCATTTTTGTGCAAGTGATAACTGTCTAAAGGTTTAATAATGCGTAAGCCTTAATGATCTCATAATGCAACTGAAATACTCGTAGCTCCTTTATGACGTTATGATCTTTGATTTAAGAAAGTACCTATTTTACAATCACATACCTATAAAATGTGATCGTAAAAATTAAATAAAAAATATATTTTTATTGCAGTTTTGTTATCGCTTTCATTATTTTAATTACGCTTCATTATTCATTTACGACACGATCCGGTAAAATAAAACCAACTTTCTGCTTCCAGATTTCAAAATGAGAGTCGCCAATAAAGCGAGGAATATTGAAAATTTCACTTGTTTTTATGACATTATGTCGTGGTTATATCGATCACCGAACGATAAGGTTTTAATGAGTATAATAATCTGTGAAACGGAACACCATGCTAAAATATAAACGTCATTGTGTGTGCTGATGAATAAGAGGAAGTCCGAAGATGTTTGGTACTCTTTCATGCAAAAATCACTAAACAGATTTTCATGAAACCTTATTTTATTTATTTATTCAAGATATCCAACAGAAAGTTTATACAAAAAGATAATATTGTTGTTTACACATCAGAATACAAACATAAATTTATTTTATAAATATGCTGTTCCTTATAAATTACCTATGATTTACGTGTACTGTTCTAGCAATAAACCATTAAATAAATAGGCAAAGTAAGTAGCTATATTTTTTTTATATATTGTGTGGTTTTTCCATGATATATTAACTGGTACGGAGTTGTAAGCAACCGCTAGTAAAAACGGTAATCGAATTTACCGGTAAATGCAATAAACCACGTATTATGACACAAACGTGATGCGATGCCGTTCCGCTACCTTCTCTTGTTTATTTCTCACGGATTACTTACTTCCAAGTTTAATCATTCTTTCATACTCGTGTATTGCATTTGCAGTGTATAATTCACGCTGATTTTTTGAGCTATTTTGACCAGAGTATAGTAGGTAGGTACCTACCTACTTTCTTGCAGTATTGCCAATGCTCTTTACTATAAGATAGATAGGTATATCAGATACGTAAGTCTTAAGTTTATTGTATTGAAATAGTTTTAGGTAACTTGTTTTATAATTGTTTTACATATTTTTTTACAAATTTGTAAATGTTGTCTTTTACCCGATTATGGCGAAGGCAAAAGGAGGGGTAATGATTTTGGCAGTCTATGTAGGTATGTACGTAGAAATGCTCCACCGTAGCGTAGTCAAATTATTATCTAAATGGCCTTATAGTAAAATGTATAGCCTTTGCTATGTTATAAAACCACAAGAAACCGCGGTTAAAACGAAACCGCGCTACAAAAGCTAGTGCGTAAAAGCCTTTCGTGGATTTAACGTTTTTAATTATGAATGAATGAGTTTTATACTTTTTTTCTTTGCATATTAGCAATTCCTGTTAATATTAATTACCCGTATTATTTCACTACATAGATAAAAACAATCTTGCTTACACTTGGTTGGTTTTTATAATAAATTACCGACCAATATTGGATTAGCTATATGATTGAGTGTTGATAATCTAAATTAGCTTCACGAATATGTTTACACGGAAGATTTAACTCGACTCTTCATTATTATGCACGTTGATATCAACCGAGTTTCGAGTTAATTCAATAAGATCGTTGGAAGAATGTTCGACACAATGAGGAAAGGGAAGGTAGATCTTTTATCTCTGTTTTAGTACCGTTTAATTAACATTCTTGTATTGAATACGACCTCTCAATAAGCATACTCTCTGTTGTTATTACACCATAACTAAAGAGAGAGAGAAGGTACAGTTAGATTTTTGATTAGAATGTTTTTTTAACAATTAATTAATATATCTGACGTCACCATTGACAAAAATCTGAAAAAAAAAACGGCTCAATACGTTTTAAAAGGAAAAAAACAACTTTTTCTTATCACTGGGATACTACTTTCTTATTAAAAAATGTATTACCTACCTAAGTATTTAGTATTATTGAAAATCAAACTGATCTAGCTGAATGAAGAATCAGCCTAGTAAATTACAAAGAAATTAATCATAGCAATGAGCAATTACAGACCTATCTTTATAGAAAGAGCAGAGCAGAATTATATTAGAAAGATGTTGCGATGTTATAGAAAGAAAGGTAAGAAAGTGTTGTCTAATTACTATGTATGGAAGGGAAAGCCGACAGTAGGATTATCATGCCGACCTATAAACGCAACGGAGCATTTTTTATACTATATCTAAACCCGTACTTGGTACTTAGAGAATTTGGTTCAAATTCCGGTACATACCTATTGGAGTATTCAATTATTAATGTAACTAATACAAAAATAACTATTTAAACAAAATAAGTTAGGGTATAGATTTAGCTGGTTTAGAAACCATATGAATGATAGACTTACGCCCGTTATTAATAACCTATCTTGATCCGTTTTTACCAAATCGAGATTGAAAAAACAAAACACAATTGTCACATATTGTGTTTTTTTGTACCAAAAACATGTCAAGAACACAATTGTGTTTTGTTTTTTCAATCTCGATTTGGTAAAAAACGGATCAGGATAGGTTATTAATAACGGGCGTTAGTTACCACGCAATAAGACGTAATATGGGAACTTTTTTACTCCTGATGAGCCTCACTAACAAAACTATGACATCACAAAAATTAATAAAAATTGCAATACAACTAATTATCTTATGACTACTGATTGATATTCTTATTCTTCATCCACTTCATAAAAAATGTTACAACAAACAAAACACAGAGCGAAAATTCTGTCTTTACAAAATAATTAGGTACTCTATAAACCATGGACAGCGTTAATCAGGAAGGGACGTACATAAACCACACATCTATAGCAGAGGGCTTGAACGATGCACTCGCTGCAACTGACAACTCAATTATCTGCAACCGTTCGGTTGTTTTAATTATTCTGCTCTTACCGTTCCTATGACGTAGACAGGTGCAATTTACCTCTATGGTTCATGTTCATGGCATGATAGGGTAACTCGTAACTACTTATACTGTAAATAACGGTTATTATTTAAAATAGGAACTTACCTAAATATGCCTTAGGAAGGAGATATTCGAGGGCGAAATAATTTAATGTCGTCTACCGACTTACTTATAGATAATTTAAAAAAATGGGAGTATGATCAATCTCGCCTTAATTGTTCTTCTTCTTTTCAATTTGTTGTCGTGTTGCAAACAGGTTTAGGGTCGATGGGACATTCACGTATTTTTTACCTACTTACTTACCCATGGAGCGACACGCGAGCGAGCAGATGTCATTCCAAACTAGACATTAGAAGTGAATAAGTAAAATCTTCTAGTAGGTAAGTAAATTATGAATAGACTAGAACCCATTCAGAGAGTTTCTCGTATATTTAACTTTCAAAGAATATTTAACGGAGATAAGATCTCTTTTTATTTAAATAATAAAAGAATGATAATGTTGTTAAACACTTCCGTATTTTACAAAACGATATGCAATGTGAGTGAGTTATTAAATTTGTGAAAGTAGCTTTTGTATCTTGATATAAAGAAAGATCTGTTTTGTTCAAAATTTTATTTTTGAGGAGATTTCTTGTTTGACATTGGCTATATTTTATCTATCTATATATATAAATAATGAAACCCGTTTTCCGTTGTCATGACATAACATGAAAACGGCTTGACCGATTTGGCTGATTTTTTTTAAAATGTTCATTGAAGTCCAAGGATGGTTCTTACGGTGAGAAAAATTCGAATAATTGCCAGGAAAGCCCTAAAACAGACCTTTTCTTTTTCCCATACAAATGTAGAGTCAATTTGAACTTTATTCCTACACAATAAAGTTCATTCTAAGGCGGGACAAAGTTCGCCGGGACAGCTAGTTTAAAATAAAACTTAAGTAGGTACCTACCTTTTTTAAAGATGAAAGAGAGAAAAGTGAAAAATTATGAATTATTAGCACAAGTAGATTTACTTAAGTGTTTTATTATTTACTACTTTGCGCGGTTTAACGATATACTAACTTAGAGCCCAAGAATGCTTATTTACAATATACTCAATTGTAATTTTATTTAACAGTTTATTGTAAGATGATAGTACATAGATACAGAAAAAAAGAAAAGTTATACAAAACATATTTCTAAAAGAAATTTCTTCCTGCAGACCCCACAGAGAGAGAAGTGATAGCATGAAGGCAGGATAGTCAGGAGTCACTACAATAAACAATAAATATATAAGTATAAACCTACACATATATATTCGAGTTAGTTAGTTGTGTGTCGGCAGAGTTTCAATGTAATTTTTTGACACATTTAGTCGCAATCAGTGTAAGCCATTGTTTAACAGATTACCAAATGTGTCAAAAAATGCCATTGACACACAACTGAGGCCATTTTAAATTAGCAGACTTAGGCCCCAGGAAAGTTCTATATTATCCAAGTCGGTAATTAAGACTAGGCCACATTTAACAGTTAGTTAGGTAATCAGTTCATTTAAACTGCGTTTAACCTCATAAACGATGATATAATTGTTAGGTGGCTCAAGCGGAAGTACGCAGGGTGTATCTACCTTAGATGGATATTTGCTAATGTTTCTGTTATTATAAATTAACATTTATGTACTCGTACTTTCCTACCACTCTGTTATAATTGGAGATGCGGAAATGATGTTTATTTCGCCATACCTTTTTTTAATATAGGTATATATATTTTTCAGAAAACCTTACCTCTTAGATATGTAGAGGCAATGTAAGTAGAATAAGCTACTTAGATAGCTATGATCCTTGGATTGTGGAATGAATGGAATACACTATGGAAATATAGAATAAAAAAAAAATTGAATGAAACCATTTTGGATACTACTTAATACCTACTTATATGACTAAGGAAGGACTAATCAAATCAAAATATCTACAATCATAATATTGTCAGTCGCATTTATATCAAGGTGAAAATCGGTTGTTTTTAATTTAATCAATACAAAAGATAAGGAAAATAAAGTACCTATACTCGTACCTATATAAAAATGCAGTTTTGAAGTGATTGATTTCTATATTATTGTAAGTCCTTGAAACTTGAAAATATGTGATTTTAACAACTTCATTGTCTTTTCTATGTTTCTGTCTAAATGTGTTTCAAAATCCAAAATGAATGGGCTCTTACGCACGTGACGCGGTTTGACATTTGGTAAACGAAAAATGGCGGGTGGTGTTTTCATTGTAAAACGTCAAAATCTGTTGCGGCTGATGTTTGATGCAATAAAAGTGATAAAGAAATTCATAGTAAGTAATTTTATCGATTTGACGAACGGCGTAGTTAAAATTGATGCAAATTTAGTCATTCTAGCCCGACAAGAGACTTATGTGTGAAAAAATGGCGACAGCATTTTCTCACATTGTTTAGAACTCCAAATTCAAATTCCAAAAGATTGGCAATACAAAACGACACGGTAAATATGTGGCCAAGTCACTTGACGTGACAATCGCATACCACGCCACACAGATTAGATAACGGCATTCTAGGTAAAGCATAATTGCTAACAATGAAACCTGTGCTGCTCTCTGTACCGTACAATTATGTTATTAGCACAAATTATACTTGAGAGCAATAAAAACTTAACTATTTCTTATTGAAGAAAGAGTTACTGAAATTAAATTATCTTTGATATTCTTTGTCTGTGTAAGTTGTTTGTTTGTAATTTTTATTTTTTTCTATTCGTTTTTTTAAAGGTTTAACCTGGTACCTATCTACCTACTTGTTTCTTTCCTTTTACTAAAAATCTCCCAAAATCGCGGATCAACTGATAGGAGTCTGATCATTAGACGATTCAGCAGATTTGTCGCTAAGTATTTCATATTAATCGTCAAACTACAGACTTAATTTATTATCTAACCTTACGTATATCTAAAGCTAAAATCACTTATTGTTTATTATGTTTTATGTTTATTGTTTTTATGTATTTACAAACAAACATTATATAACATACATTTTTTGTGTACCTACACATTATATGTCATCATGACACTCATTTTGTCTCCAAGCCCTCTCATCGTTTCGTCGGTAGAGTTTTAGCAACATTATGTCAACAATGCATTCTTTCATTGAATCGTATGTAACAAATTAATAACAGCTAACAATAAATAAGTGATGTATTCGTTGCGTGAGAGTAATAACAGATGTTTAGAATAACTATTGTGTTGCAAGCAAAGAAATTAATTACAAAACATTAGGTATAGATTAGGTAGATACCAATCTAGTGAATAGATAGACAAATTCTTTTAAAATTAATATTTTATAACAATTCTTAACCAAATGTAATGACAGATGTTTAGAATAACTATTGTGTTGCAAGCAAATACATTAATTATTAAAAAACATTAAGTATAGATTAGGTACTAATCTAGTGAATAGATAGACAAATTCTTTTGAAATTAATACTGTGTTAACTTATTTAACCTACTTATTAAACTGATTTATTGCTGATGTAACAAACATTTAGTATACTACAAACTTACAAACGTTACTAAACATGAAATGTGGCAACACCATATAAAATACTTTTACCTAGCTACTTATCCTATTTGTAATTATACTATTAAGAGCTGTTTACTTTCCTAAAATATGGGGTTTTAAGTACCCTAACACACATTTTAATAACTATAATACTTTTATTTATATTTTAAAAATACTATACATGTGAATATGTTATTAAAAATACTATAGTCTAAGCTACTTATTAAATTTAGGTGGCAACCAAATCGAAAATAAAAATAATTTTTGTACTCGTATTATCATCAGATTCATATTTTAAAATATATGAATTATGAGAAGTTTTTTTTTAATACACAAATAAGTATAGGTACATGAGTATATAATTTACTACGCTACAATAACTACAAAAACAAACCGAACAAAATATATAAAATATTAATCATATAAAAATGTATCTAGATATTTCCTATAATATAGCCACGCGTTACGTTTCGATAAGATAACATTCATTTATTGATTATAATAACTACAAATTAATGCATTGATTTATCAACACTTTATTAGCGAAAGGTCATTTCTCTTTGAGAGACTGTTTATTGCGCTGTTTTCATAAAAAATATATAGCTTTTTTAATGTTTCGTCGAAAAAAGACTAATCAAGTAACTACTTATTCCTTATTTAAAAGAAGATTAAGCAATCCAATGATAGTAAGGCATCACGTTTTCACTTTTCGAGAATTTTCCTAGCATTTTTATCGCTAACAATATCGTACCTATGAAGTCTATGTAGCTATTCACACCTCCGAGGTGATGACGGCGACAGGTATATAGAAGTTGTCGTCCGATAAAAAGCCGGATCAAATACACAAATACTAAATATTTTATTGCACGCCATAGGTTTACATAATACCTAGGTCTTATAAGGTAATGATAGTGCTAACTATGGACCCTGATTAGAACACGGCAATGTTGTGTAGCACACGACCAGTAGGAACCCTGCCTTGAACAAATATGCTTTCATACATTACATGGTTTTGGCATTCAATAAAAGACTAATAACGTTGATAGATCAGTTGTACTGCTAAGGGATCATAATAGGCGTCCCTTACCTTAGGAGATAAGTAGTTGGTGAAAATGGGCATAGGTATAGTAAAAATGCCGTTTGTACGACAGAACCAGCGAATCTAAAAAGATTACCTAATGGCGCAATGGAGACCGTGTTAAATGGAAAGTCGCGGGGGAGGCCTTTGCCCAGCAGTAGGATCTTAATGGCTAACAAAAAAAAAAAAAAAATGGCGCATTTATATTAAGTCGGTCACTGAAAGCGGCGGCGGCATTCGGTTTAACCGAAACGCTTACGAATATGGCCAAACCGAATACCTGTTTATATTAGTCGGTGTCTGCAGCCGAATACGGTCTAACTAATGTAAATGCGCCATAATCCTTTTATTTTACTATCATATTATCTACAATCATGTGTTTAAAACCAAGGAAAAGCGTAAAAAGAACGTCTTAAAGCCTATATAATACCGATATGCTACTAAATATAACCACATATATAAAACAAAAGATAAATAATACGTATCATGATCACTATGTTTAGATTATATAGATTATAACAAAGATATGTCAGTCCACTTTATAACATCGTCCACGCGGAGTGTCTTGGCGGATTTGTAATTTAAATTTTAAATTATTTAAAATTTTAAAGTTTGATTTTGAATCATAGTGCGGTTTAAGTTGGGTTTGATAAGCAAGTGTTAAAAAAAATTGCATAAAATTTAATTAAAAAAGATGATTTTAAACTTAGTATATTTTGTTTCCTGAAAAGATCAATTTCATTTCGTATTCTTTGCGCATTCTCGCATTCTAGATAGAATACGCTTGACATGACAAAAAAGTTATTAGTGAAGCCAAATTTCTCATATACGTTTAACAATTTTATTAATAAATCGAATTTATTTCCTTCTATCTCGTACAATCTTAAAGGTCTAATTTATTTTACACTACCCAAAGTCATACTTTCTAGTTCAACTTAGAATGTTTTAAATTAAAGTGAGAGTGAATTAGCAAGTTACTATGTTTTGTTTTACAACTCACTCTGTATGGGAAGTTAGGTAAGTAGGTTCTTAACAGTGTCGCTATCTATTGGGATTTGGACTCTATGTTTTTACAAGTAAGGTAATATTTATGAAACATAATTTAGAAATACATATTACTTATATATGTAGATACTTAGCACCAAAAACTATGTAGCTACTTAAAGAAGAACCTAGAGAGATAAGTACTGTTCCTAGATTAATTGTCTTTAACCCCTGTACCTACTCGTTCGTTGTTAGATCAAATTTTTATATGAGCGCCGTAATAAAATCTTTTCAACAAGTGTTATTAAAATGCCACTAAGCCTTCTATAATCTACGGATCTAATAACCGACAAGTTTAATGAAAACAACATTTTAGTTTCCCTGCACTACTTAATATTAGATAAGGAGGTTACAATTACCAAAAATAGAGTTACAATAAAGAAACGAAGAAGAATGGAGAATGAAGTGGTCTCTGCCTACCATAATAGGAGACAATCGTGACGGATATGTATGTATACGTATGTATGTATGTATGTATGTATGTATGTATGTATGTATATGTATGGATGTAGAGTTACAATAAAAAAAATGAATTAAAAATTGGGTATTTGGTATCTACTATTAGAATGTTATTTGTTGTTTATAGAAATTAAATAGGTACAGTTAAAGGTGAAAGTAGCAAATTAGTTAATTGACAAGAAATTAAGTAGGTAAGTCTACATTTTCTATTTATTTCAGGAATGTAGAGTCGTGTTTTCGTGACCTACACGTTATCTAGTTTGTAAAGATAACAAAATAAGCTAAGTGTGTCATGTTTACATTTTAATTACCTACAAAGAAATTTTTTTTTAGTGTCTTTATTACAGTCGGTAGAACAAAGTTTCTGAAAATCGTGTTTTACGACTTATTTTGTTTGTGTGATACTTTGTTGGTTTTAGTACCTACTTATCTTATCTTCTTATCTAGCCATCGCTGTCCCACAGCTGGGCAAAGGCCTCTCTCCTCTTCTTCTATGATTCCCTATCCTGGGTCGCCTCTGCCCAGACATCCAAGAAGGCGTCCAGCTCATCTCGCCACCTTTTTCGTGGTCTGCCGCGAGGTCTTTTGGCTGTTGGTTGCCATTGGGTAGCTGTGATTGCCCAGAGATCGTTCAGCATGCGGCAGACGTGACCGGTCCACGAGTATGACCGAGACGGTACCTACTAGAATATCAATAATTACCTAGTGTACCTAGATTCGTTCTAATGCTTAGGTTTTACTTTTGACTCTTGTAAACGAACCTACCTATCTATGTAGTTTCTCATTTTCATTCTATAAGGAACCGTTAGGGTAACCTAATTTTGTGCCAAAGATCGAATTCATTAAAGTCTCGAGATAAAAATTTAAAATAATATAATTCGCCCTTATTTCGGTTATTATTTACAAATCGAATAAAACTTTTTAACATTAAAATGATTAGGTTCAATACAATGCATCAGTCATAAACATTTTTGCACAAAAATAATTGCACACACTTGTTGACCGTAAATGAAAGTAAACGGCAAAAAATATAGATGTCGGCCATTGACTTTGTAAGTAGGTATTGGAAACCTAGACACACCTACACTCGAATCAGTCTAATAATAGGTTCATTATTAATCTACCTACTATCATTTTAATGCTGACTTTCTTATTAGTTACAATGTCTTTATATTCTCTTAATACGAACAGATACGAAAATAATACTTATTACGATATTTAAGCGTAATAAGTGATAATGTGAAACAAATTACATTGAAGAAATTCGTAAAAGTTAAAGGAAAAGTTGTATCAAAATTGACGTTAATTTTGCATATTCATAAATGATATTTGTGTTGTAATTACAACTAGCTATAAGTCTTGATAAGTTTAATTTAATTAAGTACCTACCTAATCATTAGCTATATTGAACTTTTTATCTTCATTTCTTATTTAAATTAATTTCTTTTAACACCATGTTCCACTTGGCATGCGAACCTCTTAAGAGCATAGACAAAAACTCACGTAAACAAAAGAAAATCACATGCAAGCCAAATAAAATCCATGTGATTATTACATAACTAACTTACCTATATCTAACAGAATTCTCGGTATATTATTGATACAGTAAAGTAAAAAGGTTTCTCTCAATAGTCGAGTACAATGAGGAAGGAATATAAGGAGTGGCCCCATTTTTTTTTCAAATACAAATGAGTTTAGGACAGCGTGCCAAGGTTGGCGCAAGTTTTTCATAGTTTTCTTGGTAGATGACCTGTCAAACGATAAGAAATTCCATACAAAAAGGTAGCCATTTTGCGCCAGACCAGGCACGCAGATTCAGACGAAATGGCACTTTCCTTATATATTCTATACTCAAAGAGTATAAGTTCTTATCTCGACATAAGAATTAGCCTTGAGATTTGACAAGGTAAGAAATGTGGTATCGTTTGGTATCGCTATTCTGACAGCTACATTATCGATTTGTTTTTGCATCTCGAGTGTAGTTTGAGCACGTACATATATGAACTAAGCTAGGTACTGTACCTATTGCTAAAAAATAATTAAATAATCGAGACAAAAGGAAATTTTTAAGAACGGCCTATGTCCTACGGCTGATGATGAAAATTAAACAGGTCTTTCTGATAGATATGTATTTTTTGTTCTTAACAAAATTTGAGTTACCTAAGTAAGGTACATCATCACTAGGTAACGAAGAACCCGATAGAAATTTATACAAAGTACTTGTCTTATTAATTAACAATCTAAATAATATCTACAAATTTAAGAAATTTTTATTTCGATTTATACAGGGTGTAACAGAAAGGGTATATAAAGCCGAAACACAGCGATAGTCCTCATGAAACTGAACAACTTTCCCCAAGGAACATGGGTCGTAACTCGAAAAAAAAATTTCGCCTCCCCATACAAAATGTCCGATCAGCTGGTCGAATAAGTATGGGCGATCCAAAAATTTTTATCGAGTTACGACCCATGTTCCTTGGGGAAGGTTGTTCAGTTTCATGAAGACTATCGCTGTGTTTCGGCTTTATATACCCTTTCTGTTACACCCTGTATAGGATAATTTATTAGTCACTACCTACGCCGATAAGAAAGAGACGTGACATATACAGGTTGACTTTAAATAAGTGAACGATAGAAAAGGATATGCATGTACTCGTGATAACAAACAACTTTTACTATGGAACCAAGATTGAAATCATTCAAAAAAATTTGAAACCCCATACAAAATACATTACCTGATAGTACTATGGAGGAACATTTTTTTATGATTTCGTACTTGGTCCCATAGTAAAAGTTGTTAGTTACCACGAGTACATGCATATCCTTTTCTATCGTTCACTAATTAAAAGTCACCCTATATGTACCTTTGTACGAGTATAATAGGTATCTACTAAGGTACATCATCGTCAGCCAGATGTCCAATGACAAAAACCTTCATAAAGACTTCCACTAATCTCAATTGAAAACTGCATCGACTAATACGTCGCTATATTACCCGATAACGCTCACTTTCATTACGATAAAATAAGGATAAAACATTAATAATGTACATAAATATTAGAGATATATGTATTTACGTAGGTATTTAATGATAGCGCGCTCTCTAATCATGGCGAAAATTAATAAAATAGCCTCACATCATACCAAACTTTATTTGTTTAGGCTATCGGATATATACTTAGCCCTTGTTTCACTATCTTCAGATAAAATTTATCTGACAGATATTTTATACCTGTCTGTCGCCCGTTATTAATAACCTATCCTGATCCGTTTTTTACCAAATCGAGATTGAAAAAACAAAACACAATTGTGTTCTTGACATGTTTTTGGTACACAAGTGACAATTGTGTTTTGTTTTTCCAATCTCGATTTGGTAAAAACGGAGATAGGTTATTAATAACGGGCGTGTGTCTAAAGGTCTTGTCATGACGACGTGTGTGAACGAATCCATAGAAAATGTATGGAATGATATTTTTTCCATGACACGTCACGGACATGGTGTGTAGATAGACATTAAACGTCATGTTTTATGAAATGGACATAAATTTATCTGTCAGATAAACTTTATCTGACAGATAGTGAAACAGGCCCTTAGTATGTCCGTTTATTTACAATGTAGATTAAAATGCTTGTGTAAATATTTAAGCGGTCAATGTACGTGGAAAGCGGTTTTCATTGCTTCATTTGCTTTGATTAGATTTTGTAATAAAGTTAAATTGAAGTGACATTATTAAGCGATAAAATGAAGTAGGTTCTTATTTATCTACCTAATATACTTACATTATTATTTACGTTCCATTTCCTTTATTACTAGATAAATATGTTGACTGTAATTAAGTAATTTTATTAGGTACATTAATCCGTTTTTAAAAGTTACCGCTCATTTCCATGTGTCTAAATGTCCGATGCTTTTAATAAAGAAGCTCCAGTGGCGCAGAGCATTTTATTGAATAAAGCTAATTATTTCTCGGATTAGATTTTATGTCGAGGCACTTTTAAAGTCCTCCGACAAAAAAATGGATCCAATTCAACACACGACAAATAAAAACACAGTTTTACTAACATAACCCAGTTCGCGAGTCATTAAACTGCTAGCATTTTAAACGTAAGTATTTAGGTCTGACATGAAAACGAATTTAGGTCTCTAAAAGCGTTCATGTCCACAAACAGAATTTAAAAAGCAGATAAAATGGGTTAGCCGAAAAATTTACGCAGTCAGCTAAAAGTAAAATTGCATTTTGGTATTGGTTTTTGTGTTAAAATTTATTGGACAGAACGTTTGTTCGGCCGACTAGGTACCTATGTAGTTATTTTGTAAAAGCCACACTATAAATTGATGTTAACTTTCCATACAGAATAGAATTCGAAATTGAACAATTTTTAGTAACTTGTAGTCGTAACTATGTTATGTACGTAGGTATGTATGTAAGTGTAAGTACCTATTGTATCAAAAATTCTCAAAAAAATAAATACTTAGGTATAGATAGAACAACTGATAAATCATAGGAACTTGATGTACGTGTTTCCGGGCAAAATCCTTGTGTTTTGAGGTAGGTAGGTACCTGTAACTGAAAGCGTTTATACCTACATCTGTGGTAGGTTCTTACGTTTATTAAGTTAAAAAATCGGCATAAGTAGGTACCTAAGCATTTCCGAACTTATAGTCGAATTTCGTCATAAAAGTAGTAATATTTATCGAAGACCAGTCATCTCAATGATCTCATACAAAAAGATAAGATAAAAACTGTTTTCGGTTTAAAAACTTAGTTTAACGCCGGCTGTGAGTACTTAGATACATTTATTTATCTATTTTGGTAAGAAAGTTTCTATTTTTACGATTATATTTATGATTTTTAATTAGTTTTGATAAGATAATGAGTGTAAACAATGTTGTTGACTAACCTTTCACTTAGAGGTGTGAAACGTAAGGATTTGTCTAAGTTGCTAACGTATTTTTAAGGTTTCCTTGCTGAAGTATGCATAACTGAAGCATAACTTAATAATATGCTGTTAACACGCTACTTATCTTCTGTAATATTTTTTACGTAACTATTTAATAATTACAGGAATAACGAAATTAATAATAGATCGTAAGGTAATGTAATAGACGCATTGTTCCTTTATGCGCGAAACCAATAATATAATAAATTATTTTTAAATTTTATAGAAAACTTATGAAATCAAAAAGCCTGTGTATTGAATATAATTAACTCTACATAAAATTTCGTAAAAGTAGTTAAAAGAAACCAATATATGTAAAGAATAAGTAGACAATGGATCTAAACAATAGTCTAAATAGCTAACAATAAATCAATTCTTAAATTGCATAAATTAGGTAGGTAGGTACCTATCTACTTTTACCAATGCTGTAACTTTTGTATCATCATTCTTGTATTTTCTGTTTCTGTGGACTGTCTTGTTCTAATAAATTATTAAATAATTTAATAAAATGACATAAACTAAACAAAAAGCAATCACGGCTTCTTATCAAACCCAACATTAACCAAAACAAATTGACCGTTAATTAAACAATTCTATTTTAAAAAGGGAACATAAATATGGCGACTAGAATATCTGTGTAAATAAAACAAAACTGAACTATACAAAATGTCTGACAGTATAAACGATTTGGTGAAAAGTTACGAAGGAGATGTTTGTGGGCATTCTCGACATATTGGTTAGTATCTATGAGTAGTAGAGTAGGTAAATAAGTATTTTCCGATATAAGCCCTAATTTGTTAAGTGGACTGTGATCAAGATTTACTTATCAAACAGATTCATTTTTCACATGTGTGAAACATGCTTGCAGGCTTTCAATTATTTAAAACTTTTTTCTGATGATCATCTGTCTGTAGGTACCTATTCAGAATTCACAAACCGTCGCTTTAATTTATTCTGCTTTCAAATTCTTTCAGCAATATTGTTTGTAGTTGGTCAGGGTTTACCAACAATTCAGCTACCAACTTAAATATTCAATTTTAAGAGATATCTTCCGCTACCATTTAGTTTGTAATTTATTGTTCTTTGTTATTGGCTGTGTTCTAAGTACATATTTACTTAATAGAATACAGTGTATTTAGTATAATAACCTGTTAAGAACACTTTTCCATAAATAAATTGTCAGGCAGAGTTTACCAACCATTTAATAATTTATTCTTATTTCCAGGGTTATTCCCGATACCAGAGTACCCAGAGTTCGAGTCTAGGCGAGGCATGTGGGCATCGGCATTCGAAGCGATCCTAACGACCCTCCGCTACTTGGCGCCGGCGACCATACTCACCCTCTTCTGGGGCCAACAGAGTTTCCTGTTTAAGTTGCTGAAAAGCATCGATTCGGCTTTTAGAGCTAGTGAGTATACATACATACATATCTAACGTCTTCAACTTGTATTACTTTCTCACATAGGAGTAAATTTGCTCGAGCGATTGCTCAAACTCATCATAATGGATAAGCGCCAACTTAGACCAGCGTGATGCTAACTGGTTTCCTTCGAGGCGAATGAGTCCCGATATCTGACACACCTTTCTCCCGTCGGGGTAGACAGAGACCACGTCGCTTCACTTGCTACGATATGGACACACTTATTTCACTTCATCTTAATAAGTCGCCTCATTTATGCACAAACTCCTATATACACTTAAGTACCTACCCACATTATCACGACTAGACATTTTTTTTTTCTTAAAATTATGTCTTCTTTCCTATCATTTCAATTAATTAAGTTTAGGACGGAATATACTGAAGTTTGATTTTCGGTAGGTACTTGCTTATTGATCTAAGTAGGTACTCCAACCCTAACATTACCCCGATAAAATAATAAAACCAAGTCAATACACAGTTAATTAGACAAACAATGAATTTGTAATCAAAGATCGAGATTCCCAATTACATTCTTGTTACAAGAATACCCTTACAAGGTGCGTATTTCAATTTCACGCATGACATATTCATATCTACAGCTAAATGTTTGTTTTGCTGCGTATGAAATCTGATATTTGAATTTCTTGAATATTCCAAGTAGGTATTATTGTTAACTTAGATTTGGATTTAGTTAGATGATACGCTGATCTTTGTTTATACGCGAGTAGTGATATTGAATGATACCTACTTACAATAAGTAGGTACGACATGCAATAGGTATAATCGAATCTTTGTACCTACTGTCAAAATAGATACCTACCTACTCAAATTTATTTCAACAGTTGGCCACAAAAAATCTATCTAATATTTACTTCTGTATTCAATGTTAAAAAAAATATTGTATTATCATAACTAAAATAAGTAACAAGTACGTAATAGTACATTATGATGAATAACTAAAATCTATATCTATCAGGTAATATCAGAACGTAATCTAGAACCATTCATGATCTCAGTCCGTTACGGTACAGTACCCCAAGATATAATACATATTACATTACGCACTGCGCTGCATACTAACGACTTTATGGCCACTAACTTATGTTGAGATGTTAGATAAAGTTAACCGCTATGTAAAAATAGGAAAACTTTTTAAATTTCTAAAAGAGAGATTGAAATAGGAATTTGAAAATGGATGTAAGTACCTACAGACAAAATCTTAAATTATGTAGGGTCACTTGTCGAACAGTGGCTATACCAGAAACAGTGGCTCACCTACAGTATCTGGGAAAGAGGCAGAGATATCTATTCGTTATATTTACTTTTCGAAAGCGGTTGACATGTGTACAAGTTCATTCCAGTTAGTCGGCGAAAATTATGTGAAATTTTTGTGTTATTGGATTTTTATGTTTTTCTTAAAACAAAAGTCGTCTTTAAGGTAAGAAACATTTTGTTCCAACTTTTTATTAATGTGTTATTATGGGTAGCTGTTATTTTCTGTAGATTCTATGTCTAATCAAGATTAAATTAATACAGATTTCAGTGTCGTTTGTTGTTTATATTTTTCTTGGGACCGTTTTAAATTCAAAACGGCGTAAGCTTCCACAGTGGCTCAGTTTTGAAAGGTTAACAGTGGATCATGAACCACTGTGTACTTTTAATATATTTTTATAATTATTTACCTAACAATTTCTTTAAATTGTGAAGAAAATCACAATATAGTGACATAGATTTATTTCTTTTAGAGTGCTTCAGACGAACAAGCCGCGGTTCACCGGGAGGGACCCATACTGACGCAAAGATGAAGAAAACTGTCGAATATATGAAATCTGGAATGAGTGCTAGAAAGGCATCGAAGACATTCGGCATTGCTTTTATAACTTTGCGACGTTTTTATCTAAAGTCAAAAAAAATTGCAACGTCATTGATACAGAGGTCGTTTCCGAATTATGAGGCACCTAAAAATCAAAGTTTTTAATGATGAAGACGAGAAAGAGTTGAATTTTTTTTAAATACCTTAATACTATAACTATAAAATACTAAAATCTCAGAAAAAGAATGCCGAAGAGTCGCATTTCAAATGGCGGAAGTTAATGACTTAATAATGCCCGAAAACTGGAAAGCTCATCAATTAATGTGTAAGGAGTGTCTTAGATGTTTTAGGCGAAGATATAGTGATCTCCGTTTACGCAGACCCGAACCATGCAGTCTAGCCAGAGCCACGTTTTTCATCAGGCATAATGTAGAAACAAGAACTAAGAAGATTTATTGTAGACACCCTGGACTCAAATGATTATGAGTACAATAATAAATGAGTGATTAAATAAGAATGAATTTGTTGCATTTATTGACAAAACTGAATATATTTACGACCATGATCCATTGTGAACTACCCTGATCCACTGTGTATTTGCCCCCGAACCACTGTTTCGACCCCCTGGTACACAGTGGCTAATTTCTGTGTTTTAAAAAAAACTGCGATATCTTTTTTCCTATTAAGAATAACGACAAAAAGAATAATATTTATGAAACTAGAATGTTTACACCCTACGTTAGTCAGTATTGGTACATCCTAATACTGCTGAGAGCTGTGCTACAGCCTTCGGAAAAAAAGTGAGCCACTGAGTACCAACTGACCCTACCTACAGATTTTTATTCCAGAAATGGTTCGTTTTTTTTTAAATTTCTAAAAGAGATTGGAATAGGAATTCGAAAATGGATTTATAGATATCTTGAAATACTGATTCTAAATTGCAGAAATGGTTTACCTTGTGCAGTTTTATTCGAATTCTTGACAATGACAGTCAAGATATAGGTGTGATGGAGCGTTATGGAGCGTTATCTTAATTGACCTTTTCTGTAATTGAATTTAGATAATATACTCATCGACGTTGTATCTTTGTTGCCCATCTTCCTTTCCGTGCTGTTGGTCATCACCTGAGTCTTTGTCCGATTAATTTTAAGTCCAACCTTGCTTGCTAAGCTCAGGTCTTGCGAGCATTTTTTCGAGCTCGGCTGATGTAGGAGCGAAAAGAATTCAACCAGGTATTCAAACTAACCTTGTCAATTTGCAGATAATATCAAACCGTCATACTTAGGTAACCTTTCTCCTATTAATCTTCACCATTTTCTTCCAGTCGTATTCTCAAGCGAAGAACAAAAGAAGGAAGTACTAGAATGGGTGTCAGAAGCAGGCGCGGTTCAAGTGGAGAACTTGAACACGGTGTGGCGACATGGGTGGATACTCTGTGGGGTCCTGGATGCGGCCCTGCCTGGAGCCTGCGCAGGGCATCCACCCACCAGGCTAAACTTGAAACATGCGCTGGCTATTGCTGATCATTATCTTGGTGTTGAGCCGGTAATTATTGTTTTCTTTGTTTCCAATAAGTGTTGTACCTACCTATCACCCAGTTCGCAATTTTGTTAGTTCTGTGAAGTCATCATTGAAGGAAAATCGGAGAATTTTTCGGTGTTTTCGCGTTAGGTGATATAGGTAGGTACTTAGGTACTAAGTTTGGTTTTTGTAGGTACTTACTAGTCTTTTCTCATTAAAACATGAATCACTTTATTTTATTGGCTCGAAATTTAAAAAGACGGAATAAATATTTGCCGAATTCTTTTCTTAACAGGCTGACTAACGCAGACGTAACAAAAATCTGTTTACATTTTTAGGTTTTCACCCGTCAAGAACTAGAAACATGCGACTCACTAAGTCGACACCAAGAATGGAAATTAGCTACATATTTAGACCGCATACGCGAAGCTCTATCAAAACTTACGCCGCCAGTCTCGAAGCCTACATCTCAGAGAACTTCACCGGAAACCGCTCAATTTACCCTCGATTATGTAGCAAGAGGGTCAGGCCTTACAGCAGCGCAAGTAAACAACTTAATGCATTTCAAAATATACCCCACTTCACAACAATCTTTGGATCCCGGAGATATCACCATACTCATACGAGGCCCAAAAGACACGTATGGAATGACCGTGATCCCGCCTATTCTTGGTAAAGCGCAACTAATTCGACAAAAACTCTTAGGGTTACAATCAAAGCCACATTTCACTGAAAACGCTCTCCCTCTAACACAAGGCGCCACCTATATGAGGACATTTGGAAAGAATGACATGAATAAAACGTACCACATTCCAAAAACTAAATACGATATTGAAATCAAAGCCGAGCCTCAAGCGGAATATTCGAAAGTAAGTTACGCTGTGGCTCTAGAAGGTAGATATGAGATTTCAATAACAAGCAGAGGGCTAAACATCGTTGGCTCACCATTTTCCATGATGGCTTCACACAATATAATTGGTCTTTTAGAAAAAGATAACAACATTCTTGAAAACGGCGAAGAAATCGATATAGTTGATATTAAAACAGATAGAAAAGTGGTTTTAAGAATCGTTGATTTTGTTACTGAGAAGATGTTGTTGAAAGAAAATGGTGCTTTGGAAAAGATCACTGATGATGAAGCACAGATTTTGATGTCAACGGATTGTGCAGCAGATTATTCTGAAGTTGATTCCCGTACATGTAGCGTTACCTCAATGAGAAGTGATGATCTAAAAATAAAGCCTGAAAAGTTCAACAAAGTTGCAAATAAAGTAGTGCAAATGAACCGAGTATGCAAAATAATAAGCAGTCTTTTGGAAGAAAAGAAATTCAGACAAAACTTGAAAAAGCCTAGAAGCCAACAAGACATTCCAGATATCGTCAACTCTACATTCGGCGACACAAAAATCAATCCGTTTATTATTTCTGACAAACGAAACAAGTTTATCGTCCCCGAAAATATTTCAGTGTCTTTACGAACTGAGAAAGAAAAGCAACACGATGAGGATGAAATAAACCCACTGAACGCTGCAAGTGCCGACTCATCTATCTTCAATTCAATATCCGAGTATAATTCTTTGGACAGTTTAGATAAATTTGAAAGCATACAGGAAGTCATTGAAGATGATGACATATTAAGAGACAGACCCAATTCTTCAAACAATCCATTCTTGGATGATATAGAACAAAACTTTATACTGGAAAAAGATTTAGGTTCATTTGTAAAAACAGAATATGAGACCAATAAGTCTGACAACGAAGAGACCGAAGGAGCAATTAAGATTCTAGTAGAAAATTTTGATGGTACACCGTCACCTACGAATACAAATCCTTTCATCGAGCCCGATATTATTAACATGGAGAGGCCTAAAACACCTGTACTGAAAATTATAACCGGTGAAGTACAAAGTCGCAGTGATTCAGTGTATGTAGATCCAAGAGCAGAATCAATGTCTGACGAGATGCTAGCCAACGAATTTATAAATCCATTTTTCTTACACCATCTTCAGTCTAACCCAAACGGTTCGGTAAATATTACTGATTTTATCATTGGAGCGCCTGTTTCATTGCCTCCAATCATTAGATCGTCAACACCAGAGCCAGCCATGGAATCTTTGATAATCACAGACAAGAACGATTGTGATAAAAACGAAGTAAACAATGAAAGAACCGAGGAAGTGAATTCTTCTACATTTTCGACTCCTCTTCATACTACATTGAGCAGATTCAAAGGAGCACATAAAGTTGACAATAATAACTCAGTCAATTCTTCGACTTTTTACAGTCTTGATTCTAACATAGATGAAGTCGAAATTGTAAGTTTATCAAACATAAGTGACGTTGAAGATCCAAGCCAACTTCTACTACAACAAAGAGATATCACACCTAAAAAGGATATGTGGGATTCTGCCTATGTAAGTATTGACGACAACAATAGTTCCCCTGAAAGTAACTATGGTGAAACCACGAACGAAACCTTTAGTAAACAAAAGTTTTCTCTTAGTGATGCCAGTTTGAAATACGACAATATGGGACCGGCTGAAAAAGAAATTTGGAAAACTTGTACTGAATTAAACGATACTAAAATACAAGAGGAAATCAAATCGAAATGGGATGTCAAACGACCAATTTTTACTCCAATATTGGAAGAAAGCGACAGAAGTATTTCAACAGGGGTTAAAGATATCACACAGTCTGACACTGCATCGAGTCCTGAACACCAAGCAGTAACGGTGGCATTTGCTGAACTAAATGATATGTATCACGACTTCTTCCCGAACGACGAAAGCGATTCATCCGCACTTGACGAGAATGTAAATCAGATAAAGAGAAAATTGGAGTGTGCTAAAAATGACGATAAGAGTGTCGATTCTGCGTCTGCGACATCAGATGTGAAGAGACACGCGGAGAATACAGAAGGAAAGATTTCTGAGGTTCAGGCAAATGTCACTGAATCTGTTTCAGTAAGTCAGACCCTTCGTGATAATAAAAACGGGCACCAAGAAGTTCAATTTGGGGATAAACCTAACACAAACATAGTGTTGGAGAAAAAGCAATACTGGGACAACAGAATTCGAGAAATACAAGCGAAATCGTCAGAAGGTACTCTTCTACTTCAAAAGAGAAGACGTCTGTCTGCAAGACATCTCAGACAGAATGATTCATTGACAAAACGTAGAAGCCAACAGTTAGGTAATAACATCGTCAATGAAAAACGAAACTCGAAGCAAAATTCTGAAGTCAAAAACATTGAAATAATTAACAGAAAATCTCCTTTGCCCTCGGATTCCCCTGATCAAACTCCAACAGATGTGAAGCTGGTAGAGAAATGGAAGAAATATTGGGATGATAAACTTGTAATTGATAAAGATGAAACAGACACTACTTGCTTTAAAACAAAATCTCCGAACAATAAAACCAAATCCAAATCACAACCACTTACATACAGCAGTGATGATTTAATAGAAGTATGTAATGAGCAATTATGTACCGATAAAAAGTCAGTGACCCTTCCAGTCAAACAAGAATTACCCGAAGAAGTATTTAAAGCATTCGAGACAAGCCCTAAGCGATTTTTCGGGACTTCAAGAAAACAGATAATGAATAAAATAGATACTTTTTTAGGAAAGCCAAGCACCGCAGATGAAACATCACAAGACGAAAGCGGTGCTAGTGCCGAGCATGATTCTGGGTTAGTATCTAGTCGCATATCTATGTTCCATAACATTTCACAAACTGAAGAAACGCCATGGACTCGCAGAAAATTTCACTCTATGCATAACATTTTTCAAAGGAAAGACAGTGAAAGAAGTGTTGATTCTATTAACGAAGTTGAGGAAAAGCCTAGTGTTGGCAAACTGAGTGTAAGAAGCAAGACATTTGACTCACAGGATCCAAGAGATAATAAAATCGCTGATAACACTTCATTGAAAGACAAAAGAGCAAGGATGTTGCAAAACATAAACAACAAAACTTTCGATGAAACAGTAATTAAGAAGCCAGTTACATGGAATACCGTGACAGTCCAAGATAATAACGTTAAAAACACTATCAACGCATATAACAAACAAAGCTATCAGCCTATAAAACCAAAATTCAGCAACGTTCTACGCAAATCATCAATAAGCAAATCCGAAATGGATATTTTCACGAAGATCACAAACAAGCCAGTAGAAGATGATTTAGACAAATATAAATCATGCGACGAACTGCCTAAGATCAACGTGAAGAGTTTCATCAATCTGTATGAGAGTGTTTCTAAGACAGATGTGAAGGCTCCAGTTAGAAAAATCATTAGAACCAACGACGCGCAGCTGAGGAAGTCTATAAGCAGTTCTTTGACAGGTAAATATCAAATACTATTGGATTTTTTAATCATTTCTGAGACGTTGTTGAAATAGAACTTTATTATAATTTTCATAATTTATAGTCAAAAACACACACGAAAGACATTAATAAGTAATCTAGCTGATAATATTTTTGTTACAGGAACTGCAAATTTCACGTCAACGCGCCTGAACAACAAACGAAACAAATCTTTATCCGAAACTGATGAATCGACGACCGACCTAACACAATCCGATAACTACTGGAATAATCCAGAAAATGCTAGCACCAGCAGTTGCGAACCTAAGAGCTTAGACTCAATGGACATTGAAATAACGAACAATTTGGACAAACAAACTACTTACCTCAGCCTTTCTGATATCGAAGTTGAAATTGTTGAAAACGCTGATGAACCAACCGATCTTGTAAAATCAAAGGATGATACAGACGAAATAACTTCCACAGACTACAAATCCCGTTTCAAAATGGCTTCAGACTTCTTCAAATCTCTAGAAGAAATAAGGGAACCTAAAAAGCCTAAAAAACTAAACGAATGCGAGCTACTACTTAAGAATAATTCAACTGAATCTCTAGAAAACGACCGACCACAGAAAAGGGTGAAGAAAAACATTAAAGCGCATTCGATGCCTTCGTCTGAGATCTCAAAAATTTGGACACAATTGCAGGAGAGTCAAAACTCTGACAACAAATTGGTAAAGATATCGGAAAAATTCAATATCGACGATTTGTTCAACGATGTGATGGAAGGGAAATTGAGTAGACAAGGCAGTTTAAGAGGCATACCACATAAGAAAGCTGTTCTGGAAACATTTCGATCTATGGAAAACTTGGTAGATAGCAAGTTCAGTTCATACGAAATAGCAACATCTCAACTGAACGATTTTGCAAAAGAGAACCAGATTAAAAACGCTCAGACTTACCTTACAGAATATCCGTATTTACCAACAACAGATCCTTCCAAATATCATTCTAGATTAGATACAAAAGCCACAGGATTGATTTCGTTGAAAGAATTACAAAATCAGAAGCCAAGACGGAACAGTGTGCCTGATTTACGTTTGAATCCTTCTTTCACCGTTGAGCTATAAGTACCTAATAGTTTTAATGTTAATTTATTTATTGTAACAAGCTAAGATATAAAGGAAATAAGAATAACTAGGAATGAAATGATTACAGAAACCGTATTTGGTTTAAGCTCATCATATTTGGTAAACAGTAGACGTGTTTTCGAATCTGTCGTCCGTAAAAATACTGTTTACCAAACGTTATGTTGAAAGTTTAAAATGACAGTATTTTACTAGTACCTATAAGTTAGTTAATACTCAGTTTTTCGTGTGTTATTTCATAGTTTTTGCTAGTTAAGACCTTTTTTAAATCCATGAAATTAAAATTTCGTTTAGTGCTAGCATTTGTACTATATTGTACAGAAATGGAATCTAAATAAGTCTATGTTTTGTTTTAATCTATTTATTTTAAAATAAAGATTAATAATAATTAGTTGGGGATTTCATTTGTATTGAAACCATAAACTTTAATTTGTATAAAAGAGATTTTATTACAAAAATACTAACCCTAGAATATTAGCTTAAGTTTGTTCATATACAATCACAATATATACCAGCAACATAAAAATAATAATTTGATATTGAGATACATAAGATAATTGAAAATTCATTGTATTTTGAATTGAAACATATTCCGTTGTTTTTTTTTTAAATTGCAAATTCTTTGTCTCGCTTCCTACACATTGAAGAGCCATCTATCACCTTTATCGATTAAACCATTTATACTTTTTAGGGTTCCGTACCCAAGGGGTGAAAACGGGACCCTATTACTGAGACTTGGCTGTCCTTCTGTCTGTCTATCCGTCCGTCTGTCACCAGGCCATATCTCATGAACCGTTATAGCTAGAGCGTTGAAATTTTCACAGATGATGTATTACCGTTGCCGCTATAACAACAAATACTAAAAATAGAACAATAATAATAATTAAGGGGGGTTCCCATACAACAAACGTGATTTTTTCCTTTTTTTTTGCTCGATATGAATAGTGGAATTCCTGCGCGAGTCCGACTCGCACTTGGCCGGTTTTTCTCACTTCATAAGTCTATCTAAACATTCTACTTTATCTATTGTCCACTTTAAACTAGAGAAAGACTACCGCAATATGACATCTGCTAGCTTAGCATACACTCCGTGACAAGACGTTGTCGTGGGTTTATCACGCTTACGTCTCTTTCCATAGTTTTAAATAAGATAAGGACAGCATGACGTGAGATAATTGTCGCGGCACGCATGCTAAGCCTCCTGATCCATAGAAATATTATGACTAGAAACACATCAGTTCCCGTTTAACGCCATTCCACGTTGCGTGCGACAAAATGTACTTCTAATCATATTATTTCTCTAGGGTGATTTAATTAGTGAACGATGGAAAAGGTTATGCATGAACTCATGATAACAAACAACTTTTACTATGGAGCCATATTTGAAATCATACAAACATTTTACTGTTTTACTGTTAACAACATTTTACTACACTCATCATTTAATTTAAGAGTTAGACTCTTGTCGGTGGAGTGTTCGCCATTTAGGCCTATCATCTGCAAGCGCTTTAACTTCTTGATACGATATGACGTTAACTTTCTCTTTTACTTGAGTGAAGTAAGTACGTCGCGGCCTTCCTCTGCCTGTCTTTCTACACTAAACAAACATTTTACGTTACTTGTTTTGATTTTAAAAAGGCATTCGACTTGGTTAATAAAAATTCTGCTTTTAAAGTTGGCGACCGCTGGATTCACTCCGTCTTTGCTTCATTTTTTGCTAGTTAGGTATTTAGCAAATAGGAAACAATTACTTTAGAGTCTGCAGGATAATCATCAGATACTAGCTTTTTAAGTAACTACTTAAGCAGTTTGCAACTATTCATATAATGAAAACTATTAGTGGAAACTGTAGGTTCAAGAGTGAAATAAATAAGTTGTTTGTAATTGCTATATAAATAACTGTTTGTTTCGCATCTTTATCAGCCCATATATGTCCCCACCGAGGGGCACGAGCCTACTCTCACACAGAGAGTGATTAGGCCGTAATCCACCACGCTGGCCAAGTGCGGGTTGGCGGATTTCACATACAACTTCGAATTTCTTCTCTGGTGTATGCAGGTTTCCTCACGATGTTTGCCTTCACCGTTAGCAAGTGGTAATCGAATAAATTGATCCGTACATGAGAAATAAACTCAGAGGTACGTGCCCGCGCCAGGATTCGAACTCGCGCTCTTGGAGTGCGAGGCAAGCGTTCTACCAACTGGGCTACCACCGCTTATAGTGCTTTGTTTCGCATAAACAATAAAAAAAAAAGTTATTTTAGATGATCGGGTGTAAGTCAAGGGAATAACTCAGGTCCATTGGAGTTAGCTATGGTAAACGACTTGCGAAACAAGGTACAATATTCACAGTGCCTTTCGTTTGCAGACGATCTGAAAATATTTATAGACGTCAACGACGAGAGTGATGGCGAGCGTTTACAGCAAGATGAGTGTTAAATGTACGGGAGAACTATTTTTTTATGAGTTCGGACAAGTTGTTTGTGATCACGAGTACATGCATATCATTTGCTATCGTTCACTAATTAAAAGTCACCCTGTATAAAACAGTATGTCATAATTCATTGCGTATGTGGGATAAGTCTTTTTGTATGGTACTACTTATCGTTTGACAGGTCATCTACCAAAGAAAACTATGAGAAAACTTGGCGCAACCTTGGCACGCTGTCATAAACTCATTAGTATAAGAAAAAAAATGTGGCCACTGCTTATATTCCTTCCTCATTGGTTTCTAGCTTAATGGCTGATATAGACAGGGTAAGTACCCGCGTTTAGACTAACTTCTAAATTCATATGCGATATTACACTGTACTAACTTGAAATCTATTTACACGAGGTTTTTTCGGTTCAGCACTGACTTGTCTCGATTTCGGCGCCAGTCCCTTACTCTCGGTACTCACATACTATATAACTCGATAGTTTTACTCGTATGTGAGTAATGATGCACCCAAACTGCATGTTATAAAATGTTTGCAAACATTTTGTAACATTTTGTAACACTAAACATTGACTAACAAAATGTTAACAATTTTTATATATTTTGTTAGAAACTGTTACATGTTAATAAATGTTACAAAATGTTAGTAAACATTAGTAAACATTTTATTAAGAAAAAACTTAAATTTCACATTATGGGCGAACATTGGTCGTAAACCACTATAAAATCAATATTTAAAACAATAACATAACATTACTATAAAGCCTTTGAAAGCGATTGCAATTGCTATTGCAATCGCATACGTAATTGAATACTTTCGCAACTTCGCAACTTGAACAAAAGTCGATTGGTTTGCGATGCATAGTTTAGCGTCTACCTCCCAATAGAAAAATATAAACCTCCTTTTATTTGTATCGAGTAAGAAACTAGTATATTATGTTAACCTAAGTAAGCTATATTTCTCATATTAAGTGAATTGTAATATTCTTATTGAGAAATAAATCATTAATCATTAATCATTTTTATAACATCTATAGGTCTTGTGACCCTACGCATGTTTACTTAACATTTTTTTTTAACAATTGTTAGTAAATATTTGCTAACATGTCTAAATTTTCTAACATGAAAACATTTTTAAACATTTGTTAGTAAATGTTAGCTATTGTATTGTATTGGTAGCTATTGCCGTTGTTGTTATTGCTACTGTTATTAAACATTTTATAACAGCAATGTGGGGGTATTATAAAGGATCCTAAATGAGCCTTATTAACTCCACTATCGTCGTTATCAGTCCATATATGTCCCCACCGAGGGGCACGAGCCTACTCTCATACAGAGAGTAATTAGGACTATCACTTAATATGAATCTGTACGTAAGTACTAGCGGCATCAGCTCGTCTCCATTGCAGCCAGGCGGCCGTTTGTGGGTTGTTCCTGTCGCCTCTAGCCTCCAATTGTTGGTAGTACGCTTCCCTTATGATTCTGAATGCGTCCACGCTGCGGTAAGGCAGTTTTGTTATAGGGTCTATGTAGCGGGCTGGTTGTCTGTGGAGATGAAAAACGATGAATTAGGTAATGAAGAAAAAAAAGTGCGATGAAAATACAAATACAGAAAACAAACAAATAGTTATGATAGTTAGTCTAAAAATTGTAGCCTCTTATTAAGTAGATGATTAAACATAAAACAAAAGATTAAGTGCCCGTTTCACATTTACTGATAAAATTAAACAGACAGATAAACCTATGTCTATTTCATAAAACATGACGTTTTAGAAAGAGACAGGTATTAAATATCAGTTTAATACCATTTTAATAATAGATTTTATCTGTCGATGGTAAGACAGGCCCTAAATCTGTGTAAAGAAAGGCCAAGTTAAAGAGTACCCTAAACCGACGTGGATTTAAATGAGACGCCCGATGAATATTTTTGAAATGTATAAGAATTTTTATATGTCACCAAAAGTAGTCCTTTCCATTTGGCGTAGTTACAAACGTCAAAAACAAGAAAACAGCCGAATGAATGAAATGTCGTTTGTTTTAAATTTGTGTTAAAAAAATATTAGAGTAAATACATAGAAGGATAACAAAAGACAAATACATACTTAGTAACAGCACACAGCATCTCTCTCTTCCTCTTAGGGTTAGACTGAGGGAAGCATTCGTTGAATGCTTTATCTTTGATATCGTTCTCAAACGTGAGTAACGTTCTAGCGTAGCACTTTACGTTCTTTGGCTTAGGTTTTGAAGATGACGATTTTGTTTGTTTTCTGAAATATTTGAAATTGAACATATACTATGCGGTCACATCTGCGTAACGTAACGTATCGCACTGAACGTTCGGTTCAATACACTCGCAATATGTTTTATGACATGACACATCAGCCGAAATTACGTCGCATACATTTTACTTCAGCCGCTGAACTTTCGGCGCGGTACGTAAAGCAGATGTGTCGCGACCCTAAGTATTAAGGAGAGGTAGTATGCACTATTTTGAAGAATAAAATCGTTCTACAGGTTGGGTCAAAAATCATACCCTTCAAAAGGGCTGCCATTTCCGTTCGTTCATAAAAAAATTAAGGATTTAATCACATGAAAATACTGCATCGAACTCTTTTAAAACTATCATCTATAGATAAAACTAATTCTAATTCTGAAAATCAGTGTTGCCACTTTTTTGTAAAAAATTATCCATTAACATTTTTTTTCCTGAAAATCCCCGATTAACCACCAAATTACATAAATATACTTACTTAGGCACATCAGCAATGTGAACCTCCTCATCAATACCGATATAATCAATGTGTTCCATAGTATTAGACCTTAAGTCTTCTGTCTTAGGTTTGTCTTCCAACACTTCTGTTTTAGGTTCGCTCATAGACACGTCTTGGTTGCTTGTGTCTGTTGGCGTTAGGAGTGCTAGAATAGTGAAAATGATTATTTATTAATAAGAGCAATTTAATAATTTCTTATTTTAGTTAAGTCGCTATTTTTTTTCTGGCAACCCAATTGTTCGATACATATAACTCGGATAGTTATTAGTACACAAGTGTTTATATTAGTGTATTATATGGCTGTCTAATAATGTGACTGTATAAGGACTGTATTGTGATCAAGTATTTTGAATACAAGTTAAAGTACATAATAAAAGTGCTTTTATTAAGTTTCCTACATCCTAGTGGAACCAGCGCCACATTAACTAGGATTTATAATTTGTGTGTGGAACACCAATGACAACAAACCACCAGAAGGCCTCGTGCCAAGGAGAAGGTATTGGGATGAGCTGGACACCTTCATGAATGTCTAGGTAGAGGCTCAGTATAGAGAATCGTGTAGAAAGAGGTGAGAAACCGTTGCCCAGCGGTGGTACACAGATAGCTAAATAAAATAAGATAAGATTTTTTCCTGCTAGCTTTTATTTAGCCAGTTTTCTGTCACCAGTGATGTGTTCACGCAGCATTGTGATTAACAGAAAATGAGGAGTAATTCACAAAACTACACGTATCCCTTTTGAATCACATTAGGACTGCTATATGCTAGAGCGGGAAAGAGACATGGAGCTACTATTGTGTAGATTTGGTACCTACTAATCTAACTTCGAATAAAATAATTGGTCTTAATTTTATAGTATTATTATTAAATTCATCTAAAATTTTACCTTCTTCACTTTTAATTATATCGCTAAGATTGAGATCTGCAATCGGCGTTAAACTAATTTTGTCCTCTTCTGTTACTTCTGATACGAGAGGGACGGCGAATGAGTGATACCTGTTGAAAAAAATATTGCCAATTAACTTGGATATTAATGTCATAATGTGAATTGATGTTAATAGAAATACAAAAAATTCAAAGCCATATGAAAATAAATAATTTTCTTACCTGATAACTGGTCCAGTAATAGTCTTTTTTATGGGCCTGACTTTCTTTCTTTCCAATTCTATTTGTTCAAATCGTTCTGAAACAAAAACCATACATAAGTGAAAAGAGCATAAATTAACTCAAACTCTTTCAACAAAACGGAACTGGATGGAGTGCAAAGTGCTCATCAGTAGAATAAATCAAACTAGATTTATGTAATAAGAGAAGTGAAGTGATATGACACTATGCTGGAGACCATTTCCCTGTTTCCCTTTCCATTCATTATTTTCCAAACTTTTTGTATGTCCTTATTTTGTATTAATTTTTTTATATACTTGAACTGGCAATCAATATTTACTAACTAAGACCGGTTACATACTACATCCGATTCTCGTCCCATTCGAGATAAAAAATAGCTCTCGGATCTATCTCAGATTGGATAAGAATTGGATGCAATGCGTAACCGCTCCTATTATATCTATCTACCAACCTAAACTCTTAAGATTCTCCTGTTCAGTAATAAGCGCCTCTTCTAGGAGTTCCTCTTGCGTCGGCATCTTCTCTTCTACCTTCTTTACTTTCTTCTTCTGCAGTTCTGATCTGATCTTTATCCTCTGCTGTGTCTCTAGAGATTTCACTGCTGTGCTTTGCCTTATTGATTTACGTTCTGGAAGTTGATAAGGCGTATCGTTTTTAGGATTAGAATATAAGAGTCTGGTCTGGATACTAAATCTTATAAAAATAGTAAGCTTATTTATTTGCTATCCCCACCATGA
Source organism: Anarsia innoxiella (assembly GCA_947563765.1). Classification (NCBI taxonomy): domain Eukaryota; kingdom Metazoa; phylum Arthropoda; class Insecta; order Lepidoptera; family Gelechiidae; genus Anarsia; species Anarsia innoxiella. The sequence goes on from OX387402.1 coordinate 3,299,241, forward strand.
TTTAATGACATCTTATAACTGTCAATTCAATTGTTTTATCCCACTAGCAGGCAAGTAAAACGATTTCTGAGTTGCGTAATGCCGGCCCAAAGTAAATGGATTTTACATTATTATGGATGTTAAAAATTACTATTATAAATAATTTCTATTGCTTTTATTGACATTTTAAATGTATATTTTTATTCTGCGACATCCAGTTGCATACAATTTAATAACTGGAGGACATTGTCTGACTTGTCATGTTCCTATGCAAATGACAATCTTAATAAATGTTACCGTAATCATTTTAATTTTATACTCAAATTGGATGTTAGCAAAATAAGTCTTACCAAAAGAAATATCAGAGAGTGATAATTTGTCAGCTTTATCCTCTTTAGATTTAGGTTCCTTTTGCTCCTTTGGTTCTTTTATCTCTTTCTGTTCTTTAGGTTTCTTAGCTGGTGGCTTCTTTTGTTTTTCCGCTGCTTTTCTCTTTCTGTTTGGATCCTGTAAAAAATAAATATATATCTTATAGAGGCTGCCGGCGACATCGTACGTAGTAATCATCATATCTTGAAAAACAAGTATAATATTTTAATAATATAGCTTATGTATTTTTATTATTCAGAAGATAGAATCAGATAGAATAATCTATTCAGAAGTTTTTGCATGAAAGAGTAACAAACATCCATCCACCCATCCATCCATTGACATTTAATATTAGTAGGTTATTATACTCTGTCAGAAATATTTGTCTTACTGACGTTATGCATCTTAGCCATACTCGTCACAAACTGTGTTAATCTCCTGTTTTCACCTATCCAGTACTGTGAGTCACAGTACATTTCACAGAACAGAACATTTCAGTGAGGTGCGCAGTTATTTTGGATAGGTTATACATTAAAAGACACCTACTCTATCAAAGTGCAGTTTAATGAACAGTTATTCTATGGCTGATGCATTATGTCACTCTCCATACTGTCAACTATACCTTATCTTATCTAGCCATTAGTGTCCTACTGCTGGGCAAAGGCACCTTCAAAAAAATTGTCTCTGCATTGCGCTGTAAAAGATGGACAAACGTGCACACACCTAGTCATATTTATTATATAAGTAAGCAGTTACCTGATAAGCCTTACTGCTGATTTTCTTCTTCTCCTTATCCTCACCATCCTCATGATCAGATACTGGTTCATCATCCTCATCAATATCAAAGTCTGAGTCCACTACATCGTCTACTTCTTTCTCTTGACTGCAAAAGAAAAATTGATTTCATTTTATATTGTCACTAATTACATGATAGACTTTACAGTGAGGTCCGCACTATCAGCAAGGAATTGAACGAACGCTGCATTGTTTCATCTCTTTAAATATCTACAACTGCTTACACTGTGCAGTGAACTATATGTATACTAAGTTGAAGCTGTAAGCGATACAAATATAATGTAGGTTTTTAAACAATGACGGCAGACTGTTCATCCAATGATGGAATCGCCTGAGTTTGGTGGTTAGAGGGTCATGTTATACCTAAACAAAACTATGCTAAGCACAAACTACACTATGGATCTGCATTTCAAGTACACACTAGCTAACACTTACACATAATCATTATCTTCGTCAGCCTCTTGGAAACCGCCGTAAGTGGTTTGATAAAATTCGTCTTCTTCTTCATCGTCCAAGAGTTTGGCCATCCGATTTCCGGCATTAGAACGTCGCTCTCTGCCCGCCATTCTTGCGAGAAATATTCACTTAGCTTTGTATTAGGCAGCAATAGCAAATTATAATGAGATATTAAATTAAAAGTCTGATTATTTATAAATTAAAACGCAGCACAAACACAAACTTCCCAAGCAACGCCGAATTGATCGACTGACTGACGTACGTAAAATTGAATGAACGATATGAATGACTTTTTTGACATTTCAACGTTCAGAAATTTAATTACTGGCTTGGTGGCTAAATTTTTTGCCTTAAAAAATAGAAAGAAGTATACTGGCAGCAAAATCAAACAAAAAATGTTTTGAAAAGCCTTTTACAGCAAATTAAAAAATATTATTTTCTTTTTTATTGAGCAAATGACTTAAACAAAGCATTGTTTCGTAGAAAAACAACCAGGAAGAAAAAAAACTAACTGTAAATGTAAACTTTTTTTCGTAGTATGTTTCAAATATTTTCCTTATTATTCCTTAAATTCAAGTTTTGCGTAAGAAAGTAAGTAGTTATGCTGAGGTACTTATTTCTTGGAGTAATGTAACGTAAATTACGTAGTATTACGTAGGAATTACGTAGAGTAACGAAGATATTAATAAATGAATTAGGTAATCAACATATAAAAATCTGTTTAGTTAAATTGTTGGATTCTAAAATTAAGTTAGGTAAGTCGGTACCTAACCAAGGTACTTAAATATAAAAATTTAGTTCAATCTAAAATGCAGTAGGGGGTAGGGGGTAGGAATCCAGACTATTCCAGTTTAGGTATGTACGAGGCAGGTATCATATTTACTAAGTAAATAAAACAAACAAATAATTATTTTGTGCTGTTTATTCAATTTTAACAGTTATAATAATAAGATTTACCTCAGTCATCTTAAGTTGTTCTCGATAAACCCGCAGAGACTTTATTTTAATTTATTCTACTGTTTGTTGTTCACACATTTTTTTGTTATTTAGCCCAATTAATATTGTTAAATGCCATAACTTGTATTTAAAAGGAGGCAAAAGGGAATGCGGCATTTGAAACATTGAAAAACAAAAATGTCATTACTAGCGCCCCCTAGTGGCGAAACAACAGAAATGTATATTTGACCTAAAGAGAAAAATTCAAAATGTTTTATCGGCATTTTCAATATTAATCGGACTTAATAATTATTCATACAATTGTGTTTAAGTAGGTTAAAATGCGTGAACCTTTTGCACTCGCTTGCTTAAGATTTTGTTCTATTTCATGTGATTTTACATTAAAACTTTTATACATTAAATAGGTATTTAATTTAGGTAGGTTAGGTATGCATTTTTTCTACGTATTTTCATATTTATTCCCTAAAATGTGGTTGTTAAATCAAACTTTACGGCTTGAACATAAAATCACAGGAAAATTCATATAATAATTTTTTAAATATTTTTTCATTGTTATAAACTTAATAATTAAACAAAAATGATAATTTAATTATTTTTTTGTATTAAAATCACAAATATTGATGGTAAACTATAAATCACAATGCCACTATAATTCAATTTAAAAATTCAAATAATAATATAGATAGAATAAAGAAGAATTTAATAATAATAATTTTAATGAAGTAATAGAACGATATTATTAATACCTAAATAAATTATTGTAATAATGGAATGTTAGATCAGGCGATAAGACTTTGTGACGTTTACAACATTAAAACTCTCGGAATATTTAATAATTACATACTTAATTATTATTATTATTTATCATAGACTCTCAAACACTCATCCTTTACGGAGCAGCACTAACATAGAAAGAAAGAACTTTTAATTTATTAAAACAATTCGCAATACTTAACTCCACACCTGAGAAGTAAGCACGCTCATACTACTAAAGTTTCAACTTATTTTAATATTAGTAATTATTAAATAAAGCGTTCCAAATTTAAATAGATTCGGCGCTAACTTCATGTTGTTATATTATTACGAAGTTGGCGTCTTAAAAAGTGTACCTATTCTCATTTGAAACGCAGAATAAACCGTATATTAAGCAAATTTATAAATAAATATACAATAATTAACACTGTTTCACATAAAACAAATTTAGTATTTCATATTTAAACAATAGTAAAATTGATCTAAATTGTACTAGAAATAATACTTTTTCATTTAGACGCCATTTTATGACTTTATCAACGGTGGTGACTTAATTATTGTATTCATTAAACAATATTTTTAATTCAAACTTGATACATAAACATTATTAAATAAATTGGCTTAGGTAAAAGACTTGCAACTAACGTTCATTATCCTTTTTGAAAGACTATTCAAGCTAATATTTTAATATAATGTTATTTTAAATAATCAGCTTTAGGTATAAACTTTTCATGATTAACAGCAACAAAATTTGGCTAGGTACATGCACAAAAATGTGCTATATTTAAATCAAAATTGTAGATTTTAATACGTACTAAATAAACGCCATACTTGCACTTGTTTCCCCTTATTACAAAAAGAGGTTTAAAGATAGTCCGACGTTAGTTTGTTTCTTTTGACGTTTCGGCTATGAACAAAACGTCAAACTAAACGAACTAACGTCGGACTATCTTTAAACCTCTTTTTGTAATAAGGGGGTTAGAGTTGGGTTCTAGTAGGTACTTTACAGGACCTCTACTTTCATTCTAGTAGTGAATACAAATAGAGGTGCTATAAAAGTATCTACTGGAACCCAACTTTTTAAAATTTTAACGGAAAAATACCTACATAGTGCTACTCGCACACCAGTACACATTTCAATAATTCTATAATTCAATATTTTAAAGATTATTCTACATTCATTTTCTATCCATTGCCATACATTTTTAAACGAGTTTTCAAAATAAAGATACTTACAACAAATATTTTATTTAAAAGTTTGTTTTAAACTCATATCAGATAAGACTTTCTCAAGATAAATCTGTATTTAACTACATAAGTAGATAAGTAAGGTAACAAGTGTTTCTTTTCGTAGTTATAATCACAAACGCATTCACTATGATACAACAGAAAACTTAAATCTGCAATGTGACAATATCGCAAAGATTCATCGATCAATTTCACATGTAATTTGTCTATAGTCACACGACAGTTTCGTTCAAGAAGATATTAATTAATTCACTGATTTCAACTAATAGAAGATAGCTAGATTGATTGTAATTACGAAGTCATTTTAGTACAAGTTACTTCCATCAAGAAATCAGTGGCTTTGACACAAAAAAAAATCATAATTTAAAAAAATAAAAAATAAAAACTTTTTCTGAACACTTACGACTATCTTACACCTACATAATCTAAGTAGATTTTAGTTGAAATTGAAATTAAAAACAGTGAGATGTGAGAGTTACATAGTAAAGTTCACTACTCTTTTTTTTAGGTTATTTACATGAATGCTTTTAGTGCAGGCGTGAGTTATTTGAAAATTATACTCGAATGAGGTAACAGAATTCAAGAAGTCGCATTTAAAACACCTTTTGAAGCTTCAAAATTCGTTCCTTGATAATAAAAGATAGTTATGTCCCTTTAAAAGAACCTACATACCTTTTTATTTCTATTAGTGTCAAGCTAGATAGATCTCTAATCAAAGCTTGAACGCTCTTTTAAAGAATTAAAATTTAGTTTTTGTGCTTCAAGTCCAATAAGATGCAAATACACGACACTGGTAAGGCCCGTCAGTTACCTCATTAAAGTAGAAATTAGAAATAGAATCAGATAAATTCAAATATTAATGAATGAGTAAGTAAGTACATAGTAAGTTGATTGGGTGCCATGAAAATTAAATAAACTTCTTAGTTTTGAAAAACGATCATGCGCTATTATGTTCATCTGTCATCATCAGCATATTGATATTCATTTTGTGTTTCATATATTACCGACTGCATCAGTTGATACGTAGCGTAAGTACTTGTTGCATCGATACATACCTATAGTTTCAAAGATTACCAAATAATGTTGGTTAATAAAGTTGGTTATTAATTACAATTTTGACTCAATGTTATAGCTATGTTAAGATTAACGTGACAAAAAGTTATCGAAGAAATAATACAAAGAGTTGCAAGCCTCTCCGTGTACCATTTCCCACTTAAACCTAACTTATTTTATACACTAATTACAGTTATTGTCTATATTAAGAAAAAACGTCCTCGCAGGCCTAATAAAGGAGGTAATCTTTCTAAATATAGAGTAGGTAATTTAGGCTTCTCACTAAGTATTCTCCTTGAGCCCATGGAGTATACCCGTCAAAGCCTAAATTGAACTCAAAGATATATATTTTCATGGCACCACTCCTTTGAATAAAATAACATGAATTAACGATAAAGATTGAGAAAAATAAGTACTTACGAGAATTAAAAAACAAAAGAGCATTAAAAGAAATAATGAATGCCACCCTGTGATTTCTAATCCTGTGATATTATAGTCAAATTATTTCCAACTACAGAGAAACAAAGGATTTAAGAACTTATTCCAATTATATACAAAACAAAATGTAAACAATTTAGAATTTTAATAAATAAATAAGTGGACCCCTGAATTCAAGAAAAATGTAGGAGTAACACCACCCTTTGGTCGCAAAATGGAATAAACGTAGCTTATTCCATTCATTGACGAAAGGTTATAAATTATTAAATAAATATATTACAACTAAGGGATCAGATGTAATACATTTATTGAGGTCGTGGGAAAGCAGCGATTATTTCAGATGTTTATAATCACTCGAGCATTTCCGTGTGTGTAGACACGAGAATGTCTTTCCCACTGTAAAGGTGTTAGTATTAGAAATGTGCCCAGTAATACAATCTGGCTATCTTACCCTTCATACTGGAAGACGGCAAGTGTAGCCGTTTGGCAGTAGAAACAGGTAAGACGGTGGTACCAACCCAGTCGGACTTTGCACGTCAGTCCTACCACCAGTGATTACGAAACTGCAATTTTAAAATGAAAATATTAAATTAAAAGTGCAAATTGGGTTGCCATTCTTGAATATGCCAGAATTTAAATAATTTGTGCCACAAATACATAAATATGCCACAATTGAAACAAATTGTGACACAAACACATGAACATACCACGATTTAAACAAATTGTGGCACAAAAACATGAATACGCCAACATAATTTAAACAAATTGTGGCATAAATACTTACATGAATATGCCACAAGTGAAGCAAATTGTGGCACAAATACATGAATATGCCACAATTGCAACAAATTGTGGCACAAATGGATGAATATGCCACAATTGAAACAAATTGTGGCACAAATACATGAATATGCCACGATTGAAACAAACCAAATTGTGGCATAAATGATAAGTCGGATATAAAGTTCCAAGTTTCTCTGTAGTTGAAAATCGACAAGATTTAATATTAACAATATCCTAGTAGTAGATACCTTAGAAGTTAAATTTTGAAGTAGGTAAACATTTTTGAGCTACGGTACATTTCTAGAGAATTTGTTGTTTATTTTAATTAAGTCACTAATGTATATTATGTACATTGTTCCAAAAATCCTTTGAACATTGTCTCCTCATTTTTTGTTCTCTTACATAGGTATTTGGCACATAGTGAAATTGAGCTTTTGCACCAAATAATCTAGTTCTATTCTCAAATAGGTAATTACATTTTTCCATTCCATTTCATTTTTTCATTTAATCATATTAAATCCGTGTTGAATTGTCATAGTTATGTAATAAAGTGAGATAAAACGAGAAAGCAAACATATTTTTGGGTTGGGTTTAGAGTGCCCATTCGATAGTAATACAATCCCGGGATCCCAAGATTCACTTTTAATAATCCCGAAATCCCGGGATTAGAAGAATCGGTCGGGATTGAATCCTCTTATTGGGTTACATCACTTCACAGCACCGCCATTTTAAGACTAATCACAAGGATTCGAGAAAATGGCAGTACTATAAAATAGAAATAACCCATTACATATTTTAAATATTTACGAAAGTATTTAAAATAAAAAATTCACAATGAAATCAAAACAATAACCTGTTAAATTCTAAAAACGTAAAATATATTTTTTTGTACTTTGTATTGAATATTTAATAATAACGAACCTCACAAATTAAATCGATTTTTTTCTGTATTTTTGGTTTTATTATGAACAAGAAAAACTTCTTAATGGTGCAATATAAGTAATTAATTTTAAAGTTAAGAAAACATAGATTAAAGAGATAGGTATATCAAATCTATGAGATAAGCTTTTAACGAATTAGATGTTTTCTTTCAAACACTGTCTTTCTGCCTTTCGATTTTCGAACAGCGCTATTTTGTCTGGTAATGACATGGGTAACAATAATAATAATATCGAAAAATGATAATTTTAAAGAGACAATCATTTTGTTCTGTTTCTCTTGGACATGCATTGGTTCTTAGCATAAGTCCGTAAATTACATCCTATACAAGGTTGTAATCGGGTGGATAGAAATCCCTTTTTTTGTATTTTCCACAAGGATCTTCTTTTTTGGAATTTCAAAAGTTAACGGATTTAATCGTTTCCGTATTCTAATTTTGAATATTTACGTTATGGTATCAATCAATGTTACCCTACTTTATGCGCAACACTGCTAGTTCAACTGAACTTATCTTATTCCACTTAAAAAGTCACAACGATTTAACCTTTTGACACATCGAAACTTCATTCAAACTCACGATCAATTACGTCACTCCATTAAACTAGGTTAGGATTATTTTAAGTACTAATTAAAAGATATGACCAGTATTACCGCAATCATGATAAGTGCCATAGACAAAAATGACTAGTGCAGTGCAGCAAAACCATTGCAATGCTTTTTTTGTGACAATGTGACTGGTAACAACATCCACCAATCACAGAGGTTTAAAAACGGCCTGTGATTGGCTGATGCAAATCGAAATTCTAAATTCAAACACGTGACGGGTTGGAAGAACAATATCGTTTGTTTAAACAACAGACGATCAAGAGTTTGTGTCAAAATCGTTTTAAAGGTAGAAGTCAGATTGTCAGTAGACCCAGGATACAGGTACCCATTGAGGAGTGGAGCGCAGTCGAGCCAGGGCCGCCTCGAGTTGGGCGAGGGTGTCGTCGATATCGTTGTTCACGATGGTCAGGTCGAAGTAGTGTCCGTATGTGCGTCGGAGTTGCTCTGATTCGCGGACCAATACTTCCAAGGAGCCGTCGTACTGGAATTAAAAAAGAACCTTAAGTCCCTAGTTACATATGAGTTGTTGTAACTCAGATATTATTACACGACACGTCAAAGGATAGCCCCTACTCCTAGATCAAGGCTTCTTTCTTAAAATTACAGCTCTACATACCCTGTCGAAGAAGTATCGTAATAATAAATTATCCATCTACTTCAATTAAGTATAAAAAGAAAACATCTACCATATACCGACGTTCGACAGACATCGCACTTATAAACAAACGTGTTTCAAAAACGACGAAATTTTACACAAAATCATACATTGCCACTTCACTACTTACATCAGCAACATTATTCAACGGCGGAGCAGCAATGAACACGACGTAGGGCGCAAACTCCGACGTCCGTAGTATCTTCAACGCTTGAGGTTCTACATCCAAGATGGCTATACGTCGCTCGCCGTGAATTCGCCGGATTGTTTCAAGTTTTGTGCCGTACATTGCGTCTTCGTGGGTGCCTGAAAATAATAAGTTAGTCTTTAATATTGATTCTGCAATTAATGGACGAGAGGAGAGTGATATTGAAGACCTTTGCTGAAAGGAGAGACTTTGTGAAAAACATCATGGAAGGACAAGTAAAAGGTAAACGAAAGAGAGGGAGACCACGGAGGACTTACATAGGTCAAATAAAAGAGAAAATAGAAGTTGTTTCATATAAGGTACTCAAACAGACAGCAGAGGATAGAGGAGAGTGGCATAGACACACCGATAAGAGAGACGCTCTTAAATATAAAGAAAAAGAAACGAAGGAAAATAAAGAGTAGTTTTTCAATTTAACCCTTGATAGTCGGTTACAATAGCAAATACTCACCATATTCCAAATATTCATTGGCTCCAATATCAGCCATCATTTCTTCATGGGACACAAAATAGTAGTGTCTTCCGTTCTCTTCATCAGATCGGGGTGGTCTGGTCGTATCTGTAACAAAGTCAAGTTGGATAGATTTTAGGTAAATACCTATTTATTGTATGTACCTAAATACCTATTTATTTTCTTGAGAAAAGACACCCTCAGAATCAGACAGTTGCAGATTGCCAGTTCATCGTCTAGATGATAGAGAGTAGACGAGGCTCATAAACCGTAATTTTCAACTTACCTACAGGTATACGACATAGTAGAAGCATTGGCGTAATTGTCACCTCACTACTCTTTATCTTAATATCTTTTGGCATAGTCAAAAAAATAATTTAGTTATTTTGAGTAAAAACGATTAAATCTAATGACTCACGGAGTGGTTTTCACTCGCACTCGCTGCGGTTGCGGGCCTGCAGCCTGTTTAAAATGCAGATCTAATGTAAAGAATTAAAGCACATTTCAACAAACCTTTATTACCCTTTATTAGGCGAACGTAAATCGCGTCGTGAAATGTGTTTTAAATGGCATCGAACATATTTGTATGGAGCCTGGTATAGTAAAATTTTCGGTATCAATTACACTACACATCCCCTATTCGAGCTAGTATAGAGGATAGGCCTCGAATACGTGATGTGTAGTGTAATTGATACCGAAAATTTTTACTATACCAATTAGGTTGGGTGCTCTTTTTTACATAAACATCTGTCGGTATCTAAAAACGCTGTGAGTGGGCCCACCACTGCGGCGGGCGCAGCTAAAAACCGCTCCGTGAGTCCTTGGCCTTAGATTTGATTCTTTCAAGATGTATCATGGTTCTACAGATTAGCAAATAGGTAGGTAAGTGCTTAGTTATTCAATTAAAAAGGTTATAACAAGCAATACTCACGTGGTATAGGATAAGCATAAGAATCCGGATGACGAGCTATAAGCGTATTTTTGATGTGACGACGGCCGACCCCGTGGGCACCCAACAGAACTATCGTTTTTCTTTGGAATGCTGGAAAAGATGGACGTTTTTAGTGAGAAAAATCTCAACTATACGCTTGAGCATTAAGGGACATTTTTACATGCAGTGGTTGCTGATGCGACGGAGTAGGCTATTATAGCAGTATTGGAAATTTTCTACTGAGTAAAGTAGCTACACTCGAGAGCTAAGAGTCCGGGTCACTTACATATTAATCCTAAAAATCTCACGAACCAAGAATGCTATTAATCACAATTTATTTCATTAAGCTAGCATTCTTGGACCGCGAGATTTTTGGATTTTTCGAGACCCGGATTCATTGCTCTCGAGTGTATTACGTAGGTAGGTTAATATGAGGTTTAGTAAGTAAGTATTTATAGTAATCTGTAACCATACTATCAAAATGGAATATTTTATTTGGTCGACTTACAGGTACGTAGGTCTACAATAAACATTAACATTATACAATCTAATATGAAATACCTACTCATACAAAGCGTAGGCTACCAAAACTTTTTCCAGCGCAGATAACATTCACAAACAGCGGAAATTTCGACGCGCGTTCACAGTAAATTCAGTTGCAAATAAAACTTTATTCCTTTAAGTAAAACGTACAGTTCTAGAGTTGTAAACGATAAAGTTTTTCAATTTAAACATAGGTACGTAGACAAGTTCACTTTAATTCTTTGATTTACAACCTCGTTAATAGTTGTGAAAGCGTCGCTTTTAATTAAACTAGCTGTGCTTGAGTGTTGACGTTAGAAAACAAGCTTTAAAGAAGTATTAGGTAGGTAGGTACCTACTTTAAGAAACTACATAGGCTGCCTCGTTAAAGTAAGTAGGTATTCTAAATTTTGTTGTGGTCGTATCTATGTTAAGTGCAGCCATGAAAAAATGGCGTAGAAGAAATTTTGTATGAACGTTATCTAGTTAAAAATAATTATTCTTCAAAATTGGCGTTTTTTAATGTTTATAGAGTCGTCATTTCTAACTCTGATCACACCAATATATTAATAAGATGAACGGTTGTACCTAAATATTAAATTACCTACCAACTTTGTTACTACCATATGACAACACAATAGGTACCTACCCATTTTGATGACAGTGGGTTTGAAGGTCGGTATAAGGAATGTAGCTAGTAAAAAATACCAGTGATTTAATACTTACAAGGTAATTTAACAACTTCTTCATAAGTAACAACATCAAGTTGATCGAACACGGCGTTGTGTTTCGCCAGATATTTGTCCTTTGATTGTTTCTTCTTGCGACCGAATATAGAGCAGTTCACTGAAACAAATATTTTTTATAAATACATACCTATATTATTATTTTTATATATAATTATATGTATATTAATCATATTTACTTTCTTGCTTACTACTATACAAGTGACGGAAAACATCTCGAGCAATGTCATTGATTTTTTATGTGCAAAAGGTATTGCTATCTTTTCAATTGCAAAAGTGCTATTTTAATACTCACATACATTAACGCACGTATTTAATATATGTTCTACAAAACCTAGGTATAAGTACTATATTAAATCAACCCTATGTCGGTTACTATTTGTTAATATTCTTAAACATATAAAAAGTTATCGCAACAAAATTGACGCCAAAGATCACGAAATTTTTGTACGTATTTTGTTTGACAACCCTGAAAAACAAGCATCTCAACACTTCTAAAGTTAAGCCTAAAAAGCAAATACATAAGTTATAAAATCAAATACCTGTGTTATCGCATCCGTCAGTATGTGAGACGCACCCTTCAGCTCCTAGCCGCACAACATTATACAACACAGTTCATGCAACGAAACCAATGGATATGGTAGGTCTCTACTTGATTCACAAGGACACATTCAGTATTTGAGAAATGTTTTGTTGAAGGACACGAAAGAAAACAAAAGAAGGAAAGAAGAAGGTTTAAATATCGAATTTCATTTACACTAGTAGGTAGGTAAATACAGTTTTATACGATCGCGGCGATTGTTAATTTTATTTAGAGTAGATTTTATGGGTAAGACTGTGATAGGACTTAGTTACTTTCTTTATAAATAATTCCTAACTAAAGTAAAAAAAAAATAAGTCTAAAAGTTACGACTTAGTAACGAATTCGTATTTACATCACACCTAATAAGTACCTACAGTTTATTCATTTACTTTATTAAATTTGAGCCAATCTTGAAAATTAGAATACAAATGAAATACTAAATGGAATCCCTCAAAATTGAATTTGTTTTTATCGCAATAAAAAGCAGTCAAAATTTCATTTATACTTTACGAAACTTTCGCTCAAAGGAAAGTTGGTACATATCCCAGTAACAAAATAAACGTTCAAAGTTTAACAAAACATTTCTCAAATAATCACAAAGGTATGTTTTAAATGACTTGTTATACAATCTCCTTGGAGAAACAACGGGATGTTATTTTTTAAATATTTAAAATAAGAACAGTGGATAATACAATAGGTTCCATTTCCAAGGTCTGGAAATCTTTTCGTCCAATGATTATGGTATGATCACCATGCAGTATTCGAAATTTTACTTATATACGTTCAGGGAAGTCTTCTAAAAGAAAAAGGAGGTTGTATCACTCAAATACACATATAGAAAGCAAATTTTACATACCGACTGCAGATCCAATGATAATGTTCGGAAGCAAAACAAGAAATGATATGATTATTGAAATTAATAAGGCCAAGTTTGTAAAATTGTTGTAAACGCTCATGAGAAAATAATAGTAGAAAAATAAACCTTTATAATATATTTATTTTGTTGCTTTTGTACTGTTTCATAAAAAAAGTAACGTAATATGCTCATGAAACTTATAAACTTTCTTAAAAAATATGGGTCGACATTTAAAAGCAATCTTTTTGTTGTTTTTCAACCCATATTTCTCAGGGAAATATGTATTCACCTTCATGGACAAATTACGTACCTAGCTTAAATAAAGACAAAACACAAAACCATGTATAAACCAAAGTAAATGAACTGCACAAACCTAACACTGAAATCACACAACCTAAAACAACATTGACGAAACCAAAACAGAAAACAAACAAACTAACAAAAGCAAGATTAGTTACGAAGGTTACGCTCAACCTTTATGAAATTAACAATAATAACACTTAGTATATAAGTACATAAAAGTCTATTTAAACTGCTTCAAAATTCTTAAAAAGTTTCACAGGCCCTTTTAGGCCTAACATGACTAAAATTTTCAGTAGGTAGGTACCTATTTCAGTCAGTCGACTCGCGTTTTGTCCAATTGTAAATGCCCTAAAAGCTCTTTTACTCATACTAACCACTTAAACCGTCGACATTTCTAATTCCTTCACATTTGAGATACGAACCTTGATCAGTAGTGGATCTTTCAGCCGCCGCGCAAGCTGCCCTCCACTCCTGCAGTTCAGGGCTTGGAATCAGACCAGCGGATCCACCAGATGCGTCTTTACGGGCTTGCCACCAGTGGGAGTCATCTTTGCTGATTATCTAGAAAAGTATTCCATTGTTTTTATGGTTAGGCTTTTGAGAGATTTCTTGGTCATGAAGCCTACGTTTTATTCGTAAGTCCTCATAAACAGTCCTAGAACAATTCTCGCGGGGGTTGTGCCCGTTTTTCGCTTTTGAAGTCTCTATCTTGTGACGTGGCGAGTAAATGCCGCCACTAAATAAGCATTCCCCTGGTGTCAGGCAGCAGTGGCATCAGTACTGGCTGGAGGCTGAAGAGACATATTCTCTGTATGGCTCCAGACCAGACATCCACGGGCGAGTAACATCGGCTGTGGTACTGCGGTGTGGAAGGCAAAGTGGGAAACCACCACACTATATTCCCTTTAAAGGAGCATGAAGATGGAAAATAAAATAGGGAGGGATGGAAGAGGCTCCACCGACAAGAGCTGAGCTCTTAAATAAGAAGAAGAAGATCTAAAGTACCAACATAGTTAAGGACAGAGCACGAAAGTGGTGCGACCTTTATGGTGGGAATTGTGCCAGCCCTGCAGATTGTGGCATTGACGCTATTTACCTATACGGTATGGAATTTTACGAGCTTTGTATCAATATGTTTCTATACGAGAATTTTTTTTTTATATGCAAAATTCTGCATTTTTCTAGCAGGTACAACTTTGTGACAATCAAATTAAAATTAACCCTAATAAATACAAATGTTGGATTCTCACCTGCAGAATATCTCCAGTGGTAAAAGCAATGCCGGCTTGAGCACACGGTATCAGCTCGTCTTCCAGCGGATCATAATCAAATTGCGCCCTCACGAAGATCTAGAAATACACACAATTTTTCATAAACGAACAACATAAATTGAACAGCGTTACGATTACGACAATGTAAAAGGAGGTCATGACAAGATGCACGAAATTTACAATGAACGAGATGATAATACGTTTCAGATTGATGTCAACCAATTTCCGTCGGAATAAAATGAAAAAGAAAACATAAATGAGGAACATAATGAGAAATAAATGAAATTCGAAGATAAAACGTGAGATAATGAAGTGAGAGTGTGAAGCGATGACAAAGAACAACAAGCGCACAGAAACTGGGGACGCGGGGTCGCGCAGCCATGCCCGGGTGACAGATAAACAACAAATAACACAACATAAAACAACATAAACATAAAGTAGCACGGGTCTGGTAGCTACTTACTAGCACGGGCGAAGGCTTTATCCGGAAAAGCTAGTTAGGAACAGAAATACCAATTTTAATTTGTTTGCTTTATAAACCAATTGTGTGCTTTAGGACAAGCCTGGAGCTGTGATTTATGTGCGCTTGTCGACTCTTGTTTGTTTAGTTACATGTTTTAGTTTAATTTACTCTATTTATTGAAAAAGCGAGCGTGTTATCACAATTCTATGTTAAATTAAATGAAAACATTGAAACAGAAATGTTATTAAATTCTAGTGTTAATCTTGTGAGCAGAATTATTCAAAGGAACTAGTTTACGAGAAAATCTACGTTTACTCTTTAAGAACTACACAATTTTGGAGTTAGTAATATGGCAATATAAGCAATTGGTTTCAAGGGCAATAAAGAAGTAGAAATTACCTCACAAGGTGGTGGTGCCGATCTGTAAGATGGCACGATCTTGAAGGTCACCGAACCGCGAGCCTCGCGCTAAAATATTGTTAAAACACCTTTAAATCTACTTCATAATTTTATGCATCTTCACTTGGCAAAAGTACACAATCATTTGCAAAAAGAATTAAACGTGTGTCATTTACTTTCGAGTCATGGTTTTATATTCCAGTTAAAATTCTCTTGCTAGATTCTTCTTCAGGGAAAATGTTACCTTGGGATGTTCGTGTGCAGCGAGTAAATAGACTTGCCAATGAAATAATTAAAGATAATTTGACTTTGACTACATACCAACATTCTCTGCAACTGCGCCACAGACTGATTAGCGACAGGCGTCCCGTTGATCTCCCGGATCTCATCCCCTACATGCAGCGTGGCCTGTCGATGGATCATTCCACCGTGCATGATGCGAGCCACGATGCAACGGCCGTCGTCTGCCAGTTTTAGGGTTATGCCCTGTGGAATTATCCAAATGGTAAAGAAAACTGTCAAGTTAACGAAAGCAAGAGTCACACTCAGTTACAGATAGAGTCATGAAATACGACATTAAGTACCTAAGTAGCTACATTGAGTTTTTATAGTAAAAAAAATGCAACGTGGTTCATTTCCAATATTTGGTACCTAATCCATATAGATTTCATATTATATCCATACACCAACTACTCGCATCGTTTTCACAAACCTGAATGAATAATGATGACTGAACATTTCACATATCTACCTAAAGTTTTAGTTGGTCCTTCTCTAACTGTTTCTCATTGCTGTCCTAACTACCTATTCCGTAATCTTTTATCGTATTCTTTATCATAAAAATAGACCACAAACTATTTAAACCCTTACTCTATTTTTAAAGAAATCACACCCCAAAACGTTTGTTAGAGCACTCCAATTTTTCACAAAGATGAGGTGTACAATAGGGAAAAATTCCATCGTCCTGGGAAGCTTCACCTGCTCCTAAAATGCACATAAGCTGTCCCGAAAACATAACAATAAATTCTTCTTGGGAAAATAACAGCCTCTTAGTGGCTCCGTTGTTATTTTATGCAAAATATTCAGTCAGTAACTTTTCCTGTGAAAAAAGGCGCGCGATAACTTTGGTATCTTTTTGCAAAACTCTATTACACGGTTCTTCTTCTTTTGTGACGAGTGATTTTATTTTACGAATTTAAATCATGCTTTTGAAAATATTCAAAACATTAAATACTTTTTCAAGATACCTCTTTTTTGTTAAAATTCATAATTGTAGTGTGATCAAATAGACTAGGTAATATTTGTACACTGTAGCACAGATTACTTAATAGTTACTACTGTAGTCACAGTTTGCATGTAAACAAGCTATCACGAATCCGTATTTGAACCTAGAACTGTCAAAACCTGAAATACAGAACAGGAACTCAATTACAATGCCATCATGCAACATTCATAAATACCAGATAACATTTTTGATGCAGTACCGGACTGAGTTTGTATATTTGATACATATTGTGATAGACAAACTATTTATTTGACCTGGGTTCCTCTATTTTAGGAAATAAGTAGTCAATATCCTACACTTTTCAACCTATTTGAAACTGCTTATTACAAAATAATACTCAATAACTAGCTACTCAACTTCGCGTTCTAAAAATATCTTGAAGTTAAATTAAGTCATTCTTGCTTTCCTGATGGACGGAAATACCTTTCCATCGACATTTCCATATTTTTCGATCCTGAGCTTCTCTCATCCAAAAATAAACCTAAAACGAATAAACCTTTCGACAAGAATATAAAATCCGTCAATCAGCAAGTCAAATGTCTATGTGCCCTCCTACAAAGGTTACTAATGGTACAAGCTCGTTGCAAATTCGATTGTCCCTCGATTCGACACATATCCCATTTGGGCACTGTCCGTCTGGTTGAAATTTGGCACTGCAGTGAGAACTTTCGTTTGATGGAATGGTTGGATTAATTGGTTACTTCTCTTTGGGTTAGGGATTTTATCACAAGAAAGAATGAGTTTGTATTCTTTACGAAAGAGGCAAATTTTGGTCTGATAGTTGAAGCCAAAAGACCTTTAACAAGCTTTTGGACAGGTTAAGGCTGTATGAGTAACTAAAAGTGTATGTAGAATGAATCTACAAGATTGTAGTCTTGCGAGAAAAATATGGATTGAATTAATTAAAGTTACGGACAAAAAGGCTACAAAACCACGCAAATTTTTTTCTTCGTTAATAAATTGAGTCAAAACCTGAATAGCTCTACCACAACTACGAGTATCATAAATGGCTTTCACTATTTTCAAACTATTCAAAAATACTTCAAAGGAAACAAAGCGCTCACTAATTGGTATGCATACACGCTGCTAACTTTGAAAACTGACCTTTTGCAACTAAGTCCAGCAATTCATAAACTTGTCTAACGATTTATCGATCTGCCGAGACCTACGTGAGGGAACTGCATTTTTCACAGCCAACTCCGGCCATCAATCATCAATAACGGTAATGAAAGAGCTACATAATAAGAAATCCCGCAAATCCAGTGTTATCCTTACACAAAAGGGATTATGAGATGACGGTCACCCTCCTCGGGAACAAATAAAAGAGACCCGAAGTAAACGAGGAGAAATGAGCAATTATGAACATTCTGATAATACAGTTACTTCGCTACTGTGTATTCTATTATGGTTGTTTTTCGGAGATACAGAATTGTATTATACGGACACGGGGTTTTTTAGGGTTAGGCTTTGCAATAGTTGTTTTTGCGAATAGAATAATTTAGTAAGCAAAATACTACGAATATTATGTAGAATTCGATGACGTTAAAATTATTATGGATTTATCGTACCATACAATATTTGGCCAGACAAAATATGACGCCTTTACATCGTACATTTTGACATACCTACTGAAATTCTCAGCGATAATATTGCGACCTAGCAAAAAGCTTGATTGTGAGTATTTTGCGCACAATGTAAGTCCGTGGTAGAATGTCATTATTTATAATGAATATGATTTAAATAAAGCAATTTCAAATGGACTAGTGTTTCTAGAATACGTAACTGTTGTGCAACTCAACACTGCACGTGAAAAGTTGCTACAATTTTGAAGCGGTTGGTTGTGCTGTGAACATTTCGTGAACAGTTCCAGGATAGAATGAATGTTACAAAAAGCCCCACTATTTACACACAGAAACACCTTGTGTAGAGGATATTTATGTACCTACTTACTTCGTAGCAAAAATTTAGGGATGTTATCTGCTTAATAAATTGAATAATTTTCCACGAGAAGTATAGGTCAAAGTTAGAATACTTTTTTGTTTTTCATAATATATTATCTAATGATAATATTTTTTTCTCGTATTTTACACATGTTTCTAGGTAGGTATTTGTTTAGTTTAATAACCAAAACATGTCCCTTGCTTGTTATAGTAAATAAATACCCTGTATCCCTATACAAAGGATGGACCTTTCTTGTTTATTAGGTCCTATTGTAATAAACATAATGTGTTTCTTTTATGACGTACTACGTCAGATGGCGAATTTATTTGGAAAGTTTCTGTGGCATGAGTAAACGGCTTTCCAGCTTATTGGCCTTTCGGTCTACTATGAATAAATGAGAGAAGTTCACGGATGTTATAAATAGTTAGCTAGTAAACCGGATGGGCGGGAAAAGTCGTTGAGATGAAAATTAATAGTCGATGCTCGATTGCTTGTTTGTCCCTATGGAAAACTAATGTTTAGTTATGTATTTAGTTTTGCTAGCCTTTCTATTGGATAGGTATTTATTTATTCCACTT
Source organism: Anarsia innoxiella (assembly GCA_947563765.1). Lineage (NCBI taxonomy): Eukaryota > Metazoa > Arthropoda > Insecta > Lepidoptera > Gelechiidae > Anarsia > Anarsia innoxiella. The sequence continues at coordinate 3,318,809 of OX387402.1, forward strand.
CGAAAAGAAACACGCAACACAGCAGTTAGCAGTACTTAAATATTACCTGGAACACTCATTTAGCGTTTTAACCACTAGACTAGATAATATTGCCTGTTTATATTATCTGTATTTTTCAAACGCTCTGTGCAATTGTTTCATTAAGGCAACCTACGACCCGTGTGTCTTAAGTGTCTTAACTGTGCACTCCGCTAGAAAGCTTACGACGCTTACGACAGCGCGGGAGGTGTGCAGTTAAGTCGCACAGGTAGTACCTGCATACAAACCCGTCACGACTCTCTCCCATATGGTAGGCAGAGACTACCACTTCCCTCAATTTGTTACGATCCAAAAACACTTCTTTCTCTTTATCTGCATGCATCAATCGCCTCATATAGGTACATTCTAGTCGGTTTACCTTCATTCTGCAAAAAACAAAAGCCACCACAAAATCCCCTACCATAGGCTCGTCAGTGTTCTTCTGGAACTGCACGAGGCGCACTCTCGTCACGTTCTCGAACTCCGGCTCAGTGTCGTCGTCCTCTTCGACTTGCGGGGCGGGGGTCCTGCCGTTGACGGGCGGTGGGGACGCTCGCAGCGACTCCTCGCCGTATACCTCGCGAGCGACCACATCATGAGCCTGTAGTAGGGCCTGTAACAATGAAATTGTTATGTCAGGATTGTTGTCTTAGAAGACATATTATTTTGTGAGTAGATGTAAAATCCCGTACCATAGTTTCGTCGTTAAACGTCTCTTGGATCTTAGAAATAGGTACTGTATTAAAGATAGAATATTCACTAACCCCTTTCTTACAAAACGAGGTTTAAAGATAGTCCGACGTTAGTTCGTTTCTTTTGACGTTTCGGCTATGGACAAAACGTCAAACTAAACGAATTAACGTCGGACTATCTTTAATCCTGGTTTTGTAATAAGGGGGTAAGCGTCTAGCTATGGTCCATCTTCAATTATTGTTTATGAGCCCAATAATTATCATAAATAAATTGAAAACAGCATAATTAGATCAAATGACGGTCTGTTCCTTGAAAAGTTACTATTTTAAAATACCTACAAGCAAGACATTGTGTGTGTGTGGATTAAGGTCCCACCATGTTTTAGCAGTAGGGACTTAGTGATGAGTAATGCCAGGCTTTATGAAAAAATGTATAGTTTTCATTTTGAACGAACTAAATCAATTTAAATTCGAAAATTTTGTTTTAAAAAGTGCAAGAAACTGTTTTAAAAAACCTAAAAAGACAAAAACCTCATTATTCTTTTTTCAAAGGAGACCTTTATTAATTTTTTCACCCGTGTAAGTATTACAAAAGCATTAGCTCCGATTAAAAGTTTTTAACCAGTTCTTAAAAGCGTGTACATTAAAATTTTCTCGGAACCCATTACTATGTATTGAGAATTTGTATTTACTTACTAGAAATGTTTGTGGGAAGTAGGAAAATAGTAAGAGGTAATCGGATTTATAAATAATATTGTATATCGTTAATTACGGATAATTCCCATTCATTAATGGGATAAAAGAAGTTCCATAAAGTAGAAACCTCATTGTATCTCATTGTACCATACAAAACAAACACTAGGAAATTTTTTAAATTATCATTGAGTATATTGATAATGTATCTATCTATAGTATTTGCTTTGCCTTGTCTAAAATATTTAAATGAATACGTGTCAAACGGCCCTAAAACATAAACTAGCGATCAAAAAACAAGTGTAAAAGCAAAATTTTGTTCATCAATAATGCTAACGGTGGTAAATAGTCAGGTACTTAAACTTTTACCCCTTGTTTTTTCTATAGTCGAAACGTCATTTATCTGAGTGTATTCTAGGACTATATATAAAACCGTTTTCAAGTAGGTAGGTACAGATCTTTCTAAAACAAAAGACGATCGAGGCTGTCATTCCATTTTTCTTCTATTTTCTTACCAGAGACTGACTCGAAGCTGCTTTGCCAAGCTGTTAGTGCAACAGATTCATTTTTCAACCGAGTGCATCTGTATACAATGCAAGTACCGAGTTATGTGGAACAAGCTGGCAATATTGCGCCAACGACAAAATGGAGCATCGAATATGGGACTGGATTTGTAAGCAGCGATGCGTACGATGTATTGATTGATACAAGTTTTGTTGGCATTTGAGGTTCGGTTTTTAGGATTTGCTGCCAGTTTTAGAATTATAATTAGAATTTGTTTATTGCAAGTCACAATTTGGGTTAATGATCATTTTAGTTACAGCCACTAGAAACATAAGAATACGATGCGACGACGTACGGTGTAATTTGATTATGAAAACATGCCTTTTGCGGTTATTCAAATTAAATCAGACGAAACAATTTCATTTCCTCGATTTAATAGATGCTAAATATTTTGAGTTATTTAGCATCTATTAAATCGATTTTGATTTAGTTTTTTTTTTTCCGTTTCCGGCTGTCATACTGTAAGCATCGTAATTGTGTAGCTCCGTATTATTGAGTGCTAAAAAATAATTTCGTACACTGTTCTTGAGACTGCGACGTCACAAAACACAAATTGAAGTGTCGTCCGTGTAGTGGAACTACCGATTTCACACAATATCACGTAAGTTCTTGAATTTCAACAAAAGTATCTCCAAAAAGTGATAATTAGAGGTTAGAAATTCACCAATCATATTGAGCATAGACAAAAGATCAATGACATTGACACTTGTCACAGTAACAGCTAACTAGTGTTGCCAGAGCAAGTAAATAAAAACTACCACTAATTACGTTCCATAACACGCAGATTTAGTTTACAAGAATGGAGGATCAGTTTCAACTATTGTTTGATAAAATGAAGAATGAAATCTTGAACCAAACAATAGAATTGAAAGATTCGATAACAAATAATATAATGGAGAGATTAGACGAAAAACTTCAACCTATTATAACAGAAAATAGAAACTTAAAAATAAAAGTAGAAAATCTCGAAAAGGAAGTAGAAAGTTTAAAAAGAGGAAAGAAGCAAAACAATTTGATAATGTTTGGAGTAAATGAAGGCGAAAGGTCTACACAAGAATTAATACAAAATACAATACATATTTTCAAAACTGACCTTGACATACAATTACAAGAACATGAGATAAACAAAATATATCGTCTAGGAAAGGGAAAGTCTTCTGGAAAACCAAGACCAATTCTGATTTCCTTTACGAGCGAATGGAAGAAGAATGAAGTTATGGGAAAGAAGAAAAACTTCAAAAATGTATATGTTACAGAAGACTACACAAAGGAAGTAATAGAGAAAAGGAAAACGTTGCAGGCGCAGCTAAAAGAGGAGAGAGAAAAGGGAAATATCGCGTACCTGAAATTTGACAAACTAGTAGTAAAAGGAAAAAATACTAACATAAATAAGGAAAAGCGCAAAAGAGAAACATCATCATCCCCACAAAACAATGCTCAACCAAGGAAACAACAAACTCTAATGCCGCCGATTAACAATAGACCAAATGCTTTCGACGTAATGAGGATTAGAGCTAATTCTCTTTCGTCTCTTCCCGCTAAGACAACAACTAACAAAGAATAACAATTAACTGTCGGTAAACGGAAAAATAAACAGCTCAACATGAACCAACATAAAATAACAAAACAAAATACTTCCCCAAGCCGACTGGTCATCGTGGGGAAAAATGACCACGACCCTCTAAAGGGAAAAAATAACACTAACATGAAAAACAAAGTAAATGACATCCACATAGCAACTATTAACTGTCGATCTCTTAGAACACCTGAAAAACTCCAAGAACTAGAGCTGGCAATAGAAGAGTTAAAGTGGGATATTATAGGTATTAGCGAAATGCGCAGATTTGGAGAAGGTATAGAAAACCATGGCAAATACGTACTACATTATAAAGGGGAGACGCCCGGGCTGTATGGAGTTGGATTCATGGTGAAAGTAAATCTAGTCAACAACATAGAAGAACTTAGTGGATTCTCGGAACGTATTGCAATCCTTAATATAAAACTGCCCGTGAACGGAGATAAAGAAGAGAGATGGTCTATTATACAGGCATATTCACCAACTGAATCTGATAAAAAAGAGGACGTAAAAACAATTGAGGAATTCTATGAAAATCTCCAAAACGCTATTGATAACGCACACAAAAACGTCATCGTGATGGGAGACTTTAATGGACAAATTGGGATTCAAAATAGTGGAGAAGAAAATACCATAGGAAACTATGGGTATGGAAATAGAAGCAAAAACGGAACAAGACTAGTAAACTTTGCACTGGAAAACAGATTAAGTATTCTAAACAGTTTTTATAAAAGGAAACCATCAAAAAAATGGACATGGATCTCACCCAATGGACAATATAAGAATGAAATCGATTTTATTATGTCTAATAATAGAAAAGCCTTCAAGAACATTTCGATCATAAACAATTTAAACTTCCACACAGACCATAGGATGGTTCGAGTTGCGATGTCAGGAATGTTCAAGAAAACAAGACGATTTCAAAATAAACAATTAGCGGTACAATACTCAGGTGACCCTAAACTATTACTTAATAATGTTCAAACATCTCTAGATGCCGCGGAATTAGAGAAGAAAGAATATCCATCGATACAAGAAAAGTACAACCTATTACTAAATCAACTAAAAACAGTAACCAGAAAAACAAACAAAAGTATCAAGAAAGAAGTCTCACTTACAATCAAACAATTATTACAAGAACGAAAAGAACTTTTACGACAAAAGGAAATTAAAGGAAACCGCCAAAGAGTAACAGAAGTAAGCAAAAAGATCAGTGAACAACTTAGGAAAGAAAGAAAAACTAAAAGATCTAATACAATGAAAAGTTACATAGAAAAGACAGGAGGAATAAAAAAGGCATTGAAGGAGTTAAACTACAAAAAGGACTGGATACCAAGTATGAGAAAGAAAGATGGTAATAGTACAGGTAAAAGACTCGAAATATTAAAAATCGCTACAGAATTCTACAGAAACTTATACCGAAGTCAAAAAGAGAAAGACACTATAAAAGAAAACGACGAAATAACTAATGAAGAATATATACCGGAAATAATGAAGGAAGAAACCATAAAAGCAATAAATACACAAAAACTCGATAAAGCCCCTGGATCTGATCTTGTTACAAACGAACTTCTAAAAGCAACGTTACCAGTAATCGCTCCAAGACTTACAGATATATTTAATGAAATTATCAATACGGAAAACATTCCAGAGGATTGGACAAAATCTACAATTATACTACTACATAAAAAAGGTGACAAAGGAGATATAGCAAATTACAGACCAATCAGTTTAATGTCCAATATTTACAAAGTGTTTTCAAAAATAATATTATCTAGAATCACAAACACACTTGAAGAAAATCAACCCAAAGAACAAGCTGGATTCCGTAGACATTTTTCAACAATAGACCACATACACGCCCTTAGACAAATACTCCAGAAATTTAAAGAATATAACAAAATTTACTACATAGGGTTCGTGGATTTCAACAAAGCATTCGACACACTTGAACATAGATTTATCTGGGACGCACTAAAAGATCAAGGCGTACATGCAAAATACATACGGATACTGAAAAACGTATACACAAAAAGCACCGCACAAGTAAAACTAGAATCTATAGGCGAAGAATTTCCGGTTGAGAGAGGTGTACGCCAGGGAGACCCAATTTCACCAAAAATATTTGCAGCAGTTCTGGAAATGATATTCAGAAATCTGGATTGGACGAATAAAGGACTAAATATAAATGGCGAAAATCTGAGTCACCTACGCTTTGCAGACGACCTAATCTTATTTTCGGAAAACCCGAAAACCCTAAAGGAAATGTTGCAACAGTTAGCGGAAGAAAGTGAGAAGGCAGGCCTGTCAATGAACTTAACGAAAACAAAAGTAATGTCTAACTCCTCACAAACAGAGTCCATAACAGTAAATGATGAAGAAATAGAGTATGTAAAGGAGTATGTGTATTTGGGACAGTTAATATCTACTGAGGAATGTATGCAAAAAGAAATAGAAAGAAGAATAACTAATACTTGGAAGAGATATTGGTCACTCAGTGAAGTCATGAAGAACCAGGATATGTCTATGAGGAACAAGAGGAGAATATACAATATGTGTATCTTACCATGCTTACTATATGGGTGCCAAACATGGGCATTGACAGAAGAACAAGCAAGGAAAATAAAAGTTTGTCAGAATGGAATGGAGAGAAGCACAATAGGAATTAAAAGAAAAGACCGAGTTAAACTAAAATGTATCAAAAACAAAACAAAATTTAAGAATGCATACACAACATACAGGTGCTTAAAGTGGAGGTGGGCTGGGCATATGATAAGAGAGAAGAAGGAGAAATGGACGAGAATAATAACTGAATGGCAACCACGAGATAGTAAAAGAAACAGAGGCAGACAGACTAGAAGATGGGAGGACGACATCAAAAAAGTGGCGGGCCCAATATGGACGCGCATAGCGAAAAATAGAACAGAGTGGAAATCTTTAGAGGAGGCCTATGTCGAAAGACAAGCTGAAATGTAGAAACGACCGTTTACCGATACCTGATTTATGAAAAGAAAAGAAACTGTTAAAAGTTATAAACGTATTTGTAAGAAAAATTACTGTAAAAATAAGTTCAGCAATAAAGGCTATTTTATTTTTTATTTTATTTTAAATATTTTGAATTCCATATACTCGTACCAACTTCGTTCAAAACCGATTTTAGTCTCAAAAGAGAGTAGATATTCTAAAAATGTCAGACAATCAAGAGTTCAAGACTACTCTTCGGAAAGCATCGTGGTGCTCTCCGTTCTGGAAAATTAGAAAACTTCTGTAAAATTCGAAACCGCATTTCTTGACTACAAAAAGCACTACCTATAGAAAGATATAAGAACCATCTATTAGCACACATTATTCCTGGGAAACAATGCGTAGGTACCTCTACTTACGTTAGTAACTATTTAGTAATCTGTGTCTCTCACTACTTTATTAATAGGTTGGGGAAAAAGTCTTTTCGCATATAGTATGTATGAACTTGTATTAAAATCTCTTTGGCTAGGTATACCATTTGTATCTGGCTGGTTTTGGTATCATTAAAAAGTTTTAATTTTAAAGAAGGCACTTCCAAATTCAAATTAGGAATTTGTGTGATTTTCATTTGTTATTGTTGTTGTTAAAATGAGTGAATCTAAAGAAGAAATTCGATACATTTTAAAATTTTACTATAAAAAAGGTAAAAATGCAACTCTTGAGTTGAGTTGCGGCTTGCCGCGAAAAAAATTTGTGATGTTTATGGACCTAATGCAGTATCTGTGAGAGTAGCGCAAGTTTGGTTTAAGCGTTTTCAAGCCGGAAATTTTGATATCAAAGATGCATCTCGCTCTGGTCGCCCTGTTACGGACAAAATTGATGCCATTTTTGAAAAAGTGGAGCAAGATCGGCATATTAGTAGTTACGATGTAGCTGAAGAACTGGCAATTGACCACAAAACGGTTTTGACTCATTTGAATAAAGCTGGGTACACTAAAAAGCTCGATATTTGGGTGCCTCATGAGCTCACTGAAAGAAACCTAATGAACCGTGTACTCATTTGTGATTCTTTATTACGACGTAATGAAACCGAACCATTTTTGAAAAAGCTGATAACTGGTGATGAAAAGTGGATCACATACGACAAGAACGTGCGAAAAAGATCGTGGTCAAAGGCCGGTCAAGCTTCACAGACTGTGGCAAAACCCGGGATAACTCGCAACAAGGTAATGCTGTGTGTATGGTGGGATTGGAAGGGCATCATTCATTATGAGCTGTTACCGCCAGGCAGGACCATCGATTCAGAACTGTATTGCGAACAATTGATGAGATTGAAGCAAAAAATTGAGAGAAAGCGGCCAGAATTGATCAACAGAAGGGGTGTGGTTTTTCACCATGACAACGCTAGACCTCACACATCTTTAGCCACTCAGCAAAAATTACGAGAGTTTGGCTGGGAGGTATTAATGCATCCGCCGTATAGTCCTGACCTTGCACCTTCAGATTTTCATCTGTTTCGGTCTCTGCAGAATTCCTTAGGCAGTGTTAGGTTAACATCACGAGAGGACTGCCAAAACCACTTGTCGCAGTTTTTCAATTTTTACAGCAATTTTTACAGCAATGGGATCATGTCACTACCAACAAGATGGCAAAAAGTTATGGAACAAAATGGCACCTACATACTTTAGTCAAATGTAAATAAACTATAAAAAAAAACTTTTTGAATTTTCATATAAAATACGAAGAAACTTTTTCTCCAACCAATATATCAACATTTATGTAGGTATATTAATACTAATGCAAAGAACCAAAATTAATAATTTTATATCTAATACATAAAAAAGAAAAATTTTATTTTCCGAAGACCATGCAATTTTTTTGAGGTGGGCGACGTGTTTTTTTCTAAAAGATTTAAAAGACAAAAAAAGACAAAAAAAACAAGACAAAAAAGACAGACAGGTTTTTGCTCTTTTAGACAGATTACATTTCTAAGCTTTAACCTGTGTCTCGTTTATTTCCTTATGCTACCTATAAATCAATATATCAATGTTAATAATTTAATAAATTTTGATCTTAGGTACACGTGCGACACGAGGCTTATGAAGCGAACACTACAAGACATTAAAGAAACCCTGAGACTCGAACAGTAAGTACGCTCATACTAAAGAGGCCTCGACTTATCTACCTCTTATTGATTGTACAATAAAGACGGAAAGAAAAGACCCTGTCTTATACATAGAATACATTGGTAGGTACCCAATTGGATCACATTAACTTATCAAGTAGGTAATCCAATTGGGTACCTACCAATGTATTCTATTAATAAAATATTGTTAGTTTAAGCTAGTAGATATTAATCATTGATAAACATAGAGAACCAATTCCAAACTTCCTCCTGCGTGTCTATTACTCTCCTTCAGAATCACTGTCAAAAAATCACTCATCTGTGTATCCAACTTGAATCTTTATACTGACATTGTCAATTTTTAAATATGATAACATAAGGAGGTGCCATACCGTCTGGATCTGCGTGTCTGGTCTGGCGCAAAATGGCTACCTTTTTGTATGGAATTTCTTATCGTTTGACAGGTCATCTACCAAGAAAACCATGAAAAACTTGCGCCAACTTTGGCACGCTGACATAAACTCATTTGTACTTATATGAAAAAAAAATGTGGTACCTCCTTATATATTCTATACTCAAAGATGATAACAGTTGGTAAAATTGAGTTTTATCCCACCAAAAACATTCTGTAAGAACAGGCCAAATGTCGAAGAAGCTGCTTGTTTATCTCTTAAAAGTAATGAAATCTAAACAAAGTCGTGCCAAGTCTAAGGATCCTTACTGCGATTACTTTTTTATTATAGTTAATGTTGTGTGCTTGGCCGTACTTCATGGGGTGCACCTCATAAACGTTGACTTCAAGTGTATTCAGCAAGCTTCAGCGATCACCGGAATAAATGAAAAGAAAGAATGTTTATACGTTAATGGACACCTACCTACATTTTGTTTACCTATATGTAATTGTTGTAACAACCATACTGGTGTTGGTACGGCCAAGTCCACAACATTAACTATGTATAATAAAAAAGTAATCGCAGTGAGGATCCTTAGACTTGGCACGACTTTGTTTAGATTTCATTACTTTTAAGAGATAAACAAGCAGCTTCTTCGACATTTGGCCTGTTCTTACAGAATGTTTTTGGTGGGATTTCACTTCTTTTTGTAGAGAGACGTAGGCAGTGGCGGTACGTCCGTACAAGCCCAAAAGCCGGGCAAATTCATTTCACAATTTACTGTTATAAAATACTCAAAGATTTTATATTTAAAACTCCACGTCAAAAAGGCGCGCGTCTATGAACATGCCACCAAGTACAGCCCGTCGGAAATATCTGCACACCTCGCTGGAATGCGCTTTCCCCCACGCTTCCCCCGTTTTCGCCTGTCCAGTACCGTGACGAGTACGTACGAGTTGCATGACGTCACTAAGCCAGGTCCGCATATATTTCCGACGGGTTGTAAAACCTGGTAGCCGACTGCACACAGCATCAGCAGACGACGTGTCGTCGCTTCATGCCGTTACGACACGTCGTTGCGTTCTGTCACTGTTGTCATAATTTCGAATGAAAAATCCATTTTGTAACACGCTCGACGTTTCGTTGCTCCGGCGCCAGCATCAGCGGCACGACTGATCTGTGGTCGGCCGACACTGTCGTCTGCAGCTCAACGACGCGTCGCTACTTTAATGTCGCTAACTACGGAGGGAATTGCATAGAAATACATCGAAAACAGTAGTGTCGTTGCGACACGTCGTCTGCAGTGCTGGTGCTGTGTGCAGTCTGCTACCAACTTGTACCTTTACGATTACGTCTACATTCTGTTTCGCTCGCATACATAGGCTTCTTACGTGGCTTGCTGTTGTACTAATGTAATGTATGAGAAATTACGTAAAAACCATCGTAAATAGTTCGGCACATTAATTTGTATGAAAACTTAAGCTGAGTTTGCCTATGAGGATAGTTATCTACGAGACGAATTTAGCCAATTATACGCGTTGTGGTGTGCGGCGCTACTTTGCGTCGCGGAATACGGGACCAACTTCAAGTTTATCGGTGGCCAGCCGGTCGGTAATTGTTGTTATTTTTTTTTTGTGTGTATGAAAAGTTTTGCTCGTTTTATAGTTTTATTGTAATAAATTGACTTTCGTTACGAACATGAGCAGTGATAGTGAGGCCATAGTGCCTTGTGAAGGTTTGAAATGTGTTAATAATTTTGATAAACGACTGCAAAGAGAATTCATCAACTTTTTATGAAAAAAAGCAGTTTAGTTCATCGTTTCGGAAAAGCCAACCCCGGATTTAAGTCCTATTTCTTTTTTCAGTAAGTCACCAACTTTTTATGATGACGTACTTAAATCTTTTTTACAAAAAGATAGGCGATTTAGTTTTCACGCGCCTTCTTTTTTAGTAGTTTACGTGCATTTCAAACTAGAGTAGAAGTGAGCTTATCTATTTATCCACACAATCAAACAGACTGCTTTTGTCAATGACAGTGTTAATATACTTTTGATGTGTATATCTCATCGTACTCGTATTCCACTGGTTTCAAAGCCTGGTTACAAATGTGGCCGAAACGACCCAGTCTAACCGCCTAAAAAGTAATTTGAAAACGAGTTTCGTTTTCAGGTAGATACGAAAACACTTTTTTTACGATCGGTTACAAAATGGAGTTAAAAAGTTCATTTTAGTACCTCTGGCTTGCCCTGTCCTTACGCCCAAGGCACGCCACTGGCACATAGGCATATTGTTACCAGTATTTAAGGGTACCGTAGGATGACAACGCAATCCTATTACTAAGGTTCAGCTATCCGTCTATCCGTCTGTCACCCGGTTGTATCTCATGAACCGTTATAGCTAGGGCTTTAAAATGTTCACAAATGATGTATTGCCGTTGTTGTCTTAACAATAAGCACTAAAAATATAATAAAAATAATACTTAAGGGGCGCTCCCGTACAACAAATGTGACTTTTTTGGTACAGAACCCTTCGCACGTGAGTCCGACTCGTACTTGGCCAGTTTTTTTTGACATAATAAGAAGCGGCCCACCAAATAAAATATTTTTTGTAAAGGTGGTATATGTCGATCTCTAATAGTTTGATTGGGCCCTTGTGTTTTCTAATGAGGTTCACCAGGTACTCCAGATCTTCGATTATCCCAATTTTGATAGTTTTCCCTTTATGTGGCTATTAAACTCTAACTCTGTACCAAATTTCAGCTCTTTGAGTCCATGGGAAGTACTAGTTCTATTTTGATGATCATGAGTCAGTGAGTCAGTGAGTCAGTGAGTGAGTGTCGAAAATGCGAAACTTTGCTGACGCCTAACTTCGGAACCAATTGACCTACAGACATGAAATTTTGGATTTTAAGTATGTAATTATAGCTTATTGGATGGCGAACATTTCAGCGTTCTAGTTTTATCCAGAGGTTCTCAAACAGGGACCTGAAAATCCGGCGAAATGGTTCCTGTAAAGGTGGTACAGCAGTTACGGCAGTGTTTGCTTTGCGCTCGACTTTGGCCGGGGGCACTGCCGTGCCCCCAGATAAGCATATGCGGCCAAGTTAGATGCATATTGGCAACATTTTTATATTTTATTCTTTCTTCGAGGCAATATCTAGAATTTTCAATACAAACGACGACGACAAGACTTGGTATGATAAAATAATAAAGGCACATGACAAGTGAAGAGATATAAGGGAATTTGTTACATACTTGTATTTCCCGAGAGTTGCTTTTATGAAATACCGGGAGAACAGGTGATATAGGATTTTTATATTGTTACTGTGTATGAAACTAATATGCCGCTTATTGGTTTTCGACGTAACCTTTATATTTGTAAGGTTTTTCTTGCTTATAGCGTGGAAATGTTAAAATAAGGTTTCGCGTTGCGTCTTCCTTCGCCCTTATGTACTAACACATAAAAATACATTATTATTTTTTTAAAATTACAGTATTTAAAAACTCTAGCTGTGACTGTCATTGACAAAGATCAGAAAAAGACGGCACGATGTTACATGGATAAATATTTAAAAAGGCCTTTTCTTGATACTCATCAAGAGCACGTATATTCACAGTTTTCATTTAAAATAGCAATTTATAAAACTAAAGAGACCATACTGTATTAAAACCAGCAGACCGGCAAAATCTTCCACACATTTAATATGTTTTTATGTGTGGAAGATTTTGCCGGTCTGCATTTTCTTCCTCATAAACGAATGTCAAAGGAAATCTCATTATATGCGCTTCCAAGTGGATATATAAAAAGTGAACTTCTATACTTTTCTACTTTTCCGTCTAATATTAAAAAGTTAATCCCAAGCTAAAACTTGAGAAAAACCACGTTTGATAGCGTCTCTTCCAACTATGAGTACCTACTTAGTTACTTACGAAAAATTATGAAATGTAGGTACTGTCTACATTTTAGTACACGCAAAAACTATAAGTAATTAGGTACTAAAAAATGTGGTTATCTAGTGACTAAGTACATAAAAAAGCAATACTAATCAAATAATGACCATCAAAAAAATTTGAATCAAAAATAATTCTCCGCGCTTTAAAAACTCAGGGCACTGTAAAATTGGTACATTCGTCGTACTATTCATACTAAGCAACACACATAATCTGGAACACTTACTCTGAGACTTACTGTTACACGTACACTGAAACCTTAAGGAGTGATCGTGAATTACAAACGGAGTCCCGAGTTAACAGCAGGTATAGCCTTTCTCATTTGTAGCGTGGAACTGCAAGCCAGTGTAAAGGGAGCAGACAAACAATCGGGTTGGATGCCAAACCCGGGATATTGCATTCCAGAGAGATTACTACAACGGCTCTGGTCGGTTGTGACGTTGCACAAGTGAAATATCAAATCATTTTGATGCTGTAGGCTTATGTTTTGGGTAAAAAAGATTTTTGTTTCCAACCTCTTACAAACTAAATACTCATCTGTTTATCTAGCTAGCTAGATTCTAGAATATTCTTTTATTTACAAATCGAACACCTCATGACACATAATTTTTTTAAGTCAGAACTAAAAAGAACCGATTTTTATTTTCAACTCACGATGTTTTATACGATGATAAGATACCTACATTGTGTCTACATACATAAGTACATATTTCTCACGCATTTATCCTCTTTGGTAAGATTAGATAATTACCATTCTCTTTCTACGATCTAAACACACCTCTTTCGCTTCATCCACATTCATTCAATGAAGTTACCTATTTTATAAATGGTTAAGGGACTTAAATTTTAATTAGTCACCAGTGATTACAAACTCCAGAATAATTATTATCCAAAGCCTAAACCCAAAGTGAAGATAAAAATCATGTAACTAAATCCTAATGAAAATCCCTTCATGTACCAAACCTGTTTAAAATTCAGGACGTCACTGCTTTTGTTATAGCGTAGGTACTATAGAAGACAATGTTTAAAGATTGCTAGATAATGAAAATGGAACTTTTAATTCGAAGATTGTAGGATCCTTTTTGAAGTTGAATCCTTTGAGATTATAAGCCGTTTTGTAGTAGACAGGTTGGACAGTTTCAAGCTAAGGATTACATTTAAACTTAAATCAGTTTTCAACAACAGTTTTAAATAAAGTTGAGTGCTCTATGAAATTTAATATAAAAAAATCTATGTGAGAGCTAAATGCGTTGACTTGTTAAGAAAGGGGATTTAACCGCTTGATTAGTGTGCTTTCTTTAAGGCTGAAACACAAACACGGATACGTATGCGTAACGTAGACGTAAGCACGGCGTAGCCACGCGCGTAGTTACAGTGTAACCCGATGTGACACCGGGCTACGCGTCACGTCGACGTGTACGTCTACGTTACGCAAGCTATGTGTCCTGTCTCATACAGTTCCATACATTACAACTCAGAGGTACGCATACGTCTACGCATACGCGTCCGGTGTGATTTGGCCTATAGGCAATGATCAACGCAGAACAGGTCGCTGTGGAAAGTTTTGGGGGAGGCTTTTGTCCAGCAGTAGACGTCCATAAACTGACACAACAACAACTGATCACTAAATAAACAGATATTCAGCTACCCAAATCCACAAAACAAATACTTACAATTGTAATTGTATGCCGATTTAAGATTGTAATAGTGACCTTTTTTGGAATTATTTTTAAGTTAACGTCGTGCTTACGTCGTGTCTTATTAACAAGTCAAATCTTTGTGAGAAGACAGGCAAAGCTGAAATAATCACCACTCCAACAAGAGCATATCTATGAATGAATTAATTTCAACACATTTCAGCTTAGTTTCATAATGTAACAAACCACGAACAACCTATGCATGTATCTACCTACCTATCTGAAAGCAAAATTGAATCTTGCTTGATACCGCTAGTAAATACAAGATCAATTTCGCGATACAACATGATATCTGAGTTCGGCGGTTGGATAACCTATAAACCTGAGGAAGGCCAGTTAATACTTCAGCGGAATTTGGTATAGTTTACACAACAAAATATCCGGAATTTAAACCATATTTTCTGCTTCAAATCACATATTTATTTAGCAGCTACATTATTTAATAATAAGGCAGTTGCTAAAAGAGCTAGCTGACAATATACTTAGGTAAGTATTTTCAAAAAGCAGAAGAGAACGAGGCTAACTAATTTAACGATTTGAGATTTAACGACTTTTTCTGAAGCAGGAAGTAAACATAGATGTACTTACTAATAATTAGCAGATATCTAATCTGTACACACTAGCACAATATTATCCTCATCTAACATTTCTAATCGAAACTTCTAAAAGCAACTTCTATTATTACTTAAAATCGGAATAAGAAGTAGTTTTCTAATTTCTTGTGAAGTTGTGTAGCTCTAACTTATCCTATAACATATTACTCGCTGGTAGTTTTAATATCTTGACTGTAGCACTCTAGGAAAAGTTTTTATAAGGGAAAGATTTGCAATATTGCGCATTTTATGATTTTCTCTACGTTGGGTCATAGGAAGATTAATTCAATTTATTTTTTGTCATTCACTGTAGGTACATAAAAATAATACACTGCTTTTTGAATTTAGAATAAGTTAAAAAACAATACCTATAAACAGACATGTCTGAAATCCTCCCAAATTTGAAACAAGCACTGCTGTAAAAAGCTATAAAATTAAAGAGAATTGATAGGAATTAAAGAGCAACAGAGGCACAGATTATCGTACCTTTGAAACGTTTACTCAATAAACTACAATTAGCACCAAAATGTTGTCTTATTAAAAAAAGCGTAAAGCAAAGAGACTACAGTGAAACCCTGCACCCTTGTTCGCTTGGCATTTGTTTGTTTGTACAATAAGTGGAACAAATGCAGTCAACGGCAGCTTAAAATCTTGGCAAAATTGCAGCCTGTGCTTTGACAAGACCCAAAATGAATTTCCGTCAATACCATCCCGTTGTCTTACAAAAGAGTTCTTATTTCGGAGTATCTGCGGTGGTTTGTTTTGGATTTGTGTAAGCGCCAAAACACACGGTGAAACGCAACTGCAAAGCAACTGAAACTTTTGAGTTGCATCGAAGTTTCTGCTATAGACTTCCTTAGAAAACAACACATGACGCAACTAGTTTGAAACGTTTCGTTTCAGTTGTTGTTGTTTTTTAAAGTACTAGCAGTTTCAGTTGCATTGCAGTTGCGTTTCATCGTGTGTTCTGGGTCTTAATGAATGTTAGTAAAAGACCTTGCTTAAAAAATATTCAGTACTGAAAGGACTACTCAGTGCCAGAGATTACGATATAGTGTCAGTACTAAATGAATCTTGCCATCTTCAGTACATCTGCTGCGATTTCATTTCTATGATTTGATGAACGACATAGCTAGCCAATCAATCAATTGTCTATCTTATAGCAGTGTTTACGGTCTAATAGTGTTTAGAGAGTCACTAAATTCTGCCATCACATGTCCAAAATTGCACGCTCAAAATTGGCTTGATCCGTCCGAAACTAATACACGAATGCCGGGAACTAGTAGGTGAAAGTTTTGGCCGAAATTGCTCAGTCGATCCCTGTTTAAACTAATCGTAGACGAAGTAGGTAAATGTTTCGTAGTTCAGTATTCGAGGAAAACGGTCTCCGGATAAAATTCTAGTGGTTACTTTAAAATGTGGCGCGGTCATAAGTTCCCTTTAAGAATATTATCAAATATATATGTCGGCGAGACGAGTCATCAGAAGTGGCGTTTAAGCTTTTAGTTAAAATAAGACAATGGGCGTGTAACGAACAAACTGGCTTTATTGTGTAGTTTGCAATCACGTTATAAAATAACAAGGTGTACGTGATGTCTTCCGATGTCTCTTCATCCTCGATATCCAATCAATAATCAAACAGAATCCATCATACATGACAGCAACTCAAATATGAAAGCGCGAAACTGACAACCAGCCGGAAACATGCCAGTTCTTGCATTTTAGCAGTAAAGAGTTTGCATATGGTTCCAAAATAGCCTTCATGAACGTAATCTCCGACATATATTTTTTACACCAAAAAGTACTGTCGCGAAGCGTTAATACACTAAATATACTAGTAAGCTAGCTTTTTTAAGCTAAATATGTAAATAGGTATTATATAGGTATCCTAACCACATATTTATTTATTTATTTACTTCTCACTTTCCCTCTCGTCGAACGTCGAACCAGGTTTTTATCCGAAGCTCCAATGATTGAGCATACCATGAAGCTATTCACGCTTTTCAAGTCCGGTTTTATAAAGTCGCTTATATAAAAATGCTCGATCAATCAAACACACGACAATTCAGGAAATGGTAAAATGAAAATCATTGAAACAAAAGAAAAACTGTAGAAAATCGTGTCGCACATTTATTCATGATCGGACCTTGACAGTTGTGAATAAAACAGCAGATCCTGATCTTTAGAACGGTCCACTTCGAACTAAAGTATGTCTTTTTTATTCCGATAAAGACCTCGGGAGACTCTCAGAGGTCATGTGTGATGCTCAGTAAAGCTTTTGTGAATTCTTGAATAGAAATAGCGTTTGTGATGGTATCGGAAACCTTTGAAGTATGTACGCGTACCATTTGACTGTGTCACACGTAAGTAACAAGCTGAATAAATGTTGTAAAGAATAAGGATTTCTTCAGGAAACATTATTGAACTCTGTCGAGACTGAGTGCTCGTTTCACCATCATCATCATCATTAAATTTAAGAGCACTGTTACACCATTTAAAGATAAAATTCAACTGACAGATAAACCTACTTATATCCATTTCATAAAACATGATGTCTGAGACAGAGACAGGTATAAAATATCTGTTAGGTAAATTTTATCTCGGAATGGTAACATAGCTAAGCTTCCTATTATAAGTTTAGTGAAATTCTGACGCTTCATTTCAAGACATAGAGAAACCAGAGAAAATTGTAGTTTCTTAAAAAAGACATAGTTTGAAACCGGATGAAACCGTCGCAATTTCCAAACAGTTGATAACTCAACTGAAACAAAAACTCGTCCCAAAGGGTTAGAACTGAGAAGAACTTGAAACAAGTGACACGTTCGTTGCTCCGCACAATTTATTGTTTCACTTCGTAGTTTAGAAACCACTGAGGATATGAAAAAGAAGAATTAAAATGTGGCGTCATCAAAATCCAAAGTTTCGTATCGTCAAAGAAATATCTCGAACAATAAATCCTACTTAAGAATTTGGCTGCTAAGCATGTTAATGCTTCATTAAATAACTAATTTTTGTAGGGTGATATCCTACAGGAATACAAGAATACAACGAAGATAAAACTTTGAAAATTCGTACTTAGGTTTGGTTTCAGTTTAAAGGTATAATGTATTAAATTAAAGCGACGCCTATTCTCTAAACAAGGCAAGCTATTCTGTCAATGGGACGGAAACTTGTACGGTTCTGTACAATTTATTAGGGATCCGTAGAACTTTATTTATATACTTCGGCCACGGGTTAGGTTTTATGGGCTTTAGTCAGGGCCCTACATTCAATTTAGTTTAGCATGGTGCCTACAAACTAGTTTAAAGTTCTAGTATGCTAAACATTCGTAAGGTAGGAGAAGGCGTATAAGGCTGGAAGGGTAGTTTTGAAGCCGCTGGTCAAAGATAAACAATTAAGGATATCCGGTAATTAAAATAAAATTTAAAATCAGACTGAAGCCCGGTTTCAACCATAATAAAGCGGAGTAAATGTGTCATCGCTATTTGTCAAAAATACCGATTGGTTTATTTGAAATTAGCAACCGGCCCTTATCCTTTGTGTATCTGATTGCCTGATCTGTTATTAACCCTCCTATCGAACTATAAAACAAAAGACAGATTAAGTGGTCCCTGAGAACTGAAACTACTAGCATTTTTAGTTCTCTCCACTCTTTGTTAACTAGCCATCGGAGGCCTGTTTAAAAATGTAGTTTGAAAAGTAGAAAAGTAAGTACTTTTTAGTATCCAACGAATACATTTTAAACAGTTTTTAACTTTCACAAAAGCCGATACCAGTTCGCTTTGTTTCGTCCAACAGGGATTATCATTTCGCAATGCAAGTTGGACATCCATTGTTACTTTAACTTTATGAAATGTTAAAACTTTATAATCTGGTTCAGAGAATATTTTAATGTTGTGATCATTGACTTAGAAAAAGCATGGACTTATCGCCGCGCCATGCAATTTTGCTGACGAATTATGATGACATCTTTTTACCATTCTTTTTGGGTCTATTGAAAGTGTTCGAATTAATTTTAAAAGGCAGTAATGCGCATAATGTTACGATGTTGATACGAATAGACTTTGCATCTGGTATCTCTTTGGTTACATAGTTTGTGGTACTTACTCACCTTTCAGCAACTATTTGATTCGGTCGAACTTTTTGGATAATTTTTACATGAATAAAAATCTGTGTTTAACTCTGCAATTCGTAATTTATTTCTGGCCTTAACCCTTCAGAAAGCTTCAGTGACAAAATACGTTCTACATGATTGTGAACAGTTTTTTGTATGGTAATTGATACAAAGATGAGATGTCCATAGTAAAATGTTATTGATATTAATCTTTATGGGCTTACGTGGATAGACAAGTTATAAAATCCCTCACGAATTATAAATGCGCGGATGCTAATAAAAGTTCTGTTGTTTTGGTTTTCGGGTCAAACATATTATTTCAGTTATATGGGTTAAATAATGAAAATGGAAATTTGGGTTCTCATCAATCATTTAAGAACTGCGCTCGAGTCAGTGGAGTTTCTTCCATTCCGTTCTGTCCTGTATTTTCCTCTTGACTTCTTAATACGACATAACTTTGGCTCTTTCTTTCACTTGCTCCATATATGATCTACGAGGCTTTCCTCGGTATCTTTTCACGTCTACTTATGCTTCCGTTATTTTTACTTTAAAGGTATAAGAATATATTTATTTCATGATTTTGGCAATAATAGGTACTGTACCTACATAAAATTTAATATGCATATAGAACTGATAAACCATCATAAAACGTTAGTCTAATGGACATGAAACGTGATCAAGCCATCAACAAGACAGAAAGTCGACATAATGTAATTTAATCAGACATTTTGTAAGGTTACCTGAAACCATAATTAAAGCTCCAAAAACGCAATAACTTATTTTAATGTAAAGTGCTTAAATACGCAAAAAGGGACTCATTAAAATAACGTAGCAATTAAGAAGAATTTGATTCAAAAAGGCAGACTTTAAAAAAAAACTCAATGCTTTATACTAAAACCATTGTAGTGGACATTAATTTTGTTAAATTATTTTGTGAAAGAGTAATGAGGCGCACAGGTCTACGTGAAAAATGTGTCTGAAGATAAACTGAATAACTTTTTGTACAAAAAGATATTTTTTAAATAAATTTACTTACTTTTTAAATAATTAAACATTTTTAAAGTAACTACTTTTTATACAGATTCTTTTTTATACAATCTAAAGGTTGCTCAGGACCTACTATTAGGTATTCTGTGTCAGGACTGGAATACGTAGGTAGGGGATGAAAAGGGAGGTCTTTTCCAAGCACCATTGTCGTCGTGGAGAATAAGTTAAGTTAGTTGATCGTCTTTTTCTGAACCATGTACAAAAATATATGTATGTATGTATGTATGTATGTAGTACATGTATGTAATTGTTGCTCCATTATATTAAATACATTTTTGTATTTAAGTAACAATTTTAAAGCTGATAATTATGTCTTGATAAAAGCCACTATTACATATGAAAATAGTTAACATACAATAAAAACGAACTAACAAAACTAACTATTTCTACAAAATAAATAACAGCTATATTCTTTAAGCTTTGGATAAAACTAGGACAGGCCTCCTTTGAATGTATATCACGCGAGAATAATATATGAAGTTGTTTTGAACATCCGAAATAGAAACGAGAAAAATAAAACGCCTAATAAACAACACTCAGCCTATTTGGCATACGTCGATATATATTTATTACATATAACAAACATACATACTTATATAGCTGTTGAATTACGTATTAGTACAGAGAAATAAAGATGGATTACTAAAATATTGCTAAAAGAACAAAGATAATATTTCTATTAGTATAGGTACATACAAATACTACGACTAATTTACCGAAATAAGTTTTCTTGTCTTGCAGCAAATTAAACACTTGGCTTATGTCGATAAATATTTATTATTACATAAATAGCTATTGAATAACTTATTAGTAACAGATAATTTATAAAAAAATCGCTAAAAGAACAAAGATAATAAATATGTTGATAGACTAAAGGCTAGAAATCATTCACAGAATTATGTTTTATTTTTCTTTTTTGTTTTTCTTCTTTTCTTTCATAAATATTGATAACAAAGCCTTTCAAAGATATAATTATAAAATATAAAGAATACCAATTACATAAGTACCTACTTTAATATAATGAAACGATGAAAATTCAACTTTATTTACACCTCTTAATACAAATAATAAACAAAACACAAATTGTCAAAGCTAAGGATTAAAGAGAGCCATCTTAATTAAATATTTTCAACGTCTGTTCAAGACAGTTAACGTGGGACATACTTAATAATACCAAGTTGGGAACGAGTATTAGTGTTGGGCATAAGCAATACTAAAAGATAATTATAATGGGCATGATGAGTAAAAAATTTTTTTTAGTCCATCACATAGATTATTTAAAAATATTCGACACGTATCTTTTCTTCTTCCTCTTAAACTAAAAATGACAAAGATATACTGGGTTGAAATTGCTCGTGACGTCACGCCTCAGTACGATTTTAACCAAGGAATGGCGTCAATACCCCCCACTCCGTAACTTTGATGCTCTGTATCTTTGTATTTATTTATGTATTTGATTAGGTAAAAAATGTGTTTAAAATATGTTTTAATAGCCTAAAAGACGGACTAATTATTTTTTGAATTTTTGAATGTAGTCATCATCCCCCTGACCAATGATATCATATTACGAGTATTGTAGTTTATCGTAAGTAGGTTAGGTAACAGATTGATTGTATTCTGAAAATAGTGACTGCGGAATCATCCAGAACCTAGTCCGGCAGACTTTGTGTTTTACACTCTATTTATCGTGTTAAACTAACAGCTGGCCATTGATCGTCAATGGCCACCTTTAGAGTAATATATCGCTCCAATGCTATTACCTTAGGACATAGGGAATAATATGGTCAGTTGTTGCGCTATTTTCCTGATCACAACAATTTATTATTTAGATTATGCATTTACTACCTTTTAAGACTAATCCTAAAAAACTGAAAGATTACCCTTAAAATTTCATCGACAATTCGCTTCCCAAAAAGCGGAAATAAGCCCCATCACTTGAGTATTATAATTGCAGTAACACGAAAGCGTTCACACGCTCTCTCGGCAAATTGTCCCATATTACTAATGTCGTACTCGGAGACAATTCTGCCGGATTTCGTGGTTCAGAAGACGGAACAATTGCTTTACATTTATGGAGTCCTGGTACTTCTAAATTATGCTACGGCTAAGCTACGATCTAAATGTTCTTAATTCTGAATGTTTTGTCACGAATTGCCCAAAACATTATAAAAATCTTAAATCTAGAATAATCTTCAGTGATCTATTAGTTATATCTTACATACCTATATGTGCATACATTCATCGAATAAAATATGGCTTTATTTCTTTTATTTTTGAAAATTAAAAGCATTTTTTTTTAAAGTAACACTACACTGTGGTATACGTTTCCTATACACAAACACTCGCGTGACTCGTTTTCAACCCACCAAACCGTCCATAAGGAATTCCTTTGAACAACCTATCTGCCAATAGTCGGATAGACGTCTAATCGCTCGATCTATTCATCAAACGGTCTCTGCATGCGGGTTAGAGCTGCAATAGACAAATGTACACTTCCGTCGTTCAGCGCAGAGCATTTCCATAAATTTTGTCAGAATTTCGCACACCACGTCCGCAACGCGACTTTTTGTAACATTTTTTAACAATAAATTGCTGAAGTGTACAGTTTTTCTCTGAAACGGTGTAATGGTTGATAAAAAAGTCAGTTTTATCAACAGATCTGTTCGGAAATTTATTTCTTTGGACGACAACGTCGACAACCAGCGATTTAGGGAATTTACATGAAGCTTGGGATTCATTATAATATTTTTAATCTGTCTAGACTTATTTACGTACTTCTTTTACCTGTAATTATGTAAAAGTTTCGTTATTTATCCTTAGATGATTGCGTCGCTTATTTGACGGTCACAGGAATTTGTGAACATTTTGGGCAAACGCAGCCGATTTTAGGATTGATTGTTTCGGACATAATAGATGGTCATTTACTCAGAAAAGTAGTTATTGTGTTACTAACCGCGATTTATGTTGAACAAGCCTTATTTACTACGATCCAGACAGCACATAACCTCGGTCTTCTGAATACTAACACGAGTAATCCGTTTGGAATTTTTACGGCCTATGTCGGA
This sequence comes from Anarsia innoxiella, assembly GCA_947563765.1. Classification (NCBI taxonomy): domain Eukaryota; kingdom Metazoa; phylum Arthropoda; class Insecta; order Lepidoptera; family Gelechiidae; genus Anarsia; species Anarsia innoxiella. The sequence continues at coordinate 3,342,299 of OX387402.1, forward strand.
GAAAAACTAACCTCTATACTATCCCCAGGGAACTAGAAACCCGAGATATGTTTTATTTTGTGACAGCTTGAAATATAAGTACAACGATATTTTAAGGTAGTTTTATCTGATTATGTTGTAGAGCGAGTAGATGTAGAGATAGGTAGGTAGTTGTATCTATGTAAGTGCGTAAAATAATTCTTTGAAATCTGTTTTCGTTTGTAAGGATCTTTGGAAAATGGTAAGCTTGTTAAATGTCACGGTTAAAGATTAAATGAATTCACAACTTAAACATTTGATGACCACGGGTGATTCGATAGGCTGGTAACGAATTTTTGCTAAGAATATTTGGACAGAGTATTTCTAAAGTTAAATAACCTAGTTTAAAAATCAATTCTACTGTCGAATATTTTTATGTAATAAATTCATAAAAAATACATAAAAATTCAGGTTTAAGCCGCGGATATTATTTTTAAAAGCATTAAAAAATACCATCGAAAAACTCCAACTTATAACGACTATACGAGCATTAAATCATTTTATAAGATGAAAAGATAATGAAAACATCGCTTTCGTAAGCCCCCTCCTGGAGTGTTGAAATTTATTACACATTTTAAAGATAAAGGACCCTTTCTAAGTTTTAACTGGCGTGTTAAAGTATGGACGGCAGCCAAGCTGTTTAAATTCCAAAAGTCTAATTGCAATTTGTATTTTAAATCTTTTAAAATGGTCCCGAATATTAGTCGACAAAATGTTTAAGGAGGTAATTAAATGTGATTCAAATTTTAATGAAAACGCCAACGCAATGTGGTATTTCATTAGAAATTACAACAAGTCGTGATTGTAAACATTTTGCGCTCTTTGACGTCGTGGCAATCGTAAGGTAAAAGAGCAGCAAAAACAGTATAAAAACATAATTTATACAAATCAACTGATACAAAAGCAAAACCACATTTACAGATAATAAAGAACAATAATCATAAACAAGTAAGACAGTTTCCCATAGAAAACTGAGAAAAACAAACTTATCCGCTCAATATTAGCCATCATAGTGTAGACGGGGCGAAATCGTTTCAGAGATTTATAAATGTGTTTGTCAAAGTGACAATGGTGGTGTTGTGTAAAAAAAACAAATGGTAACGTTGGATACAAATGTTTGTCGAAGAATAAGCTGCATTTCGACGCAGAAGGGGTCATACGAAGATAAATTACAAAGATAAATACAGGGTGTAACAGAAAGAGGGTATAATGCCGAAACACAGCGATAGTCCTTATGAAACTGAACAACTTTCCTCAAGGAACATGGGTCGTAAATCGAAAAAAAAAATTCGCCTCCCCAGTCCCCATACAAAATGACCGATCAGCTGATGTATGGGCGATCCAAAAATTTTTTTCGAGTTACGACCCATGTTCTTTGGGGAAAGTCGTTCAGTTTCATGGGGACTATCGCTGTGTTTCGGCATTATACCCTCTTTCTGTTACACCCAGTATTCAAAGTACTGTTTTTACTTATATACAGAATGAAAGTAGATACAATAGATAAATCGTGTAATAAAAACATCGTAGACTTAAACTTTAAAGAGCTGATGGTTTTATCATCGGTTAAATTTTATTCATTGAGTAGAGTTTATTTGAACATCGATTTAGCCTTTGAATGACGAAAGTGAGGGAACTTATATGGTACTGCGGCGGCGGTGCGGTTGTGATTTGAAACGGTCGGTCAGCGCTTACCGCGGTTTGCGTTTTTCATATCAAACGTCAAATCACATTCACAGGGGCCTAGTTCTGTTAATTAACATTATTCTTAAATGTGTGTCGGCACAGTGTCAATGTCATGCTTTGACACATATGGTCGCAATCACACAACTGAGGCTATTTTAAATTAGCAGACTTGGGCTCCAGGGGGCTTAGCATGGCGCGCCGCGACAATTATCTCACGTATGCTGTCCTTATCACATTTAAAACAATAGACAGAGACGCAAGCGTGACAAACGCATGACAACGTCTTGTCACGGAGTGCCATGCTAAGCTAGCTGGTTCGTAAGCGCCGTAATTGCAAAGCCTTTGACAAGTTAAAAAATTGCAACGATTGCCTAAACCTATAATGCACCCCCGTATTTGCATCAAAATAATCTTCTAGAACAGGTACAAAATTACGGACATTCATGGCGAATTAAACTAACGAGTATGATCACCATTTTGTAGGAAACAAAGCACGTTTCAAACGAACCGTAGCTTGTAAGAGCATTAAATTTATTTGGCCTAATAAACCCTAACAAGGACATTAGAGTGCCAGTAAAAATTCCCAAAGGCCTACCGAGATGTAACTAGATTTTGTGGTAGCTACAAGCATTTTTGTTTCTCGTTATCGTAAAACTGGATTTGCTTTTGTTATAAAATTTTGTTGGTGGTTTATTTATGTTAATTTGAAAATGTTTAAGATAATTCTCCAACAAGATGAACAGATTAATTAGCATAGGCTGCAAATTCACGGTGGATGCAAGCCGCTTCAGACCGAGTACAGTGGAATTGGGGGAGGCACTCATATTCACCAGTGGTCGTCATGTGGCCGATATGATGATAAAAACAAAGCTTTTAAAATACGTTTTTAATCATGTGACTTCGACTTCTTGCGTAAACTGATTTTGAATGAAATGTGCAAAAAATAAACTGAATAGTTTTTAATCATGCACAGTGAAAACAAGATTTAAATTTTACGTCCGAATTATCATTTCCAAAATCAAATTTCATGCGTAATACAAGTACTAGAACATGAAATCCCAGTTCGATCATTAACCAATTCACATCCAATTAACATTGAAGCACAAATAGATCGACATTGAACCGAAATCGAGAAACTTTTCGTCAAAGTAATTAAACCCACAACTTTTGATGGCGCCAATCCAAACAGAATAGAGTTCGATCTTAAGTTTCAATAAAGTCACCAATTCTGTTCACTTGCGTGTAGGTACTCTACTAACTACGGTGGCTCGCTACGATTGCCACGTCTAGGTATTCAATTAGATGATACGCATCATACGTGGGATGATTAAGAAGACCTATTCAGTAACCTAATCTTTCTTTAAAAAACGCATTTTTTTATTTTGATGTGCCCAGTATCACTCACTGTAAATACGAATCTAACGACACCTCTCAAGCGAAAATCATCAAGCATTTAGGCTGTAGGGCGTGCCAAAGAATTAAACATACAAATATACATACTTCCGAAAAACATAACCCTCCATTTGGCGCAGTCGGGTAAATATTCATTGCTCTACATGATCGGTAGGTACTACATGTAGATATATTAAAGTACTAACAACATGGGTACTCGTATATCGAAATCGCAACCAGCCTAAATGATCAGAATCGTATCCCTAATTACTGATAGGGTCTTGCTTTCTGTCTAGCAACTTTACAAACTTTGATGCCTTTATGAAAACGGATGATTGACGTGAACATAATTAGAATTGTTTATTTAGTGTTATTTCATTAATGAGTTTCAGAAAAGAGTAAGTACTCGTGACTTTGAAAAGTGAAAATCTTTACAGAAATTGCTTTTCAATTTTAGAATGGGTTAGTTATGCTATCTTGTTAAGGTTAAAAATACATAATTTGTCACATCACCTCTTTTAATATATATTTTTTACGAGGATGAAGCACAATGCCTTGTCTGTTACTTTCCCTTTAATTGCGACGAAAACTCCACCAACAATATCCGAAAATAACCAAAACTGGCATAAAATCGTTTATGCCAGTTTTGGTTCTTTTCGAATGTGAAGTAATTTTTAGGTTATATACATCGGTATATAACCGGTATATAACATAGGAAAACTCAAATAAAATAAAACATTTACTCGACGTTTCCAATAAAAAATGTATAGATAAGTACTCGAGTGCCGCAAAAAATCTTATAAGAAGAGTCTTCAATAAAGAATCAAGTACATCCTTGATTTTGGAGAGCGTTTGAACGACCTGACGTTAGGGAAAAATATATTTGGGATTACGTTAGAAAACACTAAAGATGTAGAGTTATTTAGGTAGGTATAGATGTAAGTAGGTATTACTTTTCTTTCTCCATTCTTGCACATAACCTAACCTGAACCATAATAACTTATTATAGAGTTCTGAATAAACTTATTCTCTTTCTTTTAAATATAAATAAACTTATTCTCTTTCTTTTTAAGCCTGAATTAACCCAAGGTATTAAAGCATTATGTTTCTGCATTATTCTTCAAAAAACACTTACTTTTTTCTGATTTTCACAATGACAGTTTTACCGAAAGCTGGTCAGTTTCATTGGCAAAAACATCCCTTAATTCATAATATTAATTTTAGGTTAAATAGAACATTAACTGAGTAAATATCATAACATACATTTTATAATAATTATTGCTGATTTGGGTATGTCTGTAAAAACAATGTGGTGTGTTTATGTATAATAGTGACAACGTATAAATAATTAAACACTTATTAAAAAGTAACGTAAAATAAGACTCAGTTTTCACTAAAACGCATGTCAGAGACTTCAGAATTCAGCTTTATCCCAAAGTCAAGGCCGTTTCCTAAAAGGATGAAGGAACTTAAGATGGGTTCATCATTCACTGAGGCGACGAAAGGCGATACGCGTTCATGCATTGTTTAAAACCTCTCTGGCTCGTGTTTTACATGTACAATAGGAGTCTAATCCTTTTCGTACTTGGATTTCGAGGTTAGGGTTTAGGAAACTGTGTTTTTACCTGTCGTAGGTGTTTTCGTAGATTTGTGAAGCTTGAAGAAACTAGAGACACTTTTGGAGAAAGCGTTTTAGAATATAATGTGAAGTCGCGAAAAATCTAATGGCAGGATTTCTTAAACTGCGTTCCATTTCATGACAAAATAATCTTACACTGTAATCCCTATCGCTTTTTTTGAGGTAACATGAATAAATAGGTACCTACTTACAAATAACCATCTCCGTTGTCTTCGCGGGTAAAATAGGAAGAAAGATGAATAGAAACCTTTAAGACTAACGCACCCCTCACTGAATTTCAAATGAACATCAAATTCTCATAAAAAGAAATTCTCTACCTCCATATCATAATCAACAACAAGGAAAGGTTTCAGTTGACGCACAATGAATATAGATGGCGCTATTTCAGTTTTTGGAACAGTGCGTTGAATTTAGTAGAGGCCTGAAACGCGCAAATGTGTTTCTTTAGGCCCAGTTTCTAACGACAGAAGAGGTCTAGAGATCTGTTTTGTAAACAAGAAGATTTCGTTATTTTCACAAACGGAGAAGTAAATTAGAAACACGTAATCAAATCTGATTGGTTACGTTTCGCTTTCGTAGAAACTAAGACTAAAATTTGATTCATATCTACAAGTTCATCTATTTTATTGAGAAGGGCCTTTTCCTAGATATACCTACATAAATTAAATAAGCATCAAGGTTACTCCTGTAAATCTATATATTCTAGATCTCAATTTAATAAAATGGTCCTACCTACCAAAACACTTTACAGTCATATTATACAATTCTGAGCAGAACAAACTTCAAATCTAACTAGAACATAATAAGAATTGCCAACAGAAAACGTAGATGCTTATCATAATTTGCATTGTCAGTCTAAACATAATACGAAACCGGATAACTCATAAAACTTTTTAAGTAGAAAATATCAAAATGCGGCTATAACTCATATAAAGTTTGCAAGCGTAAACAAAGAATAAACTTTGATAGTTATTTTTGTGCACGGAGAATACTATTTTCATTGCAGTTGAGATAAGTTGAGTCTTGAGTCAAGAGTACAGTATACCTCTGGCAACTACAGAGGACTGATGAATGTGGATGAAGCGAAGGAAGTGTGTTTGGATCGTGGCAATTGGAGGACAGTGGACTCTGCCTACGCTGCGGATGGGAAAGAGGCGTGACAAGACAGATATATATGTAATGTATTCTTGTGTGTGGTTGAATATCAGGGCCTCTATGTCTTTGCAAAACAATTCGGTACAAGTATGAAATAACACCATTTTATAGAAACTGAAAAGACTTATTCGAGAGCGACAAGTTCTTCCATAGGTCTGGCAAGACAAGTTTACTTCAGGTATCCAGTTGGATAAATAGAAACTTACCTTAAGATACAGTGCTACTCGTTGACTGTTTATGGGTTTGATTAGCATTAAGAATACGTTTAATGTTGGTTTTATGTCTCTGAGGGTTGACAAAGCCCCATACATAAATAAACTCGTAGAATAAATTAGCTTAGAAACAACTTTTTTGAGTATTGAATCACTGTTCCATAGTAAATGGTCTTTTTCTTGAGTCTAAAGTTACTCGTGTATTATGAAAACATCCATACATTGAACAGATAAAAACAGGGACGTTTTTAATTTGTCCGAAGTATATAAAATAACCAGAATTAACATTACAGGAATCTGCCTTCCGAAGCCAGCGTAGCTTCTCTTCTTAATTATTTTTGGTCTGACGTATTGAAGTGTAATGTTTAATTACCTACGAATCAAGTCTTTTTATCTCATCTAGTCTTATCTAGTGTCCCATTGCTAGGCAAAGGCCCCTCTCCTCCTCTTCCACGATTTTCTATCCTGAGCCGCCTCTGCCCAGTAATTTGTGAAGGTGTCCAGTACATCTTTCAGTCCAGTCTTTTTAAGTAATATATATTTCTAAATAAGGCCGAGCATAGGCCAGGTAATCTCCCCGAATTGCGTACAATCACGATCTCTTGAAACGTTTATAGGAATAAGTAAACATCTAATAAGAACCCTACTTTACTACCTACCTAACCTAACTTAGAACACCCTAAAACTTTCACCGTAAGTACCTTACTTACTTAAGCGAAGTAACCACAACATGTTTTCTTCTGAAGTCAAACATTCTCGTATATTCGTAGAGGTTGTTTTCACTTGAGTTTGCAAAGTAAGGTAAAGAGTGAAGAAAGGTAGTGAAGAATCGTGTAGAATGGATTCTTTTGATACACTTCTATGAAGAGCTTGTCTAGTTTTCCGGGTGAGTAATGCTGTCAACACACCAAAGCCGCTGGTATGCCGCCGGGCTGGGCCGGCTGCTTTATGTCATACGAATGGCAGCTATCAAAAAAGCCGACGGCTTTGGTGTGTAGATATCGCAGCCAACTGGTTAAAATAGTTGTTCAATTAAACAGCTAGCCCTTTGATTGAACAACGACATTCAATCACACGGCTATACGTCTATTAGCCATCTTGTCCACTGCAACGTTCAACACTACAGCTAGACGACGCTTAGCCAACTGGTTAAATGAAAAATTAACTGGGATGACCATTACTTTAGTATGTAAATTGAAAGAATTAGTAAACTTTTTTTAATTTCTTGGGAGATTATTCTTGGATTAAGTTTAAGAGGTCACCACAAGTTTGATGAAATAAGTAAAAATGAAAAACTAATAAATAATCAAGCAAAAATTTACAAAAAAAAATTAGGAAGTAGGTAGGTATGAAATTATATATCATGTGTTCGTTGTATCACTCGTATGTGCCTCCATAATTTCTGTATGTTAAATAACACTATTATCTTATCTTTACTACTTTATTTTCGAAAAGTATTATGAAAGTATCAAAAACACCGGCTAGTTGACGCCATATTGAAAACAAAACGCAGCTAGCGCCGCGGTGGTGGCGAGCAACGAACTAATTCAATTACCCGGCGGCTTTTAAATCAGCTGCAGTGTTGAACGTTTTAAGCGCCTCAAATATTCAATTGAAAAGCTAGCCATGTGATTGAATGTCGTTGTTCAATCAAAGGGCTAGCTGTTTAATTGAACAACTATTTTAACCAGTTGGCTGCGACATAGATACCATAACATGGTTATAATAGAGGCATGTATGTGGCTCTGATGCGATATTGTTTCGCCTGTCTCTGCAGAAATGCTACTCATCAATGCTGAGAAGCGCGCTATTCAACCCTAAAATATACGGGCGAAAAAAAAAATACTTACAGCCTTAAAATAATATTAAGCATTATTATAAAAAAATATTCCGTTTTTTCATAGCTTAAAAACTTGTTGAAGCTAAGCATTGCATCTCCCATTTGAAATCCGAGCATTTCTTTTTTTACGACCAAAAAGAACTCAAAAACTATAAAAGCACGCGCTCAAAAATGTTTAAACAAAATATTTGGCGCTCGTTTCACAAATACGTGTCACAGAACCTAGCTTATCTAGAATTCTCAGCGTTTTCCAAACTCAATGCGTCGGATGAAACACAATGGGAACACTTCAGTGTCTCTAGTTTGTGGTCCGAAAGCGGGGAGTGTTTCCTCGTGGCCTCGTGTGAGGGAATCAACTTTGAATTTGCAAGAATTACAGTTTTAAAAAAACTGAAATCATATGTTCATACAGGTTGACTTTAAATTAGTGAACGATATAAAAGGATATGCATGTACACTTGATAACAAACAACTTTTACTATGGGACCAAGGTTGAATCATTCAAAAAGTTTTAAACTCCCCATACAAAATGCATTAGCTGATAGTATGGGAGAACAATTTTTTTTATGATTTCAACCTTGGTCCCATAGTAAAAGTTGTTTGTTGTCACGAGTACATGCATATCCTTTTCTATCTTTCACTAATTTAAAGTCACCCTGTATATACCCACTATAGTTTCTAATATTGAACATGCTAATAACGGCTGTAGCGTGGTGACTTTTTTGTCGCTAAAACTGTAGGTTGTGGAAGTGACGTTGATTTATTTGGGATATTAACTGAGAGAGATAAAGTATCAATATTTCACTTTTAAACATTTTGTAGTAGTTACAATATTGAAATGAAAATCGTTTATTTGCGTATGATTTTGGGTACAAATAGAATAAAGTTGTCATGTTGTTAATAGTTCCTTACAAAATCTGCTTTGTTTACAAGCGTGCAAATATTAGTGTCAGTGGACAGGCAGCTTTAATATATTAGGTAATGTAACGTAGTACATAATATTCAAAATACATACAATTAACGCCAATTACATATGCCAGTGTTTATGTTATTTGATTAAACCGTTTTAATTTAGTTAATTAGGTGTTTGCTGTTTGTTATGAAGTCTGCTAATTAGATAATAAATTAGTTTGCATTTATAATTCTGCAATCTATATTTACCGAGTATTTTTGCCAATTTTATTGTTGCCTTAGAGAATGACGCTGTTAAGATCTTCTATAATAAGTTATGGACGAAGACTTACCTGAAACAAGACAAAAAAATCGTTAGTGAATGTTGAAATTACAATCTTAGCTCGGCTGAAAAAAAAACTTAAATTAGTCCAAAGTTACGTAAAATTGCTAGTCTGTCTTAATACATTGCTGAGTCTCTCTTTCTTAGTATTTATCTAGTTCTCCAGACTTACACCCAATCTTTATGAATGGCATTTACCTAAAAGATAATATTTTTCAGGAACAATCATCAATATAAATAAAACATTAATCTACAATTATTTCATAATACTACTAACATTTCTGTATTTCTGAATCATTAGTATTGGACACTGGGACCATCGAATCATCAATCTTGTGAAATTGTCTGACGACGGAACGAATGGGCCCAAATGACGATTTGAATACTACACTGACAACTCGGGATAGCATCTATCTACCCATATCATAATATAATGGGTGTATTATTATATAGTTACAGAAATATAGGTATATTTCTATATGTAGGTATGCATATATCTATATATAACAGGTATTTGAGTTATTGGAAGCTAGTAAACCAAAGAAAATCAATAATATTTAAGAGGTCTGAAGTTCTGAAATGGAGACTGTGTAACGGCAAGAAACGGAGTAGCGTCAGGCGTTTAACAACATGATGGACGAAAAAGTCAAATCTCTAAAATTTCACATAATCTGTAATCACAGTCTGTCTAAAAAGAGTAGAAATTAAAAAGTGGCAACACAGTAGCGTCGTCCCTTTCGAATCAATCTAACAAAAACGAGATGACACTACAATGTTGCCACTTTTTAATTCTACTCTACTTTGGACAGACTATATATTTCTTTACACCTAAATTGAAGTGTGAAAGAAGAAAAGTGTAAAACAATGCATTTTCCAATCACATTTCTAAACTTTACCATTCTTTAAATTCACTTTTATCTGGAATTCATAGCCCAACGGTTTTAAAACGTATGACCCAAAAGATAACCCTACTCATCCGGAAGGTTCAAGTCATAGAACCGATCTTAAATATTAGATGCTTTTCAAACTTGGCAGGGTTATAATTAATTGCATTGCTTATCAATAACACGGTTTAATCTCTGCCAATCTGAATTGAATTTAATTAATTTAAAGACGACTGTCGCTTACAAAATTGAAAACAATATTAAATGTTGCAAATCAAATTTGAATTACGAGTATTTTGAATGTTTTAAAAGGTATAATAAAATTGTATACAAAAATTAAATATATAAGTAAGTAGGTAACAAAATACTGAAAAGGTAAATAGAATTTATAACAAAGAAAAATTGTGATTTTTTTATTCAGAGAACATCCAAATCAGTCGCAACTTACTTTTACTAGTGTTAATAAAGCAAACCCTTGTACGTAATCATGTCAATCAATTGTTATTTATACATATTGATCTCAAAAAATGTGGTTACCCACTGTTCAATACATTTTGCGGAAAACTGAAATAACTTATCCCGCATACCAAAAAGAAACTGTAAAATCCAAATCCAACCGAATAAATTTCAATTGATAGAAACCATAACCTACAAACCAAGTGTTGAATAAAATAGAATGTAATAATCAAAATGTCAATTGAACATTGACTATGAAATGTGATAGCGGTTAAAACTCTAGCAGTCATGGCTTGGTCTTGGCAAATTTCCATCAGAAGAAACTTACAGTTTTATTTCACGATCACTTTGACTGTTACAATCGAATGAGTAAATTGATATATTTTAAAAATTTCAATGTCTAAGATGGATATTATTATTATTTCTACAGGAAAAGTAGAAGGAAGAAGAAAGAGAGGGAGACCACGAAGGACTTACATAGACCAAATAAAAGAGGGAATAGAGTTATGTCGTATCAGGTGCTCAGCAATAAATATGATTATAATTTATATATTTCCCATATATGGAGGTACAGTAGGTAATAGGCCACTCTCTTCCATCTGCTACCACACTGCTACGAAGAAAATGTACCATAACAGTACCATACACTTGGCAATCTATGATTTATAAGAAATAGGAATATAAGAAATATTTTATTATGATGTGTTATCCATCACATATTGATGTATGTAAAAGGAGTTAGATAGACAGTTTTCACAGTTTAATTCATAGTTTATCAGTTTTATGCTTTTATTTGCTTGTCAAGGTAATAAATACCTAAAACAAAAAATAAATCACAATTTTAAAATTAAGGAAATGAAATTGATATCAAGCTACGTCAAAAATTAAAAATAAAGAAGGCAACCCAGTTTAAAAGCAATATAATTAAAATTGAGTAAGGCAGACGCGAGGGGTTCTAAAAAAGACGGCTGGGTATTAAAATATTCAGGTTTGTTTTTGTTTCGTCCAAAACTTGGGTATATTTAGTTAAGGATCTTGTCAACCCACAAAGGACATTGAAGATTTAGTGCCGTGCACCAACGTGGAATTTTAAAGGCGGATACAAAATGAGGTGGAGTCTCTTTTAGGAGAAGCCAAGAGAATAAGTAGGAAGTACCTAGAGGGTACTTTCACTTGAATTTTTAAAGACGCTGCGAGTTTTCGTGAACAACTGTGGCTTCGGTATGACGTAATGGTGTTTGCAACACAGAATAGAGAAGCTTGAGGCTGCCCTCGACTGAAAAAGAGTGAGTACTTGTAAAGTCAAGTGACCTTTAGTATAACGCAGGAGTATTTTCTTATTTCATATCAAATTATTCATGGCAGGCGAAAGGAAATATTGAAACTATATAGTAACGGACCAACCGTATACCTATAACAAATATTGTTAAAATAGCATCAAGAATAGTCTTCAAGAATCTAAAATTCTAAAAGAATCAAGGACTTCGTCATTATAATAATTTTGTTAAAGTAACACTAAAGCCACAACACAATACAGTACGAGTAGATATAATTACTCAACGTTTACCGAATATCATATTCAAACATCAGACAATAAGATACAATTACAAAGGACAGCCATTTTGTGTCTGTACCTAATGAACGGTATACCCGAGCCTAAATTGATCGACCGCAGATGTTTTAGTTACGAATCGTATTAATTAAATAAGAAATGAAATCCTTAGGACCCGTCAGGTGTTGTTAAGTATCACTTATTACTTCGAATTTAGGTAGGCTAGTATTATTTGAGGACCCATTAGGGCATTGTTATAGCGAATCGTCCTAAGAGTGCCTGAAAGATATTTGTAAGTACTTAGTAGTAAGGCTGTAGGTACTGCTTCATTAAATCGTTTATGTAATCTAATTCATATTTAACCTAATCTAGCCAGTTGTGTCCCACTGCTGGGAAAAGGCATCTCTCATCCGTCACGACTTTCAATCTCGAGCTTCCTCGATAGTGCCCTAGTAAAATTTAAAGTATTTGATATCGTTTCGAATTGCGAGCGAGTATTCAAAGCGAGAAAACGCAGCCATGATGAAGATTTCATCATTTTAAAAACGTTCCACTTCACGCAAACGTCTCAAAAATTTTAAAATGAAAAACATAAAACAGATTCTAGGTCATAAACTAACACAAGAAAGTAGGTAAATAGGTACAGCTGTAACCTAAAACAGAGCTAAACCACATAAGTGGTTAGAAGCAGGCTGCTGAGTCGTAAATAACACTAGCCGTGATATACTGCAGCATGCGACAACGGCAGACCTTTTTCAATCATATGAAATGTTTACACTGTAAACTTTCAGGCTTTTGAGTTGTTAAATGTGACACGCTTGTAAAATTTTTGCAACATTAGAGTTTGGTTTTAACACAATTCACGGTATTTAAAACATTAATATATTGCTGACTCTATTTGAAGCAATGGTGTCAAATGTGATGGAGAGAAATTAAAATATTTCCCAATTAGTATTAAGTACCAGAAATGTAAGCTTATGTATCTAGAGAGTGGGTAAGTAGCAAAATTTTATTTTATTTATAGTTCTGAAAAGTAAAATGATTAAATTCGTTAATAAATACAAACATGCTTCATTACTTTACACTAGGATTCCATCTTTATGAAAGCCATTGACACACACATCGAGATCTGAACTTAATATTCAAATCCATAATTTTCATCATCATTCATTCATTCAGTTATGATTGTATCGTAAACAGCATTAGGAGTTGTTGAGAGCATTGGACCAACTTCTCATGTCATTATTTAAAGCCAATGGATATCTACAAGCAATGGAAAAACATCTTCAATGTTATCGCGTGAATTATGAAACACTCGTATGTAGCGTAAATGATACTATTACATAATTTAAAAGCTAGGTCACATATAAACAGCACACATAACATTTGGAGCACAAAATACGTCGCTCGAGTTTCGATAAGAATATAAATGTTAAGGTTCCCGGCCTACGAGAAAGGTCCCGCATACATACGACTTGTATGAAAACTGTTTAAATTACGACGTTTCTTTTGCCAGTTGTATTCTATTTGTTTTAAAAAATGGTTCAAATAAATTTACGAAAACGTGTAAGATATTTGGTATGTTTTGTAAGTATTTTCGTGGATGGCAGGCATCGGTAGGTAGGTTCCACACCAAATTGGATAGATGACTTGGTCAAGGCAGAATCACGACGGATTCAAGCCGAGAAAAGTCGAAATTTTTAAGGTTCAGTTAAGTAAGTACGTCCTAGGGCTAGTGATAACGATTACGAATGAGGTAAGTGTTATATAATTAAAACAATCACCTTAATTTTTAAAAAAATGCAAGAGATTTTTTCTTCTTTTGATACCTACTGACACAATTGCCATCGGAAAATTCCAAATGAGTTGTTTCGTCTTATTACCGTTAATTCTCTATATTAAAACAACAATAATTTGAAATAAAACACCACCCACTGAAATGAAAAGTTACCACCAAAGTATAAATATAGACGCTGACATTTAGAATTCGTAATAACTTTAAACAGTTGAATAATTGAAAGTATGTGTATCTAATCGACTTAAATAAGGGACACAAACTCAGTTATAAAGGGTTAATTAAGAGGCCAGACACATAGTTTAGATTTCCATTTTCGTGCCTGCAACATATTTTATTTTCATGTGTCGTAGGTATTTAAATAGATTGTGGAATAAACCTAATTATTTACATATTGTATAAAAGTAAAAAGGGGGAATTTATGTTGAAGAAAGGATACTTAATAGAAAAAAGGTTTTTATTTGTCCTAAATTAGGCTGTATAGATTTAAGTTTTTTTTGGCCTCACTAATATTTTTTTATTATATTGTCTCATCGCACTATTTATTCCAAAATGTAAATCGTGCCGTGCTCAATAAAATTCAATAAAATTACAAGTTCTTGTTATTTATGAAACATTACTAAAACAAATGAATCCTTTCTTTCTAGATACACATAAGTTGTATTATCGATATTAAAACAGCATCTACTGTTTCAATCTAGATCAAGACACTCAATTCTAGGCTCGTAGCCAGCAACTATGTCACTGTCAAACTTCATTATCGTTTACTAACTCCCAATCGGATTACACTTAAGCCAGTAGGCTTATCTAAGTTCACTAGTATATAAATCGATAGCTATGGAATATACACTCGTAAGGAAAATTATGCGTTAACTATCAAAACATTGAGTTATTCGTCATCTCGCACCCAAAAAAACTCGCACCAAAGCAAAGTAAAAAAGCAAGGTAAAGATCTGGATGTGAGTTTTTTGGATGCGAGATGACAACATTCATTACATCATTTTTATGAATTTTTGTAGAGCTATTGTAATGAAAACCACAGGTACAGTCAGCATCATAAGTCGATGAACACATTCAAATTTTCAAAAGTAATTTACACAATTATAAGACGTAAAACCTTACTTATTTTCTTTATTTTGAACCTTATTGGATGGTCATTAAACCCTAGAGTATCTTTTGCTAAGCGATTTCGTCTGATAACGGTGTTTTTTATTTTTAAAAATCTGAATGTGTTCATCGACTTATGATGCTGACCGTACCTAGGTACCTAATTAAATACATCTACGTACATTTCTGATACTTAAGTATTCATGATTTTATTATGAGTTATTTAGTAGCTATATGGATGGCCAAACCCCCGAATCAGTTTTTAATACGGAATCGCGATAAATCTACCGATAGATCGTCAAACACGGTTGATATTTTCCAAATCAAAATGTCAAATTCGAATAGAACTACTAATAACGAACTTTTCTACTATTGCCGAACCCAGACTGATTGGTTTGCGATAAGCTTAACTTAGATGACCTGGTAACCTTTCAATTAATTTTAGTAATAGGAACAGTATATTTAGAAGTTCGTGAATAGAATACGACTTTGGTTATTCGTGGCTTTAGTAATTTCTACGCCAATTAGTCAAGTTAGTTTGGTGACGAGAGAAACTAAGTTTAACCAAACTATTTAGTTATCTGTGGTTTTAGTTACTTACTTATATTCAAGTATAATTTATTTGTTTCTTGCTTTAATGCTAGAGGAAACATGACAAAGATAGCAGTTTTCTTTGAGAAAAAATTGGCTAGATTGTTTATTATAGACCACCATTGCGACCGGCTCATTTTAAAAATTAATATTGATTCAGGATCAGGAAATGCCATGTCCCGGCTCGGTATACAACCAGTTCTACAATAAATTCTGAATTCTTAAGACACAAGTATCACCATCACTATCATCATCTTTGCACAACTATTTTTAAAAGATATTTAACTCGTATTTTAAATACAAAGGGCCTGCTTCACAATTTACAGATACAATTTATCTGACAGATATTTCATACCTGTCTCTGACTAAAACGAATGTTTTATGAAATAGACAAAGGTTTATCTGTCAGTTAAACATCTGTAAGTGGTAAAACTGGCAATAAGAATTAAAAAGCAAATCAACTTCCCCAACAACAAAACAACTTTATTGAAAATGATAAAAATAACTCGGCGACAATTTTAGCTCGTGCTCAACTGAATAAGTTGGCGTTAACTTCGTAAATAAATTAACAAGTCTACATAGAAGCACGTTTTCTCTCCGTCGCCGTCAGACCGGCCACGAAACAAGCTGTTTGATAATTCGCTTTACGGTTTATTAGTTTTAGTTTGCAGATAAATGTGGAACGTTTTGTTAAAGAGGCGAAGAGAGATAAAATTATAGTTCTTTTAAGAGATATAAAATGTCAATAGGAAATTAAAAGTGGTCAGTTTCGTACGCTTTTTGAAACTGAGTTTTTAAAGCTGCAATCTGCAGAATATGAATGCTTATTTATTTAATCTGTGAAAAGCAGTACCTATTCCTATAATTACGTCGTGTAGGGTAAATCCGGGATATTTGCCTCAGCGGGATAGACGCCCGAATTCAATATTTTAAAATGTAAGAAATGTGACCAAAAAATTACCTTACAATATGATAGCACCCCTCCCCCCAATCAGCATGCCGCAAAGCACGCGGCTGTTTATTGCAGCATTATTGCGAGTATTGCGAGACATTCTATTATTATCGTAATTTTACTTTGGGGATGATTTTAGAACTACTGAAACTTTCTACTTTACCGGTAAGTTAATTTTATTTTTGGTTCTTAATGAGAACTGAAGTATAAAGATTATTTTAATTGTACTTTGAAAATAAAATACATTCATATAACTTATTTTTTCTTAGTTGGCGTCTATCCATGCAAAAAGTGATATTTGCCCTAATAAGTTTCGGGTTAGATGCCCTTTGGGCATCCCCTTTGGGTATCTAACCAAACTTATGAACTTGTGATTAAATATTATATTTTTAAATAACTTGTACATATAATAAGTATGTGTTTATGTTTTTAGGAAAACTACCCATTCTTGGATTCAAAAATGAATATTGGCTGGATATAATTTTAAGTAGTTTTGACAAATACTTTTGATATAATGACATCTTAAAAAAAACACGCTAAAGACATAATTATGCATATTTCACAAACAAAAATGTAAAAAATGTTTAACATGTATAAAATGTTTATTTTATTCTGAAGAGCATCCCCTCCAAAAATTTTGGTACAGGGCATATAACCGGCCAAAGTGGCATTTATCCCGTAATTCAATTTTACGTTTAAACCGAAATAAATCATTTATTTATGGATTATTCTACAAAATGCAGCATGATATAGTTAAATAAAGTAACAAAGACTGTAAACAAATGTATGCTAAGTGTGTATTGTTTTTATTTTACGAATTATAAGTGAAATAAAATTGGGTTGGCATATATCCCGGATTTACCCTAGGTATGCAGTTTCTTGCTACAAGTCGGAATAATTGATGCTGTTCTAGTCTGTCTTTACCTATAAGAACTATATCGAATACGACATATACATTAATAGGTACATATAATGTGAGAACTTCTATCCGTTCACAAATTATAGATACGTGAAATTTTAATAGGTAGGGTGCCGTCTAACTTTGAAAATTTAAACAAATCTGTAAATAAGTTCCAATCCAAAGTATTCCAAACGCAAAATAAAAACTTATTAAAACATAAATGAGCATACGAATTCAAACTTCAAAATACATTTAGGTAAAAAAAAGACAAAGGGTAAAATACTGGCTAACAATTTGACGGTTTGGTAACCTGGTTACTGGAGGAAAAAATTAAAGGCACCCACCCAAAAGGCGCCAATGATCGATTGGGTGGACTGATAGATTTGCTTGTACAAAAAACCTATTCACATAAAAGGCCCAGTTCGAATTCTATTTAGAAAGTACATGAACGCAATTTACTTGTTTCTATTTTGGTGAGGCAATATCTTTTCATGTTGAGTCTGTAATGAGCTTCTTTTGTTTTTTGTAAATGAATCTTTTATTGCTTTATGGTATACTAGAGGCTGCCCGCGACTTCGTACGCATTGATCGTCATATCTTTGAAAAAACGCAAAATATCTGCAAATTATATAGCCTTTGCGTTATTTTGATGTCCAAGCTAATTAATTGTAAAATTTCATTAAAATCTGTTTAGTTGTTTTTACGTGATTAAGTAACAAACATCCATCCATCCATCAGCACAAACATTGACATTTATAAAATTTATAGGATGGTGTAGAGAGGAGATGGCTAGGAGAAAAGACGGTCGATGGACGAAAGCAGTCACAGAGTGGTGGCCGAGACAGGGACGTCGATCAGTGGGCCGACCACCCGCTCGCTGGGCAGATGACATCGTCAGGTCAACAGGGCCGCTATGGGTTAGATTGGCACAGGACCGTAGTGAATGGCGCGAAAATAGGGAGGCCTATACCCAGCAGTGGGGAGAAACGGGCTGATTTGATTCGATTGATTGATTGATAGGATGGTGTATACTTTCTTTTATACACCTACTCGTACATCAGTTTTCAAATTAGTCTTGTATTTTCAAAATCAAATTAAGTCATAAACCGAAAATATTTATCGGTAAATATTAGATTATCTAGTAATTAACCATACAAACAAGATTAATTTTAAAATGTAAACCAACCTTCCATCACGTAATAAAATTCTCAGATTAGAGTAATCTAGCTGATGTTTTCCTGAGAACACCCAAACTAATTAAAAATCATACCCTCGTCAAAATGACATCAATTTTACGAATATGCTTTTATACCACCTTCCCTGTGGTTTGTTTATCAGCCAACGTTGAAATATGAGCTAGGTATGGGTTTTAGGTACGTATTTAAGTATATATCTTATGTTGAGCTCTTTACGATAGATATTTTATAAAAATATTTGTTTTTAAAAGATTTGTAAGGCCTAGACGAACGTACCTCGATCAAATCGGGGACTTGCTCAAGAAAGGCCAAATCAAGAGTACCCTAACCCGACGGGCATGTATGAGGCGACTGATGAGTGTGGATGAGGCGAAAGAGGTGTGTTTGGATCGTAGTAAGTGGAAGGAAGTGGTCTCTGCCTACCCCAATGGGAGAGAGGCGTGACGGATATGTATGTATGTAAAAAAGATACTGTAGCTAATTAAGATACAATAAATACTGAAGTTTCTATAAACTGTTAACAAAGGTTTCAAAATGTTCTATTTATAGCACATTTATAGCTTCTTTTACACAAAGACTGTGGCTAAGCTAAAAGGATGATTGCGTGCAGACAACTATTAATATATCGAGGCATACGACTACGGATATCCTGTGAACATCGCTTGACGCTTCGTCCTCATTCCTTGTTTCTCTCTTTTAAGATCGCAGGTTTTCTGTGGGCGGGCTTTAGTTTTGAGAATTTATTGTTGATTTCAAATGAATTCAAGAAGAATATTTTACTTAAAATGAGTAGGTAATTACTTAGGTTCACGTTAAGTTTCGTTGGGTATGGTTTCACTACGTGTATTGTCTAGCCGAGATTGAATTACTGCTACTGATTAAGTTATGTTCTATCGACAGCGATCCTCTAAAAAGACATGCTTCTTATAAAAGTCATGAAACTCCATCATTGCACCATTCAGTTACGTAACAGTCACGCCAGTTCCTTTGACGATATGGATTATAACATATAATAATAATATAATCTCTTTATTTCGGACAACATAAATCCATTTTGTGTTAGTAAAAACTTAGAAACTATGTTAATACTTATATATTACACATAAATTGGTAAAGTTTATTAATTGCCTCATAATTGGGGCATACTATAGCTAACGACCTCAGGAGGCCACTGGGAGTAAACAACTACTTACAATATAAGATTTATACCCTATTATGACTAAATCAGACCACAAACCCGAAAGCTTTAACTCGACACCCATCAACAAAGATATGTACTCCCATGTAAACACAAGTCTATTCTTACAGAATCAAGAATAGTGCCTGGCGCTTCATTATCATATAAATGGGATATAAGAGTTTATTATCAAAGTGTTTGCTGAGTAGCAGAGTGTTGTCTAGCATTCTTGAGTTGAACAGATTTCATTTTCGTTACTACACATGAGGGGTTAAGAACAATTACGTATCTTGTCTGTTTACATGAATGAAGTCCATTTTGTCTGATATAAATAATATTTATTTATTTAACAGTTTATTGTAAGATGACAGTACATAGAGACAGAAAAAAAGAGAAGTTATACAAAAGGTACAAGAGGTATAGATTTATTTATAGAAGTTTTGTCACAATTTATACAGGAATACGAGTAAGACAGCACGAAAAGGTAAAAAAACTTTTCAAAAGTTTAAAAATACGATTAATTGATCTGGCTGGTTCGTTACATTCTTTTTAATTTTGTAAATGTCAAATAATGTTTTCCGTATTGATCTAAATAAATTGCTTTTTTAGCAAGTAGCAAATATATTTATTATTTTACGCGAGCATGTTCGAAAAATAACGCTTGGAAATTGCCTATGTACCAACAAATTTATAAAGATCAAAGCAAAACAGGAACTAATACTTACCTATTTCCAAGGGATTCAAATCTAAATGAAACATAGGTCCAATTTTTCGCGGAATAAATCAAGGAGTGAAACAAATAAAATGTTTCTATTCGAGTCATATTTCAGTTGCCATTCATTTGATTCATGTGAATCGTTTCATTTGAGACCTCTTTCCAATTACAAAAATAAAACAGGAAAAACTACTAAGGAATTCGAATGTTAAATGGAGAATCAAATGGCAATTTTTGTATTTGGTCATGGTGAAATTAGGTTAAATATATAGTTTCATTTCAAGGATCAAAATATAGTAAGTAATTACTTAATCAAGAAATGCTGTTTCTATGCAGAAATTCGGTTTTTAACGTTTCGGAAATTGAATATGCGAGAATTTAAGCGAATGGTTAGATCGTTGATTAACATTTTAACCCAGAGAAATAATAATAAGATTCACGAAATAGCAACTGTTTAATGCATTTTACAACACCAAACCTTACCCACATGAATGTCTAAGAAAACTTGTACTCTAAAAACCAATGCGTAAAAAACGGACTAGAAAATGAGCTAATACTCCAAAACCGCAGACACATCCACTTATCGTTAATCGTAGAACATTCTCTTTCCCATCGATGCGATAAAAAGCTGAAACGGTCGTCGAGGTCACTTCTTTTGATAACTTTGTGGCTATTCCATTTTAGTAAACGGCCATTGGAGGCCTGACGGACATTCTTTGGTCACTCAATTTTGTTATATTACTTAGAGAAAATTAGCTTGACCAGACGAAAAGCGCTCATTTGTAAAAGTTATGCTTTGGAGTGAAATTATTTTAGATTTAAGGCTGTTTTTTCAATCATCGAATAATTTTTATTACATTAGATTTGTTCTTGTTTTCTATGCTACCAATAAGGTTGTCATTTTACTAATAGTTCAAAATTGTTTATTTATACGTAGGTAACGAAAGAGTAATTTGGAATCTAAAGACTTGATAATAGTAAACTGTATGAAACAAAATACAGACTCGTCCGTTACAATGAACACAAAGTCATAAGTCAAGTACGAGAAATATCAAGACCTTTAACAAATATCGTAGGTATTAGGAAACAAAGCCCATAAATCGAGGTCTTAACAACTCGAATATTCAGTAGATACCTACTCGATAGAATTTCGATCGCGCGCCCTTGACCTCCCAAAAACAATATTTGCAGATCCCGACCCATTAAATAATTCAAGTGTTCTCAGAGATTTTTTCTATTTTCACACAAGTGCTATAAATCTCTTCGGATGGCTATGGAAATAGGTTTCTTATCTTGAATACTGCATAATGTAGTGTGTAAATGGCAGGTGAATCGGAAATTGAGTATTTAATAGTATAGGTAAAAGTAGCTTTTTAGATCGTTGATATTCTAGCATAGAATTATTATTCATAGTATTTAGGTAGAATCTACATATTTATGAAACAAAGGTACGACCTTTGCATTAGCACATTTCATCATAAAATTTAATCATACCTACGTAATTGCTAACCTACTAAACAAAACACATCTATGTAGTTAGCGAAAATAAATTCGAAGTCTCTTCTAAGCTTGGCAGAGACTTTTAATAAAACGGATGACATGCAACCTAAATATACCAAGTTAACATTTCATGAGACTCGCGTGATTCATATAACGTAAATTGCGACCATGATTTAAAGCATGCTTTGTAAACGTCGACAGGAAGCCAGTGGTAGACTAGCGAAGACAAACAAGGAACTAAGACCAGTCAAGCCAAATGATGAATGAACACAAACTTAAGCGCGCTTAAAGCTGTATGAAGAATATATTTCTACGACAATAAATTAAATTTTGGCGAGCACGTTGCATTTTAAATCAGTACATGTGGTTTTACGTGCAGCTATTTGAGCTAGATAAGAATACGTGCACTAGTTATGTAACGTTTAACCTGAATTTAATTTCAGTTTGTAACATCGATTGCATAAAAGATTATTTAAATTGATGCGACATTTAACCTAATAGCTTACCTCATTTATTTTTAAAGGAAGACGGCTCTTTTTTTAATGGATAATTAACATTTTAAAATTTTCTCTAACTGTTTTTCGACCGTTCTAACGCATTGACTTTTTATTTGAAACACCGCCGCCGCCGCCGCCTTCGGGATTTGAAATTTCAAATGAAGAACGCGATCTCCAGCGCAGCGCTAGAGTAGAGTATTCGCTGGATAACTGTCAAGGAACCTACCTATGTCTGTCCCACGTTGCATGTGACAAGTGGGCTTCCAATAATTCTATGTAGCAGATGTCATAATGCTCTGCGGACGTTGCATACGTGGGGCTAGTCTGACGTCCGTTTCCCGGACAACGGTCCGTTGTCCCTTACGCGGCGGTGTATGGTTCATAACAGACGTGTGTACGTACATGCATCGGACATACATACGGAAAAAAAATGGCAGCCATTTTTTCCCGATGGATGTCCGGAACGTCTGCAAACGAGTAGAACTTAGAACTCCCTCCCTCTGATTACTCTACGACACAACAAAGACCAGACAACAATAATTAATCATGCTCAGTACAAACCTTTCAAAACTAAAACGTGTGGACAGTCTCATATTTATAACGTGTACAAGTGCCATTGCTTTCAGTCGGGGAATCTTTACAGCACCATCCATTATAGACAGGCACCCATCCATCACGGTAATGTGAACCTTATAAATAAGCTGCGAGTCCATGGGGTTTCATGTGTATTCCTATTCAGTCTAGAAAGTTAATAAGATTAAAATTATAAATTCTGAGAAAATCTGGTCTTTTAATAAAATACGGATTGGTTTATTTATTTAACTTGAAAATTATCTTTTGAGTCCATATATCATATGTACATGAAAGTGTATGTTGACGGACATCCGTTACATACTGAAGGACTCTTTCACGTTCGCTCTAGGTACATATTATTTTAATGTTTATTGACTTATTTACACATCACAATAACACATAGGCTTTGTTTTATTGCGTGCAAAGTCGCAGGCAAAATATTATAACATTTATTATAAGTATTGGTATGCTAGCTAAATTGTTTTCAATAGCTAACACAGAAAGTCTAATTTAGAAGTTTTAAAACAACGGTAAGAATCTTTTATATTAAGAAAACACGGAAAGAATAAAGTTTTAAACAAACAATGTTTCCTTTCTTGGGATCTCGCGTTTTCCTTATAAACTTGAATCAAATATGCTGTGTGTTTTTTAATTAGATGCAAAAATACTTAAAAACGTGGCTATATTTTTGGTTCTACGTGTTGAGTGAAATGTTGATCTACACGGCTGATAATTTTTGCATGGAAAGTAATTTCTTTTGAAGTTTTCATAGCTATACTCTTAAAAGATATTTAATATGAGTTGGTACAATCACGAGTAAATGAAAACTGTAATATAAACTTACATACCCCTGCTGCTTTAATTTTATATCTTTGTAGATTTAGTAAAAATTTAAAATATTCAAATGTAATTTTAAAAGTTGGAATTACATTTTAATTTATCACAGAAGAGCCGGACAGCAAAACGTCTGTTTCGCTAATGGGATAAAACGCAGTCAAATTATACGAGAATTGTTGTCATTATGCAACATCAGAAAATAATTTCATAACTTTACTTCGTCATTATGACTTTAAAATACGTTAATACAAGGAAAAAAATTGGGATTTTCAGCTTACTTCGAAAATACGTCAAATTAAAGATATTCACCAATTGAATCTGTGCTAATGGCCTTATTTATTCGTCCAAAATAGAACGAAATCAAGTAGAGCAAACAGGAATGTGGATAAATCCAAAATTCCAGTTAGAAGAGGTGAAATCTGCCAATAAATTCCAAGGATTTCTCTACTCACATATCGGGATCGCTTAGCCGGTTTTTACGTAAATCGGACATTGATATGGGACAAATTTCAAATAGGGTTTGTCTTGGAAAAAATCTCGATTCTGTAGTTTTTTTATTCGGTTCGGTCAACGAAGACAAAAAGCCGTTATAAACCATTCAGAAATCAGAATGAAACCTAGACTTTTTTAGATCAAGCTGTATTTTTCTTTAGATCTAAAACATACTACCAAAACAATAAGAGGGCTTTAGTTTAAATGGAAAAACAATATTAACGACATATTCTGCAACTAACTATTTAAGTAGGTACTTATGCATTTTACGACTTCAGATATTGAGGAACGCTTTGCTGTTATAAAATGTTTAGGTACTAACATTTTTGTATACTAAAAGTTTGTTAGAAAATGAATGTTACAGAATGTTTGTAAACATTTTATAACAAGCAATGTGGGAGTACCATCAGCCAAGTAGGTAGGTACTCACAACACATCAGCCAATTTCATACACTCCCGCCACTTTAGCGTGCTTCCTACTACAAAGGAGCTAATATGATGTAAGCTATTATTATTATACTAGCTTTAACCCACGGCTTTGCTTGCGTAAATATCTAATTCGTATTTTAGAGATCCATACAAAGTTCCACTGTGCATTTTAGGGAAGTGGGGGGTTAGAAAGAGAGTAGCCTAAGTCACTCCCCAGCCCTCAACTATCTCTAGGGTAAATCAGGGATATACCTATGCCGACACTTCTTTATATCACTAATTATTCGTAAAATAAAAAGAATACACACTTAGCCAACATTGGTTTACTACTTTTGTTACTCCATGTACCGTTTGCTGTGAAAGACTGACAAATACACACATATAGATACCACACACACTTCCGCATTTATAATATTAACTTACGTATGGCGTAATCCCTTTGTGCACCCCTGGTTATGAGTTTATGCCAAGAGCAACACAAGTGTTATTGCAACTAATGAGACGCTTTGGCGAACATAGTTTAATAGTTTCTAGAGATAAGAAGTGAATGCAATAAGGTTTTCCTTGTTCCATTCAGATATAGAGTTAATTTAATCTCTGTTTGTTTTCTGCGTATTTCTTTCAGAACGGTATAAAAATTAGCTTGATCTTTGTCGGCTTTTATGTTTAAATGAAATGAAATCTACTTTAAATAAAAATAATCTTTCTATCTAATCGACTTTTAACAGTAATAAATCTACATATTTATGTGTATTAAATTAATTTTGTTTTTAGTTAAATTCGTACTAAGTATAATATTAACTGAACTTTTTGCTTAAATTCGGTTAATATATAAAAAAACATTGTAAAGAAAATCAATTATTCAAGATGCTACAGTCTTTAAACATAAATCCTTTTTATAAACCATATTTTTATGTATTATCAACTTCAAAAAATGCTGACTCATAATATCCATTTGTATACGCTACGTGGCTTCGTCGCCCAATAATCGGGACAGCAAATGTATTGGACAAAAACATGAAAACGCTTTTACTCGAAATTATATGAGCAAAGTAATGAAATGTAATTTTTGTTCAGAATAAACATTTCTCGCCTGTTGTAGGAAAGGCCGTTTAACTTTATTAAGTATCCATTGGTTTTGTTTGTGTCACGTCACGTGCTGCTTTTTGACAACGTAATGCTCAGTTCAATTATTAATAGACCATTAATTTATCGTCATTTTTATCTCAACTGCCCGTTTAGCAACCTAATAAATTATGTTCTGTAAAAACCTATCTCGTTTGAAATAACGATATTAAACGAATAAATGGCTGATCCGAACAGCCAATTCCATTCGATATTTGAATTCGGATTTCAAATCGGCATTGATTGATGCTGGCTGCAATTAAAAAGATAAAAAATAATTGACAATTAAATAGAGGCTCATTCTTTTATCAAATTCGAAACGAATATGCTTCAAAAAAGTTTCATTCCGATTGTAGAGAGTTTTCGAACGAAAAAGATTGCACGTTGTAAATTAATTGTGCTGCGTTAAGGACTGGTACACAGAGCTAAAGCTGTTGTTTATGGTTGAGGGCACTAAAGCACGTTTCTCGATAATTCCCAGCAAGTTTGAAATCCACAGTGTACACTATAAATTGTGTAAAGCACGAACTATGCGCTAGTTTCTACTCGAAAGGCGATTTCATAGTTAGCTTGCTTAAAGAAAACGCTTTGAACTAAGTGGTTTAAAGTTATAAAAGTTGGAACAAAGTAAATAAGTTTTTTTAATCTTATAAAAAGAAATGTTGGCACGTTTTTGAAGATCTTCTCTCCATTTTATTTTATAACACAGACCACGTAAGAGCTTAACGAATTAAATTATCTGTTAAATTGGAAAGAGTTGTTCAAAATATTTGGCATCCATTTTTCAGCTTTTTATCTCGTGATAAAGTTGTAAATTTAATAACATAAAAGCCATTCATTGCTTTTTGTTGATTTAAGTGGTGTTGAGTTCCAATATAAAAATCGTAAATAAGTAATCCATTACTATTCAATATTTAATTTTGGGGCTTGAACAGATTTTGAAAATAAGATAACTGAACTAATCTTGGTTATTACTGAAAATCTGTGGCTCTTAATAATTGTATAAATACCAAAAAAGATATCTACTTTAATTACGACGACAAAATATTTGCTTAGTATTAATCACGAAATATCCCATTAAATTCAAACTTAATTTGATAATAATTGGCATAATATTATCTTCTTTCTACCTTACACGACACTTATAAAAACGAGATAGCTGCGCAAAAGAACTTGAGTTCTTACAAAAACTTTCAAAGAAACTATTATCAGCAAAACTAGCAATCATTCCTTCACTCATTAATTCTTTTACGTCTCAAGAACTGAAACTTAAACCATCCATTAAAGATAACATCAGGACTAGACAAGTAGATTCATTTAATGTGAAGAACTTTATAGTTCTAGAAGAAATTTAATGGTAACAACTGGTTTTTTCAACTGTACATATAAGTGTTAGGACTGAAATGGTATCAACTATACTGCTTTTTGTCAACTGTGTAGTCCTAGATAAAAATAGTTTTAATCTTTCACATCCCAGAAAAAAGAACAATAGAAAATCTATTGTGTCTGGGTTTATAATGGGTCAGTGGGATGTGAGAGCGGTTAAAGTTGGCGGTCAGTTCAGTTAGAAATTTAAAAACGTAGGTGTTTTATTCAAAATTATTAAGTTACGATACGGTACTGGTAGAGTCATATTAGATGACAAAAGAATAATCTTGTTAGTGGTTTTAAAGGCGATGCCAAAGGTGGTGACAAAATGATGGAATCCGAATTTTCAAAATACTGGGATATCAGACCAAAATATTTTAAAACATTCCATACTCACTTACTCTGGTATTGCTAAAGACGGAATATAGAAAATATCAAAAAAGGCAAAAAACCTCAGTTATTGTGACCCCAAGAGATAAAAAAACAAAAAAATACAAACAGTTGCATCCAATGAAAATAAACAAAGCCAAACTAAAACAATGCTAATTCAGTATCCTTTACAACATTATTATGTAAAATAAACCTTATTGGAACAGGACAAAGAACTAACGAACGGCATTAAAGTATTCAAAGATAATCTTTTCCTCTCAAGTTCTACTGAAACTACGGAACCGTGTTCAATTAAGAATAGATTTCCCAAGTTCCAAGGGATCTCTGGTAAAATATGGCTTCAACTGAAACGGGATTTAATCCTTTAAGTTTATTGTTAGTTTTTACAGTTATTTTAAATCTACATAAAGATGAAAAACCGGCCAAGTGCGAGTCGGACTCGCGTAAGAAGGGTTCCGTACTTTCAAGATTGATATCAAGAAAAAAAAGCAAAAAAAATTATGTTTGTTTTATAATAATAATTAAGGGGAGCCCCCCCATTTTTTATTATTATTATTCTATTTTTAGTATTTGTTGATATAATGGTAATGGTAATATCTGTGAAATAGTCATCATCTGTGAAAATTTCAACGCTCTAGCTAAGTATAACGGTGCATGAGATTACAGCCTAGTGATAGACGGACGGACAGCCAAGTCTCAGTAGGTTTAGGTTAGGGTCCCGTTTTCACCCTATGGGTACGGAACCCTAAAAATGTCTTCATAAGTTATTTATCGTCATAAGTATCTTGGAAATACCGCCTTAGAAATCGCCATCTAATTTTAACACCTAAGTATAGTACAGTAGAATACAAAATAAGATAAAGAAAAGATAATTCAGTCAGTAACATACGCCCTAATTTCTGTAGTTAATAATTTATTAAAAACTAATTATTATACAAGTCTAGGATAAATCCTCAAAGTATTACGCTTTGTCTAAGCTTTAACTTATTCCTTTGATGACTATGAGCTACAAAAGCCAACTTAAACTCGAGCAAAGCAGAAGTGAACTAGTTCTGTCAAAATTGATCAACTCCTGCCAACGTCTGCCAATACTTCAAGAGTCTATTGAACAGTGCACTTTAAATCAATGCAGTAAAGTTTCGAATTTCTAAACAAGAAGTAAAATTGTAAGCAGTTTCTAAGGAGTGAGAATCTATGTATAAATGATTTCGTCCGATTCACCCGTTAGCTAAATGAGAGTGACAGTTAATGTTGCAGTTTGGGATATTGAGATAGGTGTGCTTAGTTCAATTTAAGAAAAAATATAATAGGTAGGTACATCCAGAAAAGGAAGGGTCAGTAAATCTTAAAAATAGTATAAACAGTTTTTTTTTCAGTAATTTTAAGAAATAGAAAAAGCTTTATTCAGATCACTCAAGATACGATATTTATTTATTTTTTTATACCATTCCACTGCAATCCTAACAATTTAGAGGTACTTGAACTTCACATAGGTACCTGTTTTAGTCTAAAACTTCAAACAAAATGTATGACAGTTGCGTGGTGGCACTAACACAACTCTTTGTAAAGTGTTTAAGTCTTTTAAGACAAGCTATTATGGCCATCTGCGTTCTAACAAACCTCAATGCTTTTTGGTTTGAAAGTGGTAAGTTTAATAATTTCATTATTATTATTTATTTACTTTTTTGGTTATTTCTAATTTTAATTTTTTTCAACTCTCGTCTTGACTGAAGAAAAATGAAGATCCCAAGTGCCTTGTTATTAAAATTTACTTTATTTAAGTCTTTGTTTTATTTCTACGACCTGACGACTGCTTGTTATACGTTGCGAAGCTCAGTCAGAGTTTATGAGGAATCAATGTAAATGTCATAAAATAAATAAATAAAGAACTAGGAAAAGAATTCAAACGTCGCGCCTCTTATTTTCAATGAATTCATCCATATATTGTATCAAATGGTTCCACGAATTCTAATTTTCATTTCGTAAAAACCTAAAAGGTAGGTACGCTAGCCTATTGAAACTTCAATTTTTAATTAAAAACTAAGCTGGATTGGACCTCGGATAATCCGATTGGTTTATTATGAAAGAGTTTCAAAATAAGTACTGGCCATAGAGAGAAAAACTGGATACTGTTAATGAAAAGTAATTTAGAATTCGAATATCCGACTAAGTATGATAATTTTTAATGCAGGCATAAAACTTCGTACCTACGACCAACCAAAAAGCACTTTGCCGGAAAAAGGTATAGTAATAAAATAAAATAACTGTCTCCTCTAATTATTCCCTCAAAACGAGCTCTTTAAACTTAGTACTTTCAGGTTTTATTACAGGCCAGCTAACAATAAACATTAACCTCGTAATAAGAATAAACTACCGACATTTAGGAGCGCCACAATCTCTTAAGCCAATTCAGACGAATTAAGTCTTTAAGCCACTTACATAGCAAAGCATTTCGGATGCAGCATTTAGTTGTCAAATCAATCCTTTTATCTCTCCAACCGTAGACAGGTCATTCACAATAATTGTTCACTTGAAAACTCTTTGGTTCAAAACAACTGGCCACTTTTAGAACTTGGACGAAAAATTAATTAACTCTTATTTTTATCTCTTAATTTTGAATTTAGAACGAGCATTTTTAATTTATGAAAAAGAAAACCTTGTTCTGAATTTGAAGCTCGCAGTATTTCACTGTCGTAAAGTTTTCCCGCGCAATTTTCCCGCGAGTGAACGCGGCCGGTCGCCGCGCACTCTTGTGTAGACTGAATCGGGAGTAAATGAAAACTGCTTTCCTTGCGACGGAACTTAGCGCGAACAGGATGTTTTGGTCTTGCTTTTCGCAACTGCATTTTGATTTACGACAGCAAAAAAAAAAATAAGCTGAACTCTATGGGTAAAAAGTTTTATTAAAACATAAAAACTTTTACAATTTACACCACTTGGAATAAACTGCAACTTTCGAATGTTGCTTCCAAAAAGTTTACAATTGGTACTATGAATGACGTAAACGGAATATACCCCAACTTTGTCGCTACAGTACTGAAAAAGCGACTTTATTATCTTTATAATGAGTACCTTTTGACGCATATTTATATAAAACCATCGTAAACGTCTGCTTCAAGACCTAAACCTCAACCTTTACGATACATTTTGGCACACGACAGCTACAGTTCAAAACTCTGGCCATAAAAAGAGTTGTTGTACGAAACTAGGACATTGTTAATGAGTATGGCGGCGTACACAACATTACAAACCTGGGAGTAGTGTTGGCACCTAATTTCCTTGCCTCGCAATGCCATAACGTATATAACTAGCAGGAATTAACTAGGGACCTCATCTGAATAAGCGCTCATACTTTTTGGGTATCAAGTTCACGAAAGTATTCTGTCTGTAGATAGGTTTGTGAGATTATTCACGATGTGTAACGTCAACTTTAAGTTTATATTCTTTAAAAACTTATCACAACATGTTACCAATTTGCACCAACTACCGACAACATCTTAACCAATGTGCCAAATCCAATCGATTAATAATATTAATTGTTTGGCCCAACATGCCCAACACATTTGACATCACATAGACAAGGCGAGGTCAATACAATGTATGGAGAGGCTTGAATTAAATTGCCCTGGCTGATATCCAAGGCGTTTGGTCTAGTGTATGTTAGTGATAGTTTTCAAGTATTTGATTGAGCACTGCAGGTCATACAGTAATCTATTGACCTATATTTGACTTTGAGCGTATTCTCGTTCAATTTTTTTTACCATTAAAGTAAGACGGAGTTTTAATTGGTTTTGATTTTTTCTGTTTGATTAACGAACGATAAGTTCGCAAAATGAGGTTCATAAATACCAACATTCAAAATGTTATTACGTAAACAGAAAGTCATAGCAAATACAAAGATATGCGTCTTTATTTTTGTGATACCAGCGCATTTTCGGTAGGAAACTACGTACGCGTTTACAGCACGAGTTTCCCTTTCATTTTATTGCTTTTCAGTCGACTTATAGGCGATAAAATTCTTCCAAAAGATACCGACGATATTTCACTTTACCGGTTTTTCATTGCACACATTTTAAAGCTCATTTTTATATGAAATGAAGGCAACGGTTTCAGATATAGGAGTTACATAAGTAGGCCAGTCATGCATGATGATATGATTTCTAAACGACTAATAAATAATATCATAAATTTTTTTAGAAATGTCTATACTTACTTAGCTGTTACGAAAAATGCCAAAACCTAAATTTGCATTTTTTTTTCACTGCCTGCTGGAGGTTGAAGATGATATATACTTGCTTTTTGTCTAAGTGAGTATCTATGGAGACCTAAGAGGAGATGGCTCGACGCCTTCGATACATACTTGTAGATTCGGCCTCAATGGTACACAGGTAAATAGTAAGCCAAGTTTATACATTAATTGGACTTTCGTGGAAAATAATTTCGATTGCTCACTTTGTTGGCGTAGAACTAAAGTTTTTTCGTAAATATTTGCATTATTAACTGCTTTCAGTAATTACGGTTCGATGAACTGTTAAAATATTAATGTAGGCACCAATTTCGAAATGGGAATTTTAAAATGATAATACCTACGTATGTCTCCCGTACCTTTGAAGTAGACAAAGACCTCTATTTAAAGTTGCGATCTAAACATAAAACTTTTGCTTCATACAATACATTACAAATATTCTTTATTGCACACAAAGATATAAGGTACGGACACAAACAAGAATATAAGAAGCAACAGGCGGCCTTATTGCTAGGTAGCAATATCTTCCAGGCAACTTTAGGGTAAGAAATAGCGAGAAATAGGTAATAATGGTTGCGGGTTGTGCAAACAATACAGAATAGGTACATACATGACTACATATACTCACTCTATTATATTTACTTCTTATTCTTTTCTAAAGTCTCTTCACATTTACGTCGATTAAGAATTGTTAATACCTATTAAACTGTTTTATTGTAAAACTTATCTTTTTTAAAGAAATACTCGAAAGATTTCGTTCCAAGACACGATCTTCGGCCAATTTCCGAAACAAAAAGATTTGCATTGTCCTGGGAGGAAATTAAAACGATTTTTCAAATGATTCTTGCCAAGAAACTCTTTTGCTTGAATTATTTTGTGAATATTTTAAATGAATAACGATCTTCGTTTGAAAGGTTTGACAATTGACGATAAATTACGAGTATAAATTGAAGATTTTGAATTAATTCGATTCTTACTTTGCTTGTTCGATATGACTTTTTAACCGACTTCAAACTGAAAACTCACAACCAAAAAGGAAGGTGGTTATCAATTTGGTAGATTTTTTAAATGATTGTTTTTTTTTTGCATAAATCGATAACTAACGACAACTATCATACCTAACTCATACCTGCTTAATTAACTTATCTTAACTTATCTAGCCTTATCTAGTGCCCCATGCCGGGCAAAGGCCTCTATCCTCCTTCTCCACGATTGGCCGCCTCTGCCCAGTCATTTGTGAAGGTGTCCCGTTCATCTCGCCACCTTTTCCGTAGTCTCCCGCGAGGTCTTTTGGCGGTTGGTTGCCATTGGGCTGCTGTGATTGCCCAGAGTTCATTCGGCATGCGGCAGACGTGACCAGCCTACTTACTTTACCAATTTACTTATTATTTTAAATACCTATACTTAGGTAGTTTATATGTTTAGGTTACCAATGCTAAAACCTCACAATTTTGGTCTGGTCAAGTTCTATTTCAATCGTATTTGTCTTCCAAATTCGACAGCAAATACCCATCGGACAAACAACGTGAACTGCAACTCAAATACGTCAAATCAAACCGTTGGTACCAAGTTGGTACACACCAAAGCGGTGTTCTTGTTTACAAAATGTCAATCAAGATATGGAGATGTCTATTTAGAAGCAAACTTTTGACGAGACATCTTTAAACTTATAACCATCTTTTTCAATTACAAACAGTGAGAGCGAGTTAGAACTATGTTCCAAAATGTCTCTCCAAGAATCTGCATAAACAGTCGTGAATTCCACTAAGTCACTGAGCAACAAGATTTATTTAAAAGACCATGAAATGTTTGCTGCTTTAGCATGAACAATATTGCATTCCTGGATGTATTGTGGCAATATCGTTTGTCATACGCAATGGAATTTACAGGGAGTGGGTTCTGGGTGTTCTGATTTAATAGTTAACTAGGCATTTTGCCATAATGTATACGACATACATAATATAATAATCATGCCTTTACTCAATGTTATTAAGGACAGCAATAAAAAAACTGATGTACTTACATATGCATGTTGTCGGTGGTGCATTTAAGATATTAAGTAACGTTTCAACACTCAGATAAAATTTAACTGCCAGATAAACCTTTGTTTATTTAATAAAATACGACGTTTTAAAAAGAGAGGTATAAAATATCTGTCAGATATTTTTTTTATCTGTAAATGGTAAATCATGAATTTAATTCGTAACGATTTTAATGTAGCTGTCACTCGTGCTGAACTACAAACATACGAGTAACACGCAAGAATCAAATTTAGAACAAAGTAAATTACAAACTTCTTAAGTTAAATATTGCCCCCCTTATTACAAAACGACGTTTAAAGATAGTCCGAAGCTAGTTCGTTTCTTTTGACGTTTCGTCTATGGACAAAACGTTAAACTAAACGAACTAACGTCGGGCTATCTTTAAACCTCGTTTTGTAATAGGGGGTGCGTGTATAAATAACATCTGATATCTAAATTGATATGACATCTACCTACATGCAGCATATTGACGCATTGCAATCAATAATATTTATTTTAAATCCTTTTTAAATCTTTTTGCCTACAAACCCTACGATTACATGTCCGAATTTAAACGTTTTATGAGGAATTGCAACTATTGTATTGAAATATGTATTGATTTTATATCGAATTCTGAGTTATCCGATATATTGCGTTCAGATTCTACAATCCTATAACAAATTGTTATGAAAAATGTTATTTTATTGTCGATTGAGCAAAAATAACGTAAACCTTCAATTCAAAATTCATATGATAACAGTACAATACCTACCTATTAATAATATTGTACAATATTAAACTTATGATAGTTATCAGCATTTTTGTAGGTAAGTATAATGTAGTTATATTTTTTCTTTGAATTTCGTATTATATTGTCAAGCCCCCATTAGAGTGTTAATATTGTCACCTTATACACTTAAGAAATAAAATAACATACAAAAGGAGTAAATTTATAAATGTTACCAGTTGTAATAAATGAGATAGACACACAAAAGCTTACAAGACTAACAAAAGCAGCGTTTACACAAAAGTGTATTATTTTCTAGGATTCTAAGAACAAAGGCTAGACTAAAGTAAAAAGTTTTACAAAACCACAACTGATTAACTTACTGAAAAACATATTGTTACTCAGTTGTATAAAACGTTATTAAATTAAAAGGTCCATTAAAAAGTTCAGTTAATAATTACATTGTAAAACACCATAATTAAAGAAACGGCACGACGAATAATAATTAATTTTATGGACCTTATTCATAAAAAATGTTTACTCAAATAAACAAGCAATAAAAAGTAATTTTACAAAAAAACAAGCAAGTCAATCATTGTTTTATTTTCGCATTTCGTTCATAAACAGTATAAAAAAATATTGACATGAAATAAAAGCAGTATGTGGCCGAAATAAAGGGAATCTATTTAATATTTATGAACTCAATTAAGCGTGGTAGAGAACACAAGCGAAACAATGAAGAGAGCAGAAATTGGGAAAAAGTGTTTTATTTTACGTACTTTTAACTTATATTAATTGTAAATAAAACCTAGGCAGTCTTTGAGTAGGTACCTATACAATGAATATTACCTAGAGAGACACTAATTTAAGAAGGGAGAAGGGATTTTTAAGCCAAATGGACTTCGTGATACTGTGTCACCAGATATAGTCACACGAATCTATCACACGTATAAGTCATACGTATCTTTGGTTCATTTATGTATGTGCAATTGGTCTTGCTCAGTACTCGTAGGCGTATTGTATAATTGCCATGA
Source organism: Anarsia innoxiella (assembly GCA_947563765.1). Taxonomy (NCBI): domain Eukaryota; kingdom Metazoa; phylum Arthropoda; class Insecta; order Lepidoptera; family Gelechiidae; genus Anarsia; species Anarsia innoxiella. The sequence goes on from OX387402.1 coordinate 3,378,037, forward strand.
CAAAATATTGATACAGTTTTCTGACGTTTCTATCTAAAGTTTGAATGACGCAAAATAACTTTCACGGCATTAAAATTAAGCGAAGCCAACAGAAAACCCTATACGAGCAAAAATAAATTCTTAACGTTTGAGAAGTTCACAAACTGCGCTTAATCTTCTATCTACACACATCTGGGCCGTGTCCGGGACGTTTAAGGGAAAAAATATCATTCTATACATTTTCTATGGATTCGTTCACACGTTGTCATGACGATGTATATTTTTCCCTCCTGACAGGCCACGGCCCGGTCACGTCCGGATGTGTATAGATAGACTTTTAGTCTACCGAAGGTTCGAAACTAAAACAATATTGTCAAAGTTTCTAATAAATCTAGATTCTGAAGACATAATTAAAAAGTTATAAGCAACAGTTTTCACGTGAAGACAAAGCTGTAACACTAATTAGACTTGTTGAAATTCTAGATATAGAGTCTTCCCACTTTGAGTGCTAAAACTTTTGGTTTCTTGTTAAGTGTTAGTATACCATATCTGTTCTGTTCTACTTTAAAGTTTAAGCATAAAATTATTCTTAAAATAATGTGGAGTTTTATATCTTTTTTATCGCAGTTGCGCTAAACTTCATTTGACTTAACGTTCTATTAAATGAATAAGTACCTAATCGACTTTTTTGTACAGAATTAAAGGAAGACGCCATGACAACCTAATGGATAAATAATTGACTTTTATATCCTTTTAGGCCGTTAGCTATAAGTCAATGTCTACCTACTTGTAAGCCAAATAATTAATCATTAAGATATCCACGAATTTAGAACACACGGGAAAACGCAACTGCAACTGCTAGTTACTTTGCAACTAATCTGAAACGTTTCAAACTAGTTGCGTCGTGTGTGGTTTTCTAAGGAAGTCTTTAGCAGAAACTTCGATGCAACTCAAAAGTAACTAGCAGTTGCAGTTTCGTTGCAGTTGCGTTTCCCCGTGTGTTCTAGTCTAGGCCTAACTAATAATAAGTGCATCATGCCTACTTAACTATAAGTCAAATAATGAATCGTCGGAATATCTACAAATTAACACACACAAATAAATAATTAAGATCAACACAGCTGTCGCATCAACCTCGAAATTCCTAGGTCGAAATTTAGTTTATCTGTTCAAACCGCAATTCTCAAAGGACTAAAGACATCGCTAGTGAAAATTGTCTGACGGCGCCTTACTAATGTAAAATTATGACAGTACAATAACTTGCAGAGGCAAATAGCTTCGAAACTAAATGTCTTAAATATGAATAAGATACAATATAATTGATATTAATGTGTTTACTTAAAAGCATATGTGTGTTCTCGGAGAAGTATGAACTGTCATCATAGTTCAAGTTGTGATATTTATCATTACGAGTATTATAAACTTTTACCTACCTATTAGCTGTTGAAATCGCGACCAATCGGTCGATCAATTGTCTCATATAGCGTGTTTAACTCATTCTCAAAATTTGAATCCACGATTCGAGCCAACAGCTAATGCTTAAAAATATTATGTTCCGCGATATGGTGAGATTCTGTGCCTCAGTTTTAAATAAAAATTGGATTTAATAATTAAGTGTGTGGAAAAGAAAAAGTTGTGTTTGGATCGTAGCAAGTGGAGGGAAGTGGTCTCTATCTACTCCGATAGGAAAGGGACACGTAATAAACTAACTATTAAAACATTGAAATAAACGGTGGGTTCGATTGGACGTGTTAGATATGTAAAGGTATATGTATTTTGTTTTGTAGCTACGAGTGTGTTTTAAAACAAAACTACAAGCCAAAGGAAATGCCAATACCGTAATCAGCTGTAATAAATAAAATGAAAAGGGAAATAACGGAGTAGGGATAATAAGAAAGAGTAAAAGAAATAAGTCAGACGCATCGGGTTGGCCTCAAGAAAATTGGGTCAAAGCCAAGACGTTAAAAGATTAATTAAATTTCTATGCGGAATAACTGCAATTTATTGTTAAAAGTTTTGAATATAAAATCAGAATTACGAAATATTGTACGATAATTAGGAAATATAACTTCATTGTTTAGTAGAACAAATGAAATTACCACCTCTGGCTTTAAATTGCCTCTGTGATTAATACACAAACCTGCTCACAGGTTTTCTATACAAATTATCATTCGTTATTTGGAGACATTTATAAAACATAAGCCACTATGTCATCATCTTCTTTCTCGCACTCGTATATATTTCCAAGAAAACCTTAAGATTCCGCTATTCATCCATCTTTTTTGTTTACGCTATTTTAAAAGAATTAAGAAAGTACCTATCTTTATAATTAGTAAGGCATCGAAACAGCGAAATTACTTAACAAGTTCAGACCAAATCGCACGTCACAGCAAGCGATCGACCGAGCACACTTCATTTCTCTTCTTTCATCTGACTTGACTCACACAGCAAACGCTGAGTCGGCAAAGAAAAAGAACGAAGCGACGATCGCCCAGCTACCCCCTCACATGTCTACCCGCCGGCTGTGTGCACAGATCATAAACCCACATTCGAATACATACGTGACTGTTTCACGCTTTGTACTTAAATAGCACAAAACATGTTCTGAACATACGCGATCGTGTTAGTTTCTCTCTCAATAATTTTAAAACTATATTTATGTTCTGAAACGTAATTGGGTTTTGGTTAACTTCTGTGATGTTAAACCAAAAAGCGACTAATTAGAGATGCTGACAGATAAACCTTTGTCTATTTCATAAAACATGATGTTTTAGACAGTGACAGGTATAACAAATCTGTTTTTAACTGTAAGTGGTGAAACGAACCCGTAATCGTCTAAATTGTACATTAATTAGATTGAATACTAATTTAATTGTACCATTAGCAGTATCGATTAACTAAAGTTACCCAATTAAAACATTATCAAGGTTAAACCGACTAGACGATATGAGCACTTATCGAAGACGTGTTTAAGTATCCATTTAGCGAGCTAAGACAGAGTCAAGCATATTAGACAACCATTTTGTAGAGTAAGCTAATTTTGATCAAGATGTTTTGATTCTATATCACACTTGGCTGTATTGCGGTTAAATGCTGTTTGCAATTAAATTATCTTTCAATAATTATTACTTATAGGAACGTAATCGAAAATTTTAGGTTAAAGCTAAACATGGGACACTGTTGCATGTGATAAGTGTACTTTTAATCATAATATTTCTATAGAGTGGATACATTGCATTGCGTTCGTGGGATCAGTCTGTTTCTACCTATATTCGTACCTACCTTTTAATATTTATTCGAAGAAACAAAAGAAGGAAAATTTCTGCCAGTCAAATGTCAAACCATAGTAAACGGCTCACTACGCGCTGCGAAGCTATACGTCGCGCCGCGCCGCGCAAGGCCAACCAAAAGCGCTTAATTTCTTACATTCTGTGTAGTGTAGTTACTTCAATAATATACTTAGGCAAACTGAAATGTCTGTTCAACAACTTCCTAATACATAAACATAAATTCCCCCGCTACGAGTTCCTACTTTGACAGATAAATCGATAACATTTTGACGTTTCCTCTCCTCTCGCAGATTTCCAAAGGAGTTCGTGGTTTCTGCAATATCGAATTCCCAGTTTACATTTCAGCATCCTTGCTTTACATTTGTAATTTGAACTAGGAGAATTTATTGAATTCGATTTGAAAATGTCCGTACAAAAATTGTTTATGAATAAATATAAAATACTCGAATTGAGAACCACGTCCATTTTTCCTCTTTGATGGTTCTTAGTTCTTAGTAAATAATTGGAGAGTAACTTAAGTTGGAGAGAAACTTAAATGTTCATTAATGTTCAAACAGAAAGAACAATACAAAGTTTTTTTGCAAGTTTGCAAACACATTATAGAATTGTAAACTAAATTACTGCAATATATTATTATAATGATAAAAGTCTTTAAAAGATCTACACATTACCTACAAATTCGTAATCACATTCAAAAATTCTAAACCCAAATATGAATCGAATTTGTGTATTGAGCTTAGTAAAATTCCGGTTGAAAGCAAATCACGTTCAAATACGTAATTGTGTTATAAGGCCTCCAAGGCAAATTAAAATTCATTAGACACTGTAACTTTATTACATTTACATTATTATAAGCCACCTGAAGTGTGATTAGTTAGGGTAATAAAGAATCTACTCGTATTAAGGGTGTTAAGTCAGAGTATATTCCGAATTCGCTTTTTAAAGAAAAGGAAGTATCACTTTTAATTAGACACAAACGTACCCAATTTCATAGATCAAAGCCGCTTCGGACAGAAACAAATGAAGAATTTTAAGAAGGTCTTAAGTGTAGGTACAGCTGATGATGATGACTCCAATATTTAAGGTCTATCTGCACAGATCCTGGCCGGGACAACGTGTCCGGTTGTCATGACGAAGTATTATTATCCCTCCTGACGGGCCACGGCCTGGACACGGCCGGGACACGTTGTCATGATGACATATTGTTTTCCCTCCTGACGGGCCGCGGCCCGGACACGACCCGGGCACAGCCCGGATCTGTGTAGATACACCTTTATAATTGTTACAGAAGAAATACAGTTAAGACTCGATACATATTTACTCCAGTGAAATAGCTATGACGCACGTATCTAGCTTACATGATACCCTAGCGATTTTAAAGCATGTAATAAAGTCTTTAACATTTTATGAACCTAAGACATAAAAGTCGAGGAAAGCTATAAATTATCAATGACGCGAGTTTAAACGTTATATCTACTATAACACGCATTATTCCGCAATAATGCGTGTTAACGGAGCGGAGTAAAAACTAAATAAAATTGGTATGAAGACGTCAATATTCAGTTTATTTTGCCGAAGGTCGTGCGTGTTTGCTAGTAAAAATATGAATAGCTTTATTAAATGGTAGACTTGTAAAATAAAAACATTGCTTTAGTTACAAACTTAAAAGTCAAGTGGTAGGTATTTATAACCTCTGTATATTTTTAGTGTTTGATGCCAGCTACAAATAAGTGACTTAAAAAGAGATAGGTTAGGTTATTTATCTCGAATAACATATTGCTAAAGTGTATTTGTATATGTAATCCAATAGTTTCAATTTTATCTAATATGGTAGGGTTAGTTTACAGTCAGCTATTGTGTAAACAAGACATTAAAGAGCCTTAAAACAATATATTGCATAATACTTTATTATTTACATGATATAGAAATCCATTATTTCCAATATATACAATTTACACTTAAAAAATATAAAGATAGCAATAGAATAAAATAAAAATAGGTTATACAAACAAAACATCGTGTTTCATACTAAGAATTTATATTTACAATGTTTGTAGGGCCGAACACTCGTGCCGCATCGTTGATCAAGAGAAAGGGTCGAGAAATAAACAAATAGAAATGGGTAGAAATTGGACAGATATTGTCGAAAACGTGGCAGAATTACTGACGGTATCTAATCAGAAAGGGGGAAAAGGAGTTAATTGTTTTGTTTATCGTTAGAAATGTACGTAACAAGTCATTTATACGAGAATTAAATCAATAGCTTAATTGCGAATTTTGCCTACTGAATGCTCTTCTATATTTTCTTCTTTTTATCAGCCTATAGCTGCCCACTGCTGAGCAAAGGCCTTCCCGATTTCTCTACAGCGCGACAAGCATTTCTAATATAATTTTAGGAAATAAGGTTGTAATGAAATAAAACTCTATTTAAATTACGATAGGAACCTAGGCCGATATATTTCGATAAACTTTAATGTTATTAATTTACTAGTACTCAATCCATTTGATGTAAAAACATATCCAACTTTTTACCAAAACACAGTTGGCAAAGAAACTGCTTGTCAATGTAAAAAGTTCAATTTGTCGATGTCTTTGGCTAGAGCCAAGACTTGCTCTCTGCAGCTCAGGTGTCATGCTCACTAATAAATAGTTTTCCGTTTTCGTCGAACCAATAATTAATGGAGTTTCGATTTATTAATTACATACCAGATCTCATACAAACTCACAACTAATTTGTAATCGTAGAAGCCAAGTGAATAATTAGATTTGATCCCGTCCTATTAGTTTTCCCTTAGTAAGTGTAAATGAGTAACATAAACACTTCTCAGCAAGTTTAGTTTTTCTTTAGTTCTTGAAATGGTAGTGGTTTGAGTTAAGTTAGTTCTTCATTTGTTTACACAAGATTCTGAGGGTGATGGATCATATGAGGAGAAGGGTAGGGTATGTAGCAAATTTTCTACTCGTATTTTTTGCTCATGAGTAATATTATAAGCTTGTAAATATAGCATTAAACCGTGATCAAATGAAGCACCCGTCTCATTCACTCAAGGACCAAAACGTTAGCAAAACACGCATCTCCCGTACGTGCCCGTACCTCTCACATACCCCATAAGCGGTCTTAGAACAGTGCTAAGCACGTAATAGTGTCTAATGATATTAATACTTAAACATTTGTTTTTTTTAAATACCGACTTCAAACAAATTAAGTAGTTCATATGTTACAACCACAGTGATTAATTAGCTATTATACATAATAACTGGTCATTATAAATAATACATACAGTCATACTTTTAATCATTCTCGTCTTGCTTTCAGTCCAGGTCGAATTTCTATTCAACTGTACGACTGCTAACCTCAAAAAATCTAAGTAGGTAAGTGAAACTACAAGCCCCAAGCTATTGCCCCAAGTGGCAGCAACGCGCGAGTGGAAAAACGGTTCTCAACAACATGCAATATTCAAAGTGCTGAGTGCTTGGTGCCATGTGACGTAAATGCTACAGCTTAGATTTATAAGGAGCTGCAAAAACTTTGAGATGCATTTATTAAAAATACGATTCTCTTGCGACTTCAATAAGAAATAGATTGGTTGCTACGAGTAGGTAAGGTAGGTATATTAAAAGTGGATTTTAAAGCAAAAATGATTGTTATTATTAATTTCTATTGAGGAAATGTTCTATTGAGAAAAGTAATTAAGAAAATAGGAAGTGTATAGAGCATGGGTGGCCAACTTGATTAGATCCAAGATCTACTGTTTACTATTGAAACACTATGCGATCTACCAATGACATACTTATTGAAATCTTAAATGAAACAGCATAGGGCAGTACGCAATATTTTTTTTTATTTTATAAGAGAGAAACATAAGTTGATGATGCGTGTAGCAGGTGGTAATAACGTTGTGCATTTTAGTGTACATATAGGTATATTTTTTTCTGCCTTGCAGCGATCGACTGGACTAAAAGTCGCGATCGATCTGTTGGCCACCGGTGGTATACAGTATCCAAACTTTATATTACCTACTAGTTTATTTTAACCACTCACAAGGCAGTTGGGTATACCAGGTAAGTGCTTCTGTATAAAAGATTCAAAACCCCAGTGTTCAAAACCAATCGGCAAGTTATATAACAAACCACTCGAAACCGATCCCTTTACAAACGGGAAACACGTAAAACTTTTACTGCCATTAAACCTTGCTCCCATAAAACATTGGCCCCAACTTAATCCGTATTGGCTCACAGACCAACATGTGTTAAATTAGTTGGGCCAAAGTTTTTTCTTCGACCCACTAAGGGTCTTAAAAAGTTTATTACTAGGACGATTGTCGCGGATTTTATTGGAGAATTTGTCCGTGGAGAGATAACAGGGTGTGATGAGAATTAGTAACGAAGGGAAACTTGTTTATGTATTGGTTTTGAATGTTATAGGTACCTACCTACTGTTTTGTAGACGATGCTTTGCAGGATATTGAATTCCATTGATAAGAACATTATTCTTAATGATAACTATGACGACATTCTTAATGCTAGGAATTTATTTTGACGAGTATGTTATCCGAAGCCTCTCAAAAATACCTAAGTAGGTACAAAAAATACTAAGGTGATAATGAAACTATCTTAGTAGGTAGGTACCTATTTCGCTGAGATCAGTTTACCTAGAGTTACAAAGACAGCTTTATTACTTTTTAAAAGGTTTTAAATCAAATTGAATCTTATAAAGACTATGGAAATACCTAATACATCTTTAAAGCTCTTTCTAGTCACCGCGTAACTTAAAAAAGCCAGTGAATTTATTTATAAAGACCTCAATAGCGCCGTCTATAAGAAAATCTTAAAAGTATCATGGTTCCTGAAACATCCGCAGAACCTACAACAGAAGCTGTTTCATGAAAACCCGCAGCTTCTCAGGGTACACGTGCTCGATGTAGATGGCGCTTTAAACCTTTAAGCGGTCCAGTGAAGTTACATAGAGGGCGCTATCGCAAAAGATATTTAAGAATTGCAACAGATGGCGGTGGGGAGCACGAATCACAAAAATGCGAAGGACCGAAGGCTACCGAAGGACTTACAAAATGTATCTTTAAATATGACCGAAAAGAAAGTAGTAAATTATTTGATTGATCACTGAACCTGTTGCTTCTTTTACGAAACATTGCAAAGATGCTAGGAATGTTCTTTTGAAGACAAAAGATAGATTGAAGAGATAGACTTGTGCGTAAGAACATTTTGAAATAATCGAAATTGTCATTTGTAATGTAATTTTAAATGAAATAGTACATAACTTAGGTATAATAAAGATAACGGATCACCTAAAACAAAGTTTTACCCACAACATTTGCCTAGAATCGTAAAAACACAAAGCAAAAATCTCCCGTGCTTAATGTAGTGAAAAATCACGGTTTCCAACACAAACATCCAATCCTACATAGTAATACACTGTTTTTCGAGTCTAAAATTCATTTCAATCTGACACACGAGTAGCTTTTGCGAGTTGTTAACAAGCAGCGGAACATGGCATACAATTTTATGGTGAACAAACTGAAAATAACTAAAACATTGGGCCAACTAATTGGACTTCAGTGACGTCGCTGTTATTTAATATTCTGTTATTATAAACAGCTTAGTTTTACGTGAAAGTTAAATGCGCTTTCATTCAGTTTAAATACACCAAAATATAGAATGAAGCGGTGATGTTTTAGCTGTAGGAATAGAATAAACTTATAGAATGTAACGATCTTTGACTTGTCTACCTAAGCCTGCAGTTTAGAGTGTAAACTGTAAACTGCGAAAAGCAGTGTGTGACACTTCTTTTTGAAAAAGTCGAGGGGAGGAGAGAGGATAGTAAGAAGAGTTACTTCGCTTCATATTTGTTGCTACTTCATTACGAGTAGGTATTTTCCCTTTTTTTCTAAATTATCCAAACAGACAAATTTTCCAACGATACCTTTCCCAGGAGACGTCAGACATTCAAGTGTAATACATTTCGTGTAGAAATAGGCCTCATTAGTGCTCTGAGAGGTATTTTACTCAGTGAGAGTATCGAGTAATTAATGACACCCAAAGGGTTTGAACTACTTTGGGAATATTACACGCGTTTGGTGTTTCAGAAATGTTGTATAGATTAACGAATGTATTTTGGGGATATTATATGAATTTACTAATTGACTTTTTAAATAAATTAGCAAGATATTTTAAAATAATAGAAGAAAGAAGGTAAAATAGAATAAGCTGAGAGAATGTTGCGATCTTTGACTTGTCTACCTAAGCCTGCAGTTTGAAGTGTAAACTGTGAACTGCGAAAAGCCGTGAGTGACACTTCTTTTTGAGAAAGTCGAGGGAAGGAGAGAGGATAGTAAGAAGAGTTACTTACTAAGTGAAATTAAGTAGATCATTTATATACCCTCTTGTTATTTCAAGACTTTCGAAACATGACAAAATATCGCTTAACTAAAATACATATAAGCAGGTATCTGTGTAAAATAGAAAAGTGATTCTTTATTATCAATAATGGCCGCCGAAACCTCATAAAATACAGCATTATGTAACCGTTTAATAAAAGAAAACCACGCCATGAAAAGTTAAGGGGATACCCACATAAAATGGCGAAATTGTCCCGAATGACAGAGCGTAAAGCTTAAACGTCGAGGATTTGGGAATTCAACTTTTAAGATTGGCGGTATTTAGATGCGGTTTATAAAGGAAAAGGAAATCCGTCTGAGGTTTAAATACTTCAGAAATGACGTACAAAACAAAAGTAACATCTCGGTGCTAAATGATACTATAGTTGTTTAAATCTTACATGATTAGAATGGCAGGTGTCACTAAAAGTAGCGAAGTAACTTTATACTAGCGGCCCATAAGTGTCGTAATTTGCATCAGCAAAAGTCATAATCATTTTTACAACTAAAACCATTTTAAAATTATGAAATGTATTTATACATACAAAAAAAATAATGTTTTCGACATAAAACGTAAAGATACATAAAACTTAATATTAAATAACATACATAATACTTATTCAATAAAATGAGATTAAATATTTTTGCGTTCTAAGAAGGTTATATCATCATGAAAAAAAAATTAAGGATGTGACCAATCGAGTTATTTAAGTCGATAATAGTCGATATTTTTTCATTATCATAAGGTCTATGAAAATAGTAATTATACGTATTTTTTTTGCGTTTAGTAGTTTTGGTAGGTTTTAGGAGCTTTTATAGTAGATTCATGAATTTTAAAAAAATGATGCACGATGTCACTACTATTTGGTTTTTTAGTACCTGCGAATATTTAACCGAGCGCGAAATGGAGAATTAATTACCTACTTAATTAGGCTATTTGGTAATTACTAGTTATTTTTAAAATATTTCTAGTAATAAGACCTTTTTACAAGCAAAATTTCGCTTACACCACGATTTAACATTTTCATCCCATCACTATTCGACGAGGATTGGCATGTGTCATTCTAATCATGTAAGATTTTAAGTACTATAATATTAAAACTGTCTATGTTTGTGCCGACGGATGGATGGTGTTTGTTACTCTTTCACACAAAAACTACTGAACAGATTTGGATGAAACTTGGCAATATTGTAGCTTACACATCTGAATAACACATAGCCTGTACTATTTTAAGATACCTATTTTTTTTTCCAAGATATAACGATAAATGCGCACAGTCGCAGGCAGCCTCTAGTAGGTATTTATTATTTATGGATGGTAAAATGCGTTCAATGTTTTACGAACCGTTACAAAGTTTGTAAAGCATTTTCGCATTCCCAAAACGAGAAACAAGGAAGTTGAAAGCAAAAAAATCATCTTACTTAACAACCTACCCATTTACTCGAGAATTCGGGCTCTAAAACGAAAAATAATAGAATTCCAAGTAGGTATACAACCTTCGAACAGAAGTTTAACCTAGTTGCGTAAATGATCTTTAAAACATACATTTCATTAAACCTGTAACTCACATTGTTGCTTTCCAGAAATAATATTATGTTTAATAAACAAAAGAATTAAAGCTCACGTTTCATTTAACTAACATTGTCTTTTAAAATAAGATGTTTAATAAACGAAAATTTAAAACTCGTTTCAGCAACAGCTATTTTCCTAATTAAATTAACGTGATATTAAATACCACCTTGTTCTACCAATATTGTTTCACGCATAATCCAAGATTAACGAAGATAGAGATATTCACACTTCCATTATTCAAGGAGGAAAAGGGGATAATTCATCACCATTTGCAGTCCCTTCCTAATTATTTGGGATCGCCCCTCTAATACCGTGTAAATAATGAAAAGAAACTAAAGATCTTTGCTAAGGAAGGAAGTCACAAAGATTTTCGAGAGATTCTAGATAATTAAATAAAACAATTGCAAAGCCGCGTAAAAAACGAAGTAGGAAATGTAATTTGTTTTTATTTCGATTTGTACCTACTTTAAAAAGGTTTAATAGTTACTTGTAGCTTGTAGGAAATAAGAGAAATACGAAACTTTAAATGTTAGCTAATGTTGTTTAGATAACGGTATTACAAGAACATAATTTTAATTTCAAATGAAATTTACAAAACTTCCGAAAAATATAAGTATAAACACGATAAATCCCAAAGAATAAAAAGACACGAAAAAGAAATTAAACAAAATTGATGCTTACTTTGTTCTTAAAAGGGCCACTTCAACCTGCTTTAAAATTCTGGAGACAACCTTTGAATTTGTTTCTCGACAGAGAACAGAAAATGCACATTTATTTGGTTTCATGTCATAAACTTTTGGAATACGCAACTTAAATGCTGCAATATACAAGGCTGAAGTACATAAATGTTCTCGTATTTCATAAAGGGGAAACTGTACATACTTAGCAATGGTAAATAAGAAGAGTTAGTTATAAAAGCCGCCCCCATAATCGACTATACGTCCAAAAGTTTGACGAAACTTACTGTTGCTGCTAGTTCAGGAAAATGAGTAAGCAAGTATTTACCTGTAAGAGAAAAAAAAACAATTAGTTCGTTATAAAAGGTAAAAGAATAATATTATTAATTTATTTGAAATACAAATAGCACTATTTAAATACTACCTATAAGGTTTTTACCTACTCGTAGAAATTATTGACTTGATTAATAAACAAAAGAGCTATAACGGGCAATTGTAAAGCTTAACAATTGATCTGAAAAAATAACGTGGACTTTAAGTTACGTAGTATCTAAGTTGCAGAAAGGACTGTGAAATTATTAATCCATTAAAGATCATGCCGTCTATTTCTGATGTTTGACAATGACAGTGCCAGCTATAGGTTTAATGGAACGCTAGCAAAATTACTTTTTACAGTAATTTGATTTAAGTAGATACTTGTAGAAGAAACATCTCAAGATATTATTCAATTTCCAAGTCAGACCGAAGCCCGTTGATTATAAAAAACCGATCTAATATCGCAGTGACTGTACAAGCCATAGCGCATTGTATCTTTATGCTGGCTGTGTTTAGAGCAGATTGCTGCTCCACAATGCAGCCTCCATCATTTGTGCTCAACAAATACCGCACACAATGGCTTTTATACGCTTTTACATGGACAAAATATCAGGAGGATATTTCTAAGGGTAGCTCGTATGGACCTATAATATGTACCAGCAGAATACAGCACATACGAGATTGTGAAGGTACCCTTTAAAAAGATAGAAAGTTTATAAGGTACTTGAATTATATAACTAGTTTGTTGCGTTGTCATTGTAATTTGGTTCTTATTAAACATGAAATTAGACCTCCATTTTCGTATGGGAGTAAGTTCATGCCTCTGTAATGGGGACGGTAAAGATCTAATAAAAAGAAGCCGTCCTTCTTATACAAAAATGTATTCTAATAAGTTCCATAGTAGCAACTTCTACACAATCCCCCTTGTTACAAAACGAGGTTTAAAGATAGTCCGACGTTAGTTCGTTTCTTTTGACGTTTCTGCTATGGACAAAACGTCAAACTAAACGAACTAACGTCAGACTATCTTTGAACCTCGTTTTGTAATAAGGGGGAATAAGTTGAATAAAAAAACTGACAAGCGCTAAAATCAATCAAATAAAACGTAACTTGTAAATAAAGTCAATGACTATTTTAATGTAAGACAAATGTAACAAGCCATGTTAAATTCAAGGTAAAGAAAGAGATAAATTACAATTTTATACGAAAGAGGAATAGGACTCGTTATCCGTGAAAAAGTAAGGCCTCTGTGGACATTATATGCTAAACAAAGCCATTTTCGACACAATGATTGATGGTTTTGCCACGACGAAGGACCAAGAGTTTATAGGAGTGAATTCCGATACAAAACGGTGTCATTACACAAGAAAAGACGTCTATTACTGACTCGATTTTAGTTTTCTTAACTTTAACGTAAGCTTAGATTTTAAAAAATTCTAAAAATTGCACAGTTATTACCGACAAAATATCGAATGTGCAAACTTGGAAATTATCCTTACATCTGTCCTATTGCCATGTTTCCTATTTAGTTTTATTGGACTTCGATTTACAACTATTAACTGAGTATCGAAACACTTAAATTTCAGATGAAATGCTCTGCCACTGTCGCATCTGCCGTATATCCTAATCCAATACAAAACTAAATGTAACACTCAGGTAAGTACTCTAAAACTCTAACTATAAAATCTGTTTGCACGATTTTAACAGAAATAAGTAGGAAAAGAAGTTTATAAAGAAAATGCTGGAGTTTAATGATGCTCTGCACACGTTTGTTGAAACGATTTCACAGAAATCGGTCAATTTAGTTCTCCTTGGAAATGTTGAACGCGCCGAATTCGCTTTAAAAGTGAAAAAGCTTTCGATGTTAGACAGAACTTAAATTGTGGAAGTTTTTACAGTTGCATTTTGTAAAGTTTAAAAAATGTTGTGTATTGCATTTTGTAAACTTTAAAAAATATATTGAAGATGTTTTATATAACTTCTTCTTTTTTTTCTTCATAGCTGCCCACTGCTGAGCATAGACCTCTCTAATTTCTTTCCAACGCGACCGGTTCAATGCCACCTGCATCCAATTAGACCCCGTGATTTTCGCTATAATAATAATAATAATAATTCTTTATTTCAGGCATAAAACCCGTAGAAAAAATATATGTCATCGTATTTCATTATATGATTTAAACCACATTTAAACTATTAATTTTTATTTAATAAAAACGGTGAATTTCTTCATTAGTTCAGGGACAATTTCTGGATTAGATTTGTTGCAATAAGGGTCATTAAAACCTAACATCCATTAAAACTATATCTCACCCACTTTTTATCAAAAATCAGAAAATCAAAAATCAGAAAATTTTTATCAAAATTCTATGAATAAACAACTTCCCCCTTATTACAAAACGAGGTTTAAGGATAGTCCGACGTTAGTTCGTTTCTTTTGACGTTTCGGCTATAGACAAAACATCAAACTAAACGAACTAACGTCGGACTATCTTTAAACCTCGTTTTGTAATAAGAGGGCTTAAGTTTTTCTGCCACTGGTTGTTTGCCTGAATAAAAATAAAACGTGCATATTCAACAAGGTGTTATCTCTTAGAAGGAAACTTCACAGAACATTATCCTTAACCTATGAATTTTTAGCTAACAAAAACGGAATCTTGGCTTAGTTCCAAAGTCACTCGTAATGAATAAGGCCCAGATTAGAGTTTGCAGTGTCAGGTTAAAGTGAATAATTGAATTGTTTTCATGGCATGTGAACAGGGTATGTCTTTTCTAATTTAAGGAGCAAGAACAGATTTTTAAAGTTGATGGCTGGCACATGCGTTGAGACCTGTGTGAAGGTGCTGCTGTGGTGGCTGGTCATGTTATGCGGTTTTTATCAAGCTAAGCTTTTTACTTTTTAAGTGCCTATTAACATCTTTTGGTTTATTTTGGATGCTGCAGAGTTAAAAATTTATGTAAAACAAACTACTCGTACTGTGATATTCATGTAAATTACTGTGATAACAAGTTAAGTCAACATGTAATTGTATATAAGAGTCTCGATTTAAAAAAAGATATATTGCACATAACGTAGGGCCCTGTGCCGAAGGTTTCTTGCCGTCTTCTTCCTCTCGGCTATACAGGTAGTGAACCGGCAGTAGTTTTAGATTTAAAAAAGTGACATCAAAAAAGTGTAATGAATTTTGCCTATTTTTGAATAAAACACTTTTCATTTTCATTTCATTTTAATTTCATTTCAAAGCATTAAAAGGATATCGTTTTTCAGTATCACGAGCAAGAAACATGGCTCGATTTTTTAACTTTTAATGAGCTGACACAATTAGTATGGAACCCTACTCCAATGTTTTTATTAATACTTTCTAAAAGTATTTAATTTCACCATAGCCATCACTGTTCGGCTTGGTACAAGGTATTTGTAGAAAAGAGTCTATAAATTGAACGCAAAATCATTTTGCCTATAAATCAAAGTCAGCCACATTTGAAAAAGAATATAGTAATCAATACAAAACTTTACCATTTTCAAAATTACCCACTTATGCATATACTATTTATTCGTATAGCAGATCTTTTCGGATAAAAGTAAATCTTCGGATTAGTTGGTCGACTTTGAAAAGTTTCAATCAGTTACATGCCTGGGTTGAGTCAACTCATTTGGAAATGGTAAACACGTCGAAACGAATTGAATTGACATGTAAATTTGGGATAAGTTTGCTTACTAGTTTTATGTGAAGTTCGTCTTTTACATTTTCATAAGTTACGTAACTATTTGGACAATCTTTTAAAGCTAGGTACTTATATAGTTTTAGCTTAGGTATGAATTTTAGGTACCTATTTGACTTGGTTGACTCTTCAATAAAAAAGACAAATATCAATGTTACAAAGTCAAAGTCATTTATTCTTCAACATAGGTTTACATACATAAATAAAACAGGTGTTACATAAAGTACTTATCTCTATATGTACCAGGGTGGCGCATGGTGTAAGAAAATGTTATTTTATTTCCTGTAGTCACAACTTAGAACATCCATATAAACTATACGTAACCGTGTAACTGCATCATAAATCCTTGTATCTATTAGAATTACGGATATTTAAATACATAATTACATTTTGTAATATCATTTTGAAAGGTCACGTTTTATTACTAACATTGTGACGTATACCGAAGATTCGAGAATCAACATTTAAAATCTCATTTGAGCCAATTCCGCATTTAATATTACCTCTCATTCATAAATTAAAGCAAAACAAACGAACATCTGTATAAATTACAAAGCAAAGCATACATTTCTCGAACATAGCCTCCATATGGGCTACCTAAGCTCTTGTCTGTGAGTAGATTGTCACTGGCTTAGTACGAGCTCCTGGAACTAACTAGTAACTAAATACACCGAGACTCGGCTACAATTATGTTCTCTGTCTGGCTATTTCAGCCGAAATCGGAAATAGAACGTGGTTGTACTATGAATATACCAATTTGTAATAGTATTGTTTATTATAGAGTTAGAGTTCTTGCTTGCCACTACTAAGTTAATTTGTTTTTGAAATACATGGAAAAGTTAGTTTCCTAAATAGTCCTATTTATAAGAACAGATAAACATACGAATATCATATATTAGTATGTTTATGTATGTGTATTTATCGAATATATATGTGTAGGTTCATACTTATAAATTTATTTTTTACTGTAGGTTAAGTGACTATCCTGCCATTATGCTATCACTTCTCTCTCTGTGGGGTCTGCAGGAAGAAATTTCTTTTAGAAATATGATGTACCTTTTGTATAACTTCTCTTTTATTTCTGTCTCTATGTACTATCATCTTACAATAAACTGTTAAATAAATAAATACTTTTCGTCGCATATTTCCTTAGAACAAAGTCTCTGTTGTTAACATGTCATAATAATCCTTTATATACGTTACTATCCCAAACGTTGGGAATATTATTCTGTAAACAGCCTTTACATAAATATGCAAAAAAGGTCTATAAAGAATCAATTCTCGTCATCGGGGAGGAATAACCTTATTGAAAATGAACCGGCTCTCAGGCACGTCTGGGCATCGACAACACTTTGCAGTTTTGCATCCGGATCATCCAGCTTTCCGGATGACAATGCTTTTAAAGGTTCTCTATTTGTTAAATTGAAAATTCTTCCTTTGAGATGGATTTTTATCCTTTTATTTTACAATTGTGCGAAATATTTTTGTGCTGGACAAAGAGGTTTGAAAAGGATCTGATTTATAAAAATACATTATTGCAATTTTTATAGCGTAGGTACATTGAACTTTTGAAATTAATAATAAATTCTATACTAGCCATTGCCGTACCAATGATGTAGTCTATGTCCAATATATGTTATAGATGTCTATTAAAATTTAATTGTTTAGTACAAAAAAATAAAAATAGCATAAACCAAACCGATCGTATCCTACTGCAAAGGTTGTCTGGAAGAGATCACTTCTAGTGATAAGGCAGCCTTTGCGTACAATGTTATAGGTAAGTAGTTTTAAGTTTTGTCTATATCTATTTGTGTGCAATAAAGTTTTTCTATCTATCAATCTATACCTAAACTTTTAACTCACTCTACACTGAAACATGTTTCAAATATTACCGTTCAAGGAATAAGTCATAATAAACACAGAAATAGAATCAGAGAACAAGATTAACTACTATGGTTATCGTTGAAGGAACAAAACTGACAATTCGCCAATTCGCAAATAGCTTGCCCAAAAAAAGCGCTAGACTGACGAAGAAAAACATGTACCCAATAAAGGTAATAAGAAAATATATTTACTGTCTGCTAACCACTCTGTTCTATTGCACCATTCGTCAGTTTAATAGGTTATGTTGTTGACAGGGTGATTGTGGTCGATTGCATCTGATACGTTATGGCTTTGGGTGTCACTGGGTGTGATATAGGCTTTAAGGGGAATTGGTTAGGTAACAAATATATTGACTGCTTTATCACGTGTGTGTTGGATTATTCGTAAAAATAATGTTTGAATTTTGAGCTGTGAGGAAAAGTTTAGAAAATGGATTTTATTTCAAACTAACCATAGTATAGGTACTACACTTTTTTACAACAGGAGTTTGTTCCTACAGTAACATCTATATAAACTAATACAGAAGGCTAGCTGATTACAAAATGAATAACAATTTATTTAAAGGAATAAAATAAAAATCAATACAAAGATCCAGAAATGGGGACTAAGCTAAAATAATTTGAATTTTTAAGAAGTACAACTTGTTCCCACATTTTAGTACATAAACATTACACAAAAAATGTTATATACCGTACATATTATGTAGGTACACAAACATCACAGAAATAATGATATACCTAGACGTAGTAGATAGAAAAATAAGTCTGTAACAAAGTGATTACTTAACAAGTACCATACTTTCTTGTTAAAATAATGATCATAAACAGTTTTTCAAACTTTTATTTCATACCGAACATAAACAAAAAACTTGATAACCAACAGCTTTTCCGTCTAACCAAAAGCAACAATACCTCCACATCGCAACCCAACAAATATCTTATCTCACCACATTTTCCTCAACTAATAACGTTCAAGTCCCGCAGAAGAGGCCAAAAAGTCAAGGATTACCGCACAATAAATATCCGAACAATTTGCGCCAGAAACCTAGACGCCTTGTAATATATTTGTTTGTGACAGAATTGATCACATTTAGGCATGTATGGGTAAGTTCTACGATATAAAACAAGATGTGTCTTATGCAGTAAAAGTTAAAAAAATAAGATCAGTCCAGTATGTCAACTGACGCACAGTTTAGGGAATATGTAGAAAGTAATACTAAGACAAGTGTTTGAATTAAATAAAGTACCTTGTCATAAGTAGAAAAATATACGATATTCGCATTCTTTATTTCGTTTTTATTTAAATTATTACCATCCTCTTAATGTTCATTTTGTATTTATTTAACTCAGCAGAGTCTCCGCTGTTTTCTGCCTCAGGGATTCAACAATGAAAGGTACTAATTTTAATCTAAAAATACGTTAAATAAAACACATTTTTAAATACACAGACAAATTCTATCATCCCTAATTTAATTACAAGCTTTTATTTACGATCTCTTTTCCAAGGAAAGGCCTCCGTGAAAGATTTTAGAGCCTTCATTTCGGCGTCCGATGCTTTTTAAAAGCAAATTAATCTGAAAGGTCTTTGATCGTTTACTTTTAAAGGCTATCAATTATTCGAACGCTCTTCTCTAGTAAATGCGTTGTTAATGGATGGAAATTGTCGAATTAAAGACATTGGATCACATTAACATTGTTAGAACGTGATATTGTTATGGAAGTATCGTACGTGGTTCCGGAAATATTATACTTAGCGCTATAATATACCTAAAAGTTGAAAGTAATACGAATAATATTTTTGCTTGAATATGTAGGTTGTTAAGTAGTTTAAGTTATAAACGCGGTCGTAATCGTGCAAATTAAATGTAAAGGGGGCAAGAATACGTCAAAATAATGATTAAAGAAAAACTCTTTCCTGAAACCCACCTTGAGTCATATGTGGTAGAAATCTACGTTTATATATTGAGTGTACTCGTTGAGAGCATCCCACTAAATAAATGCGTGAAGACTAAAACATCGCCTTGCAAGATTTTTCAATTCAAACAATTACAAAATAATATGAAATAACGAAGATACTCGTGGGAGTAAAGGTTACCTATCATGCTAAATTTTCTTATTACGTCAAAAGTAAATTCAGCAGTTATTTTGAGCGTAGTTCCACTTTGGAAGCAAATTTTTCCTGCGTCAACGCGTCTTTTTAGTACAGTCTAAGTACAACAGCAGATAATTTTTTCCCTATTGTTTTTATGTTTAAGCGTTTTAGCTGTTTTTATTGATGTCATTTTTACGAATGAACTCTTCTTTGAAATATTCTTTATCTAAACACAGTGCTACAGTCTGGATACAGTCTATGAACGCTCTGTCGATACATGACAGTGAGTAAGTTATGAAGGGATTGAATCAGTAATTTGATATTCTTAATTTACAATTACCTATTCGTAAGCGTGGAAATACACAGCGTCCACACATTAGACATGAAACTTGTTTCGTTGTCCATTACTGCGTCAACTACTAACTGAAATCCCTACTCTGTGCCATTCTGCGTATTGTATACACACTTTTCCTCACGCACGTTCTCAAAATAATACGTGATCTCGCTTTTGCTGAGTCTCACTGTAATGGAGGTTGCTTCAACGAATACGGTTTATTATTGCGCTTGTATTGACGTCGATATAACGAAGAATAGAAAGGCAATTTATAGAAATGACAAGCGAGGTCTGTCGTCATTTGATCGTTCTGTTTTGTTATGACGAACATCAAATTATGAAAATGGTGTTTTCTTGTCAAAAGAGGAGGAAAAGGTCATTTAAAAAAAAAGAAATCAATTCAGAATAAAACCGACAAGAAAGTAGAAGGTAGTTCTGTCTTAATACACACATATCTGTCACGCCTCTTTGCTATAGGGGTAGGAAGAGACCACCTTCTTCCACTTGCTACGATCCCAACACACTTTTCTTCATCGATCGCCTCATACATGCACGTCGGTTTAGGGTACACATGACTTGGCCTGTCCAATTTAGCTAGTATCAAAAATAACCATATACTTACAGATCTCACAAGCCATGCTAATTAATTTTACCTGTGTAATTGTGTATAAGTACACTCGGAAATAAATTAATCTTACCAACCTCTTCAAGCCAAGATCCAGGCATTTAAGCCGTCATGATTAAAAAGATGGCCAAAAGATTCCCCATTTCAGGGCGACCCTTAACATTTTAATTAGGAAGTTTTGTCAAGTTTAATAATTTGCCAGAAAATTTGGGTAGGCCCAAACTTTAATTAAGTCGAGTACACAAAGAAGCGCATAATTTAGTTTGTTAAAATAGGCCGGTGAGATAAAGAGAAAAATTTGGGTAAGACGTGCGATCGTCGCGGGAACTTTTTCTTTGGCTGTTTTTATTATTGTTTCTCATTGCATGTAATATTTAACTTTAATTAATTAAGTATCAATATTGTAAAGAGTCAGCATGCGCTCTTAGTTCGCTGTAAGTAAATAACGTTTGCGGTGTTTGCCTATAATTGGGTAGACGATCAGTTTCTATTTCTACACATGTACTATTGTATTCTTTTTTGGTTGTCTTACCTGTTGGCAAACCAACAATAAATAAATAAATAAACTTGCAAGGACTTCGTTTGTACCTTTAAGGCTGAAACACACCGGATGCGTATGCGTAACGTAGACGTAAGCACGGCGTAGCCACGCGCGTAGCTACGGTATAACCCGATGTGACACCAGGCTACGCGTCACGATGACGTGTACATCTAAGATACGCAAGCGGTTTGTCCTGTCTCATACCTACAGTTCCATACATTACAACTCAAAGGTACGCGTACGCATACGTCTACGCATACGCATCCGGTGTGTTTTGGCCTTTACCACCCACCAGTTGCAAAAAATGTTGCTCTACCTAGCATTACGTATTTCAAGTGATTCTAAATTATCTTTCGAAATAAATATAAATTGAGTTTGAGTTATGTTACTAAACTTTACTATTCGTATCGTTACCTATTCAAGACAATCAAGACTCTCCTATTCTTAAACAATTTCAAAAAAGGAGTTTTTAAATATCAGCAACAATTTTATTAAGGCATTAACTTTAATTTTTTCTACAACTGGAAACCCGCACAGTATTATATTCTTACAGAAAACGTGTCTAGTTAATTGTTGCAGGATAAACCCGTGGGCGAAGCTAAGTGATGTAGGTTGAGTGGAAAGTTACTCTTCCTCGAGTATGGTATTCAGTGAGTTAGAGTTGCTGAAGGAGTTTCCTTACTTCAAAGGCTCATGAATTCAATATTGAGAGTCATAAAAGGAATATTGAAACAAGAGTCGCTCGTCTTTTGTTTAAGTTTATTTTTGACAACTGAAAAGATAATTAATAATACTACATATGCTCTAAAAAGTTAACCAAAAAGTTTCAAGTTGTAGAAAATCTTTTTCAACCTACCTATTTTATTTACCTCCCTACTGAGATGATTCACACAAATATAAAAGTTGTTTAGGTGTCATAACATTCATTTACTTATATCTGTTAAATTGTTTACCAATTTATCTTGCTTTTCCTTTTTAAATGGGCGGTTAAGTTAAAGACACACGGCTAATATGTTATTCTGATGTGTATAAGCAACAATATTGCTTCATCAAAATCTGTCCAGTGGTTTTTTCGTCAAAGAGTAACATCCATCCATCCATCGGCACAAACATTGACATTTATAATATTAGCAGGACATTGCCTAGAACCAAATATACTTAACCCAAAATCTACCAAAGATAAAACTCTAGAATCTTCAAAGCGACAGAACCCAACATAAATCTCAAGTAAAAGACGTTGAATGATTTACGCGTCACGTATTTTAACAATCGCATCATTACATGCACGACCTCGCACACTGGAAAGAGCCCAGCACAATGTAGAAAGATATAGTGACATTTCACAAGGAAAAAAAGGTGTATTTCTGGATAAAACGGAAAAGATAAAAGTGACCGACCAGAACGGCGAAAAGTGGACGTTAGATGAAATTTATAGAGTACAATTGTGGAACATAAAACCACACAAGTCTGCTACTGAGGAATAAAATCGTTTTGTAGTTGTATTTCGAAAACTCTTAATGAATTTTAATCGAGACAAGTCTAAGTAAATAACCGTGTTGATTAAACAGAAAATTCAGTAGCAAATTTATTCTGATTGATTGCTTTAATCTAAAGACGAAATTCAGAGCTCAATAAATCATGGACTGGGTGTTGAAGTAGCTCTTTATTACTGGATAACATAAATAGTTAATATCAATATCGTTTAACTAATGAAAAGCAAAATAATACCTAAATAAGGACATGTTATCTCTTACATAAAAAAATACTAATATACCTAATCTAAATCGACGCAAAAGGCGTGTTTTGTAATAATTTAAACACAATAACCTAAACTTTTTAATAAAAAAATCCGAGTGTGTTTAAAAAACGCAATTTTATTTTGTTGTACCATTGGTAACCAGGGTCACTCTCACTGTAAATACGAATCTAACGACACCTCTCAAGCTAAAATCCATCAAGCCGTTTAGGCATAGACATACATTTATTCACCCCTAACCTAACACACACACAAGGCTGTAGGGCGTGCCAAAGAGTTATACATACATACTCTCGAAAAACATAACCCTCCTTCTGGCGATGTCGGGTACAAATAATATGCAATAAGTTCACTAGTCTACCCAAATATTTAACACGGCTTTTTACTTCCCACCCTAAATGCGAATAGGTTAAAATGTAATGTCATTAAACACTGCAACAGATGTGTCGTTCGTTATATCTGAGGGCTCGCAACACGGACGACTTTACGGCCCACGAGAGTGTAATATTTTTGGAGGTGCAAACATCATAGGCTCTAAACACGTAGGTAGTAGGTACAGACAGCGGACATGGCATGCCACTTCACTGGGTGACATGTAGCAGTTGTGACACTGTGATAAACTTTATAATGTTTTGAACTCGAAATTATTTGAGGATTTCCATGACTCATTTTGAAAAATCTTCGTGAAGAATTTTCATAAAACGTAGTACATATTTTGAAGCAATAATGTAATAAAACAGAGTAGACTTTACGCCATTTTAGTTGCGGTTACGCTTTATATAAAACCGCGGATCAACTGCCTTTTGTTTCGGTTCGAAATCCTCATTGAATAAAATACTACAACAGAAAGCAGGTACCTACTAAAAGACTTTAAATTAAACACTTATAAAATTCAGGAACGTAATACCTATTAGTAAGGAGACAAGAATCTCTGAAAAGGCTAGTAAAATTCTGGTATTTGTCTCAGTGTTCAAATTATTCCAATTTCAAGCTTCGTTAGACTTTTATTGGTGACACTATTTTGGGAAAATTTCAGATTATCGCCTCTCAGTGCTTATTGCAACTAGTTAAGTGTTAGATTCGGTTACCAAACAAAGGCTACAGTGGCACAGCTATTTTTATGAAGCTTTTCACTCTTGTTGTATCCAGTTCAGTGTCAGCGTTCATAATTAAATTATTTTCTAATAAAAAAAGGGGAACTGACTCACGACAAAACAAGAAAGGTATATTATGTATCCGGAATTAGATTAATGCGATTTAAATAAAATAATGTACGTAGATATCATGTTAATATAGGTAGTACATATTATGACAAACCGTTTTACATTTAAAAGCATCTGCCATAATTAGATCAACGTTGATTCTATCGCCACTCACATTTTATGTATCTTTGTAGCTCAAAACTCATAAAAGCATCCACATTTTCTGAGAAATAAATTCGACATAAAGCGGACAGATATAGAATTATTTCTGACTGTAATGTCTTCAAGACTTACCGTTGAGTTTATAGGCTTTTCATTTTAAATTACGAGTCATATCTCTTCTCTTGTTTGGTTTATAGCACATTTAACATTACCGCCCATATGTTGTTAAAACTTGGTTAAAACTCGAGGCAAAATGCTGGTTGAAAAGTAAACCGTCTCCAAATAAATATAAAGTTGACTTTTCGCCAGTCGTAAAAGCTTTTTGTATAGCAAGTATGCACGAGTGAATAGATAAATAAATTGAAAGATACGAATTTATAAATAGCTACGTATGTAATTCACGCTCGTGATTTCTTATGGGGTTGGGAAGAAGGAAAAAGTATGTTGGCTTTAGGCAGTTTTTTTTACCTAAAGCAACGTACTTTTCTTAATTGCGTCGGTAAAAAAAATCAAATGATCCATCAAATAGAAAGATAAATGGGCACGGGAGTGGGGGAAAGTGAATTTATTTCTAAGGATAAAATGTTTATTGACTTAATAAAAACGTCAATGAGGTGAGGCCAGATTGACCTTAACACTGGCATTTCGATGAGGGCAAAGTCTGAACCTAGATATAAGGTACAAAAGATTTTATTAATAGAATTTCTTATACCGAGACACGAGATAAAAGTTATATTAAGCAACACCAAGATTGGCTCGGAAAATCGCCAGTTTCTTGCTATCTTTTTCTTTATCGAAGCGAATTGCGAGCTGGCAAACAAAAACAATATTGACTGATGAAATATGAACCACGATGGAGCTGTAGTCTTTGGAAATATAATGAGAAATAGAGTCTCGTGGGGCAAGAGAGGGGTCTAAGATAAATGGTCGAAGTGGCAGGTGGTGGAAAATCGTGAATAAATGCACGATTGAAATGCAATTGATCGTGGAAGCCGATTCGACGGTTTGTGATTCTTTTAGGATAGCCAAAATGATAGTGATAGCTTTTTGAAGTCAAATAAGAGTACCGATTTGAAAAAAATCGGTAACTCTAGGCTTCTGATATGAAAAAGATCCTTACCCAGAAATTGTTACAGCTGTATCATTGTAAGATTAATGAATAAAGGGCCTTTATGCGTTGTAACGTCTCCGTCATTTGACGTTTAATTAAATAATGGCGACACGACCGACGGCTGATTAAATCGCCTAACGCGGTGTGCGTTTACAAACGTCAAATGTGCGCTCCAACTTTTAAGCGTAAAAGACTTAATCCTTTTAATATTATAAATGTCAATGTTTGTGCCGATGTTTGATGTTTGTAACTCTTTCACGCAAAAACTGCTGAATAGATTTTGATGAAACTTGGCAGTATTGTAATTCAGAATCAGAATAACAAAAAGGCTATACTATTTTAAGATATCATGTTTTTTTTCCAAGTGACGATAAAAGCATACGATCCTCGCAGAGTCGCAGGTAGCCCCCAGTAAACTTATAATTCCATTCAACAAAACATCTAGTTAATAGCCAGTCAGATAACTAACATTTTCATTATCCCTCTGTTCACATGAATAGAAAAATTGATCGAATAACATTACTTACCCACCTAACGTTGAATAGGGTTTGACTTCTAAACCGTAGAGAGCGAAAGTTTTGATGGAAATACCCTCCGAATGCCCTCCCCAAACCGATTTATAGTTACCAAGAGGAGTATTATGTTATATTACTATGTCGTTATGTGAATTTATATTGAGTTTTCGATTTTTTCATGGTTTCTTTATCATTTATGGTGTACTTGTATAGCTTACACGAATAATGGGAAGAAATGTAAGAGGCTTTTCTATGAAAAGTACTTTTACTTTCGTCAATTTCATATTGTAGGTTTCTAAACACTTATAAAACAAAATACTTATGACTTACTATCTTATGAGACTATTGATGGAAGCATCGCACACAATCTTTGACTATCTAATTAGAGCGACAAGTCCAAATTTAATTACATTTGGGTAGGTACTTAAAGCTATTTCGCGGAAGTATGCGCGAGTTTTCCCGTTCTCTCGTCAAAAGTGGTCAGTTGGAACACCGTGGGGTTTTAGCCGGTGGGAGTCCGGCATAACCCTCCGTCCTTCTCCGCGACGGAGGGTATCCATAATGGATTTCCCCACGTAAAAAAAAAAAGGTACTTAAAGCTATAATTATTTAAGAGCTACACTCTTGTCGGTGGATTTCTTCAATTTCATTCTATCCTCAATTTTCCTCTTGACACCTTGATACAACTTAACTCCAGCTCTTTCCATCACTCAACTTTCATAAGTATACCTTGTGTTAAAATTTTAAAATATACCAAGTACCTATTTGAGAAAGAAATACTTAGCTAGCGAGTCCTTAAGGTTTGACCTAAATAAGTGTAATGTCAAATATGGTTTAACATTCCTTTGCAAATCTATGAGATCAGTCTATATACATACATACATACATGTCTGTCACGCCATGGTCACGCCACTCTCCCATTGGGGTAGGCAGAGACCACTTCCTTCCACTTGCTACGATCCAAACCACACCTCTTTCGCTTCATCCACACTCAACAGTCGCCTAATACATGCCCGTCGGTTTAAGGTCTCTCAGTCTTCAAAAATCAAGCTATTATGTGAATCCTTAGTAAACTTTCTAATAAAACAAATTGGATTGCACCATTACCACGAAAATGTCGTCGACAAGAAAGTAGTTTAATAGAGTCGAATTAAAAGGGGCGACAGCAGGTCGAACTGGAAAGCCCGAAGTTTTTTATGAATATTTTCCAAAGAGGGGTCCGGAATGTTTCTGTGGGGACCTGAGGAGGGTAATGCCGGGTAACCGATTTATAGCGGTTGGCGCCTACAACACGACTCACTAATCGAATCTTGTCCAGGCTTAGGCTGGCTAATCAAATCTTGTTGCTCTCTGACATACTTCTGGAGAGTGTATTATAGACTAGAGACTGCCCGCGTCTTCGTACATTTATCGTCTTATATTCGGGAAGAAAATCGTGATATCGTAAAGTAATACACCCTATGTGTTATTCTGATGTGCAAGCTAAAACATTGCCAAGTTTCATCAAAATATGCACAGTGGGTTTTGCATGAAAGTGTAACAAACATCCATCCATCCATACATCGGCACAAAAATTGACAATTATAATATTAATAAAAAAAATATATTAATAAATATTAATATAAAAAAAAATATTAATAGGTAAAGACAGCTGCCAAGCTAAAGTGGGATTGGGCCGGTCACGTCTGCCGTATGCCAAACGATCTCTGGGCAATCACAACAACCCAATGGCAACCAAACGCCAAAAGACCTCGCGGCAGACCACGGAAAAGGTGGCGAGATGAGCTGGACACCTTCACGAACGACTGGGCAGAGGCGGCACAGGATAAAGAATCATGGAGAAGGAGGAGAGAGGCCTTTGCCCAGCAGTGGGACAACAACGGCTAGATAAAATAAGATAATATTAATAGAATTTAAACGGAGACGGAAGAGCGTCTAATTTTAGTATAAGCAAAACGTGGATTTCAGTTGCAATTGAGAAAATTTAAATTTTGTTATGTGCTGTTTTGAGTTTATTACCAAACAGATTATAGATGGCAGAGTAAAGTCATATAAAAGCACCAATAGATGGATTACTTATATATTATGATTCCATAACCATGACGTAGTGCATGTAGTGATTCCTTTTTGGAATAAAAAGGGAAAATACGCATATTTAAATAATATCCAATAAGAGTTCAATTGTAGCTACCAAGCTTGATAGTGTTAATAAGAACATAGTTACTTGTGACAATTTGCGAAGAGGGTCACATTATTAACAAGGTGTTGCCGAAAACGCATATAAATTAGGGTACACTATGAATTTACACGAACTTTAGGGATGGGTAAACAAACAATCAAGCGAACACCATATTATGCCTCACTTTATTGCGTAGTTATGAATTAAGACATCTTATGTAGAAGAGAGGGACCACGAAGAAATTACATAGATCAAATGAAAGAGGGAATAGAAGTTGTGTCGTATCAGGTGCTCAAAAAGATGGCAGAAAACAGAGCAGAGCGTGGCGTAGACTCCACCGACAAGAGCGACGCGTTTTTTTGACGATGAGATGTAGATAATAAAATTTTATTTAGGAGAGTAACTTTAGTTAAGTTACCTTAAGTTATTTACTCTATATTTCACAAGAAAGTACTGTTTCGGGTAATTTAAATGCTAAATGCACCTACCATTGCAACGTATAAAGGTCGTATTTTTAGGTAGATACTTCAGTTAATCCTGTTTTGTTTATATGCTACCCCCAGGTCACACTCCGTCAATAAAAACCCCGAAAAAAATATTTAACCAGCCCGCCTATAAAACCATGACATTGACTAAGCAACGGTCGACAGTAAAACAACAGAACAATTTGCTGACCACATTAAAAACAACTTCGAAACGGCACCGTGAGGTTTCCCTTGGGAATTTTTGCTCGTCCTAATTCTAACTAATTTTGGCAAAAGTCTGGCATGCCCGACGGCCAGAGTAATTACTTTTTCGTGGTAATCTGGCAATAGGCCCTCTAATCTTGACGGCGCAGGAGGCTTAATAAAAAGCGCTTACGCATTTATCGTTTAGGTATCCCTGTTTAATGAAACCATTTTTGTAGATTATCTGTGTATAATAAGAAAAGGGAACCAAAGAAAATATTATAAAAATCTGTGAATGTGATATTTATTAAACGGCGTACCTAAATTGTGTTTTAGATGTAGGATAACCGGAAAATTATTCTACGTACTCTTAAAATTTATCATTGATCAATTTCAAGCTAGGGTGAGGCCTATCGAGCGTAATTTTGTGAGTTGTGAGTCGCAGAAATTCTACAGCATTCGGTTTCATGCAAAAATGCAGTAGGTGCCACACGACGACGCAAAATGACTTGAATTTTTGTATGATACCGAATGCAGCAGAATTTTTGCGGCAGAAATTTTGCAACTCATGACTCAAAAAATACGCTCGTTTGGCCTCAACCGTATTGTACTTGAACTATAAAGCCCACACAAATGTCAATGGGGATGATAACTACATTCAAAAACCCAAAAAAATAATTAGTCCGTCTTTTAGGCTATTAAAAATATTTGAAACATATTTCTTACCTGATCAAATACATAAATACATACAAAGATACAGAGCATCAAAGTTACGGTGTGGCTTTTTATTTGTATTGTCGTCACTCCTCGGTTAAAATCGTACTGAGGCGTGACGTCACGAGCAACTTCAACCCAGTGTATCTTTGTCATTTTACTTTAAGAGAAAAAAGAAAAAAATCCGTGTCGAATATTTTAAAATAATCAATGTGATGGACTAAAAAAATTTTTTAGTCATCATGCCCATTGCTAGATTAGGTACTTAACTATTTAAATTATAATGAAGTTTTTTGAAACAGTTTGTAATACTCGCTCCTTTAGACTGTTTGAGCTAACTTAAGTATTACAACGACATCACGTATATTCCTTAACTTACTTTAACTTAGGTAATGTTATAACCAGTTTTCTTCTCAACCCGTGTAAAGCACGTAGGGCAAAATTTTCTCAACATTTTGTTTCTAATAATTTCCCTTCTGTATGTACATTGTACACGAGGAGAATTTTTGGGTTATGTCAATGTTATTTTAGTCTGTTCTAATATTTTTACAAGACAAAATAAATTGCTTGGTTCTAACCTAAAGAAAGTGATGGAATCGATAACAGATACGAACACTATTAGTTTTAAAGTGTGAAAATGTTTTCCTCTTAAATGAGCTTTAATTTTAAACAGAATTGATGCATTTTTAAAGATAATTCTGAGTTCATTAAGAAGTGAAAAAAATATATTATAAATTAAATATTTATTCACTCACCAATGCAATATTCGGCTTTTAATAAACACTATAATAACGTACCTGAAACAAAAGCAAAATTTATAAGTATAACTTATATCAAATTACTTATTCACAAAATAGGTATTTTGTTCTGTGAAACGTCACTGATATACAAGTACCATCAATTCGAGAAACTGATCTAACTGATTGTTACATGACTGATTTAATAAACATAAGGTAAACTCTATATGGGGTGGTTGATATGAGGGCTAGACTATAATATGGCTGTGGAACTTTCTGAGCATTCTAAATCCCATAAAAACGCGAGGAAAGCTGCGTGCAAAAGCTATGAAACAATAAAAATAAATTCGTATTTAATGACATTTCAGCACAACACAAGAAAAACACAAGAACACATTTAAAATTTATTTAATTAGAAAATTCAACGCCACAAAACACCCAAGGCACCGCCGCGTTAAAGTAAATGAATTAAATGGAAGGAAGAATTGAAAAACTCGCACCGTAACTTCAAAATAAGCCCAACATTCTACAGCTAAATCTAAAACCGTCAACAGGCGTCGCCTTTCGAATAAATTACAGCGGAAACTTTTAAACGGAGATGTTAAATACTAATTAGGAGAGAGCGTCTTTAAAAAAGCAACCTGAGAAAACAGAGTAAAACCAGATAAAGATTTTATTCTCAATGCTCATAGAACTGTAAAAAAGAAACATTTAAGATAAATAAAGGTATTTGAATGAAGTAAATAGATTGAAAGTGGAAAGAGCTAAAACGATTTGTTCAAAAATCGATTTGCAAAAACACGTGGACGTTTCAAAGACTAAGTAAAGCCAAAAAGTAAGTCTAGACTTCTAGAGCAATAAGAGGAAGATAGACTGTAATTTAGATTGAACGTTTTAAAAGACAAAAACCTATAGCTGCAATTAACACACGGAAATGAAAACATTTTAAAACAGATCACCGAAATTGCTGCCCTGTGGCACCCAAGATGAAAACGCGATAAAAACAGTACAACTCGAGTTACTGTTAAGAGAATTCATACTTTAGAATAGAAAAGGGTGTAAACGAATGGCCCCGGAGGGAATAGAACAGCTTCGAATTTATAAAGTACTCATTCAAAGCGCTAAGGCTCCGTAAACTTTTCGTTAAACCCTTGTGAGCTATCACGTTTGTCAAAGGCACTTGTTAGATCTTTTCAATAACGCTCAAACCTTCAAAGAGAATCTTGCTATGTCGAGTATTTTTCCTTACTCGAAATAACATGTCGTTTCGGCAATTTTACATGAATGTGCGATACTGATGGTAATTTTATGGTTATTTCATATTTATTGGTCTACGGTACTGAAGTGAGGTAGTAGTAGTACGATTTTGATTTCGCGATATGAATTTGAAATCAGTTCGAACAATTGCTTTCAAATAATAAGAATACGTATAGAGAAATAGGAAGGAGCTTTATTGCAAGAACGTTTTCTCAACGATGTGATGGAAGGTAGATATGAAACGTAAATGTTAGTTTAACGATAGATGAATCAAAAGAATGTAAAGCAAAGCGAAATAAACAATAACAGCAACGTTGTAACGTCACAAACAATAATTGTGTGAATAGAGAACATTCTCTTGTTTCAATATAAATGTAAAATCCAGCACATCTGCATCGATGTTTAGCAATTTCACGGTTGAGATATGTCTAGAGCGGAGTTGGAACTGGGGTCGACGGTGGAAACGTCACAAGTTGAATGAGACCGGCTCAAAACACGGGATATTGAAAAATTTTAAATTGCGAATTCTGGGGGCTTAGCATGGCATGCCGCGACAATTATCTCACGCATGCTGTCCTTATCACATTTCAAACTATAGACAGAGACGTAAGCGTGACAAACGCACGACAACGTCTTGTCACGGAGTGCCATGCTAAGCTAGCTGCATGAAGTTACAGAAACATGTTGATATTATTATATGGTAATATCAAGAGATTCTTTTAGAAATACAACAGTATAATGATATCAGGGGCCAAGACTGCTAATTTCAGCCTCAGTAGTAACTATTAAGTAGTCTGTGCCTCAGTTATGTGTCGGCAGAGTATCAATGGCATTTTTGACACATTTACAATGGCTTACGCCTTTGCTTACACTGATTGCGACCAAATGTGTCAAAAATGACATGGCACTACCATTGAAACTCTGTTGACACACAGTTGATTATATTGTAAATTAGCAGACTTTTGCCCCTGACTCTTTGCTTTCGCTCGCATCGATGTATTCCTGTTATCAAGATGAGTTTTTGTAAAGTTATGTACTTACACACCGCTTATCCACAATTTGACTAATTTCTAGGAACCACAAACTAAGATATTCACCAGAATCTCTATATAGTCCTCGGTACAGACTGCAGCTATAATTAACCACAACGCAATGTGCGGTGCGAAGACAACATTTAGCATTACCACAACACCTACCTACACTGACCTACATTGCATTGTTGCAGTTGATTAATGCTACTGGTAATACAAACATCGGCTACTAAACATCTGTGGTGATAACTAAAAACATTTCAATTCTGCATTAAACAAGGTTAAATTTTACTCATTTTGAGTACGTCGAAAATATAGGATACGATCTCCCAACAAGGAAATGGCAAACCGACAGCTTCCAGGAAAGGGCTTCCCTCAAACGATGTAACTTTTGACACAGTGATGAAGGCTTGACGTTTAGGAAGTATAGCCTTTTCATGATGGACATGAGTGATATTGTTGCGGTTATACTTAGAAAAACCTGTATGAGGAAAGTGATACTCATACTCTTATAAAAGGTATAGATGGTATAAGGATCGCAATTTTCGCAAGTCATCATTAAATTCATGTAAAAAATAAAGTTCAATCAATAAATAAATAAAATAAATTAATTTAATTCAAGATATAAATAAAGTTACGAGAGGGCAAAAGTAGACAATATAAATTATGTAAAAATAATGACAGCTAGCAAACGTTACGAGAACAACAAGGTCAAAGTTAATAGGACGCCAGACTATAATTTCAGACCCTAATTAACAAAGAGACGTAAAAGTCTCGAGTTGAATAAAAAATAAGGCAGCAAAATGAAACAGAATACATTAATAGCAATATCAACATTGTTTGCTGATGGACTAAGCTTTTAATTGAAAATTTTGGTTGAAGATAAAATAACATTTAGAAAAAATAAAATTTTGTGACGATCGGAACTCTTTGATGGCTATAAAAACGAGATCGCAATATCGAAGACTCATTACACAGCTCAGGAAGTAATAAGAGAGTGTAACATCTCCGACTTATTTGGTCCGGTCCAGATCTATTTGTGCAACGTAAATAGGGCCGAGTGCTTTGATATGGTCCTGAATATCAAAAAGATACATTTATTAGCAGATGTCTGTTGATGTATGTTGAAAGTAGACCAACACTATACCAAATACGAAAATTGGGATCTGTCACAAACAAGGGGGAACGAGATCTATATTTCATGATAGAAGTACATAGCTTTTGTCTACATGGAATGTAATAATTAAAGAATACAGTACATTATTTAGCAAAGCCTGCTGGCCTAAAAAATCACCAAAGCAAACCCAAGTGAGATACTACTTTAAAATCATCCACAAAGGACAGAATTTTCAGATTTGTCCAACGCAAGCACAATAAGAGATATTTTATAGTCAAAGCTTTGAGGGCGTCGTATGAAAGGAGTTG
Source organism: Anarsia innoxiella (assembly GCA_947563765.1). Classification (NCBI taxonomy): domain Eukaryota; kingdom Metazoa; phylum Arthropoda; class Insecta; order Lepidoptera; family Gelechiidae; genus Anarsia; species Anarsia innoxiella. The sequence goes on from OX387402.1 coordinate 3,412,218, forward strand.
GCATTTCTATTTGTGCCACGTTCTAGGTTATCTGCAAGATCCACTATTCTGGAGATTTGTACAAATAAATTTGTGCAAGGCCAACAACTTTTGTGTAAAGATCACGAGGATATCAGCTTTGGAGTAGAATACATTGTGAAGCACGTTTTGTCATGTTCGCAAGTAAAAAATTTTCTTTTGAGATTACTGTACTGTGACAAAAATGTTACAGAAGTGAATTTTTTTCAAATAATTCTATTATAGAAATCAATTCTAGTCGTGAACAATACAAATCTGAAAAGAAAACTACAAAATTCTGAATGAACACTGTGACAGTCTTGTCGGATTGTATTGGAAAACAATGTACCTGACTTGTGAAGTTGTGATTCTTGCAACGCGTGTCGAATAAAATTGGTTGCAGATGTAAAGTAAAATATCCTAGGAAAGTAAAACCTGACTTCATACGGTACAATTTGAAGAAACAAATTCTACAGAATAATATGTGAGGTCAAAATTAACTTCAAGAAAATTTAAAAAAATAAAGAGACTGGTAAGAAATTTACGAAAGAGACAAAATTTCTGATCTTAAATTGAAGAGAATAAATCAGTGGTTTGAAATAGTAATATGAAAAAGTTCAGCAATAAAATATGTGACTTAGATGATTGTTATTTAAATTGGGACAAATCTGCAAAAGCTATATATCACAAAGACAGTCTAAATTGAAATTCTTATAATAACGAAAAGGATAAAAAGAATCACGAAGCGAAACATTTAGTTGAACTCAACATTACCTTTTAAAATATTAACTTGGCTCTTAAAGATACACTTAAAACGTTTCACCCTATTAATGTAAGTCACATTAGCGTCACTTTACGACCTCCTAATAAAGAAGAAATGGGAAGAGAGGGTGTAAACTTCCTTTATAAGGGGCAAGAAAGATCACACGGAAAATATAACCTAGATAAAATTGGGACTTGGCCAAAAATCAGAAGCACTTTACTGAGAAATGGGATACGCAATGTGTGGTACCTACCTGCATTCGTATATTGGCTAAATACAAGAGATCAGAAGACTCATATAAAAATCTGTTCACTTCTTCTCTTGAAATGTAACGTTTATTTTTACTGCAGCTTTGGCTGCTTTAGTCTTAAAAATAACGGAAAAAGAATTGTAGTTCCAAATTTACTGTTTCAGATTTTAGTAGGACCTAAAATTACGATACCGTTCAATCAGTTGGCGAAAAATCTATCCGTTAGCAAGAAAAATATTAACTTAAATTTTCTGCTACGTTATCTTACCTACAGCTTTCAAATTTCAATTCATCAAAGTCAGCAACAGTATACTTTGATCAATTTTCAATCGAGCTCTTGGAACCAACTGCTTATTTTATACTAATGGTGGTTTTTGTTGCTATAATTATTAACTGGTCAAGAACCTATTTAATTTCGCAGTATTTTTCTGAAAATAAACCTTTCGCTTTAAGACAAAGGCTTTAACAAACAGGTAAAAGTATATAATAAAGGCCTTAGTTCTATTAATTCAATTTTATAATTATGTAAATTTATTATACACGTCCCACAAGCCAAGCAAGAAATGCTAAAATAGGGGTCCGTTAAATGCCAGCAGCTTACACGCTGACCGAGGTATTCTCAGCAATTAAACTTCCCAAGGCAAGGCCGCTGCATATTATGAATTCCGCAAAAGAGTGCCAACCTGGAGCCACTGCTTTGGCATCCGCATTGCGTCCAAAAATATTGGATCCAGGGAACTGGGCCAATATGCCAATCGTTGCATTCACATGAACGAAAAAATTCCATCTAACAATTCTTGGATGACGAGATTTATTAGTCCGTATGTCTATCAATGGCGAAAATGAAATTGGCAACACAGGGTTCAATTTCAGCTGAAAGTGCCCGCTAGTGATCCATAAATAAAATGAAGCTACCATTGGTCTTTCTTTAATGTTTTGTTTCGTTTTGAAAGATCTACTATTTTATCGGTTCTGTACCTACTGATTGAGAGAACTCTTAATCCTACAGATAACTGAACTGAAATAAATTCTCCCCCTTCATCGAGTCAAAAGTATTAAAAACAAAAGGATTTAAACCTTCCAGAAAGTTTGTGAAAAGAAAGATAATTTAGCATTAAGCTAAACCGTCACGAATGAACGAAATTAAATAATTTTCTGTCCTCCTAGGGGAAAAGAAACAGAGCAATATTTCACTACAGCGACGTTTTTCTAATTTCAGAAAGATTCAGAGTGACAGAAGATCAGTCAACGTCCATTAAAATTCTATTCTTTTTTGCTCTTAGTTGTAGGTATTTCTTTGGAAACGGCGAGAAAAATGGAAGTGTTAATGTCAAATAAACAAAAATATGAACTCTTGAGGACATAGAAAATGATAGATCATTTTACGCGGATTTAATAAATTTGAAAGTTGAAAAGCAATCATTGTAACAAAACCGATAGTTGAAATTGAAACACTACTCCTACATTTAGTTCTTACTACAAATCTAGAAACTAGGAAACTCAATTCAAGTTTGTTAGTGACACCCGCAACCATTGCCAAAAAGGTTACAAATACTTGGCCTCCACCCCTCTCTGATACAAGTTGGACTTTATATCTCGGACCTGTTAGTTTTTGTGGCGTCATTTCCTAGAACCAAGCCAAAACTGAGTGAAGTGGCACGAAGCCAGGTGGAGGAGCGGACAGGAATTTCATTATTGAAACTATTTCGCATTAATTCTGGCCTTATGAAAGTGACATTCCGGGTGTTTAGATGAAATATGCGTCGTGTAAAATAGACGACGTCGAAAACGGCTCCGTAAGCCAAGAGGCGAGCTATTTGTTGAATTATGTGCCTGCGGTTTGTAATAATCATGTTTCGAAACAATACAAAAGATTCAAGGATTTGTTCGTTAAGAATAATTGTTACTGCATTGATCAATAATATTTAATCAATTAGAATGAAAAGGAACTGCAGTAAAGTGCCGCTTGCAGTTTAATCGATTAGAAAATTTCATAACTGAGTGTTCATTCAATTTGTCTAGAAAGAAGCCCATTTCGAGTTAGCAGTTCAGAATTAAGTTCCGTTCAATGTAAGAGCCAAAACCAACAATGCTCGTAGAACAAAAGATTCCACTGAAGATTTTGTTCAAAGATGTGTTCTATGAAGCGCGATGCTCACAAGTTCGCTAAAGTTTTATAGCATTGGAAAGCAATAGTGCTAAGACGAGTAGGTAGTTTTCAAAATCATTATTTGTGTTGTAAACTTCAGTTTAAAGCGGGCACCACGATTGGTTGTCTATTTTAGTAGAAGAGTAAAGTTTTAGGACCGAGACGTGTGCAGCGAAATTGAAAAGCAGATTGTGAAAGGTATTTGTATCGTTTCGCTTTCTTCGAGAATAATGCAAGACAATCTATCACGATTAGGAATTGGGTTTAGTGTAATGGAAATTGATTACGCAATTGTTTATTAAAACAAATTGGAAATGTCAATCACCAGGACAGGCAAAGATTAATTTGTGACTATTCACTACCAAAAATTACGATATCTACACACGTTTAGCAAAAGTCAGGAGTCTCACAAAGAACGCCAATTGATCGGGCAAAAATGCTAGAAGAATTAAATATCGGTGAGATGGGCAGCTGACAGCCGGGCTCATTCGGATCGCTGGCTTTCCATTTGGATTATTCAGAGAATATCCAGAAATAATGGATAAGATAAATGGTTATACGATAGAATCGAATGCAGAGTAGCTTAAATATTATTCAGACGGGATATGGTAGCTAATATTTTTTTCGTAAACTGAAAGTAGTACTGAAAGTTGTTTTTTTTTGATGAAATTCCTTTTTTATAGGAATTATCATCAAGAAAATTTGCTACATCAATTTTGGTTTCAAATTCTAGTATTTTCGTGACTGGCGTCTGTAAGAAAGGTCCTTAAGAAAAGATCCATTGTGCCACGAGAGTGCAGAGTAATTAGAAAGCCAAAAAGTAGTGGTTGTAGTTGCGGCACTAATTAGACTCCTACTCCTTAAGACGTCCTCTTTACTGCAGAGCGTTGTAAATTCTGTTTCGTCATTTATTTTTGTTTTGTGCAGTGAATATTTGATTTAAAGTTTCTAAGACACTGTTTTTTATCAGTCATCTTGTCTCACCAGTTAATGTTTAAAGTAGCTAAAATACCTAATTTCTAAAATAGCGCTATAAAATGTTTGGTAATAGCAGCACCATTAGCTGCGACGCTGACGCAAATAAGACATTGCCTCAACAGGATTCAACTCTTAAAAGATTCAAAACCATCAGAGTCAACCTTTAAATTTCAAAGCAAATTGACTGAGCAAAAGACGTAAGTATACGATAAATAAGATGTTTATCTATTCTCCAAGCGAAGTTCCGCTCCAAATTCAGACATATTTCAAAATCTATTACGTCGACGATATTGGGAAAACGCGGTCTTATGAATTATGTAATATTTTCGTTGCGGGGTCAAAGGAAACATTGCTTCGTGTATTTAAAACGACCCAAAATTATGTTGAAGGTCAGTGAAAAATCCATAACTTTCCGCGAATTTTGTGCTGTCGATTACACGATGTTTCATTGAAAATTTAACCCTTTTATCCTACTTGTAGATAACGCGGCTTTTGTTCGGCAATTCTGCGAGGTTATTAGGTTTGAAGATGAAACTGGTAGCAGAGCTGATAATTATGTTCGTCTTGTTTTGCAACTTCAATTACGATAAAACTGTAGAAAGTATTTAGGAAGATAAGTTGGATAAAGGGCAACGCTTTAAGGAGTTTGCAAGTGATTTTGTGAACGTGAGTGAGGAAGACAAGGTCACAGCAGACAGGAAGGCGGAGTTGTAACAGCTGCGAGCGGCGTGAGAGAGGTGGCGCGACACTAATTAGCATATGTTCACACAGATCGTTTTGATATCACAACTAATTTCAGTTGCCTTCTGACTTGACGTTGAAGTAATCGCATGAAACATTGTACCGAAACTTAGTTTCTACTATGGTAAGTATGATTATATTTTGAGGTTATAAAAATTTAAATTTTATATGAAATTTTTAATTTGCTTAGTCAGCCCATCGTCCGCATCTTCCAATACGTCGATATAGATTCTCAATACTGAATTTTGATGAACTTTGAATCTGTCATATTGCCAGTTTCCAATCGTGATCAAAATTTCAATTGTTGTGACAATATAGCTTTTAAATCATTTTCTATTGTATCTTCAATAAGATCATTCGCTTTGTTTCAAACAATTTCATGATTCATGCCATCTTTTTCCAGATGTTTACTATTGAGTGAAAACACTGACGTGCAATTTCACTCGTCACTTGGTACGTCGGAAACATGCGGATTGTGGAGCAGGGAGCAGCAACGACAATTGACTTTGCGTCGAGAAAGCTTTTAGGGAACAATCGTGCCCAGATTAGCCTTTCTCCTTTCGCACGGTGAATGCTAATGGGCTGCTATTTACTCCACTTATGCTTATGCGTATTCCAGATTCTTATTGTGTGCGATATCTTCCCTTTTGTTTTGACCTTCGTTAGTCTTTCTGCGTCTTTGAGTAGCTTCTTGCTTTCGGGAGTACGAATATTTTAGTACAACAGCAGTTTTATTCTCTGCTAAATTCAGCAGGGTTAATTTTCTCATACATAGGTCGACAATTTCAACAATAAGCGTCCTATATTAAGATTATAGAGATACCTAATTAGAACCTTGTTTACACAAGTTAACTTTACAGTACCTAAATCATCAACCAATAATTAAAAAGCTACTCCCATCATATTTGTACAACTCTCGCCTTTACGAACACGCGTGGAATTAATTAAACGGAGTTTCGTGATTGAAAAGTTCATATTTGTTTTTAACTCCCATTTGTTTTGTTTGTAGAAATTCGATTTCTATTTGATTTATGTTTTAAGGTTCGGTTCTCAACTAGTGTTGAGGTGATTTCGGTTTCCTGTTTCTGTTAGGATTGTATTGGCGTATACGGTTCGTTGAACACTTCCTTTGTAGGGTTGTCAATTAGAAAATGTGTTTTTTTAATTATCTGAAGACAAAACCTCTGACTAAAATAATAAATAGCAAAAATTGCGTTATATTTTTGCCTACTTTTCAAAGTTGAAGCATTGCTCGAAGCTCATAGGTACACAAAATCAGTTTTGTTTTTACGAAACAAAATTTACAGGCATTGCTCTATCTGAATTTAAGAACAATTTACTTTTTTCATTCCATTGATTTCGATAGCACATTTTTTTCCATCCAAATTACATTCGAAGCGGAATAATGGATAGTAGTTTTTCACGTGCGTGCTCAATTACGATGAAGGCGACTTTTCCCATGGGACATTTTACTAAAGCCGATAACACGGGAGTTTTCGGAAAAAAGGTACATTTACAGCCCTTGCGGTTTACGATTTTCGATTCGTCGCCACGCTCTGTTCGAAAAGTCTCTGGAGAGCTTGGGATTAGTGTTGCAGCGGTTTAGTGAAAAGTATCGATAGATCACGAAAAAGGTGGCGGTTTGACACTCTGCCATATACTTGATTTCAGTAGCAGCTCAGTTTAGAAAGAGGCCGTTATCAGCAAATCTTGTAAAAAAAAGTACGACCTTGTAATCGGTATTCTTATCGATACGTCCCTAATACTGTTGAACAAATATCGACACTCAAACTATCGATATCGTTACAACACTAATTGAAACATTTATTTAGTGCATTTGGAACGTTTCCTCTTTGGGAGTATTTATTTACTAACGGAAGTAGGTGCATTAGTGGCCAAGTTAAGAAGTTAGAGATGGTTAAGATTGTGTGAAGAGTTTTTATATACTTACTTACTTACATAAATTAATCAATAGAACCTATATGCATAAATCGCATAAATACCTATATGCGATTTGGGGCATATTTTGTACCCCTTCCAGTAACAATCTTACTTCAAAAAGTCTTGTGGTTCCATGTTTATCGTGCAATTTGAAATCGGAAACTATTGATTCACATTTCCACCAAGAAACAGGATATTTAACTTGTTCGATGAGATGTGTTCTTTCTTTCCGTTTCTTTATAAGGGTTTCGTATGTTTTTGACGGAAAACGATTGTTTTGAGTAGCAGGGTTGAATGTGTAAAGATTTTGTTAGTGTTTTTAAATATTATTGTACCTATCTACTTACACTTTGTTAAAACGAATGACAAATAAACAGAACTATAATACAAACGTTTTCGTAAATAAGGTATATTTACGAAAACAGTGCGTAACATTGAAATTATTTCTAACAAAATTATGAATTAAAATCTATTAAAATAAGACCGAAGCTCGAAGGTGCAATTTAGCTCTAGAAGAAATTATAAATGAGAGTAAACATTAACAGAATTTCAGACTGTTCCTTTTAATAAAGAAGTTTTGGTATACTTTAAATGTCTTTAGCAAGTTTACACAAAGAATTCAATATCATACGTTATAACAAGAACCAATACTTCACAACGTCAAAGACGACATAAATAATAATATTTTCAGACCTCTACTACCTACACAACACATAACACATCGATAATATTAAATAGCCAGTATAAAATGATCTCTCTCGTTTACAAGAAGAAGGAAAGTGTACAAAGAAGTTTTTGAAACGAATTGCAGGTCAGGATATGTTGGGCGGTTGTTAAATCATGCATGATAGTGTGGGCTGCCTTAACTTTACGGCGGAAATACGATATAATTTCTTGAAAGTAACAAGTGTTATGGGAAAGGGTTTGGCCATTTTGAATTGAATTCTCAATCTCTTTACCTCGAATTGTATTTTAAGTTTGCTAAGAAGGCCTCAAGAAATCTTTTGTGTACGGTTTTATTACATTTTGCATAGGTACTTACTAACCAATTCTGTAAAAGGCATAGATTTCCTTAAGACTAACGCTCGGTTTTCAAGTTGAGAATTAAGTTGATCGCGCCTTAAACTCTACCTTGTGTCGACGCATCTCTACTTACTCATCTTACAAAGACCGCGCCATCTTCATCTAATTTTTATTCAACTAATAATGTCATTCATAATCATATAATATTTTAAATGGAGCATTGGCCTTAATGAACTTTTATGCAACATCTAAAATCCTCTTAAAACTTTCTCAAGACAAACCCAATTCTCTATTTATTAGAAAACCGATAGATTCACCAACTCAAAGACAATGCATCTTCTACAACGAAGTTTCCAATTTCTAAGACATCGCTTGTTCATTCATCAAACCTTGAAGTCAAACAATAGACTCGAGTTCAGAGAAATAATATAATATTTTATGAACGACCGTAACAGGGCCGCTTTATGTTTGCCTTTAAGTTGGGTTCCCATTCAAATAATGTACGATTCCGGGATGTACTTGCTTTCTGAAGATATTTAGCGGATTTTAGGCCTAATGTATTGGGTCTATTTGTGAAATGAAATATTTGAAGGGCACTAGAATGTGCCCGTAAATGTGTCTAAAAACTCAAAGTAAGTTAAAATAGGACCCAAAAAATTACGCTTTTGTGTAACAACCTTTTAATTGTCCCAAATATTTTGAATAACAGGAAAAAAATCAAAGGCTAAAGCAATATGGAATAAATCAAGGGTTATTTGAATCATTCAACGCATTACCCATTAAAAATCGTCCGATAAATAGCCGGCGATCAGACATAAAAGAAATGGCGATATAAACAACATCGATCCGCCTAAAACTCTTTAGAACGTAAAACCTAGATACATTTTAAGCCTAGCTAACAAGACAAAAGACCTAACACAAAAATTACCATAATAATAGCACTCGACTTTGTCGACAACTTGTACACGTCATGAGAGCAAACAGGAGAGTTAATTAATGATCGTGTAAGAGAGAGCGAGACAACCATGTTTACAGAATGCCCTCCTTACATCAACGTCTTTATATTAATTTTAAGTAGATTTGAGCATGGAAATATTAATTGTTTGTTTTGAATTGATATCTTCGCATATTTCTTTTTTTTTTTCATTTAAAACAAAGTCGCGATATTCACTATCACACGACGTACTTAGGTGAATAAATGACAAACCTAATAAATAATCACATCTTATTATGAAATGAACTGTCCAAAAATATCTAACAACTTCCCCGAAACACATTCATACTTTCTACGCGTCTCCCTTCCTCACTTACGTCACAATCTCTTTTAGAAGTCTTTATAAACGTATCTCCTACTTGTACATTTATGACTATTTATAAAGAAACAATATTCATTTAAAACTCATATCTCATTCCAAAAAGAACTGCACGTCATGAAAGTTAGATCACGAACACAGAAGACCCTTCGCTAACCGATTTCAATTTAGAAACGGCAAACAGCAATACCGACTGGCTAAACAAATAAATAAAGTGGAAAATATACTTGATTTGAAAGTTCAGTTTCGATTTAAGTAATAGCCCATTGCAGAAAGTGACATTAGTTAATGCTATGTTAAAGAAATACTTAGTACCTATGTGTTATATCTTTTAAAGCTATTATTTAATGAAATATTAACTAAGGATAACAGAAGTATACTTATTACTCAAAGACATTGAAGTCGCGTGTTTCTGAACCCATTCTTGCAGACAGACAGCATTAAAGTTTCATGGATTCGTAAAAACCTAAAAGTTGTCAAAATTAACGTTATTTTTAACGGTGTAACCAGCTGCATGTCAATATTAGCTTCGGTTCTTTAAAATTTAGATTTCGTGGTCTTTCTAGTACAGCAGGATAACGTAGTACTCGGACGTAATAAACTAAACCAACTTCGTACATTCACTTAGTGTTTCTGAGTAAAAAAGCTTGCAAATCAGTGAGCTCATAAGAATAAATGCAGCTCGCACTAATGCATTACCCGTCACATAGGAAACTTGCTAAGTCACTCATAGACCTCGTGGAAAGCATTTAACTGGAGTAGTGTTGTGGTTTTTTGAGTTGTTGAGTTAACTCAGTACAAAAAGTACCCTACGTGCATGTATGAGGCGACTGATGAATGAGGATGGAGCGAAAGAAGTGTGTTTGGATCGTAGCAATTGGAGGGAAGTGATTTCAGCCTACCCCGATGAGAGAAAGGCTGATGTTTATGAGACAGATGTATGGATAAAGTAATAAAAAAGAGAAGGATGGGAGAGGGGTTTATAGCGTTCCGTAGAATAATGCGACTCATGGGATATAAATTCCTAAATAATGTTGCAGTTGGTGCATAACATCAAGTATACGTGAAGTGTTATCACTAATGCCTCTTTGAAACACATCGATATGGAAAAAGCTATTTGTTCATAAGCACTAACAATTAAAAATAAAATTGCCACATGGTCATTATAACCAATATTCAACGCGTGCAATTGTTTCTTCTGTCTAAATAAAAATGCGGGCATAATTCGGGCTTTACTATAGCAAAGGAGCAACCCTGACCTCAAAAGACTCAACTCAGTGAGTCATAGGACATCCCTAAAAAAACTTCGTCAGGAAACTACAAAATTTATTACTCAACAACTCTCATACATCGCAGAACAAGATAGAGTGGACTATGTCGCAACTACACTGGGTTAAAAATCTTTTTACATTTTCAACAAGTTTCCTACGGGCTATGGGAGGATGAATTTCTTGCTTTAGTTCTGATGTTCGCACGTCTTGTTGTTTACATTTTCTCTTTGTATTCACTGGCATTGTTAAATAGCGTTGGAAGTTACCTGAGACAATGAGAATAGCTTTTCAGTTTTACGTCTATTAGTAGTGTGAATAAAAGTTCCTAGAAATACCAACTGTTCGATTGTTATTTTGTTTTACGTAAGAACAGTAAGTATTATTTAAAATAGCCTTCACTAGGGTTGTTAACTCTGGAAAACTTTAACCTTTTTTCTGTATTGAAAGGAAATCTTGTATTGCATGTATAAGTATTCTTTATAATAAATTGTAAGCTATTTTCCTTTTTATATCCTTATGTCTGAATTCTGAAATCAATTTCATGTAATTTTTCAAAATAAAAAACAAAGCTTTAATATTATAGATACTTAGTCCCTACATTCTGAAACCACAGAAACCCATAAACTTCTACAATCTTTAAATCATATAAACCATCAAAGCAAAACCAAGACACCTTTCAAAGGTCCACGCAGGTAACTCATTTGCAATCACCATACGTCCAAATACGCTCTCATCGCACGAAGCACCTCTGTAATTTTGATACCCACAGGAATGCTACCCTCTTAATTATAGGCCGTATGGAGTGTAATTCTACAAATGGTCTGTCCATTACGGCTCTACTGCTAAGCTTTGGCAGACTTTGGCTATAATTCTGGTATTGTTTTATTGCTATGGTTGTTACTGAATGCCATGAGTTTGCTTGATGTTGATAGATAAACTGTTTGTGAGTACAAAATGGGAAACATTTTGAGAATTTTAATGAGACAGAAAGTCATGGCGGATGAGGAGAGAGGCCTTTACCCAGCAGTGGGACACAAGTGGCTAGATTAGATTAGATTCGTTACACACTAATGAAATTGGAACTCATTTGTATGGAAAGATGACGCACGAAATAACTTACCAAAATATTATGATAATAAAGCATTTTTGAAACCTACAAGTTCACGAAAAGAATGCCTTTTAATCTATTTTATGATTTTCAAGTCTATAATAAAAAACAACCACAATTCGTGTACTTACTTATTAGGTACTTGGAAAAGGTATTACAAAAATCAATTCAAAAATCAAACCAGAATAAACCGACTGAATTAAAAATCAGTTATTGAAAACTAATCCCTTATTACAATGAGGATTATTGAAGTTCTCAAGATTTTACTCGAGCAGGTCTCAACTGGTTTTTTGTTGGAAACTTTTAGATTAAACGGCAAAGGTATAACTTTGGCCATTAGATCGAGAGTGGGGAAAACGCGCGCTTAAATTTACCACTTTTTTCAAATAATTCGATTAAAAAATATTAGGCACAATGAAAATTCGACCGAAGGTAATATATAACGTATGCTTATATGCCTAAGTGGCATATAAGCATACGTTATATGCCACTTAGGCATACCTAATAAAGATGTTATAAAGTGGTACTAGACAAAGGACAACAAGCTACTTAAACTCATGACACAAAATAGTAAAATATACCTACCTAATGCTACCTACACACCAAAGCCTCCGGCATGCCGCCGGGGTATGCCGCCGGCGGCTTTAGGTCATACAAATGGCAGCTGTCAAAAAAGGCTTTGGTGTGTACGTAGATACCATGAAAAAAACACCTACTAAAATATAGGTCGTAGCAAACATTGTGCGTCTACACGAAAATATTTCAGGATTCATAAATTTAGGCATGTATATTTACTTCAACATTTTAAACGTAAATAAACTATTTTATAAGCAAACTAGCTGTCCCGGCGAACTTTGTCCCGCCTTAGAATGAACTTTATTGTGTAGGAATAAAGTTCAAATTGACTCTACATTTTAGTAAGAAAACATTTGTATGGGAAAATGAAAAGTCTGTTTTAGGGCTTTCCCGGCAATTATTCGATTTTTTCTCACCGTAAGAACCATCCTTGGACTTCAACGAACATTTAAGAAAAAGATTTGGCCAAATTGGTCCAGGCGTTGTTGAGTTATGCGCTTACCAACACATTTTGCGATTCATTTTTATATTTAAGCAAATAAACCCACGCAACAGAACCATTGAAGTGAACTGAATCGGATTAAAACAAGGATCGTAAACAATATGTAAATTAGAAGGTAAGTTGATGTATATTTTAAGTAGAACTGACGTCGATAGTTTCTAGGCCCTTGTTTAATCCCTTAAGACTTTAATCCTCGTCAAAAAGACTTGTATTTTGTTACGGAAAGGTGGAAGGATGCGGGCACGCTATTGCCGAGCAGATACAGCAGGCAAAAACATATAGTGTGACTTTAAATTAGTGAACGAAAGAAAAGGATATGCGTGTACTCGTGACTACAAACAACTTTTACTAAGAGACTAAGTTCGAAATCATTAAAAAAAATTGAACGATAATCAATGATTTTTTATAGGTACTACAGATATGTTACCTTTATAGTGATTGGCGTTTTAAATCTGTGCCGAACAATGATTACAATGACATTAATGACAGCACTTCAAATCATACTCCAAATGTCTTCAGACTAACTGAGACTAGCTACAAGTTGTCTTAAATAGGTCTTTTTACAGTCTTCAAAATGTGCGCGCATATAACATATCTATATAATATAATATCATTGAACGATAATATACAAAATGCACCAGCTGATAGTATGGGGAACATTTTTTTTATGATTTCGAACTTGGTCTCATAGTAAAAGTTGTTTGTTATCACGAGTACATGCATATCCTTTTCTATCGTTCACTAATTAAAAGTCACCCTGTATACTAGAGTTTAAAGTAGTTTAAGTTATCAAATCAGATATTAAAAAGTTTACCGAATGAATAAAAACCTTACTACACACCTACAATTAAAATATATCTTTTATATTTCGAAACGTCAATTTTGGAAGGTTATTTACGTTACTTTTTATCTATACATAAATATGACGAAATTTTAACATTCTAGGTATATTTTATGAATAAAACAAAAAACCATCCCCCACAACTACACGATTATCAGTTTAAGATATGTGTGTATTATGTATGTAAGTATATATTTTACACCTATCCGCAGATTCCGAGAATACATCACCAATCAACACCTACACGCGCTTGCCGTGAGCGTTAGTAATGGCGGCCACAAAGCTCCCTAAACGCGACCGCGGAACGCCAAACACGTTTAGGCAGAGAATTCGTAGAATGGACACAACCACTAATATACAGGCTGTTTCTGTTACGATAATCTAGAAACGTAATTATCCTAATAATACTTAACAACTTACTCTAAACAAGGACAGTAAAACGACCGAAAATTCCATCTTCCTAGAATAAATGGATCAACTAGAACATATTTATGTTTTTAATGAAAAACTACATGTTTAGTGTCATGGCCAAATAATGTTTTTTGATATTCACAGGAGAGTAACGCAAGAGAACACCGTTATAACGGTTACGCACAACATCGGATTTTTATCCGATCCGAGCTATGTATTTAGTTTAGTATGAATCCGAAATATCCGAGAACTATTTCTATACTAAATATCTCGGAATGTATAAGAATCGGATGTAGTGCGTAACCGCTGAGAGGAAACGCAAGCACCGTGTATAATTATGGTTAATGGGTGCGTTGCCATGGCACGACAAGGTCTATTTTCGTAGTTGCTAAGGTAATGTATTGTAAATGTTGCTAGGTGGCTGTGGAAGGTCGTATCTGGGTATAATCCAGGGATGTATGTAGAAAGCGACAATGGAAATAGTTTCTGATTGTTAAATGATAATAGTGAAACTCTATATAAAAATACGCGGTAGATAGCTCAAAAAGCAAAGGTTAATAAAGTGGAAAGTAGCATTAATATGATGACACTTCTAATACTTATTTTAGTATTGGATACCAAATCAAATAATAATCATTTCAACTGAAAAACTCTTATATAAACACGCTTAAAACTAAACTATTTTTGGTAATATTAACTTATACATTTGTAAATGTAATAGATATTATTCCAATAAAATTATAAAGAGAGCATCAATTTTAAAACGACAAATATAATAATAAATTAAAATAAACAAACAGATTAGTTTAAACATTCAGCACGTTTCTTTAATATCGTTACGCGTACAAACCAAATGTTATTAACAATGGCGGACACAGTACACAAAATGGCCGACACAAAATGGTCGACTTGATCTAATAAACAAGCATGTAGGATCTCTATATCCAGTTGCACGACAAAAGAGAATAGAATGGATAAATTGATCGAATGATCGGTAGACGGATAAATAGATTAACTAATGGACAAAAATACAATGGACGAAGCGGCACGTGTCGGTGCGGTGTTCGATAGATACCTACAGCTTTTCACTTATGACGACGACAAAAATATTCCACTTTAGGTAGTCAATCAGTCTAGCTATTTATTTTTGCCTGAAATCAACTGTTTAACTGTAAAACCCGATTACTTAAATACAAATCAATGCTGGTAGCATACAAAAATGACGTTAACCGACAACCATTTAAAAAAATGGGTTACAGTTAATTAGTTTTAATTAAACAGTTATTTTAAGTGAAAAGAATCGACCCTCACTTGATCATGGGTTATGCATTATAGTTAGAGCGTAAGTCCGTTTAAAATAAAGAAGTTTTATGACACTGTATTCCAGAATATAAACTTACTCATTCATTATTCAACAAAACACTTAAAACTATAAACTAAAGTATAAAATGACTATTACACGTAGAACTGTTATGAGCGGTTACCATTAAAATTTACTGTACTATTTTGCAAATGAAATTAAAGTTCTAAAGCTATTTCCATTCTAGTTAAATTAAATTGCTTAAGTTTTATGCGTGAACATTGTGGTATATCTATTTTTGGGGCATGAAAGTAGCATTTCAGTAAATAAAAACTATCGTAAGTATGAATGCTTAAAATCTAATATTTTAGTACTCCATTTAACAGAGTAACAAAATTACTTTCCAACAAAAAAAGAGGTAAACAAAAGCAGAAAAATAAACAACAAGTAAAGTGCTCTTGTGTTTGTAGCTGCGTAGCAAGGTCTACGGTTTGTCTACGCCGTAGCACCGTAGCTTCGTACCACTCGTGGTATGAATAATACAAATCTCTACGACTCTACAGTTCTACACACTGTTTCAATTCCTTACTGCGCGACTAGGCTCATGAAAATTAATGACTTTACTCCTAGTGTGGCAACGCCTAACGCTTAGTGATTGCAATTTGTTAAGGTTATTTCGTATTTTTCCTTGCTTAACTTAGCATAACATTGGATTTAAGATAAAGCTTGGATTTAAGATAAGATAAGATAAAGCTTGCCGCGGATAATGTATGTCTCTGGATTATGAAGAAATGCGGGTTTTGATTAAATTCTTGAATCTGTGGGGGATGGAATGAAATTGAATCCTCGTTCCAATATGTATTACAGGGTGTAACAGAAAGGGGGTATAATGCCGAAACACAGCGATAGTCCTCATGAAACTCAACAACTTTCCCCAAGGAACATGTGTCGTAACACGAAAAAAAAATTCGCCTCCTCATACAAAATGTCTGATAAGCTGATCGAGTATGTATGGGCGATCCAAAAACTTTTTTCGAGTTACGACCCACGTTCCTTGCGGAGAGTTGTTCAGTTTCATGAAGACTATCGCTGTGTTTCGCCATTATACCCCCTTTCTGTTACACCCTGTATAATCTAGCTTTTAATCAAATACATGATAGGCTTCTTTAGGGTATTGTAGATTATTCTTTGAAAATATTTTTAATAAGAAAAGAGAACAATATAAGTTACCTATTTCTACAGGGTGTAACAGAAAGGGGGTATAATTCCGAAGCACCCCGAAGTCCCCGTGAAACTGAACAACTTTCCCCAAGGAACATGGGTCGTAACTCGAAAAACAATTTTGGATCGCCTATACTTATTCGATCAGCTGATCGGAGATTTTGTATGGAGAGGCGAATCCCATGTTCCTTGGGGCAAGTTGTTCTGTTTCATGGGGACTATCTCTGTGTTTCGGCATTATACCCCCTTTCTGCTACACCAAGTATTTCCCTATCTACTGAATAGTGGAAAAAGTGATACGTCCAAACTAGAATATTAAATACAAAACCGTAAATTATTATTCTGGTTCCATCCTACAAAATAAATTTATTTAACGCTCCTTAACGACATAAAAGCTAATATTATTACATAAACAAAGGAGTTTGTCCGTTTTCATAGTTGATGTGATTGTATAAAACGAAGGCAATCGGAGCCAGGAAATGGCCAGGGGGCCAATTCTACTAAATTACTTAAGTTAAGCAACCAACTATTGTCAACACATTGACATAGTATTGCGATAGGTGACAAATTTGGTAGTCAGTTAAGTTCCGCGACAGATGCGCCAAATCCGACATTTTGCAAATTTTTGACAGTCCGATAACTGGATAAACGTCAAATAGCGAAGAGAATACCGTTTGGAACTGCCACTTTTGTGACATTGTGGAGTACACTACCGAATAGAGCAAATAGTAGTAAGTATTTATGGTCTATGTATCGTCTATGGTTGTCGTTGTCAATTTAGTAGTTAAAATACCAAAATAGTAAAATCGTACAACTCACATTCTAGAGAGACACCATTTGTGCATTTAGCAATTAGCAGAATCGGCGCCCTGGTAGCCTCGCCAAGTGGTAACCCGGATAAATCGAAAAACTGCTTACGTAGCCGACTTCCTTCGCGAAAAGGACTCACTTAAATTAGCCGTGTAATCAGGAAAGTAATCTAGCGTTTGGGGAACGAGATTCTAGACGACCTGAAAATTTGGCAAAAAATCTAAGGATGCTTTATTTAATTTCAGGAATTCATTTGTTTAAAAGGTTAAATTCTTCCTCATGTACTTCATAATTACTTACAGAAGTAATAAAAAGTATATTTTTGCTTTGATGATTTAAAAATTCATCTTTAGTCACAAAATAAGTTCTGCCTATCTAACGTTATTTGATTAAAACATAACAAATATGTAATGGTGTCTACACACCAAGGCATTCATTCGTCGAAAATTTTTGAAAATGACGTAAGCTGCCGCGCCGGGCAAGCGGCTTTGGTGTGTAGGCACCATAATGCTTTCAATTATTTATAGTAAAGGCTAGTAGAGGCTTTAAATGAAAATCTACCACTTTCATAAAATCAATTGAATAAAGGAAGTATCAACTGTGTTATAGAACGTCTTGGACCTAAAACTAATAATGAAATATCTTCAAATACACTGAACTTCGAACAAGATGCGTGGGCGAACTGATTAAAGAGAAAGGTATGAATACTCTGAGAAAGGCTTACACCGATGCGCCCAAGTTAAGGGACAAATTGAATTCCTTTGTAAATCCTCTTTGAATTGGATTAACTTTTGACCAGGACTGTATAGGAAGGACACGTGTAACTGGCTTTATTTTATTGCATTTTGTGAAGAATTTGGGTCCGCACTTTTATTTGGGTGTTTAAATCAAAGAAAAAGTCAATTTCGTGATACAGGTGAATGGAAATTGGTGGAAACAAAAAAAAAGCTTTAGTAATAGGAAATACAATCAGTATTTAACTTAATATAGTCTTTCTAATGATACGAAGTTTGCCTAATCGTACTTAAGTAACGACATATGTTATACTAAGATTAACAAATATATTCACGTATTTAATTTAATCCACATTATGTGAAAGTGATTACCATTTCAATTAACTAGAATAAGCCTTAGAAATATGTGTTTTTTAAATACTTACTTACAACTAAATCTTTTCATTCTAAAACGAACTATTAAAATATTTACATAAATGCGTATCGAAAAGTATACTAGTCTTATGATAAACGAGTCTTAAGATCATTAGGAACATGTAGCACGTTAATCACCAAAGTTAGACCACTTGCGAAAAATCAGTTAGGAATGTAATCATAACTTTTTATAACTAGTTTCGTTGTGATAAAGATTCAGTTTAACTATTGTTTTTTGGGAATTTAAATAAGAGCTCCAGACGTTAAATTAAAGTAGGAAATAAAGGACTTATACCGGATCGACGTTATTTTTTACACAAGGCTTTTGGGTAAATTACGTATCTATGTATATATATTATCTTGTCTTTTTAATGTTTATGCATAGAACAAGAAATCTACATAAACAGTACCTAGAATCTACACATGTTTGTATTTATGCTGTTTTATATTAGTTTGCTGTATTCATTTTGATCAATTTATTTCGGTCTCACATAAACTTCACTCAAATAAAATCAGACACTTGTATAAAATACACATTTGCCAACCGAAATCGGATCAGAAACAGAATAATGAAATCATGAGACATAGAGTACTAATTCCTGTAGCTACTACCTACGTAGGTTTCGTGGAAACCTCATTACTTTGGAACTAACGGGGTGTTAGCACTGGATAAAACACGTCCGATCGATCCGGCAACTTGTTCTGTGTTGGACAGGTACTGTTTCTTATTTTACTGTGAAATGTGGGTGCGAAATGGACTTTATAAGGTTCGACTTACGTCTCATTTTGTGCATTTCAGAAATTGCTTAATTTATGTATCTATTTCTATTATAAAAGACGTATACTGACGTACAAGAGAAGAGATACGCAAGGCAAGAGTGGATGGAAATGCTGGGAGGGGAAAGCCAAGACGAACGTACCTCGATCAAATCGGGGACTTACTCAAGAAAGGCCAAATCAAGAGTACACTAAACCGACGGACATGTATGAGGCGACTGATTAGTGTGGATGAAGCGAAAGAGGTGTGTTTGGATCGAATCAAGTGGAAGGAAGTGATCTCTGCCTACCCCAATGGGAGAGAGGAGTGACGGATAGATGGGAGAGATATGTAGGTATGTATGTATACTGACGTATTTAAAATTGTTATGCAATTGCCTACAAAATATATTTTTTGAGGTTGTATGATTTGGAGGAGAAAGTTCCGAATACCGTCATGTCGTATAAAGAAGTCAAAGCACTGCCAAAGGATAGGCCTAGATGGCGAATGCTCCATAGACAAGAGTCTAAAGGCTGATTTACATTGAGTGAGTAACTGACGTCAGTTACTGAACTGACCTGGTATTGCCATAGTGTAAATTGACCACTGACGCGACAGTGGACGTCAGTTACTCACTCAATGTAAATCAGCCTTAACTCTTAAATGATTGATAATGATTATTAGGACTAAAACGGCTATAATACAGAAGAGATCGCGTAAGTGTAGGTTCAGTAAGAAAACTCACCCATTTTAATCCAACCATTATTAGCATAAGCTAGCCCCTCACGCAACGAGTACCTTATTTTGATATAAGGTCACAAAACATTGCTACGTGACGTGATATTAACTATAATGGGCCATATGTTCTTATTTCCTTATATTACGAGTACCGGGAGAACTCAGAGATATTATCCAACAAAATACAAAAGTACCAAACATCAGTCCATGAAACATTAAGATTAAAGTTACTTAAATCAACACCGTTACCTTTAAGTCAAACATTCAAGCCTCGCACCAAGTAATCTAAGTCCAAAAGTCAAATGTTGCGTATAACTTGAATACGAAGTTTGAGCCTAATAAAGGTAATGGATACCGATATACCATTTCAAAGGACCTGCTTTGGAAATTACGTTACCCGTAGGCTCTACCTTGAGCTTATTGGGCCTACTCAATACTGGTACACAATGTCAAATTGAATCTGTAGTTTAAAAAGAGATTGGTCAGTTGACGTGGTTGGTAGGTGACCCTGCTTGTCATGCCGTTGATCATGGCTTGGACCTCACAAGAGGCAAACATTGCAGTGATGAACGGATGTAACTAAAACCTAATAACAGAATAACCATTACGGGTACTCAAAATTATTTTGTAAAACTTCGTGCTTATAGAATCATGAATATACCTATATGGAGCCTTTTTTTAATAGGACCACTTGATAAGACGAAGGATAGCGTCGTGTCGCTATGTTGACACTGTCAGCTTATTCATAGACTCCATGGAACAATTGAGCCTCCAAATGGTCTTATTCTATTCCCAATGGCCAATGGGAATAGTTTCCCTTGGTAGCTCTCAGGCCACCAGTTATAAAGAATGTTTATATCTGTCTTAACAAAACTACTAAATACCTTTACTATTTCTACATATAAATGAATGTTGCCATTCACAGTAAGGGTACTGTTAATATGTATGGCCACGTGCTGACGGCAAAACTTTCGTATGAACATATTCTGTATAAGCCCTGAATTGACACTTTAGATTTGTTTAAGCGTTTAAAGGGATTATATTAGACCTAGTTGGACAAGGTTCTCTCTATTAAGTGTAATAAAGGTGTTACCAAATTAGTTTTATACACGCTTACCTTATTAAAACAAACGGTTTCTACTCTTCGTAAAAAGAAACGCTCCGCCTATAATACTTCCATTCAACGGGAACTTACCTGTAACAATATAAAACAAATAAATAAAAAAAAATATTACTAAATACAGAATGAGAGTAAAAATTAGATGTTTAAAATTACATACCTACCTCAGTTTCGATCAATCGAATCTGAATCGTTTAACTGAAGTACCTACCTACTTACTTATAAAATGACAAAAAAACATTTATCAAATAAAGAAATCTCTCAAAAATATAAAATAGGTTTTCTTTTACACAACCATAAAATCACAACCACAGATTCGCTTCACCAGCAAACTAAATTAATAAGTTATATCTAATATTTCGTTTATTTACACATATTTACACACATTATATCTTATTTGCTTCGGATTTTACCACCATAAAATCTAATCTCCTTCACTCTACCTCTTTTAAAGATATTTATATCCGTAACGAAAGCCGAGTCACGATGGTGAATGATAAATGCAGTGAAGACCCATTCAGAGACGTGTGATAAATTAGGACCCAACACCTGAGGGTTTCCTTACGACATACGGGTGTTTATCTGAAAAAGTTAAGCTATGTAGACGGCGGTATGCTTTCTAAACAACGTTAGTTTTTTGGTCGTCGATGTGTTCTAGTTTTGGGTTATATTTCTGATGAAGAATTTTTATAGTTTTGTTTGATTAAACAGTATTATAATTTCGAATGATAAAAAGAAAGATATTAATCTACATTTTGATTTAAACCATTTGAAATGACTGACATTGCAAAACCTAGAGTACAAACTAAACCTACATATACAATATTTTTTTTAATTATTATTATTTTTTTCTTTTAGAAATATGCTGTACCTTTTGTATAATTTCTCTTTTTTCTGTCTCTTTGTACTACCATCTTACAATAAACTGTTAAATAAATATTAAAGTTGGTTTTTGACAGTAATTTTAAACGAAAAAAATTGGACCATTTCTCTCTCTGCACTGCAATACTGCTAAAACACTGCAATGTTATATTCTCCTTCGAAATAAATAATCAATCTTATCAGAGTACTCATGAACACTGAGCCAAGAACCAAACATCAATAATATGTTTTGTCACTGTCACACTACATTCATCTTTCAAACGAAAGAAAGAAACAAAAGACGCATTGCTTCTCTGTTCAAGATAATATGGCAAAGTTTTAATTAAGTGAGAGTATTATGTTTCCATTATAACTCAATTCGTTCATGTTCGGATTATGTTACCCGCGGGCTAAGCTCGTGGCATAAGAATTAGAAAACTTTGTTACTTCGACTTTAATGTGTTACTGGCTTTTCTTATCGGAATATGTAATGAGTATCTCAGTAACAAACTTGTATATTTGTTAAATTATATTTTCTTTTGTAAATTACAAGTACTCGTTCGTTTGTTCGTTCGGCGCGCGCTCGTCTTTCACTTGTTTCCTGTCACACTACGACACACGTCATTGAAGTAAGAAATGAGTTATCATTTCTTTTAATAAAAGTTATTTTAGAGATCAAGAAAACATCGCTATCAAGGAATTCCCTCTATGCTAAGATCCAAATACTCTTCTTTCGTTTAATTCACGTTCATCGGTCGCCTTGTACCTATATGCACGTCGATTTAGGACGTCGTCTCTTGACTTGGCCCTTGCAAGCAAGTCAAGACTTGATGGAGGTACACGTTTGCGAACAAGAGCTTTTCTTAGCAAGTAAATGCCCACACGAAAGTCTTGCCTAACTCCTAAAAACGACAAATGTCTTAAGCCGGTGCAAATCCCTTAATATCCTATCTCTAAAGCCATTTCCAAAATGAAGAATAGGATTTGAATATTTTTTTACTCCACTAAAGACTTAAACAGACAAAAACTGCAAGCCGTGAACATTTAAGTGACCCAGCATTTATTCCTTTTTTTCTCAGCCCGGAAGTGTACCGACAATTTGTCTTGCACCTTCGGCCCTTGACCTACTTTTACAAGAAGAAAGAAGAAATAAATCGTCAAAATAAAAAGCTTACTTTGCATGTTTTCAGATTGGAAAATTACTTTTCCGAGTTCGAGGATTACCGTGAGAACGGCCTTGGTAACGATTTGCATTTGTGTCTTTATACCGAATCTTTTTTACTTTGTCAATTGTTTTGAATAGGTATAAACAAAAACCAAGCTAAGATTACTCTTAAACTAGTCCAATTTTTTTTTAAATGTACGTAAAGGTGTTTTCTTAACAGCCCGTTTAACGTCCCCACTACAGGGACACGAACCTACTCTCATACGAGAGTAAGAAAAAAGAAAGATGAAAGAAAATGAAGTTGTTTATCCACGTTAAATTTAGTAGGTACCTATCTAAATTGCACGAGCCAAAAAAAGTACCGTCTAAAAAGTATATTAACCAGCTAAGCACCCGTTTATTTGCGAAGACAATTTAATTTTGCAGCAGATACCTTTCAAGCTTGGCAAGATTAACCGGGATGGCAGACGGCAACAAACCCTTAATGGTGTTCATGCTCGGATTATTTCTAAACAAGACATTTTAAATACGTCTGCTGAATCTGCTCTGTTACAGATAAAAAAGGGATGGCCAAACAGGTAAGTATAAATAGAAATATAAACTTAAAGATAAATAAGTATACCTACACGGAGACCAACATAATTCACGTGCAATTTTCTATTAATATTGATTAAGAATTATACTTTAAATTATTGTTTTAATTTATTTTGTGAATCGTTTATGTGTGTGACGTGTGAATAAATAGGTACCTATTTGAATTCTTATCAATTATTAATTGCTTTATTAAAGGTGTTAACGACATCGCATGCTAACAGTACATATAATTTTAAAACCTCGTAAATATGTATTAAGAAACAGGCTCACGCCGGTATTTCGTGCATTTACTGTTACAAAATCAATTGATATACAACTCAAAACTATACTGATTGCACCAAATATAAACTAAACAGCTCAGTTGAGCAAAACCATGCACAAACACTTAACTAACGACATGACCTAGCTAGTAAGTAGTTAATCCATAGTTTGGCTGGCTGCAGATGCTACCTTAGTTTGGAAACCAGCTTAGAACTGTTTAAATTTTAATCTATCCTAGTGTTTAGCATACACTACCGAGCACGAGTCGAATAATAAAAACTTGGGTAATGCAGTTATGTTATCACTATGTTTTTAAACGAATGAAATTACCTCGTAATTGAAATTAATTATTCTTACGAAAATCGCATCAAATTAGGTTTGCCAAATGCGAGATAATCGCGGTCTAACATACGTACAAGTCAAAGTAAGACCATCTTTTTCTAAAGTCGGTTTAAGAAAGACCTATCAAACATACCTATAGATCAAAAGAAGACTCTCTATTTCCCTATAAAGAATATTTATTTAAAGAAAGATGATTCTGTCAAAAGATAAGATAAAACAAAACAAACTTCCAGAAATGACAATATAACTGAGTAAACGCAAGAAAGACAAAACAACCAACGTTATTAATAGCTCAGATGATCTCCACCATTAATTAGACATGTCTGAATCTGAACCTCTCTACAAATGGACCAGGAAATAACCTCTAGCTAATATGACGCTGACGTTCCTACATTAATCAAATCAGCTTTCTTCTTTCGATAATTTATATTTGTTGTCTTTGTATTTATTTATAAACATACAATGCTGCCCGCGACTTCATATGCTTCATACATTAAAAAAATTACACAATATCATAAAACATTATGCGTGTATGTTATCCTAATGTGTAGGCTACAATATTGTTAGGTAACATTAGAATAGATTCAGTAGTATTTGCGTCAAAGGATATCAAACATCCACACATCTGTCCATACAT
Source organism: Anarsia innoxiella (assembly GCA_947563765.1). Classification (NCBI taxonomy): domain Eukaryota; kingdom Metazoa; phylum Arthropoda; class Insecta; order Lepidoptera; family Gelechiidae; genus Anarsia; species Anarsia innoxiella. The sequence continues at coordinate 3,437,036 of OX387402.1, forward strand.
CCAAACAAAATCACACATTTTGTTGACATGATTGCTGTATAGATTCCTTGCCAATATTTTCAATTAGTTTACCTATTTCCATCCCCATCTTTATGTTTCCTCAACGTTAACATAAAAACAGCAAAGGCTCGATTAAAACACTTAACTAGGCCAGCCTATTGAAACTTAATTCACAAATACCTCGAGAGTATTGAAGACTGATCGTTATTGATTAAGTTTGGGCCCCGGGAGGAAATACTTTGGGGCCCCGCTTAGTTTCGTGGTCCGATTTGTTAAAATAATTGATCGTGCTATTAAATTTCGCTGCTCGCGGGAGCATTTTGGTTTTATTGAAGACATTCGGTATCTGCTTTTATGTATACGGTATAAAGTTAATGTTTCCTTTTTATCATATACGAGTATTTTATGGATGTCAATAACTTTTGCAATATTTAACATTGTAAGTTTAACATTGTAATAAATAATAACTGATATGCTATGCTCAAAGCGTCAGAAACAACTTCGAAACTACTCGTTAAATAATTTTACACACTGGCTAAAATACTGCAAAAATAAGTGTAGGATCCTGGTTAACAATATATTTTCTTAGTTTAGTATTAGTACCTACAAACAAGAAGTATATCTAAGGAGTATGTACATATGTACCTTAGCTTGACACTTTAAATACCTAATAGGTTTGCCATAATGCAGGTACTTATAGAACATCCAAACCAAATCAACCACAGTTTCGCTTCACAACAAACGTGATACGTGAAACAAAAACGTACTCGTACTACTATTTGCTCTAGAAATAAGCACGTCTACACTGCATTTCTCCACAAAAAATGCTATTACCCTGTAAGAAACTAGACTTAGACTTCCTAGCATCAAAGCTACTTAGGTCACAACTTAAGCACTATCCGCTGACGTGGTCCGTATCGTCGATCTTTGAACGCAAGAGTTAGAGTGCTCTTGATTTGGTGAGGAGCTCTTGTCCGATATGTTACTAGCTTACTAAGATTTTAGGCTGTCTAAGTTTAGTGATTGGTCAGTTGGTGAAGTAGGTAATACAGGTTGCCACGGCTTTGGTCGTGGTTTCGATTCACATTAGAAATAAGCATTAATCTAAGTTCAGAGAAAACAGATGTTTGCCTTAAGTCTGGGTGTTTGTGTGTTCAATATAATAAATAGGTATATATGTAGTAATTACTTGTCATTGAACTCTGATCAACAGTAACGTAAGATAAAATATCATGCACATGCGAACAGCCACAACAAAAAAATAAAGAAATGGAATTAAAAAGAGATTTTAGCATCGATCCAAATCAAATCATTACGCCAAAAGATTGTTTCTTAAACAAATGCGCATCGCAAAAGTAGCCGAATTAAAAAGCGAAGTATGAGAGGGAAAAAGAGCAAGACAACGTCATTTGACAGCTTACGATAGTCTTTGAAGTCTGAAAGAGAGAGCAACAGCTTTGAGCGGCTCAGGCTGTCTAATTAGCGTTATCAAGGAGATTGCCACACGAGCCAGTTAGGGGTTTTAAGTCATGAGAATTTCTACTGTTTCAGCAAGCGGTGTTCATTTGGTTATTAGAAATTTGTAATTCTCTCCAATTTGAAATTGGTCAATTTAGGCTTGCGTATAGACGCAAGCCTAAGCGACATTAGCCTACGACATTCACACGTTTTGCTTTCGCAAAATTTTGAAATGATAGCTCAGACTTCTAATTTACTTAGTATTTCCAATAGTTTTGTATCCATCTAGCAATTTTGTAAAATTCCCAAAACATGTTCAACTTCGCAAACAGTACTGCATCACGTAATTATAGAGAAACTGTGGTGCGTTTACTTAAAATCTGATTAAAAGTAAAATCTGGACCTTATTCAATTTAATTTAAAGATTCATGAATGAAAGTCGTATTAGGAGTTACTAAGACGCTTTGCGTCAATGCAATTAACATGCTATTCATGAACTCGTTTTAAGCCATGTTCTTTTTATAAAAAACTCGCAATTAAAAAAGGCATCTTTGAAAAAGAAAAAGAATTCGACACTTCTCTTACATTAAAGAGGCCATCTTGCATCTCTCCTATTTAAAAAAGGAACGTTTAAAACAATATCGAAATGCAAATATTCCTAATTTGAAAGTTTTCGCGCCGTCGCTTATTAAACAGCCAGACGGCAGAGTGAATTCATTTAAATATTTAGGTAGGTATTAAAATTATTTTACACATCAAAAGACTTGGTAGGTAATAGGCGAGCAGCATTGCAGGGTAAGTGTCCAATTAAAAATGGTCTCTCAGAATTAGATATTCCGATATTATAACAGATCTGCTTTGAGTGGTTTTATTAGGATTTAGTCAGTCAGTACCTATAGTATATGCGACTAAATGCATTTTTTTTTAAATATCTAAATAATATTGTTTTGGAATGTGCTAATGAGTTTTCTAATATCTGAATAATTTTGTTGTGGTATGCGATGAGTTTTCTAATGTCTTTCGTTTCGAATTTAAAAAAAAGTTGCTACGTGGTCCTATTGCATAATCACCTGTTTGTTTAAGGAAATACGTGCTAAGAATAATACGTGAGTTTAATTTGAGATTGTTTCTTACTACAGACTTCATAATAACAAGCAAATATGTATTTTATATGCTAATCAATGTAACCACATTATATCAACCGATAACAAACTACTGAATAATCCTACTAATATTACTTATACCCAAGTAAGTATGTCAAATACTTGTGCCGATATGGATGGATGGTTGGATGTTTGTTACTCTTTCACGCAAAAACTACTGAATAGATTTTAATGAAATTTGGCAGTATTGTAGCTTTTAAATCAGAATAACATATAGACTATATTATTTTGGATATCATGTTTTTTTTCCAAGTTATGGGACGATAAATGCGTACGAATTCGTGGGCAGCATGTAGTATCTAAAATAAAGTTAAGTACCTACACATACATTGCTTTCAAAATTGTAAATGTTCAGTTAAAATACTAAACATTAAATAATAAAATTGTTCATTTTAGTAAATTTACTTAAATTACTATAGCAACACTACATTTGTATAAAATATTTTTTGTTGTTGGCAATTTTTTCTGCTTCCATTTTTGTACCTCGCTCAATAATTTACACGGTTTTTTTTTTACAATTTATTTTAATAAATCCAGATTTACTTCAAACACGCTTGCATTTAATTTATACAGTAAATAACTTTCCGTTACGCACTGTTAACTTTAAAACACACATAGCTTATGAAATGTTGGCTGAACTCCATATGACAATATTTTTATTAGTTCCTTGCGTTTCGGCCGGAATTCAACCCATTTGAATTCAGTAGCGTGTACATTGTACGTATAATATTAGTGTATTTTATTGGACATCTGCGTTTTATGACTGACTGTACTACGTCTCTGTCTTTTACTGTATTTTTTAATGGAAATGTGTTGAATTTGAATTTAATGTTCTTTTATTTTTCAAATTTCGCAATAAGAAACATTTTAAGTACTAGTATTGTGTCAGCTATTTGTTATCTTTAGATTTGAAATAGGAAAATAAGGAATGTGAACAAATCATTTATGTAACAACTCGTGTTCAAAAATAAGTCTAAAAAACAAATATTTCGGAAATGAATTCGTCTATCTCCGCATTCCTTTTTTAAAATAACAGTAAAACAGCTAAAAAGAATATAAAACAAAATACGACTGTATTTACTATCACAACTTGTTTTACACCAAATTGCAATAAAAACATAAGAACAACAGTTTTCGAAAGTAATTTTAGAACAATGAAACCGCGCATAAAATCCTGGCAGCTTTTAAAAAGAAGTATTTTAAAAATGGAAATAAAATACAGGGTGGCCTGAAAACTTGATGCAAAGTTATTAATTAACTGTTACGGACGAGGAAGTTAGGATTTGCTTGTTGAATTAAGAGCTTGTCTTATGTCAAAAGCGTTAATGAACATTTTGTTTCGGAAACTTAAGTTACTGTTTTAGTTTCGCTGAGATCTCCATTTACTCTTTAGTTTTTGTTAGCAATTTCAGTTACAGAAAAAAATCGTTTAAACAAAGCTTATTCTATTATATTATATGGAATCAATAGGAATCAAATTTGAATTGTTTAATATTATTGGTATGTAAGTATAGGGCGATATTATGTCAGCTTATTTCATCCATTTTCCTTTATATACCTGAGTATGTTATTAAGTAAAGTAACGAAATATAAGGCTTTGTTGTGTATGTACAAGGACAAAGATATATAAGATATATTGGCATAACGTAGGGCCCTGTGCCAAAGGTTTCTTGCCGTTTTCTTCCTCTCGGCTACACAGGTAGTGAACCAGCAGTAGTTTTAGATCAAAAAAGTGACATCAAAAAAGTGTAATGAATTTTGCCTATTTTTGAATAAACACTTTTTATTTTCATTTTCGAACATTTTGACGAAGCCAATATGATTCAAAAGTGTCGAATTTTGCTCAAATAAATAAATCGTTAAAAAACCGGACCGACACGCTGCAAGCTTAACCTAGCTAAAACCGCTTTCCCAGAAAACGTTAGCCTAGAACAGAAGGAAAATTATTTCAAGTAGATAGCCAGCTAACCTTTGAAACAGTTCAAAATTATGACTGTCTATTATCTTTTGGCTCTCTCTTCAGAATGAACTAAGAGTGGGAGGTACTCATTAATATTTCACACAAACGCCTCTTAAGAGCTGAAACTAAACCGAGCCAGGAAGCCGTACAGATTTTAGGCGTAAATTAAAACGGTGAATAATTAAATCATCCATCTTAAGGTCTTTAAGCCTAGTTTGTAAACGTGAAAACTTAATTTCGAGACGATTCCGTCAATTTCGTGACGCTAATTAGCTATGACTTGCGTAAGTTTTTTGTGAAACAAATTTGAAAGTTTCGAAGCGTTAAAATCATTCAGAAAGTTTATCTTCAATTTTTATAGAAACTTGTGAAGAAAATCAACCTATCGAATCATTTACAATTAATCCGGATATTAAGGAGTTACTAACGCGCTGTGAACAAGTAGTGTGGTATTTACATTTTCATAGCGATATTATATAGGTATAATTCTAAACAAAATGCATAGGTACAGCATTTTGTCAACTATATGAAATTCATTTCGAAGAAAACTTTTTAAAAGTAGGCGTACCTAACACCAAATCTCATTGTCCAACATTGCAGTCATTTTCAAATGCAAAAGTACCCCGCAAACACGAACTCAACACTTTGATTGTACAAGCTCGCATATTTATCAGGTTCCAAGTTAAAAAAATCAAGTTTTAGTTACGTGGCTAAAGTCGGTTAGAAAAGAATAATAAATGAGACTCTATGCGCTGCGGCTTAACACGATTTGTCGTTAAAATTTCAGAGTGTTCGACTGTTCACAATCTGAGCTTAACTCTAGTTTAACTTGATAGAAAATGCTACGATTTTCACGACCCAACCAAAATTGTAGTCGAAAGTAGGTCATGGACCTTGTATGTACATTTTAAACTTGTTTATTTGTATAAAATATTCACAATTCAACGGCTCGGAAGTCGATTTTGCGAATGGGACTATTGTAAAGCACCCAATTGTAATGCCTCAATATAGAAACAAGCATTTATTAAAATAGGTACCTGCCTATATGAAATGGAATAAAAGGCTAATGGGCTACGTTAGTAACCAGCTTTCTTATTTCAAAAAAAAGTGGAATTAAAGAAAAGAAAAATATCAATTGAGAAATGCTATTTTTATTTCAAAATAAGTACGTACTAAAAACATAAAAAAACTTTTATCAAAAAATATTTCTTTTCATAAAGACTGTTGTTCTAGATATAGTATATGGGACCTACTTAAGGTTATTACGTATTGTCAACCCAAAAATGTTAAATAAATAATAATGTATACCTCAACTAAAAAATTAAGCTATAAAAAACATTTTTAAAGATATAGCTACAGGCTGCGACATTGAGGTATGAATAATAAATGTTATAATCTCCTTCAAAAGGAAAATGATGTTATGATTCTGAAGTTCGCCATTACATATTTAGTTTCTTATTCTTATCGTTTCATTGGTAAGTGTCTCGTGAAAAAGGGAGTAGTTTTCTATCTTTTTAAAAAAGAAGGTGGTTCTCCGTTCTATGTTTTCTTATTCTCCTTCCAAAAAAATCAATCGGAAGGAATTGTTATGTCATGATCATAAAAAATCTAAGTTTTGGCCAAAGAAAGACCTTCTTACTTATATTGGTAGATATATCACTCTGAGTTATGTAAGTTTGCGCTGAATGACTAGGTCCTCTAACTATGTAATTTTATATACCTTACTTTGTTAAACGTTTTATAGAAAAAAAAATGACAGAGAGTATTAGTATCATCATATCTAACTTTTGTTGCGGCAAACAGAAAAAAAAACCCTCTTTAAAAAAGGCTCAGAAATTTTATCTGGGCCGTTTCCTTCGGGAAATAAAGCGACCAATACGTACACAAATCAGGGAAAGTGAGAATTTTCACGGGCCATTACCTGCGACAAACAAAAACACATCGTATTATTTCTTCCTGTGCTTTTTGTTCAGGAAATTTGCGAAACATACATCAAGGCATGAATACAAATGTAGTTAATTATATCTATAACAAGCGGACGACGGCAACAGCGTGCACATTTATGCTAGAGTCTAGAAAAACCTTACGCAATATCTTAAATTGATGTAGCCTATAAACACGACAAATACTTTACGAATTTAAAAAAAGTTGTGGTATCGAAACTGTCATTTTTTTACGAATTTGTAAGATATGTGGCGCAACCAGGTATAAGCGTCAATCGAATGTGTTTCTTAGATAAGGTTTATGTGTTACCTATGTTATCTGTGGTCGTCATTTGTCACCGTCAAAATGTAAGTCAATCTCGCAATAAATTTCCTATAGTAAATATTATTTCTTTGTAAGCATATTTGTTATATCAGTAGGTAATATTCTACATACAAGCTCAAATGCACTGGCATTTTGCCCAATTCATCTCTAGAACAAGTAACTAACTAGATAAAAACCCAATATTAGCCAATAAGGATCTCGATCCACCGAATTCGATTACGAAACTATTTCCGAAACATCGACGTCAGCTGATTCATATCTTGTAAATAGTTCGCCAATATCTTGCCGAATATAGCACAATTACTTATTATTGGATTTCTTTATTGTAGATATTAAGCAGTTATTTAGTCCCATTTGCTGAAAAGTCCAATAAAATTAATCAATAAACAATTTGTTATCTTCTGATGTCTGATGGCTTCTGATGCTTGAAAACAAATGACTAACCTAGTAGTTAGTTTATCATTAATAATATTTCAGCAACAAACTGTTAGACCCAGAACACACGGTGAAACGCAAATAAAAGTGCATAACGAGAAATACATTGTAGATAAATAACATCAAATATAATCTCTGTTTTCACGCTTGAAGGTATTTTGACGCGAAATTATCAGAATCGCTCGAACCATTCGTAAAATGCAATAAAATTCATTGGAAATTTACAAAATTACTGCTTATTTACATATTTCACACGCAAAAAGGTGTTTTCATTTATTGACATTTCATCTGTATATCTTTTATTTGATTTGTATTACCATATTTATTGACATACCGTATCAGTGCGATATTTAACATGAATATGTCACGCTGTTTTAACTACACGACATTCATTGAATGGTATAAGATTTACTTATGCAATCTTCTTTATCAAACATATTGCCTCCGCAGTTTCACGTTTGTTAGAAGACCGCACCAAAAAACCGTTGTGTTACATAGCTCACTTTTGCTATATTTTACGTCAAACAGTTTTTAACGACATAACCGTTTACACTCAATACCATTATAGCCTATTAACCAGATTAAAAACCAAGCCATAAGTTGGAACAAGAAAAGGTAAAAAAGCTAGTGGATTTAATAAAAAATGCACTATTTTAAAAACTCCTCCAACCCTAAATTCAAACTATTTTAAAACTTCCAGTTGGTTTAGAAGTTACTTGAAATGCAATCGCCATGCTCAGTTAGATCTGCTAGACCTTCAGTGCCCCACTGAAGTTACTAGATTCAAATCTTTTGAAAACTTTCCCAACTAAAATGACATCACAGAGTTGGGGACCTGTTTTAAACTTATTGGCATGTCTCACTGTGGAAAAGAAGTAAATTTCCGACGTGAAGTGCAGAATTTCTTGATGGAGGAAGTTGATTAAATAGTATTCGTTGTAGTAAAGAAGTGTATGTCTTATATTTCGGCAATAAGACGAGTCTTGTATGTTTGATATTTTATAAAATCAGTCTTTTCTCTTCAAATTTTATTAATGTGTCTAATGTCTAAATCAGAAACTAATTAAAGAATACATGAAGCGTATTGAAAAAACATAAGATCAGGATTACGTAACTATAGATAAAGAAAACATGTTCATAAAAAAACAATCATAAACACTTCATTTTCGTCTTTAGCGATTCAAACAATTCGAATGCTAAATCACGATTTCATGCAGCGTTTTCAGTCCTAAAACGGACACCACTTACTAAATACTAGACCACAAACATCGGTAGTGTTGAAAATGTCCCGGAGCCTGAATAAGTAAAATTGCAGCCGTAGTCAAGCTCCGCGTGGCCACACGTTAATGAGCTGAATGTGGGTCACCGAGTCAGCGGCCTCAGACCTCACTCATTATTCGTACGTGTACGTGAGACTTGTTCGCAGATAGGTTTTGGAGCTATCTAAGTAACTAAATGTGGGTTTAAAAGTGCTACTAGAAATTAAAGGGGACACAACGATGATAATCTTGATGTAGATTTAGTTTTTACAGATAAATGTCGTGATTTGATGATGGATTGATTTCATAAGCGAAGTTCTGTAAAGGTATATATCTAGAAACACCAAAGATGTTTATAGAAAGGAGAATTCTGAATAAACAATTATGTTCAATCACTTGTTCAACCTGGGTTAGACTGGCACAGGACCGTAGTGAATGGCGCGAAAAAAGGGAGGCCTATACTCAGCAGTAGGGAGAAACGGGCTGATTTGATTGATTGATTGACTTGTTCAACCGACCAATAAGTATTATAAGCAGTCTATTTTCTAAAAACACTTTCCTCGAATAATTATAAAAAAGAACTAAGAACGCTGAGTATCAGATGAACATAGTATGAGATGTGTGATCTTGCGTGATACCGCAAGGATGCGATGATACAGAAGCCAAATTGTTGTTCGCCCAGATGCTAACGGTATATCAAATAATTATCGGAGACATCTGGGGGATAGTCAAAAGCTAGAACATTTTTTCATATGCTTATGCGGTTAAAAGGTCATTCGTCAGCAATATTTTATGGTATGATAAGTCCCGTCAGCTAAGGGTACTCTTGATTTAGCCTTTCTTGAGTAAGTCCCCGATTTGATCGAGGTACGTTCGTCTTGGCCTTCCCTCCAAACTGACGGGCATGTATGAGGCGACTGATGAGTGTGGATGAAGCGAAAGCGGTGTGTTTGGATCGTAGCAAGTGGAAGAAAGTTGTCTCTGCCTACCCCAATGGGCGAGAGGCTTGACGGATATGTAGGTATGTATGTATGGTAAGTCCAAAACTTCTAGTCAATGAGATTGAAGCCATCCTAGTAAAACTGTAGTTTCCGTTCATCTACTTCAAACACATAACGGAAGAAATTATCCTCAACATTCAGTTCTAATGAGTATTTCACGCGTCTGTAGTCATACGGAAACCCAAAAGGGCCACGCATTGTTTTCGCTTTCAATAGCATCAAGGTAACGTTCAAATGTATAGCCCTGCTATCTCAAATTCAAGCTTCACTGCACAGTTACGAATCTGACAAAAGAAAATTGTATTTTGTTTATATTAAGTTGGTTTGTTTTAAAATGAGGTCAGGACGATGTTGCGATAGTGGTCGTGCTGAAATTGTGTACATAGGTACCTAGTGGTAGAACTTTATAGGAGAGTAGGTACTAGAGTATTTGTATAAGTTAAAGATTGTTTACAACCCGAAAGTTTTTCGTGTTCACTCCACGATTTTACCCCAAGGTTGCCTGGAAGATATTGCTATCTAGCAATAGGCCCGCTTTTTTGCTTTCTTCTAAGTTTCAAATTTATTTCTACTATAAAAAAACAAACAGACACAGACATAATAGGTACCTATTATCTATAGTCTTAGACCTAAGGACAATACACACCCAAGTATTCACATTTGAACATTTGAATTCACCATATTGGCGTGGTTTAGTATCAAACAAAATCGTAACTCCTACATAATCGTAAGTGTAATAAACTAGGTCAAAATGTATTTAAAAATCTGTTTGTTTTGGCATTTTCATTTAAAACATACGTTTTATTTCAACCTGAAAAATGGTTAACCAAAATTCTTCTACACATGCTAATTTAGCAAGCAGAGTATAATTAAAATGAGTTTAGCATACAAATTTGGCCTTTGTTTGATGTTGTAATAAGGGTCCCTCGAATGATTTATTTACTTAGGCCCTTACTGATGACCTTACAGTTTTATATCGTTTGCAATTTTTATTTAACTTCATTTTTGCCAAAATATGTAAGCGCCTTACCTATGTAATTCAGTACCTCGTCGTGTTCGCAAATTAATTGAGTCTGAAGTCAAGACTCGTCATTTCTCTCTTCTCTACCTAAACTGAAAATCAACGTCATGTCTCTGGACCATTTCCCACATTATGCTGATTGGAGACTATTTCCCAGTTCCTAACTTAATTTTCTTTTTTGTTCCGATTTATTTTCTTGTGTTCTAATGTCTTTTTTTGTGACTGGTAATAAATATTTAGGTACTTACCTACTTAAAATAAGAGACTATGTAAATCTAAACATCACAACATAAAGAACTTTAAATAAAACAATATAGCATCGTTTTCTCGAGAACTTCAAGTAGGTATCAACTCCAATAAGTCCTATCTAAATTTAAAGGGTCGAATATTCATCTTATCTTCAATTGTCTCCCAGAACAAAACACTTCTCTCCTTGAGGATTAAATTCTTCAAAATATTTATCTCTCTTCCAATGGATAGGCTACTTAAGTCCCCGACTTCGTGGATTTGGAATATTGCTTATAAAGTTTGTTTTAACAGTGAATAAGTAGATACTCGTAAATCGGGAATATACCTATACATTTCAGATAAATAATATTTTCAAATATATTATGTTCGTTTTTCGAGATTGGGCCGAAATGATAACTTTTATAAAATTCTATTTAAATCAAAATCAATGTCTAAAATATTCTACGTCAATTTTTTCATCTGAAACTGCTACCACTTCACTAGGTATATAGCCTAGAGAAAGAAATGACAAGAAATCTTACAGCACAGGGTGTGGCTTTAGAATTGTAGCTCTCTAAATTGGAGATCATTTTAACACAACTTGGCGTTCTGAAATACTTTCTGACATACTCAATACTCTCTGATACCTCTATTAATAATAATTGTGATGTTAACAAATTACTTCAGTCAGACCACCGAATCTTTCAAGCCTTGGCCTAATTCAGACGTGTCTTGTGCGGCTCAATGAGAACAAACGACCTAGCATCATATGATGGGCGAGGCCAGCGGAAGGCTCAACGCAAAAGCTGGTATTGCATCAGAATTTTATATAAAACGTCGTAAGTAACATTTCAAATGTAGAAGTCAACTATATAATTGGATTCGGAAGAAAAGAGTGCATCGAATCACGTATTAGACGTATATTCTTCAAAATAGTCACTTAAGACCTTTGTTCTCGAACGTTAGAGCAAAAGGCTCAACGGAAAAGCAGGCTTCATGGAAACGCTGGACTGCTGCCAACAAGAAAATTTATACAGGCTCTCTTAGTTGACTGGTCACATATTTTTTGTAGCAATTGTTTTGCTTTGCACCTACAAAGGAACTAGATTTTTCCATTGTGCCGGAAGAAAAAAGAAAGGTCGGTGGAGTGCGTCCCAAATCTAAACGTTTATCTATTTTGTAACACAGACAGTTGGAACAAACCGGCACATTCTCTTTATTAGAGCGCCGAACTAAAGTAATACAATTACTAGCTTTGTAGGTGTTCGTTAGGTTAACGTTTTAGTAAAATTATAATAGAGCTAGATTTTAATGAAAATTAAAACTATTATAGAGCTACGTGAAAACCTTTTTGATTAGAACTTTTTAATTAATTTTCGTTATAAATAAATTTGTAAATATATTTTGAACTAGCTCTAGTATTTAATTAAAAAATATATTCATAAATACTAGCTATCGAGGCGCCATGCCGGTCTAAGTCCAGTATAGGAACTCGTGATTTCGCATTCATTAATTCGTTTCCAATTAGTATTGGAGCGGACCAGTCCCGCATAAAGCGTGTGTCTTTAACATTAGACAATTTAAGTAAAACGACTCGTAAGTAAAAATGTAATATTTCTATTGAGGTAACATTACAAAACAAACGTGTATCTAGAGCCCTCCCAAGCCTTAGAAATCGAAAACCCAAATGAATCTCACCCAATTCTGCTTAATGCACTGACTGTCATTACAACAATGAAAAGTAATGACTATAATTTATCAAACGAAATCAGTTAAGTAGGTGAGTAAGTGAATTTGGAGCTTTTCTTAGATCTGAAATAATGATGATTGTTGCGTTGCGCCTTTGTGTCAATAGTCTTGTATTCATTGGGCGATTTTCTCGCGAGGCAAGGTTTCGGCCAATTAAAAGAGGTCCCTAAGAACTACTTAATTGAATGAATATCAAAGTTCTTTTAAGAATGGTCGAAGCTGCCTTTCCAGGATGCTCGCCTAGTGAATACGCAACCAATGATTAATTAAGGTGGTTTTGAGTAGAAGGGTTTCGTTTAATACTTGATGTATGTTTATGTTCTCGGTTGCATAAAAGGTTGTTAAAATAATCATCCATTAAATATTGCGACTTATTGTTGTTTTTAAACGACTTCAAAAAAAAGGAGGAGTTTCTCAATTCGACCGTATATATATTTTTTAAACGACTTCAAAAAAAAGGAGGAGTTTCTCAATTCGACCGTATATATATATTTTTTTTTTTATGTATGTCCACGCAAAACTTCGTCGTTTATGAACCGATTTTGATGATTCTTTTTTTGTTGGAAAGGGGGTATCCCGAGGGTGGTCCCATGGTAAGGAAACCAGGATCTGATGATGGAATCCTGGAGAAATCGAGGGAAACTCTCGAAATAATTGTATTTTCGACTAGTCTGTTTCTTATTTTTCCTACACAACTTCGTCGTCCATGAACCGATTCTGATGATTCTTTTTTTGTTAGAAAGGGGGTATCCCAAGGGTGGTCCCATGGTAAGGAAACCAGGACCTGATGGTGGAAACCTGGAGATATCGAGGGAAACACTCGAAAAAATTGCATCGCGACTGTGTGTTTCTTAATATTATGCAATAATAAGAATTTTAAAGCCCTAATGTTTAATGAGGGTCTGACGTTGACCTGATAATGGAGCGGAAATGCAGTCGACGGAACTCGACAACGGTTTAAAGCAAGTACTTTGTGTTTGGGCTTGATTAACTTATATTATTGAGACCTTTCATCTAAATAGGTTGGGACTGTTATTAGGGGTCTGATAATGAAAATGAAGGACAGTCAAGGGAAACTAAAAAATGTGAAATAAAAAATTTTTGCCAAAAAAGAAACAACTTCAAAACGGAAACTAAAAAGTATGAAATAAATTAACTTGTAAAGCAAATTTCGAGTTTATAAGTGACTAAAAGTAACATAAACAAATACATAATTATGTCTTTAAAATTTTTGAAGACGGTGCCACCTGTTTCCTTGAGATGTGAAAAAGATTGATTATAAGTACCTACATTATCTATATCTAGTTATTGTTTTACTTGGCACCGTCTTCAAAAATTTTAAAGGCATAATTATGTATTTGTTTATGTTACTTTTAGTCACTTATAAACTCGAAATTTGCTTTACAAGTTAATTTATTTCATACTTTTTAGTTTCCGTTTTGAAGTTGTTTCTTTTTTGGCAAAAATTTTTTTTGAAAAACGAAAAAGGAATGCTATAGAATAAATTGAATGTGAACATGTCCTGAATAATCATAAATTGGTCAGAAACATTGTGACGATTACATATTATTAGTTTTGAACTTAATATATTTTATGCTCAATTAAAAAATCTGTTATAATACTGGTACGTAAGTGATAATATCACTCCACTCTCTATCACATTTTTTTTTCTATTTAGGAAAATAAGTTTTTAGTAAATTATATTAAAAATGCTACATGCCATCAATTTTCCTAAGTACCTTACCTAAAGTTACTCCACCTACATCGTAAAACGACACAAAAGGTATTAAAATCTTGCTTATGTAACAGGTAAATGAGTTTGCTTATCACTTAATATAGTCAGACAAAATTATTATCAAAATATTCTTTAAATATCTACCTACTTTTCCTTTACTAATGTACGTTACTAATGCCTAACATAATACAGATTGTTATCGTATTCTCAGCTTGTGGACATCCACTGCTGGACAAAAGCCTCCCCCAAGGATCTTAACAACGACCGGTTCTGGGTTGCCCGCAACCAACGGCTTACCGCGTCTTTCACCAGACCGTCGGTCCACCTTGTTGGAGGCATAATATTACCATAATATAGATTGTCGTCACTTTATTCGGTGCCTACATAAGTTATATAGTTACCCGAGTATATTCTTAGACTATAAGTAAATATAAAAAAGAATAATCTAGTCACTTTCAGAAACTCAGTCAATCGTAGTACGTGATGTCTTCCCTAAGTGAAATAAAAAAGGGTTCTCATCGTTCGCGACAAAGAAGGCGTGACTCTATCTAGTGAACATTTATTTGAAATATCCATCATGGCGTCTGCTACGTGATTATTTTATTACTTCCCGGTTACTTTTTTCCTTGTACTTGAAAGGGTGATGGAGAAAATGGTACATTATGAAAACGTAAAATGATTATTTTCGGTAAATTGAAAACAGAATAAAGACTGAAGTCTTTGCACTTTCTTTGACTACATGAAATGGTTTATTTTATTCTACTCAGTCACACAAGTTTCAAGTCTTAAGTTTCTCATTTAAAACGACGCTATGAGCTGTCACTGCAAACCATACATACCCCAAAATTTGTTAAGATGTGCTGTGTTTTCCAATAATACTGTGATTTTTTAGATAAAATATAAGATCCGTCATTTTGTATCGGCGGCCATTTTGTATTTACAATGATAGGTACGAAAAGTTATAAACAAAAGACTTTAGTAGGTAACTAAAATGAAAAAAAAAGCGAGAAGAGCGAAAGAGAAAGAGAGAGTTAAAAATATTAACAACAGTTAGGATAAATAAAAATAAATTAAAACCAATATTTTTATTAAACCATCCTCTTCCTCCCGCAATGATTAATACACGAGCCTTCAGAATCGAATCTGTTCTCATTACCGCCGCAGCCAGAGTAGAACATCATCATGCATTTCCGTCTTATAACATCGTAGAACCACACCACATACATCCCACTACAAGGACCTTTGTTTGGTACTTGATAACAGTAGTAGGGGATATTGTCTAGGTTTGATGGGAATGGACCATCTACTGGACCTGAAAGATTGGTTAAAATGGGATTCGTTAGTGTTTTGTCTTCTTTTTGTCATCTTACGAATGATTGGCTTTAGGTACCTTTATCTACGATGTCAATGATCTTACAAAGAAATAATGTTCATTTTGTTAAACTAGCAAATCCTGGATCAAAGTAGAACTGAATAGAGAGCAAGGAAGGGTACCTTAGGCCAGCAATGGGACACGAGCTAGCTCTATCTATATTTTTATAGGCTAGAAGATATTGGCACTCAAATCGTAGCCGCCTATACCTATATATTATGAAAATATAGTCATGAAAAATCTACCAGCTATGTCAGCTTACAATGACATGCCGTTGTCTGGCAAGTATTGATTGAATTTCTAGAAATTTCGATTCCTCTACATATCACAAAAGGCAGTCCCCAGTCCTCATGTTGCATCGTATCAGTGTCAACAACAAATACTATTCCAGTTTCATCATTATTTACTTAATTTCAAGCTACAATTCACTGTGAAATATAAAATGTTTGTCTAACAATCGCGGTAAAAGCAATACTAAAGCAGGAATTAGTCTAGAATCAAAGTACACGAAGAGGACATGAATATTCAAAGATTGCACTTGCACTATGTAAATTTGTGGTTGTATAACCAAAACTCTATGTATACGGACAATAACGTATTGACACAGAATTCATAATAACCACTGTTTCGGGAATTCAAATGCCACTCTAATTAGTATCCAGTGCTTTATAATTAAAATAGTCGGATCGATTATTTTGATTTGAACGCAAAGTGCTTTGTTTGACTATTCCACTCGTAAATTGGTGTAAATTGTAAAAAGCTTTAGATATAATGTTGTTTAAAGCAAAATATCAATAAATAGTTTAGAAAATATATATGTTTCATTGCGACGGAACCGGCCTAGATTAAATTACGTAAAAAAGCATTCATCATTTTACAGTTTACTTTAAACCTACTTTTAACTAATTACCTATATAAACATTTTTTTACATAAAGAGGTATGAGAGGCGTGACGGATATCCATACTAATATTATAAATGCGAAAGTAACTCTGTCTGTCTGTCTGTTACGCTTTCACGCCTAAACTACTGAACCGATTTCAATGAAATTTGGTAGAGAGGTTGTCTAGACCTTGAGAAAGGACATAGGCTATATTTTGTCGCGAAAAAAGGCTTAAGGGGGTGGTAATAAGGGATGAAAGTTAGTATGGGAGATCGTCATTATTCAAAGATAAAACGTTGAAACTTTATATTTAGGCACTTAATACTAAATCCATACTTCCATACTATCCATACATATACTATATATACTATATATACTATATACTATATATATACTATATACTATATATACTATACTATCTATATATATAAAAATGAAACCCGTTTTCCGTTGTCACGACATCACGCCTGAACGGCTGGACCGATTTCGCTAATTCTTTTTTTAAAATGTTCATTAAAGTCCAAGGATGGTTCTTATGGTGAGAAAAAATCGAATAATTGCCGGGAAAGCCCTAAAACAGACCTTTTCTTTTTCCCATACAAATGTTTTCTTACTAAAATGTAGTCAATTTGAACTTTATTCCTACACAATAAAGTTCATTCTAAGGCGGGACGAAGTTCGCCGGGACAGCTAGTAATATTATAAATGCGAAAGTAACTCTGTCTGTCTGTCGGTCTGTTACTCTTTCACGCCTAAACGGCTGAACGGATTTTGATGAAATTTGGTATGGTGATAGATGATAACCTAGAAATGGTCATAGGCTATAAATAATCACGCCATCGTTCTTAGGGGGTAAGCAGTAGGTAGATAACTAAATTGAGTTAGTGATTTTTAGTCGTTTTTGTTGGGACTTTTGCTCTTTCACGTCTAAACGGCTGAACGGATTTTGATGAAATTTAGTAAGGTAATAGATGGTTACCTAAAAACGGATATAAGATCAAAATGATCACGTCATCGTACTTAGGGGGTAGGAAGTAGGCAGAAAACTGAATTGAGTTAGTGATTTTTAATCGTTTGTTTTAAAAGTTTACCTCATTCACGCCTTAACGTCTGAACGGATTTTTATAAGACTTGGTTAATTTAAAGATAGAATCCTAGGCACGGACACAGGCTACTTTTTACGGCGGGAAAATACCTCATTCCCGCGGAAATCTAGCGTGATCGTGTCAAGAAGCGCATGACGCCATAGCTACTGAAATGATTTTGATTTTTTTTTTTAAACTGAGTGTTACTAAGACTTCAAGTTAGTATTTAATCACTTTTCTAACTTAGAGGGTAGGTAGGCGCCATAGTTTATGGAATTTATGATAAAATTTTGATGCAACTGTCTTTATTTAACAGTTAAACTTGGATCGAAACTTAGCGACATTCCATCACACTACTTAACTTATAGGGTACGAAGGTACCAAAATTCAGACTACTTTTTACTTCGGGAAAATATCTCATTCCCACAGGAACGTATACATAGCTACCTATCCACAACATTAAAACTCTGTCTAGAATCACATTACGCCAAAACTATTGATCTGATTTGTATACATCGGGGGTTGGTAGGTAGGTATAGTTAGTAGTATTTTAAACCGATTTACATTATTTACTTTTTATATTTACTAAGGAAACATTCGGAGCTATCCATTATGTGCTTAGGTTGCTTTTGAACAAATTTTGATGTGAAGTTGAGGACCGGAACACGATAGAGGGACATTGTTGCAGGGGGACTTACAGCCGGGAGAAAACAAAAAAACTTATGCGGACGAAGTCGCGGGTAAAAGCTAGTGTATGTATATATGTTTTTTACATAACAGACCTACATAAAACATTCAGTTTTCCTATACTACAAGCAATTATAAAAGACAAATCTCAAGATGGAAAATTCACAATTCACAGTTACCAATTCTATTTTTTAAACGTCTTCGTAAACAGTCACAAACCTCTATCAAAGGCAAACGTTTGTCTTTCTTGCATAGGTTTACCTTACGAATCAGGTCTTTGCTCAGCTTGCTCTATGCACATATAGCTGCATTCGCTTTACATAGACGATATGTGCTTACAGGTGCTGTATGCCTTGAAGTTTGTAAGTTATAGCTTAATAGAGGTAGCATACTAGGAATTGTTTATTCAGGGTGGTAAATGAAGTTCTAATGTTTCTAATTGGACTAGTAGATACTCGTATGTGAAACATATTCCCCGTTACTACAAAACGAATTTTATTTATAGTCCTGGAATAAACTCAGATAAATGACGTTTCGGCTATAGAAAAAACATCAAAAAAATACGTTAGTCCTAGGACTATATTTAAAACTCGTTTTGTAATAAGGGGGATTATCGTTAAAGATAATATATGACTGGTAATTCAGGTTAGATAGAGCTACGAAAAATATGCCCAGTCTTTAGATTAAAAATGACAATAAGTAGGTACGTCCCGATCTTCCACAATTTTAAACAAATAGCCCAATCAAGAAATACTCTAGGTATTATATGAAATATGCGACCGTTTTCAACTTTTTCATAAAATCACCAAAGTCAAAATAGACTCACATTACATTACAAACGAATCAGTAACGTCTCTTAGAGGTCTAAAAGTCTGTCTATCGCAGAAGTGTGTTTAGATCGTAACAAGTAGACAGAAGTGGTATTTGCCTATCCCGATGGGAAAATAGACTCACAATTTTAGTAAATCTCAAACTACGTCTTACGTTATATAAGTAAACACACACAAGTAGGCATCCTCAATAAAAGTATTTACTTTCTAGGTCCCGACGACCACAATACCGTTTGTTATGAAACTCTCAGCGGCAACTCTCGAGAGAGAAAACTTTGGATGAGCTTGTACTTGGATAATGCTACTGTGTTATAGACAAATAGGATACTTTCTTATCTATATTATATCTATGTTTTTATGTTAGTTTTAATAAAGTAGATATTTGCTTGGCCCTATAGAAACGACCAGCAATAAACAGGCAGTTATCAAATACGTTTTTGTAAATGATATTGATAATATCATTATTAAAAATTATTAGGTATTATTGATCCATTATTATCATTTGGTATTGACCTAATTTTCCCAAAAACATGAAAAATTCTTACATGTAAATAGAATTTTTTCGCCAATTAATTAGTACATAACATTAAAACCGTAATTTCTGTAGGTAAGTGATCTTTCTTAAGAAATAAGTTGTTCTAACTTCCTCTTGGTTATTATAAGCTATTCTGGTTCCAGAGCCAATGCAGTTGGTGAGTGCTTAATAATTCTAATCACTAAACGCACTAGTTGCGGCGATACAGCGAGCCTCAGAGCTAGCCTGTGTATGTAGTCAGGGGCCTAACGGCCGAATACTGAAACGTCTCTCAAAATTGAGCAGTGCTTAAATATGAAAATGACATTTTTATGCCGTTAGATTAGACGTTTGAAAGTGACATTTTCATATATATGACATTTTTATGCCGTTAGATTAGACGTTTGAAAGTGACATTTTCATATTTAAGCACTGCTCAATTTTGAGAGACGTTTCAGTATTCGGCCGTAAGTCTGCTAATTTAAAACAGCCTCAGTTGTGTGTCGGCAGAGTGTCAATGGCAATTTTTGACACATTTGGTATTCTGCTAAACAATGGAACCAAAGGTGTCAAAAAATGCCATTGACAGCAGTCGTTGTCGGCAATCGTCGTCAGTTGTCAGCGGAGTTGCCACACACACACACACACACACACACACACACACACACACACACACACACACACACACACACACACACACACACACGCACACTCACAATCGAGAATACTGTAAATTAGTAAACTTGGGCCCCAGTAGTGTAAGAGTAAAAATGTCCACACTTACGTCCATCTTTAACATAATCATGATAAAATCTCATCGCCTGATAGGCAGATTCCGATATCGTTAAAAAAGATAACACAATTATTACAGTTTTCATTGTCAATTATAAAAGAAAACAACGTACTGAGTGAAACTAAATTGAAATAAACTGTGTCTAAATTTTATAGTGTTGGAAATTGTTGTTTATTTGAGGTTATTCGGATATTTACACATTCCTGTTTGTTTTCTGCATGCCTGTTAGGTTAAATAAAAAAAAACTAGATATATTTTTTAAATATTTACAGTCCGTTGCCAAAAAGGTCATGGAAGCTCAAACTCCTGATAGTTTACTGTCGTTTTCGAAAATCAGAACCAGTTTTATGAACTCTATTTTTTTACAACTGGACGCTCACATATCTACCTCTACAAAAGTCTTTATAAAATGAACAACTGCACATTTACTTATTGCTTGTCAAATAGTTACCATACAACTATTTTTATTAACGTGGATAAACCTGGACAACGATAGCAAAGATCTTTATAAAAACACACACAATTTCCAATATTAAAAAATACACATCTAATATCCGAACATCGAATACAAATATCGAACTAAATAAATCAACTAACATCACTAGTTGTGAGCCATACAGCAATTTTATAGCATGAATTTTAGATGACTCTTGATTGCCAATATTGAATTGGCATTCAGTGGAACTGTAATCTCATTCATACAGCGTACATGATTAAAGCTATGGCATCTAGAGAAGGCCACTACAAGAGCGGTATAAACGAATTATTTGGATGTGGGCAGCGCAAGACCGGTCATTGTGAAGATCCTTGGGAGGCTTTTGTCCAGCAGTGGACAGAATTTTGATCTAGACGCGGATTAGTATTAGTAACGTAATTTACTTTGGCTCACGCGCTGGCCGCCATAGTTATTTTACATCTCTGTCTATAGTTTACATGTGATAAGAACAGAATGCTGTTACAGCCGAAGTACGAATAAAGGTTGACATTTTAATAAGTCGACAAGTTCCTTGATGAGTCTACTAGTATTAGAATTTATCAACTGCTGTCACGGCCGAAGTACGAATACAGGTTGTTATTTTAATAAGTCGACAAGTTAAAATTCTTGATGGGTCTAGGAACTCAATCAATTGACAGATATCATCCTGTGGTGAGCCACACCTATTGCATCATCCAGTAGAGAGCCACACCTACCGCTCCTTCTATGGCCTTCCGTTTACGTAAGGAAATAAAATATTTCAAGCGTGGAAAATTATAGAGCCTGTTTGCTCACGTTGAATTATGGGGTTAACTTTTTCATTGTCGAGTTTAACTTTTTTTTTTGTAATGGAGCGGAACAAACGATGTTGTGAAATTTAAAAAATAAATTTATAGTATTTTTTGCGCGTTACCTCGAAATTGCATTTTTGGATTCGGTACAAATATTTTTTTTTTTTTTTATTAGCCTATATTGTCCCACTGCTGGGCAAAAGCCTCTCCCATGCTTCTCCACACATCTCTGTTGGTGGCGGCTTCCCACCAATTTTCCCTAAATATGCTCAGGTCGTCGCGCCATCGTTTCTTGGGCCTACCTCGGCGGCGCTGGCCGTCTTCCGGCACCCATTCTGTGGCTAAATAACAAATATTTTATTGAGGTTAAAAAAAGGTAGGTAATAAATAACGCCAGAGCACAGTTTACTAAATAAATATTTTGGCCAGAGTACTTACAAAATCAATGACTGAGGTTGTGAGAATGCAGCCTATGGATTATTCTAACTTGTCGCCTCCAATACCGTAAACTTTCATTAAAACCTGTTGAGTGGTTTTCGCGTGAAGGGGTAACAAACAGCCATCAATGGGTACAAACATTAACATTTATAATAAACTAGCTGTCCCGGCGAACTTCGTCCCGCCTTAGAATGAACTTTATTGTGTAGGAATAAAGTTCAAATTGACTCTACATTTTAGTAAGAAAACATTTGTATGGGAAAAAGAAAAGGTCTATTTTAGGGCTTCCCCGGCAATTATTCGAATTTTTCTCACCGTAAGAACCATCCTTGGACTTCAATGAACATTTTAAAAAAAGAATAAGCGAAATCGGTCCAGCCGTTCAGGCGTGATGCCGTGACAACGGAAAACGGGTTTCATTTTTATATATATAGATAGATAGATGGTAAGACGTGATATTAGTCGTTAATACACTAAAACTCAAGTCATATAACAATGAAACAAGTTCGAAGTTCATTCCACCCTAATAGCCACTTCGTCCTTAAGTTTGTTCATCCGTACCTCACTAAGGCCATTAGTAATATACTGGGTGTAACAGAAAGGGGGTATAATGCCAAAACACAGCAATAGTCCTCATGAAACTAAACAACTTTTCTCTAGGAACAAGGGTCGTAACTCGAAAAAATTTTTTGGATCGCCCATACTTACTTGATCAGCTGATCGGACATTTTGTACGGGGAGCCGAAATTTTTTTTTCGAGTTACGACCCATGTTCCTTGAGGAAAGTTGTTCAGTTTCATGAGGTTTACAGGTTGACTTTGTCATTAAGTGCGTATGAATCTATGAACAGATGCTCTTAAACGTGCTACTTTTTGGTAAAATTATATTGTTTTTAAATACGATAAATAAATCAAACAAACCTATCAAAAGAATAAAATATGCAAAGAAATAGTAAGAATACGAAATTTATTTCGTTTTGGCTATAAGTAGCAGGGGATATAGGAAGATAGATAGTTAAGTACTGGGAGGCTTTTGGCTACCAGAGGGATTTAAAAACATATAAAAAATGTTTTCTCTTTAACCTTAACCAAATAGGTGACGAATCAAAGGTTAGTCAAATAAAACCATTAAGCAAAAGGTTTCGCGGCATCCAGTAGACAAATATAGGTCGCGCCACGTAAAAAGAACTTTTGAAACAAATGAAAATCACGTGTTCGCGCATGGGTACACTTACGCTCGAAAGTGCTAGGGCTATTTATCGTTTCATTCTTGTAAGAGTCTTTCGCACGCGGTTACGTATGTTGACTTACTATGCGTAGGGGATGATGATTCTGATCCCAAAGGTTATGAAAGTGACGACAACGATGATAATAAAATGGCCACTTCTGGCATCAACACTGCGTCCTCATCTGTTTTTCGCGCCACCCATGAAGACTTAATGGAAGAACAATATGTTTTTTTTTTTAATTTTTGAATATTTTTTTACATTTTTACACATTATACACTAAATCCAATATTGATTGGTAGTTGTGTATTTTTTTTTATTTATATTCCACCTTACTAATACTACTAATAATATTTTTCTTTCCATTGTGCGTAAAACCATGACTGTAATTAAACACTTTTGTGCGCGATGGTATTTTAAAACAAATGTTAAACGTCAGACTCAAAAATCGTCTAATGCGCATCAGCTAGGGTCAGCTAGGGTTCATTTTACGTGGCGCGACCTATACTTAAATTATTACATAAGTTTGGAACGTGTTATCTTCCAGAAATCCACTATGTACCTTTACTCAACCATGAACGTGTTAGTGTTCAATGCTTCAATATAAACTTTTCGACACCCCGTCTTAACACCATTAGTAATAACACCAAAACTTGCGTTAGCCGAAATTGTCCCAAAAACGTTTATAAGGGTTACGTGTCGACGATTAATCAATAAGGATGGCAAGTCCCGCGCCGTTACCATGGTAACCGTCTCATGTTGCTCGACTCTAAATAAAGCCACCAGTTTGTGCTGTTTGATTTTTGATTACTGTATGTTTATATATATGTTTGTATTTGGTTTTAGTGACTAATAAAACTAATCTAAGTGCCGGTTTCACCAGCTAATGATAAAATTTAACTGACAATTAAACCTATGTCTATTTCATAAAGCATGATGCTTTAGACTGAGACACGTATACAATATCTGTCAGATAAATTTTATCTATAGACGGTGAAACGAGCACTAAGTATTTAGTAGAGGTGGGCCGAGTACTCGGTTAATACTCGGTACTCGGCGTACTCGGCACTTTTTTCACTACTCGTAATCGGCGGAATAACTCGGTTAAAATGCCGAGTAGGTACTCGGTACAATTAAATCTACCTTGCGCATTGGATCTGCTAGGTAGATCATAGTCTAATTACTTCTAATGGTACATATTTAGGCCTTTGTCCAGCTGCACCAATGTTATGAATTGCTATTATCATAATTATTTAGAAGAAAAATTCATAAGCAGTGTTTTTCAAAAAAAATTGCCACTTGACGGTTGCGGTTTATTGTTTTCATTATGAATAATTAGCGGGGTGCGGAGGGACAGTTCTAACACCATTATCACCACTCGCTCCCAAGCTTCTTCGCGCGAAATTCTACCTACTTTAACTCTACCGAGTAACTGGGCCGAGTACTCGGCTCGGTAAACTTTAAACCGAGTAATATTCGGTACTCGGTTACTCGGTTAAACTGGTACTCGGCCCACCACTAGTATTTAGTAAGTTGATTATAAGATAATCTGGACGGTGTTAAGCGTTTATGTATCAACCCACAAAATGTGCGAAATTGAACTTTGAATGCAGTTTTGTTCAAAATTTTGTAAAGAACACGACCGTGTTATTAAAAAAATACGATCTACTTTACTTTTTTCATAATTTGATGGTTACATTATTGCTTAATTTACAATCAAACTTTTGTATTTAGCGTTTATGTGTTATGCTGCATAGAACGTAAACGAAAATAATCTATTGCGCTATTCCTATTTTAGCGTTAATGTACTATCCCTCCTTGATACACAAAAGCAAAATGAAGTTTTAGCACATTGAAAAAGCAATTATGTATCAACCTTCTTTGTACCTTGGAAATTTTGGTTACACATCTTGGAATTTAATGAAACTAGTACCATTCGTTAGCTCTAAGGACGTACTTTTTTTCTTTTTAAAGCGACACACTCAATACCTAAAGCGAAAGTACTGTTTTTGCATCTGAAAAATATTATGACGTACATGGGAGTAGCCCAAAAATATGGGCCAACAGTCATGTGACGTATTTCAATCGGTAGTTATTCAAACAGCGAGTATTTCATCTCTAGACGACATTGCCAAAATCGACGGCCAACTTGCCCCAAATAGACGTCGAAAAAAATTGTATGTACCGGAGTAGTCTATAAATAGGACTCAACACTCATGGGATACACATAGGTCGATAGCTATACAAACGGCGAGTATTTTATCCATAGATGTCATTGCCGAAATCGACAGTCAACTTGCCATAAATTGATGTCAGAAAAGTCTCATGTACCGGAGTAGCCTGTAAATATGATCCAACAGTCATGTGACGTATACCAATATCGATCTATTTAAATGGCGAGTATTTCATCTATAGACGTAATTTCTGAAATCAACGGCAAGTTGATCAATCGTTTAGTATGGTCGGTCATCCCCCTTTATGTTGTATTGTCTTTTTTTGTCTTGATTTTATTTTCAAAATTACTGATTCTATGAAAAATATTACTTAAATTGTTGTTTGTTATAACTAAGTATCGTGAATCCTTTTTGATATTTTAACTAGCTTTTGCCCGAAACTTAGCCCGCGTTAAGATTATTAATTATTATACGCGTATTATTGTTTATTTGGTATAGTTTTTGCGGCTTTATTATCCCCTTAGGGGTGGAATTTGTCAAAATCCTTTCTCAGGGGACATCCCCTATGTCTATGTCATATTAACTTTATGCATGCAAAGTCTCAGCTAGATCGGTTTAAAATTGGCAAACTTTCATACATACTTTCACCCCCTATCTTATACCCTTGGGGGTGGAATTTTTCAAAATACTTTCTTAAGGGATGCCTACGTCATAGTTATTTTATGCATGCCGAGTTTCAGCCCGATCAGTTTAAAATTGACAAAGTTCCATACAAACTTTCATCCCCTATTTTATACCTTTAGTGGTGGAATTTGACAAAATCCATTCTTAGTGAATGCCTATGCCATACCTAGTAGCTTTACAAAAATACAAGGACTCAGTCTGATCGCGTCAAAATTGACAAAGTTTGATGCAAACTTTCACCGCCTGTTTTATCCCCTTAGGAGTCGAATTTGTCAAAATTCATGCTGATCGGATGCCTGCGTCATAGTTGTTTTATGCATGCAAAGTTTCAGCCCTATTAGTTTAAAATTGACAAAGTTCCATACAAACTTTCATCCCCAATTTTATCCTCTTAGGGGTGGAATTTGTCAAAGTCCATTCTTAATGGATGCCTATGTCATAGTAGCTTTATGAATACAAGGTCTCAGTCCAATCGCGTCAAAATTGACAAAGTTCCATACAAAATTTCATCCCCAATTTTATCCCCTTAGGGGTGGAATTTGTCAAAGTCCATTCTTAGTGGACGCCTATGTCATAGTAGCTTTATAAATACAAAGTCTCAGTCCAATCGCGTCAAAATTGACAAAGTTCCATACAAACTTTCATCCCCAATTTTATCCCCTTAGGGGTGGAATTTGTCAAAGTCCATTCTTAGTGGATGCCTAGGTCATAGTAGCTTTATGAATACAAGATCTCAGTCCAATCGCGTCAAAATTGACAAAGTTCCATACAAACTTTCATCCCCAATTTTATCCCCTTAGGGGTGGAATTTGTCAAAGTCCATTCTTAGTGGATGCGTAGGTCATAGTAGCTTTATGAATATAAAGTCTCAGTCCAATCGCGTCAAAATTTACAAAGTTCCATACAAACTTTTATCCCCAATTTTATCCCCTTAGGGGTGGAATTTGTCAAAGTCCATTCTTAGTGGATGCCTAGGTCATAGTAGCTTTATGAACACAAGGTCTTAGTCCAATCACGTCAAAATTGACAAAGTTCCATACAAACTTTCATCCCCAATTTTATCCCCCTAAGGGTAGAATTTGTAAAAAAATAATGCTTAGTCGATCCCTACGTTATAATATCTACTTGCATGCAAAATTTCAACCCGATTCTTCCAGTGGTTTGGACTGTACATTGATAGATCACTATGTCGGCAACAACACTCTAAATAAATACTTGCTTGATACACTTTTTCTAAATGTAAGATCTATTGTAAATTAATCATTCATATATCAAGCCGCTTTAGGACATTTATGCTAAACTCATAATTCGATTTTATAATTGTACCAAGCAGCTTAGTACATAAACGCTAAATTCTTAACTCCAGATTCTTATTTGGCCATAATAGTTTTTTGTATTTTATTAAAACAGCAGCGGAATATCATTAGGTTTTGTTTGTCAATTCGATTCAGTACTTTATTACGCATAAAATGGTACCAAAATCGTAACTATATCTCAATAATCAGACATACCAAGCCAAAAAATCAGTTTTAAACTTTAGAGCCCTTTTTCTCAACTTTGATGATGTTGGGGTTGATACATAAACGCTTAACACCGTCCATCTATGAATTTGTGTGTTTATAAGAATAGCAAAACTTTATTTGAAAAGAGCAACCCAAAAGTTTTTCTCTAGGGAAATCTACTACCTTGCGAATCTAGCGTTAGCTTTAAAAATTATATCGATAAACAAGTTCTGTGTACATTTGCTTAAGAAATAAAGATAGTTTTAATTCTTCTATAAACTACTCTATCAAAAGCACAATAAACCAAAATGTACCGTTCGTTACAAATTCCTATATTTCTGAAGCTTCCCACCCCCACATTCACAGCTGTCTATTTGTCACATTTACAGAAGATTAAATGTAATATTGAGGAAAAATTTAATAATAACGTGACGAAAATACATTGAAATGAAATGAACTTGTTGCTTGACGTGTTGCTATTACTCATTATATTAAAGCCAGATTTATTCAAAATATTGTCATTTAAGCAGAAGTTGAAGTCACTACACAATAGCACGGATACTTTACTGCTAGAATTTAGACGCAAAGTCAATACTTTTCAATATACGCACTTTAAAGTCAATACATACTTGTAACGAAATAAATTCTGCAATACACGCAACAGAGCCTTCTTATGTTCCGTACCTATGAAAAAATATGTTGTTTGCTATGTGTCGCCATTAACAAATTAGGGTGACCAGAATAAAAAACAAACATTCTTAAGTACCTACAGCAACAGTATGATTGTGGATCCGGTAAAATATTTGCACACTTCCTTCACTAAAACAAATGAATACTGCTAGCAATTTATAAACTAACATCGTAAACAAATTCCCCCAAATGACATCTCGTATAACAACGACAACCGCCATATCTCATACAGCTGACAATATTAAATGTAAATACTGAGATTGTCATAAGGCAAATAAAGATTATTGCACTAAATTAAATTTACAGGGAGCTATTAGGGTTATTGAAATAAAATGAGGCGATGTATAATAAATACGAGATTTACAACACTTTAATACTGACAAGGAAATTAATATTAATAGAGGTACAGAAAAACGAGAGCGTACAATTGATAAATACGGTGAAAATAGAGACATGAAAATAAACAGCAATCCAATATTTTCTTTATATTACAAAAATACAAAAAACGATAAATCTTTGTATGCCTGAAAGGCAGTCATTGAAATTAAGTAGGGAGAACGAAAATAAAATAAGAAACTCCACAAAAGCCAGGTTCTGGAAAATCTATACATTCGAAATTCAGAGAAAATAGAATTTTATTCCAAAATAAAAGATTTTTACACACAAAACATTGTTGCTAGGGCAGAATCCCAAGTCAACAGCCGAAACGAAGCTACGAGAGGCGACGAAGCAAGACGAAAACGAAAATTACTGAAACGAGACAGAGGCAAATTTATCGTCCAAGTACTGGAACTTTTATTTATGTTTCTGTTGAGCTCGCTTTAAGCGCTAACTTAAATCAAATATTCACAAATGCAATCAGAAGAAAGGAGAAATCTGAACACTGTCTGCAAAGAGATTTTTGATTAAATCACAGACATAAAAAATCTGCAATTACCCCAAATACTTATCTCCTAATCTCTTATTCTAAACCAAAAGAGTTAGGCATGTCGACGATATACGACACCTTTTTGGCAAAGCTATATCGACAAGATAAATTGTAGAAAATAATACTGCCGGGATGGAAGGAAACTTTTCAAAACCAGCGCCAAATTATATCAGAGGAAATATGTTATCATTATCTGAGATTTACTCCACCCGTTCACATTGCTCAAGTACTTACACATACACTTTGTTGTTTGTTTAGATTTATATCTACGTTTTCGTATGAAGTTTTGGCTCGCTAAGTTGAACATTGTACCTACCTATGGAGAAATTATCTAAATTAAGATACCAAAATACCTATAAAATTAATGTTGTCTAATGTGATTAACACAGTTTTATCAAATTCAGACATATTTATCAAAAACAATACAAATATAATTTTGCTAAGATTTTGTGAATACCCTTATCGGTGATGAGTCTTACCAAATTATGACCACTTCGTTTGGACCAATTTCAAAGTACATACTCAAGAAGACGCCCACGGCTGTTTTGCAATAGATGAACTTGGTAAGGGCAAGCCAAATGTCAACAGGTCAAATCTTGTATGATATTTTTTAATTTCTTCTCGGTTCTGATAATTTTGAAACATTTTTGCGTTAATCGTAAGCGAGTTTGAACAATGTCTAGTAGAAAACAATATTCAACGCATTGGATATTTCAAGCTGAGATGATCTTCAAGCACCATAAACCAAACACCATAGGTAATCCCCTTTCACCTTGTTCCTCCTGTTTATATTCAATCGGTAGGTAGCAGACCAAATTACTTGCTGATAACTATCACATTTGATCAATATAATATTGCAATAACGTACCTATACCCATATATCCTGAAATAGGTATAACATAATCTCGTTGCTGTCAATTCAAATCTGCACTTTTAGTTTTGTAACGCGCCAGCAGCTTCAAAGGCAGATCGATTTTCAAATTGGCCGGATTATTCATTGGATTTCGCTTTTCGAGGGATTTATCAAAAGCAGTGATATGGATCAAATTGGAATCTGCACTTCGAAATAACAATCAGAAATATGGGTTACCTAAGCAATTATTATGTTTTTATGTGGTTGTGTAGCGAATTTTATGTAGCTACTTGTTTAAAGAAAAGTTCCCAATGGAACATGAATCATCTGGTCACTAAATAAAATTCTGATTAAAAAGGCATTTTGACGAAGCCTTTTTGATAGCGATTTCATCTTTCAACAGGTATTGACGCATTGAACCTACACAATTTCAATTTAATAATCAACCAACAAATCAATTTACCACGCCCAAAAAATAAACGAACGATTGAGCTTGCATCAACACAGCAACGACAGGTAGGCAGCACAATTTTAATTTCCCCACAGAATGCACAGACACATTAAATTTTCACCAAGAGCTCTGTTGTTGGTGATAAATTTACATCACTGTCCATAGATTCTCGATGCTGGTAGTCTTATTTATTTACTAGTATTTGGTTTGCACCCCTTTTAGTCACTGCGGGCGTTGCGGTGGTGACGTGGTTTGCTGGCTTCTGGATGTTTCTCTCTTTAAATTGATTTATTGGTAATGGTTATTTGTGAAAGCACTGAAGCTTTAGGGTAGCTATACTTTTTTATGTCAGTGTCTGTTTTCTTCCAACGCCCATTTTAGTTTATGTATCTTCTACTTTAAGTTTAATGTTATAATAAACCGAAGATACATATTTCTTTCCCCCATATAAAATCATATTATTGTTTCAATTTCGAAATTTCGTCTTTCAAGTGACTTACAAATTCAAATCAAAAGCAATAATTTTCAATTCCGTTCAATAGAATTCTGCGATCCCCTAAAATTCTTACTTACGAGCCTCTAAAAATTCACAAAGAAAGCAATTTGGATTGCGTTTCGTACCAAATTCATGATAATGGTAAACTGAATTAATTCAGCTTTACCTTACTTTTCTTATACGATCTTGAAATCAATAAGAGTTTGAACTAGGTATTAGCTTTTTACCTCTTTAGTAAAGAAATTCAGAGCTAAGGTAAAAAAATCATACGTTATTAAAAGGTCAGGGAAATTTTTTGGAAAAAAATCGACAAATGTTGCTTGTTATCATCTCAACATCTTAAGAATGATTGTAATGACCTTGAAAACTACAAAAAGTACGAATAACACACGGTTAGATGTTTTTTTAAGAAATGTTTTACTTCAGTTCATTGTGATAGACAACAAAATCTGTCATGCCTCTATCTCACTCGGATAGGCAGAAGCTGAGACTCCCTTCACTTAAGGACAAAACCACAAAACCACTGTCCTTAACTTCGTAAGAGCTCTCTATAATGACGTAACATCCATCGTCATGCAAGCGGCAAGGCATCAATCTAGCGATTACATAATATACGTCCCATCAATCAACACCAGATGCTCTAGTGGTCATCTTATCACTCTATTTAAGTAGTGGCTTGGTTTTGTTAGAGCTTGTTATTATAGTGACCTAGTTAAAGTTGTGGTCATCACAGACTACAATTCTATAACCCCGATTTGGTTCTCAGCTGAAATTTAGATATCTTTAGATGTTTGAGTCCTTGATTAAGTTTTATAAGTTTAAGGAATAACTAGTTTTAGTTTTGGAGCAATTATCTAGTTTTCGGGAGGTATATTCATACCTCTCCAAAACAAGATCAATAACAAAGCGTAAAGAAAAAGAAAAGTAATTTCAGTTTGCGGTACTTCCTCAGCCGCAGATTGAACTGAGATACTAAAGTTTCAAAACTCCACCAAGATAATCTGAAAGCGTGTCTTTAAAATAAATCACCCGTTTTTGATGCAAATATCGACAGTTTGTTCCAGACTAGCGAGTTTGTAATAAATAAGGTGCAGATGTCACCACGTCGTGACTGAATTTTCGATATCGGTAAATTCACCCTGTGCATTATACGGGTTGCTGAGTTAAGAGAACGGGGAAGATGAGGCGCATTTAAAAAATGACTAAAAGGGTAATGTAATATTTAATGTACGTAAAGGAATGTAATTTACGTACCTAAATAAGCTAATATTAGTCAATAGATCGGTACTTGCTAGTGTCCTTTCTATACGTATCTCTTAGGACTGTCGACAGTATCCGACAACTATCCCTTTTGGAACGGACGTACCTGTGAATGAGCCGCACAGTACTCCGGCGTAGGTTGTCGGAAGGGGCTGTGCACTGGGCACGCCGCATGCTGCGCGTGTTGCAAATGATGTGCGTGCGCATGGTGCAGATGTGTGTGGTGCGCGTGCGGCGCGGGCGGCTGCACGTGGCGGTGTGGGCGCGGTGGCTGGTGGCGCGCGCACAGGTGGCTGGTGCTCCCGTGGTGCTCCGCCAGCGACAGCGTGGAGCAGGACGGCCGCCAGTAGCCGCCCTCCTCCATGTCAGGCTGTTGACCGCATCGCGGCGCGCCGCAGCACGCGCACCGGCGGCCGCACGTCAACGCATGCCGCCGCGCCTCGTGCGGGCACCAATCCTCGCGCTCGCGGCCCGACACCCTTCCAGCACTGCCTCCCTTTTACCAATAGCGTCTCCGCCGAGCGGACGACCCCCCGCGCATCCTCTCATTCGAACCAATTGTAAAACACTCCGTTACTCATCCACTTTTGAAAATTTTGTATCAGATTCTAGTTCACTCAATTTGGTTAGTTTTGGTTGCAGATCCTGCCACTTGAAAGCCACTCGCACTCACTAGACTCCATCACTTTACCACAATCTTGATTATTTGAGAATTTTGAAGAAGAACGGAACTGCAACGATATACAATTTTCCTAAGTATTGTATTTTATTCGGATACCTTTTCGAAAATGAAATTCGTATCAGGCTAGAGAAGGGAAAAGACCGTGTAGAAAAAAACAACTTTATTTCTATTATTCATTGTATCGAGATCTTGCAGCAGCTGGTGCTAGATCGGCTTTGCCTATTCCTTATTAAATATTCAAAATAACAAACAACATATTTGTTCAGATAACAAAACTTTTAAACAGAACTACCAAAGGAACTCAAGAACCAAGATTGTCTTCCACGTAAACAGCCCTATCAACAAATATACAACTATGCAGATTGCAAATTGTATGGCAAGACAACAGCGACATTCCGAATAATATTCTCAATCTGAATGGTTAAAGTTCGCCGTCGGACCAGTTGCAGAAGCAAACACTAGGCTCAAAGTTCTCAGGTCTCCACATTCGAATTCGATCTTTAATGTTTGAATAGCAAAAGTTCCCAACTGCAAATTGCATTGGACTAATTTAATGTTACGCCTAACTAAACGCCGGGAGTTTCAATGGCTTAATAAATTAATTTTATTTGATAAAGAACGATAAAATTTAAGTTTTATTGCACACCGAGCACACAAGAGATTAAGGTGTCTAATGAAATTAAGAGAGTTATAAAATATTTACCCAGTAGTTTGTTATGGCAAGGAGAATCCACCAAGTTTATAAATCCAGTAAAATATAACATCTAGCTAGCTTACAGTTGGAAGTTTTAACACAGAGACTTATTACTGGGTTCCGTTTCTAACTGGAAATCTTATTGGTCTGACATTGAACAATGGAAAGCATTTGGTCGTCTCTGTTGGGGCGAAAACTTTGCCAAGCGATATTAGCTTCTGCAATTTACAGCGGGAATTTGTTACTCGAAAAAGTCTCCAACGACTCGATGCCGAAGATTTTATCGCGAGAAATAATGACGTCTATAAAAAAAGATTTAAATTGGGAAGCGACAGGCTGAAATTTGAGGAAAGTTTGTAAATGTATCATTAAAACTCTGGAAAAACTCGAATCAATATAACAAATAAATCGCAAATTCAACGTAAAGTTCGGAGAAGCGTAAGTGGAGCACGTTTGGTTGATGGTAAATTTTAAATCAAATTTAGGCTCGTGTTATGATACAAATTGAGTCATGATCCCGTTTCAAGGAAAGGAAACTAGGGCATGGATTTACATGCAACCCTACTTAGGTGAAACCACACGCATAATAATAAGCCGCACATCTTGCTGTACGGGAAAATATTATTTTTAGCATCACAGGTATAAGAGCAGCTGTAGAAATTTGCATGTGCCAATATACTTACTACAAAAACATGAGCGTATTTATGAATAATTTGATTATTACTGAACATGTTGATAATAAACAATAAAACAGGCAATACAACGAATAGGTACGAAGGTAATTAGAAACTGAAAAAGCCAATTTCAGGAGTAAACCACAAGGAATTCAAGTTCTAGAAAAAGATTGCGCAACACGCTCAACAAACGTACTTCACATCGAGTTACGTCAATAAATAAAGCGCTCACGTACGCTGAAAGTAAGATAGTGGAATAATAGGGTACTGAGTTAGGAAGGTCTCTGAAGCACTTGCCATGCTGCGGGTTACCACAGTTTAGGTCTTTGTGGCGAACATATACCCGACAAATTCAATTCTGCTTTTGATGTACTACCTTCTCCCTATAGGGTAACCACTACACACAAACACACTTTAATAAACCATACACGTATGTATATTACAAAAACAGTTTTAATTAAAAACATTCAGAGGTAGTGCAGTAATAGCATAAGCTGAGAGCAAAATAAATGGGATTTAATAAAACAGAACCGTAACCGTTACATTGAAAGAAGCTGTTAATCATGTAACTGCTGGCAACAAACAATGTAACCTTAATAATTGTTAATGCCCCAAAGGTAGCACTTAACTTTATTGCAGTAAGAAAGCAGATTAATTTAAGCGAAACACATCTTATAAACACTTGATGAAGGCCGCAGTGAAGCAGTTCTTTTTTTCAATAAAGTCACTAAGGTGCACCATCAAAACACATCTTAAAAATTTTAACGAGCACCGTTGGAAATCTTAGTACAATGAACTGGTGCACCCGGCACTAATTTCCCGAGGGATTGCAGGCATAAAATATTCAAGTCGTGCAGCAAAAGAATTCGCTAGCAGAGCACGTTTTTAATTGGTAGAAGGAGTTTTATACCTTTAGCATAGGTGAATGTATCGATTCAATAATTTCCCGCACGGGCTCTCTAATCTCATTCGAGATTGCCCTTTTGGTGCCAGTGATTGATCGCGCGGGTAAGATTTCAATTTATCAAGTAATTAGATTCAAAGTACTTTAAACCACTTTGCACGAAATTCGGCTTTCGCTTTTATACGAGTTAAGATTAAGTAGATGTCGTAAGCTAGATACCGGTTGTTGTAAGACTTGGTCGCTTCATTCATATTTTTCTCCCGAATATAACGTCAAAGCTATAAAGAGCCTTGACCTGAATGAAGCTCATTAAATTTCACTG
Organism: Anarsia innoxiella; assembly: GCA_947563765.1. Classification (NCBI taxonomy): domain Eukaryota; kingdom Metazoa; phylum Arthropoda; class Insecta; order Lepidoptera; family Gelechiidae; genus Anarsia; species Anarsia innoxiella. The sequence continues at coordinate 3,472,719 of OX387402.1, forward strand.
CCTCGCTTATGCCGATTGCTGAACGACAATTAAAGAGAACCTTGGGGGTAACGGGGGAAATGGAAGCAGTTTTTTCTCCCTTTATTATCTTCATGTTCTCTTTTATGAGGCCCCCAAATGACAATGTCGTCGGGCGTCCAAAACATCGACAATAAATGTTTGTTTAAGACCAATTTTGAGTTGAGTGTCCGTAATTCTGCTTATGACTTGAGTCACCGCTCGTCGTTTTACTTAGTTTATTACATTTCGTGGAACAAATACCTTCTTTGTTTGAATGTTTCCACGTGCGAGGGAGATTGATAAGTCTTCTGCGGATTACACTAAACCGAGACAATTTTCCTTAGATGCCGCATTGGGAATTGTATCCAACACTAATTCTGATTAATTTCGCGGTAGCTGCCAAAACTTACCTCCCACCGTAAAGTTCGATAAATACTAAGTTCCACGCTGTTTACAATTCTCTTTGAGGGTTTTAATAGGATTTGGATAAAAGTGACTCGTACAAAAGTACCAAAATAATTTCACCAAAAATAGTATTCTCAAAGAGTGTGCCACAGAGGAAATAATACGAAATTCTTAGAATCTATCTGTTGCCATTGATTTCCCAGCAGGTTCCAATAAAAGTATTAGAATTACAGAGATATGTTTTACACGTGATAGTGGAATAAAATACTATCAAAATATTTCCATTTTTCGAAAAAAAAAAACACCCAGAATTATTAATCAGCAAAAGAAACGTTTTCAAGATATACCTCAAAGAAAAATCGATGGTTATTACAGCTGTCAATTATTGTTATTATTTGGAAACAAAGAAAAAGAAAATGAAGATACAGACGCTAAAACAACAAAAGGTTAAATATTATATTTTAATGGGCTATTTTTACGTCGAAAATTTTCAAGAATTTTACTTTGATGAAGAGGACAAAGCAATAGGGTTGTTGAAAAAGAGTTCGATCGATATTTTTCAGCGAAAAAAGAACGTTGGCTCAAGGGCCGCGTAACAATATGAATATGGATAACTTGGCTAGGAATCACTGCCAGAATGCGAAACAAATATGAGGTATACCAATTCAGAAGTGGGTTAGTGGGTCGCCGGAGGCTGTCATACAATGAGATATCTCTGCAGAGTCGACCTTTGCATCAGCCATCCGTTACCAAATTCCCCTGTGACCCCAACTAGGTAATAGGAAAAAATGGCCGCCCCTAGGATTTAGAATACTAACAGTGTCAGTTTTACCGACATTGCAACACCCAGCTGAAATACGAAGCGGTAATTTCGTTTGAGAGACCGAACGTTTTTTGTCATTCAATCATTTTACTTTTGAACAAAAAAAAAATGGGCCAGCTTTTCCCCGTGTAAAGAGCAAACGGACATCCCCTCCAGGCGTAAACCTTTCGAAAAGCAACCTTGGAAACTTGAGTGAGACGATGAATATGAGGATAAAATTTTACTTTACGAATATTTGTACCCAGAGGCTAGGTAGGTACATAGCTTTATTAATTTTAGGCACGGCCCCCTCGCCCAATCTGGGCGGTGAAAAATATCGCTGCCGGCACAGCTGAACACGATAATGAAAATAAATCAGCGGGACGCTGCGTGCCTCTGCATCGTAAAACCTTGATACGTGCTCCTGATGTCTTTTAAATAATAAAACCTCCCACTCAATGGAGTGTACCAAAGCCGCAAAGATCACGAAATTCCACGTTCATTGGTTCACAATTCGGTCTACAAAAGCTTTTGTAATAGGGACTTCGTTTTATTGTAGGTCAGTAATTACTTATTATTTGTTTTGCTCATAATTTTAGTATGAAGCATAATTTAGGTACCTATTTAAAATTTCAAATAGGCTCCACTGGGTATTACTATAAATACAAGTTTGGAAATCGATAAAACGAAACCAATAACAAACGATACGGAAAATAAAACCAAAAATCAGGAACTTTGTGGAAGATAGAATACTGATAATAAACCGGTAGAGAAAGAAAACAAGATCGTGAAAGAGAAAAGTCGTGAAAAGATGCTCAATCCTTATTACGAGAGAGTACACCCATCGGGGGGATCTTCATCGAAATGAGGTATCGCAGCTTTTAAAACCAAAGAAAACGCGACCTAAGGGTTAAATCAACACTCGCTAATGGAAACATAATACGAGTTTGGAATCTACTTCTGTCACAAAACAGAAAACAATGCGGGTAGGGTTCTGTTTATCCCTTATTTGTTCTACCTTCGAGGTCAGAATTTCGTTCGGAATGTTACAATGTCGGGATGCCAACTTGATATAAGATATTTTGTATAAGTGAAGGTAAGTATTTTTGAAAAGGATAAGATATTAAATACAAAACCAGTTTTCGTCCCTAAAGAATTCTTTAGAATTTTCGTTCTCAGAAGTCAGCTAAAAAAGTTTGAATCATTTAGTATTCGAAAGAATTTTGCAAGTAAGTATCTTAAGACCGCTTAGCAGATAAGAAAATATGAGAAGCCGTAATGAAAAATTCTAAGAAGAATTTTGACAAAATGGAAGACAAACAATTTGTGCCATTAATGCCAGAAACTTAAAGTCAATAAATAGAAGAAGTTTTACTATCACACGCGTAAAAGTGGCATTATCTGAAGACTGTATTGAAACAGGACATCACCTCGACACAATCGGGAAATAGGTCACGGTCGGTTTAGGTAAATGTACCCACTTTCCTCTAACCGCATGATGCTTTAGTGAATGCAAATTGTGACGCTTTCATAGTCCTATTACCTACATTATGAATTCATTATACTCAGCGGAATGGAATGAAAATCTAGATAATTGAAAGGAACGAATTATGTGACACAAGTGACGGTGATTTAGAATACGTATGCATTATACTTTAGAAATAACTTCATTTTAGTCGTGCTAAAGAATTAAATCACATGACAAAACAGAATGGACTTAAAAATACTAGAATATTTGTCTATTTTTCCATAGACTAGTCTAAAACATGGAGATTATATAAAAACAGAATATATAACATAGTGCAGCTACCTATTGATTAGAAAAGGAAAGATGTTTTTATGAACACAATCGTACGTAGCAATATACCCTCAAACGAAATCGCCTACGGCAATAAAGTAGGCAACTTCTGAAACGCAGTGAACGAAATTGGATTTGATACTACCAAAATATAGGCAAATTATTCATATACAAAGCAAAAGAGTATTCAGCAAATTTAATATTAGAGCAGCAATCAAAATCTCATCAGACAACGTAAATCAACAACATAGGCTAAGTGTTTAGGCATGTAGAAGAGGAAACCAAATAAATAGCGAAGGTTTATACAAACACTACTTATAGCTTTGAGGAAAATCACAAAGTAATTTAAGTTGCCTAAGGAGAAAGACGGTTGTAGAACAGTGAAGTGCTCTCTCCTTGAACATAAGCAATAGTACAGCCGTTTGCCGTTTGACCACTATAAGAAAGGTCAACAGTAAACAATAATATTAAAAAGAAACTGGAATTAAAGGAGAAAAACTTATAAGATCCATTAGTAGCAATTGCAAATGTGCAGTTAGAAACATCAGTCATTCAGTAGATGAGAACGACATAAAAAATTAACCGATTCCTTGATTGCTAAACCAATATAATCCATTTAAGAGACTAATTGCCGCAAATAAATCCGTTTAAAAATTTCTTACTCCTTTTGCTAAGGAACAGCCTTTAGCAAGAACGCGATGAGATTAATTGCCCCTTAACTAATTACTGAGCAGCAAACCACAGTCCACAAAGGACAAAAGAAATGGAAGAGTCTAGAACCGAGCAATTAATAACAGATATGTTGGAGGATGCTTCAATGATTAATGATCTCCTTTTATAGTTCAAGTTCAGTGTAAAGAATCAGGGGTGAAAATATAGGTCAGTTATTTGCTAGAAATTAACGCAATAGAGCGTGCTATTGACGATAATACTGCTACTGATAATCAGAAAGTTTACCCGCAAAAGATGTAAGCAGTTAATTTTAGTATTATAGAGATAGGAAGCATCATGTGGTTTGTTAACTAATCAGCTAGCATTAATATTAACGAGGTAAAACGAGGTCTCGAAATTACTAGGCACGACTCACTTAGCATTGTCCTTTGGAAACTTGAGAGACTTGTAAAGGTCGACATTAGATTAGGTTTGCCTCGGAAATGTATCAGGGGCTTTCCATGAAGAGGGTAAGGTAATGAGGTTATACGTTTTCGACTGAAATTATTATTTAACGTCGGCGGATATTTTTGAAATGATTTCGAAGCAATGGATCGTTTTAACCGATTTTTCTTTTTTCAGAGAGAGCTTAGAACCTTTAAACTTGAGACTACGGCGTTCAAAATTGAGTTATAAGTTTGTACGCCTATCGATTGACGTTCCAAGAATTTAAAAGCAATCTTTCATATTCTGAGGTACAAATTTTAGGTACCTCAACAAAATGATGAAACCCGTTTTAAATTGTTGTGTCTTAATGTAATGAAACAACTTTGAATGCCTTTATATCCTCCGGTGCAGCAACTAAGTTTCAAAAGAAGTTTGCACCTGTTTGTTGAACTTAAAGAGTTCTACTACGAACCTGTATAAAGTTACTAAGTTAAATAGGACCTGGGCAAAATAGAGATTACAGTAGTCGACTGTGGGACTTACAAAGGATTCAATAATGGAGAGGACCCAGTACAAAGAGCATCACAACTGTTAAGCTTGCCAACTGGCAGTATTAACGCAGACGAACCGAATAAATTTTGGCTGGAATTTCGCACTGCGAGCTATACATCTCTGGTTAATGGAACTTCAAATAGTGCGAATGTTTATTGAAACAAGGACATGTACGTATCTATAAAAGAGAGAAATAAAACGATAAAACAATGGTGTTTGTATCTGAATAAAGCCAAAATTGCTGAATATTTATTACTGTAATAATAAATAGTGAATAAAGTAAAAATATTACACTCAAATCATATACTGTGATGATAATACAACATATTTATGAAAAGGCCAAGTTTATGAAAGCGAAAATATTCATCGCGAAAATGATGGACATTATAAAGCAGCTAACATTTTATAAAACCGACGTGAATTTCACGAGCGGAAAAATAAGCAACCCCAATACCTGCATAGAAACAGGCTACGCAAGCTTATACATAAAGATGAAGACACGTGATTGGCGCGCAAACAGACCAATAAGACATCTATGACGACCTCCAGACGATACAGGTGACAGACAGATTAGGGAGACAACACAGTTGACTAGCCTCGAAGGGGGTTATGATAAATCTATTAAACAGCGACTACTTATCTAAATTTCATTTTCGAAAAGGTCAATCGTCACTAGTTTCATCAATTAAGATGATTACTTACGAGGATAGTTTAGCACTAGTACTGTAACAGGTTTGAAGGTAGGTAGGGAACGAGCGAAGCGTGGCGTCGTGCGCTCGACGCGGTATCAACTGCCAGACCGGGTTCCATCGGAGGCTGCGCGGACCAGACGCCCCCGCGCTCCATTCATACTCCGCAGCCACAGTGCAGATATTACGGAAACTCACGCCAAGGACGTTTCATTACTTTCATATTCCAAATCGTAAATTCATTTCTCTATTTAAATTGACTACCAATAAAACGCCTAACAAATAACATCGCCACGAAAGCTACAGTGATGAATCACAGAGTAAATGAAAATAAAGCAAGTGAATATGCTGAAAACGTGTACGCTGTGTCAATACAGAAGCCTAGCTCCGAACTGTCAGACTTTAAATGCGGCTTGTGCGCTTTTCGCACAAAACGGGTACCTTATAAGCATTAGCGATTCGAGATCAGCTGAAAAGGATTTGTCATGTTTGCGACGCCTAACGTGGACTAACTTTGCTCGCATATGTTCCTATAAAGGAAATTACGAGGGCGAAGTGAGTAAAGTGAGAGGGTGTGTCAACAATTGAATTAGTTCCAAGATAGATTGCTTCAAGTTTTATGCACGGTTTTTTATAAGGGACGTATATTTAATATCCAGTTCAAAGGACCATTATGTTATGAGCCACGCACGACATTAAAAGAGAGGCAATTATATTGATTCTTTCAAAAAGCAAACAAAATACAATTATCACAATGGACATCAATTTATGAGATTCGTATTTATTTTGTGAAGCGAATTGGCCTCGACCCAATTTGGCGGATCAGTCTTAGACAGGACAGGGTTTTGTTAACTTACGTATTCAATTATCGAGTATTTTTATTCGATTTTCTTTTCGGAATCAATGAAGTTTGGGAATACATGTGACTTGAATATTTTTTCCCGGCACTTAAGCTGTTGTTACTCGTAAGTAAGCAAATAAATGTTTTGTGAGCAAGTACATACAAGACAAAACGTTTTACATGTAATGCAAAAACTTTTGATATTTTCAGCAGTAAGATAATATTAACATCAAACCTTCAATTTCCTAACTCGATCGACGTCAAACAAGTTGAATTCTAAAATGTATTTCCGAAATGTTTGCTGTTCTCCAACCTCGAATTTAGCAAACATAATTTTCTCAACTCCACATACGTTACATACAATATTTGATACAAAGATTCGTTCATTTGCCAGCAAAATTAGTTCTCGTCCGACATATTGCGATGGCAACATTTCATAAATTTTAACCCAATATAAACCGAAACTTTATTATAAACACTCATTTACTATTCTATAATTTTATGTCACGTGTCCTGAATGATGGCTCTTTTGTTAATTTACATTGGTCAATTAATTAATGCAATACAGAATGTCCTATCATTGACATTTAATTAAAAGACTGCGTGATACGCAAGTCATTATAAAGCGCTTTCTCGTGATTACGCAGCGATGTTTTCCGATAGCATTCAAACAAGCTTGAGGAAAAAAACATTGCAAAATGATAGAAGAGAGACTGAAGAGCATCTGCTAACCGTTAGCTAAACAACATGAAAAATTACCTGACAGTTCAATGGGCAGTTTCCGAAGTGGAGAAAAAAATGAGGCGTAAGGACGGATGTGATATGGCGCTTTTAGAGATTAAATTAATCGAAATTTTAAATTAATGTCTCCGCAATGCTGTTTACGTAATTGAAGCGCAACTTGTTTCAGATGGTGCCTACACGCCCAAACAGGAAATTAAATTTAAAGAGAAAGCGATATGAAATTCCGATAAACTTTGTCTACATAAATAAGTCTACTTCATTTCAAAATATTAAAAGTAAAGCAATTGCATGTTGTATGGAAAGATTCACAATCAATACCTACTGCAATTTGGGTTATTTGGGGGGGCCTATGAGTTATCCAGATTCCACTCATATTGTGGATATTCTTAGCAAAATTTTTAACACAACATTTTTTCTTAATTTAAACTTCATAAACTAGGCTCCAGGTCATTGACCAGCGACTGTAACCGAAAGTGAATCGAATCGGAAATAATTCAATTTTAGGACCGATCGTACGCATTTAACCACCCTCGATTTATTCATAAATAAAACAGCCCTGTTCATGCTCATGTTGCCCTTTTAATGACGCAAAAAAATAACTTCAACCTTTAAGTTCTTTTTTTGCCTGGCATTCTATTTTGTAACCTTCCTAGCGTGTTTTAAGTTTCTATTCGTAACGCCTACATGAAATCGTTGTTCACGGTTAATTTTGTTGCTTAATGATATATTCATTATTTTTTTATTATTGTCTTCACAAAGAGTACAGGGGCCCATGTCTGCTTATTTCCAATATTCTCATATATGTGTCGGCAGTTAGTTAATGGCATTTTTGACACATTTGGTCGCAATCAGTGTAAAAGCCATTGCTTAGCAGAATACCAAATGTGTCAAAAATTCCAATGACAATCTGCCGACACACAACTGAGTCTATTTTAAATTAGCAGGCGTGGGCCTGTTTTAACCAGAACTGTCCAATATCTTCTTGGCAAATACTCAGTTCCTTTATCTTCTCAATTCTCCCATCAATCTTTTCTGGAAGCGTCCTTGTCACCTGTTTTCATTGGAATTTCCATCCAATATTTTGCGGTAGAAAGTAAATTATAAATAGGGACTTATATACGTAGGTACCTACTTTTGAGAAATCTAATTTCCTGCAAATATTATTTTTAGTTATCGTGGGCCTTTTAAAGGGTCTATCTATACTATATTTTTTATATGCCTAATCTATTAAACGTCAAACCGGATCAACGGTTCAAGCCTGAAATGCTCGTGTTTGAAAAATCTCCGTCTTCTATAGTAGGTACTTTATTAAAAATAACTCTCGCATGGTTGAACGAATATTACAAGCATATTTAGGACAGACGAGTCCCTAAATAAATATAGAACTAAACCCAAAAAGTACAAGTTAAATATTGTAAGTAATTAAAAATCATATGAAAACGCAAATGAAACGTTCTTAAGCAAATTTACGCCCACTGACTTTAAAAGAAAAAGGTGTTCGTTGTTGAGAAGTTTTTTTATTTTTTTAACGTTTTGTTTAACTTTAAGGATCTAAAAGTTCAGAAGAAGCACTACAAGTAGGATGTAGGTAATGGATAATTAAATTAACAGCTATTTGTGCAACTGCTAATATTTAAAGCTATTTCGATACAAAATCTGATGGGAACTACAGAGTGCGTTCAGTTGCTTTTTCCCCTGTTGTGACGTAATAGTGAGCGATGGGGTGATCATGTTTCACCATAAAGGCCAAAACACACCGGATGCGTATGCGTTGCGTATTCGAAGACGTATGCGTACCTCTGAGTTGTAATGTATGTTACTGTCACCCCTTGTGAAACATTGACGTAGACGCTTAAGGCCTTAAGATTCGGTCTCAAGTGGAACATACCATATACCTGCACGTACAAGTGTTTCCAAAAAAAATACACCAAAAATTTTAAATAAACACCAGGCAATGTAATGTTAGTACTGTCGTTGTGAATTTATGTTAAGTCGGGTAATACAGTTCAGTATAATTCAACTCGATGATTTAGGTAGGTAGATAGTCAGGTGTACATTTGTGACTGACTGTCAAAATATCGATTTAACCTTTATATGAAACATGCAAAAAACATATTCCCCGTCTCTAAACAAATTTCTGAACAGCAAACAAGCAAATTATCATATTTATTATATTTATTGTTGTCGTTGAGAAGTTTCGAGGGAGGGTTTCCTCAAGACACCGTAAAAAGGGTGTGAATAATACGGCCCATCGCTTCGTTACAAGGAAGGGTAAATTTCTACTGCATTTACTGTAATGTCGGGAAAAGGAACCATTTGTTCAAGGTTCCTGGCCTATTTATGGTGGGATGGTTGATCTATGTAAGTCCTCCTCAGTGTATCTCTCCTTTATATTCCCTCTGGAGGGACATAGACGTTGTGTTGTATCAGGAGCTCAAACAGAGGGCGGAGAGCAAAGCAGAGTAGCGTTGACTCCACCGACAAATGATTCTCTTAAATATGAAGAAGAAGAGGATAGTAGGTAGAATATCCAGTAAAGTTACTACAAATCTTAAAAGGAAAACAATGTTGTGATTTCATACATTTCACAGACAATTTTGACGAGTTTTTGACATTCCAGTATTCCAGGAGTAATAAAGAACAGTAGGTACGATCAAGCGAAATCGCTGATAAAACAGCAGTTAGGGGCGGTCATTAACATTCTAGTCTCAGTAAAAGGTTCAAGGCGCTGCTGTAACAGGTTTCTTACTGTTTCATTTTCGTAGCTATACAGGTAGCGAAACAGACTGGACGAAGCAAATGACGATCCAAAAATAATAGAATAAAAATCTTTGTTTTTTATAGGACTTTCTACATATCCAATAACGTACCACACAATGGTTCTCATTTACCTAAAAAAGGAATACCAAACAATTTTCCAATTAGCTATAAATAACAAAGGTATTTTAAAGCTGCAAAATATTCAGGAAAGAATTATATAAATGATCATACAGATGAATCAAATTGAAACAATAGGCCAATTACAATTCGGTTGGAAGCACATTATTATTCCCCTGCGAATGAAACTTTTCATAACGAAAAAGATGATTAAAAGGATCAAAATCAACGGATAAATGCGGTGACTTAAAATGCTTTATTTTTAATTATTTTCTCGGTAAAAGAGGATTTAATTTGAGATTCTGTATTAATATAACATCGAGAGATCTATATATAGACACATTTAATTTGTGTTCAATGACGTAGTGGCTCCATTTAAATACCTAAAGTGGGAGTCGGTACATCAAATTTTAGATGTTACTCTTTTCTTCACTAGTTTAAATGGACTGATAAGTACAACAGCTAATACTTATCACCAACTCACCATGAATTTGCTTCAAATAAGAAACTACGATTCTAGACCATATCTAAGAGAAAAGATGACTACATAACCACAAGAAGGTGCCACACCGTCTAAATCTGCGTCCCTGGTCTGGCGCAAAATGACTACCTTTTTGTATGGAATTTGTTATCGTTTGACAGGTCATCTACCAAGAAAACCATGAAAAACTTGCGCCAACCTTGGCACGCTGTCATAAACTCATTTCTATATGAAAAAAAAATGGAGCCACTTCTTATATTCCTTCCTCATTGCACTTGACTTATTAAAAAAAAATTCTTACAACGTTAAAATGCTACATTCTTCCGGAGTAATATTGTCTACAGTTTTTTAAAATATTTAGGGACCCGCAAACAGAGTTGCGAGACGCTAGTACCTACCCACAGAATAAGTAAAATGAATAGTTTGATAAAGGTCTGTGATTTCTCGTATTTTTGGTATTGGTTAGTTGAGTTTACCCTCATCATTTACTCAGACGTCGAGGTTGTCGAATGTCGACGCTGTGATACAACTTATTATCGACGCTAAATTGGATTTGAGTCAACAACCATCATGTTCCTTGGACGAAGAAAATACAATATTTATGATTTTCGTATTCGATTATTTGCGTTGCTTATATCGGAAATCATATTTCGTTTAAAACGAGTGTTTTGAAGCACCTCTTACGAGTATGCTCGTTTCTTTTATTTTGTCAGTTTTATGACCCTCCAGGATCTGGCTCAGCAGATCTTTCGGTTTAGACTGCACTAATTGATTCTAAGATCAACATGTACGTAAAATATTCTTAAGATGTAGGCAATACGGTTAGCCCATGGTTAATATTGGAGTTTGCAAAAAGCACATTAACTTCAGTTCACATAAGTTCGTTGTATTACGTAAACTCTATTATTTAAATATTATTTTTTCGCACACAGTATTTTGTACTATTTGCGAAAATAAAACTACCCTAATAGAACTCCATGTTTAATATTTATCCATTGTGGAAATTCACATAGAATTATATTGCGTAACGTAACATCTAGTATTAGAATACTTTGAGACTGATTCACTGAAACACGTACGAAATGAAGTAGGTATTATAATATGAAATAATTATTCTAAATTTAACCGCAGGCCCTCTCAACGGACATTAATTACATTGGTCTGACGAACAAACACTAGCATAATTTATTCACGTCCGCTACCGTCGTCTAGGCAGAATATTCGCCTATCTGAGTAATTAGGCTTTCTTCGGAGAATTTGAGTTAAAATATCACTGCCAATTTCGTAAAATAATTGGCAGCCGAATGCTTAACAAAATTCGTAAAAATCAACGTAAAAGTTATATGAAATTTGGTAAAATTTTACCGATTCGTAATAATTATATTTGTGCTACATATAAGTAGGTACTACTTGAAATACATACTACTTGTTCATATCATTTACAAGTACATATTATACTTTATAGATATAATTTATACTCGTACATAGATATATAATATTATACATAGATAGGTACATATTCCTTATTGTATACCTAGCGGTAGTTTTCAAAGAGAAGTACTTAAATAACACTTTCTTAGTAAAATTAACCAATTCGAAATTTAATTTATTTCAATAAGGATTCAGTAAAGCAGACTACTTAAGTCGAAAGTTCCAGAATTTCAATAGTCGAAAGCGATTACTACGGAGCTAAGATAATAAGCGGGGAAAACTGGCTAAAACTGGAAATCCAGGCACGGAAATAGGAGTATTTTAGAAAATTTTCTTCGAAGAGCGACTTAATAGCTTACTACAATGAAATACGAGTTGTAGTTTAACAACAAGGCTTACTCTGGGGTAACATTGAAGGTCAACTGAATGAACTATAAGTTATAATGCATCAGCAGTCAAACTTTGGTCGAACCGACTTCGTTACTTGACTTTTGATATCAAATACGCATTATATCTGTGCTTAGTACCTGTAGGGCGTAGACTTTAACGAACTCCACAACTTCTTACAAAACTCAAAAACTTTTAAGTATTTTCGATCTAAATTTAAATACATTTTCTTTTCACTTAAAGTGTGGGAAGTACATACATTTATCGTATTGCGACCAATGTTGGTTAAGGAGAAATTGTTTATGCTTATGAACCGATTACGTTTCTTGATTTGAGTCTACGAGTAATAATACTGGACGTATAGAAATCTCAAACTATATCTTTCAAACCACAAAGGCATCAACCGCTAATGCGTTAAGGCCCTAAAGACAACCATGTTATGCAACAACTAACAACAACCAGCCCTTACAAATAGATTTGACCTCTTGGCTCTAGGTTACTGAGGGGAATATCGATAAGTAAAGTGTCAAAATTTGATATTATTTATTGGGAGTATCGAGAGAGCTTTCTAAATGATACTGTGTATATCTGAAACCAGACGATGTTTTGAGTTTATAAGGGGTTAGATGTGGTTAGTTATCTTTGGAGCAGGTGGAACAAGAAGAGTAACAAAAAACGTACCTATTAATAAGATTGTATAAATAGCTAATAAAAGGTTGTATGAATGAAATTTAATTAAGATCAAAAAAAGATTAAAAAACTGAACGAATATTGTATCAGGAAATATATTTCCGACAAAGCAGAAATACAAGTAAAAATAAGGAATCAAAAGTCACAGAGAATATAATATGCAGTATTCAATGTAAGAATAAAATTGTAATAACAAAAAATCAAGTCAGAGGCAATACGACGCAAGATAACCATAAAGCGTCTAGAAAGTTCTACCTAGGACGTTTAACTGGCACTTTCAGTAATCGAATCCCATCCAGGATATTGGATCTGATTTGGGGGACCATTGATCTTATTACATCGGGTAGCACGGTAGGTAGGTCGTTATGAAAATTTGATACCGCTGCATAGGTACAGACCCACCCATTGAATCTTGTTGAAATTGCGATCGCTTAGTGATTAATGACGTACAAAAAGTATGTATAAGGTTTTTTTATATCACTTAAACATCCAACTACTAGTTTACCAAAAACGGTAAACAACATCGCGGCAGGCCTAAGCGAAAATGGTAAGTATTCTGGCGCACAGTAGTATCTGGTTGGAGTGTAAAGAGGAAGACCTTTTCTACGGCAGTCTAGTTGTACCTGATTTACTAATAAATCAAGCAATAAATATTGATTAAACAAAAAAGGTTAAAAATAAAAAATCGGTTGTAAAAAATAAAGAGTGGAAGGTATGGCACTAAACAAAAGCGAATTTGGGAAAAAAAATCATTAAGTTACACATTAGCATTCAAACAATGCCCTCATTACTCGTGTTCTTCTAGTCAGCTCGTAAGTAGTCACTTGACACACACTGCAAACTGCAGTGCGGATAAATCACTAACGAATTCGTAAAAAATGTTGCAGAGATAAAATAGATGCCTAACAAAAAGAACTGAACTGAAAAAAGTAGAATTTTCACAAAGATCGTAATAAATGCAAGACGAGAACAATTATGGTTAATCACAACGAAGAATTAGTAGAAGCTTTACATGAAACAGCCATTGACCAAGTTAAATTCACAAGCCGCAGAAAGTAATTAACCCTATATTCGGAAACCACGAATCGGGGAAGTCGTCTCCCTAAAAGGACAACACATCAAGGCCCTTCCGTTGACAGGTACCTAACTTTTTGGGAATCAAAGTTACGCGATTGTACTTTTAAATTAAGAGCCCTTTGTTCTTGTTGTTTATGTTATTTTGTAAATTACCATGTTTGGTCAAACTTTTAACTTCACAAAAGGTTGCCAATAAATCGAAGGAAAACAAGATTTTTGTAAAGATGCATTTATGTTTGATACTTTAAATCTGCACACAACAAAATATCTTACTTATGTCTTTCTTACTATTACGGGATGTCACATTGCTCTCATTTTTATTCTAGTGTTACAAGCCACGTACTTTTTTCAGAACAGTTATTTCTCTTTTCAAAAGATTTTTCGGAATTAAATATAATAAATAAACAAAGTAACCATTGGGCTAAACCTGTAATCCCATTGTGCAGGTGGCCAAAAATGAAATAGTATCACGATGTCCGCTAGTGCTGTCTAATCCGACCACGGGTAGACCCATAACTCAGCTAAGATACCGTAGTAACCAAATCTACTGCCTCACTATAATCCAACCTTGATAAATCACGCTAAGAGGTAAATTATACAGAAAGAACTTCTACAAAAATATAACTAACTGAGTTTTTAATGAAATATGGACAATAATGGACATTATCGTGTGTATGTATGTAGTATGCAGTGTTGTAGCCAAAAGACATAAAAATGCTGTTTGTGGATGTGTGTAATGTAAATGTCTTGTTTGTATTGTCCAATTTAGTTAAACGTGTAGCGAGTACCGGACAAAGCGTCGACACTGTTCCATTTATTTCTATTCCCAAGCAATGTTCACCAACTTACTTTCTTGTACGGTTACATTTTCTTTGTATTCACATGAAAAATTGTACCAAAAACGAGACATAAAGTTTTACATTGAGTTTCCCATCAATCAAAGTTTTTAGCCCGCAATTTTTCTACATCGTCACCGAGCTGTATAAATCAAATTTTTCGGAAGCTACAATAGCGGTAGAATTAATTTACATTTGAAAGGGTAATAAAACTGTCTTTGTGGCATAAATTGTAGGTAAGAGCACTGCTAGAATCCCAAAATCACGAGCAATTTGTTACAGAAAATGTCGCGGACCCTCTTCAAAGTGGTCTTGTTTCGTACACCAATAAGAAATTAATTATAAACGAAAACCTAAACGCCAATACTCATTAAGACCCCAACATAATAGATACAGAAAAAGTAAATTAAGGTCTTGACCTATATAGTGTAGAGCGCAGCGTGAAAGCAAATATGGGTCTGTAATTTGTTAGAAAGAGAAAGATAGAAGAGCATTAGGAACTGTACGTTCAACAAGTACATAAGTGCTTCTATAAACACACTTCAAAATGAGTGCCTACGAATTCCAGGCGCGGAAGAATTTCTCGCACATTTTTATACGAGTAGAATTTTCACAAAGATCGTAATGAATGCAAGACGAGAGCAACTAACAAGATTAATTTGAGTTCTTGGTTATTCAGTGCCAGTATGTATGACAGTAAAACTTTTGAAAGGTCAAGCTTATAACTTATATTGGTTTGGAAATAACTTTGGAAGTCGAAATCAGGACGGAATTTAGATTAAGGGAGATTCGAGATAGGAACATAAATTGTTAGTCCTAAAGTATAAACTTGGGAAACACCCTAAATTATAAAGCAATTATGTGTCCTTAACAGTGGTCCAACCATGGCCAAAGAATGTCTGTTAAAAAAGTTAACTTGATACAACGGCGACTCAGAAAGGTGAATTTTAATCTGTGGCCAATTATAGTGAAGACAAAAACGAGACAAAAATGTATACTGGTAAGACTGTGACGTAGGTAATACGTGTAATCGAAAATTTAGTTTAAAGCACAGTAGATAGTACTCGTATTATACTGTATGCAATATTTATCAGATTTTTGTCTAGACTAGACGATAATTTTAATATTTTTTTTAAGAATCCACAAATAACAATATGCATTTATACGACCACAATTTGACTAAAAGCGTTCATGTAAAAACAGAAAGCCAAACTGCATAAATAAGAGGATTTAAGGGTTCGGCTTCATGCGTTTTACGTTTGTAAACAAATCGAGCGAGAACGACCAGATAATCTTGACAAATTGGCATCGTTTTATACCGATACACCAGATGTTAACACCTCTTTAACACACGCTCAATCAGGACTAGAGATAAATCCAGCTTCTTTCATATAAAATTCTGAAGTGAAGATAAAATTTTCGAACGACCGACGGCGGAAAAATTTCAAGTATTCGGACAAGTGGTAAACATAAAAGCAAAAATGCTCATGTTTTACAAAATAGATACTTAGGTATATAATTTTAGCTAACTGCATTTCGAAAATTTCCTAATAACAATACATTACAAATTAGAAAACTGGTGCTTTAATCGTCAAAAAAATAGTTTTTTTACAAAACTACGACATTTACATAACCTATGAATGAACAATAGCCGTATTTTTGAAAGGCAAATTGGCTGGAGCAGATATTTTCTGAATCAATGTCCGCTTTGTCTTTTTTGCTAGGGCAGCCAGCTGCGTAAGCCCAATAAACCCAGAGTAAATCAAAATAAATAGCCCAGTGAGTTTACCTTTACAGAGGACTGATGATATATTACATAAACTTTAATAAATTGTGGAAGATAAGGTTCTACTCGAAGGACAACTGGATTTTGTAACACCGAGTGCACACTTGACGTGCGTCGTTTTTTTGGTATTTTTTATCAATACTCTAATTTAGCCATTTGCGTCCCAATCCCCATTCATATTCTACACTTAATTTGTTTTCACTCATCGACGAGTCACTTAACAGGACAAGACCAAAACTTTACCAAAATAACAACCTTTTTGCAGCCCCGATCTCACTACCTTAAACTAGGTTAAACAACCAAACATAAACCTCAGCAACTACATCTTTCAACCCACTAAAACACGAGCTTCCTACGGAGAAAATCAATCTGGCAGTCCCGACGAAATCGAAGTCAAATTGCAATAACAAACGGAGCAAATCGGTTACCGTGTGAGGTTTTCACGAGGCGCCGAGTCGATAGTCGTGCCCCGTAACATTTTAACTTATATTTAAGTCTTTTTAAAAATAGAAACAGCCTAACCGACAATCTAGCTGACCACATTGAAGCTGGTTTAAGGAATACAATTTATAATCGTAGTTTTTACGTTAGAATTATTAAAGTGTGTGCTAACATAGTTTTATAACCTATATAATCTAAAACCCTTTTTAAAACAGTTTTAAAGCAATTAAACATTTTTCAATAAACTTTTCCTAAAATTGTCACTTAAAACATTCTGCTTCTATTATAATAATTCAGAAA
Organism: Anarsia innoxiella; assembly: GCA_947563765.1. Classification (NCBI taxonomy): domain Eukaryota; kingdom Metazoa; phylum Arthropoda; class Insecta; order Lepidoptera; family Gelechiidae; genus Anarsia; species Anarsia innoxiella. Next base: position 3,489,954 of record OX387402.1, read on the forward strand.
AACATTTCAAAACTTTTTTTTAGCCTATTTCATCCCACTGCTGGACAATAGCCTCTCCTATGCCTCTCCAAACACTCCTGTTATTAGCTGCTTCTCACCAATCTTCCCTGAATGACCGTAGGTCGTCAGAAAACTTCATCAAAAAAAGAACTCGTAAATATCGAAACGTAATAACGACGCTACATTCAACTCTGCAACCTCTTGAAGCGAGTGAGGACTTGGTAACATTGTAGGCACATCTCCTATTCCACCCACACACATGTCATAGTCAACTGCAGAAGCTACGAGTGTCTACGAAGTTGGAAGGCTTCCATACTTTATGTGAGCAGTTTTGAGGAAAGAGGTAAGCAACCGCGCTATATTTTACACAATAAGTTGTTACGCAGAAAATTGATTAACTAATAATGTTTTCTAATTAGTTAATGTTGTATGGATAGCTTTGTAGGAAAAAAAATATGGCATTGGAAAATACTTGCCAAAATTATTCTATTTTTCATTAATTAACTAAGTTCTAGTAAAATAACGAAATCTCTATTAATTATTAACATTTTATTCGATATTATAATTTAGCAGAAGGTAAGGATAATTCTCGTACAGCTAATTTCAAATACATTGAAAAAAGCCTTTAAGACCTCAATCAGAACCACTTTGCTTGATTCTGTTATTAAAAGAAATCAGTGGTAGAGCATTTGACACTAGCCAGATTCAGTTTTGCATCGGCATTCTTATAAAAGTGATAGAACACCGGTTTCCGCACCCGATAATTGAAGCAATATTAAGCTAACACAGTTCATAGACAATCCCTTGCGAATAAAACCATATATACTTACATTATGCAGTCGTAATGAGGTTGTAAATGACGCGGGTTCAAAGTTAAGACTTGGATTGTTTGTAACTTTACATCAGCTAATGAGAATATGGAGGACGAGTGTCTTTTGCAAGCTGGTTTAATAGCAATAATTGTTAAGTTAATACTTACTTAACATTAATATTTTGATGTAATTTACTTAATAGACGTTAAGAAACTCTACTCTGACAGTTTGTTGCAGGTTATAAATGCTGTTTCCATTGCATTGCTTGTCAAAATGATACGAAAATGTGTTCCACTCTGATCAACACTACTCTCTTGCAGGTAATATGCTTAGTCCATGAAATATATTGCTGACTGCATATACTTAAAATTAATTTTTAAAGTAATATAAGGTCAAAAAGGTCAAAATTCTTAACGCACAGAAAACAGACACCCAGATTCTTGTAAAGAAACAAAAGAACATCAAAGCAGTGTTTGAAGAATGAAGAGGCCCGCAATGAACCGCTAGCCAAAACGTACCCAACAAAAGCACGGTATTAATTTAGAAAAACAAACAATCCAAAGAATCTACAATTTGCACGAACGCGTTGGGAGTAAGTAGCGCTACAATTTTGCAACATTGTGACACCTTCTTTAATTAAACCGACTCTATTTCTTCCGAATAGCTGTGTAACGAGCTACCCTTTGAGAAGAAATGAGGGTTTAAGCCACGGTGCTTTCCTTTGACACATTTTCTGATTAATTTTTAAGCAATATTTACGTGCAGTATGCAAGAAGGGGAGTCTTGTTAATGTATTAGTAAGCGCATTAGTTATTTGAGAAACAAGCCGTTTTATTTCAGCAACAAGAAATTTTAAACAGTAAACATTACTCGAGTCATAAAACGAATATTGCAGGTCACCTCAAACCACTTTCAATACCCAAAACAAACCCTTACAAATAACAGGAAGCATTCCCATGAAAGATGATTCATAACTCCATAAGCAATGAAGGGCAAAACGCTACATATTCCCGCCAAATCATACCATTTAGCGGCACTGACTTTCACTTTTGCTCCCAGAAATGGGGCAACGGAGCGTTCCCTGGAATTGAAGCCATGTTTACTTGTAGGGAAGCGACGACACGGCACTTGTCGATACTTCTACTGGGAACTCGAAGCGGAACTTTCGACGTGCACGTCGGATGCTGTTATATGGTTACAGAGTTGTTTCGGATAGTGTTCCGTTCGAATATTAGAAGTTTTGGGTTTCTTAAAAAACTTCATTTACAGACTGAAAAATGTTCAGCCGAAAGTCAAATCGTCTTGTTTAAAATAACTATAGGTAAGTAGGTACCTACCTTTGTACAGCACAGATAAGTAAATAAAATAGGAACTTTGACTTTTTAAATAATCGTTTCTCAACGTCATACCTTTCATATTCCTGTATAGATTTATATTTAGCCCGGATATTAAGCTGAAACGAGAGGAATTGCCAGGTTGACAAAACCGTATTATTAATTATGACAAAGTGCAAAGATAAAGAAGACTTAAACAAACACAAAATCCCAAATCAAGTTATTAAAGGCAAACATAATATTTTAACCGCGCATACATTTAAATTATGAACAGGGAGCGACAAAAGCCGCTCCTTCGAAACCACACAATGAGCTACGGGAACAAAAGGCTCATTTCGCAAGGATACGTCCGTATGTACCTACAACCCAAGTATTATCAGGCAAATATGTGCATTCAGTATTTCCACTGTTCCGCTGCAGATGTATTGTGGAAGCCAATTTATTGAAGAATGTACCAGTAATACGAATGAGGCAGCTTGTATTTGAATTCAAGGTTATATGAAACAGCTAAAGTTGGATTGAAAGAACATAATATTGAATAGGTATTAGAAGCAGTCTGTGACTTTGTTCGCATTTGTAACATTGTAACCGGCATGACTTCTGGCATTGTAACTGGTGATCTACTGAATAAATAAATACATTTGTCGTTATATCTTGGAAAACTTACAACTAACTAACTTACAACTAACTAACTACTTACTGACTAACTAACTAACTTACTTACCTATATTAAAAATAATTTTGCCTTTTCATTAGTCTAACTAGCTAATGTGTAGGTAACAATAATTTAAAGTTTCATTAAAATCTGTTAAGTGGTTTTTGCATGAAAGAATAAAAAAAAACCTCACATCTATCCATCTATCGGCATATATTTGACATTCAGGTATAGATGTAGGTACCTATGAATTATTTAATTTAATCAACTGATTAGTTCAAACCGAAATCAAAAACTAACTGCATCTTCAATCAAATAAAAGCAAGAAAGTGTAACAAAGATTCAATCTGCAAAACTAGCGGTAAACAGTCCAAACTGTAAATTTCCTGACTTGTCGATAAACTCCCGAGTCTTCAATACTTGTTTGCGGAACTTGAATAGCGTCCGCTCCAGGTCGTCGTACCAACCAATCTTTTACATACATCTACACTCTACACTTTACATTTTTGAATTTACATAATATTTTACTGAGAGCAAAGCATGTTGCCGCGAAGTGCATCTTTAAAGCAGATTGCAAAGATTCTTGTTTTGTTGCTTTTTTCTTGTGTATGATGTGTTTAAAGTTTTAGTATGCAAATGTTTCAAAAGAAGTGTTAAGGGCGAAAAAATTGCGTACTTAAACATGAACTTACGCGTAAGTGTATTATTGGCATCTGTGCGTCTTTTGCGGTTCTCCAATTTTAAGATACAATCAGAAACAGTAAGTACCTAACGGAAAAGACTTGTAGTTACCATTAAACTCACAACAAATAAATCACCACATTCAAATTCACATACATACATATCCGTCACGCCTCTCTCCCATTGGGGTAGGCAGAGTCCACTTCAAATTCACCATTTTTTAAAACAAGATCTTAAAGTTGAATATTAATCCAGCAGGTGCCTTCGACTGCTATTCGATTCGAATTTTATGAATTTCAAACGTTCAACGCTTAAACGTTCAAAGGTGAGCGTTCAACTTTCGTTCAAGCTTAACGTTGAACGGTTTGAAGTGAACTATTTATACCTTTTAATGTTTTATAAAAATTATCTTAGAAGAAGATTTTCTTGAAGGCATTTTGTATATTACGTAGTCATTGTGGTAGAGGTGTGTTTGGATCGTAGCAAGTGAAAGGATGTCGTCTCTGCCTACCCCAATGGGAGAGGGGCGTGACGGATATGTATGTAGGTATGTAATGTGGTAGAAACCTATAGTTACTGTTTCAAAATAGTTTCGTAATTATATTGCTGATCTAACACAAAACTATGATAGTTCAAAAGTTTTTGTTCAATAAAGCGACATAGAAGAACCTTTAACAATAAATTGTATAGAATTCGACGCCCGCATTGACCCTCCCAAAACCACAACTCGAATTTCACAAATGTACGATAATTTACGATTCTCACATTAGAATTCAATTAATACACTCTAATTGTGAACTTCCTTTATCAGAATATTCAGTTAAACAGCGGAAATCGCGTAGTATTTCAATTCATATTAAGTTAATGAGACAATATCGAAATATGATGTTGCTTTTAACGTTCCACGAACGCGTCGAGATATTAAAATCATTTATAATTTTGTACTTACCGAGCGGCGATGCAATTGAGACTTACCTGTAAGTAATAAAATGTAATTTAATGGTTGCTTTTATTGATAATTACTTGTTTTTACGAAACCATCATTCAGTATGTTTCACATAATATATTCAGAAATAAACTACACGTTGGAATATAGCTACTTGTACCTTACCGCCTTACAGAGCTACATAAAATGCACCATGTATGCATCATATTGTCGTGATTTAAAACATGAAATTTTAACCTGAGCGACAGTATAGATATCTTTGGAATATAGTCTATTCAAAAGTACTATCTCCTTAGTAAGAAGAAAAAAAATTAAATAAGTAGAAAGCATAAAGTAATCTTCGCTTTTCCGATTAATAGCAGAACTTTTAATTAACTATTTCGTGGTAAGAAAACGCGTATAATAACTTCGCCGTATCGTTTCGTACCCGGCTTCAAAGAAAAAGCGAAATAAACTGGCCGGACAATAATTACTATTTCATATAGAAAATATTCAGCAAAAAGCTAGGAATGTTTCCAGCCATTTTCTACGATTCTTTTACAGCCTGAAGCACTATTTTTTACTCGCAGAAGACCGCATTTTGTATGTACTTCACTTTTTAAAAGGATCGGCTTTTCACGCGGAAAAGAAAAGGATTAAATGAATACTTACTGCTTTTTATGCGACTATTTCTATGTATGTACACCGCTGTTCAAAATACATCGTTACTAGGAATGTTTCTAGGATAAAATCTGAGCCTACGGTTAAATATAACAAAATTATTATGAAGATTGGTGGGAAACCGCCACTAACAGAAATGTGTGGAGAAGCATGGGAGCGGCTTTTGCCCAGCAGTGGGACAACATAGGCTAGAAAAAAAAAACGTAGTTTTATTTTGGGACACAAACGGCTAGATTACTTTAGATTCGTTTTATTAGAAAAATGTGAACAGCCTCGCCATATTGAATTCTTTGAAGTCACACAAACAAAATTAAATTATATAAAAAAAAATAAACAACACAAAATTCATAAAGCTGGTTTCGGCGTCTAACTAAATGAAGAAGTCAAGATACTTTTTGTGAGCTCTCCGAGAGTTTAATGAAAGTTTTTCATACACTTTCTAGAGATAAAGTTTCACTCGAAAAGGAAGCTGAGGAGAAAATTTTATATTACAATTTTCCCAGTTTCATAAACCTTTGCACTTTCAAGAAATAATCGTTTCAAAGCCAGACTGAGCGACACTAGAGTGCGACTAGAGTAATGACGTACTTTGTAACTGTTACACGTAATATTACACGGAACTATTATTTACTCGTACTAGACAATCTCGTTAGGCAGGATGCTCTGATTTGTGTGTCTATCTGATGACCGTAACAAACTAGTATGTTGCTAACAAAGCTTGTTGGAAATTGATGTTGATTTCTATCTCTAGTGTTTCGGTTGAGTTTAATGGATTTTGACATGTTTTAATTGGCTATCATTTTAATGTCCGATTATGAACGTTTTATTACAAAAAAGATATTACTGAAGTGATATATAAAATTATACCTATAATATTTAATTTCGTAGGGTTGTTACGTCACCTGAAACGCGTTATTATTTTTAAAGCTAATGCTAGATTGGCGAGGATGCAGTTTTCCACAGATAAGAATATAGCAAGAAACTATACTATTGGGTTGTTGTTTTCAACTGTTTGGCAAAAGTTGTTTAATATTATGATTTTTCTTACTTATCTATTGTTTTTTTTTATCTTTGATTACTTCTTGTCAACAAAGCAACACACAATCGTCAAAATCCTATTGTTACCTATCTAGAAAAAACCTATGTAATAAATATTATCTCTGAAATAAATCTCTAAAATGTCTGCATTATTATTCCCATCATCACAACACTATTACTTAAACAAAAGCTTCGACTATTATCTATAGTTGGAGTACAGCACTATGCCTCTTAAAAACTCCCCTTTGTTATTTCTAACAAGCAGGAAAATCATCAGAAACGAGCCTTTCCAAGTATTTATATAGATAATGAACTATCAATGAAATATAAGGAAACTATTTGTCCAATTAGTATCTATTGTTTGGGAAACTAATATACGTTTATGTATTTGATGAGTTTTTACAAGAAGTAAGTAACGAGAGAAGCTGATATTGTATTAAACTACTCCATATTAAAATATTAAGATTTTATTTATTTAATTTTTATATTTTATTTGTTATTTATCAAATAATACTAATTATTGCATACTTCGAGTATCCTAGTCGTTTCTTGTGTAGTTTGGTATACATTTTGATAAAAATATCTATTTACCTATATTTCTGTTATGTAAAAAGTATATTTTTATTATGATAACTAAAGGGTTTTCTACCTACTATCAGGGCAAAGGTCAGAAAATAGGGAAAAAGGACCTGTCAAATTGAGTTCCAAAAATATCCGGGGGACTTCTTTCGTGAAATGCACTCTATACTTAACTAAACGAATTCCGTACATTTAAACTCAAATAACATTTTAACACTTGTGTCAATGTGGGTGTGAAATAAATCACTTCCCTCTCCGACAAATTGAAATGTAATATCATAACCTAAACGATTTATGGTGCGTAACTGTTAAAAACTTTAAGACGAATGGGGACTTGGTTCGCAGTCGTTATGCATTTTGATTTTATATTCGTGCTTTTAGGGAATAATTTGAGGCACTGAATCTAATATTTAATAACACACACACACACACACACATAATTACGCTCGTCTCCCATCCGGGCTAAGGAAAAGTTCTAGCGTAATAACCGAGCATCATACCATAATTTCATTTATTGATATAGATATTTATTTGCATAAGTATACCAAATCTTTCTAATAAATCAACTTTATTGATATATTCGTAAAGTACTTTCTTAAAATCAGATTCATTATGTTGAATTACATTAATAAGTAGTGTTTTTGTGACTTTGCGACGGTATTGCAGGCAGCTGTGAAAAAGGTTTAAGACGTTAAAATCTTACACTGCTTGCTATAGATGTATTGCTAAGTTTCGACGTGAATCATCCAATTTCTTAGCAAAGTTAGAAATTCACTAACCACAGTCCGTACTAAAAAACCTGATGGATTGATATCAAACCCGTAGCGAACCGATCTAATCTCCTTTCTTTACAAGCCACGTAGGCGGCAGTCATAAACTGTGAAAGGTATTAGGAAATCAATATTGAGGGTTCATATTTGCCTCGTGTGCCTCTAATCCTCTATCAAAAGGGAGAGAATCGGCCGGAGCCTCTGATATAAGCTAATAACCGTATTACATGGCAGCCAATTTTACGATATCGCCAATATTTTGTAGGTTCAAGCCTATATATCGACCCATCAGTATATCAAATCTTGTAATGAAATATCCTACGGTACCATGTAACAAGTTCCCAGACTGTTTATTTGGGACTTGTTAGGATGCCTAGGACTAGGATTTAGTTACGAATTACTTCTAGTCTGGTTGAAATATGTTTATGAGCTCTTTCGTGTCGCAATTTGCTGATATTTTGAGAAGTCTGTATAAGTAGCAACAGCTATGTAGTCTTCTTTCTGCAGTTACAATACGGAGATTTATGAGGTACTTAATTGAAACTTGAAACAATTAAGTGTTCTATAAGTAAGGTATGTACAAATCTCAACTCAACCCTAAAACATTTTTTTTTAATTAACGCCACTTTTAAAAATTATATTTAAAAATTATTAGTTATGTTATGACATTGACAGTCTTATCACCAACATCGATTTGTTTTTGGGTTATTCATAGGTACATTTAAATAGCTTCGACATGGAATTTCGAAATTTTTGGGAATCTACCCGCAGTAGGTACCCTAAAATACTATTTTTCCTCACGTCATTTCGTGGCTTTAGGCTTCAGTATTATTATTTCAGTACCCAAACCACGTCGATAATGCTCCTTTAGTATTTCAAGCGCTTAGTACGAGAATTTATTACTTAAATTATCAGCATTTATAGGCTATTCGTTCTTTTTCTATCTCTTAATGGCCGATATGTTGAAGATCTGTAAGGAATTGAAAATTGGCTAGTGTAAGGTGGCGGTTGTTTTATGCGTTGCTCGCAGCGTCCAACGCATGTGATCAGGGTACCTATTCAACTAAAAGTTTCACCAAACGCAATCGCATCGCAGTTGAATAGCAGAAGCTATGCAGAAGCAAGCATTTATATACCGATTTGCCAACTTGTGAACTGCGACTGAAGTGATATATCAAAAGTAGTTCAAAGGCAGTCCGAACGCACTTCGGTAGAATCGCAGACGCTTATACTGTTAGTAGAATACCAAAATGGTAAAATTTTGCGACTGATGTTCTTTCGCTTTTCTAACGCGATTCTATTGCTGCATTTAGTACTTAGCAGACTTGGCCCCCTGGTTACTCCATACAAAATCTACGAAGATAAATTTATTTAAGTCAATGTATGGAGTAACCTGATCGCATGCATCGGACGTTGCGAGAACGCATAAAACAACCGCACGTAGTTTAGAAAGAAAAGCAATAAAATCCTACGTGAGCACTTAGGTAAGGTAGAACCGGGTTCCCCTTATCTTGCATAATATTGATTGTTCGAAATACACTTTGCATAACAAATATCGCAGATTTTTAAATAATCGAATTATAATTTTGCATAAATATATGCTTTCCATAACAGTCAGCAATCATAATAACAATTTGGCAGAATATGATATTGCATATATTTAGTACGCCGAACTTCATTTGGCAGAATTTAATGTGGCATAATAATCTTGTAAAATTCGTATTGGCGGCAACGAGTGAGGGGCGGAGGGGGCCGGGGGCGGAGCCCCCGAGGGGGGGCTCGGGGGGCGAAGCCCCCCGCAGAGAAAAAAAAACTCCCAGACAACCCCAATAGGATAGGTTAGGTTAGGTTAGAACATGAATTTTGCATCCCTGCTTGCTTGCATGCTGCATGCTTGCTTGCATGCTGCTTGCTTGCTTGCATGCTGCTTGCTTGCATGCTGCTTGCTTGCTTGCATGCATGCTGCTTGCTTGCTTGCATGCTGCTTGCTTGCTTGCATGCTGCTTGCTTGCTTGCATGCTGCTTGCGTGCTTGCATGCTGCTTGCTTGCTTGCATGCTGCTTGCTTGCATGCTGCTTGCTTGCTTGCATGCTGCTTGCTTGCATGCTGCTTGTTTGTTTGCAAGCTCGCTTACATTTTCATGATTTTGACACAAAGAAAGTAATCCTGTAGTCAAGATTTCAAGTCAAGAAAAAAAAAATCAAGAAAGTAATAAACTGGAATCAATATAGACAAGTAGGTACTAAAATGTATAATCATGAAAAACTGGGAAAGCAAATCAATAACTTATTACAATAGCATAAATCAAAAAGAGTTTTCGCTGAAATAAATATTATGCCATTCAAAATTAGTCCAAAAAAAGTTCTGTGAAAATATTATTCTGACATAGAAAATTATGCGAAATGTATGTATTGATAACAAAATTATGCGAAAAGATGTTCGGCGATATGATACGTCTGCGGAAAGTTGTTATGCAATACCAAAATCGGACAATTACTTTTATGCAACATATTAGTAACTCGGTAGAACCTCATCATCATTATTGTATTTAGTCGGTGGAGTCTTCGCCACTCTACTAGAGTAGTTATTGTCTACCGTCCGTTTGAGCACCTGATCAAATTATTTACAAGTGCAGTGTGTTTACGTATATGTCAATAGCGCAATAATAAACAAAAGGAAGTTATTTTGTACAGTAATTAAAACAGCACACAGTCTGAAGAATACAGAATCGACAATTAATTTCTTGCATAGAAACTACAAGTATCAGCATTAAAAAATGTATTTGAAAGACGGAGCAAATGATTAGAAAATTAAGTACCATGAAGAACAAAATGAATTCAGTTACATTGCGTGCGACGTATCACAATAAATCAATAACGACAAAACCATGTCACGATCATGACCCAATTAAATTATATTGTTATTAACACGATATTAACTGGGAATTATCTCGACATTAATTGAATTATTGTATAGAAATTAACTGGCATGTACATAAACATCCCAATTAGCTTTGTGCCTACTGTCAATTATAATTTGATTGTGTGGAATTTAGTGTTACCTGTGATAGGATATGAATTTTGACTGTAACATGTACAGAGATTACCATTTAAGCCAGAGAAAACCACAAAGCCTAGACACAACTCACTGAAATGATATTAAATCTATTGAGCATTAATAAAAGTCAGATACATATTAATAAGATTAATATTATTCAAGAATTAAAGATACTGTTAGCTAGTCTCTAAATAATTTCGGCATTACGATACAACTTTTTATATTAGTCCCAGAATTAATAAGTAGTTGCTTGTTAGAAAAAATTGGAAAACTTTTAATTTTTATTTTCAAATTACATCGGCGATGCTTAGGATAAAAAAAATCCTACTTAGGTAAAAATGTCAGCGTATTAGAAATTGTATAAGTCCTTTAGGGTTGCCAATAATCATTTTTATAAATTACGATCTTACAATTTATTTATCTGAAAACTTAGATACGAACTTTAAGTCTCAGTTTCTAATAATGTTTTTTGTTCTACGACAAGAAAGTTTAGGCACTTTGGGCACTTTTCGGCCATCTATCGTAATTTAAATGGCCCGAGGTCCCAGTTGCTGCCAAGTTTGTTTCTAACTTGACTATCCATTTTCAAAATGACAGATATTGTAAAAACAATCAAATAGACTGGAAATATTTTAGAACTTTTGTTAATATCGATAAGAGTATGTTAGTGGCCTTCTTGTTCTTCTCTCCTTTCTTTTTCACTTGTTCAAAAGGTAAGTTCAAAAAAAGCGGAGCGAAGAGATATATCTATTTTGGTGTTAGAAACCGATTATATTGTTACTTCAGTCCAAAGTACTAATACTTACCTACATTGCAAACATTAGAGTTAGACAGAAATAAATATTAGACACAAAATAAAAACAAAAGACAATCAACTATTTATTTATAGACCATTCACAAAGAGAACGCGAGGAGTGATGTATCATACATTCTTAAACGTAACTAAAATTATAAAATCGTCAAATAGCTTTAAAAAATCACAAAGTAAAATACTAGAAACACGAAAAGCAAAACACTAATGACACTGTTGTTAATCCGCTCTACATAATCTGGTAAAAATGATAAATGGTAACTGACTAACGAGCACTGAAACTTTTCCACTGGGAATACCGGGATTAAGTAATATAAACTTTTATATTCTAAAGCAGATATACACACGGATTCTAATATCCAGTTTCCGAAAATATCAAATATTCCTAATCAATAATTTATTTAATACCTAATGGCTGCCCTCGACTTCGTACACATTTATCGTTTTATCTTGGAAAATTTACAAAATATCTCAAAATAATATAGGCTATGTGATATTCTGATATATAAGCTACAATTCTGCTATATTTCATCTAAATCTATTCAGTAGTTTTTGCGTAAACGAGTCACAAACATCCATTCATCCATATCGGCATAATTAAACATTGACATTTATAATATTAGTAGCAGATATACACATAGGCTGGTTTCTAACTTCCATTTGCAGAAAATATCTTAAATGGTCAATAGTTTTTAAATAATTTCTAAACAGAGATCGTCAAGTTATCATAACATTCGAAAACAAACTCAAAACAGACTGAGCACCGTGAAACTAACAAAGCAACTCAAAAATTGAGTTTCCTGTCCTACTTCACATCGTCAGGTTAATCAACGTATAATCGAGTTACACTCTCGTCTCTGCCGGTAAATTCATCTCAAAACCTTGTTATCTTTCTCTTAGGCAGTGGTTTTCAAAGTGTGAGGCCAAGCAGGGGGTTTGGGGTAGGCGCATTAAAGAGGGCTTATTTGTAAAATAATCATTTTTATTTCCGATAATTTCATAATATCTAAGCATATACCGTACCTAAACATATTTAGGCTTAAAAACAAACAGTATACTTACCTAAATAAACACATTACCACGAGACATGGTACCTAAAGGCAAACCGCTTTGCCCCTTCTGCTGTTCCAAACTGTAAATGGACTAAATTTTTCCGTTAGCTTAACTGTTACTTAAAATAAATGACTCTTAATAGTCTAATTACATGGAATTTATTTCTATTCATGTTTGTTTTATCGCAATTCAAGAAAAGCCTTGACGTCTTGTTGGATGGACTCGTTTAATATGATTATTTAAAGACCTCCCAGCGCAGACTCCACCGACAAGAGCGACACTCTTAAGTTTATGATGATGAAAGACCTCCCACCTAGAGTCGTGCGTCCATAAACTTTGAGAAACGCTGTAATAAAACATCGAATACACGTGTCAAACGCTGCAGCATTTTAATACAAGGTCGCAATTTGCTGTAATGATCGCCCTAATAACACTTAAAGCAATTAATTGGGGTTCAGATATGTATTAAACGGGGTTCAGATAGCTTTAAATTGTTTATTTATACTTAAATTAAAGATGAATGGTATAAGTCTTGGGAAACAAGCCTAAGTACGTTCTGTTAGGAACCGTATTTTAATATTTATTTTCTAATAAGCATACGAAGTGCTTACTGCAACTTTTTACTTGAAAATATGACTAAAAAAGTGAATTAGCTAGACTAGATAGCGGAAGATATGAGACTTTAAAAGAACCTACCTGCTCTTATCACGTCCTTACCAAACGAATTGCCGCTCTTTATACCTATTATTATTGAACACAAACCATTAATATTATAGTTACGTAAACACCGCTTCCGAGCCAGATCATTTCAGCAAGAATGACGACTTCCTGCAAATACATATGTAGTTTTGCGATATACGAGACATATTATGCCAACGCAATTTCGAAGTGGAAACTAGGTTGGGACCGAGTCAAAGGTAGATTTAATCGAGCTATGAAACTTATATCTTTGCAACAAGGTATTAATTGCTTGTTTAAGTTTGTTTCTATGTAGGTACTGTAGAGGGGTAGTTTACTGTTACTATCTATATAGGTACTCATATGTCGTGGATATCTCAAGAAAATAGACGTTTTATTCCCACTATTCAAACTCAAACGTTTATTGCACACCATGGGTTTACATAGGTTTTATAGTAATAATTTTAGTACTAACTATGGATCCTAACTAAGGCACGGCAATGTTAAGCAGCACTGCTAAGAATACAAATAATTTTTGACGTAAATAAAATACTGGTTGAATATTAAAATTTGTCCTTATTACTTTGTTTTTATTGTCCGTGTTTACCGCAAAATACCTTAGTCTAATACGACTTACGCGCAACACATTAACACATTTTAAAGCGCTGTTCCTGAACTAAAATTCGCGATAATTCGTTTACAATAGCAACCAGCAGCAACCACACGTTTGTCACCAGAATCGTCCAACATACATCATGCATGGGGAAACTAGTGCGTTTCGGAACAATACTTCACACAATGCCTTGTTCCTCTTGTTCCGAATCGTGCATCGGTACTATCCGGCGTTTACGGCATTATTAATGTCCATTCTATGCGGATGGTGAGCTTAGAATTTATGGGAGTAGAGAGAGATTGTAAGTTGGACATCGGAGCAACATATTTATTTCAACATACATACTTAAATATTCGTCACGCCTCTCTCCCATTGGGGTAGGCAGGGACCACTTCCTTCCACTTGCTACGATCCAAACACACCACATTTATTTCAAGTTAGGTTATATTTGATTATTATTTTTATTAAGAGTACTTAGCAATGTATTTAAGGACACTTTTATGTGCATTTATCAAATTGCAATATTACAGAACCTGTTTTTCAGGCTATGTTCGCAAAGGTCACTTGCTCGCATGATTTTTGTGCTCTTTTTAGCCTACTCTGTAATATGTTACATATCTGTGTAGATCTATTATTAGTTTTTAGTTACTACTATCTCTATCCTATTCTGGCATTGTAACTTATGATCTACCGAATAAAGATGAATAAAGGTAAAGTAGGTAAGAAATTATACAATATATGAGGTTCTTGTTCGAAATTCAAGGGAAGTTAGTTACTTCTTGATGAGTATTTCAGTTTGTCGATAAACTAGATTATGAAGGCAGCACGAAAATGAAACCCAACTACTTAATATTTCATCAGCACTCTCAACTAAATTACGTCCCAAATCTGGAACTTTCCGGTATTAAATTTAAAAGTTGGCGAAAAAAAATGTAACGTGACACCGGCATCGCCAGGCTTAATGCCTATAGCTTTTTATCGTTTTTCCTGGTTATTTAATTAATTAAAGTTACGTAAGTATTGGTTTTATCTCTATCTACATTGCGAATATACATATAATATGTATGAATAATATTCATATTATAAAACAACTCTATGGTTTCATATAGGTATCCAAAGGAAATGACCGAGAAAAATTGGCAAACCAATTTTTTTATCAGTCGACGAAGCCTAATGTAATTCCAAGTTGATAGATAGGTACTTAAAAAAAAAAACAAATGAATATCGATCGATCATACCAAGGGCGTTGAATCTAGTTCTAATATATTGAGTAACTTACGTAACTAGAGATAGGTAAAAGTAACTAACACCTAGGTATGATATTTATTCATCAATCCACATCCTTTCGCATTACGAAACCAAAATCACGAAATAAGTATTCTGGTCACATTTTAACATATTAAACGGATTTTTTCGCATACATACCTAATCCGTAATGGACGGGTCATTCATCAAACACTAATGACCGAGTGCGGTTTTTGAGGGAGTCGCTTAGATGTTAGATAGAGCAGATGGTTGCACTAATCTCCTGATTTCCATTTTAATAGCCAACTTTAATACCTTCATCTTTGAGGTTATGTTGTGAAGTGAGAAGGCGAAAATATATGATTTTGGCTTTAAAATACGTTAGTAACTAATCACGATCTATTTCTTTTCATCAGTCTGAACAGAGCTTCAATTTCAGGCAACAGAAAGAAGCGACATTTGGCGTATTGAACTTTTTAGTATAACTAGTGTTTTCTAATCTGTAGTATAACATATCGCTTTGAGAAATCTTAAAGGATAAATATTATTTCCTATTTATTTTAGAAATTATAGAATTTTTACATATTCATTTTAATATATAGTTAGGTACTCTACTTATATCATGTAAGTCGAGTCATTTCATACCATTAATGCGTATTAAGAAAATAAAACTACCTAGTTCCAAAGAATCTAAATCGTACAAGAAAATATAGATATCTAGGTACTTATTGAACAGCAAAAGATTCGTTGTTACATCGTGTATAAAATCACAAGATTTGTACCAAAATCTGTATAGAAAACGCCACAATGGCTTTTAATAGGAATGTTATCTGTTCGTTTATTGAAATCGAATTAAATTGGGCAGAGCTCAAGTCATTGTTCTGCAAGTGAATTGGACCAGCAATCTATAGTTCGCAAATGGTTGGAAGCGATACCTCTTCTAAAACAAGAGGTATCCAAATTGTTAGCGTAATTGGTCAAGTTTAACACAGTTGGTTTCCGATTTAGGAAAGGTTTAAGTTCGTGGTTTAGAATCTATTTTATGTTATCACATAAAAGACTGAAATCTAGTTTCAGAAAACGTTATTAAAAGTATCACCCCATTTAAACTTATATCTACCTTACCTACACTATCATTTAAAAAAGCAACAAAAGACGCACAATGTTCATATGAGCTAAAGATAAAAATCTTATTTGCAGCTCAAGATTATTCGTTGATTTTAGAACGAATCAATAAAACAGTATACATTTTTTCATCTCACATATCAAGTTGACTGTATTTAATATGGACATAGTAATAAATAAATCCTTTGCAAAATTAAAACAGTTATGCAGACCATTTTTCATACTGAAACGCGAAACGATGTCCGAATTGTAACGGCTTTTTTAGTCCTCAATAAAATAACAATGTGACTACAATTTCATTTTCATACAGTAAAATCTAGATATTTAGGTATCTATTACTTCACTATTTGTTTTATAAAAATATATTACATCAAACAGGCGTTCAAAAATAATAAATAAATAGATAAACATTTATATTTCCGGTCATATCTGATGCCAAATTACAAATCTTAAGAAACCAAATTCCTAAAAGCAGATGACATTTTCGTCTTTTATTCGCAAAATCTTTCACCAAAGAATGCAGAAAGCAGAATGCACATGTGTATTTCGTATTTCGTAACCGCTGAGAAAGAATTCCAGCTTTAACCGTTTTGTAGCAGCTGTGTGCGAGGTTTTTTATACGAAATTTAGAATTTTCCATTCGCGATGCGTTCTAGAATGCAAAGTAGTAAGTTGCTGTGCATTTTCCACTTCGGAGATGATCGGGTGATAAATCGGGAGACGAAATATTATGTGGTGTGGTAAGTCGCTTCGCTTTATGTCGCGACTCTCGACACGGATATTCAGTTTCTTTATACGCTGATATACTGCGTTATATAGGTAATAGATACCTTTAAAAGATGATAAACAAAATACTTACTCAACCTTATGTATATCTCCTTGTGTACTTATATCTCTACTCTACATAAATAGGTAGTATTGTGACTGTATAATATTTGTTTAACTACTAATTGCTTGCCTATTAACTACTAAAATTGGAACAGTGTTTGTGGAGAACTGTTTGTGGAGTTAGCTAAAAAATTGCTCGACTTCATGGTCAATATGAAGTTGAGCAATTTTTTTTTTTTTTTAATTAAAAAGAAGCATTTTTTTTTAGCTAATTTTTTTTAAAAAAGAACATTTTTTTTTTAATTGCTCAACTTCATATTGGCCATGAAGTCGAGCAATTTTTTAGCTAATTGTTATGTATAATTACTCACCTTTTATAGTAAGTACCTACCTTGTTACACATTAGAAACAAAACATTTCAAATAAAAGTGGTAAAAATAATTGGACTTAGGTACTAATTACTTTTCATAAACGATGGATGATAATCTAAATAGCTTCGTGTTTTAGATAAAGATTTAGATAAGTTTTAGATAAGATAATTTTAGATAAATCACCAAAAAAAACATAACAAAAACGATTTGAAGCAGTTTTAAAATGTCATCTGTCATCAAAAACCGAGTCAGAGATGGGTGTCGTAAAATGCAGCTCGCAAACTTCGCTTTCATAAAATATTGATGCGGAATTTTTAGATTTCACATCGTTAGCATTTTACACCTGCGTAATAAAAAATGTTTAGTACATCTGTCTGCACAGTTTTTGATAGTAGGTGTGGCAAACCATTTCGAATATTGACGATTTTGATTTCATGTCTTTTTTGCGGGCACGAAACGCTCAAATACTGGCATAAAAACTGAAAAACAAATGAAGAGCACTATCTTTTCTCGCTCCGCTTCCAGGTACTTAGTCTTTTTCAAAATGCAATAAATTGGGAACAAGTAACGCCTTACCTACATAAAACTTCAATTATAATAATTTATCAGTCGTTTAAATTTTCATATTTCCATTTTTACATTCAAAATATATTAAAACAAGTTCTAAGTAAGTATAATATATCTAAAGAGGGTTGAAATTGTAAAAATATATTCTGATGATGTGAAATCCTGTGGGCGAGATAACAAGACACCTACACATTTTTTATAGCAATAACGTTGAACCCGAGGGAGATTTGAAGACCCTTGTGCATTCCACGGGTTTTTCGGAAGATACTATTCAATAAATATATAATCCACGCACAATGTACCTATCTATATAGTTTATGTTCTTATGTTAGCATAATAATTTTGTAACATTCTTTATTCCGACGTTAGTATTTTATAGGAAAGTAGGTATTTATGGCAAAAAGTGGTGGAATAGTAGCGACCCTAAATTGTTTACCTTTTACACGACTTCCACGACTAACTTTCTAATAAGAACTGGCAATAAGTGCCACAAAAGCACCACCAAGGTATACAGAAAGTATAGGTACTTACTTTTAAAGAACCATAAACAAACGAATAAACAGCAATAAATAATAACCAACTTACAGTCCTATAATTTGTTAAACGAAGAAACTTAACAAATTTTACACAACCAAATTGCATATACAGGACAAGCAACGAATGATCACAGCGACAGGGGCATGCCCCAACTTGGATTCATTAAATTAAAGAGGGTTGACACTTTACAAAGTTTGTTAGGATGAGTTATGTTATCACGTAGTGCACTGCTCATTAATAATTTTACGCGGAAATCCGAGGAAAACTTGGTAAATACAGGGTTTCCCGTGAAGAAATGTCGTTTGTGTACAAACAAAAAGGTTCGTGTTAAAGGAACTTTGTGAAATAACAAAAATAAAAGAGGAAAATGGAATTAAAAAACCGGGTAAGATGTGGACAGTTGAATAATTTGAGAATAGCGTTTCTCTCCTTGTTTATTTTAGTGGCTGTTTGTTGTTCCTGTTGACAGCATTAAAACGTAAATGAAAAGTTAGGCTATGGCTCCATAACATTAAAGTCGGAGTCATTAAGAAACATAAGACGTTATGATGTTTAAAGGATAAATGACACAGCGAGCTTTTCTAAAATTGTAGGATAGAATGAAGTCAAATAATGAGTAATGCTGAAGATTTGAATATTGCAAACGAGAGCTGCATCAATAGCAAACGATTGTTTTTGTAGATTTTTTACGTAAATTGTCTGGCATTAATTTGACTTTCGAATTTTGTCAGACGTTATCGCGAAACCAACAATGTTGACGATTATTAGAAACTTAAATTATAGGTACTTTTATCGATTCAAACATATTATTTACCAGACCTTAAAGTCATGTTACCATGTTAAAAAAATACTTATGTATCTTACAAAGAATAAAACGCGAAGGACAATTTGCTTTAAATGGATTATATTATTAATCTCTAGAGATTAACGATTAAATCGACCTCCAGACGAATCAGATCAGACAAAGCACTTTTAAATTAAACCATAAGGCAACATCGATTTCAATTTTATCACAAAAATTGCTGACTATAGATATTTTCAATGAGAACGTCACATTTGGAACACGATTCATAAGTCGTGACATTTCATCGAACGCTATCGAGCTTGAAATTGAATGAGCATACCTGAGCATTTATTGCACGTTGGGCAAGTCGTGACAATATTCCATCACGTGTTAGTATAAGAAAGTATTAAAGTATAGTATATATAGTATTAGTATATAGTATTAAATGAAATCTGGTCTATAGAAATAATTATTATTTATTTTTTTAATCAAGGGAAACAAACAGCATTTAACAAAGTATGTAAAGTTACAATTTTAGATAAAACATAAGCTAACAAAGTTTCCACTGTAGGACTATATTAAGTATATGATTAGACACTTGGCTCACGCAACGTAGCTCAGCGTTGCGTCGCATTGCGTACGTGGGCAGTCTGACTCTAGTTTAAGAGTAGTCAGTCTTCTAAAAGCACATTTTATAAGACTTGAATACTCTTTCCTTAGCTGTGCTAGTCCATGATGCATATAACGTAGAAGTAATGCAGAAAACGTAAAATAAAAGCCACAACACTGATAATAAAACACGCAAACGCAGTTAAATCCCATAGAGAAATCCATTAAAGCCAAGGTAAGTAAGTATATTCACTTCAAGTTTGCATTTCATCTTGACATGTGGAAAGTCAAAGCAGACACGTGTCTTGCTTCCTTCACACCATCTTCACACACATATTTCCATATAGCAACATAAGAAAACGAACAAATTCGGATTCTCAACCCAAACCCTACATCATAGAGGTACAATCGTAAGGTGAATATGTTTTAAGAAAATCCCCGTATTTTTCGTCGGTATCAACAAAACATTCGACAGCCAATTTCCTTGGAAGGAAGTGCCTGCGGATGTGCGTATTCGATACTTTCTTTTACGTATTTTTTTAGCTCTCAATCTCAAAAGTATCTTTAGAATCTAAAATTATACGAGATTTATAATTTTTGGTATATGTAGGTATCAAAATGTCATGTTATTATTTCTCTATGATTTCACTATACCAGTAGCGTCATCTACTAAGTTGTAAAGGTGTCAAATATTTAAAAATAAAGTCAGTCTGTTGCGAACGTTTACGTGTTTTAATAGGTTATGGGCATTGTTCCTAATTTGTCAGTTATTTTAAAAGTTAAAATAGATAAATGTTCACGTAAATTCGCGGAAACATGACTACGAACTATATTGCCAGTGTGTCTAAGTTAAAAGGCAGGGAGAACTATGATGAGTGGTGTTTTGCGGCCGAAAACTTATTGGTGTTGGATGGGACAGACAGTTACATCAAGCCACCGATCGGATTTGAAGTAAAGCCAGCAGAAGACGCCAAAACGAAGGCAAAGCTGATATTGACGATTGATCCAGCATTGTACGTGCATATTAAGAATACTACGAGCTCGGCAGAATTATGGTCAAAATTGAAGACCATGTACGATGACTCAGGTTTTTCGAGAAAAATAACCTTACTTCGACATTTGATATCGATCAGACTAGATAACTGTGAATCAATGGCTATCTACGTGACGCAAATGGTTGAAACAGCGCAAAGGTTAAATGGCACAGGATTTACAATAACCGATGAATGGTTGGGATCATTATTATTAGCAGGTTTGTCAGATCGTTTTTCTCCAATGATTATGGCAATAGAACATTCGGGTATTCCGATAACTGCTGATGTCATTAAGTCAAAGTTACTTGACATGGAAGTTGCCGAACTGCCAGGTGTCAGTGGCGCTGCATTTGCGGTAAGAAATAAATATAGCCCTGGCAATACCAAGACCAAAAAAAATACCGGTTCGCAACTGTTAAAGAAAACAGTGACATTGACAGATACAACAACAACAAAGGAAATTACTTGTTTTAAGTGTAAAAACAGCGGTCATTATCGGAATCAGTGTCCACTATTAAAGAAAAACGCCGAAAAATGCGTATTTAACGTAGTATTTATAAATGGGAAGTTTAACAAGACGGATTGGTACGTTGACAGTGGTGCGAGTGCACATATGACCGTTAACAAAGATTGGATTACAAACATGAATGAAACGCCGTCGCCTTTACCAGAAATCGTTGTTGCTAACGAATCAAAAGTGATAGTCGATTGTACCGGCGATGTAAATATTGTTTCGGATCTAAATTGCTATATTACTGTGAAGAATGTGCTATGTGTGCCTAGTTTGACAACGAATTTATTATCAGTTAGCGAGTTAATCAAGAATGGCAACAATGTTGAGTTCCGAGAAAAACATTGCAGTATTTATGATAGCAACGGGACGTTGGTTGCTACAGCAGACTTAACTGATGGTGTTTATAAGTTGAAGTTGCAGGAGCCAAGTTGTTTGTTGGCAGCACCTGCAGTAACTGGAAATCTATGGCACAGAAGACTAGCTCATATCAACAGTCAAGATATGAATAAAATGAGAAATGGTTTGGTAGATGGATTGTCATATGAAAGAGCTTTTGACATAACTAAAATGCAATGTACAACATGTTGTGAAGGCAAACAAATGAGACTACCATTTTCTCATGTAGGCACTAGAAGCACTGAGACATGTCAACGGATACACAGTGATTTGTGTGGACCAATGGAGGTTAATTCTCTAAATGGAAGTAGGTACTTTTTATTGTTCATTGATGATTATAGTCGAATGACTTTCATTTATTTTCTTAAGCAGAAAAGTGAAGCTTTAAGTAAATTCAAGGAATTTAAATCAATGATTGAGACACAGCAAGATAAGAAAATAAAGATCTTACACACCGACAATGGATTGGAGTATTGTAACCATGAATTCCAGAATTATTTAAAACAACATGGAATCATACATCAAAAAACTAATAGTTACACTCCAGAACAGAATGGAATATGTGAGAGAGCCAATCGTACAGTGGTAGAAAAGGGTAAATGTTTATTATACGATGCAAAGTTGGACAAGAGATTTTGGGCAGAAGCGGCAAATACTGCTGTATATCTGAAAAATAGATCCATTGTATCAGGAGTACCAAAGACCCCATACGAAATGTGGTATGGAACAAAACCCGATCTCAGTCACATTAAATTGTTCGGAAGTAAAGCAATGGTACATGTTCCAAAGGAGAAACGTCTCAAGTGGGACAAGAAGGCTACACAGCATATCTTAGTTGGATATGGTGAGAACGTGAAAGGTTACAGATTGTATAACCCAACCAAGAAAACCATCATCACTAGCAGAGATGTTATTGTAATGGAGGATGAGACAGGTGACAAGGAGACCAGTGAAGAGGCTATTTGGGTACCAGACGAAGAGATATCACAAGGCAGTGTGAGTACTTCACAGGAGAGTCAAGAGACACCACAAGACAGTGAGAAGGAGGAGAGCAATGTTTCAGTGGGGGAACCCAATACAGATATAGAGGAAGAACCAGAAACCTCTTCAGATTCTTCAGTATACGCTGATGTGGATGACGCATTAATTGAAGAACAAGAGCCAGAAGTGAGACCGAAACGTCAGAGAAGACCACCTCAAAGGTATGGTTTCAGCAACATGTGTGTTACCAGTACTGTTCCAGAAACGGAGGAAATCACATTCTCAGATGTTCTGGAGGGGCCGGAGAAGGAGCAGTGGAGGCGTGCCATGGCTGAAGAGCTACAGTCGTTCAAGGACAATGATGCGTGGGAGCTTGTTGAAAATCCAGGTAATGTGTCTATAGTGAAGTGTCGATGGGTGTTTAAGAAAAAGTATGAGGTGGACAATAAAGTGCGGTATAGAGCCAGACTCGTGGCAAAAGGCTTTACGCAGAAGCCTGGTGTAGACTATACAGATACTTATGCACCTGTGATTCGTCATTCTACTCTTAGATTATTGTTTGCTTTAAGTGTTAAAATGGGTATGAGTATAACACATTTAGATGTAACTACAGCTTTTTTAAATGGTTTTTTAAAAGAAAAAATATATATGACTATACCTGAAGGTTTTGCAAACAAAAGTGGGGGAAAAGTGTTGAGATTAAAACGGGCTATTTACGGTTTAAAGCAGTCGTCTCTAGCGTGGTATGAGCGGGTAAAAGATTGTCTTTGTAAAATAGGTTTTAACAACAGTCAATATGAACCATGTTTGTTTGCAAAAACTAATGGTAATATTAGAATTATCATTGGATTGTATGTAGATGATTTTTTGATTTATTCAAATGATGAGACTGAAACGGAAAAGTTGAAAACTGTATTGAGCTCAGAATTCAAGTTGAAAGATTTAGGTCCAGTAAGACAATATCTTGGTATGAGAGTGAATATCAGTAAAGATAAGAATATGATTACTGTTGATCAAGAGCAATATATTGAAAAACTAGTTTCCAAGTTTCAGATGTCTGACTGTAAAATGCAAAGAACTCCTATTGAACCAAAGTTAAATATTGAAAAGTCTACTGATTTACCTAATGTTCCTTACCAGAAACTTATAGGCAGTTTAATGTATCTAGCAGTGTTAACAAGGCCTGATATAGCTTTTTCTGTTAGTTACTTTAGCCAGTTTAATAATTGTTATGATATGAATTGTTATAATTATGCCAAAAGGATATTGAGATACTTACAATGTACTAAAAACTATTGTCTCAAGTATACTAATAATGGTATGGATTTACAAGGTTTTGTAGATAGTGATTGGGCTTCTGATGCTCTAGATAGAAAATCCTATACTGGATTTTGTTTCATGATGTCAGGATCAGCTGTTTCATGGCAGAGTAGGAAACAAAAGACAGTCAGTCTTTCTAGTACTGAGTCTGAGTACACTGCACTGTCTGAAGCTTCAAGGGAGGCTGTATATTTAAGAAGTTTAATGCATGAAATTACTGGAAGTATGTATGTAATAGATTTACATTGTGATAACCAAAGTGCATTGAAGCTAGCATCTAGTCACCAGAGTCATAACAGGTCAAAACACATTGACGTGCGTTATCACTTTATTAGAGATGTAGTTAAAGATAATTTAGTTAAAATTAAATATACTCCTACTGAAGAGATGCCTGCTGATTTGCTGACTAAAGGTCTATGTCATGTTAAACATTATAGGTTTATGAAGATGCTTGGTATTGTTACCCTGTAATTTCTTGATTTATACCTATGTTTTGTTTATTTTGATAAGTGGGGGTTTTGGTATATGTAGGTATCAAAATGTCATGTTATTATTTCTCTATGATTTCACTATACCAGTAGCGTCATCTACTAAGTTGTAAAGGTGTCAAATATTTAAAAATAAAGTCAGTCTGTTGCGAACGTTTACGTGTTTTAATAATAATAAATCGGAAAGTGTATTATAATGGAATAAGTTAGTAGGTTGCTATTCTGTTGAATAATAAATCAAACATTAAGTTAGTCAGTGGGTATTAGTACCTATCTATTTATTTACATGTTAAAATCACCCCTAAGCCGACGAGCATGTATGAGGCGATTAATGAATGTGGATAAAGCGTAAGAAGTATGTTTAGATCGTAGCTAGTGGAGGGAAGCATGCCAGATATGTATATATTTGTTCTATTCAAATAATTTGCATTTCATCGCTTGTAACTATTGTAAACTCTATTCGAAATGAATCAAAAACCGCTTGAAACTACCCGTAAACAAAGCAACATTATTCTCATACATAATAAAAGGTTTCTCGCAAAGTTCGCGCAACTTATCCAGTGTTTTCTGGATCGTGTGGCGATCCTACTAAACATGTAAATGAAGAGATACTGGCGAATAACGTGAAACTTTTACAGGGCCAGTGTGCTTCGTAAATAAAATTCCTTTGGAATATGACCACTATGCGATGAGCTACGAAGATTTAGATGTAGTTAGAAGTGAACAAATGCCTTAGAAAATCCAAACAGAAGGATTCGCTTAATGTCTAGATATTCATCGGTCTAAATCGCCAAATATCTTATTTGCAGAACACCTAGTTCCTATATTACACGGAATATTCTAAATATCAATGACTTCAGTCGCAGAATATTCAATTTTCAAAATTATATTACGTAATGTTGAATACTCATAGAAATGCTCAAGTCGAATTCCAAACGATCGGTTAAGTTTATTATTTTTATAAGAAGGAAACTGAGCGAATCTCGCCGTCTCAGCTCTCCTTGATTTTACCATTATCGCCGTTGAAAACTAGGTACAAGAATTTCAAACTTTAAACCAAGAACAGCCATTTTTTGTTATTAGATGTTCAGAGTTCAGCCACAGGTGTGCTGAGAACTTGCAATATTCAATATTAAATCGGTATTGAGAAAGGTATGATTTTACTTTCTTTTGATAAAAAAAAAATATGATTTTCGTGACGTTCATTAACATTTTGAAATTATCATTCTGCAAAAAATATCAAACCTAAACTTTTTTCGCAATTAATCTTCGTTCTTTTCAAATTCAGTTGCTTATATTTACTTCCAGTTGCAGAAAAGATCGATATAATTCAATAAACAATTAAACATCTAGTACATAATAGATCTTATAGTATTTGCAACTTCATTTCCTTTTGGTTGTACGTATAAGTGACAGCAAATATTTTGAGCAATTATCTTTCGATAAATCGGTCTAGAAATACCTACATGTTTATAACTTGCCACAAATTAAATTAAACCTTATTTATAGGAAAAGATGGCACACGAACATCCTCTTCAAGAAGTAAGAAGTATGTCAAGAAGTAACTACAGCCAAAAAGATACCTAAAGAGATACCTAACTTAAAAACAAAAGACGTCTTTTCTTTCCTTTACATCACAAACTTTATCAATATTCCCACAAAACGTGGTCATAGACCGAATGTTCCAGAACCTTCTTTATTGACGCCCACAAGTTATGGCTATAGAATCGTATTACGACAGTACACTGCGCAGTCTTTCATATTCGTGACACGTGTGTGTAGCCTAAGTTTTGTACAATCTATTTTATTACTCAGTCTGTTTGCTGGTTGTAAAAAGACAATTGTTATAGTTATTTTTGTGGAGAATAAAACGTAATAAAGTTGCAAGTAAACTTATTAAGCATTTTATTTAACGTGGTGGGGAAAAGCTTGAGCATCAAATAAGGTCCAATTTCATTCAACCGCAGTCAATTACATTAGTCAAGATGTTTGCCGTCATGTGTTCATTTCTTTTTGTAATAATGTAGGATACCTCTCGCAGAAAAACGTCCTATTTAATTATTGTCAGAAAAAATATTCTGTGCGTAATATTTTAGTTGGGACTCAGGTACGATGAGAAAGTATAGTGATTTAATCTCAATGTAACTTTTTCTGTTTATAAATCCTAATAATATTATAAATGTCAATGTTTGTGCCATTGGATGTTTTTTTACATCATCACGTAAAAACCACTGAACAAATTTTGATGAAACTTGGAAATATTGTAGCTTATACATTAGGATAACACATATGCTATTTAATTTTAAGATAGCATGGTTTTTTTTTAAGATATGACGATAAATGCGTACGATGTCGCGGGCAGCCTATAGTACGTACCTAAGTTGAACTAAACTCTGACGAGCGTGCATAGTATTACTCTCAACTTTATGCTTAAACTACAACTTTTTGCTTAAACTACGATACAATCTCTAGTAATTTTATAGTCGATTCTTTAGTCCACTTTTTTCCTATCCACAAAGGATAACGCAAAGTACCTAAACAAATATAAATAAAAATTACAATATTCTGATAGTGTCCAAGTTAGTGCGCTGTAAAGTTTTTACGTTTATGATCGCGCTTCGGTCACCGCTCTACTAGAGCGTATCGCAAGAGGAAGAATATTTTATATGCTATTAAAATGTGCGATATTCACCTTAGTAAAATTTTGTGATATATTTTGCGGTTTTAGTTAAATGAATGTAGAAGGATTGTACGATAATCTACGTCCGAAAGGATATATGGGTAGGTAAAATAAATAAACTAAAAACGATTTTGTGAACAATGCGTGATTCAAAATGAGATTTTATATTATAAATTATAACAAAATAAAAATGTAATTCTGATTTAGATGTAACAATTACTGACTATTACAATTAGCGCAGTTCCGGCGAAAAAGGTTATGTCGCTTCCTTGCATCTGTCCTTATCATTGGTGGTATTTAGATAGAGAGGGCGATAGCGAGAAAGTAACAATTTTTGTCGCAGAAACTATGCTAAGCTTCCAAGATGTATTGATAAAATTTGAAATATTTTTCCATCAGTCCGAAATAAAAGTTCAAGTGACATCAAAAACACGTCGAGTAAGTAAGGATGAAGGGACAGGAAGCAAGCAGGGTTCGGGGAGCGGTTTCTGAAAATTGATATTTTAAAAAGTACTTAGAATTTAAGTGTAACGAACGTTGAAGAGTAAGTGAAAATAGAAGAAAGAGTAATGGGTAAGAGTAAGTTATTACTGTTTTGATGTTGTCTATTTATTTCTTCATAATTTTTGACGTGACAACGTCTAATAACTCGATACTACGGGCTGTCCCGTTACGCTCATTGTCTCGTTTCGCAAGCGAGAGTGCGGCACAAACGAGAGAGGCATAAGCTCGAGCGATCGGCTCAGTTTTGTTTGTTTCTTCTACTCCTTCTGGGCTCAATTTTGTTTCTTCTCTTGTTACGTCAAACTACCGTCCGTAAACCTACTTTACAGACAACCAATTTTTTTAGCATTAACCTAGACGTCATTCTCATTAAACGAATGCGCCAGGATGACAGTTAATCGGGAGTAATGGCGAGGCATCCTGAAGCGTATTTTATCAACCCCTTCCGCTTAGAAAACAAATTTATGACGACCGCGCACGACCGCTCTGTCAAGAGTGTATCGATGAAGAAGAAGAAGAATCTAGACCTGTAGCACTGAAACTCGCACTGACCTTGATATGCGGCAATGCGAGCGCTCTCCTGAGCTCGTGTATGGTGGTGGCGGTGGCGGGTGTGGCGGCGGCGGGTAGGCGGGTGGCGGCGTCGAGCGCGAGCCGGCCGCGCTGCCGCCCGTCCGCCGCCGGCGCGCGCCCGCTCGACACCACCACTGTGCACGCGATGCGGTCGTACACCTGATAAATGGTCACGGGTGAGACGCGCTCTTTCTGATATGAAATAGATTTAAAAATGGAGCGAATAGAGCGTTAAAATGAGAAGTTACTTTCTTATGATCGAACAGGTCATACGTGCTCAAATTTCTGATATGAAATAGATTTAAAAGATGAAGCCAAGTTTTAGGCGATTGAGTGTTATAGTGAGAAGTGCTTTCTTATATTCAAGGATTGCAGGATTGCAAGCGAACTTCTTATGCATCGTTTAAGATGTTCGTGTATCGTATGAATTCGTTACGTTACTCGAGATGTTTGTCTTCGACCACCTCTACAGGGCACTTCCGCACCTGCTAAGCGCAGGTCGCCTGTTTTTGACAGGTTCGACTCAGCCTGCCAAAAGCGGCTAACCCACGCTTGAATGATTCCAATCGACGGTTAGTGCATAAGAAACCGCGCGATTCCAAATATTTTGCGAATGACCCACCATACGGCAACCGGAAATTCAGATACGCCCATACAACTGTCAGTCAAATGACAAATGACAGTCAAGTGCGTCACACCACCACGGTCAACTGTACCAAACCTACACCACCACTCAAACAAATCATTTAGGTAGGTACCTCCAAAAGCGCTCTCAACTGCAGATCATCAAGCACGCTGTGAAAGAGATCCGGGTCGATGAACATCGGTCCATCTTGCAGCACCGACACATCGTCCAACGATTCCACCACTAGGTTCACCGCTGGAAAAACAAAACAATATCGTTAGTCTTTTTTTTAAGAAGATTTCTTAAGCCAGCTTAAAGAACTACTTGCTCAAAGCCACTATTCACAAAGCCATCGAGACCAAACAGTAACGGAGAGTCAAATAATGGTCAGTTTAAACATTTTATTATAAAAAACCTAAGTAAGCTTTACTTCACTTGACATCGCATCGGCAGAATCAACAATGATAGTCGCTATTAAAAAAAAATAACTTTCCGAAAAAAGCGCTAAATTGAGCTAAAATTGTCTCCAGCTGTATTTCTTAATTGAAATGATACTAGTAGTGTCACCTTTTAAAATATTGTAGAAGTTGAAATGTAACTAAAGCCGAACACGGGATGTAACCGAGTGGGTCCTCGTTACATAAAAACTTTTCATGCAACAAGCTAGATGGCGCTTGTAAGGGTGTAGCAAAAATCATTAACAAAGCCAGCGGGTTATTAATTTCGTAATTGCGTTTTTTATTTCAATAATAATGCTTCATAAACATTTTAATACCGTGACGCAACTACGTTACTCAAGTGAAGGAGAAAAACTTCAAAGCTTATTGACGAAATTAAGCTTATTTCTTGAAGTCAAAGCATTATTAGGCGATAGGCCTAAATGGGGAATGCTGCACCAACAAGTGTCTAAACTCTTAAAGATAAGTATGGTAAAACGTAGTAACCTATTATATAAATAAATGATGATTAGCATTTTGAGGACTAGTAAAATATTATCAGGTACAGGAAAGACAATTCTGAACCTAAATATATGTTTAATTAATAACATCTAAAACCTCACACTAACCTGCAGCATTAGCCTCCTCGAGCATAGCCTGCAGCCTCGGCGGGCGCTGGTCATCATCCTCTTCATCATCAGCGGCTGCCGCAGCCAGGGTAGCAGCTCGAAGACGACGACGGCTGTTGAACTTCTTCAGCTCTTCCACTGTAGCGCCAAGGTGAATGCGGTTTTGCTTGTCGCGGTCCTGTGGGTATTGATGTTGGTATATTAGTGTTGTTGATCTGTTAAAGCTTTAGCAGTAAATAGAGGAGAGAGGTCAAGATAAATGACTCAGACCTATATTATGCGTCACAAATCTCAAATACTATGGATTGCTGACACCCACGTATGAACCAGTGACGCTCAAGATCATCGCCCCTCGCAAAAAGTCTCTAAATTATCATATATT
Organism: Anarsia innoxiella; assembly: GCA_947563765.1. Taxonomy (NCBI): domain Eukaryota; kingdom Metazoa; phylum Arthropoda; class Insecta; order Lepidoptera; family Gelechiidae; genus Anarsia; species Anarsia innoxiella. The sequence goes on from OX387402.1 coordinate 3,520,270, forward strand.
ACCAATTACAAATAACAATAACTATCAATATACTTCCATAAAGTCTATACGAATGTTTTCCACTTTTAGTAAGGGATGAGTCTACTTTCATTTACGAAACTGATTATAACATTGGTAAAGCCACACTTCAAATCAAAATCTAAAATCGTTTATTTCATAGGCAATTACATTACATGCACTTGAAAACGTTAACACAGGTACATTTTTAAAGCTAGTGCTAGATTCGCAAGGTAGTAGATTTCCCCATAGATTAATCTAGCAAGAAACTCTGTTGGGTTGCTGTTTTCAAATAAAGTTTTACAATTCTTATAAATGACACATATTTTGAATATTTTGATTGTATTGAAACTTTATATTTTTACTTGAGATCCCTACAACATACCCTTATCCAGCGATGGTTGAGCACCTCCTGTATGGTGATACGCTGCGTATGGTCTACAGTCAACATACGCTGCACCAGGTCTTTGGCTGAATCGCTGATGTCATCCCACATTGGAGCATCGAACTGAAATTAATATAATTTTCATTGCATATTTAATTAGGAAAACTTTTTCCTTATTTATTGATAAGTTATCGCGTCATTTGTATCATCATCGACGCTATTCGTCAATCATAGCAGGGATGTAAGTACTAATTAAAGGTCAAGAGTACCTACCTAAATATGGAGACGTGTTTGGATTGTAGCAAGAGAAGGGAAGTGGTCACTGATAGTTAAGAAGCGTGACAGATTGTATGTATTAGTGTCAACTATTGACATCGCAGTCTTTGATTGGACACCAATATGCGCCATTTTGCATAGTTTTAAATATGTAAATCATAATCATAGAGGTTTACAAATCGTATGTTGTTGTTATCAGCCCATATAGGTATGTCCCCACCGAGGGGCACGAGCCTACTCTCATACAGAGTGATTAGGCCGTAATCCACCACGCTGGCCAAGCACACCAGAGCAAACCTCCATTTCATCATACACCAGAGAATAAATTCGAATGTTTATGTGAAATCCGCCAACCCGCACAAATCTTATGATTTCTCAAAAATGGCGGCCTACAAAGCAAACACCCACACTCATGTAAAATCTGTTCACAAAACAACTGGCCCTAAAAAGCTTCTGGAGCCGTTCATGGCTCCATAACACATAGACAAGCACTTACCCTCAACCGCCCCCGACAAATAGCTTCAAACAGCCGCTCCCTAGTACCAGTAAACGGCAAGTAGCCGACAAGTAGCACATGTAGAAGGATACCAGCGGCCCACACGTCTACTGGCTTCCCGTATAACTGGCTCGAGACTACTTCTGGAGCCATATAGTGGGGGGTGCCGATGCGACCTAAGTAAATGGAAAAGGGGGGTTAGTGGAATTATTTAAATTAAGTGTCAGTATAGTTTTTGTGATTATAATTGTAATCAAAACATGAAACTGCCTTCACGTAACTCACAGATTTAATTTTCATTTCTGTCGTCTCTGTATTTATCAGACCAAATCGATCGGTAGACTTTTATTGCCGTCTGTACGTTAGAAAGTACAGATTGACGTTGACTTTTCACTTCCACCATCGTTCAAAACTGTCGATCGACGATGGGTTGGTTCAATTTATTGTTATGGTGCTCCCAGACTGGTGTTGTAAAATGTTTAATAACATTTGTAAACATTTGTTAGCTAACATTTACTAACAAATGTTAAAAAATGTTTTCATGTTACAAAATGTTGACATGTTATCTTTTGTTTGTAAACATTTGTAAACAAGTAACAGTTTCTAACAAAATGTCACAATTGTTAACATTTGTTAGGAAATGTTTAGTGTTATAAATGTTTGCAAACATTTTATAACATGAACTGTGGGAGCATCATTACGACAGATCGACGATGTAACGGCAGTTTTATGTTTTGTGTAAAAATGGGAAGGGTAACATGCTATTCATTTAAATTATCTTTATGTTATGTTAGATAAAAACTAGCTCTAATATGAGCGCTATGGCAAAACATTAATGTTTTGTCGCTTTGTCAATAAATATAAGATATGAAACGTTTGCCAAATTGCTCATGTTAAAGCTACAAAAAAAATTGTTTAACTTATTTAGTTTAGTGAGAACGTGTTTAGTACGTATATATCGTTTTATTTACATTCGTAAACAGTTTTTTTATTAGTTATTTTTTATGGAAATAACATAAATTAGGACATAAAATGTAACAAAACAACGTATGTGCTTCCACCAAATGATTTATGTGCCCTTTTCGAACTTGTATTTTATGGCACCTCTACACTCTGGTCTAATTTTTAGATATTTGACTACATAAATTCAATAAATATTGAACAAAGAAGACTGATAATGAGTGTAGATGCACCATTATTAACTTAAATGTGAGAATAATGTGTTCTGGGAATTATAAATCTGACTGAAAAACATGATTGTGATATTCTAACTAGATATTAACGATCAGGCTGCATTCACCACACATTATCATCTCTATCTCTTTCTTCGACAAAGATAAAATTATTTGCTAGAGCGAGACGCATGTTGGTCACTCTAAAAATAATGTATCTGCGCGAAAAGGATAGAAATAACAAAATGGCGGCGCTATACCCAAGCCTTTAAGATGACAATGAACACATTTGGACGAAACGAGGGGTAGTGAATTTATAACAGTGCCAAAACATCGTTAAACAGACTGTGCTTAAGCAAATTTGCGCTTTAATGTCTGTTCCATAAGACATATAAGTGTTTTTGTGAGCGGAGACAGAATGTGCTGACATATATTGCACATAGTGTCCATGCGGTTAGGGCACAATTTCCATCGCAGTGGAAGTCTTACCATACTCGTCAGATTTGAGATACGCTTGGCCCATAGGACCCATAAGTGGGCGATTGTCCATCACGAGTTCTGAACAAGATAGTACGGTGTCACTTATGATGTATTTGGAATTAATACCTACCTTTTAATAGTAGTCTTACATTACTAAACCATTATAGTTTGGTTCGGTATGGGTTTGGCATCGAACCGAAACAAAAAATCACAACGAAATATTGATAAAATAATAACTTTAACTAATTACTAAAAGAAATTCTTATAAGAAAATTAATATTATAGTTGTTTAAATCTTACATGATTAGAATGGCAGGTGTCACTAAAAGTAGCGAAGTAACTTTATACTAGCGGCCCATAAGTGTCGTAATTTGCATCAGCAAAAGTCATAATCATTTTTACAACTAAAACCATTTTAAAATTATGAAATGTATTTATACATTCAAGAAAATTAATGTTTTCGACATAAAACGTAAAGATACATAAAACTTAATATTAAATAACACACATAATACTTATTCAATAAAATGAGATTAAATATTTTTACGTTCTAAGAAGGTTATATCATCATGAAAAAAAATTAAGGATGTGACCAATCGAGTTATTTAAGTCGATATTTTTTCATTATCATAAGGTCTATGAAAATAGTAATTATAAGTTTTTTTTGCGTTTAGTAGTTTTGGTAGGTTTTAGGAGCTTTTATAGTAGATTCATTGATTTAAAAAAAATGATGCACGGTGTCACTACTATTTGGTTTTTTAGTACCTGCGAATATTTAACCGAGCTCGAAATGGAGAATTAATTACGTACTTAATTAGGCTATTTGGTAATTACTAGTTATTTTTAAAATATTTCTAGTAATAAGACCTTTTTACAAGCAAAATTTCGCTTACACCACGATTTAACATTTTTATCCCATCACTATTCGGCGAGGATTGGCATGTGTCATTCTAATCATGTAAGATTTTAAGTACTATAAGTAGGTATATTAAGTCTTTAAGGGGTAGGAAATTATAGCCAAGGTGGGCCAACTTTAAAGAAAGGAATCAAGTATAAGAAAGTACAGAGGAAAGCGTAGGTGTAGAAATATGGGAAAGGAGCTCCGCTGACAAAAGTTAGGTATAAGGCAACTTAAGTACCTACTCATATAGGTAGGTATATGTTGTGAATTGTGGGATTTAAAAAAGCAACTTTACTTACTCCAAAGCAGACTACTAAGCACTAGTGAGAGCAGTATGCAAATAAAAAGAACATTTCTATAAAAATTGCAACGAAATTGATGAAAAAATATTTTCTTAATTATTATGAATAACATTTTTATGTTAGTTGCAGAAAAGGCCGCCAAAAGTAATTATCCATTAAACATCGTTCTGTCTGCTTTTAATCTGTGTTAATGACAGTGTCAGCTAGTGTCAACTAGAGTGTTTTAATCAATGACCTTTTTTGCAAAGGATTGAAAATGAATATTTATTCGTTTCAGATTAAAATGCTGCCCAAAAAAAGAAAATAGTCTATAAAAATTACATAGGAAAATGACATGTCACAGTGTTTGACAAGACATTTCCGCAAAATAAAAATTTATAATTAATAATTATTAATAACAAATTTTTTATGATTGTTTGGTAGAGTAATCCTGGTATGAATCTATTCAGTATTCATATGGGATGTTATAGATGAATACTCTTATAAATGTGACATAAATATCTTTGTAATAGTATTTTATGAGTGAGTTGAGCCTGGTAACATTTCATTGTAGTGGACAACAATAGCAACATTGTGTTTTATCTATTATAGAATGTCATTTTACTTTAGACGGACTATAATATACATTGTATACTATTATATAGTTGACATACTTATTAAGTAATTGTCTATTATTTTATAACTAAAATAAACATTTAATTTACACATATTTCCTGTCTTACACAGACAATATTTGTATTTATTAGCTGGACACAGCAAGCTAACATTTACTGCCAAGCGGATTAGTATTACACAAACAAATATTTCATAGAGCTAACAATACAGTCCATCTTCTATAAACGCTAGCTAACCCTCAGATTTAATGGAGCTTTAACTTTTATCTCCTTTCCAGCAACAGGCTTTAAATTTAATGTTACTAAAATATGTCATTGTGTAAGTAAGTAATATAAACACATTAGATTCCATCTTTAAAAAATCTTATGAATAAAATATACCCTGTCTTATTTTTATGGAAGAGCAGAGTACTCAGATACAGGCATAAATGAATAGTCCAATCCTGTGTGTGTTTTTCATACTATTTACTAATTGCTTCAACCTCTTTTAAGTGGCTATGCCAGCTTCATCTTTCATCATCAACTTTTATTATTGATCAAGTTACAAATCTAGGCTTAAAAATCTAAGGCACGTACCAGGAGGAGCCCGGTGCGATGTCGGCGTGGGCAGTTGAGCAGCGACTCCAAACCCGCCAAGTTTGACCGGAGCACAATTGTCTCTACCAGCTAACAGCACGCAGTGAGGTCTGACGTCACGGTGGACGATGTCGTTCTCATGACAGTAGCGTAGAGCTTCGAGGATTTGACGCATGTAGTGGCTGGAGATTTACAATGTGTCTTATTAGATTTTTTGTAGATATGTTTGATAAATATCATGCAAAATATGGTAGTTATAAGAATTAGTTCTAGAATATGTTTATAAACTCTATACTTATCATACAGATGATAATGAAGAAATTGAGTGGATCATTTCGTATGTATTGAGAGATCGGATTGCCATGCTAACACAGATAGGTATTGGATGAAAGTAAAACTTTGTTTTATCTCTTTATATTAGATTTAACAAAAACTTAATGTACCTATCTAGACAGGTACAGCCCAATACTGTGAAATATAAAAGCTAGGATTTTTTTTTGTAGCTCTAACGAAACCAAAATAACATATTTGAAATTATTTTCTGAAAACTACAATATTTGTATTAATCAGTGTTTTTTATAACTTTGTATGGTTGAATAAGTTGTTACTTAAAAACTACATCTTACAACAAAAATAAATAGCTTACCATGCCACAGCCTCGCTGTAGACAAATCCAGCAGTGGCTCTTCGGACCACTTCAAAGCATAAGTCAGATCCGTCCATACTGGAAAGTAAATAAAGGCAATAAGTTAGTGTTACTGAAGAAAGGTAAAGAGTCAAATACGTAATCAAAACAAAAAACTTTTAAAAGGCCCGCCCCAACTGAGCAACTTAGCCCAATAGCTTGATTGATTTAGTATTAATCAATCCTCTTTTCATAAGAATGCATCTTTACAAATCCAATCACTTGCTACTACCTAGACAAAACTAGAAGTCAGGTCATTATTCAGTTGGTTTTAAACTAACTATTCAAATGACCTCCTCCCTCACGTTGTAAAAAAGTAATGTTGTCATTGATTTTTAATTTAGTTGAGATATATGGATGACTGATTTTCACACTAATATAACACACATTGAAAAACATTATGTATTTCACTTCAGTCACATGTCACATCTATTAGTCCCTGCTCATCTTTTTGTTAGTCAAAATACAAAGTTTCACAACAATACTCACTATTCGAAGACCATGTAGAGCATGCCTTCTGAGCTGTACGTCTCCAAGAGTTCCACAATATGAGGGTGCTTCAACATATGACATATTGTTGCTTCTCTCTTCAAATCTACAACATAGTAAACATAAATTAGTTCTTAACTTCATAATTTCATGATTTAAACTGTTGGTGGACTGATAGCTACTTAGGATTTTCTTCTACTATATTAACTTCTTGAATTTGAGTTCTTAAGATTAAATAAATTAATTTTAAAATGTATATAAACTTACTATTTAATATTCCAGTTGAATTTTTACTAAGAAAGTTTTGTTGTTTTTACAATATTAAACGAAGTGAAGATGAAGATTATAGTTTATTAGCTTTACATAGGTCTAAATTACTTTTCCTTTTCTTACTTAAAGACTTCCCAATGCAGGAAATCTTTCCATACCTTCAAATGAAAAACTAGAACCCATATTGGATCACTTTTTTTAAAATAAAGTTATCTATTCTATCTAGCCAATTACAACAGCATAGAAAAGGGGTATGGTCTTAGACATTTATTGTAGAACCTAAGGAGCCCTTCAGCTTCTTTAGGTTAAAGTTAAAACATGATAATACAGGCTCATTTCATCATTATAGATAAAATTTAACTGACAGATACACCTATGCGTATTATTATTCATAAAAATGACAGATCTTTCAATAAAATTTTATCCGTAAGTGGTGAAACGGGGCTCACTTATCTAATTTTTAAAGTTAAAAGAAGATATTTACCAGCAGTGCTAAGTCCAGGACTGGCAGTAAAACGTGCCACGTCCACAATCTTCACGGCAAACTGCTGCCCCGTTTGACGGTGCACACATCGGCGGACAAGGCTGAATGGTCCCCTATTGAGAGGAATTGAGAAATGTTTTTATAAAAACTAAATCAAAGAAGAGAGACATACAAAAGTCTAACCATTATCACCATAAATATTTACATTTTAATAACTTAATGATAATCAAAGCTTTGGAATACTTCTGATGGCCTTATAGTTTAAGTTATTTGGGTAATATTATTTTTTTAATTCAAATATTATAAGATGGTAACATAGCATTTAGGTAAAAGGTACCTAATTAATGTTATATTTAAGTTATACAAAGATTAGATTAAAAATAAACAATCTGCCTCTGCATCTGGGAAATCAATAATTTCTCAAGAAGAGGATAATGTTAATTTATAACTAATTTACCTTCATAAGTTTGTTAAAGACTTAAAGCAATTGTAGAATACTTAAAGTACTTTATTTATCAATCAATATACAGACGTTACACTCAATAAACATCAGAATAAATAAAATATTTACCTATTGGCCTTAATTGTCAATTAAAATCAAAATTAATAAAAATATAACATTAAAACCAGAGCCAATATAATGAAACAGTTTAGTGTAAACATCGGAGACCGTCAATTAAAGTCACATGGAACCGACATTGAGTCAACAAGATTCCAATTAGAATTCCAGAGGATAGCTACTTACTTGCCAATAATTTCACACAATTCATACACGTCGTCAAACAGCACTTCGTCCTCAGCCATTTTTAGCACTAACACAGTCCACTACTTTTCAGAAAAAGGTAAAAAATATCATTTTGCACAGCCTTCGACCCAAGCGGAAAGGTTACGCCCAGGATCAAATCGTAACTTACAAGGACACTAAATTTTAAATGAACACTGGAGGATATTTCTCTAGGTAGTCTTGCTCATAAGATACAGTAAAGAATACGAAAAATCTAAGTCTCAAATCGTAAATTGTGCATTGTAAAGGTAAAAATACGAAATTATACGCGCACTTTTATAAACGCAATTTGTAAAGAGACACAATGTTTTTAAAATATCAATTAGAAGGAAAAAGATCAATAAAACACTTATGAAAAGGCGTGGAGTATTAAATAACAGCAATAACTGTGATTATCGGAAAAACAACGATTTCATTTATAAAATTATTTTTCTTCTTATTTACTTTTGACATTACGAGGGTTGCGAATATTCATTCGTCGGATCCGCGTAACGAACGAAACTTTTTATCAGAATTTACTGGCTTCGACACCGGTTCTTTGAGCCAATCAAACTGGAAGAGGCAGCGAGGCGGTGCGAGGCAAAATGTAAGGCCGTGTGTGTAGCAGAGCGTAGCGAGCGACTAGCGTGTCTCAAACTTTTTAAGTAGGAACTTTGTTTCATTTAGTTATTTAGGTGGGTACCTACTAAATAAGTTTATTGTAGTTATTTATAAGTACATACTACGTGAAAAAAGCAAACATTTTAAGATCAGTTCAATCTTGCTTGATTAACTTCCGTCGCTGAACAAGTACCTAAATTTCAGCATTTATTATTTTAAGACGGGTGGACTGGTGGATATGTAATTAAAAACATTCTTTATTTTTAATTTTTTACTTTTATTGTATTTATTTTTTCATTTTAAAATAACGGTAAATAATAAATACCTACACACAATACATTCTTAAACCTATTTAAGTCTTCTAATTTGTTTTAACAAAATCAATTCTCCTTTTCGTTAAATAATAATTATGTGCTCATTACATTACATAATTTTATTTTTAAAATAATAATTCCAACTTAGACCTTATTTTCTATTTCTAAGTAGGGCAGTTAACAGTCACTTGCTTTTTAGATTCCAATAATTTCTGTTGCATTGTTTTGCAACTTGGAACTTTGACATGTATAATGGCATCCCTGTTCCTTATTTTTGCTGATTTGTTCACGATGACCTTGTAAGTACAATCGAAATCGATTTCGTAGATGTCGAAAGTTGTTTTCTGTAAAAATAAAAAGATTTCAACGAAAGGTTTTCTCTAAAACAATAAGAACAAAAAGTTGGCTGAATGAGTTTAGATTGCTTTGCTTTATTAAATTTAAAAAATAATAATGGCGGGATTTTTTTGACTTGTCTTACCAAAGTAACTGCCGCCAAATTGATCTCATGTTTTCCAGGTTTTTCGCATTTTACAGTTCTCCAATGCACATTGTATCTGCAAAAAATAAATACATAAGTAAGTATAAATGAAATATGTATAGGCTACGTAGGTACGTCATGCTATCTAGGTATATAGGTACTAAGCAAGCAGTAGTACGGTACCTACTTTTTGATTAAGGTAGGTACCTACTTGTTACTAATACCTCAGTGTAGGTACTTATAAGAAATTCACCAAATTATCTATCAATAATGTAATAGATAGGTATCAAATCGTCAAGATTTTTTTCTTACCTGGCACTTTTATTCCCGTCATCTTTGCTAACTGAAGCATTCCAAATGATTCGACCGGAAAGGGAATGATTGGTCCACACGAACGTGAGTAATTTCAACCCTGTTATTTCATCGTTTTTCGTTTGATTTTTATTTTTTACTCTGTAAAGGGCTTCGGGTGGAGATTCTGAAACTAATAATGATGCATAGTAAGTAGATAATAATAATGTATATTTAATTTAGATGGATACCTGCTATTTAACGTGATTATCCTGAGAAAACTAAACAGCTTTTCATCCTACTAATATTAAAAATGTCAATGGTCGTGCCAATGTTATAAGATGTTTGTTTCTCTTTCACGTAAAAACCACTGAATAGATTTTGATGAAACTTGGCTGTATTGTAGCTTGCACATCAGAATAACACATAGGCTATATAATTTTGAGATAACGTGTAATTTTTCCAAGATATGATGAAAAATGCGTAGGTACGAAGTCACAGTTAGTACCTAGTATGAAACATTAATCAATAAGTAGCAAGAAGAATGGCTGAATGGATGTAGGGAGCAGTGGGGTGGGACAGATACGAGGAAATTGCGCGCAGTGTTTAATAAAATTGCTAAGTGAAACAAAAGACAAACAAAAGAGATATACAAGGCAAAGGTGGATAGAAATGTGAGGTGGGGAAGGCCAAGACGAACGTACCTCGATCAAATCGGGGACTTGCTCAAGAAAGGCCAAGTCAAGAGTACCCTAAACCGACGGGCATGTATGAGGCGACTGATGAGTGTGGATGAAGCGAAAGAAGTGTGTTTGGATCGTAGCAGGTGGAGGGAAGTGGTCTCTGCCTGCCCCAATGGGAGAGAGGCGTGACGGATATGGTATGTAGGTAGGTACTAAGCAAACATAAAATAGGAGGAAGTTATCTCTATATCAAAAATATTAAGGTATTTGTAGGTAAATCATGCTCACCAGCGTTTGCACTGGTCGTGTTATAAAATATAGCAGCTTTATCGCTACGAAGTTTCCTCAATCCGAACTGGCTGATCGATTGCACTTGGAAGAAATACATTGAATTCGGCAGCAGGCCTTTTATGTCAAGGTGGTGTTTATCCTGTAACATATCCAAAGACATTTGTATGAAGAAGTTGTTACATTGATGGATAAGTTGAGTGATTGATGTTTAGTGAACAATTTTGTTATTAAAGTTGGTGTTTAGATGGCATATTTTGTCAACTTTCCTAGGTTATAGCACACATAACTAAATAGTTGTTATAATTTACTAATTAATGTTACCGACTTAACATTAATAAAGCTTAGGTTCTGTCTCTATCAATATTACAACGATTACCTAATTATTAGGTTAAGAGGTGACATATGTATAGGTATATATATTCAATCATTCAATAAAGTCTGTATAAAGCTCGCCTTCTTTTCTGGACATGAGGAACCGAAGAACGATGTTTTAATAATGAGTACCTATAAACTCCTCAATACGTAATTGAAATTAAGATGATACGTGTCGTCTAGTTTTTACCTACTAGCTGTACTATACCTCAAAATACTGTCAAATCATTACCTTATCAATAGTAATATGGCTGACGAGAACAGAATCAAGTTCTCTCCCCAATCCTAGCACACGTCGACTCCAGTATACTTTATATTTCATTACTGGTAAATCTGAGCGGGGTTCACGCCATTCCAGTCGAACTGTTATTGTTCCTGAAAAAAAAGTGCATCCGTAGTAAAAGATTTTATAAGAAAAGTCACTCCTAAATACCACACTGGATAGTATCTCTACATCTTATGAGATGTATAGATGAGACATATAGATACATAGGTATTCTGTCACGCCTCTGATGGGGTAGGCAGAGACGAAATCCCTCTACTTTTCGATCCAAACACACTTCTTTCACTTCGCCCACATTCATTTGTCGCCTCATACATACACGTTGACTCTACCATTTTACTTTGTAGATATCCAGATCTATGTATCAGGGGTTGTGAACCATAAAAGGATAGCAAGAGAAACGTTAATTTGATTACTTTTTTACAAGCTTTTATTTACTTTCACCTGTCCCGTTGTCGTTCTGTAATCAAATCTTGCAACTTAAATTTGATCCACTTCCCGGTTTCCGATTGAGCTGAAATTTTGCATGCTTATGTATATCGCGTGACAATGCAATATTATGGTAACATGGAGCTGATCTGATGATGGAGCTGGAAGGTGGCCATAGGAACTCCGTAATTAAATGATGCAACCCTATCGAGTTTGGGCTCATTAGATTCGTCTTGACAAGTACTTTGATACTATATGGTAACCAGGGTCTGATGATGGAGCCGGAAGGTGGCCATAGGAACTCCGTAATTAAACGATGCAACCCTATCGAGTTTGGGCTCATTGGATTAGTCTTGACGAGTACTTTGATACTATATGGTAACTAGGGTCTGATGATGGAACTGGAAGGTGGCCATAGGAACTCCGTAATTAAACGATGCAACCCTATCGAGTTTGGGCTCATTGGATTAGTCTTGACGAGTACTTTGATACTATATGGTAACCAGGGTCTGATGATGGAGCCGGAAGGTGGCCATAGGAACTCCGTAATTAAACGATGCAACCCTATCGAGTTTGGGCTCATTGGATTAGTCTTGACGAGTACTTTGATACTATATGGTAACCAGGGTCTGATGATGGAACTGGAAGGTGGCCATAGGAACTCCGTAATTAAACGATGCAACCCTATCGAGTTTGGGCTCATTGGATTAGTCTTGACGAGTACTTTGATACTATATGGTAACCAGGGTCTGATGATGAAACTGGAAGGTGGCCATAGGAACTCCGTAATTAAACGATGCAACCCTATCGAGTTTGGGCTCATTGGATTACTCTTGTAGAGTACTTTGATACTATATGGTAACCAGGGTCTGATGATGGAGCCGGAAGGTAGAAATAGGAACTCCGTAATTAAACGACGCAACTCCATCTAGTTTGGGCTCATTGGATTAGTCTTGACGAGTACTTTGATACTATATGGTAACCAGGGTCTGATGTTGGAGCCGGAAGGTGGCCATAGGAACTCCGTAATTAAACGACGCAACCTCAACTACGGACTTCATAACGGAATAACGCTGCTACGCGCTGCGAACTACGTCGTAGTAAATCTCGAATTAAAAATAGAGGTAAGTACTAAAAAGTTAAAAATAAAATTAAAGAAAAAAAAACCTTTTTAAAAACAAGCTTTTATTATTTGTTTATAAAATGAACTAAAAAGTTAAAAATAAATTAACTCTAAAAAGAAATATAACACTTTGTAACTTGATTGTAACCTTTAACGACAAATAAGCGTCTTCGTCTAGGACAAAATAATTCCATATTGTACAAATTTATTTAATTTTAACACTAAAACTTTTCACCATACATAATTATTCAATCTCGTCCCCCCTCTTTATAATAGTCCCCATTTATAAATGAAAGCGTGTTACATTGTGATAGCCTGAGGAAAATGTTGTGATGTATTAATTAAATACAACTTATATGTTGTATTTAACAAATTAAAAAGAAAAATGTTGTGTTGTATTAATTAAATACTCATTTTTCTCAAGCTATCACAATGTAACACGCTTTCATTTATAAATGGGGACTATGATAAAGAGGGGGGACGAGATTGAATAATTATGTACCTATGGTGAAAAGTTTTAGTGTTAAAATTAAATAAATTTGTACAATATGGAATTATTTTGTCCTAGACGAAGACGCTTATTTGTCGTTAAAGGTTACAATCAAGTTACAAAGTGTTATATTTCTTTTTAGAGTTAATTTATTTTTAACTTTTTAGTTCATTTTATAAACAAATAATAAAAGCTTGTTTTTAAAAAGGTTTTTTTTTCTTTAATTTTTTCACACACGTTCCTTATTTATTTTTCCTTTTTATGAGTAGGTAAGTAAGAAACTACTACTTTTGTGCTAGAACCTTTATAAGTCCTCACCATTATCAGACCCAATCTGTTTGACCTTGAGTTTCTTCGGCGGCAGAGACGGCCGAGGACCTTTCCTCAGAGTGAAAGGAGTGCTTGGTGTTGAGAACCCTCTTGCACCAGCGGCACTGACTGCAGCTACTCGGAAACGATACCAACGGCCCGGTTTCACTATATTGCGGACGCCTGCCTTTGTTCTGGAAAATTAAAGTGTGGTTTTAAATACTTAGGTATAAGTTAAAGGATCATCATCATTTAATTTAAGAGTTAAACTCTTGTCGGTGGAGTGTTCGCCATTCAGGCCTATCCTCTGCCAGTGCCTTAACTTCTTGATACGACATGACTACCTATAACTTTCTCTTTTACTTGAGTGAAGTAAGTACGGCGCGGCCTTCCTCTGCCTCTCTTCCCCTCAATCTTTTTTTAGGTTACAGGATAACGGGGGTAAAATAAAATACAGGGTCTAAGTAATTCATCATTTAACAAAAGAAGATTGTCATAGCGGGTCATATGAGGAATGTTTCTTCATACTTTTACTTCCATTTGATTGTATCTCTAGATTTTAATAGAGAAGTTTTTAAATACCCTGTATAGGTAAAAAGGTGAAACAGAGCAGTGAAGGGGTAAGGGTGGTAAAGTGGTGGAGCAGGCTCAGTTACCTACGCTACGCTCTCGTTTTAAAAGTTATTTTTAGAAACACTGTCTATGTAGTTAAATTATACCTAGGTCATATTCTGATTAAGCTATTTATCTCAGAAATGGAGTAGGTAAGTATATCATGATATTTTACCAAGGATTTCTCTCTTTGTGCCCATAACGGCAAGTAAAACGATCATAATTAACGATTTGACAGTTTTGATACCCTCAAGGCCGGCAGTAGGTATCGTTATGATAAAAAGGGTCATATTTAAATGACATAATACACTTGAGTAGACTACCTACCCTATAAAACCTATAGGCACATTTACTTGGTAGGTAAGTACTTTAACAAAAATCTACATATTTAATAACCACCTTATTTTTTTCGGTTTGATTGTTATTACTTACTTGAAGTCGGTTAAAAACAAACGCATAGTAGCTTTGGAAATACCGCGCACCATTGATTACAGGTACTTTCATTCCAAGTTAAACATGCTATTAAAGTAACGATAAGGAAATGGTTTAGCTAGAATTACACCGCTTTTAAAGTAACTAGCGCAATTATACTGCCAATCTGGACAACGAAGAAAAATGGAAAGGAATTCCAAATTGAAATTCCGAGATTTCAATAACAGCTAACAGGAGGTACAGTCAACAGAACCGATGTAACTTGGCCTTTTATGAACTGATTTATTTGTAAGGAGGTCTTATTCTACCTGCGCTCCAGAACCTATATTATAAACGTCAATGTTTGCGCCGATGGGTGGATGTATGTAAGATTATTTTGTTTCTCTTTCATGCAAAACCTAATGAACAGATCTTAATGAAACTTCACCATAGTATAGCTTGCAAATCAGATTAACCAAAGGCTGTATTATTTTAAGATATTATTTAGGTAAGTTTTCCAATACAAGAGCTAAAAAAAATTCGAGTACGATGGTACCTACTTAACTTATTCCTTAAGCTGCGTGCACCACATTAATTCTCGTACGTACCTAGATGTATTTTTGGACTTGAAACCTGATCCTATAAACGGTTTCTTTGTATTTCTTAGAACGTTCGTGCTGTCAGGTTATAAAAGGATAATTTCCTTTTAGCAGCACGGTAAAAAAGTATAGTAGGTACAAAGAACATTCATGCTGGTTCATATAATCCTACCCAGACGTACCTTACGTGCACATTAATTCAAAACATATTAGTTCGATACTTAGAAAGTTCACTAGCAGTAATTTTCTTAGTCGTCAAGAGAAACCAATTGAATCTGTTGCAAACTTTCCTTGTAAGGTCGGTGGAAAACTTGTTGCTCTCTAATCGCTCCCCAAAGCCACCAAAATCGGTGTCTTCTATTTCTATCGTCTGACATAGACGGAGAGAAGTCTTGATTTTCTTGCCTATAGGTACTGTCCCCTTATTTTAAATCACAACATCCCAATCTCTAGAGCCACATAACCTACTAAATACTTACTTATTAGTCCTCAAAATCAAATTCCACGGTCCAAGACGGGCTTCCTCATATTTAGGCCCGACATGGTGCTGCTCCTCCACCAGATACAGCGTCCTCCCTGGTACAGCCCTGGCTGAATCACCAACGCCTCCAGACCATCGGAGAATCACTGATTTGCGTTTCTCCATTGGATCCTGTAGTGCTGGCAAGGGGGGCAGCCCTGAGAATGTAATGTGATGTCATTAAGGGTGAGGATATTCATCATGTACCTATATTTTGGGTAAGTTATCAATAGGTAAATAAGTAGGTATATAATGTAGGCATATTTTATGTGAAATACCTAGAATGCAAATAGAGGACTATATCGTCGCTATTAGTTCAAAATTGTTATCAAAATGGCTATGAAGCTTGGATTTCAATCTTATGAGTAGGATTTGTAGGTAATAAAAACCCGGTTTTTCATAAAACCAGTGGTAGAAAGTTGTGTTTATCTATTTTATGCGAAATTGAAATCATTGTGACAGTCACGCATATAATTGGTTTCGATCAGTCACATTATTATACCAATTATTATACATTATTTTACCTATACCAGTTAAATAATAGGGATATAACTTAATTACGGCTTTATCTATCTTACTGTGAAATATACATTATAATACCAATTATCTCAGCTCTATATTAAAATTTTATGCGTCGTTGCAAACTTTTCTAAGTAGGTACTTAGGTAGAGTATAGATACAAAAGTCGACCTTCATTTCAAAAATAAGTAGTCAGATTGTTCACCCGATGCCTAGACCGTAAGATTGAATAGTTTCTATACATTTAAATCGCTCCTGTTTTTTCTCGTACCTCTTAAAACCTGTCTCATTTACAATTTCGTATCATGAAATTATCTCATAAAATATAATAGCCTAGCATTACAGCAAGTCTTCCATCAATAGGTTGCAATATAAATTTAGATTCTTGTCTGTATTGCCTACAACGAAAATGAATTAAATTATCTATGTGTATGTAAGTACTTATCTACAGGTATTCTAATTACCTATATTATTTCTACATCTTTTAATTCCTTCTACGTGCGATCTTATAACTTTGTATTTGCGTCTGAAATTAGCATTTGTGGTTTCAAATATATTTTAATCTGGCAATACAAAAGAATGGGGTTTGCTCTGGGACTGATACCCCTATAATAAAGTAAAAATGCATAAGTAAAGAAAAGGACATAGGATTTCGGCTTCTTAGGGCGATCCATCTACGTTTCATAGGTATTACTTAACCGCATAAAACTGCAGGTTAGATACTGCGGTTAGCGCTTTTCATATCAAACTTCAAACCTTACCTATCCGCTAAAAGCGGTTTGTCTACGAATTTAGACAAGATTTTTCTACAATATCAATTGGAATTAATTGATCTACCATTTCCTTGAACGGTCGCGAAGTAATGGAAAAGAAAATACTTCATTATTCAGAAACTAAGTGCCTAAGAGTTTCTTAAAAGGAATTTGTTGAAACAAGCCCAGATATTTCATTGTTTTATCATAGGTATTAGGTACCTATGATAAACCTATGATAAATGAATGCAGAAAGCAACTAAGTATATTTTAATTTATAATGCTTACATATTTGGTAAAATAATGTTAACACTTCCAACCTACTTCCCACACTATACTTGGCACAGCGCAACATTAGAAATTACGCGAAAAACTAGGAATTAAAATCATAACAATAAAAAGAAAATATGTGTTTCCTTAAAAAAAACGAAATGCGTAAGTTCTTATAACGAACTTACTCACATTATTACAAAAAAAGCCTTGGTTAAAACAAGAAGTATGTTCCTATTTGTATTATAGTCTTTTTTCTTCTAATGTTAAATAACATCTTTTTCGTGTTGAAAATAACCGAAGACTTTCATTAGAGACGCGAGAGTTAAAAAAAAAACTTTTAAAAGAGATTTAATAGACGACGATAGTAGGTATAGGAGGTACTTAAGTATTGTAATTACCAGTAATTAAGTACCAATTTATTAACAAATGTAAAGATGAATGCTTTCATAATGACATAACCGTGCGAAGTCAGTAAAATGAAAGTGATATTTAATGCCAACAAATACAATACAATAGAACATTCAATAGGTACAGTTTAACAAAGACATAATCGAGACTTTTCTTTTCACAAAAACACAGACAAAACATATTCTAACCCTTCTTCCTGACGACATCGTGGGAAAAATAATTGCTATTCAAGAAGGTGTCTTCTAAGCGCAATAATGAACTCTTGTTAGTTCAACCGACAGACAATAAATTGCTTTTGTGGTTTGACTTTAAATTTGTTCTACGTTTTCGACATGAATTTGCTTTTTAGTAAAGTTAAGAAGGCACTTAAAGGAGTTGAACAAGCAATTTGTCATTTAGGTAGGTACCAAATTCGGAAAACGCTAAATACGCTAGAATAATCGGCTATTTATTGTCATTTCATCTTAAACGTCAAATGGGCGATAAAACCACAAAATAGTATTTGTAGGTCACAGTTTAGTCCCTAAATTCTAGAATGCTATCTCGCCTTTATACACAAAGTCGGGCAATGCAACCTTACCCGCGGAATTTTGTGAGGATTCAGACTTTGTGCATGCAAGTAGGTTAAGTAGATGCATACGACGTAAATATACTCTCCTACAAAGGTGTAAAAGCCGAATATAAAGATTTAGAAAATTCTTTAAAGAGCAAGCTAAAAATTAAACAGCTTTTGTTCACAGACCTTCTGATTTTTTAAAAGACATTCCAAGTTTAGGTATCTATTTATTTCTCTCACAAAAACACATTTACTACTTTATCATGAATGAAGTAAGTACCTATCAAATTTTCATGACCCATTCTTCTTGTATTGAATTTTCATCTAGTCGGCAATCGGCATAATTTTCATGCAATTACTTAGTACCCATCTCTCCTTCTCTGTCTCCAACTAAATAAAATACAAACTACAAAGTTGACTAACTCAAACCAATTAAATAGAATTAATACTATACCTGACATTGTCATCAAATCCTGCGGCTCGCTGCACGTGGCTCCGCAGCCGAGTTGACAGCACTTTTGTGTACCATCACATTGGGAGTCCAAGTCACAGGCCTCCACGCAAGCTTTGGACCAATTAGGACTGTCCGATAAGGGACACGTTCCTGGCTTCTTCTCTTTTTGACGGCATTGGTTGCGACACTGGGGAAAAGTAAAATTAGAATTATCTACTAAATATTTATTGGGGACTAGCTTTTACCCGCGACTTCGCCCGCATAAGTTTTTTTGTTTTCTCCAGGCTGTAAGTCCCCCTGCAACAATGTCCCCCTATCGTGTTCCGGTCCTCAACTTCACATCAAGATTTGTTCAAAAGCAACCTAAGCACATAATGGATAGCTCCGAATGTTTCCTTAGTAAATATAAAAAGTAAATAATGTAAATCGGTTTAAAATACTACTAACTATACCTACCTGCCAACCCCCGATGTATACAAATCAGATCAATAGTTTTCGCGTAATGTGATTCTAGACAGAGTTTTAATGTTGTAGATAGGTAGCTATGTATACGTTCCTGTGGGAATGAGATATTTTCCCGAAGTAAAAAGTAGTATGAATTTTGGTACCTTCCTACCCTATAAGTTAAGTAGTGTGATGGAATGTCGCTAAGTTTCGATCCAAGTAAAACTGTTAAATAAAGACAGTTGCATCAAAATTTTATCATAAATTCCATAAATTATGACGCCTACCTAGGCTAAGTTAGAAAAGTGATTAGATACTAACTTGAAGTCTTAGTAGGTAACACTCAGTTTAAAAAAAAACATCACAATCATTTCAGTAGCTATGGCGTCATGCGCTTCTTAACACGATCACGCTAGATTTCCGCGGGAATGAGGTATTTTCCCGCCGTAAAAAGTAGCTTGTGTCCGTGCCTAGCATTCTGTCTTTAAATTAACCAAGTCTTATAAAAATCCGTTGATACGTTAAGGCGTGAATGAGGTAAACTTTTAAAACAAACGATTAAAAATCACTAACTCAATTCAGTTTTCTGCCAACTTCCTACCCCTTAAGTACGATGACGTGATCATTTTGATCTTATATCCGTTTTTAGGTAACCATCTATTACCTTACTAAATTTCATCAAAATCCGTTCAGCCGTTTAGGCATGATAGAGCAAAACTCCCAGCAAAAACCATAAAAAAATCACTAACTCAATTCAGTCTTCTGCCTACTTCCTACCCCTTAAGTACGATGACGTGATCATTTTGATCTTATATCCGTTTTTAGGTAACCATCTATTACCTTACTAAATTTCATCAAAATCCGTTCAGCCGTTTAGACGTGAAAGAGCAAAAGTCCCAACAAAAACGACTAAAAATCACTAACTCAATTTAGTTATCTACCTACTGCCTACCCCCTAAGAACGATGGCGTGATTATTTATAGCCTATGACCATTTTTAGGTTATCATCTATCACCATACCAAATTTCATCAAAATCCGTTCAGCCGTTTAGGCGTGAAAGAGTAACAGACAGACAGACAAACAGACAGAGTTACTTTCGCATTTATAATATTAGTATGGATAGTATGGAAGTATGGATTTAGTATTAAGTGCCTAAATATAAAGTTTCATGGTTTTATGTTTGAATAATGACGATCTCCCATACTAACTTTCATCCCTTATTACCACCCCCTTAAGCCTTTTTTCGCGACAAAATATAGCCTATGTCCTTTCTCAAGGTCTAGACAACCTCTCTACCAAATTTCATTGAAATCGGTTCAGTAGTTTAGGCGTGAAAGCGTAACAGACAGACAGACAGACAGACAGACAGACAGACAGACAGACAGACAGACAGACAGACAGACAGACAGACAGACAGAGTTACTTTCGCATTTATAATATTAGTATGGATTAGCTTTTAGCGTCAAAGAAATTTCATTAAATATAAAATGTGGAAAATTTCTTTGTATCTTATTTACTTCTATTTAAGATATCTACATCGCAGATTAGAATTATCAACTGCTTATTAATTGACAGGTATTCAATAATTTTCAAACCAATACTTTAGCGGTTATCCACCTCAAAAAGTAAACTGCAAAATACGTAGGTAGACAGGTGTGAAAATCTAGACGCACTCAGGTTCATGTAGGTACCACTACCTACGTACCTCCAAAATAAAATTGCAAAAACAATTTTTTGAGTAAGTATCTACCTAGCTCAAAAAACTGTCAAAATGCTGAACAAACAGAAGCGAAATAAAATACAGTTTACAGTTTCACACATATTGTCGTCTAGTGTGCGTTTAGTCATGTTTTAGTCTATCCTTTTCTAAATCAACCGATCAAATAATTTTTGATACGTAACAAATCTAGTATTATCTACTCGATTTCTTTTTGCCCTAATTACTTTCCGACATAAGTATTTTCTCCAATAAACAGGAAAAGCTTTAAAATGAAGCTACTGAATGCTCTTATTCATGAAAGTTCCGTGCCAACCTATTAGTACAGCATATATAATTAAATTCACTTCGGGGAATTAGATTCATAAACACTTCTTTCAAGTACTTAAATCAGTTCATACATTGTGCTGCTGGTACCTACTCAAGTAGGTACCATCTCAAGATAGTGAGAGGAACATGTTTGTTCATTTATAACTTCGAGCTATAGCCACTTTTGGATATTATGGTTTCATTGACAGAAGCCATTTACTACTGTCGGGTCCGATTCCAGTAGTTAAACATATCCCCCTTATTACAAAATAAGGTTTAAAGATAGTGCGACGTTAGTTCGTTTCTTTTGAGGTTTCGGCTATATGGACAAAACGTCTAACTAAACGAACTAACGTCGGACTATCGTTAAACCTCGTTTTGTAATAAGGGGGATAGAAGTTATGAACACTTGGATGGTTGGATGTGGTTTTGTGCCATAATACCTACAAAAAAAAAATACAAAGAACCTTTCTTTGTATTTTTTTTTTTGTATTTTGGAATACCTACCGAAAAAGTAAAAAGATTCCCATTAAACACAACAAAGTTTATACAATGTAATGTAAGCAATTGTATTTTTATTTATGTGGACTTACGTAATATAATTTCTTTTTATGCTTTTTCACTGGTCTAGTGACATAATTAACTGGACAAAGACAGGTACCAGGAAGACATAACGACGAAGAAGTTAACTAGAGCGTTACTTTCATAACAATGTGTTGCGTGTAAAACGCTACTACTATAATGATATAGGTAATACCAAATTCGATGTAGCTACCGGTATACTAATTGTTAACACTTTTTTGTTACCGAAAACTTCTAGATTGCACATAATGTTTAATGCGGATCCACTTGTCGTTCTTTGGATCCGGTATTTTACAAAAGCTTTGACATAAAATCAGATCTGGCAAGGAGCTGACTCTGCCATTAATGCCTCCTTTTGATAAGCTAATAGGCATAACAGAAGGCAATGGGCTCTTTTAAATGCGTATAAAGAGAGTAGAGTCGGAAAAAAAACGAAGGAAAACTAAACAATTAGGTAGGTACTTATACTTTACTGAAACGGTCAACAATGAACAATTACTCTATCTATTGTAATGTCTTTAACATTTCCTGAGCGAAAATTGATGCAAATTCAAAGTTGGACGAAATAATTACTTACACGTGTAAATATTATCATAATTTCAGAATTCTCATAATAAAACTTTGCTTTTTAAAGGTTCAGAGTTCAAGATAAGACTATAGAGGCATATTAAAGAAACTGTACCATGGTACATTGAAATACCTACACGACATGACACTTTCTTGATAAGATAGACAAATTAATTAGGTATTCATATTATTATTTGATGGATGAATGCGAAATGTAGTTTATGCAAAAAATGTGATATCTTTATCAGTGTTTGACACGGAAAATATACCCATATCTTGTCACTAGGAGTAAGGGAAGCAAATATCTAACTTACACGTGTACCTAGTTACGCGAGGAAAGTAATTTGCTGATAGGAGAAGGAGGGGAAGGATCCTGGGTCACCCGACACGACACGAAGACTTTGTAATAATAAAAAACATAATGGAAGGAGAAGTAGAAAGTAAACGAAAGAGGGGCCGTAGAAGACTTAAATATGTAGATCAAATGAAAGAGGGAATAGAAGTTGTATCTCATTTCAATCAACGACTTTATTTATTTACCCTAACCATTATTTTATTGAGCTATACTTTTACTTATTAACATACATAACAGAATAATGGGAGACCATGGCGGGCTTATAGATCAAATAAAAGAGGGAATAAAAGTTTTGTCTATAAACGGACAGCAGAGAATAGAGCAGAGTGTTGAAGACTCCACCGACAAGAGTAAAGGCTTTTTTGATGGTGATGAACAGAATAATGAAAATTAGACTCACATTTCCTTTCTCCTCGTTCTTCACATCGTAACACATGAGATCACACCTGGTCTTCGACAAGGCATCAGTCTTCAGCCTGGCCAGTCTCTTCGCACTACTCGCACATAATACTGGCATCAACAAACACACTAACACTATAACTAATTTCGAATTGATTTTCGACAATTCCATCTTCAATATTTTCACTTAAAACTGCTTATAACATCTGTGGACAATATTTGTTGTGTTACTGATTTTGGTAACAATCTGACTGCAATTTAATTAACCTCTTTGTTGCTAAATTAAAAGTAATTACTTTAACATTAACCAATGTCAAATTAACTGTCAAATCTATGGCTACTTTCAAACAAACTTTAATAACTTTATAGGATGTTATGTTGCTCTTTCCCTAATATTCGTGTGATCTGACATTTTATATAAACTTATTATAACATCAAATGAGTTTTTATTTACAATGTTTTCATTAAAGTTTTCAAAGAAGTTCTTTGAAGAAAAGCGCCACAGTTTTTCAATCTGCTGAAAATGAATATCTACTTTTTCATTATTATATAAGTTTATTAGAAAGACAACTCTTTGTATTCTCATGATTTATTTACTTATCATCATCATCGTAAAACCAAAACCCTTAGAAAACGTTTTTGTTTACAAACGATTGATACCTTTAATAATGTGGCGCTAATTCCAAACAACAAAAACATTCAAAGGCCTGAACCTTTTGATAAACCGCGTCCCTTTCCAGGAACGCAACAATAACTAAACAAAAACAAACCAAACTGGAATTCACCTCAATTGCCTTCAATCAACGTTTTTTTTTATTTTTATTTTCGTGTTCAATTAAAAGCATCTTGCGTTTCGACCGCGGGTTAATGACCTGAGATGACAGGAGATAAATAAAACTTTGACAGTTGTGCGCGGGCGTTTCGTTTGAAATGCGCGGCAAGACTGACAGCGGCTGCGCGTGCGACGAGCAGCTAGCCCGATTCGTGTCTCAACTTCATTAATACACATCGATGATGCTTTCCTGTCTGAATACCGATGACGGAAGGTTGCTTTTACCGAGCCGGTTTCCTTATTAAAAAAAGTCAAGTGCCTGTTGTTATTATTTCTAGGTGGTTCCGTGTAGAGATACGAGTATCAATAGTCATCGTAGCGCACCCATTGTGCTGTTTAAATGTATTGTAGAAGATTATTTACATTAATTAAGAGGTTCATTATGATAAGCATGACCTAAGCACGGCTTTTTCGATGACCTCATCTTACTTGGGTTTTATGCGAGTGGTACCTAGGTTTCTATCTATACATATCTATTCATTGATGGCACTCGAATCTGTAGCCAGCCACCAAGCCAGCTATTTTTTTGGGATAGAAAGACAGTTCACAATTTCACTACAGTCTCGTCCGAGTTTCGATTGATATGACATGACAAACTCTTTAATTTAATTGATGTGTTATTTAGAGATTCTCATACTTATATTGACAGCTCTTAAAAAGTGTCCTTTAGAAACATTTCTTAAAAATAAAGACACGTGGTTGTGTGGTGTCTATAGACAGTGTTTTGTGCTAATTGTGTGGGGATTGTAAGAGGAAAACCGCTTTAATTTCATAACAGGTAGAGGTTCTTCACCACTACAAAGCTATTGTACCAGGAACTGCAAACTGCAAATACGGAACTCTAAACTGCAAAACTGTATCTTCCTGTTACTAAGATTCTCATTACTTATTAGGTCATCATCAGCCCCTTTAGCTACAGGGGCACGAGTCTTCTCTCATACGAGAGTGATTAGGCCATAACTTTCTTTAGTGTATGCAGGTCTCCTCACGATGTTTTCTTCACCATTAAAGAGTGGTAATCGAATATTCAATCCGTTCATGAGAAAAAAAATTCAAAGATACAGCCCATTTCAAAATAATCTACTTAGACATAAAAATAAAGTAATAATGTCCCAATGTTCTAATTTTGAATAAGCTTTGAATCGGCTACCATAGCGGTCATCACTTCTATAATCCGAAGCTAACCGTAAGTACTAAAGACTAATTAAGCGTTTACATCCGGCGTGTACGCAGCAGTCAATGGTCGGGTCGTTGTATCCAAGTGTACGTCCACACTGCGAGCCTAGCGCGGTTGCGACGGCGGGCGCGAAATATCAAACATAAGAAACGCGCCTTTCCGTCCATATTGTAGTGACTAAGGCGGAAGCCTAGCGCGATGGGACTGAGCGAGATAGCGCGCGTCGGTTTCAATCGTTCCAATCCGCGCGTTCTGTCCCCACTGCGAGCCTAGGTAGCAAGCGACCTAATGCGCGGGCGGCGGGGGTAACAAACCAGTTCTGTCTAGTCGCTCGGCGTTTGCGCGTCTCCTATTTTAATTGTCGTAAAATGGCGGTTAATACTGAATTGTTTATAAGTGCTATACAATCTAAACCAGCAATATGGCAGAGTAAACATCCACATCATACTAATCGTACAATTATAAGGAAGTTATGGAGTGAAATAAAAGAACAATTTCCTGAAAGCGAAGGTAAGTTTTATTAATATTATAGCTGTTATTTATTACATTCTTCGATATTGTTCCCAAAAATAGTTGGTATATTTAACACGAACATTTTTTGCTACTCGTGATGGATTATTATTAACTCCGGTGTTTCTATGACGATTTTCATGTAATGGCGGATTTGATAACACATGCTGGACATCCACGTCAAGATCACCGATTAAATCCATAATTACATTGTGCAGTATACATGCAGCTTTTATTATACACACGGCATTTTTTCTGTTTGTTTCGATAGGTTTTAAAAGTATTCTCCATTTACTTGTTAAAATGCCAAATGCACATTCGATTGTTTGCCTAGCAGTAGACAATCTAATATTAAAACATTTTTTTTGATCATTAAGTACTCGCTCGGGATAGGGACGCATTAAATAATATTTTAACGGGTATGCTTCGTCACCCACTAATACGTAGGGAGCAATGACCTCAGAATTCGGGAGCCGCTTTGGCACAGGAATTTTGTATTTATTTTTTTCTATAAGCTTATACAGTGTTGATGCCATAAAAGTACCACCATCACTTTGCTTGCCCCGACCGCCTACTTCGACGGCTATAAATCTCCTTTTAGCGTCAGCTACAGCTTGCATGACAATGCTGTTTCTTTTTTTATAGCACCAATGTGCCGAACCAGATTTAGGTGGTTTTTTTATTTCGCAGTGTTTCCCGTCAATTGCTCCGATGCAGTGCGGGAAATTCCAGGTAGCTTCAAAGTCTTCTGCAATAGCTTTTAACCGTTGTTCCGTTGGTATTGGCATGTGAATTGGAACTAACTCTGTCCATAAAGCACGGCATGTTTCGTGAACTAAAGACGCAATAGTGCTTTTGCCCATATGAAAACTTTGTGCTAGTGATCTAAACCCAGTTCCAGTTGACAAAAACCTGAAATAAAAATAAATATATATTAAAAAAAAAACAGACCACACACATACACACACGCCCACACCCACCCTCTCTCACACACATACTCACACACACACACACACACACACACAAGCGCGCGCGCGCAGTCGCGCAAAGTATTCTACTACGGAAGTAAATAATGTATAACTAAATGTTATTGTTACAGAAAAACAACTACGAAAGAAATGGAAGAATTTGCGCGATCAATATAGAAAAGAAAAAAAGAAATTTCCTACTCCACGCTCTGGTGACGGTGGCGAAGAAATAGAAAGCACATGGCCTCATTTTACTTTAATGCAATTTATAAATGACGATATCACACCGGAACCAATGTCAGGAAATTTGCATGACAGCGATTCAGAATCCCTCAATGAGTCCTCTCACGTTGAGCAAAACATCCCTGACGTGATGAGTCCAAATTCAACTTGTAGCAGTCGCACAAACTCGTCAAAGCGCAACAAAACGGCCTCAGACTACAGAGAGGAGCTCATAGAATGCGAAAGAAAAAAAATTTTATTAATTGAACAGAAAATGGCATCTAATAGTGATCAATCAGAGAAATGTGACGATTACCATTTTTTCATGAGTCTCCTGCCACAAATGAAACAATTTGGAGAATTGCAAAAGCTACGTATTCGAAATAAAATAACACAAATTATAATAGATGAAGCAGAAAGGTTGCAGTTTTCATCTCAAAATTATGGAGGATATTCTACTGGCAACTACACTAATTATTAATATTTTTTCTTAACTAATTATTTGATTACTTTATAATTAAATACCTAAGTACTACATTTCCATTTATTATTGTTTCATTCTTACCTCAGAGTTATGAATAATTTTTCTTCAGGACTAATACTCTTGCGAAAGTTTGTGTCTTCTTTGGTGATTTTAGGTGTAATGTAACGAAGGATGTAGTCAAATGTTGACACGGACATCCGAGTGTACTCAAAAAATTTATCAGGGAATAATCTCAGTTTTTCATACAAATTGAAATATTCACCACATATTTCTCGATCTTTATTTAGTTCGTGTACACCATCTCTTGTATTCAACACTTCCCATCTCAAGGCTGGAGAGTCAAGTAAAAATAATAATTCTTCGTCCATTGTTTCTGATACGTCGAACCGCTACAAGTGCCAGCGCGTCACTGTGGCCACCGCACGCCCCCGCTTGCCGCGCCCGCGTCAGGCCTCAGCACCCGCGCATTCAGTGTGGACAAGCCCGCATCTTTTACGACCGATTTATCATCGCCATTTTGTTTTTTCAAAAACAACTATTTTCATTAAGGGTTTATTTGCTGTTTATATGAAATTTGCAAGAATTTTTTTCTATTTTACCAGTTTTTAATAAAATAGGTACTTACCTGTGTAAAATGACAACAAAAAGAAACAATTGAAATTATCAATTGTGTTTTAACATTCAAATTTGGAATACAATCGAATATTAAAACAAAATCGATCATTTTTGAAAACCTACTACACAACTTTTTGCCTCCATTGTCTATTGTTTAATAGGTAATAGATTAGTAATTAGATATTTTGTATTAAAAGAAAATTGTCCATTTAAAGAAAAAAAATAACTCTACTTAGAGATATTTTTAAAACTTACCTACTTTTAACTAACTGAGTGTTTAGTTCGAAAAAATAGTTAAAAGATTAACAAATGAAGCAGCTGAAAACTTGGCCTTAAATCTGAATTATTTTAGTACTACGTTTCAGTGAAATTCATGATCATAATCATCAATTTCAATATGCGCTTGATTCATTCAGGGTTGTGTTCTTTTAAATCGTTTCTTAGAATGATATTCATGAATTGCTGAGTCAGTCTATTGAAAAATAACATGATTTTATTCATTTATTGTAAGTATCATCTTTTTAAGGGCCCTTCCGAACCAGCGGATGACCAAAAGTGGGTGAACCGCGCGACATCGTTAAAAGTGCTTAAAAATCATGTACC
Organism: Anarsia innoxiella; assembly: GCA_947563765.1. Classification (NCBI taxonomy): domain Eukaryota; kingdom Metazoa; phylum Arthropoda; class Insecta; order Lepidoptera; family Gelechiidae; genus Anarsia; species Anarsia innoxiella. Next base: position 3,548,736 of record OX387402.1, read on the forward strand.
CTATAAGGTGACTTCTAATTAGTGAATAATTAAAAAGATACACATATGCTGTTAATGACAAAAAATTTTACTATGGGATCAATTTCGACATCATTCAAAAATTTTCGGATTCCCCATACAAAGTGCACCAGCTGATAGTTTTAAAAGTATGAGAGAAAATTTTTTTAATGAAAAAAAGTTGTAATGAAAAAAATTCAATAAAAAATGGTCTCCCATATATTCAAAACGTAAAAGTTGTTTGTCATCAAGAGTACATGCATATACTTTTCTATCATTACCAAATTAAAAGTCACCTATAAATTTTAAATAATTATTTCTTGCTAGGAATGCAATGCTGGGCAGAGGCGGCTCAGGATAGAGAACCGTGGAGAAGGAGGCGAGAGATCTTTCCCCAGCAGTAGGACACTGATGGCTAGATAAGATTTAAGACAAGGTATAAACAATCAGTTGAAATACCTCTTACTGAATTAGGACGTCCGGCGTTCAGCGACCACTTTTTCACGAAGAAAGATCTTATAAAACTGCCATAAATATTCTTTACATCTTACCATCTGCAAAAAGGATGTTATCATTGTAACCCAAGAATGCCCTTTGTAATCACAATAAAGTTTACCTGCGTCATTTAGAAAAGAATAACGGAGGAGGCCGAAGGAATTTAAAAATATTATGCCTATAAAGGTATTTGAAACAAGAAATCAATAAGTAACTAATATAATGAACATAATGCATAAAATGATTACTGACTTGCTTACTTATATGGGTGATATATTGATCTATATATTATGTACCTATGTATTTATCGGTAGACTATCAGATTTGCCTAGTTTGGGGTCAGGTAATCCTGTGTGAAATGTCCCAAATTTTTATTATTATTTATTTACTAAAAACTTATTTATTTATTTATTTTATAACTAGCTGTGCCCCGCGGTTTCACCCGCGTTTTTGTCGTTTCCGTGGAAATACCGAGATAAAATATTGCCTATATAGTATTGATTAAATAATCCTTTCAAAATAATGTATGCTTAACCTCTCTTATTAAGACGGTTAAACTATTAAAACCTTCTAAATATAACAAAAATACGTTTCTGAAAATCTCATGGAAATCGGTATAGCTTAACGATATTAGGTATACAACATGCGTCAAACTGATAACCCTTCCCCTCCCCCAATTTTCATAGTCGGTTTACCTACTAAAACCTTCTCCTAAATTAACAAATTACTTTTTTGAAACCCTTGCGGAAATCGGTTTAGCTTAACGATATTCAACACACGTCAAACTGATAACCCTCCCTTTTTCAAAGTCGGTTAACCTACTAAAACTTTCTCCTAAATGTAACAAATACTTTACTGGAAACCGCATGGAAATCGGTTTAGCCTATCGCTGGAAAATTGCGAACAATGTATGGACTATTCCGTGATTTTGTGATTTTCAACAATGGTTTTTTAACTATTCCACGGGAACCCTTTAATATTCCGGAATAAAAATTATCTAAGATGTTGACCAGGGATATAAGGTATTACCATGCAAAATTTCATTCAAATCCGTCCAGCCGTTTAGGAGATTAGCCCGTGCAAACAGACAAACAGACAGAGAAATAAGAAATTCAAAAAATTTTTTTATTATTATTTTTCTTTTATTTACATCCCCCTGACTTCGTTTTAAGCATTTTTTTCATTTGTACAGACATTCGACCTCTACGATTTTATTATATGTATGTATAGATATAATTTATTTAAAGAATACAACAGTGACAGAAAAGAAAAGGGAAGTTATACAAAAGGTACAGCATATTTCTAGAAGAATTTTTTTCCTGCGAACCCCACAGATAGAGAAGAAAAGAAACTTGTCAATATGTTACTATTCTAGCGATATCAACAAAGAGTCTCCTTTTAGTGGACTGGTATTATTAACAGCGGAGTAGGAAGGAAGCCTTTGCTAAGCATGATGTATTGCTTCTGACGAACAGACCAAAATTAGCTTATTACCGTGCGTGTACGCATTGATGTGAGTCTAATGAAAGCGGACCTGTCACAATTTGACTAATAGATTGATACTTTAGGTTCAGCGTGACAATTCCTTTCATTCACAATCATTATCAATTCTATTAAACTTGTATGACCCGACTTAATATGATTTAGTGTCGATTGCATCTGTGATTGCATGAATGTTATGAAGTTGAGAGGTGTTCATTTAAAAAATGGGTTATATCGTTGATAGTTAAGGTCCAGAACGCACGGTGAAACACAACTGCAAAGAAACGGCAACTGCTAGTTACTTTTGAGTTGCATCTAAGTTTCTGCTATTATAGACTGCTTTAAAAACAACAAACAACGCAACTAGTTTGAAACGCGTTTCAGACTAGCATCGTGTGTGGTTTTCTAAAGGAGTCTAATGTTATCTATCTACACACCAAAGCCGCCGGATTTTTTGCCAACTGCCATTCATATGACGTAAAGTCGCCGGCCTAGCCCGGCGGCATGCCGGCGGCTTTGGTGTGTAGATAGCATTAGGCAAAATTTTATTTTCATAGATTTTGATCTAGGCTTTTTCTTACCACAACTAAGGACTTGCAGTAGCTAAACATCACTTAAGTACTTACCTACGTACCTACGTGCGGTACCTACCTACATGTCTGTCTAACCTGTAATACGATCATGTCGTCATGGTTACTGGCCTAACTTGAAACCTACAATACTCAACTTCAGACCTAAGCTTTAACAGGCTAATACAGACTGGGTTTCAAGTGTATTCATACTAGTTATATTGGAAGGTAAACTGGTCTAGCTGCATTTGTGTTTTATATAAGTTTTATAACTGTAGATATGATAATAACACGCACGTTATGTTCATGTTGGCTTGATAAGACTTAATGGTTGTAATCAAGATAGGTCTTGGAGGGGTGGACTTCGACATGCCACCCATGCCGTCCTTTGTTTTGTACTCGTACCTAGATATTAAGTAGGTATACAGTGCTCTTTTTTAACCTACCGTATTAATCAGTAATTGTGCGAGTCATATAGCTTAGTGAGTTCAAATACCTCATTAGCTGTAGATTTCACATTTAAGAAGGAAATAAATGATAATAATTCTTTTGTAACTGAAAATAGGAATTTAAGTGAACGATGTTGTTTGTTTTTGTTTCCGTCAGTTATTTATTAATGTTTGATTTGCTTATATATTAATATTAATTACATTATACTGTAGAATTTATTTAGGGGTGGATTTTAATATAGTAGAGTAGCTAGGTATTCGCTACCACATCGCAAGTCTCTTCAGCCACCCTACTTCGGTCCATGCCTATACTTGGATACAGGCCGTATGATACTTATGTGTGTAGATATGTACTCGTACCTATAGAAAATACAAAGCTCCGTCCTTCGCCAAATAAGTAGATTTAAATCCTGTCATTCCATTCCATGTACATAGTTTCGTTTTTTTTTTCAGTTTCCTGGCTTCAATACGTCTAGGAAGCTGGTCTGGAAAACTGGTCAATTATTAGAAATAACTTCAACGTAAACTAACAAGGTTAATCTGCGTTGCAATGTCCTGAAAAAAATGTTTGGGAACGTTAATACTTCCTTTTCTTGTTGATACTTATGTGAGGTAAGCGTGTGTTTGTATACAAGGTTCCTTATACGTATATTATACTGTGCCACGCCTCATTGCATCCAATAGTACACGTGCTAATAATTAATGTGAAATTTTTACCTAATGGTATCTACACACTAAAGCCGCCGGCTTTTTAGACAGCTGCCATTCGTATGACGTACAGTCGTCGGCCTAACCCGGCGGCATGCTGGCGGCTTTGGTGTGTAGATAGATAGCATATTATGAATGACTTTTAAATAAACAAAATTATGAATAGTTATCGAATTCAACACCAAACAACAAAATTATCGTAAAGAATTGGAAGTTCTAGCAGTAAAAATCTTGTCTGAAATTTATAAGGTTTTCACAACGCAGGCTACGGAACCCCAAAATGTCATAACATCCGACAAGAACATATTAGCGTGCAAGAATCCAAGTGCTTTTCCAATTAGTAGGTAGATCAATTATTACATTTGTTCTATCGAACCTACTTGTTTCATGAATTCTATTTGTTTTGTTTTGATAAGTGATAAAGATAAGAGTTAGGTATAACAGTAGATATTGGTATATTAAGTACCTATCTAGGTCTAGTAAGTAGGTTTAGACATAGACGGGTGATTATTTTTTAAAATGACCATTTGGATGAAAAAAATTGTCCATACGCGATATTTTTTATTAAATATACTTTTAAGTATCAAAAAAGTACCTATTATTGTACAATGTTGTATTGTCTAGTAGAATTAAACAGTTTCATGTATTAAATATTACAATTAAAAAAATAATACTTATTTTTTCTCAGTGGGTTCGGATGGTCCCTATACAAAATTATTTGTCCTCTTCACGAGATACGTTACAAAATTTGACCTAAAAAAGTTACTGGAACCTTTATTTAATTATGAGTGAATATATCGCCTAGACAACAGTGAAAGCGTATTTCTTCAGTATACATTATTTAATTTAAATAATTTTAAATATATATTTTTTACTTACAAAACATCGTCCGAAATTTAGTTCATTTTTGTTTATCATTTTTGTAACAAATAAATCTGGTAATAATTGAAAACTAGAAAAAGAAACACTTAGCAGTTCAACGAGTCAATGGCACGCCAGAAACGAATTTGAATCGGTAATTTCGTTTACTGTGTGAAAAAGTGCACGACGCGTGTTTTTTTGTCGACCGGAAAAATTCCAGTTTTAATTTATCCATTTTGTTTTGTTTGTCAAAATACACAGGTAAGCGGCTCCTTTTTCATTAATTGGTTATTGGAATAGTTTATTATGTATCTTTATAAAAATGCACGGTGATTTCACTCATTGAGATTTCTGTTGGCATAAACTATTTGAGATTATTTTCAAACAATGTTGCTTCTTCATTTTTGTAACAATTTTTGATGACGTTACAAATATGACGTTACAAAAATGAAGTAAAGCTGTAATCACATCGGTGACTATAATGTGGACCACTAATTTAAACATCATAATCGGAGCGTGATTGTGCATGCGCACCCAAATGCAGTAAAAAAAGCCTCAGCCACATATAATTTTTACTAATTCTATTTTATTATGTCAATGAAGCGGTGGTAGCCCAGTTGGTAGAACGCTTGCCTCGAATTCTGAGGGCGTGAGTTCGAATCCTGGCGGGGGCCCGTACCTCTGAGTTTATTTCTCATGTACGGATCAATTTATTCGATTACCACTTGCTAACGGTGAAGGAAAACATCGTGAGGAAACCTGCATAGACCAGAGAAGAAATTCGAAGGTGTATGTGAAATCCGCCAACCCGCACTTGGCCAGCGTGGTGGATTACGGCCTAATCACTCTCTGTATGAGAGTAGGCTCGTGCCCCTCGGTGGGGACATATATGAGCTGATAACGATATGTCAATGAAATATTTTGTTTAATTATGTTTTCTTATTTTTAAGTTAAAGAGAATAATCTTTTATGTTGTTATTATATATAGTGACTTCATTGATTTCATTATTGATAAAAAAAAATACAATTTGTGTTGATTATTGGTATTGTGTTTCATTTCATTGCATGACATTTAATACATGAGTAAAAGAAAATAGTAAAAGATAAAGTGTGCATTGTGAGTAAGCCCTAATATTTTATTTTTGTTATTTTTGTAACAAGTTTTATTTTTGTAACACTTTCATTTTTGTTTCATTTTTGTCACAATGGTCATTTTAAAAAATAATTACCCAGACATAGACATCGACATTTATTTCTTACAAACACATTACAACACACAACACAAACTTAACAGTTCACAATTAAATTTTTAAAATAACACGCAGATTTATTTACACACAGTACACACAAAAAAGGGAAAAAACAAAAAAAAAAAGAAAATATACCTAAAATAACAGAAAGAAAGACTAAAATAAACAGAAGAAAGAGGTAGGGTGTGTGTTGTAGCGCGATGCAAGGGTTTGTAGGTAGGACTAGTATAGTAGTCTTCTTCTTTGTATTTTTTAAGAGGCTCTTGTCGGTGGACGTCCGCCATTTAGGCCTATCGGTTTACTACGGAAAGCAAGTGAGAAAAAGAACCGCTTTATTTTCCTGTAAATGTAAAGTAGGTACTTACTTTTATTTTCAATTATGAAAGTGAAACTACCAAAATCAATATCAGGAAAGAGGCTGGAAAAGACACTAAGTAAGTATAAGTAGAGCAGCAAGTTATTGACCAATTTGAAGAACTCGAAGTTGAAAAACCTTGTAGACATCTGAAGAAATTCTGTCTACGTAGGTCAATAAAATCAATTGCTGCTTTAAATTAACCGATTCTTTCCCTGTTAGGAAACTTAGCTACAAAGATTTATTTAAGTACTTACTCGGTTTTGCATCAAGCCTTCACGCTCTGTTAAATAAAGGTATCGCGTACTAGTAGGCAATTTAATTAGGACCAAACGTCGAAAATAGCGTTATTAAATGTATATTTTTTATTAACAATAAAACTTATTATTTATTGTATTGTACTGTTTAATTATTATTTGGTTATTTATTCACGTATCATAGTTATGAACGTATATCAATCTTATACTCGTACGTCTACTTAAGTAAGTATAATTAAATAATGAAGGATATTTAACCTTATCTGAAACTAATTACTTCTATGAATGAAGTTCTGTGATCTAGAAAAATAATCTAGTTACTAAAGTAGGTAATTATAAAATGTAGAGTCACTATAATTAAGTAAATATTCCCGTTTCAACAACACTATCCCAAGTTTACCTCTACCCGGCTTTCAATAAAAAAAAACATAAGAATAACAGTTCTGGACTGTGATAGAAGGTTCTAGAACATTCCAAATTTAAGCGGCAGCAGTAGTCGCTGCTGCAGTCGTTGCCGCGGCAGTGGTGCTTTCTCCTGCAGCAGTGCTTGATGCAGCCGGAGCAGCTGTTGTTGATGCGGCGTTTCCAGATGGTGCAGCAGTAGTGGTCGCTCCAGACTGAGGAGTGGGCGGGCCCCAAGGACCAGGACCAGGCCACGGGCCAGCCCATGGGCCATACCACGGCCATGGCCAAGGAGCTCCGTTTGGCATGGTTCCGTTCATGCCGGGAGCTGGAGGCAAGTTTTTGGATTGATTGATTTAAAGGAATCTAGAGAAATGCGGAATATTGAAAAGTCAGGAACATAGTCACGTTAGGTCCAACTTTCCACCTATTTTATATAACAAAAAGTATGTCATTCGACCCTTCATCGTAAAGGACAATGCTGTAGTTCTTGATTGACAATTGCAAGACGAGGTAGCACAAAACTTCTATACAAAAATATGGAAGAAAATTCATCAATAGATACCCTATACCTAAGTATCCATCAATCTGGATCTTTTTATTCTTTTACTGGCTTCTCCAAAATATTTAAAACTTAAAACACGTAATTTCAAGCCACAACTAATACGTCTAAACACGATTGCTGATAAAACAACATTAATCAACTTACGAAATCCAAAAGGCGTAGGAGGAGAAGTAGGCGCTCTAGGAGTAGTCGGCCTTGTCGTAGGACATCCACTGCAAGGGTCTAAGTAGTCCCAGAATAGGTCTTCCATACTTGTAGTGGTGGATGATGATGACGTAGAAACATCGTAGTCATCATCGTCTGCGCACAATAAGTCGCAGAACATCCTGCCGAATAAAGGCTGGAAAGAATAGCGAAGAATGCCATTTGAGGAATATGTTTTAAAAAGAAACGATGTTTTTCTTTTTATAAAATGAATTCGTAAAGTGACTTTATTTGCTAGGCTTCAAAACAGAATTTCTATAGTATACATTCTTTTATACTTTTTAAACATAATTATCTTATAAATAATCCTGTGGTTTTGATTAAAACTTAATTGATCATAAAGTTTAGTCAAGAATTTCAAGACCAACCAAAAATTTTCGCATCTTTGTAACAAAGTGATGTCATTGCATCATCTTAACAACTCAATAGATTTTCAAGATGCAGTTAATTAAATAAAGATCTCTAATCCACGAAGATATCTTAGCAATTAAGTAGAATTCTTAAGCTGAATAATGAGAAGAATGTAAGAAGAAAACAAAAGACAAACCTTTCCAGCGATGCATTGTAAATTCACAAACACAAGCAGAAACAGAGACACGTTCTTCACATCACCCATGTTTGTTGTTTTCATACAAAAATGTGTAGACGCCGCTTTTCATACTTTATAACCGAGGCTTTGCGCAAGCGCCTGAATTATTAACGACTTCATAGAATAAATAATGCATGTTACCTGCCTGTTTAGGTACAATACGGGGTTTGCTTTGTACCTATTTTATGTAGAATTTATTTAAATTTTCATTCAAGGTCGCAGGTTTGACGCAGGTTGACTGCCTAAAAAGATTTCCAGGATTCTGGTTTCGAATACATGTCATTGAAAATGTTTTGATAGATCGAATAGGAAGCATTATCAGTTGATAATTACTTTCCTACAAAACAAAAGCAGAAGATTCGTAAGTACTTTATGACCCAGAACACACGATGAAACGCAACTGCAACGCAACTGAAACTGCTAGTTACTTTTGAGTTGCATCGAAGTTTCTGCTATAGACCCTTTATAAAACCACACACGACGCAACTGATTTGAAACGTTTCAAAGTTGTTGCATCGTGTGTGGTTTTCTAAAGGAGTCTACCTATAGCAGACACTTTGTTTCATCGTGTATTCTGGGTCTTAGTGTATTATAACGTGAAATAAAAATTGTCAGTTGTCACTTTTCTTCATATCTCAACAAATAGATAAATACTTTTTTCAGAGTTAGTATAAAGCAATGTCTATGGGAAGGTTCTTGTTCTCTTAATTGTATTGTAAACTATCACTGGCTTACAAAAACACTAGACATAACTTACTAAACAATCGATGTTATCTTTTCAGCTAGAGATTTATATTAATGGCAAGTTGTATGTTTTATTTGTTTTTTTTTTAATTGTATCATATTTTTTAGGGTTCCGCACCCAAAGGATGAAAACGGGACCCTATTACTGAGACTTGGTTGTCCGTCTGTCTGTCTGTCTGTCCGGCCATCAGTCCGTCTGTCACCAAGCTGTATGTATCTCATGAACCGTTAGAAAGCTAGAGCGTTAAAATTTTCACAAATGATGTATTACCGTTGCCGCTATAACAACAATTTCTAAAAATAGAGTAATAATAATAATTCAGGGGGGCTGAAATACAACAAACGTGATTTTTTTGCTCGATATCAATATGAAGGGTACGAAATTCTTTCTGCGCGAGTCCGACTCGCACTAGGTAGGTTTTTATAGTTGTGATTTTTTTATTGTTTTTCTATCTATCTATATATCTATGAAGTGGCAAAGTATGACGCGCCTAAGGTAAGTCAATAACTTATAGTTAGATAATATGTAGAGCAAATTCCGTTGCTTGCGTTTCGTTACCCTTCTGTCCATATAAATAATCTATGAAAAACCTCGCCTTCAGATAATTGTGAAAATGCTAGGTAGATATATATTACAATGGTCGTTCTTCTTGAATAAACGTTTTAATTTTGCTCGGTTTAGACACGGTCAAGTTTGAATGTCATAACAATTTAGTGTGTAGGTAAATATATATATTTTCATTGTCTTTGCAGTTGCCATGAAGAGTATAGCATAAAAATATAACTACCTACCTGTGTCGAATACGAATTACGTGCCCTATCTGTTTTTGTAGGCCTCAACATTGTAAGAATCTTGAATATCGAAAGTATGGTTATCATACTTTGCTTAAAAACAAATGAACACGGCCTTTCCTGCCAAAGGAGCGCAGGGCGATTGTCACGTCATGCTGCCATCAATGACATTATCCGCAGGGCATTGGTTTCCGCTGGTGTTCCTTCAGCGCTGGAGCCCACTGGCTTAATGCGCTCCGATGGCAAAAGACCAGACGGTCTCACTTTGATGCCGTGGAAGATAGGAAAGTGCCTTGTATGGGACGCTACCTGCGTGGATACATTAGCTCCATCTCACCTGCCATCTACGTCACTGAGTGCTGGTGCGGCTGCAGCGGCAGCTGAAGGGCTCAAACGTCGCAAGTATGACGATATTACGCGCAACTATATCTTCGTGCCCTTCGCTGTCGAAACGCTTGGCCCCTGGGGCCATGAGGCAAAGTCCTTCCTGTCCGATATCTCGACGCGTCTCCGTGAAGCATCAGGCGATCCGAGAGCTGGCAGCTTTTTTGCTCAAAGAATAAGCATAGCTATTCAAAGAGGAAATGCTGCTAGCCTCTTGGGTACCATGAATCCCGGAGACGCTCTCGATGATATCTTCCTATTATAAGTGGGGTATCTATGAGGTTACCTATGTATAAATATTTATATAAATATGTATATAGTAGGTACTTAAGTAGCATAAGTTTGTATTATATTGTATTGTATTTATTTATTGTGTTGTACATTATGTAAATTAAATGAACATTGTATAGCACTTATTTTTAGGATTTTCCGAAATCATCTGTGTAGATGAGAAATGTTTCGCTACGAAAGTTTTAACAAAAAAATCCGTTCGTTACCCTATTAAGGTCTATCTACACAGATCCGGGCCATGCTCGGGACGTGTCTGGGCCGTGGGCTGTCAGGAGGGAAAACAATACGTCGTCATAACAACGTGTGTGAACGAATCCATAGAAAATGTATGGAATCTCATTTTTTTCCCTGACACGTCCCGGACACGGCCAGGACTCGTCCCGGATTTGTGTAGATAAACCCTTATACCTACTTTTTCAACTACTGTTTAATAACAGGTTTAATGTAGAATTTACTTACTTATCTTTTTGAAACTAAATCTAAGATATAAATATTATCTTGATTGCATGTGAGAATTTCCGTCGAAACGAGGTCGCACCGATTTAGTAAGGGAGCTTTGGTAAGTACTTATTAATAATAATCGCTAGCAAACTACGCAGCATATTCTGGCTAGGATATAATTATGATTGTCATTTGTTTATTTATGAATGAATGAATGAATCAGGAAATCGAATAAAAATCAATTACATCTTAACCCTTTATTCCTTCACAAGTCTAATGTCCAAAAGCAACATTATAGCCAGCTCCAGAAGGTCGTTTCACCACATCACTGCCTAACTCTACCACGGCTGGTGAGTAATCAAAGCGGGCTGGCTTCGACGAGCAGTTTGTTTGCGGGATAGGAAACACGTATTGGACATCTACGTCGTATCTGGAATCAAATGATTAAAAATCTTGAGATTTGAACTTAATTTTTAGAAGTGTAATCTGGAAGGTAAACGGAAGGAATAGGAGAAAGGAGGAGGACATTTATCGAGCAAATAGAAGATTTTACTAGTAAATAATTTTCGTAAGAGGATTTCGTCGTCAGTATAAAATGATGAAACTGACGACGATATAGAAGTGGCGTAGATCTACCGACAACAGCAACGCAAAGCTCTTAAATATGAGAAGAATTAGGTAGGTACTTAAATTTGGGTAACACATTGTTTTTTTCTTAAAACAACCCCAATATACGACTAAGTATTAATTGCTCTGAGATTAGTAAGATTTTTTTGGCGTATTATGTCAAAAGTTTCTGCGCGAAAACATGATGCAAACAATGGGAAAGGTTAGTACCACGTTTGCATTGAGAATTACCCTTATTATGTATTTAATGGGTGGGACGACGCAGTCCAACGCGACACGAGTCTAAATTCCGATTAGTTAAAGTTGCACTCTAAATTTTAAGGAGTTCCAAATGAACTGCATCGGTACAATTACGTAACAGATCAATACTAGTATCAGTTAGTGGTGGCAAACAGCCAATATGTCTGTGAGGCCTTAGCCAATTTCATTACTGATTTGGATGCGTTTGTATTCTGTGGCGTAGATATTAGTTTGTACTATTCGCTAAGTCAAAACTTATTTTCTAGTAAAATGCGTCTACCTACACTTTGTTAGAATAGATTAGAGAATAGTATGATACTTTTTCAGCACTCTTTGCCTTTGGGGCTAAATTTATAGGCTGTTTAAATTTATATACCCTTTCTTATCGAAAACCCATATTCATCAACATGTATTTAAGAGCCAGGCTCTTGTCGGTGGAGTAATCGCCATCTTTGTCTCTCTTCTGCCAACAATTTGACTAAACCCATCTTAGCCAGATTAAATCCCTTGATATCAGTGAGGAAGTTCATAAACACGATGTGTCTCTAGATAGATACTAATTAATGATTGTTAATCCTGTGGTTTTGTAGTTTAATACCTATAAATAATTAGCTGTAGTAGATTTATCAAACAAACATCGGGAACAGACTAAAAAGGCAGCGAAGACTCAACCATCAATCATATGAATTAAAAATCATCATATGGATTAAAAAATGAGGAGATCTTACACTATTATATCTTACACTATCTTGCGAAAGAAGTGTGTTTACATCGTAACAAGTAGCGAAGTGGTCTCTACCTACCCCAACGGGAAAGAAGCGTGGCCGATATACTATATGTACTAATATCATACCTAGGCAACTTATCCCTCAAATAAGCCATGACGTTCTTCGGGAGCGAAGTCTTCCGAGACAGCACGAAGGCGCTCAGGTACCTGGTACCTTCTCCTTGCTCAGCACAGTGTAGAAGTAGTGCCCAGGTCTTGTACTCTGTGTCTAACACGTATGTGTTGTAGATACCGTCGTCTGTACAATGAAAATAAAATATTCCTTTAGAAATGTAGAATAACTGTAACTATGCTATGCTACGAGTTTAAAGTCCCTTTGGGAGGATTATTCTTATTAAATACGATGATAGTATAAGAAGTTAGCAAGGCTCACCACTCTTCCTATGAGGGGTTAATGATGATTTTACGGTTGTTAGGGCTACTTTTTTCACAAGAAGGCAATTACCTACTCAGGTACTTAGGTACATAGTCGGTGACGTAAAGTTTTACAGTCCTAGAAGATATACATTGACGCAAAAACTAAATGCAGTAGCAACAGCCTATGCTGTCTTTGTACTAAGTATATAGAGTATTTGTATAACTTTAGTTTCGCCATCAATTCATTCCATACACCGTAACTTCCTCCATCTACCAATCAACTACTTACTGCAACATGTAACAAAGGATGAAATCAAATCATAAACACTTACATGTACTCTCAGCATGAGTCCAATGGGCTGGCTCGTTTAGATCCACTCTCCAAGTAATGTTACCGAGTAGATTCTCTCCGAGGGGATCGTCGGCGAAACGATAGGTGAAGTTCATGGTGACGCCTGGTGTCCATTCTACTGACCCGTCTGGAAGAAGTATTTGATTTTTGAGGTCTTACGTGGTCTTAATACTGGTTAAAGACCTATTAAGACCTGTATTCATTCATCCATTAGGTTCGAATTACTTAATTATGGTTCGTTCCAACAGAGCTGTACCTATGAATTGAACTTCAATCTTGCTTTCCGGGTGTCTAATTGAATCACTCATTATTGTGTTAGGTTGAGTATCTATTGCTTAAAACGATCAATAAAATATCAGTAAGATTAAAAATTTGAACTTACGTATACGCCTAATCAAATTTTAAGGGCAATGTATAAAATTTATCATAAGGGCTTGTAGGCACTACGTAAATAATAGGTAACAAAAAACATGATTTTTTGTTATATAAATAAGATAGAACCGTATATTATTTTTAATACTGTGTCGTCGAAAGACGCAAAGTAATATTGTTCCAGTCACTTCACATGTCAGAAACAATAACAAATTTATCATTCAGTGAATTCACGTGGGACGACCCGTTTCCTCCGGTATAGAAATCACTGTTTATTATTCAGTACTGGACATATCTACTTTTCCAAACAAATCATAAACTAATATAACAGTAGATAACAAAAAAGGTATGTACAAAAATCCAAGCAATTTTCATTTTGCTGTTGTGGTAAATTGCTCCTAATTTTTAATCAGGCGTTTACTGAAGTTTCCATTTCGTACCAAGTCTTGTTTGATTGAACTGATAGTCTGGCAATCTATAATAATATTATTCGTGTATCTACTGAATCTAACATCCAGTAAATAAAAGTAACATATATGCACAGTTTACTGACTCAATGCCATTACAACATAAGGCTCTACCTGGAGCAAAATACGTAATAATCAATCTTATCTACATATATAATAGGTATGTATGTTCATATCTTACCAGCGGTAGGTACATGATCATCCTGTGTAAACACTGCCTTCATACAACTGTATTCTAAAGCTTCCTCAGCACTAGCATAGTACTCTACCACGTACCAATCTCCGAGCATCTGTAAAATAAGCAAAGATGATATCTAGACACCAATTTTGAATTTTCTTCTTGACTTCTTGATACGACATGACTCTGACTCTTTCCTTTATTTGTTCCAAAAATGATCAACGAAGCCTTCGTCTGATTCTTTTTCCGTCTACTTTTCCTCTCTTTGTACATAACGAATTAATTCTTAAAATGATAAGGTTGAGATTTTCTGTAGTAAATCTTTAATACTTACTAACTATTTAGTACTCTTTTAAGTAGGTACATTCAACGAAGATGTATAGTAAAAAAATTCAGATAAAACGCGAAACTGTCCAGTTAAGTCTTTAACAGATTCGCGTTGGGTGGTTTAACTATCGAGTTTGCTGAGCATATATTACATACAGCAGGCACTTAGTTAATTATTCAAGTACTAAAGACTAGTCAGACATCGAAATCAATAAACGAATCCTTATCTTTATTTACACAAAATAAAGTCATTAAAATCCAATCTAACGGAGTTGTTATTCCAGAAACACAATAATCTATGTTAATTTTATCTGTTTACCGTTATTGACTTCGTTTATTTAATTCGTAACTTAGATACTATGGGTGGTTATCTTTGGCTAATGTTCAATTTGATCTAAGGTTCACGACTTGGGGACGCTTACGGCCGTTACTAATATTCTATATATCTTTGGTTTTCCTCTTCTAGAGATAAAAATTGTTTAAACCTACCGGTGCCAAAAAATCTATGGGATGCTTCTGAAGGATAAATCAAAAGTGACAGCTACGTGATAATTAAGTAGGTACTGCCGATCATCTCGGATGCCTATCAGATCTGACTATGAATACTGGGAACAGCCGTTCTTCAACATGGGGACAGCCATTGAATAAATAATACGAGTATAATTTTATTTGAATGTGGAACTAAACAAATCACTAGATTTGTTGCTAAAAATCTATGAGGAAAATGAGAGTGACAACGATTCTCTATGGTCAATAAAAGCTTTCTAAAACAAAAGTAATAACAATTTGATTAGAGTAAATTGAGTAATTAATAACGCGACATGCGTGTAATGTGTCATGTTTGATTCATGTTTATGCCATTTTGCATATCTACATGGTGTTATAATTTATAAAATTTATTATAAATTAAAACATATTTAAAATTTAGTATATTTAATACGGTTGTATAATTTTATTTTTATAAATGAAAGAAATAGAACTGTTTGTTGCTTTAAAGAACTAGGTACCTATTTTTAAGAACGATTTAATAAAAAAAGTATATTTTTGAAACTGGAGTAATACTGTACATGGAGAAAAGACTAACTTAATATAAGTAGGTTAGTGTTTAAGGTTAGTGCATCACCAGCATGCTCCTGGATATAAGATTTAAGTATTTAGCACCTGTAAATCTAAGCTGTATATTTTCAAGCAAATTAAGTTTAAGTAGGTACTTAATCTTTTATGAAATAATCATAAAATCCCCACCCTGTATAAAATTAATTGCAAACATCGCGGTCCGTTTATCACAGCATCCGGCGCCTACGCATCGAGGAACTACCAGCTGATAGCTGTTACATTTATGTCAAATTTTACTGCATAATTTATTTGGGGATGTTATTTAAATTATTTCTCACGATTAGTTATTTTTGAATGATTAATGTGTTTTTGGGACTTTTTAGCATTGATGTTACTTAATATTTTAACATTAATAATGAATATAGATCTATGGCTACGAATTTATGCAATCAATCTTTTCTCATAGATGTCTAAAAGTGACGAAAACAAAAAATCGACATAATACAAAATTAAATATCAAATACTCGTATGATTTTTATCAATACAATTTCACTATCTATTAATTACCATCTTTTAAACTGGCCTAAAATAAACGTGTTGTTGAAATGGGCATTAATCGATTATAACGTTTTCGATTAAAAGTGATAAAAATATCTTAAATTCAAACCTGCGTCAAATCAAAATGTGGGACTGCTCTCACTTCCGGACATTTTCGTTTGTTTACTATCCTCCCGGATACATTAGCCGCCAAAAATATTAAAACTACACTTATTAACACTTTTGCCATAGTTTTTAAATAATTAGAACGCTTCTAGCTTATTTAGCACACTTTTATTTTTTAAATGTGAACTACTTTAGGTACAGGATGCTCTAAAAAGTGCGTGAAGTTTAAAAAGTTTAAAAAAAAATATTTTTTGTCTATCGTCGATTTGTCAAAGCGTATTATTTATTCGAGTGGCAACTCTGAACTAACAAAAAGGGAATTGTTATCATAATGTATTTGTATGGGACATCGTTAATGTGGTCGGGAGACGCGCAAAGCATACCATTATCAGGTATTATGACGCATGCGTTGTTTCGATGTACTTTGAGACGGTTTTTTTTTAAACTATTAGTCATGAACGCTAAAAGTAACAGGATTTGGGTAAACCGTGTCTTTGTAAAGGACTTAACTTTTTTTTTTCTTCTTTTTGTTATCTACAAGTCGTGTAATAAGTAATCAACCTTACCTAACTACATTCTAATGTGAACCTAGCCCCCCGATTTGATAGTTTCATTAGATAGTTTAGGCCCCGGTAGGCTATAAGGAAAATGTTAGCAGGGCCTCTTCGCATAAGCATTCGAACCGCCCCCGGTTGGATATCTAGTGGTTAAGCGGTGCAATCGCTTATGAGTAAAAGCACTTATAGTATTTTCTTAGCAAGTAAAATGCATCTCATTTTCAATCCTGTTTCTACTTGATAGACTCCAATTTACTGTATCTATCTGTCAAAGGACAACAAAATGTTTCTTAAACTTATCAATTTCTTGATTTGGTGCACACAGCCTGAGGCTAGGCCTATTATATTCATTAAAGTCATAAAAATAAACTCTCATTGAGTACAGATTTATTAAGTCGACTTTTGAGTCCGCAACAACATTCCCGAAAACCAGCGAATCGACTTCGTTGCGAGTTTTTTTTCTACAACTTGTTATCCGAAATAAGTTTTGCAACTTTCTTTTCAAAACTTGGCAGAGGTTGCATCCGAAATTTTAATAAATTGCACTTGCCTATACGTGGTTAAGTTTTCTGCATCGTAAACGAGATTATGTCTAGTAATAAGAGGATGGAAATGGATTTAAAAAAATGTTATTGAGAAGTGTCAAACAACAATCGAAATGAATGATGAGTACTTAGGTTCTTTTCTTCAGCAGAATGGTGCATCATAAAATGAAAAATAAGTAGGTAATAAATAAACCTCCTGGACTGAAATATAGTTACCTATAAACCAAAGATTTTCAAGAACACAAAAAATCACCTAAATTATTACTAATATTATTTGGAAATAGAAGGTAAATCAAAAATTAAAAACCATTTTGTTCTAATATTTAAAAAATGAAATATGATTCTCAATAAACACGTTTTAATTATTTATTTGAGCCACATGTTCGATCAAATGGGACTAAGAATTAATTTGTAGGAGTAAGGATTGCGTTGTGGTTCTTTTTATATAGGTAATCATCCTATAGATTATAAGCATACCTACTTATAAACCAGAGTATTATCCACATATCATAAGAAGCCCTTTAGTTTAAAAACCCTCTCTAATATTTGGTAGATTTTTCCATAACACCGAATTTATTATCATTACGACATTAAACCGTTACTTTTAAAATTCTATGAGCATTTGAGCATGCATGTAATTGAATAACCCAATAAAGACGTGAATAGAACACAAATAGAAGTTAGTGTAACAATGGTTAGGTAAAGTTCTGTCTTGTTTATTTGTAATGACTTCATTATACACTGAATTACTTTTTAGTATGACATCATTTTGATAGACTACGAGTGGTGCTACATATTTTTAGATACCTAGGAAATTAATTAAAATTATTTATAATTATTTATAACTGTATGTGTCTTTATGGTCGCCACAGAATGTACAACGACTCAATAGCCGAACTACAATGGACAGTGAATAGTGAACCATAGAGTGTAAACAGAGAGCAGCAAAATTTGTCTCCTTCATTTACCCTAATGCATTTCTCCAAAATTTCCTTCATCAATGTCCAACAGGTGTAACAGGGGACTGGTTAGTATTTGTATGTATTAGCAAAATTCGTGCCGCCGTTAGATTATAACTAGTTTTGATAACCCACTTATTGTGAGTGGACCTCGTACTAGTTTTTATGGGAATGCCTCTTGGACGTTTCTGATAAAATCTTGTTGAAGTCTTCTTTGCTTTGGTACTTGTTTTTGCTGTAAACCTATATTCGCTTATGTGATAATTTATACCTTGTTACCTCCTCTATTTGATAATAAAATTATTAATACACGTAAGTACGCTTACGTTACGCCCCTACGATTGAGGCGCGTTTACAGTTTGGCGTTTGCTAAGAAACCGTGTCAAAACCGCGGATTGCATTTCAACGACAAAGTTCAAACGCGCCGAATCACGCGTGTACCGACTTCTGATAATGATCATCATAATTTAAGAGCGTCGCTCTTGTCGGTCTAGTCTTCGCCACTCTGCTCTTTTCTTTACCGTCCGTTTGAGTACCTACCTGACAACTTCTATCAACGACACAACTTCTATTACCTCTATTACTTCTGTCTGTAGTGTCAGTCTTGCTTGACAAAAGCTGGAATGGACAAAAATATTACTTCTGACTATAGGTACAAAAAGTAAAAGCAGAAAAAATGCCTTCAAAGTTCCAAATTCCAAACATTCGATCGCAACATTCTTTCGAAATTCCAACTGATTCACTTCGGAATCCGAACTTATCTAAAATCTCTAACAACGTAAGAGCTTAACAGAAAGTGTTTTTACTTTTGCTCGACATTGTACAGTTCGCTACGAAAGTTAATCGTGATTTTCTAAAATGGCTTTATTGATTTGACAATTTGTTGGAAACTGCAATTGAACATTTGTTACGTAATCATAAATATCTGGTTTTGTGTCGGCCGTCATAGAAAACAATTATAAGAAATCAATGTTATATCTCTACTCTTCATAATTTCACGAGAAGTCTTCATTTATAGAACCCGATATTCATTTGTTTTTATCCACCATTATAATTTTGTATTTCCATATCTTCATTTGTTTTTAAAGAGTTTTGTTTCATGCTCCTTCATAAAGTTGGTACCTACTCCTAAATAGATCCCGATATTCATTTGTTTTTATTGACACTTCATATTTTATTAATTTTTCCGATCTTCATTTGTTTTTTTGTAGACTTTTAGTTATAGGTAGGTACCTATGTTTCTTTATACCTAAGAGCTTTATATTTTACCGTCGTCGATGGTACTTAGTACTCGAGTTTTCTCCGATTAGTCTCACCTTATCTCAAAGCGGTCAGGAGGCCGCTTATTTTATTATTCATGCCCATTGCCCGTGCCTTACTATTCACTGTTTGTATTTGCAGCTAAGTGCATCGCATGGGTTAGAAGTGACACGAAGTGTACGAATATTTTACAACATTGCCGACTTTAAACTAAAATGGGCGGAGTTTTCAATCCTAAGATTTTTAGTTTATAACTTTTTCCTGCAATACTTAATAGTTGTATTTACTGTTGAGAGTTTTTGTTTTGTTGAAATATATTATAATAGATAAAAAGGATATAAAAAAGTGAATATATAGAAATCATATAGGTACCTAATACCTTTTAGCTTTATATTTCTATTACCTACCTCATCAAGATTTGAAACGAAAATTACCTAGTAAAATTAAGATTCTATCTATATCTAATAATTTTATCAAAAATTCGAACATTTACTAAGTAGACTTAATTTTTCTTTTAAAATGTCTTCAAAAGCTACCAAAAATGTTATTGCAGAAGAAAACGTTATGAAAAATTCATCTAAAAACCGAATACCAATGAAAAGTAAACGAACTTAGAACAAGTAAAAAAAACTTGGATGCTCCGCGTCATAAACGAAGAAAAAAACGGAAGAAAAAACTTACAATCAGTTGCCGATAATGTCATTAAACTAATGCTCCATTAAAGCTATCGCTGACTCTATCATTATCAACAATCAAAAGAAGACAGCACGAGATTTAATGAATGTTGCTGCAACGTGGTACTTGTATGTCTTTACCGCCGCGAATTGATTTGTAATGATTGATGACCGTTGCTTCAAGCTATTCGGATCTATTGTACCTACAATTTGTCGAGTAAGAGATCCACATTGACGATTTAATTAAATCTTTTTTGAAACTTTACTTACAGAAGATTATCTTTATTTCGACTCATTTAAAGGTAATAGACCAAATAAAAGAGGGAATAGAAGTTGCATGGGCGTAGCCAGCTTTGGGCTCAGGGTGGGGCAGCAGTCAACCTATACCCCGGGGGAGGGCGGGGTCTCTCCGATTTTTTGTACCTTGAGCCGTTGGCCTTGGCCAGCGTGGTGGATTACTTCCTAATCACTCTCTGTATGGGAGTAGGCTCGTGCCCCTCGGTGGGGACATATATGGGCTGATAACAACAACATATTTTCAGGTACAGAAAATAAACAATCACACACAGGACAGATTTTATAGTTTTATTTATGAATACTCGGTGTTTATAAATTACAGTTTTAACTAAGTATATGTATGAGTAATATTATCTACTTCAAGAGAAGACGGCGGATAGTATGATTGTTGATGTTGTTAGTTAGAGTTAGTAAAAAAATCATTGTTTAATCAGACACCTTATAGGTCAGAGCCAGGGCCCAGGGTGGGGCAAGTGCCCCAGCTTGCCCCAGTGTGGCTACGCCCATGAGAAGTTGTGTCGTATCAGGTGCTCAAACGGACGGCAGAGAATAGAGAAGAGTGGCGCAGACTCCACCGACAAGAGTGACGCTCTTAAATTTATATATTGATGATGAAAGTTTTAGCGGTGCAGTTGTCGTTTGACATTTTATATAGGATGAAATTGCAACCAATCTAGCGATGAATCGCCTGGCACGTTTGGCTTTATTCATAACAAGTTTGCTAATTTAGTCTCAGTTGTGTGTCGGCAGAGTGTCAGTAGTATTTTATGACACATTTGGTATTCTGTTTATATATATATATATATACAATCCACACCGTATCCGGTGACGGCGACTCCTACAGTGTCTAATCCGGGTTGGTAGGGTGGCGCGCTCTACTGTGACTCGCAAAACCAAACTTTGACTTAAAGGTTCGGTCGCACGAGCCACAGTAGAGTTGGTCAGCGGAATTATAGGTGTAGGTATACGAGCGCTTTGGTCGAGTCTTCCGTACTTGGCGCTTCACGTCCAGGTCGTTTAGATGTCTGTCTTCAAAGGCTTTAACCTTTGTTTTGACAGTGAAGCGCCATTCCGGTCTGAGACGTGCGCGGTCTTCCCAGCTGTTAGGTGGTATTTCGCAAGCTACAAGGTGACGCTTGAGGACGTCTTTGTTTAACAATGGCTTACACTAATTGCGACAAAATGTTTCTAAAAATGCCATTGACACTCTGCTGACACACAACTGAGATTGTGAATTAGCAGACTTGTTATAAATAAAGCCAAATGTGCCAGACGATTCATCGTCAGATTTGTTGCAATTTCATCCCATATCAAATGTCAAACCACAACCGTATCACTAAAACTTCAAAATATAAATGGAACGCAAAGCCCTTAAAAGTTCCCTTTCAAATAGGTAACTTCAATCGATAGTCAAAAGGCATTTAGCCTAAACCCTGTCTACATGTTTAAAAGTCTCGTACCTACATTGTAATACAAATTAGTTTGCATCTCGCGAATTTGAATGAAGCGTGCAAAGGAATCACAAACGTACTTACTTGTTTTTGTGACAATTCTAAGTAAATCGGATCACGTACACACTTTCTCAGCTCTTTAAATGTTAAGGATTTAATTGTTTCAATCTATGACGGATATAAATAGGGTATTTTTACAAAAAAGTGTTCCTAAAAAACTCTATTAGCTCTATTCCATACCCGCAATTAATCTAAATGTCATAATACGATGTTATTGAGTAATATAGCTACATAATTATCACGCTTTGTCAAAACTAACGATCATCTAACGAATACCAGCGACCAATCAACTACGAGACATCGTAAACTATTAAGTACTTTCTAAAACCTAAACCTACAAAATAAAAAAGTTCCTTATGACGCGTTTTAAGTGTACCAGCCTTGTGGAAGCGAACATCCGGTCAATCTCACATTATTATCCGGGTTATACTTAACCAGTGTCACTTGATCCCTGACAAACCTTTCAAACGAACAATTTTATTCTGTGCCTTGATAAGACATGTGTCAAATTAAATTGGTTATAAGTACTGAACTACCCGTTTGGCTTCGACATCATAAAAGGTGTTTACAGGCGTTGTATGAAGCTATTTACAATTGTCGGTTGATGGCGCTTGTATAAAAATTGTCGTACGATAAAAAAGCGGACCGACACACGGCAAATAGAAACCCGGCTCAACGTAATTGTAGAAAAAATAGATATCACTTTTCAAGTCTCACATGTAAAAACGTTTTTACTCGCGTTGTAAGTACTTGAACTAATAGTATGATTAAAACCAACCGACTATGTTATGAGTATCTCATTAAATCCAGCTTGCAACTGTTATATCAATAATAATGCAACACGATCTGGAAGGCGGTCGATGTCTAGCTCATTATGGGCTAAGCGTCTAGGCAATTTAACACTACTCTAGATTACCTAGTCTAGGCTATGTACCCTAGGTGATGAGCTATTCTGTAAGTCAATAAATGTAGAACATCTACGTTGAAAATTATTAGAGTAGTAATAAAAGATTTTTAGAGCAAAGTGTATTTTACGATTCAATTGTATTCTGTAAATGGATGTGAAGATGTTTTGGTACTATTTCTCGCAAAATCCATTGAACAGATTTGAATAGAACTTTACGATAGTGTATTTACGCATTGTCTGACGTGTGATATAAAACTGTGTTGAAGTCTGAAGATTTTTCATATCAAAACAGCAAACCGCCGCCGTGGCGATTCAATCGCAAATGCATAAGACCTTTAACACTTCTCAATTTTGATGTTTATAATATTTAAGTACCTATCGATCGTAATTAAATCGTTTACGATTCCATAACTGAAACAAACTCAGTACTTACAAAATAGCACCTCTAATCCTTACAATTTTATCAGCCATTCTAACCGTCTCGTTATCATAAAACATATCGCGGCAAATTTTACTCCACCTAGGAAGTTGTTCTAAACACATTAACTTACATCTTCAATGAAGAAACTAGATTAAAGCGTGAGATTTTTTAAATTTAATTAACCATGTCAATGGGACGATGTACATGTCCAACTGCCTACATATACTGATACAAATGAAGCCATGAGAAAATGCTCAGCAAAAAATAAATTAACCTCCAAATTTTTATATCATTAAATGAAATGGAATTAACAAAAAAGCTTTTGATAAGCAAAGAAATAATGTCTTTGATAATTAAATTAATAGATCTTTAAGTCTGCTGAATGATTAATGAGGATTTATCAATAGAAGCTAAGACAATAGGTTTGATTATTATGACACGTGTGTCGGACTGTGATTGACTTTTTTATTGAAAGAAAAAGTGATCTGTAGAAAGTAAATGATGCAATCCGTTGTAGGTACTTTATGAAAAATAAGCAATGTGAAAGACATTAATAGGGTCACCGGAAAAATTAAGTAGTCATTAGTGTCACAGGATATTGATTGCTCCTAGTACCTGTCTTACCACCTACAGAAAAGTTTAACTGAAAGATAAGCCTATTGTCTATTTCATAAAACATAACGTTTTAGACAGAGATAGGCATAAAACATCTGTGAGAAATTTTTTATCTGTATATGCGCCCTTAGTGTTTTCTGATCTGTGCTCTTAGTAAGAAAAATTAAAACAGAATAATACATTCCACCCTTATAATTGTCCCCAAGTGTACTCATACATGTTTTGATTCAAATGACACTAGGGCAAGGTTGGCATGCGACCAAGCGTCTCTTCGTTTACACTCTTCAAGCCCATCGGTAATTAAGGTGACGAGTGGGCGGCTGTTCGGCGGTCTATAAGTACACACTTTTACTTGACTTTCCTGTGTTTTTGCTTTTGGCGAAGTACTTACTTGTACGTGCAAGAAACGAACCCATGAAAAATGCAAAATTAAATGGGACTCATGACATTCATATACTTTTACGATGATCATTGCTTCCACGAAGTTTTATTCATATGTCTGACGAAATTCTTTTCTTTTCGGGTTCAATATCGAATTTAGTTTATTTTACTTGTAAAGAGGAAAATTGGAAGAGAATTGGCAAAACTTTTCAAGGATCTACACGCGCTGCCACAGAATACCAAGCGCTGCGTAAAAATAATTGTGGAAACAAGATGGCTGGGCTAAGTGCAAAGTTTCGTCTGCCTGTTCTTGATTACTTCGCAATCTATTTTCAAATACTTTTTCTCTTAAACTGACCTGAAAATGGTAGACTTTGATTGACCTTTGATATCGCTGTTTTCTTTAAAGTACTTCGGTAATTATTCATCTGTCGTCACCACGTATTCAATTCTTGTACTTTGATCTCTACACGTACAACATGTAATACCGGCTTCCGTGCTCAAACCCAAAGTCCACAGACCAAAGTAAAGTCTTTGTTGAATCAACAAACATTTGGGAGAGCAACCCACTTGATTACCATATATTTGTTGTTAGAAATTAAAACAAACTTCAAACTGGCTGACGTGTGCTTAGAAAGTGAACAGAATGGAACAATTTTAATTGGAGGTGCAGCTAAGCAGAAATTATAAGTTACAGAAAGCAGCCGAAGAATTGCGAAGCTTTAAAAAATCTAGAGTACCTAAGTGAATATAAAACAATCGACACCAAATAATAAGCAAAGAAAAAGACCACTTGGACTGAATGAGAAGAATGAAATCTATAAGATTCTTTATTAGCAATCTTAATCTTAATACAAAATCAGTAACCATAATGATAATATGTATCTTTACATAATATCCGCCTTAATATAATCATCAAACATAAACATTATCTTCTGATAAATTTATCTCTAGTGGGTGTACACACAATTTAAGAGCCACTTATTAAAATAAACGTTTAGATACCTACTCAAGATCAATTTCATTTTCACTCGACTGCTCATACCAGAAAGTGCTATCAATAAATCTAAATAATTATTTAAAAGTAATGTGAACTAAATTTAGGTGAGATTTTCTAAGAGAAAGTATTTAAATGATTTTATTGCAAATATCTGTAATAAACTGGTTCTATCGATAATGGGTTTGCAATTTTAAAAGTGGCAGGGTTTGGTCGATTTATTGGTCGCCACACTTATAATTTGCGTGGCTAGTTGATTGGTGTAGAGTACCAGATTATTGCCTTAACACTTTTACAATCAGAATTTTAATAGGTTTAAGTAGAACATATTATTTGGGCGAAGTAAGTAATAGCTATAATACGTGCAATATTTTAAAGATTTATCTGTAACCTGTCATCGTAGCTCAGATTATGGAAATTGGTTTGGTAACCTACTTATTAAAGTTGCCTACTTTTACTGAAGATTGTAATCTTAGTTTAGCTAAATATTTTGTAATGCAACAATTCGCAGTGGGGTGCAGCGGTAATGATTTTAAACAGCAGGGTATTGGAACGTTTGACAACACTTAGCAAATCAAACTAAATTATGGGAAAAGCTCAATTTATTGGAAGGAAATAGCCTAGTACTTCAGATTCAGCTTACACAGAGCTATCATTTACGAATAGGTAACTACACTTCTAAAGTTCTAAAAATACACAACCAAATTGAATTAAAACAAGAAACAGCACATTTCTGCAAAAATCAAGTTGTAACATGAGAGGCGAGCAAAAAATACATTAATAATGAATATTGGGTGTGTTTTATAAGATGTGTTACATGGCGGAGGATAACGGAATTAATATTAGAAAGCTTTTTGACAGTTAAATAACCTTGAACATCGCCGTGTGTAAGATTATTAAAGATATAGATTATTAAAGATATAAGTTAACAATGCTTCGCGATGATTTATGAAACAGAGAAAACTTCTATATCATATCTCTAAAATTTATGAAGATATGAAACAATTTTGATAAACGTTTATGAGCTCTATGCTTTTCAATCTCGCCAGGTTATTTCACTGATTACTTTTTTTTCAATTCCAATTTTCAATTCCACAAATATTTGCAAAAGGGATCGATTTGTTCCGATCCTATTCTTGAGTAAGGCACTTCAAAAACTTTGGTTGTTTGTACCTACGAGTATTTAAAAATAATGTTGGCCCTCAATCTCCAAAACGACTCTATCACTGATAAAGGTGAATAACCAGTCAAATACGTGTGTCATAAATTTAGCAAAATTTACAACATTTTAATTGTTTAAGAGTCTGCCGACGATGGAGCTGATCCTACAGACCTACTTCAAACCAGTCTCATACTAATTCGTCACAAACCTTCTAATCGGCTATTGATGCACAGAGAATACTTAAACGCGGATAAATAAATAAAATCACGGCGACGACGTATAAAAATGTGGGTCAGTATGTTGAGTGTAAGTCTGTCCGCTTGGATACTTGCACAGGGCTGTCACGTCACATGAGGTCACAGTCAAGTGGTTTTCAAAATCTTAGAATATTGTGGATACTTTGGATTAACTAAAGTATTTAGAAAGCAAATCGTGAATTCCAGAACATGAGAAAATAAATGAAAAAGGGAAATTGTAAGTATCTATACGTATAGTCAAGACAAAAAGGCAGGCACTAAATCTATCTATTTTATGGACTATTAAACGTCGTTCCTCTTTGGTGCGATTAAATATGTTCTTTTATTCGTGACTTCGTTTCCCTTTTCACCAGTAATCGGCGAATCCAACATTTCTTGCTCCCGTTTATTTCTTCGAATACATTTGAGTTTTTTGGCGTTCGCTCTCGCCTTTAAATGTCAATTACTTGAAATTTAATTGTTCGTCGTCATGTCCACTGATTCCATTTCAGATAACAACCGCATGATGATTAAATTAACATTCAAGTTTTCTTTACGAGGTGTTTGCATTAAACCGAGGACCACCAACAAAATTAATTATTTCACCTTCATCAACAGCAATTTTGCGAACGATTATTTAGATAGCAATTTAATTTCTTTTCTAAACTTCCAACACCCGCTAATCGCTTGACGATTAGTTAACAAACAAATTAATGCGAGAAATCATACGTCCAAGAATCTAGAGGGGCTCGAAAAAGTGACTTCAAACGAGTAAAACAAACAAGCGTTTCGGTCACAGATAGCGAAAGCTCTTATTGACACGTTGGAAAGTAGCCTGTGTATAGTAATACTTCAATTTTTATATTTACCACCAGCAAGCGGAGAAATGACTTCTTTGACCATGAGAGTAAGGTTTTCATTCATAAGCCGATGAAGTTCGTGGTCAATAACATCCAAACGTAGGCGGCTCTTATCATCTATTGGACATATTTGGGTTGAGTGCTGGTAAATTCTTCGTTAAATCATTCCTCTGATGCATCGACCCTCAAAAAACCAGTTCCACAGGAATTTTCATTTATTGCCGTGGAATCGATTACCGTTGCATTTTATTTGGAAAATTTTATTTAGAGATAATTTATGCGATTTTATTTTAAGTTGACGGCTCCATTTGCATTTACGTGGTTCTATTATTATTTGAATGAGTTTATGCTGAATACATGACTTTATAATAAGTTAAGTCCACAGTAGTGTAATAAAGTGCATTAGTTTGCATTTCAACTTTTTTAGAAACAACTTGAATTTGTAGATGAGATCGAATAACTTTGATACAAAGGGAAACCAATTTATTAGACCTCTGAATTCTACACACTATGATTCTAGTTGAGATCTTTGTAAATCTGTCAAAGAAGTTTATATCAGCCAAGAAATGTTCTAAAACAAAAGTTGGTCACTGCGGCATCGTTAACAAACCGGATCCGAGTAAGCACAGACTTAGCAGAAAATAGGAGATAGTAAATAGTTATAAAGTGTTGAGAGTCAAATTTAGCACCTCTTTGTGAAGCTGCGGAGTGTTGGCGGCTTTCTTTATGATGCAGTCATTATCTTACTCCATGTAATAGTGGTTAGGATCGATGATACAATTATATTCCTACAAAGTATTGTTTATGATATGGTTGTTAAGTCGGCCGTTTAACGCTTTGATATGAAAGGCGATTTCTTTTAAAGATTTAAAGAATTTCTTCAAACATTTTTAATTGTGAGTAACTTTCCTGTTTTAACCTTTTTGTTTGCTAAGTTATTGGAGATAGAGGATGCTGTTTCAAATAAAAGGAGTGTACTCGTCGGAACTGAATTTTGGAAAAGTTTAGTTATGTTATTTGCAAGAAACTTAACTCTGAAATCAAAACGATACAAAATCCTGAATCAAAATTTCGTCTCCATACAAACGTGGTAGTTCCAATAGCAGAATCCTCACTCCACTAACCACTTCACACATCCTGCCACAAAGATTCATTGACGGCCAGCTCCCGTGTAGTTCGTCTTAGCACACGTGACCATTCTAGTATCTCCAGGGAATGATAAATTCGAGATACGTGCGCGTCTGACCAATATGTTGCCAGCCTCAAAAGGTGGGTTTTTAGAAAATTTCAGCAGGGCAGGCTTAACGTGGTGATGTATTGTTTTTGAAGATTTATTTTGGGGGTACAAGAATTGTACCGCTGTATTTTGCTGTTAAAACAATTTCAAAGCGCTTTTTTGGCTTTAGGGCAGTGGTGGTTTTAGGCCAGTAAAGTTCAGTTTTAGATCAGGTCGTTTAGGTCATTAATGTTTAGGGCAAATAAAGTTGCAATAGAAGTGTAGAGTTAAAACCGCCACTTGAGGCCTAAACCTCTATCCCTTCGTATTATCTAGATAATTATTTATTTATTTTTGAAGAGGCTATTGTCCAACAGGGCGTTTAAGTATAAAATAATTCACACATTTTTTTTACATCACATTTGTGTTTAACCCAATATATACTCCAGTCTCTCATATTTGATCAGCTCTTAATCGTCATTATATTTGTATAATTAGTGCTATATCTGCTCAGGTTAACTATCTAATCTAGTTAACTCTTACAAATGTTCAAACAAGGATAACGACCAGCTGCCGAGCCAAGCTCCAAGCTTCAATCACCACTAATCAAGCACAATCAATTAACACATCAACCGACAATTTTCACTCCGACCACAGATTATCGCAACTCCGGCTTGTAATGAATCACGGTACATGCGCCCGCGCAGGTGTGTCTGCGTCTATCACATTAATTACATACAAATCCTGATTAAGTAGTGGAAAACTTGTTGGAAGGGTTGTCCGTGAATGTTCTCTTTTGCATAAGTAGGAAAGGTTTGGTCTCTGATTATGATCTTGCGAGATAAGGTGCCTTGTCAATTGATGCGGATATTGTTAATGTTTTGTCTTTAATAATGTGGATAGGATTCTTTATCTGTCAAATGTTTTCCTGTTTTGCTATCTATTGAAATTCAGGTTTTAGCGTTTTCAAACTATACACTGGCAATCTGTCAGCATAGGTAATTGTGTCTGTTTTCCAAGAAATGTCGATAAGTCGTGAGTAAAGTCTAATGTAATTATAAATTTATGTTACCGGAATTATATAAGCTTGGTGAAGGGAGTTTAGTTTGCATTTTTGTTTAAAAACATTACCTTATTTAATAAAGTACCATTTGTTCGTATTGACATTGTGAGGAATAGTGCGAATCTTCGTTAAATATATTTTGGTTTTTATTTTCGTGTTTTCTTTAGTAACCTACCTACTTATATTATAAATGTCAATACTGGCTTGTGCCTATAGATGTGAGTATGTTTGTTACTCTTTCAAGCAAAAATCGCTGAACAGGTTTGTGGGTTTTTTTTTTTTCTTCTTTGCAATAGTTTAGCTTGCAAAACAGAATAACACATACGAGTAGGTAGGCTTTATTATTAGTTACTCATTTGGAAAGCAGATTCGGATATTTGATTAAATTGATCAACATCATGCAAATAGGCAGACATGGTATTTACTCAACACAGCTAAAGCTATAAAATTTTCGCCACCTTCTTGTTAACCTAAGCCCAAAGGTATTAGTTATATTTGCTTTAAAAAAGGTGTAAAAGTATTTGGTATTGGCAAGAGGAAGTGAAACGGCTAGCATGTGTGTCGCCAAGGTCGCGAGTAGGATGCGCGCCAAGTGGGCTGTTGTCACCGAGAGCTGCGTACACGCATCGATGTAGGTACGCTAGTTTGATGCGCGAGATTGAAGAGTAGGTATACCTATGTATTTTTGATTGTTTAGTTTTTTTTGCGATTGATGTCTGATTGGTAAAAAGGTTATTATGTAAACACAGATTTCATAAATAATTTTGAGCATTTTACAGTCATACCAAATTCATCCAGTGATTTGGTCTCCAGGCAAAGTGAATATAAAAATCTTGGTCAAAAAAGCCAAACAACTTAGGGTAATTATTTTTTAAAATGACCATTGTGACAAAAATGAAACAAAAATGAAAGTGTTACAAAAATAAAACTTGTTACAAAAATAACAAAAATTAAATATTAGGGCTTACTCACAATGCACACTTTATCTTTTACTATTTTCTTTTACTCATGTATTAAATGTCATGCAATGAAATGAAACACAATACCAATAATCAACACAAATTGTATTTTTTTTTATCAATAATGAAATCAATGAAGTCACTATATATAATAACAACATAAAAGATTATTCTCTTTAACTTAAAATATAAGAAAACATAATTAAACAAAATATTTCATTGACATGATAAAATAGAATTAGTAAAAATTATATGTGGCTGAGGCTTTTTTTACTGCATTTGGGTGCGCATGCACAATCACGCTCCGATTATAATGTTTAAATTAGTGGTCCACATTATAGTCACCGATGTGATTACAGCTTTACTTCATTTTTGTAACGTCATATTTGTAACGTCATCAAAAATTGTTACAAAAATGAAGAAGCAACATTGTTTGAAAATAATCTCAAATAGTTTATGCCAACAGAAATCTCAATGAGTGAAATCACCGTGCATTTTTATAAAGATACATAATAAACTATTCCAATAAACAATTAATGAAAAAGGAGCCGCTTACCTGTGTATTTCGACAAACAACACAAAATGGATAAATTAAAACTGGAATTTTTCCGGTCGACAAAAAAACACGCGTCGTGCACTTTTTCACACAGTAAACGAAATGACCGATTCAAATTCGTTTCTGGCGTGGCATTGACTTGTTGAACTGCTAAGTGTTTCTTTTTCTAGTTTTCAATTATTACCAGATTTATTTGTTACAAAAATGATAAACAAAAATGAACAAAATTTCGGACGATGTTTTGTAAGTAAAAAATATATATTTAAAATTATTTAAATTAAATAATGTATACTGAAGAAATACGCTTTCACTGTTGTCTAGGCGATATATTCACTCATAATTAAATAAAGGTTCCAGTAACTTTTTTAGGTCAAATTTTGTAACGTATCTCGTGAAGAGGACAAATAATTTTGTATAGGGACCATCCGAACCCACTGAGAAAAAATAAGTATTATTTTTTAATTGTAATATTTAATACATAAAACTGTTTAATTCTACTAGACAATACAACATTGTACAATAATAGGTACTTTTTTGATACTTAAAAGTATATTTAATAAAAAATATCGCGTATGGACAATTTTTTTCATCCAAATGGTCATTTTAAAAAATAATCACCCCTTAGCGTTTTTATAATTTTTCTACAGGAAAGAAACCTTTAGTGTCCTATTTATTGTTGGTTGGTGTCTACCTTTCCTCTTGGCTACGCCGTAGTCGGGTTAAAACTAGTATAGATCCACTTAATTTACCCACTTAAGTATGTCATCGTTTTTAAATGCATGTACCTAATTGCTTATGGAATTTAGAATAAAGCCATTTCGACTTTACTTTGACTTTGAATAAAGTTAGACCACAATTCTCGCACATAAAACAAGTGAATGCATAGAAAAAGAACGTGGTTGCAGTGTCGCGTGCCCGCCGCCCGCCGCCCCGGATGGAACACATACGTTTCTAGGAGATCCCACCATTTATCCCGACCACTTGCCGTCCGATGCTCTGCTATTTTACCGCATTACCATTACGAGCATGAACTTTCTACAGCTGGTCTCTCGTTTTAAATCGCTGTCAAAACTACTCCAAACCAGCTGTCGTAGGCCGTAGTATGTTGGGTAGGTACTCTAATAAGTAAATAAAATTTAAGAAGAAAATATTTTCACGATCGCCGGCTTTATTTTATTTTTTTTGCAAAACAAATGAATCTAGAGTAGGGTAAACTAATTATAATACTAACATCCGATTTCCATTAAGACAAATCTCACCCATTTCGCTACTACAGTTTCTGATAGCAAATACAATAATTAATAAGATATGCATAGGTATCCGCTTTAAAAACATGACGTCCTTCATAAAACTAAACACTACTTTCTTTTAACTTTAAACTTACACGCTTTAAAAGTCATAAACTTCTAGAATTGTGGAGTAGTCAACGTAAAATGAGCTCTAACGGCTATTCCCAAAATTCTATCTATCTCTAAATTTTACCTACTGGAGATAGTAATAGTTATCTATGTATATTAGAATTTTTCGTCCCTATAAATAAACCTATCGCTGTCAAAAAATCTATAGGATTCTTCTGAAAAAGTGACAGCTACGTGACAGATAAGTACTCGGATAGTTCTGTCTTTGAATATTGGGAACGTAAATTAATAGCTTCTGTGTTCACGTACGATATACTTACATAAAAGTTACTCGAGCCGGGATGCTTGTTCAATTTGTACCAGATCACTTATGCTACGAAGTACCATTTAACTAGGCATTTAACTTAAATGCTTCTTCTATAAAGTAATAGAGGGAATATAGATATTGAAGCCGTAATGTTGTGGGTACGAGGAACTGATTTTATCGTGAGTACAACAATTTTAAAAAACAAACGACGTAAGATACGTTTTTAAAAGAAAAAAGTTACATAGACCATTTAATTTATAAAGAAAAGACGCGTTGAATGGTATACTATCACTAGTTGAAAATTAAAGAAAAAAAAACCTTTTTAAAAACAAGCTTTTATTATTTGTTTATAAAATGAACTAAAAAGTTAAAAATAAATTAACTCTAAAAAGAAATATAACACTTTGTAACTTGATTGTAACCTTTAACGACAAATAAGCGTCTTCGTCTAGGACAAAATAATTCCATATTGTACAAATTTATTTAATTTTAACACTAAAACTTTTCACCATAGGTACATAATTATTCAATCTCGTCCCCCCTCTTTATCATAGTCCCCATTTATAAATGAAAGCGTGTTACATTGTGATAGCTTGAGAAAAATGAGTATTTAATTAATACAACACAACATTTTTCTTTTTAATTTGTTAAATACAACATATAAGTTGTATTTAATTAATACATCACAACATTTTCCTCAGGCTATCACAATGTAACACGCTTTCATTTATAAATGGGGACTATGATAAAGAGGGGGGACGAGATTGAATAATTATGTATGGTGAAAAGTTTTAGTGTTAAAATTAAATAAATTTGTACAATATGGAATTATTTTGTCCTAGACGAAGACGCTTATTTGTCGTTAAAGGTTACAATCAAGTTACAAAGTGTTATATTTCTTTTTAGAGTTAATTTATTTTTAACTTTTTAGTTCATTTTATAAACAAATAATAAAAGCTTGTTTTTAAAAAGGTTTTTTTTTCTTTAATTTTATTTTTAACTTTTTAGTACCTCTATTTTTAATTCGAGATTTACTACGACGTAGTTCGCAGCGCGTAGCAGCGTTATTCCGTTATGAAGTCCGTAGTTGAGGTTGCGTCGTTTAATTACGGAGTTCCTATGGCCACCTTCCGGCTCCAACATCAGACCCTGGTTACCATATAGTATCAAAGTACTCGTCAAGACTAATCCAATGAGCCCAAACTAGATGGGGTTGCATCGTTTAATTACGGAGTTCCTATTTCTACCTTCCGGCTCCATCATCAGACCCTGGTTACCATATAGTATCAAAGTACTCTACAAGAGTAATCCAATGAGCCCAAACTCGATAGGGTTGCATCGTTTAATTACGGAGTTCCTATGGCCACCTTCCAGTTTCATCATCAGACCCTGGTTACCATATAGTATCAAAGTACTCGTCAAGACTAATCCAATGAGCCCAAACTCGATAGGGTTGCATCGTTTAATTACGGAGTTCCTATGGCCACCTTCCAGTTCCATCATCAGACCCTGGTTACCATATAGTATCAAAGTACTCGTCAAGACTAATCCAATGAGCCCAAACTCGATAGGGTTGCATCGTTTAATTACGGAGTTCCTATGGCCACCTTCCGGCTCCATCATCAGACCTTGGTTACCATATAGTATCAAAGTACTCGTCAAGACTAATCCAATGAGCCCAAACTCGATAGGGTTGCATCGTTTAATTACGGAGTTCCTATGGCCACCTTCCAGTTCCATCATCAGACCCTGGTTACCATATAGTATCAAAGTACTCGTCAAGACTAATCCAATGAGCCCAAACTCGATAGGGTTGCATCGTTTAATTACGGAGTTCCTATGGCCACCTTCCGGCTCCATCATCAGACCCTGGTTACCATATAGTATCAAAGTACTTGTCAAGACGAATCTAATGAGCCCAAACTCGATAGGGTTGCATCATTTAATTACGGAGTTCCTATGGCCACCTTCCAGATCCATCATCAGATCAGCTCCATGTTACCATAATATTGCATTGTCACGCGATATACATAAGCATGCAAAATTTCAGCTCAATCGGAAACCGGGAAGTGGATCAAATTTAAGTTGCAAGATTTGATTACAGAACGACAGACAACGGGACAGGTGAAAGTAAATAAAAGCTTGTAAAAACATGTCAGTTAAGTCCTTTTTGTTACAACAGCAAACGTTTTCTGAGTAGCAAATAGTAGCAATTGAGTACTTAGTGTATTTGTTTAAAGCCTTGGCTAGCTTCGCTTACATTGTAGTACGGTAATATGCAAAATGAGATGTTACGTAGGTATTTGGCGCATTGGAGCGTCTAAAGGGCATAAGAAAATTCATTATACTTATAGCCAGCGAGACGAGAATTACGAGAATGAGACTTTATTGTCGCCCAAGGAAAATAAAAGTTGTGGAAGCTAGCTTGATTCGATAATTTATTACGTCTACGAAGAAAATAGCATATGTGGTTACTAAGAATAATTTTTAATCTTCATTAAGATACTGTTTGTCGTCTGGTCATCATCATCATAAATTTAAGAGCGTCACTCTTCTGGGGGAGTCTGCGCCACTCTTCTCTATTCTCTGCCGTACGTTTGAGCACCTGATCGTCTGGTATTTCTCATATATTAAAACTTACCTACCCGTAATTGATCGGTAATTAGATTTGAGAACTGTATTGCTTTGTTGCAGAATTTCCTTGTTAGTGAAAAGTTTTTATATTAGTACCTACATAATCTTTTGCTATGAAAGACTTTTGCAACAAAAATAATGACAGATTTAGTCGATCTGTCATCAAAAATGTTTAATTAAGTACAAAAATGTTAAATCACGTTCCAAATATGTCCGTAAACAGGTTAAGGGCATGAAAACATCGCGCAAGATTTAATAAACGTCAATATTAATATTCCAAATATAATTTACCGATGATAAAATTATGAAGCTAACTATCTAGGCAATTTAATTAATGACGAAGATCCAATATTCAGCCGGGAACGCTTCAACTTGCTAACTAATCTAATAACTCTCGACTTATATTACGCTCACTAAATATAGGAAAGATTTTACGAGAAACTGCTTGGAAAGAAAATGTTTTTCAATATAAGAGATTGATAAGAGAGATAAGAGAAAACTGTTCCTTAAAATGTATAACTTACGTCCGATACGATATTAGTGAGAAGCCAGCACAATTTAATGAATAAATGACTTTAACTGCTATTTCAAAAACTACAAAAGAAAACAGATAATAACTTAGTAATGTTATCCGTTTTTCAGTCTAATGGCCTCAAAATTACTGGAACACAGACGTAACTAATGCTAACGAGGAAAATTATGGTAAATTCAAATTATAGTCTGTCTACACATAAATTTTCCTGAAAGTGTGTAACGAGATTTATTTTTTAAATTTAAGTTTCTCTTTGGTGTAGGTATTATTTCTATTTAAAATCTTATTGCTTTGCTTGTAATAATTTTTTTCCTGTATTTTGTTGTCTATGTATCGATTGCTGTAAAGAATTCTTAACGAACTCAATTAATAGGTATGTACTGAAATGACGTAACGAAAAACTGACGAACGTTAACATTTTCATAAAATTTTACGACGCTATTCATACAATTTTGGCCCATATAAAAATCAAGAATTTCTTTGTTCGATACAGTTAAAACACATCAAGTTTTACGCACATAATTTACACATAACAGCACGTTATTTCAATGCAACTTAAGAGCGATATTGGAATGATATTGTAAAGTTTCATCTGCCCTCGGCTGCAGTTGCTTTACCGACATTTACCCGAAACGAGAGGAAAGGAAAGTTCAAAGGTAACGAAACACGTTTTCTGGTTATTGATCTAAGGAGGTTGTATGTAAGTAATATTTTCCCACGTAGGTTTCGTCTTATTAGGATCTCCTTCAAAGTTTCACCGGATACATTTTTCTATTTGCTTGTAATTTCTTTTCCTTTGTTTCTTGGTTATCTTATTATCTATGTATTGTAGGCCTTGGGTCATCGGTATGATTTCTTACTATTCATGATGTTCATCACGCATGCAAATTTTCATCGTGAGCTCTATAATCATCATCATAATTTTAGAGCGTCGCTCTTGTCAGTGAAGTCTGCGCCACTGTGCTCTACCTCTCCGCCGTCCATTAAGCTCTTGATACGACACATCGTGAGCTACAGTGATAGCATATTTTGTATGAAGCTATTCACATTTTTCAGCGTTCATATACCCCTCTTTAAACAATGGATACCAAAACACCTCATCCCGAAGGTTTCAGAACAATTTCCATTACGCATTTAGGTATTAACAACAAAATAGTAATCCGACAAAAAACCGTGTCCGGTCCACGATTGCGATTTTACTACGGCTGATCGAACGTAGAATCGATAACATTACCTACTCAAAGCATCTTCATCACAACTGACATTAAACAAAATAACCCCTTACCACCATCAGGCACCTCTGTTAGCTTTCTAATGCTCACTCAACTGCAGTTTTGCAGCTAGCTCTAATTTTGAGCGGGTGTGAGAATTCCAATCATAAACGGTAATGTTACTGTTTTGGGAACGATTAAGTTAATATTGTATTTTGGAAAGATTTTTGTTTTATTAATGATTAATGTTTTTTAGTGTTTTTGATAACATTAACTAACTAGCCTTACTAGAACTATATAAGTACCTTATAATATATTGCGTTCTTGCAAATCATTTGTCAGTTCCGGTTTTAAATCGGATGTTCTTTTCTATGACATAAAACCGCATTCAAAAAGTGTGAATAGCTTCATATTATTATACTTAATTGACATTGATATTTATAATATTAGCAGGATTGTGTACCGTATAATACCTAAATGCAATTAAACGATGAAGTTTATTCAACCTCCAATAAACCAAAATCGTAATTATTTGAAACGCATCCGCATAAAAATCAATCAGCATAAAAATGATCATAATTACTTTGCAGTGATCATAGCTGTCAGTAGTGATTGCTTTATTGGTAACATCTTTCATTATTGCAAGTCACGGTTCCGATGGGAATTTATTATATTTCCTGCAAGTAATGATTTCTGTATGATCTTTAAAATTTATTGCTTTCTTGTTGATTAAATTAATATTGTTTGCGGACGTTTCTCATAAATTTTTTGACATGTTTGATTTGTTCGATTGTTTTTTTTTTTCGTTTTTGAAACCTTTGGAATTTATTAAGCTTATTTCGTATGCAGGATGTTTTTGTGCTCTTGAAAGAATTTCTTTCCTTAATGGTCTATCTGCACACATCCGGGCCGTGTCTCGGACGTGTCAGGGAAAAAATATCATTCCATACATTTTCTATGGATTCGTTCACATACGTTGTCATGACGACGTATTTTTTCCCTCCTGACGGGCCACGGCCCGGTCACGTCCCGGGCACGGCTCGGATGTATTGACGGATGTGAAAGTTAAATGAAAATATGTGTAGGTATAAATCCACATACGTTTATTTATCAAATACTTACTCTATACCTTTATATCTTAAATTACGACCATCTCCTTCCCAAATCATGTAACAATTATATTTTGTCTCTCATTTAACATTAAATCACTAGCTTTGGTTCTTTCTATCTCATCTCTTCTGACCTGTGACACGTGAAAGAGATAAATGTGTTTTTCAGCGTTAGGTTTCATTCATTCATCATTTTAGTTTATCGCACTCGTTAGCCTGTGTATAGACTACAAGTAAAGTTTCAGTTCTAGCTTGTTAGACTTTCATAAAGTTGATTCTAAAAGGGTTTATTATAATTAAAAGAGGACAAGGATACTCAAGTACATATTGCTTTTGAGTTAAATGATAATCCATGTAAATTAAGGGCCGAGCACATACGTTAACTGAATGGAAACGTTTTGTCAAACCTTCATACCTCATTCGAAAACAATTTCGATTCAATACACGATGGCACAAAACGTAAAGTGCTCGCCGCGGCCATTCTGAAGTTGTTAGCAGTTATCAGCGAGAACTTAATGAATGAAACTCACTAGTTACTAGTTACTATGGTTACTACAAAGTCAGTATGCCACTTCTGCGAGACTCAGGCGCAGCTCAATAAGTTCGGAAATTTGGTATGTATGTAGGTAGACTTTCTCCAGAGAAATGGAGAGAGGGGGCGACCTTGTTAGAGGGAAGCTGCCACCTGCGTTCTACCCACTATCCACTTGTCACTCGCAGATCGGCGCGAGCGCATCGACGCGTACCTCCCCGACGCGCCGCGCACGTGCTTTCGAGAAAAAAAAAACTTCTGTGAAAAAAGAAAAGGAAAAAGACTGAACGGTTTTTTTTGTGCGAACTGTGAGCTTGTGTGTGGCTGGACCGTGTTGTTTTTGTTCATTGGAAGATTAAACGGTAAATGTTTACTTTTATTTTTTAAATTACGATATTAATACTAATCGATAAGTGTTTTCTTTTCCGTATAATCAAGTTTATGTACTTTTTTAAAAAGTGAATGACAGGTTTGATTTTTGCATCTTAAATGAAAGCCTAGTTAGTTGGTTTTTATTAATCAGCTCCCTATCTCATTAAATTTGTATCAAATTGCCCTAAAACAACATTTTACTCATGAGCGTGTTGGTAAACAAAATGCAAAATTACGGCTGATAAAACACTCCATAATTGCGTGCAGTGTAGGCACACTGACCTATCCCACATTACGAATAATTCGAGTACAAAATAATGTCTAAAATAACTTAATTAAGTTAAGCTGTAGTAATAATTATATTATCTATGTGATTCTTTATCTTTTTTGTACCTAAACCGTTCTTGGAAAAAAATCATAATTTCAAACATGAAGTTTCCTGAAAAAAGTGTTTAAAAAAGAGGCGCATGAAAGCTTAACTTCATAAATCATTCATAACTTTTCACTAATCTAGGTTTATTTAGATAATAATAATAAATAGGTACTTCTTACCGGATACTTGATCTAATTCCATAGGTACTAACGATTATATTATGCGTGAATTAACTTCCGTTTTACTAACTCATTTATATTCTAGTAGGTATTATAATTTTAATAATGTAAGTAATTAAAATTTCATACATAAGAACCTACTCAAAGTAAAGAAAATGAGCATTAAAAAAGATGCAACAATGTACCGTAATATTAAATTCCGTTTTAGTATAAAATCAGTTTTATATGCCCAATGATTCTAGGTTGATTAGTCTAGATCAAAATCTAGGTACTAAAACTTCGCAGCTACCTCAAAAACCTTTAAAGGCCTATAGTAGGTACTTACAGACTCAAATAAATTGTAAAAAATTAAATTCATTAGATATTAATATCTTAATATGTGTACACATACGTTGTGTATATGTTTGTGTATATTAAATAAGATGTCATGGGAAAAGGACACAAAAAATAGGTTACGAGAATATGACTAATAAAAATGTAAAGTCGCACGGAAAAAACACATCAAGGTTAATATATTATGTTAATCTAAGTTACTAGGTACTAGATAAAATTACCATATAAATCTCCGGTGCATCAAATGCATATATAAATGCAACCAGTTGGGACTCAAACATTTAGACCGCGTCGGACGATTCAAAAAGTAGGTCAGCGGTACGCTGCATTCACTTTTCTTTATATTAAGTAAATTATGCAAATTGATCACTGTTATTATTATATTATGCCTTATTAACATGCGCTTGGGTTGATATTTTATCTTGCTGAAGTTTTTTGTTATTTCGTATTTATTTTTTCACATATTTACCTATTTTATTGATACCATAACTTGCAGCATAATGGCTCTTATTTCCTTAAGTAGCAAAACAAATACAATTTCAATACCACAAAACATTAATTGCGAATGTAGTACGAAGAAAATTGTTGCATTAAAATGTATTTGCTAGTACAAAACCACATTAGATCAATAAAGTAATATTGACCTCTTCTATGACTTACTTGAGTAGTAAAGACTAGTGGCAGAGAATTAGAGAACTCATAGCGGAAACAGCCTTATTTATTTATTTACTGTTACAGCCAAAAAGCATCCGCATTACGGGAGACTATCCCAAATCGATTGCAAGCTTACTCAAAATATACTAAAAATTAATTACTGACACAAAAAAAACACTACAAATTAATTAATACCTAATTGAGATCATAAACTGTACGTACATCTATTTATCTTAGAATTAAATGGCATATTTGAGATCATACTTGTAACAAGAAAACAGACAATAAAAAACAGTGAAACAGTAAACAAAACCACCAACCACCAACCTTAGTAAACTGTTGCGAAAACAATATTACGCTTGAATTAAATCATGACAATTATTTCAGCAAAAAATATAGTAATGCGTCAGTAATTACACGCAATTCTTGACAATGAAAGATGCGTGTTAGATGCGTGCAATGAAATTGCTATACACGCTTTACACTGCACAATACCGCTTGCGTTACGTAAACAAAAGATCAGTGACATTTAGACCTTGACATTGTGAGAAATGTCATTTCAGAAAAGCGTAATGAACTTTATCTCAGTTCTACATTTAGTGCCCGTTTTACCATCTAGGTACAGATAAAATTTACGTGACAGATAAACCTATGTCCATTTCATAAAACCTGACGTTTTAGACAGAGACAGATATAAAATATCTGTCAGATAAATTTTATCTGTGGATGGTGAAACAGACCCTTAGATTTCTGTGGTTTTACCAAATTACGTCTTTATTTAAAGTAATTGACGCCTTGATTGACATGGGCGTATTTATAGATCATGTCAATCTAAATGACAACTTTCCACTACATAAAACGTCAGTTTATTACCTAAGTACTTATATGCTTAAAATCGTATGTTTTGTAATCCGTTGAAATACCTAGCAATTAATACCTACCTAGCAATAAGGCCGCCTATTGCTTCTTATATTCTTGTTTGTGTCTGTACCTTATATCTTTTGTGCAATAAAGAATATTTGTATTGTATTGTATTGTAAATATCTGCAAAATTGTACTCAAGATAAAACGATCCGATTTCTTTAGTCCCTTAGCGATCGCAGCTATCATAAATCCGTATATCAAAATCTCCACGACCTTGCTCAACCAAATCACGTAGCGGTTACAAATGAATGCATAACCCCAGTTTCATAAAAGGAATGGACTCCATATACGCAGCCATACGATTTGTTACGACCAAGTTACACAAATGTTTTGGTCAGTTTACGATCCACTACGATCACAATTGGATCTTTCAACCTGATTACATGGTCAATTTTACTGTGAATCAACTTAACTTTAACAAAAAAAGCGTTTAGAATCAGATTTTCTGTTCAATTTCTTTCCCTCTTAATAGTTTAAGTACCAGTTATCAATTCGCTAGCCTTTAATTAATAAAAGTTAATGAAATCTCACGGATCTTTTGAAATAATCTTGATTTGTGAGCGGTGAAAGCAAATATGGACCCAAAACGTCAGACTGAAATTTTAAGTTGTAATCAGTTTTTGATTGGGGCTTGACATCACTTTATTCGAGACTAAAATGTGAATATTAAGTATTTTATAAGACACTTAATACAGATCTAATTAACTTTAAGAGGCAATGCAGTAATTTTGGACAAACGCCTCGTGGTTAGGTGTTGGATGAAATTTTCGTTTTGTGGTGTACCTAGATTCTTATCGTTTCTTTATTATTTTTTATCAAAGTTATTAAAAAATAACATAAAGGTACCTAAGCTGAAGATTTTAATAATCAATGATAGGTTAATTTTAAAATTTCAAATTCCTTCGCGTTTATTATCGGCTACTGCATTACATTTTCCACAAACCCTAAACATCTATGAAGTTACGAACATTCTAAATTGAGGAAACGACTGTCGTAAAAGTAACATATTAATTATGTTCATTAATGTTTACTTAACAAGAGAAAGCATACAAAAACTTGTGAGTTCGTCTTACCGATGGTCAGATGGTGAGATGCTCTTTTATTGACGGCCGGAGACGAGTTTCACCGATTAACAACGATTAGCTGTTTAAACTGTTATTAAGTGAATACTTGCGCTCAAGTTTCCTGTTTACAACACTAATACGTTCAAAGACTAACCTGGACTTAGCCGACTTTAACTTGGTATATGTAATTCTCAAAGTCTGAATAAATCGTGTGGATTTAGCACGTGGCTGTTTGATGAGATTTGTAATGATTAACTGAGAAAGTGAAGGATGTAATGAAGTTGATATTTATTTGTAGGGGATGTGGTTAATTTGAGAAGCTAAGCGATGCAGTGTGAAGTCATAAAGCTCAGGGATACTGTATCCTGTTTTCTAGTGTTTTATTGTATTTTTATGGGGTACTTATCTCCATTAAATTCATTCACGCGCCTTTACGGCTTAAAGTAACATAAATTCGCGACAAATTCACCAATTTCAGTGAGATTGCAATTTTCTTTATCAAAATCCCAGAGTCAACCGCTAAAACCGCGTAAAGGTCTTAAGTAGGTTGTTCAGTTGCATCTTAGGGCGCTTCCGCACCTGCGCGAGAACCGTGCGTCAACAGGTTAACAGGTTTGGTGACCGTGAATTATTCTCACAGCGGTTTAAACGCATCAATAGTTTAGTTCAACCGCTAGTGCGTAAGAAACTGAGGTATGAAACCACGTTCCATATACTTAACTGCCATTTGCGGATAACCTGCCGAACCGAATCGCATGTGCAGGAACGCCCTTAGTTAGGAAACGTGTGCTATTTATTCGCTATAAAGTATGACACGGCAATTCGAATAATATTTAACAATCAATACAAAATGGCGAATAAAGTATCAATGAAGTAACGG
The DNA here is from genome assembly GCA_947563765.1 of Anarsia innoxiella. Lineage (NCBI taxonomy): Eukaryota > Metazoa > Arthropoda > Insecta > Lepidoptera > Gelechiidae > Anarsia > Anarsia innoxiella. The sequence continues at coordinate 3,592,635 of OX387402.1, forward strand.
AAACAAATATCTTAACGGCTCGGTGTAGATGTCATAAAATGAGCTGTATAAACGATGTGAATGCGATGGCAGTCACCTATAAACATAAATCTATTAACACCATTATTGCTTATGCTGACTCGTCTATCGTGTTCTTGACCTAAAGTGTACTTTCTCTCAATTCATCTGCTTAGGGGCCGAAATGCTAAATTAATTTGCGATTTTCTCACACGTTTTCGGTTGAAGAGTAAATTAATGTACCTAAGTACATATAAAAACATCTGACACGAAATGTGTTGAATTATCGAAAATTGAAATACTTACACTTTATTTATTTTTACATTGACGAATGACACTAGAGTGATTGAATTAACAGACCTTCGATATGGTTAGAAATTCAATATAAACCTGCACTCAATAAGAAACATAACTTTAAAAAATATCAAGCCGTAGATCTATCTAGAGATAAACGCTAAATAGGGGAAAAAATAATAAAGGCTCAGAAGAAAATGAATATGTTAACTAAGACCTTTTTTTATCACAAACAAGGAACAACTTAAGACAAAGCTCTCTTCGACATGTTAAATACATTATTTAGCATTTTCCACTTTCCATTTTACAATGTTGAATAAGTACACCTATTTAATAAGTAACAAAGAAGTCTCCCAACATTGACTTTGAAGTAATTAGCATAAGAAATAAATTCCCACGGACTCGCAAAAAATATGTTACATAGTTGTCTATTCAATTTATAGATTGTAGACTTTCACTAATGTAAAATGTGTGCGACTAAAATATTCGCAAACTTGTTTTTTGCCAAAGACTTTGTCTGGCTTTGGCTTAATGGATTAATATTGAAAGTATTCATATTATTTACGTTTAACTAAATCCTTCATGTTCATTCATAATCAATTTATTTATTCAAGCGAACGCGGCGGTCTTTCAACCAGTTTCAGAAAAGGACATAAAAAGTAAATTATCCATTGAAGAACGTGTCGTTTCTTTTTGGTCTCTAACTAAACGAAAGCTTCAGCCTTGTAATTAATACATTTTTACTTTTAAAGATCTTTTCTTCAAATGACTAGTTCTCATTATGATAAAGGAAATTAAAGGCAATGAATCTTATGGGATTCGGAAGATATTTTCGAAATTCAGAACTAAAGTTAAAACAAATGAATGAATTTCACAGCCCTTAAAATTTATTCGAGTTTGAATTTAATATTTGAGACAGGGATGTCTGTTTTGATCTGTATTTAATTTTGAATTAGTATTCTGGAAAGTGAAATTTAACATGGTCCCTTTAAAATGACCTGACCACCCAACACGCACATTTACAACAAAGAGATGGCGTTATAAAAAAAGTCACTCACTGGCTGACAAATATTACACTAGACTAGACAATCAACAAAAAATTTTGCACTCCATTCGTTAATCCTTTTACTTTTTAATCGCTCCTTCTGTCTGCGGCCAGTCACAAAAAGTTCCACAGACAAAAAAAGTTAGACGCACGGGGCATAAAAGAACCTGTCAACTGTCACATGCTCTATGTGATGGGAATAGTGTCTTGTCAATCATGTTAATTGAAGTGGAATCAAAGTGAATAGTGAATAATGTAAGTGGAATAAATAAGTACAACTCGCTATACAAATATTGACGCGTGTATTCGTATTTCTATTTCTCAGTTTTCTTTATATATTTCCACCTTTCTAGAAGATTTTAAACAGACTCTATCAGATATTGTACGTCAATCATGGTCATCGTAAGTAGAAAAAAATTAAATAGTATAAAGTAACTCCATAGTATCCACCAAAAGTAACAAAACTTGAAGTATCAGGAATTGTGACAACGGAACAGGTTGCTGAATGGTTACGCTCGACGGCGAAAGTGTTTTAATTTCGCGCTGACATTTTGGCGGGACTTTAAATTTTTATCTTTTGAATATCGAATGGTATTTCGTTCATTCAATGGAAGACATGTTTATTTTTATGTGTTTGTTTTTTCCGTATTCAAGTGCTAAGATTTTATGTAATTTTATGTTCCAGACAGTTCTTGACGTTAAGAATGAGATTATTTGCGATTAACGCCTTTTTTACTGTCGAACAATTAAGTGTTCAAGTTTGGGCGAGCGGAAAGTATGTGAATGGCGATAAAATGAGGTGTAAAACATTGTCTGACTGAGTATTATTATAAAATTACTTTTAATGGCTAAATTAAGAACATTTTAAGTAAGATTTAACTGACCATATTTATATGGATGTACTTTTTAGGTCATCGTTGAAAATAAAATGTATGTTCAGTCTATTTTATCAATAAGAAAATTAAAATATGGTCTTTACATTATAATGTAACACAAAACGTTCTGCATGATTAGGAATAATAATTACAGAGTCACGTCTCTATGGTTCCAAACGGAACTATACAAAGTATTTCAGTATGGAGATTCTTTATTGAATATTTTCTAAGCATAGCAAAGGAGAAAGCTTAAGGTACTAATTGACGTAAACAAACGATCCTTTGTTTGAGTTCAGTTATTAGGTATTCGTTCACACGTTGAACGTTTCACTGCTTAAATCTCAATGCGTTTTATTTGTTAAAGTTCTCGATAAAATAATAATTATAAGTTGCTTTTATAGCTTCATTGAGTGTGAGAATTTATTGGTTTTTGTGTTGAGCGTTTGGGATTTTTCGCTCAGTTTTTAGTTCATTATGAAATTGTTAGATAAAGTTTGCTTAATTGTTTGTGGTTTGTTTTAAACGAGTATGGAAACTTAATATTGAGATTTTGCTATTGTCGTGAATAGATTTTAAATTGCAGAGACTAATATCAAATGTATCGATCAAATACCTCAGACCAATTTCACTATAATTCAAAACAGTTATGTTCCATAACTAATATAATAATCTATGTTTTATAATAATTCCAAATCGCCAAGTTTCATCACAACAAATTCTATGGTCTACAACCACAATTCCACTTTTGTATCAAAAATGCCCACTTAAAATGTAAAAGTAAAAATTCGATTAATCTTCAGCACTTCCATCTGTCAATCAAGTAAGCCCTTATCGGTTTCGCCGACAGTGAACACTTCTTGTCATTATGTGTATTGCCGCCGCCCCCGCCCAATCGATTTGTTGAGCGATGCGTACACGCAGTGCGGTCAAGCGGCGAGCTTTTGATAGTGCTGTGCCGCTACGGTAGATAGTTTATCGATAAAATGGTGCAAATAGTTTTTATGTAAAAAAATATGATATCAAATTGTTTTTATTAATAGAGTCAATTTAGTCATTTTGCTACATAGGTACTTACATAGAAGTTACTCAGATGTAACGTGATACTTTAAAATCACGTTACTTTTTTTTTAAAAAAATTATCACGCAATAATAATTCGTAAGTCACAGATGCAAAATAACGCAACTTATGCAATTAATTATGCACTTATTAAAATAACTGCTGAAATACGTGACTTTTAATCCGAATATTTTATTAGACTTTCACTAAGGACTTAAAATTTTTACCTCACGTGTTTAGAAAAGGAAAGTTAGCACGTAATTCTTTTTTCTAATGTCACTGACGTAAGAATTATGCTACTGGTAATGATGTTAATAAGATGTCGTTAATGAAGTAACATAATACTTTATCTTAATACTTTCTATTCTCTATTCATACTTCAAATCATAGATAATCATAATTAATCATACATACACAGTATTTATATCATAATTTATTATGAGTATGAAATTAATTACCTACGTTGATATGCTTGTGAGATTAAAGACATAACTCGTGTGCCCATCTATTCTAATTGTACACATGTCGAAATAATCATTAATCAAATTGAATTGATGGCTTAATTGTAAATACTCACCAAAATATCTATAAACGTAAGTCAACCTAGGCAAGATTCATGAGAATTTGCCTAAAAAAGAGGAAGAGCAAGGATAGTATCACATCTCTCTTTTCTGACACATTTCTCGGCACATCAACGTACAATAGAGATGACAGTTCCAGCCAAATCATATTTTATGCTAATAAAATATCGATGTTAAAAACAATTGAATACCGAAACAGAAGACAGTCTATACCTAGAAGCTGTGTCTGTCAAGTTTAAGGTCAAGTGCCATCATTCAAACTTGAAGAAAACAATAGGCGACGGTATTGTGACATTTACTTAAGTTTCGTGAGAGAGTTGAGTTTAAAATAATAATAGAGTGTCGATACATTTGGTTTTGTTCCTTCTTTTGTTTATTTTATATATACCTATACTATATCTATTATACGGTTGAAACAGAATTCTGTCGTTTTTGGGTCTTTGGTTGTTTAAAGTCTTTTTTTATAAATGATCGAAATACTTCTTATGTACCTAAGCCTAAGTAAATCAAAAGTTATACAACTTTTACACGACTTATAAAATTAGGCAACCGAAAGGAATTCCATCGCAAAAGAAACGCCAAAAAAATTACGCAACAATTTTAATACGTAAACAAAACTTCATTTCAACTTCCTGCACAGGACGAGTATCGGAATGCGGTTCAAACAGCCTCTTAATAAGTGCATAAACATCGATATCGATACGGTGGTCTGTGCTCATGTAAACATCGATATATGCGTATCGCTAATTAGTCGCCGGTGAAAGTTACCGACCGACTGACCACAATCTTGCCACCATGTTTCGGTGTGTCGATTTTAGATCAATTCTACTTTCGTTTTTGACTACTCTTACACAGCATTCACTAGTGTCGATGAACATGATTTATTTCTGAGTTACATCGGTCAAAATTTACATAGTAGGATCACTTGACCACATATTTTCAAGTTTGTTTCAATTGGTTTTTATTCTCGACTGTTTTAACTAGAGTGGTAAAGAAATGTGCTTGTAAATGAGAAGTTTTATATTTTCATTTAACAAGTATCTATTGGTCTCTTAAACACATTTTATTTCATAAGGCTAGGATTTTTAGTTTACGAGATTTTTTTGTTTTTTGTTTAACCGACCCGGATTTTTTGCTCTCGAGTGTAGTTCTATTTATTTAGTGTAGCTTTTACTAAATGTCTTAATATTGCCTTAAAGTGGCTAGAATGTCCCTATAAAACACCTACAAAATCTACTTATAGTAAAAAAAAGCTTATTATAAAATGGTTACTGTACTAACTACAATTGCACTAAATAAATATCTGAACTCTCAAACTAGCGCCGCACCAACTGCAAAGCCTGCATTCAATTTACTATTATGTCTGCAACGTTCTATTACCAATACCCTTGTTATAGACGTCTCATAGAAAATGCATAGTCAATTCCACAGTGACGCTCTGTCGCAATGAAAATTGCTTTCTGTGTGGTCTTTAAGTTGGAGCTCTACAAGTAATAAATCGATTGTATGATAGAAATGACAGTTTTGTCTTTTGAAAAGCACTTATTAACTTATCTGTTTGATTACACGACATTTTCTAGCCTTTATTAGGTGCATGATTTTCTATCTTTATAACAGAATGTCGAGTTTATAAAAAGTTTGAAACAACTCGGTAGAGGTATCTTTCAAGAAGCATTCAATAACATTTAACTGAAATTACACGTAATCACAGTTAGTAAGTACTGAACATCTTCCGTGAAGCAACTAAAATCGACTCAACAAATCTACCAAATAGTTTACAAACTTCGTACCAACATTTCCTACGAAAGCACGACATATACTCAACAGCCAACATATCTAGCGATTCACGTATGTTTCTAACTACGATATGTATGCCAGCAGGTCTGGGTATGTAGGTTTACGATAGGCAGGTTCCCATTGTCTATATCAATTAACAGTACTATGCTTACCCAGAACCTGTGTGTGAATCTCTCGTATGCAATTGTTTTAAGTCTTTTGTTTCAATCCTGGAATATCATTGCAGTAGAAGTTAGATAGAACTGTCTTGTTTTGATGATGGATTTAACATTTACTTTTTAGCTGTTCGGTAGATGTTTAATAAAGATTGTTATCTTCTTAGTCTGTGGCATAGTGTAAAAATGGCTACTCATACTACGCAAGCTTACCTTTACTTATTGTGGCAGGCAAGCCGAAGTATGTTCTATACTCGTACAAACATAAATTGAAGTTATATTTTTCAATTTGCGTTAATATCTTGAGTGTTTAGCGTTACGGAACTTAAACTATAAATTCTGTAACTTTGAATAGGTTTATGAGAAATTTTAATAAATATCGCTTTTGCATCAGGTGTTAACATTAAAATGTAGCTAAAGCAAAGATTTATTCAAATTCAACTGCCATCAACATGGCATAAATAGATGCAAAGAACATCCTGTTCAATAAATTCAGATATTCAGAACATCTAGAAATCATAGTAAAAGTTTAAGCGAAAGCAAAAGTCGAAACAGAAGTCGATGACCGCGGGCTGTCACGTCACGAACCTATGATTTGACCGTCAAACTTATGTTACAAATCGTGACACATTCATCTCGCTTCCTCTTGTTATAATTCCAAAGGTTTTTACGCTCCGTCTCTTTCTCATTAGCGTCTTATTAGTGTCTTCGGTATGACGTGAGACACTTGTCAAGAGATAGCTAGGATCTCAAGTGATTGGTGAAAGTGTAAACAAAAGACACACGCTTTCGTTTCCAATTCGTTTTTATTGGTTTTTAACATGTATGCCTGTGTTTCTGGCTAAGAGTACCTAAAAGCAGATGTCTTTTTGTTTGGGAATAAACCTGTACAAATATACTTAAGATTTTAGTAATTTAATACTAAAAATAAAGTGAGATCTTTTAAAAACAATCCGACACGTTGGAAAGTAACATCGTGAATATCAATCTAAGCTAAGTTGTCTGACTTAGAATTGATGTTTAAACCAATCTAGATGGATCGAACATGATCTATCGAACGCAATCTTTAAAAGACAGTCGTCGAAGCTGTCAACTTCTAAAAACAAAAGAGCAACTTCTCTCCTAAACATTCTTTACGTCGACCATTTCAGAGTAAACTCTCGATTTCGCGGCAGGAGGTCATTGCTCTAATCCAAGTCTAAATATGTAGATCACTACTTACTATAGCGCAAACTAGTACCGCAAGAGTGAACTTCAGTCCCGATTTGCACCAGCTTTAATATTATCGAAGTGTCAAGTCAACATTCATCGGTATAGTGTGACCGGGAGTGTAGCGGTAACATAGCGTAACTTACTTATTGTCAGTAAAGACAGTTATTGACTGAGATTGATGCATTGCCTGCCCCATTGATATACTGATGTTACATATTAATGTGAGAATTCCGACGCTGCCGTTTTAATGAGCTTGAAGGCATTTTTTTTATTTTTAATTAGGTTGGCCAGCCTTCTTGATGTGACGAAATTGGCTTTTCAAAAGATATTTTTCACTTTTTAAAACGATGTAAGGAATCTTGAAGTCAAGAAAACTTATTAATAAGTGAGCGATTTTTATTTTATCATTTCCGTAATCTTTCGAACCATAATCTCAAAATTAATCATACCAAATAAGAACATGACTTCATATCCGCTAATTTCAATTCGAAAATCAATTCATTTCAATCAATTACTTTTTAAAATTAGTCATTAAATTATGTTCGTGAGCCAAATGAATTCTTCAATGAAGGGCCGCCAAAAGGGGCCGTAGTGAAAGTGCTCACGAAGTTGCGCTTGCGATCACGGCGATGCCTTTGTACTTCGCAGAAATCGTGAGTTTGGTTTATATTGACACTTACAATGTTGTTGTAATTAAGACTTTAATGTTTGTTATCTTTTTCTTAATTGTTATTTATTTCTTGGTTGGAATTTTGAGGAAATATGTGGTAAAACTTTTAGTCAAGCAGTTTTGACTCTGCTTTCTGTTTATCGAGGTAATGATGCACTGCAAATTGTATGGACAGCATAAAGATTTTAAGAGCCCTTATAGTAACCAATTTCTAATATAACGTAACCTCATTGACATCAAAAATGTTAATTTATAGAGCAATGCAATATTTCTGACGAAATATGGCAACTATCTATCAAAAATTAATTTTAGAGAACACTGTTTTGCAGTTTGGCTCTCAAATGAAAATCTGTAGATTAAAATTATGTAAGCCTTATTATTTTGTATCTTGGTATCTCAAAGATCTAAATCAGTTAATGAGCGAAACATTTTCACGAACTGAACTCTCTTTATGTTTACAGTTGGATAAGCAAATTGAAGCAATTGAACGCAATGATCAATTGCTATCTATCATCAAAAGCGATACACAATGAATAGACAACATTGAACTTCAACGAAAGTGGTTCCGATTCACATTCTGTTACAAATTGGTTATTACGCAACCATTTAAAGAAACATTCCGATAGAAAAAGTTTTCATAGTTAATCCTATCGTTTGTAATTAGTTATATTACCAGACAGTTACATAAATCTCTAGATTAATATCAAACGAAACGTTTACGATTAGAAATTGTAAGGATTTTCTCTAAACAGATATTTCATTGATTGAGGTAATAAAGCTAAGCCGGATTTGATGAGGTTATTCTAAATTGGATGGGATTTTTTATTTAAAATATTTGAAACAGTTAATCTTGTTTAGAGAAAGCTTGGTTCTGGATAGCGTGAAGCAGTTTCGTTTAAAATCAATAAAATTGAATCGCGTCAGAAACATTGCAAATGTATATTATTATCTCATTTACTCGCTGATAAAGTGGCGGCAATTTTACAATTCACACTCGAGAATTGGTACGCCATAATTTAGATAAACGCCGCGAGTTGGACGTAAGTATTATACTCACCGACTCGCGAATCTGTATCCGGTACGCAATTTTATCAGTCAAACTTTGTTGGAACATCAGAAATGCAATAAATACAGGTGGGGATACACCGCACCCTGTAATTATACAATACCAGCGCCAACGACCGCATATTTTAGCGGCAAAATGAACCGCAAAAACGGTTAAGTGGCTGGCCGTGGCTTCTACAAAGAGTTCCGGCACTTTTGCTTTAATACTTGAATACTTTCTCCCCGAGGTGGTCCCACGGCATACTTGGCCCGAAACGCCCCTGGCCCCACTTGCCGGGAACGCCCAAAGTATTTTGGTGATTAAACTCGTCCAGTGTGTTCGCGTCTTTACTTTCCAGTCGATGGATCCTGCCAATTAGCGAGTCGGCGGTTTCAGCTGGTATGTGCCTTTTGTTATTCTGCCTACAAACGCGGGGTTGATTAAAAGCAAACATTTATGCAGTTACGGTTGCTTGCTCGTGATTTATTAATTGGGGAGCAGTGAAAATTATTTCGCTTAACGTCATCAAAGTTGACCTATCAAAACCTCAATGATAACCTCTCTCTTAATTTAATCACACCCTTCTGCTAATGCTGTGACTTCTTGACGCTAACATTAACATTAAAGCACTATAATACATTGAAAACCCTCATTTAACTCGACATCGATTAATATTCAAGGAAGACCATAATAATTTGACTGCGACCACCCACGTGACACGAAAATAGTGTTCAGCCTGTCCAACTGTCACTTTCATACAAGTAGTCCATTCAAATCATTTAATTTAAATGCGCTCATCAATCTTGAACACCTACCACTTAATTCTGTATTTATTCCTTCCTCTCTTTCTCTCTTATTCAAGATCATGTACCTTCTCTCTGTCTTTTTTGCTTTGATTCAGTGCGAACTTTTGCTTTCTCCAGATTTTTTATTTGTGTTACTTAGGGTTGGAGCAGGAGAGTTTACAATAAGTTGACATTTACGTACCCATTTTTCATCATGGTTGTTGAACACGTTTGAACTTCGCAAGTGGATGGTTAAGGTCAAAATATTCAGGGTTAAGAGGTCATTGCTTGGGTAACGCTCGATGACTTTTAATAAGATAATTCATTAGTATTGTTAATGGATAATAGGATTTATGATCTCACTTATTTAAATGAATAAGCATAAATGATAATTTGTAAATGCTTTAGACAATAAATACGATTATTTGTAGTCATTGGACCCTGACCATATACTGACTCATAAGACCTGGCAATTCCACTAGTTTCAAATCAACCAATCAACTATGAATCCCGTATAAATACTTACGCATAGGCGTTGATGTACCCCCAATGAATGGTGAGTAACACACTTTAGAGGTAGGCATTGTCTGTGATTTTAAACAAAAGATATTCGCCAGCAGATTTTAAGATTTGTCTCAATTTCTTGGCTCAAAACATTACGCTATTATGCTGTCTACACACCGAAGCCGCCGGCATGCCGCCGGGCTAGGCCAGCGTCTTTACGTCATACAAATGGCAGCTGTCAAAAAAGCCAGCTGCTTTGGTGTGTATACGTAGATACCATTACATACTGTTTTTTCCAACACGAATTTCAAATTCATGTTCTCTCTAACACTAGCTATAAAATAAAATAAAAGCACGATGTGGAAGCCTCATGATTGTGTCAAGTAGTCAACTAGCAGTCCAGTGGGAATGAAGTTTTAATGAATGCTCGTATTGCGACGTTACGAGTGTGCCTCGACCGACCTCCTTTCAGCTTTACATTATTATACGAGTAAATTCTTGTTATTGTATGATTTGCATGCAATTTGGTTAAGAGGAGTGGCTGGTTTATGGTTATTTCTATAATTTATTTATATTGTTAAACAACTTATTAAAATATGTAGGTATCTATGTAGGTGTCACTCTATTTACATCAGAAATCGTGGTCGATTTCTCTCATTAGAAATCCTTATGAAAATTAGTGAACTTTTATATAAATAAAGGCCTCGACATCACCATTTTTAAATTTCTTTACGCTGATTTTAAAATTAAAAGTTTTAAGTAGCTATTATACTTAGGTACTAGGTAAAATTAAGTCTGAATTTAAAGTCATCGAGCGTTACCCAAGCAATGACTTTTAACCCTGACTATTTTGACCTTAACCCGGCCACTTCCGAAGTTCAAATAGGTATACAATTTTTAGGATTTCTCAAAATGGTTCGTCCAAATATTAACGTTATAATTTAAAACGAGATTAGCAAAGTAATTTACGTATCCCAAAGGCGCAGTAGGAGTATAAACTAAAGGGCATATCTGCAGTACCTAGATATGCGTCTTAGGTTGTACGTACGAGTACATATGCCTGACCTTACAGCGTAGGCCATAGTAAAAGCGAGTCCTCGATTATACTAGTGGCTAAAATTATTTCAATTTTCTTCACCCTGGCATATATGTACTTCCTTCTACTCTCTTTTAATAAATTAAAACTGAAAAGCTAACAATTATAAAGAAACACCGCTGCGTACTTGAGTACAAACAGTTAAATATGGCATTAGCAATGTGCTTAGGGATTGCAATCCGGTCCGGCAGATCCGGTAATCCGGCGGATCCGGCGTGTTTTTGGACCTACCGGATCCGGTGAGTCGGCTCCGGATCCAGTACCGGAAGCAAAAAATACGCATAAAATAGTACTGTACGCAATGATTTCTTAAATGATGAAAATGTGACAGAAACAGCAGACGAAAATATGAATTCCGGTTCCGATTCTGATCTACAGTTACTTAATTAACGGCGATTAGGCCAACTAGTGTTGAGGCAGAAAGGGACTTTTCTACTGCGAGTTATATTTGTAATGCCATCAGAAGCAGATTAGGAGACAGTACAGTCACGAGCAATAATATTATGTGTACACTGTCACATTTTTAAACTATCGTAACTTCTGTTGTTTCAAAAATATATGTTTATCAATTTATTTAATTATACAACCAACAATCATAATATATAATTATTGAACAACTTGACAAAAACTTCGTTTAAAACGACAGAAATTATGATACTTTGAAAATGTGACAGTGTACACATATGTGACTCGTGACTGCACAATACAATCAACATTATAGGTATGTTTTCTAAGATCGTATTTCAGGTACAGAAATAATATTCACTTGCATTATGCATTGCAAAAAATAAATGCTCCTTGTTTTATTGTTAGGATTATGGACTGAAATTGAATTTATAAGTACAAAAAAAACTGTTTTGTTAACTTGAGCCTATGTAGATTATAATAACCGTTTAATATTTATTATTACTGAAGTAACTACTTTCAGATACTTACAGCAATAGGTACCATAATATCATATAAAACAATAAGTGAGAGTCTGACTTTACTTTATTATTTAGAATAATTTTATTTAGTACAAATAGTACCAAAAAATACAATTAATACAAAAAATATGATTAAAAGTGATTTTATTTTAATTAAAAAAGTATTTTATTTATCTTTTTATGTATTATTATCAAAACTAAAAACACTAAATACTAGGCCCTAAGTAACTTTCTAATCCGGCCGGATCCGGCCGGATTGGCGTCAATCCGGTGAAATCCGGCCGGATTGAAAATGATACCGGATTGCAATCCCTAAATGTGCTGCAAGGAGCCCAAATGCGTATAACTTTAACCCCAGTGGATTAAAGTGATAAAATTACTTATAGTTTTGATGTATTGAGGGCTACATCTATACATACATATTCATTTATTAAAATGTATGAATATGTACAATAATAATGAAATATAAACATCGATTTTACCTATAAAACAGGCTAAAGGTCTATTTACACAGATCCGGGCCGTGCCCGGGACGTGTGCAGGCCGTGGCCCGTCAGGAGGGAAAACAATACGTCGTCATGACAACGTGTGTGAACGAATCCATAGAAAGTTTATGGAATGATATTTTTTTCCCTGACACGTGCCGGACACGGCCTGGACACGTTGTCATGACGACGTATTGTTTTTCCTCCTGACGGGCCACGGCCCGGATCTGTGTGGATAGACTTTAAAACTGATAAGATGTAATATGAACTTCTCCGCTCCTGCCCTGGCCTACACTCATCTCAGTCTTACGACCCACTCACCCTTAACCTTTAATTTCTAATGCTAAGCGTTTATTATTTATGAACCGCAAATTCACATGGTTCAAAACTTGGGGAAAACTTTAATTAATTGCTCATTTCGAAAATGAAAGTGTAACTTCTGAGAAGTTTTGGACTTAATTCGTTTTGTTTCGGAACTCCCTTGTTTCTCATAAATTCTTATTAAAGGGATAACGTTAATTCTATTTAAAATGTATATCTCTCGTCAAAGTTACATAATTATAACAACCATATTGTTTGAGATTTTTATCAGAATTTTTAGTACTTAGGTATTTAAGTTTTGAGACTTAATACCTAAAGCCAACATTAACAAACAAGGTATTCCTGAAATTATTTCGAGTTTTGAATATTACGCCTAATACTTATTTTTATGCGCATTTAATTCTTCGTATTGTGTACACAAATACTAAAATTCAGAAATTGCTCTCTCAGAAACAGTGGAACAAAAAACTGAAAAAACAAAAAGACCTGCCGCACAATGGATTTTAATTTAGAAACACTGAATAAAGCCTGGTCACGCCTGTACCTACCTAAAAATGAAACAACTGATGAAATTGTATATAAACTCATTTCCATAATGAAATGGTAAGCGCTACGCTTTTTCAAGGCCTTTGCTACATAAAATATGACTTAGGAAGGAATTCACAAAATTATGCGTTCTTTTGTTTCACCTTTCATTTGTTTAGTATTTGTTATTTTCTTCATATTTATTTAGTATTTGTTTTAAATGTTTGAAATAAAAAACTTACTGACGCAGTTTCATATAAAACGTCAAACTACAATCGTGCCAAACCACATAAGCATAATGTCTATTGCTCATCATTTCCATGGAATTCGTACATTCGAAAGACAGAGTTTAAATTATATGTAAAATATATTCAAGCGAACTAGTGTGTATCTTTGAAACTAGCTTGAAGCGTTCAGTACTCTTTGAATGGGTTAAGACGATCCATTTCAAGGAACATCCATCATTCATAGGTCAAAGAATGGATTGATGGGAAACACTTGGCTTAACTGGATAGTAGTGCATATTTCTGAATAAAATAAGACCTTTATGAGAGTAAGGGCCTGAGTTGCCTTGTCGTATGTTATTTAGAGCATTATAAAGAGAAAAAAAACTCATATTAATATGATTCGGAAAAATCTGATATTACTTCCGAATGACACAAATATTCGAATATACACGTTCCATTTCAAACACATTCCATAACATACGGCAAATTGTTGCCAGTTTCCACCCACGGAATCTGTTCCGAATGCGATGGGAAAATAGAGCTGTAACACAAAACTCCACAAAGAAAGTATATCAACATTTTATTTGCCATTGTAATAGATTCATTTACAGAGTAATGAGATTAAATTACGATACGATTGTCTAGTGAGGCGTTGATGGTAAGAATGTTGGTATACTGAACCGGAATGAGTGTCAACGGACCTACATTTGTTTGAATGATGAGGGCATTGTTATTATGAGATTGTGTTTTTATTGTTCAATGCTTTAGGTGCTATAACAAGCGTATATAACAAGTCAATAATCTATGCCGTCTTTTAATGGGTCAGCTGTGTTATATTAGATTTAATTGCAAATTAACTAATTGGTTACGGCTTTAGCGTATCTGTTATTATAAACCTTTTTGGTCAATAAAAAGCTATAGAAGAAGTTATATCAACTCGGGATGATTTCAGCATCTCTGAATCTTACTTCAATCTCAAATTGGTGAATTATTTTAAGCTCTCCTTAACAACAAAAATAATGTTTTCAATATGAGTAAACTCAAACCAAAGCCAATAAAACGTGTTGACAAGTGAATAAGGAAATAAGACACCATCTAAAAACTTTCTAAACAAAACTTAACTAAATCCAACATTTGCACACTTTCAACGACAATTCTATATTAAAATTGACTAGTAGAAAACTCCCGACTTTCCCTGTAAGTGGCATAAGTTACATGTCAAACACTCAAACTTTCATACTCGACCTGTATAAATAGACATACATTCCTATGTACATATTTATAGAATCGCTTTACGGCTTACTATTCGTCGTAAGTACTTTATCTTTTATAGAGAAATGAAGCTCTAACAGGGTACTAATAGTTTAATCCAAAGAAGGTTTATTTTATGTGAAGTGTATTGACAATAAAATGATGATCAAATGGATAACCTTTCGTGGTTTATGATTTAAACTACGGCCTGCCCGTGCTTTAAAATGCATCGTAATGGTCTATCTAGGTACACACATCCGGGCCGTGGGACGTGTCAGGGAAAAAATATCATTCCATACATTTTCTATGGATTCGTTCACACACGCTGTCATGACGACGTATTGTTTTCCCTCCTGACGGGCCACGGCCCGGACACGTCCCGGGCACAGCCCAGATCTACGTATAGACCTTTAGGCTGCGGTTGAGGAGCGTTTGAAAACGCTCCGCAACCGCCGGTTTTAAAAACTACGTCTGCTATGGGCCTTAAGGTTATATGTATAATTATTTGTTTTAATACCTCAGTCAAAACATTTTCGTCCTATATTTCTCTACCCATCCTTCAGGGGGGCAAGTCTGCTAATTACTAAATGCACCAAAAGAAACGCAAAAGAAAAGCAAAAGAAAAGCAAACGCACTTCAGTCGCTTAATTTGACATATTTGGTATTCTGCTAACGCTTTAAGCGTTTGGACTGCGTTTGAACTGCTTGTGATGTATTCTGTAACTTCAGTAGCAGTTTATAAGCACATAAGTTGCCAAGAGGGTATTCTCAACGCTATTTTGCGTTATTTGACACATGTGTCAAACGCAGTTCAGTAGAACTTGGACTGTTGAAGGATTGAACCAGTTTATATTATTCTCTTGGGATTGAGCAAGGACACTTTCTGTATCAGTGCGTGTTCGGTTTCTGCAATAACGAGGCCTGAGGTGCTATTATACTCGGGCGTATTTTGACTAATGCTAACGCAGCAGACCAAAGACGTTGCCTGTTGCGATAGCGCCGCAAAACTTGTGCGTTATCAAGGCGCCCCGTCGACGCGTTTCGAGACGTAAGTCCGAGTGTATGGCTAAAGCCCGAAGTGAGAAGCTGACCCCCCATCCTCCAGCTACCGCCGCCGTCGAGATGGTATAGAATATTTTAAAGGCAAGTGAACTTGGACCTCAGTATAAGTAAGTAATTTATATTAAGTAGGTACCTATATGGTCTAATCACTCGTGCCCCTCGGTGGGGACGTATATGGGCTGATGATGACGACAAGGTACCTATACAGTACCTACCTAAGCGTATTTTTGTGAGTTGGTACCGATACTGCCACACAAGATTATCATATTCTAGTTGTGTTGTGTAGCTTGACATATTAGTCCTTTAAGATTAAATTAAATTCTTTTAGAGGTCTGTTGTCAGCTCGTCCACTCCTGTGCCTCAATCTCTACTGAACCAACAGTGAATGTGTGTGCGTGCTGCATAACATAGCAAATTGGCACAGAATACCTGAGATGTCATTAACAACTGAGGATGCAGAAAGAGAAAGGCAAAATCAGGTAAATAAATCATACTCGAGCAAAAAAAAGCTACTAGTGAGTGGAAACACATTTAAGTATCTACACTAAAATAATATTTATTTCATTAATGTTCAAGAAAACCAGTACCTAACTGATAATAAACACATAAAATATCCCAATATTCCCAATCTCAACATTCAACATAAAATATTACGTACATATTACCAACAAAATAACTTTAAATGAAAAGAACAAGATTAGCTTTAACATTTTTATATTTCAGGTTGAACAGCCTATACTCGAAGCAGAAGAGGGAGTGAACTCGCTGAACTGCTGCTCTTCTAAGAGGCTTCTAAGAGGCCAGGTAGTACAAAGAACTCTTGGTGCAAGGCTGCGGAGAAAAAAGAAGTAAATGGTTGGTATATGTTTGTATATAACATGAAGTACCTACAAAGAAAATATTATAATATTGATAAATTATAATCATCATAATTAATTACTTGTTACAGATTACGGATGGGATGGACATACATAACGCATAGGTTTTCAAGGAATTGAGAGTATTGAGACTTTGAGTTTTCATTTAGCTTTTGTAATAAATGTAATTATGTAATATACTTAATCGAGTATTTATTTCATCTACTAGACCCCAGCCTAGGTAAGTAAGTACTTACTCTCGGGGTCTCTATCTCGGGGTGTTTTTACTTCTTCGGGAATTGGAGAATAAATAAGTAAATAAATGGCTCATGGAAGTGTTCGTCTACGAGGCTGCGGCCACTCGTTTTAAAGGTTGGAGGTTCGGAGTGAAAATTCAACCTGCAAATTACCAGTTACAAATAAGAAAATAGGTACCGACAGACATATGTATTTATAAAAATGAAATATCTCAGTAAATTAATTAGATATAACTAGATACTTACCAGACAAAATGTGCAAACCGGTCGCCTATTAACTCGCTGACCAAGCTATCAAGCTATGAAATAACTTTTAAAATAACTTTTTACATTGTTTATTTTAGTTTTAAACATTGTAATGTATGAGGAACAGGCAATGAGGAACGATTATAAGGAGTGGCCCCATTTTTTTTCATATACAAAGTTTATGACAGCGTGCCAAGGTTGCGCCAAGTTTTCTTATAGTTTTCTTGGTAGATGACCTGTCAAACATTAAATAGTACCACACAAAAAGTAGCCATTTTGAGCCAGACCAGGCACGTAGATCTAGACGGTATGGCTCCACCTTATATATTATATACTCAAAGGGAACGGGCATGACGTGACACCATCGTGAGACCATTCACCAATGATGTTGACAGTGACAATGTCAATTTTTTTATTAATAAACAGCCAGCTTCAAAGAAGTTTTCACTGTTTTTTTCGAAAATTTTCATGAAATTTATGCAAATAAATGCATTTCAATGTTGTAGAAATAAATATTCTGTATTTTAAAGGATATCCTAGCTTAAATAAACCAGTATTATTTCTTAGAACATAAATGATAGTTTTTACTAACAGCACTTTTTCTTAGGTAGGTTTTGTCACGTTTCAATAGGCAACCCGATAAATCCTTGCTTCTGCGATTCGACTGCGATGCGATTGCTTTTGGTAAAAATACCAATTTGACACAATATAAGTCAATCGCAAAAGAAAAGCAAATGGATCGCAAACGGAAAGCAAACGGAAAGCAAATGCAAAGCTTAAATTAGCAGACTTGCCCCCCTGTCCTCAATGAATACCCTACTGTTTACCATTAACTCTTACCCACAAACTCTATCTATGTATGTATTTACCTACATTTGAAATCTCACGTTTAATGTTTTTTGTTCACAGTTAACGATGCGGTTTCGAAGATGCATTGCTATAGGCGTTCTACTCATATTACACATGGTGAGATCATTTTACTAATATTATAAACTTCAAAGTTGGTGCCGATGGATGTGAAATGATTATCATTCTTTGAGTCCTTCTGTTGTGCTGCCTCCGTTGCGTTGGACTTGGAAAATGCGAAGAAAATGCTGTGCCAGAAGATTGTACCTATTGGCAGTTTTTTTGCGATGAATTATAGATAAAGAAGGAAGATTTTTACATTACACTTGAATTTAGATTACACTTGAATGCGTCAAAAATATAAATTAAGAAGATAAGATAAAAAAACAAAAAAAAAAAGATAAGCGTAAAGACCTATATACGCAAAAATACTGAAGAGATTTTGCTGCAACTCTACAATATTGCAGCTTGTACATTAGAACAACGCGTATGCATCACATGATAAGTATTTTGTGATTTTTCATATCTAAATATCACTATAAATGTGATGTAAATGCTTAATAGGCGTACAAAGCCGAAGCTACAAGCTTTTTTTAAAAGGAAGGGTAAAAAACATTACCCAGGCAGTCTATGTATGTATGTATGTATGTTTATAAATAGACTTTTACTTCGAAGACACTTTCTAACAACATAGATTTGTTGGTTTTAGTCGATTGTATTTGAATGTAGGTGTTGTTTACTTAAAGGTGATAGAAGGCATTCCTTTGACCCTCAATTGTTTATAGATTGACGCTCATGATTTTTGAGTCTTATTTGTGTTAGTAAAGAAAATATGTTGTAGGCTCGTAGTGAACGCTATGCTTTATTTTGTAAAACTTCCTTTAACTCTACAATTTTAAAAATAATCTTGGACTACTTATTTGAATATTTTTTATTTATTGTATTGTATTTCATTGCTCGTAGTTAGTTAGGTACCTATTTAAGTACCTTAATTCCGTGTCCAAGCGACAAAACGACAAAACCCGACAAAATTTTACAATAAACAAAAAAGTACTTTAATAATTTATATGTTTATAAATTTCTGTTGCATTAAAGACTGAAAAATTAATGGGATTAAACTCTTGTTACCTAGAACTAGATACATTCCTTGCCCCTCTTCTTACGTCATTGTTTGATTGTGATCAATTTAAAGCCTTTGCAAAGCTTTGCAATTCAAATACTTATGTATCTGTCAAGTCGAGCCCAAAAAAACGGCCGTAGCATCCTTTTCTCGAATTGCGTTGTCTTCTTCGAATATGGTATCTACACACCATAGTCGCCTTCATTTGTTCGAAAATGTTTGAAGATGATGTAAGCCGCTGGGCTTTGGTGTGATAAAACGTTTTTATGTTATGGACCAAGTGATAAATTGGGCAATATGAATAATGCCCAATATAAGCGGGCAATGTGACAATAACTTTGCAATTAATAAAATTGCCCGGGCATGCATAATGCCCACCACCTATTGGGCAGAGTAATTAACTTGTTTCAGTACATTTTTTAACACGCTTTTATTTAGGTCTTATTCATAATGCCCGGGCATTATGCATAATGCCCGCATTAATCACATTGCCCATAACATTTATAATTTATAAGTAATACAGTTTTATTATAATAAAGTTTTAAGTAAATAAAGTTTTATGTATGTATAAGTTTAAAAGGAGGAGTAAAGTTTAGTGACAATTCTTGCAACGAGCTAAATATTATGTTCATGTATCATACAATTACCTACTACGAGCCGAATGAACGCTATTAATATTAAACCTATTAAGTCAAGTACACTTAGCAATTAATTTCAGATTACGCGAAACTAGAGCACACTTACTAAGTTGAAATTAACTTGAGTTAAAGTTGAAATTGATTCTCCTAACTTAAACTATTTGTGATTAACAACAGTATGTAAAGATAAAACAAGTATCTAAATGTTCTGAATACAAATAGTTTAGGTAGCTACCTATTTAAACTACTTATTGAAAACAATGATGAATAAAAAAAAACAATTATAAAAACGCTCTAGTTATAACGATTCATGAGATACAGCCTGCTAACAAACGGATGGACCGATAGATAGACGGATAGCCGAGTCTCAGTAATAGGGTCCCGTTTTCATCCTTTGGATACGGAACCCTAAAAATGGTAAATTTGTACTTAACGTGTAATCTGCAGTGTAGATGTAGGAATAGGAAAATGTAATAATCAGTAATGTGATGCTGTTTGACGCCGCGTTTCTCTACGCAAATATATAATTAGTTATATGAATTAATATATTAGTGTCAATTTAGGATTATAGCTCTAATCCAATGTTATTTATCTGTTTCAAGCGAATAAATAATAATAACATAAAAGGATCGAATCACTCGTACTTAGAATGACTTACGCTGACCAAAAGATTAATAAGGTAAAATAGAGATGTTAAATAGTCTGTACACATTATCGACATCGATGAAGCGTTAAACTTATTCCGATCTCATTAACTCTCTTCCCGCACGAATTGTTAACCAATATTTGACTCCAATTAATGTTGTGGTTGCTATTTTCCTTTACATACATGCATATATCTAAAACGCCTCTCTCCATCTACTTGCTACGATCGAGACACACAAATTTACATAAAATTTGAAAATATTATTCTTTTATCTCTCGTAAATAAATTTTGCCCCTAGTTTCTACTACCTCATCTTTACGAAATAGCCTTTTCAGCCTCAAATCCAAACACCTATTTCAGATTTTCAATCCACTTACTATGAGGTCGGAGCAACGTTGAATTTAATGACCTGTTTGAGCAGTTGGCCGTTCGCCAGTCTATTACAGCTACGATTTCAGAGTCAAATACGACCATAAGTGATTGCTTTTGAGGCTGAATCAGTTTAATTTTCAATATGCTTGATATTATGTAATTGGAAAGATTTTTCGGCAATTTTTAAAGGGATGTAGCAAGTTAGGTATTTTGAGATGTATTTAATAAAACAGGTAGGTACCTACCTTTATAAGATCGAGTATTCTTCTCTCTTTCGTCTTTATTAAATTCTACGCTATCATAAGTATTGAATCTACGAACCTGAATTAACTTTTAATATTTATGTGTAATTGAAAAGCGTTGTTTATTGAGACTAGACATACTGAAGTCAAGAGTAGAATTAACCTCTCACATCCCACTGACCCATTATAAACCCAGACACAATAGATTTTCGATTGTTCTTTTTTTCTGGGATGTGAAAGATTAATCGTACAAATCAGTTTTATTTTGAATCAATGCATAGAACACCAAATATTTTAAAACCAAGAAGGAAAACGATGCAACTAATAGATAATAATCGACTACACTATGTAGTTGAAGATAAAAGATCTCATCTCAAACCACAATAACTAAATAATTCACGTACACTACAATGATCGCAGACTTTTTGTACGTTATCAATGATCAAGCATAAATTAACAGACCATAAAGATTGTCTTATTAAAATTTAAAACGCATTGGACCGAACCAAATACTTGTTCAAGTATCAAGATTGTGCGGAAAAAGTCAATCATGATCTGATTTATTATTTGCTGTAATGAGGCGTGGCGTGTTTTTTAGTTTTTTACGTCTATAATTGGGTGTAAATAGGTAACTACTGCAATTGTAAGTTGTTACTTATTAAGTCTATTAGTTTTCTGAGCTGCGAGAAGAATTGGGTCGAAATTGATTGGGTGGAACATGAACACTAAGAAAAATTTATTGTTTAAAACATTTTAAGAAACAATTACTTTCGGTGGTAACTTTAACAAGCTAATGTGAATATTCTGTCTAATATTTAGTAGTCTAATCAAACTAGATATTCTTTGCTTTATAAATAGGTTTTATTATGATTCTGCTATTAGTATTCATTAACGCAAGCTCATTTTCTAAGTGAAGCTACACCATTATAATTAAATTTGAGATCAGTAATGAAGAGCCCTTGCTATATTCTCAAGAGGATACACAATAAGGATAATATAAAATCCTTTTTAGTCACAAGAGAGAGGTCTTTGTAACGTGACATTTGTTTTCGTCACTAAAAAGATCGGGTCGTGCGATTAATTTAATAAAGATTTTAGCGGCTTTGGAAGCAGTTTTTTGTTTCTGATAATGAAATTGGTTTTAAACACTATGCAAATTAAGATTGTATTTACA
This sequence comes from Anarsia innoxiella, assembly GCA_947563765.1. Lineage (NCBI taxonomy): Eukaryota > Metazoa > Arthropoda > Insecta > Lepidoptera > Gelechiidae > Anarsia > Anarsia innoxiella. The sequence goes on from OX387402.1 coordinate 3,614,943, forward strand.
AAAAATAGGGTAAAAATTAAGGAATATACTTAGTTGGTTCTTGCGCATCATCTAACCACATGGATACTTTGAACAAAGTCTTTTACTCTTTAAACATTCGATTGCAATAGCCTAAAATGGATGGGTCAAAGGACATAATTACGTATCTATACATTAGAATTATGTACACTATCATTTTAAATTAAGCAAAACCTTACCATATTTGGAACGTTTGATTTGCTAGTTGAAACACCTCTTCCATTGTACGAGTGTCTATAATAATAGACTCCATCCTAGATAGTGCAGATGAGTAATTTGTGAATTTAGGTCAACTAAATTAGATCGCCGGGTTTGGGAATTCTACGCTCTGATTTGATTTATCCATAGGTACTATGATGAAATAACCGACACGTGTCAATAGCTGATGTAATTCGTAAAAGTAATAAAATTAAGTTTAAAAGGTGTAAATGCTCTAATTAATTGATACTTTCAAACAACAAAATTAAAATTCCAACACTCAGTATAATTTACACATTGATGCAACTTAATATGGACTGCTAATGGCAAATTAAAAACAATTTCCATCTCGTAAAAGGCATCAGCATTTCTATATTACAATTAAACAAAAAAAAACACACATAAACCAAATAATACTTTAACCGTATCGTGCGCAGTAGACCGTTTGCGCATGAAAGTTAATTATTTTTAATCGACTCGATGTTTCCGTTTATGGTACATCACTAGTCGCCGCCAAGAAATCACCGTGTCATTTGTCCAGCGTGTATGTTTTCACAAAATTACCGTAAATAACCATCACGATCGATTTTGTACAACGATTTTCCATCGATCTATTGCGGTTCCGTTTACTGAATGACAAGTTAATGTGAAATGCTTAGCTTTGTAAGTTGAAGAACAGGGGCATAAGTCTGATAATTTACAATACCTATTCTCAGTTGTGTATCGGCAGAGTTTTGAGCGGCAGCATGTAAATGAGAAAGTACCTAAATATCATTTTTGACACATTTGGTCGCAATCAGTGTAAACTAGTGGTGGGCCGAGTACCAGTTTTACCGAGTAACAGAGTACCGAGTATTACTCGGTTTAAAGTTTACCGAGCCGAATACTCGGCCGAGTTACTCGGTATAGTTAAAGTAGGTAGAATTTCGCGCGAAGAAGTTCGAGAGCGAGTGGTGATAATGGTGTTAGAACTGTCCCTCCGCACCCCGCTAATTTTCATAATGATTTTCATAAATAATTAACCGCAACCGTCAAGCGGCAATTTTTTTTTGAAAAAACACTGCTTATGAATTTTTCTTCTAAATAATTATGATAATAGCAATTCATAACATTGCTCCAGCTGGACAAAGGCCTAAATATATACCATTAGAAGGAATTAGACTATGATCTACCAAGCAGATCCAATGCTCAAGGTAGATTTATTTGTACCGAGTACTCGGCATTTTAACCGAGTTATTCGGCCGATTACGAGTAGTGAAAAAAGTGCCGAGTACGCCGAATACCGAGTATTAACCGAGTACTCGGCCCACCTCTAGTGTAAACCAATTGTTTAGCAGAATACCAAATCTGTCAAAACATAACATTGAAACTCTGCCGACACACAACTGAGAATATTGTAAATTAGCAGACTTGGGCTCGTTCATTTTGCAAATAGTAACTCCATTGCACTTATAGCTGATAAAAATGAAAAGGACGGCATGATATTAAATATATAAACTTAAATGATATTTTCAGCTACTAGGGCTATGTCAGCACCTCGTTTAAATGAAAAATGAACACCAAACAACCAACACAGTAGAATAACAAGCAAAACCAGCTGAAACAGTTTCAACACAAAGAAAAATGCTCATAAAAAATCAAGACACGCGACTTCCATGAATTTTCAAACAAACGCAGCGGCATAGGGCGTAAAGGGGAAATGGAACTTGGATCAAATAAGGCCATCGGGTGTAGTGCCCAAATACGGTCAATGTCGACCCACTGAGCTGACGGACGCAGAGAGTTCCGTCATGTCTATTTACCTGTTTACCCTACTGTGGAAAGTAAGAAGGGTATTGAACTTGGGGTAAACATTGGCGCTATGTTACTTTGTACCATCAAATTGTTACTAACTAAGTTTGTTACCTCTTTCAAAACTCATCAAAACTTTCAAAGCGGTCGAGATGTATTTTTGAGAGTGACTTGTGGTATTGCAATGCTTCTCTACTGAAGTTTTTTGTTTTATCTTCAGTTTAATTTACTTTTTTATCAGAAGGTAATAAGATATTTATGGAAAAGAATATTTTTACCTAGTTCAGAAAGGGTAACAACATTCACTCAATTACGTATAGTAATTTAAGTATTACAATTACATTTTTAATAACGCTACTTAACTTTTTAATTTCTTCTAACTCGTTAATTACACCCATGTAATAACACACATCATTTTTTTTTAAATAATTACTAACAGGAAAATTTTTCTAACTTTCCATAATTGACAATCTTTGCTTAAAAACTAAGTAGTCAAGCTAAAACTTTCTCTGAAAAAACAAACTGTCAGAACGAAAGTAGCTAAAATCAAGATGGCTGATAACAATAAGGTACATAATACACATCCCAATTGTGTTCATGTCCAGTGGAAAACTCGTCGCAGTCGCTTCCGATTTATGACAATAAGCAAGCGTTGTGGAAAGAGTAAAAGCTGCTTTCCCGGCGGCCGACGACCTACAGCGACGACATACATTGAACTTGAAATCCTGCTCGGCATTGTCCCACAACTGGTTGCTTTACCCTATTTTTTCGTTTCTTTGCGTGTTCTAGATGGTCTAGTATGTAATGTAGGTAGGTACGTTGTTTTTAAGAGCTACTTGATGTTTTTTGCAGAGAAAACATATTTTAAATTTCTAAATTACTAGTCATTTAACAAAATATCAAGTATTAGATAGGTACCTAAATAAAAAAAAAGAAAATAGGTACCTATAGAAAAGATTAAGCCGTTCAAAAATTTCAGTCTAATAAAAATCAGAAAAATTACCAAAATTCACTAATAAGTTTAGATTGTCTTACTCGAAGTCGCAACTCGATGAAATTATCATCTAACTAGGCCCCAAAATCACTTATCCAAAATCTTAAAACACTACCAACACATTTTCCTTCCTCAAACATTGATCCACAAAATAATCTCCCAATTAGCCTGAGTACACATCGATAAGCCCTTAAGAACCACTTCATCTGGAAGTTTCCTTTGATAATAAAACCTATATTTGTCCTTTTCGTTGTGGAAAAGCAGAAGAAGACGGAACGATGTTTAATGGATAATTAACCTTTTTTGCAATGACTTTAAGTGTTCATCTAAGCTCTACACGTCGTGTTTACTTGCTAGGCCATAAGTAATTTAATGAAAGTAAAATTAGTGCGGCGACGGGGCCATTGAACTTCTGGCACACTGCTCTTGCCACACCTCTGCCATTCCGAGACTAGACGACTGGTATAGTGAGAGCTTTGACGATTAGTATTCTGAATTCTGAATGGATTCTGAATTTTCATCAATATTTAAGTCGATTTTGATTAGGTTTTTGCTAGCTGCGAGGACCGCTGAGGGCACGGTAGCAACTATTCATCCCAAACATGCAACTATTTATCGCTTACCTAACTTTTTGCTTCTAGATATCTTCTACTGTCAGAGGTCTCAGTTCAGTAATGTAATATCTAGTCAGACAAGCGGATCTGCCCATACATTGCAGATTCAAGTCTTCAATTCCTGTTCAATTGCGGAACGTAGGCGGCATTGAATATTAAACATTATAAAATATCGCACGGTTATTACGAATGCCGTTTGCAAACTCGTATAGCTATTTTATTAGTCATACGGTATTTAATTTATAGCGATGTTTGTGCTAGAAAGTGTAATTTTAAGGAAATACAACTACTTATGAATTGATAATTTAGTAATTATCGTTGAAGGAACAAGTCCGCTTATGTTAGGAATTTCTTGAGCCAGCCATTTGTCTTTTCTTCCCCTTCTTCTTTGTTAAAACATGACAGAAATCTTTATTCTGGATTCTTTTTATTTTGTGAAAAAATTAAGCGGTTCAAGTATTATTCAACTTTAATTTACAAATACTGATAAAACACTGATTAAAAGTTACTTGGACGCCCCTTATCGTAAGCATTACCTATTTCTCACAAATATACCTACTATACTTATATTAAGAAGGTAACATATCACCTCAGCCCATCCTCAACGATAATTGATACAAGACACGGCTTCTTACTTCACAATAAATGATCCAAACATCAAATCTTGTCAGCTGTAAAGGTATAATATCCTCTTCAATTAATCACAATGACTCGCTCATTCTCAACAATAAACAGATACCATTTCAACATCCAAATTCTTTCTAGATAAACATCAAAAATGGACCTCCCGAACTTTCTCCTATTTTTCCATTACGTAAGTATCCCTTGGGATCAGTTCTCGTATAAAATAATTACTGGATTCGTCTAACAAGACGTAAGGAAGACCTTTACAAGCCCACTCATAAATCTTTATTGAGAAAAAACGTGGAGCCAATACTTTCTAATTTCATAGCTCGAGGCGAAACAAATGAGAGTTGTAAAATGGTTGTCGATACCTTAATGGTACTGGCGGGTTTTTGATCCACCCACCAAATATTATGGTGTGTTTGAACTGAGCGATTGATCGTGAAGATATCGTGGTAGGCAGATTAAATTCAATAAGATTCACTGAAAGATTTAGTCATGTGTAATGTGTTAAAATATAACCGGGGCAGTTTATTCTAAGAAGTATGCAATTTCAGAGAAGAAAACGTGATCCCGTCTGAGATGGCAGCTAATTACTTAAATCTAAGTATTAGGTATGAAAGAGTCTGCTTTTGGCAAAAGCTAAGCTAAATAAAATTAAAATTAGGTATATTTTAACCGATCGTTGCACGTGAAACTGCTTTAGAGATCACAGCATTGTATAATTTGATAATGAACTGTAATGTTCAAGAAAATTGTTTTATTGTTTATCTAGTTGTTAAATTATAACGAAGGAGGGTTCGATGTTTATATTTAATTGGCTCTATAAACTTGTAAGGATTATGCGTTAAAAGTATTTACGATCCCTTTAAAGAGTGATTTCAAAATCGAAGTCAAAAACATAAAATTTATTAAGGCCGTAAATTTTGAAATAACTCATTTTGATGTCTAATCGATACTCAATTATTTTAGAAGATTATTTCTATTAGGCCCTTTTCCCGCTTGCAGTAACGAATCACTCCATTTTCTATCATATGACATTTTTTATCCTTAGTTCCTTCTTCCGACGAGTGTAATAGTTTTATGCAAAATGTTATGCTACTAGAGCTTAAGTTTAAAACCCGTGGATCGTCCACGACAAGTGGGAATGAAGCCTGAGTAGGCACCTAATTAAAGCTACCTACCTCAAAATTGTACCAGAAAAACTGGAAAAAACCGGACTTTTGGAAATTCGAAACCAGGGCGATCCAATGAGCGATGAGTTAAATCAAACGGGCCCAAATCGGTCAACTTTCACATGGTCTATTCATGCTCTACAGGAAATTGGTATTTGACATCTGTTTGCAGTCAATGCGCCGGATTCAGTGTCAATTATGGCCTCGAGCTAAGATTTTATTAATTACTCGTATGGTAAACTAATTGTTTATTGACCTTAATAACAAGTTGGGTACAAACACGAGTTTCTAAGTCACAAAAAAAAGAATTTCAACATTAAGTACTTACTTACTACTTGTGGGACCCAGAAAGAGAGACAGTTCGTAGAAATAGAACACTCCGTACAAGACACCTTATTCAAAGGATATGTTGTTAAACTAAATTGAGCGAAACTGTGATGGGATTTCCCCAAGGCTCATATTTCTGACGACAAGATAAAAAAAAATCTTTACGTTTTTAAGATTATCTTGGAAAACCAATAAGTTTTTCGTTACGCTATACATTTAAAGATTAACACGGATTTGATATTTTTATCCAAAGATTTACGACAACTGTGAGTAACTTCATTATAAAATCTAATATAACCAACAACTTCTAAATTTTTACTGAAGCAAATCGGTACCCATATAAAGCTGTTTGTCTTATCTAAGACACATAATGTTCCAATAAAAGCTTATCAAGTAAATCTTTGACCTTCAAATTATGGCACCTCGCCTCTTCCATCTGTTGACCCAGAATGTTTCACCTAAAACCGTTGTCACATAACTTCTAACAGGTGTTAGTTTTCAGATTAAGACGGTCAGTGTGCCGTATTAAATAACGCTTTAAATATTGCCCATATGGGAGATGAAAGGTGGGTACGGTTAGTCTGATAAGTAGTGGAAAATTTTATTAGTTTAAGCTTGTAATGTTTTTGAAAAACTGATTGATGTCAATGGCCATTGATGGCAAAGAATTTTTTTTGTTGGCAAAAAGAAAACTCGCAGCAAGGCGGAAAAGTTTGAGAGTCTGGCAATTGATTTAACGAAAAAAGCCCTTGAAAGTACTAAGCTTTTTAAGAAAATCAGTAAAAGTAACGCTCAACTATAGCGTTGTAAAAAATTTAAACATGAACCGTAATCGGTAATACCTGAAAGAGTATAATAACGGAAAAAAAATATACCGAAATTAAAACTTTTCGAAATCATATTTTAAAAAAATTTTAGTTGCCGACCATACAGCAAAATGTAGTGAAAGCGACATAGTGCCTACAGAACAAAAAGCGGCAATTTTCGTGTCAACATCAGATATTTTATGAGATTTAAGTTGTTTAAGAACCTTGCGCGGTTTATGACCGAAGTATTTTTGTGAACTTGTATTCATCTCGGACATAACTCGTGTAAATAATCATTTCTCTGTCGGCGGCGGCCTTTTATTTTAAATTGTCGTTAATCTTCATTCTTTTGAACGAACTGTTTCTACCTTATTTGGTTTTCAGGATGCGGACGAAGACCTTAAAGTGGTCCATTGGAATCGACGCAATACTTCTTTTTGATACCTATCTGTGCTCTTTACCGGTCTTCATTTGTTTAACAAAGTTGAAAACAAAAACGACTCTACCTAAAACAATTGACAATCAAAGATAAATCATCTCCATGAATTTTAATAAATCCTAAAAACAAACGACAATCAATTAAGACCTACTTTCTTTTAAATTCCAGAGTGGAACCCTCAGCGATCAATCTTCTAATGAGAGTGGTGGCGGCGGCACAGCGGACTCGAACAGTGCCGCCGAACCGTCTCAAGACCAACTGGCCATGGAATCTTCGGAACGAGAGACACCTACTGACGCGTATAATGGACCTCCACCTCCGGTACCTCCCCCACACAATCGAAGACAGAACCCTCCTCATCATCAGGCACATCATCCTTTAGGTAAAAATTTTGTTATTAGATATTAATGTGGTTGATTTTTGGTAATGCAATGATTTATACCATTATTGCAATGAATGCAATTGTACAAAACGTTATAATAGTAAGTATGTGATTAAATTGTTAACAGAAAATATAAAAGCAAAAAACTTCGCCAATTTTAAATAAAGGCAAAGAGAATGATGAAGGTAATCAAATACGCTTTATCTTTCCAGGTATGCCTAGAATTCCAAACCACCATCCGGTTCACTCAAAGCCTTTCGCTCTGGGGCCTCCAGTTAGCCACCACAAGAATGAACTTGGTCCTGGATTCCGCGGCCCGCCACCACCTCAAGCTCAACCCGCCGATATCCAAACGTCCGCCAGCGAGAAAGTCTTCAGCACTTCCGGAGATGTCTGGCCCGCTCCAGCTCCAGATATGCCGAAAATCGTATCTCTTGACGTAAAATGCGAGAAAAATGCAATGCGTGTCTTCCTAAGCTTCGACAAACCATTCTTCGGTATCGTGTTCTCTAAAGGTCACTACTCAAACCACCAATGCGTCCATTTACCTCCTAATCTAGGACGAAGTCAAGCGTCTTTTGAAATCGGCGCTCACGCTTGTGGCACCGCCGGTAGCGGAGATCCAAGGTATAGAGGTGATGTCGCCGCCGCTGGAACTTACTTCGAGAATGTGATCGTGATCCAATACGACCCACAAGTTCAAGAAGTATGGGATCAAGCCCGCAAGCTCAGATGTACTTGGCACGATCAGTATGAGAAGGCAGTGACATTCAGACCTTTCCCTGTTGATATGCTTGATGTTGTACGAGCTGACTTCGCTGGCGATAACGTTGGATGCTGGATGCAAATTCAAGTTGGTAAAGGACCCTGGGCTTCAGAAGTTTCTGGTCTTGTAAAGATTGGCCAAACGATGACAATGGTACTAGCTATCAAGGACGATGACGCGAAATTCGATATGTTGGTCAGAGATTGTGTAGCTCACGACGGTCAACGCGCACCTATACAATTAGTCGATAGGCGAGGCTGCGTAACCCGACCGAAGTTGATGTCTAGATTCACCAAGATCAAGAACTTTGGGGCAAGCGCTTCTGTTCTTTCGTATGCTCACTTCCAAGCCTTTAAATTCCCCGACTCGATGGAAGTTCACTTCCAATGTACGATTCAGATTTGCAGATACCGTTGCCCTGACCAATGTTCCGATGGCCATAATGTGATTGCTCCTCACGCTGAGTACGGGCCACCTCAGATTGATTCATATCCCGTTGGAGCTGAAGCTAGGCGTGACGAACGACGTGTAAGGAGACAAAAGCGAGCTACGTCCCCTGAAAAGGAAGTGGGAGTTAATCGAGTAATTCGAGTTGTGTCCGCCGGTGACTTGAACATGGACGCAGCTGAGGAAAGTGCTCCGACCAAGATCGTGCCTACACCTGGTTTAGTTTGTATGACAACTCCCGGATTTGCTGCAACATTGGGAGCCCTTCTTGCCACACTGATTTGTTCTTGCGCTGTTTCGATTGTGTTGTTCTTGAAGTTAAGGCCGATTACTTCGTTGAAGAAGAAAACTGCTGCCGTGACGACGATACCCCGACCGCATCCCCCACCCACCGCGCATATAATCTCAAAAAGTCGGTTCTACTCGTAACGGCGCCTGTGTAACTTAATTTTGTACATATTAGTGTGATGAGACTGAAGTATGTAGACCAAGCCAATTATTTATTTCAGTGTTGTAACGTGTGCTCAATCAGATTGTCAAATCCCGTGGATTTATTATTTAAACAAGTTTATTAGTTAGGTAAATGCCGCGAAGACGCTTCAATTAAATCACCTATATTTTCAATCATTGATCATTTTAATTTGATTTTGAAATAACTCAGTCATATTTATTAAGAATATGAATGTAGGTACCTTCTAGTAGAAATTATCACAAACACAAATGTTATAGTATTAAAAATAAAAATAAGTACAATCTTCTGTTACCTCTTTTCGAAAGTAGAGTTCGGAATAGGGGCAACGGAAAATATAAAATACGTGGTATAACAACATTTAGGTGAACCGCTAGTTATAATTTAAAATAACTTGTCATTAGTATTAATATTATTTATTTTAGTTAAGTTATTGATGTAGTTACTGCTACGAGTAATTTATTTATTTTATACCACCTGAGTACCTCTTAACTGTTTTTCTTTTAATGTGGATACTTCTAAATAAAAAGAAATAGATTATTTTTTACATTCGAAAATTAGAAAGGTTATTTTATTTTATTTTGAAAATTACCTTATTTTACACATTATGACATTCTCGTAAAGATAAATTTGTTTTAAATTATTTATTCTACCGCCTTAAAAACACATGAAATCCTTAAATAAATAAGTAAACAACAAAGTATCCACTTAAAATACCTCTAATTTATTATATATAGGGTTTTATCTCATACAATCCTTCAATTAGTTTCCTTCGCATTTATAAAAGAAGTTTATCAAATGTTACAGAATGTTATTGTTATCTTAATCACAATTTTTTTGTTAATGTTTAACCATTTGTTATTATCTTATAATCTTTAAACCATTGTTAACAAACCGCCGAAATATATCTATCAGTGAAACGAATCTGTAACAAAAGATATTTGGAAAAATAAACTTTATAATGGAAATACTTTGAGTTGTTTATTTTTGTTTTATCTTGCTTAGGTACTTACCTATTTAAAATTGATTTTGAGTCACCTAGTAGGTATATATATAATATCACTGGTTTGAGTTAATAACTTCATTTTAACTAGTTACCTAAACTACTTACACGCACTGATTGATTTTTATTGGTAAACCTGCTACTTTTTAAAATTAAAAACGCATTAGGTACTTTCCCGAGAAACACGGGTTTAAATATTTAAAATAAACTCTTCGTTACGTCTATCTACATCACAAATCTACATATAGCTTCCATACATACATATCCGTCACGCCTCTCTCCCATTGGGGTAGGCAGAGACCACTTCCTTCCACTTGCTACAATCCAAACACACCTCCCTTGCCTCACCACACTCATCAGTCGTCTCACTCATGCCCGTCGGTTTAGGGTACTATAGCTTACGTTAGTAACTATTTAGTTAACTGTGATATAGCCTTATACTTGCATGATGAATAACCAAACATCAAAAGAAACCGGCAAAATGAAATGATTTTCTTCAACTGTGGGGGTAAATAGGATATAGGTAGATATTAGGTATAAAAGAGGTACCTTATTCTTCTAATTTAAGAGCTTAGCTCTTGTCGGTGGAGCCTCTTCCATCCCTCCCTATTCTCTGCCTTCTTTTTAACATCTTGATACGACATGACACCCGCCTTTTGTCTTCACCTGTTCTAAAGAGGTACCTATAGGTATAAATTAATAGGTCTGGAAAAGTTAGAAACATAAATGAAACAACAAAATCTCTTTCAACATAAAATGTATTCCTTTAAACAAATTAACAGATGCTTACTCTTAACCACGTCGCCTCCGCATCAGAAATATATAAAATTAATTATAAACAAAACATTTTGTGGGTTACAGGTATAAAAATAAAGTAGGTTTTTAATTTTATATTAAATATTTGTAGAAAGAGTCATAATTTGTGTAGAGTTGAAGTCAATATGCTTACAAACACTCTTAGGTCATCAATGTAGGTGAAGTTTTTTTGTTAAAGTACCCCACCAATCTATGGACGATGAAAACATTTTTATCAACATTAATTGACTTTGATGCCTTATCATCTACTAAAATCGGTGTAACAGAAAGGGAGTATAAAGCCGAAACACAGCGATAGTCCTCATGAAACTGAACAACTTTTCCCAAGGAACTCGGAAAAATTTCGCCCTCCCCGTACAAAATGTCCGATCAGCTGATCAAGTAAGTATGGGCGATCCAAAAATTTTTTTCGAGTTAAAACCCATGTTCCTTGGGGAAAGTAGTTTAGTTTCATGAGGACAATCGCTGTGTTTTAGCGTAATACCCCCTTTCTGTTACACCATGTATAATATAGGTACTTCGTCCAAATGCAAAATGACTTATTAGTCGCTTTATAAACGGTTCGGCGATAAATTTTCACTCAAGTAAACAGCAGAACTCGTCAAAATTTGAATTTGAATTATCAAATAAAAATGCTATCGAGTGAAAATTACCTATATATGTGACTCGCAAATAATGACTCTTTTCTCAGAATTTTAGAAACATAAAACATTTTTACAATCACCAACCCCTTGAAAATAAAGTGATAATGATACATATAAAATAACTATCAAACACTAGTTATTTAAAAAAATTGCACTTGGAAACAAAGTCTCACAAACATTAACTTAAAACATAAATTCTGCTATAAATAAATGCAAGATTTTTGGGTGGCATTAAAATTATGATGAACAACGACTGAGAGATTGATAAATTTCATTTTAAACGATATTTTGCTTAAACTTTAGAGTTATGAAGTTGAATTCGCAATAAATAATTGGCAACACTTAACTTTTCTATGAGATAAGGTTGCCATTAAATTTATTGTTTCTAATTTTTACTTTTATTGAAGGTCAATTGCTTTAACATGACTTGTGCATTCAAAATTTGAAAAATAGTTATTTCTTTTTTTGAAAGTTCGATTGTAAAAAATCTCTCTAACCGTTCTTAGTTTAAAATTTAAATTACTTAAACTTATACTAATTTTTTATTCTAATCATAGCGGCTATTTTCATTAAATAAAGTTCAAAATTTAAATATAAATTCATATAAAAATAACTTTGAGCAATATTAGGACGCGATTAAGTAAATCATATAAATGCGATTTAAATGCTTTTTTCCGAAATATGAAGAGAATTGTATAATTAAAAACTATAGCAATATTCATTGGTGTATATCTATAGTATGAGTAGTTACTACGTACAAAGGTAAGTACCTACTTCGTTTTATTATGTTACAAAATATTACATTTAACTTAATCTAAGTTTTAAAATTTCGATGCGACATTAGAGTTGTATTTATAAAGAGCCCAATTTTTTTGTAGCAGTAGGCCATAGGACACTAGCCACTTTGAAAGCTGGTAATACTTTAATATAAACCATCTTTCCCATAAGGCGTTGTAACCACAAGCGAGAGAATCGCGGCGGCGATATTATCGTTGTGTGGAGACGGCGTTGGCTCCACAGAATGTATAGATAGATAGATAGATATACATGGAACGACGGTAATATCGCCGCGTTTATCTCGCTTGTGTAGAGAACGCCTTATTTACAACTCTGATATAGCATCAAAAACAATCTTGATCATAGAAAATAAATAAAGTAAACTTAACGAATAAAAAGTTTGAAAAAGTTGGATACCTATTCAAAGACACATTTTGTACAAAGATAGAATAGAATAGACCTTAATATAAAAATACATTTTCCTTGTAAAAAACAATTAAGTTTCAGTTTGAAATATATTTTTTTAAATAGTTGGAATAGTTTATTCGGTTAAAAAAACAATTAATTCTTATGAATTTTTATTAATTAATTAATTAAACTTATTAAAATAAAAGAAAGCCTCTGTAATCTAAATAAGTTACAAGAAACGTCTAAAATCTAGGCTTAGAATTAGAAATTCCATTAATGTTCGACAGTAATTCGAAACTTGAGCATTTCGTATAAAAATAGATAGATTTGAGGTGAGAATTAACTAAAATTAACCTAATGGCATGACTCGACGTTTATCTTAACAGCTAGATACTAAAGAGTACTAGGTACGTAGTTCTATTTTATGAAGACCTATAATCTAGTTAACCTTGTCTCTTTCCTTTTTATTGTTCATAAATTAGCAACATTTTATTGATCTGAAAAGTTATCTTTTGGATTCTATGAGTTAATAACTTTCCCACAAAAATAATCATACATAATAAGCCTGTCACATGTTGGCCAATTGTCTTGTCTTTGATTTGTGGACAAAACCTGTGAAAAAAACCACAAATTGTGGACTCGCTGTCAAAGTCACATAGGTACCTATGAGCCCTTAGTAAGCTCTTTGTGGTGTTTTGCGACCAATATGTGAAGGAGGCTTAATGTGTCAGTACCTATACCAGAACTCACGAATAAAAAAGGAAATCTAGGTCTTCATCAAACAAAATTACTCCACCATTAAAAAGAAAGAGTTAGTAAACATTCGAAAAATCTGTACAAAACTTATTAATTATAGTTAAAAATTGTATATTATATTCACACGAGTGAAAAATTGAATAATCAGGTTTTCTAGGACTTTGTAGCACGACTTAGCACCATCGGTTTACTCGGCGTTCTATACAACCTTAATTCATTTATACCTTACAATCTAAAAAAAACTAAAATATAACTCAAGTATCAAGATTAAGAAATCCAAGTTTAAATCTAATTAATGACTGACCGTTAAAATTTCGTCATTTTGAAATAGACGGGAAGATTTCATAGAGAAACGAAGTTAACTAATTCTATATGTTTATATTACACGAAGTTTCAGTGACTTTTAGAGGGGTAAAGCTTATTTTTTTCATATTAGGTATGTTAACCAGTTTATGGAGAATGTTTGTTGTTTACATTTTTAACAGATATTTTTTTTACAAGTACACTTATTGCGTGTTTTTGGACAAAAGAAATATCGTATGTATCCTTTATTCGTTGACAAGTTTACAGAGAATGTTCATTGTTTTATTTTAAATTGTGTTTCAACCTTATTTAATTTTACTGCCTGTCTTTCTTATTTACTTTGAAGTCTCAAAGCAGAGTTTACAAAATCCAAAAACAAGCTCTACCCCCCAAAAACCACCATCAAAAACCAAAAAAGCTACCAGTCTTAATTTCCGCATCATCCATCTCTAGAATGCACATGTTGCGGTGCCCCGAGAAGCCTCAAGGCCATCCACGCAGCCAATGAATGCGAGGCTGGAGCCGGTGCCGGCAGCGGCTGCAGCGCTGACCTTGCACGTAGACGCTGGAGTAGGACAGCTGCTGCAAGCGCAGCGCCCGCTGCAGCGCCAGCGGCTGACGCGAATAATGCGCCGAAACTGACAGCGCCCATGCATATGCCGTAGACCACCTAAAATTTTGTTTGAGCGTTAATTATTGAGCTTGGAGCTTGGTTGGTTGTATTGCATTCAACTTCATATACCGAGTACATGATTACCTCTATATAACATATAGGAACGTGAGCAAGTCTCGCAGATAGGTATTAGGTAGGTACACTATCATTTTTCTTGGATCATTTAAATGTTGTTATATTGGATCTAAGATAATTAATTAGAAAATGGATAATAGTTCTATAATTACTTATATTACCCAATAACATTTCGATTCAAGATATTATAGTGTAATATATCCGTCAGAAAAAGTTTTCTGGGATATGTGTAAATACATACCTACTACTATGAAGATGATAAGTCTTACCTCTTCCCGTATCCGTCCACTGAACACAGTAACGGCCTCCTTGCCGTTGAACTCCTTAGCACCAGCTCCGAAGTCAAGATCAGCTTCTGACACCACTTCGTAAATTCCAGACACGCCTACATCCGCGGAGCGCGCGTCGCGGACCGAGCGTCGCTTGCGGAGAGATCTGAAAGGACATTTGGGGTGTTAATAAAATGGTCTTCTGATAATATTAGTGGCTACGGCTGCCATTCGTATAGAGACTATGTTAATGGCGTCAGATCCGAGATTAACTATAGATATGTAAGCTCGTATATCCATCTCACAGCATGGATGATAATTCAAGTCATCAACCTTAAAATGTTCTAAGTTTCATACTGAAAAGCAATCACTCTATTTTTTGCATACAGATTTTGTAGTACAGAAGTTATCAAATGACTGTTTCCCATAGGAATACCTGAACCTAAATAATCTCCATAACTTTAGATAAAGAGAGATATTAAAGAACATTGAAAATTCGGAATATGGATGAAGCGAAAAAATATGTTTCGATCAAAGCAAGTCCTCCACTTGTATTGTCTCTGCCTACCCCGATGGGAAAGAGTTATGACAGATATGTATGTATTGTAAATCCCATACCGTGGGCCAGCAACAGCGGGTCCTGGAGGTTTGGCGGGCATCACCACGTCTCCTTCGGGCTCGGGTTTAGCATCCGCTGGCATTTTGCGGGGTCCATGCGGGAAGCGTTCTCGTTCGCCTAGGTCTGATGGGCGGTCCTGGAATTGAAAATAAATTTACTTTTTGATTACAAGATAGAATTTGACTTAATACAAAGTTTCAGGTGCAAGCAAATCATACTGAAATAACATTCTCACCTCCATTCCTTCATCTATCCAGGTATCTAAATTATAAAAGTAGGATATCTTGCAAAATGCATATAAACTAAAATGGTCTTGCGACCATCCATGCCATCAAAATATTTTTTCGTTATCGAGTCTGAATAATTCAGGATCGCAAAAGTTTTGTCACAGATAAAATGATGGATCTTATCTTATATAGCCGTCAGTGTCCCACTTCTGGGCAAAAGCCTCTCTCCTTTTTCTCCACGATTCTATAAACTGAGCTGCCTCAATCCAGACATCCAAGGTGTCCAGTTCATCCTGCCACCTTTTTCAAGATCTTAAGCAACTAAAAATAATCTTCTACTCACAGTAAACGGTCTAGCCAAAGCCTCAACCAACTCTTCAACGGCAGACATATGATCGCTATCAGGCTCGCTGACTGGTGCTGGAGCCCTTTGAGGTAAAGGCGCTGGGGCAGGCACAGCGTCTCCGGATACTTCATCACCGAATGCTTCTTCTAGAGGTAGGTGTTGGGATTCTTCGGCGATTTGAAGGTCGCCATCTTCCGCTGAAGAGTCACTGGAAGTGGAGAAGGAGATTGAGTTTAGTTTCATTTATAAAACATCGACAAAAGTTTATATGTGATCTAAAATTTTTATGGAATACCCAGAGTTTTTATAGTAGATAGGGTAGTTAGGTTTGGAAACTATTTTCGCCATTGTGCGTCACGAATCTCAAACACTATAGATTGCTGGCACCGATATATGAATCAGTGATAGGTACTCAAGAGTTTCTTAAACAAAACTTCTTGACACGCTAATTGCTTTCCATCTGAAGAATATACCTTATACATTCGCTAAATCTAGACTGTGCTATGCCATTAACTATATTATTTCAGTGTTTGCAAAGTCAAAAGATATTTAAATACTCTATTTATGAACGGATTACCAATTCAAAATAACATCTTACTTAATATCATTATGATCCTGATGCGTCCGATCGTCTTTCCTGTCAAGCGCCCCTTGCCTCTGCGGACTGATGCCAGCCAACTGGCAATGGTCCAAGCATCCATGTCTGCAAATCTCCACCTGAAATACAACAATTCATTTATTTATGTAAGTAGGAAACTCTCGAAATAGCAGTTATAGTAAGCCTTGTAAATACCAGTATTTCTTGAGGAGTGGCTAACAAAGGGCTTTCAAGCATTGGAGGTTCGATAACTTCCGCGACTAGACATTTTGTAATGGTTTGATATTTGTGTTCAATCACAGGTTCGTGAAAGGTACAATCATCATCTTCGTCATCATATTTCAGAGCTTATCGGTGAATCATTTTCCACCTAAGCCTTTGCTCTGCCAAAGATTTAACTTCTTGATATGGCATGAGGATTCAAAATAAAACGTCAACCCACGAAGGCAACTTAACTACCATTGTATAAGAAATAAGAGGCCTTTACTCACCTTGCATCGAATGTGAACACTCAGTGCATCAGGGAACTTGAACGCGTGGAAGAATGCGTACGTTATGACTGTTGCTCGTTCGTCTGCCGCTTTAGCTTTGAGGAACCTGGAAATGATTTACATATTTTTGGTTTTAAGAGATACAGTGTATTTTTTATTAAAACCAAAAAGAAGTTCAGATATGTGCGTTGTGTTCGATTAAAAAGAATGTAAAAATTGCTCAATTTTTCATTAGGCAATGATAGAAATAAACGAGTTAAAGTAAAGTGCTGTTTATTTATATTTCCCAAAAAGAGAAGAATTTTCATAGAACTAGGCAACTAGTTGAGAGTATTGAGTGATGTTATTTAACTTACCTAGATATCATTTTAGGCCTCAAAACGCATCCATATTCATCAGACAGCTGAATGATGTGTCCGGACCCATCTGAAGCTGCACATGACTTCACGCGCATATCGAATTCTCCTGGAAAAAGAAAAAATCAGTTGAAATACTTACACTAAATATTTTGTGCTTTTCACTTCTATCTGGAACCTCAGTGATCAGATTACTGCACTGAATCCTATTTTCATATTTATAAACGTACTTAGCCATCAAGAATTTCGCTCGCGACTTAATTTGCGTGAGGTCTAGACATTTCGCCAATTATCTTATCTTATCTTATCTTATTTAGCCCTCGGTGTCCAATTGCTGGGCAAAGGCCTCTCTCCTCCCTCTCCACGATTCTCTATCCTGAGCCGCCTCTGCCCAGAGAGACCAAAAACCACTATTATAAAAATAACCCCAGTATGTACTCTACAAGTAAATGTGCCTATTCTATGTTCCTGTCATCAGAAACTATACTCAATATTCAATCATTTATTGCACTCCACAGGTTTTTTACAAATCTTATAAATAACTTAAAGTACCAAATGTGGACTATGATTAGTCAATAGTTTCGGCATATCTTGTTAATAAACATTCGAACACCTTTAACTTATTTGGTAATATTTAATTACACTGATACTATACGGGAAATTAACACGTACTCGTACATAGTTAAAAAATATCTGTTACATTGTAAATGAGCATAAACTTGACCCTCCTTCTAAATGTGTAAAGTACTTCCATTAATTTTAAGTTAAGTGAATAGTTCAAGCAGACCGCAAAGGTAATGTAAATAGAGAAATGTGTAAGTAAACAAACATTCCATTATACGAGGCAAACATAAAGAAAGCTGTTTGAAACATGCGAACGAACCTCGTAAACTTTGGACCACGCCTATACATATTCTACGTAGTGTAAAATACATTTTAATGTGACAGCTTATTTTAACTGTCATGGTGTTCCCCCACTGCAAAAACATTTTATAATAAACTTTTATTTAATATACTAGTTGTTTGTTATAATATGTTTACTAACGTTATTAAACATGGAGTGTGTGAGCACCATAACATGCTGAAATCTTGGCTAGCATGTGAATGGATGGTCTTGTAATTTGAACCTTTATCAGAAGTAGTTATCGGTAAGTTTTAGGTGTGCAAAATTTTCTGTTCATTTCTTTTTTACCCAAAAACAAATTGACTGACATTCCGAACGCTCCTGACATTTTATTTCTTAACATATTTTTTTATTTTATTTCGTCGTTTCGATAAAAAACGGCCGATAAATAAAATGTTCTAAAGGGTTAAGCATTGAAATTCGCATTGACATTTAAATAAGATACGACGAAAAATTCTGACATTAATAAAGTATATATTTTACAATGTTGGAGAATTACGAGAATGTTAATAAAGTTAAATTATTTGCTGCCTACTGCCAAATACATAAACTGGTAAAATTAAAAGATATTTTCCGAGCAATAGGGTCTAGTAAATATCTAGAGAGTCAAGTTAAAACCTGTCTACAACATTGTGGCCTTATGGACTTTAAAATCTAGTTTTTAAGGTATTTAATTCCAAAGAATAGTCATCACTATTCATGCCAATTGATTCCCTTTATTAATTTAATGTTCATCACTTTCCCACCGTGCTGTATATGAATAAAAACTAGTATCGACTAAGACAGACTGGGTACGACTCATCCTGCCCTATGGCGACAATCTCGAGAGAAAAATTGTCTCGTAGGAGTGAGCACTCGAGGCAATAAAGTGATGATTTTGTCTGCTCTTACAGGCGTGATGTACGGTTTCATCCAATGATAAGTTGCCGAGCTATTTGTGAAATGTTGCATGAAGAATGAATTATTGAAGTAAAAGAGTTAATTAAAGAGTGTGTAGAGCGTGTAACTTGGGATTATAAATTGCTATCTTGAAGGGTGTTTGGACAACTACATTTTTTATCGGATACATTGTAATGACTTGTATTAACCACTGAGTAAATTAAATTGGATTCTTGTGGGGTATAAGCAAATACATACCTAATAATGTTTTTTTATACAGTATGTCTGTAGATTAATATCTACGAGTATATTGATATTTTCAAAATACGAGTATCTTATGAATCGTTAAAGAGGAGTAAGTAAGAAAGTAATAAGGAGAGAGTTCTTTGTCCAGTAGTGGGAAACAGAGACGGCTAAATATGATAAGATAGGTATGATACGATGGATTAAAACTGTATTTGTTTAAATATAAATAAGTACAATAAACATTTTCGATCGTAATTTCATACCAATATTTTGTCACTCAGTAATGTTGACTAAATCGAAAAGATACTCAAAACTAACTAGAAACATCCACCTAACGCTCTATTAAATGCATTTATTTCAAAGTACATCACTCAAACAAATTTCAAAAACATAAAAATCTAGGTCCCAAAGATTACTCCTATAACAGCCTCTCAGCCACCTAGCGACCGCCCCGTTAAGTAAACTCATTCGCTTGTATTTGTCCAGTTTACTTTTTACCATTCCCCTTACCGTTACCGGCTGTTTGCTGACCATTATTACCCTCTTAGACGGTGTACGAGACGCCAATATGTGAATACGACTATGTTCAGATGTAGGCGGAAACGGAAATTTGATTTTACATGTTTTGTTTAAGCTTTGACGGTAATACAAATGGTAATTATGGTGTGTTAACTTTTAAATTTTTTACTGTGTTTTTATATTTTCGGATATTAACGGCCTGTTACACCATCTATAGTAGAATTTATGTGACGGATATTTTGTACCTGTCTCTATCTAAAACGTGATGTTATATGAAACAGACATAGGTTTATCTGTCATTTAAATTTTATCTATAGGAGGTGAAACGGTCACTAAATGTTTACTATTAATTTGTTAATGTTGAAGAATTGTCAAATACAACATAGGTACGTCATAGTATCATTCTAACGTATCTATTTGCATAAACAAAATTTATCATCAGCAGAGGACAGTACCTACTTAAAAGTTTTCAATAATATAAGTCGGTAGGTAATATAAGGTACCTACTTAAAGTTTTCAATAATATACTCTTAAGTAGGTAGGTAATATAAGTCAGTATACATATAATACAAGTAGCTACCAAAACCTATATCAATAAACTTTACAGATAACAATAAAAACATAGACAGTTTATACAAAAGGTACAGGAAAATAGTAAACGATATTTGTATGTTAAGTTTTTTAATATTTTCAAAATAAATTTCTCAACTTTATTTCACTTAGTAAATAACAAAATTCACAGCATTTCTGATAATTAACCCCATTCCATTCGAAGACGCTTCCAATATGTACAAACCGCATCTAATTATCCCCAATAGAGCTAATCTTCAAAAATACACCAAATTAGTAAGTAAACATTCAAATTTTACCAAAGCCACGACTGTTCAATAGGTTTGTGGGTGTTAAAAGTTTCACTTACACCTACTATTTAGTGTGGCTTTCGCACATAACGGTCACATATTTTGAAGAGGTGTGTTGAGTCAAATTAGTAAGATACTTTCCTCCATACATAGAGGCATATCTACTCAAGGGAGGTACGGATCTATGTTTCAGTTGGTTTAGTAAAAGAATGAAGCATCTTTCATTTGTTTTATTCAATTTCGATTAGGTAATTTAAAAAAGCATATTGAATAGTTACATACTGTATTTAGATTCGCCTTTTTAAATTAGGTATCTTTGAAAACTTACGTATATTACTGTTTAGTACCAATCAAACATTTATACATACATACATATCCGTCACGCCTCTCTCCCATTGGGGCAGGCAGAGACAACTTCCTTCCACTTGCTACGATCAAAACACACCTCTTTCGCTTCATCCACACTCATCAGTCGCCTTATACATGCCCGTCGGTTTAAGGTACTCTTGACTTGGCCTTTCTTGAGCAAGTCCCCGATTTGATCGAGGTACGTTCATTTATATTCTAACCAAAGAAACAAAATCCATAACAAAATGAAGTAACAAATTATAGTATGTATGTCCTAAATAAGTCTTACCTCAACCAAAAAGTTTATAATAAGAAGTTATCATTCGGCTAATCCGACATGCGAAGCAATAAAAAGAAATTTTGGTCTTTTCACGTGTTGTTCCGAATACAATAGGCAATTTGGGAGCCGACAGCGCTTTTAAATCTGTCTGTATGTTTGTAATTACAGCTGATTGTGGCGCCCTTAATTATAAAATGTACGCATTGTGAAAGAGAGGTTAAGGTATGATGCTTTTTGTTACCAATGTTTAGATTAGAATATAATTTTTCATTGTCGTGATGAACACAGATATTTGTCTTGAGTCTGCGTATTGTTATGTCTAATACCAAGATAAAGCTTAATTTGGGTTAGACGGCACTGTATGTTCAGTCCTTTGTAATTATTATTATTATAATTCGAGCTATAGGATCAATATCTATGATCATACGCTATGAAATTTAAATTTCGTGGATGAAGATAATATAATGTTAAAATATAAGTACCTAATATCCTACAATATTTATGCGCATTTAAGCACTTTTGTTGTATTTAGTAAATAATAAATAATACTAAAAACCTGTTGTTTTAGCATGAAATATCGCCTCATAAAATAGCTTAATGACGATATGTCAGAACAGAAAATACCTCAAAAAAACCTCAAAATAAAGTATGATTTACGCATTTCTTATCATCTCTCAAAAAACAGGCCATCAATTTTTATTTTTTTAGATTCTTAATCACAGATATTATAAACTCGATTAGATAATAAAATTTAAAAAACTCATAAGTCATAAAATCGACAAGTTTTTTTTTATATTTTTAGCGTCAATTTGCATTTCTTTGTGGAATATAACTGTTTTAGTATTAAAAAGATTTAGGAGATAATCGAAGCAGTATTTAGATCCTTGTGCCATCAAACAGTATAACCCGACTAAATAAAAATAAATTTAATGTCATAAGGTAGGAATCGTTAGAAAATTCTGACGTTCTAAAAAGTTGGGTTATACAGTTGAATGATTTGGACATTTATAAACAAGACGAATAAAACTGCTGATCACAATTCGCATCACTCATTAATAAATCAACCGAAATGAAATAAAAATGTATAAAGAACTGCCTACACATATGTTTATGACAAATTTTAGACCACCTGCAACTAGCTGTTGCCTCCGGCCTTCAATGAAACATCTCTACATAATGGGACGTCATTTGTTATTAATTTTCTAATGTTAAGCGTTCAGAGCTCATTACTTGAAATATGTTTTATTATTGAGTTGTTATGTTTTCTAATTAAGTACGTAGGTATTGCTACGAAATCACCTATTTGTTTTTTTTTTTAATTTGGGATAATTTGATATCGTTCGTTTACAGGCCCCTGCCTACCGCGATGGGAAAAGGCGTGACAGATATGTATGTACCTATGTATTAATTGATATCGTTTAGAAACATGTATGATCTGAAACCCACCTATGGAATACTTGCGATATTAAAAGTGAGAAACAAGATTAATTCTCTTCTAATTTTTGTCTTTTTACCTACCCCATAAATGCACAAACGGAGCATGTTCAACGGTTGAAAGTGGTGGTGGGTAAATATATTTTTTTGAACAATAAAAACGAGTTTAAATGAGGAACAATAAAAGCAACTTACCTCGATAATCATTGATAGCAACGACGAGTGTGAGCGTGGACCCTAATGGTACAATTCCGGACACTGGAGGCGCCCACGGACCTTTCCCGGCTTGAATCTCCATCCAACAGTCCACGTTGTCTCCTGAAATGTGAAATGAGTAATTAGTAAAAATTCGGTGATCGAGATAATATTTTTTTTGTTTATATTTCAGCTAGGTAGAGTCGTTTAAATGATACAAGCGAAACCGCTTCGACGAATTATTTTAAACGACAAACCGCTCGAGGGGTTCAATTAGGTATAATATAAAAATATAAATGCTGAAAGCTTATATTAAATATGGTTTCTGAGAACCAACAGGATAATAGAAATTGCTTTTTCCAAACATTACAATTTTAAAACCATTGAAAAATCCCGTAGAACACAAACATGGTTTATAATGGTTTTGCCACAGGTAACGTCATCTCATAATGAACAACCTACACATATAAAAGTCGTGTTCATTACATACAAAATGTTAAAACCCCCATATTTAGCTATTCAGAGTACCTCATTAAAAAAAAAACTTTACGACCACACAGCAAAGCGTCCACATTCTTTCCTAATGAAAAACAAACCGACTTCTTGCAACGAAACGTATAAAACGCAAGGACTAAAAGTAGTTTTGCACTCCGGATGCGAAACTTCCTAGAAAAATGTGTTCCGTTTTTAGAACCAGTCTTTAAGAAGCCACTTTGAAAACAGCTACGCATCCAGTATCAAGATTTACTGTTCCACAGTGCAAAAATGGCACCGTATTAGTAACACAACACAGTTATAGTTCAGGTTGAAAGAAGTTGAAGGAGTTTCTGATGTGTGTTCGTACGTATAAAGTACATTTTATTGTTTATCTTAATAAACACCTACCATCAACTTGATGGATTTGAGTTTACATAGGTAACTACTAAAATAACTCCGTATTTATAATTCTATGTATCAAATGATTCAAATGTAAGTATTTAATGGAATTAAATGTTTTTTGTTAAACCTAATTCTAAGTTCTATCTTGGATATAAACAATATGGCATTTGCAACAAATGCAACTTTTGGATAAGCAACCTATTTGAGGTTACCTTTAACTGACGGATACTATGAGTGATTATCCTGAATAATTTGCTTAGCTTATAAGAATTACGGCCTAATCACTCTCTGTATGAGAGTAGGCTCGTGCACCTCGGTGGGGACATATACATATGGGCTGATAACAACAACAACATAAGAATTAGGTACCCCCTTATACCAGCGCGAGTAAGCACTTACAAAGATCCTTTCCGCACCACTACTTCTCCGTAGTATCCGTAGAACGAACAATTTGAATTCAAAATACCCTCCTCACGCAGGCACTACATCAGCGTATGCAGAACATTACTATTGTATATTTTAACAGAAACAAACCTCTAAAATCAAGCTGCACCACATCCAAATCAGCAATAACCATCGGCGGTTTTGAAGCCGTCTTCTCGTAATCGTTGAACCACTCGCAACGCAGCCTCTTCGCTTCGTCCCATACTTCTAATAGGTCTTTATCGTATTGCACCACCACTGTGTTCTCGTAGAATTGGCCGTGGAGGTCTGTGAAGGAAGAAAATTAGTTATTTTATAGAATTTGTTACAAACCCTGCATAGTTAGATGTTAAGACTATTTTTGCAAATTGGTGTAGAAAGGGTAAACTTCACCATAGAAAAAAAGTCTTTAATTTACAAGCAGATAATTCAAATAGTTTAATCAGTACAGTTATATCATTTGGCTATGGCAACTAAAAGAGCTGAAAGCAAATGTGAACAAAAAACTTCATAAGTTTTTTGAATTTCCTATTTTATTAATTACCCTTTGTAAATATGTCTCCTACTCCAACAATCTGCGTATGTACCTATAGGTATAGGTATGAATATCATTATCAAGCAAGAATCACCTGAAGGCACAAAACTTATCTGCAACAATCAACAAATATCCCAAACGTAACTACAGTCAACAAACCAAAGTTAACTAGACATTTAAGCCGTATACGCGATGGTACTAACCAGGTTTCAAGTAAACTCTTACAGTTAATACTCCGATGTAGGATCTAAAGTAGATAAAGTCTACATTTGTGTGTCCATCCTATCGATTTCCGGGATAAAGGGTTGGCGTCTGCCAGTCGCGTGTTACGGGAGATTGAACCCTATGCGCTTTGCAATGCGGTCTGGCTAGTGGCTGGTCGGGTGGTGATTCCGAGAAACAATGCGCGCGCAGTGTTCGTAGAAGGAGCGGGCCGCTTGCGCCTGTCTCCGTTAAGCGGAGGCTATGAAAACGGCGGGAAAAGCTGCCATTTTCTTTCAGATTACAAACTGTGCGGAACTCGTGGACGTTATGCTGTCTACACACCAAAGCCGCCGGCATGCCGCCGGGCTAGGCCGGCAGCTTTACATCATACGAATGGCAGCTGTCAAAAAAGCCGGCGGCTTTGGTGTGTAGATACCATTATAGATAAGACAAGCCAACGAATGTGAATTCCTGTATCGATATGATTCCGCTCAGTAAGTACATGATCTATGAGATCTGATCATCATACGACCAGCATCCTAGTATATAAGCGTAGCTCCAAGGTAATGCAATTTATTGTAGATTAAAGATCTGTACATAACGCAAACTACGATTTTTCAGGCATAAATAGCTCTGTACTTATGGCGAGTTGTATTCGTCAAACAATTGTAAAAAAGCTCTCCTTCTAGTAAGTTAGTAGGTAAGAAAATAAGTCTTAAAGTCTCTCCCGCTGTTTTTATGGCCTCCGTCTTATAAACGATACACACCAGCTGATTGTGAAGCTGTGGAGATTGGCTATCTGACTATCAAACCGCGATAACTAAGACAAACATAATATTTCTTGGCATTCAGTGGTTTTGCAAAACAATGAGCGGAAATAAATACACAAGTGTTTAAAGTCAAAAAGAGTAAGGTATTGGGGCCTATATAATGGCAAGGCGTTAGTAACTATATAGTTTTTTGTTGCAAGGCCGAGTACCTATATGATAGACTAGTGGCTGCCCGCGACTACTTACGCATTTATCGTCATATCTTGAAAAATAATCATGATATCTCAAAACAATATAGCCTATGTGTTATTCTGATGTTCAAGCTACAATATTGCCAAGTTTCACCAAAATCTGTTCAATAGTTTTTGCGTGATGAAGTAACAAACATCCATCCATAGGCACAAACATTCACATTTATAATATTATTAGGAAGTCCAACTGGATTAGCAAAATTTTGAAACTATAATTTTTTTGAAGTAGGTAAGATAGACGTGTTATAAGAAAACTCCTTTTCAAAACGTAATTGGAACGTCTGTATCATCCACTGGACGTTATTATACGTCGACACAGACCAAAGTTGGCACTGACTGGTCACAACTAGGAATCAGCCGGAGAAAAACTCACTTAAGTTGAATCGAGTCCGTACAGAAACTTGCTCGTACGACCACGCGATTTATAGCGAAATTGTTGCGAATTACTGTACTTACAGTACCACGTATTTACTGTACGTAGAGACTGAGAGTTTTTAGGTCACAAAAATCAGTTTATTGATGTAAAAATTCAAAATTTCGAAGTATTCTGCCTATAGAAAATACAAAATATTATACGCTGTTTTTCTAACTCCTTTTAAAATTACATGCCACTATCTATACCTACAAATAATACACATTAAATACCTACGAAAAGTAAAAACATCTTCGTCATTTGATTATATCAATTTGCTGAAATGATTATTAATGTTAAAATTCTATTAAACGTAATGCTAACAATTTAATTATCGAAAATCTAAAAAGAACGATACGATGTTAAATGGGCAATTCATTTTTTTATCTACCTTTTATGCAACTGTACGACATAATCAAGGCTCTTGATGCAGAATTCTAGACAATTTGAATAACCGGCAAACTGCAAATGTCTTTCGGCGTGAGGAACAAAATGTGTCTACTTATACGGGGTAGGGAAGCTAACTACCTAAACCTTCTCAAGCAATACATTTCTTCCTAAGAATCGTCTTCATTATAACTTATATATATAGTTAGATGTAGTTTTAGACGGTGCCATCGCTGCGATTTAAAAGTTTGGACTCGTCGCAATTCTCTCATTTGTAGAGACAACCCAGCATGGTAGGTATCGGTTAAAACAACTGTTTATAAAAGAATAAAAACATCTAAATTTCATCTCATTTTACATATCCGCGTTTTAGAATAATACAAAATTCCTGCTATACCCCGTATGTCGATTTATTCGAAGTGCCCCAGGCTTATGTCAGATGCGGCGAGAGAAATTCATATTATGAATGACGATTTCAATAGTTTGCAGCACTTGTGGGAATGGCAAACGCTTGTTTAACCTTTGTTTGGTATTTGTTTTGTGTGTGGTTGCTAAAGGTGAATTCAACAAGAAGAATGACGACTAAATTTAAATAGAATGCTTTTTAAAGGATAGATTATAAATTATTAGGTATAACTCACGTTAGTTAGGTACTATTTACTGATCTGTGGTATAAAAGAAATACGCATCTAGACTCTTGTCGGTGATGCATCCAGGATTTAGGCCTATCTTCTGCATGCTTTGACTTCTTGATACGACATTCCTTTATCGTTCTCCTTCACTTGAATAAATGAGGTAAGTCTCGGATCTTTTAGAAAATATTTGCCTGATAAAAGCATTAATTTAAATTCCGATCCCAGCAAAAACAACTTTTAATAGAATCAGCATAGCTATTAAGAACCAATTTCTATAAAATGAAATACCTAAATAATCATAGTCCTTCAAAGACTTGCCGCTTCTAAATCGTTAAGCTATTAAAGCTTCTTCTCATTTGCTGCGGTTAAATACTCATTAATTAGTAATTACATTAATTAAAGAGTTTCAAAGGAATGTTTGATAGTTTTTCCAATAGCCTAAGTTGGTGCAACAGTATTGAAAAATGCCGTTTAATGAAGTCAAAGTATTTTTCTTAAGCAGATAAGTGCTAGGATATCATTTAGTGTGGGAACAGAAAGGTTTTTTTAAATGGTGAAAATGTGTCGTATAATTAAAATGTTTGGAAAGCTCAAAATTTTCATATAAACATTGCGGGTAAATAATAACATGTATAGGTTCTAAGATAGAAATGATATGTAATTGATAAAAAAAGATATAGCATTATCTCTGTTTATACAATACAAATATTCTTTATTGCACACAAATATATAAGGTACAGACACAAACAAGAATATAAGAAGCAACAGGCGGCCTTTACTTTATAGGCGCGTTTATACTTTCAGTACCTACCTAATTTATGATCTAGATAAATAAATAACTAAAATTAAATAAAGACACAAAATAAGTGACAAAAGTTGTTAAGTAGTCATTAAATATTTACGATAAACAGTTCAACATTTTCATTTTACAGTTTAAATTTTAATTTAATAACCGTTCATTATTCAATTTAAAAAAAGAAAGTAGAGTCTCGAAATCTGTTATTAAATAAGAAAGATTTAACAAAGTACTTATTACAAAAAGGTGTCACTTGATAGTTTCAGTACAACATTGACGGAGAGTAGGAGGCCGATTCTGCTAATTACTAAATGCACAAATGGTGTCTCTCTAGAATGTGAGTTGTACGATTTTACCATTTTGGTATTCTACTAACGGATAAATTGACAACCAAAACTATAGACGATACATAGACCATACCTAACTACTACTATTTGCTCTATTCGGTAGTCTACTCCAAAATGTCACAAAAGTGGCAGTTCCAAAAGTTATTCCAAACGACTGTCAAAAATTTGCAAAATGGCGGATTTGGCGCATCTGTCGCGGGACTTAGCAGACTACCAAAGTCACCTATCGCAATACTATGTCAATGTGTTGACAATAGTTGGTTGCTAAACTTAATTTAGCAGAATTGCCCCCCAGGCGTTTAAAACATCACATTTAATTTGAACTCACGTCATATAAGAAAGCCCTATAATAATAAAGCAGGGACATGAAAACAAACAAGCATCGAACCACTGTAATTAAAGTGTTAAATGTTCATTCGCTTTTTGAAAGTATCCATTTTGACGCCGAAACGACGCACGCGTGTAAAACCGAAATAATAATGTCGAAAGCGGACAGAACAATAATCATTTTCACTTAATAAGAGTAAGAGCGATTAATTTCTGTGATAAAATTTCATTAAAAGTGTTTTAATGGACTCATACATACATACTTAAGTATATGTTGTTAGATAAAAATCACACTTTTCCGCCCAGCCTGAAAGCTTGTCTTTATCAAAGTTACATACCTAAGTATGTCATGTACGACGTAAATTAATTTAAATTTGTTACATATACCTAATCACTAAAATGTATACGATTACTCTATTTTTAAAATCGGGTAATATAAAATATGGAG
Source organism: Anarsia innoxiella (assembly GCA_947563765.1). Classification (NCBI taxonomy): domain Eukaryota; kingdom Metazoa; phylum Arthropoda; class Insecta; order Lepidoptera; family Gelechiidae; genus Anarsia; species Anarsia innoxiella. The sequence continues at coordinate 3,644,433 of OX387402.1, forward strand.
CGTGCCATGCTAGGAATTTCACTGATGGACCGCGTACCAAACATTGAAATTCGCCGGAAAACTAAGGTCGAAGACGGTTCGCGGATCTTGTCACTAAAATGGCAATGGGCAGGACACCTGGCAAGAAGAAAAGACGGTCGATGGACGAAAGCAGTCACAGAGTGGTGGCCGAGACAGGGACGTCGATCAGTGGGCCGACCACTCGCTCGCTGGACAGATGACATCGTCAGATCAACACGGCCGCTATGGGTTACATTGGCACAGGACCGTAGTGAATGGCGCGAAAAATGGGAGGCCTATACCCAGCAGTGGGGAGAAACGGGCTGATTTGATTGATTGAATATAAAAGAAAGGGCTTCCAACTCTTAATATAATACCTACTCGTACACATTACGTACGTGTCATACTGTTACTTTTACTAGTTGAGCAATAAATACAAACACCCCTATTGTATGACAAATTTGTTCCTATCAAACCTCTATTTGCCATCATTGTATTATAAGCAATAAACAATTGTGTTAAATGGGGGTTCCGATGAAAAGAACCATCAATAATTAAAAAAATACGACTAAAATCATCTGCATTTTAAAAGCTACTCTTTTCGGACATAATTTGCTTGCAATAAATCTTAGAGTACTCGTACTATTGTCACTTTGTAAACCAAATAATTTGATTACGAAAATTTAAAACAACTAATGGTTGTAAGAAATTAAGGAGAAAGAGCAATAATTTTAACTTTTAATTATTATTAGTATAATTAAAGCTTTATGAAGATATAAAACTAAATTTTTAATGGTCAGTTTGTAAATTCACTCGCAAATATTTAGACATGTTTTCTTTACGAGCCAAATATAAGAAAACACACGTACATACGTGCGGTACGCAGATAAAAATAAGAAACGCAATTACTTGCCTTTATTAACTTGTGTTAAGTAGAAACTCATATAAAGTATAAACACAAGGAGGTTGTAAAACATTAAAAAGTTAAGTGTATTGCCTACAATAAGAATAAGTAAATTATAGTAGCTTATGTGTCACTTTCCTTAGCCGTGTTTGTTATTAAATATAAATAGTTTATCTTCATGCATTATTATTTATTTGCTTTTATTAATTATATTTATCAAAGCAATATTAAAACATACTTATTTGAGAAACTTCAGATTAAAAAATGTACAACAGTTTAAATCATTTTTATGGAATACTAGCTGTCCCGGCGAACTTCGTCCCGCCTTAGAATGAACTTTATTGTGTAGGAATAAAGTTCAAATTGACTCTACATTTTAGTAAGAAAACATTTGTATGGGAAAATGAAAAGGTCTGTTTTAGGGCTTTCCCGGCAATTATTCGAATTTTTCTCACCGTAAGAACCATCCTTGGACTTCGGGGAAGATGCGATATTTTTATTTTTGTGTTTATTTCAAAGAACTCCATGTAGAATAGACCACAAGTATATTAAAAAATGAAAAAACTGTAATTTACTGCAAAAAATGGGGTTTAAAATTGTCAATTTGAATTTTCGCGCGAAAACGGATCTATAGTTCGTATGACGTCACTCCCGTCTGTCACTCACTGGCCCACGTACTGTACGTCCTCTATGTATTTTATACTTTTGCATTTTTCTCGACTAACGAGACATTTTTTTGTAAAAAATTAAAATGGACTATCCATCAACATCAGGCGATCATAGCTATACTATAGATACTCCGAAAAAAAGCCGTGTTGACGTATGTTTTGTGCCAATGTGTCCATCTACTTCAAAGCAGTTTCCAAATAAATTGTTTTTGACTGGACCTTCTGACCCAAAACTGCGAAAAAAGTGGTTTCAAGCTGTGAAGAGGAATGATAATTATTCCCCAAAGACCATCATTCGTTGCTGTGAAGACCACTTTGACGTTTTTAATTTAGATTTTAATTGCAATAATCCGTGCCAGTTTAATATTCAAAAATGAACCTATTTTTTTTTACCTTCAGAAGCTGCACAGTCTTCGCATTTGCAGGACTGAACCGAGCCTTGCATCTCATTTATAATAGCTGTAACACGATAACCTTCTTTGCGTACTTTATGTTCCGGAGTAATTCGACTTTTTACGGTACATAATTCTCCATCTCTTTTAATTTGGACATAGCCGATTGCATTATCACCGTAAGATTCTCTTGTTGAGCTGAAATAAGTGCTATATGTTGAATCCGCTGAATGAAATACAAATTTAACTAATGATTTACACATACCGTAGTAGTTTAGTCCCTTTCATTTCTACACTTGAAAACTCTGCACTTTCGACAAAAAAAGTCACTATCATGTCAACACTAACTTTTGGTAGATTCCTGGCGTCTGCTTTGACAAACCCAACTTCCATTTTTATTCGAAAAACGCAATTAATTCTCGTTATAATGTTCACTTTTTTACTACAACTATAATCTCAAATACGTTGTCATAACAGGAGTGACGTCACTGAACGCTGATAGGTGTTTTAAATCCGTTCCGTTTCAAGCTACTTTTAATTCGTAATTATTGTTGAAAAACAACATTATATAAAATATAAACCTTGCAGTGGCCCTTCTTTTATATATTTTTAACATTTTAATAACAAAATTTTCATAAATATTGTATTTGCATCTTCCCCATTAGCGAAATCGGTCCAGCCGTTCAGGCGTGATGCCGTGACAACGGAAAACGGGTTTCATTTTTATATATATAGATAATAGATAATTACTTTTAATATTTTAATAAACTAAAATGTATTTATCGCCTAAATTGGTATTTATAATTTCTATATTATAGAATAAAGTTAGTTACTACCATTAACTTTTATAACATGAATTAAGTTGTTTTGCATTAGTTATCTTGAAATTAACACAATTAACTAGCTTTGATCGTCCTTTTAAGGTTTTATTATTCAATCTTCTAAAGGATTATGTGTTTAGTTAATAAAATATTAAATAATGAATATTAGTCAAGAATAATAAATGTACCTAGGTAGGATATTGACTAAAATAATTCATAATTTCAATGTAATAGGGTTCCTTATTATTAAAAGGTACTTAACTATTTTGATTCATGTTTTAGTTGCGACCAATTTAGTACGAGTAATAAAACTAAATATCCTACATACAGCCCCGTATCCTCCACATTATAAATATCGTCTTCACCATAAGGGCACACGGGGCCCGTGCCCAGGACCCCCATTCTCAGAGGGGCCCCGAAGGACCTGCAATTTCTCTCACCCATTTTTTTTCCTCATTAGTAACCTTGTAAGAAGGTAGTAATGTACATGGCATATACTAAACTAAGATATTTTGGCTATTTTTTTGCTCAATATGAATAATGGCTACTGCTAGACATTATTAGCTATTGTTAAACTAGTGATTGGTACGAAAGACTTCGCGCGCAAGTCTGACTCGCAATTGGCCGGCTTTTCACTTTTTTTAAATGCGTCCTTGTGTACTCAAGGGCCCCAGCTTGGTTTAAGACGGCCCTGGTTATGCGTCCTAAGTTAACGGTGGTCTAGGCACTATGACACTAAAATCTTTTAATACATATTCTTCGTGACTACAAATATAAAATGATGTCTATAAATTAAATTAATGGCAATAATCAAATATTAACGGTTTCTCGGAACAGACCACCATAGTAAAACGTGACTTTACAATGAGTACTTTAAGGTATATCTAGTATCTATCTATGAAGGAATTGACAAGGACAGTTTTATTAAATTGGTTTTATGGCTATCTTTGACGTATTTCTATACTTGAAGTAAAGGGCCCGAATAGTCATTATGTGTAAAAGTTCATAAAAGCTAAACATCGCCATGTCTAACAAGACGGAGAGATGAGTTATTATTAATGGCTGCATGTTTTTTATAGTAAGTACTTTCCAAAATTTTCTGCTTATCTTAATGTAGAAGGGCATAGGTAATCAATTATATCAAATTATTCCATGCAAAATTTACTAATACATAACTTTCAAAAACTTCTTATAACCATGCTAAAGACACAACTAAAACATCATTTTACGTCACACAAAACAAAAACGCAACGATTCACTCATAAAAGGGTTTCACTCACATAAACTGCATCTTTAACAAACATCTAAAGATCGATTATTGCGAATCGATTTGCGCGAATCGATACGATCGTAGTTAATAGTCCGGGTTCGCATCATTATACATTGGGAATGTATTTATTGATTTCACACTATCATTGCCGGTCCATTTCTGTAGAGCCGGAACGAATGGAACGTTGTTTAGATTGTTCGCATACGGTTAATAGGCGAGGATTATGCTTCACAGTTTTGCTTTAGGTTTTTGTTTGTTATTTATTGGGATTCTGATTGTCACAAAGTTTTGAGACTAATTATAATTTATATATATATGATTAGGGTAAAGTCGAAGACATGTCAAGCTTTACACATTTCATTCCAGCATAAGGGCGATATTAAAACTACCTATGTATTGTAAAGGTTGAAATACTCTTTGTCTGGTATCTCAACCAGCTGTCTGAATGGCTGTCTCTCTATCTATTTCATGTTTTACTAATGTCACTCGAAGAAGTATGAAGTACGCAAGAAAAATACGAGTAGGTACTTAACTTACATAATTATATAGGCAAGTAGGTATACTAAGTTATATACTAACTTAAAGATGTATACTAACTTATAAATAATATTCTTACCTGGCTTTGTACCACATTTGGCGTATGCGATCCGAAATGAAAAATACGTCTGTCCCGTTGATGGCGGCACGTACACGCATCTTGGGTCACCGTGCTGTCCTGAAAACATAAACAAACGAACTTCATAATAAGATAGTAAAGTCTTAATTATGTTTTAGTATTAGAACAGTATAGGGTATAGGTACTTCTAGCCTAAATACAAAGATATTTTTCCTAAAGTCAGTTGCAAGCTAAAGCTTCCATTACACTCAAACGAATATTCACAGTTCAATAATAGATGCGTACTCAATGAACGAGCTGCCTCGTTAGCATTTGGCCAATTAAGTAGAACCCAGCTACCTATTCGAGTTTGGTAGTTCTTAGAGATCTCTTTTAATTGGCCGAAAACTTTTCAAACTTATAACATTCCTAATTCAATTATTTAGTAATCTGTGGTTTTGCGCTGAGGATTAAAAACCATCGCGATCAATTCAAACGGTATCGAATTCCATATTTCAAGATAATACCTAAAGCAATTTGTCAACTGACCAACATTAGAAATATGATATTTTCTAAGTAAATCGCATCGTTGGCCTAAAAACCGAATTTAGATTAATAGTGGTCACGCGACGGTCGGAATCATTTGTACGTTCGTATGAAAATGTGTTACATTATTATGCTGCATGTTTGTTCACCGCGTATTCACTAGACGAGCAACTTCACTAGTCAAACGTTTAGCCAATTCAATAAGGTCCTTTAAAACTACCAAACATGAAAGTATAGCAAGGTCCTGTTTGAGTGGACATTCGTTCGCATCACTTGCCTGCTCGCCTAGTGCATACTGAGCTAATGGTTTCAATTCAAACCCTGTAACACGACAAAATAAAAGAAACGCCGCAACTATATGAACCCTTTACAATATTATGCTAATGTTGTTTTCCGGTTATTCGTCACGAAAGTGTGAAACAGATGTCCAGCGTGTTGCGCAAGTTGGTAAGTACCTCTAGGTACATAATACTGTTTGATAGAAAAGTACTAATCAAATTAATAAATAAAGTTTTTGTTTAAAAATATTAGAGTGTGCCTATGGCCCAGATTCTAAGTAGATAACCCAGATGAGAGTCGTTTAAGTAAATGATTATGAATTATGAATGAACTTTCAATTCTATCTTTTTAAAGTGAGTTAATCGTTTAAGTTGTGTCTCTACAGTCAAACACTTTTCTGTACAAAATTTTTACAAGAATTGAAAACTGTTTATGTATTAACATTATTACGATTTACGAGTTAAGTAGAACAAAATAATAAAATTCTGATAATTACAGAATTATCAATTATTTTCGATTTTCTGACCTTATAGGTTTGCCCATCTATTCTAATAATAATTTGAATTTATACCTATATGTATTTTACTAACATATGCTAAGGTGTGTTAAAAAGTAATAAAAGTCTTTTATAGACGACCGCGTGAAGTGTGTTTATTATGTGACGAAGTAACAGTATATTTTAGAAATTATAAACAGGCAATATGCTATAAATAAATTGACATTTCTATTAGCTATTCTTAGAATAAAATTCGACGAACAAAACGCATATTATGCAAAAAACATTCATGAGTTGAAATAAGAACTAAAGCTACTAAAAAGCCTCGTCAATATTTAGTAGTATACGGTAATAATTTGAAAGCAGTATGAATAATAAACAATCTATACTTTATACTTCATGAAGGCATTGAAATCTTCATTATAAGTATTTGTTTTGGTTTTACGATTTCTTGCTTTACAAACAACAAATAAGGCTTATTAAATCATTTATCCATTAAATTTTGAGCCGTCTAATTCAGCTAAAGGTGTAAATGGAACGTTAGTTTAATTTATTTTTTCTTCAATCGGTTATGAATGTTAGTTCTTTCGTAGCTCTTTTGATATATTAATTTTATTGTATATTTCTGTGTTTATGCCTCAGATTTGTAAAACTTAAATTGAAAAGAGCAACCCTACAGAGTTTCTTGCTAGGTTATTCTCTGGGGAAAACTGCACTCTTGCGAATCTAGCATTAACTTTAAAAAATGACCCTTCCTAAGTGTTGTCAAAACCTACAGGATTAAATGATTTTTCATTTCATTTCAGTTAGCTCGAAATTTGGAAAAAAGGAAAAACGTTGACGCGGCTATTTATAGTTTCTGCACAAAACTTTGATGAAATAAATATGTTAGAAGTTTTAACTACCATAAATACAGGTATATACGAAAATACGATCTGTTAACAACAAGCCTCCAAGTTAAAGTACGACCACGTCTAACAATTGAATGCTCATGGTGAATACATGAGCATCTTTAATACAAGAACTAGGTCGTAGACCACACTTATTAATAATTCAGTTTGTATCCGTCATAATTGTTAGTGAAACCTTAGCAATTAGAAGGTACAATTAGAGTCGCTCTGAATACGCCACTGTGTTCGTACTGTGAACGCCACATTCTGTTAGAAATGTATGTTATTTCCACCTGTTTCTTCGTTTTACTATTGCCTATTCTGTGGTTTTGAACTTAGAGTGTGTTTGAACTAGAGCGAGTGCGTTGCAAAAACTTTTTATTTCACTCGTACTTTTGTCTTTGCCCAAAGAAAACAAAGCGTTTGAGCATTACATATTAACATTTGGACTTGATCTGCGGGTTAGGCACTGTGGTACTAACTCTAATTTGTATGTCACGTGCTTGTACTACACAAACACAGCTAAATAATTGTAAACAGAAATAATCAATTACCTTTCGACGAGACAATCCCTTCGAAGGGATGTGAGAAGGTAAGGTGTACATCCATGTGGTCTTTCCCACACATGACTTCCAGCGACTGGATGACTGGCATACCATCAGGCCGGTCTACGGGCCATAGGTCACCGGCCCTGACTCTTGTCTGTGAAAGAAAAGATAAAGATATGTTATTACTTTGTTTTTGTCTAGAGAACCTAAAAGACCTTTGGCATGTTTGCACTAATATAACAAAAGGCAATGTTTGCGCCGATGAATGCCTGGATGTGAGAATGTTTATTACTCTTTCACATAAAAACCACTGAACAGATTTTGATGAAACTTTGCCATATTGAAGTTTTCACAAACTTTTCAAATATGTATTCCTTTTCCATGATAATATGACATAAAGAGCGTGCGAAATATTGAGCGGCTGCTTGTTTATAATACCTACTTAAATACGTATAGCTTTGCCTCAGCTGTAATGGCAATTTTTTTTAAGAATTTGTGGTCTGTTCTAGGTGGTCGATGTAGACAGCATAGTCTATGTTCATAAAGCTATATATTTATGGTTCTATTGTTCGTAGCACAGTAGACGTAGGTAGATAATTGTTTAAAGTGGTAGAAATCTGAGTTTAACAAGCTTAAATACAATAAAACAGAATAAGGCTGCCACTGAGCTTGTTTAATTGTTGGTGTGCTATCAGTGAAAGACGTTCCTAATAAGGATTTATTCATCGTGAATTTCTAGTTTCGTTGCGTCATTGTTTCTTAGCTTACTAGTTTGATTTACAACATTTCTCTCTCTTTCTTTAAACTCTATGATATTGTTTCAAGGTACTAAAAAGTGATTGAAAGAAATAGGAACTTATGGTGCACCCACACCTGCATGTTTAGTAAACTAAGAGTTTGTTATAAGATGTTTGTTAACGTTACTAAACATGCAGCTTGGGAGATATTAGAAAACGCTGTAAGAAAACCATTTTTCTCAAATTAACGGCTAAATACGCATCTACTCATATAACACTAAATACGTTATTACTGCCAAATGAACATAACTTTCACTACAAAGCCTATAGTTATTAAATAAAACGAGATAAATTAATGTTGGATCCAGTGCGTACCTCTGATTAAGTGTAGCGGTAATTATGAGAGTGAATCGATTACGGCTCGAGTTTTCACTGACATGATCCATATGAAGCTCATTAAAAACCAGCCTATTTTAAAAAAACCTTTCTATTTTCGAAAAAGACCGTTTTAAAAAGAAAGTACTTGTAAGTGCATTTGCGCGTTTACTTTATAAACCCCTTTCACTCTTTAAAAGTATATACTTTATATTATATAAGTCACATATGTGATTGCTACGTTACCCTATTTAAAAAAAAATAGTTCTATTTATGTTTGGGTAGAGGCGGCTCAAAATAGAAAATCACGGAAAAGAAGGAGAGGGGCCTTTGCCTAGCAGTACGACACTGACGACCAGATAGGTTCTATTTTCAAATGCATTCCTTCATACATGTTTATATGACTCTTTTTCGGAACAGGCAAAGATATGTCAGTGACCATTTTTTAACGATCTAATTATACCTCTTTTGCTTCATCCTCATTCACTACACATCCATCAAGACTGTATTTCCTGACAGGTATCATCATATAATTGAAACAGTGCCCTAAGTTCCGAAAACTTCATTTCATCTCTCTTTATTCGTCGATAACCGTCCGACAGTTACCGAACAGTGAACGAATACAAATTGATATTGGTTTGCAACAAGCCGAAGACATAAAGACGGGGCGGTAAAGCAGTGTGTAAACATAATAAACGGGGAACTTGAATGGTTCGTTTATGCCGAAATTGGATGATTGGTAAAGGTTACACGCATTTAAAAGGTAGTTTTAAGAAAATGTAGAAGCGGCTGTTGATGGTCACAGATTTTTATATCGAATAATTCTAGATTTTCTTTTTATGCGTAACATAGGTACTCGTAACTGAAAATGTTGAGAGTCCAACTCGTAAATATGAATAAAAAAATTAAAATGCTTGATATTTGGCATCAGCTGACTACCGTAATCAAATAACAGTTTTGTATGTACTTGCAGCTCATATATTTAGAAATTATCGTAATTTAACCAATAAAAATAACAACATAAAAAACAACAAAGATTGCAGTTCATTTGGCTTCAGATTATAATTTTCAGAATTCTTTAGAATTCTTCAGCGACTGAATGCCAACCTAAAGCTAGGTAAGAACTTACTTATCATTATTATTCCATATCCTTAAAATAATTAACTCAATAAACATACGATGTGTTCATGCCCATCTGTACGAATTTCCTTGATCTGTGTCCGAAACGATTTGATGAATCGCAAGTATATTCCAGGAAAAACTTGGGTGCGTTTCGTTCCCACGCGTTACAGAGGAATTCGCCACATGAAACAGGTATGCAGGCAATATATAATGTGCAAGAAAGAGATGACAGTATAGAATTTTTTCGACGGCAATTTACATTTTTGTGTGCGAAAGTCTTTCGGGAAACTTGAGCAGTCTGTCAAGTTGAATGTTTCATTTATCTTTTTGATATTTATGAAGAGATCGGTTGTACGACCTATGGCCGGGTTTTAATGCGGTTACTATAATCAATCTTTGGATAACTAGATTACTATCGATTGATGGAGCAGTCAGTAGTCTTGTTATAGCAATTAATTTTATTACGTCGGAGTTTACTCGAAGTTCCTCTTAAGATTCCTTTAGTGCATGTTTAAAATCGATACATTAATACTAGATACTTTACATTCTATTTATTTAAGAAAGGGTACAAATTATAAGAAACGAAGAAAGTAAAATGTACCTAACAAAGTCGTTATTGTATGTTTCACAGGTATCTCATTTTGATTATCAAGTGTCATAACATATTACAGTTATTCATTTGCTAAACTCTATCGCACTCTTGCTCATGTGATAATGTCAAAATCCAAAATACCTGAACAATAAAAAAAAATCTGAAAAGAAATGAGTACCTACCTACGGTGAAAACTTTACATAAAGTACCTCTCTACTTTACAAATTCAAAAGAAATGTATACTACAATACATCAACATTCGTTATTCGATTACACAACTCGATTAACTAGCAAATACCGCGGCTTCGACCAGATAATAATGAAATTATAGGGGTTTAATTGCGTCAGTATCTCGATGGAAGAAAGTGTGCCGACTGTACGTGCGTGGTGCCCTTACTCAGGGTCAACTGCAATAACATTACCATAGGTAAACTACCGTTCTTATATTTTATGATGTTATAGACTAAATAAACAAACCTTTTGGTAAGATAAATGAGGCAGTGAATAGCTATCGAAATAAACAAGTAAATATTTACGATTAAACTTAACTTAATGACAGATGTTGTTAAGCCATTTCACGACATAAGCTTTCACGTAATAGATACTTAAAACTCCGACGACGCATTTATCGATCATAACTATTTTTCCAGTAATAAAGAATTTGTTTTTACGTTTCTTTCGTTCAAACTTCATTCAATTCATTCAAAGTCGATGGAAACATTGATAGCCTGAGCGCGGCGCCTAAATTTAGGCAAGGCAACTCTTTAATATGTATTTAGTTCCGTTCAAACAGCGCTTAGATTAATCGACTAATCAAATAACTTTTTAAGCTATGGCATGTTCCTCTGTGGTTTGACGTTTGATATGGTAATTTAGTAATAAAGCGCGAGTAAGAACTCTACGTTACATACATAGAGTCGATCGTGAGTTCGATTCTAAATTGTTAATTGAGACAAACTTTAGTGTAGTGTACAGAGATGTTTATCAGGGGCCCAAGTTTGCTAATTTAAAAAAGCCTCAGTTGTGTATCGCCAGAGTGTTAATGGCATTTTTGATACATTTACCTATTCTGCTAAACAATGGCTTATTGCGACCAAATATGTCAAACAATTACACACTAATTAATAATTCATTTGAAGGGAACTGTATACGGTTTTACAACAAACTGCCTGATAATGTTCTAAATTTAACGGAAACTAAATTCAAGCGTTGTATTAAGAGGACTCTTTGTCAGAGAGCGTATTATAACATTAACGATTTTATTATTGACAAAAGGGCATGGTGTGTAAATGCTCTAGCTCCACACGATCATAATATTTAAGTTGTTCTTTTGTAAACACATGATTGTAAACAATATTTTTAAAAAGAGCAACCTCAAGAGTTTCTTGCTGGCTTCTTCTCTGGGGAATCTGCCTTCCGAAGTCAGCGTAGCTTCAGTCAGTTAATTTGCTTTTACTTTTGTTAACTTGTTATATTTTGTTTTTATTTTTTGTTTTATATTTTTGACGCATTCTAGTGTAATTTTGGGTTACCTATGAATAAATCTTTATTGAATTGAATTTAATAACACTCTCATTGACACTCTGCCGGCACTCAACTGAGAATATTGTAAATTGGCAGACTTGGACTTTTTTTTTTTTTTAATTGCCTGGACGTTTTTGTACAATACGTGTATTTTTACTAAAATGTAGTAATTACATTTCTTTTAAGTGATATCAAGTGAAGGTTTACTTCACTTGATATTGGCAGAAATCCACAATGATATTTTCCGTTAAAAAAAAACTCTACGTGTCTATGGTTATATTACCACTTGAGGTAAAGCTACAGAACCGGCGATCGGCCTGTAATCAAGTTCCTTATTATGGTTAGAGGTGGGTCGATTGATCCCGCTCTTTTTATGCCCCTGTCTGATATGTAAGTAACACTTTATTTGGATTGTGTTTTTGGGTGAACGTTTTGGTGCCGCAAAGGAATGCGATGCTCTTATGTTTTTATGATTCTTAAATGTTTTGAAGATTTTTTAAGAGGTTACATGCATATACAGAGTGATGTTTTGACTCTATCAGCATTATAAGTTATAGAAATTATTTGTCGTATTTCAATTCATGTTACTTGAAGAAAATTGATGAAATTTCGTCGACGTATAGCTTCGTGATAAATAACTTATAATGCTGATATTATTCACCGGCGTTTATTTAATTCCTTGATATCATACCACTGCTATACAATTTTGAATGTCGGAACCTAATCGAGTTAGTAAATAAAGTTACAAATTATACTGTACTACACAGTGCCATAATTTCCATTAACAACTTCGAAAATGTCTTCATAATCACAATCCGACGTGTGCGCATTGTAATAAGTGCCGCCATCACAGATTGTATAGGCAATAATAACATTATTACAGTATAACAACCACACTAGCCTTACGCCTTACTCTAATCAGATATTGATTGTATTATACGATTATATGATACTCGTACTTACGCTTCGATTCTTTAAGTAGGTAGGTACTGTGTTTTGTAGTGTAAGATTAAGGCCCAGAACTCACGGTGAAATGCAACTGCAACTGCTAGTTACTCTTGAGTTTCGTCGTGTGGTTTTCTAAAAGAGCCCATAGCAGAAACTATATGCAACTCAAAAGTAACTAGCAGTTGCAGTTGCATTTCCCCGTGTGTTCTGGGTCTTAGTGGTAGAAAATACCAATTTGATGCGTCATTAAGACCCGTTTGCATGAAAAGCTCGTTAAGTTAATCATCCATTAAACATGGTGCTGTCTTATTTAGATTTTTGAAATGTCAGAGACAGCTAAAGGTGCAGCATTAGTTTATTTTACCTTTTTTGCAATTGGCTGTTATCAGCTGCTGGTTTAAAAGATCAATATAATGCTTCGTTACCCCAATATTAATTAAATATTATTTAATATTAAACAGAAGTTTTACATAGGTATCATTCCCGTAAACATCGTTTGCTGACATTTCAAGGGCCAGTTGCACTTCTTGATGTACTTACGTACTACCTACGTTACTACGTTACTACCTAGTAAGCTTACTTTTTTGAGAAATACTTAAACAAATAATATCACAAATATTTTTATTTCCAATATATACGTGCTCACCTCAACGGCCTCACAAAAGATCTTTTCTTTTTCCAATCGACTTAAAAATACATTCCAACCTAATTTGTGTCAGTCGTAAAATCGTCACGTGCCATGAAATTTGAGGCAAGCAATAGAATTTATTATTTCTTTAACTAATTATAAACTAAGTATAGTAATTTAAATGCATCGTAAAGATTTTATATGTTTTATAAATGGAAGCTGTTTAACGGGATACGTTTTGGAATTGATACTTTAATAAGACAATAACTGAATTACAAAGTAAGTCAAACTTTTAAACAATGATTATGTTGTCGCTACGAAACCTACTTACCTAAGTGAATAGGTCAGTAAATAGATAGGTACTTAAACCACTCAATCAACATCAGGCATATGTTTGTACCAAGGACTTTAAAATTTTTTAATAGTTAACAATTTCGTCACAGTGTATCTCTAGGTATGGCAAAAAGTGTTATAAAACGGTGTCATTCGTATCAGCAATATTGTACAGCGCAATAAGTCCATAGTAATTAAAAGCTATTGCCTATTAAGGTAAGTTTTATTGTCCCTGACTAATCTAACAAGAGAGGCGGCATTTTATATTCCCAATCAAAGTGATCTTATCCTAAACAAGTGGGTGGCAACCTCAAAACTAAGGGATTAGAAAACGCGTTAAACGTTTTATGATTTAAAATGATTCTTTAATTTAACATAATTGTAGCCTCGAGGTACTATAGTGAAAATATGATAATAGATCGGAAAGGATAACATGAGCCCTTTTCAAGGAATGCGTTAATAACATGTTTTCTTTTGATGTTTTAGGTTTTTTGTTTATTTGTTTATACAACTGCCAAACGGCGTCGCGGCAGACCGCGGAAAAGGTGGCGGGACGAACTGGATACCTGCTTGAGTACCTGGGCGGAGGAAGCTCGAGACAGAAAGTCATGGCGTATGAGGAGAGAGGCCTTTGCCCAGCAGTGGGACACGAGTGGCTAAATAAGATAAGATAAGATAAGTAATGTTGCCATGGCTTTTTAAGGAATTTAATTTGGATGGAGAGAGAGTATCTGGATGAATTTTCACGCGAATGGCGGGTCGCTACCGGAGACCGTGTTAAATGGAAAGTCGCGGGGGAGGCCTTTGCCCAGCAGTGGGTTCTTATTGGCTAAAAAAATAATAATAATAAATAGTACTGAAATGGTTTCTCTATTAAGGCTCCTGCACAAAGCAGAAACTTCACAAAATAGAGTGTTGTAGTCTATCCTCATCCTGCAATCGACGAACCAAGCAGAACTGACCTTTAAAACCAAGTTAATGAAACAGTCCCTACAAATATAGAGTACTGTGAAGCTAAGAGAGTCTAATTTGCAGTTGAATGGATACAATCCCATACATTAGACATTGATCTTGGCAGAAAGCTCGATGTAAACCAAATTATTGGTTCGTGATGTAAACTGTGGTAATGATTTGGTGGTGGACTACAGATTAAGGGAGTTTTAACTGTCGTTTAAGCCTTTGGCAAGTTTCGTATAATGTCTGATCAAAATTCAGAAATTTAGTCGAATCTAAGTTCTCTATAGTTTGCTATTTATTTGGATTTCAATGTTGGTTGTGTTAAAAACTAAAATAGGGATGATGACTACATTCAAAACTTCAAAAAATGATTAGTCCGTCTTTTAGGTTATAAAAAAATATTTGAAACACATTTTTTACCTGATCAAATACATAAATAAATACAAAGATACAGAGCATCAAAGTCATCAAAATAAATACAAAGATACAGAGTACGAGTATATTTTATGTCACGCGACGTCCTGCCAATCACTTCAAATCACTAGAACACGCAGTCACTAGGCTAAACCTAAACACATGGTTTCACAGCCAAGAATGTGGACAAAAAAATTGTTCATACCATACTATTACTGTTAAAACGATAATCATGCAAATTACTGACACCGGTACCTTCTCATGCAAGCAGAGGAAATGCTAAGACTATAAAAGTGGTTCGCAAATACTAATGATTTTAATAATTATAGCTGGTATATCCTTAGCTATTAAAATATAGTAATTTGCAGAGAATCTTGTTGTTAACACGCGGAACTATGTAAGTGTCACAAGACTGTTAATAATAAGAACATCATTAGGTACTATTTAATTTATCATCGATCATTTAAGAGCTATGTTTTTGTGACTGTGAAAACATGAGTCATGGAAGATAATTAGTAAAATAGATAAGTTAGTAGATTTTACATACTCCCACCGGGGTAGGCAGAAACCATTTCCTTCCACTTGCTACAATCCAAACACACCTCCTTCGCCTCATGCACATTCATCCATCGCCTAAAAACATATTCGTCGGTTCAGGGTACTCCTGACTCTCTGTCAATAGATTTTTTTTAACAAAAACATCTAGATGACAATGTATCGTTCTTTCCTAAAACAGTAAATAAAAAAAAGAAAATCAGACCAAGAAAGTAAAACGGCGGTAACGAAGCAATCACAGCTGAGAAGCGACCGCTAGAATTGTAACGAGTAATATAACAGTTACCCGTAGAAATACTTATTAAGTTACAAACAACACTAACGAATCGACAGAGGCGCGTGGCAAGTGGTTACACTAATGATGTCTTCGGAGAAACGTATTACCGTGTTTATTCGTTTTAAGTTGACATGGGATTGTAGAAGAGCTACAACAAAATGCGCTTTACTTTACCTATCAGAAGATATTTAATAACTGTAAAATTTTCATTTAAATTATTCAATAACAATAATTCTTAGTGCTCGTTTCACTATCTATACAAAAAAGTAAACAGACAGATAAAATCTATGCCTATTTCATAAAACATGACGTTTTAGACAGAGACAGGTATAAAATATCTCTCAGATAAATTGTATTATGTAAATGGTGACACAGGCTCTAAATACAGGGTGTAACAGAAAGGGTATATAAAGCCGAAACACAGCGATAGTCCTCATGAAACTGAACAACTTTCCCCAAGGAACATGGGTCGTAACTTGAAAAAAATTTTTGGATCGCCCATACTTACTCGATCAGCTGATCGGGCATTTTGTATGGGGAGGCGAATATTTTTTTTCGAGTTACGACCCATGTTCCTTGGGGAAAGTTGTTCAGTTTCATGAGGACTATCGCTGTGTTTCGGCTTTATATACCCTTTCTGTTACACCCTGTATAATACACAACAAAACCATTTGTAAATCTAAATGCAAGAAAGAAACTAACTCAAATCTTAACTAATTATCTCGTGTAGGTACTAATGAGTGTCATGACATCTGCAACACGACGGTTGCTATTATTTCACTCATTGTATATTCAGATAAACATCTACACGGGTCGGGTTTGCTCGAGGTGTAGCTATATACGACCAGGGGGCCAATTCTGCTAACGCCCGTTATTAATAACCTATCCTGATCCGTTTTTTACCAAATCGAGATTGAAAAAACAAAACACAATTGTGTTCTTGACATGTTTTTGGTACAAAAGTGACAATTGTGTTTTGTTTTTTCAATCTCGATTTGGTAAAAACGGATCAGGATAGGTTATTAATAACGGGCGTTAGTTAAGTTAAGCAACCGACAATTTCAAACACATTGACATACTATTGCGATAGATGACTTTGGTAGTTTGTTAAGTTCCGCGACAGGTGCGCCAAATCCGCCAATTTGCAAATTTTTGACAGTCCGATGACTGGATAAACGTCAAATAGCGAAGAGAATACCGATTGAAACTGCCACTTTTGTGACATTGTGGAGTAGACTACCGAATAGAGCAAATAGTAGTAGTTAGGTATGGTCTATGTATCGTCTATAGTGGTCGTTGTCAATTTATCCGTTAGTAGAATACCAAAATGGTAAAATCGTACAACTCCCAATGTAGAGAGACACTATTTTTGCATTTAGTAATTAGCAGAATCGGTCCCCAGTTTTAATAGACACTCAAGACCTCTTGACAGCTTTGGTTTGTTCAAGCTTTAAGTTAAACGCTTGTTTGCAGCAGTATCGTATATAATATTCAATAGTTCGATAGTTATGAGTTTTACGTCTTTTCCTGAATTTCTATGGCATAAAATTAAGAATTGTTTATTGTTTAGAATTATTTATAGTTTTTATTATTTATATATTTTAGTTTATTTAGAATTGTTATATTAGAATTATTGTCGGTTAAGATTCTCTTTGACGTTCGGTTTTATTTATCCACCTTTTATTTGACCTCTTGATACAACACAATGCCTTTTGCCTCCGTTATTTAATCTAAGTTTCTTCTTTTAGGTCGCTGTCTTTCTTCTTGTCTTCAATTTTACTCTTATCACTCTCTGTATGAGGACAGGCTCGTGCCCCTCCGTGGGGACATAATATAATTATATGGGCTGATAACGAACCTCCCAGTTAATTTTTACTCTACATAATGTTTTTGGCTAAATTGTCACATCGTACGGATCAGGAAACTCTTTGTCCTGAATGTTTATGTATAATACAGTTGTCTTGTCGTATCACGTAGCCAAGGATCTCTCTTTTCGTGACAGCGGTGGTCTTTAAAATCTTTTTCTCATTCATAAACTATGATAAGTACTTCTTCATTTGTTTTCTTTTTTTCAGCGTATCGTGTCTACTCTCCCTTCGCTTTCTTTTCATTCATAGTTTTGTTAACACACATCAGTTTTAATTATAAGTTTTCTAAAATAGGTCCCTCTTAAAGGAAGTTTACAACTTCCGATTCATTTAGCATTCCGCCATTTAATACGGACTTGCTAATTAAATTGTTTAGTTCGTCTAACTGACTCTTATTCTTGGAGTTGTGATAATTGGTAATTGTGTTTCTTTCATTTTTAAATATATTTGCAAAAGTGGCCTGGGGAATTATGTACCTATACCTTTTTTTACGTGGGGAAATCCATTATGGATACCCTTCGACGCGGAGAAGGACGGAGGGTTATGCCGGACTCCCACCGGCTAAAACCCCACGGTGTTCCAACTGACCACTTCTGACGAGAGCACGGGATTGTGAACCTATACCTAGGTATCCTGTATAGTTCTGAATATAATCACTAGTGTTAAAATGTTATTCTAATATTGAGTGACCATTTTAATAAAGTGAACATAATATGTTTTTCATATATTATTTTCATAATATTATATGTTTTCATATTTTTTTTCATATAATATCATTTTTTAATATTTTTTTAATATGTTTTTGTTTCTGTCTTATTAGTAGTCCATATAAAATTCTTGTTTCATTTGTCTATACAGAATATATTTTCTACTCATAACTTTAATATGATTTATATTATATTAATAACGTGTCAGTCATTAAAATGTGAGAACTATTCTACAAATTCATAACTCTCATAAATCAAGTATTGTTCTCATAAATCCACCTCAAGTTTTCTATTAAGCTTCACTGTTAGATTTCACATAAGACTCTATTATGGCTTAAGCATTATTTCCCATAGCTCAAATTAACTTTATACAAAACTCATATTAGGTTGTCAACAATTCATATAATTAGAGAGCGAATCCTACAGAAACAATACAAGAAAACCTTTTGCAAATATCACGTCTGCCGAATTCCCAAAATAAATATTTTTTTCATTATTATTAGAACCGGAAAGTCTTTGAACGTTTTCTTTTAATAATTTTAAATAATACCTCAAGGTAAAGTATGGAATAAAACTTATGAACTTCAGTTTATCTTTAAGCAACACATTCTGTAATCTGTGGCAACACTAAAATTATCACTAAGTATTACTTACTTCCTTACTAGCTTAGCTTTATACTATAGACTTTTAAATTTTATTATATATTTATTTTAATTAGAAGCGGATATTGCTCACAAAAATGCAATCAAAATAGTAAGTAACTTCGCAAAACGAATGAAAACTTAATCATCAATAAAAATGAAATTTCTACAACTACCTAACTGCTCTGTCTGACACTCTAATCGTTTATTAAAATATATTTATACATACTAAGGTCCCATTTCACCACCTACAGATCAATTTATCTGACAGATATTTTCCTGTCTGTCTAAAACGCCATGTTTTATGAAATAGACACAGTTTTGTCTGTCACTTATTTTTTTTTTCTATTATGGCAACGGCCACGAAGGATTCTGCCAATGTCAAGTATTGAAAAGTTTACTAGCCCCAAGAAGATGAGTCTACACTTAAATTTTAGCAGAAGACAGTGAAACGAGCAATTAACAAAATAAAATGAGATAACTAACTGCCTATTCAATTCATAGGGAGTTAGTTGATATTTCATTGCTTATGTATTTTGAAGTTTCCATGTGCAATCTAAACCTATAATAAAAACGTAAATAGAAGACAGATATAAGTAGAATAGAGTGGTCTCTGTCTAACCCTTAAGCAAGGCAAAAGAATGTAGAGATGCATGAATCGAAGCTGCATAATTACAGACATAAGCAACCTAATGTATGCTAGTACACAGATCACCATCAAAACCAGCTAAACGAATGACACATTGAATCAAATCAGCCATTGGTACACTTCAAGTGAAATAACTTGCTAATCAAACGCAAACATGCTTTCACCTCCATTCATACTAACGTTACGAACTTCGTAGTTACTCGTATCATGACACGATCGACTGTCATCTGACATGAGTATCAGCAGCGGTAATATAACGCTGACGTGACAGACAAAGTTTTGTCGTATCCATGCAACACTGGTGTTGAAGCACGCGCGAGATTTTTATCGTTTTGTCGTAATGTCTTTGAGTTGAGAGTGCAAAGCTTAGAACTATTGGGTTTAGATATTTGTCGGAAGTCGATTATTTTTAAGGTTTTATTGACGTTATCGAAGTACCTACTAAAAGGTATAATATACACTTCTGGACACCTAAACCGAGCCACCTAGTATGATTGGTTTCTATCGCCCAAATCTTAAAAAAAACATATGAATGACCAAAAAGTTTTTATGCAGTTTTGTAGTTGATAGGTTTATCGTCTAGTTGATGTACATTTCGTTCTAAATTTGAATGTGTAATCGCAAAAAACAAAGGAGGAGCAGTAGTTGTTCATTACGTACAATCCCATAACAACACTAAAACTTTAAAATACGAGCTTTAATTAGTGATTCTTTTGTTACTGTGGATTGAAAAAGTTCTGTTAGTGGTTATCGTTAATTTTTATACTGTTTTCATGTAAAAAATATGGATACTTTGCCTAAAGTAGCTGCTCAACCTGTGGCGCTCCTTTAGTTTGGTTTAAGCCAGAGAAACTTCAGCATACAACTTCATATACGACAGTCAGCTGTACAAAGAGTGTACCACAGGTTCCTAGAGACTAGGGGATATGACCACCGTTCAGGTAGAACACTATTTTGGGTAACAACGTTGCGACAGAATGGATTTATGATGACGGCCAGTTTCTGAAATCGTCACCTACTTCGGTTCAGATCCAGGAATAGCTTCGAGACCTCCATGGAGTAAATGTTAGTGCTCGTACTGTGAGAAGAAGGCTTGTAGAAGGTGGATTAAGACCGCATTAGCCAGCCTATGGGCCCAAACTAGAGCGAACTCATCGAATGTCGCGCTTTCAGTTTGCGCGCCAACATTCATGCTGGATGCAAAGACAATGGGGTCAGGTGCTTTTTACTGATGAGACAAAAATCATGTTTTATGGCAATTATGGAAGAAGAAAGGTCTATCGAAGGCAGGGAGATGTTTTGTACAATGTTGCATAGAAGAGTGAGTAAGTAATGGCAGTAGGTCGTGGATCATCTGGCGTGGCATTTCCGCCGAAGGCAAAACTGCTTTTGAGTTTGTGTCTGGGCCTCGGATGTCATCTCTAAATGCTGACCACTGTATACGCCAATGTTTGGAGCTTCATGTAGTACTTTATGTCAAATTTCCAGGCTCAGACTTCATTTTTATACAGGGTAACGCCAGAGCACACACATCACGAAAGCGTCGCAAATTTCATACAAGACCACAATATTACTGTAATTGATTGGCCATCAAGAAGTCCCTACATAAATTCGACCGAGCACTTATGGGACGAGTTGAAAAGACGTGTTCGGTCTCGTCATCCAGCCGCAAAAACAATACGGGAGCTAAAAATTGCAATTAAAGAAGAATGTGAAAACAGTCGTCAATATGCAATTTTTACACTCATAAATTCGATGCCAAATCGCATGAATGCCATTATTAATGCTTTGTGAAGCAATACAAGATATTAAAAAAGGCAATACAATTATTGAATAAAAATATTTTTTGTTTAAAACCATCTTTTTCTTTAAAATTCCAACAAATGACTTTTTCAGTTGTTAAGCCAAATCAACACTCAGGTTGACTCGGGTCATTAACTCATTTCTTAAGTTCAAATTTAGAACGAAATGCACATCAACTAGACGATAAACCTGTCAGCTACAAAACTGCATAAAAACTTTTTGGTCATTCATATGTTCTTTTTAAGATATGGGCGATAGAAACCAATCATACGAGGTGGCTCGGTTTAGGTGTCAAGAAGTGTAGTTTGTTTTATCACTCCTCAACTTTTGTAATAGTCCCGCTCATGTCGTACTTTTGCTGCTTAAGTAAATATGAATAAATTCGAGTAGATAAAGCTTACAAAAAGTAGCTGTATTTAAAGGTTAGTTTATATAAAACTTACTATACTAATTTACTATTAACATTGCTACGGTAGCTATTAAACCAACATACTATTTTAATTAGGTGTACAAAGTCAAGCCATAACAAGAGAGGCATAAAGACATTCCTCTTGACTTTCTTTAGCCATTCTTTGCGTACCTAGTGAGTCATATATTATTAATTCTCGACTTTTACTTGTGAAGAGGATACTAAGGTATGCGGAATGTGAAATTTGTCCGGATATTAAATTTCTAGTCGTTATTATAAGCTTAGGTTTTGGCCTTACTTCAGGTACTTTTGCCCTTTGCCCTGCCATTCTGGTTAAGTAAGTAATATTGTGACTTTATGCTACCTATATTTCTGGAACACCCAATCATAAGTATTATAGCCTATTGATACTCGATTTATTATTATTAACGAGGCGAGAGCGTCTTTTGAAACCTTGTATAAATCGTCTAAATACACACCCGCCGCATTTTTACTCTATTAAGTGTAATTCTTTCTTGCTATTTATTTACTATAAAACAATTTTATTTATTGTGGGATGTATTTAAAAACGCAGCAAATTAGTTAATTATAAACTTCATGATTTTAAGATAAACCTTACGAATCTTATCTTAAATCATAAATATTATTTATGTGAAAGGAAGATCTGATTCGGAAACCACCGGTAGGTATCACCGTAATAAATTCTCGATATGTGCCCAACCTTTTATTTTAATTAGAATTATGTATGCGATGATTTTTATCTATTCGTAGGTGTTAGTTAAAATACCAAATACTACTGTAGATATAATTTATTAAATGATGTCATTAAATTGAAAAGAGACATTTGAATCAACTTTGGCTCCTATCTCACTACCTAAATGTATACTCTTAACTCGTAGTCTTGACACATACCTTTCTACTAAGTACTAGACGGCTAATAGTGCAATAGGAAGTAGCCAGCCCAGCGTCTATATAGAGCAAATAAAACATTAGATTCTTCTTTCATCGGCATGCATAGCAACCTGACACCAATATAATTACACCAAAAATAAAAATTACCTCACAGACTTAAATAAAAACTTTCGTTATCGAATCCCGGGCTACGTATCGCAAAACTCGCTCTTAAAGAACAAGTTTGGCCACTATTAAGTTGGGGCAAACAGAAGTAATTCATCAAAATCGAGTTCGATCTTAATTGCATGTACGAGTAGGTACCTATAATACGCGTAGCAACTTGGCAACCGATGCGTGTGTCGGACTTTCGTCGCTCGTGCTTGGATTCTGGTGACTAATAAAAAACTAGCCGATATCAGGTTATTTTAACAACGGCGATATTGCAAATAAGAATAGTTTCATGTTAAATTTTGGTAAGCTGTTTACTGCTGAAAATCGGCGTCATGATTGCAGTTTAGGTACAAATTAATAGTGTTGACTATGAAGTTTCTGTCCATGTAGGAGCTATTGCGGCAAATATAGCAGGAATGGGTTTTATGGATGAAAAAAAAAGATTATTTTCAAAAATTAAGACAAAAAACATAGGTACCGACTTGTAATCATAAAATGTATTCTGATCACTGAACTTTGAAAATATTTCAAAATAGACACTTTGTTTCGTAGTCTATTCACCATGATGTCATCGATATTTAAAAATCGACGTTTGCGAAAGTGGGTTATGTTGATTTTTATGGTGATTGCCGATCAATAAACGATTTGATGAAAAGTCTAGCACATTTTAAGATCCAATGTATAGGATATAACATGAAATGTAAGCAATCTGAATGTACAGCCACATAAAAAGTAGGCATTATAGAATAACATTTGATTTTGTCGTGATATCACATTAATTCGACATTAAATAGTCAACGAATATTGTGATTGAAACTGCTAATTAATAAGATAACAGAAGATTTATGTTTACATAGATTAAGTGATAATGAAAGATAAAGATACCAACTTAAATCAACAAAAATAACGCTAATGAAATTCCTCTAGTTTCCTTTACATTAATGTTTCCTACGCCAACGCTAAAACTTCCAAATTAAGATACACATTTTAATTTGATTTTGATAATAATGATTTACTAAAGAACAATTCTTTAAACATTCATTTGAGACTTGTGAAGGAAACGCGTTGATACAACTGAAGTCCCAAATTAAGTTTAATGAGTGAAAAGAACAGATTACTGGTGCGAAAGTGTTTTGTTTTATTACCTTAGCGATCACAATCTAAACGAATAAATCTGTTATGAAGACTTTTATAAGTACATGTTTAATCGAGTCAATCAACATTTTTCTCAAGAGTTGGCGACTCCCATCGGATGGCCACGCCTTACATCTTACATATGTCTTGATTGAGGTACCTATAATATAAAGACACAGAATCGCGAAGCAGTGTCTTTAGATACATTTAATAAACGTTTGACACATCAACATATTTCGTATAAGGTCATATAAGCTATTCCACATATATATAGGTAAATATTTATGAAAAAAAGTTATGCAAAAAAGTACCTAACTACTTTTGACTCAATAAACCTTACTTCCTACGATCGTATTTTCAATTAAATTATAATACTACCATCAATAGGTAGTCATACATTTACACCCATTTAGGTACTCGTAACTAATATTCTTAAATGATTATTTCTTATCTAGTTATTTCCCTAACATTACCTCCACCCCAAAACACACCATCTCAAAATAAATCTTACACACTTCAATATAAAGTCTTGTACAGTCTACACAGTCGTTACTTCTACTTCAAGTTTTTTGGCAGTATGTCGTCGGGCCGGCATATAACCACCTTGTGAAGTTCAATGGCACTACGCCAGGTGGCTGGGGCGGAGAGTTAATGGATGTGACGTATGTGAATTTTATGATTATACCTATCTTGTGTGAATGAATTGGTAGGTTTAGGCAGTTTGGGTTAGTAACTATTTAGTAATCTGTGGTTTGGCTCTATTGCAGCGTGTTAAAAAATATGTATGGAATTGGATAAATACGTAGATTTAGGATATTTTGTATTTAATTTGATTATCTATCATCAAAATTATTTCTAGGTACTCCTTTTCCGTCTAAAAATCTCAAAAAATGCACAGAATAAATAAATAAGTACTGAATACTTATGCAGCAGCAGTATTAACATGCGCAGTATGTAAATGGAAGAACACAGTTGGGTCGTTGAAAAAGTTGACTTAGAATTCTTAAGTTAGGTAGGCACTTCAGTTGCCAGAAGTATCTAGGTTTAAAAAAAATTCTCAAACGAACAGGTCTAACTCTATCGCGTAATCCAAAAAAATCCGGTTTCACGTCCAGACAGAAATCCTCAACATTTCATCTCGTAGTAAACTTACCGTTAAAACATTAACATTTACACCAGTTCGCAAAGGTTATAAGGTGACGCAATTCACAACTGATAAGAATTCTAAAAAGAAAGTTGTGTCGCAAACCGCTGACTAAGGAAAAGAAAGCTGTGTTAATGCGTCATTTGTAATAAATGTTTAGGTATCATATCAATTGAATCATGTTTTTCTCCAACGGAGCTTCATTACCACAGTCCACATCATGATATTTATGAGCATACTTTAAAGCACATCCAACCATCAATTCAACAGTTTTATATCACCTAGACACCATATCTAGCCACGCTCTAATTCCAATATGTTTGTAATGATAGCTTACTACAGCCGACGGCATCAAACGATAGACATGTCATTTTCTCACCACGTTAATTGAATACTAGATAGATAATTATTTAACTGTTAAACGAAAAAAATATGCACGTCAAATTTGACGTTAACATAGGTTATTTTGTGTCAATGAGCTATTGTTATGTTTTTCAACATGTTTGCGTGTTGGCTGGAATGGTTTAATATTTTTAGCAAAGAATTCGCTTGTTATTTTCTGATTGAGATTTTTTGTGTCTTCAATGATGTGTAAAGTTTGGCTTTTGTTACGGGTCCATATTGATTTAAAAGAGCCTGACATCTCATTATACGATTTACAACTCTCCGTCGTTCTTTAAGAGTTCCATAATTTCCTTAAGCTTAAATAGGTACTCCAACTAAACCGTTAAAAAGATATTCAATGACATGGGAACTGCCAAATAAATGAAACGGCAATGTAAATAAAACAAAGAAAATAAAAATAGTATACCATTTTCACAGCAACATAAATCACAAACATCAGACCGTAAACTTGAATAAAAAAAGTAATAATATTTGCAAAGTCCAACACTGAAGCTGTAGAATACAAAATGTCGCCAAGTTGTTATTTTACGACGTGAATTTAATATGCCTTTCAAAGCACTTTACAACTTAACTACGGAACCATTCTTCTTGTTTTGACAATGTCTTTCTTAGGCCACACGCATTTTCTATTGTCAGACTTTAAGGGAAACACAACGGGGTTGTTTTTTTAAGTCAAATAAGAGGATTTTCATGGATTTACTTTTCTAATATCAACTAGGATAGTAAAAAAGATTAGGTTATTACTTATTTGTAAAAAACCCGACTGCGTTAAAAAAAAATTTTTTTATTTATTTTGATGAACACATTATCACTCTCACTGTGAATACGAATCTAACGACGGCTGTAGGGCGTGCCAAAGAATTATACATAAATACATACTCTCGAAAAACATAACCCTCCTTCTGGCGCAGTCGGGTAAAAAGTAAAAATATATTTGAGCACAACGTTTTTAAGGTCTTATTTGAGAATGGCTCTTTACACTAACTTTCTGATTTTGATATATATGAGCCCATTATAAGATAAATGATTTATAATTACTAGTTATGCGATAGATTAATATTAAAAAGTTGAGTCAAGACACTAAAAGCCAAATGAAACCAACATTCAAACACCGAAACCACAAAGTTCATGATAAAAAATATGATAGAATGAGGAAGTGCTTATCGTAATACTGTAATTGAATACTAAGCTTTGTAATCAAAATGCAATTTGTCTTACAAATGGCAAAGTCTTAAAATTACCCATTAATTTAATCCCTGTTATCTTAATTTCGATTCAATCGCGATTGCTTTTGTGTAAGTGTTAATTCAATGTATCACGAATATAATTCCCTATTTTATCAAAATAGGTCCGGTCCAGCTTTTTGGAGAAGTAACATTATAAATAGACATTTAGGTATAGTTATACCTATAATAAATGAGAAAATGTGTAAGCTAACTAACTTACTCGCACTTACTCAGGTGCTATAATATGTAAATAGTGAAAAGCAATGACAGTTTAGAAAATTGATTGTTTACAAAACTGACATTAACGAGTAACAACCTACAGCAAATCTACTAAAAGTTTAATAAATAGCAAAGTTAAAAACCAGAGGTTATAAAGCCTGCAATCAAAAATTATCACCAGAGATGCTATTGCAAAGTAAATGAAAATTGTTGCCATAGATCTCACGAACTTTTGAGAAGAAGAGAGGAAGAGGATCGGTTCGGTTCTTTTACAATTTATAGCTTGCGATTACGTGAAAAAACTCGCCGAATTCTCGTGCACATCTGGGCGTAAAGAAGCTTATTTTCACTCAGTAACAATTTGTAAAATTGCCTCTATTTAAGCGAATACAATCTTTATTGACGCACCGTCATCACGACCAACACCGGCCTCTTCAACCAATTGACCCAGTTCATTACCCGATGACATAAAAGCGGTACTTATATTGTTTTTCCTATCTCAATCACGCCCTAAACACTGGTTTTATGCGTGTAATTTGATGATTATCATTCTATTTCTTCTATTTATAACGCGAGGTACATGTTATGAAGAATAAATTATAGGTTATGTGAACATCTGTCTTATCGCCGTATTGGTTTCATAATCACGTTCAAATTGAAGCCTCGGGGACTTAGAATGTACTATCGCGTTTGTTTTTAACGCTAGTTTTTTTTTCTGGTAATACTAAGTGCTGCGGTTTATAGTTGAGAGTAAAATCTGTTTCTTTTTGTAAATTTAATGAATATTTGCACATTGAGTAAACTTGCGGTTTTACAATGTTGTATGTAAATTGATAATATGCTTTGCATCAAATTATTATGAAGAGTTTTAAAGGTAAAATTATAGTAACATACCTATTGCATAAGATTTAAAAAAAAAGACGTCAAATTTGATTCAACTTCTACGTTATGTTTTACGACTTCGTTAAATGATGTTGATGGTGCTTTACTATATAGAAAAACATTTGGCACACATTATCGCACAATTATAAAAAAATTAAAAAGTTGGTAATATCTACATAATTATGTTTTATGTAACTTCTAGCCGTGTCCTTACTCATAAATTTCGTTTAATACCTACATATTACAATAAAGTAAATAACACACTATTTTATCAAATCTCAATATCTTAAGTTAATGAAACTACACAGAAGCGTTGTAACAACCCGTTAATATAGAGTAAACAATAAATTTTCGCTCATACTCCAATCGACCTCCAGCGACGCCTCGCAGACCACTGTTACAGATTCTAATGATAAACTATAATAAATATACTCCGATCTGTATTTAATTTAACCAAACCCACGCTCGTAATAATTAACCGCACACGATACGGTTTTAATTAAAAGTATAAATAAAAAAATCTGGTCAAGTGTGAGTTGGACTCGCGTACATAGGGTTCTTTTAGCGTTATATGCAAAACATAAATAAGATATCATTGATATTTTATATCGGTGTTGTTATCGTGCGAAAAACGCTTGAAAGCCTTGCTCCTTTGTTATTTCAATGAAATCTAGATTTCAAATTTTGTTAACCTTTAGGTAATGTGGTAAGCAAAGTTCACTATATGTAAAAAAATCTTCTTTTCATCTCTATTTACAGCCCGATGACGTGACAGAGGTGACAAACGGACAATGAAGTCTTAAATAGGTTTCAGAATTTTACTTTCAGGTACGGAACCCTAAAAACAGAAATAAAAAAGGTTTATGTAAAGTAAATTGGCTTGCGGGCCTCTCACATGTAACGAAACGCATATGAACTGGCAATTAGTTTGTGGGCAAATACGGAAACAGTAAAGTTTAGAAGAGAGGTTCTGTACATACTAAGGGGTACTATGTGAACTACTGTACGGAATTTCGGCCCTATAAGGTACGCTTGAGATTTTTGTTGCTGCCAGAGGCTGCCGATGACTTCGTACTTATTTATCGTCATATCTTGGAATACAAACACAATATACATACACGTAGTTAAATAATATAGCCTACGTATATTTTATTCTGATATGCAACCTGCAATATTGTAAAGCTTCATAAAAATCTGTTTAGTTATTGACAAGAGACAAGTGAATTATTGCGTAAAAGAGTAACAAACAGCCTCACCTCCAGTCATCGGCACAAACATTGATATTTATAAATATTATATTAGTATGACATAAAAGCTAACAATAGAAAATTACTGAAATCAGTAATAAGAATCAGTAATCAGAATCAGTAATAAGAATATTTGTATTGTAAATCAGTAATTACTGAAATCAGTAATTTTCCTAAACCTTTCCCCAAAGTAACGTAATACATGAACACCCTTTTAATACCTCGATTAACTAAAAGTTGTACAACTGGAATCTCAGTAGCGCTTTGCTTTATCGATATCATCTCTGAATATATTTATATTCTACCATTTACAAGATATGTCTAATGGACATTCATTGGATTTTCATAACCGTCGTATTCTAAAAAAGGTTATATGTAATCTCCGTAAAGAGTGTAAGTGATATAAATAAAATAAAATATGTTAGCATAAATAGTTGTGTAGGAAATAAAGTTTGCTTTTAAAATTATCTTAGCTATTATAAAATAAATGGTTAATCATTTAGTAGTTTTGACGTAAGACAACAATTTCCTGATGTAAATGGATGGAGCATTGAGCACCCAGCATCTCAGATACAAAACTAAATCAATCGTGTTAAAATCAACATGAAAATGTATTTAAAAGATGACAAAATGTATCGCCAATTCAGCCTGGCAATTCTTTTCATTTAACAGTAAAAATAACCCGACGAAATTCTGAATAAAGCCGAACTTCAGATGAGTGCTGAAAGTATGATAATCATCAATCAACCTTAACAAATGTTCATTCAAAAAGTAGGGTCATCACCATCAGTTGCGTGATATTGACCGCGAATTCAAACGATAAATTGACTCGCTGCTGTTTTGGTTACTAAGTTCTAGTGTGAACGTTCTACCTAAGATCGGATGCCAACAAAGCTTTTCTAAAATTCGCCTATCCGCGGAATCTGATGAATATGCAGATTTTGGATGACGCCTTGACCAAGAATGCTAACGGTTGGTACACTTTGACATTGAATTAGAATGCTTTCTGCCAGTAGCAATCCATAATGGATTGGAATTCTAATAAAAGTCATTTTAATTTAATCTTGTTTTGAAATTTAAGGGATCTGATCTTTCTGAAAAAGTTTCCCAAAGAATATGAGTGAAAAATACCTTTGACCATTTATTTTTTCAATATCAGTTCGTTTATAAGCTACGCTCTTGTTGGTAGAGCTCCTCCCGATATATTCTGTTTTTTGCTTTCCTCTTAATACCTACATGTTTCTCACTTCTCTCCCATTATTGTATCGAATAGCGCCATCGCAAAAATACTCTTCAAAGTTTCTCTAAGAAAGTAAAATAGATCCGATGATGTTGATAAATATTAGGAAAGTAAAATTCTTTCATGCATTTTTCTTATTAGTGTACTGTTCATCGTTCGCCTGATAAGAACACATTACTTCTTAGCAACGCTGACTCTAAGATCATTATTTATGATGTTATGAAGAATATGATATAGACATTAATTTATTATAGTTTATTTATAATCACGCAATTAAGAGGCGATATGAGTATGATCAAATAAGAGTTGGAGAGATTAGAGATAAGATGATTTACCTAATCTAGCTATTTATTTGCAAAGCAACCAAAAAACTAAACAAAATATATTAAATGTATGAAAGAAATTTCAAATCATTTAACCATTTCCGATTCTAAACACTAGCCTGAAACTAACTACTAACAACTAATACTAAGTCAACTGGTTTATCACTCAACTGCAAAACGAATATTTTATAATAAGCGCTTCAACGTTATAATTTTCATACTTCTAGCATTGATTTTTATTTAGTTGGGTTATACAGCTGGGCGGTATATATCAGTGATTTTACATACCTAGGTGAAATTGTTTTGCTGATTTGCCTTCCGAAGTCAGCGTAGCTTCAGTCAGTTAATTTATTTTTAATTTTTATTTGTTTTTACTTTTTGTTAATTTGTTATATCTTTATCTTGGTGTTCTATATTTGTGACGCATTCAAGTATAATTTTGGATTGCCTATGAATAAATCTTTATTGAATTGAAAACATCTAACTTATAAATCAGTGTTCGTAACCAGCAGTCTAAGTACATAGACAACGTTAGAAAGGATTATTCGGATCGCGTACGACACAGCTCATTGTTAGTTCAATGCAATATTCATGGGGACGAACCTGTAAATTGCATTTCCTTTGCAATCCTGCCCTACAAGTGTGACCTTGGTTCTATGCCAATATATGCCAAGTAGAACGATACAACGGTTCATTTGTTTTGTTTGAAGAAAACATGAGCTTTAAATAAACTAATGAAGAAATTCGTGAGTCATGTCTCTTATTAATTTGATTTGGGGATATGAAAGTACAAACAAATGACGACAGCAAAAATGTTGTAAGAAAGTATAAACAAATGACGATAACGATTTTAAGAAACAAGAGTAAACAACGAGTCAACAAGAATCTAAGAAAAAGAACTCTTAGTTGTCATAAACAATGTTTCAAAAAACAGCTTCATTGAAAAAAAATTGCGGAAAAATGTAAACAAGCAATAAAGTGTCAAAGTTTGAAGTACCTTTAAAAAGGAACCAGAACTGCAGTACAGCAACTAAGTAAGGATTATTTACGTATAAATACGAACCGAATGAGTATTAAAATAACAGTTATATTCTCATTAAAACAACCTCACGCAGAAGCCTATCGTTCGACCCCATCGATAAATTATCGCCTACGAACCCATATTTGCGTTCGTAATTTTCTCAACAAGACAAACAACGAATCGATTGTGGACGGCCATCAATTTCCTGCAATTAAGAAGAAACTGGTGATGTTTTAAACACGGTCGGTTTGTAATTAGCTTGAGTAATTGACGCGACGTGAAGTGCACAATAGGTGCTGATCGTCTCGCGTCGTCGAAGTGAGTTCACATGACTTTCTAGGAGTATAGGTAAAATATAGTCTGGGGAAATTATGCTAAAAGTCAAATGGAAATTGAAGATCTGCTACATTTAACTTAAAAAGAAACAGTTGAATCATTTGAATGTAATACATTCTATTGTTTGCATAGGTAATGTATCTTTACAAATCAAAATTCATCTGTAAACTAAACTATTTCATATTAATCGTAATATGAATTATAAATAGGTACGATATTTGTAATATTTATTGAAAAGTCCAAACGATGTACTACATTATCCTTATGAAGGACTACTATTGATAATAATTATATTCATCAAATAAAAAGAACATGTAAGATTTTCAGCAAGAAAACATAGTTCTAAAACTTTTCTTTTTTCATTTAAACACTGATTCGACTGGACTATAAACTGAAATAACTACACGTCCGCTTCAAGAAGGGCTAGTTTACTAAAGCCCGGTAGTCTTACAACACAATACATGTTTCACGGACGATTAACCTAAAAGCTTTGGTGTTCGTCGTCTCTTAGAAAATTCTAGAAATTATCTCGACTACGCACTGGTATTTTGTTCGCAGTAGCCTATTTGGTCACAATGTATTTTATTTTGTTTGTAGAAGCTTGGTTTGTTCCGGTTGTTTAGTGGTGTTTAAACTTTATTTAGAAAGAGTTACATTGTTTATGTTAATATTATACAAAAAACTTAAGCGAATTATGAGAATGGAGAGCTGTATTAAAAAAACAATTTATTTTTCTTTTAAAATTTGTAGCCTTATATCTCGACAAAATGAAGGACAAAATGTTGCATAGGTATGGCTGAAATTTTGTTTTTTTATTTAAAGCGAAACATGTTTAAACAAATGATACCCAATAACAGTAACCTCAGGTAAAGAAGAAAAATCTTCACGAAATCTGACGCATTAATTTGTTACTTAATTGTTATTTAATAAAAAGCCACATTTCTCAACTATGGAAGCAATAACATTAAAGTACTTAACTCGCCATTCCTAGATCAATTTATAATCACCGTTTATCCATCTGGACAATAAATAGTGGCGCCAATCCGTAACTCTTACATTCCTATCAGGGAACATTCCAGAAACATTCCGATGGATATCAGGAGTCGCACACATTTCACCTTCTAGTGTAGATTTATTGGCAATATAGAATAGCAAATAAGCGGTAACCCCGCAAAATTACTCGTGGTAACTCAATGTCGATGGATAAGGGATAATGCACATGTTGGTCGTAATAAATCTGGATAGTTTTTGTGATAGGGTACATTTACAAGAACTGCTTTAAGGAAGAATGACTTTGTTATTGTTGTGCCTAGTACCTAAATATCTAGGTAATACGATGACGATCAGCAAATAATATGTAAATACTCGTATTCTCATTTCCATAAAGGGCTTATCTTGCAAAACTTTTGCCGCGTTTGCAATGATTATTTTACAAACTACTATAATATAGATACTTATGTACCTATATCTGTTTAAAGGCGTGTATCTTATGTGACTATTATTTAAATGTTTCCTGAAAATGGTTTTTGTTTTTTTTTAAGTCATTGGGAGTTTGTTCGGGCGATTAGATATATATGAAATAAAATAGGGAATACATACGGATCAGGTGCTTAAACAAACAACGGAGAACAGACTAGAGTGGCGAAGACTACAGCGAAAACGCTTTTTAATATTAAGAAGAACAAAACCACTTATAGTCAGTATTACGTGGTATTAGCAATAAAAGAAATGCTATCCTCATGCCAACAACAACCTGTGTACACACTCCCTTAGAATGCAATTTCGTGGTTATCCCACATACAACCTGACTTACGGTCTTATTACATGGCATTATGTATTCGTATCTCAGACAGGATCACTTGCCCGCCATTGTTTTACATCGTGAGTATGCAATAAGCGAAGTGGAAGATAACATACTGAACTCAATATCGGGATAATGAAAATTTGAGATTCGCTCGCTCGCGCTAAAATATGTGTGGGAGTTTTGAGAGATGTTAAGATTGCTGTTTTTATGAGTTTTTAAATGGAATTTATTTAATTAAAATTTATCTGTGCTGTTTAGAAAGAAATTCTCGCCCATTATTGTATTTATCTAGCCTATTGACAAGATACGTTATACATATAATAAGACGCCTTAATGAAGTGAATATTTTATGAGTATGAAGCGAAAAAAGCATTAGTACATATCAAGTAGTAAAGGTGGGGATTACCTACCCCCAAAAAGGCGCGATGAAATTAAGTCATTTATAACAATTGTTAAACTGAACAAATACTTATAGATACAACAGCTAAAGCTAGCCTCCCGTTCTCTCCATCCAGTTTTACTAAGATTTTCCGGCCTTTACCAAATGAGTCGTTAAACTGAAACATTAATTTAAATCCGTCCAAGTTGAACTCAAAACCGTCACGCGCGCGAAGTTTCTAGAAATTGTAACAAAGTAGTAACTAAGTTAGACCGGACTTGGCTGAGTATTTATCGCGGATTCCCACCCCGGCACCGTTGCTTCTACGATCTGCAGTTATCCGTTTGTTTTTACAAACGCGGTCCAATTGCAGTGTGCGATATGTTAGCTATGTATGCCACCGGACGCGCTCGAGCACACACCAGGGCTCAAATGGAGCGGATACTACGGCTAACCGGCTGAGCGAGAAAGTCTTTCTACTACCAATAGCTTAAGGGGTTAAGTGGATATTGAAAGTAGTGGGGTTACCAACGACCTCGCCAAGGACGGCGTTTCGTTTCTGCTTACTCAACGTTGTTCTAGGGCAGGGTTTTTGTTTGAGACGGAGCTGCCCGGAATGCTTAGCTGTTTGAATTTGGAATTAGTTACTTTGATTTACCAAGAACTTAGCCAATAGTCTTGTGATGTGCACATTAATTAATCCATGAGTACGTAGTCCCTCTCCTGTTTCACATTTATTTCCCCTACACATAAATATAAGCTACATACTACAGAGTAAGCTTTTTTTAGGATTAAATTTTGTACAATTCAAGTTATACCTCTATATTAAACTTTATAATTTAACCCTGTCTAATCATGGTAGGACTTTAATACAAAACCGGCATAAATAACTAATTGACTTTCATATAATTTATAGCGTAGGACATTAACCACTCAATTTGTCAAAGTCAATAGGTATGAATATCTAGTGGCTAACGCTAATGGCTAGATCAAACTGATATATCGATATGTTTCGGTTTTGGTTGCAAAAAGACTCGTTATTTTATCTTTTAAACAATGTGCTATCTTATTCTGATCGGTGATAATGACAGCGGCAGTTAGGCCCAGCACACACGATGAAACGCAAATGAAACGGCTAGTTAGATAGACTCCTTTAAACAACCACACAAAGTTTCTGCTATAGATTTTTAAAGAAGTCTATAAAAGAAACTTCGATGCAACTCAAAAGTAACTAGCAGTTTCAGTTGCGTTTCGCCGTGTGTTCTGGGTCTTAGATATAAGTTTCATGCAGCGTTAGAATTTTCCGACAACAGAAAAGTACCAAAGCAAATTGTTTTAAAAAATCTTAACATGATTTTTCAATTAGGTAAAACTGCTAGTGTTGCAGTCTAGTATTAATTTTAACAAAATGTATCACTGTTGAATGCTATTTATCAACAAAATAAACAATACCTTTAAAAATAAGATTACTCCAAATCTCTGTTGTTGCTCTACCTACAATACCATATGTTACAAACTTCGGTAATTAAGGTTGAAAATAAATGTATATAAAATATTTTAGTACTTACATTGACTAAAGCCAAAATAAGCCAAACGAATGTCGTCCTTGGTATACTTGACGCGACATCCGATGCCATTTTGGACCTGCAACAAAAAATAAATAATATAGAGCACGATTAAAAAGATGAAACTTTAAATAATGATTAAACCTACAACGAGGAAAGCCTAAGAAGAGAATATACCTACTGATATTATTTACACCTCTGCACCAGAAAGGCGGCCATCAGACAGGAATGGCGGCGTATTGTTAGGCGAGGGACTAACAGCTGAAATGACGACCACGACCTCTCTGCCAAGAGTGCAACGACTAAGACGATGATTATTTACACATTTGTTGAAAATCAATTTCATATTGAAACTAAAAAACGGTATATTACTAGTATATTACGTATCATCTAAACAAAATAATTTGTATTCAATTCATACTTAGGCAGCCAAGTAAGCATCGAAAAAGGATTTATTTTCTAGGAAAAGCAAAACAAAACACTACATCAAATAAAACCGATCGATCACACCCACAACCGCAGAATATCATTAATCCAAATACACTTAATTAAATTAGCACTAATTATTATAAAAAATAAAATTTTCTAACCGGACATAGTTCACAGGAGCTGTGGAATTCGTAAAGATTTACATAAGTGAAAATATCTGTATAAATAACTGATGTAAACTTGTTTCCGTGGCGCCTTGGTGTTGTCGCACAATTTGCTTTCTCGATGCTTGGACTGCAGTAAAGTTTGGGCCATACCATTAGCGGGCGAGCCAGCTAGCGGGTTTCACCTCTCTAATTTTTAAGTCGCAAAGCATATTTAGGAAAGATTGGTGGGAAGCAGCCACCGACAGAAATCTGTGGAGAGGCATTGGAGAGGCTTTTGCCCAGCAGTGGAACGACACGGGCTAACTAAAGAAATAATGATCGCTGGTGGTGTGGCCTGACATTCAACAACATCTTCAACTCTTTCATAGATAGGTACCTACATATTTTTTATTTATGTCCTACTCATACAGTATCATATAACAAAGATTTTAAGCACAAAAACGGCGAGTAAGTTGTCACGTCAAAGAAGGCTCTCGTCTTATACTTTGGCTGTGCGAGTATTATTCAATGTTGCGAAATTCTCGCTGCAGCAAAATTGTCATACTGAAACCTTATCTTTATCGTATTTCCTTGCATATGAAAGTATCTAATTTATTACAATTATCAACTATAAAATTTTCGTTTAAAGTCTATTTATTGCCTTATTAACGGTTAAGTTCAAAGGAGAGTTTAGAGACAATTTTAACGCTTGCTTATTAACATTAAAGTCATTGCGATAATGAAGTTTAGGAACATTAACTATAAAGTACATTTTATTGGAGTAATCAGCATTTTTCGTTTTATGTCTTTTAGAAATGCTGGGCCAGATCATGGGTCACCTGATACGATACGACAACATTGTAAAAACATCTTGGAAGGAAAAGTAGAAGGTAAACGTAAGAGAGGGACCGCGGAGAACTAACATAGATCAAATAAAAGAGGGCATAAGGGTGATTTTCCACCAGGGATGTGCTATACTGCGTTGCTATGGATGCGTTTGATATCCACCAATCATATTCGGGATGCCTTCATATTCAATGAATTTGATTGGTGGATATCAAACGCATCCATAGCAACGTAGTATAGCACATCTCTGGTAGAAAGGCACCTTAAAAGATTCCCTTTATTGTCACGTCACGTTCCACTGAAAAATGCCCCTCCTTACTCCATCTGTAACGTAGGTATAGTATAATACTTCAACCATATAAAATAAACCAACATAATATGATTTATTTCTGCGAACGAATAGTTTCGTATTTAACTTGTACTTACATTCTTTTCTGACATTAATGGAAGAAACAATGATAGAAAATAACTAGCTGTCATGAATTTCTTCATTTATGTACAGAGAAGAACACATCAGACTTTAGCGTTTCGTTCGAAAAGAGCTCTAATGATAAAGCAATAAAGTCTAGCGTTGTGAAGCTTGAATGTAAACTGTTTAAGTTTGCCCCAGTCGAGCATAAAACTGTAAAGTATGGGTTTTCATTCAAGCCTTGACGTTTTTTGTGTTGAGAAAATATTTCTACAGAGGTTATTTTTATACTGTGTTTGAAACGTGCAACTTGACATGAACGGTTACGTATTACAATATCATAAGTTGTTATACCTACGGTAATGCCTATGGACGAAAGGCCTAAATTTAAAAAAAAACCTATGAATAGAAAGCTTTATTTGAAAATAACGACTATTGGTCGTTAGACCTAAACTTTGTTAGATCTAAGTTCACAATAAGTACCTAAAGAGTAACCTAATTGAACTGAAATATTAATATTTGCTTGCAAAGTAAATGCGAACTAGAATTTTACAATTCAAAAGTGAATTACTATCTCAGATTAATCTAGATTCCTAATAAGATAAAAAAACAAAACTTCTCTTCTTCTTTTCTTTCTTCTCTTCTCTTCTTTTTTCCTTCTTTTTCTTTTCTTCTCTTTCTTTTCTTTGTGTAACTTCTCTTTTTTTCTGTATCTATGTACTATCATCGTACAATAAACTGTTAAATAAATAAATAAGATAATTTTAATCAGTAAAAGAAATTAGTAAATAGATTCTTATTTTTTACTAACCTGAAATACTGAGATTTAATTCAATTTAAAAAGATCATAGAATTGCATTTGCAACAGTAATTTATTATCTCAGCCGCGACACGTTCCAAAGCTAATTAACATACCTCAAATAAAGCACTTTCTCTATCACTAGAAGCCGGTTTTTGTTAATTAATTGGCGTCTATGTTTTACTATGGCGACAGATTTAAATCCATTTCTATTGGCTTGAAATTTTGAAATTGGAGGTACAGAAATTGGCAAGTGAGAAGATAATGTCTAGCTAGAGAAAAGAAAAGGAATTACGGTAGGTTGTTAATGTTATTTATGTGTAAATAATTAAGTACGCGCTGCAACCTCTAGAGCGTATTTATAGATATACATACCTAAAAGTAAATAATTTTACTAAACAAAAATAATAACTTTAAATTCATAATTACACAAATAAATCGAAAAAAGACTTATGTTTTGTTTCAACAAATTAAAACTATATAAGTATTTTTTTCATTTAATTGCTCAACATAAAGAGATTTTCTGTATTTAAAAATATTTTCTTTATTAATTAATAAATTAGCAATCCGAAAAGTTTATTGCAAAACGAACTCAACTCAATAGTACAACAGAATTGAAATGAGAGCGCGTTGATGTCTTTTGTACTGAACGTACGCTATCACAAATTTTCATCTTTATTCTTAACCCAATATCTATTTTTATCAATCTATGAATATCAGAACCTTCTTTATCAAAACAAACAAACTAATAACAATAAGAATCTTATCTAAACAATCTAAAACACTTACAAAGTTGCAAAATTATTCTAAAACAGGAATGTATTGTGAACGACGTGAGAGGACGTCAAACGTCTGACAATATAATAAGTGAAACAGCGAAACAGTGAAACACCGTTATTTTGAATGGCAGTGGTATCAAATATCGTAAACGTGTGTATAGTTTGCAAATAATGGACGTTTGTCTCCTTCAAGGTGTACCAGCTTCGGGATAAAGTTATGAATATATTTGCGTTATTGTTTGGTCTGTTGGTGGCTACAGTTTATTCAGGTTGCATTTTGTGTGTAAAACTAAACTCTATTCAATAGGAATATATACTAGAAATATAACTAGATCTTCCTTTATATATAGTGTGATTTAGGAATATAATCATTGTTACTTTAAAATTAATAATACCTAAATCTGCGAATGATTTTATGACCATTCCTGCAGTACCTATGCAGCGACCGACGCGCAAAGGTGACAAGACAAATGACGCTCTGTCGCTAACATTCCTCTCATAGAAACTATGAAAATCTATGGGGGATTCAAGCTTTGTTTTAAACTCTTAAAAATAGTACTTAGATATGGACTTATCTTAAGTTATCTTATGCTATCTACACACCAAAGCCGCCGGCATGTCGCCGGGCTAGGCCGGCGGTTTTTCGTCATACGAATGGCAGCTGTCAAAAGGCCGGCGACATGCCGGTGGCGGCTATGGTATATAGACAGCATTAGGTCCAATATACTTTTAAAAAATGTCAACCAATAAAGAGAAGATATTGGGGGAAATCAGGCCGATACAGCAGACTAATCGAGTGAAGTGACGCGTGCGAGCCAACACGCATGCGCCAAGTGTAATAGCGTACTTTCGTTTCAAGCAAAAACCGCATTTTTATCGCACGAGCGCATGTGGTGTGGCTTTCTGGCAACTCACTGCGCTTTTGAAAATATTATATGTATATTTTAAGGTCTACTTGTCATTGTTTTCTCGTCTGATATAGACCGCGTATGCCTATGCTATTTAAAAAAAGTAATTAAATATTACCCAGTTTTGATTTTATAAGCGATGGGATATTGTGATACTTCTACTACTAATTATTACTTTTTTTTCTAATTTTAGAATTACCTATCCAAAGCCTTAATGACTTTATTCAGTTCAGTTTTAAATGATTGTTATCATAAGTGGGCACAAGCATTTCATTCACGTGTAATCCACCTCGTAATTATAGGCAAGGTAATCTAATCTAATCTAGCCATTTGCGTCCCACTGCTGGGCAAAGGCCTCTCTCTTCATCCACCATGACTTTCTGTGTCGAGCTTCCTCCGCCCAGGTACTTAAGAAGGTGTCCAGCTTGTCCCGCCACCTTTTCCGCGACGCCGCACCGCCGCAACGACGATGACGCCGCGAAGTCGCAAGCCAAGTTAATCATAAGTGTTTATTAAAAAAAAGTATTTAAGTATTAAAACGTGCCAGTTAGGCATATTTCAATTCTATCGAGTTAAGGGCATTTCTAATCACTAGTTTGTTCTGACCCATCACGCTACTACGAAGTTTGTAGAGTATACTTATACAATCATTAGCTATTATGTTTTATTGGTATCATTAACTTAATTAAAGGTTTCAAGACAACTGATGGGTTAAGAGCCTAATGAATTCCCTTAGCAACCTATCACTTACAGGTCGCGGCAAACTTACATACATACATATCTATCAGTCACGCCTCGTTCTGATCGCGGTAGGCAGAGACCACGCATAGACCAAATACCTTCGCTTGCTACGATCCTTATACACTTCTCTCGTCAATACTAAGGCAAGAGTACCCTAAACCGACGTGCATGTCACTAAAATTTGCTGATACATACATTTTACGGGGGTCCAGATTGACTCACATACCTAACATTTATTTTCATACTTTTGTTTTCCCACAAGTTTATTTTCATAATCATCACTATTCATAAATTTTATTTTTATAATATTGCGTTTATATTAATTAAATTCATAATTTTGTAATTCCTAAAAGGCGTTTCCTTACTGGACTACTTCTTTCTGTTCGAACTTCTTTCATCAATAGACGGCTTGCAGCATTACCAGAAAATGGTGCAATCAATTTTCTGTTCAACCCAAAGCAGAAAGATACGGACTTTTTACATTAAGAATGTATATTAAGATTATTATAGTATAAATGAGATATTCCGTTGAATACCACTGCGTGTGGCATTAAAGAAAAGCCACCATCATGTCATAATACTCTTTATTAAGTGTAGTGCGATAAATTCATCTTCCACCGACCTTAACCGGTTCGACGAAATATAAAATGTGAAGATTGTATGTTGTGGCGTACAATTTATACACGGTGTATGTAAATTATTTGATGAAGTGTACGGGAAAACATTTTTGGGCCAGTATTTTTAGTTTAAGTATTTCCAGTTTCTTTTTGTAACTGTAAATTATCAATATTTTCTTTTATTTTAATTTTAGAAAACAAATAAAAATACAATGAAAATCATTCATAACTGAATGTGTCAATGTGTCAATGAAAATTTTGCAGTTATTTGCTTGCTTTATAAAACTCTCGTATATTTGCAAAAAATACAGTATTAAATGCCTATATAAATATTATATTTTTATAAATGTTTTTTTCCTTCCATTCACTGGCAAGAATGATCAATCTCGGAAAAGAATTTCATTGTTTTTCACCCTGTATATACGTAAAGTTTTTAGGCAGGTATGCTGTAGGATAAATTATATTTATCAGGTTTTGAGGGCGCAGAACCTGACTTATCGACAAGGCTTTGATACGCCGACAGCCGCGATGGAAATTTCGAAGATCCGCAGTCCATTAGAATGGAAAAAGCTTTAAACCGTTTTGAGATTTAAAAAAAAAGAATTCTTAACAATAATAAACTAAAAAATGTTGATTAAG
The DNA here is from genome assembly GCA_947563765.1 of Anarsia innoxiella. NCBI lineage: Eukaryota > Metazoa > Arthropoda > Insecta > Lepidoptera > Gelechiidae > Anarsia > Anarsia innoxiella. The sequence continues at coordinate 3,686,684 of OX387402.1, forward strand.
TGAATTTGTTTAAAAGTAATTTTAAAATTTATGAGGTACCTAAACCAGTTTTAGAAAAGCTCATTTTTCTGGATTTCTGGTTATTTATTACTTTACCTACTGATTTTCCTGCGGGTATAATGTTGTATCAATTTTATTCGTGAAACCACAGACATGTAAGAAGCTACCTTCTCTAAAAACATTCTAAATTAATTTCGCTGTCTGTTTTCACAAGTCTAACCTACAGAACCCCACAAAAAAACAAACGCCAATCAGATGGTTACCATCGACCCTTAAAATAATTCCAGAGATACTTGGTACATGTCATCAATCAAATTTCCGTACACGAACCCCGTTAGAGCGGCACAATGCGTGCGAACATCGTATTAATGATTATGATGATGCGTCATGAATGTTGGAAGACATCTGATGAGAGACATTGCAATTGGCAAAACGACGTAAGTGGAGGTAGTCTCTGTTGGAGTTACAACTTTTGGAATTGGGTCAGTTTGGAATAATGGTAGTTTTTGTTGGTGAATTCTGAAATTGCGTAAGTGTCACTGATTTTATGATAAAATAGTACGAATACTAATAATAATACAGTTGTGATAACAAAGGTATTATTTTGAGTCGCTATTGTATCTACTTAAAAGGTTGTTGTTGTTAGCCCACATATGTCCCCACAGGGGCACGAGCCTACTCTCTTATTAACTATACCTTCGAATTTCAATGTAAAATAAATTACCATAGAAAATGGTCTGTGATGTGTTTAAATAACGAAATATGATAACTTTTACTATTTTCTCACAATTGTCATATTTCATTTTGGAGTTGACTTTTCTTACTCATCAAAGAAATGTATCTGTAACTTCAAATAGGCATATACGACATTTCAAAGCTGCGTCCCACATTTTATTTTCACAGCGTCACAGCTCCAAGATATCATATCAGAAATCATCTTTATAACGTGATTAAGTTTGATGATTAGTCAAGTGCAATAAGTCGAAATGATTTCGCTTGGAATTGGCACATTTTAAAAGGAAGACACAACGTGGGAAATCCTTAAGAAGTTTAAGGCACGGTTAAGGCATCGTTCTATCTTTTACGCTCTCGAACCTTTAAACAGTGACAGACCGATGTGAAAAGACGATAAAATGTTGTCATTGCTCGCATTTAAACGCTGTAAAGGTCACGGGAAAATGTTGGTTGCATACACAATTGAGGTAGTAGGCGTAATATTGCGAATTTCTTGTTAGGGCGCCTTCACATTACGTCGCAAGTAGGTATAGTGCGGCAGCAGCGCGGCAGTCCTTCTTTTTGTATGGAAACAGCAGCTCGACAGCCGTGTGACTGCTACTTATCGTGCCGTTGCCGCGCGGTTATCGCGCTAATGTGAAGGCACCCTTATACTGGTATTTCATCAAAATAAAAGATTCATATCTAAGTTCTAACTTTTTCTCTTTCTGGGATGAACTGGACACCTTTATGGATGACTGAGTAGACACGGTTCATGATAGAAAAACGTGGAGAGGAAGCAGAGAGGCCTTTTCCCAGCAGAGGGACAATGACGGCTAGACAAGATTAGATAAAATAATACCTTCATGCTAGTTTTTCATTGCATTCGACCGTAAGCCAATTAATCGCTTAATATAATTAATCATGTACTTACATAATACATATTAAGAGCAAATAGTATTTTCCCAAAAATCTCTCCAAACATCTATCGTTTACTAAAAGATATATGGGAAGTGCATACAGTAAGTATGGAATATTTCGCATAAAAGATAGCTCGAGGCCTGCCAACACGGTGCAATAACGTATGATGCAGCTCTTTATAGTTTTAACGGTATAAGTCTGTTCAGCCTTTAAATGGGTGGTTCAAGTACCAATTTAAAAACTAACTGAATGAAGACATCGGGGTATTTTAGAAGGATTAGAAAATTAAGAGTGGCGCAGACTCCACCGACAAGAGCGACGCTCTTAAATTTATGATGCTGATGAAAATTGAAAGTGTTCTCTTCCTGTTGCATTAACTCATAATTTTTACTCAAAATAATGCATTTTTGTAAGTAATAAGTGTTTTTTTTTATTTGGGGAAATTCTAAAAGGATATTATCCAGAAAGTATTATTTTTCAATGTGGTTTTTTTTCCAATTACAAGTGTATTGGAAAAGTAAATAACAGAAATAAAATATATATATGGTTAATACAAAAGATATATTTTAAAACATAATTTCTTAGCAATATTTTTACTGATATTATGACGGATGCAGAAGGAACCATCCTACAGCAGCCTATGTCTACAACCGCTAACTACTTGGACGCCCCGCAGCGAATATGTAAAGCAGTGCACTCAACAGCAGATGAAAATATTATCCTATAATCAGCTTCTAATCAGGGCCTTTGGGATTTCAGTCTGGTGTAGAATCTTGTATTTTATGTGCTAGAGGTTACAATTTGAATTTATTTGTTTTAACCTCTCAGTTCTCCATCAGAATTTTTCAGCTAAGTTTGTTTGCAGAAGGAGTTAGTAAATTAAAAAGTCAATAAAAGGGACTTGTACAACAAAGTAGTACAGAAATATTTGTTACTATTTTACTGATCATTGAAAATTTACAACGACATGCAAGGTTTTTTTTTTCATATTTTTTCGTTCTCAACAGCCTAATATATCCGTAACGGAGAAAATATGGTTTAAATCTCTTCCGATTTTCCCATTTCTTTATATACTAATTCATCAATGTAGTATGAAAAAAATAGAGCTTGATATGTAAATATCTGTGTTTTTTAACTCCACTTTCCTCCTACAGTGAGTACCCTGCCGTGTGTGAACTGACGGATCTATCTTTCGCTTCGAGCACTTTCCTTAATTGAGTTATATTACAAACTATCATTCCACGATCTTACGATTTAAAATAATCTGTGCCGCATCTTCTATTCGGAATTAGTTAAACATTTTATGTGGACATTAAAATACCTGAAGATAAAAATAACAGAAAGTACAGGTAGAATTTTGAATGACGCTGGAATATTGTTACCTATTTGATATTTCCTCTAGCAACAATATAGTAGCGAGATAAATTTTAAATTAAAAATGTATTTAACCTACATATGAAACTGACCGAATAAAACTTATAACTCAAAACTGAAGTCTCTTGAAAAATGCGCGATAAAGAGCATCCAACCTGATTGGTATAGTAAAAATTCGGTACTATCGTTTTATAATATTTTTCAATATCAGTTGACTTAAGTTTCATCAGTGACCGCCAACTTTTTTTCCTCCTTACTAGCTCGAATATGGGATGTTGAGTTTAATTGATACCGAAAATTTTACTTTACCAGGCTCCATACAAATATGTTCGATGCCATTTCTTGTGATGATTGGTTTGGTACCTAGCTACTTTTTCAGTTTCAGTCCATAATTAAAGAAAAAAAATCGAGTTTTAAAGGGACTACACCCTTTGAATTTAAAATCAAAACTTCATAGAATAATTAAATGAAAACCAACTTACCAGTCCCCAAATTTCCGTCGACTAGTATCCTTCGTACGCCAAACGATCATCATCCACACACTGACATGAACCACACAATGTCACCTTCTGTTTATTACCTTAGAACTGTCACTCAACATAATCCTTTTACACTATTGCACTTTGAACACTGTGCACTGGAGTTACGTGCACTTTTGCCTTGGGTAGTTCTGATCTGAAACAAATGAATAAGAATGTGAGTAGGGGTTGAAAAAATCACAAATGTGGATAAATTTATCTTAGATTAATCTAAAATTTTAAGAATCGTTGAAGTTTATATTTAGAACTTTCCCTTATTAGATAGCTAAAAAAAGGAATCCCTTTTACTTATCATGAAATAAAGTAGAATAATCAATGAATTCGATACCGATGTTATTTGGTTATGCTTCAATGAAAATTTAAGAAATTTGTATTCTAAACAAAATACATAAAATAACAATCAGTCATTCTGATTTTGTAAAACCTGAAGTGTGATTGGTGACATCGCGTCATACGTAAATCACAGATACCCTAAAGATATATGAATTGACAAACATGCACTACAGCATCATTACAGACTAGTATCTGGTTGCCCATTTCCTATACGGAAGAGATGTGATGCGTGATACATGACAAATTCTTATCAATTCTTTAATGCATTAATGCACTACTTAAACTTACAAGTAAGACCCAGAACACACGGTGAAACGCAAATGCAACGCAACTGAAACTTTTGAGTTGCATCGAAGTTTCTGCTATAGACTCCTTTAGAAAACCACACACGACGCAACTGAAACGAAACGTTTCAAACTAGTTTTTAAACTACTTTCTAAAGGAGTCTATAGCAGAAACTTCGATGCAACTCAAAAGTTTCAGTTGCGTTTTACCGTGTGTTATGAGCCTAACGTTACAGAATTCCAAACTTTTCACTAGATATCTCTTTTCGCGTCACCAAACCGGGCAAACAAAAGAAAACGCAGCTCACGATTCGAACCACATTATCGATATCACAAATAAATCGATCTAGGTCTATTTATTTCTTATATCGGGATTTAGAAAGTACTTTAATGTTGTGAATAGGTTTCTTGATGCGAAACACAATGTGTTTGCGATAAAAGTTTGTTTGTTTACTTTAAAGGCTGTATCTTTAAATAGGCATTGAAGTATGCGGAAAGTTCAAACTGCATTCTTTATCTAAGTTTATATGTCGTGTTTATATGTATATTGAGTTATACAATTTTAATATTTCATATAGTTTGGAATGTTTTTTGTGTTTATTACTCAAACGACTCTATAATATGAAAAGTAAATAAAAAAATACTATTTTACTTAGAATTTTGGCCGTTGACCTGAACTATCGATTAATGAAGGTTTCATTAACTGCCGCCACTTATGGAAAATTATAAAAAGAGGTTGTAGTTAGGACACCTCCATACATAAATCTTCAAACCCCTTCAAAATAACAAACATCTACCAGAACTCAATAAAATCTCCACTTTCTAAATAAATTATTATAAACTATGTTAATCTAAAATACGTATTATATTTTTATCTTATTCCCATAATTATTCATATGAACATAATTTTAGACATCTTAATAGGAGCGACAAGCTTATTTACGGCCAAGCAGACACTACCGCATGTCTGCTTGGCCGTAATTAACTCAAAATTTAAAGGACTTATTTCGCATAAAAACTAATGGATATTTTCTTTTTTATATACTTGCGTTATTTTTACATAAATTTAAAATGAAGATTTAGGAAAAGAAGTCTTTAAAACAAGCGAAGTAGCTGACAAAACCTATACTTTATAAGAGTGTTTATAAGCAAACGACTCGTAAATTGTATATAAATAAGACAGGTTGCAATGTATCAATCGCTGTTGGGTGCCTAATAGAACGGACAATGGACTTCCTGTGAATATATTAACTTGTTTAACCGGTAAACTTTGGAAAGTTATTTCCATTAGTGGTTGCACAGCTGGAAGTACTATTAAAAGATTGCAAAATACATATAGAAATATAAAAAAATACCAAAAAGTACTGAAAAATATTTAATAAATCTTGCAATGTTTGACAATTTTGTCATACGTTGTCATACCTAAATTAAACATGACTTTATTGAAAACATAAAAATGCAGAGAGTTAGTCTTTGTACCCTAAATTGATGGTATTACTAGCATTTATGAAGAGACCACGTAGAGACAAATGAATGTGGATGAAGTGAAAGACTTGTGTGAAATAAAGAAATTTAAAGTAAAGGGGGAGACCCTTAATATGACCTTTGATGGGGTAGACAGAGATGCCTACCCCAAAAATCACCGAAATAGTTTATTCTTAAATATGTAGGATATATATCAGTATACATATCTTCCTAATTATTTTTAATAACACAAAGTAAAACAGCAAAAAGTTTACATTCCATTGCTTTCCTTCAACATCAAAGCACCGTAAGTGAAGATAACATATTATTTCTTCAACAATGTACTATTCAAACATATTTGTGTATTGTGTAAATAACATAAAAGGAAGATAAGAGTAAAATGCATAGTTTGGTATTTTATTTAATGCGTTTATGAGATGCATGCTAAATACCTTGTTAATTATGTCTTGGGAAAAGAGGAATAAAATGTAAAAGAACTTCATATGATGATGTTAAAAACTGAGAAAAGAGGTAAATAAGTATGAAAGTATGTTTTTAAATTAATCTGTGGAATGAGTAAGAATCCCAAAAAAAACTGATTTGAAGAAGCTAATTCTCGTTTCTTTCGATCTATCTTTTCGCTCGTTTACTTAAACAAAAACAATCAAATATGAAATAATGCAAGAAAATAGTTCCCAAATATTAATACAAGCTGATGCGGGCTGATACTTGGTGATGTGGTTAGGACAGCTGCCATGTTAAAATGGGATTGGGCTGGTCACGTCTGCCGCATGCCGAACGATCTTTGGGCAATCACAACAACCCAATGGCAACCATCCGCCAAAATACTTCGCGGCAGACCACGGAAAAGGTGGCGAGTTGAACTGGACACCTTCACAAACGACTGGGCAGAGGCGGCTCAGGATAGAGAATCATGGAGAAGGAGGAGAGAGGCCTTTGCCCAGCAGTGGGACAACAACGGCTAGATAAGATAAGATTAATACAAGCTATTTTTATACGAGTACGTCTATCAATGTAAGAAGTAAGATATATACAGGGTGATAAATGATAGGCTATACTAGTCGAAACTAGTAACGATACCCACTCACTTGAGAAACTGATAAAGTATTTCCATGGAAGTAATTTTTTTCTTCTACTCTTTGTACAAATTGATCAATCAGTTGACGCTTTAAGTAAGGAGGTTCAATTCATATTTCAGACTCTAATTTTTGTTTAATACTTTGACGCATATTCCTTTTACATTATTTACAAGTTTCACAAGAAGGTTCCAACCTATTGCTGTATTTGGACTTAGTTACACTGTTTACACCTTGTATACTTCATAACGGTATATTTCCTCAACAGAGCAACTTTGAACTAATAATGAGGTGCACGACGGGTGGCGGCTTTCAATTAGCCCTTTGTTCGGCCTTTTTTTTCCAAATTTCTCAATACTTACCTACTTAGAAGTGAGCAGAGTTTGTGACCCGAATTTTATAAATAAAATTGCGGTTTACGATAAATTGCGTTTTGTTGGTTAGGCGCGTTATGAAATTGAGAGTAAATAATGAAAAAATGTTTAGTTTATCTGAGTTTATACCTAGGTACTTACTTATACGTAGGTACCTACTTGATTGTTCGTTCGTCTTTGCAAAAGTTAGATTTAAAGTCACAAGAGATAAACGCTTTATACGACAAAAAACCATTAGGTACATAATGCAGAAAACGTGATGGAGAAAACCTAAGAAAATAAGCTCCAATCAGTTTCTTATTTTCAAGTAATAAACTCTCTTTTACAACGATTGGTGATATAAGCAACTCATTAAAAACCTTTATGCGACATAAGACAATAGATCATCAAAGTGAGGGAATTTTTTACTTTCGCTAATAGGGACTTTAATATTATGTAGAGAAATACGACATTGTATGATCATTTTATAAAGACATAAAGATATAAGAGCGTAGTATGTCTAGCTTTCTAGATTTTGTGGAAGATACTTTCAAATACAAGTCAGTTCAGTCAGTTTCAGTTTCATTTCACACTTCTTACAAGTATCAAAACATAACAACACTTTGTTAGGCTTAATTTATTCTTTCATTCTTTTAACTGTGAAATAATCTAACATTTTTATTTTAAAAAACCAGACCGCGTATAAAATTACTTTTTTTAAAATTTGATGTACCCAGTGTCACTCTCATAGCAAATAAGAATCTAATGAAAACTCTCAAGCTAAAATTCATCAAGCCGTTCAGGCTGCAGAGCGTGCCAAAGAATTATTTATACATATAGATAGACATTACATAAGTACATACTCTCAAAAAACATAACCCTCCTTCTGGCGCAGTTGGGTAATAATATAAACAAATGCTAAAGTTACTCATTCGAATAACTAACGTCATTTTTTTTTGTTAAATAATCTATTAAACTCAACATTAAAATGTAAACATAATCAAAGCACATAGAGTTACATCAAAACACTTGAAAACCCATTAATAACTTTAAAATAACATATACACATTGAAATGAAAAGATCAAGTGGACATTAAATTGTCCACTACCATCAAAAGAGCCGATTCAAATGTATACTATCGATGATCTTTCATTCCTGACTTTTAGTATCGAATGAACACTTAATTGGATACGGTTTCCGGTTGTTATCTAGCTTAGAATAGGGTATATGATGAGATTTAATCTTGTGAAGAGATGAATATTTTTAATATTATTAGTTGGTAATTTGATCCAGCTAAGCAAGGATGTTTATGTTATATTTGAACTGACTTCTTCTGATTCTAAATTCCTAATAACAGAAAAATTATATTCTGTAATAAAAACTGTTCCATGTTAATTGCCACTTCTGAAACAGTAGCGGCAGAAAAGTTCCTTAAATTCAAACTGCGTGCAATTTATTAATTTTCGTACCTACTTATTCCGCTTATTATTTACATTAACAACATTTTTATGTTTAAAAACCGTAACAACACTAACAACTACATACCTATATAATTTATACATATATTTAGTCACAACTGCAGATCAGATACGAAGATTTCAAGCTTTAAACCATGAAGACATAAACTTAGGTTAATATCGATGAGAAAATCGATATTTATATTAACGACTGGCTAAGTCTGAGTAACTTGGTGTTTGTAACTAGCAGACCGGCGTATTTGACACGTAAAGTGTACTTTATAACAAACGATACATTAGAAATAAAGATCTTGTAATGCCTCGCTTACTGCGTGTATAGGTCGGCCTAAAAGGAGATGGCGCGCCGATCTGGAGGCTTAGCGTACGTGCCGCGACAATTATCTCACGCCATGCTGTCCTTTTTAAAACTGTGGACAGAGACGTAAGCGTGACAAACCCATGACAACGTCTTGTCACGGAGTGTATGCTAAGCTAGCTGGGGGCATACTTGGCAACCTGGCCAGAAGTTGCCGGAAATAGGGAAGGTTGCGGGGGAGGCCTAAGCCTAGCTGTGGGACACAATAGGCTAGTAAAAAAAAGGTATTATAATTAAGAGAAGTGTCTCACTGTTGGGCAAAGGTTTTAGCTTTATCCATTTCCGACAGTAGGTACCTGTTTGGTTCTTGCCCTAGAAAACTTGAAATAATTATTGACAAACAAAAATTGTATTATTTAGGACTAGGGTTGAATAGCTTGGGCTCGACCACTCGGAAAACTTACTTATCGTAAGATGGAATTGCCAATTTGAAGTTATGACCTATCAGTTTCCTCTTTAATATTGCTTTAATTCCCTTTTTAACTGACGGTAGTCACGGAAAGGGAGGCTTTCAATATTGATGGCAGGAAATGAACTATGAATGAAATTAACTTTGAGTACATAAAATGGATTAACTTTTAAAACGTACCAATAACATTTCTCTTAACGACGATATGAAAATCTCAAAGAAAAGTTATGTTTATTTATATTTGATTATATAAATCTTTGAATCGTAGGTTTCCTCATTGAATATTCAAAAAGCAGGTGGCCTTGGCAATCGTTTTTCCTGTCTTATAAACATACTTGATTAGATTATGCACTTTTTGGTACTAATATGTTAATTTTAATGCATAATGTTTATTAAGTTTGTTTGGAGAGTAAAGGCTTGAGATGTCAATGAACCCGGCAGTTGTCAATTCAACTCAAAGTTATTTCAAATTATCTTGAGAACTCAAAGAATCGGTAATTGTTTTGTCGTAGGTAGTTATTTATCGGATCTCATTTTATTTGGAATTGTAAAGTGTCTTGTATCTTTAGCACATGCCAGCTTATTTACTATACAAGAGTTAAGTTACAGAAAAAATGGGAAAACTAAAGGGAGAAAAAAAATCAATTTAGGAAGGGATTCAACAACAGAATTGTGATTCTGAATTGGGAACAATATGTAAAGTTAAAGGTTCTACTCTCGACTAAAAAAACTAGAAGTACGAGTACGTTTACGAGAAGCAAAACAAACTACACTAAATTATAATAAAGCTATAATTTAAGACACCACACTGAACCAAAAAAAATACAGTTTTAGTCCCTAATTACAACCTTAATACTTAAATCACGAACGCTTTTCACTGATACAAATTACAATAATCAATTTCCATTACGTACAATATCAATAAAAACCCATAGCGATCTCACGTTGTTAATTCAATTCAATCGATTAAATCCCGGTACATTGCTGGTTTGAATTTACTACCCGCCTTTATTCTTAGTACTACAACAGCAATCTAAATTGAACTACTCACTAATGAGAAGTGATCAGTAAGCCGTGCTTTAATTGTAAGGCACGATATCATTCTTCATTGCATCTCTACCTTCATTTATTTTGAAGATCGCTGAAGATTAACGTTTATAAGCTATGAAGTTTGAGTTATGGTGTTTGAATTTGAGTATGAAGGGAAATGAACTTAGATGATTTTAGAACGAATATTCTTTAAGAATATTTTAATCATTCTTTGGGAAAAAGGGCTTAAATCGTCTGTTTTATTTAAGCATGACACTAATTCAATCATCAAAACTAGTGTAAACAAGAAGAAATCGATGGGTTTTCATTACTTTTATAAAGTTTACCAAATATAAATCAAAACCTCTATTAAACAGATTTTATCAAGTAACTAGTCCGTATGTTTTACGATACCGTAAAAGCTAAACATCCACTCTAAGTCAAAACGGCACCAAATCGGTTGCAAAATCTTTAATAGAGCTGTAATTTTCCTATAACATATTGCTCCTATATAATGAATGGTTAACCCCCGCTGTTAAACCTCTTGTAAGGCCCTTAGCCAAGTAACTTATTAGCAAGCGAAAATAGAAACAACTCAGTAGTGTGTTATAGTCCTATAGACTTTTTACTAGCATTTTAAAACACATTGGGTTATTTTTAGCATCTTATTAACCCACCAATAAAAACTATTGTAAGAGTGACTGGCAAAATGGAACCCATCATCTAACAATAGAATCGATGTAAGTACGCAAATTCATTTTGTGGAGGTTTTGTTCAAATATAATTTGAAATTTTTGTTGAAGCTTTAGGTGTTTGATTGGCTAGATAAGTGGTTTCGAAGTCATATTTCAATCAATCACGGAGATATATGAACAAGATCGGGAACTGGAATGTCTGAGAGGAAAATTGAAAACGGTATCAAAGCATGAGGTGGCAAATATTAGAAAATGTTAGCGCTGTCTATCCGTCTACTTAGGTACCTCGTCATTACGTTAGTATGTTAGGAATAAACTTTTATTAAAAGTATTTATTTTCAAAATAAATTTTGAATTATTAAGGTTATTCCGAAATTAGCCTATAGATTTATTTTTACACCTAAGAGTAAAAATATCAATTTTTAATTTTACGGTTCCTACCTTAATAAAACAATATGTGTGAGCATTTAGAAACTCGTCTAAGGGCGTGATATTAAGAATGATATATAAGTAGGTATGTACAAACAGTAATTCATATACCTAACTGACAGATGCGTAGGTAATTGTAGACTATAATGTTGAATAAATTACAGCTTTGTGACAAAGTACCAATTCATTCTGACATTTTATCAAATGTTAAGTCTAGATTCTGTTACTAATAGTTTTTTTTATAGTTAGCTACAATATTCTCAACTAGCGATCATTCTAGTGAGATGAGTAGCATAAGAGTTCATTGATTACGAGGTTACGCGCAATAATTACAGAGTACGGTCGACTTTACGAATTAATTCGGTGTTCCGAACCAACATACTTAACAATATTACATTATAGTGCGCCTCCAGGCACATCGAGCGCGGCAGATGTACTGGTACTATGGAAAATTTCAACAAATAATTGCTTCTAATTAAAGTTATTAGGCATTGTTTGGTACGGTAAAATTTATAGAGAACAATTACTTAAATTGACGAAAAGTTTGTTGTACAGTACCAGTTTATTGACAATCATTTTGGTACCTTCAATTCGTTTCTACTTCAAATATTTGGAACTGCGAACACAATTTTAGAATATTGTTTTTTAAAATGTTTAATAGCCTCTCAAGGCTCATTCAAACGACCCCAGAAGACTTCAAGCATAAGTTAGAAAGTAAAAAATAGATATTTCCACAAAAAACCTGCTCCGCTGAACTATGTTCAACTTATTTGACCGCCTTTTATTTTATATCAAATCGAACGCCGCTCCTGTGCGTGGGTGTGTTGCGTACTTTAGAACTAGTCTTTCAACGTATAATCATGTACAATTACCAGTTTTTATGACCCCTGCCGCCTCCGTCAAACTTCATACGTCTGAGAAAGGATGAGAAAGGAAGTCAAAAGGTCTAGTTAAAATGGGCGACATATTTGAACACCTTGGGGCATCTTTAATGGCGATACATGTCCGACATGGACTTGTCTGTTTAAGAACTAATGCTTTGTAATAGATAAGTTAATGGTTAGATAGTAAGATAATAATTTCGCTTGCGGGTTTTATTTTACCTTCTGCTGACGGTGCCTGATTCATCCTCAATCAATAAACTTAAATAGATAACGAAATCTCGGTAACGATGCCGTGGGCGAATATTTGTACAATTAGGACGGAAATTTTATCTGCGATATACCAATTTATATTGGACCAATGAAATTAAATTCCACAAAGCTTATTGACAGCATTTAGCAAGCGTAGAAAATTTGCCTTGAAGAGGATTCCTTAATGAAATGATTTTGAACCGGTTTGTCGGTCAGCTAATAGTCTGATACTAAGCTAGCTCAAACATAACAACACCAACTCGAAAAGGAAGAAAGTATACAACATTCAAACTACCTTTATTATTGCCTAAAGCGACAATAAAGGTTCCTACTCTACACTTCTGCTGCTACCAAAATGGAAGCGAAAACGTGTCAAAAGCAAACAAGAATCAATGGTTCCATTGATCTTTGAATAGGCTTATGTCTTTATAAGCAACACAAATAGAATACATGTCAACTTTAAGAGTGATGAGGGCATTAGAGAAATTAATGACCGATTGTATGGGAGCTGTGATAAAATCACATTTGATTTGAGCGACTTTATTTTGGTATTAAGTCGCAACGACACAGTTCATCGATGAGAGATTTTCTTTTGTTGAAATTATTCACGACAATTTTCAGCAGTCTAAAAACCTGTTTCACCAAAAATTTAAGTTTATAGACAAAAGAATGTCAAAAGAACTGACGAACTTTTCACGTTTTGTCGTTTTGAGGTACGACTGTAAAACTAGAATTCCACTCTTATCTGCATAGAGGTAAAGAAAGTCCTGACACTGAATTTAGGCAGACATACCTAAGTTATTTACTAGGACAAGTGCTGTATCTCTGAATAAGGATAATTCTCGAGAATCGTGGTAGTCGAAGGTGGATCAAAAAGACACTAAAAAACCCTACATTATTCAATAAAACAACCTATTCCTGCTTTTAAAAAGAATACTTCAAAAACCCTCAAACAATAAACTGAACACAAAACGGAGTCAATGATCAATCAAGAGAAATGATACTCGTTTTGACAGCACCACTCGACCATTGTCGACTCAGTACAGTTAACTCAAACAGATAAATAATTCATGTGTCCCCAAAGTACGGTAGCGTGTAAGAAGCTTCAATGTCCAAATTCACTGGGACTTGAGATGTTTTTGCTTGTTCAAGGGGCTTGGTTATGTCATTTGTGTTTCTGAGAATCATTGGTAATGTTGGCGAGCGGTTTTTAAAACGCATTGTGTTCTGATTATGAAATTATATTAAAGAATTTTAATGAATGTTTTGTTAAATATTAATTCATGTCTACTTGCACGCACATAATAATGAGATACCTAGACACTTAAACAAGGAAAGGCGGAACATACTACGTAGTTTATATCCATAAAATAAGAACGCTCAAAATATTGCTTCCAATACAGTTTAATTTGGAGGTGATGACTGATTCTTGTATTTTTTAATTCAGTACTTTACTTTTCCTTCAAGTATCAAGCTTAAAACTCTTCCACTATCAAAATTGTTCCGGTTTATGCTTTTAAACTTGACATATACACAATTTTCCATAGTCAAAAACCCAACAGGCTATAAATTTAACAAACAACTATCCGTTCCACTGCTAAGCAAGTAGGTTTGTAGTTACCTACATTACCGAGTTATTGAGTTATCACCTGATTCGCTTGAAACCCCAAAGTTCGTAAGTAGTGAGATACAGTGTACCTACTTAAAGCTTTTCATGTATTATGCTACGAAGATCTGCAAAATCGGATTTTGATCCCGAGGGCTGATAAATGCGAAACGCATCAGAAAAAAAATGTGCCTCTGGTTTCAGATCTGCCTAAGTCTGCGAGAAGATTAAATATTTTCGCGCTACCCATCTTAGTGCTAAAATAAAAGCAAAACACTCTCAGTATCAGTACGTTTTCTTAACCATAGGTGACTTGTTTGAAGAGTCTCTTAATTTTAAATAATAGATGAATCTATGGATAACATTTACTCATCGGCAATTGACGACGAAGGTAGTTGGTCGTCGCAGTCGCGTTGCTCAAAGCAATTGACATAATCCGATTCAGAACAGATCTACCAAGTTATCAGTGAAACGGCCGTTATTGGAACTACGGCCACTGATACGAAAATGTCAAATTCCAGAACTACTGCGATTGGTAGAACTAGAAATACAATTTTGTATTACTACTAGCGCCGCCGTTTATTTCACAGATAACTTGGTAGATCTGTAGCTCATCCGTACGTATGTTGATTTATGGATGAAAAAACAAACGAGGATCGCAATATATTCCAACAGGTACAAATATCTATTGGCAATATTCATTCAATACTTAGATAGTGAGGAAGTCTTCTAGCGTTATAAAAGCAGAGATTGAATAAACATGAAATTGTAGAAGCGCAGTGGGGAACATCGGCCTGATTTTAGAATGATTCAGTGGTAGCGTTTCTTAAATGGCTCTCTCGATATTGATATTCGTGGAAAATAGAGTCGAGCAAAATATGTTCGTTTATGTAAGTACCTATATGGAAATAGAAATTTTATAAAATAAGTGATTAGTGCAAAAAAGTGTCAGGAGGAGACTTGCAATTCTGACACAATTAGTATAATACAATCAAAGTACTTAAGTTTTAATTGTTTTCAGGCACATGAATTTCGTTCTTCCTTTTCTTTGATTAAAACTTAATTTTAGTAAGCTTACTTTCCTTGAAGATGGTATTCTTTTTTCCGAGTAAAGGTGAAACCAATAACGATGATCAAAGATTCGTAATTCATATAATAGAAGTATTGATACAAATGTAGCAAAGACACAATTATGCCACTCAAGAAAAAAAATACAAAGTGCTACTTAGAAAACCGCAAGAAAAGAAAAATCATACCGTAAAACGGGTAGAAGAACACACACATGCTACAGATGGACACCGCTCAGTCACTTATCATAAAACGTCTTCTACTTGATTATGAGAGCGATGTTGCATTAATTTCCGAGGAAAATCAGAACAATTGTTTATAAGAGATCGCGCAGCCGTTATATTTTTAATTTCAAATGTCGCGGTCGGCTGGCCGAGTAGGTGTGTTGCTGGTTTAGACACGGCAATGTTACTAAAGTAGTACGAAATATGTTTGACTTTAATGTTATGGTATTTTGAAGATTATTGTTGATTATTCGTTTTATAAAGCAAATAACTTAATAGTAGATGTACCTCATCATTTTTTTTGAAAGTTAGGAGATTATCTTAACAGTGAAAAAAGTTCAAAACCGGTTTTAAATATACAACCCTGGAAATCCAAATTGAAAAATTTTTTTATGAGCAAAAAAATATAACGTCAAATTGTTACAAACTCTAAACTTAAAAAATGAATTTTAATGGCAAACTTAATAAAACAAAAAAAAACCGATACATCAATAAAGTGTTAACAAAAAAAGCAAATAAAACAATCGTTAAAAGCATTTAACGCGCCAATAAATCATAAAATCAGCTACACCTAGCTTACAAATAAAAAACATACGCCATAAACTAGCAGTTCACAATAAGCAGTGTCGTAAAACTTTTAAATCATCCCGGCGGCGCGAAGGCAGGTGCTATATTTGGTTGGTGCCAGTTCTTAGCGTTCTCAAGTTCCAGCATCTTACGGTACATTTGTTACAGGCGCGCACCTCGCGTGTATCGTATGAGCAGAAATCACACTCAGCACACGAAATTCATTTGCCGCCACACTCTAACCGAAATAGAAAACAATTTGCTTTGACGACATTTATTTTTGACTTTGTTTTTACCGCGATTTTGTACACGATTATAATATCCTAGAATTTACATAGCATTCTTGCTTTCACTTGTCTGAGTGGGGTCTGCAGGAAGAAAATTTCTTAAATAATATGCTTTATCGTTGAATTTTGTATTAAAATACTTTTACAGGCTTATTACCTATTGATCCAAATAGTTACGACAGTTTATGGTGGATAAGCTAAGATGCTCGATTAAATCACCTTTCAAACAAAAAAAAACTAAATTAGAATCACGTCTCATGTTTGGGAGTTAAGATACCACACACAGACAGACAAACACGTCAAATTAATAACCCCCCTCTTTTAGAGTCGGGTATTAAAAAGCAACATACAGACAAACAGAATCACTGTCAAATTTATGATGGCTACGAAAAGTACTTACCTAATGGATAATTCGCCTCATTTTCGTCGTGTTGTCACACGAAAGCTTTTTAGCGTACATTTTGGACAAGTATTTTATTTTATGGGGTCAAATTGGCTTGTTACACTTTTGTGTTATGTTGCTTCATGATTGTCTCCTAATAATGTACCTACTTACTTAACTACGTGTAAGTTAAGGTGGGTACTTATTTACAGATAGTCTATTCGGCCACAAAGCTGGGCAAAGAACTTTATTCGTTGCTCACTCTCCATTTAAATTATATGCTAGGCTTTTGACCATTGACAGTCTATCTTGAAAAAGTTGGGGTTGTCCACCACCTTCATGTGTGGTGATTTCTTTTCCTCAATTTTAGAATGGACCGGTGCATGTTTTTGATAAAAGATCATCTTAAATAGAACATTTAAAAGATAGACATCGCTGGCTGATAAACTTGCCAATCAACGTGTGAAAGGAAAAGATTCGTTTGATAAATGACAAAATTATGACGCAAATACTAAATATTTTAAATGGAAACTACTTGACCTACTTTCAACTAAATTAAGTGCCTTAAAAAAAACATGAATTAAATATAAAAGCCATAATTACCTTATAAATTCATTCAACAGTCGAAAAAAAAATTAATGAGTAATTTACCGAAACTACTGAACTAGCTATAACTAAAACCCCGTTAGTCAGACGTTATCATTGCATGAGGATACAGCTCACGAATGCTCTTGCGCAGCGAAGCGTAAGCACCAGTAGAGAGCGACCGATGCTCAGCCTCAGCCGTATACATTAATAAATTAATAATGATTTTATGGAATTCCGCTAGCCACCATTTCTTTCTACACAGTGAGAGTTAGCTAGGATTATTTATACGAGTAGAATTTTGAAATTTTAATTTTATTGCGTATTCTTTTTGATGGAATGGTTTTGAGAAATAAACTTGCGGTGTTTCGATTGAATAGATTTATTGGGATGGGTTTTTTACTGTTATGTTTTAAAGTAGAGCCTTTCTTTGTTGTAATAAATAGAAAGAAAGGGTATAGGGTATTGAAGTGTAAAACATTTTAAACAGAAAAGAGTGAAAAAGGAGGATATAAAAGTTTTATAAGAACACTCAAAAGTAAGAATTCTAAACAAAACTACTACGATAGGAACTTATAAAAATTCAAACGCACGTTCTATCAAGAATAATTACACAAATAAGCTTAATTTATAGTAAAACAATAATAAAACACTATCTAGAATAATCTAGAATCAGGTACTTAGATACCTGTAGCATTCAAAGACTAAGCAATAATAAGTAGATAATAACAAAATAGCATTTTAAACTTATATCGTCACTTCACCTTTTTATCTAAGTAGGTAGTTGAGAGCTCCACACCTACTTAAACACTTAAAGTCCGCAACGTTTGACCAATTTAACCTGGCCACACTGAACGGTCATAAAATTTAGCAACAATAGATAACTGTTACAAATTGCCATATTAAATATTTTGTGCTCCAACCAGAGTTGGTTATTGATGGGCATTTGATACAACCTTATAACACCCGCCTACGTTTCTTGGTGTATGGTTTAAATAAGAGTTATTTAGATTAGTTAGTCAATACGTTTATCATAATAATTGTAAATTATTAATTAAAACTTGGGGACTTGAAAAAGAAAGGCCAAGCCAAAAGTATCGTAAACCGACGTGCATGTATGGACGACTTAGACGTGGATGAAGCGAAGAGTTGTGTGTGCATCGTAGCAAGTAGAGAGAATTGGTCTCTCCGATCGGAAAGAGGCATGACCGATATGTATGTACCTATCTACCGAATGTTAATTTCTTAACGGACCCTTCTGTAGGTACTTGAAGTGTTCTTCACACGAACTAACTTCCTCTATTGCACTTAATATATAATTCATTTCAATAAATAAATAGCCTATAAATATATGTATAGCAATGGGTATAGGTACATATATTTAACTAACAAACGACTATACTTCTGAAAGAGAAAACCTAACACCTATATTTTGCTTCAATTCCCTACTAGGTATGACAAATTACTATCTGCATCTCACTTACCGCTAGAAATATCTAATTTGAACCAAACCACACACAACCAACTAGCCATTCGAAGCCAGTCCTCGGACCAACCATAAATAATTCCTTATCTAAATGAATTATTGTTTTCACCGATATTCTTACCAAATAAATTACTTTGGATTAAATTATGAAGTTGGACTCGAGCCCCTAATTCCAGTGACTAATAGAAACTAGTTAATTAAGGTTTAAGTTTAACAATTTTGTTACGATTTACATAATTTTGATCTTTTTAACAATCTCTACATGTACGAGTACTTATTCGTGGTATTATTTTGTTTTTCATAATTTAATTTGCAATAATTTCACATGTCATAATGTTCTACAGTCATAAAGTTCATATGCTATATTATTATTTATACTAACAACGATGGACATAATGGTTCAGTAGTCATAATTAACATTAGCCATAGTATTATGTTTCATAAACAACAAGGGCCATAATTATAATTTTCTATAACTATTAAATACATAATCTACAGATGACATATTATAATTATGCCATCGTGTGCGTATTATTATACTAGATGAGATGAATGTACTTACAATACAAAAAAACCTGACGTGACAGAGGGGGTCCGGGGGCGGAGCCCCCGAGGGGGGGCTCGGGGGGCGAAGCCCCCCGCAGAGAAAAAACAAAATACCAGGCAACCCCGATAGGATAGGTTAGGTTAGGTTAGAACATGATTTTTGCATCCCTGCTTGCTTGCATGCTGCATGCTTGCCTGAATGCTGCATGCTTGCTTGCATGCTGCATGTTTGCTTGCATGTTGCACGCTGGCATGCATGCTGCACGCTTGCTTGCATGCTGCATGCTTGCTTGCATGCTGCATGTTTGCTTGCATGTTGCACGCTGGCATGCATGCTGCACGCTTGCTTGCATGCTGCATGCTTGCTTGCATGCTGCATGCTTGCTTGCATGCTGCATGCTTGCTTGCATGCTGCATGCTTGCTTGCATGCTGCATGCTTGCTTGCATGCTGCATGCTTGCTTGCATGCTGCATGTTTGCTTGCATGCTGCATGCTTGCTTACCTGCTGCATGCTTGCTTGCTTGCTGGCATGCATTGCATGCTGCTTGCTTTACCTGCTAGAGTAATAAATAGGTCAAATAAAACAGAGATTGACTAATCAAATCAAATATGTAATAAAAGAAATATAAATAGGCGGTTAGAAGTTTTACAATAAGCTCAAATTTGAGGCTAAAGCTCTTAAGAATTCGCATCTATTTCTTTAAATAGCTTCTTTAATTAAAATTATCTCATTTGTATTGTATGTAATGTAAAATTATTTATTATGAAGATTATGTCTTTCTATTAGTTATGAATATTAAAGTTATTGCAAATAATTTTATTGCTTTCGTTAGTTATGGCACCTAAATCATTATGTCAAATAAAATTATGGCTAATGAAATTATAGCCAATGAAATTATTGCAAATTAAGTTATGTCAAACATTAGTAAACCCTTATTCGTTATTTAAAGGCACCGTTTGCTCCTAGCTTTACAAGATGTTAATAATAAAGTAAGTCTACTTATTTATTTATGGAAGACTAGAGGCTGTCCGCGACTTCGTACACATTTATCGTCATATCTTGGAAAAATGTCGTGATATCTTAAAATTATATAGCCTATTCGTTATCCTGGTGTCCAAGCTAAGTTATTGTAAAATTTCATTAAAATCTGTTCAGCGATTTTTACGTGATGAAGTAACAAACATCCATCCATCAATCGGCACAAACATTAACATTTATAATAATAATAGGATTTACAGCAAAATAAAGTCCTTAAATCTATTTCTATGTTCAACAATTTTGATAATGGTTGGGAATTATGGTTTCATTTTATGCTTAAACTATAACAAAATGTAGGAGTGATCAAGATATTTCATTAAGTAAGTAATGTCCTTAATGATTTTCTCTAGATCTTTCTTCTACTCGCCTTCTACTTCTATCGGGTATTTAGTCGCCTTTTAACCTACAAAAGAAAATCATGTACCTACGCAATAATACCTACCTCTTAAGGATCACATTGCTTACTGCAATAATAAAGAACATTGCCCTGTGCCGAAAGTTTCTTGCCGTCTTCTTCCTCTCGGCTATACAGGTAGTTAACCGGCAGTAGTTGTAGATCAAGAAAGTGACATCCAAAAAGTGTAATGAATTTTGCCTATTTTTGAATAAAACACTTTTCATTTCATTTTTCATTATTAGATTATGACCGTTTATTAAACATACTATATTAAAATAAAATTTCTTTAAGCTAAGCGTAAAGGCGAGTGGATAAGAATCTAATTGCTGTATAATTATATCTGACATTAGAAGTGCACCTAACACTAGTTACATTATCTAGTTTGCGGCGCAAATGTTTAACCTGCGTGAAACATACATGTAACGAGTAACAATGCCAATTATAATTTTATTTACGGTTAACCTACTTTTCTAAATTATGAATTTCGCTCTAAGGCTGTAAGCGAGCTGAATTTTTAATTTAAGCAAGTCACAGTTAGACTTGTGTCTTGAATTTCGTAGAGTGATCTTTTTATGACTTAGTAGTTTCACCATACAGATAAAATTTAACTGACAGATAAACTTATGTCCATTTCATAATACAGATATAAAATACCGGTAAGATAAATTTTATCTGTAGGTAGATGATGAAACAGCCCCTAATCTAGGTACTTTTATTTACTTGACAATGTGATGTTGGGACTTTGGGTAGGTACGTATTACTAGTTAATTCCTTATCAATATTTCAGAATGTTCACTTAGGTACGTATCTATTTAAAACTATGGATTGGATAATCTGTATTAAAAAAGTACATTTTCTTATTGAAACTAAACTAGTAAACATAAACCAATAAGAAAATTATACTAAAGTCATATTTATGTACCTTCTTTAATAATTTTAATAATTAAACTATTAACTAAACTATTTTAATTTATGTACCTACTTAATATATCTCATCAGAAATTTTATGATAATAGTGTCACTAACACCCGTAGTAACCTGAATAGACGTTTTTCCTACTAATATTGTGCAATAGTGAAAATGTAGAGTCAACTCAAAACCTTTGCAATAGGTACTTAATTTAACTCTTGAGAAAAACAGATTTCCTTACCTACATAGGGCGATTTTTTCTGAAACCAAAACATAACCCAAATACCGATGAAGTTTACGTGCGTTCGTAAAGGTAGAGCCTTACCTTTTTATATGAAGCGTAAAGATCCTGGCTGTAAACAAAGTTAACACAACACAGTTTTGTGTAAAATTTAAATTTGGAAGCACAAATAGGGTTGCGCCACGCACGTGTCGATAGTGGTCGGTGAGTTCGCGACGTGTGGTCGCAGCGAGGTTCGCGGGAGACTGGCGCGCCGGAGAGTCTGACGGCACCTGCCGCCCGGCCCCCGCTAATAGTGACAGGTGGAAGCTTCCATCGATATCGATAGAGCCTCAACGGTATATAAGATCTAGAAAGTAGAACAGCATGAGCGGCCGATCCTGGCGTCAATGATGACGCTGCGTTATAAAAGATGACTTGATTCTGTCGCTACCTTTGCTACTAAGTAATAGCTTCATGTTTTGTATTATGACGTTTGGATAGGCAGATGTTCCTTGCGTAGTTTTATTTCGCTGTTTTACAGATGAAACCTTAAGCAACAAACCGTTGGTAACTATGTGAGCCTAACTTCATCATCAAGATTATATGTTATTATTTAATTAAAGTGATAAATTAAATAATTTTCAGGGTGTATTTTTAAAATGTTTATACTTACCCCTATCGCAAAAATAAGTCAAAAATATAATTCAAGAAAGCTAACAAAGATAAATCAAAAGTCAAGACAAAGCAAAACAACAGAACAAACAATAAATACTTGTAAGAATCCCGCTAAACAGGCAGAACTCAATAGAAAACCCCGCGCCACCTGTGTACAATCCCTCATAGTTAATTTCCCATTACCGCAATAGCAAAACTGCCATACCCCATACCACCGTGAAATCAATTAGCGGAGCTCTCGATAAAACCACATCACATTAATCGAAACCTCAAAGTATCGACATCAGCCCCCACTAACAACATCCCGACTGATCAAATTAATTACCGCCTCATCTCACCGCAGCCACGCTCGCGGTGAAAAACTATTACCCGTCTCGTTCTATCAACCTGATTAAGAAACTTGGCGGTCTACCTGTCTTTTTCTAGCAAAAAATGCTTAGAATCTTCGTTGGTAGCGCGTGCCGTGCCGAATGTGAAGGTTTCACCTGTTGAATGAATGGCTTAGGCCGGTACCGTTTGATGTGTGGGTACCTCTATGTCTGCTTCAGTAGGTACCACAATGCGGTTCTTGCAGCGCAAACATCCATTAAGGGGGGTCTTTGCCCAGCTAAGGAACATTGTTGCTGTGTTAAGTACACATACTTACTTAGGTGAGTACTGTAAAATAACAGTGTTAAAATGTGTTAGGTACTATTCAAGTAGAGCAAGTAAGTAGGTACCTACAGGCTTTTACAGCAAGTCACAGAAAACGCCAATTTCAGCAAACGTTGCAATATACCGACACTTAGACGATCCTGGAAGTGGACAGACATCCTAATAAATTAGCAAACAGTGGCAACATATCGAACCAACGCGATCTTTATCATTCTTTTCATTAACTCTTTAAACTAATTAAACAACTTGGCAAGAGTGGATGAAGATGCTGAGAGGGGGAAGGCCAAGACGAGCGTACCTAAATCAATTCGGAGACTTGCTCAAGAAAGTCCAAATCAAGAGTACCCTAAACCGACGGGCATGTATGAGGCGACTGATGAGTGTGGATGAAGCGAAAGAGGTGTGTTTGGATCGTAGTAAGTGGAAGTGGTCTCTGCCTACCCTAATGGGAGAGAGGCGTGACGGATATGTATGAATGTACGTACAACTTGGCGGTCCATGGCAAGACTGAAATGTCAAATGATCCCTATAATCTATAATTCAAGAAACACTGATCTATCTAGATTTAAAACAAGGCAAATACTGCAATCTACTGATCTGGAAAACCAATCAATGTTTAGTTAGATAGTTATAATCAATAACTATTAGATCTGATCTATAATTTAGTAATTTCCTGTGTCGGTAGGGTCATTCCATCACCGGGTATCGATAGGTACTCGTACGCTACAGCACGGAAGAGACATATAAACGTGTTTATTTCACACGTTTAGCGGATTTCCGTAATAAGTTTTATTTTTATATAACGACCTGCACATTTAGGGAAGATTTGTGGAAAGCAGTCAGACAAAAACTGTGGAGAAGCATGGGAGAGATGTTTGCCAAGCAGTGGGACGAAATACGCTACTTTAAGACCGCTCGTACAGACTGTTATCTTCGCTTGAGGCGAATTACACAATTGGCTAGTAAAATTTCATTCAAAACCTTCTTATTTCAATTGCGCATAACTCGATCCGCGTGAGACGGTACAAAAGTGGCGTGCCTCTCTTTCTCTCATTTAAGATGCTACAGTATGCAAGAACATAGACTAAAACACTTAACTTTTGACGTCGTAATACTCGTAATTTAAGACCGTTTTGGCTAGCTATCGCTTTTAAGGAAACAGCTACCTGTAGGTATAAGATCATAGGATTGATTTCAGCATAATAAAAAAATATTGGTTGATGTTATATCTTTGGTGATGATATAACAATTAACTTTGAATATTAGCCATTGAAAGGTTCTCGAGTGGCGACCACGCACCGGACGACGCAGTGTGGGAAGGCCTCCAACAAGGTGGACTGACGACTTGGTTAAAGTCGCTGGAAACCGTTGGATATGGGCAGCGCAAGACCGGTTGTTGTGGAGATCCTTGGGGGAGGCTTTTGTCCAGCAGTGGACGTCCATAAGCTGACATGATGATTAGCCATTGTGCTCCAAGCAGATGTGGTATGTGGCATACTTTATCTAACTCTAGGTACTTACATACAGGGTGGCCCGTCGATTGACGTCCAAAAGGAAAATTTGGATTCCTCGTGTCGTGGGGTATCCGAATCACCCCCATGTATGTTCCGCGATTTTTTACGGTTTCCGAGTTATGACGTGTTTTCTGATTTTTTGAGATTTTTTAACCAATCACCCTAAAAAGGTTCGTAGAAAAAAAAAGTATAAGCCTTTTTCATAATTTTATTTTTGCATCAGATGCTTCATGACCCGTACTTTTATGCATAAAATATTCAGCTTCGTAACTTTAATAAAACTTGGGGAAATGTAGGTCGGAAGAGGAAAAATTGTATTGACTGGAAAATAATCAAAAACTTCAAACTTAAATTAAGAGGTTAAAATGATGATTTTATGGATTTTAAACTAGCTTAAAAAATGCGCCAACTTCTCAGCTTTCATAATCATTGAAAAAAATTGGTACTTAATAGGGTACTTTTGCTAGAATCAGCCTTTGAAGACAGCAAGGTGGAAAAATTTCAGAATTGGACGTTTGAGTTTTTTTTTTCTTTCATATTTTATGATCACCTAAGCCTCAGTAGGTTTAAAGGCAGTGTTATCTTACCAAAAAGTACAAAAAAGGGGCCAAGATTGACACATTTGGGGGTTTTGGAGGACCTGTAAGAGATGAGTTACAACTTGAGAAAATTATGCAGATATGCATCATTTCTATGGGGTTGCACAAGGAAACGGCCTTGAAGCGGCACGACTGTATCGCAAACAAGTTCAAAAAAGTGGTGGGCTGCAACCTGAGTCTTATCCTGACCTTCGTATTTTTATTGACATACGCCAAACCTTAATGGAAGGTAGAACTCCTGGTCAACGCGAGGGTCCTGAAGAGATCCCACTTCGTAGAAGCTGTTTTCGATACTGTCGTGCCGTTTCAAGCCCGTTTCCTTGTGCAACCCCATAGAAATGATGCATATCTGCATAATTTTTTACATTTGTACATTTCGGTAAGATAACACTGCCTTTAAACTGACTGAGGCTTAGGTGATCATAAAATATGAAAGAAAAAAAATTTACTCAAACGTCCAATTCTGAAATTTTTCCACCTTGCTGTCTTCAAAGGCAGATTCTAGCAAAAGTACCCTATTAAGTACCAATTTTTTTCGATGATTATGAAAGCTGAGAAGTTGGCGCATTTTTTAAGCTAGTTTAAAATCCATAAAGTCATCATTTTTACCTCTTAATTTAAGTTTGAAGATTTCGATGATTTTGCAGTCAATACAATTTTTCCTCTTCCGACCTACATTTCCCCAACTTTTATTAAAGTTACGAAGCTGAATATTTTATACATAAAAGTACGGGTCATGAAGCATCTGATGCAAAAATAAAATTATGAAAAAGGCTTATACTTTTTTTTGTACGAACCTTTTTAGGGTGATTGGTTGAAAAATCTCAAAAAATCAGAAAACACGTCATAACTCGGAAACCGTAAAAAATCGCGGAACATACATGGGGGTGATTCGGATACCCCACGACACGAGGAATCCAAATTTTCCTTTTGGACGTCAATCGACGGGCCACCCTGTATAATTACATAAGAATATTCTATAAATCAAAATACTCAACATTACATAACAAAATATATTGGAATAAAAACTACATAAGTAATAAAGAATTCTTAATCTAACCTTAGAACAAACACCTCATGAATTTTCTGTTTCTTTGTATCTGAAATAAAAAGACATGTCTTAGTATTTAATTTGACCCTTTACTCTGAGTCTGTAATGGGAATCAAATGCACAAGCTATGGTATTGCAAAGAGAGTCACTACCAACCATACCAACTGGCTAGTTAATGACAAAAGAAAAAATTTAAAATAACAACTAAATAAGTGTTTCATAAATCTCTGCGGCAGAATATGCTATTAGCATGATTGCCAAAATTAAAAAAAAGACAACATTAAACAAACATTGACAAAAAAAAAAACTACTGAAAACTAGGCTGCATGGTCTCTGATCTTTGCCTGTCCTGCTAGCTTAGCATGGCACTCCGTGACAAGACGTTGTCATGCGTTTGTCACGCTTACGTCTCTGTCTATAGTTTTAAATGTGATAAGGACAGCATATGTGGGATAATTGTCGTGGCACGCCATGCTAAGCCCCCTGAATGGACAATTTAAAAAAAGAAATGAAAAAAAACAAAAGAAAAACTTACTTGCAAGAAACACAAGTGTAAAACACAGTTTGTCCTTCATCAGCTGATCGTAGTTGCAAAGTAGCGTAAGACATCCTATCGTTTCCACATCGCGGACACCTTCTCTCTACTACTGGCCCTTCTGGCCCGTCCCTATTTAATACATTCTCATTGGTCACTGATGTTACTGCGTTGAAATGGATTGTGTAGTTGAATTTTATGTTTGCGAATTCTGTGGAAGAGCAAGAGAGTTTTTTTTAGTCTATTATAAAAGAAAAGGGGTGTTGTTGCTTGGACACGGCACCCCTATAATGGTGCTCAGTGGAAAAAGTAAATAAAAACACGTATAAAGGCCATATGTGGTGAGAAATTGTAATTATTGAAACAGTTTTCCGTAAATCAAATTCAGCTTACATTTCATTACCCCTATAAGTAATAGTTCACTGTCAAAATGAGACAAAAAGCACTATGTTTAATTGATAAATAAGTTAGGCCTTTCTTCTACTGGGGGTATTAAATAAATTGTTTTATGCAGTTGATGAAACTTAAAAGTTCTGGTTTGCTGCCATTCAAAGCTTCAATCATACTTCTTTAGTCAGTTTGATCGGAGAGTCATGTTAGCTAGCCTAAATGTTAACTACCTTGGGGTGGACTTTTATTAAAGTATTTATGATAAATACCTTCTGAGATGATAGGCCATTAAACCTACGAACCTTTTGAACCAGGAGAGTAAAAATGTTTTACTTACTTTCAGCATCGTAGACGGCTTTACAAGCGTAACATTTAACAGATCCAAACTCTTGTAGCAATGGAAGGATAGAGCCACACTTTGAACAGAACGCCGCAGTGCTAGTTATAGGACCAGTGTCTGCCATCGCCTGAAAACACACACGAATTTATAAACATTGGAACTTGGTGAATTAAAACTGACACTATTGAGTATTTGAGTTGTTTTAGAATATAATATGAAACTTACTTCACAGTTTTTAGTACGGCCACTTTTTATTTTTATTAAAATTCTCTTAAACCGAAGCAAAATATTCTTATTTTGCTCAGAAATACAAAATAGCAAAGCAATCCGACAGGTTACGAGTTTTTAGGTTAGAAAATTAATGACATTATTTTTTTTAAAGCTCGATTGTAAACAATAGCCCAAGGGTTTTTTCTGTTATAGCTTATTATGCCAACTCTCATTTTATAAAGCTTTACATAAACCAGATGATACATAACACATTAATTTTTTTATACAGGGTGTAACAGAAAGGGTATATAACGCCGAAAGACAGCGATAGTCCTCATGAAACTGAACAACTTTCCCCAAGGAACATGGGTCGTAACTCGAAAAAAATTTTTGGATCGCCCATACTTACTCGATCAGCTGATGGGGCATTTTGTATGGGGAGGCGAAATTTTTTTTTCGAATTACGACCCATGTTCCTTGGGGAAAGTTGTTCAGTTTCATGAGGACTATCGCTGTGTTTCGGCTTTATATACCCTTTCTGTTACACCCTGTATATTTTTTTGCGATCAAGATATTTTCTCAAATGCACATGTGCGTAGTAGTGTAGATTATTGAAAACATCCACAAAAATGCAAAATGTTCTCAAGTTCCCCAACATTGGAACAAACCATGAAACCACTTAATATATTAGTATAATCAATGAGCTAACTTATAATTCTAAGTATACCATGTACCTATACTCTAAAACAAAAAGTCTGTTAAAAATTAAAAGAAGCGAAAAATAAAGGGAACATGAAGAATTTTCTAGACGTAGTTCTGTAAAATTAATTTTTAAACTTAACTTATTTTAAAAGAAATGATCAAAAAGATAAAAAAAAATTTGAGAAAAATCATGTGGCGAGCAGCAAGCTTTATTCTGAAGAAAGATGTGGCAGAATGTGTTGGTACTCGCGGTCAGATATGTGTAGAGTAGAAAAAAAAAAAACTGTAAGCCGCGTAATCTTCCAGTGTGTTGAGTTTCTATTTATTTTCGAGATTTTTGTGATACAATCAGGTTGTCTGCTACTCATTGAGTAATTTACGATAAACTGAATGCTGTAAGTACAATACTCAATAATAGTTTCCTTAAAAATCTTTGTGAATTTAAGTAAATACGCCGGCAAAGTCGAAGCGTCCTTAACCCCACTCATATTTATTTGGAAGATAAAATGTGTAATCTTTACTTCTTTTTCATTAAAAAATAGTTCTGAATATTTCTATTAATAAAGCGGAACAATAACTCTCTATTGTAACAACCTTCTTACTTCATAACGATTTAGACAACCCAATTTTGTTGCAAGATGGAATGTCACAATAGAACAACAAGAATCTTCTAATTTCAAACAATACTTCCAGAAAAAATGGACGAATCTATAGAAGCGTTGCAATCTTCAGTAGACCTGTCATATACTCCGGCACCTAGTGTTCCAGTTGAAGAACCAGCAGTGCAAGAAAGTCAGCCATTGCCAATACCACCAGAAGCCACAGGCCCTACTGGGAAACATGAGGAATTCTCAGTTGAAAAAATCCTTGATCGAAGAGTAAAGAATGGCAAAGTTGAGTTTTTGCTGAAATGGAAAGGATATTCTGAGTAAGTAGATCAGTAGACTATTTTGTTATTTTTATACATTATTTTGGCTGTGCTAAATGGACGAAGTGAAGACTTTTGTGATTTTACACAAGGCGTAACTTTTTACCCCTTAATTTAACCATGTTTTAAAACAATGTCTATTGAAGGTTATTATCACATTAGAGGGCCAGCATTCAATGGCACAACTAGGCTGTACATTCGAAATCCTGATGTCAAAATATTTTTTATTGTTTGAAAAATACTACACCAACTCACTTGCTAATACAAATCTTTCAGTATGAAAGATGTTGAACAACTAGGTATGAGTATAATTTCTTGTTGGAAAAATACTACACCAACTCATTTGCCTAAACAAATCTTTCAGTGAAGACAACACCTGGGAACCAGAAGATAATCTTGATTGCCCAGAGTTAATATCAGCATACGAAGAAGCCCGTTTGAAGAGAGAACGTGAAGCTGCTGTTATACCTGAAGTAGAAGAGACACAGCCTGCTAGAAAGAGAGGGAGGAGAAGTGAGAAGAATAAGAAGAAGATTGAGGTAATCCTATTAATATTACAAATGTCAATTGTTTGTGCAGATGGTGGATGAATGGATGTATGTGAGAATGTTTGTTACTCCTTCAAACAAAAACCACTGAACAGATTTTGATGAAATTTGGAAATATTGTAGCGTATAGGTACATTAGAATAACACATGCAATAGAAGTTCTTTATTTAAAGTATTCTAAGGACCTATTGTTTGATGCACATATTCCCTATGGTTGTTTATTAGCAATTTCACTTCAATGAAGTGTAAGCAATAAGCATTATTAGTCACACAAATATGCTTATTGTAACTAATTGATTTAATTGTTAATAACTAACAATAACTAAATAATAAATAATTGTAAAATTACAGGAAATTGAAAAGCCCAGAGGACTTGCGAGAGGATTGCCTCCAGAAAAGATTCTAGCCGGTCAACTGTTTCATGGCACACTGTACTTTTTAGTGAAATGGTAAGTTGATACATAATTGGATATAAGTAATTAAAATTACTGGCTGAATTCTGTGTAGAAAAACACTAACTTTATGCCAATAAGGTAAACCGTTTTCTTTTCTAGTATTTTTTTCTCACCAAGTCCAATCCCTGAGATACACATATTATGTCTTGTTTCATAGAACAATCACCCTATACTATATAAGTAACATAGGTTTGTAAAATATAATAAATTATTTTTGGTAATAGTTTGCTATAGGGCGCGAGTTCGAATCCTGGCGCGGACACGTACCTCTGAGTTTATTTCTCATGTACGGATCAATTTATTCGATTACCACTTGCTAACGGTGAAGGAAAACATCGTGAGGAAACCTGCATACACCAGAGAAGAAATTCGAAGGTGTATGTGAAATCCGCCAACCCGCACTTGGCCAGCGTGGTGGATTACGGCCTATTCACTCTCTGTATGAGAGTAGGCTCGTGCCCCTCGGTGGGGACATATATGGGCTGATAAAGAAGAATAGTTTGCTCACTAACTTATCTTAAGGAAGAAAACAACAGACTTTTTATGATACAAATGATTTAATTTGAACTTATTTCCAGGCAAGGCTGCTTAGAATTTGACGTGGTCCCGGGTCACGAAATGGGCGAGGCTTTCCCCGACTTCGTGATCCGATACTACGAGAGATGTGCGCCGTTTAGCGTTAGACATGCCGTTGGGAAGATACCTAGACTTGCTCCTGAGGTATGAATCAATTTTGTTTTACTTTTATATGAGGTTTTAATGGCCAGTTGCAAAAAGACCCAATAATGCCCTGTTTAACCTATAGCTACTAAGTTGTTAAAATGAAAGATGTCATGGCATTCACAGAATAAGTAACTTTAGTCAACCTGTTCTAGGAAGTTAAATCTTAAGTCACACCGCATGCTAGCGTTAGAGCAGAGAGTGGCTTTGTTATATATGTCTTCACATACCTACTTCGGTTTACAACACAAATGCTATGTGAGTGAAACATATTATGAAATGACAATCAACTGGGTAGCTACTTGACTGTTCGTGTCAATTGACCATAAAATTTTCGTAGGGCAAATGTATTTCTATTCAATAAACAGACAATAACTGGCATCCATGTGTGACAGAGGGAGGAGTATATATCATAAAATTACTGTAAACTACATAAAATCATGTTCATTGGTAGGCTTGTTGCCTCTTCATCTTCTTTCTAAAATCAATACTTCCCACCTTTATAGCTACCCCCTCCAGAGATACCACAAGAAGAACCACAACCGGAACCAACCGAATCTACAGAGCCAATGGAAACCTCAACAACAGATCAGACTGATCAAACAACAGACGTGACGGAAAGTTTAGCAGAAGTATCAAAGAACTTGGCCGATATGTCGCAGAGTTTGGCCGAGGCGTCGCACGGGTTGCCCGACGTGTCGCAGAATTTGGACATGCCGCAGGATTTGAATATGCCTACGCTGCCTGAGCCAGGTGTGTATTTTTCTTTATGTGTTACCTACCTGTTATGTAATGTGACTTTCTTATATACTTATGCGGCGTTATTACAAAACAAGGCTTAAATATAGTTCTAGAACTAACTTCATGACAGTGCCTGTATTAGTTCTCGAACTACTTATTTTTACCCGACTGCGCAAGAGGGAGGTTTATGTTGTATGTATGTATAATTCTTTGGCACGCCCGACAGCCTAAACGGTTTGATGGATTGACATCAAAATAAAAAAAAATATTCTTTTTTAACGAATTTGGTTTTAAGAAAAATTTAATGATTAGTTTATTAAACCTTGTTTTGTGATAACGCTGATTGAATTTTCTGTAGGTAAAATAAAAAAAATACAATATTTATAGTTACATTTTATTTTCAGAGCCCCTTCCTGAAGGTCAACTAGGCGCAGATATGCCACAACTGGGCGTTGACGACACTTCGTCTATGGAGGTACCAGTCAACTGACTCTCAATGTACAACGGTATGCAATAACTATGTCATATTTTAAGTATTTGCCTATAGTACCCTATTAGTAGAGTTGACAAACTATCGATAGTTGATATTAAAAACAATGATATCGATAAATTAGGTAATATTGCTCTACTCTACAGTCTTCTTAAACGTATCCTACTCCAAAGGTTGTTTGGAGGAGATCACTTTTAGTGATAAGGCCGCCTTTGCGCACAATGTTATAGTTTTAAGTTTTGTCTGTTTGTGTGCAATAAAGTATTTCTATCTATCTATTGCAATGCAACCAGCCATAGTACTATCTAATACAAATTAAGCCGATATTGTACTTCTATTATCGATTCGATAGATATGCTATCGATGTAACGATATTCTATTTTGCGTGCTTGTGAATTGAGTGAGCATCTTTCTGAAGAAAAAACAAATCTCACTCAATTCAAATGTACATTTCTATTTTTAGTATATGTTGTTATAGCGGCAATAGTTATACATAATTTGTCAAAATGTAAACACCCTAGCTATAGTGCTACAAGGATCTATTGGCAATTGAGTGACGTTGTCAGGAGGGCGTTGGTGGTGAATAAATCTATATATATAAAAATGAAACCCGTTTTCCGTTGTCACGGCATCACGCCTGAACGGCTGGACCGATTTCGCTAATTCTTTTTTTTAAATGTTCATTGAAGTCCAAGGATGGTTCTTACGGTGAGAAAAATTCGAATAATTGCCGGGAAAGCCCTAAAAACAGACCTTTTCTTTTTCCCATACAAATGTTTTCTTACTAAAATGTAGAGTCAATTTGAACTTTATTCCTACACAATAAAGTTCATTCTAAGGCGGGACGAAGTTCGCCGGGACAGCTAGTGACTTATAATACTGAAAATTTACAAGAAGATATCGTTAGTTCCGATTTTCGCCACGTGCCAAAAGATCCTTGTAGCACTGTATAACGCTTTGTTTAACGGTTCATGGGATACAGCCTAGTGATAGACGAACGAACAGACAGATAGACAGCCGAGTCTTAATAATAGGGTCCCGTTTTCACCCTTAGGTATGGAACCCTAAAAACTGAATTATATTTTTATTACCTACACATAATGTAAAAGCTATTTCTAATAGTTAAGGATTGTTTAGGATTAACAAAATGTGTAAAACTACTTATGATATTATTATTACCTTTTTTGGTAGATTAAGTTGACGTGAATAATAAAAAATATAATATTTAAGTCAAATAAAATTAGCTTTTCATGCGTTATAGCAATGCATTATGATTGTGATTGATAAATTAAGTGAAATGTGTTACTATAATTTACTTTGTAGAAGGTATAAATGTATAGGAAATTATGTCTAAAAATAAAAACGTAAAATTCAATTCATCATCTATTTATTTCATCTTAAATTAATCCCTGTAAGGTTAATACAATACAAATAAAAATAATACTTATATTTTAAAGTATAATAAACGCTTTGGCACATAATTTCGTTATCAAAACTCTAATACTTTGAAAAAGTTACAATCGTCTTTAAGGGCTCAAGACAAGACCGAAACATTCAAAGTATAGTTATCTCTGTCGCACGTATTTAAAGCTTGTTAAGAAAAGGTGAGATGGAAGCAAAATCTTCGCATTCCGGTATGAGTTTTCCTTTGAATTTGATGCAGGATTCAGCACATAGAGGCCCCTCGAACCAAGCTCCTAACATTTTCTTGCATTGAGCACAGTTTTCGATGCAAACCTCCATCTGGTCGTACCCGGTTGCTGTAAAAAAAGATAACAAATTTAGAAATTTAGAAATTATTTATTTCATACCATGTTACAAAAAATATAGGTCTTATAATTAGGTATAAGTGGTAAACATGGACCCGGATTGGGCACAGCAAAAGAATAACATAATTAAATGTGTAACTTATTTCATATTAAAATAAAGATTAGTTGAAAATTTAAAATAAATGTTTTATTATTAGGTGGCTCTTACAGATAAATACTCTTGCAGGGTATAATTTATCGGGGAATAGAAACTCCTTGGTGAAAATTACTGTGCAACGTAGTATCCAAAAAGTTTTTATTGCAATTTCGTGATAGTTTAAAGTCTTTTTTTTGGATTAATATTGGTCTGAGAGGAATTATAAAAAAAATATGTTAATGATGTTGCTTGTTCGATAGCGTTTTCAACCTAAAACATTTCCTGCATAAAAATAATAAATCTAAACACCTAAACAACCTATTAAAATAACAAATAGGGTGACCTAACCTAATGGCTGCCATTTCCATGAACTTGACCAGCCAGCTAGTCAGCAAAAAACAAAAAACTTGTTTACAGCGTCTCCGGGCGGAGAGAAAAACAACTGACTACTTTGATACCTACTCTATAGTTGTTTAAATCTTACATGATTAGAATGGCAGGTGTCACTAAAAGTAGCGAAGTAACTTTATACTAGCGGCCCTTAAGTGTCGTAATTTGCATCAGCAAAAGTCATAATCATTTTTACAACTAAAACCATTTTAAAATTATGAAATGTATTTATACATACAAAAAAATTAATGTTTTCGACATAAAACGTAAAGATACATAAAACTTAATATTAAATGACACACATAATACTTCTATATATATAAAAATTAAACCCGTTTTCCGTTGTCACGGCATCACGCCTGAACGGCTGGACCGATTTCCCTAATTCTTTTTTTTAAATGTTCATTGAAGTCCAAGGATGGTTCTTACGGTGAAAAAAATTCGAATAATTGCCGGGAAAGCCCTAAAACAGACCTTTTCTTTTTCCCATACAAATGTTTTCTTACTAAAATGTAGAGTCAATTTGAACTTTATTCCTACACAATAAAGTTCATTCTAAGGCGGGACGAAGTTCGCCGGGACAGCTAGTATTCAATAAAATGAGATTAAATATTTTTGCGTTCTAAGAAGGTTATATCATCATGAAAAAAAATTAAGGATGTGACCAATCGAGTTATTTAAGTCGATATTTTTTCATTATCATAAGGTCTATGAAAATAGTAATTATAAGTATTTTTTTTGCGTTTAGTAGTTTTGGTAGGTTTTAGGAGCTTTTATAGTAGATTCATGAATTTTAAAAAAAATATGCACGTTGTCACTACTATTTGGTTTTTTAGTACCTGCGAATATTTAACCGAGCGCGAAATGGAGAATTAATTACGTACTTAATTAGGCTATTTGGTAATTACTAGTTATTTTTAAAATATTTCTAGTAATAAGACCTTTTTACAAGCAAAATTTCGCTTACACCACGATTTAACATTTTCATCCCATCACTATTCGACGAGGATTGGCATGTGTCATTCTAATCATGTAAGATTTTAAGTACTATAGATTCTAGCTCCCTTTGTTTACTAACTTATGCAATTTATTTGAAGGCTGCTGCTATACGTGTGAAAGTTCGCGTTTGAAAAAAAGTAAAATAATTGAAAGTAAGTAAGTATATTGTTTTAATAGCATACGTCTTTAAATAAGTCGTGAAGTCTTGTTAGATAAGTATTCATATTACCTACTAACTCATTTCATATTTTGGGAAAAGTTGTCTAATTTCACAAGTACCAATACATATGCGTACTTAGCTGTATTTTAACTTAATGGTGGACTCCATGCAGTCCTAGCCTAACACGGAGTAGGTACATTAAGGAGCAGTCCCACAGTTTTTCATTCAAGGCTATGTTTTTCTTCTAACACTTGCTTAAGCTGTATACATGTCGTTACGCGGTCAAGTGTAAGCGGCTAAGGTGATGTTGCGTAATGGCGAAAGTGAACCGGCCAAATCGCGGATTGAGGTCATTGCCTCGGTACGCACGTCTTCGGGTTTCCCATTAGGATAGAGCTACCCAGGTACCTACGTAGGTAGTAAGTAACTATCTATTGAATTTGGTTGCCTAATACTTTTGGTGAAGATAATTTAAAACAACGGAGACTCCGCCGAAAAGACACGTTAGAAGAAGCTAAAGCTCCATTTCACCTAAAGCTGACGCTGACATTTTCAAAAAACAATAAGATGGCCCGATCTTTAATCGATAAGAGAACTATGAGCCTTTTCTGTTTCTGTTTATGAGGGTAATTTGATTTTCAAAAGCCTTTACACGGCTTTAACATATCGATTAGAATACTTATTTTATTTCCTTTACGCCAGAAAAAATAGGTCTTATAATAAGACAATCAGATTTTACTCTAAGGCCTAGAACACACGGTGAAACGCAACTACAACGCAACTGAAACTGCTAGTTAGTTTTGAGTTGCATCGAAGTTTCTGTTATAAGACTCCTTTAGTTTTAAACTAGTTGCGTCGTGTGTGGTTTTCTAAAGAAGTCTTTAGCAGAAACTTTGATGCAACTCAAAAGTTTCAGTTGCGTTGCAGTTGCGTTTCACCGTGTGTTCTGGGTCTAAGTGATTTATTGACTAACTGTCTGTTTCTACAAAGATATAAGTAAATTAGGCAAAGACATCAGTATGACAGAAAATGAAGTTTGAAGCTACAAAACTTCTGTTTATGTGGATGCGCGCCTAGTCCAAATTCTTTTTAATTAATAAGATACCTAAGCAGGTACACTTTTTTCATCAAAAAGGTCTTCTAAAAAATAAATCACAAAACAGATTTTATGGATAATCTCCAAAGCTTATTTGCTGTCGCAAAATGTGTTTGTTCTGCGAAATATTAAGCCAATTTCATTATTTAAATACCTACGAACTGTGTAACTTTTGCATAATAACTAGATGTAGAGTCAACGATCTTAAGGGAGTCGGCGAAGTTGTTTCAAAGTTTTTCCATTATTTTTTGATAGAAAGAAGGCATGTCTTTGAATTAGATAATAAATAATTATGTTGACTGTGGCGGGTTTTAAATTTTTCCATCTAAGTACTTATTCCGAAAGCGTACTTAGGTAGGTACTTTTTCTTTTTGTCGTGATTATTTTTAGAACCAATATACTTTTCGGAATATTAATGTAGGTAAGTAGGTACTTTGCTAAATCATCAACTAATACATCAAAGTTTTCAAATCATTTTCCCGTAATTAATCAGATACCTAACTTGCGCTCTATACTTGTCACTTTGGTATAACAAAATGTAGGTAAGCTAGCGAAACATCAAAAACGTAGGTTTAAATGCTCATTTCCGTCTTCATAGCTTGTTAAGCAATTGCTAGTTACACTACAATTTTTAGCTTATCTAAGTATAGGTGACTACATGAACTATTTAAGTAGGTATATCTATGCAATAGAGCTTCTTTTTAGCACAGAAACGGAACTCGGCACATAAATTAGTTTTGATATTTGAATTGCTATGTCATACTTGCTATTAGTGGTGGGCCGAGTACCAGTTTTACCGAGTAACCGAGTACCGAGTATTACTCGGTTTAAAGTTTACCGAGCCGAGTACTCGGCCGAGTTACTCGGTATAGTTAAAGTAGGTAGAATTTAGCGCATAGAAGCTCGGGAGCGAGTGGTGATAATGGTGTTAGAACTGTCTCTCCGCACCCCGCTAATTATTCGTAATGAAAACAATAAACCGCAACAGTCAAGTGGCAATTTTTTTTTTAAAACTCTGCTTATGAATTTTTCTTCTTAATAATTATGATATTAGCAATTCATAACATGGCTCCAGCTGGGCAAAGGCCTAAATATGTACCATTAGAAGGAATTAGACTATGATCTACCAAACAGATCCAGTGCACATGGTAGATATATTTGTACCGAGTACTCGGCATTTTTACCGAGTTATTCGGCCGATTACGAGTAGTGAAAAAAGTGCCGAGTACGCCGAGTACCGAGTATTAACCGAGTACTCGGCCCACCTCTACTTGCTATAGTTTAGTTCACAACCATAAGACTTGTACCATTTAGGTTAAAGACTTTAATGAAAATGCAGTAGTATCTACCTACCTACTTATGTAAAATGCAACTCGTAAGGAAGAAGAGCGTGACTGATTTATTTTATTGACTATCTTAATCGTACTTTGGATGATTATCTACCTATATCCAACATAAGAAATGTTTCTAAACTGATTCACAAATCTAATGAATCAGAAACAAATTCCGTCAAAAGCTAACAGGAAGGACATTAAATCCGTTGCAGAAAACGTAATTTAACACAGGCTTCATTAAACCTATAGCTGACTCTGTCTTTGTCAAACATCAGAACAAGACGGCACTATGTTTAATAGATGAATTTTAACGGTCTTTCCCGCAACAAAGAGAAAATCTTTAGAAGTGACGCTCTTCAATATTTCTCCTCAAGGACCGGTTTTCAATTCCAATATTACCTTCTCCGGATATTCCTTTAATCAGAATTTGAGGAAAAAGATTGTTTTAAAAACGATCAAAGGAATATAATTCCTGTCAGACAAATTAGGTAAACAGAAAAGTTGTTTCAAAACGTTATTTTAGAAAACACCGGGTACTATGGTTTTTGTTTTATTTAATTTTTTATTTGCTAAGAAATGATTTTTATTTGCTTACCAATAGCAGGATTGCAGGCCACCTGGTTAAACTTAGCCGTTAGAGCGACTATGGTGAGGAGAATGAGGGCTGCGGTAATATTGCGGGCCATCGTTCCTGGATCTGAAGCATACAAAACTTGGTGAGGCAACATATTTTAAAATTTGGGAAAAATAAAGCTGTGAAAATTGATACCAATGTAAAATAGGTGCATAAATAGGTACTATACAGGGTGTCTTTAAATTATTGAACGATAGAAAAGGATATGCATGTACTCGTGATAACAGTCAACTTTTAATACGGGGCTAAGTTCCAAATCATAAAAAAAAAATGTTCCCCCATACTATCAGCTAATGCATTTTGTATGAGGAGTTCAAAATTTTTTGAATGATTTCGACTTTGGTCCCATAGTAAAAGTTGTTTGTTATCACGAGTACATGCATATCCTTTTCTATCGTTCACTAATTTAGTCACCCTATATAGGTATACTTAGATCAATCTAATCTAGCCACTTGTATTACGCTGCTAGGCAAAGGCAAAGTCTCTCTTCATCCGCCATAGAAACTGCGAAACGTAGACGTTAACACAAAACACATAGGGAGTCTATTCGATGAAAAGTTTAAGACCTTTAAAATCTTCCTTCTACTTTCTGTTTCAGAAACTCTACAACACTCACCGCATTTAGTCCAACAAAATAACACGCAACACCAAAATCGCTTTTCGAATCGAAACGTTTTTAAACCACAATAAGCATTCCATTCACAACTGTTTTAAAAAAAATAGAATCAAACAACCACAGAGCATGAACAAAGCGCAATAAAAAAATTTAAATTAAAAAGTTGCAATTAAAATTTAAATAAATAAAGTGACATGAAAATTGGCGGGAGTCGACGACCGTCCGTTAACACTCTTGGACTGTTTAAATATGAAAGAAACCAGTTGAATGCGCCTCTCATAAAGAGGGGGAAGGCTTTGGTCTCGTGCAGGGGTATCCCAGGAAACGGATCTGTTGGTACCTTCGCGAAAGACGAAAGTTCTAAGTAGGAAGTTGATTGTTTTATGGCGGTCATAATGTGGATATGCTTATTGTTTGTTTTTAAGGCCATCTACGTGTGATGTTTGGTGAAGTTGCGGTTATTCGGAGTCTCTACTCTAGGCAACCGCAACTTAGGAGTAGGCTACTCCTAATAAAAGAGTTTGTAGGAAATAGATTGGATTAAAGATGATAAACACTAAGTTTTAAAGAACGGTTAAGAGAAATTAAATTAGTAATACTTACTCATCTACTATCTTTTAAATTTACGTAAGTAGATACTAAAGTACCTATAAGTTAAGTTCTAGTAATACTATAGGAGCAGTAATTAATAATGTTTTATCCTCCTTTCTTTAAAAATAATGTCAAGTAAAAGAGAGTCAAGGTAGATATTAGGTAAAATTATACAGTTCAAGGTAATCTCAAAGTTTAACATTCAATGTGTCACATGCACTGTAATCATTGAAATTCTAGCTAAAATGTTACGCAAATATTATTGCTTATTGGTTAGCAAGTAGGCGCGAAAATGATAACAACAGCTTTATGAAGAAAATTTCCTTTAAATTGTGAAATATCTTAAAGAATATCTCTCTTATTCTTTCTTACTAAGCACAGCTGACTTGCCTTCACAGATTGCTTGGGGCATTTTGAATTCTTTGCTGTATATTCTTCATTGTGAGTTATTCAACCATAATGTTGTTACTAATTTCTCAATCGAAAGCTTTCCTATACCTAAACAACAACAAACCAACAATCTTTAGTTTCCTTCTGTATAATTTTTTATTAATTG
Source organism: Anarsia innoxiella (assembly GCA_947563765.1). Classification (NCBI taxonomy): domain Eukaryota; kingdom Metazoa; phylum Arthropoda; class Insecta; order Lepidoptera; family Gelechiidae; genus Anarsia; species Anarsia innoxiella. The sequence goes on from OX387402.1 coordinate 3,727,445, forward strand.
AAGTGTTTACGTTAACAATTTGCTTGTGTAAGGACAGTAAAAAGTAGAATAAAAAAGCGGCAAATACCCCCTGTCATATCCACGTTAAAACAACGTAGATTAAGTTCCAACTTTCGCAAAAAATAAACAGAATAGCCCCATATTTAGGACTGAGGCAATTTACTTCCGCGCCGGACAAAAAGTCAAATGTAAATAACCTGGGGCACGCGTAAGTAATTCATATCCACCAATCATGCAGTCTCGCATTACACAGCTGGTTTGCTACGAGACTTTTCAAGGCAAGATACGGCACGCAGCAATGGAAAATGTACTAGAAACAAGAAACTGGCTTGCTTTTTATTTAGGAAGCGGATTTGCCGACTATTACTATGACACAACACGTTACGACTTCCTAAACCAAAAATCTCCTATTCAAAACACTGCCGGATACAAATGATTGATATTAAGCATCTTTCTTCCGCATATGAACTCACGCTGACAAAAAATCGCTAGCTCCGTTCCGAGATGTATTGTATCGATTATATCGAGTAGAATGACCGGTAATGCCCAGAGTATAATTACAGAGTCATTTTGCATGTAAATTGGCTAAAAGTAGGTACGTTGTTTTATTTTGAGAAAATAATAAGGTAAACACAGTGGGAGCTTGTGGAATTTTTACAGAAATCGACACATTTTCTTTAAATGTTGAGCTTATATTAGGTACTATAGTATTTTACAACTTTGTAAGTTAATGATATTTTATTTGTAGATCTCTGGTTCGATAAATCCCGCAATTGGAAATAAGAGATATGACGAAGCAATTCAAATAAGCAAGCAATAATCTATAATACACATTAGGTAAATAAAAGCAGTCATGTAAAAATATAATCAGCAGAATACTCACTTGAATGATTTTACGAGTCAAGTCTGGTGTTGGCAGATAGAATGTGCGGTCTTGAACAAAAGCCTGGATTTTATACTAAATCAGATCCGCATTTTCAAACGAACCATGTCGAGAACAACGGGAGATGGCATTTTCATCCATTAAGTAAATAGATCTGGTAATTCGATTGAGTATTAATGCTGAAAACCTATGTACAGAAAGTGGATCCAAGAATCTTTAAAGAGGTCTCTGAAAAAAAAGGAGTATATTTTAATGTCTTATTTATTTAGTAATCAAAAATGATCCCAAAGAATTTACCATTTCCTGGTAACGGAAACGACACATTGTTGTTCAAGGTATCTACATAATATGATGCTACTATAACAATATGCCAAGTTGTTACTTATGGATGAATAAAAACAACTCAAATCACATTTTTTTCATATTTTTAATTCTTAATGAACATATCGCAGATAATTTCAATAAAATTTTAAATCAAATTATTTTTCTCTATTTTATAGATACCTATTCAATATTTTGCAGGATGATCCTTTCCAGACATTAAAATAAATATCACATACAATTTAGCACATCGACTACAATCATGCCAATTTTAATCCTTTATTTTTTATTTATATCTAAACCCCTATCATGGGAGGCACTTCATCCTTCATGCTGGCTAGCACGAGGTTCTTGTCAGTGCCAACAGCTTTCTTCGCCTCCAAAGCAGTACGCATCTCCAAAGACCGAGTATCAGTCTCTAGCGTGTTATTCTTGTCAGCCAGATCAATGGATATCTTGATCGTTGCATTCTCCAGTGCGTTGTAGGTTGCCCTTTAAAAAATTCAGTTATTTAAGCTAAGAAGGCCTTAAGAAAGTAGATTCAAAATTACTACCGACGCAGCCTTCTTACTTTTGCACTTAAAAAGTCTAGGTATTTCCAAAAGACTGAACCAATGTTTTACGTCGGAACAACCGTTTCATCCCCTGTGTCTTCCTTACCAAAGTATTTCTTTAGGTGTACAAAAAATATGAACTACTGAAAATTTCACTCACTTAGCACAATCCAGTTTTTCTTGTAGCACACGAATAGTTTCCCTAAGATTTCGGACTTCTTCCTTCAATCCAACATCAGCCTCGTCTGCAGCCAATTCTATACCAGGTCGGTATCCTCGAGTTTCCAATCTGGTTTCAGCCAGTTTCAAAGCGTTCATCTTGTCAGTAAACTGCTCACCCATGATCTTTAGTTCGGTTGACAACTTATCCATATTTTCCTCCATCTGTGTATAAAAATGGAATGCGAATGTTTGAATTCGTGAATGAATATCCGTCTATAAGATATAGGTACCTACTTCTCTTTTTTTCTGTCTCTATGCATTATCATCTTACAATAAACTGTTAAATAAATAAATAGGTAGGTACATAAGATATTCAGAGGGATTGAAATGTCACTTCTTGGTAATGTGCGTTGAACCTAAATCAATTTGTGTTCTTCTTAGAAAAAAGGTAAACCAATTCTGGCTACATCCAATAATAAAAAATTGTAGCTAAATCCCGTTTTTCCTTAGCCTGAATTTAAGGGTAAACATACAATTCCTTTATAAGATTGATTTGTAGAAAAAAGGAAGGACTGACACTGTTCAACCTCACAACGACTTATACTGGTACATTACCTGCAACTTCTGCCACTCCAATTCATTCCTCGCTCTCTGTGTATCATAAATGCGTCTACGCAACATATAGTTGGTGACGTCAGTTTGAGCTCGCAAAGCATTTCTAGCACGGCCTCTAGCCACAAACATAGATTCACGAAGACGCAGCGTATCTTGAAGTTCATCTTCGGCCATTTTCTTGTTTGCTTCCACTTTGTCTATCCATTGCTGGCCAGTGATCATTCTGTGGAGCGTTATTCTTTTGTTTTTATCTTATGTAACTTTTTTGGCATTTTCCTACAAGGCAAGATTTTAACAAGTACCTAACCAATCAGAAGAAATGAAAAATAAATAAAAGCTTCATAAAGATTACGTTTCCCTAAACATATTTTAGAATAAGCGATGAAATATCTTACAAAATACTTTCATCCAACTACACGAATGTAGGCTCTAGAAAAAAGTGACCCACTCAAAATGTTAAGAAGCTTATACCCTGACCCCACTTAACCCTCCATCAAAAAACACAAATTACTTCCAACCTACAGTTTTCCACCATCTAATTCAACCTGAATAATAAATAACTAGTACACTTAAAGGCTGCTCTCAAGAGCTTTTCATATTTCTTTGCTTGACAATTTTTCAGTACAACACGCAAAGGTATCTACTTCTGACCTACTAAGTGATAGGTACCTACTAAGTGATTTTCTGGATAGTTCGAGAATCGAAAAATAGTTACTATTTTTACGACAGGTTTTTTATTTAAGCCTAATGGATCTTTTTGTGTCTGTTGTTGGTTGTTTCCCTAGTTATTTTCATAATGTAAGTAAGAGTAGGCAGTGATTTAACAAAGTATTGATATAGATACGTTCAACTCCTCTGATCCTTAGCCATTTTTATATCATAGATTAAGTAGTTACAAGTACGTGTATGTAGCTTTCGAAGACAATGTTTGATAAAAAAAAATCTAACATTTTCTATAACATAAGTCCTAAAAAAAACAAACATGCATCTCATCAGACCCCAAATAAAACCTCAAAAATTTTCATTTACAAATATAAGAAGAATAATTTTAAAAAAGTTATATCCTATATACTAACCGCTTAGGAGTCTTCAGCGAATCAGTCTTGTAAGTAATATTAGCGCAATCTTTATCAAGACTCAGCATATCTTTATCAATTTGTAGAGCTTCATTTTTATCGTTAAGATCCAATTGCAGTTTGAATTTCACGACTTCAAGTCTGTTGATTTTCTCCCAAGCAGATTGACAACGATCGATGAGTAATTTCTTATTGCTCTCCGTAACGCAAAGTTCCTGATGAATAAATTGTAGCAATTTTTAGAATGAGAACAGTAGAGGCAAAGTAGATTTATTTCGCGGAAACTTTTACAACTATTGGGTCTTGTTTACGAAATTGTTAACGAAAGAAAAAAGAAAATTGAGTTCGTAAGAAATAAGAACTTTATTCAAGAAAACTTTTTTCTAACTAGATTTTTAATAAGACTATTTCTATTAACATCTGTAGGTACTTTTATTCAAATATTAATTAAAGCATCAATCACTTATTTCCAATCAGACAAAATATTTGTTCATTAGTATCTAAGCAAGAGTCAGTTGACAAAATTACAAAATATTTGTTCATTAGTAACTAAACAAGAGTCAGTCGACAACATTTTCTCCTAATTAGGTATATTTACTTATATTCCTTTACCTTTTTCAATTCAGTATCAGCCATATCATAAGTCAACTCGGTACTTCGTCTGCCATCTCGGTTTGATAGACATTCAGAGCAAATCAACAGAGGCATGTTCAGTTGTTCTAACTCCCTTTCTGTAGAGGCCTTCTCTTCTTTCAGACGACTCATCTCACGGTCTATACGGCCTAGTAAGTCTTGGATGGTTGATTTCCATTGCTCAATTTCATAGATTCTGTTGAATTAAGGAAACAATGTAGTGTTATAAGTAGATATTGATTCGTAATCTTGCTTAAACAATGTGCACTTCTTAGTTGAGGTAGACTCTTCAGTATTGACAGCTTTCTACTTAGGTCTTTTATAGGACATAAATAGACATTTTTAAAGTATTTATTGCCAATACGTAATTGAATCCTAAATACCAATGATTACCTACTTCAGTTTCCCTAATAACAACCAGAAAAAAGCTGAAAAAAAAACACAAAATCAAAATAATCTAAACATAGGATACAAAGCAAGGGTCCGAGTGGCATAATGCCAACCTAATTCATGTTATCCTGTGTAGCATTATGAACAAAATGAGAGCTCATTCATATCGGATGAAACGTGTGGGCGTTACACTTGATTGATTATGACGAAAAGATGGATGTGGCGTTCTAAACAATCTGAAGATAGCAGCTTTTGTAGGCCTGTGGGTTTCTACACGTCATTAGCTTAAGGACTTCGCGGTGACTAGACGCAAGGTTGGGTTTCTTAAGGGTTGAGTGTTTTGTAAGTGTAGTGTAGATTGATTGAGTCAGAATTCTTTTCTTCTTATTTCAAAAGTAAATAAAACAGATTATGATTAAAAATTATTATTGATTAAAAACTAATGCTGATGATAAGCAGATTACACTTTGTTTTGGTCCATGTGGGTAAGTTCTCATTAAACATTGTTAAATGTGTGAAATTGAAATTACGGCTACGAATTAACATGTATTTGCCACTTAAAGTTTTATATAAAGTTTCCCAAAAAAATTGAAAATGTGAAAAATAGAAACACACCAAAAATAAACTAAATTTTGACTCAAATTAAGTCAGAGTCATTGGCTCCACGTTTGTGATTTCAAGAAAACGCTTTTTCAATTTGTTCTCTTGTGCAAACCTACCTACGAAACTTAAAAAAAAACCTCTTGAGATGTCTGAAGAGAAAGCTTTAATAATTTAAGGCTTCCTTCGGCAGGATAGGGTGTACTTGAATGTAAAATCTTTTGTTCAACGTTCCTATGCCTTTTTAACCCAAATATGAGTGGCAGTACTTCAGATCTCTTTGACGTTTAAAATGTATCCTTTGTAAAGGTTTATATTTCAGCTAAAAATAGACTCCTAAAATATTTTCGTCTTAGAATAAATTTTCTGATATCTGATACTGATTACTTTACAAATCAATTCAAAAACAAAATAAGTAAGATATTTGATGAATTTCAATTAATAATCAACAACCTTAACAATTGATTTATGATACCATACCTCTGTAGTCGAAAATAGGGACTTCCTTTTGTGTTATTTAATTAAGGATCTTGTTGAAAGCATGTGGCTTTAATTTGATCTCGTGATAATGTTCCTTGTTTTTGATACTCAGTAAAACTTTTCTATTCAATTTTTGTACGAACTCTCTTTTGCATTATAATAGACATCAGTTGTTTAAGTAACAGTCTGATTAAAATGAAACAATACCTAGCACTTAGACGGTTGTTGTTATGATAGGTGTCCCATTCGGTCTTGATCCTTGTCTCATTGCGAAGTTGATGAGCACTATGGCGAAGATCAAACGCATCTGCACGCCGAGTATCAGCTGTTACCTAAAAACATAAATTTCATTAACGCTGCTTTCAACCGATTACATAGGTACATACAATTACAACAGGGTTACAATTACAATAAAGTAGAAAAATAATAGGTTGGGGAAAAAGTCTTTTCGCATATAGAATGTATGAACTTGTATTAAAATCTCTTTGGCTATACCATTTGTATCTGGCTGGTTTTGGTATCATTAAAAAGTTTTAATTTTAAAGAAGGCACTTCCAAATTCAAATTAGGAATTTGTGTGATTTTCATTTGTTATTGTTGTTGTTAAAATGAGTGAATCTAAAGAAGAAATTCGATACATTTTAAAATTTTACTATAAAAAAGGTAAAAATGCAACACAAGCCGCGAAAAAAAATTGTGATGTTTATGGACCTAATGCAGTATCTGTGAGAGTAGCGCAAGTTTGGTTTAAGCGTTTTCAAGCCGGAAATTTTGATATCAAAGATGCATCTCGCTCTGGTCGCCCTGTTACGGATAAAATTGATGCCATTTTTGAAAAAGTGGAGCAAGATCGGCATATTAGTAGTTACGATGTAGCTGAAGAACTGGCAATTGACCACAAAACGGTTTTGACTCATTTGAATAAAGCTGGGTACACTAAAAAGCTCGATATTTGGGTGCCTCATGAGCTCACTGAAAGAAACCTAATGAACCGTGTACTCATTTGTGATTCTTTATTACGACGCAATGAAACCGAACCATTTTTGAAAAAAGCTGATAACTGGTGATGAAAAGTGGATCACATACGACAAGAACGTGCGAAAAAGATCGTTGTCAAAGGCCGGTCAAGCTTCACAGACTGTGGCAAAACCCGGGTTAACTCGCAACAAGGTAATGCTGTGTGTATGGTGGGATTGGAAGGGCATCATTCATTATGAGCTGTTACCGCCAGGCAGGACCATCGATTCAGAACTGTATTGCGAACAATTGATGAGATTGAAGCAAAAAATTGAGAGAAAGCGGCCAGAATTGATCAACAGAAGGGGTGTGGTTTTTCACCATGACAACGCTAGACCTCACACATCTTTAGCCACTCAGCAAAAATTACGAGAGTTTGGCTGGGAGGTATTAATGCATCCGCCGTATAGTCCTGACCTTGCACCTTCAGATTTTCATCTGTTTCGGTCTCTGCAGAATTCCTTAGGCAGTGTCAGGTTAACATCACGAGAGGACTGCCAAAACCACTTGTCGCAGTTTTTCGATCAGAAGCCTCAAAATTTTTACAGCAATGGGATCATGTCACTACCAACAAGATGGCAAAAAGTTATGGAACAAAATGGCACCTACATACTTTAGTCAAATGTAAATAAACTATAATAAAAACTTTTTGAATTTTCATATAAAATACGAAGAAACTTTTTCCCCAACCTAATATTTTCAAAAACCTTAGGAGAGAAATATTACTATTAGAGATGCGCCGAATATGGGTTTTGCTGAATAACGAATACTGAATACCATTCGGTTTAAAACCCTACCGAACCAAATAGTTCGGCCGAACTATTCGGTTGTTCTTTCACACTAATTTTGATACAAATAGGTAAAGTTTATAAAGAAAAGCGCCTTTGACTGTCACTAGATAGAGTAGAATGTCTTGGTTTCTAAATTCTATATTTAAGTGTCACTTATTAACTTATCTTTATTTTATCATCTCCTAATAACTCTTGTAATATCTAGATGTGAAAATGAGGATATAAAATTGAGTGCTCCTTGGTTTAAAATAATTGAATATGAGGTTAATATCTTGTTTTACCAAGAAAATTATTACTAAACAAAATAAACGAATAAATGGTCATTTTAACCGAATATTCGGCCGAATACGAATATTCGGTTGAAGTGCCGAATATGCCGAATACCGAATAGTAAACGAATATTCAGCGCATCTCTAATTACTATTCTTCACGTAAAATTACATTATCTGTTAATAAAAGAAAGTATAAATTATTTCTTTTTCCCAGTTCAATACCTAAGCAATTAGGGCTATCTTAACAACCTAAGAGACCAATTGAAAGGTAAGGTAATATAAAAGATACATAAAAGACTCCATTAAACTTAAAAGAGTCTCAGCAGTGACAAGGTAGGTAAACACAAATAGCTGGAGAAAGGTTACAGAATCAAACTCACGAAAAATGTTATTTTAGGCCATTAAAATACTTAAAAGCTTAAAAGACAGCTAATTTATGACCGTCATAGCCTATTTACATGTAGATACATATTGTTTCAAACCCACAAAGGATTTTGTTCGCAAACATGGGTCAAAACCGAAAACCAATCGAAATTCAGAACATGCAAACCGCAATATGGGTATGATGGGTGCAAACCGCCTTTCCCGCCAATTTTACCGAGCGTAGCGGGGACATATCAAACTTTTCTAATTTACCGCGAATCACGGCGACCCGTAAAATTATTGAAGGCCAATATGAGGCCAATATTCGCGTCGTAGTCTTTTGCTACTATCTCATATATAAAGAAAGTTCATTGTGGTAATCAAGATGACGAACTTACACTTTTAAAACTAACCCTTTTTTGATTATCATACTTATGTAGATCACACTGCCGATATTATTACTATCGTCTAATTTCTCAAATGGCTAGAAAAGCAATTTTTTCCTAATGGTGCTCCGACATTGCAAAACAAAACATTTAAGTAGCTAAAAGTTTATCTGTTCTTATCTTACTTTAACTTTTAGCTACATTTCATAACATGCAGTGTGGGAGCACCATAAAGAACATCATGTTCTTGATGCCCTTTCGACAGTGTTTGAGAATGATTTTTCTCTTCAAAAGCTTAGGCATCTCATGCGAGTGTCGTTGAAATTTTTTAACTTGAAATGAAAACAATAACTTACTTGTAAACTATACAAACGAGCATCCCAATCAGGTAAACTGAGATGAGGCAACGGTTTCTCATATGTCGCTACAGATTGCATGGTTGGAATTTAAAATTAACTTACAAATACGAAATTATTTATCTAAAATAAGTATACGATGTCTACCAACAATATTGTTGAATCGATTTTCGAAATAAATAAAAATAACTTGCAACTGTCAAAATATGCGAAGTTTTGGTTTTGTCACAAAATACGATCCCACCTCTTTTGGGTGTACCTACAGTTTGAATGTTATGTTTTTTTTCAGCCAGTGTCTATCGGATTTTCACATGCAAACGTTTTGAAACGAATATTCCTCACCACGTATTTTATGATTTTCGGGGTTTTTTTGTCACAATTTTGTTTCAAGACTCATAATTGGTTTTGGTGCTCAACAATGTATAAAACAATTCATTACTTTAATAAATAACATTTCTAGACATCTATAGCACTCGAACCATATCATAATTTTGGCCGAATGCCTACAATCTTAGCGAAAAAAATCTAGATTAATTTGCAAAATCTCTCCGGCAAATAGACTCGTACTTATCTCTATTAGCCATTTGCTTTTAGTCGAAAGACATCTAAAGTTATCGCGGTATGTTTACTAACAAAAGTTGTAAAAAACAAACTATTCTGCATGAGGGATTCTCGTCGATTGGCCTACTTTTCCTATTAGGGCGAAAAGTTCGTCGCGTAGCGGGAGGCCACTATTAACAACGAGAGTGCATGACCGTAAATTCTGGAACAATTTCTTTGTTGATACATTCTGGCCGTTTGCCAAGATTCAGCGCTAAACAAGCACTATCTTAGATCTTGCTTCTTACAAAAGTGTTATGCGTTTCCATTTTGGTAACGTCTTCGATTTACCTTTTCGAGCTTAAGCTGCTTTACCTATTATAGTTGTAAGATTGCAGAAAAGTCAATTAAAATTGACGACTACCCTGTAAACATCGAGTTGTTTCCATTTGAATTTTGACAACAAAAATATCAACTTTTAGGTTGAACGTAGCTTTGTCTTGATGAATTATTCAGCAACTAGATAGAGAGGGGAATACGAGATGTTAATAACTTAAGCTTAAGTACCTATTTTGATTTCCACTATAGCTACTGTTAATTATTAAGTAAGTAAATTCGACTAACAGAAGGTAATGCAATAACTGTGATAAATCCATTATTAATTAAGTACCTATGTATGTAGGTAAGGAGGTGACTTGACATATTGTGATATTGTTTATTATAGGCTTTTAATGCATCTTAAGATTTATTGAATATTTAATTCTGATACTTACCTTAATACCTACTCTGTATTTGTTTGGGTTAATAGGCATGATGACAAAAAAATGTTTTTAGTCCATCACATAGATTATTTTAAAATATTCGACACGTATTTTTTCTTTTTTCTCTGAAACTAAAAATGACAAAGATACACTGGGTTAAAGTTCCTCGTGACGTCACGTTTGAGTACGATTTTTACTCAATAGTGACGTAAAAACCCCCCACTCCGTAACTTTGATGCTCTGTATATTTGTATTTATTTATGTATTTGATCAGGTAAAAAATGTGGTCCAAATATTTTTTGATAGCCTAAAAGACGGACTAATTATAATTCAATTTTTTTAATGTAGTCATCATCCCAATTATTTGTGTAGTTTTGCACGTAGGTATGTCCTATTTTCTGTTTCTGTTTAGCCATTTGTCCCACTGTTGGCCAAAGGCCTCTGTCCTCTACTCTTCTCTATCCTGATCTGCCTCTACATCGTTATCCAGAGAAATTACTTATTATTACTAAAATATTACTATAAATTAAATTAAATTCATTATATTATAAATTAAATTAAATATTACTTACTCTTTCACTACTTCTCACGTTGGCTGTCGCGAGGCGTATTGGTCGTTGCCATTGGTTTGTAATTACTTTAGGTAGGCATATAAGTAAATAAATCTTGAAGTCATGCTTTACACATTTATATTTAAGTAGTAACCTATTCATTTAGTTTGGATTACCCAAAACAAAAATTAATATACTAAAACTAAAAGTTGAATGGTATCATAAAAGACAAGATAAATTAAATGGCGTACTTGAAATCCAAAACCGAAGCCTTGTTTATTTGTGTATAGTGATAATAAAATGAATTTAAATTTATACAAGTTAGGAGTGACTTTCAGGGTCTGTGACTTTGAGACGTCCAAAATGTTTATAGTTTATCTTGTTATAAGTAAATTTAGTTACTCGAACCACACTGTTAGAAAGTAAGATTACAATTGTACAGAACTTTGTTTTACTTTTTACTCAATTAAGAAACGTAATAAACTCGCCCAATAAACACGGGTCAAAATCTGAAATAAAAAACTACAAAAAAGAAAATTATATCTTTTTGTCGCAATAGGCACACTTCTTTCGCTTCATCCACACGCATCAGCCGCCTCATATATGCTCGTCTGTTTAGCGTTCTCTTGACTTGGCCTGATTTTGTTAGGATCTTAGCAAGTTGAAGGAAGTGGTCTCTGCCTACCCCAACGGGATAGAAGCGTGACGGATATGTATGTATGTGTATTAATAAACGAAACTCAGTATTATTGTTGGTTATACATCAAAATTACACATGAAGCTATATTTATTTATTGGAAAACCAACAGCTTTGAAATACATAACACTTACATACGTATTACTTTATGATAATTATGAAAGTTTTCCAAGATATGTGAAAAATGCGTACGATTTGCGGGCTGCCCATAGTGAGTTATTAATACCTATCATAGATACCACAGGCAAGTCAAACTTTAGCAAAAGGCACTTTTCGCCAGAAAACGAGCACTTACTTTTTATAACCTGGCACTAGATTTGCCAAGACGTAGTCTTAGCACTTTTCTTCAATGTTCACTGCCAAGTTTCAACTACTGTTCATAATAGGTATGCAAATGATATCTTACTTAAATAATATAATTACTAGACTGTGGTAAATTATTGTGAAAGGATTAAGTTTCTTGCTATTTAAGTACTTACCTCTATAGCCACAACTGAAGTAAAACAAAAGAGTTCTCAATTCGGCTGTTATTTTCTTTGAAAGTCTATCTCGTCTTGTTTTACCTTTACTTAAAATTAGATATTTACAAAGTCACAACGAAACTTGTTTTAAAATAAAACCAGTTTAACGTTAACCGGCCAGTTGCAGAAACGGTCATTTAATATAACGCTTTATTAAACTTACAGCTGACACTATCATTGTCAAAAAATCAAGAGGCACGATGCTGGATGGACATGACATTTTAATTGGATTGGACACGTCGCGAACATACATTCATCGCTACTTACCTGATGAAATGAGTAGGTATCACGTAGGTACCTATAGTATAAGTAGCACTTTTTTACCGCACACTATGCCAGTAGGCAGCTGTCAAGCTCGGCACTAAATAAATAGAGACTTATCCAAAATTGTCAATCGTGAACAATTTTGGCTAAGCACTCTCGTATAAGAGTAGGCTCGTTCCCCTTTATAGTGAGGACATTTAAGGGCTGATAAGGAACAATTTGGCTGTTCTACTATTGACAAATAAATAAGTTCTTAATAATGTCTTTGTGAAATAGACAAAATTACATAACGTTTCTGCAACACCAATTCTATCGTTGGCTTTCTAACACAAATCATAGTCAAAAGCGAAAAGAAAACGTATTGCATTATTAAAGAGCTCCCTTTTACACATGCATAGAAAAGACAAAGTGAATCACACCTACAGACAGTGAAATATGCAATATCAAAAGAGAAAAAGATCAGAAGCGCGAAGATGCGTATTATCATGAAATCAATATCCAATATTCGCATTTGAATAAGTACAATGACATGCCGACACTTCTATCTACGTGAGGAAAAATAAACAAAACGCATAATATTACACATTCATGTCACAAAGGATTGAAGATAGAGAAGTGATCTATCTGGCAAAATTCTTTAAAATTACTGTCAAAACCATTCAAAGTGATAAAGGAAACACAATAAAGAAAACACTAAGCGCCAAAACACACGGTGAAACGCAACTGAAACTGCTAGTTACTTTTGAGTTGCATCGCAAGTTCTGCTATAGACTTCCTTACTTTTCTGCTATAGATTCTTTTCTTTTTTGCTATAGACTATAGACTTTTCTAACCACACACGACGCAACTAGTTTGAAACGTTTCATTCTGGGTCTAAGGAAGTCTATAGCAGAAACTGCGATGCAACTCAAAAGTAACTAGCAGTTTCAGTTGCGTTGCATTTGCGTTTCACCGTGTGTTCTGGGTCTAAATAATGAGGTATTTAACGACACAAAGTATTGGTTTTTATATCGATACCTTATTACTACCGCAACAATATGCCGCAGTATAGCTATTCAATAAAATACATTGATTGAGATTGAATTCCTAGAATTAATTACAACAATTCTAGTAAGTTCTCATTAAGCCGCTCAACTGTATAACGCGACTAAATTCCAAATTATGTCAGTATTCAGAAACTTATGACGCTTAGAGGCGTTCATTTAAAAAGTTGGGTTATAGGTAATTAGTGTATTTTTAAACGAAGGGACCTACAGACAGGCACAGATGTTAGTCACACCACATTTTAAATATCTAATATCATTAGGTACATCTATTTAGATAGAGCAACTCTGAGCTGAGATTCGCAACTTAATGTCAGGGTTAGTAAACTCAAACCCAATTTGATTAAGAGATGTGCTTCTAGAATTTTAAGGTCTTGAAACTTTGCCCTACATATGAGTTGTAGAGCTGTTTAGTTCCACGTTTACTTAATGTTGAATACCTATTCATAGGTGGGTAATTAATATTAGCTTCTCTGTAATATAGGGTGTGAAATTCTGTGGTACTTACCTAGTTTAAACACAGTAACTATTTAGTAATTTGTGGTAATAGTATAGGTAAAAGAAAACAACTTTTGCCGTCAAAGTGGGGCTCAATAAATATGAAAAATATGTTTTAAACTCCGTAGGTAATAGCTGATCAAAGTAATGTTTTGTCTTTAATTTCGACCCATTTTTCTATTAAAAAGTTTTCCTGTTTCACGAGTACCTACTATAAGTAGGTACTATGTTTTTGGTTAGTATACCCTGTATACTGAAGTGTCAACGCCCTTTGAAGAAAATCGGAATGATATATCTTGATTAGAGTGTTCTAATATACATAAGGGTATCCAGCCTTAGTACTTGTAAATTAAGATCTCGCTTGATTAAAATTCGCTATCTTGGTTTAGGTTACATCTAGGTAAGGAGGTATGGTATCTCATTTACCTCCCACGTTGCAAAAAGTGAAAAAGCTTAATAACCTAATTAAACTATTGCGTTGGTATGAAATTAGAAAAAATCCTTCCCATCTCATCTATATTATGTATAAAATACTACGTAGGTACTTATTTAGAACTGAAAATACATAATTATTATATTAGATAATTTTTCTAACGGCCGGCCGCGATTTCGTACACATTAATCGTCATAGTGGAAAATGTACCTTATAGAGTCATAATCTTCTGTAAAGTATTATTATTTCAATGTTTAAACTAGAGGCATAATGTCGTAAAATTTCATTAAAATCTGTTCGGTCTTTTTTTGCGCGAAATAGTAATAAACGTTCAGCCATCTAAATATCCTCATATCCATCAGCTCAAATCAAGCATTACCATTTATAATTACAATAAGTAGAATCCTCAAATCTATTTGAAAACGAATCTCAATTACTTGTATCCCTATTTACATTAATGTTACGTAATATGGTTTTGGAGACACTGTCAGCAAGTTTAATTCTAAATTAAATCAAACAAAACCGCCAAAAGCTGGTTGGTTACACAATTTTCTTAATTAACTTTGCTTAATTAGTTTGAAGTGTTTATCTGGTTACAGATAAGACGTCTTCGTAGTTAGGTGCTTTAAAATGTCTAGACTATACCTATTGGTCTGACCTCTCCGACTGTGGTCATTAGACATTGTAGAAAAAGAAATAACAGGCTAAGTTTCATGTGTCGTGTCTGAAAGGTAGGGAAACCTTAAACTTTCGAGGGAGCTTGAGGGACATGGATTTGGGCAACTGAACATGTGTATATTAACCATTTGCACGCACTTGAGGTAATCTATAGATACTTTAGCTAGATACTTAAATATCATTTTGTGATTAATAACTATTCTATATTATTTTGTCTATATTTTATATCACAAGACAAATGATTTCGTTTGAAATATTATAAGGAATATCGTTGCAGAAAAGACCGTTATTTCTTTTATTTTTAACTACCGAGTCTACTATGCATTTAATGGAGCGTTAGCTTAATGACTTTTTTTACAACTATCTATAACCGAATAGTTTAATAGGTGAGAACTAAGAGTGTCTTTTCGATACTATTACTTCACTGCCTGTGTTCAGAACCTTGTGATTAAGTATAATTAATTATTCTTCATACATCGCGAAGCTTTTTGCTTGAGGTAAAAGATTTTGAGAACTAACGCTGATGAAAGTGAAAGGCGGGTCTGAAAAGGGCTTGTGGTCACGCGAACTTGTTTACTTCTAGTTAACGTTTTCTGTTCAAAGAATGTATTAACCTATGAAAAAAATCCAAAGGGACAATGTGTTACTTTCCCTGGCAGTACCTATGAAAAATATTTCCATCTCTGTTTATCACGTTTCACATCTATACCTCAGATAGAGATAACAACAGTATTCACGTGTAAAATAAATTGCGTGAAAAGTAATGTTTCATTCAATGTTATCATAGTTTGGTAAATGAAAAACATTAGTAGGTAAGTAAATAGTGGTGTTATGTAGACAGTGATACCAATCGATGGTTCAATAAAGGTCTGTCTACACAGATCCGGGCTGTGCCCGGGACATGTCCGGGCCGTGGCCCGTCAGGAGGGAAAACAATACGTACCTAGTCATGACAACGTGTCCGGGACGTGTCAGGAAAAAAAAAATCATTCCATACATTTTCTATGGATTTGTTCACACACGTTGTCATGACGACGTATTGTTTACCCGTCCCGGGCATGGCCCGAATCTGTGTGATAGACCTTATTAATGGATTGCGTTTAAATATCTGTTATTGCTTTTTTTGTGGTTATCGCTTCTCGTAAAATAAATAGTAAGAAATCTTAATAACACTTCACCATTAAGATTATTCACACAACACAGTTTAAATCATAGTTAATCTGATTCTAATACTTAACCGGCGTGGGAATACTAGTATAATGTAGGTGGCTTATTGGCAAATATCCTTTATTATAACTCAC
The DNA here is from genome assembly GCA_947563765.1 of Anarsia innoxiella. Taxonomy (NCBI): domain Eukaryota; kingdom Metazoa; phylum Arthropoda; class Insecta; order Lepidoptera; family Gelechiidae; genus Anarsia; species Anarsia innoxiella. The sequence continues at coordinate 3,743,631 of OX387402.1, forward strand.
ATTGAACTAAGTAACTGGACTATAAATCAATACCTACACTTTATCATGTATTTTCATAATTTGAATGACCCAAACAATCCTTATTATAGAAGATAATAATATAAAGATATTATATGACGAGTTTAGACTTTAGTAAAGACTCACCGTTTCTATTTGTCGTGTGTTGATTAAAGTTTTTATCGGAAGGGCATTTTTTATAAGAACCCCGACAGAATCCGGGTCTAACATACAACCCCTACCTAACTAATGATAATCATCATGTATGATAATTATATGTAATGCATATTTCTAATATTAGAAACAGCTGAATGCATGACTATTTAATATGATATAACTTTTATTTCAAAAATCTAAAAAAAACAAATACATTTCGCATTTGAAGTTTTTGCAGACGTGATTTCTAAACTTTCTTACTTTTCAAAGCAAGTTATTATTTCCACCTAAAATATGTATTGTGGTTTTAGCCAATATTGAAGTTTTGCGAAGCTGGAAACAAGAATAGATTTCCCACCAGATACTGCCGTAGCGAACAAGTAGGCCAAGTAATTCTACGTCAAAGTTTGGGTAAGTATCATATACCTGCTTAAATAACATTGTTTTCCGTATTATTAAGTATTAAGGAGGATCACTGGAATTATTTGAACAAACTAGCTTCCTATACAATAACGTTTTATGTTACGTGTATATTCAATGGAAAATAGAAAATGATCTTTCTATAAGTAGTCTCTTATTTATTAAAATACTTAAATATTTTATCTTATCTATCCGATATTTACTGTCCTATTGATGTTAAATCACGCCGTCAGATTTTCTTCTTTCTATTTATTATACATTTTTTCAGAGCAGAACAGAGTGGCGTAGACTCAACCGACAAGATGCTCTTAAATTATGATAACGATGTCATTTTTTCATGTTGACCTTTTCTATTTCTCCACGTGAATACGTTTTAGGTCATCTGCTGATAGGTATCTATCACGAGGGTATGAAATTGCTGAAAAAAAGCATGAAAAGAGTAATGACCTCCACAGCTTCAGTTACAAAATAAAACGTCTTCAAATAGGATATTATTTAACAAAACAAAGTCACTGCCGCATAAAATTTTAGAACGCTTCGACAATGCCAGCGCTTCACGGCACTTCATAAATTATTCATTCATAAATTAATGTTCATAAATGGGTGTTAAAATTTCGGCGGCATTTTACACACGTTCCGAGGTAGAATTTACAGCTAATTACTTATTAGACTCGAGGCAAAAGCACGTGTAGGTAATGTTACAACGAGATCAGTTATCTATCGCAATTTCTTACCTCCTTACTTACCCGGTTGTTCCACTAGACCTATTTTCGCTGGCTCTTAAGGTTGTTAATTTATTTAATGGTATTAGAGTCGTATTACCTTTAGAGACAGTCGTTTCTTAGTTTGAAAAGATACATTGAAAAGGGTGATAAGGACTGTACGTTAAAAAAAAACGTAGTTTAAGTTTTGGTTTAAATTACCAAGCTATTAAGTATGCTTCTTTTTCTTATCGTTTCGTCGGAAAACTTCAGACTAAAAGGTAGAGAGTTGGATGATGTGGCCCGTAGGAGGTCTTCTTGGGTACAAGTTGTTGGGTACGACGGGCATGATTGAACGCTGGCCATAGTTTGAGGACACATACAACATTTTGTTATACAGTTCTTAAAAGTTAAGTCTAGCCTTAACTAAGGCAAGACTAAACACTTTTTACTGCAAGTACTTACGTTCAAATTCTATGCACGTGCAAGCGTGAAAAATGGTCTGCGTTTTAGGATTCGAAAAAAGGTATACGTCCCTCTCTAACTACTTATGTAGGTATTTGAGATGTCAATATGTATAACAGGGACATCGACCATTAACGGTCTTTATTTAAGGGCCGTTTTTGGTTACCTTTCCTTTTTTCCTTTTCTTAGGTTTCTACATTCTTAAGGTTTAAAACAAAAGATGTATTTTAGAAAATAAACAACTAATTAACGACATTGCACTGATTTCGCATAACAAAAATCTAGATCTTACTTTTTTCTAAAGAGATTTCTAAGAGCAAAATCTCTTTACAGTTAAATGTATTTTCTCCGGCCACAGGATTCAATTTATTTCTAGACCCTTCGACTAAACCTTGTTTCTGCTTCGGATTTCCTTAATACTGATTCAATCATGGTGATATCTGGAGAAATACCTTTAGTTTTCGAGCATTAGCAATTTGGAGTGTGTATATGGTATCAATATTATAAGTATTATAATATTATAAGTAATATAAAAAAGAGTAGAGTTCGGTAACCTAAGTACACGTGTTATGACGAGATGATGATTTAAATGAGAGGAATTTGCAGCAAGGTTATGTCACATCATGCTGTCCCTATCACATTAAAAACAATAGACAGAGACGTGAAGAGTCACTCATAAAAATGTCTTGTCACGGTACGTATGATATGAGCTGCTGAAAGGTAAAACGTGAATAAATAACGTATAGGTAACGTATCATAATCTTGTAATTTTTTATTTAGACCAATAAGTATCAAGAAAAGACAATATTTTACCAACTAGTGCCCCTAATGGAGCGATAACATGCTCCTATGCAGGCAAACTAATTAATAAACATAATAGAATTTTTCCCTCGGGTTGCGTTTTGCAAAGCACACAGCCTCCGTTTTCCTCATACATTATAAATTGGATCTTCCTAACCTGCTTTTGTATAGTTCGCTTGAGAAAGTAAGCAGGTGAATATCATGGCATGTTGGTAACTCCGTAAAGTATTTGTTAAGATCCTTGTAAGGATTAAGAAATGATATAGTATACAATTAGATCATTAGCTTATCTAGTATCTACGACAGTAAGCAGATAATATGCCTACGTAGTTGTGAATTTAGTATGAAAGTAACGAGGATAATATTTTAAAATAATTTTTGCTTTGTAGGTACTAGCTCCAAGGTACTGCTGCCATAAGTAAATCAATATTAATTTCCTCGCTTATGACCTATTGGTAGTCAATTTGATCTAACTGTATTATTTTTGTTTTTACTTTTTTTATCTAGTTGGAAAAGAAATTTTACGTATTTAGATAGATATTTTTGTTTTATTTTCAGCTCTACCCTTTCCCTTTACAAAAGAACCCTTGCAAAATGTAAAAGTTCCGTCGCTTTAATAAAGCAATCAAAGTTTTCAGCTGAACAGATGTAGTCATTAAACTTCTATCTTTGGGATCAAACTAGGACAATCCTGATAGGGGTTTCAAGTTATTGTTAGCGTTCAACTGACAGAACTTGAGTTTTGATGTATTCTCAGCTATGTCTTGCTTAAATTACCTTTCAATAATGAAATTTGCAACTTTGCTTACTAATTCATATACCTTAGTATAAATGAGATTAAATTTGGCCGCTAAAATTATTTCCTAATATGATACAACAGTTGACCGTGAATTGGCCGCGGTATTCTAAGTATTGATTTTCATTTCCATTAAAAACGATTTTACGACCACCCTGGTATTTATGGCTTTTGCTCGAATTCTGATAGGCCACAGTTCGAAACCACCCTAAAAGTAAAATTAAGACTAATAAGCAACAGACTATTCTTTGAAACAATGTTCATCTTCTTGGTAGTGAAAACCGTAAAGACTGAAAAACAAAACTACATGTTTTCACAACCAGCCAGTCTGTGGTCTTAAACATACTCCTTCTAATTTCATAGAAACAGAATGTTGTTAGCAACACGAGCAACGGCGACGTTCTGCTAAAATGCAGTGGAACAGTAACATTTAAAATTAATTAAAGAACACGTCGGTTCTAATTAAAACTGTGGTTCCCGTTTTCATATACCTAACTGTCGCCTGTTTATTAACTTTCCTGTAGTATCCTTGAAGTAAGACGTATTTTAGTTTCCGATATAATTTTAATTACTTGATTCCGGGTTTTTGTTACAGCTTTTTACTAAATTGCATCGTGTAAATAAACAGTATCAAGGACACATTTTGTATGAATTGTTGTGTTCTGCATTCATAATACTCGTAGGTACATGTAAAAATATGGTCTACCTTTACAACCAAATCTAACATGAGTACAATAAAGTGGTAAGAAGGTGTAAGAGGTCCTTAATATTAAATTAAAAGTTTGCAAATAGAATTAGGTTTATTACGTTTTTAGTTATGTATGGTTGCGAGTGTTTTATGATATTCAAAAAATTTTTTGCCAAAAAAGAAACAACTTCAAAACGGAAACTAAAAAGTATGAAATAAATTAACTTGCACAGAAAATTTCGATTTTAAAGTGATTAAAAGAAACATAAACAATTAAATAATTATGCCTTTAAAATTTTTGAAGACGGTTAAAAACAGATTTGTCCATACAAAAGAATTGTTATTAAAAATTCGCAGAATTTAGACCATTTTCACGTTTTGCCCTAGTTTAAATAAAGTAAACAAAGTTTTTATTTACTCTTTCTTGCATGTAATTGCTTTATATAAAAGTCGAAGTCAATCGTATACCTATTTGAGTAGCTTATGTAATTACTATTTAGGATATAATATTATGTCTAGTTTATATAAGCTGCCCTAAATTCAAAGAGAACCTAGTCTGTCTGGCATGTTTCCAGACCAAGTAAGTTTATTTTGTACATATTAATATGTTTGTAGGCATTATACATAATAATAAATATATAATATATTAAAGTTACGATATTTCAGGATGTTATTTTGTATTCATTCATACAATCAAGACCCAGGCTCTTGTCGGTGGAGTAAACGCCATCTATGATTCTCTTTTGTATACTTTCTGAAATTCTTTAACAAGAAAAGAATATATCTACGAGTATTTGGGTTATTCAATGTCGATTTCTAAACATCAGATAAAAGAAGTATCTAGAAAAATACTTTCAAATCAGTTATAACATCCTATTATTAATTTTATATCTTCATAGGTAAATTAATCTTTAAATACTTCCCAATCTCTATCTCTTCTCTATCTCTTCCCAATATCTAGCTCTTCATGTTATCTTGCTACAAATTTTAAAGCATATTTCATGAAATTCAAAGAAGACTGTACCGTTTAGTCGCAAGCATCGTACACACCGGTTATAGTGAACGCAGCATACTTTATCTTACACCTAAATGTGCTAATAAATCATGTTAATATTTAAATACTGCACCTTGGTAAAATTGGTAAACCTTTGTAAATGAAAAACAGGAGATAAGTACTCGCTTCTATGTGATTTTTCAGTGATAAAGTTAATTTCAGTGAAAAGTTATTTTTTTTGAATACCATATTATAATTTCTGCTACTTATCCTACTAATATAATAAATGTCAGTGTTTGTGCCAATGGATGGATGCATGGATGTTTGTTACTCTTTCACGCAAAAACTACTGAACAGATTTTGATAAAACCCAGCAATATTGTAACTTGCACATCACAATAACATATAGGCGATATTTTTTATTATAATATGTTTTATTTTCAGAGATATGACGATAAATGCGAACGAAGTCGCAGGCAGTCTCTAGTACATAATACTTATGTTACTATAGTCTAGTTATACTTAGGTACTGGATCTCATTTTATTCTATGATCAAAATTAAGGGACGTAATGAATTGAAACTGAACATTTTTGCCCTATAAACATATTATATCGAATAATAAATAATATCTAATAATAAATAAATATTGGGGGACATTTCACACACGGTCGCCTGACCCCAAACTAGGCAAATCCTGTACTATGGGGTATCAGGGACTGATAAACATACATAGATAAATATATAACACCCAGACACGGAACAAACATTAAGTGAAACCGCATCCTTTTAAACAATAAGTGAATCAAATAACTGACCAATGATATAAAAACAACATTTTGAAGTCCAACTTAGTAGAAACAGTACTATTTACAATTTATTTCTCTAAACTTTTACAAGTTTTGACAGTTTTACGGTATGCATAGCTCTACAACTCTGGAATCTTTTAAAAACGTAGCCAGTGAGTGTGCCAGGCTGCCAACCAAGTTGAAATGAAACCGCAACGCAGAGCATTGGCAAGTGGCGCTATGAAGTTTTGTCTATGACAATTCCATGAAAATAAGCAAGAAATTCTTTGGAATATACCTCTAGATAAACGTTAGATAAGACATTCGTTATTATGATAGGTACGATTGCTGTATGCGAATTATGTTTTTATAATTTTCAATCATCGCCTTGTCAATTATTGGGCCAATAAACAGGCCAATCTTTTTGCGTTTCACAAACATTGGTTTTCATCTGCCTAATTCAGATCAGTAATAATAGCGCTGGGTGCGAGGCTTGTTTTGTTAAAAGCGCCACACGTAACAGTGGGCTTAGTTAACAGAATATCTGTTTTCAGTCTGTGGTTAACAGTTACCAAAGTATACGCAACCATATTTGATTCTGGATTCAGTGCTAGCCTGGATTTATTCATATATGTATCTTAATATCCATCAAGCTGTTCGGACTGCAGAGCGTGCCAAAGAATTTTACCTAAATACAAACATACCTAGATACATATTATCGAAAAACATAATCCTCCTTATGGCGCAGTCGGGTAAAAAAATGTTACAGCCAAAGGTTTATAGCCATGATTTATAACTAGGGAATTGCCAGGTTAAAATATTTCTATAGTTCACCCTTTACTAGCTTTTGAGTACGAACTACACAAGCACAATAATTGTATATTCCTGGCCCACTTTTGACGTAGAAGGTCAGTTCCGACGTCGGACCCTAAGAATATTAAATCCTCCTTCATATAATCCTGATAATTCGGCCCTTCTTCATTATTAATTACTAAACACTCGCCCTAAATACTTGCCTACTCCAATTCGTAGAAATTTCAAAGCGTAAACATAGCTTTTGTAAAAGAATATCGAAAGGTTATATACTTACGAGTATCTTCTTAGTACAACTTTACCGATAGCTGTGTTGTCGTTGGTAAATATACATACATATCTGTCAATCCTCTTTCCCATTGGGGGAAGCAGAGACACTCTCTATTTCTAAGTTGGTTGACCACGTTATTTATTCTTTTTATTACCTACATTCTGTGGATTTTAGAGAAATAGAAATTTGGAAAATATTTACAATACAATACAATACAAATATTCTTTATTACACAAAAGATATAAGGTACAGACACAAACAAGAATATAAGAAGCAACAGGCGGCCTTATTGCTAGGCAGCAATATCTTCCAGGCAACCTTAGGGTAAGAAATAGCGAGAAATAGGTAATAATGGTTTGTATTTCTAAAAGTACCTATTTGTTCAATACAAGCATTATTTACAAGTCTCACAAGAGCAAGCTCTACATCTTTCTCTTGTCAGGCCACAAATAATAAGAAGACAAAAACTTAATTCACAGAATAGTAATACCTGCCTACTCTACATATCTACTTTCTACAAAACATCCCAGTTGCGTACCTTTATTAATATGTAATGTAGGCAGGTGCAGGCTTCGTCACATTTCCATTTCACATTTCAGCCGCGTTCTAATTACTTACTATTACGAAGCTAACTAGCTGGATTGTCAAAGGCGTCAAATATCTATAATTATACATATTTGTTTTTCTTAAAAAAGTTTCAATAATTTACTTACTGTTGCCGATAAGAAAATATTATTTACCCCATTTCACAGTCATTAAACAAGTAGACAATTTTTTTCGAGATGCCCTACTTTCCTAGTCCTGAAAAAGACCATGAAAATATAAACATATTTTTTGCTTACGACTAAATTTGCATTGCATTGTCAGATATTTAGAACTAATAATTATTTATTCGTAACATTTATTTAATAGAACTGAATGCTACGGTATCCTTTCTCGTAAATATTCTTATTTTTATCCGTTTTCGACCTAATTTTTATGTTCCTTCCAGGGAAGTAACTAACTTTCCTAATTAAATCGGACGCTTCGGGTCGCCACGAATTACATTATTAAATAGCTATATGCCTAGTTATATACATCCTTTGTACATTATGGTGTCGAGACAAATGGTTTTTTTTTCGGATTTAAAAAAGGCTTGTGCAAAAAGTTTTTGTGATGTATTTGTCATCGCAACCTAATGGTAGTTTGGCGTGTTGACGAAAATTAATTTAATTCTAAATCCTAATTTAGGTTCGGCTGGCCTAATCATCTAGAATCTTGTTTTAAGGTTTTGATAAAACAAAACCTGTATGTATTTGCTTATGTATTTGTATTGAAGGAGATTGCTAAATATTTGTTTAGGAACAGTACAGTAAACGAGAAGACCATAATGAAAATTTCAAATTTTAATTCAAAATTCTTTAGGTCATTCTTAACCAATCTCTTGTAGCATATTTTCTCTATAAGCGATCATCATCCTGTCAAGTAAACTTCCAGTTATATCTAAAATCAACTGAATTATCCTCCACGTTCCTTTACTTCCAAAACAAACGAATACAGCCAAATAGCGGCTCTACATTTTGCTCCGAAATCACTAAATTCATTAACTCGCAAGAATGTGACTGTTGGCCGCATAAACCGTGATGAATGTCCATAAAGTCGCATTATTTAGTCCACACATGCCCTATCGTAACATCATATAATTCTGTGCCCTTACCACTGGTTGCTAACTAGAAGTTTTGCAAGCCGCAATGGAATCACTGCCATACTTTATTAGACATGCGTATTTATAGGCATGAATGAAGTAGGTATAGGTACATTTATCAAAACATCTTTTTAATGCTACTTATAACCTTACTAGCACTTACCAATTCTATAAATTATAAAGACAGGTAGTATTTGTGAAACGCAAAGAAAGGTTCTCGAGTGGCGACCACGCATCGGACGACGCAGTGTGGGAAGGCCTCCAACAAGGGGGACTAACGACTTGTTTAAAGTCGTTGGAAGCCGTTGGATATGGGCAGCGCAAGACCGGTCGTTGTGGGGGAGGCCTTTGTCCAGCATTAGACGAAACGCGTTATTCAGTAGAAAACATAAAATATATTTAGCAGTTTTTAATCATCCATAACAACTACTATGTCCCTGTGCAAACTACGATACAAATAATATGTTTTACAATTTCGCAAACTTTATTAATCTACTAAATAAGCTACACGGAACTCATAGTAGACATAGGTAGGTACATAAAAGGATGAGTTACTTTTGCATTTATGCGAAAAATGGGCGTGTACTGTACAGTACCTGTTGTAAATTTTTGCTAAGGTTATACTTTGTTTCGCCTTTTTCTTGCGTGCTGGATGGCTTTATGTTAAAATTGCATGTTGGTTTAGTCAGATTATGACTTAGACTAGGCGAGGTATGTAATTTATTACCTATGATGTTATTGTTGTATGAAATACCTAATTATGCACAGCTAGCATGTTATGGTCTACTGCTGGGCAAAAGCCGTTCTACTTGTTTTCAAAATAAAGGTTTATGATAGAGCAAAAAAAAAGAATAAGTACGTAAAAGAATAGGTATTTCATTAAGGATGACCACTACCTATTTCACGACTAAAATGATCTGCTGGAGGTGGCTTATTAATCTTTTGTTTTTTTAGAAACTTCTCGGTTTTCAAAACTAAAATTATTTTTTTTATCGTAAAGATGTAAATGGAACAGAACAATCATAAAAATACACATACATTATACAAAAACAATCAATATTATACCGACAACTATTATACCAACATAATTGAAAACAAAAAACATTCACCAAAAACAAAACGAAGAGAGACGCGAGTATTTTGAAACGGCAGCAATTTGAACTTCAAACGATCTCGAAACTAGATGTTCAAAAGCGCATACTTAAATCCAAATCACGACATTTCCTTTTCTCAAAGTTACTCGAGTGAAACTCATTATCACTCAAGATCAGGCGATAACGAAGTTAGTTCCCATGAGGCAAATGGTAAGGATAATTGTTTCAAAATTTGATAAAAGTGTGGGTAAAAATAGTGTTTGCAGTGTAACAAGAAAGTAAATTGACGGTTTGGAATCATTAAGTTGAAGAATCACGGAAAGAGAATAATCAAAACGAGCACAAAAGGAAAGTTTGTGTGATACAATAGTTCCTAATAAACAGCAAGTTATAGAATAACTATTAAATAAAATTCCCACATAACAACATTGAAAAGAGTAAAAAGTATAAACAATGGCCAAACAAATAAAAAAAACGAACTCAGTTTCACGTATTGCCATTTCCATTGAATTTCGCGTCGCACATCGCATGGGCAAACCCGCGAAGTCAATTTAGTGGGGAACCGTAAAATAACGTGGTTTTATGCGAAAACTTTGTTTGATGGAAATTAAATACGTTTAACTGTGTCATTCTAAAGTAATGGCAGTTTTCACGGGAATTTTGTGGGTGCATAAAACGGTTAAGAACGCGTTGTAAAATCTCTTCCAAATTACATAATGATTGTGGCGTTTAGAGTATTTTCGTGTTATAAAAGCAGCTGCACAAAATCTTTAGCAGTTAAATCGCAGTAAGACGATAGAGGTTAAAATCGACGGATTTGTCGATCAACTTGTTTAATATAAAATACATGGTGTTGCTAATCAAAGCTTCATGAATAGTATAAAATAGAAAAAATAAAGTTTAATTAAAGATAGATAGATAGTTGTTCCAATAAAGATTGGATAGTATTACTATTAGACCTATGAAACCAACCCATGGTTTCGAATTTCATATTTTAATCACCAAATTAATTATTTCCAAAGTTCACTTTGTCGTAAAGCCTGGATATCGTCGAGAGAGATATTACAATTCCGGTAAGCCGTCTGAGCAGTTCTAGGTTTAGACTAGGTCTTTAAAGGATCTAAGTATAATGGATTCTAGAATTTCAACAAGGAAATGAAGTAAACGCCCAGCATGACCTGAAGTTTTTATAACTATAACACAAATAATTCAAAAGAATTAATGAATGGTTGTTTCAAATTATGCTTACAAAATGTTTTTTATATCCTGTTTTTCTTACTTTCTTATTGCTGTTGAAGTACCTAAATAATGTCAGGAATCTTAGGAGAAGCATGGGAGAGGCTTTTGCCCAGCAGTGGGATGAAAAAGGCCAATAAAAAACCTCGTATAGAATATCTTCGAAGGCAAATTGAGGTAAATATGCAGTTATTTCTGCACTGATTAGCGTGTTTTGAATTTCGGTATAGCTTACGTCAAAGGCAGGTTATTGATTGGTACCCTAAAGTTTGCATAACAAGAGAATCCTGAGGCGACATGAGCTCCGCTTCAAAACTTTGGAGCGGGAGGTGATACTTGAATTACTTATGGAATTAATAAATAATGAATATTCGAATAAGGTAATCAATACTTTAGAACTGAATTTGAATGCACCTAAGTAATGCTACCTCGAAAAAGAGGAGGAAGAGGAAATAGGAAAGAATAGTAAACAAAAATGAAGCGTAGATGGAAATAAATGAACCCCAATATGTTCACAAAGATTGAACAAATCCGTAATAAGAACCGTTAAAAGAACAAAAAACAAATCCGTAAAAAGAAAAGTATTTACAGTTAACAAAATAACAAATTGACTCACAATTCTCCCACTTAAGGCTGTCCCAAAAATCTGTTCATAACAAATCGATTACAGGGCCGGCCTATAAAATACTTTTTCCAATAATAAAAACGGAATCACTTAAATCCTGTCACGATTTCATCTGTTCTAGATCATTATTCGGTCTTCCTTGTCAATGTCATTTGCTTAATTCGAAACAGGGTTCAGTTCAAGAAGTTCCGTAGGTATATACAAAAGTTGAATTTGAATTGAGAAATGAATAATTAAGAGTTGAGAAATTTTGCGAGACGTTTGATCTGCTAGGCCTTACTAAGATTTAATTATTGATAATTATAGAACCAATTCTTTTAGCGATTGTATTAAGCAAGGACTTGAAGTTAATAAGTAGGTACCTACTAGTTACTCAGTAACCAAAGAAAAATTTAATGACGATGATTATTATTATTAGTTCCCTTGATATCATGGGGTTTAGGGATACGACCTTGCATAAAGACAAACGCGAAGCTTAAAAAAATAATAAACAAAGCGTCATGAAACTAAACAACCAAAATTTTAATATAGTGATAGAAAACGCGAAACCACACAAAGAAGATCCAGTCTAATAGAATGTTTGATGAAAAAAAGCCTCCTTAAAGACCAACGCACGTAATCCTGAGCCCCTGATTAAATTCACTACGGCAAGTGAATGTCAAATGTATACGAAATTAATCCTCCAGTTCTTACCACCAACGAGACATTTGGACGCAGATACGATGATGCGGACAAGAATCGTAATGTATCTAATTGTCCTAAAAGGGTAAATAGGGCTGTTTCTTTTGTTGTTAATGAATTCGATAGAACAAAGACTGGAGAACACTTGGTTGGATAGAGTCGATAATAATAACACTCGTGATTGTGTTCCATTTGTATTTGTGTTGAATCATAATTACTTATATGGTAACTGGTAATTTCTTCAGAAAGAACACATTTACATACATATCCGTCACGCCTCTCTCCTATCGAGATAGGCAGAGACAACTAGGTACTTTCCACTTGCTGCAATCCAGACATACGACAACGATAGACGATAGATGTAACATATTAGTAAATTATGATATATCAAATCCACTACTTTAAAGTACGTAAGTTCTCATAATATAAGTGTCGTTTCTGTTTAAGAAAATGAGATACATTTTGATAACCCTAATCCTAAACACGTGTAAGAATGTCCTCAAGTACTCTTTTTACTGTGCCTAAATTAGGTACAGTATTTTATAACACAGTTTGCTATCCATTAATTTAATCTAAAAAAGTCTTGTTGGCATGGTAAGGTAGACAAAAGTCACTTGACGGATGTGAATTATACTTAATAAACAATAAAAATCGAAATAAACAATGTATATTTCGAGGTGACATCAAACTTATTGGAAAATCTATTTACTCGTATTAATAGTGCAGCAAGTACGAGTATCTACCGCTGAGTTTAGTACGACAGTAAGTTATGCTAAGGATATTAAAACTATAGGAGAAATAAAAGAACTTCCTACAAAGACGATGATAGTGTTCATAAAGGTGTCACACAAAGCAAGCTGAAGGAAAATTTGATTACACATACCCTGAAAATATTTACAGCTCACCCGGAAAATAGGGTGCGAGAACTCAGTTATATTTTATTATCAACAAAACCCTCCGGAACGTGACCGTGGGCACATCCATAGTCGTTAAAAATTGACAATCACGGCCGCAAAATTGGAACACAATTTTCTTCGACACATCAATGAAATAAAAAGAAACGTCACGCACGTTTTGAAGCGGCCAGTACGTTCAATATTGCTCAACGCCGCTGATATCCCTGGATTCTGTATTGCAGTTCTCGATTCTTGACTGTCGGTCAGGTCAGTTCATTCAGTCTGCGTGCGACTGCCGCTGGTTGAGGTTGCCTCACGCGCGATTTTCGTCCGTAGTTCGTCGTGACTTTCCCGCTTTTTCGAGTACCCGAAATTTTTTGAAACTTTTCCCTGATTAGTGATGTGTTTTTGTGCGATAATGACTAAGTTTTGTGTCGACTTTATGTGATGGTACGGCAGTGTTTGTGTTTTTGTGTTGGTAACAAGTGGATTTACTAGTTTGCCGGCACGTTTTTTGACCGGTGAGTCTTTTAAAATTACACCGTTGTTAATTTGTTTGTGATGTAAGATTTGGTATGGTGTTATTTGTTGTTCGTTCTTTTTATCTTTACATGTGTTTTCATCGATTTAGTCATTAGTTTTATCGATGAGTGAATAAGTAGAGTGTAATACGTATTTATCTGATAAGGTTATCTGAACCATAACCGGACGTACGAAGTTCAGGTGCGTGTATGTATTATGCAGTTTTGTAACTGTCTTAATGAGTTGTTTCCAAGTCAACGTGTTTAGTTTTAAAACAACCTTCCGTTACACTATCTTCACTAACCTTATTTTTTTCTTCCAATTCTTCAATATCATTCAACAAAAATGCAATGCTGGTAAACTGTTCTTTAATAGCTCTATTATACTTTTACGTCATTTACAATATCATGCAAATCATTGCTGTCTGCAGTATTAGCATTTACCGCTTTACTAGGTAGGTATGATTGACACAAGAATTCACAATTTATTTATTATTCTGTTGATGATAATAAGAATTTTTTGTTACACTAACCATCGCAGTGCAATGAAGCATTTTCACGAATTCCTACCTAAATTTTAGTTTAAATAAATTACTTATCCTATTATACATAGGTATTATGTAAGTGGATAAAGTATACTAACTATAACTATAATAACCTTCTTATCTTTATCACATATCTTTACAATTTTCATCTTTTTATTTAAAACTTAATCGTCGTTTATTTCTCAAAAGTTTAAACCATGAGGAATAAAATTTCGCTGTAGTACCTACCAATTTTCTTAAACTACCTTAATTTTTTTCTAATATTGATTACTTCACTGCTATGCGTGAATTAAATATTCAAATTAAGTATGATGTAATAGTTCATTGGCTTTGTAAAGTAAGAATTCAATAAGTTGACAAACATATCCAACTCTCACAGCAGAGCTATTCATAAGAAGTAGAGTACATGCAGGTACCTACTATGGTATGCATAAATACATACCTACTCGTACCTATTAAGTATGTAGTTTGGATTCTTCAGAATCCTTAATAAATATGATTGTGTTCATGTAAATAGGCACTCGTAATAAGCACCTATTCAATTCACCTACAGTAATGTCAGTTTAGATTGCAACTAGCAAGTATGGTACACTGATTCTTAAGGGCTGTTTGACTAACAGATAAAATTTATCTGGCAGATATTTTATATCTGCCTCAGTCTAAAACGTCATATTTTATGAAATAGTCATAGGTTTATCTGTCAGATAAATTTTATCGTGGTGAAACGGGCTCTAGAATCTTTATTAAATCGCATATTTGACGTCATTTATTTTACGTTCCTATGTAGTTTAACGATAGATGCGTCATGTTTTTTATACCTATATATTGACATTTCTTTGATCATAAAACGATCTTGAAATTTCTACTCTACAAAATCCTGTTGCCGTTTAAATTTTTAATGTTAACCTATTAATATTTATAAAAAACGGTTTCCTTTGCCGTGAGTGCTATTGACACAGGCAAAGACAAATACATAGACAACCAGACTTGAAACAAACATTCAAACTCCTAATTTCAATATCTGCTTAGCTGGGATTAGATCCCATCGTGTCAGCTTGGCATGTCTACCATTACGTCAACATGGTTGTCGTTTTTGGGGTGCCTATCCTGCTAATAAAATAATAAATGTCAATGTTTGTGCCTGAAAATGGACGGATGGATATTTGTTACTCTTTCACGCAAAAACTACTGAACAGATTTTGATGAAACTTTGCAATATTGTAGCTTATACATCAGAATATCACATAGGCTGTGTTATTTTAAACTATCACGTCTGTTTTCCAAAATATGACGATAAGTTCGCACAAAGTCGGCGGAAGCCTCTAGTGTTGTAATAAATGTTCAAAATATTATGAGACACCTTATACTTCCAAGTTGTTATCGTAACTCTACAAATTATAACGACCTTTTGGTCCCGGTTTCAGGTTCACGCCAAAGTTTCACGTAACATGAGTTCGGATATATTTATCATAGACAATATTTTATAAGACTCCTTTCTTCTAGGCTCTATAGCAATGTACTTGGGTGGTTTATGGATTCTAATAAAGTGAATTTTGACCTTATTATTATTAGCGATAAAGTAATAATTTTACCACAGTAATTTGGTTTCTAAAAACAAAAATCTTTATCAACATGAATAGGGCGATAAATTGCCTTAAATACCATAACATACATGAACAAAGTTAGTTGAAGTTTTTGATCGTTTCCAACTCAATGGTTTTCCTTACCTCCTAGTCAATTATAAACCCATCCCCAGAACCTTGTTACCTTTAATAAGTCCTAATGTTACTTTGATTATTCGTTCAAAAACCCGCTTCAACTTCAAGTTTGCAACTGAGTCATCCTCTTATCCAAGTTTCTAAGCCGCTTTAAGACACGTGATATCACAGACTTCCTTTATTCAATCAAAAAACTCTTGAGTAACTTTCAATCTAACTCACTCTTTCTCTTGTTCAAGTTTTTAAGCTGGGCTTCAATTCTGCTTAGTTACGCTAGCTTACGGAAATAGTAGATAAATTCCTTCCTCGTCACTACAAGACGAGTTTTATACTATAGTTCTAGAACTAACTTAGATAAACGACGTTTCGCCTATAGACAAAACCTCAAAGAAATGTCATTAGGTTTACAACTATAATTAAAATTCGTTTTGTAATAACGGGGCTTTTGTTTAAAAACCTGTATTATCCGACTAAATATAAATCAACGCCGGTAGTTTGAAGTTTATGGTGTTGACATGACGTGTTCACTTAAATGGTTAGGGTTATATAATTTTGAGTGATTTAACAACTGCCCCGTTTGCGAATGCTTTTGTGTTGTGTTGATATCTATCTAAATGTGGCACTTGGTAATAGCTTAATTGATAATTTGAGGGCTTTAGGAAGAAAATGATAAGATCGTAATAAATTCAGTCTTAACAGACTTCCCTTGCATCTTAAACATTTCACCATGTTGTGAGATTTTTCTGCATAACTAAGGGCGAAAAATCTCACGCTAAGTACCTACTCGAAGACTACAAAGAATCTAAATATATCGCCCACTTTTGCTTACAATTTATTATTCTACTAATAACTTTAGTAAAATAAATAATACAAACATAGAATTAAATATTTATAGGAAAAATATATCTTCCAACGCGTCCCCACGAGGCAAAGTACCCAACGAGCTGGCTCTTTGGATAGCAATGCTTATCCTTTGGCCAAGGAAGCTGCCATGCCAGCTCTCGGATCGCCCACTTATATTTAAACAATAATAAATATTGATTATGTCAAGTGTATTGTAATGCGGACGTGTAAGATAAACAAAACCGCATTGAACTTGTTTCCTAAGTAACTTTGTCGTATGTTTTGAGTACTTTACTTATTGACTTAAATAAATACGGACATAGTTACAATATTATTATTTTAAATTTACATTCTATGGATAGATGGGTGTTGTTCATTGTATCTATTATATAGATAGATAGTGTTTAAGTGAAGAGCTTGAGGCACTGGTATTTAGTTGGGCGAAGAAAGAAAATAAAAAACTGCACTGTAGGATTTGAATTGTGCTATATTATCACGGTTAGGTCGAGTAAGGTCGAGTATCACACAGTAAGTGAAGTATATAAAAAAACAGGAAGTACAACTTAACAAAATTATAGAACAATTTAAATTTTATCTATGTTGGTGTTGCCAACAGATAGAAAATTTCTATTATATATTATTTATTTGTATTGTATGTACGTAGTATGTATATGTATTTAATACTCTATTGCTCATAATTAGATACACCTCACCTCTTACATTGTTGATATATGTTATTAGAATATTTAGTGCAGATAAAATTAAACTGACAGATAAACCTATATCCATTTCATAAACATGACGTTTTAGGCAGAGACAGGTATGAAATATCTGTTTGATAAATTTTATCTTTAGATGGTGAATAGCCCTTAAAAGACTATTTTCCTTAAAAAGTTTGTATTTAAGAGCATTTATGTTGAATTTGATGTTTGATACAAAAATAGCCAACCGCAATAGATGAAATGAGATATCATATACTAGGGATGTTATGGATATGAAATTTCGGATACGGATTGGATACCGATTTAGGAATGATTATTATACCGGATACGGTTACGGATACGAATAATAAATTATATCGGATTATCCGTTAGTTTCGGTTACGGATATAAATTTTTTAAGGAATTTCAAAAGTAAGTACCTAAGTAAAAAAAACTTGTCATAACGTGTCTCAATTAGGCTCTGCCCCTATCCGATACTATGCGAAACTTATTTCGGATTCGGTTACGGTTACGGATGATTTTTTATATCGGATATCCGATAGTTTCGGTTACGGTTACGGAGCTCCCTAACATCCCTGTCATATACCTACCTAAACATCAAATCGCTCCGGCAGTTCAACTGCTAATGCGTAGATGCCTTAAAACTTACCTATTCAAAACTGTGATATTTGCAGATTAATTATGTAAATATCTGAGTGAGATACGTCAATTAGTTTCTCGATCTGTGGTATCAATAACAAAGACATTTCATACCCACATCATGAACACCTCGCTCAACGTTATCTAATATGATTTCCGACCGATGCTTCGAATACTAAGGGGCATTTAGGTTGTAGTTTTTTATGTTTAAGCCGAGTTAGGTCAACCGCTTTATCCCTTTTTATGTACTAAAGGTTCAGTGTTTAGTTTTTTAAACGTAGAATGTAAGTAAGTTGTTTCAGAATAGGTCTTTTGGAGCTCGCATCTATTCAAAAGGCTTTGTTTAATCGATGATAGTTTATGGTTATACAAAGAAAAATCCATGATACAGATAATAATAATTAATCCGTAGGTAAGTGAAAAAATAAAATTCTACAAAAAGTACCTACCTAAGTGACTACAATTTGGATATCATTGCGAAGATACTCGATTGATGGATCACTTCCCGATATTTTGTCAATCTATAATGTTGTTTGTATCGACGTACCTACCTAAGTCAACAAATTACGAAGGTTTTTAAATTATTCTTACCATCTTATTACAATCGATCAGGTATTGGTAGAACAGGATCCATACAAAGATCGGCAAATAGGAACTGAAAGAAATATGTCCTGATAAGATATAAGGTTCAAGAGTATTTATCATAATTTTTAACACGGATACATGAATGCAATGAATAATTTAAAATAATAAATAATATATTATTATTCATATTAATAAAAAAAATGTTCGTCATTCGAATCCAAACGGTCATTTTCATTAACGCAGGAGGTGTACGTACAGTGACTAATTAATTTATATTAAAATTAAATAGGCGGAAATCCATTTATGAAATAGCTTTATCAATTTCCGTTAATACAATACATAAGCAATTATAATATCAACCACAATATTCTTTTCAAATTACTTTTTATAATCACGAATACATTTATTACCTTTTATATTGTTTTGTTATAAGTCTTATATAGGTTCGTAATTCGAGTTTGAATTTGTTTCTTTTGTTTTTTTGTTTGAATTTGCCGAACTACCATGTTTTTTTAAATGTAGACTAGAGGCTGCCCGCGACTTCGTACGCAATTATCGTCATATCTTGGAAGAATGACATGATATCTCAAATAAATATAGCCTATCTGTTATTCTGATGTCTAAGCTAACATATTGTAAAATTTCATTACAATCTGTTCATTGGTTTTTACGTGATGAAGTAACAAACATCCATCCATCCATCGGCACAAACATTGACATTTATTTATTAGGATAAGTTTTATGAGCAGCTTACGTTATTTTTCAGCAGAGTGTGTACAAGTCTTCTAAAAAAAGTTAATTCGATTTTAATGAAGTATTAGAAGTACTTAATAGTACTTTATAGAATCGCATAAAATTCTTGCGATGAATCCTACCTTTCAATCGTAAAAATCTGACTGTAAAAATAATTTTATCCTTTTTATATTTTTCTTAAATACAACTTTTAAAACCTTGCTAATGGAATAATAAAGTAAGATTCTTAACGTAAACCTGATGGAGCAAGGCCTAAAATAGCTTGAACTTCATTTAACATAAAATTTATGTTTATTAATTTAAACTAACGATACTTTAAAAAGTTTACGTAGTAAATACTTTACTTGCAGGTGCTGAAATTGGCTTTTATGGAACTTGTCTCAAAGTCATAACAATTTTAAAAGTCTTTGATGAAATATTTACTGTGGTAATGGTGTTTACCTACTATACCTTCATAGTAAACTAACTACTTTATATCCAGTTTATCTATACTGATACGTCTTTACTTAGGCTGGTAGCACGAAACGCGTAAAAAGTTTAGTCTTAAGGAATTCACAATAACGTGAAAACCCAAAGAAATGGCTTTATTTTTGAAAGTCCTGGTACCTAAGCGTTTTGCGCTAGCAATTGTTTAATATTAAAAACATAAAAATTAGTAAAACAAGAGAGAGAGGAAAGAGAAAGAAAGGGGCCTTCCTCTGCCTAGCCTAGCACTAGCAGTGTAACGGAATGGGTTATCTTTTTTTAAATTGTAGATTTAGGATTTGAGCGATTTATGGATTTGAAAAACGCGCGGTTGTAGCGCGCTGTCTGTAGACAGTAGAGTAGAGCATTTATTTAAAGGTACTTAGGTACTTACTTGCGTGGTGGATTACGGCCTATTCACTCTCTGTATGAGAGTAGGCTCGTGCCCCTCGGTGGGGACATATATGGGCTGATAAAGAAGAAGAAGGTACTTACTTACGAAAATTCATCAAGTTCGAACAAATTTACTTTATTACAATAACAAACACAATTTTAACACTGTCAAACGAATTTCAGATACTTAATACCTACCTCCTTCATAAAAATATTCTTTGGTAATGATGCTAATAAATGCCAAAAGTTTCCTTCATAAAAACTTTACTTTATAGACATTATTTTAGATAAGTACTTTAATCAAGACTTGTTTTGTTATTTATGAACGCTTTATAAACAAACCTAGAGTAATTTTGTGGGGTTAACAACAAAACATATAGGTAAATGCGCTTAAACTTACAGGTTAACCGCCTGTCGCGGTTCGCGTTAATTGCGTAAATGAAAGTAACTTTTTTGACTTCTTATATCGTTCGTTATCAGCCCATATATGTCCCCACCGAGGGGCACGAGCCTACTCTCATACAGAGAGTGATTAGGCCGTAATCCACCACGCTGGCCAAGTGCGGGTTGGCGGATTTCACATACATCTTCGAATTTCTTGTCTGGTGTATGCAGGTTTCCTCACGATGTTTTCCTTCACCGTTAGCAAGTGGTAATCGAATAAATTGATACGTACATGAGAAATAAACTCAGAGGTATGTGCCCGCACCAGGATTCGAACCCGCGTCCTCGGAGTTCTTATATGCTATAATATAATAGACCGGACGACGCAGTGAGGGAATACCTCCAACAAAGGGGAACGACGGCTTGGTAAAAGTCGCGGGAAGCCGTTGGTTGCGGGCAACGCAGGACTGGTCGTTGTGGAGATCCTTGGGAGAGGCTTTTGTACAGCAGTGGACGTCCATAAGCTGACACAACCTGCTATAATAAAGTCATAGAAATTTATATTTTATTTTACTACTTAACGTGGTAATAATAACGGAGAAAGCGGAGAGAGTCGAAGGCCCAGCAGTGGGACACTGACGGCTAGATAAGATTAATTACCTACTTACTACCCGCTTGTTACTGCACCATCCTTCCTTGAGCCAACGGTAGGGTATCAAAAATCCTAAAGAATTTACTCAAGTGTCCGTCCAGTAGACATTTCATTGTACAATACAATATTAATAGGTAGGTACTCTTTTTTATTGTATAAATGAATCATTTGTATGACACTAAATAATTAATGTATATCTATTCAAAGGTAAATTAATTCCTAAGTATATCTAGTTAATAAACAGAAGCAATATTAATAGTTCTCTTGATCTAAAAAGCCGCTCTATAATATCTAAGGTTATCATAACATAGATAATATCATAAACAATAGTTGCGTACCATTTCGTATAAATAAACTAAGATATTTTGCTATTTCTTATAATTTAATCTAAATAATCACTTGGCCTAGTTTTGTTTGATAAACAGAGTGGCCTGTCGAATGTCGATTGATGTCCAAAAGAAAAAATTGAGTTCCTCGTGTCGTGGGGTATCCGAATCACTCCCATGTATGTTCCGCGACTTTTTACGGTTTTTGAGTTAAGTATGAGGTGTTTTCTGATTTTTGAGATTTTTCAACCAACCATCATAAAAGGTTCGTAGAAAATAAAGTACAATACTACTTAATAATGTTATACAGCTTATGGACGTCCATTATTGGACAAAAGTCTCCCCCGAGGATCTCCACAACAACCTACCCACGCTGCCCACATCCAACGGCTTCCCGCGATTTTCACCAGGTCGTCGGTCCACCTTTTTGGTGGCCTTCCCACACTGTGGCCTGATGCATTTCTCTTTATATTGCATATAGCTAAACATAAATTGAAGTATCAAGAACTTAGTACGTAGTAAACCGAGTGGAAAACGTACAATTACTCGCCCTCATTAGCATTACAATGAAACTTGTAATCGGGTATTTAAATAATGTTGTTTGCTTACACACACGGAGTACGAGTAAGGCACATGTTTCTAATTTCCGAGGAATTGGGATTACGGGCTGTTTTGGTGACTTTTAGTGAATGGTTTTCATAGTTCATAGTTTAGAATAGACTAGAATAGAATTCTTTGTGTGAATTCTGTACAATTAGGTCTTAATAAACATATATATTATGTAGTAATAAGTTCATATCGGTACTTATTCAGCCCATTCGCAGGTGTGCAAATCTATATTTAGATTTTACATATTAATTCATAATAAATTAGGTAAATTGAGTTGAATGTTAAAATAAAGCGTTGTTATTTAAATAAAGCGTTGAGATTGATTGTCTTAACATTTTTCATATTTTGTCGAGTTATACCTCTACAATTGAGTGCTGTTGACAGAAGTTTTCTTGGCTGATAGAACGCCAGCGCTCCACAACGTTTTGACGTTGACTTGCCTTCATCTGCAGCTGACACAATAAAAAAAACATATTTTCTTAAATAAATTGTCTGCATTTATTTTCTTCGCAATAAAAACTAACTAAGTAACATACGAAAGCCGTGCGACTTCCTAAATGGAAATCGTAAATTCACGTCACGGGGTTTAAATAATAAACGCGCAAGGGTTCTGTATGAAATGTGCTATTTTGCTATGAAAGCGGGCCTGCTTAATGAATAAATTCGCGAGGGCCCTTACGTTATTAGCGTTCTTGGTAGCAAGGTATTTTGAGTTAGGTTTAGTACCTAGCTACACTTGGTTCATACGAGAGGAAAGTAGATTGGGTTGTTTTATTTCTACTTTTACGATGCGTATTCTTCTTCTTAGTTCTTGCTTTGTACTCGTACGTATTATACCTACATTTGGTAGACTACGTCTTGGTCTCGGACTTATATATTTTTTGTTAGCAATTAAGATAAAACTGCTAAGCAAATATCTCCATCATGACTTTCCAGGTTGTTCCTATTTGTCCTGTGTCGGTTATTAACCTGTCACATCCCACTGACCCATTTTAAACCCAGAAACAATAGATTTTCTATTGTTCTTTTTTTTCTGGGATGTGAAAGATTAAACAGTGACAGAATATTTTAAGGGATGCTGAAGTTACACACGAAAGGAGGTTAATAAAAATTGCATTCCAAAAATCCCTACATATCCGATATTAAACAAATGAGAATACACTCAAACACAACCCAATCCTCGAAGCAAAACTTAATTAGTGTTATTTACTTTATTGTAGTAAAGGAAACCTGGAAAATTAAATTAAATATAATAATTCTTCTTGTATTCCATTAGTAGAATTGAAATGTCTGAAAAGAGGACCCAATGCTTTCCAATTAATAAACATCTCCGTCCTTGTTAGGTCTTGTATTTGTTTAGGTAGTCAGCGTTAGCTTAGACATCCTAAAAGCGAGTCTAGGTTCAAACATAGCTAGGAGTTATATTGTTAAAGTTCAAGCATCAGAACATATTATTACGCGAGCTGGCATTATTTCACCTTTAGATACATAGGTACTTTGTTTTAAACTGTAATAGAGATTCACACTATACTCAAATACCTACTACGTTACAAAATTATCTATCTATAATAGTATAGTATCTACAATAGTATAAAACCGAGCATAGGCTCGGTTTTATTGCACACACTGCTGAGAGCTCATTCGATTTTTAAAATTAAAATCATTCCACTGAATAACCCAATTTTGCGAAATGAACTGTCATGATTATCATTTTCATACTACACCGGCATACATTTGTATTTAGTCGGGTTATACAGGTAATTGCTTTCTACAGTGATTTTAAACAAGACGTATTGCCAGTCTAAGTTAAGGCTCGTCGAATATTCAACATCTGTTGAAATGCGAATCTCGAAGACATGTCTAAATCACAAGTGTAACTTAGTTCTATGACTAACAGATTTCAGCCGCCAGCATTTCTGGTTCGTGTTTCATTTGCATGAAGGTACGTTGGGCCTTTACACATTAGCTGTATAGCCGCTGAACTGATTTACGTTTATTATGATATTGCTAATAATTAATTCACCGATCAATAGTTTAGCACGTTTGAGTTTTTATTTAATCATTACGTAAATGATTTATGATGTCGCCCTGTGGCAACATAAAAACTCCAAAAGGCTTTTCGCGATTTCGTACGTATTTATCGTCATATCTTGGAAAAATAATCATGATATCTCAAAATAATATAGCATAAGTGTAATTTTGATAAAAAAGCTACAATATTTCCAAAATTATCAAAATATATTCAGTAGTTTTTGCGTGAAAGAGTAACAAACATTGACATTTATAATATTAGTAAGATTGCAATAAATTGTAAATGAAATACGTTATCCATAATGCGAACATTTCAAACACTTTTCATCAATAGGTACCTACCTACATTTTTTCAGATAGTAAACATTCTAGAAAAGTACATACGCTTTCCTAAAAGCAATTTTCAATGGCACTTTAATCTTTCACCTTGTTTACCTCAAACGCTATAAATCGGGCAAGCTATCCGAAAAGATCTCAAATCTTAGATTGAATCGGGACTTTGCAAACAGAAGTTTGAACATTTTGAATCTAATCCTATATGGTCTGTTTACGAATCGGTCTGTGGATTTTGTTTAGCTTGTATGGTACATATATTGGAAGTACCTAGTGATATATCTTTGAGATACATATACCTACCTAAGTAAGTAGTAACGCCCGTTCCCTATATTCAATCTATCTCTGGTTTTGCCGTACTGGAGAAAGAAATAGTTATCTGTCTTAGAATTTTTCGTCCCTATAAACCTACAGCTATCAAAAAAAGTATGGGATTCTTTTGAAGATTTATTTATTTATTTATTTATTTATTTATTTATTTATAAGGAACACCAACAGTACATATATAAAACAATCCATACAAAGATTTCACTGTTCAGTAGTGATACATATACCACTTACAGGTGTACACAACATTTATAATTTACACGCACAAATTTACTTTACAATGGATAATAAAGTACCGGCACAATTGATATAATTGAATTTGAATTTAAAAGAAAAGAAAATAGGATTACAACACATATAAATAGGTACATTAAAAAGAAGAAAGTGATGTCTTTCGAAGTGAGAATAATTTATGATTTGTGTAACATCTAGGAATTGTAATATTTAATTATTTTTGATTTGAATGAGCTTAAAGAGTCGCAAAATATATCCAAATTTGGAATTAGTGCACTTAGCCTGTTATAATTTGAGCAGATTGAAAAAATTGGAGAATGTTTACCAACAAGATAAATCAAAAGTGACAGCTACGTGACAATTAGGTACTGCCGGTCTCGGATAGCTATCTGTCTGATTATACGGAACTGCTGTAAGTAAGTACTAAGAGGTCAAAAAGTTGAGAGAACATATAAGATACTAGACCGGATATAAAGTCGTAAATATCCATAGTATAAGTTTTACAACCAATTGCAAGAAACATCAATTTAGCTCCCGGCTATAACTTTCACAGTCATTTTAAAATATCAGAATAAGACGGCACGATGTTTGATGGTTCAATTACTTCATGGGTGTTTTATGCAACTGGGTGTAATACGTTAATAGAGGTACATACAATAATGACCGATTGTTCAACGCTCGGATAGCTAACTATATGGTCTTTAATCACCAACTTCACTTTAATACAGCGCAAGCTAAAACACGTGTGTCACTTGTATTAATAATACCACCTTTTACCTAGTAAATTAACGGTAAAACCTTGTTTAATTATCACAAACCGTTTTCATATTAATTAAATATTTATTTAAAATATATTTAAATGACGTTTGAAATTATTTCACTGCATTCTATTAACAATTTTTGATTAAAATGTTTGGTTATGTTTTAGAGGGAAGCTTTTAACTACTTAACTACTTAAATCTGTAAATTAACTACTTAATTTAACTACTTAATTTAACTACTTAAATCTGTAAATTATTTTACACTTGGAGCCCAAGTCTGCTTATTTAAAACAATCCCAGTTGTGTGTCGGCAGAGTTTCAATGGCATTTTTTGGCACATTTCGTATTCTGCTAAACAATCGCTTAAACTGATTGCGATCAAATGTATCAAAATAATTACATTGACACTCTGCCGACACAAAACTGAGAATTTTGTAAATTAGCAGACTAAGTGTCTACAGATAAAATTTAACTGACAGATAAACCTATGTCTATTTCATGTAACATGACGCTTTAGACAGAGACAGGTATAAAATATCTGTGTGTTAAATTTTACTAAGGCCCCTGTATCGAACCCGTTTATGTACATATCAGCAATATAAAATAATCGTCTGTAAATTAGATGAGATAAATGACAATTACATAAAAGAAGTTATTTTATACAGTTTCTAATCTTTTACAAAGAAGGCAAGCTTTCTTTCCTCGTGTAGCTTCGTTTTTCTCATGTTTGTGAGTTATTTCACTACATTTATATAGCTGTCTGCGTCTTAAGCCGGCTATGCACACACGACCGGGCATCTAAGAGAGGTGAAGACAAATTGTGTCTTATACACAGACGTATAAACACTTTCGTTTTATACTGTATCCTTGTAATTATAAAAGGCGTTGTTAAACTTTACAGTCTGGCAAAAGAGAGTAGAAATTAAAAAGTGGCAACACAGTAACGTCTTCCCTTTCAAATCAATCTAAGAAAAAAGGGACGATACTACGCAGTGTTGCCATTTTTATTTTCTTCTCCTTTTTGCCAGAATGTACGACGAAAGCTACCCGGTAGCTTCGTGACTTCGTTAGCTCGTGCCTGACAATATACTTCATACTTTTTGTCTAAAAATTACATGAAAATAATTAACATAGTACTTACCTACTTACTTCTAATCTAATCTAATCTAATTTAGCCACTCGTGTCCCACTGCTGAGCAAAGGCCTCTCTCCTCATCCGCCATGACTTTCTGTCTCGAGCTTCCTCCGCCCAGGTACTCAAGAAGGTATCCAGCTTGTCCCGCTACCGTTTCCGTGGTCTGCCGCCAAGCCGTTTGGTAGTTGGTAGCCATTGGGTAGCTGTTTTAGCCCATAAGTCTTCTGGCATGCGGCAGACGAGGCCGGCCCAATCCCACTTCAGCCTGGCAGCTGTTTTTGCCACTTACTTATCATATCATAATTAATTTAAGCGAATTTCAAATAGCTATTGTCCAACCAAACATTATCAAAAAAATACTACTCAACTTCTAGCATTACTTAGATTTCATTTGTTTATTGCTTTTTCCAAACTTTTCTAGCGTCCACTATATCTACTTCGCTCTTACAGTCTTGTGAGAGAAAGAGAAGCTAAATGCCTTAGTAATATCTAGTTGTCTTATGTACATTCTACTCGTACCTCCTTCAAAAGGTTTCGTTGACAATGAACGTACTAGTGGAAATGGTTTTTGTTTATTTATCGTTAGCAGCTATTGTTACGTTCTCAGTCCTTAAGCTTAGTTTTTTTTAGCCTTATTGTTTTGGCTTCGCTTTAGTTTTTGTGTCGCTCTGTTTATTTGTATCGATAGTTTATAGCAATGTGACAAAGGAACACTTATTAACTACTTTAAAATTTTTTTTTTCTAAGATGTCTCTGTATGCAGTGACGTCATTACAATGTATTAAAATTCCAAAAACTCTTTTTTCGTCTTAATGTTAAAAAAGGGACTTGTGAGCATCATGATAGGGAATCATGATGCTCACAATCGGGTTATCATAAAAAAAGAAACACCAGAGACGTTCGGCTTAATCGGCTAGCTTTCACCATCTCGACGATGGAAATGCATGTTTCTAAATCTACATAAAACCTTCTTTAAACAAATGATATTTAACAATGATTACTTTATCTTAAAATAACTTAGAGTACCCTAAACCGACGGGCATGTATGAGGCGACTGATGAGTGTGGATGAAGTTTGGATCGAAGCAAGTGGAAGGAAGTGGTCTCTGCCTACCCCAATGGGAGAGAGGCGTGACGAAAATGTATGTATGTATGTATGTAAAATAACTTAAGTAGGTACTTAAAAAATAAAATGTTATAATATGTCACATAGGTATTGCGTCTTCGCAATGAAATTATAAGAAAAAGGATTAAAGAAAGCTTTCTCTCAATACTAATAGGTGGAGCGTATGCGATCGTGTCAGTTTCATAGAATTGCTTATACCGGTTTTAAAAAGAACTATTACGAGAGACAGGTTAGTTAATTAAAAGTCTCATAGCGTGGAGAAGATATAAAGAACACTTAATATAACGAAATCATGCCCATAAAGATAAGACGAACAAAATCTTGTTTAATTATGAGATAACTACTTTAATTTGTATGTAGAATATTTATGTATTTAGGTATATTATATTTTAGTGTAAACTATATCCATAATAATTATTGTACAATTTTAATTAATAATTAGTGAGCTTTTTTACTTGCCTTGATATTGGCAGAATCCATAACGGTAGATACTATAGGTACTTATTTCATTAAAAAATAAATACCTACTCGTACATACACATACATATCCGTCACGCCTCTCTCCCATTGGGGTAGGCAGAGACCACTTCCTTCCACTTGTTACGATCCAAACACACCTCTTTCGCTTCATCCACACTCATCAGTCGCCTCATACATGCCCGTCGGTTTAGGGTACTCTTGACTTGGCCTTTTTGAGCTTGTTTTTTTTTTCATAAAAAATAAAAATAATAAATCAAAATTGAAAATAGAATTCGCAACATGAAACTTTATTAATTTAACGAAAAAAGGTTTTGTTTTAAGTATACATTCTTAACTTGGATAAAATAGCGAACGAATATTTTTATGGCCAGATAAGTTATATCAAAGTACTTAGATAAAGAAGTAGGTGTGTTTACTTTTCCTGTAATATTTGACTTGCATCTTGCAATGCATTCTCTGTTTATTTACTGTGAGGCAATGTTAGCACAGTTGCATAGTTTTATGAAGGTTGATGGTTAAGGCTTTTCTACTATAGAGCTTTGTACTTATCCTATGTACTTAGACACTTAAGTAAATTACTACGTAATTAAAGGGCGGCTTATTTGACTCATAGCTTTTAAGTTAGTTAAGTTTTAGGTTAATGTGTTTCGATTAAGAACTATGTAGGTACCTATGAATTCTTACAATATTATAAAATCTAAAAATACTCAAAAAAGTAAATTACTTAGATAATTGTTAACTAAATCTTGCGACTATAAACCTAACGTAGCATATTAGAATAAAACAACGAAAAGGAGTCTTAAATTCTAGTCTTTAATTTATGATAATTGTGAAATCATGATAATTTAATACTGTAAAACTAGTTTTGGCACTTTTATTTAAGATATTTACAATCACATGACAAGTTAGCGAGTTTGGAAAGTAATATATGGAACTGTATCTTTATCTTTGGTATTTTAGATCTTTATTGTAAAAATATTAAGTAGGTATTAAATTATCTATGACTGAATATTCATTCTCGCTTTAGTACTCTGCTATGTACCTATTCACTACTTAATTTATTTTATCACATAAATATACATTTAACAAGCACATTATTTTGAACACGAAAGAAATTAACAAACAAATTATTTCGACCCAGGTCAAAATCATAACCTAAATTCACAATAACAATTTCGAAATTTAAAAATTAATAACATAATTAGAATGTCATTGAAGTAAACATGAGTGTAATTATTGCTCCCAATTGTTCAGGAATTTTACCTTGTGAACAATTGTCACGAACGATACGCGTATTGATAGATGTTACAATAATGATGCGTTTATTAATTGTTTTGGTAAAGGTCTATCTTCACAGATCCGGGCCGTGCCCGGGACATGTTCGGGCCGTGGCCCGTCAGTAGGGAAAGCAATACGTCGTCATGACAACGTGTGTGAGCGAATCCATATAAAATTTATGGAACGATATTTTTTCCCTGACACGTCCCGGACACGTTGTCATGACGACGTTTTGTTTTTCCTCCTGACGGGCCACGGCCCGGACACGTCCCGGGCACGGCCCGGATCTGTGTAAATATACCATTAATAAACGCATCATTATTGTAACATCATCTAACAGACCTTTATTGTTTTGGTAAGGGTCAATGTCGGACAAATTCGTCATGTCAACACACTAATTGTAACACTAACCTTGTCATCAATCTTAAATTAACCGACTTCAAACTAAAAACAATCCAATGAAAAAAGAGGTTCTCAATTCGGCGTATTTTTTATAGGCTTGTCTAGAGTGTAGACAAGGAAACCGTATCTAAAGAAATAGACTCTAGATTAAGCGTCATGCAAAAAGTGTTCCTGTTTACTATGCAATGGATCTTGTTATATTGAGTTTTCTATTTACCAGAATAAGGACTGCTTTTTTAAGGTTTTAAATATTCAAAGAATTATTCGAATATCTAAAACGCCTATTTATATTCTTAAAAATACAATGTGATCTGTAAAGTTTTGCGAAAATGTTTTTATCACTTGAGGTTATGATGACTTCATAACTATGTTCGGTACATTATAACCGTGTTTTCTAGTTTGACAAAACGTAAGTCGGAAAGAGGCGGTGCGGCGATGCCATCATTCGTAAAGAAACGTTCATGCGTTGCCCAATCTCACTTTAACTAAATGTACATTTCATCACTTAAGTATTTTACGCATTTGCCAAACTTTTAGTAAAATTTTCCGTAGAGGTCACACCTTTAGTGATCATTACCTTGAACACAGCCGTGACCATTGTAATATTCTGATTGTTATTGATTCATTGCCGGTTTCCGCATCACGGTTAAATCAGAACCTCGCAACAGTTATTTGAAACCTGATCTCTATGCGCGTTCATACACATAAAGACTTGATTTCATTCTTGCTATTTATGTGGACATTGCTTAATTGTTTACGTCAGTACCCACGAGTACTTACATCGACCGTTATGTTTTTGTTTATATGGACAATAAGCTGTCAAATTATAAATTCGAAATTGCGTTTCGCTTGAGTCATATTTATTAGTGGGCACAAAAACGAATGTAATTAGGTAGGAACTTACATATTTTATTTTTATTAAAGGGTCTTAACTAATATTACTTAAAAATATATGGCATTCTTTATTTTGCCGTCAAAAATAATACATATTTGTTTTTTAAAAGTGCATTGATAAAATGAAACAGGGTTCCTTACATTAGTTGTGCCCATCTATCTTTTGTTACACTCGTAAGTAAAATCTGTATCATGAAAACCCCCGACAACAAGGTTGCTCGGTACTTAACACAATATTCAAAGTACTTGCATTCAATTCATCCTCACTAACTAGATTATCAAATGCTATGGTAACATAAATCAACGCCGGCAGACCACTCCGTTCCTGGAGTGAGTGTGAATAATGGCTGAGTTCATTAAGAATAATTTACTGGTTAAAGTACACTAAAAGGACAGATGACCCTTTAATTGGATTTTAGGTTTGTTAATTACCGTTCTTAAAAAGTGGATAATTATCGGCTTGTTTGTGTCATCTTTTTATGCATTCAAAAGTTCTGATGAAAAAAAAAACTCGGTCAAGTGCGAGTCGGACTCACGCAAGAAGGGTCTCGTACCATTCGCTATTGATACCGAGCAAAAAAGACAGAAGCCTCTCTTAATTATTATTAATCTATTTTTAGTATATGTTGTTATAGCGGCAACGGGAATATATCATTTGTGAAAATTTCAACGCTCTAACTATAACGGTTTTGGAGATACAGCCTGATGACAGATGGACGGACTGACAGACAGACTGACAACCTAGTCTCAGTGATAGGGTTCCGTTTCAATTGGTATGGAACCCTAAAAATAGAAGTATTGTGACTTATTTATAGATCCACACCTTCCTCATAAATACTCCGCTATTCACTTGTCATTCTCTATACATGCATTGTCATACATTTCAACAGTGTAACAACACAAATCAACTATGGTAATGCCGATTCCAATAAGCTATGTGTGTGCCTTTCAATACAATAGTGAGCCGATACAAATCCTCAATATTAGGATGCCTATCGTCTATTGTAAAGGACGTAACGACAAAAGACTGTAAGATCTTATAGGACATTTTGGTATTGAGACAGGTTTTCATTCCCTCAGGGGCCAAGTCTGGTAATTTAAAATAGCTTCAGTTGTGTATCGGCAAAGTACCAATTGCTGTTTTGACACATTTGGTATTCTGTTAAACAATGGCTGCCTACACTTATTGCGACCAAATGTGTCAAAAGTGTCATTGACACGCTCATTGACACTCTCATTGACACTCTGCCGACACACAACTGAGGCCATTTTAAATTACTAGACTTGGGTCCCTGTTTATGTATTGTAAAGGTCTTAACAACGCAATGCTGGAAGGTCTTATAAGACCTTTTGGTTTGGAAAACTTTTGCTTAGTAGTTGGCGCCTAAGAACAGCGAAGCATCCGTTTCCTCACGATATAAAATATCTGGCGGATATGCTTGTACGTGCAACTTGAAACTTTGAGTTGTGTATGCTTTACAACATCCTGCTAACTAAGTCATCGTTTGTTGAACTTTTTACACTGATGTCTTTAGATTCACTTGCGTTTTTAAAATACGCTGTATGTGTAAGTTTAGTTAGAGGTCTTACGCACTAGCAGTTTCGACGCGGTTGTGGTTTGATTTTTGGTATGAAACCACGACTCAATTTCCTACCGTGGTTCGTATTTTTAAGCAAAGTGTCATTAAAAAACGCATAAATAGAGTACCTACCTATTTATTGTGGATTGTTAACTTCAGTTGTTTAGAAACTAATTTGAATGCACCAATAATGTCGAAGTTGTACTGTTTGTTAAACAGAAGTCTTTCTAGATGCTCCATTATCGAAAACGAAATTAATTAAGTTCTATTTATCATGTTATTCCCAGAAATACATTAATCGAAATTAAATTTAAATTTCGAAACGCACCGCACTATCACAATAAATTAATTAATGCAAATTAGTATAAAGTGGCACAAACATGCATCAGTGCGCTTATTGTACCAAAATTCGAGTCTCTAGTTGTTTGAATTTTCGATTATAACAATAGAAAACGCGTCGATTGTCAGCGGCTGTATGCGTTCGTGTGAAAACCTTTTAATATTCATTTCGTGTGATTGATTCGTACACCGATAGCTGGTATTAGCATACAATGAAGTCAGTATTGGGCCCGCACATGGTAATGATCACGAAATTTATCAATGACTCCGTCTTTTATGAAGTTTTAAGTTATTCAAGGTCTGAAGTGCACGCTTGACACAAGAATCTTTTTATTTAGAATAAATTAATAATGATATTGTCTGTTTATAGTAAATTCACTATGTCAATAGTTGGGTAGATACGTAACGTATGTAATGTACCTAGTGTATGTGGCAAAACAACTATTTTAACTAGTATTTTGATGCACCGTCATAATTTTGAGGAACTATAAGAAAAACTTTTAATAAAATAAAACATCTAACTATCTATCTGTTGAGTAAGTATTCTATAGTATGACTTGGCATGACCTTGTTCACAGTTGAACACGTCCCAGGGAAAATGGTAATATGATTTATTGTTAAAGAAAATCTTCTTTCAATCCTCGAGCTCAAATCTGGATTAGAATACTAAGCAGAACGTGAGTTTTATGAATTAAGTACCTATTTATAATTCACAGACGTTAAAATACGGTAAAACGGCTGTTTTCTTCTCGGCTTTTATATATAAAGCTTTTTTATAAAAGTCGGAGTAGTATAAAGTATCTAAAAATACCTACTGCGTAATCCGCTTATTAGAACTCGCATGAAAGGTATTAATGCAAAAATACCTAATAAAATACTTACCAGAACCCGCGCATAACTTTTTTGTCTTCGGGATCTGCAACAAGGAATTCCGAAATAAGCTGTTCTACTGGTATAGAAAAACCGTTTAAATCTATTGTGCTTTTGTTACTTGTACTTCTGTTTTTGTGTATTATAATTATAACATGCAGTCAAACTATTAGCAGAAGATAAGTAGGTCTATATGGTGGACGCTCCACCGACAGAAAAAACACGCGCGGCGACAATATTAATGATTAATTTGATAATTAATATATAGGGTGACTGTTAATTAGTGAACGATAGAAAAGGATAAGCATGTACTCGTGATAACAAACAACTTTTACTATGGGATCAAGGTCGAAATCATTCAAAAAAAATTGTACTCCCCTTACAAAATGCATCAGCCGATGTATGGGGGAACAATTTTTTTTATGATTTCGAACTTGGCCCCATAATAAAAGTTGTTTGTTTTCACGAGTATATATATATACTTTACTATCGTTCACTAATTTAAAGTCACCCTGTATATTCTCAAAAAAGACATTGAATTAGAAATATTTTAACCACGCTAGCGATTTGACCTTCTGACTCATTTTTGAATAGTAAAACGGCTGCCATTAGCTAGAGTTGAATTATTTCGAAAGTTAGGCAATTAGGTTTACATATTTTCGAACTTAATCAGTTTACTATGGAATCAAAGTTGCAAAGTCGTAACAAGCTCATTTCTACTTATTATTACTTCACTTGTTTGAGTCCCAAGGGACACAACTTTGTGAAATAGATTTAGCTGGTTTGTGGGCTTGGAATTTCGTGAATTACGTCTCCTTAAATGGAACATTCTTATTTTTAGATTTTAATTTATCTTATCTTATTTATTTAGCCACTCGTGTCCCACTGCTGGGCAATGGCCTCTCTCCTCATACGCCAAGACTTTCTGTCTCGAGCTTCCTCCGCCCAGGTACCCAAGAAGGTATCCAGCTCGTCCCGCCACCTTTTCCTTAATTTACTTCGATGTTATGAAACTTTCTTCAAGATTTTGGACTGAACTAACGAATTGTACTAGAATTCTAAACTAAACGATAAAGGCCAAAATACACTGGATGCGTCTGCGTTACGTAAGCGTAGACATATCCGGACCACTGAGTTGTAATGTATGGAACTGTAACCGCTTGCGTAACGTGTACGCATACGCATCCGCTGTGCTTTGGCCTTAAATCAAGAAAAGTATCAATCTTTTTTAGAAAATACATTTAGATATTCATTTAACAAGTCTAGTCGTAAGTGGGAAGGCATTACAGTTTTCATATTTTTTGACTAGGTATCATATTACAAGTATGTAACAATTTCAAATCCTCACAAATTGACCTACCTGTTAACCGTTGTATGCGAATGCTTTTGACACTCGTTCACACGTATTCAACCTCGGTTGGAGTTCCAAGATTTGAATTAGAGATCAACTGAGCTCCAGCTTTACATAATTTACCAGAGACCAGGAAATTTTCTTTGAAATGTTTTCTATACATTTTGATGAAGACTCAACACTTATTAAACTAATACTGCGCTTTCGGGGTTGAAATCGGAAAATGCGGCAGGAAGCAATATCTTGCGCAAAGTAAAAGACAATAATATGATGACTAAAAAATTTTTTTTAGTCCATCATATAAGTAGATTATTTTAAAATATTCAACACGTATTTTTTCTTTTTTCTCTTAAACTAAAAATGACAAAGATACACTGGGTTAAAGTTGCTCGTGACGTCACGCCTAAGTAGGATTTTTACCTAGAAGTGACATCCATAACTCCCACTCCGTAACTTTGATGCTCTTTATCTTTGTATTTTAAGTATTTGATCAGGTAAAAAATGTGTTTGAAATATTTTTTAATAGCCTAAAAGACGGACTAATTATTTTTTGAATTTTAGAATGTAGTCATCATGCCTATTGTTTGGACACAGATGCGTAAAATAAGACCTTATTTCATTGGTGAGGTGGTGCACGCACTTTCCCCCACAGAGTTTTTCCTAGAATAATCTTAACTATATCTGTCTTCTTTGGAGTATGCTTCTTTACTCTGGAATATTGTTCAATACTAAGGTTTCCTTTTGAAGATAGTAATTCGCCAATTCGAAACCCTCTTGAATTGGAAATTAATGGCTTCGTTTCAGGCAAAGGAGAATTCTGGGTATCGTGTAAGAGGAGTATTGTTTGTTGTGCTCTGGTTATTCAAAATACGATGTTCTTACAGAAATAAATGGGATTTAAATAAAAGTATATTTAAATATTGTTTTTTGCCTACTATTTCTTTTTGTCTGCGAAGTTGCTTGCATGAAAACAAATTCTCTTTTTTTTCGGGTTATTTTGGGGTGTTAAAGTCAAAATAGTAAACCTAAAAGATATGGAGAAAAGTTGTCTGTCCCTAAGCGTATTTAATATCAAAAATATTGTACTTATCAAATAAAATTAGCATACAAAGATAAAAAAAATTGGTACTTAAGGAAAACTATTGAAAAACAGTGTCGATATGATACAAGCCAAAAAAGGCCAAAATTCAAAATCAAAATGGACCCCACAGCATGTGACGCATTCAAACGTGTATTCAGAGAGGAAGACATCTCTACACAAAGGCTTTTACAGATTCTGGCCACAAAGTCAGCGAGCGAGCAAATGTCGCTGATAACACTGATGTATTCAAAGTGAAATATTCTTTATTTCGTAGGATAATTTACATATAACTGGAAATACCTACGTAATCCTTTTTTAACCTAATGCTAGTTAGCAGTTTTCCCCAGAGAAGAATCTCGTAAGAATCTCTTTTGGGGAAACTCACTGAATTCCTGGTGAATTCTGAAGTTCGTTTTGAGAATTATGCGGCATATCATAGCTGGTAGTATAAGTACCATACTAATATTAGTACATTGCGAATCCATATCGTATAACCCAAATTCATACCCTACAGCCACCATCAAAGCTATACAACACAGATGGCAACATCAACAACGTAGTGATGTCGCGATGTGATGTGATTATTCAATTCTCTGTGGCTTCGGGATATAATTGTAGAATCGTAATGAGTATTTATTTGCGATGTTGTGTACAGACAATCAGCAAGCAAGCAGTGGTACATACACGGAACAATTACTTAATTCCCTTACCTAGTTCGTTCACTCGCCCGCTTCATGGCCTGAGCTTTACAAGCTGTCATGCACAGGGTGTCCCGATATCTGCATCGTTTGAGACCTTTGGCTCGTCGTTCGGAACGTGATCAGTGAATACTAGGGCAGCAGTTGTTAGTGGATTTGTTCTAGAGATTTGGAATTTAATTTGAATAGTGTGGTACTTTCATGTGGCGAAAACTTTTAATTTTTAAGTTTTAACAATAATCATTTGACAAATTTTAGTCCATCTAGACATTTAGATACTTTATTAATTCGTTTACAAGTATACCACTGCTCAATACAGATGTTTTTTTCTCTTTTTCGATTTTTTTGGTACTGCTTACTTTTACCAAATCCAGGTCCTAAGATCTTAGAAGTCTATAAATAGATAGGTATACGCAGAGTCCGAGAAATTTCGTCTTACTTAAAACTATAAGTTAAACAAATCTCTTTTGCTATTTCGCTCACGTACACTACAACTAAGAAATATTTTTTCTAACTATGAAACATATCAAAAGTTACGAAACAAAATCAACAGCCCAAAGCCCCTTACGTAATCCCGTGCTAACACAAAACATCCTATTCACCCACTTACATAATATCGGTCACCAGTGCGACCCAACTGAAGTGCCCCAACACCCTAATAATGAACAGTAAATCACATCATACGCAACAGTAACCCTATCGTGGAGCGTAATTAAATACAAAAGTAATACAAGTATATAAAGTCTTCGTGATTTGTGAGTACTCTAAATGCGATTGAATCTTGCATATTTTGACAATCAGTCAAAATTTTAAGACGTATAATGGTACTACAATGTTGCTGTTACTCATATAAAAGTATATTATATAGTCTTCGTGAACTGTACTCTAAATGCGATTGCATCTTGTCACATTTTGAGAATCAATCAACATTTTGAGGCGTATAATGATATTAATGATACTGGCCAAGTACGCCTTGGCGGATTTCAGAAACACCTTTCGAATTGCTTCTTGGCCAGCGTGGTGGATTACGGCCTAATCACTCTCTGTATGAGAGAGTAGGCTCGTACCCCTCGATGGGGACATATATGGGCTAACAACAAAAATATAATAGATACTGCAATGTTGTTAGTTATAATTTTGATTGTTTCTAAGTAATGCAAACAAATGACAATCATGAGTAAATATAGGTAGTAGGTACTTACTCAATTTTACTATGTAGATATTTTGTTTTCAATCATTTCAAAGTATTTATCTACTTTATAGCTTTAAGTGATGTAGTCATACAAGTCAATAAATATACATAATGTTTGTATGCTCACATTGTGTATTGGTAATTGTTAGTCTGTCTAAAATACACAGTATGTGACTACCTGGGTAGCAATTCCGCTAAATTAAGTTAAGCGACCAAACTATAGCCAACAGATAAACATTCGACAGCAATATGTCACAAATTTGGTATTCTCTTAAGTGCCACGATTAATAGTCGATTAGTAGTCTCTAGAGGGTTTTGTCTACTGTCAAATAGCGAAGAGAATACCGTTTGGAACTGCCACTCATGTGACATTGCGGAGTAGAATACCGATTATAGCGTAAAGTAATAAAATGTACGGCCGATCGCTGTCCACTGTCAACTTATCTGTTAGGAGAATACCAAAATGTGTCAATTCATACAATTCACATTCTAGAGAGACACCATTTTTCATTTGGTAATTAGAAGAATACGGCCCCTGTAGTTTTATTTATCCGACAGATATGTTATACCTGTCTCTGTCTAAAACGTCATGTTTTATGAAATAGATAGGTTTATCTGTTAGTTAAATTTTATCTACAGATGGTGAAACGGGCACTTAGCCTACTAAACTTAACTTTTTATATTTTTATTTTTTGTTTTATATTTCTAACGCATTCAAGTGTAATTTTGGGTTACCTATGAATATTTTTTTATTGAATTGAATTGAAAAACTCTTTTTAAAATCATGAATCAAAATAGTCTGTTGCGGCAATAACCTGTGGTACGCCGTACGCCTACATAATCGATACGAACACGTGTTGCACTGAATTTCGTTCGTAAATAAACTAATTGCGTTGAATGAGATGTTTTATAGTGAACACTGTATCGAATTCATGATTGTATTGCAAAAGAAGTGTGTTGATTTGTTGATGACTCATTGCAGATGCTCATTTTTTTTCTTTCAGTTTTTTTTCTTCTAGAAATTTGATTTTCGATTGTTTTCTTGTTTAGTTTGATTTTAGAATAAAGGTAATATCCCTCTAAATACTTTTGATTTGAACAGATTTGAAGCTGTTGTCACTTGTCAGTTCTGGCTATCTTATGGAAAATCTTATCCGATATTTTGAAAAGTGGACATGTATCGAAGAGGAGAACGTTTTGAATAATATGTTAGGCAATGTTGTCATAGTCTCGTATTTTATACACATTATAAGTAGGTACGTCTTGAACAGCATTAATAGTAGGTACCTAGTTATCACAGATTTTACTACAAAATCACACAACCCAACAATGAAGAATATCGAAGCTTAGAATATTAGCAGATCCCATCAAATCTCTTTAGACCCATTTACAGGAAGCATTTGGCAAATGTTCGCCTAGCTCAGCCTTGAAATTCCACCTCGAAGGTTAAGAGGATAAGTAGTGTGTTTATTCTGCGTCATAGTTATTCATCTTGTTTGCTTACCACTCAGATTTTGTCGTGTTATGTCAGCTAGGGATCATAGCCTAAGAACAAACTCGATATCTTACTGACTATGATGAAATTGTATATGCTGGGAACTAAGTATATCTTTGAGGGTGTTCTTGTTACAAGATACTGTGTTGTTTGTACTTGTATTAGATAATATTCATTACCTACTATATTGTAATTCCTTTGAAATTTGTATAGAGTCAGATCATTTAAACTGCCTAAGACGAATAAAGAAGGAGTGTATGGAAAAATATGGTTAGGTATATACGTAATTTTAAAATTGTTGTTTGCGAAAAGTCTTACATTTTCCTATGTGAGAAGACAGGTAAGAAGACAGGAATATAGGAAAAAGCCTCATAGAAGATAATTGAGAGGATGTAAATCTTTAAACAACTTGACTCTTCAATGTATCGAAAATGACGATTTGGAGGTGTTATCATATCTCATTACTTCATATTTTGATTAACAGAAGTAAACTCTGACAAACAATTGTAAAAAAAGTCAATTAAGTTAATAATCATTAAACTTATCCTATCCTTTCGTTATCAAAAATCAGAGGAAGACGACATGATATTTAACGGGTTAATACATTTTTATATTATTTTCAGCAACTGATGGCCACTTTTAAATAATTTAAGTAACGGAACTGTTTTCTTCGAAATATTCCGGATTTCCAGTTAACGTTCATTAAACAATACAAATTGGTTTTAATTAATTAACGACTTAACTGTGATAATCTGTTTTATTACTACGGAACCCGGAGTTGGTAAATTAATATTGATGAATTAATTTGTTTTTGATAATAAATAAGGATGTCTTCTCATTTGTCGTCTAATGAATCTCGTTTCTTATTAAATTATAATACTTTTGACAAGTGTTAGGTACTTGTATTACTTGGTAACTATTGAATATTGATTTTATTAAGGTTTTTATTTTATTTTTTCTGTTGTTAGTACGTTTTTTATGTCAACGAGAAAAAGCAAAATAAATGAAATATACAAACATACATATCCGTCACGCCTCTCTCCCATTTGGGTAGGCAGAGACCACTTCCTTCCACTTGCTACGATCCAAATACGATAAAAAAAACGAAATATAACACGATTTCATTTTTTTAACTTTTTAGTTAATTTTTAACTTTTTAATTAACATAATGAATAAATACCTATACATCAGAAAATCTACTTCTAGGAAACAAATTGGTAATTAAAACTAGGTACTTACCTGCCTTATTTCTGTTAAAGTAACAAACGTTTTAGTAGGTACACAAATACCTTTGCTCAATCAATTTAAAATGCCAAATAAACTAATTACCTATACATCTAAATAACCAATGCTATTTAGATGTTTATTCGCGGTAACTTGCAAATTGAGTGAAATATGGCGCGGGCAACAAGATTTACTGCCTATTCTGTTGAAGGTGCACAGACAGCAGAATAGTCATTATATAATTAGCTATATTTGTATTCGTTTGTTTTACTGTAGAGCTGCTACTAATAAATTGAAGTGTGATTTTATAGAAGATATTTTACCTGCGTAGGGAGAGCAAGACCGCGACGACGACTACTTTACTCGAGTGAAGGAGAAAGTTATTGTCATGTCGTATCTAGAAGTTGAAGCGAAGGAAAAACGTGATGTTATATCTAGAAGTCAAAGCATTAGTAGAAGATGGGTCTAAGTAAACGCTCCATATGATAGACAATAGTCTAACTTTTGATATAAATGAATGACCTAACTGATTGTGTTTCCAATCGATGTTGGGTCCGATTTATCTAACGACCATATTTTAAGAAAATCGACATAAACCAGGCAGGATCTGATAATTATGAATGTCTTCATTAAAAATGCTTTGCAGACAAATGGAAAAAGCCCTCAAGATATTGCAATTCACAACAATGTAAACATCGGAAATAAAACAAACCACAACAACGCATTTACAATAAAAGAGTCAAAGTAAAAACAGACAGTTCCATTCAATAGAGAACCACTTCAGAATACTCCAAATAATAAACGATAACGATACTCCACAACCCAGAAAATAAGGAAAAATGACCAAAAAAACAACGAAATTCAAGCGACCTAGCGCAATTATTGAAATTTCATGTTCCTTTTGGTTCGATATTGCGCAGCTGGCTTTACTCTTTGTCTCAATTAGTGGATATGCCTCGTTGACCGTTTTGGTTTTGTCCAATCGATGGGGTCTACAGAAAATGGCAGGTCTGCATCAGCGAAATAAATTCTCGACGCGATACTTCTGAAATATATATTTGACAGGCCTGTTAACGTAGTCGGTAGTGCGTCTGCTTCCTACGCACGGGTCGCGGGTTCGATCCCCGCCGGTTACAAACATTTATGTGATGAGCATAAATGTTTGTTCCGTGTCTGGGTGTTATATATTTATCTATATACGTATATGTATGTTTATCAGTCTCTGATACCCATAGTACAGGATTTGCCTAGTTTGGGGTCAGGTGACCGTGTGTGCAATGTCTCAAATATTTATTTATTTATTTATTTATATCAAAAAAACGACAGGCTGCCCGCGATTTCGTACGCGTTTATGATCAATATTGGAAAACGTATTCAATATTTTTAAATAATGCAGCTTATGTTATTCTGATTTTCAACCTATATTGGAGACTTTCAACAAGTTTTGTCTACTCTGTTCTGTATTCTACATAATTATCTGATTAGTAAGTATGTACTAGTAGGTATGTTCATTAAAAACTGTTTTTACGTGAAAGATTTTAAATTCATGAGTTCAAACATTAATAAATAATGATTCGAACACTAAAAAATAATATCCGAAGCGCAGTACGAGGTCTGAATGTATCATGGAGATTGCGAATGCCCTCATAAATACGAGAGAAGGCACTGTGTGCAGTCGTTTTGTCGAGATATGGTTCATGCAGTCGCGTAATCATGGACGCTCTGCCGTAGATTTGGAAAAAGGAAGAAGAATACAATCAAACGGAATTTTAGGAGATCCAAAATGGTAACAAAGAATTTTGGGGTAATTTGTAATTTCAAATACGAAAATTCATAATGAACCATGTAGGTACCTAAAAACCTACCTATAAAATAATAATAGGTAGGTATATAACTTTAAAATATTACTCAAAATATATCATTCACAAATAAATGATCGGTTTATTGATTTCTGGTGAGTATATGTTTATTGCGAGACGTTTCCGTAATTCTGCGCGTATTTCTAGTCTCGCAGTTTTTGAAAAAAAAATCTTAAATCAGAAGTAACGTAAACAAACACATACTTAAACAAGAAGAAACACCAATAATTTGATAGCCTAAAAATGAGAGCCTAAATTGATTGATACGGATTCATTTATTATATCCGCCTAA
Source organism: Anarsia innoxiella (assembly GCA_947563765.1). Taxonomy (NCBI): domain Eukaryota; kingdom Metazoa; phylum Arthropoda; class Insecta; order Lepidoptera; family Gelechiidae; genus Anarsia; species Anarsia innoxiella. The sequence goes on from OX387402.1 coordinate 3,786,871, forward strand.
AGAAAATAAGCAAGACTACAGGCATTGGCTTGTTGTAGCAAAAATTTAGAGGGTTGCGGTAATCCCTGGAGGCTGGCAGGGAGCCAAGGGGAGGGGAGAGGGAACAACAGTTTCAAGGCCTGCATTATACTAGTAAATTCCCGTGGATTTGCTTGTTTTGAATAATACAAAGCGGGACCAACTTCGTTGAATGGATACGAAGTTACGTAGGTACTTGTTATGCTTATGAAGAAGTTTTTGGCTCCCACCATATTTACGGAAGGATGGACTGCCAGGTTGTATCATTTAAACTAAGATTCTGGCAAAAGTGGAATGTTATGGTATCTACACACCAAAGCCGCCGGCTTTTTTGACAACTGCCATTCGTATGACGTAAAGCCGTCGGCGTAGCCCGGCGGAAAGCCGGCGGCTTTTGGGAGTTTTAAGCATTAAAGTTTGCACCGCTGAATCATTTTGACTTTTTATATGAAATCAAGACAAATCCGTTTTGTGCTGGCTTTTTTCATATCAATTGTAAAACAAACTGCTAATAAGGAAATCCATTAATGTACGTAACTTGGATAAGACATTTCTAAGTCGGGTTGAATGCCTCATATTGTTTCATTCATACATTGTTATACTTACAATGATTGACAAGGACCAAAACAGCGTTTAACTTAATTGCCAGGAAAATGTGTTGATGAACTAGTACGTTAATCGACTTGTCCATTTAACAATGAAATTAAAACGTTTGACAGTGCAATCTATTCAAATTGCGATATGCATTGCATAATTTGATTTATTTGTGTTTGTATTAATTTCAAAACAGATGTATGCAGGGAACTACACGCACGAAACATATTTATAAATCTGTAGATGGTTTAGTTTAGTTTAAAAGAGTTTCTTGTAAGGTCCATCTACACAGATCCGGGCCGTGCCCGGGGCGTGTTTGGGCCGTGGCCCGTCAAGAGGGAAAACAATACGTCGTCATGACAACGTGTGTGAACGAATGTACCTATAGGAAATGTATGGAATGTCATTTTTTCCCTGACACATCCCGGGAACGGCCCGGATCTATGTAGATAGACTTCTAAATTTGAATCTTAAACGAATATTAAAATTCTCCTAAATTCAAATTCTGTTCTATAAATAAATATACTAAGCACTTACCTACCTGATAAATATTAAAGACTGATTTAAGTAGATACCAAAAATGTTTTAGAATTTATTATTAATTTAACGTAGGCGTCAGAGTAAAAGCATATTATATGAAGCTATCATTCTTGTCGGTCTTGTGTTGTACCTAAAATAAAAAGTTTTAATGACTCAATTGCAAGTAATGAAGCCACAAACTTCATTAGAAGTAGTAGGTACCCTTTGTACTAATTTCATCCCATTCTCTGTATCTAATCCCGTTGGTAACAATATAACAATGCAAGTACGGTAGAAGGATCAAAGCGAGACAGTGTAAAAGGTCGGTCTTTGTTGGTAACAACGCGTCAGTGGACAAAGAAACTACGAACATTGCAAATTATACTAAAAGTCAATAGATTACACTGCATTCGGATTTGTTGTGCATCATATCTGGTGATTTATCGGAGGCCTCTTATCATTTCGGACGATGACTTGGACTTTTGTGACGTGAAGAATCATTATCTTTGTGTGGTGGGACACAATAGGCTAGCTACCTATATCCTCTTCACATAATGCTATAATGCCCTTAATACAACTACATACTCACACATTATCTTAAAACAATATAACCTATGTATTATTCTAATGTCATAAGCTTAGTACAATACTTATTGCAAAGTTTCATTAAAATCTGTTCAGTAGTTTTTGGGCGAAAGAGTAACAATTATCCTTACATCTATCCAACCATCCATCCATCTGCACAAATATCGACATTTATAATATTATTAGGATTATATTATAGCTCCACAAATGTAGTAATAATGTTATGCACCTGAACTCTCCCTGGAAGTAACCAGACGTCCCATAGGATTAAACATAGAGAGCAACTGTATAATGGACTAAGTGCCTAATCTTGGGCACTGAGACCTATCTAGTGGAGTTAGGTCAATCTATGACATTAAATAGTATTCGTCGACCATATCTAGGGTTTTAATTATAAATGTCAGTTGTTTTTGTTGTGTCAGCTTATGGACGTCCACTGCTGGACAAAAGGCTCCCTAACAAAAAGCTCCCCATCCCCAAAGGATCTTCACAAGTAGTAATGTAGTTAATAAACAAAACAGTACTTAAAACTAATGCTTTTATTATAACAGAATATGGTGATGAAGCCGAATGAATTTGAAAAGACAAAGATGTGAGGTAATAAAAAACAAAGAAAACTAATTCAACTGTGACATTGTCAAAATTAAAAGTATTTTCAAACAGTCTACCTTTACATCAAATATAAGTTCTATTTTACATACATATCCGTCACACCTCTTTCCCATTGGGGTAGGTAGAGACCAATTCTTTCCGCTTGCTACGATGTTCTATTTTAAACGTACAACACTTAGGTATTTCTTTTAAAAACATCCACTAACTTCTTGAAATAAAGTCGCGAGGATGAACTCAAAAATAACATGACAAAACAATTGCTTACTCTGAATTGCATGTCAAGGGCAAAAAAATACAAATAAGTAAAACACGGAAACCCGTTGACCTTTTCACTTCAACATATCGCAAACCGCATTTCACGCTGTAAACTTTTTTAATATGCCTCCATTTTGAAGTTAGTATAGTTCGAATTGATGGAAGAATTTCGATTTCAGTTTTGTTTCATTTCTGTAGTTTTATTTTTATTTGTCAAATCATGAAAGAGGTGTTTGGATTGTATGGAGTGGAGGGAAGTGGTCTCTGCCTATTCTAATGTGAAAGACGCGTGAAAAAGATGTAGGTACCTATGTGTGTCTCTATTTATGAATGTGTGTATGTACGAGTAGGTATGTATGAACGTATTATGTGCATTATATATATTAGAATGAAATATTCATGAGTAAACTCGTACAAACTCGGCAGTAACAACAAAAATTACAACTGCCCCCTCTTCAATTCTCACAGTTTAAAAGGCGCCATGCCAATCTACATATTGACGTTCAACAGATGACAAGCACTTAATATCAAAACTGCACTCCTCCATTTACTAATAGTTTATCGAATATTACGAATAGCGTTTGACGGTTAGTTTTAATTGTTAAAACGTGCTCAAACTTGTATAAAATTATTATTGGATTTTCATAGTAATACTGTAACGACTTTGAGTGCTATTAAACTGCCTAGCTGTTAAAATCGGATTTTGTACTCAACCACATTTCTATTGATTGATATTTCTAAGAACAGCAAATTTTTGATGAAAATTAAAAAAATAAAAAATTAACAAATTTAATGTTTAATAGTTTTTTCATCTTAATTAGAATAGAACATAGGTTAGTAAACGTTATTGTTTATCTAGAACTACTACGGTACCCCTTCACTACTTATAGCCGAGAGGAAGAAACGGCAAATGCACGGTTCATCTGCATCTACATTTAATTAAAAATTTTGCTCACGTATTTAAAATACCCAGCTAGTAATAAGCTGCAAAATTCATATGCGTTTAAATATTCACAGTGAACATATACTTTACTTATGTACCAAGGAAACTAGTTACGAGAGGCAGTTCCCTCGGGAGTAGGGAAGTCAAATCACTGCTGTTGTTATGATAAATTGAAGCACTTTCTTGCTCAAAACGTTGTCTTGTTCTTCGCGTTTCTCTTTTAACTTTTTTACTCACTCTATTTGTGATAATTTTAGTTCCTTTTTGTTATGAGATCGTTGATATTTATTTTAAATTCTCTTTTCAAATATGACTTAAGATTTGCTAGTCGTAGTTGAAATTGGTAGGTACTTAGATATAGTTTAGTAAATTAAGTAACCTCATTAAAATGATTTATTTACGTACCTATAAGTTAGGAACAAAATATAACTTTCTGTTCCTTTTAATTATTCTGATTTACTTAATTATAAGATTTCTTTTGCGAAAAACTTCTTCCGTGTCAATTTTAAACAACAAAGTTTGAAGTAAGTAAAAAAAACAAGACAAACAAGGACACAAACTTTTCGTTTGAAACGAATTTAATTTTGTTTACAAAAGAAAAATGAGTAAAATATTTTTGATGACGAACTGAGGATAATAAAATTTCCCACTTGGCCTTTCTAAATCAAAAGATATCTTGCCGGAGTTTTTTCCCTATAAAAAGTTTGTTTTCTCAAGGCCTTGCATTATGTTCTAATAAAATTGGGCTGAATGTATTACTCGTAATAAAAAAGATGTATAAGGATGTTGTCGGAAATATTTGACTTCTCAGGAAAACATAGCTTTATTATTAGCTTCTTAATGTCAGTTTATTTAGCTTCTTGTTACACTGTATCTATACCGACAAGAAAAAGACGTTATCTATTTATAATACTAAACCTCTTTTTCCAAGAAACGTGGGTCAAAATCTTTAAAAAATCTTACAAGGTGCCCGATTAGCTGATCGACAGAAGTGTGTAAATACACTAACTAACTGATTTCACAGGGAGATTACAGTAAAGTTTCAAAATAATTTCGAAATAAATACAGAAATTCTGTAGTAAATCTCTCTTAACTTAAAATCTATCTTTTTCTTCATAGAACCCAATTCTTCGTAGTTAACAAGAACTATTTTTAATTAATACCAGCGCTTTTAAAACAACAATCTGAAAATAGACTCACTAAGAATATAATCAAAGAAAACTTCACAAGTTTACATCATAACAAAACAATATTATCTGTATAATGTAACAACAAAAGCTAAACAAAAATCCATGCCTTAATATTCAAATAACTCCCGTATAAGAATTAACTACAAATAAACTACAACACAGACATTCCATGCAGCAGTTAAATTACAAAAGGCGTCACATTTCAACGCGTAATAAAAAACGCTCACAGCTGAATCAAACGAGACATCTCGTTTTGTTTACGAACATAAAACTGTGTAACAGACAGTTGCAAGAAAGTCCAATTATGCTAATCCTCCATTACACCTATAGCTGTCACAGTTATTGTCAAAAATTAGAATAAGACGGCATGATGTTTAATGGATTTTTATTAATTAATGTTTATGCAACCAGGGGTAAATTAACGTTAGTAAATATTTGAGTAGCCCTATTCTATTTCTTGGCAATTTAAAGCTATCTTTGACGTCTCTCGATAGCCAGTTTATACAATTTTGGCGCTATGTTAAAGACCGTTCCAAATGTTCCAAATTTGAAAATAAAGTAACAGCTTTTGTCTATGCCGTTTTGTGATTACCGCCTACTACAAACGTCAAACTGCAACTGCAACTGCAACTGCGTAAATTCAATAAAAATAATTGCAATTGATGTAGGACCAAATCAAAATCAAATTTTCGCATTTATAATTCTGTCACTCATCCGTTGATTAGTAATACAGAGTACTTACTTACTACAAAATTACCATGAAACGCCACTGGTCGCTCTGATGTAAATCGATTCCAGGAAGTTTAAAATGACATGTCGTTTACAGAAGCAACGTTATGGTCCAATGCATTTCAAACTTTTGAAGATGTACCCTCAAACAAACTGATTATTGACGTTAGGTGGTTAAAACAGCACTAGAAACACGAAGTTGGTTTGATAACTATTCCCACTCTACTATCTCTCTCTACAGCCCGTTTGCGTGCACGTTGTTGTAATCTCTTTATTTCTTTTTAAATAAAAAGTAATGAAATATGTTTATTCTAATAATAAGTATACCTACTAAGGGCAACCCCGTACTATGCGGTCAGCCGCCCGGCTAACCGCAATAAAAAATTTGTACGGTAAAGTAGTTTTTATCCGCACTGCGATGCGATGGTGGGGCTCTAAGATACTCTTTAATTAACTTACTCTTTTTTATTTTAAAACATAAACAAGCAAAATGACAGCCACAAACACCACGCAAATGAACCCCCGATTGTCTTAACCTACAGTTTGAAAACCGCTGCCCTAGCCTATTACATGTGATGTGACACGCTCAGATAAGCATCGTAAAAATACCGGAACACTTGCTTAAGATAAACAGAGCTATATGAAGCAACTAGGTTACTGATAACATTGTTAATTTCTTGCTAAACTACTGAACTATTTCGTGATTAGAGATAACAAAACGCTACTACGTTATTAAGGTGAAAATACGGCGAAACTGGGCACATTATATCCACTTATTAAGGAGTTCAGCCTTGCATGGTTGAGCCGAGAATTCGGGTTAATATTTATACTATAAGGAGATTGCAAAGTTTTGATATAAAGTGATAAGAAAGCAGGTCCATGTCTACATCAAATGGAAAAACCAAAAAACAAAATAGTAATTATAAAAAACTGTCATCATTCGCATAAAAAGACTTGTGTACTTAGGTACGAGTACCTTTTAAAGGATCATCTTGTAAACAAACAAACGATGTTTCAAGAGGATTACATCAAACACAAAGTTTGTCGATTAAAAATTTAAAAAAGCCTTTCCGGGCAGTTTATTTATGCGGCTTCTCCAATAAAGAGGACTTTGCCAAGAAAAAACATTTTGGCAAAGTATCTACAAGTACAAGAAATGGCTTAACTAAGTGATGCTTAAAATATATTTTTGTTCGCTATAATTCATTATAAAATACCCTTTTAATAATGCAGAAGCTTAAAAGTGAATTTATTATGATTATAAAACCTTATGTCGTTAACTTACTGTCGGTTTTAGAGTTATCATAAATTATAATAACTAGCATGAAGATATTTTAACTGTAAATCCGAATGAATATTAAGACATTGCCGCAGTAAGCTGTAAGATTCTGAGAAACTGAATTATAAATTAGGTACTCGTACCGTAAATTAAAATCGATTAAATTATGTAAATATTGAGAGGTACAGGATGCTAAACATTTCTTGAACACTTTTCGGAAAAACTCAAAGAAGGAGTATTTAAAAGTTTTCTTACCCCTCTCCAACGCGTCCTAAGTAAACATGAAAGAACGAATAAGAAAACATTAACCTTTTAACCTTTGAAATTTTCGTTTCCAATCAGAAAATCTGGTAAGCCGCGTGAGGACAGGATTTGAAAATAATTTCTCACTGGTTTTCCGACCCGTGAGCTTCCCGTACCTCGTGCAATCTACTTTATTAAAAACCTTCAATATTAAACCTTAGTCGCTTGTGTTTGAGTGTTATATAAAATTTTGAAGTAATTAATTAGAACGACAACTCTGATTAACGGTAGGGAAGGAACTTAAGGGAATGATGAGTAGGTAGAAGTCAAATTAAATTGCAATTTATGGAGAGGAAGTCTGTTGAATCTGAAACGTGTTTAATGTCTATTAAATAATGTAAATTTATCCAATTAATAAAGTATAATTAGTAGGTAAAATATAATTAATTCCTTTCGCAGATATTTCAATTTTCGCAAACATAAGATAATTAAATTACAAATTTCGACACTTCACATTGTAGCGATTTTTATTCTGTACGCATTTTTATGTTTTTATCCTAGTCTGTTTATTAATAATTTGTTTTATTTTTTCAGGTAAGTCACAACTTTTCATAGCTGAAAAGGTAGTAAGTAATCTTATCTTAAACTGTCACTAGTACCTACTCAATGCTAGTGTTTCTTTCTATTGTAAATATAATTTAATTACTAACTATTATTGAAGTGTATTGTATAGACAATCTTTACCATTAGAAATTTAGCGCCTGTAACAAATTATTTTTAAACCAAAATCTTTACGAAATGCGAGTATAGCTACCTATCATCAAAATATTTTTAATCAAAATAAATTATTGGCAGATGTTGTTCATCGAACGCGTTGCAAAATTAGGTTACCTTTGTTTACATATTAACAACTAGGGTGGTCGTGAATACAGAAAAAACTTATAACTTACAGATTTTATTACTTGTGTCGAATCGGGAACGCGTAAAATAATTTGTAAGCAATACATATTCTAAGAGGCTCCATATCTAAATCGGGCACCCAATAAAGCTATTCTCAATGGAATTTAGTTCACTCATCGAAATTTAGGTTAATGTACCGCAGTGTGTGGTTTTATTCATACTTCGAGATTTAAACATTGTATTTTATAGTACGGTATTAATATAATAATGCTCTTAGGCAATGGGAGTGGCGTAAGTGGATTGTTCAGGTAGATGAAGGAGTAATTTTGATTGTAAAGTTGTCCGCACCTCGAAAGTTTGGTAATATACACACGTAAGTAGTTGCATCGTATGTGTAATGATGGTACAATCTATAAATACATACTTATAATACCTAACTATGTCTTTGGAAGTGATTTATGCTGTGGTTTATTTTATATAGGTAGAGGACAGGTGATGAGCTTTCAAATAGACCTGCTACAGATCCGGGACGTGACCGGGCCGTGGCCTGTCAGGAGGGAAAAATACGTCGTCATGACAACGTGTGTGAACGAATCCATAGAAAATGTATCGAATGATATTTTTTTCCTGACACGTCCCGGACACGTTCCGGGCACGGTCCGGATGTGTGTAGATAAACCTATATACAGATTTGTTCTTAAAAGGTAGAGATAGGACTTAACTATTACTAGGAATAAATATGTGATATACGTAAAATGAAAACATTTTCATTGTGGATTTTTTATATTGAAATGGAGTTTCAGTTGATAAGGGAATATCGCTTTAAAAATCTGTTAAAAAACCATCTTGACCCACATTATTCATAAGTTCAGGCTTCTTGGTCTTGAGGTAGGATCTTTTGAATAGAAGATGTGTTTGAAATTTGAATACAGCAGACATTATGCAAGGCTTTATGCAAATCCGGGGGCAAACCTCATTTTCTTAAACTGATTTTTTGCCCTTATTTAAATAAGGTCAAATCTGTTTGTTTACTGAGTTAAGTAAACGGGTATTTTGAATTCTACTCTTGACTTTCTGTTTAGTAAAAGTAGGTAAAAAGGTATTCAAGTTTAATTGGATCTGTTTCGTTTCTTTTTTTAAATATTTTTGGAACAAATGATTCTAGAATATAACTTTGATGTCTGTGTTAACTACTAAACGAATTCAATGTTCGTAGGGTACAGATATCTAGTACATATAAAAAAAATACTTACGCTCTTGTCAGTGAACCTTCTTCCACTCCGTTCTGTCCTCCATTTTCCTCTTAAAGTCAAGAGCAATAAATTATGCTGTACCTACATACAATTTATTTATAACCCCTTGTATGTTGAGAATCCCAGAACAGGACTTTGACAGTTAATAAAAAATATGCCGTGTCTGTCGAGTCCCAGCACAGGACACTTAACAGATCGGTTTTTGCCTATTATGAATTTGTCTATTTTTACACTGTTTCTTATATCCATTTTAGGGCTACACATCTTTTTGGAACATCCACTAAAACCATGACGTTTAAAATCTAATTTACGATTCTTTAATCAACAGTCTTTTATATTTAAATAACAGAGGAAGGGTTCCTAAAGATAAAGAGATAATCTTTAATTGGAAGAGGGTTTCTTTAGTTGAAGGTTAAAAGGAGTTCGTATAAATCAATTTGGCTTTTGTTTATGTATTTCTGTGTCCTTATTAAATAACAACAGAGGAAGGAGGCGGTAATTTCATTTCCTATAAATGTTTGTGAACGTAAAAGGGGGAATAATTTATTATTCGTAATAAAACACTCGACTGAATCTGAAATACGTAAAGCTGATATGTTGTTCGTTTGAAAATCTGATAATTCTACAGAAAATGTTAATTAAGTTCTGTAAATTCGCAAAAGCTTTATAATTTAGATACTACTACGCCTTTAATGCTGTCTACACACCAAAGCCAACGGCTTTTTTGACAGCTGCCATTCGTTTGACGTAAAGCCGCCGGCGGCGTATTCCGGCGGCATGCCGGCGGCTTTGATGTGTGAGATACCATTATCAGTGCTGAATAAAAAAAATGCAACCGTATCTCAAAACAAAAGAAAACTAAGAACGACATTGACTAACATGAGCCTATAATCACGCTCCACCCTCACCATTGAGAAAGCTATGACGTAATAGAAGACCATTAACATAATATTCAGATATCTCAATGTGGGCCATACATGTGCAATTTCAATAACATATCTTGGTGTATTGGAGATTCCAATCGTGGCGCCGCGAAGACGTGGCTTAACGACTTCATAAAGGCTGGCTTGGGAAGATGATGAAGCTTCCAAATTTTTCTTACCTTTATTTTATTTAAATATACCATTGATATACTTACGCAAATTATTGGAAATGCATTAAGCATTCAGAAAATTTATGTTTAAAGGGAAGGTAGGTGCACTCCGATTAAGCACTTAAATAATATTAAACAAATCAAAATTGCGATATAACATTCTGAGGATAAAAAGGTTAGCAACAATTGTTGCTAGCAAATAGCAATATTATTAAATATTGCTTAAATTCACTATCATAATCACTCAACTGTAAAGCCCGGCAAATAACTCATTGCCAGGTGAAAATTATGACGTTGACTAGTGTTCATTTAAAACAGTTGGGTTTTACTAATGTAGTGTTTTAAGACGAGAAGAATTAACCTGATGTGTGGGCTAAAGACAAAAATACTTGACAGCAAAACCGTGATAAATATCAGTTTAAAAAAAAATATCTCTCGACTTTATTTCATGCCATCAGTTTAATATTCCTTAATAAAATTCAAGTATGCAAATCTAAGAAATAAAATTGAGAGAAAGAAATAAAAAATCTTAATTTGGTTTAAAAGTGGCAGTGAATCAGATTAATCAATTAATATTAGCTTGAGCGGAGCATCAATTTGAAGGAATTAACTGGAGTGTTTCAAAGAAATTTAATTTTTATTAGCTTAGGAATTTACTGTCTCAAAAACATTTAAGAGTCATCAAAAAGTCTTTAAATTAGTTGCTAAAAAGTTACTTAGTAAAGGGTTTTGGACTATGTTATGGGTTAATAAAAGATTGTTTTCTTTGATTCCGGTTTCATATCTTCGACCCAGTTACATATTATCGAGGTCAGATCTGTTTTCTGGGGAAGATTTGCGGGAGGTCTCCGAACTGTTTATAGTTTTACCTTCCAATCTTTTATTATATCAGATCAACTATGAATATAAGTTGGTGCGTTATGCGGTTACAAATATTGCGTCAGCATTGGTATATACTCAAATGTATTAGAACATTCTGGTATCTAAATCGTTTTATATTATGTTTCCAAAGACATACTTCAGCTAACAAGCTATTTCCAACACTATTAATATGTAAATCAACATTCGAATCTGTTCTATCGATGTTTTTATCAGTGTTGTCCATTTCACCAATGGATTCTCAAGCATTTGTATATTTTTGTACTTCCTCAAAAATTTTTGAACATTCTGGTATCTAAAGACATACTCCAGCTAATAAGCTATGTCCAACTCTATTATTATGTATATCAACATTCGAATCTGTTCTATCGATGCTTTTATCAGTTTTGTCCATTTCATCAATGGATTCTTCACTCACTATAGAATTCAAGTCAAGTGCGACCCTTTCACTGACGTTGTCATTAAAGACCCACGCGTTGGTATTCAAGATTGAGGGGGAGCGCATTTTAGTACCTGCCTCGTGTGACCGACGCTATTCTCATAATTACGTTCCTGAGCCTATATTGTGGGAGAATTAAGATGGAATTTTGTTTATCTGTGAGATATCTAACGATTCGTCAATATTCCTTTAAGGCGGAAGGAAATGTGAATTGAGAAATAAGAGGAAGATTATTATCGTTATAAATTTGATTAGGTACCTATTTTATAATTCTCTGTTTACTTTTCTATTTTAAATGCCAAACAACATTATATCTTCTTTTGTATTTTATTTGAAGTAAGTATCTGGGTACTGAATAATTGGAAACATTGTTGGTTTTGTTCGCAAAGTAGTTCCTAAATAGTCTGAGACATTCTGAGAGATCCAAAAATAAAAATAAATTACCTATCGGCGAAACTTTTGTTCTTTTTCAGAGTATACTTGTACATCGATCAGAAGATTATACAGTAGAATAATCTTTCCCAAAAAGAACACTTTTAAAAACTTCTAACGAGACCTTTGTCAATGTAAATTTCGCTTCACTGCACCCATTCTTATTGAACTTTTCGCAGATAATTTACGACTCTGTAACCAGTTGCCCTTAAACTTTCGAGTTTCACTTGCCAGCTTTTAATGGTTTTGGAATCATTGAATTTCGCGAACTTGACTTTGCTAGTGAATTATCTTATTCTGTTATTACAAATGATTAATCAGTTATTCGGGTTATTCGATTAAAATTGTCGATTAAATTTGTATTTCTTTTGCGGTTATCAAGGCCGTTTTCGTATTTTTCTGTAAGTGCTTATGGTATAAAACTCAAACTCAGGACAGCAATGCTATTAGAGACAATGTTGTTGTAACGTCATGAATTCCAGTATTCATTTTACAGATAGTAAGCATCTTTTAATAATAATTCTAAGACAATGATTAGATAATATAATATACATATATCATAATTATCTATAGATCCGTATATGTAAGTTATTCGTATTGTTCCATTACAATTATATGTAAGTTATCCTTTTCTTTATCTTTCCTTTTAATACAATTATCTTTTGTGTAAGACTAGCAGGCTCGTAATAAGCAGCAGCAAACATTCTTTTAAAAGCAAAACACAAAACAGTTAATGTGCGTTGTAAATACTATGATTGTGAAATACCAAGTGTATCTTTGTATCTACATTTTTGAATGCCCAAGCCCAGATTCTAATTTGATTAAAATGATTAGTATGTAGGTATGTCATTGTTTCACGATAATAAAATGATGCTATTCTAGTGACAAACATTACTCTTTTATTGGTAACATTTGTACGTTGATTTTTAAAGTGTGTGTGACGAAAGCCCCCTTAAACGGTACGTTCAACTCACTCATAATGAGTTTGTTAACAAACAAAACATACTGATTAACTATTTCTTTGTTTAAACCATGACTAATCTGGTCTTTGAATTATTGTATGGCTTCAAGGTGACTTTCAAATTTACTGAAAATAAATTTGTTTAGATATGCTATGCAATACATATTTTGAACCACCGTATAAACAGCGTCTTACCATCTATGGCATAAGTGAATACTTATAGCTTATTTACGAAAAGTCACTTATATACTACGGATTTTTGTGCATTTAGGCCCACTTGCGCAGTCAAATAATCCCGGAGTTAGCTGCTAACACACGGTTAGATAAATAATTTGTATTGATATATCTTGATTTAACCCTGTGTTAGCAGCTAACTCCGGGTTTATTGAGCTAACACACCGGTACGCAAGTAGGCCTTACAAGTTGGTCTGCCTCACGTTTGTTTGATGTTTGGTATGAGACTATCCCAAAGCTGCAGATTCAACCGTCAACCGCTTTTGACTTTTTCATATCAAATGTCAAAACACAGGAGCAACCAAAGGGAGCAACACACCGTAAATGAACTAGGACATAAATGAACCTAAAAATATATCATATATGTCGGAGAACATCTGAGATTACGTTCATGAAGGCTGTTTTGGAGCCATTTGCAAACTCTTTACATGCCCACAGTATTATTTTAACGAAACTCCTTGTTATGGACGAGCATGAAGCTTCATAAACGCCCCTTCTGATGAATCGTCGTCATATATTATTATTAGAACTTATATTAAGCGTAGACAACGTCATGATTTTCAAATCAAGATCAAACAAAAAATCACCCTTCACAAAGTGTTGCCACCATAAAAAAGTCTTTGACCGTTTATTTACGGTTATTAAAACATGTAATAGCCGTGTCGTTAACTAGTAATGCACATGCTTAAGATTTCGGTTAAATAACGGGTTAATGAAGTAGTTTTTTTTGTGTATCTTCTTCTTTTATTTTATATTTTTTTATTATTATAGGGTGACTATAAATTAATGAACGATAGAAAAGGATATGTATATACTCGTGATAGCAAACAACTTTTACTATGGGACCAAGGTGGAAATCGTTAAAAAAATTTTGAACTCCCCATACAAAATGCATCACCTATGGGGGAACAATTTTTTTTTGTGATTTCTAACTTGGTCCCATAGTAAAAGTTGTTTGTTATCACCAGTACATGCATATCCTTTTCTATCGTTCACTAATACAAAGTCACTTAATATAGTTTACAAGAAGAAGTTATTTTAGGTAACAACAGAATTAGAATATAATATGTAGGTAAACATTTTTCTAAGTAGGTAGAAAAAAACTTTACACCATTTTTAAGTCTCTTCACCCAATGTTACCATACGCTTAGATACTTTAACCAATCTTCACTAAATGAGTGAAGCTTGTATACTCAGGTACTTGTCGTGCGGTGTGGGAAGAAATAACTCGTCGATTTTTAACAAAATACGTATAATTAATAAGTGTTGACCAAACTAACAATTTTGCAATAATGGAAGGAGTGTACCGATTGCAGCGCGGTTAGCAAGTGGCGTTTCGCGGCGGCGGCGGCGGCGCAGATCTCTTGCGGTTCGAAACGCTGCGTGCGTGTGTGTGAGCATACACATATGCAAGGCGTTAACAAAGCTAAACCAAAAATATTTAATGAATAAATAGCTTTTATTTTTAAAGCATTAAAAAAGAATGAATCACTGTTCGTTATCAATATACCTAAGCTATTTTACGATATCAATCCATCAAAGGAACATACAGTCCATTGAAATTATGCGTTTTATAGATCTATTAAATATAAACCGCCGAACATTTTAAAACACATTTAATTTAATATGCATCGTAAATTGATCTATTAAAAGGTCCATTTCAGACCACCCACGTTTGGAAATTAGTTATCTCTGATTAATGAATAGCTGGTACAAAATATAATTAATATATTTTAGAGACAAAAGGCATTGACATTTTTACGCTGATGCCCTTTCAATAATTTAGTGCGATGAAGTCAAATATTTATCTAAATTATGAAATGAACCATTGTAGAGATAGCTCTATTTTGATTTTATACACTTTGTTGTTATTCTAAATTTTAATGAAAAATAAATAAAGATTTATAAGTGATCGATCGGGCTTCTAAAACCATTAATGAAACCACTAAACTAACCTAACTAATTTAGTTACACTTGTTAAAGTCATAACTTTCATACTACGGGCAACGTTTTGCAATTAGTCGGGTTATATAATTGTACCTCACTTAAAAAAGGGATTTCGATGATGGCTGTAAACGAGAGAAATGGCCTGCACTTTATAGGTCTTGTAATACGAACCGAAATCGTATAAAATATATTAAAAATTGAATATCTCGATGAAAATGCCCAATATTGGTACATGCAAAAACAACAAAACCTCAATCGTTCGTTGATTGTTTGCAATAACAGAAACAGAGTAAATTGTTATAAATACAGACAATGTAGGCTTCATCATGCCTACCCACCTACCGGCCTACCGGCCAGTCATCAATGGAATAAAGCTTGTATTGTACACGCCTCCTTTCCAATTACTGGCTCGATCCGGATTAATCCAGTCTCTTCAGATATAATCGATTGTGATTTGGACGCTATTGTGTTTTGAAATATGTTTTTAAAGATACACCTGGTGTCCCTATTGTTGTGTGTGTTTAAGGTTAGATATAGAAGATTGATATTGAACGAATCTTTATTATTATTTATTAATACCTTTTTTATTACATTGCTATTCTTTTGTGACAGAGGTTTCTCGCGAAATACTTTTGCAATCATATTAAAATTAAATTGTCACAATGCAATGATTGAAAAGGTATTATTTGTGGCCGGCTTACCTTTTTCATGAAAATTTTAATTTTACATATTCATAGTCACGCTATTGATATGTTCTCATACATGATTCCTTTACAAATGTATCTAATTATAATAAATTTAATTCAGAACAGATTCGTGACACTCATATAAATTGCTTAAACCATTACTATCAATATTTTATTGCTTAATTAAACTGGTGATTTAAATTGCAAAAAATATTGTAAAGAGAGAATTGTTTTAAAGACAAATTCTTAAGAAAAGGAGCTCAGCATTTGAAATGAATTTATTACCACACTTAGCAGAAAGCAGTCGTGTTCGCAATTACCCCAGATCTAGAATTGCGACGTTTAACTCCCTAAAAACTTGTTAATTTTCCGTCGTTTTCATAACCAAGAACGCGATCCATTTGTTTACTTAATTGAGTAATTTTTGGGCAAAGAAAACAAATGAAAGTCTATGGATTTTATGTTTTTTGTGTTACTGTACTAATTGAACGAAAACAGTCTGTTCAAATTGTACTCCTATGCTACCTATACTACCACGTACGACAACAAATTACAAAACCTACGAATGTCAATTAGCTAACTAATTCGGCATTTTGTTTCATATGTCTTTTATTCTTCCATATTTATACCCAAGATTTCAAGAGTTGTTCAGTTCCATAGACAGGTTGCTTTCTACAAGTTTTCACGAGAACATAAATACCTTGCAGAACTTTATCGTTACAAGAACACTCGAACACCTATTTCAAGGAAGTCGTTAATAATTTATGGGTTTACGATATTACTACGTACAATTACACGGCGAATACTATTAGGTAGCAATCATAGAGTAGACAGGTAGAGCAGAAGAGAGTTACTAAAAAAGAAAGAACTACAGGCACGAATAAACAATACCTGATAAGTGCTTTTAGTCGAAACGTTAAATTATTTTCACTTCTAAACCGAATAATTTATACCGATATATTTTGCCAGCATTGCACAGCAATGGGATGTGACAAGCTGACTGTATCTGTATCTGATATCTTATCCTTTCTAGCCTTCAGTGCCCCACTGCTGAGCAAAGACCTCTCTTCTGTTTCTCCACGATTCTCTATCCTGAGCCGTCTCTGCCGTCCATTAAGATGTCCAGCTCATCTTGCACCTTTTCTGTGATAATAGTTATTGATAGCTTGTAATACATTTCATCGGGACGTTTTCCAAACATCTACTGTCTATCTACTGTCGCTTCGCAAGTTACAGTTACGCACTCGCACTCTATACTCTACACATAATATTCTATGCTAACAATAGATAAAACTACAAGTTTACTGTTCTTGTAACAACTTGGGTTAGGATCGGAATTATTAATGCCAGTCGATCTTACAACTATAAACCTGCGTATAAAAGGGTGCGGAATAAATTGAGTGGTTTTGTTACTTGGTGAAAAGTCTGGATATTTTATAACGTTACACTATCATCATTAATCTTCATCTTCTTATCTGGCCATCAGTCTCCCACTGCTGGGCAAAAGCCTCTCTCCTCCTTCTCCACGATTCTCTATCCTAAACCGCCTCTGCCCAGTTATCCATGAAGGTGTCCATTTCATCATTAGTATAGCAGTAAAATAAATTTATTTACAGATTAATTTTACATTCGAGCGCGTAAAATATTTAAATCTCTAAAAATCGCAAAAAACCGCCAATCAATCAATCAACAGTTTACGGTTTGTCACATAAGCTCTCTCCCTTTCAATCAATCTAAACCTTAACGTTCTATGTAAAGACTGCTTTGACCCACGATTTACCGCCCGAGCAACGATTACCATATGAAAAAAACTTCCTTATTCAAAGGCAATATCTCCAAAACCAATAATCAACGTACTCTTTGAAGGGAACTAGTGTGAAGGCTGGAGTAAACATTTTTTAGTACTGGAACCTTTTGATCTGTGTTTGGAATGTTTAATCGCAGTAAAATATATTGCGGTTAAATCTGGATTTATCTGAAGACACGGTTTGAAGTTTGTATCGTTTATGGATTTGTTTTATGCAAGCCGCTTCTGACAGATACCTACCTACCTACCTTCAAGTAGAAACACAGTCCAAATCTTTAAACCTACATTATTAGCAGTGGATGTCCTACAGTGTCAATGATGATGGTAATTTCGTTTCTTTGGCGATGTTATCGAAAAGTCATCATCATGTCAGCCTATGGACGTCCACTGCTGGACTAAAGCCCCATGGATCTCCACAACGACCGGTTTTGTTGCCCACATCCAACGGTTTCCAGCGACTTTAACCAAGTCGTAAGTCCACCTTGTTGGAGGCCTTCCCACACTGCGTCGTCCGGTGCATGGTCTATCGAAAAGAAAATATGTATATTTAATGTGATATAAGTGCAATGGAAAAAAAACCTTCCTTACGTGATAAATTTTCATAGATTAACTAAAAACATAATATCGAAAATAGCTTATCAGAAAAAACAAAACATTCAATCAAAATCACGACACAGAGTTTATAAATACCTCTACTTCCTCCATACGCATACCTAAACATAATACAAGAAGACTCAAGACTTGCGGTTTCAAATTATCTTATAAAAGGTAGGGTTGTGTATGAATTTCTATGGTTTCCTGGATACTGGTTGTGGTGTTAGTAGATACTTGTTAATAAGGCTTCGGTTGGCTAAGACCGGTTATTATGAAGATTACAGAACAGCTTACTTCCCCTTGCTTAGCACTAGAGGAACTGTAAGTTAAAGAGATTATAGAAAAGTCTTTTGTTCCAGCTAGTATAGGGATAAATTGATTTTAAAGTAGGTATTGCAGTTTGTAGATATTTTGAATTCAGTTATGGAATGTTTATATTCAGTAGTAAAATGTAACTGCTAAATAAATTCTATAACTAAAATTTTCGGGTATTTCATTGCCTTCAAAAAGAAAGAAAGCAGGACAATGCTTAATGGATAAATACTTATAAATTAAAGATAGTTAGAGTTCTACTAACTTTTAATATAATTTTGAAACTCCTAGATGTTTCTAGAAGCAATATGTTTAACCACGTGCATCGAGTACCTCCAAATTTGACGAGAAATTCAAAAAGTTTTACTTAATATTACTAGGTTAGAAAATATTGCGAATCCAAGAAATAACGAAGTGTAAGTTTTTCAATTTTCTCGTCCTAATCATTTTCTTCAAGTAGAGTCTTTTATTACGCGAATACGAGTTGATGTAATCTGGGGCCCAAGTCTGCTAATTGAAAATATCCTCAGCTGTGTGTCGGCAGAGTGTCAATGGCGATTTTTGACACATTTGGTATTCTGCTAAACAATGGCTTACCCTGATTGCCTCTGATTGCGACTAAATGTGTCAAAAATGACATTGTCACTGTCATTGACACTCTGCCGACACACAAAAGAGAATGTTTTTAATTAGCAGACTTGGTCCATAGTTTTAAATTGAATTTGATTAAACTTATTTTTGAGGATAGCTATAAACTAATGTACAATGCTCGGCAGTGGCGGTTGTAGAAACTATGTACATAATTCCATAACTGTACATTAACATTGACACATACCTAACATAGAGCCTTCGTCAAGACATTTGTTCACCTTGTTGGTGTACGTCCGTCACTCTGCTTGCTTTGTAAAATAAATTCATTTTTATAAAAGATAGTTTCAAACGCTTAAAACATTTCGCAAGAATTTTACCTCATTCATTTAAAAGCTACCTACGTACTTGCGACCACCTTTAATATTGACATTGTTACCTTACTCGACCTCGTCAAGAATATAATCAATTAACTCCAATAATTACTTTAGTAAAGGTATTTATTTACCAAAAACCCACTCAGACCAATCAATTTCATATTTTAAGTACTCTTGCCCACGCTTATTTGAGTAAAACAAATGTTTGTTTAACGTAGAATTACAAGAAGTATTATTAAGAAACTTAGTTGAAAATACAGGTTTTTCTAAAATAATACTACAAAAAAAAACTTTGCAATGTTCATTACCTCTATCTGGTCGGAAACGGTCGGTTCAAAAGAGTAAGAGGCCCCGCTGATCATATACTTTCTGTCGGCCGATAGTTTAGTTGGGCTCTTTTACGTACTTAATTAGTACCTACGTAGATGTATGCAAGTGCGTACACTATGACGATTGGCATTTGTGACGATTTGTACAGTCAGCATCAGATATATTATGGTAACAGTCAAGGTACTCAAATATTTCAGAGCAGCATTAAATTTCAATATGTTCGTTACAATAGATGCGGCCTATAAAATCGGGACATATAAATCGTCACAAATTTAGGATCAGAGACTGTTTAATAAGTTCGTTACATACAATCAGGTAATGATATCGGAACGAAAATAATCGTCAATGGTATCTAAGCAGTCAAGATGGTCATAAATATCGGAACATTTATGCAGTATTTAAGATGTACTTTAAATCTGTGTAATACAATTTAAAATGCTTGAGATTGGACCCACGAAGTTATCAATAATTTAAATTTAGAACGAAATGGTTTGTAGTGACATTCACCGAAAAGAGTGTGGACTTGTTATTATGACAAATATATATCTGTCTCTTTCAAATACAACAAATATTCTTACCAAACTAAATGCCTATTTATGTTGTTTGTTCTGACGCAATGTCAAAATTGAAGCGTAGAATGATTAGTTTAATTTCGATGAAACGATGTCAGATACTTAATGGCGTAGTTGATAGTCCTTTGACTATTAAAGCACATAGTCGTGGGTTCAAATCTGATGAGAGTGCGTTATTTAATTTCTACTTTTTATGGATGAAAATAGCATTATTATTTTGTATGTCTTTCCTATTACGGAACAATGGTAAAGTAAATGGTAAAAGTCCTTTTACACTTGGTAGGTATAAATATACAAAGAATAAATATTACAATAAGTAAGTAAGTAAATAATAAAATAGCAAACATGTTGTTGTTGGTACTTAAAATTATTTTATTAGTACTTATACCTAAGTATCTATCACGATTGAATTGTTGATCAAGTACTAGAACCTACTTGGTAATTATCTTTCATGTCCGAACTCTTTTAACGCGTGTAGTTATATTTGTATTCTTCATGTTTTCTATTTATATTCTTGATGTTGACAAGTCAATATAGTTAGTACCGAATTCAAATGTGTACTATCTATGTAGCACAGACTTAAAGTACATTTTCCATAAATGTTCCGATATTTATGATCATCTTGACTGCTTAGATACCATTGACGATTATTTTCGTTCCGATATCATTACCTGATTGTATGTAGGTAACGAACTTATTAAACAGTCTCTGATCCTAAATTTGTGACGTTTTATATGTCCCGATATTATAGGCCGCATCTATCGTAACGAACATATCGAAATTTAATGCTGCTCCGAAATATTTGAATACCTTGACCGCTACCATATATCTGATGCTAACTGTACTAGCAGCCAACCCGGCAAAAAAATCAAAATCTGTGATTTGCGGGGGCTCTAACATAACGCTCTGTGAGTAAAAACCTTCATTTTATTCCAACTCTAAATACATTTAACATTTATCTATTCTAGACCAAAACGCGTAATCAAAGGTCCTATCTAAATAACCAGCCGAAATGCTCGTAATGCTCCCAAATGTTTAGCTCGTAAAAATAAAATATGATAGCCGGCTGTAGCAAAACCTTAGGTCGTAAAAACAAGGATTCGTTATTGTTCTGCCGCCCTGAGGTTTGTTTCTTTCTCTTGATGTTGTGTAGTGATTTGTTATACGTCAACTTATGAGGACAATGGGAACAATTTTTGTGTGGCCCCAAAATTGTTTTTGGACACATTCATTTTCGTTAATAAATAAGGTGATTTATCTCTTCACAACTAGATATTAATTCGATCCGAGTATCTATTTGAAATACAAGCGAATAGCATCTTTCTACTCTTATTAACGTCAAAGTTGTGATGGATATGGAAGGTATGTTACTATTAAAGCGGCCTCTAGAGTACTGAACAATTGAAATCCACATCCTATCTCTGGCTATCCTCTAATTTGGCATTTGTGGTCTTTTCACGCCCATACGTAAGATATTTTTATTATCAGATATTTGCCTCAACTTCTATATTATTTACCGTAGCGTAGGTATCATACCCAAAAATAGCGAGAAGCTTACACATTCCTTAAGCTTCTTTCCCTTGAAATGGTGTAGGCTTTCCTAATAGATTCATGTTATAAATAAAAGATACTCAAATATAGATAGCAATCAAATAAGCCTCCAACGATCAGGTGGCAATTCCGCTAAATTAAGTTAAGCGACCATACTATCCTCCTGAGACCCAGAGATTTTTTTTGCTTCGATTTTGATAAAATTTGTCATAATAACTTAAAATACCATTTCATAAACAAAACTGGTGAAAAAAGAAAATTTCAATGGAAAATATAGATTTTCGCAATGTCATATATTTACGACAAGAGTTCTCAATGATAACTATTAATGTAGAATTAATATGTAAAAAATACTTGCATTTATTTGTTTCTGAGGCTAATTATATTTGATTTAATGTTTTAAAATAGAAAGAACATTTATATTGTGGAAAATTATTTTTTTATTCATAATTTTAGTACTTAAACTCACAAAATGTTATTTTTTCTCCAAACTAAAGATGGACTCTATTTCTTAAATTTTAATTATTTTTAGGTACTTTATTAATCGCAGACAGGCGATAAACTTCAGTTTATAGATTTAGTTAATAAATCTTGAGTTTCACTTATATAAATCAGTTAAATCAATTGTTTAGTCTTCATCTTTTTGGTGAAAATGTAAAAAACACTTGTGTTATTTTGTACTGCACAAATGTACTTCTTCTATCTCGTGTTCGCGTTATAATTCTTCTTTATCGTGCTTGCGTAAAACTGAAAAAATAATTCTTCAGAAACATTGTTTACTACTAAAATATAATATGTCATATAGGTATTACCCGGGGATTTACTATTTCACAGTAGTTATTGAGAACGCATGTCATACCTGTATTACATAAATATATAGCAGGTTATTTTTCCATAATCACGCAAATATTGACAAATAAAAATGTTTAATCTTAATTATTACATATTAATACACAAAAAAAAACACCAATGCAAGTTACGATATTCGTTAATTAACAAAAATTCAAAAAAATCTTACCGCGTTCATTCGACCGCGACGACATCCTTCACTTCCAATTAGAAAAAAAATATATATTATGACAGTAATTCAACCAATGGCAAGTCTTGTAATGGCGGAAGACCCTTAATATTCGTTAAACAGTAAAATTTTTAAAAAAATTGTCTAGATGGCGGTACTACGAAATGTTTTTTTAATGTCATATATATATTACGGAAAGTCTCAGGAGGCTATAGCCAACAGATAAACATTCGACAGCAATATGTCACAAATTTGGTATTCTCTTAAGTGCCACGATTAATAGTCGATTAATAGTCGATTAGTAGTCTCTAGAGGGCTTTGTCATTCATTTGTCTTTGCGAATGATTTAGTTGTCGATGTTGCCAATATTTAATAAAATTATTGTTCGAAGAAATTGATCAACCGATTGATAGTTTTTTTTGACCTAGAATAAGCTTAGACATACTTTAAAATACAGAATATTTATTTCTATAAGCTTTAAATGCATTTTTTGCATAAATTGCACGTTAATTTTCGAAAAAACACCGAAATAGTGTTTGGGTGACCGAACAATCGAACGACTGAACGACGGAACGACCGAACGAAATGCCATTAGAGAACTACTGTCAAATAGCGAAGAGAATACCGTTTGGAACTGCCACTCATGTGACATTGCGGAGTAGAATACCGATTATAGCGTAAAGTAATAAAATGTACGGCCGATCGCTGTCCACTGTCAACTTATCTGTTAAGAGAATACCAAAATGTGTCAATTCATACAATTCACATTCTAGAGAGACACCATTTTTCATTTGGTAATTAGAAGAATACGGGCCCAGATATGGGCAAACATTTTGTCATTTGACTTGAAAAGATAAGATGGCAGGTAGTCCGATATTTTCAAAGGAATAACGTTGGTTCTGATAAATTGTTTTCCTTCTAAGAGAACATAAATGAAAGAAGAAATCGCTATTAGAAAGATTGGTAATTACTATAATTAAATGTTACTGAAGGTTTCCTTTACTAAATAAAAATTACACAAAATATATGTTTCTTTATAGCTATAAATAAGGAATTGAATTGCCGATGTAAAAAATTGATTACAGTAAGGTTAGAAGTTAAACAAAATAGTAGATACCTACCTACCTATTTACTTACTAAGGTTTCGGCAAAGAGTGATATACACTTATCAAAATTTCATTGTTCAACTTTGCTGTTCATTTAGTGATCTTTATAATATAAGTGTCGCCGATACATTTGATAAAATCCTCTCACAATCGTCCAGATTTCTTTAATCAAATTCTACATTGGACAAAGATATAAATAACTGTAAATGAAATAACTGTAATATCTAACTGTAGTATCATCTAACTGAAAGTTACAGCAGCTTTCTATACGTCTGTGGTATCACCCTAGACGTATTCGAGTAAAACTACATACCCGTAGTTCAGTTCCAGAAAAATCTGATACAGATTAATGTTACCCTATTACAGTCCGTTAGTGGCGCCAGAAAGTCCCTTGCAGACGCGTGCACTTTCCATCACGTTTACCCCATTTTTTTTCCCACAAATCTGCTGACCTCAAAGGTTGTAACTCGTAGGACTGTTATCCTTTTCTTTTTTCAAATAAAGACTTTATATTTTATCCAAAGAGTTTTACTTCACATGAAAAAGACTCTAGCTAGGGCGCGGTAATTGATTCGCGTTTTGAATCTAATAGTGATGCGTCCTTTTCTTACTATTTGAAATGTCTTTACCTTAGACAAGGATATCCAACAATTACAGTCATATTTTGGGAACATTTTTAGCTATAGTATATTTGAAAGTAGCTGATACTTTAGGTTTAAGAAAATAGAAACTAGGAAGCAATAGTGATACGTCGTTTTCTCTCACTGTTGTAAATATTATGTATCTATAACATAGAAAAGGATATCCAACTTTTAAGGTCATGTATTTTTGGATAGCATTTTTGTTAATACGAGCTACCTTAATTTTTAGAAAATAGATTGCATTTCAGCTCAAGAAAGAATTTAGCATGATGCGCGTAATGCGTGCTCTACACTATTTAATATTCGGTAGCTCTGTAACTATAAAGTGGCTCTACTCTTATATGCCAATTCTCAGATTATTGTGAACTGGGTATTTTCTTCAGCATGTCATTAAAATAGGCAAACAAAGGGAATGTTGTAACTCTTCTCTTTAGTACGGCCGGTTAGTTTTTGTTGACTGCGCTAACTGTTTGTCTCGTTTATTGGGTGATTGGGTCAAGGAGGATGGAAAGGGATTGGGAAGACTTTTAAGTTAATAGAAGACAATTTTGTCTCCACGAAAATTAGAATGAAGAGGTTTTTTTTTCTAGATGCTGAAGTTTCTTAGTCTTATTAATCGTGTATCATTAAAGTGTTGAAGTAAATTGATTGGTTTATTGATATATGTAGGTTTTAGTGTAAATTAGTAAATCAAACTCTCTTCTATTATTCAGATATTAAAACTAGCAAATTCTATTATTTTCACTCGAACTAACAGGAAAGTGTATTTATTCGTCGTGCATATTAACATGGGCTATATTTCTGTGGTAGTTACTTCACGCAGTATGATTTTAATAAAATCGATGTTTTACTGAGTTACAAGTAGGTATTAGTTTTGTATATCGGTCATACAAGTAGGTAAACCAGTAAAGATCTCGTTAATTTAATTTGTAATTATGGTTAAAATTTTGCTTGTTACATAATGCGGCTTTGGCTGAAACTGTATTTGTGCGAGCTGATAGCAAAATTATGTTAAATACACGATAAACTACGTAATGAGTGCTTTTGAATTTTTACTTTTAATACATGCACGAAATTATATATTCAGAGAGATTTCATACATATATCTTAATTTGTAGAAGATTGTATAATACAAAAATATATGATTTATAGAAATATAAATACATAAAATACATTTATTAATATCATGAGTACGTATCATTAGTACGTATATCCGTCTTTGTTTATCAACTTTGACAAATATGTGTCAAACAGAGATGAAAGTATGTAAGTAATGCCCGACGAGTAAAAACAAACGCTGCGATCTGTACATAATTCATCAGAATTGTCAACACTTCAGCATCCGTTTTAGTATAATGAATAACCTACATCACACTACAAGACGCGACAAGATACTATAATACCTATACTTAATAGCCAATTAGAGGAACGGCCAATTAAGGTATCGCTCCAATATCTATTACACCTTCTACCTGCTAAAGACAATTATTGTCAAACATCGAATTAATTCATCGGATCAATTTATTCGATTACCACTTGCTAACGGTGAAGGAAAACATCGTGAGGAAACCTGCATACACCAAAGAAGAAATTCTAAGGTGTATGTGAAATCCCCCAACCCGCACTTGGCCAGCGTGGTGGATTACGGCCTAATCACTCTCTGTATGAGAGTAGGCTCGTGCCCCTCGGTGGGGACATATATGGGCTGATAACGATAACGATCGAATTAAAACAGTATGATATCAGGTAGACAGTAAAATTTATAAATTCATGAGTCTCTTCTTCTTCTCAGCCTATAGCTCCCCACTGCTGAACAAAGGCCTCTCCAATTTCTTTCCAAAGCGACCGGTTCAATGCCACCTGCATCCAAAGAGAGCCCGCGATTTTCGCTATGACGTCATCGGTCCATCTGGCAGGACTTTTCTGCTACTGCAAAATAGTTTGAGATAAATATTGCATGTGCCACGCAAATACTTACCCAAATCTTCGTGCATTAATCCAAAAAAATGCTTTTAACAGCCAAGCTCCATCTAATCCTTGTCATCTCTATATGTTTGGCTAACCGCCAAACAAGAGAAAAAACTTGTCTATCGCATGCAAGGAGAGTAGTGACCTCTGTCAAATGGGGCGGGAATACGGCCTTGCAGATATAACATCACAATACAAAGAAAGGTCAAAATACTCACAACTATAATGTCGAGATTTGCTTAAAAATACTTATTAAATACGACGATATAAAATACAATATGAGAAGATGGTAATATAAAATGCAAGTCACTGTAAAAGATATTTAAATCATGCATTCCATATAAATTGGCTGTTATAACAGAGTTATGATGCGAAACATTAAAATTCCAGGCGTTAGTAATAAGGTAATAGCTATTTGAAATATATAATAAACCTAATGGACTTGAGTAAGGCACAATGCCGAAGTATTTTCATGTACTATAGAGAAATAAATTCTTGAAATTAAACTAAACAAAAGAAATTGTTAAAATTCCACATATACTTTGGCAATACCATTAACTTTTAAAGGCAATCATTTGACATTTCACTCGAAGTTTCATGACCTAATAAATTCAGTAAAATTTTAAAATTTTACCTAATAAAAGTTCACCGCAATACCGACGAGAGGTAACGTTCAAACGGGTACAGAAACCTCTAATTTCACAATCGAGGAAATAAGTGAAGAGCACTGCAAGCAAGGAATTTATATGCCACAAATATAGAGTTGGTGCAGGAAATAAACGAGCTTCCGCAATCTTCAAAAGTGAACATTCTTAAGAATTTGAGTATTCCATTTTGTTATACAATATCTCTACTACTATTGTGTGGTTGCTACTGTTGAAATATGTAATATGTTGTTAGCGAAGCAAACATTTCAGGCATTTAATTATATGGTTTCAAGTCATATCATTAAAGATGGTATCTACACACCAAAGCCGCCGGCTTGTTTGGCAGCTGCCATTCGTATGATGTAAAGCCGCCAGCCTAGCCCGGTGGTATGCCGGCGGCTTTGGTGTTTAGATAGCATAAGAGCGTCGCTCTTGTCGACCGAGTCTACGCCACTCCGCTCTGTTTCCAGGTTTCCAGTAGACAATCTTTATTATTACAATATAATAATTCTGTAACTATCACAATCGTTTTTCAAACACTCTGCTTTCCTGCAATGGGCCACCTAAGATCCAGTTAGCAGTCAGAAGTCAGTCGTATACTACAACGTTTTTGCAGAAGCACAAAGTGAGTTTCCATCCTAATTACTCCCAAGTTTGTCCCAAGTTAACGAGCATAACGAGCTTCATATCAAATTACGTACACAGTACATTAAACACTTTGTCTACGCTTGATTTAGGAGAAAACAACGTTGTTTATTGCGTGGTTTTAGGAACTCTGTCTTTGGAGTGAAAAGTTTTCTACGAAGGTTAACTTGAGATAAGTTTCGTAGAAGAGAGTTCATTAGAGCAGAAAACTGTGCCAGGTGAATAGTGAAATCAATTACTGGTAACAATTAGTTATTATCTACATACAAAAGACATACGACATCGTCCTTTATGTTGTTATTTTCATACAAACGGCTATCCAATTTATATTTATTCATAAATATATTATTTATATTTCATATAGAAGCGTTTTGATATAAATAATCATGAAATCGGTTACTACAAACCGAAATGTTATTGATTGATTTGAATCAGTAGGTAACACATAATCCATCCACCAATTCTCCACATAAGTCAGACATGAGATACGTAACTAATACAAATGACAAGATAGATAGTAATTCAACAGGTGACGATTCACAGAACAAAGATAGAACTCCAACTAGTCTATCTGATTTCACATCCCAGCTACCGATAAAACGAAAGAATTCCAAAGGTACCTCAACAAGCAAAGTTACAGTGAAAAGAGGTCTCTTCAAAGCGTATAATGCGTAAATGTGTAGGCAGAGGCATTACTCGGTACTGTAACATGATCGCGAGCAATTTGTATCGCGGTTCTATATAAAAGGCATTGGAGACGGGAGATTTATCTGCGTTGGATCGCGTAAGGTTGCGTCTAAAGAGGTTTGGGTTTCTAAGTTTAAGGTGAAGAAGGTTAAGGGCAGCTTACATAATAGTTAGTATGACTGGTAAAATTTCGATAGGCAGGAACTTATTTTCTAAAATTAAGTTTTTCCTGTTTCTAATAAAGGGTTACCTGAAGATTACGTTCTTTTGTGTCTGTAGTCGTCATTTGTTTATTTTCTTTGCTATCCACAGTTGGTCAAACAATTTATATAAGGCGACAGCCAAGGGGTCTCTTCTTACCAATTAAGCTTTATTAAAAATGGAAATTTGTGATAATAATTGTCTTACATGTAACAAACATTGAGTTTTATCGCTCCTTCTTATAACAACGCTGTCTCTCATCCAAACAATCTCATCCTAAGCGGTGTTCTATTGATGGAGGTACTTTTATTACTCCATGATTTGCAGATGTTTCAAGTTGCGTAAGATTACTCAGCAAAATCTACGAGGTATAAATAAATGTATCTACTAATAGGTACTCTGTGATTGTCTATTGGTGTATTTGTTGCTTTTTTGCCACTGTTGTTCTGAGATCGTTTAAGAAAATCGTATGATTGGTAATTAAAATGATTTCTTTGGGATATATTTATATATTATCAATATTTCATGCTATGTCATGTTTTCTTTAAACCATCGTTGTCACAGAAAAATAAATCAACAAGAAAACGAAGCAGCACAAGCGAACCATTCATCAAACTATTCGTTCAATATTCTGGTCTGTGACTTCGAGGTCACCTAATACACACCAGATGTATACTTCAGTGATACCATACAAGCGATTTACGTCCGCTTCAAGTAACCGTATCGACCCTTAACATGATAAATGTATCAGATAATTCCACAGTCTCGGTTGCTTTGAAGAATGCCTCTCAGTTCTCTAAGATAATGTCTAGCGTAGAGTCTATATTTAGTTCAAGGATGAACTTAGCATATTTTACAGTCATTAGGACTCGAGAATTGATGAGTGCTTTTAGGTTTCTTGTTGAAGTGATATGCCTGTTTATTTAATATTTTTGATTAATAATTCTGCTAGAAGTTAATACTTATCATATTTATACAAATATTATAAATGTCAACGTTTACGCCTATAAATAGATGGATGAAAGGCGCTTGTTAGTTTTTCAAGCATTAAAAACCGAACAGGCTTTAATGAAACTTTGTAATATTGTTGCTTGCATAAAAAACACATAGGCTACATTATTTTAGAAATTAAGTAATTGAAGGTGATAGCTGATAAGCTGGAAAGCCCCATTCACGTATACTGGATGGCAGTTCACGTGCGCTCTAATGAGCATTTTAAATTTTTACATAGCACCGTAAGTTGTACTAACAAAATGTATGGATAATCCGTTTCTCTGAAATAAATGATTTTTATTATTATTAATTATATTCAAAATATGGCAATAAACCGCCGACAGACTCAATTAAAACTAAATCCATATCCTTCATTAAAA
The DNA here is from genome assembly GCA_947563765.1 of Anarsia innoxiella. Taxonomy (NCBI): domain Eukaryota; kingdom Metazoa; phylum Arthropoda; class Insecta; order Lepidoptera; family Gelechiidae; genus Anarsia; species Anarsia innoxiella. The sequence continues at coordinate 3,817,079 of OX387402.1, forward strand.
GTGGATCATGTACAAATGAGACCATTGGAACTTTACAGCAGAACATGATCTTCACAGCAATTAAGATTAAATCAAGGTATTTAGTTCAATAACGTCTACTAATGAGTTCAGAGGATTCTATCCGATTCCATTCGGAGCACGTTAGAACAAAATTATAGTGGTATCGATACTAATGAAACAAGCGAACACTTCTATTTAAGATATCGAGAGAAATAACGCTGAGTGTGAAGGGAATTACTTTAGAAACTTGAGTTTTACTTTGTGCAATTTATAAATTGGGTTATCTCCTCCTGCTTTCTTTTGTAGTTAAAGCTTACACGTGTAAATAGTTAAGACTTCAATATCATTGAATTAAGATGTAGCTACATAATGTGGATGGAAATGTTGAGACGGGAAGGCCAAGACCAACGTACCTCGATCAAATCGGGGACTTGCTCAAGAAAGGCCAAGTCAAGAGTACCCTAAACCGACGGGCATGTAAAGTATGAGGCGACTGATGAGTGTGGATGAAGTGAAAGAGGTGTGTTTGGATCGTAGCAAGTGGAAGAAAGTAGTCTCTGCCTACCCCAATGGGAGAGAGGCGTGACGGATATGTATTTTATTTCAACAATTTCAATTTTATTTCAACATCGTTGTTATGATCCTCACGATAGAATACAAAATAAGATAGAAATGAAAAACAAATCCCTCTAGACCCAGTTTTACGTAAAGAATATCGTTAGCCCTTGCAAAAGTGCGGGCATCAAAAGAATTTATATTTTTATGACCTAAGAAAATAAAACGCGCCGCTACCAATATGAAATGTAGGAAAGCCAAAGATGCTGAGACATAATATCTACTAGGAATACGTTTCTAGAATGTATTCAAATAGCGTCTAGCAATTTCTATTCATAAAAAATATTATATTCTTGAAGAGATGTCGGCTGACTGAAATGTTCTTATAATAATTCAGTTATGACATAAATTCGACTATGATTCCGTTCCTGAGAATTTCATATGATTTCTGAGTGTATTTTTAAAATAAAAAAGGATTCAAAATTATGGAACATCTCTTCCAATATTTTTTTGTTAGATTCGCGATTAAAACCAATTCAGATTTCATTAATCCACTTAAGTATCTAATATAATTTACAATTTTGCATGTATTTTAAGTAGTATTTATCAGAAGCCTTTGCCAAATCAGCGATCTTCAACAATACAAGAAAACAAAGATGAAGGACATTTTATATTCTGATTTCAGATAAAAAAGATCGGCTGCGGAAGCAGTGTTTGTACGATTACCAACTGTATCCCTACTCTGACTTGTATTACTATTTAATATGTTAAAGTAGTTTGAAGAAACTTATGTCAGAATCATACCTCAAGACCCTTGGGACAGTGCAACAGTAACAACAACAAACACTTGAGCATCACTGGTTCATACATAGGTGACAGCAATCCATAGTATTTGAGATTCATGAGTCATACCATAATTGACAAAAAGGTACGTAGGTGTAATAGATTGCAGGTTTAAAAACCGGCCAAGTGCGAGTCGGACTCGCGCAGGAAGGGTTCCGTACCATTCTCTATTGATATAAAGCAAAAAAGCAAAAACAACATGTTTGTTGTATGGGGGCGCCCATTAATTATTATTATTATTCCATTTTTTAGTATTTGTTGTTATAGCGGCAATGGTAATATTGGTAATACATCATAATATGTGAAAATTTCAACGCTCTAGCTATAACGGTTCATGAGATACAGCCTGGTGACAGACGGACGGACGGACGGACAGACAGACGGACAGCCAAATCTTAGTAATAGGGTCCCGTTTTCACCCTTTGGGTACGGAATCCTAAAATTCCAATTCCTAAATTTACGTTCGCTTAACCTATCGGGTAAACTATCGTGAGCTTAGAGTAGGGCCTTAGTCTGGCATGAAGCCAGACTAGAGGTTCAGTGAGCTTTGCCCGTATTTTACGATATGACTTTGTAACGATGACTTATGCTGTATTACAAGGTTTGTGTTTTCCTTATGTAATTGTTAGGGATTGGTTTTTGCCGCAAATAGGTTTTGAACACGAATCTGTAGGATGGGAAGTGGAATTATTAGGAAATGGTTATTCTAACGAATGATTAGGGTGGTTAATCGATTCAGAACGATAGGATTATTTGGTTTTGGCTGTTATTCAAACAATATATAAAATAGGTAGAAGTGTCCAGCGAGGTGCGTTATGGTGCCTTCTAGAGGCATATGAGTGTAGGTTAAGATGAAGGAAGAAGAAAAGAAGAGAAGGTGACATAAATAAGAGAAAAGAAAAGCTCTCTCTTTATGTGTAAGATTGATTGATCTTTTTACCTAGCTAAAATATTATTATTGTTTTGTTATCATTAAATACATTACCTACATATGAAGATGATAGGGGAGAAAAAATACTATAGCAAAATCACTATAAAGTTTTATTTACATTTGCACTTTTTGGATTCCAGTAAATAATTAAGTTAAACGGAAATTGTAAATAAATAAATTCGTTGTACAAATTTACTAACAAATTCTCTCTTCTTGGAATAAATTCTTATATAAATACATATTTTATTCCCAAATTCCATGTATTTTCAATACATTTACTGGAATAACCGGTTTTGGTGGAAAATTTACGTTGTCTGTCGAAATTCCTTGTTAATATCCAGGACTGTTCTGCATAAATGGGTCTAGAAACAAATAGGTATTCCATTTCTATTGGAATTTACCGGGCGGAAACATTGATCTATTGTAAACAAGACTCCTAAGTCAATTTAGTATGTGTTTGCGGTTTACTGGTAGTGTTGACATTGCGTCTACTTTCTTTTAGTCTTAAAATGAAACATCTAGAATTTGTGTCAGTTTAAAATCATTAGTTTTAAAACATTGTAGGACAATGAATAATGTCTATTGCTAGTAAAATGTCTGCTTACATAATAAAATAAGATATATAAAGTTAAGCAAAGAGATGCAAATCTGTCTAATAACCCTCGTAATCGAACAATAGGCATGTTGACGCAAAAATTTTTTTTAGTCCATCACATAGATTATTTTGAAATATTCTACATGTATTTTTTATTTTTTCTCTTGAACTAAAAATGACAAAGTTAAACTAGGTTAAAGTTGCTCGTGACGTCACGCCTAAGTGCGATTTTTACCTAGGAGTGACGCCAATACCCCACACTCCGTAACTTTGATGCTCTGTATCTTTGTATTTATTTATGTATTTGATCTGGTAAAAAATGTGTTTCAAATATTTTTTAATAGCCTAAAAGACGGACTAATTATTGTTTCAATTTTTGAATGTAGTCATCATCCCTATTAGTTGTATTCTGACATTATCAAGAATATTCTTTAACAAGTCTAGAGCTGGTCAAAGGCTCTCAAAATATTTGACAATAATTATTTCCGATTCACGTTATTCCGTGGTAGATTCTTGTGGATAGCACGTCAATTGACGGAAGTCACATTTGGTTACCATGGACCCTTGCCAGCTCAACGATGTATGACCAATAACCGCGGGCCAAAATGGCAGCCTTGAGGTGCCCACTACAATGATTACTAGGCTATGTCTCCCTGTTATTAATAGTGTTTGCAATATTGCCTGGGTCACACTGGACCTTATGATGTGTTACCGATGTGTTTTTCTTAGTAGTGTTTATTTAGGGATCTGCTAAATGTTTCCCACGAATTCGTACGCATTTATCGCCATGTCTTTAATCGGTACAAAAATTAACATTTATTATTCTATTTATTATTTCTATTTATTTATATTCTATTTATTGTAACTCTATATTTAGTATAACATATAGGTCTACTAAAAGTTAACCGCCATTTTGTTCATATTTATAGCAAAGCTTACACAATATTCTAATACAGCATAAGTATGGCTAAGTTTGATGTAAAAACAATATAACTACAATATAAAAAAGTTTTTATAAAAAAAGTGTTTAGTTGTTTTTGTATGAAAAAGTAACGGGCATCCTCACATCCACCCATCTCGTCTTAGAGCTGATATGATGATTAAACTTTTCCAAAGCTATTTCTGTTAAGGTAATTACAATTTGTCGTTCCCACCCACATTCGCCTACGATTAAGTCAAAAGTCCAAAATATATTTATTTCATAGGCACAAAAACATGCTCTTGAAACCGTTACATTATTATAAAGGTTTTTTTTTTTTTTCGATTTTTTTTTCGAGGGTTTAATTTTCTCTTTGTAATTCGTTTTGTCACTTAGGTATTCATTTTATCTATGTATGCACGAATATGTACCTTATTTAGCTTCGGTTTGGACTTATTAAAGGCAGGAAATTCCTGGTAGTTAGATAGACTTGTTTAATCTGAGTTCAATCTGGGTTTACTCAAATTCAACTCAAGTTAATATAATCTTTACTTCGTAGGCAATTATGAAACAACCTACTACTATTTTATATGAAAACATAAGGAGAAAGAGAGCAATTATCGTACACAATACACTGGCCCATCTTAAGTTATGACCGTTTCAGGCCAGTTTTGTTTCCGAAAGAAGGCATGTCTGATGTCTTCAATCCACGCTACGAGAATTCTCCAGGAATCCCTATTCTAATAAAAAAGTAACGCGTTCTGAATCCCTACTCCGGTTTGTTTAGTACTTTATACAAGACAATTAGGGCCTGTTCCTTCATCTACTGATACAATTTAACTGACAGATAAACCTATGTCTTTTTCATAAAACAAGACGTTTTAGACAGAGATAGGTATAAAATATCTGTCAGATAAATTTTATCTGTAAATGGTGAAACCCCCTTAGTATTTTAAATGTGAAAAGTGGCAATCATTCTTTGCATGCATCATACTCGTACAATCCTTGTTATTAACGTAATTAAGATAGAGACGAAAATATGTGAGAAGTTTTCATATCTTGTCAAAGGAATTGAATTAAATATTTTAGCTTAACGAATTAAGCCACTATCTCATCTATCACTATCTCATCATGTCCTTACCCCATTCAAACTTTGAGGCAAAGAAAATATGATAACGTATAGCTACAAAAAAAACCGCCGAACCCTACATGGATGCGTTTTCTTTAGCCCGAGAGATCCTCCCTCTATTTAAGTTTTATGTTTAATCCATAGAGGTAGTCTCCCCTGCCCCGATATGCTCTGCATTCCAATTCTAGGGCGACGAAGAGCGTGCCGATCGTCAACTGCCTATCTTGGTGCTGTAGTAACCTTAGAGTAGTGGTACTGACCGTAATCGCCGCGTCCCACTGGTGGGATAAAACTCTCATTAAGTTCTATCTTTACGATGGGCTTGTCTGTAACGCTCAAGGGTATTCTTATGAGAACGCGATAGTAAAACGTATATTTGTGGCGTACGCTTCTTACTATTGTATGATAACGGTTTATTGGAAGTTATTGAATGAAAGAGGTGTAAGTGTTGGTTTGTTAGGAAAAAGGATGCTGCGATCAAAATGTGCAGAGATGCTTAATTTCTCAATTTTATGTGCCTATTTAGCTTCACCGGACCGACGGCTAATGTCATTTTCAAACATTTACTATGAAATTTTTGACAAATGAAGGCGACGGCTTTCGTATGTAGATACCAATATAACAGTTGTTGGACAATTTCTACTCACAAGAAATTTAGTGGTAATTAACAAAATTAACATTGTCATGAAAAAAAATCGAAAGAAAGGGGTAAGAACTGATATTATTCAGATGCGTGCAAACTGTTCAAAACTGTGCAAACCACAAAGTCAAAGCGTAAAGCTTTAACTTTGTGGACCTACCTTCAACCCCAAATGTCAAGCGACATCCAACGTCAAAACAGCCTTACGTCAGAGAGCTCAGTTCTATTTTTATTTCTATCCAAAAATAATCTGTGCTAAAACTAAATCCGTAACATAATTCAAAAAAATCGTTATTCATATTTAATTTCCGGCACATAAAAACTCATATTTCATTGTTAACATTTACTTTTGTTAGATATGGAAGCGGGTTGGGTGTGTTTGACCCACCAACAGCCTATAAATCAATTATATACTATTTTAAAACTTTTAAAAATGCAACATTTCGTAGAGCTCAATTATTTCGTGAAAATAGAGCAAAATATAAATTAACAGTAAAAATGATTTCAGAAAATGTATACATCCTTTTTACTGAATTGGCCCCTTAAAACTTTTTACTGAATTGTCCTTTAAAACGGAAAATGCTTTAACAAAATACTAAGGGTAGGTAAGTTCTTGGAAAAAAAAACATCAATTCAGTTGCATACATAGATGAATGACACTGAATGAAAATATGTTAAACAGTGCAAAAATAGTTGGTATTCTTAGCAAAGAACCCACAACAGCAAAGGTTTTATAAATATTAAATAAACACGGATAACTTCATAAGCAAAAGCAAGTTTAAACTAAAATCATTGTAAAACAGAGGGGTCGCTTTGAAATATTAATAAAGTGTCTACGTGGAGAACAAGCAAGAATTTCGCTGAAGAAAATTTCAAAGTCCCGTTCATTTATTTAGAAGCTTCAAAACTTTGAACACTAACACTTTGAAGATAATCTATTTCCTTAATCAAACCAATCTGACGGGTCCTAATAAATTCTAAGAGACCATTACCCTGATTAAACGAAACCTTATTAATATGACCGTTATCTAAAAGGTATGGGTACTTTAGTCTAATCCCATTCAGAGGAAGGCTCGTTTAAATAAGGCTTAGTTTGTTATTATGTTTGCCAGTAATTTAGATTTTAGCCTCTCTATGCAGTTGAATGTTTTTTAAACCATTCTTTATTTTAAAGGTAAATTAATTATTGTCTCATTTGAAAATGTCTACTTATAAGTAAAGTAAGTATATTTTTTTAAGCTAGATTTTCAAAAGTAGCAAGCTTGACTGTAAAATGTTTTATAAACCGATTTGCGATGTCACAAAGCTTACAAAGTATTACAATCAAAAGACTAACGTAGTATTATGAGAGCACAATATTTTATAAGACAAATACCTACCTATTGAAAAATGCCTAGTATTATTTTATTGTTGTAGTCAGAAAAAAATCTCTTCTTGCGGGGGTTAAAAATGGATCAAAATATGTTGATCTTCTACTGGCATTTACTAACGTTTTTTGGCTAGTTTTGGCATCTTTTTTTAAAGTATATCATAAGCTTCTTGATCTTAAAATAAAAAAATGCTAATATATTTCCCCTGAAAAAAAATCTCCTTTTGAAGATAACTGATAAGTGACAAAGGCTTGTCAAAAGTTCATAAAAACTAAAAAGCGGTAAAATCGCTTTATTTCGCCACCTACTTGAGCCTTTAACACGGTTCATAATTCCTCCCTTTACCATCCTCATTAAATTTTGTGTCATATTTCGGAACGGGATATTGTATAGGTTTGCTTAGGCTACGTGCCTAAGGTATTGGCAAACAAAGTAATCTGACGTCCAAGGGTCCAAGGCTCCAAGGGTCCAATAAGTTGGATTCAATATTAAGTGAAATCCAATATTTTGCTGCCTTGGCTACCTCTATCAGCAACAAGGCATTGAAGCGCGTTTGAATCGCAGAAAACGCTCCGCAACCGCGGGTTTTGAAAACTACGTCTACCTATGACTGACTCTATGGTATATATTATTATTTTCTTCAGTAGCCTTTCATTAAGTCCTTTATATTTTTAAAATTGCCCCGCGTTCTCACTTGTCGTATTCCGAATCTGTTATTTTTTATCAGAAGATACAAAACCGGATTACAAGTGTGAATGGCTTCAAATAAACTGCTCTGCCACTGATACTCTTTTATAACCGGACCAGACGCACGACAGCTAGTAACAAGCTATAATTTATCAGATACCTGATATAGAGTAGTCCCAGATGTTTCTAATTAGTTCTAATAATGTTAAATGTGACTTAAATCATGTGTAACGCAACAGAGTTCCAAAACCATAAACGCAAACATAACCTCCTTTAGATAATGTAAACAGCTAGAAATGCAAGTCAACAGAAATCTTTGTGTAAACAACTTATTAATATACGTCTCAGTCATACTCATATTCTAAGACTCCGTCGAAAAGGGAGAGGAACATAACACAAAAGTCAACACAAGGAAAATTGGCTCAAAGTTTTTTTCGGTCAAATTCAAGAATACAATAACCCAAATTGCTCACAAAGCTCCTTTGTACGGTTAATTGTTTCTAGGCGCTATTGAACTTGTTAACAAAGGGTCTAATTACTACGGATGCTGTTTACTATTCGCATGATTGGCCACTTGGACCTTGACTGTAATAAGAGTCGTTAGCGTTTAAGGTAATTGTCGGTTTGCGTAACTGGATCATTCCTGGCCTTTCCTGGCCTTTGATCATAAAGTTAGTCGATTCTATCTTGGAGTTCCCCGATTGGTTATTCTGGGAAACAATCTGGTGGGCCCGAAAAGGCCCTGTTACCACAAGGGTTTAGTATCAAACCAGGGTATGTTATTGGTTAAGTTTGAAAAGGAATGTTTTATCGGCACACTGCGCTATTTTAATCAAAGTATTTGCCTTGTATTTGTAGTTGGAGTAGTTTCAAACTACTGTCTCGCAAACTTTTGAAGGGTTATTTATTTTTCTTTTCATTTTCGCTCAGCATTTTCTGAGGAGGTTGGTTTCTCTCTTGATGTTTGTACTTCTGTTTTTCTAGGATTGTTCAACAAACTAAAGATTTCACTGATTTCAAAATTAAAATTTGTTCCGAGTATTATAGGACTTTTGTGTAACATACATATCTTAATTTTGAAACTTAACCTTTTATGCAAAATTACTGGTATTTGCCACCTTAGCAGGTATCATTTCAACTCAATAAAGTCTTACAATTCCATAACGGTTTAAATGTCAGACAAACCTATATTTCAAAGGTTAATTGTTCTAAAGTAGTATCATTTGTTCACAGAAGCCTCGGGTGACCACGTTCGCTGCTGATTGAACGTAAGTACACAAAAACATTAGCCGTTTACTGACTACGCGAGTTGCCGTGAGACACGAAAGCTCGCCCAGTTTACACAGACCTCTCTCTCTTATCAAATTAGTTCCTTAGTACAGACAATTATAAGCTGGCCGAGAGTTATTTGGCGTGCGTGATCGCTCAATCCGTACGCGGGTACCGAGGACTCACAAAACATTTACGCGGCCAAATTCGATAATGGTAAAACTCTCTTGTTTGAGGTTGATCCGGGATCGCCAATGACCGGAATACCTGATTACTAACTAATACAGATAATACTTACTATGGGTTGCAAAGATATATTTACATTTTGCGAGTATTACCTATGTAAGTTACAAACTATATTAACATACTTTGCAACAGTTCTTGAAAATGTTTTCACGTTTTTATAAACAATAATTTACTAAATTCATTGATTTTATAGTATTTATTCATAGTACCTAATACTAACTACATAGTATCAAATAAAACCATGCTCTCCGTGCTATTCTACCCTTAGCTTTTATACATATCAGCCAGCAGCACCGTCTTCTTTGTCTTTTGAAAAACTGCAGAGATTAAACCACAACAAAAGCCAAACCTCTTAGACGAACCCAATATCATAAACGCTCTCCGTCTCTACATATTAATTTTATGTGCAACTCAAATTCATGTTCCTGTGGTATGGTTATAACACAGAATCTCCGTGAAGGCAAGCTTGTAAATATCGTCATTATACTAACCGCGTTGCATTGTTTTCGATTGCAATTCCCTAGAAACCGGTTTGTGGCGGTTAGGACCGGACGTACCACAACCTCTATTGGCGAACTTATTGGAATAATGAAACTTTGAATCGGGTTTGACATTATCACATGAGTTCTGCAACATATGCCAAAATTTGATGTGGGTTCCTATAATCTGAAAATTCTATAGGGCAATGTTTACATATTTAGGCAGGTACTCTACATGTTTTGTAAGTTATAGGTTATGGCAGATACGTGTTTTTAAATAACTGCTTAAGTTTAAAAATGTAGACTTATTTCAATTGTAGACTTCGTACTAGACAAATTTGAGTAGCAAAAAAACAATTATCTTATTTTTCTGTTAGCTTACGATTTCTACGTAATATTACAGCCAATCCTTCCCCAATCTAAAAAACTACTAAACAATGACAAAAAATATACGAAAAAAACAAAAAAAGCAAAGAACGTGTAACTTTTCTAATTACCTACATAAAGTATCTCCGAATACATTATCCCCCGATAGTTACTTTATTATCGGTATCGGAAGCTATAAGACGTCGGTATAATGTGACCAATAAACTACGGAATAATGTTACAAACTAATTCCAACATACCAAATACAAAAGGTCGTAACTGACAAATTTTTGTAAGTATACGCTTGATAATAATATCGATTGGTTTAGGAAGGAAAGCCGTTCATTTGAATTATTGTCCTCCTTGTCGGTTACGTCTTTTCATTGTTTAAAGTGAATACTCGTATTCCTTTATGGTCTTACAACGAGTTAGAAGTTCTTTGCCCGATCGCTCTCAATGTGTATCGGTTTATTCTTAGAGTTCATAAAACGTCCATAATTTTCATTTATGGTTGCATGTGGGGTATTTTATTTTCATTGCGTTGCGTGATATGCTGAATGGACGATATAATTTTCTTTAGTTAACGCTTTGAGTTGCTAAGTACTTTAGAGATGTCTAGTTTCTTTTGCTTTTGTATGTATTATTTTCTTTTATTTTATATAATACCCCACTTTAAAATGTATTTTCCAAAATAAAGTTTCTCTTCATCATTTGGCAGTTCAAAGGCACTTTTAACATATTTGATAGAATAAAAACATGCTTCATTTTTCCACAAGAGGTTCTGCCTAGATGATTACTTTTTATAGTTTCAACCGGTGGATTCACCCGGACAGAACAAACATTCCGTTCTATTCTTCTTCCAGCTATAATAATAAAGTCTGATTGGTACTTCCTTAGAAAACAGTCTGTAATGAAATTTGTTTTCTTTTCATTCGATCCGAGCAGTAAAACTTTCTGAAGAGCGTCGGTTGAAGTTTAGAAAACTTTTTGGTCAAGAAACAAGCATTATTCACGACCTTTTGCTTGAGAATTTTCCCACGTGTATCTTAATCATGTGGGGCGTTTTGCAAATCGGATAATGATATCATGTCATAATATTTAGGGAAAAGTCATGCTTTGATAAAACAAAGTATTTTCCTCAACGTTACGAAAGTCTTTAATTGGGGATCCAATTTCCTAAACCAGATCTGTCTGTTCCACGTATAACGTTATTATGTACCGAAATTTTTCCCTTATATCAAACGCTTTGTAATAAAAAGGCTTTTTGAATCTGACAATCCCGCAGGCGCGGTCCTAAAGGGGGGGTCACAGGGGACATGACCCCCCCCCCAAAATCTAACGTCAAATTGAAAAATCTCAACAATAATAAAAAAATAAATAAAAGGAAATTTCTAGCTATCCCCTAACAGCGATAGATTTATAATTTGCTGATATCTAGTGGTATTTTTATGAACTACGTACGATGGCCAAAAGAACTTGGAAATGACATCTAGTTTATAGTCTGATCCTTAATCCGAGTCACAAATTGACAAGTGCAACTGTCAATTATACCAAAAAGGGTGACCAGCTACAATAGTTATGTTCAGCAATCTATAGATTTAGATGTTTAGTCGAGCCTAATTTTTTTTTTGCAAAATTGTGTCTTGTGCAATAATGTTTTTTTATTCCAGATACCTATTTTTTATTAGTGTAGTGAGTGACCCCCTCCAAAATTTCAGGCTACGACCGCGCCTGCAATCCCTAAACCCTAATTTACAATATCAGAGTCGACTAAAACGCTTTGCTGGTAAGGCATAAATACATTGGTATTTTCATCGCAGGATGGCGACGAGAAAAGATTTCCTACTTGCGAACATTTTGGTGAAACCTTAAAGAAGACAAATGGGTGTCTCATTACCCCCTCTCCCCTTTTTGCCGCCTTCCCCCCTTTCGCTTTTGTTATATGAAATTCTTGGCGCGTGACGCCAAGAAACCATATTGGTACTTTCAATCTAGCCGGCAATTTACGATTTAGTTTGTCATAACTTGTGGGGTTAATGATTTATCGAAGCCATGCGGCTGGAATTTTTAGGGAACAAGATTGTTATTCTGAAACTTTTCGAATATTTGTCGATCGAATATTTTATTTTAGGTTGAGTTTGGCGGCCATATGGAGCGGGACATAACTTTCCATTGGACAAATATTGGTGCATATAACATTAATCTCCGATATTACTATGTTCAAAAGTTCTATATTTATATTTTTTGGAGTGTAGAAAGCTGTACATATTATAAATTCTTAGGATGCTTCTACACCTGATGGACCCGATTTTAATTAGAATAGTGTGCAGTGGCCGTCTTGAGCTTGTAGAAAAATATGTCAGCAATACAATTCCCTAAGCAAAACAACTTACCGTAGACAAAAGCAGATACTCGTAAGCTTTGCACGACACGAAAACACATGGTACCAAGATTGGCTGCGTGTAGATTGCACTAGAACACTTGATATTTGTATACTGTTTGCAATCGGGAGACAAAGCAGCACCGGCATCCCTACAGCAAACTTTGTTCACGGTATCAAAGTGTGACGTTATGAAGGTTTTATACTATGGACAACGTTTCAGCTCTAATTTACCAGATATTTTGTGTGATGGTTTGGTATCACACCGATTTCATACAGTGCCACACCGCTTTGATTCAAAGGGATCTACTTTTGGTGCCTTTCTTCTCCAGAGCCACTAATAGATGCATAGCTTTGAACGGACCTTTATGCAATAAAACTACAAGACACGGAATCCTATCATAACATTAGAATGAGAACAACAGCAGTGCACCAAATATTCCAAGCACGGTTTTAATAAAATCCAGAATTTCCGCTATTTGCTTATAGAATTTCTTACTGCTGAACTGCCGACTTATTGAGGTAAATATCTATGTTGGTATCTACCGAGTGGACTTTCACGTTTGAGAAATTTTCCTTTGACAGTAAATTGCTTGGTTTCATCTGGATATGATTCTGATAAATGAAATTGTGTCTTGGTGATATGAAATTAGGTCATGATGTTGAGGTTAAATAAATATTTTTTATTTCTTGCTGATATTTCGAATAATTCAATTTACAGACATCATTCACCGTTTTAACTTCTAGTCGCTAAGTTGTAGCGAAACTCCTAAAACTTATGGCAATGAAGTATTGTAGTGTTTTGGCATGGAAATAATTTGCCGTCTAGAAAGTTCTGTAACTATATTCAGTTGTATCTAGATTTGTAAAGTTTTTGGATTATTTTCTAACTTTTCAGACGTTGACTTGCAGAAGGGAGATTATTGCATTTCCGTAGAGGGTTGTTTTGTTTCAGAAAGTATAAATATTATTATTTTATTGCTTATCTTTTTCGTCTTCATGGAAAAATGTTACGGAAATGGAAAAGGATCATCTAGTAGTCTTTGTTTTTGTACTTTGCTTGTGATAGTATAATTACAGTCCAATAGCCGGTTGTAGATACCAGAAACAATTATAAATTCATAAAAATGAGTAGATATATTTGGTGCAACTGGCTTTATCTACAAATATTTAGATGTTAAGAATTTATATGGTTAAAATTATTATTTATGTAGAAAAAACATTTTTCAAATATTTCGGAACTAAACTGACAAATTCAAACAATTTGCATAAAAAAATAGTAACGAAGTGATATTTTTAATGTCATTGACCCATTTGGCTGCAAGTCAAAATATTTTAGTAAAATTATATTTGTCTCCATTCACATATTTCAGCACAAATAAATCTATTGGACGTCAATCAACTGTAATTTAGGTTTTTGAAATGAAAACACATTTCGCGTTCGTTTAGTTAGTTTGATTGAAATATTGTCTATGAATTTAAATTACTTCCGTATATAAAATAGTTTTTTGATTGATCAAAGATCGATCAAAATTCTTTTAAAATCAGTTCATAAGTTCAATAAGTAATATACATATTTTTATTTTCAAATGCCATAATTTATTTTCTTATAATAATCATAATGCATACTTGGCAAACTGGCCAGAGGCGGCTGGAGATAGGGAGGCATGGAAGAATGCGGGGGAGGCCTTTGCCCAGCAGTGGGACACAATAGGCTACTAAAAAAAAATCATAATCATGTGGGAAAACTGGTAAATGGTGGGAAACCGCCACCAACAGAAATGTGTGGAGAAGCATGGGGGAGGCTTTTGCCCAGCAGTGGGACAACATAGGCTAAAAAAAATTATAATCATAATATTTATTGCGCTTCCACTAAGTGATAAAATGGTCTTAATAATGATATCGTATTACATTATAGGTATGTTATGTAGGTAAAAAAACATAAATAAGTACTTACGTGTCTTTCCAATATTTTTTTGTTTAATAGATTGGTTTTGATTCAAACAAAATGCGATTGGTCTAGACTACAGGAACTTAAAAGTAATATTAAAGAAAATCTCAAAACCCTTTACATCTCGACATTGGACAGTTCTAAAGTCTTCTTAAATTACATTAATAGTAAGAAATTACTTGAGAAACCAGAATCTCGGAACAAAATGCTTAAAGGCCTTTGTTATATCTTTTAACGGATTAATAAACCGGGTATTGTACAAGTTTCGAGAATAAGACAAGCTTGTTTAGCAATTTGTGAAGAAAATGTCAAAGTGGAGAAAATAAATTGAGTTATCGTTTTAATGAAGCAACGAGTCTTGTCAGAATTCGTCTTTAAATAGTTTTTATAATAGGACTCGTTTTGGCGTACCAGTTCAAAAAAATAAATAGTTGTCCTAGAAATAGACAGACGCCGAAAAAAATAACACAAAAAAACTGGAACAATTAAAAAAATATATCATTTAAAATTCTCTGTACCAGACTCTCTTTGATATAGAATCAGAAAAATAGACTAGAGATTTTCGATACCTAAATCACTAAATACTTTTCAGATAAGATTTAGAAAAAAAATCAAAGAAACGAGATTTAATTTCTAAAACATTCAGAGCAAAAAAATATTTCGCAAAAAGTCTTGTTATTCCATTTTTAAATTCTTAATATTATAGCATAAAGCTATTAACGGATATTAAAAATAAAATGGTCTATAAAATACATATTTAACAACAATGTTTATAGCAAAATGGGACGTTAAACGCAGATCATGGTTAGATGGCACGCGCGTGTCCACAAAAAGTAAAATAAAGGGCCGTTTTAATTACACGCTATATCCACATAAACTCATTTCGCGTCTCTTTACGTACGTAAAGCAAATTCAATTATTTTTAATACGACTTAATATTTTTTTACAAATTACAATTTTGTGACAAGTTCAAAAAATAATTTTCAAGGGGTTATTTTTAATTACTTTTTTAAACATTTCATTCATATAGCTTATTTGTTATAGAAATGTAGGTATTATGAATATTTAATAATACATATTTAATTTATCTGTTAAAGGGATCAAGCATTTCTGCTATTCAATGCAAAACAAATACACTTGACATCATAATGTTGATACTACATATCAAATCTCCAAGCACAGTTTATATTTACATATTGGACAATATGTATCTGTTATTTCAGACCTATATCATCATATTATTAAATGGTATAAGATAGTAGTAAGTAGCCACCCTTGACGTTGCACGAATTTCCATCATTTTAAGTTAAAAACGTTCACAGTACCTTAATTTTGTTATAATTTAATGTTAGAAATGAAAGTCTGACTAAATAAATAATACAGGGAAAGTATAACTTATTTTTTGGTACATCAAGTAGTTTTATAGTTTTTAGAACTATGTTGCTCATTTCAGCTCTAGAAATACTCGTAGGTACCTATCAACAGAGACACCTAAATCGAAATATATCGAGTTTACTCCGAACTCAATTTCTAAGGCCGGATTTACCCTATCATCTGCAAAGCCCTTTAGCTTAATCAACTGAAAATTAGTTGACTAATGCCTCGTCGGGTGTGGGGGGTTCCTACTCTATTACCACAACTGTAATGGATTCCTTGGTTACTGCTATCTGCTATTACATTAACGCCAGGCGTTCTGCTACTTACATAGCTAAAAGGAAATTATAATTATTTACTTTAAGGTGTGTTAGCGCTTCTATACACTAGCAGTTGTGGTGCGGTTTGACGTATTGAGTAAGAGATATCTAAAGTTTACGCACAATGGTTATACTGTGTCCGAGTAACAAATATCTACGCCTCCATCCACCAGCACAAACATTGACATTACAATAATAGAAGGGATGGATGGTCTTGCATAGACATTAGATAAGGTAGTATGTACTACTGCTTAATCAAATTAATACATACACGCCAATTGCAGAGATGCACAAATGCACACAACACTCACCGCAATTGAATATGATCCAATTTGGTATTCAAACGCTAATAAATAAATACAGGTAGTGTATTTCGAGGTTCTGGAGATTGTTTTAGGAGACATCCCTTAAAAGGTTTACCTGCTTAGTTTATGCTTAATTTCTTCTGTTTCAAATTACCTATAAAATATTTCACCGTTTTTTAAAGTAAATGGTAAGAAAATTAATGCATGTAACGTTATTCTTGCTATCGTTAATTCAAATGCTTAAATCTCATATGCGTCTCAAAAAGTGTTTTACATGGTACCACACTTTTTTCGCTTTCATCAGCCACATCATTAATGTACGTCGGTTTAGGGTACCCATTACCCATAGACTACTTAATTGACCTATGCTAACAAACCAGTAATAAACAGATTACTGACTACCTTCTGCGTAAACTAATATACACGGCCTATATAATTATGCATGAGTTGAATCCGATTGTGACAGGATAGTGAGTGAAGCCAACAGATGTGGTTGCGGTGTTACCACGAGATACACGTACCTAAGGATCAACGTGCATTTCGAAAATTAATTAAGTGTTTATTAGAGATGAGAAGTCGAACAATAGATGCTCAGTTCGTATTGTTGTTCATTGTTCAGCAAATGGAGATAAAATACTAGGAATGTTAGTTACCCATAGTATCTGAATTATGTATTGAAAATACTATTTTAATAACTATTTTTAAGTTTTTAAAGTGTATATAACTTACGGCAGTCACAATACACAAATTAATTGGTTTAATACCAAATAACTACAGAAAACTATTCGTCACATATTCGTCAAGTTTATAGACTCGTATTTCAATCTGAGTAAAGATCAAATGCCTATGAAAATCTTTGCACACATAACGTATTTACTTAATAGTCAATTGCGATAAACAAAGATAGAAATTATACAACTGCAGATAACGTCATATTTTTTTGGAGCAAAGCCTCTACGGTCTGAATCAAGTAGCAGGATCTATACAAGCAAAGAGATTGGGCAGAGTGCCAATAGGAACAATATCTTGATCCTACAAAGCGCAAGCACTACTTTTACTGAAAGAATCTAGTGCGCAATGTATTTCGTAGAAAGCCGCTATTACATAGGCTTTATGGATGAGAAAAACAACGCTCCAGTTTCCTATAAAAGTTTTGAATTGAACGCCGTTTTGGATTTTTATTTTAGATGTTTTGCTCTCAGTAAATTTTGTGAAAGCAATACAAGTGGTATTGTCCCGTTCGTTCTATATTTTGTTAGATTTATTTCGAAGAATTTTGATGAAATGACGCGTACATGCTTTTGACAACGGATTTTTATTTAAGATTCTTTGAAAAAATATATTGAAAAAAAAAAACTTAAAATGTCAGAAAACAAAATATTTTTGAAAACGTATCTCAGTCACATTGCATTGCATGCAGCTTCACATAACTCTAGCTAAACCAAAACGGAGCCGTGCTATATTTTATCCTGCACCGTTACTGAATTTTATTTCTTAGCCATAAATATGAATTTTGCTTTCACAAAGATTTTTGAATTGATTTTGATGCTTGGATATCTATACCAATATTTCTAGGGTATCAAATAACTGAAATTAAAGCATTTGGGTTGGCTTAGGGATTCTTTGTAGGTATAACTAGACCATGATGATGCTATTTAATCAACATTAAATGATTTATCAGCCGTAGAACGTCCACTGCAGAAAGATTTCCATCCCGGTTGGAAGGGGTTTGCATCCACCGTGAACCGAAGCCATTTGTGTTGTAAAAACTATTTAAATACCACTAACTAAGTAATCCATTCCGTCGTCGATTTTGAAGATAATCTTTAAAAGGCTTATCATCTTAACATACTTTATATGTGAAAATATTGACAAGAGGAAATTAAATGGGAGCTCAACAAACATGAGCTTCACAAAAATAGAGCCGTATTTTTTTACGTATTTATTTTTGTGCAAATATTTTGTATGAAAACATCGTAGGCAGGTTACGGGATAACCCTGCAAAGTTGAAAATGTCACGTTTGTATTTATTTACCTTCATATCTTGTGTCATTGAAATGAGATCATTGGCTTTGCGGTTTCTCTCGTATTAATTTCCTAGAAACTTTCTATAGTTTTCTAGGAAGTGCAACTGGGGCTCAAGTCTGCATATTTACAATATGCATATTTACAATATGCTCAGTTGTGTGCAAGGACTTGTGTGTCGGCAGAGTATCAATGTCATTTTTTGACACATTTGGTCGCAATCAGTGTAAAGTATTGTTTAGCAGAATACCAAATGTGTCAAAAAATGCCATTGTCACTCTGCCGACACACAACTGAAGCTATTTTAAATTAGCAGACTTGGGCCCGACATTCATTTAAAATGTAAATTCTTAGCACGTATTTTATGTAATTTTATTTCATTGCAATATAATGTTCAGATTTCAAATAAAAACTCAAGCAAAGATAATTACTTAAGCAGTTTCCTTTGAAGTACGGTGTGTACTTGAGTTCCGGCATCTGAGAGTAAATTAAAGAAAAATCGTATTTTTATCTTGACGAAGTTCACTGAACTTTTAATTGCCTATCTAACTGAAAAAGATTAGATTGTTTTGAAACTCTATCAACTTTATCAAAAAGGAAGAAAGTAAAATATTATGAAGAATAGTAATTCTAGTCTGAAAAATCCTATTACAAAAACCCTATTTTTTGACTATACATAACATGCCAGTATAAAACGATAATCTACCATGCTCTGGTTCATACTTCTCGTAAACATTAATTTAATGAAACATAATTCATAAAGTATAACACAAACATAAACAAAGCGACATTTATTTTGAAAATACATGTCTTAACATATTCAAGTTTATTCAATACGTGAACACAGAACTTTACCCAACCATTTCTTATTCGAAATACAACAAACATAAACAGAGTGCACTTAAGCAGGGAAGTATAGAGTATTCGAGTTTGGAAAGTTTGCTTCGGGCCTTAGAAAGACCCGGGATCTGGCACTTCCCGCGGGAAAAGTAACGGATTGGTGTGAAATAGCTCCCAATAGTGTTGTACGAAAACTTCGGTTTTACATATCGATTGTGTTATAATACGTAATTCAGACTAAAAAGAAAATAAATCACTTTATGGTAGAATGAAAGATCCCTTAATGCAGTTGTGGTTTGACGTTTATCCCTTATATCAGCCATACCGTTTAAATTTTCACAAATGTATTTTTTTATCAAACGTTTTGTTAATGACGAACCGCTACCGTACAGCAACTGCTATTGCGTTCGACTGCTTACAACAGTAGTTTTCAATGTCAGAAACAAAGGAAGGAGAACAAGGATATTTTCATCTCCCTCAAAACATTTTTAATCATGTTCAAGGTCACGTTTATTTAATGAAATATATTTTAAGGATCATAATTTATCTTTTAGTTTATAAACAGGTAAAATGACAAGAAAACAAAATAATATTTAACAATGTCTTATTTATCCTGTCCGATTAATACCAGTTCCAAAATGAAAATATGTGTTTCAGTCAGTTATAACGTAACTCTTTTGTTTTTCATTTCCATTCCCCAGTTACAAAGCTTCCCGTCAAAAAATACGCTGTAATTGAGCCCGACAAGTTAGCTAAAATATGGCTCTGTGTTATATTCTAACAATGAATGAAAACGGATTTGCGAAACGGAATTAATTGACCTCCTTTATTTATGTTATGCATGTATATTGTGCGTCGTTAGTAAGATATTGTTTAACAGTTAACATGACTGATTGTTAGGATATACATACATACATATCCGTCACATCTCTCTCCCATCGGGGTAGGCATAGTCCACTTTTTACCTCTTGATACTTGGTTGTTAGGGTATATTTGTATTACTTATTTACATAAATTACTTTACGCAAAATCAAAGAGCGAATGATATTAAAGTAAGGATCAACTTCTAATTTACATGATGGCGAACAAATGAGAATCGATTAACGCTTATTTCATCTAGCAATGTCATTAGAAAAGTAGGTACCTACTTTCTTAATACTGTATAGCAAATAGAGAATGATCAAAAATTTTGTCTAGAAATATTAGACGTATGAAAAAGAGGTATTAGTATTCGTAAGATTATATTTTATGCATTTTACACACAGCGTTTTAAACAAACTCAGTTCAATACGTGGTCCAACACATTTCCGTTTTAAGTTAGTGACGAATGCATCTGCTAACGAGTTTTCGACATCGCTACTTCCAGATCCCCTCCAATGTTGCCAGCTTTGTAAATATCATGGGTTTTAGAGACTTCTGTCGCGGCATTTGCGCTGCTACGAATTCGGTTAGCGCGTTTGAATTGAATTTTGTCTCTAGCTTTTAAACTTTGTCCATTTAGGATCTAAACGGGAAAAGAGATCTCGCTAAATGCAAATCCTGCTGAATATGGCTCGTTTTAAAGTTTAAATATGGTTTTTAAAGTAAACGCAGGAAAGGTGGCGAAATTATGGCACAATGACTCGGGGAAATGTTTTGTTGGTAACTAGAAAAAGGCGGATCATGATGGGAAATTATATGATTAGGAAATGGTAATTTTTTGAATAGCAAAATTCGAACAAAGTAGTAGAATATATCACCAATAAATGAAAATTATATTTAGGTATAAGTATCTATTGAATAACTCATTTTTTTTCCAAGAAAGTGTAAATAAAATCCGAAAAAAAATTCAAAAATTATTAGGATTTTTATTGACTTGTTTATTTGCGCACCCAAATTGTTTATTCGGAGCACAGATTCTCGAGAATTAATATTTCTATACAGATTTACGAGAGGAATATTTTAGGTAGTCGGATATACCTAAGTGTTCTGAATATCGAGGAGCTGTCCAAATTTGATTTATTCTATTGAGTAAATTGTATTCAATTTCTGCTTTGAATCCCAAAGCAGTTCAGAGTTGTTTGATTCGTGAAGCAGGTTCAATTACAATGCTACAGAATTTATATAAGTTACATTTGACTATGCCTTAGGTAACAATCCTGGACATTTATTTTTTATTACACATGATAAACTTTCCTTATATTTCGTTTGTTTTGAAATGTAGGTACCTATTTCGTATCGGAATATGTAATTGGGAAATTATACATACCCTATACCTATACCTGCCATGCATGCTCTTTCCCATAGGGGTAGACTGAGACGACTTCCCTGCACTTACTACGAAAAGTCTACGAAAATAAGCTGACGCATTTTTGACCCTAAAAACGATTTAGTAAAGAAGATACCATAGCATTCTAAATAACTTAATAACAAATTATTTATAAAGATCCAAAAGATAACCACACCATTCATAAGGGGCTCAAGAAAATTACCAGAAAATTACTTGACGTATACCTAAATTAAAAGGCATCTGCCAGAACAAAGGGCCCGGAAAGGCAAACGTCTTGTGTCTCCATATTTTCCTTTGTCATTATATCGCGTTCTAATCTCCCGTTGACATGATGCGGTATGAACAATAGCAATAAGTTATCCCTTCTTCAGAACGCTTGATGACAAAGGAGCCCTTCAAGTTTGGGGAAAGATAAAGTTATTTTGGGATTTGGGAAGCTATTACCGG
This sequence comes from Anarsia innoxiella, assembly GCA_947563765.1. Lineage (NCBI taxonomy): Eukaryota > Metazoa > Arthropoda > Insecta > Lepidoptera > Gelechiidae > Anarsia > Anarsia innoxiella. Next base: position 3,839,019 of record OX387402.1, read on the forward strand.
CTTTGCATTTTAATAGATGCGTTTGAGTTTGAGTTGACCCAGTAAAATTTAAACGGGTGCGTTAACAATTATTCTTTCTGGCCTAGTAAATTATAAAGACACCGTCTCACTAAAAAAGAAGAAAAGAAAGTACTCGTAAGATGCATTGTTTTTACGTCGCATAACCCCTGATAGTTGCCAAGTAGGGTGACTTTTAATGGCCGCAATAAATATTAACTTTAGCCCACTTTTCCGTAGTGGCCTAATGCAAAATGCTGAAGTTGTTCAGTAAAGTTTATGATGACGAACTATTATCACACAAGTGTTATAAAAAGGAGTTATAAAAGTGTTTTCGTACATGATAGGACATGTTTGAAGATAGTTTACACACTACTCGCAGATGTTTTAAACTTCTAAAGTGTTCTTAAAAGCTTAAAGTACCTGTCTGCTTCAAGTTCAAAGTTTTTGGATCATGATGAGTACTTAAAATGTTACAAAGGAAAGTGCATATTAAAAGTCCCGTCAAGTAGTTTGATTTTTCACTTAAATCGATTTCATAACTTTCATTTTACCAAATCGAAAAATTACCGTAAAAATTGTACGAAAATTGATATAACTTTTACGAATTCTTTTAATGAAAATTTTTGTGTAACTGGCATTAAACAATTGTGTAAGATTTTAGTACCTAAGTAAACGCCATTTACAATTCCATCAATAGAGAGAGAGGACAATTAAGCTTTCTGGTTAGTACAGATATTGAGGTCTTGATTCGATTTCTAGGTCTTGATTTTATATTAAACGCTACGTCTAGATTAATTAGTACCATCAGTTGTCTAGAAGTGATTTACATACGCAATCACAGGCGACTACCGAAGACATTATTATTGACAGCTAGTTGGTTAACGTACAGTCAGCATCATAAGTCGATAAACACGTTCATATTTTCAAAAGTAATATACACTATTATAAGACGAAAAACTTTACTTATTTTCCTTATTCTGAACCTTATCGAATGTTCATTTTACTCTGGAGTATATTTTGCTAAGCGATTTTCTTACATTGAGCATCGAACCTAATTGGTATAGTAAAAAAAAGGGTATCACTTAGGCTACACATCCCCTTTTCGAGCTAGTATGAAAAAAAAAAGTTGGCGTCCACTGATGAAATTTACGTCAATCGATAGAGAAAAATATTATAAAACGATAGTATTTTGAATAATTGCCAAAAGTGATATACTTTCGGAGATATAGGACTTTGAAAATGAAAAAAATCACCACCTTCTTGCACCAGTTCGTCACTCTAGTCTTTTCGTTTTTCGATGATGTTCGTGACAGCTCTGATTTCCGTGTCATGCATTCTTCTTCAAAATAGGTAATGAAAAATAAATTGGTGCAATGAACTGGTGCCAGAAGGTGGTGATTTTTTTCATTTTCAAAGTCCTATATCTCGGAAAGTATATCACTTTTGACAATTATTCAAAATAATATCGTTTTATAATATTTTTTTACGTAAGTTTCATCAGTGGCCGCCAACTTTTTTTTTCCATACTAACTCGAATAGGGGATGCTTAGCCTAATTGATACCCTTTTTTAAACGACTTCAAAAAAAAGGAGGAGTTTCTCAATTCGACCGTATATATATATATATATATTTTTTATGTATGTCCACGCAAAAGTTTGTCGTTTATGAACCGATTTTGATGATTCTTTTTTTTTTTACTATACCAGACTCCATACAAATATGTTCCATGCCATTTTGAAAATCTGGATGTGTTAATCGACTTATGATGCTGACCGTACATACATACATATCCGTCACGTCTCTCTCCCATTAGGGTAGACAGAGACCACTTCTTTCTACTTGCTACGATCCAAACACATTTCTTTCGCTTTATCCACACTCATCAGTCGCCACATACATGCCCGTCGTCGGTTTGGTTAATAAAGAGCAAAGGAATAGCTTTATGTGGGAGATTTTGGTTAATCTACAGTTTGAAATAGCAATCAGCAAATCCCTATGTTTCGATTCATTACACCTTTTCTAAGACAACTTGTATTAATTGATTTCAAATACAAATCTACGAAAATCAACATTTTCTTCTAACTAAATTCAATCTATCTATGCCTATAGGTATCTTTAGGTATGAAATACAATGTCGGGATTGCAAGATTAAGCAAGAACCTTATCTCGGATGAAAACTGAGTTTGCACATTGAATTAGAAGACGTCATTAGATAAATGGCTTAGACAAGGACCGGGTAAGTGTAAATTGAACGTTAAGTCCGAAATCCGACATTAACAAATCCGTTGGAATACGGCTTTTACGCATTTGCGGCAAACGGTGTGAAAGTGGCAAACCGCTAAGGCCATTACGCAGAAGCGTTTGAGTTGCGGTTTACGTTTGTGTTTGTGAGCATAGGGTGGATTCAACATCGAAAAAATGCCAAATTTGAACCGCGAGGGCGGTTCGGCGAGACAGTTGCTAATTATGGACAAGAATTTGAATGTATAGGTACGTCTACCACAACGACTAAGTTTTTAGGGCACCAGTTGGTAATATTGGACACGAATATGAATGTAGCTTTATCTACAGCATCAATAAGGTTTTCTTGAAGGCTCAGTATGAGAAGAATTGGTACACTACTCGTACTACATGAGCATTCCAAATTCAGCATCCTCAAAGCAATTCTAATAGAAAACTGGAGCTCGGATTTGAACAAGTTTGTACGAAAACGTCCCCTAAGTGAGCGGGGCCTAAGAGCTCCTATAGAGAGCTTAATTTACTCTTGCAATGGATTTACACCGTTCACTGTTCTTTGTTTACGTCGTTATTGTTAAAGTTGTAGTAATTTAAAATTATGTTGACGCGGAGCGTGGTTAATGTGTTAGTAATGAAATTAACGTTTCGTTCATTTAAGTTAGGTAAAGATTTAATTTAATGTTTTGAACTTAACCGAGTCCGAAGGCCATCGGTTTTGCTGTATTAATTACTTTCACACAGTTAATCAACCCGTTAAATCCACCGTGGTTTTACCTACTTTCATCCAGTCGATTTAACTTAACTCCACCGTGATAACCGCTCAACTGTAGAACAGATTCAGTCAGCCTGCCATGTCCCACTGCCTTCATCTTTGCTCTCTATCCAAGTTTACCGTACGCCAGAATCGTATAACCCAACTTTTTATATAAGCTGTCTGTCAACGTCACTACCTCTCTATCTGTCTACGTTTTTACTTAGTAAGGTTATATAGATTTTGAATGTGATTTTAAATGGAAGGAATATCCCACCGTTAAATGTCAATATTTAAATACTCAATCATTTATTGCTCTCCACAGGTGAAAGCAAAATACATTTCTAATAACTTAACCTTCACAATGAATTACAAAAGTCTAGTCTAGACAGTTGTAAACAGAATCAAATCATTTCTTTTTTATTTCTACACACATGAAAAGAACACAATTTCACCTAATTTAAATATTCCAAAAAATTTATTTATATCGAAATTGCTCATAACACGTAATAACATCAATATTTCGATATTACTTCGGAAAACTCGTTTTTCAGACGATGAAAGAATTGAGGAAACTCCTGAAGAAAAGTAAATTTACTTTGTGGTTGATATTGTGGTGTTTCAATATATGATTGATACGTTTTGTAAAGACGGATTTTGCTTCACCCAACGCCCACAAAGAGGAAATGTTATGGAGTTTAGCTTCAACAATACCAGTAGGGATTACGATATCGAATGAAAATTGTATTTATTTTTTATTTCCGTTGACTTTGTTACTTCACATATCACTGTGTCCAATTTTTTATCATCTTTCTGAAAAATGGTTCTCTATTCAAGTTAGGTGTTTAATAAATTTATACAATAACTGTATCGATACTAATGAAAATATTTGCTTTGTCTTCAAACCGATGATTTAAATAGATCACTTTAACAGGGGACAGAATCATTGTTGCAAATATTGTACTTCATTAGTTTTTAAATAATAATCTAAACATTTTCTACCCCTTAGGGTAACCCCGCACTATGCGGTGAGCCGGATTGCGGTTAACCGAAAATATGATAAAGTAGTTTTTATCCGCACTACGATGCGGCTACGGCTAATACTGCAATTAACCGGACGTCTGACCGCATTCCGGCTAATCGCATAGTGCGAGGGGGCGAGGGGGCGGCGCTTTCTCTTAAAAACCTACAACAGTAATGCAATAATACTTTACGCAACATCAAACTACCCTAGAATCTTTTTTTTAAAGCAAACTTTACTTACATTATTAAACTAGCAATCCAATTGTTGTGAAAATAGAAAACGACATCATCAGGACTCTGTGGAAATAATTCTCTGCGAGCAAATTGAAGAAGAAGTTTCTAGAAAGTTTCCTTTAGAAACGTAGGAGCAGGTAGTCCGCGGGTTCACTCGTTGAATGATAAATAGTTGCACATTCCTGTCTGAAAAAAGGGGAAAAGTCTTTTCTTAGCGGCGAAGGCATGAAACTTGATAAGAGTGAACGAATTAGAGTGCTGTCGGTGATGGTTTTGTTACAATAACTTAATTTTATTTGTTTTTAAAGTTACTGGCTGATGTTTTAAGAATTTCCTTTTGATGAATCAAATTATACAATTAACAAGTCAGAAAAAGAAAACAAAATTATACATAAAATATTGCGCTATTGTCTTATTTTTTGGAACAACAAAAACTTAAGTATCAAAAACGTGAAACCGCCCCACCACATTTTCACCTCATGGATCCATATCACATTTTTATAACGTATACTTTTACTTCCTATCCCAAAGTAATTTAATCAAAAGCCATACTTCGTAACATTTTACCAAAAAGATACCTAAACAAACACTTTACTAGAAGGACCTAATCGTGCAAGCAAATCGTTGTTCAGCAAACATGGCGTGAGGCGTCGTTGTCACGTCCTCGTTTTGATGGATAGTTTCTGCGAAGAAAATATAAATAATTTAGAGGAAATTACCTCGTTTGTTTCGGGGATCTTTTCAGTATTTTCTAGATGATATTTTGTAAAGAGGCAGCCGGTTGCATGACTAACTGTTACTCTGATTAACACTTAGCGAAAATATTCAAGTTTTTATATAAATAAAAATGTTTGATTGTATTGGAGGCTTCTATGATTGAACATGGTACAAGTCCGAGAACGCACAATACCTGACGTTTATAAAAAATATACAAATATTTTACCTAAAGAAAAAACTCAAAAAGGTGCTATTCTATGATAACACAAATAGCATCACAGATTTCGTTACTTTACTTGAACAAATTCGTAAAATGAAGTTTATGGTGCCGGTTGTAAGTCTTGTCGACAAAATGTAAACAAATACTGACGCTACTATATGATTATACTAATCTATCAAGCCTTTGTCTTGAACTTTGACATAAAATGGGTCTTACCCCTAACACGTGTATACCAAATATTTACAAACGCATAAAATATCTAAGCGTGCTTATTTCCTTCCATGTTTTCTTTAAACGTAAAGAGCTGTCAGAATTTTAATTATTTCGTATTGTATACGTAATAAACTTGCATTTCCTTGACAATACGTAATAATAGTGGTAGAAGCGGGTCCATATTGGCTCGCATAACATTTATTTTCATACTTTTCTTTTCCTACAGGTTTATTTTCATAATCATCACCATTCATAAATTTTATTTTTATCATATTGCGTTTATTAACACGTGTATTATGTTAGTATTTTTTATCTCTCAAAGTTTTAGGACATAATATTAATTTAATAATCAATTTAATACCTTTTATTAGCTTAGAGCATATTAATAAACGTAAGCACTCATTCACAGAGAAGCAACTCGTATTTCTTAGGAGTTTGTAGAAGATAAGTCATAATAATTTTACAGCATCTAAGCATCCAGCAGTTCCTTGCGAGCTCAAGTTGCATAGAATCGTGAATGCGATCAAAATTACGATAGTACGTGAGAAAAGCCAAGATACGTGTAAGGACGAAGCAATACGGTAACCACAATTTAAGAAATATATGAATAAGAAATAATCTAAAAAACTACAAAGTTTTTTTTAAAAGGATAGAATTTAGTTTTTAAAAAATATCAAAAAATAAGAAGTTTTCTAGAATAAGCAATTCAATTATTTACGCCGCCGCCAGTAGGTATATCAAAAATTGAAGTCAATAAAAATCCTGCAAACTCGAAATAGCCTGATTCCCAGTGCTTCATATTTTTGTTTCAAAAATGTTGAAAACAGTCAATATTCCAATCGTTCTTTTGTTATTCACGAATTCTGACAGCGAACCAAAAAATAGAAATTTGTAATTGCTAAAGTGGAGCTATTGCAATGTGTTTTGCGTGGTTCTAGTTTTACAAATGGTTGTCAGAAATTCAAAATTTAATCTTTACGCGAGATGTCTTTAAAGTAGAAAATGCAACGCAAATAAATGTAGCAAATCCTTTACAATTCTAAGAATTAGATTTGCGAAACAGGTCAGCAAAGTTGCCAAAGAGGTCTCTTGCTTGGTAATAGAAATGGTAAAAGCTAGATACTTGAATCTTCTTATGGAGATTTTAGAGTTCTGAGCGCATTGTGCAGCTTGTGCACGACAGGCTTGATTTGTGTAAGAATTCTAACAAAATATTGTTATTGAGACACTATTTTAGATTCAGTGGTTATTTTTATCGACCACATTGCAGATTTAATCATAGATCAAGATCATATGTCAAGATCATAAAAAAGGAATTATCGAACTACTAGAGGCTGCCCGCGACTTCGTCCACATTTATAGCTATATCTTGGAAATGCAAAAATACCTCAAAATAATATAGCTTATGTGTTATTCTAATGTGTAAACTACAACATAGCCAAGTTTCATCAAAATCCGTTTAGCCATTTTCGTAATATTAGTGAACGTGAACGCGAAAAGTAGTGAACGCAGGCGAAAGAAACATTAAAATCTTAGTCACCCTACACATTCCACAGAAGAAAATTATGATCCCACCTAACGGAGGATTTACTATCCATGCCGGATTCCAAGATATATCACGGGTAGCAATTGGAAATGGAAATGGTTGCACCGCATCGAACGCTCCTGTGCATATTTCATGGACTCCAGTGACCTGCAAATAATTTACTGACGAAAAAGAGCCAAAAATTTAACGGGTTATAGTAAAATTTTAGTATTGTAATATCATGAACTTTATTGATTGTATGTTCATTCAATATCGTTACTTGAAAATGCTGTCTTTACCATCTCAAAGAATCTTGACTACCAAAATCTACTTTCGTGCATTGATAGAAGGTTTGTATCGATTATACATTAAAGAAATAGCGGCGAAAATTTTCAAAGTTCTATACCTCCGAAATTATATCACTTTCGACATTTGTCCAAAATACTATCGTTTTATAATATTTTTCTCTATCTTTTGACGTTATCTTTTGTTATATTTGTATTGTATTTTATTGTTAGTTTCATCAGTGGCCAAAAATAGCGTAATATCCATACACAAAAATCTGTAGTTATTTCTATCATAGAGAATTTACTTAGCTTAAAACAAAAGAAAATGTACCAAATAGGTACTGAATTAAAGTGCAAAACTTCACAGATTTCATAAAAGATTACGAATTCAATTTCGTATCATGACACGGAACTGTATTACTCGGATCTTTGTTTCTTGAGGAAAATATGATTTCGATGAAATGCGATTGTCTCACAGAGTTAGATTTGTATTTTGAGATGCTGCTGTCATTTGAATTTTCGTTATGTTTTGCTAGCTTTATTTTGTTTTTTTTAACACGTTTTTTCGACGCGGTGCGACTCACTGAAAGACCAGAATGAAATGAACGCTAAATCCACGACAGAACAACGATGATTGTCATTTGTTTTAAATTATGATAAAGATTTTTATGAGTAACGTTACAATTTAAGTAACCGTATTTTTAACTACCTATAGGTATTTTTTAATGACTATCCGTGCACGTAGGATTCAAATATATCACCATGAAAGATGTGCAATGTGCATGTTCTAAGCTAGGCTTAGCTTTCTTGGCACTATGATTAATTGAAGGATTACGTTGTTTGTTCCAAACATCTTCCTTTATACTTTTAAATAAATATACGTGCATGGTAAATTAATTGAAATCTTAAATGGGGCTTAGGTGCTGTGAACAGAGACGTAGGTGCTTCGTAAAGGACTTACACGTATTTCCGGGTAAGTACGTGTACTTAAGTAGGTATTTGGAAAATTATAAAATATTCATATTATTACAGAAACGTTTAGGTAGTATATTGATGTTACATTTAATTAAAATAAGTCAATGTATTTAATTTTACATAAGTACCTTATGTAAAGGTACTTATGTAAAATTAAATAAGTTGGTAACTTAAGGTACTACCTTTTTATTTTGCGTAAATTTTCCAAGATTTAATTTTTTTTCAAGACGATAAATGCGTACGCAGTTGCAGGCAGCCTCTAGTATATTCTATAAAGATTGCGATCATTCATCCGTCGACAGTAAACATATAAAAAGAAAGTATCGGCAGTAGAGCCAGCAAAATAGTTATGACAGCAAACTCATCAACGCTAAAGGACAAAATGAGTATTGACCTAAGGCTTGAGGTTATCGGCGTCGGAAGTCCTTTGCGAGGAACCAAAATAGGGTTGTATATGAGAATATTTGGTGTGTAGCTAAAATAGGTTGTTCAATATGAAATACCTATCATATAAGCGCATTTAACTCTATAAATACATACTTATAAAGTAAAATTACTTAATTCACGATTTCACTCAAGCGAAATAAGCTTCTTCACATTTTGAGTTATTCGTCATCTCGCACAAAAGCAAAAAAGCAAGGTAAAAACCTGGGTGCGAGTTTTTTGGGTGCGAGATAACGAATAACTCTAAATTTTAGCTCAGAGTTAATAATTGGTGTATTCTTCTTAAGTATAATAATACTTAATTCAGCCCATTAGCCATTTGCACAAAAAGTAATTAAGTATAAACGTCCATTAAACAGATAGAGACAGTCAAAAATTAGATAACGACACCGCGATGTCTCTCTCATAATCAGTAGAAAGATATCCATTTATAAACAACTGACTGAGCAAAACAAAAAGCGATCACCACTCTACTCCTGTACCCGAAGAAAAACACGAACAGCTTTTCCAAGCACCTTACAACAATAGACCGGAGCTAGATCCCCTATAAATTGTCGCCTTCCAATCGACAGGTAGGTTAGATCGAGGTCAAAATAATTTTGAAAGTGATCCCTCGTCCAAGTACCTTCAGTAACCTTACTCTGTGCATAGTAAACTAGCTTTTAGGAAAGGGTTACAGCGTTTATTTTTGTAAAGATCGAATCATCTGTGCGGGATAGTAACTAGAGGCTTCTCGCGACTTCGTACGCATTTATCGTCATATCTTGGGAAAATATCATGTTATCATAAAATAATATAGCCTATGTGTTATTCTGATGTGCAGGTTACAATACTGCCAAGTTTCATCAAAATCTGTTCATTAGTTTTTGCGTGAAAGAGTAACAAATCCATCCATTGACATAAAAATTGACATTTTTAATATAAGGGTTCAGTCACAGTCAGAGAAGATGATCATTCACAAAAACTTGATATATTCTTCTTTTTGTGAGACTATCAGCCAGTGAAAGCTTGTCCTTTGGTTATTAGCAATCAGATAAAGATGGACACCATATTCAATGGATAAAATAAACGCACTGGAAAGACAAATATTGTTTTATCCTTGAATAAAGGATAATGCCAGAAACTGTCCATACTGAAAAAAGATGAGCATAAGTAGGTACCTAGTGCATGTCACTGTCTCTGTACAATGACATGACGCTGATTTACGCACATCACCTATGGAATGTAGTGAACAGAGAGTAGAGCCTCATATATGGATAGTCCTCTTGATTACTCAATCCCCGAGGTAGTTTATCACGGCTAAGGTTTATTGAATAGCCGCTTCAACGCTTCACTATTCGATACACTGTCTACGTCAAGTTTAGCCTTTAGTCTGCAGTGCAGAAACTACTCGCAATTTTGCTTGAAACAGATTTTATTACTTAGCCTAGTACGAATAGTGTTCTTAAATCGGAAGAGCGTTTGTAGACGTCCGTTTTTTTGCCGGACAACGGACCGTTATCCGTTTACGTTGTTCGTTACGCGTTGGTGTATAGTTTATAATAGACGAACATCCAGCCGGCAAAAAATATGTCCGGTGCGTCAACAAGCGCACGAAAGAATCTTCAATATAAAAAGAAAACTGCTGAATTGAGAACCATCTTCTTTTACTTGGATTATTTTCAGTTTGTCGGTTAAAAATAAATACACATACGTTCTCTAAGTAGTCACTGAGCACTCCCAATACCGCAAGTTGCATTAGAAGCACCGGTTATGGGTCATTTAACCGTACTTTCGTCTGGAACACGTCTGAAGCTTGAGAGCAACGATCCTTCACTTCAAGAGTGTCTTATGTTACAGTTTTATTCAGATTATGGTCCTATCGGGGTTTGAGATTTTTAGATGAATTTTTTTGGAAAAGTTTACAGATGAGTACAATATTGAGAAGTAATAGATAAAAAGTTTATCAAATGTATAAAACCGATTCATCATGAACTTTTGTTAGAATTGCTTTTGTTTTGTTATTTATTTTTTTATTCAAAAATATATTTGATTATTAACAAAACGAGACTAGGACATTTTTATGACAAGATCCGCCACCTAATTATTTCTGTCTTTGTCATAAGCACAACAGTGACAAGAACAACATGATGCGTGAAAGCGACAAACCTCTAGTTCATGCATTCTAAATGCTGGCATATTTGCTAGCTCTGCTGGTCAAATGTTAGCTAGCTAGATCTTAGTACTTAGTGCTTCATATCAACCTAAATCTCATTATCAACATAACCATGCAGAACGGGCATGATGACCAAAAAAAATTCAAAGTCCATCACATAGATTATTTTAAAATATTTGACTCGTATTTTTTCTTTTTTCTCTTAAACTAAAAATGAAAAAGATACACTGGGTTAAAGTTGCTCGTGACGTCACTCCATATTAGGATTTTTACTTAGGCGTGACGTTTTGTATATTATTGTACTGTATATTTGTATTATTTGTGTATTTGATCTGGTAAAAAATGTTTTAAATATTTTTTAATAGCCTAAAAGACGGACTAATTAATTTTTGAATTTTTGAATGTAGTCATCATCCCTATTAACAAGATCGCTTTACCAAACTCAAACTTCTAATCTCGTAGATCACATCCACGAAACTTCTGATCCGTCATTATCTATTTACCAAAATCCCTTGTAAACTATTTCAATATACCTCCTTTGCACAAACTTGTAACACAACTTGTGGCACTACTTGTTTTCTTAACAAATACCACAGTGTATGCATTGGGTCCTCACTGAATCGAAGTTGAGTTGAGACTTAGTAATCCTGCGGGATTATCCTTGGACGGATTTGAATAACCTACATAATTATATAATTGTTCAATATTTTGATTGAAGATCGTCGAATTAGTAATCAATTGATTGAGTGAAATTGGGTGATTGAATGTCTCTTTGTTTTTGTGTCATTTTTTTATATAGAATGAACCATGTATCGCCATCTAAATGTACATTAAGTAGATATCTTTTATAGATATCATGTTTAAATATAATAAATCTGTAATTTTAGTTCATAATATTCAAGCATTATACAAATGGTCAATATAGCAATTTAATAATTGCCGTTAAATGTCTTTCAATATTTAAATATGTAGTTAATAACAAAGTCGAGAGGTTTATTAATTACAAATTCTAAAAAATAACTAAATTTTACCCAAAATGTGGCTATTATTGCATCGAAGTTCAAAAATTATTTTCATTATATCAAACTACAAATAATACCAAAAATGTTAATGAAAAAGTTTTCCCTCGAGTTAGGAAACTAATCAAGCGACTTAATACGACTAGAATATGTTAATAAAGCTTGGTATTTGCATTCTAAATAAGATAAAAAGGTGCAGTCTCTAGGGAGAGCCTTCTAAGCCATGCTTGAGCTAATTAACCCTGTTATCTGGATAAAAAACTGGCTCCTACTTTTGATAAACTTTACTTTACTTTTCTTCTTTTTCCTTTTCTTTTCTTCTCTTTACTTTTTTTTTCCTTTTTTTTTTTTGTTATCCTACGCCAGGTGGCGTAGGATAACTAGAATACCTACCTGAAACTACCTAGTTTGCCCGCTTTTTTCTTTGCGAATACCGTACAAGTTAATCCATTAAACAGTAGCGCATTAACTTTTGATTCTTGACAACGATAATGTCAGCAGCTATAAGTATATAAAAACAGTTGAATTGAGAACTATCTCTTTTTTGTTTTACGTTTGAAATATGTTAAAAAACCTATAGTACTAACCTTTAAAAACCTTTGAAATAATTTATTGGTTTGAAATAGCAGTGAACGAAGTTTTTTTTTTATAAATTCACCGATAGAAATGTCACAAAAACTAAGGTTATGAACTTATGACTATTACGAGACGCCCAATGTTGTAACAAAGTGAACGACGAAGACTACGGTCGAAAGACTGGTCGGAAAGTAATTGAACATCATACGTGACTGGAGAGTCAATTTGACGGAGGAAGGGACCAAATACCAGTTTTAAAGGCTTTCCTCTTTTGGGAAAAGTACTATCGAACTTGTGGGGAAAAGTGGAGGATGGGAAAGGTGAGAAAGTATGAGAAAAGAACATGCACTAATCTAAATGTTCAAAAGTATTTTAATCAGAAAAGGCTAAAGGAATTAGTTACAAAAAACATTTTGTAGTTCTCTATGTACGTTAAACTTTATACTTTAGTTAGATCATTGGTTTCATTTGTGGTTCATGCAGCTTCTAGTGGCGAAACATTTTATATGTAACAATTCACTCTATAAGATAATGTTTTATGTCGGAACTCATATTAAAATGGTCTATCATTAAAAAGACGGACCCGACACGACAAGTGTAACCGTAAAAGGCACTCTCCAATTGTTAGTAGTCTAGATTTAGATATAACTTGACCTCTTTCACAGCATTTTTAATATCGCTACGAAAGATATTGTGCGACTTGAACTCAAACTCTTTATGAATGTCCCGTCTTTAATTTTCTTTTATCATCGTGACCCTTTCAAGAAGACGTTCAAAGAGTTAAATACGAAAAAAATCTGCGAAATATTTCATTTCGCGGTAGGCCATTAATCCAAGATTTAAAGACCCCAGTTATGATGGGAATAATTGATAGAGAAAAGACGTTTGAGTTTTGTAACCTTTTTACCCGACAAAGCAAAGCCGAAAGGAAGGGTAATGTTTTGTTGGAAAACGAAATCACAAAGACACTCCTTCAATATTGAAACAGCGATTTTTCTTCAAATGAAACAAATTTATTGAAATACATTTGAATTCTATCGTTGATCGAGTTATTTAAGTATTATTCTTTCACGTAAGTAGTTAATCTATTTTTTTTTTTCTATCTATTTTTGGTATGTATATGTAGTTATGTATGTATGTATTCTGTATTATTTGCACAACCCGCAACCATTATTACCTATTTCTCGTTATTTCTTACCCTAAGGTTGCCTGGAAGATATTGCTACCTAGCAATAAGGCCGCCTGTTGCTTCTTATATTCTTGTTTGTGTCTGTACCTTATATCTTTTGTACAATAAAGAATATTTGTATTGTATTGTATTGTATTGTAGTTATGGGCCTGTTGCCTATTTACAGATAAAATTTATCTGACAGATATTTTATACCTGTCTATTTCTAAAATGTCATGTTTTATGAAATAGATATACGTTTATCTATCAGTTAAGATTTATCCGTAGGTGGTGATACGGGCACTAAGTAATTATCTTTTAAAACCACTAGATACCGTATAGGTACGCAATTTAAATAGTATACGAGATCACCAAATGAATTCTGATTCAAATAATCACAGTTCAAAACACTCACTAGCGAATGTACTCATTATCGCAAATGAGGAGGGAAATTAGTTGCATCCCGCTTTACGGGTAAACTAACGCTCAGCCGAGATTACTCATATTATTGTGTCTCATAAAGGAGGCAGTATACAGGGTGTAACAGTCACTCTGAACCGAACTGAACTTTGCAAATAATACTCGTAAAACTGAATTTCTCTCAAGGAGTAGTGAACGCTAGGCCAAAATGCAGCTCGAAAAATACTTAACGTTTTCCTTTTTACAATCCAGAAATAAAAAAAATAATTTTTGAAGCAATAAAATTTACCTGACGGATAAACCTATGACTTTTTCTTAAAACATGACGTTAATTAACGTTTTAGACAGAGGTAAAATATCTGTCAAATTATTTTTATCTATAGATGGTTAAACGAACACTTAGTAAGTACCTAATGAATATCAGCTTATTGATTTGATTAAGTTGTATTTCACTTTAATAAACTGGACTTTCGTTCTCCAAAATAACTTTTTCACTAACCAACAGTTGTACTACATATTTCATTTTTAACATATTCGTAAAAAAGTATCCCCAATACAACCAAAATTGACGTTCGTTTTTCGAATGCGCAACATAATTCTTAAAAAGTAACGTCAAAGGAACAAATATTAACGTTCTTTTTTCGAATACCTAATATTTTTTTGATGCAACTTGCGGTATATTTTGACTAGGATTATTTTGTGTGATCCCCTGTATATGTATACTGACCGCAACGTAATGAGCGTCCGTTGGCCGTATTCAGGATTAGGCTCTTGTGAATAGGTGAACGTGCCATTCCGTGGGCGGGACTTAATATAATTAGCTATGAAACAGATGTGACTGGGTATTGAAATTACTGGGATTTTGAATATCATAAATGTTCAAAGGATTTAGATGGAAATCATCGTTTATCTATAATCAAGAGCCACGGTGCCATACCAAAATGGTTTACGCGTAGGTACCTACATACAAAAAAAAAATGTTGTATTAATAAGAATTTTTCTTATCGGAATTGTAGTCTTGGGTAACTAATCTTATAGTATTGTTGCGGTCTAACGTTTGATATGATACTGTGCCAAAACTACGGGTCAACAGTCTACCGTGGCTGAAAAACATATAAATATTTGCTTCTAAAAATTCTTACTTTAAAACAGAAAGTTGTAGAAAAGATTCAGTTATGTTATGACTATCATTAAAAAATAACAGGAGGATTTGAAGATCTTTTTTTTTGATTAGATCAATTTTTAATCATTTAATTTAAATATTCATTGTCCTTTTCTGTTACTAGTGGTATCTACCAAACCCCAAATGACAAGCATCAAACAAATCTAATCCAAACATTCTTTCTTCCACAGGTCAAAAATGCGGTTAACACTGACACTCCTCTTCATTTACTACCACGTGCTCCTCTCTAGTGGGAGTGGGGATGACAAACGATGGTTTGTATCCCTCGTGGACTTGGTGGAATTGGATTATGAAGATAATTGTGATCAACGAGCTACCGCGTATTGGAATGAGCTGATGGGCAGTGCTAAGGGATTGTCTATGAAGGTAATTTTCTCAGTGGTAAAGTTATTTTATGTTATTAGACCAAGGTGGACCGATGACTTGGTAAAAGTCTCGGGAAGCCATAGAATATGGGTAGCCGCAAGATCGGTCGTTGTGATGATCCTTGAGGAAGGTTTTTGTCCGGCAGTGGACGTCCACAAGCTGACACATCAACAAATGCTAATAGATGATAAATCGTTAGATGAACATTGCAATGAACCGGTCACGCTGGAGAACAATTGAAAAGGCCTATGCTCAGCGGTGGGCAGCTGTAGACTGGGATGGATGGAGATGATAGATCAAACGGGTTATCCACGTTTGAAATCTTTTTTCGTTTAGTTACTTTGCGAAATGCGTTAAAAAACAATTAATAGTGTGAGAAAATTATTGAAACATACTTATAAATAGATTAAAATAAATCTTCAATAGCTAATTTCCTAAATTCGGAAGCGAAAGTCGAAACCTTTTGTTGATAGAAATAGAACACGAACCCTTTGTAGAGAAAGGCCTTGTAGGAGCAGTAAATATTTAGTACCATCGCCGCCCTTGTAGTTGGCACGATATTCACCCACTCTTTACCCCTACCGAGAGTTTAAGGTAACATTATAGTTTTAGTAGTTTTTACCTGGGTAATTTCAAGTAAAGGTGGTATGTTGTTGTTAGCCCATATATGTCCCCACCGAGGAGCACGAGCCTACTCTCATACAGAGAGTGATTAGGCCGTATTCCACCACATTTTTAAAAATACACAATTTAAATGGAGAGTACGGGGTAAAATTTTAAAAAAATGTGTTTTTCAGTCTTAATTCCTACTAACAGTGTTAAATGATTGAGAAATATGAATGATAAGTATTTTGTAAATGATTGACTTAATTTAGCAGTGTCGTCGGTTTCGGAAAGTAAAAGATCCTCGTATGTTTATTGTATGTATGTTTTTTGTGTTTTGGCTCACTACAGGATTTCTTGTTCCACCCTGTATAGTAGACCCACTTTTACTATGATGTCAAGGATACGCAAACAACACGTTTGTCAACAAAACAACTGAAAGAAAAAAATGTTTACAAAATAACGCTATTGAAGCCGCCTTTGTGATGAAAGGAAGCAAATTTTCGCCAGATGGTACATTTTATGCACCATTGAGTTTGTGTTTCAAGTGTTGTGTTATAAACGCTTTTTATGTCGCCATAATGCTGATGTCAATTCTTTAAATATAGCACTTTTTGAGATGCTTCTCTCGAATTAAATCCGTAATGTTTTGATTAGCTCTTGAAATGTGACAACTGTGAAACATTTAAAAAAAATACATTTCTTTTAAGGTGTCGAGTCCATAGGCATCCGGTCCTTTGAAAGGCATGTATGGGGTCGAAGCCAACATGTAGAGGCAATTTAAGTTCCGACCATTTATTATAAAATATTAATATATAATATTTACTTAGTTTTACTTACTCCACGTGGTAGAAATTTGAGAAGTTATTTAACCCGTGGTAACCTTTCCAATAATATTGAAAGTCTAAATATAAGTGCCTCGATTTTGTTGTTTTATTATACAAACCGTAAATGAAAATTACCTGAGCGATAAACTGAGTGGGCTTCGTTGAAATTCAATTCAAGAGATTTTAAATTAATTATAATAAGAGTGTTTAATTACAGAAGGTTACATACGAATCAATTAATTTGTAAGGGCTCTTTCATGCGGAACGGGTTGACCTTTTGACATGTAAAAACACTAAACTAGATGTTCGGAAAACATTGTTGTTATTGTTAGGATACCTCGATCAAATGATCCAGGTCAATAGTCCCTAAACCGACATGCATGGTGAGAGAAGACTGATGAATGTGGATGAAACGAAAGAGGTGTGTGATCGTAGCAAGTGGAGGTAAGTGTCCTTCCACTTGTAAGGAAACATACATAGGGTACCACTTCTAAACAAAGATAAACAGAAAGATTTCGTGTTGAACGTCAAATTGGTTTGACTTCTTAATCACTCGTATGGATATTTTATTAGGTACAAAAATGAAATGATTGTACATACAAAAAAAAAATAGATTTAATTAAAAACCGACATTGCCGAAAGGCAAAATTATACCAGCTCCAACGATTTGTTTCTGAATTAAAAATCGTATCGTCATTAAAGTTAACACAAGTAAAACCATCATTCTTTGTTCTTTACTCCTCTATTATATGCAGTTGGAAAGAGACAAAGCGTTCGGCATCTTCGCTCGTCAGCAAACCGTGGACATCAGGAGTGCTCTGACAAGTCACACCTTTACTCAAGAAGACGAGGTCTTGAAGAGGAAAGTCAAGCTACTTCTGCAACCTGGAGATTCTTTATTGGAGACTGAACAGTGGATAAGAGTAAGCTTTTGATTTCATCATTACAGCTAAGCCTTAATATGACGTAAAGGAATCACTGACGCATTTCATAAGCTGAGAACCTCTTTTTTTGGAGCCGGTTAAAAAATAAAAACGACGACGCACGCAAAGTAACGCAGTAAATTGATATTATTATGCTTAGAATCTTTCACGATGGAGCATTTTCAAATCCCAATTTTTTTAATCACTTCATAGTAACTTACTGACAAGCTGATTTTCTTACAGAATCTAATTTTTTTGTTATTTCGTTCTAGAATCTTAAGTAAAAGTTGTTAATTATTATGAGATACGTCACTTGCATAAGTAGTAATTGCACCTAATGAACACCACCACAAGACCACAACATAACAAATGCTCGTAAATTGATACATGATACTCTAGCAATTTTGTATTCCGATACAAAAACAGTAATAGGACATAAATTCCAATGATGTATTTATGGTCCACTCTGCTCTTCAACTATCTATAAAACAAATTGCGTCTAGTTTCCACCTGAGGTTTATCTTTCAATTACATAAATCAAATATTTGTTGCTTCTTTGGGAATAGAATGTGAAATGTGCTTTGTTTTGTTGCAGCTGGTTACTTTTGGAGGAACTGCATTAAACAAGTTAAGATTTGCTACTGATTATGATTGTGGCACTAATGGAAATTGTACTTTGAGAGGTAAGTAGTTCTTCTTCTTTGTCTCTAGTTTATAATTACTTTCTTCCTTATACATAATCGCGGCAACGGTTAGTCGTGATATACCTACCTATTCATTAATCAATGGGGATGATGACTACATTCGAAAGTTCAAAAAAATAACTAGTCCGTCTTTTAGGTTATAAAAAATATTTAATTCACGTTTTTACCTGATCAAATACATAAATAAATACAAGAATACAGAGCATCAAAGCTACGGAGTGCGGAGAATTGACGTCACTCCTACGTAAAAATCGTTCTAAGGTGTGACGTCATGAGCAACTTTAACCCAGTGTATCTGTGTCATTTTTAGTTTAAGATAAAAAAGAAAAAATACTTTTCGAATATTTTAAAATAATCTATGTGATGGACGATAAAATATTTTTTAGTCATCATGCCCATTGTGTAGTAACACACTTGGCTTTTCATTGATCAAACGTCAAACTGGAGCGGCATTTTAACCGCTAAATACTACGTTCTTTTGTTATTTTGTCCTATAAACTATCTTAACTAATATACCTATATTACGCAGCCGTCTTTTTACCTACATCAAGGTAAAGAAAGTATAATACATCTATAACAAAATTAGCAAAAATAATAGCTTTTTACATAAAGATAGGTATTATCGTATCAATTCATTCAGTCTGTGAATCAGTGACCTCGAAAAAGGGTTAATAAAAGTAACCTAAATGTAAAAAGAATAAAGTCGATTTATTACTAGATTTTCCTGAATTTCTACGGAAAGGAAAAATAAATTGGACATTGTCTGCAATGGACGGTGGCATTAAACTTTTTAATAACTCGATTCAAGACAGTCGCGTTGAAAGCAATTTTTTGCTTCCTTTGAAATTTCCTTGCTAAGATGAAAATCTTGTGAAATTTCGACCTGTAAACAAAATTTTTATTAATTAACTTTTTCTATGAAATACAAAGATATAACATTGAGTTTCAATTTTACGAAGATAACTTAAATTAAGTTATGCGTAAGCACATTAACCCGTAAAGATCAAATAAGCACTAGTGTTTGTAACTATTTGACATTTGAAGTAAAATACGAACTACAAAACGCGGTGGACCCTTGCTTTTAGCGCAGTTTCATATCAAACGTCAAGCTTTAACCTCAGCAAGATCTGAAGATTTATTTTTAAGTAATTTAACTAAAAGCCGCCGATGCATTAATAAAAGACAAGACTTCACCTTACTACGTCTTTTGTATTAAATTTTAATAATCTTTATTAACTTAAATAAATTCTGAGTACTAAAATATTTTATTCTTAACTTTGGAATGAATAAGCTTAATCCAAACTTAAAATAATGTATTTTCTATGATCTACGCAAATACATATTTATTAAAGAGTTCAAACAAGTGTAATTTATGACTAAATTAAAATTAGTAATCCAAAGGTGCCTTTTACTATGTGACCTTTTGTATGATATTGTTTCTAATCTGCTGACAAAATTAAAGCTAAATAAAAGGAACGTTCTATATTATTTTCAAGGCTTCAATTTATTTATCATTTGATTGAACCTGACATGCTGATACTTTCTTATCTAGTCATACAAAAAGGTAAAAGCTTCAAATATGGTTCGAACGAGAACCCTAAACGTCATACCTGACAGCCGCGGTCTTCAAATTGATAAGCAATACCAAAAAACAACATAACAGCAAATTAAATAAAGAACGTGTAAAATAAAGGTTAGGTCTTCTAAAAATTAAAATTAAATATGTAGTTGACGTCAAACAATCAAACATCTTGATCACTTTTTACGTGTAAATTGAATTGGACCTTATTTATATTATGAGATGTTGCTTGAACTTTTCCCCAGCACTCCAAATAATGAAATTTGCCGGGAGCTATAACTAAACAAAAAAAATTATAAAGAAAATGTAAATCACTAGAAGATTCACGTAAAGTTATCTGCCACTATGTGCTTAGATTTTTTGATACGACATGATTAAATTTTTTGACACACATTATTTTTTTCAAAATTAAAGTAAAACCTTTACTTGCAGAACTACATAACAGCATAGCGAGAGAGCATGATGAAGAAACGGTGCGTCGAATGAAACTATCGTGGGAAAATCATCTTCCTAATCTAACTGAGTATACTGAAAACATCCTGCCGCTTCTTAGAAACTCTTCTAAGGAAAACAGTAAGTATTATGCTGAAGTATTACATAATGCCGTTATGAACGTAGTAATAAAATGTATGTATAAAACCCTAAACCGACGGGCATGTATGAGGCGACTGATGAGTGTGGATGAAGCGAAAGAGGTGTGTTTGGATCGAACCAAGTGGAAGGAAGTGGTCTCTGCCTACCCCAATGGGAGAGAGGCGTTACGGATATATATGTATGTATGTATAAAAATATCAAAAATTTAATAATTAAAAGTGGAGTATGGTATTACTGGAAAACATAAAGGAGGTAGTAAACAGATAATAAGTCTGAAAACAGCAATCAGGACTTCAGAAATGTAAAATTGTAGGTCAAGCATTTTTATATTTACGTGCGTAGGTACTTTGTGGAAGCGCAATGTAATGATTATTATTATTATGATTAGTCTTCAGCAGTCAAATCATATTTGAAATAAAGTTTTGGTTGTTCTTTGTACCGATCAATCACACGTCAATTTGGTTTTGATCGAGAAGTTTTGTTAACAAGCCTAAAGAAAATACAATATTTCAAACCTACCTTTTGAAATCATACAAATTTATTTATGGATAGCTCTTTTGTAATATTAATTTTATTGTATCTTTCTGTGTTAATGCCTAAGATTTGTAAAACTTAAATTGAAAAGAGCAACCCTACGGAGTTTCTTGCTAGGTTCTTCTCTGGGGAAAACTGCACTCTTTCGAATCTAGCATTAACTTTAAATAATGACACGTCCTAAGTGTTGTCAAAACGTGGTACAGGATTAAATGGTTTTTCATTTTCATTTTACAAATTAAAAAGCTTTCCTAGAATATGCCTTAAGTTAGATAATTAAGTTAGCCAATCCAGTAGAGTCAACAGAAGTACTCGTAAGTACACAAGCAAGACCCGAACTTTGTTTATCGAGATCCCCTGCCTTATTTACTGCGAAATTACTAAGTCTATTTGTATTAAATCGTCTAATTCTTTGAATAAATTTGTTAGTGTTTGGATGGTTAGAGGTTTCTTTAGTTGCTTTAGTATTCTTATTTTTATTTAGTTTTAGTTTTCACCTTCAAAATCATTATAAACAATAGAACTGTAGGCCTATTCTAAATAATACTCATCTCAAACGGAAGGGGCTTGCATCCATCGTTGCTCATTGGTTTTTGTCTTTCTAAATAAAATGATAAATTCCGTCAAAAGAGGTATTAAAAACACATATATTAATAAACTAGAGGCTGCCTGCGACTTCGTACCCATTTATCGTCATAACTTGGAAAAAAAACATCATATCCCAAAATAATATAGCCTATGTGTTATTCTGATACATAAGCTACAATATTGCCAAATTTTATCAAATTCTATCAGTTGTTTTTGCGTGAAAGAGTGACAAATATCCATCCATCCATCTATCGGCACAAACATTGACATTTATAATATTTTTAGGATAAATTATAAAAAGATCTTGCCACTGTTGATTAATGCAACTTGAAGGTTTTTTTTCTTAAAAGGGAAATGAGCAAAAGATGTTCTCTCCAAAGGACTTTAATTCGTATTTCAACGTAAGCTTATGCATTACAAATGTTTTAATCCATTACATTTCTCATTCTTTTTTCCTTGAACTGGAACGGTACTATAAATTCATTGTAAATTCCATCTTATTTAACAATGGTTGACAGTCTTTTGAATTGAAGTCTAAATTTTTTGTAGATTTAAATTTAAATAATTAGGAAAATTCGTTGAATATTCTTTAATATGGCAACTAAATAATCGTAATAAATTGGTCATTTTTTAAGCCTACAGTAGAAAATCAGTGGGTAATGCTTTTGACGTTTATGCTAAACGTTGAAACCACACAACTTTTTACACAAACGCTTGGCAACGTAATAATTTTCATAATATAAGCGGTCACCTAGCAATGATTTGTATTTAGTCAGGTTATACATTTTTTGTGAGCGAGTTTCACTGGGATATTAAAGTCAGACAATGAGTTCAACTATCGCGTTACATACATAATGCTATCTACACACCAAAGCCGCCGGCATGCCGCCAGGCTTGGCCAGTGGCTTTTCATCATACGAATGGCTGCTGTCAAAAAACCGGCGGCAGCCGGCGGCTTTGGTGTGTAGACAGCATAAAGCACAAAATTTAATAATATATAAGTATTTTATAGGTGTGGAACTGTACATAACATACGAGTTATTACTATTGATTATAGTATAAAAACGGCTGAATAAACAGCGACAATTTTCAATATCATTTTCACATTTATTTTCAGATTTCAGCATGGTAGAAGAATACTGGGACTTTCTCAGCGAGTATGAAGGAGCTACATTAAAAGCTCGAGAGCTGTGGGATCACATAAAACCACTTTATATGAAGTTACACAAGTACGTTGCTCTTAGACTGAAGGGACCCGACGCAGTTGGAAAACCTTTGCCTGTACATTTGCTGAGTAAGTTTTTAATGTTTTTATACGAAATTGAAAGGTTAAATGAACTTAGAATTTGTAAATTTTAATTATACATTTAAAATACAAAGCTAGGAGAAATATTATTTCAATTTGCAAAAGGGTCTTAGGTTATTTTTATGTATACTCGTACCTGGACATATATATTATTTGTCTATTTTTATAGGTAGGTACTTACGTATCGAAGTCGTCTTCCTTTTTTCGGATAATATGACTTTCCCGCCTTCTTTTAGTCACAACTCTTACTATGATGTTTGGATGCCTTCAGACATAACAAAAAGGCTGGCTATAAAATGCACCTTTAGCACATTATTCTTCCATTTTTTTTCTGTGTTATTAATATCTTCCTGCAATAAACTATTAAATAAATCTATTTTATTTCTCAGAGAAACCAACAGAGCGGTTTCATATCGAATATCAAACCAAGTCACTTGAACGGTAGCTGGAGCGTAAACTTCTTTAGCGAGAAATGATCAGCTATTTTCATTATCCTTATTAATACGAGTACCTATACTTAATTGGGAAACACAAGAATTAAGAACTTTTATTCCTTTCCCAATTACACGCGAACATTAGTGTGATTACGAATTACGTAATAATTAAAATTCCTCAACAATTTCCCTACGAAATGCACATCTCGACCACTCAGTCCCATGATAGCCATAAAAGGAAACATAATGAAATGGACGCAGCATAATTTCCTGCATTCGTACAAATTGTCGCAATTCCCACTACACTTTAGAATTACAAATGAAATAATTCTAGAAAGTTGGACTTTGGGAAATTTATATGGGTGGAGCCCAAAGAGTTTTACTTGGCATCTATGTTTTTAGAAAGATATAGCACCCGACTGTCTACGTAGGTAATAACTTGATAAAAGTAATAAATAAAATCGATTGACAGTTTTTAAATGAGATCATAAAATGTGGCTATCTTTCTTTATTGCATTCCATTTTGTAGATGATTACATACATCTAAAGGTGACTTTTGAAATATATGAAATATTGGGTGTTTAAATAAATCTCATTTATTTTTTGTTTTTATTTCAGAATCTCTGACAGGGGATGATTGGTCAAATCTTATAGAAAACTTGCTTCCAAAGCATCCAGATGTTTATCAGAAAGTACTTGCTAACCTTCAATTAAAGGTAGGCAAAATTAATTACCTGCTTGCACTTACATATTGTCATATTGTCAGGTCTTGAAATTTAAGTTCTTTACTTTTAGGAACTTGGCGGCTCAAAAGCATTTAAAGAAGCCTCTAAATTAATCCAAGAACTGAATGTCGGCGACCTAGAGCCTCAAATCTGGGAGGAATCTATGTTCAACGGATCGTGTCCGACAATATTAGTAGACTGGTGTAAACCCAATAAGCTACGGGTCGTGTCGTGCAAAGACGTCAGCATAGGAAATTACCTAGAATCTCACGAAGCAGCCATGAAGATTAAATACAAACAAACTACCGCACTACATAGTAATAATACGTACATTCTACGTGAAGCATCACGCTATTCTGGTAAGAAAGTCGTTTACGCATCAGTTTGTATTAAAACTTTGATAGACTTTTAATCTTTTGTTTGTTCTAGCGGTGTACGAAGCTATACCTGGATTCGCCTCCTTACTTGCATTAAACCCTCACGCTTTGAACCGAGCGGGGCTTTATAATCTAGAAAGATTCAATTTTAATCCCAACCACCATCGCCTTGTACTGCAATTAATTGTGGCTTTGAGAGATTTACCCAAGTAAGTGATTCTCTGAAACGACAAGAGAAAGACATTGTTTCTTACTTTTGCTTTATTTAATTGTTTGTGTTACAGATTGAACTACTATTTAGCCGCAGATGAATGGCGGCTAAAAGTTTTAATGGGGACAATTCCACCATCGAAAGTAGCTACCAGTTGGAGTGAATTCCGCGAAAACTTTTCTTTGATATCGACATCAAACGTAGACGTTTTAGGAGATCCTTATATTCTTTTCAACAAGCCTTACATTGGGTAAGTGGTTATCGTACCTTTCTTTGAAAGCCATATTCATTAGGGTACTTTGTACTACTTTGTAAATTTATGATATTTTTTTGCAGAAAGTTCTTGGGATTGATATTAAAATATCAAATTTATCAATCTTTTGCTGAGGAGCTTGCGTCAGATGAATCTGATCTAGTTAAACATGTCGCTGAAAGTAACGTTAGACTTACGTAAGTATTTATAAACAAACCGTAACGATATTTTGTATTTAATAGAGTTGACGTAGCAAGATAGTAAAACAAATGTTGTAATCAACGTCTTTGTTTTCAGAGATGCAATGATGCAGGGTTTCGGTGTTATTTGGCCAGAAATGGTCAGCGATTTGCTTGCTAAACGTGAAAATGGTTTGGAATACACCGGTCTCACAGATTATTTTAGACTTTTGGATGAATATCTTGATAACGTACTGGAACCATCAGACACGAAGGAAGTGGACGATTACGTAGAGCCAGTCTTTCCCGAACCAGAAGAAAATGAGATTCCACTGGAAAACCCAGATGATACGTACAAAGAAATTAAAGAATCAGTTGAAATTATGCAAAACATTATTGAAACTGGTGAGGAGCCTAATTCCAAATTTGGTGTCGAAACGTCGACGGTAGCAGTGATGGAGATAAAGAACGCGCCTGGGGACCAAAACGAGGACAGTAACACTAAAGAAGCGTCATATAATACTTACTGGTGGATAGGTATAGCTGTCGCTTTGGCGGTGGTCGTGATATTAGTAGCAATAATCGCCCGGAAACGACACAGTCACAGGAAGCAGCTTGAGAGACAGAGAAGAGAAAACACACAAGCCTGATTTGAGGAGTATCGGTTCTAGAAGTGGAACCGATACTGTAGGTAGACTATTTAGTGAAATTGTGCCAACGTGTGTTATCAAAGAATGGAGTTCAAAGTGTAATCATTCAGTGTATTCAGTGTTGTTTTAAGTTGTGTAATCTGCTTGTTATAAAGACTATTACTTCGTTTCCACTCGCCGTGTGTTTTTCTTTTCATTTTTATTCTGAGCTCCAGGCTGTCGCAGAACATTTTCTATGAAGCTATTCACATTAGCCGGGCGGCGGTGCTCATATAAAAATTGTCGTATACTAAGAAACCAGATTGACACACGATGAGTGGAAACCAGGCTTTAGTTTCCTTTATCTGTATTTCTTTAGGCTTTAGTTTATTCCTACTTATCCCAAGGTGCTGTAATATACTAAATTATTATCACAAATGAGTAATTGCATTTACTTTTAATATTTCCAAGTGTTAAGGTACATTTTAATATTTCTTTGCTAATATGTAGTTAAAATATAGATAGTGAAAGATAAAGAAATATTTTTGTACATATCACAATTTAATTATAGTTTTAAGATTGTTACCAAGAGTGTCTAATAAGTAAAAACTGTACATTCATAGTTAGATGTAATTTCGCTGTGCCTTACGCGTCTCAATTTCTTGTAAGTAAGATGCATTAATAAGAATAGGAATGATCAAATTTGTAAAAATGTAATTTTATAAAATTTCTATTTATTCACCCCTAATAAACAGACCAAAAATATTTAGAAGTTACGTTATGCGATATTCCATTCCTTTATTAAACTTTTTATTATAACTATTTTGTATTTTATTTAGGTAAGGTTTGGGTCTCCTTATGTGTTATTTTTAGTATTTCAATATAAAGAATGTGTCCTCTTTATAATTTGTCGTCGTTATTGTAGTATGGTTCGAGAAAACAATAAATTATCACTATTATCACTTAATTTTAACACCAATTAATTATAATTTTTTATTATTATCTACTTATTTCCTTGTGAAACGATGTTATTTATTATGTTTAAATAGAAAACGGCTTTACATTTAGTAAAGCATGAAATAGTTAATATTGTGTCGAAATCAAATCAAAAATAAATGTTTTGAACATATTATGTGCTTTTAAATAAAACACTTTCTTATTGTGTCCCTCGGTATCTGAAGTTTGCGATGGAGAACATGACGTAATTGGGTAGGTATACAATACATGTAATACGTGTACCTATATGTAGTTACTCATTGAAATACTTGTAAACAGATACTTAAAAACACATGATTTCTCAATTTTTTTTAAATACTTAGCTTCTTTATAATTTGGTAGTAAGAAGATAAATACGAGACAAACATAAGCTTAAGTTTAACAAAACTAAGGCTTATCATAAAAATTTAATGCTTTACGATTTCAACTAAGTTCAAAATGTTCCATTTGTTTTATCATAAAGATGTAGAAGTTTCCACATTTCCTTTTACACATTTATTTGCAAATAGAAACATATTTCTATAACATTTCGGCGAAAATGATCAGAATATTTTGTCAGTTCCGGAAATGAGGACCGGAAGTGTTCGCTTGTCAGAAACACGCTGGCACATTCGGCTAAGTCGTGTCGTATGTGCGAGTACTTGTATAAATGAAAGAAATTCTTCGTGGAATTCTGATACTTAAATAAGAAATTTATTAATCTTACTAGGTATAAAGACTTATTACATTAACTTACTGCGTAAATATATCATTTACGTCTGACTTTTAAACTACAAGTAAAGAGCAGTTGTATAACCTTTATAATCCAACAGATGAGATCAGCATATTTTTATACGAATTTACTGATCAATTAAATATAACTTGGTTATTTAGAAACACAATATATTATCATAAAGAATTCATAATTAACTAAGAATGACATACGTTTTAAAATAAAATATTATGAATGGCAACCAACCACCAAAGGTGGCGACCCCGGAAAAGGAGATGGGAATGGTCAGACATTCAGACATCTTTATGAAATACAGGTAGAGGCGGCTTTGGATCTAAAATCGTGGACAAAGAGGAAAGAGGCCTTTGCAGTGGGACATAGACGGTAGATTAGTTAGATAGAATTGACGCCATTACTAATTTAACTATATTAATTATTATCAGGACAAGAAACTTCTTGATAACTCCGAAATACAGTTCAGTTTGTATAAATAGCCACTCTAATTAGACTCTTTGATATTACAGATGTTATCCACAAATGAAAATAAAGGCCACTACCGAGGGTTCACTTAATAATAGTTGATATTTCCTGGAACAAATGTGTAGATATCATTTCATTTCGGGAGCCAAAACGTTTTGCTGTACCACAAACAGTAAATAGCTTTTGTTCTTAATATCACTGTTTCTTTGAAGAAATGGAGAAAGGAGTCGTAAATACAATGCTTGAATTCCAATTTTATTTTCTTGTACGTATTTTTGGCTGAGGATATGCGTTGGCTTCCTTTACCGGTTTGTAGGCATACTGATCCTTTAAAGATAGTTTGGTTATGCTTCTTAGGTTATTCTTTTCATTTAAAATCACTTTCAAAACCACTCAACAATAAAACCTAACAAAATACATACCAACATGTATGAGGCGATTGATGAAAGTGTACGAAGCGAAGAAAGTGTTTTTGAATCGTAGCAAGTGGAGCAAAGTTGTCTCTCCCCACCCCGATGGAAAAGAAGCGTGACAGGTACCTTAATACAAATTAAGGACAGTACTGTGTATCATCAGCTCTAACGTCCCCACTACAGGAGCACGAGCCTATTCACCTCATATACCATGTATGTATAAAATACAATAATTTAAAAAATCAGGTTTTTGTCGCCACAGTGATTTTACGCGATCTAGTCGCTAATTGTATTATATTGCGTAGGAGTCCTCCCTCGTGGTTAAACATTTCATTATACAAAATATAAATGCCATGCTCAACATAATTATCATAATAATTTTGGATAGTAACTTTTCCTTTACTGTCTCTATGTAGGTACTATCATCTTACAATAAACTGTTAATAAAATAAATAATCGCTACTGTATAGAAGCCTTTACTCCCAACGTGGCACCTGGGACAAAAACTTCTTTAAATAACCGTTAGCAACAAAATATGAAAACAATTAAGTAATGAATAAGTAGAGGTACACTTAACTAGTGTAAGAGCTAACAAGCTAACTTTGCAGAGCGAGTTGCACCTGGCTTCAGTGACATATTGGTCTTTAGGGGCTACTAACGTAACACTAAGTATAGGTCCCGGCAATTTTCTTGAGCATATTCGACGTGAGAGGTGTGTTTGAATCGTAGCAAGTGGAAGGAAGTGGTCTCTTCCTACCCCAATCGGAGAGAGACGTGACGGATATGTATGTATGTATGTATGCATGTATTTATTCGACGTGGTGAGAGAAAGTTCATGAACCATCTCACCATGTCAATACGATCTAATTTTATTTGTCAATGATGCTTATGTTATTTGCCGTCACTTATACCACAGAATACCAGTGTGATGATCAGCAACATTCATGTTTTGCCTCTTTATCTCTCAAATGAGATGGAAGCAAAGAAGAGTGAGATAGACTTCGCTATTTTCTCATCAGGAGTGTGCAGAGCAATAGGTATTGTTTTAATAGAACTCTAAACTTCATGATCGTCGCGTATGTGTTTGTTATTGGCTTATTTGTTGAAAAGTATAATTTCATAGAAATTCAACCGTATTAGTTGTTGTTCTTTAACTTTGTTCTAAAACTATTGGAAAATTTGATCTTCCAGGGAAGAACAATAACTTTTTATATGGGATCGTAAGTCCACTGTTTCATGAAAAATAGATTTTGTTAACGTATTATGTGTGTTTAGCATAGACTTATACTCGTAGAGTTACCTAATTAGTTTGATCTTGAGATGTCTCTGATAATTATATTCAATTACAAAAGAACCTGTGTATGTTTATGTTGTACTACTTATTACATTATAACCCAGCGTACTAGAATTTTACAAAAAACTCTAGTAACGCCATATGATATAGATAAGTAGGTACCTTCCAGGAAGTAAATGTGCTCTCTGACGAAAATAAAGGCATAAATGAAGTGACTCATGTTGATCAGCTGATGGGACATTTTGTATGTATTTACAAAAGTTCATATTTTGAGCCATCACGGGAAAAGAGTTTCCTTCAGTTTCATAAATAGGTAGAACATACTTTTACGTGTGTCAGGGACTGCATAGAAAAACTAATACCTACATACGTCCATAATTTTATTCACCGAACCGCTACCTTGTCTATACAGGGTGTTTTAACAGGACTGCGGAAACTAATTTTACCCTCAATTATTCCCGGTATGTTTGTTCTCGTACATGCAAATACTTAACCGTAATTTATGAGGTCGTATGAATAATTTGGGTAACCGTATATGAGCAATAGTGGGTACCGTATTAAATCGTTTCTAGGGGAAGTGATTTTCTTGTCAAGGCCGAATATTAATAGAGAGTCTTTGAATTGTTTAATAGTATTTATGTTAAGCTTCAGTAATTGCTGTTTGGCAATAATAGGTATTATGAAGTCTAGTCTAGGGTATGAAGCCTAGAGCTTAGGGCACCTTACCTTCTCAAGTTTGATATAGTGTTTACTCACTTGCGTAATTACCTATATAAAAGGACTAGTGACTATCCTACCTTCATGCTTTCATTTCTCTCTCTGTGGGGTCTGCAGGAAGAAATTTCTTTTAGAAATATGCTGTACCTTTTGTATAACTTCTCTTTTTTTCTGTTTCTATGTACTATCATCTTACAATAAACTGTTAAATAAATAAAAAGACGTGATGCCCAGGAAATTGAAACTTTTTCTCTTCTTTGTTCTTTCCTGAGTATTAAAATTTAAGGGGGTCTTCCCTTGACCTTACGCTATTTATCTATAAATATAAACGTCAAACCTGTCTTCTAAATACAACATTAAATACTCCTTATAATCAGTAACCCCTTACCCCCAATTGCACGAAAAGCTCAATTAGTTGATGATAATTATAATTAAATATCGTGGCGTCTTAAGGTCTATCTATACATATCCGGGCCGTGGCTTGTCAGGAGGGAAAAAATACGTACTCATGACAACGTGTGTGAACGAATCCATAGAAAATGTATGGAATGATATTTTTTCCCGGAATCGTCCCTGACACGGCCCGGATTTGTGTAGATTGACCTTTATTCTGATATTTTGACAATAACAGTGACAGCTAATAGGTGTAATGGAGCATTAGTTTGACCTTTCTTGCAACCAGCTTGACCTTTCTTGCAACCAAAACATCACGCCATTTACGTCCTTAATACCACCGGGATTGAGGGATATCGAAAGTAATTTCCTGTGCACGTGCTCTCAGGTCGTTCATAACACATGCTATCTATACTTGTTCGATATTTCTGAAGATTTTTTTTTGTTTTTTATTAGACACGTGATGCGCTTTTTCTAAATGTCTCTATTTAATCTGAGGCACTTTTGCTCGTTAATGAGATATTATGTATTTATAAATCTTTCGTCGTATATGCTGGTCCGTTTAGAATACTCTTGACTTGGCTTTTCGTTAGTAGATCCCAGCTTTGATCCAGGTATGTTCTCTGTGGGTTTACCCTCCCAAAATGTGCACTCGACTGATGAATGTTATTGAAGCGAAAGAGGGGTAGTAAGTAATCTCTGCTTTCTGCGATGGGAAATAGGTACGATAGATATGTATGGAAGTATAAAATTTAGCCCTCTTCAATTAGAAGCAGCGTTTGATGGATTTCATATCAAGAACTTTCGTAAAACTGCCTTTTTTCTAAGAAGTTTGAGTAAAGAATAACAAATTGCTGATCGATTACTTGCTAAAGTTAAAGAACTTGATAGCTAGTATTTGGAAGAAAAATAAGATTGTGAAATTAGGTTTCTTATTAGGATTTGTAATCGTAAATATCTAGAACAAACAATCGTCTTCGATTACAATTGATGAATTGAATTTCCTTCAACCTTTTATAAAAATAAATTTAAAAAGATTTCCTTCAAGTGAAAAACAATTTTCACTATTTCTCTCGATGAAACTTCAGCAATACTCGCCAAGAAATAAAAAATAAGAAAAATCAAGACGAAGTATTGAATGCAGGTGCTAGAGATCTTACTTTTTAAACATTAACGGTAGGGTTAACACAATAATGAAACACGTTTATTTCTTTATTAAAATTAAATCGCTACTGCAAACATCTTGTAAGTACCTACAATATTGTTGACTACGCACAAATTAAATTGGACCTTATGAAGTAGTAAACGACCCACCATCTCACATGCTCAAGTGTCCTTTACTCGTATAGACACGAAAGTGTGAGAAAACCACCAGCTAGCTTAGCATGGCACTCCGTGACAAGACGTTGTCATGCGTTTGTCACGCTTACGTCTCTGTCTATAGTTTTAAATGTGATAAGGACAGCATGCGTGAGATAATTGTCGCGGCACGCCGTGCTAACCCCCCAGAAAGCCGTAACAATCTGTGGGTATGCAAAGCCTGCCTCTATGAAAGGAATACCTACGAACGTTAATGTAGATCAGTATAAATAGTTTTTTTTACATTTCTGATCGTATTATTAATTTTATTGCCAAGCCAATATACACTATATTACTATACTTAGGGGGAAGTGGGGCACATTGATACACAAAAATTCAAACTCAGTTTTAATACACAAATGTCAACATATTTGATCATTTTTTTTGCCGGGTGCATGGCCTGATATGTTAACTTATAATTAAGTTTAAAAAAAGCTGATAGAAACGAATAGGGAAAAAGTTATGGCGACTTTTATAAAAAATGGATTTTGTATCATTCTGCCCCACCGGTGGGGCACCTTGATACAGAGAGTGGGGCAGCTTGATGCGTATTTTATTTCCGTAAATATTATAATATTTTTTCAAAATAAATCGTTATATTACTTAAATTGACAAAATAAAAAGCAAATAATGCTTGGTATCTAAAAAACTAACGTTATTTATTAGTTATTATTCGTATTAACGATAATCACAATCAGCCTAATAATGAAATGAGCTAGGAAATAAAATTGTCATCAAAAATCTAGAATATATCAAGATCTTAAACATGTAATTAAACATAATTACTCAGTAATCAGCCTAAAAGTACTACAGAATTGGGCATAGTGAAATATAGAAATAACAAAATAAAATCCTCTATCAAAATTATAGGAACTTTTTCTTAAAACTCATAATCAAAAACATCACAAAACTGAAATCCTAAACGATTTTTTCTCATTTCTCTGCTTAACTTTAAAAGTCCGGACCATTTTCTATAATAAATGAGATTTTTAAGACTACTTTATAATACTAACGGGGCACTTTAATGCACTAAAGGGGCACTTTAATACACTAACGGGGCAGATTGATACGTATCATTCTGCCCCGCGCTTTACTGTATCATAGTGCCCCAAGGGACTATATTCACGAAAAAGTAATTTATTATTTTTAAAATCAATATTGTATTAAATAAACATATTAAATAACATTTATTAAAGTATAAACGTACTTTTGGTAAAATAAAACAATGAAAACAACTAATAATATGGAGCTGAGACACAAACACATTGCTCTTAAAATTTTAGTTGTCGGTCCCAAAAACACGTTTGTGCCTGTAAAAGCAAAACGGCGAATAGGCGGCGAGCATCGTCACAACTATCATCCTTGTGGATGTCCTTGAGCGTTCTAATGATGTGTCCGTGAGCGTATCGTTTTTCAGTATTTCAAAACAGGTACTGTATCAATGTGCCCCGAGTATCAATGTGCCCCGCCTCCCCCTACGTAGTAACAAAAAGTACAATAATAGTAAGTTTGAAGTTTCGGGTTTGAATATAAACGAAATTCCCTTTAAACATTACATAACGCAACTTACTTGTCACGATATAATAAATACGAAACTCGTAACCATTCGACCCAAAAAGTTTCGAGTGCTCGAGTTAAATTAATTGAAAGTCAATAGCAAGAACCTATATTAAGCGAGGGCTCATACTGAAAGTTCCCACATCAAGCAAAAGCAAGCCCTTTCAAGGAAGGTAGGCTTCAATTTAAGAGAAATATTAAATGAAACAGTGGAAATTAGTATGGTGAATAAGAAACTAAGCAGTTTTAAAATTTTCGCTAAACATTTTTAAGTAATACAACACTTATTTTATTAGCTGATTAAAGAATTATAATAATTATTCAAAATGACCATAAATCGCTTATTTATTTATTTTCAAGTAAAGCTGTAAAACTATTTACGCGCTTCGCGAATTAAAATTTGTTCGTCTGTTTTCAAAAATTGACAAATAATTACTTACAAAAGCTTCCCAATTTGAAAATTGAAATTCGTTTGTCTTTTGTTTTTTTTTCTATGTACGTAGTTTAAAGCGGTAGGTAAATATATGAGGTATTTATTTTGTATTCAAAGAGTCTGTATCTCATTCTAATTACAGATTGCACGCCCTACCTTAAAGAACACGGAGAACATTAATCAAAATGCTTAATATGCACCATCTGTTCCTTGGGTATAAACTTTATGAGTTTCCAGTTCATTTTAATGCTATTCCACTTTTATAGCACCTTTATGTTTGAATTAAGTCTTTCATAAGTTAATTGGTTTGCTGTAAATAAAACTTCTAGTGGCTATTATTCGAACGTTATTCTAATTGTAGTTTTAGAATAAGTTTAAAAGCATATATGTCTTAATATTGAAACTTTAGTATGTAATTTAGTTTTCGTAAATTGTTGCAACTTTACAATATCTTGTAAATGGCATAATCGATGTAATTCGTGAGCCCTGAAAACCAGCAATTATGCTGAGGGTTTCTTTCCTTGCGAAGAATTGGTTCATTATAACGTGTACTGTACTTTTATTGTTAAATAAATGTCTTATTTATTATTATTAAGTAAGAAACAAAAGCAGTTTTTTACTGCATACCTCTTAAATAGAAAATGCAATTTCATACCTAGGCCACGAAACTTAACTACAATTTTCCGAAACTCAGTTTCAGCAGTCAACATTTCCACGTAGTTAACATAAAGTTTTACAACCAAGCGTGGTGTCCAAAAGATTTCCACCAACATTCTCTTTTTAAGGTTCCGTACCCAAAGGGTAAAAACCCTATTAAAAAAGCTCGGCTGTCCGCCTGTCTGTCCGTCCGTCCCTCCGTTAGCAGACTGTATCTCATGAACCATTGTAACTAGAGCCTTGAAATTTACACACATGATGTATTACCATTACCGCTATAGCAACAAATACTAAAAATAGAATAATAATAATAATAATAATGAAGGGAGCCATACAACAAACTTGATTTTGTTGCCTTTTTTTTGCTCGAGTCTAATGACTAATTGTTAATGTAGTGAATGTTACGGAACCCTCCGCGCGCGAGTCCGACTCGAACTTGGCCGGTTTTTGTTTAGATGACGCCGAATTTTTAGCAGGAAACAAGTACTTGAAGTACTTACCCCTTGTTTTTGAAAGATGAAATTGGTACCTAACATAATCTCACATAAGCCGGCGAAGCGAAATTCTTAAGCTATTTTCAAAATGTTTTTCGTCGAAATTATGTAAATACACTTAGATTTTTACGGAAAATCTTTATTAGAGAAGGTTTTTACAATCTGAACTTAATTTTGATTATATTTGGCATACATGACATAGTTTTTTTCTGTTCCAGATAAATAATAAGCAGTACCTATTTATTGTTCTTGTCAAAGTACCTAGTTGCAAATTAATATTGACTTATGATATATTACGTATCGACTTATATTTATTAATGATTTAATCACACTCGTCTTCCTTTCGTATTAAAAATCATCTGTAGTGTCACTGGCTGAAGAAATCACGTCACGCAGAAGCAGAAACCAAATTCATCCGAATTCCCACCTTCTTTGTTGGACTTCATGTGTTTTCTACGGATAAATTAGCCGCTAACCATTTTTTTTTTGCTTAACATGTCTCAAGCTGGATAATATTTCGCTTATAAATATATTATAAACTCTCTTCCGATAGAACGATTTGTATTACTTTGTTCTGTCTTCGCCGTTTCCCCTTTCCAATGGTATTCAACAAATATCTCTAGGAAATGTAAATAAGCAATGCTACTTTAAAGTCTTATTTCTGTTTGTTTGTGGAGTTCCAATGCAATGGATCTCCTAAAGCAAAAGGTGATTGCGAGTTCGTTTTCAAATAGTACACTCCTTGCTCTCTGCAACAAAATAGATTAGTTTATTTATTGAACGTTGAGCTGAATTTAAATAAGAAAATGAAGGACTACCGATTTACGAGTATAGTTTTGTTCTTGGCGGGTAAGCGGATTAAAAGTTGATTAACCCTTTTTTATTTAAAAAAAATCTGTTGCTGAAAGGGTCTTCAAAATTAATCTTCAATTAAACACATTACTAACAGTCTCTTTGTTAAAAATAATAAAAACCGGCAAGATATAAAATATCTTATCTTATCTAGCCATCTCTGTCCCACTGCTGGGCAAAGGCCTCTCTCCTCTTCTTTCATGATTCCCTATCCTGGGCCACCTCTGCCCAGACATTCAAGAAGGCGTCTAAAAAGACGTATAAAATATACTGCAACATTTCAAAAGAACGTTTTGTAAGCTAAGAAAAATGTGGCAATTTACAGTCATTAAGGTACAAAGATTCTCAAGAAGAGAAATCAAGTCAAACTCTATCAAAATACTTTATTTCCTAGAAAACTAGAAATCCTAAGAAGCTTAAGTTATTAGCAATTTCTAAGTAAGATGCACGAAGGAAAATTAAATTGGCGAACGGTGTGTAAAGACGGGGGCGTAATTTCAACAGGTGCTTCAACAAAATAATCTGGTTTCTGGTTTTAAGGGAAACGTAAAAAATCAAAATTAGTATTTTCTAGGCTACGTAGGTAGGTATTACTTTTAAAACATGGGAATAATATATAAGTAGATAATATTTAAAGGAAGAATTGCTGAATACTTCCTACGCCAAAGAAAGAAGCGAGTATTATATTCTTGCTTACCGACTTATTACTTACTGAGTACTTAATGACTTTATTTTTTCAGTAGAATTTTAGACTTAAATCTAAAGTAACCACATTTTATCGGCTTACAAAATGACATGTCTATTATTTTCTCACATAGACGTTTTTTGCTTCCAATATTTCATCATGCATTTACAATTACTATAAGCCCTATAAGCCATATAAAATCACTGTCAAAGCTTTTATATTATATCCCGATGAAATAAAATTTCTGCCGATAATATTATGAGGTTCATTTAAAAAGTTGGGTTTTACAGTTGAACGAATTTAAGAAAGCGGTGTGAGTCAGGATTTCGGGTGTATTAATTATTTATTTAACAGTTTATAGTACATAGAGGCAGAAAAAAAGAGAAGTTATACAAAAGGTAGGTACAGCATATTTCCAAAAGAAATTACTTTTTTTATTATTTATTTGATGTATGTGGGGGATTTGAATATCTCGTATCCCACAGAAATGTAGCTGCAATGTACTATTGAATACCATTACTGAAGTTCAATGTACCTCTTTGAAAACGTAGCAAGTACAAGAATAAAGTGAGTGGTACGGTACTAAATAGTACATTACAAGCAAGTACATTTCTTTGGGATACGAGATATTTAAATTCCCTACATACAAAAAATAAATTAAAAAAAAAATCTTTTGGAAATATGCTGTACCTTTTGTATAACTTCTCTTTTTTTCTGTCTCTATGTACTATCATCTTACAATAAACTGTTAAATAAATAAATAAATACACCCGCCATCCTGACTCACACAAAAAGAGGATTGACTCATAGTACTGATGGATGTATTATTTACAAGCGTTTAGGTATATATCTTTAACTTACCCAAAATTCAAATAAAGTCCACTCATGTATAATTTTTTCCTGCCATTGACTTGGCATGTTTCATTATAATAAACTTCGTCGTAGCTCTCACATTGTACTGCAATGAATGATACTGGCGATACAATTGACTCTGCAAAATATTGTGCTGAACGATCATGGGCGCATGCACCTAAAATTTCATAAGTTATGTAAATTGGTTCTATTTACTTGTTTGTTTATCACTATAATTTTCAAAAAAACGATTATTCGACCACAAAAACATTAAGATCATTAGCAGGTTACTGTATAACCCGACCATTTAGTCGGGTTTGCATTTGCAAATTAATATCGGTCCGATGAAAATCATGACGTTGAAAGTTGGCTTTAAAGCTAGAAACACTTTCCCACGTTACGAGTGACAAGTCTGCTAATCATATTATTTATATGGAACAGATTTTATAATGCATTGCGTATTTTTAACTAATAAAGCCAAGCAGATATAACAATTAATAAAAATAAACAGTAATTAAAAACAAAAACTAGAAATACATAAAAGGGCGATTTCAGACCTAGCGCTTACATGCCCGCTACATAAAACCGAACGCATAAAAATATATAATATATATAAGTATTTTTATGTAGTTATATATAATAACTACATAAAAATACGCGCGTATAAAATGCTAGTTTTAAAAAGGCCCTAAATAGAGTAACTATCGTACTTATATGTAGGAAGTAAATGAAGAGCATCCCACTTACATGAAACCTACTTGCTTAGTACACTTTGGTGTTTGCTTGAATTTAGCAAACTCTCAACTGTACCTGAGACTAAGTAAACCTTAACTTACGAAATGTAGTATTCAACAGTGTTTAGTTCACTTGATATGCATGTTTAAAGTAGACATTAAAAACAATTTCATACACGATTCTGAAATGTTGATTTAAATTATAATGACGTAAACTCTATTATCAAATTCATTACTTAATTCTTATTATACGTACATAATTACTAAATTAAAATTCAATCAAATTACTTACGGTCAGTAATCAATAATGATTTCCATTAATATTTACAATGCTATTTTAGTTTTCTTTCACAATTTTGGTTGAGTTATCTTTAATAAAGTATCTAGTTAGTAAAAGAATAAACTTTCCAACTACAATTTAATTCCATCTGTAGAAAGAAAGTTATCGAAATTTAAAATTCAATTCAAAATTAATAAGACAGAAAGATATTGAACAAGTTAGCATTTTCATTATAGTTCTTAAAATTTTACATGATTAGAATGGCAGGTGTCACTAAAAGTAGCGAAGTAACTTTATACTAGCGGCCCATAAGTGTCGTAATTTGCATCAGCAAAAATCATAATCATTTTTCAACTATAACCATTTTAAAATTATGAACTGTATTTATACATACAAGAAAATTAATGTTTTCGACATAAAACGTAAAGATACATAGAACATAATACATAATAACACACATAATACTTATCCAATAATATGAGATTAAATATTTTTACGTTCTAAAAAGGTTTTATCATCGTGAAAAAAAATAAGGATGTGACCAATCGAGTTCTTTAAGTCGATATTTTTACATTATCATAAAGTCTATGAAAATAGTAATTATAAGTTTTTTTTTTGCGTTTAGTAGTTTTGGTAGGTTTTAGGAGCTTTTTTAGTAGATTCATTGTTTTTAAAAATTGACGCACGGTGTCACTACTCTTTGGTTTTTTTAGTATCTGCGAATATTTAACAGAGCTCGAAATGGATTAGTTATGTACTTAATTAGGCTATTTCGTAATTACTAGTTATTTTTAAAATATTTCTAGTAATAAGCACTTAGTCGCCAAAAATTTCGCTTAAACCTCGATTTAACATTTTCATCCTATCACTATTCGGCGAGGATTGGCATGTGTCATTCTAATCATATAAGATTTTAAGAACTATATTAATAACTCAATAATTTGAATTTGTAAAAGGAATATTTATCTGTCACTCTTTCAAAAGTTTCAAGGCTTCTGGAATGTGATAGGTATCTTGGAAAATTCAAGAAGTGATTGATTACTTTGAGGTTATTTGGAAAGATGACTTCGTTTTATGTAGGTACTAGAGGCTGCCCGCGACTTCGTGCGCATTATCGTCATATTTTAGAAAAAAATAATGATATATTAAAATAATATAGCCAAAGTGTTATTCTGATGTATAAGCTACAATATTGTCAAGTTTCATTAAAATCTGTTTAGTAGTTTTTGTTGGCAACACCAACATAGATAAAATTTAAATTTAAATTGTTCTATAATTTTGTCTATAATCTACTTTCTGTTTTTATACTTCACTTCTTACTGGGTTATACTCGACCTTACTCGACCTAATCTTGACAATATACTAAAATTCAAATCCTAAAGTGCAGTTTTTATTTTCTTTCTTCGCCCAACAAAATACCAGTGCCTCAAGCTCTACACTAACAAATGGTCCTTCGCGGAAAAGAAGGCCGAAGAGAGAAAACGAAACTCGTACACAAGATTTGCGAACAACGTGCATCTTCGTGCATTTCGGCGTGGTTCTACAATCAGGTTTGCTGCATACTTCGAACCTGCGAAAAGAGCTTCACCGCAACAATAGGTCGCAAAATCTTCATTTTCGTCGAGATCCGTAAGTCAAAACCTGAAAATAATTTTTGTCTACGTGGCATCCATTTTGATTTTTCCGCCAAATACGGGAAGTTATTACCAACCTTCCGGCGTTGACGCAATCTAGCTGCGAACCAATCAGCTCAATTGTCAAAGTCACAACGTCACACGCTGCAACAGGATTGGCCGTACGGAAAATCACGAACAACATTCGGCAACTTTCGACGTGTCTATGGTCTACTCTAGCGCTTTAATTCAGCCAATCCCAAGCTGCGATTTCAACCAATCAGCGACGGGTGGTTCGCCAAGAGGACTGCAACGCCATTGGCTACTATACGACGAAAGCAATTTTATACGCTGTTTGTTTTATTTGAAAATTAATTTAGTTTTTTAAAATTTTGTAATCGCCATTTTGAATGCTACTTTTCTTCCTCGTTCCGATTACAGAGTCACAAGTGACGCATTTTAATTTTAGATATTATTTTTTTGTGTGTGTTTAAAACGATGTATAAACTTGATATCAAACAACTAAAAGCCGATCGAGGCTATATAAAAGCTTCGATTACGCGTTTAAATACATTTGCGAGCAATCGTCTAGATGTCGAATCTTCCGCGGTATCCACATTACAGGCTAAACGAGACAGGATCGCAGAACTCTTTCGCGAGTACGAAACTACGTCGAAAAATATTTTAGCGTTGGATAGTGATGATGAGGAAAACGTGGCTGAGGTCGAAAACAAATACTTCGCCATACTTACCGTTTTAAACGAAGCCATACTTGCGAAGTCGACGCCGCCGCAGGCCCAAGGCAGCTCGACATTCAAGACCAAGCTTCCTACGATTCAAATCGAGAAATTCACAGGTAAATACAGTGAATATACTCCCTTCATTAACCTCTTTCGTGCTATAATTCACAAGGATAGGTCCATCGATAATGTTCAGAAGCTATATTACCTCAGGTCTTTCCTGCAAAAAGAACCTTTTGACATCATTAAAAACCTTCCTTTTACCGCGGAGAGTTATGAAGAAGCACTTAAGCTGCTCGATGAACGCTATAATCACAATTTTAAGATAGTTAACGAACACATTAACTCATTGCTTGACATGAATGCTCTGTTCAAATCCACTCCTAGCAATATTAGGGACTTTGTTTCCACAGTTAAACAATGT
Source organism: Anarsia innoxiella (assembly GCA_947563765.1). NCBI lineage: Eukaryota > Metazoa > Arthropoda > Insecta > Lepidoptera > Gelechiidae > Anarsia > Anarsia innoxiella. The sequence goes on from OX387402.1 coordinate 3,880,684, forward strand.
TTAGCTGCTTTAAAAAACCTAAACGTCAATACCGATACCTGGGACCCTATTCTATTGTCCATTTTGTATCGCAAATTAGATCTCTTCACGTCCCGCGCCTACCAATTGGAACGGAGTGACGACAAGGATCCTACGATGATTGACTTCCTGCAATTCCTCGAGAAGAGAGCCTTGGCATTAGAGAATGCCGAGCCAACAACCTCCAGCAAGCCACCTAAAGCTGTGGTGAACATCGCTGCTGCTGCAGGAGCTTCAACATGCAGTTATTGTAAGTCCAATCACAGATTATTTGCTTGCAACACTTTCAAAGTTCTGCCACATGCGGATAAAGCTAAATTCATTCAGAATAAAGGTCTATGCAACATCTGTCTTAACAATCATCAAGGCAAATGCAAATTCCATTTCCGCTGTGCTATCTGCAAAAAGGATCATAACACCATATTACATGAGGAGGAGGTATCTCAGCAGAAGCAAGTGACATTAATTTCAAATTCAGGCAGTGACAAAGTTTTATTACCAACGGTTAAAGTCAAATTATATTCTCAGAGCGGACAAGAAGTCCACTTAAAGGCAATTCTGGACTCCGCTTCACAGGTGTCAATAGTGACCAATAAGGTTATTGATATTTTAGGTATCACTCCTAACAGGGATAGTACCAACATCATTGGGGTCAGCGAGACAAGTAACAAGGCTGGTTACTCTGTTCCCCTGGAGGTGTTCTCATTGGCTACTCCCTACAAGGTCAACATAAACTGTCATGTGCTACCAAGAATCACATGCAAAATCCCGCAGTTTAAAGTTGACACAATATCTTTAAATATACCATCGGACGTCAATTTAGCTGACACTGAATTTTTCATTCCGTCCGAGATCAATATGCTGATTGGTGCTGACATATTCTTTCAGGCGCTATTACCGGAGCAACGAGCTACTTCGCAGCAACCAGCTTCGCAATCTACTGAGCATGCAGCTCAGCAACAATGCCTGCAACCACGGTTTGTCAGTACTAAGTTCGGCCATGTTATAGCTGGACCATTGCCCCAGCACGATTCCATTGCTTCAAGTAAGGTGTCCCTTCTATGTCTTAACTGTAACTCTGACATTAATGAAAATGTGCAAAATTTTTGGAAGGCTGAAAGTGTCCCTGAAACATTTAATGAAACAATTTCTGAAAATGATTTATGTGAGAACATTTTTCAAACTACAACTATACTTCAGAATGACACTTTTCAAGTTGATTTGCCTTTAAAATTGCCTTTGAACAAGATTAACGATGCCCTTGGCAACTCATTTGATCTTGCATTATACAGATTTCTTAACTTAGAACGAAAATTACATAAAAATATAAATTTACATTCTGATTATGAAAAATTCATTAATGAATATGTTGAGTTAGGACACGGACACTACATTGATTTTAAATCATTGGATTTTAATAACGATCCCATTTATTTTTTGCCGCATCACGCTGTCTTTAACGAAAATAGCAAAAGCACAAAAACGCGCGTGGTGTTCGATGCTTCCATGCAAACCGATAAAAAATTGTCGCTTAATGATCTTCTACTCAATGGACCTGTTGTTCAAAAAGAGCTTTTCGACATCATGCTTTTGTTTCGCTTAGGTGAATATACTTTCACTACAGATGTGCGTCGAATGTTTCGTTGTGTTAAGATTAACCCCGAGCATGCTAGCTTGCAAAACATTTTGTGGAGAGGTAATGTCAATGAACCTATACGATGCATTCAATTAGATACCGTCACATATGGCCAAAAATGTTCAAGTTTTCTTGCTACTCGTTGTCTCAAAGAACTTGCGAATAAATATGGTAGCGATTATCCTCTTGCGTCCTACATTATAAACCATTGCACGTATGTGGACGATGCTTTATATTCACACTCGGACTTAGATAACGTCATAGAAGCAAAACGTCAATTCTGTGAATTGCTTAGTAAGGCTAGTTTCTATACTCATAAATGGGCATCTAATTGTCTTGATGTTTTAAAAGATGTCCCTTCTGATAAACAACAATTTGATGAAATTGATTTTCAAAAGAATAATCTTTGTATGAAAACTTTAGGTGTGACACTTAATGTCACTAAAGATAACTTTGTGTTTTCTTGTCCAGAACCTTTTAATGACAATAATATTACAAAGAGGCAAATATTAAGTTATATTTCAAAGTTTTTTGATCCATTAGGGTTCATGTCCCCAATGATTGTAAAGGCCAAAGCATTTATGCAGAAATCGTGGTCCGAGAAGATAGGTTGGAATGATGTTCCTTCACACGATTTAACATTGGAATGGTTGTCTTTTGCTAGAAAATTATCCCAAATGCAACCCATAAATATTAAGAGAAATATTAATATACCTAAAAACGCTATTGCTGTTCAACTCATTGGCTTTGCTGATGCATCAAGTACGACGGGCTATGGCGCTTGTGTCTACCTTCGGGTGGTCGACGACTCAGGTAAGGTTTCTATGTCCTTGCTCTGCTCTAAGTCTCGCATAAACCCCCGCGATAACAAGGCACTAACAATTCCACGCTTGGAACTTAACGCCATGCTCTTACTAAGCAAGCTAATAACCAGAGTGTATGATACTCTCTGCATAAAAATAAAAATACAAGATGTGTATTTGTTTTCTGATTCTCAAATCTCCCTCGCATGGCTGGCTACTGAACCGATTAAGCTCAATGCCTATGTCGCAAATAGGGCGAGATTGATACGAGATCTGACTGATAGATGGCGCTGGCTGTATGTTAACACCACCGAGAACCCTGCCGATTTTATAAGTAGAGGTGCTGATCCCGGCGAGCTGATCCAGTGTGACATGTGGTGGCGAGGTCCAGCATTCCTGCAAAACGATAAGTATGATTTTATTAATAAACTTACCTTGCCGCTCGCACCTGACTTGCCTGAAATGAAGAAGGAGGTGCCATTCTCTAACGCCAAGGTCTCTCTCGTCACTCAAAGTAAAGATGATTTTTATCAGTTTATTGATAACATTTCAGATTTAAACAGAATGACCCGTGTTATGGGATACATTTTGCGATTTTCTTTCAATTTGAAAAATAAAAATTCACGCTTATCAGGTCCGTTATCTCCTTTGGAGCTTCAAAACGCTTTACTGAAAATTATACAACGTGAACAGAGTATTTATTTCAATGACGAATTTAAAACTTTAAACTCGAATAGCGAAAACGTCAATGGTTCTCTAAAACCTCTACACCCTTTTATTGATAAGGACAACGTTTTACGTGTAGGCGGCAGAATTAACAATTCGAACGTTTCGTATTCGCAAAAACACCCGGTAATTCTACCCAAACAATCTCGAATAACTGAACTTATCATTCACCATGAACATATTCGCTTGTTACATGCGGCACCTAAGCTATTATTAGCTAGCTTAAACCAAAAATATTGGATTGTAAATGGTTATAGACATATTAAAAAGATAACTCACAAATGTTTAATTTGTTTCAGAATGAAGGCTCAATGTGCGAAGCAGCTAATGGGTTCCTTGCCTTCCGAGAGGGTTATAGCCTGTAGGCCTTTTCAAAAAGTGGGTCTAGATTTCGCGGGTCCTATACCAGTTAAAAACTCTTGTGTGAGACGGGCCTTACAGACAAAAGGATACATATGTGTATTCGTCTGCTTCGTTACAAAAGCCATACATCTTGAGCTTGCATCCGATCTTACTACAGATTGTTTCCTTGCTTGTTTCAAGCGTTTCATAGCGCGCCGAGGTCTACCCACAGACGTGTTCTGCGATAACGGGGGAGCCTTCAAGGGGGCAAGGAATGAATTAGCTCGTTTGTATGAGCTACAAGCCTCACAAGAGCATCAAACACTTGTGCAAAATTATGCTGCTTATCAACGCATTGCTTTTCATTTCACTCCCAGCTACTCGCCGGTGTTTGCTGGTCTTGCTGAAGCTGCAGTTAAAAGTTCTAAGTTTCATCTGAAACGTATCATTCAAAACTATGTTTTAACTTATGAACAACTGAATACTATTTTGTGTCAAATAGAGGCTGTTTTAAATTCACGACCTTTGTTACCAGTATCAGTTGATGATGTGAATGATTTCAGTTACCTTACTCCAGGCCATTTCCTTATCGGCACTGCTTTAACTTCTTTTCCTGAAAGAAATGTTGTTGACTTACCTACCAATAGAGTTAAATTTTGGGAATTGTGTAATAAGGTAAAATCTCAATTTTGGAATGTATGGCATAAATATTATTTGAATGCTTTACAATCACGACCTAAATGGCGTGATAGTGTGCCTAATGTCAAAGTTGGAGCTTTAGTTATATTGAAGGAGCCTAACTCCCCACCTCTAACATGGCCTATGGCTAGGATTGTAAAAGTATATCCTGGTAAGGATGACAAAATCCGTGTTGTTGATGTGATTACTCATAATAAGAAGGTGTATAAGCGTTCTCTTAGTTGTATAAGTATACTACCTTTAGAATGGTAATAATTTTGTTTACTTAAAAACAACAATGAATTTGTTTATGTTTTATTAAGCATAGGAAATGCTATATTATGTTTTAGAAGTTTTGTTTATGTTTTCAAGTCTTTTTATTTCATCAAGTTGTTAATAAACTTGCATTTAATTTCAAAACTTAACTAAAATAAGTAAATTTCATTAAATTTGCATTTAATGTTTACAGGTTATAAGCATACCTAGAACATTTGCTTAAGTTAATTTTAAAAATTTGCTAAATGTTGTTCCATATTTTGATTAAGCTCTTTTGATTATAATTTAGTAATTCTGTGTCGCCGCCCTCAGCATGTTGGCAACACCAACATAGATAAAATTTAAATTTAAATTGTTCTATAATTTTGTCTATAATCTACTTTCTGTTTTTATACTTCACTTCTTACTGGGTTATACTCGACCTTACTCGACCTAATCTTGACAATATACTAAAATTCAAATCCTAAAGTGCAGTTTTTATTTTCTTTCTTCGCCCAACAAAATACCAGTGCCTCAAGCTCTACACTAAAAAGAGTCACAAATATCCATCCATCGGCACAAATATCGACATTTAATAGAAGATATTTAGAAAACAAAGATCGCCAATACTCCTTGGCAGTTCCGTTCATTTCAAATCACTGTCAAGATTTACTCAATTCTCAAGTGTACAACCTAATTTTTAAAATGTACGCCTGTCAAAACGTCAACATTCTTTCTACCGGCATTGATTTGTTTACAGCCGGGTTATAGAGCAAAGTATTGATCCCTAAGAAGGTAACTTGAAAATTCAGACATAATTCGAAAGAGATCCATAGGTTTAAACCCATAGTTTAAGGGCTAGTTTCACCACTTAGAGATAAAATTTAACTGACAGATATTTTATACCGATCGCTGTCTAAAACGTCATGTTTTATGAAATATCTAAGGTTTATCTGTCAGTTAAATTTTATCTGTAAGCGGTAAAATAGGCCCTTAATCTTATTCACAAAGCTGTCTGTCAAAAAATGAACTAGCATAAATTCTACCTCTTATATCAAAGCCGCATCCTGGTTGCTTTTTGCTTCCGTTTGGATAGAAGTCTATGTGGCCCAATGGCGAGGGATAGCCTAAGAAACCTTCGCAAGTATGAATCACTTCTAAGTGCAAGGCATCTGATTTGTCTAATCGATGTTTACTGAACAAGAAGAGGGGGTAAGCTGGGTCTAAACCTGAAAAGAAGATTATTGATAAAAAATAAGTAAATAAGTGGAAGAGTGTACTAGCGAATGAGTAAACGAGTGAACAAATCAATAAGTAAATCAAATAATTAAATAAGTACTTAAATAAGAAAAATTTAAACGCACCTACTACAGTTAAATCCATCATAATATTACTTTTTGAGTGGGTCTCTTTAAGTCAGTGTTTTTCAAACTGTGGGTTTACCCCCAGGGGGGTCGCAAAGCCCTACTTGGGGGGTCGCCAGCAAATACAATTTTTGCGATTAACCACTGACCTTGAGTTACTATCAAAACCCTCGCGGTATTTTTGCAGGATGAAGGTCGTAATCTTGACAAATAATGTATGAACCAATATAAAAAGGGGGTCGTCAAAAGTTTTCAACCTGTAAGGGGGTCACGTTAACAAAAAGTTTGAAAACCACTGCTTTAAGTCAAAACCATTCAACTGTAGAACCCAAATGAACGAACGTTTTCATTCAAAACTTATCAACGGAAAAAAGAATACTGTTTTTAAAAGAATATGCCAACGTACCTGTAATAGCTAGAATAGGACTTCCTATCTCTTTATAGTACCTTCCAGCAACACCAACAACATGTGCACCTAAACTATGACCAATAAGGTGTAGATCCGAAGTTCGAACGCCATTGGCAACGAGAAACTTCAGGAACTCAGTGAGCAACTGACTAACTGTGGGCACGAAACTTCTCGCCGCTAAATACAGTTTATCTGCCAATGCGCTCCAATCTACTGATATTATGTTGTCGTCTGTCTTTTGGAGGTACGCTGTGAATATGTTTGAGTGTTAACTTGTTATTCTCGAATTGTAGAATTATCTATGGTCTAGGAATTGTGGTTGCTTAGTTCTGAACTCACTTTCGAAGCACCTGTATCTAGATAGCCAGTCACATTCAATCTTGAGCATAGTTAAGAAATGACAATTTTAAATTAACACGAATTTGTGACAGTCAGTTCTTCACAAAAAAAATATACCTATATATTCTAATTTAAGTAGGTACATTATTTTAGCGACATTGCACATCACACCTTTTTAAAGGTGGAGCAATTCAGAAAGAATATTCGGGATCATAGTGAAAATATTTTTTTGCACACAGACACACATCACAAAATCGTGCTATCAGCTTCTGACTTAATTGAAATCCAACTGAATAAAAAAGTTTAACTCTATTTTTCTTTTTTGATTAACGTTGCAGGGTATTCCTGTTTGATGCTTTTTGTGATTTTTTGTCGCTACGTTTTATTTTGTTGCAGTAAATTCGAGTACAGACTTTCTAAAAATCTATTTTATTTTGTGGTCGAATTCGGTAAAAAACGCGGATAAATTTTGTACGAGTTTTGGGTTTTAACTCTTTTAACTTACTTTTTTATGTGTAAGTTTAATCTGAAAAGTATTTGCAATAATTTACTCAAGTTGAATGAAAAAAGTAAGTACAGCTGAGAGCAGATCAACCTTTACAACATAAATCTAAGGTCGCACTTCTGCCAAAATTAAATAAGGTGCTCCTGTGTAAAGCTTGATATGCCCTCGACCGTACCTATTATTAGACTAGTGTTAAGTAGCTAGCGCGAAGTAGAACGTAATTTATTTAATTCTACTTATTTTTATTGAAAAAACGAATTACCATTTTTAATAATATCAGCTACGAAACTCGTGCCATTGGAAATCCAACCATGAACAACAATTTTAGATCTTTTATTAAAGTCAAAATTTGATCTCAACAACGTATCTCTATCATTAGTTTTTAATTCTTGGTACACATCGGGATTACTCCTATAAAAAACAACAATATAGATTTATTTTAACAAGATTATGTAATAAAATATTAATATTATAGGTGATTTTTAATAAGTGATAATAGAAAAGGATATTCATGTAGGCATTGGTGATAACAAGCAACTTTTACTATGTCACCAAGTTCGAAATCATTAAAAGATTTTGAACTCCGCATACAAATTCCACCAGCAGCTGATAAATGGGAAAACATTTTTTTATAATTCGAACTTGGTCCCGTCACATAGTAAAACATTTTTATTTATCAAGAGTATTTGCCCTTTTCTATCTTTCACTACTTAATTAATAGTCATCCTGTTATATATTTTTATTCACTCAAACTTACCTTGTAAAAAGAAAGAAATGAACATCATCTTCGTAATTCCAAAACAAATATTTGTCCTTTTGAACTTCACATAACACTGTCATCAAAAAAGTGGCACAAATAAGATAGACCAACATTTTCAATATTCGAAATTGTATTTTATTCTATATTTGAATTTTTTTTTAAAGGATTATCTAAAATTACATTTTTTTCATTGTCAGTATTTAATTTCGCTACACAGAAAATATTGATGGTAAAAAAACTTAAATTTATTCTAAAAATTGGTCCGTTCCAATGCGAATATGTTTTTCAACTAAACAAGCGGTAACTATGGAATAAGCAACTAGTCTTAGAAACTAAGTAGTATTGAACTTTCTTGCATGTATAATTGTATGTTTATAGGGTTTTATCAAATCCTGTCGCATAAACATCTCAAAGACTCTCTACATCTGAGTTAATTAAGTACAAACACGGTGGGTTAAGACGAGTGAAATTGGAATCGTAAGTAAAACTCGTTAAAGTATATTTTTCTGTAACTTAATAGTCATAGTTTAGTATGCACGCCAGAGTTTTGCTTGTGACATTTCTCAATATGGATTGAATTCTGGACGCAAAATATAAAATCTTTTGTACTTTTCATTGGGACTCATGATTTCATGCACCCAATTTTGGATATCTCCCAAAGCAAAAGGTGCTGTCGAATCAGTTTTAAAGTAGAATGTTCCTTTAAGCCTGTAACAAGTTACCTTTTTGAACGTATGGTTGTATCTGGTTTCTTAAACATATACGTAGGTACTAAATATCCAGTTCTGCATAAATTATGGTCCCTCCTCACATTGGCCCATGATGGGCGAATACACGGCTCGCTCGCTCGGCCGCTAGAGTTGTTACTTAGGCTATAACTAAGCTGATAGCTCTTATGGTAACTACACACCAAAGCCGCCGGCCCGGGGTGGTAAAACCCACCAAGCTATGCCGGCAGCTTTTGACAGCTACCATTCGTATGATATAAATTCGCCGGCTGCTTTGGTGTGTAGATAGATACTATTACAGGACTGGACTGGACTTGATAAGGATAAATTGATTCCTAACTGTATATTAAAAAAATTGAAGCTAAATTTTACCAACTTACCCAGTATTCAAGTGCAGAGCACTCATGTTAGCCACTCTTTCAGTATAATAATAAACTTTTTCGTAACTTTCCCATAAAACAGCTGTGAATGGATGTTCTGATGTTATGGAGTGGGCGTAGTAATGGACTGCGCGGTAGTGGGCACACAGATCTGTATAATCCATAAATAAGTAAATAAAAATGCTATTATATGCCCGGTTATGTTAGAGGGGAGCATTAAGATTGTTTTGATCGTAAGAAAAGGAAGTAATGAAATAGGTAAGGCCAGCATACACATATCATATCTGTCGCGCCTCTTTCCCATCAGAGTAGGCAGTATCGAATTGCCTCCTCTTGCTACGATCGAAAGATACTTCTTTCACTACATCCACAAAGGCCTGTTGCAGTTCAGAGATATTATAATATGACGTCGCAACATAGTCAACCGAAAAGACCGAAAACTCACCTTGTACTTCATTGCATGCAAAATGGAAAGATATGAATTTTGAAGATATCGCTGTTGATCTCTTATTAAACATACCCCCTTATTACAAAAAGAGTTTTATCTATAGTCCTAGAATAAACTCAGATAAATGACGTTTCGGCTATAGACAAAATGTCAAAAAATTACGTTAGTCCTAGGACTATCTTTAAAACTCGTTTTGTAATAAGGGGAGCGTGTCAAATAAATTCACAGGAGTGTGTTCTGAAATCAATGTGCGTCTTGCGTCTAATAGTTGGTAATGCTCATGTGTATCATTGCATGGAACAAATTATTGATAATTAGCGTCATTTTAATCTGTCATTTCTTATCGTGCCGGACGAGTTTATGCCTTACGACGTTATAATTTGATTGGATATTTTAAGTCACGGTTTAGTTGTAGAATATATTATGATTATTAACTTGAAAACTAGAGTTTCACTCATAGCACAAGAATAATGTTATAAAAGTCCTGATTTTGTTTAAAGCACATCGACAAAGAAAGAGGTATGTTTGGATCGCAGCAAATTCTGGGAGATGGTCTCTATCTACCCTGATAGGAAAGAGGCGTGATATTTAAGTACCTATGTAGGTGTAATTTTCTTTAGAATTCCCTTACCTTTCAAATCATCGCATCCAGGTTGATATTGGCCACCATTCGGGTAGTAATCGACATGACCCAACGGAGTTCGATGGCCCCAACATCCACTAGATGTGTGCACTACTTCCACATGTTTTGCGTCTGATTTATCTAGGCTGTGGTCTTCTGAAGTGAATTTGTATAGTGGGTAGGCTGGGTCTAGTCCTAAAATAAAGTTAGGTTATAGTTAGAGTTCACATGCTATCTTTACCATATAATAATGTAGTTAAGAGTTAGGTTGGTCTTAATATACTATCCTAACCTAGTGTATATCTATTTAATGCCACGCTCTACTCTACAGTCTTCTTAATCGTGTCCTTCTCCAATCCAAAGGTTGTCTGGAAGAGATCACTTTTAGGGCCGCCTTTGCGCACAATGTTATCGTTTTAAGTTTTTGCCTGTATCTATTTGTGTGCAATAAAGTATTTCTATATGTCTATCTAGATAATCATTATTCTTCGCGTTCAAAGTATTGCAATTTATTCGATCAATTGGGTTCAATCGGGTTGCGTTTTGCTGTTTCATTTGTTGACATGATAGCGGCTTTTCATTTTAGACATTTGTGATTTTTTAAAATATTTTTATTGTTTTTATCATCGATAAATTTCAAGATTAGAAAATTATAGAAACGTTGGTAGTAAATAAATTTCAAAATAAGAAACTTGGTAGAAAAAGGTTTATTTGTCGATTACTTCACCGAAAAGAGCCTGAATCTTTAATATATGAATAGATTAATGAAAGTTCAAGTTAAACTCTGTGACTTTTCTCAAAACATGAACAAAACGGATAAAAAAACACAAACTCAGAATACATACCAACAATTGCGTATAAAGGCTGTTTTTTCTGTCTAAAATGTCTCCCAGCTATCCCAGCAATATGAGCACCAAGACAATGCCCAATGAGATGAATATAATCAATTTTTAAACCACTCTTGATTAAAAAGTTCAAGAATATTATGAGAACTGAACTGACAACTGACACGAATGATTTAGCCACTTTATATTTATCTTCTGCAAGTATACTCCAATCCACTATTATGACGTTGTAATCAGTTGCATTTATATATGCTGAAATGCACCTTATTGGTTAAAAATATGGTCTCTTTAAAAATGTTATAACTTTTCTATAATTTGGTAACTAAACTAACATTAAAATTAGGACGCTGACGCACTCAATTGCTCAATTGTCTGTCTCTAAACGTCAATCTGCAACCGCGCTATGTTCGCAAGTGCGCGAGCGGTCTTTCGACGCATTCATTTATAATCTTACTATCTTGTACTAATGGTATTACTAATAATGTTATTCTGTAACATTACGAGTACAGTTCAAGTAAAGAAAATTTTGGTACCTAAATCAAAGTAGGTACTCTGGGAGCTATACTTTTAATAAAGTTGTTGTAAAGTTTAATCGATAAAATTGTAGTAAAATTATGATATCTGGATACTTACCTACGAAAGTTGCCATAAAATAACCCACTTTTATGTAAGTATCTATGTAAAAAATACACAATCATAAAATCCTTTATTAAGTTTTCGTAGCTTACCATTTTTAAGTTCTTCCATGGCCAAACTAGTCTGATTGTCGACGATCCAACCATGAACTATTACTTTCGTAGTTTGATTGAAAGCAAAATTTGAATGATTCAGACTTGAGGGATCTTTAGTTGACAGCAATTGGTATAGCATTGGGTTCTGTCTGTTATTGGATAAAACCATTAGTTTAAGTTGACAGACTGATCCCACGTATCGACTCAACGTATTATGACAATATGGTTAGTACTTTTAGTACTTTTAGTACCCCACTATATTATCATACTCTTTGGCTTTTAGTTCATAATGTAATTCGTAGGTTGCGTACCTACGTAGGATAGATGTTTCTCGCTTTATGAAATCCTTGTATATTTGAACAAGTTTTTACTTGATTTTTTTATTAGGTCTAGTTTATGATACACATTTCAGGAATTTAATTTCTAGTAACTACCCGTATTGATAGAATTCTTATTAGTTTAGGGCATTTACGCATTAGAGGCGGAAGCGTCGATTTGACTTGCCGGTTGAGCGATTCAATGTGTAAGTAAGAGTGCTAATATTGTGGCAAGTTAAATACCTTAAAATTAATCCAAATCTAGGTCTTGATCAAAAATTTGAGTAAAAATAAAAAATACCTGGTAAATAACAAAAAAATAATATTATCCTCTGTCACCGGTTTTTTTGGAACATGAAGCAACGAATGGTTTGAAAACAACGTGTACACCACATCGGTGGCTTTCACCGTGGAAAGAAACACCAAAATTAAAATCATTTTAAAATTAATTCCACACACTTTAATTCTTTTCCACGAATGATCAGATGCTGAGTAAAAAGGTTCAAGTTACACTTACCGTTTCATCACAAATTGTTTGTTTGTTTTACCTTGTTTTGCATTCCGCTGGTATTAAGAATCAATCAACATCACCGTCCATTTTAAGATGTTGTAGGGTTCCGTACTCAAAGGGTGAATACAGGACCTTATTACTAAGACTTGGTTGTCCGTCCGTCCGTCTGTCACCAGACTAAAGCGTTCATCACAAATAATGAATTACCGTTGCTGTTATAACAACAAATACTACAAATAGAATGATAATAATAATTAAAGGGGGCCCCTTACAACATATGTGATTTTTTCACTTGTTTTGCTCGATATTAATAATGGCTACTGATAGGCTGGTATTAGGCTATTGCTAACCTAGTGAATGGTACGCAACCCTACGTGCGGGAGTCCGACTCGCACTTGCCTGTTTTTTTTTTATATTTATATTCAGATCAGATTCGAGATCTTCTTGGCAAATATCTTGAGAAAAAATATTGACTGTAGGTACCTATTTTTGAAATTGGACCACACTTATAAATGTGATATAACACGAGCTTTTCTTTACTACGTCATTTAAATGCTTAAGAAATTAATGGGGATTTTGAAGAATAGATATCGAGTAAGTAAGTATGGGCGATCCAAATTTTTTTTTCATTTACGACCCATGTTCCTTGGGGAAAGTAGTTTAGTTTCATGAGGAGTGTATACCTGTGTTTCGGCTTAATACCCCCTTCCTGTTACACCCTGTATAATAATCAAACAGGTTTGGTTCCGATTAATTGAACTAACTTTGATGAGGGTGCTATGAGAATTTTGAAGTACATAAATACGTTTCGGTTAAAATTCCGCGTAACAGTAGTATTTACGATTAATTACTAGTTTCTAAACTAATATAAATTATTTCACTGATAAATATTTACGAGTTTTTGAAATGTAATACGTAAGTCCTTAAAATATGAATGAAATTCAATCATTGTGCTCTCGTGAGATGGATAAAACGTATTTATAACTGAAAAACTTTAGAAGTACTAATAGCCGAAACGATCTTTGAATTTACGAAAAGTCTCGGATGTTTCATTAATAGGGGCCTGTGTGAATCAATTGCTAGACCGGTTTTAAGTTTAATATTAAATCGCGATAAATTCATCGATCAATCGTCTAACGCGGTAACCTTTGCGTTTACGCTGTGGCTTAGTCGACATTTTGTTGTTGTGGTTGTATGAAACAAAAGCAAAAAAAAGCTCATAATTATAAAGTTGAAAGAGCAAATACATTTTGTTCAGAAAACGATGTGACTTTTTACTAGAATCTATAATAATATATTTGAATTTGACGGTATTCTTTCTACCATTACAGCAGCAATTGAAGCCATATGTAAAGCCATATTTCGAGAAAGAAGAGCCCTTTTGTAAACCGTTTTTGTTTGATATTTTAAACGTATTCTGTTTGAAAAAGGAGATCGTTTTACTGTTTACAAAGGGCAAACGTATTATTTTGCTTTCATTTTATTGACACAAACAACCCTTGAAAAGATCTTCAGTTTTTACCCAACTGTGTTAGACAAAGAGCTATGTTTTTAGATTGTAGTACATATCTAATGTGTTTTTAGCAATGGATGAATGGTTCGGCTTAGTTTTTTAAGATAGGGGCGGAATTTAACGTAGTACTTATGTCCTAAGCAAACGCGAGGGATAACAAAAGAATAATAGCATGTAGATTTGACTAAAATTTGTGCCAATAAACAGAATATTAATACAATTTATGAATGAAGGTTTGTCCTACAACTTTAATATTAAAAAAATAAACATACATACATTTTGTACTTAAAACATATTACGATTTTAAAACGTAGTTTGTTCGTTGCTGATTCGAAAACATGTTTCCTTCGGTTGCTCTTATTGCTTGTAGAAATTATTCCACAAGTTTTCAACGTTGTGCGGGAATATGGAAAATGTGAGTTATAACTTTTGAAATTTCTCTCGAATAAAATGTCATATGAATTTGCACGATTGTAGTTGCTTAGAAGTCATATTAAAAAGTGAAAATGCTGTCGAAAACTGTACCTACATAGGTATGTATTTAAGTTGCTTTTAAAAGGTCGCTTATTTACTTAAAAATGCGAACTGGAGAACGGAAACCGCGACAATCGGTTGATCTGCTGCTTAAGTGTATTTTCATTATTATCTAATACTAACTATTAGTGGAAACTAGGCTCAAGAATTTTGTTTTAGTAATTTGTAATGTAACTGTTTGTTACGCCTAAATAAAAAATAAAATATTAATCGTTTTACAAACTACAGCCGCATAGCAACCGTAACTATCCTGAAACAAAGGCACGTGGAACTCTTCATATACCTTTTATGTAAGTATTTACAGAGTATTTAGACCGTGAGTTCCTATACTTCACCCTATTCGATTTTGGGTTAAAAATATTCAGCAATATTAAAATGAATTCGAATTGGAAAAGGGTTAATTCAGTCAGCCCCCCGATACAGTGCCTTTCAATTAGTTGAAGCCTGCCATGAATAAAAATTTATTGGGGTGATACTCGTAGCTTAGCCAAAGCGACATTTGGAAGCGATTTCGATTTCTGCATTTTTTTTCCTAAAGCTTTCCTATTAAAAACGTGGACGTTCAAATGTTCGTGATTTAAATTCGGCCATCTTTGATTTAGGAATTCGTTTGCGGTTGGAACAGTTTGTTGTGTCTCGTTTTCTGAAAGGGTGTACTTAACTTAAATAAATTATTTATAGCTTACTTTCGTTTATTGAAACGATCATTAACGAACCATTAACGAATCAAACGATTATCATTGGATAAATAAATAAAACGGCTTTTAACAGATTAGTGCTGAAATTTTTATAACAGCACTTAGATGAAAAACATTACCCTTCCTTTTGGCTTTGCCGTAGTCGGGTAAAAAGATACAAATTCAATTTTAAGTAAGTACTTAGTTACACGTGTTTACTTAGTAACTTTATCACAGTCTAATTTTAGCAAGACTAACAGATAAGTGCTTTTCATTTATGCAGACCTAATTTTATGAAACACTTAGAGCCCATTTTACCACCTATAGATAAAATATAACTAATAGTTAAACCTATTATATCTTATCTATCTATCTACTTCATAAACCATGACATTTAAGGCAGTGACAAGAATAAAATATGTATCTATCAGTTTTTTGTCTGCAACTCGTTAAACGTGCCCTTTACCTTTAAAAATATTCTTTAAGTAGATTACTTGAATCTCATTTAAATAAATGAAATAAGGTGCTTTTTATTTAGATTTTGAATAATGATTGTGGTGGGTTTAATGAAGCGATAATTAACAGTTCTTGCAATTGACCGAAAGCGTCTTGTATATACCTAAGTACCCTTATTGTTATTACACTCTTACAACGTGTATCTTGCACTCTTATTACGAGTAGGTATTGCCAATAAAAAAAGTATAAGCCCTAATATGCTTTTAGGAGGTATGAGTAACAAAGTGGTTAAAAATTCACACAATTTCTCTCTATAAAGTCACATAAAGGTCTATTTCATGTTGAAGCGGTGACTGAAGTGCTATTAACACTTGAAAAGCGGGTCACTACCGGTGCTGGTTTAAAATAAAACAGTTTTAACCCACAAGAGTTAGTTGGCACCTGAATTCTATGGCTGTTCATGTGAGTTACGTGTCAAGTTAATTCTAGAGGGTTAAACCTGACTCGTATGAGCAATTAGTTCTGTGGAAGTGGGTATAAACGACGAAACCGAGTTTTCTGGCTAAGCTTTGCTAGTAGTCGTAACTCATGTTTCAACACTAGGTTTTTATCTGCTTCTCATGGAAAACTAGGGACTGTGTAGGTATTTTTCCGGTGTGCAAATTATATTTGAATGGCTAACTGCACCGACAAAAGCATCAGTCATATGACGAGTCATGATTAGTAATAGCCAGTTGCAATAATGAAGATTATAAAATTCCTTTGCACGTATAGCTGTCACTGTCATATAGGGATGACGACTACATTCAAAAATTCAAAAAATAATTAGTCCGTCTTTTAGGCTATTAAAAAATATTTGAAACACAATTTTTACCTGATTAAATACATAAATAAATACAAAGATACAGAGCATCAAAGTTATGGAGGGGGGGTTTTGACGTCACTCCTACGTAAAAATCGTACGTAAGCGTGACGTCACAAGCAACTTTAACCCAGTGTATCTTTGTAATTTTTAGTTTAAGAGAAAAAAGAAAAAATACGTGTCGAATATTTAAAAATAAAGTATGTGATGGGCCTAAAACATTTTTTTGTCGTCATGCCTATTGTTTTATTTTAAAATGAAATGAAACGGTTAATATGATAACGAGAACCGCGGTAGGCGGTTCATATCAAACTTCAACTCGCAACACGACGATATTTCAGGTGATTAATAAAGTGACAAAGATCAAAACAAAAAAAAAACATTCTAAAATGTAGCAATTTTTTTTAGATCCTTTGTCAAGCAAAACAACTTAACATCTACATACCTATTTCTTAAGTGACAAAAAAATTTCAACACAATACATTTTATTTCCTGCAAGGACCTTATCCCATACAATACAATATATGTAGGCTTCCGCGTAACTATTCAATTTATTGGAGAGGGTCAGTACTTAAGCGGGATTTATAAGGAGACCTTTTAAGCGGTCCTCGCTTTACACCGAATTGCTCGGTCATCGTTTTCAATTGTCGCTTTTCTTTTAGCAGCTATTTGGTGAGACGTTTCGTTGACTTAGCTGTATGTCACACTGTTTCAAAAGAATTTTCCGCTCGAAATACTTAATCTTTAGTATTTTCGTGTTACATTTACACATAGACTCGTACACTTTTGTCCGTATACGCCTGTTTGCAATAAAGAGACAGCCTTTTATGTAGAGTTT
The DNA here is from genome assembly GCA_947563765.1 of Anarsia innoxiella. Classification (NCBI taxonomy): domain Eukaryota; kingdom Metazoa; phylum Arthropoda; class Insecta; order Lepidoptera; family Gelechiidae; genus Anarsia; species Anarsia innoxiella. The sequence continues at coordinate 3,897,981 of OX387402.1, forward strand.
TGACTAATTACTCGAAACCGGCGAAAGGACTCTTCATTTACATTTTGGAAACAGACACGGGATTGTCGATCTTTTGTCTCTGATCTTATTTAATGAATAAGAGTGGCGGAGTGTTTAAATTAAAACCTTTTTACGCACGTTGAAATTCTCTTACTTGTAATTTTATACACTTTTAAAGTAAAAACGGTTTTCTCTTTTACTTTTCAACATCAATAAGAATTTTTATTTTTATAACATATTTCTTCTTTCCACAGACATAGGTATTCTTTTCTCTATTTCTAACCACAACTTCATGTTAAAAGATATATTTTCTTTGATAATTAACTCACTATTGACTCCCAGTTTGTAGCTCGCAATTACTTAACGGCTCGTAGATCTTTCCAGCGCTATTTTATTCGAAGCACTTTATACAGTTATGTTGAAGTTTAAAAATTAAGCTCATCCTGCAAATAGCAACTTGAGCCCTGAGCATTATGCACGGTAATACAAATTGGGTCTCTTAATTGTTACAGATTTTCAGCTAAGTGCAGAGGGTTATTAAGATTGATTTAGCCATTAAATACCAGATTAATAGCAGTGTCACGATAGATATAGGCACAAATACCAAATAGTAGGTGTATACCTAGGTAATGAATAATAAACTTGAGGCAAAAACTAGACTTCTCAACCTGCATCGCTATTTTATCACTATCTTTAAGTTGCCTAAAAGATATTGACACCTTGCAATAAGAACACTTATTGTTTACTTCTTTGTTTCCCTTGATGTTATGTGCGACGAAAAAACATTTTTACATATTGTATTGAGAATTCCTCTCATCTCTTTAGTTTTTTAGTAACGAAGTTGCGCGTTAAGTTTATGGCCTTTTCTAGAACGTTCTTTCTTCGGTGTAAGTAAAACCTTTGTCAATCCTGGTCCATAAGTTCTCTTCCCATCGGCTCGCTGTAACGGCGTCGGGGACAAAATTGTCGGTCATTCACAAGGCGGCCAGAGGTAACCAATCTTCGGATTTGTCAATTCATGAACCGTAAGAAAAGGTCAAAGGATTTTTCAAAATTTGACAACTTTCTTTTGTTACGTTATTGGATTTTGCTGTTGGAAGTCAGCGAGTTGTTATTTTATTAGGAGGTTAAGCTATTTAAGAATAATAGAATTAGTTAGAAGGTTGGCAATCTTTTTAATAATATATTAGCTATCGTTATTCTAAGATAAAAGAACTTTTACTAAATAAATAAGAAGAAGAATAGAACACACGTAACAACAACGTACGAAAAAAATAATTTACTTATGTCACGTTTGCTTTCTTAAGGTTACAAGTAAATATACATACCTAAAGACATGAGAAGAAAGAAATAAGTACGATAGAATTTACGCTAGGAATAAAAGAGAGTACTAAGCACTTGCGGCTCGCTTAGCCTTTAAAATTCTTATTTTCTTTTTTACATTGTTCGATATTTAAAATTGAACAGGTATGTATTCCATTCATATCAAATGTCAAAAGAAAAGGCGCGTGATGCTCTTACTAAAGTTATGAGCTAAGAAATGTTTAAATATAAATGAAATAACAAAAAATACTAATTTTCTAAATAAAGAGAATGAAAAACTGAATTTCAAAACATGTTAAATACTGCAGATTAGCTTGAACAATGTATTTCACGTTTCTTTTAAAGTTTCATTGAATGAATGTTTTATTCAAGTGCCTTAAAGAGCGAAACAGAGTTTTTATCTTGAAAATAAAGTAAGCTAGCTCTGTTCTCTGACTTGGTACTCTTTCCATTCATTAACCACTTTGTTGTTCTTTGCAAACACTTTCTGTGCAAGTCGTATCGCGTTTTAAAAAGTTTTAGATGGTGTGTTTATAAAGCATAAAAATAGTACGTATTTTATTTTAGATTTCACAAGGTATTCCGGTTTTAGTTTTTTTTAAGGAATCGGCGTAAGATTATGATGGCTTACAGTTAGCATTTTGGTATTTATGATAAATAAGCACCATAGTTGCAGGCGCTCACAGTAAACTCTGTAGCTAGCGACATACAAGAACTTAGAATTAGGAGATTGCTTACATTTTCACCTTAAATCATCACACTCACCTTAAAAAAATCTAAGAGGTCTATACCTACTTTCCGAGGCATCTCTAGTCCTTTCCAACGTTCTCTTAATCAAGTAATTTTTAGCATTCATAACGAAGCGAGCGTATCCAGTATCCAAACCGGATGCTTTTACAGTGTAAAATATAGCTTCCTCTTTGCGCTTGCTTCCATTCTTTTCGCGGAATTAAAAAGGAGAATTCAGGTGGTTTTCATTTCACTAAGCGTTATCCATTTGTGGCAAAAGATAGACTTTTATTGGACCAATTTGGGTTAATCCTCGCGTGTCTGTTTGAGCTTAGCGTTTGAGATGTATTGATCTTTCGCTTCGTGTAATTTAGGTTCTTTTTATCCCACTGCTGAGCTAAGATCTACCTCCTTCTTTTCCATTTCTATACTTAGGATTGGTTTATAGGAAAATAGACGATCTCGTTTTAAGCCTCGATCCACCTTGTCGTGGATTTTCCCCGAATTTTTGTCGTAAGCTCCAATGCCAGGAGATTTTTCTATTCACAACTGGAACAAAGCTGATATAAATATTGTCGTAGAAACTGGATTGACACATAACAAGTAGGAACCCAGTTTTACACGTAATATGTAGGTACCTGAGTATGAATATTGTTCTTACCCACTTATTCCTTCGTGAAAGTAAAAAAGTTAATATTTACAGTATTATTAAGGAAGTTCCCGACGTCGGTTTTGTTTATTTATTGGCTTATTCCTCCGTATTGTTGGCAGCCATTGCCTAAGTTATAATTACTTAGCAACGGGTCGCCTCGATATAATTGGAAAAATATGGAGCTTGATTTATTGGTTAATGGAAAAGTGTTTTGTAAAATGAAACGTTTTGTTTCAATTTGTAAAATGGAGATAAAATTGAAATAGACATAAAATGCCTCTCAATTAACACCACTCAACGTCAACTTTTCAAATAAACGCATATGTCAGATAAAATCATTGTTTTATACTACCACCGGCTTTGATTTGTATTTGTTACGTGGAGTTAGCAAAATATGTATAAATTATTTTTTTATTATGGCGTGTTCATATATAGAAATAATTTTCTGTTCTATCTAGGCTCCATAGATACTAAATATCTTGGATCGGATATGAATTGGACGTAGTTAAGTAAGTACGTAACCAGTCTAATTCTCTTCATAATTTTCTGAACACAATCCCCTTTCCAAACCTTACAACCGATTTTACCCGGAATTCTCTATAACATGACGTCACAAACAATTTCCCTTGTTTACTCCGAGCCCCTGCTTTGCCAAACTCATTTCTATTTCCCAAAAGTGTACTTCATTATAGTATAATATACGTTAAAGTTATCGGTTTAATTTAAAGTTCAATGTTCGTATTTCTGCCGTTATCGGAATATCGTATTAGCTTAACAAGCATGGAAGTAGTTTCTGGAAAACTTGTATGGTTTTGCCTTTGCGCATCAGCGATTGAACCGAGGAACTTTAAACAAATATACAGAAAGATACAAATTTGACTGAATAGAATGACTGAAAGATTTATTTTTACCCGACTGTGCCAGAAGGAGGATTATGTTTTTCCACAGTATATTTTGTATACTTTTTTGGCACGCCCTACAGCCTAAACTGCTTGAAGGATTTTAGCTTAAGGGTGTTGTTAGATTCGTATTACACTGAGAGTGACACTGGGTAGGGACATAAAAAAAAAAATGCGTTTTTTTAACGCAGTCAGGTTTTTTTAAACGGTTTTATTTAGCTCACCCCGTTTGTTTTATTTTTTATTCTTGGGTCAAATTTAGTAATTCAAATTTCACCCTCTTACTGTCAACCGATTAATCTGAAATTTTGTATACACTTTGGATTTTGGTGACAATACAATTATGTTTATTCATTATCATTATAAATTCAAGATGGCCGCCGCTACAAAATGGCGGATAATTTAGGTTTTATTAATCCCATCAATATGGGTATCAAATGAAAGGGCTCAACAAGCAGAATACAATATAAGTACTATAAAATATTGAAATCCAAGATGGCGGCCGCTACAAAATGGCGGATAACGTAGGTTTTATTAATCCCATCAATATGGGTATCAAATGAAAGTGCTCAACCAGTAGAATACAATGTACTATATAAAATTAAAATCCAAGATGGCGGCCGCTACAAAATGGCGGATAACTTAGGTTTTATCAATCCCATCAATATGGGTATCAAATGAAAGGTCTCAACAAGTAGAATACAATTTACTATGCAAAATTGAAATCTAAGATGGCCGCCGCTACCAAATGGCTGATAACAATTTTTTATCAATCCCACCAATATGGGTATCAAATAAAAGGGCTTGCCAAGAAGAATACAGTGCACTATACAACCTCAATATTTAAGATGGGCGCAGCCACTAAATGGCGTATAATAATAAGATTTAAATTTAGAAATTGAATCTGTAATTTAGGTAGGTATCTGATTAATCCAGCCTGAATCCACCACCCAAGTCAAGATTTATGCAGGGCAGCACTGTGGATCACGCAGTCGTATACTTAGGTGCGAAACTGTTTGAAGAAGGTCAAGCCTACGTGGCTCTTAGTAGAGTAAGAGCTTTGCAGGGACTACGTATAGAGGAGTTGGACTGCAATAAACTAACGGGCAAGAAACCTTGCAATAATGAAGCACTAAATGAATTAAACAGAATGCGAAATAAAAACTAAAAACTAGAAAATAAAAATAGGTAAAAAAACTTTTTAAGTTAAACGGTTTTATGTTAAACATACATTGCAATGTTTAAGATAAATGTACTAAAAATCAAAAAAATAATAAAATAGATACAGTCGTGGGAATTATAAACATATGCATAGACTAGACTAAAATAAAACCGTGGGGCACGTCAATTGTCTACAATCGTTGATTAAAATGTTTGTTTTGTAATGTTACACTATAATTAGGCAGTTGTTCAACCGACAACGATGGACGTGTGATAAGTAGGGCTAGAATGTGGAAACAAGCTAGCAAGCTCGATTATAAGCGAGTTTTAGGGTTTCATAGTGTTGAGCGAGTAGTACTTTTATCATATGTTTTGTCGATTAAAGACAAACTACGAGCAGTGAAACGATTCTTCGCCAGCCAGCAGTGTGAATGTCCAACGATAAACTAGTTGAAACATCTCTTTTATTTACATGGAGTGTATAACTATTGGAATTTCCATGAGCAAGAAAATAGTAAGTAATTTCCTCACCGTCTGCGGGCCAACTGCCTAACGACGAATTAAACGATTCTTCAATCGCACATTAAGTCGATAATTTGTAGACAATTGACGTGCCCCACGGTTTTATTTTAGTCTAGTCTATGCATATGTTTATAATTCCCACGACTGTATCTATTTTATTATTTTTTTGTTTTTAGTACATTTATCTTAAACATTGCAATGTATGTTTAACATAAAACCGTTTAACTTAAAAAGTTTTTTTACCTATTTTTTTAAAAATAAAAAGGTTATTATTATAACAGCAAAAAAGAACAATCAATACAATGATTCAATTTAAATAAGTTAGAAAAGTAAACTCATTGTACTTTGACTTGTTAACTTTGAAATCAAGAACCAGCGAAATGATCTCATTTTCAATAATTCTGGACCGAATTTCAAGCTCATTTCCATATAGATTGGAGTCAGGGACATCAATGGGAATCGTAGATGATTATATATTCTTTTCATGATTTTGGATAGCAACGGGCCCACCTACAGAATGTTCACTAATAAACCTATTAATGCTGAAAGTTAAGAACTTAGGAATTGTTAAATAATATTGTGTAATCAGGTTGAACGTATAGTACTGGATGGAGAGCAAAGAAGGTAGCATTTGCCCAGCAGTGGAAATAATAGACTGTATACAGTATACAATTAATTAATATACAAATGGTTGGAACCCCATCGCTTATTTCTTTTCTTCTGTTTTAATATGTTTGTGTTTTCTTTTTCTATCTTTCTATTACTGATATCTTATGCATATAAAACAAAAGAGAAATATCAAGGATCATTATGCCTTCGAGGTTGAACCGCCATGTCTACGGTTCGGCATTTCAAGAACAACATGATTCAAACACGCTGATCGGTGGATTTTTCGTGGTTTTATTAAAAAATTCAAATCGCAGTGACTGATCTAAATGTAAGCGTTTTTTGAAGATATTTAAAAAAAAAATATTTCAAACAAACCTTATTCCTCATCTCAAGCTCCCCGTTCGTAAACAAACAACACTAAGAGTTACGACTTCCTTAACAGCATAATGTAAAACGTTGACTATAAAATCAGAACTGACATGAAAACGAATGCTCCTAGCCCAGTCTTGAGAGATCAAGCACAATCGATCATGTCCTCAAATGTGAAAGAAAAATCTTTACACAATGGACCGAGCATCATTTATCAATTTTACCTGAAAAGGACCTGAAGGTGGATCCTTTTGTCGTTTTCCATTCGATATAAAAGGCCATAATGGAGTCAACGAGCGTTATGTCTCTCGATTTGGAAATCGTTTTGTAAAGGTATAAAATCAAAATATTCATCATTCGTCGTTTATTTTGCATTTCAAGATTTGACAGGCGTTTTTATCTTTAGATAATTACTTAAGTGTTAAAATCGTAAAATTGTTAAACATTTACATAATTCGACCATAGATGTTGTAAGAAGTGAGTATTTTTAGCTAACCAATGACATCCAATGACAAAAGCACCCAAGTGTATGCGATTTTAAAATCAGATGACCCAAAAAAAGAATTCGAATCTTGACCGTTACATTTTAAAATTTCCTTGGACGTAGATTTCCTAATATGCAGTTGAATGTTTTTACAGCTGAGTCAAGAAAAATTGGTCACCAAAACTCTACAACATCCTTAACCAATTTCACTAAGTAAAGACAAAAGATTAAGTCGTCGTTCCATTCTGTATCCGACCATTTGGTCAAAGCACACTATTTAACCCAGAAACCTCGGTTACAGTTTGCAGCATGATCTAATTTGGTAGAAACTCGGTTAAACTTAAGGAGACGCTCAATTATCAAGGTAAAAACTGCACGGAAAGCAGTAACGAGCCCTGGATGCAATTTTGTTGGATTGTTCAATGTAAGAAGTAAATAGATGTGTTTGATTATTTGGAATACAGTTAAAGAAGAAACCTTTTTAAATATTGATAAGATAGGTGATGGTAGGTATTTTTAAAAGAACTTTGTGAAAGTAAATCCCATTTTGTCGATTGTCTTTTGTTTTTTATCAGATGTTTTTTTATATGAACGCCGCCGCCTAATAATAAAAGAACGCAGCGCTGTCATCCAAGAAGTGTGAACAGCTTCATACAACATGTTCTGCCACTGAAAATCACGATAGAAATCCATAAAAAATCCACAACAAATGGAAGAAGACTTTTCAGAATGAAGTGTGCTTACGTATACTTCTCCTTATCTTCAAAATAACAATTTTCCTTAATCCATGGCACATTTTAATGGCCTTGTTGACTCAGCGGTGAAACAAAGCTTCTGCAAAATGATGAAGAAATTTCAGAAATTTTATACTTGAACCTTTGTTTTACAGCAATTGTGCATTGCTTAGTGGATGCATTTCAAAGCGACGTTTTCTTCTTGTTGTTTATTTTATTTGTTTTTTAATAGGGTCCTTTTTTGTAAGGTAAACGATTGCTGGTGCTTTACTTGAACCTTTATTTTATAATTTGTTGTGTCTTGAATGCCGAATAGGTACACAAGTAAGTAAATACTTTTAATTTTTGACATTTATTATTCATCTAAATAGTAAAGTTACTAAGCATTTTCACAGGATATCTTCCGTAAATAACCATTTTACCTGTTGGTAAGTACGTAGGATTTTTAAAGTGTGAAAAAATCGTAGTTTAAAAAAAACGAAACAACGTTCATAACACATTCCACTTAAATATAATGTTAGTTAAAAACCAAGACCAGTGTCCCATTACCTAGGTTCATTTCAGTAAACATCAGCGAAATTATTCTCTAGGCCAACGGAAACTTGGAAAAATTTGTGTAGCGTGAACTAAGTGGGTAGTTTTCAGCTAGCGTTGCGCTTGCAGTTTATTTTCAATGCAAATGTATGTTGAAGAGGTTTTTTTGAAAATCAAAATGGCCGGAGTAACGTTTGCGAGTTCTAGAAGTGATAGTAAGACTTGAAAGTTTTTTAATATATTGCGGACATGAAAAGTTTTATGAGGTGTGCCATTTCTCGTTTGCATTTTGCTCTAGCATTTGTTGAATTATATATTTTTTGATATAAATTAAGAATTTCATTTCGTTTCTTCAGCTACTTTCAGTGCTTTTACGCTCTTGCGATTGCGACGCTCCAGTTTGACGATATGAAAAACGCGAATCACAGTAGACGGTTGACTAGCGGTTTTAACATAATTTTATATCAAACTGCAAACCGTGTCTTCGCCGCAAGAGTAAGTACTTAAGGTCCAGTAGGTAACAATTTAAGTCATTTACATCATTTTAAATTCAGGCCATATCAATGGCCAGTCCTTTGCTTAGCTTGGCCTGACACGCTGCCGCGTTTATCGATTGTTATTTCAAAGTTGAAAGTTAGAAAGAAACAACACTTTTTGAAAACCTATAAATATTTTAAAATTCAGAACAAGCAGCACCTCACGCCTACTTAAACTCTCAAACCAAGGTTCAGTAGATAGTGACCCTAGTTCTAAATCTATCAATATAATACTAGGATACACGAAATGGGTGGCAAACGTCGGTAAGGGCCATTAGAATAGATTTGATTGATGCCCAAATTCTGCATGCTGATGGATTGATTGTACTTGTTCAAGTGTTAGGGTGTTCAAGATTTATAATCTAAGGGTAACATTCGATGTATATGTATTTATAGTATAGGAGTACCTATGTGGCGAATATAAACTTCAGTCGTTAAAATTGGTTTATTAAGCTGTCTACACACCAAAGCCGCCGACATGCCGCCGAGCTAAGCCGGCGGCTTTACGTCATACGAATGGTAGCTGTCAAATAAGCCGGCGGGTTTGGTGTGTAGATACCATTAGATTCTTCAAATTAAATGTCATTACACACTTCAACATTCACTCTTACTCTTTCATTCATTTTGTTTTCGTTCAACACTTTCTATTTCCTCAATACCTAAACATACCAATCTTACGTTTATATATTGAGACATATTAAAAAAAAAACGGCCCAATAGCCATACGATCGAAAATTAGTGTCAAGAGTATGACTAGAAAATCGAGGGCAGCCTCTAGTTTCCAATAAAACATTTAAAAAGGTCTGATTTAGTATAAAATTTACATATGTTAAACCTTTACCTCAATCAAAATCTCATTATTATTTTGTCCGTAAACTTTAGTCTCTATATTGTTTCCAATAGGGTCCGGCACGAGTATAACGAAGTAGTTTTAGATAATTCATGAATAAGTATTATAGTTACAAATAACTGCTATTCGATATTAGTTTGCTAATATTATTGTAAAAGTTTTCCCCTTTAGTTTCCCACCCAAACAATAATCACTTCGTTGTGGCAAACATGATTAAATATCGCGCTGTCTTCTTCTGTTTTTTGAAAACGAAAGAGTTAGTTGTATGTTTAATAAAGTGTTAACTTTTTGACCTTTTCTGCAACTGCGTATTACCAAGAGATGTTGTTTTTTCGAGCGAAACTAATATAAAACTTTATAGGCTCACGTTTTTAGAACATTTTCAATAATTTATCATAAAATTTATAATGAAAAGTGACTTTTAACTAAAATCATTTCCTGTTAAAACTATACCTGAACATACAGGGCGTTGTTATATTAGATACTGATACTTTTACAGATGATTTTACTTGCTGAAACAAACAACTTCAACTAAAGTTAAAAAAATGGTTATTTGTGAAAGACAATTTTTCTTAAATTTCTTAAAAAAAGTATTCGACAAACTAATTTCTGATATTCCAGATTCTTTTTATAAATACAAACAACTTCTATTTTTTATTTTATTTTCTTATTTTTGGCCACTTGCCCTATCACTAAAACTGCTTCATTCGCATTGAAGGCCGAAGGTTTTTAAATCCGAGATCAAAGCAAGAAGTTCTTCATAAACCGCTGACACATCAAGGTTTCTTCATTCAACTACTTCTAGATTTCGAATATACTATCACTAGAAACGATATTGACTGCGCAAAATTAGTCAAATTTTAGGGAACTGATACACTGACAAAAACTGAAACAGACTGATAAAAACTGAAAAATTAATTAATGAGTGTAATGCTATCTACACACCAAAGACGCCGACATGCCGTCGCCGGGCTAGGCCGGCGGCTTTACGTTATACAAATGGCAGCTGTCAAAAAAGCCGGCGGCTTTGGTGTGTAGATAGCATAACTTATCGCTAGGGCGTGAGCAAAAAAGTCCGAGTTTTTGGATCCAAAAGCGATGTGTACACATATCTTTTGAAGTCAAATCTTAAAAATATTCTTATTGCTTCTAAGGAATTTAACTATTAGACATAGGGTAAAAACATTAGTTTTTATTTTCAGCTAAACAAAAGAATGTTAATTCGTTTTCAATTTGTTGTGCTACAAGCTGTAAAACACTTAAAGAATTACCTTACAATTCTTTAACCCCCTTATTACAAAACGAGGTTTAAAGATAGTCCGACGTTAGTTTGTTTAGTTTGACGATTTGTCCATAGCCGAAACGTCAAAAAAAATGAACTAACGTCGGACTATCTTTAAACCTCGTTTTGTATTAAGGGGGTACGTGTTTTACAGCTATTTTATGGTGATTGTCGATCTCGGATTGATGTATCTATGCTTCTAGACTACGCTAGAATTAGGTCAAATGCTGCTCTATCCAAAGTGACCGAGCGTGCTCAAGCATCTATTGTTGCGAAACAGAGTATTGAATATGATTTGCTAGGCGACAGTGTTGAATGAAATATTTATTGGTTTAGGTGTACTGGCCATTGATATAGTTAGTTTAGGTGGTGACGTTATTGATAGAATACCTCACACATACCTATAAATACACACATACCTGCGTATTCCTATAAATTACACACATACATAACATACCACACATACACATAACTATTTTAGAAACTATTCAGTCGGTTTTTCTTCGACCAGTAGTGGGAATTTATTTCTCAATTCAAATAGATTGAGTCCGGTTACCTAGTTGTTCGAAAAAAAAAATATCGAATGGATGCCACATTATTAAATCATTCGATCTGAAAACAGTTATAATTATCTGCTCTATTATAAGTTATTAATTTATTACGACGAACAATGAACACTCAATTAATAAGCAATTTATATCATCGCAAAATTATATAAATAATTTTTCTCTTTAAATAATGTGAGCGACGTTCAATTTAAAATCCATTTATCAAAGTATTTGCAGAGAGACAAAATAAAAAGTAAACCGAAACTTGAATCTAAGAAAGAAGTTATTATTTTTATTAGACCTTTCAAACGAAAATCATTTGCATTTCATTTTATTGTTTACGTTAATTCTGAAATTCTCGTCTTTGTTTTATCAAAGGAAGATTTTCCTAATGGTAAAATTTTTACGTCTTACGGTAAGTAGAGATTATGGCTTTTGCAGCTTTATTCAACATACTGAATTGTTAGGTATTGTCATTACATTCAATACCTAATCTCCAAAGATAATCCGATTTACTTTTCTACAATGCTTTGTTAAAAAACCATCAATAATGTAGTTAAAGATTTTTATTCCGAAATGGTACATTTTTAAAATTTTTAATGTTATATTTATTACCACTTTGCTATTTAAACTAACACACAAGATCTATTTAAGAAAATACACGTTTTACCTATGAAATACGTACAATTTTACGTAGAGTTTACGTAGTTTTATATTGGAATTTCAAATTATATACGAAAATTAACTATCACTTAATTTTAGAGCTCAACAATGGATGTTGAAAAATAGAATGTTATATTGCGCGCTATTTTTCTTTGAATCAGTCAGCGAATCCAACTCAGTGTTGTACTAAACGTGTCTGTAAAACTTGAAAATCCTTTGTTATGAGTTGTTTTTATTACCACAAGGCCCCAGTGCACTAATTATACCATCGCAGTGTGACTGTGAATGTTTATCATGCTTACAAAAAGCATTCATGCTTAAAAAGACCTTTTCGGAGAATATTATGAGAGTTGCAATGAACTGTTTGTGGTGAAGATTATGAAATGGCTTTTATTTCACGTTTTTCAACATGCTTTGTTTTATCATTCATAATGTAACTTTTTTTGCAGCATATAACGTTGTAACTATTGTGACTACATTTTTTGCAGTGATTATTTAAATTAAATTTTATGACACTAAAAAATTTCAAAAACATTCAATAATCTAAGAAAGGAACTTGTTATAAAATAGGTTCGAAGATTAGTTTATTGTTTATCAGTATTTAATTTATTTTGCTGTAACATTTATTGCTCACTACTTCACAGTAAGTTTCCCGGTTAAAAACTCGAGCACATAGAAAAGAATACAGTCTAAATAACTTTTCGTTTACTGTGTAAAAGCTTGAAGAATTAAGCAAGAGTAACTAGACTGTGGCTTAAAAAATAAGACGGCGAGGAAGTGTGAACAATGAAGATTGCTAGTCTCATGTCGACCCAAAACAGTAAAGAATGAATTTATGTTTGAGCTCGTGTTTCACCATCGTAAAGAATAATTTACGCTTGTCAGAGTTTAGTAAAAGCATCTTAGATGGTGTAAATTGCTTAAAACAAATGAGGAGTGTTTTGGTGTACTTTAGAAAAGTGCGTATGTAACATGTAAATAGTAAAACTACGATGCGAGTCATCGTGTTTATTGAATTTAAACTTCGTATATCGCAAGATTGATTTTAAATTTTATTTTTTCATTGATTAGTGTTTTCTTTTTCAACTATACAACGGATTTTGATGCGATTTTCACTACCTAATAGATACGACGATTTAACCCTAAGCGCCCCCCGCACTATGCGGTCAGCTGTCCGGTTAACTGCAGTTTTAGCCGCATGTGCTGATAAAAACTACTATAACGTACAACTTTTTTATTGCGGTTAGCCGAACGGCTGACCGCATCCCGGCTAACCGCCTAGTGCGGGGTTACCTTAATATTTATTATACTTTATACGAAGCGCTAAACTCCTTTCGATGATGAGTGAATTTCTATAGTTGCTTCAAAAACACCCTGTTTAAGCATATTCATTGCGCGATGTCTAGTTTGCTAATAGGTACTAAGTTAGTGCAAGTTATGCTAATATTAGGTACTAAGCATGGCAAGACATCTGCATACAGCGAATTCTAAGATAGTATTTGAATTTGGAACTAGTACGCGTATGTAAAGAACTACGATTGTGCTTGTTACCTATTTGATTGAAAATTATATAGTTAACGTTGTTTTTATTTTATTCCAAGAATGATTTTTGTGAAATATAGTATCTAATGCAACATTAGTATCTAATGCTTTGTACACACCAAAGCCGCCGGCATGCCGCCGAGCTAAGCCGGCGGCTTTACGTCATACGAATACCAGCTGTCAAAAAAGCCGGCGGCTTTGGTGTGTAGAGTAGATACCATAAGAAAGGAACTAAAACTATTAAATAATCGATAGTTCAACACCATTGTGAGTTCAATATTATATTTAGTTATTCGAGACTGGATAGTGAATAGACAATACTAGTGTTCTATAGGTAAGTAAACTGAACACAAAGTCTTGTCTTCTACGAATAGATAAAGACATAAACCACTAGCTACGCCATTTCGATTCAAGTGAGTACCTAAATGCTAACGACTTAGTAACGACTGAAGCCAAAGTGTAAATGATGCTTAAATTAACCAATTTTCATTCGGAAAGGAAGTCCGTAACTTTGTTTATCTCTAAAGTTTAGATTGTAATGAGTTTGAGTAGAAATGAATCCTTAAAATAATACCTACGTAAATAACTTTATTTTGGGTGGTTTTGAAGGGATTTAATGCTTATAAATTTATAATACTGAATAACTTGAACCAAAGAACGGGTACAAATATGATAGGATTCCGTACCTAAAAGGTTTAAAAAAACTTGACCCAGTCACTACGTCTACGCTCAAACTAGGTACGTAAACGGACAATTGTCACCAGACACCAAAAAAATCTAAATATGAAATTTCCACTTTCCACATACGTAACCTTTTTTAGCATCCAGCCAATGAAATGAATAGGTACAGTATCTGAGAGTCATGACCTCGATAAAGTGAAATATTATATCTCATTATCCTAATGTGTGTTCCCTCCAGCTACGCTTGTTATTTCTATTAAAGCATAACGAACATGTTCGGAAAAGGCTGATTTTATTTATAATAATTATTTGCATAATGTTCGAAGAGCTGAATATAATGTGCTTAGAAAATATAGATAATTTATGCAGTTAATTTATTGTTGCGTCCGACTAGACTTTTCATGTAAAATAACATTTTAAAATAGATAATTTAATCTATTTTACGCCAACACAGAAGTGGCTTTGTGTTCTATTTGAAGTTTATTTCTAAAACCGATAGAAACCATCGAGCGAGGATATCGTTTTTCAAACTACAAACGAAATTTTATTCATGCAAACAACGTTGTTCCCCCAAAATGATATGAAGACTGAAGCCCTTCGCTCCCCATCTAAACGCACATAAAACGCTACGATAAATCTAGAAAAAGTATTCCAATAAATTTTTGTCTCGTCCATCTTAAAGAAAATGTTGTTTCCCTTAGAGAGGTCGTTAAATTATACGCAACATTTAATCTCGCGGAGGCTCGACCTCGTAGTAAAAATATTCAGCAGTGTGACCCTTGTTTAAGTTCCTTTTTGTGAAGTTATGAATACGTCTCGAGTCTCGTTGAAAGATTAAAAACAAATAGGTACCGTAGACACTTTGTTTTATGTATTGCTTATTTTCGAAAGCATAAGTGCCGTCGTGCCGCCATGTTAGGGCAAAGTGCTATGCGGTACCGCAAGTTCTATACGCAAATAGCGGCAGTGTAGGTTGAATTCTTACTGCCGACAACCACTTTATTTCGACCACATCGAAATTAATAACTTCCAAAATATTTCTCAAAATACATGGTTGTTTATATTTAAATAGGTATAATCATTATTTTGAATTACTTAAATAAAAACTTTCGTATTAACCTCTTACATCCCACTGACCCATTATAAACCCAGGCACAATAGATTTTCTACTGTTCTTCTTTTTCTGGGATGTGAAAGATTAAATAGGTATCCTGATTTCTAAAATGTCGCGAAACATACACTGATTTTGCTTACTCTCCTAATAAAGTATAGGTTTCCCTAAAGTATTTTAGGCACGTTCTCTACAAGGTTTTCCTTAACCCTATCGGGGCTACGAATTTTCTGGTACGGAAATACGATGAATATTTTTTTTATTTGATTCCTCGTGAGGTATATACAAGGTGTAACAGAAAGGGGGTATAAAGCCGAAAAATAGCAATAGTGCCCATGAAACTGAATAACTTTCCCCAAGGAACATGGGTCGTAACTCGAATTTAGTTTTTAGTTTTGATGCTATAACAGAAAAACCTGCGAGTTATTCGTCATCTCGCACCTAAAAAACTCGCACCAAGGTAAAAACCTGACCTTGCTTTGGTGCGAGTTTTTTGGGTGCGAGATGACAAATAACTTAAACCTGCAACGTTCTTGTGTGAACTGATATGCAACTGACACGCTATTGCTTTTAGTTTGAGGTCGGTTAAAATTGCTAAAAAGCACCACAAACCTTTTTGTTGTAAAACTAGTTTGCCTTATAACTACTTAGTTTAGCAAATAGAAAACAAAACTGCTCATTCACTTTCGAGTTGAAATATTCGTAATGTAAAGTCTTAAAGTAGACCTCAAGCAAAATGATAACAGCGTAGAATAAAGTTGCGAGGACAACTTGTCAAGGCGAGTGTCTCGGTTCAGAGCTCTGAAGTAAGGCATGGACTTTAGTAAGATACCAGTTTGCTGCCTCAAGAAGAATAGTGCTACATTTATTCATATGAATAAACGAGAGGGTGGCCATGATGTTTTTTGTGGATTGAAGATTTTTGTACAAAAATAGGAAACAAACGTTCTTCACTCATAACTCTAACCTAGAATTTCTTATGAAAAGAGAAGAAACAGATATTTCAACTAAGCATTTAAATATCTGCCAAGCAGAGATTCGATTTCAGATTCCCTGAGTCGCAGTCCGGCATTATGACCATTGAGAATTTTCTCATACAAACGCAATAATACTCGTATGTTTGTACTCATACCGCTAAATACCAAAATTATATTTGTAAACAATTCTAGGTATTTACAAATAAATAGAAAAGATGTAACTTGCCAAGAATAGTCTGCTTATTTTGTCATGATTTCCAACAAAAAAATATTATTGGAAAGCCTTGGTCACACTAGTCGGAAGGCTACTTCTATGCTATATCAAACTTGCTCATTTCATTCTTGTTTATTTAAAACTTCTCGTTGTATAATATTTTTAATATAACCATATACTTTTTTTGAAAGTTAAAGTGCTTACATTTTGCAACAATTTTATGTCTGTAAATATATTATTTGAGTAATGTTTATATGATTTAATTATTTATTGTTGGTTTGCCAATAGGTAAGAATAAGACAACCATGTATGTTTAAGTAAAATAAATAAAACAGTTTTTTGGAAAATAAAAAATCATTGCCTCCCCAATTATATGCAAACATAATTTAATTGAAAGAAAACATTAAGAAAGCCAAAAGAGAAACAAGTCTTAATCCATAAATATAGGTTGGATTCTAAGTCCCCCTTCGCACTATGCGGCCAGCCGGCATGCGGTCAGCCGTCCGGTTAACCACAGTATTAGTCGCAACCGCGTCGCAGCGGATGAAAACTACTTTATCGTACAAATCGGCTAACCGCATTCCGGCTAGCCGCACAGTGCGTTGCCTCGCTTATCAACTTCCATACATGATTTTTTTTAAAGTTCTTATATATTCCTAATTATAGAAATATAATGAACGATATTCTATTATCATCCCACACGCTCACTATAATAGCATAAAAACTAATTTTAACACACACATTGGTCTCACATCATAAATTTTATATTCACCGCAGATAAGGTACTAATGAATGCGCTATCTCGCTTCCCTTACGACTGGTTATATCTGTTGCCAAATATATTACTCAAACTGAATGAAATCAACGATAAAATCAAGGTAAATAGTTATATTTTCGAATATTTGCAGAGGTTTTTATTAAAGGTAATGAATATGTACTCCCTCATAGAGAATACTTGTTATTTATTATACGCCTTCACAATTCTCTCTACAACTAAGTATTTAGGTTGTCTGAAAGAGATTACTTTTAGTAATAAGGCCGCCTTTGCGTACAATATTGAGTTTGAATGAGTTTTAAGTTTAACCTGTATCTCTTTGTGTGCAATAAGGTGCCTATCTATTTCTATCTATCTAGTAGGTAAAATAAAGGGACGTCAACGGTCATATTCTTGCCTTGTTTTTCATAATAGAGTGAAAGAACAACAATATTATAAAAGAAGAAGATCGCATTTTGCTTAAAAGAAAACTTGCTACCAGACTAATCGATCGATTGTCAATCGATGGTGAAGAGTCTTATTAGTATCGCATCGCTTCAATTGATCAATTTGTTGGTTGGTCGTTGATCAATTAAAGTTACCAGTCCAATCGATCAATTAATCTAGATAGATAATACTTTTAAAATATCGGAGTCTAGGATTTTATAAAAAAATAAGAAAACACGAAACTGTGTGACTGACAGAATATAAGTATTTCAGAAAGTAAAAAATAATTTACTCGTCGGTTCTGTTTACTAATTTAATCTAAAAGCAAAACACTAATAATTATGACGCTAAAAAGTAGAGTCACACAGCTCAGTAGTTATCACAGAGTTTTTTCCGAGTCAATAATCAATCATTTCTAAAATTTGCCTTAACATCGATTGGATGTGTCGTTTTACCTGAGTTTTAATTGGGGTAAAAGAGTGAAGGTAGAAGCACTTGGAATAGTGCAAAGGTCTCATACTCTTTTAGTCCCCTTCAGCTGGTTCACTGCCTCTCGCAATGGCTGTAATCGACCGAGAGGGCTTTACGCAGTAAAGTTTCAAGCGCGGTTGCTTTGCACCACTTTTGATCACCACTATGTTATAATCGCGCTATTCTCACTGCAAAAGAAAAAAGGTAGAAGGATTATAATTATTAAAATTACGTTTTTTTGAAAGCTTAAAAACATAGTTAAAACATAATAGTAATATTTCAATGAAGAACAACACCACCCGTGTAATTTAAATTTAAGTTGTTTGTAACTAAATCGAAAAACTGAATCAAAATAAATTGCCGGCACTTACTTTAGGTACTCCTTCTTTGAGAAAATCCTCATTGAATTAGCTATTTATATTTTGAAGTGTATTTGAATTCAAAACAGCACAAATTAGATGAGCTAAAAGAAAATAAAAGCAAATGAAATGCCTTTATTTATTATAAAAATGGATCGCGATTAGAATAACAATATTTATAAAAGAAATATCTATCTATTTACTCTTGAAAAATATCTAAGAGCGTGTCGGCTGTCTTGGGTTCCTTCCACGGTCCGGTTTTAATCAAAATGCGACACAGAACCTTGTGCGACATATATATATATATATATATATATATATATATATATACCTACGAATACTAAAAATGCGATCTCGAAAACACACTTTACGTCCAAAAAGTATCGGAATACTAGAAAATAGTCCAAAAGCAAGACAGCCAACCGCATGACTGAACACATCTATCAGAATATACCGTATATTCTGATCCTGGTTCTGCAACGTGCAAGAGTGAGGCACTATGAAGGCACTTATCGAGTGCAGAAGATGCCTTCGACAGTTCACAGTGGATAGATACGGTATTACAGTCTACAAAGGGAAAGGATGACGCTTCTGTGAGAATTTGAACTCGTAATTCAAATTTCCACACTGTAAAACTTCAGAAATCTATGTAAATATTATACTTTATTTAGTGTAAGTTAGCAAAAGTGTATTGGATGTTTTTTATTTAACTTTATTTTCCTGAGGGCAAAATTGTTAGTGTGATTTTCGAGTTTTTGGTCGTTCAATGTTTTTTAATTTATAGTGTTAAATGGAGATCGTGTTAAATGGAAAGTGCGGGAAAGCCTTTGCCCAGTAGTGGGAACTTGACGGCTAACAAAAAAAAATAATCTGAAAATTTGCGCAATGTTAACTTTTTAAGAAAAGAAACACTAACAATTCACTAAACAACTAACACGTGATAAAAGGGTTCATGTCACGCAATCACGGGAACCCTAAACCCGAGAAAGAATCAAGCAAGTCGCTTTTAATGGGACTTTGCCAAATTGGTTGGTCCTTGAGACGGGCGCCGAGAAATCTAGTGTCGATAACGCCTACTTCACACAAGTGACTACGCAATTTTGTTGTTCTTGCAAATTGCCTTGTACTTGCAAAAAAATGTTTTTAAATTCGGATCTTGTTAATCGAAAAGTTGGGAGAAAGGTTGATTAAAATATTACACTTGTAGAGTTTATAGCGATGTTGTTTTGTTTGTTTTAGATTGAATAAACTTAAGGACAATATGAATTTCTTGTGCAATACTAAGGGGTTTTTATGTATCAGTCTATCTATAGTTAGACAGGTATCTACTTGTTGTTGCCCCGATTCTCAGTTTCACTTTTGCTAAACAACAAAAAAACTTGCTGTGTTTGAGACTGGACAATACTGGATATAGCCTAGCAGGGGTTCTATACCAAAATGTACATGACGATGGAAATATTCATGCATCTAATCAAAATACGCTTTTTTCCTAAAAATCCACACTCAAAATAAATAGGTTAGAAACTGTATCGCACAACAACTTCGGACTAAAATTGTTTCCCATTTAACTCTAAAACTTGACAAGAACTACTGAGAAATTAATTAAAGTTATACAACGCTTGGTATTATGTGGTTTTGCTCGACCCCAGGGTATTGAAAAACGGGGTTTGGTGTTGCCCTTGGCACGTCTAGACCAGGCCTTAAACCTTCATATTGTTTCAAAATATTGTTTAGTCATTGACTCGTACACCCAATGTTTAACCACATTAATTATGATTAGGTAAGCTTTTTTCATTTGAAAAAAACTGAAAATTTGTTTATTTATTTGGAATAGCTTTTACCCGCGACTTCGTCCGCATAAGTTTTTTTGTTTTCTCCCGTCTGTAAGTCCCCCTGCAACAATGTCCCACTATCGTGTTCCGGTCCTCAACTTCACATCAAAATTTGTTCAAAAGCAACCTAAGCACATAATGGACAGCTCCGAATGTTTCCTTAGTAAATATAAAAAGTAAATAATGTAAATCGGTTAAGTAGTGTGATGGAATGTCGCTAAGTTTCGATCCAAGTAAAACTATTAAATAAAGACAGTTGCATCAAAATTTTATCATAAATTCCCTAAATTATGGCGCCTACCTACCCTCTAAGTTAGAAAAGTGATCAAATACTAACTTGAAGTCTTAGTAACACTCAGTTTAAAAAAAAACATCAAAATCATTTCAGTAGCTATGGCGTCATGCGCTTCTTGACACGATCACGCTAGATTTCCGCGGGAATGAGAATTTTCTTCGAAGAGAAAGTAGCCTGTGTCCGTGCCTAGGATCCTATCTTTAAATTAACCAAGTCTTATAAAAATGCGTTCAGACGTTAAGGCGTGAATGAGGTAAACTTTTAAAACAAACGATTAAAAATCACTAAATCAATTCAGTTTTCTGCCTACTTCCTACCCCCTAAGTACGATGACGTGATCATTTTGATCTTATATCCGTTTTTAGGTAACCATCTATTACCTTACTAAATTTCATCAAAATCCGTTCAGCCGTTGAGGTATGATAGAGCAAAACTCCCAGCAAAAACCATAAAAAAATCACTAACTCAATTCAGTTTTCTGCCTTCTTCCTACCCCCTAATTACGATGACGTGATCATTTTGATCTTATATCCGTTTTTAGGTAACTATCTATTACCTTACTAAATTTCATCAAAATCCGTTGAGCCGTTTAGACGTGAAAGAGCAAAAGTCCCAACAAAAACGACTAAAAATCACTAACTCAATTTAGTTATCTGCCAGTAGGCAGTTCTTATTATCGTTCTTAGGGGGTAGGCAGTAGCCTACCCCCTAAGAACGATGGCGTTATTATTTATAGCCTATGACCATTTCTAGGTTATCATCTATCACCATACCAATTCGCCGTTCGGCCGTTTAGGCAACAGACAGACAGACAGACAAAGTTACTTTCGCATTTATAATATTAGTATGGATGGATTATGGATTATGGAATTATGGATTATGGATTATGGAAGTATGGATTAGTATGGATTAAGTATTAAGTGCCTAAATATAAAGTTTCATGGTTTTATCTTTGAATAATGGCGATCTCCCATTCTAACTTTCATCCCTTATTACCACCCCCTTAAGCCGTTTTTTTTTCTCAAAATAAAAAAATAAAACATAGCCTGCGACCTTTCCTAGGCTTTAGTCGAACTCTGTAACAGATTTTATGAAAATAAGTTCCGGAGTTAGGTGTGGAAGCGTAACTTTGATAGGACTTCCATACGAACTTTCATCCCTTATTTCACGTCTATACAGGTAGATATTTCCAAAAAGCTAGAAAAAATATTTATTTATTTAGTACTAAGTGCCTGAATATAAAGTTTCATGGTTTTATCTTCGAATAATGACGATCTCCCATACTAACTTTCATCCCCATTTATTACCACCCACCCCCTTAAGCCTTTTTTCGCGACAAAATATAGCCTATGTCCTTTCTCAAGGTCTAGACAACCTCTCTACCAAATTTCATTAAAATCGGTTCAGTAGTTTAGGCGTGAAAGCGTAACAGACAGACAGACAGAGTTACTTTCGCATTTATAATAATAGGTCTTTACCTATGAAATTGCCGTTTTACAGTACTGGCCATTTCAATTAAAAATATTTTTTGTTTAGCTAAGAATTCTAATTTCAAATTAATTTCATTTTAAAAATATGGAATTCTTTTTCCAAAAACAGTCATTTGTTTATTGGTTAGTGTTACATTTTCATTGCATTTCAATCATTTTCGTCAACATGGATACGTTAAAAATTCGAGTAATTATGGAATATGTGGTTCCGTCGTGGCAGCAACGCGGCACAAGCGGCTCGCAACATCAACGACGTGTACGGAGCTAACACTACAAACCAACGAACCACTAGTTACTGGTTTGCTCGCTTCCGTTCTGGAAATTTCAACCTGAAAAATGAACCCCGCGGTCGTCCGAAGACTTTGGTCGATGCAGACGAATTGAAGGCGATCGTGGAAGCTGATGATACTCACTCAATCTACGGCTGAATTAGCAGCAGCTTTCGATGTTAGCATCAAAACAATATTGGTCCATTTGCGTCAAATTGGCAAGGTAAAAAAGCTTGACAAATGGGTGCCCCACGAACTCAATGATCGCCAGCGCTAAGTACGCGTCGAGACGTGCCGTGCATTGCTCAACAGACACACAAATGAAGGAATTTTGAACCGCATTGTCACCTGTGATGAAAAATGGATTCTGTTTGATAATCGTAAGCGCTCAGCAAGTTGGTTGGATCCTGGTTCAGCACCTAAACAATGCCCTAAACGAAAACTTACCCCTAAAAAGGTGATGGTTACTGTTTGGTGGTCTAGCACCGGTGTGATTCATCACAGCTTCTTACCAAATGGGGAGAGTATTACTGCAGATGTGTACTGTGAAGAATTGAACACAATGATGGAGAAGCTGGCACGTCTCCGACCAGCATTGGTCAATCGCTCGTCTCCGCTGCTCCTGCACGACAACGCGCGACCTCATACCGCACAAATGACGGTCTCCAAGTTGCAAGAACTGGGGTTGGAAGCTCTCCCTCATCCACCGTACTCACCGGACCTTGCCCCTACAGACTACTACTTTTTCCAGAATTTGGATAACTTCTTGACTGGAAAAAAATTCAATAACCAAGAGGCAGTTCAAAACGCCTTTGAAGAATTTATTGCCTCTCGTCCAGCTGATTTCTTTAAGAAGGGCATTAATAAACTGCCACTGCGTTGGCAAAGATGCTTTTTGGTTGGTAAAGATTGCATGGGTAATTACTTCACTTAATACAAATAAAAATTACATGAAAAAAAATCGTTTGAATTTTTTCATACAAAACGGCAATTTCATAGGTAAAGACCTAGTATGGATGATAAAGTTGACGTTTTGGATATACATTTTTAATAAGTAGTTATTTAATAAATATGAGTATACGATTTTTATAAATTAAAACATTCTGAAGTTAGTATAGAAGTTAGGTTAGATTAAACTAGGAAAACCTAACGTCGTACAATTTTGTTCATTTTCCATTGTCATCAATATAACGTTTTCCGTACATTTACAAAAAGTCTATACCTACCTATTTATTAACAACTCAATAACTAGGTTCATATTGTGTTACTGTGCAAAATATAACACTACCTATATATGTATAAAAAATATAATAAAATCTCTACAATATGTTATACACAATAACTTGGTTCATAATGTAGTTATTGTGCAAAATATAACATGGTAGAAAAGGGTCGATTTCGTCACAGTCAAAGCTGCAGTAAGGGCCGTGATTTCCCCGAGGACAATAGCTGATAAAGTTAACTTGTCAGAAAATAAATGAAGCGAGATATGAATCGATATAAACGAAGTTATTGATTGTTTTAATATTATTTTGGTAAACTATTTCTTACTTAATGAGGTGCGTGATCATATACATTAGCGTAAATAGGTAGATCATCTTTATAAGATTACACATGGTCATATTCTAGTCTAATCTAATCAAATTTAGCCATCTGTGCCACTGTTGGGCAAAGGCCTCTCTCCTCATCCGCCATGACTTTCTGTCTCAAGCTTCCTCCGCCCAGGTACTCAAGAAGATATCCAGCTCATCCCGCCACCTTTTCTGCGGTGTGCCGCGACACCGTTTGGCAGTTGGTAGCCATTGGGTAGCTGTTTTAGCCCATAAGTCTTCTGGCATGCGGCAGACATGGCTCGCCCAATCCCATTTCAGCCTGGCAGCTGTTATTGCCACATCAGCAATAGGTACGCGTTTTATACAATTTTTAAAAAATTTCATTGATTTTTGTATTCATCCTTAACGTATGTAATATTTAATGAATTTATGTACTGTCTCACGAGAATAAAATAACATTACCTGCTTATAAAACTAAACAACTTTACCCAAGAATATAGGTCGAAATACTAATAAAAAGAGCTTGTTATTTCTAGTAATGTTGACAAGTTGATCGGAGTTCGGAAATAATGCAGAATTGAAAAAAAGTTCATAATTTAAATTACCTTTGCAAGATAGTGTAGGTACCTACCTCTAATAAAAAAACTCTAATAATGAAGTATTTAACTTTAGCTTTTTTATACCTGATAATGTAACGGAATGTGATACAATACAAGCAACGAGAAAGAATACAGCAAAAAGGTTTAACAGACAACATTTTATAAACTAGAAAGGACATTTATTTTATAAAAGTAGTAAATTACAGCCAGTAGAAGTATAAGACAATGCGTTTTAACCCATTTCCGTTCTTTCAACAGCATTTTTATATAAATTGGAGTGAAATTGTGAGAGAGAAATATAGACGTTCCATTACACGCATGTCTTATACAGGACCAATGAGATTATGTCCTAAGGGTTCGAATACTATTTGCACTCGAAACAAACTCACTTTTATTTAAATTAAGTTCTTAAAAAGAGCAACCCAACAGAGTTTCTTGCTAGATTCTTCTCTGGGGAAAACTGCACTCTTGCGAATCTAGCATTAACTTTAAAAAAATGACCCGTCTTATGTGATGTCGGACTCGTCCTACAAGATTAAATAAACATTTCATTTCATTTCATTTCAATTAATATCTGATTTATTAAATCGGATGTGATAAAAATATATATTTTTCATCGCTCACGGAAATTGAATAATTACTTTGTTTTAGACAAGTAAACAGGAAAATAGCACTTTTCTCAACCCTTGAATTACCTATTGGTAAAATATATCGGAACAGAAAAAAAAATCACTTTCACCCTTCGCGTAACAACTTTTTTGTAAGATACTTCTACACTTGTTATAACATTATGTCGATACAAATGTACTTAACTTACGCAGTAGGTACCTACTTAACAAGGCATGTGACTTTTACCTACTTAGGTATAATAATAAAAAAGAAATCAGAAAGTGACAAAATTCGACTATATTTTGTGTTGCTATACAAGAAAAACGGTCCTTATTATTTCTGTGAATATGAGACAAAATTATGTACGTAATTTTCTTTCAGTCACCAAAAAAGACGAATGAAAGAGTACACGGCGAAGATATTACTTATTTCGGCTTTTGATCATTTCTGCTAGTTAGGAATGTATTGAAATGAGATCAAAGAATATACCCGTTGGTACAATTTCTTCGCCAAGGAGTAATATTAAAGTTTTCTTTCAGTCTGGTGCTGAAAGTTCAATTAAACTAACGGGCCATTAACAAGCATAGCTGAGACAGCCGTTGTTAAAAAAACAATATTATATACAATTGATGAAAAGTTGATGAGCATTTTCTCCTCGAGGTCAGTCCATGCGATGTTTTGACAGCTGCTTGGCTGAATTAATGAAAATCTGTCTTACTGAAAAGTTACTATATCTACCTATCTAGTACCTATCTAATCTATCTATCTATCTATATATATAAAAATGAAACCCGTTTTCCGTTGTCACGGCATCACGCCTGAACGGCTGGACCGATTTCGCTTATTCTTTTTTTAAAATGTTCATTGAAGTCCAAGGATGGTTCTTACGGTGAGAAAAATTCGAATAATTGCCGGGAAAGCCCTAAAACAGACCTTTTCTTTTTCCCATACAAATGTTTTCTTACTAAAATGTAGAGTCAATTTGAACTTTATTCCTACACAATAAAGTTCATTCTAAGGCGGGACGAAGTTCGCCGGGACAGCTAGTAATAAAATAAATTACATGCATAGGTACATACAAATTGGTCTCTCCTATTGGGGTAGGCAGAGACCACTTCCTTTCACTTGCTACGATCCAAACATACTTCTTTCGCTTCATCCACATTCATCAATCGCCTCATACATGCTCGTTGATTTAGGGTCTCCAAACTTGGCAATTAAACAATAACATAAATTAACAAAAACAACATATATTTTTTAAGCTATTGCATAGCTCTATCGCGGGCCTTGAGCGCGGGGACCGAATCCAGAAATTCCGTAACGAAAAAACCTCACGCTCCCCACTCCGACGGGCACGGAGGTGTGGCTTGAAGGCCGTGCATCGTCTAACGTCGTTTCAGTTCGGCAGTCTTTGACGATGCCGCCGCCGGTCGGTCACCACGCTCAAAAAGTGTAACTTGAATTAATATCAAAGAAAAAAAAATACTGCATAAATAAAATAAATAAATAATTATAATTGCATAAGTTGATACAAAATGCTAAGCAATAGCTTTACCGCGGCAGTCCCCGAGTGCCATTTTAACATAAATTAATATACATATATGTAAAAGATATCTACACAGTTTTTTAATCATTCTGCCTCTATACTTCAAGTATAGAGGCAAAACAACGAGTATTAAATACAAACATAAAACAAGTGCCACAAATGATTCATTTCTTATTCCATCAGTGTCTGTCAGCAGAACAATTCCATTTCTGCATTTGGCATTTCCGTTATGTGCATGTAGATGGAAAAAATGGATCTAAACATTTTGATAGGCAAAATACATGATAGTTTTTAAAGCTCTGGGAACACCCCTATTTAAATAGAAATGTATTTATTTAAAATTGGAACACTATTTTGAACGTAACATGAAAAAAAAACTACAATTCAAAACAAAATTAAATAACTTGTATGTGTAAGAAAATAGGGCAGTAAAAGCAAAATATTTGATATGACGTATTTAAAGGTTTCAGCGCAATATATTGTAATTATAAAATCTCCACGATATATTTTTGAATGACTGATTTTTTAGTTAAACTATAACCAACGTTCTCTCTCAAATCATTAAAATGTTGCACAACACTGAATTCTGCTTCAATCTCGATGAATACTTCGGTATCGTTAAACCAAAGTAATTCTGTGATAGGTGTTCATTATTATTAAATGAATTTATAGCAGATTTAAAAAATATTGTGAGAAAATTTTCATTTTAAAATAAACGACGACGTTGAAATGTTTTTAATTAATTATATCACATTTTCAAACTTTTCATGAAATTTTAATAAGCGTGCTTTTAAAATTAAAAAGAAATGTAAGGCTTGTTCGAAGGCCTATAGAGCTTTATAAATATGAAGCACATGAGCAATATCGGCAACAAATTACATTGTCTTCATGCATATTTCATGTGGTGTGCTCGAACCTGATATTATCTGAAAATTAAACGTGACTTTATAACGTTTCCGTATTTTTCCTCATATCTTTAAGGAAAATTTTGCCATGAACACTAAATTATCAAATGTTTTTATGCCTTGTAACGATTTTGTTAAGATTTTACTCCTGTTTTTTATTTATGCCGATAATATAAAAGATATAAATAAGATAGTAAAATTAGGGCCATGTCCCTGTAATTCCCATTTTCACCAACTAACACCTAATGTAAGGGACTCCTAAAGACCCCTTAGCAGTACAATTGACAACGTCTGTCAAAGCCAGTTGTATGACGCATGTCCAAGTCAGTTTTATTAGTTAGTTAGTGAAAACGGGCATAAATATTTTAAATCCAATTAAAAACTGATAGGTAAACACATTTTTGATTTAACAAATGTGCAATCTACAGAAAATTAGGTACGTGAAAGAAAAGACCTAGCAATTTAAGTTAGCTAGTTCCTCTAACAATAATAGGCAAACCTAGCCACAAATTCCATTGGATTTTCTTAGACTTCCAACAAATAACCTACAAGATATCTTGCGTTAGGATTTCTACGCCTTTACCGTGTTGAGCCATAATAGACCGTAACGGTAACATTCTTGCTCAAAAATACGTGTAACATACATTTTGTTTTTCTCTATCTACAAGACAAAGGGAGGAGTGCTTGGGTTTTTTATTTTTCTAAATGTAATAAACCGCCAAAAGGCCTCGAAGCAGACCATGGAAAAGGTGGTGGGATGAGCTTGACACCTTCTTGGATATTTCGGCAGAGGGGGCTCAGGTTTTTTATAATTTTGAATAATTTAACGAATACATAAATCATACAGAGACAAAACCCAACCGATATAAAAGAAAACCACCGTGGATTAAGTGAAAAGACAGACTAACTTTATTTTCTTATTTCCATAAACCAAAGCATAAACAAACATAAACTAAACCTATAGGTACTCATTTTGATATACATAATAAAACCTTAAATTATAACAGGAGCGGCTTTCGCTAAGCTGTGGGACACAGGCGGATAAATAAAAAGATATTTCCGTTCAAACTACGAAAGTTGAACTGTTAAGGCGCGTACTCATTAGCGAGCTGTAACCGTAACTGTAACACGCACTGTAACCAAAAAACATAGGGTTTAGAAGTGGGATAAAACGTTATTTTGTTATCACTGTGACTGTCGTTCCAGTTCCGCGAAGATCACAGTGAAAAATCACCATGATTTTGTGACGTCGATCACTCCGGTCACTAAATATGAAATGGAATTGGTTAATGGTTCCCGTGATTAAAAATAACTTAACAACACTGTCACAGGCTTGGGATGGTCTTTTTAAGATTCTTTACTTTAGTACCTTCTGTTTAAAAAGAGCATCCAACAAATTGGTATAGTAAAAATTTTCGCTAATGAGTACGTGTTTATAAGTTCACTTATGAGTACATACCACCAAACATATAAGAAACATTTGATACACAATTTCAACTTCGATAAATATATTAAGGAGAAAGTCGACTGAAACAAACGACCGCTTCCGAAAAGATAAGGCCGGTGGTAGACTTGAAAATGGTTGTTAATTGAAGCCCGTACATTAACGTCTTTCCGCTTTTGGGGGTCCTTCGGATATATAAATATTGAAGTACTGGGAGTCAGATTATTTTAGTCTGATGGTATCTACACACCAAAGCCGCCGGCATGCCGCCGGGCCAAGCCGCCGGCTTTACGTCATACGAATGGCAGCTGTCAAAAAAGCCGGCGGCTTTGGTGTGTAGATACCATGAGAAAGGAATAATCCTATGTCACATAATTAGTTCAGTGTTTTGACCCTTATAACAATTATTTTAAGATTTTATTGATTAGTCCTCAAGTTTGATTTCGTTATAAATTAACAGAAAAAGACGATAAATAAAGAATTACTATTGCCTACTTTAATAACTACCTAGGTATCTTTTAGGTACTTTATATTATCTATTGCCATTTCCTACTTAAAATTTCATAATTAAATGATAGATGCCACATTAATAAACAATATTTTCAAAAACAGTAAAAATTGTAAATGTTTAAACATATTTGAAATGTACGGAACCTTCTAAACTCATTGCGAACTTGTTTTATTTTATATTCTTTGTACGCGTCGCGCACTCCGCCATTGCTGCCCCCAGTCAGTCATGCCTTTATCTCTTTACAACTTTTTTAGCTTTTACCACGACATTATGGGATTTAAGCGGTTTAAACTTTTAAAGTGTGCTCGTCTTCACTGGCTGTATACGTTAGCTAATTTCAGAGAGTTTGTAAATCAGTTTTTAGGGTTCCGTACCTCAAAAGGAAAAAACGGAACCCTTATAGGATCACTTTGTTGTCCGTCTGTCCGTCTGTCAAGACCCTTTTTCTCAGGAACGCGTAGAGGTATGAAGCTGAAATTTATATCAATTACTCAGGTCTACTGTCCCTTGAAGCTGTGAAAAAATCAAACTTCTAAGCCAACGCAATCAAAAGATACAGCCATTTATGCCGCAAATTTTCGACACTTGCAAGGGAATCAAAACCTACAGGGTGCTTCCCGTGAACTCAGAATCTTGAAATTTGGTACGAAGCAACGTCTTATAGCATAGATAAAGGAAAAATTACGAAAACCATAAATTTTTAGTTACATCACAAAATATATTTTTTTTTAATAATCTTAAACTTACTACCCATTTCCTCATAAACGCGTAAAGGTATTAAATTGAAATTCATACCAAATACTCAGGTCTATAATACCTTTAAGCTGTAGCAAAATCAAACTTCTATGTCAACGCAATCAAAAGAAACAGCAATTTAAGCTGCATATTTTGAAACTCGCAAGTACTTGCAAGGGAATCAAAACCTAAAGGGTACTTCCAGTCGACCTTGAATCTTGAAATTTGGCATGAAGCAACGTTTTATACCACACATAAAGGAAAAATTCCGAAAACCTTAAATTTTTTGTTACATTACAAAATATATATTTTTTAATAAATATAAACTTATTACTTTTTTCCTCATGAACGCGTAGAGCTATCAAGTTGAAATTCATATCAAATACTTAGATCTAATTGCCTTTAACCCGTGAAAAAAAAAAATTATAAGTCAACCCGAAAACGCAAAACGCAAAAGTACAACCATTGATACCGCATATTTTGAAACTCGCAACTACACGCAAGGGAATTAAAACCTAAAGACCACTTCCCGTTGACATAGAATCTCGAAATTTGGTAAGAAGCAATAGCTTACAGCACAGGTAACAGAAAAATTCCGAAAAGCTTAAAATTTTAAGTAGTTATACCACCAAAAAAATTGTGATTGTAAACATAATTGTAGTTACAGCAATGACCGCGAGTTATTATACTATGTATGGGGAGGGCAACATTTTTCAAACGGCAAAGACGACCTCACTCATCGTCATTCAATCCCGATGTTTTGGTGAATGTAGCTGTATAATCTAAATGCGTCCTAACTGCTTAAAGTGTTATACTTATAATTAAATTCAATGACATTATTATATTTCTTATTGTTGGTTATTATCAGACAGCTTGCTTGTATTGTTTCTACTGGCGAAGTTTGATGGGACGCTGGTGGCACGGGTGGCACGCGGGGCTATTCACACCTTTTTCAGTCACCATTTACAGGTCTGGTTCAAATTTAATACTTAATTAATATTTTTGAACCAGATTTCTAAATAGTGACTAAAAAACTTAGTAAATAAATAACTTTAATAAAAGAACTTTCGCAAGTCTGCTGCAAGGCTAGTATAAGTGTTTCAGTTATATTATAGATAAATGATATGTGTTAATATAAAATAAAGGATTACTTAAACGATAAAGAGATCTTTGTCTTAAATTTATGCTCCTCCATCTTTCCCCATTGTAATGTTATGAATTTCATTTTGCAATAAAAATACCATAGTTATGACTCGATTGTCGTAATGAACGAACTTTGTAAACCTTGCAGGTTTGTACGGAACCCTCGGTGCGCGAGTCCGACTCGCACTTGGCCGGTTTTTTTTTATACAGATGGCTTTGCGTGGTAGATATCATTTCAGTATCAAATCAATATAATTATTGATGTATACATAAGTATTTACAACCCAAAAATAATTTTGGGTTATAAATAAAATCAACCATTTGGCAGCTTTGTTTGTTAAGGTACTATTAAATAATATTACTTATTAAGTTTGAAAAAATATAATTAAAAGATTTTTATTATTGGTGCAGATAAAACTATTAAAATTAGATAATTAATTCACTATTTAACTTCATACTGTTTTCTTATACTTTAAAACGAATTACGTGTCGGCGATAGTTTTTTTTTTATCTTATTTTATGCAACAGGAAGCTATTCAAGTAAAAATGAGTCAGAAAGTTAAAAAATAAAAATTTCATTGAAAACGCTCTACGATTGCCTGATCGATCGCCATTTCAAAGAAGCATAAAACTAGGTATTCGAAATACTCTTTTACCTAATCAATTCAAAGAAACTTAAACCACGTGTGTTTTTAGAATAAAATAGAGAATTTAAGAAAGAATTCTCGGTAAGAAGGTACACTTTGCACAAGTCCTCTGGGCATTAGACGGTCAAAATCGCGGTAAATCTTACCTCTTTATTTTCACTTGAATCCGTAGAGGTAATAAAATATCTAGGTACTTAGAGACGTACCTCGTATCTAGAGTAGCTATTTGAAAGTCTAGACGCAGTTTTATACTAAAAGGTTTAAGAACTAGGCAATTAAAGAAAATAAAAATGAAAAATTTCGTAAAGAGAGCACAATCTATCCACTTCAAAAAATCAGCAATGAAATTGATTCCAAAAAATATTTTTAAATAAAAGAATCGAAAAGGAAAATGAAACATATTTTCAGAACCTATATTTTTAAACCTATGTTTTTAGAGCAACCACAAAATACTTAATAACATTAAAATCATACAAAAATAATTAGAATGTTCGATGTCATTCAAAAATTTAACTTATAACAAACTAACAGATACTAAAACAGTAGCCGGAATATTTTCAAACACTCCACTCCACTGCACTCTTTGTTGTCTCATAACTCTGTGCCTAAGTGAATTAGACTTGAGAATCCAAATCATGATAATGCGACATGCATTTCAGGAGATTAGTTTATTTTTGGGTCATACTCTCTTTTAGAAGTTTGTGGCTGAGTGCATAGGAGACTCTTTGCTTCCAGTTTTATCATGTTGATTTTTGCAAAGATATTGTGGAACTAGGTTAACCTTTTCGTGAAGATGCATGCCAAGTGAGACGGTAGCCTCCGTATATTTAAAAAAAATAATGGTTGACACTGATTGTGACCAAATGTGTCAAAAAATGCTACATAACTGAAAATATTGAAATTTATCAGATTTTGGCTCCACGATTATATTATCGTACTTAACTTACCAAGTAGGTTGTTAATCATTGCATTAAAAACAATAGAATAGAATAGAATAGTCTTTATTGTATAAATTATAGGTTACATTATGCAGTTCACATAGCATTATAAAAATAGTCTCACTATAATCTTGCCTTTACAGGCGTATACAATTCACAATAAACGTGGTTATGAAACCACTTTCAAATATTGAATTATAAATCTCTATACTTAATCTAAATCCTACAACTATAATAATTAACTATTAACAACCTATTTAATAACCTATTTTGTAAATTTCGAGAATAATAAAATTATTAAATTGCTTATTAAAATTCTGGTAGCAACCAATCACGAGCGTGCTTTTATAAAGGTCAAAAATTTGCATTAATATTGCACGATATTTTTCAACGTGAAAGGCGAAATAATTCTCATCGGTAGGCTGAAAACGTATTTTATTGGCAATAAAGTGTAAGGGAATCAATATTTATTGCTTGTATGTTTAAGTTTGTGTTAAAATCGGTGGCAAGTCCTCAGGATTTGGACTTAGAGCCAGTACAGTTTTTACAGTACTGTAACATCATATAAGAGGTATTAAACCAATTACAATCTGAGACATCCATAAAATTTGTGTACCTACATATATAGATATCCATAGTACCTAGTCAGGTACTATTGCTTAGTTTTTATCGATAGGAGTCACAGAGTGGTGATGGTATTTATGAATTGGCAGATTGGCAGCACAGCCCTTTATTTTGTTAGTCAACAAGTCAAGAATAGAGGTAAAATCAGGTGAGATTGGCATTGGATTGGCTTCAACTTTGGCTTAGATCCCGCGATCTGTTGTATGGCAACCCTTGTCAGTGGCCAGTCACATACCCACATATACAATCTTTTTTTCCGAGACCTCATTTCCCGGGAACTCTCAAAGGGCGTCCACAACTCGAAGTGTCGACCATTAGCAAGATAACTTGTTAGTGAAGTTACGAAATACTATTTACTAGTTATAGGGACTGTCTCTTTGATAATTATGTTAGGTGGAGCTTTTCGGGAACATGTTTTCTGCTATATTTTATTAGTGTTGAGATAATTTTACTGACATTTTCGTCTGGGAGAATGAAAAGTTAAGTTTACTTACGTAGACGATCGCTGTAAGTCTTTAACTTTTATTTTAAGATAATCATTTGTTTTCTTTCTAAACACGCAGATGGGACCTTTAAAATTACGAAAAATTTCAACGCAGATTTTATCCCCTAATTTGCCAATTGTAGAAAGGAAATTATTGGACGGACTCCTTGTAAATATTTTGTTAAAATTATCCGTAAGAACCAAGGAGAGCGTAGAAAAATTTTGAGGAATTATTATTACGTGGATCGTATTTTCTAATTTACACGAAAGATATTTCGCGCATGCAGTCGAGATTAAATGATAAATTTTTGAGAGGATTCAGTTTTTCGTTTATATTGCGATGTAAGGAAGATTTTCGGGTATAAACGGGAAATGTACTATTTTGTCCTTACGGAGGCTTGAGCGTTTTATTTATTCAAGTCGGTTAGGATACCTACATAAGTGCTAGTTTATTTACTGCTTACAGTTGGTTTCTCCGATTCTAGGTACTGTTAATTATAAAAAAATATATTTTGGCGATTGCTGTTGAATGAAAATAACTTGTAAACAATTTTAGCACTTTGTGTTCAGTGTTGCCAATTTCATAAACCTTTAGTTATAATCTCTGACGACAAAAGTGGTCGGATAGATTGATTGATGAAATTGGCAACACCGACAAAATATTTTTTTTTTAAAAACGTGGTGTTTTGACACTCTGTGGAAAATATGTCCGGTGGACAATTCAATTTTGACGACTGTATGTGGATAAACACATTGTGAGGTTATTCCTTCTTTTCTTTATTATTTTTATGTTTCACAGTACCTAATGAAAATTCTCTTTTCTACGTAATCTTAAGTTCTGAAAGGAATAAAGTTCAGTGTCTATCGATCGTGAGATACCATACTTGAAACCTGCCGAATGAATTCTTTAAAATTATAAACACTTGAACGTAGCTGAAAGGATATTGTGGAAATTGTAACGTTTTTGGAGTTACTTTCTTATATGAAGCTATTTACATGATCGTTTCGCATCCGGTTCCAATTAATTTTCAAAAAATAAAAACTAGATCTGGTATACCTATAACAAGAGAGAATAAGCTTTCAAGATGTAAACTGAAAGTGTAAATCAGAAAAACAAAACAGATAAACCGCTTACAGTGTCAACTGACTATCAAAAACATGCCGATTCCCAAAAGATTTCTTTACCAACATAAAATACGTCTTATTCGTAGCTCTTCAATCTCCTACTTGCTACTGATTGACATTCTGTGATCCAAGCTTACGCCCTTCGCTAGATCGTGACGTGACGGAAAACCTTGTCGACGACATCTTCCTTGGCACAATGGATAATTTGCTTTTATTTTTGCCTCTCATTTTGTGGTAGGATAATATATTGAGGTCTCAGTTTATTTAATAAATATGTACCTATATTAAATATGTACATATTATTTTATTTTGGATAGAATGAAATATCTGGAAATAAATCTTAGAGTGTCAAAATTTTAATTTAACATTTTTAAATCCCAGTATACGTATCGAAGAACGTGGTATGTACCTGATTTTAACTTTATTTACTTAATCATATCTTGTCCCCAGTATTATTTCCGATATCTGCAAACGATGTCCTCATTATCGTCTCTTACATTTTGTGGAAATATTCGATTCGAGGAAACGTTCAGAAATTTGATCAGTCTGCATATTTTTATGTCAATCTTATTGCTTACGTGAAATGTCAGCCCATTACATAAAAAAGCAAGGTTAATCCGTAGCGTATTTGCTTCATAATGTCATCTACAAAAATAATTCCAAGATCCAAATAGACGTGAAAAATTTTCCAAGCGATGGCAAAGTCTCAAAGGATCGAGGTCCCAGGAACTTCCGACACATTCCCTGAATTGGAGGTGTGGAACCGTTACTGCGGTGGCGTTTCACCCGTTAAATTGAAGACGCGTGACTTGAAGATTTTAACAAGACTTCGGTGGTGTCAAGAAGCGAGGAAATTTCGATTTTCTTTACAATTTGTTATACTGGTACTTTAATTATGATTAGTAAGAAAGCGAGAAAGAAGGTATTTAGTTAAAAAATCTGTAAGGTATTTTTGAAATACTTATTGTTTGTGCTTTTTTTATAAGACAATTTATATACCCGAGCGTTCCTTTAGATGTCTATTGTGTGTTTTTAATAAATGTCAACATACATACATACATATCCATCACGCCTCTCTCCCATTGGGGTAGGCAGGGACCACTTCCTTCCACTTGCTTCGACTGATGAGTGTGGATGAAGACAAAGAGGCATAAATGTCAAATAACTACAAAAAGCAATTTGAATAAAATTACTGTACCTAATTTAAAAAGCCAGACTTAAAAAGAAAACAATTTCACTCAATGTCAAACTCGTTTAAGGTCCTAAATCAAACCCAAATCACGACGCAACTTAAGTGATCCAAAAGAATTGTATGCCTCTGTGACCTAAATTTGTTGAAGAAAAAACTTGTTGTCCATGAATACAAATTTGTTCCACTATCATCTGTCCACGTCATATCAAAAGATATGAAAGCCTTTATACGAATATTCCTCGAATTATGTACCTCCTTACCTACATATTCTATTTAGGTAGGTACCTACAGACATTTTTTAGAAATGTTTCTTAATTCGAAAATGTGTTGATATTCAAGCTACTATTTACGAAATCTTAAATTAGCCAAGGTCTTTTGTACAAATACTATAATCTTTTGTACTTATAAAAGAAATTACGCTTTATTTTGGGAGAAAATAAAGTTATTCAAAATTGTGTACCTACCTATTTAAAATATTTTTATTAGGTAACCAAGATTTAATAATATTAGATCCAGCCAGTTTGGCCAATGTCATATCTTGCAATTTCTTAAATAGAACAAGGAAACTGACTTCGACAATTGTCTTAATTTGAATACGGAAGGGACGGTAATGGAATGTTAACGTCAAATTAAAGTAATTTGCAAGGGCAAAGTGGTTTAGGCCAGTTTAGGCCCTTGTTCAGGACTAAACATATTCCTATTTCAATTGTAATGAAGGATTGTCCTTATGCCAGGGATCTAAGTCTGCAAATTTAAAATAGCCTCAGTTGTGTGTAGGCAGAGTGTCAATGACATTTAGTATTCTGCTAAATGTCACTATTTTCACTGATTATGACCAAATGTGTCAAAAAATGTCATTGACACTCCCGTTGACACTTTGCCGACACACAACTGAGAATATTGTAAATTAGCAGACTTTGGCCCAGCTTTATATTACTTTAAATTCTTTTAACATTAACATTTTATACAAAAACCAACGAAAAAAGTCCAAAAAATAATTGGTAATAAAAACAGAGAGCTGTTTTTGTTTACGCATTCAGATTTAATTTAATGCTTCATTAGTTTTCTTGAAGATATTTTAATTAAAAAAGTATCAAGACAAGGATTAATGTCCTTATTTTTGAAATTACGATGAATATAAGGTTTTTTATGCTTTAAACTGTAGTTCGTAGAAGACATACTTGCCTTTACTTGTCAAGGGTAGCAAAGATGGCATATGCAAGATAAAGGGCGAGATGTAGCTAGTGTTCTATCCCCATTTAGATCGACCCACTCTTGCGAATATTAGATAGAGACAGAAGTGTCAGTAAAAAAAAGAAAATGTTTTTCATTATTCATGTGTGGTGACGTTTCAGTTTCATTAAACTGAAACGTCACCTCACCACTTCCATATACTCCATAAACAAATATGATTCAAATCTAAATTTAGACGAATCTATAAGTGAAATCAAAACCGCATGCAAAAAGGCCTCAAGAAATCATTCGACTATCGTAAAATGTGGCGAAATCAGTGTCCCGTGAAATAGACCTGTTCAAGCATTCACTTGTCAGTGTAACGACACATGATTGACTTAGCAAATTGTCCTTCCAATCCCACGATTGTTCAATGGTATTGTTACGGCGAATAAGGTTTTATGACAGGCTTCTTTTTAGTCTGGAGTGGCAGCCATTTTGAATTTGATGCGTGTTTGTTTAAAGCGTTTTTCATGTCTGTTTCTATTTAAATTTAGAACGTTCTTCATAATAATGTAACCAAAAAATTCGAACCGATTTTCTTTTCTTTCTATTTTTTTTTAATTATTTTATTATTCTAATAATTCCATTCTATTTTTCATATACCTAGGCAGTATTCGTACAATATTCTGTAACTTTAAATTAAAACGGTATAGGTAGTACCTAAACATAGTTACATAAACTTTTACCAGAAAACATTCTATCAAGTAAACATTTACCTTACATTTAAATTGCATAGGTACGAGGATAAAATAAAGTTTAAAATATCCACAGATACTTCAAGTACCAGGGAAACATAGTTCAAAAACTGGCATCGCTCGAGTTCCCGCAGTATGAGCAAATAACGCCGTCATCGATGCAACACACTCAATATTATCCTACCAAATTTCCATGTTACTCAGACAATATGAGAAGGTACTACGCTCCCTCATGAATATATTCATTTTAGTGGGTATCTGCGTTATCTTAAATTAGGCGGTTTATACGTTACCTGTTGTTATTGCCCATGTTAAAACTAAGTTTAAGCCTGGTTTTATTGAGGAAAATTTTGGGCTCCGTTTTATTGACCCGGTAGTTCACGAGTGTAATAAATTTGGCTATTTAATAACTTTTGATAAGCTTTGTTTCGCTTAGCGTCCTTGTTTAAACTCTTACCATGGCAACTGATTTATAGTGACCCTGCTTGCCATGGTCCTGGGTTCGAATCCAACTAGACACAAAAATTGCTTTGATTAACAGAAATGTATGCTTTTTTTTAAATAACAGTTGAACATTTATGGAATCGTAATTTACAAGTTATAAAGAGTAAGTATACACTTTTTGCATCTATGCTTACTATACCAAACTTTCTTGTCTATAAGTCATAGAAATAGAAATAAAGCCTGCTAAGTGTTTCCCAGTTCGAAAAGTTCTTTTTCTTAAGAACAAAATTAGAAATTCCTTTCAAACGAAAAATCAGAGAGCCAATTTAATTTAAAATTAAGTTAATTTCGCATAAATTGTAAAATCGCACAATACCCTATAATTACGTTCGGTTCAAAAACTTGTAATAACTGAAGTATTTCTTGCATAAATTTATCAGGGGTCGTGAACAGTTGGGTATGAAAGTTAAACAGTTAAGTAAAGATGACTTGCAGAGAAAAACTTTGGCTATTATGTAAACCACGGAATGAGAATTTTGAGTCGGGAACAAAATATAATTTAGAGGGTCAGTTTCTCGTTTGTAACCATCATCAAAATCACTCAAGATGCTGCTCGACAAAAGCCTCCCCCAAGGATTACCACAAAAACCGGTCATGCGCTACCCACATCCAACGGCTTTCCGCGACTTTCCCAAGGTCGTCGGTCCACGTGTTGGCCTTCCCACACTGCAACGTCCGATGCGTGTTCGCTACTTGAAAACCTTTCTGCCCCATCGTCCATCGGTTCTGCGAGCAATGTGCCCAGCCCACTGCCACTTAAGGTTTGCGATACGAGCTAGGTCGGTGACCTTGGTTCTTCTGCGGATCTCATCATTTCTGATGTGCCATCACTATATAGAGACTAGAAAATCCTTGCGCCCAGTAGAGCTTCAGGGAGCAAGGAGGCCTTTACATAATTAATAGGTAATAGTATCTTCTTACACATGTAAACAATACCTTCAATCAAACTAATCCGTCTATCTCTAGGAGATTTCACAATGTTCACGAATGCTCACAGGGATTCCCGTGATCCGCAATAGATTGCCAAATTTTACGAGAGGTATCTATGATCCCTGCCGTATTATATTTGAGAATAAAGGCCGTATTGGTGTTAAGATAATAAGGAGATACAAATATAGGTTTTTGAGGGTTCAAATGATAAATCTTCAAGGATTGGGCTGTTTGCTTTACTACGTATCTTGAAGCGTGTTTTTTAGGTTACAATGTAGTGCTTTTGAAAGAATAATTTTGTTTATTGAAAATTCTAACTGCGGATATATTTTTGTTACTTATCGTTTTTATCGTAAAGACGGTGAAATAACTTTTAAAAAATAACGTGTTCATTTCCTTTATGAGAATCAAGTAATATAAATTGCTCATGAATCTTGTCAATTTTCCTTAAGGAAGGTTAGTAAAAAAACCTTAAAACAATGTATTTTCTTGTCTTTGTCTTCCTTAAAATAAGTTGTACAGTTTCATAGACAGGATTTGGCTATTGATTTTTTGGAGAGAACAGAGTAGATACGTACATAAACACCTACCGTACTACATTTTACGATTTATTTAGCGTAACTGTAGTTAGAGTGTTGCTCAACATTAATAAAAATAGTGTGTACAAAAATATAAGTAAAACAATTTCATGTACGAAGAAAGTAAACAAATTATTTCTATATTTTTACAACACAGTCAAAGTGTACGCAGCAACTAGCTTTGTTATGCCGATTTCACACGAGGGCAGAACAGTGAGGCAGAACAGTCGGCAGCACAGTACTGCTACTGTTTAAACACACAGAACAGTGTCAAGGCAGTTGAAGACAGTACTATTCTGTGCGTTTAAACACTAGCAGTACTGTGCTGCCCACTGTTCTGCCTCACTGTTCTGCCTCACTGTTCTGCCTCACTGTTCTGCCTCACTGTTCTGCCTCACTGTTCTGCCTCACTGTTCTGCCTCACTGTTCTGCCTCACTGTTCTGCCTCACTGTTCTGCCTCACTGTTCTGCCTCACTGTTCTGCCTCATTGTTCTGCCCACTGTTCTGCCTCACTGTTCTGCCTCACTGTTCTGCCTCACTGTTCTGCCTCACTGTTCTGCCTCACTGTTCTGCCTCACTGTTCTGCCTCACTGTTCTGCCTCACTGTTCTGCCTCACTGTTCTGCCTCACTGTTCTGCCTCACTGTTCTGCCTCACTGTTCTGCCTCACTGTTCTGCCTCACTGTTCTGCCTCACTGTTCTGCCTCACTGTTCTGCCTCACTGTTCTGCCTCACTGTTCTGCCTCACTGTTCTGCCTCACTGTTCTGCCCTCGTGTGAAACTGGCATTACTTACAAGTTATAAACCCTCTTGGTCAAGGTCGAGTAATATAAAAACGTTTTTATGTTTTGTGCCAGTACTTACCCCAGGATTTTTCGAGATGGTATCGTAATAAAATAGAATTGCCTAGCTATTTTGAGAATTGCTCCAACTTAGCGTATGTTATGCTTCTAGAATAATTCCCTTTTGGAATATTCAGCTGAATAAGTAAATGTTAGGTCTTTTTCATACCCTTAACCCTAGCTAAATGGTTACCTAAAAAATAAAAAATATATTCTAAAGAAAATAAGATACTTTTTACAATGTTTGTATTATATCTTAATAGAAGTCGTAACTGTTATTTTATAATCACTCGTAATTAGCGAATTCAAACGAAATAAATACTATTTTTAAAATTAATGAAGTTTCAGAAAGTTAAATTTGAATATTTTACTGAAAACGCAAATGAAATAAATAAAATCATTAACACATCGAGGCCAGTGCTTTTATCACGTAGATTATAATACATTCCGTCCATTTATTTATTTACAGAAATCCCGCATGCAAGCAAAGAATATAAAATGAATAACTGAATCGCAAGTAGCTGGAATAATTCAATTAAAAAGATGATGACAATATCGTTTCCAAAAAAAATTAAGTGAAAATTGAGAATTATTTTTACATACATTCATACGTACATACAAATCCGTCCCGCCTCTCTCCCATTGGGATAGGCAGAGACCACTTGCTTCGATCCAAACACACCTCTTTCGCTACATCTTCACTCATCAGTCGCCTCATACATGCCCGTCGGTATAGGGTACTCTTGATTAGCCGTTCTTGAGCAAGTCCCCGATTTGATCGAGGTACTTCCCCTCCCAGCATTTCCATCCACTGTTACCTTGTATATCTCTTTTGTTAATCTCCTTATTTTCACATAATACCTATAATTGTTATGCTAAGCGCACACTTCAATTTACCTTTTGCTACCATTCTTCTTCTTCTTCTCAGCCTATAGCAGTAACTATTAGGTAATCTGTGCTATAGCTGCCCACTGCTGAGCATAGACCTCTCCAATTTCTCTCCAACGCGACCGTTTCAATGCCACCTGCATCCAACGAGCTACCATTATCGAGACGGAATACGCAATAATGTCACGATTTTTAATGATAAGAATTCATTTTGACAACCTTTTCTGCAACAGAGAGCAAGTAAAGTAAGTAAACTACTCAATGGGTCCTCATTTATTATTTACTCCACAAACTCCCTTGGCTTTTGTTTTATGACATAGTGACGTCACTTTTACACTGTTCAACTAGCTGGGACCAGTTTAAGTGCCAGCTTGTGACAAACAAGGGAATAAAAAGTATTTGAAGGTTAGGGTTTTAAATGCTAGTGAGGTTTGTTTTATTGTTGGGGTTACACGCACGTGTTGCAGAACCCTGCTCCGTTGTGAAATAATGTAACAGCAAATGCGGTTCTCTAAGTCTATAGGTACCTATGTATAAAGTAACTTTTAGTTTGATGTACGGTCCATGGAAATAAGGGCTGGTTTACATTATAGGTGAACTGTCTCCGGGATTTGAATTTAATATGAAATGCGCCAACTGTGGTAGACAATAGAATCGGTGTTTTTTGATTTCATACTTGCCACTGATTCAAATGTGTAAATGCCCTTAATCTGAATATAAACAGATTAACGACCTGTGGGCGATCTTCGTCTGAAATTGATATTAAAAGTAGTCTTAAAGTTATTGCCCGAGAGCATACACAAAGATTTGAATAAAAGAAACTAAAAATCAGACGCTTCAGGTCATTGACCCTGCAAAGGGGGAGTCAAGTGAATCGCAATGCACCCAACGTATTTTTCAATGCTATTATAATGATAATCCGATTTAGATAAATGATCGGACAGACCGCGTAAGCGCCGAAATAATTTCCACAATTTCCCCTCAAAAGAATATTTATCATAAAACCCCAACAAAAATAAGGCAAGTCGCCGAATAAATCTTCGTTAAGCCTTGATAAGTGGGTCTTACGCCCCTCGAGTTCCATGGCAATGGATACCATAACTTACCTCTTAAACAGCTTGACAAATTTCAGCCATTTAGACCTTTTAAAGGTAGCTTTAGATCGCAGTGTGGTCCTGACAACCACTTTTATGCAGCTCCTTGATAATTTTTTACTTGAAAGAGCTCCCTTCCCTCGACAAATTCATTCAAAATTGATGAGTTATTTATGAAACAAAAGGACGTTTCACCTGCGTACATTCAAGCTTTATCAATCTTGAAGAAACTTTTCATGCCATTAAAGCATGGTTTTTTAATTTAACAAAGACTATCCAGTCTCTACAAGTCTCGAATTAGTGCTAATGAGTAAATAACCTATTCACCACTACGAACTTTCCCAGCAATTAGAAGTTTATACCTCAGTCTAACGTGCACTCATCTATCACTAGAACCAACTGTTCACAAACTGGAGTGGAATTAATTACGCACTCACTAGTCGTGTCGTGTTAAATGCTTTTCATCATAAATTGCTCTTGAGGCTGTCTGTGACGTCATCGCGTGATGAGTTATGGTATCACCACTACTAATGGTCAGTTTACATCTCGAGCGTGTGAAAGAGCAGGGCGATATTCTTTTCATTCTTTTGTATCACTGACTTTTTCACTGACAGTGTTATAAAGTAAGTGTTAAGCGAAGTAGGTAAGTGTGGAGTGGAAGTGAAGTGGTACCCCGCTTGACTCGTTCAGTCACTCGCTAGTTGGCGGAATGGCCTGAGCTTACTATGTTACAAGCATAGAAAAAGCTATAATAAAACATACAAACATATAGTTATATTATATTTATGGTACGGTGAGGGTAGATAAGACAATTAATCCCCGCCCGACGTTTATAAGAGAGTTATTTATAGTTTTCAAGTGTTTCTTTGTATTTATATGATTTGTGATTCTTAACTAAAAGTCTTCTACTTTATTAGGCAGTATAGCGTAATTATCATATGAGGATTTTAAAAGGCTATTAACAGAACAATATTCAAGTCAATTCAGAAGAGGTTAACTTGCTGCTGTAAGATTATAACAATTATAGGGCGGTTAAGACACTTACAATTATTTTCTTATTGTGATGTTTTTGCTGTTTCTTTGTTTCGCAATGTTTAATAAAAAGTCTTCTTGAAAATCAAGTTTTTACAGCCCTCATGAAACATTTTCCATCGACTTTGACCAGGTCATCGCCCAGACGTACAAGTTTAAAAGTCCCTCGTAAAATCTAAGTTTACGAGCTCCACTATTCAGATATTCTTACAAACTAGAAAGCAGGAAAGTTGTTAAATCATTACCATTTCATCCGTTTTCTTCGTACGAGGTGAAGTTTGTTGTAGTTTGTACAAGCTTGTGTAATAAAATATCTACACACTTGTACACGCTCTAGGTTCCTTCCTTGAAAATTTCCGTCCTCCTTTCCTTTTTACAAAGTTGTATACAAATTTTGTTCTA
The DNA here is from genome assembly GCA_947563765.1 of Anarsia innoxiella. Classification (NCBI taxonomy): domain Eukaryota; kingdom Metazoa; phylum Arthropoda; class Insecta; order Lepidoptera; family Gelechiidae; genus Anarsia; species Anarsia innoxiella. Next base: position 3,942,574 of record OX387402.1, read on the forward strand.
TGAAGTTTGAAGTTTGATAAATAGTACGATACAATGTAGTTTTTTTGCTAGTTAGCGTGGTTTTAGTATTCAATGAATAACTTTTGAAGAAGAAGATCAATCCTCGAAAAAATCACTGCAAAGAAAGAAATAATTGTCGTCGACGGGAAGGACTCAATTAAAAAAGGCTTTTGACCTAATTTAATTAAATAAGTGCTTACAAAGGCAAGTAGGAAGCGTTGTTTCTTTTTAAATATTGAATACACTCTTAAAATAATCTTCACAAATAAAAAAGAAAAAATATATTGTCTCCAATTTAACAATACGAAAGACGATCACATTTTTATATACATGGTGTAATAATTACGAGTACTTATACAAAGCCAAAATATTGTTTGCAAACAGCAAAACGTAAAACTGAATATATTTTTTAAATAGAATGAAAAAAGAAACGCTTTCCATTTAACTAATTTGTTCGAACTTCGCCTGATATAAGAAAGTTTATACTTTCATCTTTTGACACATGTTACTTACATGGGAAAATTAGTACAGTTTCACAAGTACGGTACCTACCTATTTAACACTGTGGTAGATCGAGATTTAAATATACCTAGTTCAAGAGCTAATAGAACAGTAGTATAATATAGTTCTAGTTTGTCTATAGAAAAAACGTCATGGACGGGATATTAACCTGAATTAGTTCTAGAACTACATTTTTTGTAACAACGGTGTTATTGTTACATCCTGTCACATTAACAGTTTAATGAAAAACCTTGGAGCGTCCCTACTGGCTATTTACATCAACCTGTGAAATCGAAAATCTTTCCGATACCTTTGTGCAAATATTCAATAGCTTTTTATCTTGGAATTAATTTACCTACTCGATTACTGGAAAAGAGAAATCCGATGACAAAAGCAAAAAAAACGTAATAGGCTTTTCTTCCTTTAATTTCGTAAGGGTCCATGAGAATGTCTTGGGTATCTATAGGTTATAAGAGCCTTTAGTAAGATAATATTGTATTTTATTTAAGACTAGCTGTCCCGGCGAACTTTGTCCCGCCTTTGAATGAACTTTATTGTGTAGGAATAAAGTTCAAATTGACTCTACATTTTAGTAAGAAAACATTTGTATGGGAAAAAGAAAAGGTCTGTTTTAGGGCTTTCCCGGCAATTATTCGAATTTTTCTCACCGTAAGAACCATCCTTGGACTTCAACGAACATTTTAAAAAAAGAATTAGCGAAATCGGTCCAGCCGTTCAGGCGTGATGCCGTGACAACGGAAAACGGGTTTCATTTTTATATATAGAGAATTTGAGTCGTAAATATTTCTCACAAAAATATGTAGGTATAACTATTTACGATTGAATAACTAATTCGAATTATAATTTGAAACAAGTACTAGGTATCTATATATTAGATCGGAGTACGAGAAACGCAATAACAGCTTAGAAGAATAAGTATTTTTATTTTGACTAATAATCAGTTTAAAAATGTCATTTAATTTGCATGACTTCCTTTCATAGACTTATTTTTTATTAGAAGATTGTTATGCTACTATGCGCACTAAATTGCCATTGTTTACCTTAATAAAGATTAGTCCTATTACAAAGCAAACGACTAACAAACATATTTTTTTAGAACTTTTGAAAAAAGGACAGGTACCGAGCTACCTTTACTTGGCCAACAAATTAAAGAATGTTCATTTTATGTCACGAACTAATATAGAGCTGCAAGTTAAGTATTCAACTAAAGAAATTATAGAAGCAATAAAGAGGTATCTAGTAAATTTTGTCGTAACATAATTAAGTTTGCGCCTTCTAGAGTGCCGGAGCGAACTTTTAATGGGATGCCTAGCGTTAGCAACTTGCGACATTATTCTTACCGAGCCAACTCATCAGGATAATTGGCACCATAGCTATTGCGCAAGAAGTAAAATTGCTTTGAGGAAATTTTCTTTCGACAACGATTAAGTTTGTCTCGGTTTTTATGTTCAGAAATTTTCGTGGGATTTTGACAAGATGTTGATTTTCGGCAGCGTTGCCACTTTCGAATATGTTTAATTGACATTACTCGTTATGTTAAAGATATGTACCTAAGGTGGAAAGTTGTCAATGCTGTTTTACTTATTCATTATAAGGTAAGGTTAAGCGCCAAAACACACGGTGAAACGCAACTGCAACGCAACTGAAACTGCTAGTTACTTTTGAGTTGCATCGCAGTTTCTGCTATAGTCTTTTTTAGAAAACCACACACGACGCAACTGAAACGAAACGTTTCAAACTAAGTAGTTGCGTTTCACCGTGTGTTCTGGGTCTAAGACCTTATTCATTTTCATTATAAATATTTCTGAGATTTCAGACATTCATTCATTCATTCATTTATAATCAGTACCTATATGGTATTTATTTTGCATTTTAAATACTGGCTGAAATTTAAAGCACTAATGTGATTATTGTACTAAGCGATTATTGTATGATAAACGTCGATTCTGAGTAATACTGTTAATCCGTTTAATTAAATAAATTACATATTTTACAATAATAAAGTACATTTCAGGTTTCATTGGTTTATTTGCAGAGATTTCAAAGAGAATTTAAACATATTATTTTCGGCACTGATGCATAATAAATGAGCAAATGTTCAGATATATAAAAATAAAGAGTAATAATTCAAATATTTACAAAGCTACAATATTGCAATCATATTGTTCAATTTATATTTACTTAGTACTTTACATTAAATGGGCATGATAACTAAAAAATTTTTTTTTGTCCATCACATAGATTATTTTAAAATATTCGACGCATATTTTTAAACGACTTCAAAAAAAGGAGGAGTTTCTCAATTCGACCGTATATTTTTTTCTTATGTATGTCCACGCAAAACTTCGTCGTTTATGAACCGATTTTGATGATTCTTTTTTTGTTAGAAAGGGGGTATCCCGAGGGTGGTCCCATGGTAAGGAAACCAGGATCTGATGGTGGAATCCTGGAGAAATCGAGGAAACCCTCGAAAAAATTGTATTTTCGACTAGTCTGTTTCTTATGTTTCTTCACACAACTTCGTCGTCCATGAACCGATTTTGATGATTCTTTTTTTGTTGGAAAGAGGATATCCCAAGGGTAGTCCCATGGTAAGGAGACCAGGACCTGATGGTGGAAACCTGGAGATATCGAGGGAAACACTCGAAAAAATTGCATCGCGACTAGTGTGTTTCTTAATAATTATGCAATAATAAGAATTTTAAAGCCCTAATATTTAATGAGGGTCTGACGTTGACCTGATGATGGAGCGGAAAGGCAGTCGAGGGAACTCGACAACGGTTTACAGCAAGTACTTTGTGTTTGGGCTTGATTAACTTATATTATTGAGACCTTTCATCTAAATGGGTTGTGACTGTTATTAGGGGTCTGATAATGAAAATGAAGGACTGTCAAGGGAAACTAAAAGATGTGAAATAAAAAATTTTTGGCAAAAAAGAAACAACTTCAAAACGGAAACTAAAAAGTATGAAATAAATTAACTTCTACAGAAAATTTCGAGTTTATAAGTGATTAAAAGAAACATAAACAATTAAATAATTATGTCTTTAAAATTTTTGAAGACGGTGCCACCTGTTTCCTTAAGTTGTGAAAAAGATTGATTATAGGTACCTATATTACCTATATCTAGTTATTGTTTTACTTGGCACCGTCTTCAAAAATTTTAAAGACATAATTATTTAATTGTTTATGTTTCTTTAAATCACTTATAAACTCGAAATTTTCTTAATTTATTTCATACTTTTTAGTTTCCGTTTTGAAGTTGTTTCTTTTTTGCCAAAAATTTTTTCTTTTTTCTCTTAAACTAAAAATGACAAAGATACACAGGGTTAAAGTTGCTCGTGACGTCACGCCTTAGTACGATTTGAACCGAGGAGTGACGTCAATACCCCCACTCCGTAACTTTGATGCTCTGTATCTTTATATTTATTCAGGTAAAAAATGTGTTTCAAATATTTTTTAATAGCCTAAAAGACGGACTAATCATTTTTTGAATTTTTGAATATACGTAGTCATCATTCCCATTATTTCATTACATTTACTTGAGGTTATTTTATATTAGGTTATTATTTCGTATAATAAAGAGTTTTTGCTTCGAACAAAGTGCATCCTTCTTTTCTCTTTACCTGTTAGAGAAGTTATTTGCAGTATATCTCAGAACTTAGACAATAAAATAAAATGAAAATTCTAACTTATGATATAGACTTAAAGTTCAAGGAAATATTTCTTTGGTATAGGTTACTAGTATCCTTTATACAAAGGTCGAAGTGTTTATTTTTTACGTAAGACACTTTTTTAGGAATAAAAATCGTTTAAATACGTATTCGGTGTATAAATCTTAGATAAGTAGGTAGTTACTTTATATTATGTCTTGGCAGGCATAATGGATATAAGTAATTTAATAAAAATTAGAAAACAGTCGAATTGAGAACCACTTTGTCTCTCCTTTTTTTTATTTGGTTTGTTGTTTTAGTTAGAAGTCAATTAGCAATTACCCATCGGCCCCAGTCTAAAAAAAAAACATTCAAGTTTTTCAGAAATGGAATTCGAATTTCAAAATTCACAGGACTCTCGTTTAAGCTAACTAGGTAATACATCTTTTATGCTAAAATCGTAGAGCTGTTTAAAAATTCAAGCAATCCGACTGGCGCATAGCGCGTGCGACTTTGCACTTCTGAAATACAGTTTAAAGGAATGCTTGAAGCAGTCCCGTTTCTAAGTTATTCTCTTGAAAAGCTGATTTACTTTTTAACCTTTTATTTCTTATATCAACAATGTATTCATAATGTAATTAAATATACGAGATCACAACTTATATCTTACTAAGCTACGTATCTACTTTATGGCGATCGAAACGGACTAATTTCATCAATCCGGTACTTTAGCAAGTCACTGTTTACCTACAATAAAACCATAGAAGGAATCTAGATGAGTTAAAATTTATGTCGAATATATTTTACCAATTTTATGAGAGCCATTTGCATGAAAGGTCAATCAATTAATGTAATGCTCCGTTACATTTACAACTGTCAGTATTAAAAATTTGAGTAAGAAGCCACGATATATAATGGATCATTAACTGAATAATATAAATGAGTCATCTATACAACTGGGGGTGATTTAAGACGTAAGCAATTAAAGTAAGTACAACCTTTATAAATCCCATAAATCTTATATTTTATTATTCACTATCTTTTACAGTTTCTACCTTGTTTTACTTCTCGCCTACCTGACGGAAAAGCTCCTTAGTATTCAAGAATTCCTCGCTTTAAGTAAATTTTTAATGTCAACACAATGACAGCGGAATGTTGAATGGAAATTGTTTAATTTAAGTGGAAGTTCCACAATGTTAATATTGCGATATTAGAAATTACGGTCAGTTATAAAGGTCCTTGTTATTTAAGGTAGGCACTTCATTTAAATAGACTTGAGCCAGAGGACAAATACCTTCTACTACTTATTTCACATTTGACATGGCACCCTGAAGCAATACCTAGGAACATAGGCAATACAAAATCTTAAGGCGCGTACTCATTGGCGAACTGTAACTGTCGTTGCATGCAATCTGAAGAAACAAACCGTGTACGTGGTTCGCGAGCCTGCGACGAATGCTACACGAGTGACTACTTACTTACACACTAGAACACTTGGTACTATATTTGGTCGGTCGCAGTTACTGCTCCCTAATGAATACATGAAAACAATATCAACCCGATCAGTACAGGCAATCGATGAAGCTATTCACACTTGTTACCATAACGTAATAAATGTGAATAACTTCATACCTACAAAATGTTCTTCAAATTGAGCTCACGAATCCCTAGAAAATCCACGACAAGTGAGAGCGAAGCATTACCGTCCGTCGCCTATGAAATCAAAACAGCAATAAAAACTGACGACCAACGCTCGACTATCTAAAACAGACTACATTTTGAAAGGTAAAACCTTTCACACTGTTGTTCAAAGCGGTACGAGTTAGAACGATCTTTTGAAAAGATGCACCTTTGATAGGACCGTTACAATTTTCAGCATATTTGCATTTGCGCTTTCAAATAACAGTAGCTGTGAAGTAGTCGATATATAGGCGAACGATAGTGACGGAATGCTCCAAAAGTTTTTGAAGAAATGTCGACTAGTTGTTCTGTCAGCTTGTGGACGTCCACTGCTGGGTAAAGGCCTCTCCCAAAGATGTCCATAACGACCATCCATAGAGACTAGTTGAGTATTTTTAAATGGATTTTTTGTAATCCAACTAAAAACTGAAAAACTGAATGAATTATTTTCAAACGGCGTATTCTTTATTCGTGGCTCGAAAACACACAAAAACTTCTCAACAAGTAAACCGCGGGTACAATTTTAAGTTTTCCCGTATTACGGAACCCATAAAACTTAGTATTAAAACATAACTCTTGCTTTTGAAAGCCTGAACGATAGTTTTATAGAAACAAAGGCAAGCTTACCCCCAATTCTAACCACTCGGGCCAGCAGCGGGTTTTAAAATTGGGCCCAAGTCTGCCTATTTAAAATAGCCTCAGTTGTGTGTCGGCAGCGTAGTCGGCAGAGTGTCAATGGTATTTTTTGACACATTTGGTATTCCACTAAAAATGGCTTACACTGATTGTGACTTACGCTGCCGGCACACAACTGAGGCATCCTTGAACCTCAAATTAGCATCCTTGGGTAAATGATCAGAATTGCTTCCCTGTTCATAAATCTAACTTTCATCGTGGGTTAGTGAAGTAATGAAAAATCAGCAAAGAGAGCTGTTATATTGTGTTCTATTCTCACTGTAGACGTATGAGGATGTTCTGAAAATGTACTTTCTTTGCTGGGTAAATACGGTTTCTTGTTGTATTTTTAGTTTATTTACTTGCCGGGTGTATTCTTTTTTCTACCGCCTTCTTAAATAAAACTTTGTAAGTATTAAAGTAAGTAGGTAGATCTTTTTTTTTCGACTGGTCCTAGGATGCCTATTTATGGCACCTTCCAAAAGAATCTAAAATGAAAATATCTTTTCAAAAATCATCTAGCAAAAGTTTGTTACTTTTGCCGGAAAGTTTATTACAACTAAAGTTCCGTTAAACCTATAGATAACAGAGCTACTGTCAGAACTCAGAAGAACCTTATTGAAACAACCGTAGCTCTCATAGATTTTCAAACAAAAGCTTCAGAAAATATTTAAAAACAGAAAGAAAATATTCGTTATAGAATGAAAACAGTTGAAGACGCAGTTCCAATTGCAAATTAAAATAAAGTTTTCCAATAACATCGGACTAGCCAGAGACATTTTAATCGGAAATGCATTGAGTGGCTATTCTATTGGCCGTGTCGGTCGCCGTTACTTACAAGTTTAGCAAGACAAAGTTTGTTTGGAAGAAAAGAATTAATTTTATGGTAGATATCTACCACTGGAGGTAAATAATCTAGAATGGTTTAAATGTGTTTCGTATACAGGGTGTAATAAAAAAAAGATATAAGCTGATGAAATTCAAATGAAGAAGAGAGTTAAGGTCTAGTTGTATTAAAAAGTATGTAGGTAAATGGCAGGCGCTCTACCGACAAGAGTCTAACAATTATAAAAAAAACCAAGGTACTGAAAACGATAAACATCAAAGGACTAAACATCTGTTGAAATACAACAAAAAAATCTTTTTTGGGCATTTTAAATGAAAAAGAAATGCTTGTATCTACGAATGTTGTAAAACATTTTTCAGTTTCATACGATTTCCACTTGATTTTACTAACAAACGTCCCATAAAATGATAATTATTTGGTATGTAATTTTAAAAGACATGCAATATTAAAATTAATTTATTCAGAGTGTCCCGACTTTGAATGTTTATTCAGGAAGCTTGTAGCAAGCCGAGTTAAAGCAAACATTACATTTAAGAACCGTACACCTGTAAGCAATGCGAAGTTACATAAGAAGAGGGAAGCCGGGGTTTGTTGAACAAGTCTGTGGTAACAAAAAGGAAATTATTTTCTGTTACCGTATCTACGAGTACCTTGGTTATTTAATAGGTATACTTAACTAAAAAAAAATATTAATAGGTAGACACAATTGCCACCAACCAATTTTTTTTAAAGGAATATAGTCATTTAGCATGTTTTTCTTGTGTTTTATTAAGCTATGTAACTGTGCAATGTGCGATTGGACCGGTTAATGCCCTTTTTGATTACGAATTTCAATGTTTCACTTACTATGAAATTAAGTATTAAAATTTCATAAATTGTATTTTGTATAGGTAAGTAATTACAAGCTTTTATTTACGTTCACCTGTCGCGTTGTCTGTAATCAAATCTTGCAAGTTAAATTTGACTCACGTCCCGGTTTCCAATTGTGCTGAAATTTTGCATGCATATGTATATCGCGTGACAATGCACTAACTTTTTAGTTCATCTTATTAACAAATAATAAAAGCTTGTTTTTAAAAAGGTTTTTTCTTTTTAACAAAATTAGTTACATCGCGGCATACGTGTTATCTTATTGTAATTGTACCCAATTGTGAGAAGAGAACATAGTGCTACACAAGTTTGTTTGTGGCAAATTCCTCGACATATAAACTTAGCGAAGAAACCCGAGTCTCCCCAACCCCGTTTCATTTGCCTCGGAAAGATTATACACACGATCACATTTCCTTAAGAGGTTTAGCTTGTTTTGTGAATAAATGTTTATTAAGCGTGCGAGATATTAAGTGGACGGATGAACAAGAATTTTAGCCGTATTTGTGGCAAGTGTGAATTGCTAATACTCTCTGACACTAAAGTGTACTTAGTTCCGGAACTAATAAAGTGCTTTTAACGTTATTTTAGAGGAATTTGAAAATTTCAACGCTAATTAAAAACTTTACTACGATTTTGTCCTACTTATTAACTTGAAATTGATAAGATAACTTTAATGGAAGGGTTTTAGTGATCTTTTTGCTGACGACGACGTTTTTTTCCTGTTAATAAAAAAATATATTTTTTAATAGGATAGGACATAAAACAACATCACGGCTCACTCCCTCAGAAAAATAAAGACCGTAAGACGGCTTATAAAAAAAACAAGTGCAAAAATCCCATAGACTTTAATTCAAGCGCGCAAATAAAAGAAAATATGGCAAAAAGGCAGTTTAATTCAAATTATAAAGGGCCTACGAATGAATTAATTTAAGAACGTTTTTATTGTGACACGAGGAGTGGAATTACAGATAAATTTTTATTAAAACATTTCCGGGCATTATTAACTGAGCGGACAGTGGCTCGTTGGCTCCAGTAATTGAGTTGTCTACGTATTTTCCAGTTTTACTGCCTCCTAAGAGACTACTAAGGGACGAAATCTCATTCAAAACTCACTTCTGCCTGTAATTTGGTTTCATGATATCGAAAAGGTGAAAAGTATCGTATGAATCTTATAATAGGTAAATATTGGGTAAATTTACTAAAATACATCATTTTCTCGCTCACACTTAGACTGTTGTTGCGCTGTCGCATTCACACGTTTTATGACCGCGTCTGCCACGAGTCTTTGCGTTTAGTATATTACGTTAATTTTGTATTTACCTAATTAGACTTTATAGTGTTAATAGATAGATTTTGTTTAAATCGCAGCTCATTAGGATTTTATGTTTTAAATGTTATATTTTACTAATCTGACTATTTATTTTGATTGAGTATATTTCCAATTATCTAAATATGTTTGTTAATGAGAGCGTCTAAAAACAAATAACGTAACGTGCTACTTAGCCAAATATAGTTGCCTTATTACCTAAAATCACTAAATAAATGTAAGTTCGTTTTGAAAACAAAACAATAAATCACATTTTAGTACGATACGAGATTAAAAATCATAGTAAAAACGATTCACGAAATCATAATTTAATTAAAAGGAAATTTTTATCCCTTTAGTGAACATTCATTAAATCCAACACAATTTTGAATAACGTTAAACGAGAATCAGCACTTCTTTATTATGCCAACAATGACAATACAATTCAGCAAATAAATCTTTTGAAAGTATTTATCACGAATTAAAAATTTTGGATATAGCTCTTGTATGTTAGTATTTACTACATAATACTGGCAATCTCAAGAAAGGTCAATTAAGCTATTGTTTCATTTCACCTAAAAGGAGTGGCATTGTCAAAAATCATAACATCTTTTATTATTTGTTCTTTTTCTCTTAACTTAAAAAAAAAGGAGGAAGTTTCTCAATTCGACCGTATTTTTTTTATTTAATATGTTCAGCTGATTTATAATTAAGAATACTGCAAATGTTTGAAATTACCCTCTTAGGTTTACAAAATATAAAAACAAAAAAGTAACGCAAAATAGCGTCACAAAAAATTTCCAACTGAACAAGAAACAAAGCTCCATAATTGCAGTCTTACATCCACTTTACTTCTGTGTTCCCCTCGAGGAACATTTATTCTGCAAGTTTTAAAATTAACACTCCATTGCGGCTTCACGTTCTCCATACATGTCGTGAAACTTTACTTACTTAAAGCACACAGTTTCTATCCAACAGATAACACGTTTTGGCGGAATTGGCCCCTTCTTCCCCTTTTGTACTTAAAAGGAGTTAAGTTTCAAATCTTCAAACTTGTTCGTTGATAGAGGGTTATTGCTCGCCATTTGTGGATGAAAACTTGTTTTTGTTTTTTTAAATACCTATTTTTTAAATTCATAAGAATTTTAATTTAGAATGAAATAGGTACCTACATTGTTGCACTCTCTCGCATTTGAACCACGAACGACTGACAAAACAAACGTCGTGTGTGCAACACAGATATACCGAATACGGAATCAAAATTAGCCGTTTGCCTCTTTCCAAAGTAAGATCGATGTGTATTCTTTATCGCCGTTTACTTACCATTCAAACTACATACAAAAATGCGTTTTATTTATGACCCCAAAGTTTTTTTATCTTTAAGGTCTATCTACACAGATCCAGGCCGTGGCCCGTCAGGAAGGAAAACAATACGTCGCCATGATAACGTGTGTGTACGAATCCATAGAAAATGTTTGGATTGATATTTTTTCCCTGACACGTCCCGGACACGGCCCGGACACGTTGTCATGCATGACGACGTATTGTTTTACCACCTGACGGACCACGGCCCGGACACGTCCCGGGCACGGCCCAGATCTGTGTAGATAGACCATCAGTTTTACCAGTTTCCAAAACAAAATACAAGCACGTAAAATAAATGGTGTATCAAAATTATCTTTTTACTCGTCTACTGCTCTGACACTTTTAACTTTAGTTTCCCTCTTTCTTCCAAGAAATGATAAAGTTACTGTTTTTGTCACTTGATACTCTGGTTTCTTTGTTTTTATATTTTGTTAAAGTTCCTTAGTAAAATAATGCGGTGTTTGTTCATTGTTATAGTAAAATGTTTAAAATGAGTTTTATTAACTTTTCTTTCGCTTTTATACTTCATCGCTTACTTTTTAATCTGGTTTATATTTTTCTTTGTATTTAATTGAAATGCTTACTTATAGGTAAAATCAGAAGGAGAAGCAAGCAGCAGCAAAAAATGCATTTTACAGTCTATTTTTTTACTTTATGTAAAGACTCTTATAAAAACGCTTAAAAAGTCACTTGAAAAAACCCCGATACTACAAACTAAATACTTGCAATTTTTTAATGCACTCCAAAAAAAAACCACTATTCAAGAGAGAATCTCAAAAGCAACTCGCCTTGGCATCTTACTTGCCCTATCAGACGGGAGCGATGGCTCTCTCAGAAAATTAGTTCCTGAGTAAGACAAATAATCTTAACGTTCACGTTAAATATAGCAAGAAAAGATTTCTGAACATACTAAAACTTTCAGAGTATGTTTAAAGACTACATAAAATGGTACCAATTCTGCAAACAAGAGCAGGTAGGAAAGTGTTTAAGTACCTTATATTTAAATAGTAATGAAAGAAGCACGGTGGATATTAGAGCTTAATTGGAGCTCCGACGGTCGCTTGCTCCGACGGTAGCCAATTTGCTACACCGCGTCTTCGCCTTTTGTTCTAGAAATGAATAGAAAATTATGTTGTGGTTGAAACTTTACTTTTCTATATTTTCTTTCCTAACTATTTTCATAAAGAAGGCAGAAGAGTTTTCATAATATTTGTTGTAGGTACAATATTTTTCTTGTTTTTTGAAACAGATTTCGAAGTTCACCTTGTTATTCGTTCCTACGTACGTGTAATATCGGTTCAGTGGTCTGATGCTTTGATGAAATACGGTTTAATGAAAAAAAAAATAGGTTCCACGAGTTGTACAGCAATTAAACTCACAACTCACACGAAAAAACGGAAGCGTCGCTTGTTCCAAACACCCGAGCTAAAAACATATTTCCACAAAAGTTAACACGTAGTTTTATTCTCCCGTAAAACGGTCTCTCAGCAAAATGAACTACAAATTGCGTTTAGTGTTTAAAAAGTTGAAAAGTTTCGTTAAAAATAAATCTGAGGTCACGACAGTATCTGACCGTTCCACGCTCGCAGCTCGCCAACGGAGAAAATGTTATTTCGTATGACATCCCTGGTTACGAACCTCACTATGAGATCATGTTAAAAATTTAATAAACTTTCAACTTTTTAATGTCACCACATAACTTTTAAGGACGTTTTTAAATGACGGAGTTATTTACAATGTTATTTACTGAAAAAGTACCTAAAAAAGAGCAAAATGTTCAATAAAAGCAAGTTTAAAGAACTAACATCTCGGTGCCTTTAATTGAATGTCGGATTCGGTTTTTTATCGGAATACCGTTTTTAATGCGATAATATTCTAGAAAAGGTCCGATAGTCAAAAAATAGCTGTAAACTTTATTTTTTACCTAAAGATGCGATTAACTTACAAGTAGTATACTTACTATCGTGTTCGAGGAAAATATATTAATAAATACGTTATTTTATATCGACGGCAGTATCCATCATAAACACAGTTTGGTGACTTTATTACTAGAGAACTGATGAAGCTCATATTTCACAGACCTTGCTCCACTTTACAAAGTTGCTTCGTAAAACCAGCGGGAAACTAAATGCATCTTTGGGGCGAAGGACGACACGATAGGATAATGTTTTACTGAAATATCATGTTCCTTTTAAGTAATAGTATTTTGACAAGGAAAAATTATTTTTTCAGATAAGTACCTAGAGGATTATACACTCGAGAGCAATGAATCCGGGTCGGGTAAACAAAAAACTAAAATATCTCGAAAACTAAGAATCCTAGCCTGAATGAAATAAAATGTGTTTAAGAGACCAATAAATACTTGTTAAATGAAAATATAAAACTTCTGAGTTACTTCTGAGTTCTCTTCAGAGAATAAGTTAATACTAAGCAAGGCAACGCACTATGCGGCCAGCCGGAATGCGGATAGCCGTCCGGCTAACCGCAAAGAAAAAATTGTACGATAAAATTGTCTTAATCTGCATTGCGTTGCGGTTGCGGCTAATACTATGGCTAACCGGACGGCTGACCGTATTCCGGCTAGCAGTATAATGCAAAGGCTTCTTTCTAAAGTTGAAGAATTTGCAAGCCACAAGTCGAAATTGGAACTTAGTTTATATAGTCCAATTAACGGAAAATGTTTGATCCTTGGCTCTAAATACTTGAAGGTTATTTTACCCGTATGGAAGCCAAGGCTTGTCGGTACATAAGTGCATCTCATAGTAAAGCGGTGCTATAAATCCAGACAACAATGTAAACACTCGTTTTGAAACAGCTGTTCCCCAATGTTCTTGGGAGCACTTGGATAAAAGCGACTTAGCTTCTAAACCCCTTAACCTGATTTACTTGAGTCAATGTTTTGGGGGATATCGACCTGAAAATTCCATTTAAAATCAGTGTCGAAACCATTTAACCGTATCTCGACTATACACCAATCAACACCGGTTATATAAAAATATGAGATTGACAGACGTTTATTTTTAACAAGTTGAGTTATTGTTTGACTAGTTCTAAACGAGAGAAATCGACCACTCTATGATTTGCAAGATAGTTAAGTAGAAAAGAGAGATAGAGAGAGGGGCGGCAGTAGTAGACATGAATAGGTACTTTATCTAATCAAGTTGAGTGATTTGTGTTTGAAAGAAATCTTCCGTTTTGTTAACGAATTCAAGTTTCAAAAATATTGTGCTAAAACCTGAAAAAAAACTAAAGCAATTCGATCACGTAGCTACCTATATATCTAGGATATAAGTTTATGACAGTTTACAGGCCAACTCTAACCTAGTAATCTGTTCTAGTGCTGCAACTGATCAAAGTTATCAAACTAGCCTCAAGCCTTTTGACTTAGCTGCACTCAATCCGAAAGTTACATCCCTAGTGATCGCAAAAATCAACCACAACTTGATTATTTTTTGTTTCCAACACTCATTCGCAGTTTATCCCGTAAGGGCTGTCTTTGATTCCTCAACTTAGTTACGGTATGGTACACTGAACTTCTATCAGATTACATTGTTTGAACGTCTCAAAGCTTGCTCCAAATCATGAAATCAAATAAACGGAAGGCGTCGAACAAATAACAGGCGACGAAAGAGTTGTGTTGTATCTGCCCTTGTTTTATTTTCATACAACATACGCATAAGCTTGCTAGAGGTTGGCTGCCACGTGCTATCACGTTATTTTGGAAGGATTTTGTTGATATTCATGAAAATATGTATTGAATCTCCTATTTGATTTGATTTCTTGACTTCACCCTGAAGTTCCTTGTTAATTAAGCAATGTTTTAAAATTTTACATTTACCGTTCATTGCACAAAAACCCTTTCTTATACAACCAAACCAAAATAACGCAAATAAAAGGTAAGCAACTTCAACAACATTTTTTTAAAATACATCCGTACCTATATATTTTTTAATCAATTGCAATGTATTAAACAAATGAATACCCAATAATACAATAAGTACAATCAGGAGCAGAAATTCTAAGACAAGAGTCAATTTGTCAGCAATTCGAGTAAACACAACGACCAAACTCTTGGGTCTAAGTAAGTTGTACAATAGAAACTATTCTAGCCATTGTACTTGAGGACAAGTTGCTACGAATTTGGACTCCGCTATTGGGGTAGCTGGAGTCACTCTGCTTTATAGTTGTATTCCGGTAATGTTGCAATTACTGGATTTATGGAGTTAGAATATTGGTTTATCGGCTTATAATCGATTCGGTTAGTTGCTACCTATATAGGTAAAGGAATCTTGATAATCAACATAAATCTAATTTGTTGTTTACTCAGCTAAAGGACCAAAGGTTAAGCTCACAGGACAAATAGCACCAACATGCAAACAAATCGAGGTGGATTAATCAATTATTGGCAAACAAATCAAAGTGGATTATTATAGGCCAAGTAATAGGGAGCCAGGCCTTTCCAGTCCAGCGCTGGATCACAGAGAGGTAAGTGAGTAGTTTTTTTTTTAATTGAACGAGGAATACCTACATCACAAAGATACTTTTAATTTAATTATAAAGGTAATAATAAAGGTAGCTACATCACGTTTTGTAACTTCGAAACTTCTCAAAAAAACTTAATTACACTTTCCGACATTTGCAATTTATCTAAGTACTCACTTCACCACTTAACTCCGAAGGTACTAGGTCGACAAAACTCCAATTTTTCGTCTCATCAATCAACGTCTGATCAGAATCAGTCCTTGATGGTCCTCGTCTTAATCCAGTGGCATTCTGTCCCTCTCACTTCCTAAGTCACGATGAACTTCCTTCCCTTTGAATTTACTAACAAAATTAATGCATCATTAGCGGTTTTAAATATCTTCAATGTTGGCAGGTGGATTTAGAAAGATTATGACGGATTACAGGAATTTATTATTGTTACAATCAGGTTCTTTAAACACGAATTAATTATTTTGGAGCCATCATATTACAAGATTTTAATAGGTAAATAAGTTTTGTTATCAATACTGTAGATGATTTCGTATCAAAAAACTTATACCTACTCATAATTCTGCTTTGAATTTGTTAGTTGCTAGAAATTAAGTTCAGAGGATTTGAAGCTCTATTTTTCCAGAACCAGCTTCCTACCTATCACATTCTAAAAACACCAGACAGATTGCAAAAAAAAATCATAAAAATAAATAAAAAAAGAAAGTTAGTTTACACGGGTAAGGATATAAAATGTCAATATAAACGAAACAGGACTACGTGTATAGAATGATGTGAAAAATTTAGTCTGGCGCAAAATAAGGGCTAAAATACAAGGATCCAAAGTTGGTAAATAGACGCTGACTCATCTGAAATGTCAGTAACGATGAAGACAAATTACTTACTTATTTTATAATTCTAAATGATAAATGTGAGGTTCTATCTATTATTTATCATTTTGGACAGAAAACGTCTCTGTTATCAATACATTTTCATTTTGGTGAGTAGTTGTTCAAGCAGGAGTACTTATACAACTGCGGGTTTCCTTTATTTACTTTACGTACAAGGTATCTTTTGCAGTGATGACATATGTTTTTATTTTACTAAAGTATGCGCTACAACTAAATGAATTAATTTAAAGCGACAGTTTTAAAAACAGAACATCGAAATATGAAGGCACCTACGTAACATATTATACTTGATTTTATTGACCCAAAAAGAAAATTTTCAAGCACTAGTTCGAATCGTTTGATACCTCGCGGCAACGCACTGAAAGATCCAAAGAAATCCTTCCCCTATATGTTTATGATACCAAAGGATATTTTCACCTGTGCTATCGCTATATCCGTGACCGCATTGCCAACATGTGCTCATATGTTGCCCATTCTCTTTTGCTACGTGAGTGAAATAAAGTTCCATAAAACTTTTACTTAAGGATTCCTCCGAAGTCCCGCTTTACAAAACGTCTATAGATTGCTAAAGGATTTTCTTTACCAAAACACCTCTTTTGTTCTGATTTTAAAAAGATTTTTTATTTTCTTAAACTTAACTTTGGATTTTAAAGCTGCCTTTTGTTTTTGCTAGAAATTTAAATAACACCAAAAATCCATCTAGAATACTAGAGCTATCTAATGAATAGCAGTCTCAGAAATAGGATTTTCACCTAATATCTAGTCTTCAAATAGTTTTAAAAGGTACTTAGACCCGGCCAATTTATCCTAATTTAGTTTGTCCAACCCATGTCTCCTCGGCGATCTCTTGAAAATATATTTAAAGATTGATTAGACTACGCAAAGTAGGGTCCAGGAAAAATGGGGTTTGGAAAATTGTGAAACTCATTCAGCTTAGCTATAATGTAAAATACTTTTTTGGATGAAGGTTAGGCAGTGGTCAAGTTCAAAAGAGTGTAACGTGACTTACAAATGAATAAAATGCTCGAAGTCATTTGTATGGTGTAATTAAATTGCTGTTGTATCGACTGGCTACAAAATACCTATACAATGTTTAATAATTTAATTTAATGTTTTAGTTATTGTGCTATTTACCAGACCATAAGATTATTTTTCCCGTCGTTTCTTTTCTTGCTTTTCTTTTGTTTAAGATTACCTAAAACCTGGCAAATTGGCATAACGGCCTCACATACTTGGACAGCGGATTCGCGATCATAAAACTTGCTTACCTTGCATTGGTACCAAAGCTCGCGTCCAAAAGCAACATTGATTCCTTCACAAACAAAACTAGCGGAAAATACGGTAATGGCTTACTAAGAATATAAAACTCCCACAATATTATTTAAAGTATTTGATAACAATCTTTAGTGTTTGGCTTTGAAACGGGTAAACTCACCTCACGATACCAGTTCAAGGGGATTTATGAGCCAGCTCTACTCCAAAAGTAGAAGTTTTAACGATGCATTCGAGTTTCCTCAAGTTTTACAGCTTACCGATACTTTTGATGAGGGATAAATTTTCAACCCTATTTCAGGTAGGTGTGGATACTGTGGATATTACAAATTTGACTTACAAACTCAATTTCATTTGAGAGTTGGGAGAATAACAGTGATGGTTAATAGCAGATATTTTATATTAGCTATATTGAGTCTAGTGGCTATCTGATAGGTAATTAAAAGACAGTCACAGAAAATTCCATTAGAATTAACGCTCCTTAATTAAATCTTTAGCCGTAACTGTTAATGTTAAAAAAAATATTAGAAAAAAGACGTATTATAAATTGGATTGTTTATTGGCCATTTTGGGAAAACGCCGTATAAAAGAAATATATTAATGAGTAGATAAAAAAGAAGCTGATAAGACCAAAATATTCTACTCAACTCTAATTCCTAAACTTTTGTATAAGAGTTGGAATTTTCAAGTTGTCGCGTCCGGTGACGTATCGGTTTCAGTTTGCCGCGTCGTTATTTATTCAGACTTCGAAACCACAGTGTCAGGGGATTCAACCCAACTTTTGTCCCGACATGTTTTATATGGAAATATTTTCATTGAATTCTTCACACTGGTTTTGCGTATGATTTATACAGGTCGATGGAATGGGTTAATAACAATGAATGCTATAGTTGGGTAGTAAACTAAGAGATAATTTTGTTTTATAACATGAATAAGCAGCTTCAAAGTCATGATTATCATCATAACGAGATCCACTTGTGGACATAGATCTCATTTCAAAATATCATTTTTTTCCCATAGAAAATTGACGCTGTGCTTGTTGAGCCACGGTCTTCGTTCCAGAACTGTTCAACTTCAGGGTCCAATAGTTCTATGTGTTTTACGGCCTTGACAGTAATCTGTTTGTTTATGTCGGTGACTCTAATACCTTTAAATAGATAGAAATTATGAAACTTTATCAAGAATTACTTTCCAACACAAGCTCCTAAGCTTCCTAAATGTCTCCGACCATTTTTAATTTACTTACACACTGTATAAACCCGACGCGGAATTTAATAAAAATTGAAAACCGATTGATTGAAAAGGTGATTTAGTATTTGATTTCAATCAACAATACCTACACGATCTATATCAAAGAGGAAATCGAATGATATCGTATTCGAAATATTACTGAATCATAGGTACATAGATTTTATATATTTTATAAAGTGTAGTTTTACCATATTCTTTGCGATAAAGTGTTGCAAAAAGTTGTACTAAAACTTGTTCCCAATTGTGAAGTGTCGGATCAGGTTATTTCTTGGACAACCTTTATCTCATTCCGACACTATACGGTATCCAACTAGAGGACAAGCTTATATTACAAAAAATATTACATTTCCTTAAAATCATAACGCAGACCACGTAAAATTCCTCTCAGACGAAAATATCAGTTTTGTCAAATCTCAACTTGCTCCTATAGACGCGTTTGATATACTCGTAAATAATATTGTCTCCCTCCTACACATTCAACCCACGATCTGTATAAATAAAATGAGAAGAAATTTGTCTGGCTCTTTAAATAAAACATACTTAATTTATTAATATCAATTATTAACTTACTTTATATTTAAAAATGATAATCTTCTTAATAAACTTAATTAACTAGTCGAACAAACCGCCCCTTGTCATTCCCAGTGCAAAGGTACCCAACACTCCAGCAGCGTTCCCGCGCTGGATTGTGATGGACAGCCTTTGAAGCAGGAATGACCCGGCGCGGGGGTCAGAACTCTTCCCCCTTAGTCTACTCCTACATTATAAATATGAATAATTTATTAATTTAATAACGAATTCAATGAAAACAAACATTTGTTTCAGTTACAATCCCCACCGAGCCTAACTTTAGAATTTCCGTCAATCATTTAGCTCAAGTTAGATCACCAGCATCATTTTACCTCTGCATACGTTTGTGACTTAAGTGTGAACTGAAACATGAAATAAAGTGAATCGATACTCACCCAAATCGCTCGTCTATTAACTCAATATAGTCTTGACAAAGCTTCTTTTCCAGTTAGTGACGCAAAATAATAAACTTTAAAGTTAGTACTTACTTTAGGTACGTCTTTCAAACAAAAGGAACCCTTTCAACCTTCCTTTCTCGTTTTATTAATTAACCTCAAAAACAAGCTCTTTCATCAGTTAAAATTCCAATCGAGTAACATCCAGTAGCAGAATACGTTATTAGACATAACTCTCCATTTAAACTCTCGCTGACACTTTCATCTTCAAACATTAGAAAAAGACGGCATGATGTTTAATGAACATTTGTCTTTAACGATCTTTTATACAACGGAGAGTAAATGAATACAATCTATTCACAGACTTATTTCTCTCTCAATACTTAAATAATTAAATAAATGGCCTAGAGGAAGCTTATTGGCAATAAAGGATACCTTCAAATGTTTGATAGTCAATAGATACCTTTACTGCCAAGTAGAGATAAAATACAGCAATATATATATAGTCTTCTATATATATATAAAAATGAAACCCGTTTTCCGTTGTCACGGCATCACGCCTGAACGGCTGGACCGATTTCGCTAATTCTTTTTTTAAAATGTTCATTGAAGTCCATGGATGGTTCTTACGGTGAGAAAAATTCGAATAATTGCCGGGAAAGCCCTAAAACAGACCTTTTCTTTTTCCCATACAAATGTTTTCTTACTAAAATGTAGAGTCAATTTGAACTTTATTCCTACACAATAAAGTTCATTCTAAGGCGGGACAAAGTTCGCCGGGACAGCTAGTACCTAATAAATTAAATGAGCCCCAAGCGAAATCAATATGGAATTAAGGTTTAACAAGTATTTATTTTTGTTTCGATAAATTCCAATATTTTCAATAATATGAAAGCAAAGAGTTTTTACTGTCAAGGTTTTAACGTAATTATATCTTAATTAGTTAAATTACTTACTTATTATTTGTTAACTTCAAATTCTAAGATTAAATTAAAACGAAACGTGAAAGAAGATTTATGGATTTAGATATTGGGAATAGGTATTATTTTTTTATCTCTATTTTAATGGTAGGCATAAAGCTTTTCTAACTATAACAACATTGGGCGGGCGCTTACGCACTTACGATTAAAGTGAGATTGCAATTTGACGTTTGATTTGGAAATCCGAACCACGGCAGGCGGTTGACCCGCGTCTTTATACCAATTGTCAAACAGCAACCACAGATGCGTAGGCAAAGCGCCCATAGCTTGTGTGTACTCGTTTCCACAGAATTTTCTTCCATCAAAACGTATCTTATCTTTTTATATCTAAAAATGTCGCGCATATTCCCAACTGAATGCTTAGATGCTAACTAAGCACCGCTGAGTACCACCGCCAGTAATCAGTAGCAGAAAAAAAACAAAAACGACGGCAAAAGAAAATTCGAGCACTGACATTCATCAGTCTAGACATTTTCGTAATGGAAGATTTCTCTCCTTGTCCGATTGTCTTATTACGCACAATTTCCTTAAGTGGCTTCCCTTAGCGTGCTGCAGAATTTTTCTCGCTTCTACCATTTTCTAGGGAACGCTTTATCTATTCGATGGATTAGCGGTATTCCCCAATTAATTGTTACTATTTAGCCATTTTTATTCGATAAAGGTTCGACCGTAATTCTGCGTTGTTATTACACTTTTATCCTGGACTTATCACATGATTTCGTTTATGAGTTTTTTGTGCGAGCAGTGGATAAATCTGGTATAATAAAAACTTTTTTATGGCGGAAAATCTGATTTCAATATTGCGCTCTCCTGAAAATTTTCAACAAAGTACATTTCTCGTAAATCAAGTGAGGAGGAAGAAGTGTTAAATTAAAATTAATTACGTACGGTATAACAGTATTGGTTGTCTGCACTTTTGAATAAACTATTTGAGAATTCTATTCGAGTTTCATATTATTATATGAGTACCTCATTAGGTAGGTACATACATATGTATCGAAGCGATTCCAGCCAGTGCTAGCACAAGAAAACAAAGGAAAGAAGCTTTAACTTGAATCATTTTGATTATACGAGTACTTAATAAGTCTAAGCAATCAAATATTTCAAAGAAAGGTTTCTAGATCCCAGATTGTAATTGCAACCGCACGAACACAAGCAAACTTCTCTAATCCAAGTTATATGAAGTTTTAATTACCTTGTCTAACGAGTTAAACTAAAACGATTAATATTTTTATATACCTTATGGACCGTGCTCGTCTCGTGGGCATCGGGCAAGCATATGACTGTTTGCAATTCGTTCTACGAGTCATACTCGTAATAACTTATTACTTAAAACAACAATTATTATTGATTAATTTATAACAGTAACAAAAGATAGCACCCAGACAACAACAATATCATCAGCCGTAGAATGTTCACTGCTGGACATAGGTCTCCTGTAAAGAGTTTAGTTTCACTTATCTTGGTTGAAACCGGACTGCAAAAACACTTCTATGTGAATATTATGCTAAGAGTCATTAAGAAACATTCTTATGATAGCTAAGTCCGTCCGTAATATATTAACAACGAAACGTAATATTTTCCATCCTTTCATTAAAATCTCGGGTGTTATTTTACTGAGATTATTTTTGCAAATTATTCGAGCATTTTGTTTACTTTCGACCTGTTGTTAGGGTCGTTTAATTAAAACTTGTAAACCAAAATTGAGTTAATATCTCGCTCTTACTTTTTTCTTACCAACCACACTTTCACACGCAATTTCGTGATCGTTTTATTTTGATAGTGCAACTATTAAAAATAAAAATACCGGTGAGATGACTAAAAATACCATACATATTGTGATCCCAGTTGTGTCGTATCAGGTGCTCAAAAGGACGGCGGGAAACAGAGCAGAGTGGTGTAGACTCCACCACCGACAAGAGCGAAACTCTTAAATTGAATGATGATTGTGATCCACTAGAGTATTTTTTCTAATTCTAATGGCTCTTTTGAAACTATGAATATCTTTGAATTCGTATAATGTTACAAACCTATTAGGTAGGTATATTACTTGTACCTAGCAAAATAACAAAACTAAATCCAGACTTACAAATCATACATACTTCCACGCTTTCGTAAACCGCATATTTACACTTGAATAAAACCTAAAAGATCTCAAAATTCAACGAAGTGCTACTCCAAGTATCTCTAAAGTATTAAATCTGTAATAAAACGGATGACTTTATGTATTCTGGCTGCAAGATAGAGTGTTCTCAGCTTCCAGTAATATTTGATGTTAAAACTAAACGAACTGAGATTTACGATCTTTAGTTTAAGAAGTTGTTCGTTTCGTGGCGTAAATTGATTTTAACTTTGAAATTTTACACTTGGAATCTTTGTATACTTTTAATTCCAATTAAGTCCCAATTTTATTTAAAAAAGATGTTATAACTTATTCTAATCTAAATATGGCATCATGCCGTCATAATCAGATTTCTAAAAATAACAATGAGTGATAAACATGTAATAGGGCCAAAATGGCAGCATTTTGTTGACAGAAGATTTTTATTAAAATTAAATAATACTTTGTTTTTAATATACTTTTACTGCAATTGGTTGTTAATTAGAATTAGATAAATGAAAAGTAATTATTCAGAGTTTGTAAACGTAATAGATATTTTGAATATAGGTAGGTAATTGAATATTTTGTTTACTTTGATCATAGCTCTGATGTATATTGACTTATGAATATTGACGTAAGATACACTAATTAGCAATGTTATCAGGTAAAATGTTGTGTATAAGATACTATCCTGTTGGTTAATTAATGGTGAATTGATTTCATTTACAAACCAATATACCAAGCCAAGACGAACGTACGTCGATCAAATCGGGGACTTGCTCAAGAAAGGCCAAATCAAGAGTACCCTAAACTGACGGGCATGTATGAGGCGACTGATGAGTGTGGATGAAGCGAAAGAGGTCTGTTTGGATCGTAGCAAGTGGAAGGAAGTGGTATCTGCCTACTCCAATGGGAGAGAGGCGTGATGGATATGTATGTATGTAAAATCGACTGGCTTGGTTTAATTGTATTTATAATAATCAGTTATCAACCTGGATAGAAACAAATTTTATATTATTTTCTAATAACTATGATTATTCAAGTAACAACAACACAGAATTGACATCAACCTGTCTCTATTCCAAGAACAATCTAACACACAAGTCGTTACCGTGCCGACGGATTTGCGTACAAAATACGAATTAATCTTTATTTCATGAGCCCCAGCGTTGACGGGTGTACCCTGTAAATAAAAAGTCAGATGTGCCAGTTAATATTTCTTTCATGACACCTTTTTGTTTGGGACCGGTGCAGCTAAATATTTTGATAGCTTTATTTGCTTTAATGAATACAAAAAACACAATGCAATATTGAAATTGCAAGTCTATATGAACCAACAGATTGTTACGATATTACACGGACATGCTAATTATGATATTAAACGGGCATTTAGGTATATAGGGAATGATGACAACTTGCTTGCTTGCTCAAGAATGGCCAAATCAAGAGTACCCTAAACTGACGGGCATGTATGAGGCGACTGATGAGTGTGGATGAAGCTAAAGAGGTGTGTTTGGATCGTAGCAAGTGGAAGGAAGTGGTCTCTGCCTACCCCAATGGGAAAGAGGTGTGACGGATATGTATGTATGACAATCTTTATATCGGCGCCGCCGTCACCAAATGTGAACAGCTACATACAAAATGTTCTGCCATTAGAGTGCCCTTTAAAATTCTGAGGAAAATCGACGAAAAGTGGGAATGAAGCATTACTTAGAAACTAAAAAAAGTCATAAAAACAGTTTGTAAGAAACCGCTACAACTTTGTATTTTATATATTTCTCAAAAGCAATCTCGGTGATTTGATAAGTTGCTATAAAAGTTATGGATTCTCTCTTAATAAATATTTCACGAATACATGAAACTACACTTAAACCTTAAACTTACGAGACATAACATTCGAAACTTTGTTATATTTTACGTCTTTCACATGATTTGAAATCTCGTTCATCATGAAATAGAATTCCGTCTCTAGCGTTTCTACTAGAAAGTTAATTCCGACGACAAGACACTACTTTGCGTATGGGCATGATGACATAAACCTATGTAAAACCCTTCTCCCATTACGATACGCACAAGCGGTTTAAGTATCATGCAAGTCTCGAAGACTCAAAGAATTATCTCACACACATTATACCGGTATCGTAGTGTGCGAGCCTGCAGTCAAATGTATGTACTTCGCAGTGACTAGTCTTCGAGACTTGCAGTATACTTGAATCGTCTGTACATACTTATCGTAATGGAAGAAGGACTTAACGTAGACATATATTGGGAGAGTATCGAGATAATATCGGTTGCGATTTTGTCCATGAACGGATGAAGAATTTTAACTACCTTATCTACAATCATATCTAAATTCTCCCAAAGTCCACAAACCACAAATTTTGATATTTATTTCGTTGCGGAGTAAATAAATTTTACACAGTTGCATGCCACCACTTTTTAGCGTTAAATTGTTGTTGGTTCTAAATCCGTCAGCAGCTTTTAATAATTTATCGCTGTTTGTTTTTAGGGTGCTTAACATTTTAGATTTTAAACCATTATTTTACATGTACATTTTGCTAACTCAAGGTTATAGTTAAGATTTTGCCTTATACGAGTATCAACTTTAAGGTGCGCCCAACACTGCATGCTACTGCAACACTCTTTTTGTATACCTACTAAATATTTATTATAAAATGTTTACTAACGTTACTAAACATGCAATGTGGGAGAACCATTACTTTTTTTGACTTCGCTACTTCGTTCGTAACCTGTACAATACTATACATAAACTGTCGTAAACCACTGCTGGAAAAGACTGGTGCGTAATACTTGCTCTCCATCGTCGCCTGAATATTGAAAGAAAAGTTGACACGAATTTACATTTATTAATAATGTAATTTTATCACAACTTTTTCCCCACTTACAAATTCTTTAATCATTAAAAATAAATGGCGTGGAAAACCTAGATTACTAGGTTCGAAGCAATCGCCTGGAAACGAATCTAACGAGACAACTTTGTTTCTCATTGGAAACTTTATGCAGTTGATACCTGAAGTTCTAGATTACCTTTGAAATTAGCCTGGGCGAGGAAATTGAGCTGCTATTAGCGAGACTTTAGAGTTCATTAGGTATTTTGCATCTGTTTAATGTCGTTCAGAGTTCAGAATTCATTTCACGCCTTATTTGAACCGTGCATTTGAGAGTTCGCCATTACTAATTTTAATTTATAGCAGTCGTAGCTACTTACTTTCAGCTTTCTGCGCACATTCTTTGTTTATTACCTACAATAACTCTATTTGAAGAAAAATCCTTTAATAATGAATTTCTTATGTAATTTGTGATAACTATAGCTTCAAAAGAGCATTTATTGTTGACGATGTCAACTACATTATTACTTCAGTCAACTACAACTAGGTACCTACATTAGAACGTACCTAGGCAATGGAATGTCAAAAGATGTTTTGTTCAACTGTCTGCTAACATTGAGTACCTAGTCTTGGTCTACGTAGATACATTTTGATACTAGCTAAATTAAAGTCTATTCAACTAGCAGCTCGGTCTCCTTTGACGTTATATGGTTCTGAAGTCAACCTTTGACGCTTCGTACGGAACATTCTACAAATACAACAACATCGTCATCAATACAACATCAATACAACATCGTCAATAGATGGGTCCACACAGAGTGAGCAGCCTCGCAAGGCAAGCGGTTGGCCAATTAAAAGAAGCCTCTAAGTACTACCCAACTCAATATGATAGCGAGGTCTTTCGTGCGGCCAAAAATCTGCCTCGCGAGGCTGCTCGCTCTGTTTGGACTCACCTTTTTATATTTTAACATCTCGACCTATTACCACTCACTCGTATTACACATACGAGTACACTTACTTAAACTAAAATTAAAGTTAAAGAAGAAGAAATAACGACAGCATAAGTAATAAAAATTAACTAACCGGACATTCCTAACTGACGTTTCCAAGTCCACTCTTCAAAATGGCATAGAAAATGCCCAAGTACTAAAGAGCTCTTCTTACGTCAACGAGCTCTCCTAACATGAAATAAAAAAGGCAAAAAATACGAAACCCGCTCGAACTTCGTGAAAGAATATTCATTTTTACCTCTACTAAACTATTTCAGAAGAATTATGGTTGAAGTTTTAAAATTTTTCATGTTATACTCTTAAACTGTTTCAAATTTTTATTATTTATGATTTTTATGAAAGTAAGATATTACCTTCTTAGTTATTTTATCAGTGTGAACCAAAACCAATGGAAGTCCACAAAATTGGTAAACGCAGACGTGCTACAAAAAGAAATAGAAATTGTTTACGAACGTGTGATTGATGTAAACATGTCTTCCTCTCTTTTTATTCAAACCGTCGCCTCTAAATGTTTATCAAAAGAAGGTTCCATTCCCACTGTACTGAAAACACATTTGTAGTTTTTAATACAACGCGAAAAAGATAACTTTAGTCGTATGTTTAAAAAAATACAGTCGAAAGCTACTAAACGCGGTTTCATTTGCACCTATTTATAAAAGTTGGTACCAAAAAACAAAAAGGAATCGTCAAAATCCGGTCGGAAACCGTACAAACAGAAAGCGACCACGGCGCCGTAAATTTCTTAAATTTTAACATGGATATCGCGTAGGTACTGTTACCCACAAAAACCGTGCACATTGTTTGCAAAAGTGGGGCAAGGCTTGAACTAGAAGCTAGAGATGTTTCGATTGGATTTCGGTACCATATTGGTATCCAGGGATATTCCCGTTTCCGATTTAACAGGAACGTTTGAGGATATCTACAGCTAGTTAATTAGAATTCCAGCTATTAAGCAATCCATTGCAGATTTGTTAATTAGGTTGTGGCAATAGATTTTCCGGATTTATGTAATGAATTGGTCTAAATAGTGTTCGGATTTTGTATGACAAGCATTTTCAGTTTGCATATTTTACCAACAAATCATTTAGTTTGTTTGTTAGTTTATCTATCTACGAAATTCTAAAATATCGTAATACACAAACTACGAATTTTGAAATTGGAGTTAAGTAGGTATGTCTTTTAACCACTTTATTTAAATAATTTGAAGAAGACAAATCTTTTGTTTTGTATATGAATGTTTCCAACATACCTCTACAGAATAACAGGATACCCGAAAAACACCGAACATTGCCGAACCAATTCATCTCTATAGTGCCGAAGCATTTTCTTAATAACAGTGTAAGTGCAATTTTCCAGGTGGGGTACGAACCACAATGGCTTAATCCTGACTCTCCTTAAAGCAACAACAGACCACTGTGAACGAATATCTTTTTATTACTTTTCTTTTTTACCTTTTTTCTTTCGTTTTCGGTCGTGACCGAATACGAGTTAAAATAATTACTTTGCGATAATTAGGTTATAGAATACTTTTTGGGTTGAATTTATAGTACTCGTAAATGAATGTTTTAATGTTTCATTTAGGATTTGACTAATTTTATATAGGTAGGTGTAAGTATCAAATGTTAATTAGGAATAACTACTTACTTAAAATTTATTAATTCATAATTTTTACAAATATTTTTAGTTACAATGAATGAATGAACAACATGTAGACGAAAAAGACATGACAAATTCATTGGACAACGTAATGTCGTTCCAAAACATAATTTACTTACTAAATAATAGACAAGTTAGTAACAAAATCCGGAAATAAAATGATATACGATTATAGCTCTCTAAATTGCCAACCAAATATTCTAACTCTATAAACTATTGCTTTCTCATTCACACTAAACGTGATATGCATGAGTTTGAGGGAGACGAAAACTTCAGAATTTACCTTAATTTCGAGGTAATTTATACGACGTTTTTCCAACAGCCAACAACACACCCGGTAATGGAATCTGATGCAAA
The DNA here is from genome assembly GCA_947563765.1 of Anarsia innoxiella. NCBI lineage: Eukaryota > Metazoa > Arthropoda > Insecta > Lepidoptera > Gelechiidae > Anarsia > Anarsia innoxiella. The sequence goes on from OX387402.1 coordinate 3,971,314, forward strand.
AATGATTGCGGTAATTTTAATGCTTTTAGCGGTATTAGAAGTAAATTTTACGTCGGAATTTCGTCGTGTTCGATGCTAAATAGGTACCCTACATTAAGCGTAGATTACTTCAAAAACATACCTCGACAAATAAAGTTACAGGAGTTAGGTAATTTATACTTAATTTTGTGTTTTTTAAATGATCATTGCGCCGCCGGCGCGTCGTCAATTTTGTCCTCCATAAATACTTCACTATACAAATTCTTATGCACCTGAAGTGGTTTATTTACATACAAATATACTCGTACTATCATAGACTGCGTAAAAATATAATTTATTGGTAGTCTATGATAGTGCTTCATATATTATGTAGTTTAGCGTAACGTTGATTAAACAATTAGGTAGGTACGCAAATTGTAGAAAACTAAGCAAGTCTACTCTCTATTAAACAAATGACGAACAGATGAGTGATTTTAACTTTAATGCTAAACGAGTGAAACTACCATGTTCCGAAAGTCCTGGCTTGTATGACAATCGTCTACTAGTTGGCTTCTTAGTCAGAACCGCCACAAACTATATTTCTTTTCGCGTCGTAGTACCCGTTGCCACTATGAGTTATCGCCTTCCTAGATGGTGCTAATCCTTAACAAGATATATCGCTGTCATGAACAATTTATAGGCTGAATATCGGGTGTTGCTCTGCAATAAAAGTTTGTACAAGACGATAACTAAGCTGGTTTTCCTTTATGATAAAGTTCAAGAGACTAAAATAGATTTATTTATTTACTAGAGGCTTTCCGTGACTAAGTATGCAGATGTCGTATTATATGATGTTCTGTTGAGTATCAGATTGTTGTTACGAAGGCAAGTTTATTTGAAGCATACTTGAGATATCTCAGACTGCACTTTTTAATCTACACAAAAAGGAACAACTCAATTTTAAAAGGACCTTAATTTAAAAAGATAATTAAGAAAGAACCCACCGCGAGACTTGCGTGATATTATTCTACGGTCTAAAAACGCAGCGTGTATTTTTGCAAAGGGTCTCTGAACAAACGCGAAACAAAGTGAAATAGCTTTGTTGCTACATGACAGTCGGATCCGTTGGAACCGCAAAGGACGTAGAGTTGAAAAGTTGCAGAGCAGAAAAACGCCACGATTTGTGACAACCCGAGAAGGATGGGAGGATCATGATTTTCTGGCGGTTTACCGTGCATGTAGATGAAAATGTGCATAGAGTGTCCCATTTTTAATAACAATTAAGGTACTTACTTACTAAAATAATTCTAAAAAAACTTGAAGAAACTAGTTTTTTATCCAAGTCAATTCCTCTTCTATAAAACCACAACCAATAATAAAGCTGGGGTGATGGGCACGTTTGCACCAGGAGAGACCAGGGGCGGATTATTCCCGGATTAGTGTTAATTAGGTTCAGTTTAGTTTAGTTTAGTGGTTATATTTTATTTATGAGAGTGTAGTATTTTAATAACATATTCACATGAATAGTATTTCTTAAGATTTTAATCGCCTTTAAATAAACGTTCAACCAATAATCTAACTAAATACAAATCAGTTATATGAAAATTATACGTTAGGTACAACATGCTCATTTAAAATTGGGTTGTATTGTACTCGTTATACTTATAGTTGAGTAGTATTGAGAGTGATTACAGATGAGATGAATTGACCTGCTAGAATCTTGGAAAAAAAAACTCTTAAAAGCTGCGAGAATTTTCAACTAATCTTAACTTTAGAAACACGACATCATCATGATGTCTGGCAATTCATTGATGTAATGATGATGTCATGATGTCCAGCAATCTATTGTATAGACAATCGTGTCTGAAAATAAACACTCAGAAAAATATAGTAAACGATACGGTATTATTAAATTCCACAATATAATGCTCATGAGTTCCCTTTAAATAAATCACAATTTTATACAATATTTTCCTTGTAAGTTTTCCTTACATTTATGAGTTAGGTACTTTAAACTTAACCGCACATCCGAGTATATTAGCAACTCCATGATAGGTCGAGTTTCCTGGAGCACCCATTTGTCATAACAATCTCTTCATCCTCTGACATTTATGTTTCGCTCTCCACCTCGCAATAATACAAACAGATGCTATTTTGTTTTGGGTCGCCTTATTTTAATATTTTACGACAATTAGGTTAAGTTTGTTATCTTTTTGTATTAGCGGTAAGCTGTGGGTTTATTAATTGTATCTATGAAAACATTTTGTTGTAAACGATGGCCCATATGTATTTACATCATTTATACAGGATGTCCCGTAAATAGGCCGACAAACTTACACCGGAGGTAGATGGACTTAAGCTGCATCAAATAAACTTAACATGCCCATAAAAAAGAGTTATGGGTATTGAGTTAGACCCGTTTTAGTGATTTTTGAAAAAACATCCACTTTTTGATAGTTTTTGTATCAGAGAGCGATTAATATTCAATAAAAAAAAAAATAGTAAGTATGCAAGTCGACTGATCTAATATTAGGTAGGTATATATTATAATTTGTTAAGCCGGCCAGTGTACAAAAAAGAAAACCTTTTAGAAGAGCAGCTGGCTACAAAAACTAGAGAAATACAGAAATTGAAAGGGGTAAACCGACGTTTACAAATGAAAAGAGCAATCTGGATATCACGGCCTTCAAACTAGAAACTGAACTCCAAATAAAGAAGCAAAGATAAAGTAAAATCAGAAACATAAATGCAATTATTCAATATAATATAGAATTACATGTAGGAAGGCAAAGTATGTAAGCTAACAGTAAAGTTGCGTTCATAACAGGTAATTCAAGAAACTATCGTTAACATAAACTTGCCAGATAATAACTCTAGCTTTAGCTAGTTATTGTGATATAATTTGGTTCCTGTACCACCGAAATAAAAATAATTCACATAACCTACATGCGGAATTTATTTCACATTTAAATACACGTCAATGATTCTGTCCTATTTGGGTATAGGTAGGTATTTTTATCTTAATTTCAATTTTATATTGATAATCAATCAAAAAACATTATATTTATTTATTTATGTATTATAATAAGTATTTGGATTCTAAGCGATTTTGCATAAACTGATTTAAATATGGATATTGATGAGAAAAAGATTGCGCAAAATTATGAGGTAAAGACTAAATGTTTTTATTTATTTGCTAGTTTCATTTACCATATCATTTTAAACCTTGTAGAACATGAAAAAATATATCTACGAACGAAACCTTCCAACCTCCACCTCTCTTGAAAAAGAAACCCGAATGAATATGTACATTTTGCAATATCCCTTTGTAGAGGAAACTTGTATACAAATCTGGGAATGTAGTTTACAGCATTTGAGGCAACGCAATGCAGATTTCAGTGTGTTGAACTAGCGTGGACAGTGGTGTCAACTACAAACTTTGAATTGTAACACGTTGTTTTGGTAACATGTAACGAGCAAATAGACGCTGTATAGCAATGAAACATCATTTAAAATTGGGAATATTTGAACCCATTAGATCCATAATGTAATTACATAATTAACAATAAAAGCTGCGTAGAAAATTTCTATGATTTAGGTACCTACCCCCAGATGTATAAAAATGTGCTATAAATTGATATTTAGTCTTATTTTTATTAAGGTCTGTCTGCACAGATCCGGACCGTGCCCGGGACATGTTGTCATGACGACGTATTGTTTTCCCTCCTGACGGGACACGGGCCGGTCACGTCCCGGGCACGGCCCGGATCTTTGTTGATAGACCTTTATTGGTAATGGTTTTTAATCAAGCTATTTATCTGGACCTTAACTGTGATCTTAACTAGCATTTTTTCTGCAACTACAAGAAGTAGAATGTCGTTGACTCAAATCTTGCGTAGAAACCGTATATTCACAGATACGGTCTAATATCTTAAACCGTATCTGTCGCGTTCCCACTTGACGTGAATTTTCCACAAAGCTATTACCAATGTCGATTGATAGCGCTTACATAAATATCTTCATCCGATAAAAAACTGGACCAACACTCAATAAATTGGGACCAACTTTCATCGATGGCAAATAAAATACCGTAGATAAATAATATTTCACCGTTACCTTAGCAGAAGCTTTTACAGCAAAATGGCTCCACAGAGTGTGAATGTTAAATGGGCTCTAATGGACCGAGAGAAGTATTTTATAGCAAAAAAGTGGCATTTGTCATTGGTATCTCAAGAAAACGGAGGCCTAACAGCTTTAAGGAAATTGAGAATTAAGTAAATACACAACCTACCGCAAAAATACTGTTGTAGGCTTTGGTTAGCTGTAAAAGTAACTTTTTTATTCAAAAATGATCTTAAATTTTTTGAAAATGGCAATTTTTGCTCTAGCTTCAATGAATAATAAGTATCTATTTTTAGCCTTTTCTGAAACCGCAAAAGTCATGCAAATTAAATTTTAACTTTGACAATAGATTACTTAACAGTCGATATTTATTATTATAAGTAAAAAAAGACATTATTAATAGAAAATCAAAAACGGATCATCATTTTTGATCGTCGGAAAATGTATTTTATATCATAAATAAAGTTTACGATAAGTAAATGAAAAATTAAACGCAACCATTGTTGCTATATTACAAATAATAAAGATTTCATTATATCTAAGCAGAGAATGAAAAGATAATGATGGCCGATTACGCACCAGTTAATAAATGCCCCAACATTTGAGATAAATGTGATAATTCCCCATACTTACTTTTGTTGCAGACATTTCTTTGGTGCAATAAAGGGAGATGAAATCAAGGGGATCGTTGCAGATGATTTGTGGTCGTAGGTTTACATAAAGACAAAGGCAAGTTGATTTCCCTCGTTTACAATCGTCAAAATCAGGTGGTTTTTATAAAGTTGGATGTAGGAAGGAAGGATGTATTCAGAATGTAAACCTTAAAAAACTTTTCTCAGTTTAAAAGTTTAAATTTCGAATATTTGGAATATTAACAATGATGTTTTCAGATCCTAAATCAAAAACAATTGTTAATATTCTAATTGATAATTTCAAAATCAAAAATAATTGTTTAAATTTTTGTTAATTGAATTTTAATAGTGCCTAAGCTGATTAATTTGGATAAGCGGATTTAAATATAAAAAATATACACTTAGGTACCTAATCACTAGCGACTAGCGACTGTTACTGTAGAACCTATATAGAACCCTTCTTTCCCAAAACTTCAAACAACCAATTTCTCAACCATTTTATTCCAATTCAAATACGTTATTTTCACCAAATAGAAAATAAGAGTTTTTAACACCCAACCCTTTCAAAGTCACGTGAAGTCGAAAGTTCGACATTGCAAACAGTGACACGGAGAGAATGAACTTTCTACAAAGGTCTGTGAATTCCTTAGGGCATTGTTTGACGTATGTATAGTCGTGTAGTGTTTGAGTTTGAGATTCGACGCCAGAGGCAAACAAGGTACGTAACTAGATAGAAACGTAGCGTGATATTGTGAACATACCGGAGAAGTTGGTAGTGTCAAATATTTTCTTTGATTTATACTGGGTGTAACAGGAAGGGGGTATAAAACCGAAACACAGCGATAGTCCTCATGAAACTGAACAACTTTCCCCAAGGAACATGGGTAGTAACTTGAAAAAAAATTTTTGGATCGCCCACACTTACTCGATCAGCTGATCGGACATTTTGTATGGGGAGGTGAATTTTTTTTTTCGAGTTACGACCCATGTTCCTCGAGGAAAGTTGTTCAGTTTCATGGGGACTATCGCTGTGTTTCAGCTTTATACCCCCTTTTTGTTACACCTGTATGAAAGTTTTCGTAGCAATGTTCACTTGCTAGAGGCTTCCCGTGACTTCGTTTGCATGTATCGTCATATCTTGGAAAAAATCATGATGTCGTAAAATAATATAGCCTATGTTTTATTCTGATGTTCAAGTTATATAGGTATTGCCTAGTTTCATCATAATCGGTTTAGTAGTTTTTGCGTGAATCCGCACAAATATTGACATTTAGAATATTAGTAGGATAAACTTTTTTAAAAAATACTTTTTTTTAAATGTTCATTTAGTGATACAAACTGTCTCAGAAAACTGTTATATACAGGTTTTGGCAAACTCACGTCTTTGGTAAAAGCTAAACGGCTCTCTTTTATTTTTATTGAGTGACTTTTCACAGATTCAATACATGTTAAGTGCTACCGCATCCCAAGAAAAGTCAATGGACCGTATAAATTGGATTTTACAGCCAAATCCTTTTATAAAAGTACTTAGTATATTTAAAGTAAGGTATAGTTAACAAATAGGTACCTCGATGTCTTTGAATGTTCCAAATATTCAGTAAGAAACATCGAAAAACAAAAAATCTTTCCATCAGCTTTTCAGGCACTTTTTAAAACAGTTTTTTATTCATATTTCGGAAATTGTCTTGTCTTGAAAGATGTTCGGTTTCATGAGTAAATTATTTCTCTTTATTTTCGACAAAGTGCGTGAGCATGTTTACTATCATTAGTTGACTGTCATTTTACTGAATAGGTTCTGAAGTTTCATGTGAAAATATTGTCGAGGGCGAAAATTACACATTTGTTTAAAGTTTAAAAACACTTTTAAAAACCGCTCCCTCGCGGTATCTATTTCAACTATGAGGAACTTCAAGTAAACGAAGTTTGCTTAACGAGAAATTTCTCCCCAAAAACCAACGGGTATCACCAAACCCTGTTATTTGATCGAATACTGCAAGATGGCGCTTATTGGCTTATTCAGACCGGCTACTTTCCTGTATTAAAGACATAGACATAGACATAGACATGTATGTATGTGTTATGTTAGTGAAACTGTACACGTTATCGTATTTAAATCTGAAAATCTTAGAAGGATTTATAAGAAAGCTATTTTGTAAGTATATACTTCGCAAAAAAAAAAAATTTTTTTTAAGTAAGTACCAAAGTAACTCGGGTATGAATTTCCTATAGTTAGAGATCTTAAAGTCACAAAAATCATCCGAACTAACTTAAAAACAACAAATAAGGCCACCACACCTCTAAACCACTTTAAATATCACATGAGCACAGATTACATACATACCTTGTACATAGTTACTACGACATGAGGGGATGCGACAACCTTTAGCCCCTGTAGGTATAGGTAGTACGTACTATTGGGACTAAAACCAATTACAAAATGGATGGCATGAGAATGGCATTAAAAGAAAAATAGAACACATTACTGTAATGAAACTCTGCAATATTGTAGATTCAATCGGAATAACAATGCATAACTATGCTTCGTAACTTCTACGTCAACAAAATCTATAAATAAACCCATACAAGGAAAGGTTATTTATTAAAACCAAAATGAGCAGTTTCATTAATTATTCTATAAGTATATAGACGTCTAAAATGGCTTTTGGTCGACATTCAGTATTTTTTTATTTTGTATTGTTAAGCTGCTTTCATGGTTATGAATTTGGTAAGTTTTAGATATTACTTAGGTACTATACTAACAAAAAAACCACGTTGACCTATCCAACTTGTAAACGTAAACGACAAAACTACGCCTTTTGTCTAACAATTAATCGAACCTTCTTTTGGCAAAGTGCAATAAGTGCTCTAGCTGACAGGCACTAGTAATGTAGTCCCTAATTTTTTTCATTTTCGTAAATCATTATGATGTTGTAAGATAAAGACACATTATAAACAGTTTCCATTATTTTACAGCGAAATCAGTTCGTCACACAATCACACCTGTAAGTTTTTATTTATCTTTATTTGTTTTCATTTCTAAAAACAGTTTCCGTAAGAAAACTTACCTACACTTTTTTATCAGGATCATTACAAGGACGGAAAATGTGAATCTAAATTCGTAGGTAAATATGCACTGCACCTTTTTAGTTATAAAAATATAAATTCAAAATGTTACGACAAACTAATCAATTCAATATTTTTTTGTGTTCACAGAAGTCTGCACTGTCGATGTTGTAAGTATGAGTATGAATAACAAAACTTTCGAATGATCTCACTTTTAACGCAATTCTTCTGAACCACGCCTCTCTTGAATTTATTATATGTATTTACTTGAATTTTAATTCGATTTTTCACTATTATTTAGTCAGATGGATCTTTAAAAGGACCTCAAGGAGAAAAAGGGGAGAAAGGTGACTCGGTAAGTAAACATTTTGATCGTCCACTTTGAAAAAGGTGCAATTATTAACTCTGTTAACCTTTTCTTCATCTTTTTTTCTAAAGGGTCGCGATGGTTATGGGGGTTTACCAGGAATTGCAGGTCCTCGAGGATATCCAGGACTGCAAGGAGAAAAAGGTGATATGGTACGTTAATTTCCTATTACCCGCATATGAATCAACTGATTCTGTTTATATGTGAATGAAGTAGCCACCCGCTATTTCTACCGCGTCTTCTTTATATCTTGGAAACTTACGAAATATCCTCAAATAATATACCAATATGATGTATCTAACGGCACATGCAGGGGTGAGGTACGCAACTAACGGACGTTTGAATGAGATTGCATGTGCAGATATAAAACCATGTTATTCTAATGTGTGATCAAAATTCAACAAAACTTTACAACATATTATATTTGTAGGCCACAGAATAACGAAAATATATACCACAAGATTTCCAAGATATGGGGATAAATACGTACAAAATGTGGGCGGGCATTAGCTTATAAAATTAGGATTATATTATCATATAGTTTGTTTTTCCTGAAGGGGCCTGGAGGTTTTCCTGGGATGATGGGGATCAAAGGAGAAAAAGGAGATACGGTAAGAAATCTGCTTTTAAATATTTGCAAACAGACAGTTGCTGCAAAGATTCTTAGTGCTTCTCATCCTTAAGGCCTGTTGCACCATCTCAAGATAAAATTTATCTAACAGATATGTTATACCTGTCTCTGTCTAAAACGTCGTGTTTTATGAAATGGACATAGATTTATCTGTCAATTAAATTTTATCTCCTAGATAGTGAAACGGGCTCTTAATCTAAGAGATCCATATTAATAGAATTGTGAATAGCTTTTCTTCACCGAACCTTTCCTGCAACTGCGGTGAGTGTGCCTTTCCACCAGAGATGTGCTATGCTACGTTGCTATGGATGCGTTTGATATCAACCAATCGTATTCACGGTGCCCTGCTAGCTTAGCATACACTCCGTGACAAGACGTTGTCATGCGTTTGTCACGCTTACGTCTCTGTCTATAGTTTAAAATGTGATAAGGACAGCATTCGTGAGATAATTGTCGCGGCATGCCGTGCTAAGCCCCCTGTTCAATGTATATGATTGGTTGATATCAAACACATCCATAGCAACGTAGCATAGCACATCTTTGGTGGAAAGGCACCGTAAGACTGTTATTCACTTTTTATTTCTAGGCAATCGGTCCAAAAGGTCCTCCAGGTGATGTTGGGCCTACAGGACGGCCGGGAAGAAAAGGAAGTGTGGGCCGCCCAGGGTCATGCCCCTGTTTTTATCCTCCGTCTACACCAGCAACTACAGATGAAGACGATACTGGTAATACTATAGTTTTTTATGTTAAAGAGTTGGAGAGGACTATACCCAAAAGAATCAAAATGAATGGATCAAAATAAACCACTTTCAAAAACCTAGACTACGCTGAATGTACATAGTTATTAAGTTAGGATAAACTGCAAGTCAATTCCTCTTGCTTGTTAAATTCAATTGAAATGAAGTGAAATGAAAAATCATTTAATCCTGTAGGTTTTGACAACACTTAGGACGGGTCATTTTTAAAGTTAATGCTAGATTCGCAAGAGTGCAGTTTTCCCCAGAGAAGAACCTAGCAAGAAACTCTGTAGGGTTGCTCTTTTCAATTTAAGTGTTACAAATCTCAGGCATAAACACAGAAACATATAATAAAATTAATATTTCAAAAGAGATATCCATAAAGAAATAATAAAAATTCTCCGAGCATAACCTGATTAAATACCATCTAAATACCTACAAAATCAACATACAGCTATGAATTACTCCTGTGGCACTATTGTTCTTACAGATATGCACATGGGTGATGAAGGATTATCTTTATCTCCAGACACAGGCAAGAAAAAGACTATGCCTCTTGCATCCTGTAGGGCTTTTCCAGGGCTTAGTACGGGTAAGTGTTAAATACTACCTACACCTAATTATAGTATGAAATCGCTATAAATCCACCGTTTAATTAATTAGAAAAGTTTATATTTTCCAAATAAATTATCAAAATCTGAATATTTAACTGTTTATGCATAAAGGCCCAAAGCTTTTGAGTACCTATCTACATGACATTTACAAGCTAAAACTATTTCAGGTAACTATTGGATAGGACTCCAAAATCCTTTTGAAGTGTATTGCGATCAAGAAAATAATCAAACGTGCCTTATAACGAGAATTCATACAACCAACGAAAAGTCTATACAAAAGAAGTTTGTAAAACATGGAAATGAACCATTTTGGCTTAGTGAAAGACCTAAAAATGATAACCCGGATGAAGAATATGGATTTGATTTGGAAGAATTTTATGGGGTGAGTATTGATTGATAAAATAACACTGAAAAAAGGCCCTTTACAATTCTAAGTTTGATAAGTCATCGCCTAAATGGCGGACGCTCCACCAACTAGAGATATCAAAGAATGAAGTCGAATGGACGGGCAACAATGCCGGGAATTTATAGCAATTGTGATCCTAACTGATATTTACAGTAACGATGATCAATCTGATATGATGAAGCAGGTTGACTTCATTAGGAAATATATAATATGTGAACCATCCTATAAATATAATAAATGTTTGTGCCGATGGATGGATGGATGGATGTTTGTTACTTCATCACCTGAAAACCACTGAACAGATTTAAAAGAAATTTGACAATAAATTAGCTTGGACATCAGAATAACACATAGGCTATATAATTTGTAGATATTTCGCGTTTTTAACACGCTTTTATTAAGTCGTCGCGTATGTAACTAACCATGTAATGGAACCTTGTGTTTAATATTTTACTCGTCTTTGCAGGTTACATTAGACCAATTAGAATGGCTTCAAGGACAATCGTCTTTTGTTACTCAAGAAATAAGATACCATTGCAAAAATTCTAAAGTGATTTCGTCAGATGTTCACAGTTCCTTGCACTTGTTATCTTGGAAAGATGGTCTTATTGGTCCTAATGCTACATTTATGAGTCCTTTGCATTATGACCTTATACACGATGGTTGTAAGGTTGGTATATACTGCTCTATAAATATAGACCTATAAATATAGCTCTATAAATATAAATATAGCTCTTTAAACAAATGTTTGAATCATGAAATGTTGTGTGGTTAGAAAATTAGGGAGAAAGCTTATTTAACTGCAGCAAGATTTAGTTTGATCTTATTATATTATATTTATGCAGAATTTTAAGTTTGAATGAGCTATCATTAAATATTATTTGAATCGGATGACATGACTCTCAATTATGGAGTTTATTTAGAGTATAATAGATCTTAGAAGAATAGGTACAATAAAAGTAAACCCGAATTCCTTATATGAATTAAATAACAAATGTTTCGTTTAAAGGGAGTGAAAGAGATAAAGCTTTAAGAAAACGAAATTAACCGATTATGGTTTTCAATAGGGCGATGTGTAAAATAAATTGGGCGCGAGCAATGTTTTCTTTTGATTTAAATACCATCTATATTTTACAGGAAACTAAAGAACCAGCATTCACCGATATCCACATAGAAAGTGGCCATAAAAGATTGCCAGTGATTGATTTCCATATAAGAGACATCCGGGATGAGGAGCAACAATTTTATACTGAACTTAAGAAGTTATGTTTTGGTTAAACTGGTGATATAATAATGTAATAAGTAGTTACTGAGTTGTAGAATAAAATGTAAAGAATACAATAAAAGAAATATTAATATATTTTTGGTGAAGTTTTGAAATTAAAATCATATTTTTAATTTAGTTTTTGTTTATTCCCTACTCTAACTTTGATTTGCCTTTTTCTATAAAATATTGAAAAAGGTTTAAAAGTTTTTGTAAGAAATTCTTGGGATCATCTTTTTAAAAGAGTGGTCGACAAAACAAGATAAGATTGTACAGGGATGCATTGCATGGTTCCATTCCGAATACACATTTCGAAATAATAATAACTAATAACAATAAATATTCGAAATAATAATAACTACTAACTAAAAAATAATAACTAAGAATTTAGTAGAAAGAGATTTCAGTGATTTAATCGCGTCTGTTTCTAAACTCTTGTGGGCAACTCAAATAAAATAAAAATCTCTCAAATTTCGAACACTGATTGACTAATGACAGTCAGTAATTACGTATGACAATGCACTTGTCAACAGATCAAAATATTTAGAAATGATTTTTTTTTCATAAAAAATTGTAAATGTAACAAAAACATTGAAAAATTCCTTTGTAGTTCAGTTGAAATAGTTAATTATCCACAATGCCGCCGAAAAGCGTAAAACCGAAATTGGTAAAACCGTAAGTAGCGATGATTATTTAAACATTTTTAATCTTTGGGATGTAAGAAGTTAACGAATAGTCAAGAGTGTATTGCACAAAGCATTGTAAAAGCTGTGGAGGCATCAAATAAGGCCTTTTTTCAATTAATAACAAGCATTAATCTTAATTTAATTTCATCATTCACTTGCATTTATTTCATTAGGTACGGTAAATGTAACCAACATGCACTCTATTTTGCAACCTGCATCTTTCCACTACTCTATGGTATTCAACAGGTAAAGTAGAATCAACTAAACAAAATCTTAAATCAATATTTCCATTGCAGGAGTTGTAAATGTCCCGCAAAGATCCAGAGAATATGTAAAAGCAAGAAAAAAGACAAGATGGATATCGAAGAGGTTATGAACTCACTAATCTGGGAAGCGCAATGTAATACTTTACCATTATTCATTACTTACTAGTTTTTTCCTGTGACTTCGTACATTTAGCCTTTACTTATTACCTACTTCAAATTAATCGTCATATCTTTGAATATTTAACAAAATATCTTTTTGTGAATATAACGTTTTTAATATCTATTAGTCTGCATATAATATGTTGTTCTCATAAAACCAAATTTTAAAAAAAATCTTTAAAAATTTATTTTCAAGTACTCCTAATAGTGAAATTGTACGTAAACACTAATTCTTAAGCAGCATGAGTCTTAATTTCAGTAAAAAAGAAGAAACAGAAGTGTAAAGCTCCGAAACTTACCGTTAGAAAGTTTAGACACCCTTCTTCACCGTCATGTCCTCCTATGTACCCTGATCTGCATACGAGGTAAGACTCACCAACATAATTCTACAAAGAGAGTTGAAAAGAATAGCAATGGAGTCATGGCAGACCAAGGAAAAGGTGGTGGAATGAGCTGGACTTTGAAGAAGGTTCTTGATTACTTATGCGGAGGAAGCTCGAGACAGAAAGTCATGATGGATGAGGAGAGAGGCCTTTTCCCTAGCAGTGGCCTTCCCACACAAGTGGCTAGATTCGATTAAAGTAAGGCCGATAAGCAAAAGACGACGAGTGTTTACAAAAAGATAGTCCCTCATCTAGAGGGGAAATTGATGATATTTTAACAATATTTACATCAGCGAGATATAGTGACCATATACATACCTATTATGTACGTATATGATGTACAAATGATCCTCAGCAAAATCGCTCTTAACAATCAGTATGTTGAGAAGGAAATAGTGAATGATAGCCAAACCAAGGACACTTAGACAGTCTACCACATCATTATATGAGAGCTAAGTTAGATATGATCAGACAGCATTGTCATGAGTTCCAAAAGCCTGTGATATCATACCTGGCATCTACGTCTAAAACTTAATGACAACTTACCATTTGTTTGCTTTCAGAATGCGTTTCATACACCATTGCGATCCTGAACCTTATAAAAAAGTTTATGAGCAGTAAGTTTTAAAAAATAGACAAAGATTTGAGATATTATCCGATTTATTTTCTAGATCATTATCAGCCGGAGGACGTCTTCTGGTGGACATAGGCCTCCCCTGTACTCTTCCACTTATCTCTGTCAAAAGGGGATTACATCCATGATCCTGCAGCCTTCAAGAAGTCTTATATATATTCTGTAGCTGTAGTTCCGACGCGGCAATATCTTAAATAACAATATCTGTTTTTATTCCAGAGATGTAGTAAAATGTTCGCCTGAGCTCTGTGACTTGGATTTTGATTACTTTGATCAGCCAAGAGGGTCGAAGAATGTTCGATACAAAGATCAGCAGCCCCTTTTGATTACTCTTCCAAAGCCTTATGGTTTAGTTCAGCATACTGATTCGGACGTCTCTATTTTTAATGTAAGTCATTGCTTCTTTTATTTCGTTGGTTACTATTCAGGTATCTAGGCTCTGTATTGTCTCTCTGTGTAACTTGAATGTTACGAAAGTCAAAGGCACTTATATCTCCAAAAACAACCAGATATCCTAATTTTTAAAGTTGCTTTGAATTATCTTAGCCGATATTTAAAAAGGATAACATAGTAACTTGGTTAGGATATGTATATCTATATCTATAGATTTATGACAAATTGTCTCTAAACTCTTTAGGTAGCGAGTCCAAAAACAAGCGGCGAAGTCATAGCGGCTCGTCGCACTACAGTAAAACCTGCTGAATTGAGACCACCTATGCCGGGGAAATCTGCACATGAGTGAGATGATACCTTTATTCCACTTTCTTCTTCTTTTTCTTTGTCCTAGCCATTTCCCATTAATTGGGGTCGGCTCTCCTCGTTCTACGGCGCCAGGTCAATCTGTCCTGGGTTGTCAACACATTTGTATGGGCACGCTCTAAGTCCTTAGCTACCTTTATTCCACTTTACATACTTATACTGATACTTAGTAGTTAGCTTTTGTTCATGAGTTTGCTAAAGTCTACAACGAGGTATTTATAAAAATGTAGTTAAAACTTGATTCGGAAAAAGAAAGAAATCGCTTTCTGGAGCACTCTACGAGCTATGCAAATTGTAGAGATTTTAAATAAGCTATTTTTATCAAATTAAGTATAATGCTCAATAGATAGATGACTCAATAAGTCAACATACGAAGCCGCGTGCGAAAGACTTTCAAGAAAAACAATAAATAGCCCTAGTACTTTCGTGCGCGAGTGTACCCGTACGCGAACACATCCCCTCCGCTTGCATTCAGCGTTTTTTTTTTATATGACGTGATCTATACTTAGGTGGTTAGCACATAAGAGTTGGCGCAAACGGGCCACCGCCCACAGCCACCGGCGGCTGTCGCACGCTAACGAGGAAGCGAGAGAGCGCACGAGTGAGCGAGGGAGCACTACTGTAGCGAGTGGCTGCCACCAGCCATACGTGTGCTGTGCAGCGACGCCATACAATTTTAATGAAAAAAATGTGTTTAGTGGCCGTCGCTGGCCACCGGTGGCTGTGGTCGGTGGCTCATCTGCGGTGACACTAAAAGTTACGGAAATAGAATTTTCTAATGTACAATTAACCAACCAATCCACTTTTTACAGATTATTTAAGCCACACAGTGGGATTGTTATAAATCAAGATAAGGAGTTTGCACCCGATGTAACTGTGATACCAGGACCATATCAGGACCCTGGATTGTTAGTACCAACAATGATTACTAAATTCGTTTCGAAACTTATAGGTACATATTATACCTAGATCTCAAAGTTATATGAATAGAGCATTGGTGTTAATCACATTTCAAACTGAATTTATGTCATTGCATCTCTACTGAAACTATATCGCAAAAATGATGGAATAAAATTGATGGTGGCTTCAGATTTAAACAAAAGAGATGTGATAACGTACCTTCTTCCATTCCTTCTTTTTTAACTTTGTGCTTAAGGCAAATCAATCGAATAAGTACCTACTTACTGTATAACTACGTAAGTCAACATTTGTAATAAAATATTTTTTATGTTACAGGAGACCCCGTAAGAAGAAGAAGAGGACGCCGTGTGACAAGGGAGGGTTAGTATCTACTTATTATGAAGCTTACGATGTAAAAAAGTAGTAATTTTGAACTGGAACTGGATTACCTGTCTACATATTTTAGTTACTCAATGTTTATCAATAACGTTAAATTTTTCAGGGTTTGCTCAAACAAAAATTGCAAGAGGAAGCGTTGCCGGTAAGTTTAAATGTAAAATAATCCAATTGATTTCTCTTTTGCGTTGTAAAGTCAATCTTTTCAAAAATAAACAGACAAAACAGCAATGAATTTGCTATTTGTTGCTTTAAAAAGACAATTAAATACTTAACTCAAGATAAAAATGCTGAAAGAATAAAATCAGAATACTTTTTCTTGCAGAAAATATGCAGCATTAAGAAGGAGGCAAGCGGCGCGTGCTGCCAAACGCACTGGGTGTGTAACTGGATAAATAAATAATTAAACAGATAAAATAAGTTAGGTAGTTCATTACATTAGTATCAGATGTGCACTTGCACATCTGCTGCAGCCTTATTAAAAAATGCTACTTACTTTTTTTGGGTTTAAAGCGGCTTGCAACGAAATCTTGATGCTTCAACTTAAAGCAAATCTTTATTTATATTTTTGAAGGACGTCTGATGCTGTATTTAGTTTACTAAATAACTATTGTTCTATCTTTGAGTTACGTTGCTTAGAAATTATGTCCAGAGAGGTTACAATTTGAGGTTCCTGAAGCTATGCTGCTATTAATCGGATAATAATTATCACTAGATACTGTATTATTTTTTTATTTTTTTATTCAGAATTAAGCCTTGTGAAGCTTATAAATCAGCACAAGAAGCAGCGAGAGGCAGAAAGGGAAGGTAAATTAATTATTTAATTTGACCCATAATCGTGAGATAAATCCAGCTTAGCTCCCTATTTTTAACGATAAGTTATTAGAATTACCCCTTAAATAAAAAAAACATGCCAAATAAGATTAAAGATTCTTCTTTTACTGGAAAGGCAACTAGTGTAATTATTACCTTTATAATTAATTACTTACCTTTACAGAAGCAGAAGTAGAACATGTATGAGCGATCCAGAAAGATCTGAAGGCACCATTAGCAGACCATACCGAATGAGTAAGAGTGGGTCAAGATCAAGGAGCCACGGACCCAGAGATTGCAAGCCGAGGTCGAGGCATGGCAAGAGTAGAAAGCGATATAACGATGACGATCCTTGCGGACTTGACGATCCTGAGACGCCGGAAATTGTAAGGAATTTTGCTATTACATAACGAGACTATATCTGAAAATCTTCTTCAACAATACTTAACCGGACTTCAATTGTTATGTTTCCGGACAACTTCAATTGTTAAGTACTTATTGGAACTACCGATCATTTTATTTGACTCCCCTCCACCTTCTGTTTTATGGATTACTTTTGATGACCTAAGAATTTAAGTCAATGTTACTTGATCGACACTTCAAATCGAATTATTCATACAACAAAATCTTAATTACAGCCTGAAGTCCCAAAGGGATTGAAAAGAGGATCAATCAAAACACATTCACTAACAAAGATAGTGTGCACGAAGGACCATAGGCCTAATGTCCACTATGGCATATTGATGGGGACATTTAATATGTACAATGATAAATTTCGTAAGTCCTAGATGATCAGGTACCTTTAAAAATTTAAAATACGCATTGCGACACAAAACCTTGTATAGTCCACATATAAACTAGACAAATGATTAGCTCGCTAATTTTGTTTACGACAAAATTGTAGGAAGTGGTCTAAATAAGAAACAAAGAAAATTACTTATTGTTATCAATTCAGATTCGGCCGCCGTGCCGGTTCCAGAAACCAGCGGTTGCTCAAGTTATTTGGAATATTGATCAATAAGTGCACTAGTTGCGAGTCTTACCAGTTAATGCTAAGTTAATGTTAATGCAATTAAATAATTTTGATAGAATGATTTGATTTTTAGCATCAAAATCTAGAGGAAAGCAGGCATTGGCAATGAGTGTGATGGCTTACTGCTTAGCATTCCACTACCACCCGAAACAGTGGACTATGAAACTTATCGATAATTTACTTGATGCTGGTGATGTTTGGTAAATAAAGCGCTCTTACTTTCAACTTTAATTCTTATTTCTAACTTTTGTTTTCATTTTGCTCATAGTTTCTTCTTTAATGCTAAACCAGTTTCTGTTTTACACCTAACTGCTGACATTCTTAATATCAACTTGGTTTTTTACACAGGTACGGTCAATGTTTAGAAAAACAACACGATCATTCTGCTGTTCAAGGCATGTGCGAAGTGATACCTTTTGGTAAGAAACAGATAGTGGCTTTGAATGGTAAGAGGATGCAAATTCTACTTTGCGAACCTGATATTGTTGGCTATACGATGTCTACCGACCCAATGGTTTACAATCTCTGTAGAGGCTTGAAGGCGTTCTTTATGGAAAATCGCGCTGGAGTTTTGCTGACTAGGTAAATATTTAATCGCGATCAGCACAATTCTGTGAATATCTATTCATAAATGACAACTTATTTTTGTTTTAACAGGATACTAAAACTGATTATTTGGAAGGATAAAATCTGTTTCTATATATTCGACCCATCTGGTAGAAATTCTAAGGCTTATTCTAATTACGTTGACGGCACCGCGGCTCTGATAAACGTTAAAGATGAGGCTGCAGTTGCCGATATACTCCTAGCCCGCAGCATCTTGGATGATCAAAGATACGTACTAGCTGCAGTTAAAGTCCTTAAAATGGTTAGTGATAAAGACGATGATGATTTAGAATCCGAAAAAGAACTAACTCAAGCAGAAAAAGCTCAAATGAGTTACAGAATTCTTAGCGAAAATTGTGCTATTGTAAATGCTAATATGCACTTAGGAGACCGGTGCTTTCAAGATACTAAATTCCGCCAAGCCTTGCCTATTGCTGTAGCAGCGCTAACCTATTCTAAAATTTCACCCCCTAATACTTGGTTCTCGAAGACCCTTGATAAAATACTGCGCCTCGGCAACAAACTTTTCGTAGAATGGTCTCAACCAAATGTATTAACCGATCTGACTATTGATAACATCCCAAACCAAATCTTCATTGGTCCTTACGTTTGTGAGATCATAATTTATAGAGACCGTGTTAAAGGGCAATTGTTCACTACCAAAGAATGCTTGCTAAATATTAAAACAGGACTAGAAGAGTTCTTCAAGCAATCACACAATAGCGGAATTTTGGAGTTCAATAACTATACACTTGGATTGTGGAAACAGAAGGATATGTATTACCTATTCGATCCCTACCCGCGATCAAATGATGGAGAGCGTTGTCTTAAGACTGGAAAAGCATGCTGTTTGATGTTGTTGGATACAGATTCCATAGCAGAGTCTTTCACAAAGAATTGGTCGTCTTTACCCGTTACGACACAGTTTCACATTCACGGTTTCAAAGTTTTGAAATTGAAAAAGAATCAACCAAAGGTTAGACCAGTCCTTTTTATTCGACTCCTTGCGATAGTTAATGTTAAACTTGTTAATGCATAACAAATGATCTGGTTTATATTTTAGAACGAAATTAAATGTACGTTGAGTGACAGCGAGCTGCCGGGAGCCAAGAACAAGAGGAAAGTTCTTCCAGAAAGTCAGGGTTATGGCGATGCACCAATAGGAGGCAAAATTGTAGGCGGTAGAGGTGGCGAAACTCGTGTCATGCCAGTGGAAACCGATGCCAAAGGAAATGCAGTAAGCTTTATGTTATGATGCAACTAAGTAGCTATTTAGAAATCTCTTGTTAGGTATTTTGAAGTGTTTAGGTTACGTATTAAATAGAATTATGGGTAGCAATGCGGATGAAGTGTTGTGAGTGGACTTAGAGTAAGTGTAAGGAAAATACCTACAGCAGTTTATATTCTTAGTTCAATATTTTTTTTATTTCGAAAGTATCGAAAGCATCAGCAATCAGCATCAAGCACGTCAGTGGCAATTGTACTACTACAGAATATTTAGGCAACTCGGATCAAAGTCTGAGAAGAGTATTGTTGTAAGTAAGTAGGTACCTATTCTAAAACTAAGTTTCCCAAATGTCTGACTTAGTTATATTATCTTCAATTTCTTTTGTCGAAATTGTGTAAACTAACATTTGAATTATACATTTCCACAGCCAATGATTGATGAAGAACAAATGGGTGATATTATTTCTATAGTGGATAGTATTCAAGAGGACTTCGTTCCTCCTGTACCGCTGAAGTTCAAAAACTTGCCCCCAGAAGAATTGCCCCCAAAAGTTTGTAAGTTATGTTTGGTTAATCTTTCATACTAATAACATTTTATTTTGCCCATTTTAACGGTTATTTCATCCTTATCGCATTCAAACGTTACACAGAGACATTAGCATGCACATACTAAGGGCCACTGAACTTACAATCCATGTATGTATGTATATATAACAGAAAAGCCCTGAAATAAACTTGTTTTGCTTCGCCTATTCTTTAGAGTTCATAAGTTCACTATCTAGGCCTTTATGATGAACTTATTGTATTTAGATAACTAAAATGCAATTGCACATTGACGAATCGCCTACAGCAGCGTAGTGCAGGTGCAAAAATAGGTTTCATTTTCAACTGCCAATGAAGCACAATGAAGTAAAGGAAATAATAGACTAAAAATGATTTAAAATTTGACAGTCATAAATTCTGTCAAATTTAAAAATGTCACCAAACGTGAGTACACAAAAACATAAAATATATCGCTTTAAATCTTGAATTTCTCAAGAAATTCGGGATTTATTGCAAGTTTATAGTGGAAAACTTACTTAATGTATCGAAGATGATAAATACGTTGTTACAACTATGAGTGTTAAACCAAAACATTGCTCTTCGGAAGTTGCAATTCCACGATTATGTATCTTAAATTCGCGGACTTGAATAAATTATTGGTCTTCGCACGCCGCGGCGCGGCGGAGACCATTTAAAAATCTTTTTTGCGCGGAATGTTCGTTGGATTTTATTTGATTCGTACTTAGTTCATTACTATATTAGGGATTTTACTATAGGTACTATGCGTTTCAAATGAGAATAGGACTGGAAGCGTGGTTGACTTCACTCCACCGATGACAAAGTACGGTTGGCAAATAAGTTTGGTTGACAACAACAAAATGTACCATTTCTCGACCATGATACACCGATACCTGACCAGACAATGCTCCTATAGTGGACCACTTTTAAATTAGTGAAAATCAAACAAACTGAAATAACAAATATTTAATGTTTTTTTATAATTTATTATATTGGTTAAGACACTATAAAACGATTACCTTTACCTATGTTTAAGTACCTACTAACTAACCAAAATAATTATATTTTTAAGTTAAGTATCACCACTGGTTGAGCATTAGGTAAGCTAATATTTCCTTAGTATTTCCTTAGTAACCTACCAATGGATGAATTCCCTGGTCGACTATTGGGACATTGGCGAAAAGTGGAACATTAATCCTATTCTTTTAAATGCAAACCGTAGGTACAGTCTCTCTTGCTTGACGTTCGAACGTAATGCGGACATTTGACGTCATCACTTTTATCTTATTCTCATTTGAAACACATTTGTCTTCAAGCGAACTTCTTAATTCAATGTTTGATAATGTTACCTAAATGTAAAATATTTTAATTAAGGCATCACAACCTTCAACAATGTAAATATGTCCGCGAACTAAACAATGTTAACAAAAAACAACAACAACAATCAAATGCAAACCTAATAATGATCAATGTAAAACTTTAAAAAACCATAACGACATAAATGAATACTTCCACATTAATTCAACTTTAAAACTTTGTCAATTTTACGGAATGCAAGATGGGGAGACCAATTTACGCAAAAAGTGTTTTTCGAATTGCTGGGAGAAGTGCCTTTTCTTTGCATGATGCAGCTTTTGGTTGGTATAATAATGTATCCACTCCAAAATATGAGCAAGCAATATCTAACAATCATCCAAGTCAAGTGTAAAAGCACATCAAGATGCAACAAATCTTTAATCCATATTTACGTATCATAATTTTCCATTTCTAAGCGAACTGTTTTCAGAAAACAGTAAGCAACTTAGTCTAACTACCCTTTGTATGCTACCCTTTCTCTTTGTTTTCTTGGATCAATGTTCGCCATTTAAAACAAACACAGAAAGAGCAATTTGCAGTAGGTACCTACCTACAAATTATTCCATATATTTCAATATGTATCAAGCAGTGCCGAATCTCTCACTGGAAATATCTGGATTATAAAATCGAGCATATCATTAAATCGAAAATATCATTACAGTCAGTTTGGACTCGCCGACGGTGTCAGTGACACAAGTGATACCGCCATGGCCGAAACCGCGGGATAAGACCAATGAGCCTCCTGAGCCGGATCCAGATCCAGAACCCACACCGCCTCCTACTCCACCGCCACCTATAGTAATTCTTAAATTTTATTTCATCTCTTATATTTTGAGAAAAACCTTTGGTTTACAGGTTGATTTATTTATTAGAAATTCACAAGTCATTAATTTTGTAGTAGTGACAAAACAACGATAGTATCTATAGCAAAAGTAACCACAGATAAAAATCTTATTTAACATATTGAATCGGCAACATTATTTCTCTCTTTAAAACTGCTCTTTATTAACTCATAATGAGTAACGGTTAAAAAGGAAACATAACAAACGTAGAGTGTAGGTTATCGGTAAACAGGTTTTACTTTCGCGGAAAAGCTCTCATTCAAATTGAATATAATTCTTGATTAGATTTCCTTCTATCTCCTGTAAACAGAACTAGCTCAATGTTTGTAGCAGGCGCTAAATTGTATTTATTAATGGGAACTAAATTTTTGAGCTGTTCTTTAATTATTCCAGCTGTTAATAAGATCAGTTGAAAAACATATTGAGTAGTTATTTAATTTTTTGACGGTTTATTAATTAAAACGACAGTAAAACATGGACGGTAATAAAAAAAAAATTATCTGTTCTAAAAAATATATTTGACCAATCCAAAATCTATATGATCAGTAAAATGAATTAATGAGCAGGGGGCTTAGCATGGCGTGCCGCGACAATTATCTCACGCATGCTGTCCTTATCACATTTCAAACTATAGACAGAGACGTAAGCGTGACAAACGCATGACAACGTCTTCTCACGGAGTGCCATGCTAAGCTAGCAGTTCGATAAATAGTTCAGCAGTTACCAGCGAGCGGTGACATCCGAACTTAAATTCATATATGCGTTGCGTATGCGTTGCGTATGCGTTGCGTATGCGTTGCGTATGCGTTGCGTATGCGTTGCGTATGCGTTGCGTATGCGTTGCGTATGCGTTGCGTATGCGTTGCGTATGCGTTGCGTATGCGTTGCGTATGCGTTGCGTATGCGTTGCGTATGCGTTGCGTATGCGTTGCGTATGCGTTGCGTATGCGTTGCGTATGCGTTGCGTATGCGTTGCGTATGCGTTGCGTATGCGTTGCGTATGCGTTGCGTATGCGTTGCGTATGCGTTGCGTATGCGTTGCGTATGCGTTGCGTATGCGTTGCGTATGCGTTGCGTATGCGTTGCGTATGCGTTGCGTATGCGTTGCGTATGCGTTGCGTATGCGTTGCGTATGCGTTGCGTATGCGTTGCGTATGCGTTGCGTATGCGTTGCGTATGCGTTGCGTATGCGTTGCGTATGCGTTGCGTATGCGTTGCGTATGCGTTGCGTATGCGTTGCGTATGCGTACACGTCGACGTGATGCGTAGCCCGGTGTCACATCGGGTTACAGTGACTACGCGCGTCGCTATGTCGTGCTTACGTCTACGTTACGCATACGCATCCGGTGTGTTTCAGGCTTTATAATACGAGTTCCTACGACATCTACTATACATTTTTAAATTTAATTCCTTCAGTCAAAGTATATTACTGTTTTTTTATGTTATGTTTATTTAATTGCTTCAAATAAGATTTCTTACCGACAAATTCCGATTTGTTACTGCCCGCACGTAACTGCTCATTTATACATTTTTTACCGATCAATTACATTTTCACCTATAATTTCGTTATTTTTTATTACTCATTTCTCGTTACTTTACTGCTTAGTTTTAAATGCTGAAATAGTTATTGAACGCGCAATTGATATTTTTTATCTTACCAAAACTGCTATTTTTAACTGCTTCTTTAAATCAGTGCCTTTATTAATCCAGCCACCGGAAGGCGGCGTTGAGGAAGAAGAAATGGGCGAAGAAGAACTTGACGAGGAAGCACTAAAAGAAAAGAAAGAAGCAGAAAAAAGGAGGAAGGCTGAAGAGGAAGAGGCTCGTCGTAAAGCTGAAGAATTGCCGCCAGCATTGCCACCACCACCGCCATCGCCGCAGGGAGAAATTCCAGTGCGTAATTGATTGATTAAATACCTTTGTTTTTTTTGATTGGCTGAGAGTAAAGACAAACGTTTAATCTGAATGGATTCCTTGCTTGATGCCTTAGATAGGGTTTTAATTAAGAAGGTATATTAAGACGTTATAAATAATCTGTATTTGTTTATACACAGCTCGCAGATGCTGGTGACAGCGCCGGCGGAATTGGAGGCATAGAAATGGAAACCATCGAACCAGTGGTAGTAGAACGTTATATTCTCCTCACAGAAGATGCAAAAAGAAGATTCAAACTACGACAAATTCATCGCAAAATGACTGCACCTTTATCTGAATATGCAGAAGACATGTACACACCGGAATTCGATCTCAAAAAGGAACATAACTTCAGAGATTTACCAGATTCAAGTCAAATGATAAGAGGATCTAAATGCGTATCGAATTCCGAAGCTGCTGATGTCCTTCCATTTACGTCTATAATGGCAATTGTGACGTCATACAAATATTCTATTGATACTTGGACTAAAGGCCTTGTAGACTTTGTTGTGGAAACCTCGCGGCAGCTTTATTCGAATAAAAGAGAAAAATTTCAGATGTCTCCGATACATATTATTCCGAAGATAGGAATTGGTAGCCAGGTAAATGCAACATTTTTGAATATTAGGATATTTATCTTTCTTTGTTAAAAATGAATCTCACAAAATTACCCTTTTTTAGGCCTACCAAGCTTCTATAGATGTCGCAGGTGAAGGTCCTACTTGGCGGCTTGAAGAAACGTTATGTCGAAAATTCTTCCCAAAGCACGACAGAGGCATTATTACTACTTCAAACTACAGTTGTGCAATTTTCAAACGAAATCAGCTTTACTATTTGTTTGATGGCAGTAGTTGTAATGCTATGGGCCTTAGAGATCCGAATAACGATAAAGGAAAAGCCTGCTTCCTGAGATTCCGAAATATACATGATCTTGCTTGCCGGTTAGTCTTAGTACCTACAGTTTTAAGAAACTTTAATTTTATTTAAGGGCTGGTAAAATAAGTAGGTTACCGTTTATTCTTATGTTTATCATACAATTATTGTGAAGAACCTGCCCTTGAATAAAATGTTCTTAATATTAACCTGTTCTATTTCTGTTTGTCTTGCAGAATAGCAAACAACAAAGACGGCATTCGGGAAGATCAACATTTTGTCATAAGTAGGATCGTAGTAAGGAGACTACTACCAGAAGCTCGCCAGAGATTGGCAGAAGACCATGACTTTTCGACGGGATTACCGGCAGATCAGAAAAAAACTAAGCATAAAGAGGCCAAAGAACAAACGAAATCATCTAAAACCAAAATTACCTCTGTGGAAGACGCCTTAACAATTCCCGATGAACCCCCCAAACAAGGTTACAAAGAAATCAATGGAGCGTTCCGAATTTGTGGAACTTCAGTGCTGAAACCTATAAGTAAATGTGTTCCCACAATGTCCCCGTGCTGTACTAACAAAGATGTGAAGGCCTGTCATTTTGTATGTCTGATGGCTATGCTAATGGCCACAATGCATCCCCTTCGTACTTGGGATAGTGTTAGGGTCGATACATGTGTTGAAAAGGGACTAGAAATTTATGAGAAAGCACAAAATTTAATGCCGTGTGAAAAGAGAGTGATAAAAAATGTTATCGTCGATGGTAAGTTTATGAACATTAACATTAAGAAGATTATCGTCGTCAACGAAAATGCAACAAAAACTATGGAGCAGTATGTACGAGCTGTACTTAATAGACTTCGTTATGTTATTATAAGATATCCTCAGCACAGTATGGTTATCTGTCAAGTAGATGGTTTTTATCATCTTTTCGATCCCTACTGTGCACCTAGAGAGGGACCGGAAAAAATCTATGGAGACAAAAAAATACCTAAACCTACTGTGTCTAGCGAAGAAAAGGAAGAAATGAAAGCCGCTAGTTGGACTCTCTATAGATATCAGGACTCGATGCTGAAGAGAATAAGAAAATCTGTTACTTGCTCTTTTATAAATGAACCAGAATTTTATACTTTCGAATTGACATCGGTGAGGACAGCTCCTAAACACTCTGCATTAGCTTACAAACTCAGTCCACTGTTTAAACCGGAGGAGAATCCGAATGCCCCATACGTAACAAAAAGACGTAAATGTCCTCGTCCTCTCGTCGATGAGAAAATGTACTGGCTAGAAATCGAGTGTGTTCCGTGGTCCAGAATGAATTTGACAAACGATTTAGGATTCGATCGGGGAACACCAAGAACTATGTGGAAAGACTGGGACATTGAAATCCCAGAAGATCTATACTCGCTGTGGGGAACCATTCATCCCCTGGACACTAGATTCAGCGATCAGAATCGCGGAAAGCAATACTTAGCATGCTGTATAGTTGCTATTGCGATGGCAACTGCGTGTGATTACAATGCATGGACAGGCAGTTTCCTAGACGGTATTGTTCTGGAAGGCGATAAATACCATGACGAAATGGTTCAAAAGATCGGCGATAGGAAAAACGTCGAACTTACTCCAGAGGAATTTCAAGGCACATCACATCACATGTATCCTTACAACTTTACTACTAGGGCTGACAAAGTAATATTCGGTTTTATCTATAACATAAATCCTGATCGTTTCAACCTTGCTAGAGCTTTGAGTTTATTCTTTGAAAATAATAATATAGGCATATTAACGAGCACTGTGAAGAATTTAGCGTTTGGGAAGATTGGGTCGTCTTACTTCATGTTTGATTGTCAAAGTTTTGGATCGCCCGTTTTTTGTCCGAATCAAGGTGCAGCTTACATGCTCAAATGTGAAAGTTTGAACAGACTGATTTACATTATGACTATCACTCTCAACGTACGCAGACACAACCAATTATTCCACCTCTACAGAGTTGGCGTAAATCTTCAAGATAAGAGTTCCGACAAAAAAGCAGCACCCGACAAGAAAGGAGCAGCCGACAAAAAAGGAGCACCCGGCAAGAAAGGAGCAAAAAGTGATGATGCAGTTTCAACCGATAGTGAACCGGCTTCATCTAAAGCTAATAAATCTAAAAAATAAACTACAACCCGAACTTGATGACTTTCATTTACGTATAAATACCTACCGAGTCACACACACATGACCATAACAAATAGAACAGATTAGAATTTGTTCAAGACCTGCAATTTACACAACTGCTAACATTATGATCCAGGAATTCCCTAATAACGTAGTAGAATACATCTTTCATTTCATTAGTCACTATCTGAAAACATTTTTTTTAAATTCCTGATTGTTCCTTAAAGTTTTGAGGTGACTAGGTATCTTGTTCCAAATTGCTTTACACATAATTAGCATAAGTATTTCCTAAATCTTGCAATTTTTGGAATAACATCAAAGGTAAGCGTGTGTTGGTTTTCTTTGAATCCTAGATCTTAGATCTTTCCACTCCGTAAACAATTTCCTGTTTTGCATCACGAATGTAGCTGCTTCTAGGATAAAAATGCAAGGCAGAGGCAATAAGAGCTTTGAAGAATTGTCTACATGATATGTCTGGGGCAACGCCTACGATTGCTCGAATACTTTTTTTTTTGAGCCACAACCTGTTCATATCTGTGCTGTTTCTCCAAACAATCAACCCGTATCTCAGTATTTACTAGGTGACTCTCTGTGTCTATTCCTCACGATTCATATTGCTAAAATATTTCATAACCAAATCCGTGTTACCTGCCTCAGAAACATTAACAAAGTACCGTTTCTGCTTTAGAATTGTTGCTTTAAAATTTATTCAGGCGTTAAAGAAAACAGGCTGTAGGTCCAAACAGAGCTATTACTTTTCTACTTGTATAAAACAGACGGATACATTTTGGAATAAATTTAAAAACCTGTCTCGAATCCAACGGATCGTTTCGTGGGAGGAGAACTGATGTATTCATCAATAAGCCTTTATTTTGTTAAGGGTTATGTATGATATGAGGAAAGAAGAATGGGGATGATGACTACATTCGAAAATTCAAAAAATAATTAGTCCGTCTTTTAGGCTATTAAAAATATTTGAAACACGTTTTTTACCTGATCAAATACATAAATAAATAGGTACAAAGATACAGAGCATCAAAGTTAGCACTGCAAATACCTAATGAATTTGTGACCTAACTACTTACATGACCAAACTCAGTATAAAAAGGAAAGGTACTTTTTAAAGGCTTGAGGCTAGTAACTGTGCTTGTTGGTACCTCCATTTAAAAGATCTCTGATATTTCTACTCTATGGCATGTAGCAAAAAACCTCCAAGTTCTGAGTAGGTATAGCAAAATGAATGAAAATGTGTGAAGTGTCTCGACCTCGACCCAAGCCTATCTCCTAGAAGAGGTCTCCACTGTCAGTGTCTTGTACATATTTTTATTTTCAATTATCAAGGCTATCTCTAATGTATAATTTACTACTTGTGCAAGTGACCCCTCTGTCTGTAACCTTAAGTCTAACTAGGTAGCAACGGCTGAATTACTCAATAAACTCTGTCTTTATTCTTTATTACATTTTAATTTCATCTACTGGATAATTATAATATTTTTGTAGTGGACTCATAGCACTACAATTGTTTATTTTAAGCATCAGGTTACCAAGGCAACCAGTTTGTATCAGTATTATTGGATTATATTGGGTTGGTTTTAACAAAATGAATAAGAATAAGCAAGTTTAATTTTTGGTTTTATTATAACTGTAAAAACCTTATAATATACAAAGTCATATTAATTATAATGTACTGTCGGAGTTACACATAGGTAGGTATTATAACTACATCCAGGGTTCTATTCTAGATCAGGTAAGTTTTCGTCGTCCGAGTCATCCTCGAGGTCGTCGAAGGATGGCTTGTCGGCCTTGTCGCCGGCCCCACCGCCCATAGAACGCAACATTTCTTCTATATCATAATTGTTGCCACCACCTTCTTCGTCCTCCTCATCTTCATCTTTCCACTTATTAAAGTCCACCTTCAAGTAATGCGGCTTCTTCTTGTCCTTTGTAAGTGAAGGCCAGTAAGGAGCATCCTTCTTTTCTTTACGAAGCACCATTTCTATGCAACGACCTTTATTTACAAAGGCACTATTTTCTGGAACCACAGCATCGTATAGGCATATAGTCACCTCGAGGTTTTTGTTGTCCGGGGCACTAACACCTTTAAAATAAACCGATTCCTTTTCTATTTTGATCGTCGGGTCTTTGGATTCAACGTTAAACGTGAGAAAGACATCTTCTTTCCGCTGCGCCCACATTACCGCCGGGGGTACAGGAGTTTCACTGGACATGATTTTAAAATGTTCTAGGCGATACGTTCAGTGTGTAAAATAATTGATCAAACACTTACTTTATGTGTAATATCACAACTCAAACCACGATGTTCTAAAATCTATTCACCGCACATCGACTCGCAAATTCATTTATGGAAAAAGGGTGGCCTGTAGTAAAATCTCTATGCGTACCATAAAAAATATACCACAAACTAGATGGCTTCCACAATTCTTTTCAGAATATGTTTTTACGTAAATTTTACACGTTTAGTTTTATTTCTGTTAATACGAATCCGGTAAAATTTATTGAAAACATCAAACAATAATTTCTAGGCAGCTACTAGGCAGCATTAAATTTATACTAAGTAAGATATATTTTTTAATGTGGCAATTTTTTGGTTGTCAAACTTTTTCTCGGCCTTTCCAAGGGTTTTTTTTATTGAAATTTATATTCTGACATCTTTGCTTTTAGGTCACATTTTGAAAATTACGTAAAAAGAGTTTTCTATAAAATGATTTTTAAGTACCTACTGTGCTGTGGTTAAGTACCTATTTAAAACACATGTACTAGATTTAGGTAAATAATTATATTTTTCTTGCGTCCAACAACATAAAATTATTGTCACGTGTCGCCAAGATTTTATTTATACAGCTAATGCCTTGGGAATTTTCCTTCCTTAGCCAATTTCGCATCAGTACCACAGAATACCAAATAGTAGTCAGTACCTACTGTTTCGGGAAATCCTAAGCATTAACACATTAATGAGGTTAGATTTGCCTTGGACTTGGATAAAAATAAGTAAGGATTTTATCCAAGAAGTTAATAGTTAGATTTTTTAAGTTAATAATATAGATAGGTAGTAGGTACCTACCTATCGTTGACACATTACCAACTTTAGTTAGATAATGGGTGACTACCTAAGTAGTAAGTTTAGAAACAGTGGAATGCAACAGAAATCACAGAACAGCGCGCTGGTTTATCAATAATAGATAATGTGGGCATGAGGTTTAAAAAAAACATATCTTTTTCAATTTCTTTATTATCGGTAGTTGGGCATTTATCTACAGTTTTGTTCGCTAGATGATAAAAGTATTTTAAGCGTTACATTTATGGATCGGTTTTATTAAGTAAAATCACAGTAACATTGTAAATTATTTAACTTTTGAATAAAACGGTGCTAAGTAATATTTAAGAAAATAAATATATTTTAAAATCTTTTTACTTAGGTACACGACTACATTAGGTGTGAAAAAAGTTATTGCACATTGAGAAAATAACATTATTTTTTAAATAAGCTAAAAAAGAATCAAAACCAAAATAGTAGGTATTGATATACAATAATCTGAGATTTGAAAAATAACGGTTTGTCCTAACAGTCAAGCCAATAAAAAAAGGGAAGTAGGTAGATACATACTTACAAAGTACTTTTAAATCGAAACAAGATGACTAAAATTGCTTCAAAGTACAGGTTATATACCTTATTGAAAGCTTTGATAAATAATTGCAGGCACAAGAAACATCTAGTTACTTAATCATAACTACCTTTTGTATATTGTATGCAGTACTTAGGTACTTGGAAATAACAATATTTTGGCGAAAACATATCATCTTTATGCCATAAATAACATATTATTGGAACCTTCATATCATATCTACAGATACCTATATTAAAATCACCAAATAGCGGTCTAGTCTAGCCTACTTTGGCTTATTGGAAGGAATCTACTTATTCAAAAAATGCTACTTTATAATCTTCTTTAAAAACAAGTGACTATTACGAAATTATTTTGTGGAATTAATTCTCTTTTAAAAATGAATGTTCTTTTTTTAAAATCGAGGCCCAACATACAGTCTGTCCAAAAAGAGTAGAAATTAAAAAGAGGCATTACAGTAGCGTCGTCTCTTTTAAATCAATCTAACAAAAACGAGACGACACTAGTGTTGCCACTTTTCAAATTTCTACTCTATTTGGACAGACTACATATTATGTAGGTACCATGACAGTTATCTCATAGTTATCTACTTATTAAACCGTTAAAATTGAATGTTAAGACAACACTAAAATACAATAACTTTCTTAATTTAATAATGGAATCACATCACAGGCAGTTATTAAACATTCTTTTTTCTTCCACAACTCTTTGTTAAATAGATAGAGTTCGTCACTTTATAGCTCATACATAAGTCATAATGACTAATTTACCTGAAGAAATAGCTTCTGGTATCTCTCTACATAATATACTAAAGTATAACATATTAATAAACTTATTATAAAGATATAATAAGTTATACACGGTGTCTTCAGTTCCAGCTATCACCGATAGAATATCAATTTAAGGGCTAACCACACATTTCAGAGAACACGTCCCTGACGGAACCCGGCAAGTATCGGTTACATATAAATTGTATGTGTCAGAGTGTCAGAGCGTCTATAATGAAACAGATAACTCTGAACACAGATAGTCCTGACCCGGAAATGTGTGGATAGCCCTTTAATCATACATTTTATTCTTAAAAATAAAGATAAATAATTAAAAAGTAATTGTCACACAATCATAAACATGATTTAAAATTACATTTTCAAATAAGACTACTTTACGTACATATTAGGTACCTACTTTAGAATATAGGTAATAAATAAGTTAATAGAACACATGGTTACGTTACGGCACTAAAACGGTGTAAAAGACACGAACGATCATAGACAAATGGGGCATAAATAACAGGGGCAGATAATTAAATAATATTCTCGTACACAATTCAAAAGATGGGGCTTTATTAGCATCAATTCATTTTCAAATAATCAAAGAAAAAACGAGTTCGAATATGATAGTCTGATTTAAAAATAAATAAATCTGTACCATGGATTAGATAGTTAGATAGGTATACGAGAAATATTTCCATCCCTGTCTTTTACTTTTCAGAATTAAGAATCAGAAAGTGACAGCATACCCGTTGTGTAAAATAAATTGTGGCGCATCGTAGGTATTTA
The DNA here is from genome assembly GCA_947563765.1 of Anarsia innoxiella. Lineage (NCBI taxonomy): Eukaryota > Metazoa > Arthropoda > Insecta > Lepidoptera > Gelechiidae > Anarsia > Anarsia innoxiella. The sequence continues at coordinate 4,003,876 of OX387402.1, forward strand.
TTTGAAAACCTGTCGAATTCCAAATTCAAACAACTTCAGGCTGAAAGAAGACAGTTTCTTGAACGAAAGTATCATTTGGTTGCCAGCAACTCTGAGAACAAGTGAAGATCAGGACTGAAAGAAAGTGTAGGTGCGAGAGAGAAGCATTGCTAGGCAACAGGCGTAGTGTTTCAGCGAACTCTGGTACTAGTTGCAACTCGCAAATGAGACGGGCGTTGCAGCGGGGGCAGTTTGTAGGAGCCGATGGAGATATGGGGGAACCTGCTGTGGTTGGTAAGGGGGCGCCTAGTAGGGGGGGTACGTCGCGGGAATATCTGTAACAAATATATAACTCAAGTTAGTTTGGAGGCCCCAATATTTTTGTTATACGCTTCTATGCTTCCACGCTTCGTTCGCAAGTCTCCTACTTTTTCTTGCGACAAGTATTTTTGACAGCATATCAGATCGATCAGACGCCACTTGGTCAGAGTGTGGACGCAGCATGAAGGGATATTTATTATTAGCACAATGAAGTCTATGACTATTGATAAAATTAACTCTGTACCTATTGTAAAATCATATGTGCTTCTGTCTACAGAATGTTAACAAGTTGACTATACTTATGTATAAGACTAAATCGAGCTTATACTGATTTTAATAATTCAGCAAATGTTTCGAAAATTACATTTCCTTAAAAAAATTACTTGCCTTAATATTTGTCCCGGATTATTCCTAAGCCTCGTAAGAAAGGCGTGGAAGAGTTTGTCCCCGTGTAAAGGCGCGGCGTCTTCATACGGTTCGTCCTCCGACCCGGCGCCGCCACAAGCTCGGTCGCCGGCACATACATCTATATCTGCTGAAATATACCTTGTATAAGTCTCAAATCCTACTTCCTACAATATTATAAATGTCAATGTTTGTACCGATTCATGGATGGATGGATGTTTGTTACTCTTTCACACGAAAATGACAGAACAGATTCTGATGAAACACATCAGAATAACACATAGGCTATGTTATTTTTAGATTTTTTTTTTGTTTTTTTTCAGTTTCTATTTCTACACATGTACTATTGTATTCTTTTTTGGTTGTCTTACCTGTTGGCAAACCAACAATAAATAAAATAAAATAGGTACCTATCATGATTTCTTTCCAAGATATGACGATAAATGCGCACGAAGTCGTGCTTACCATTTTCCCTTTTATATTTATTGAGCAGTTCAGTAACCCGTTCATCGCTCGCTGATGATTTCCTCCACTCCTCTTCCACGTAAATGTATTTAGGTATGAATTGTAAAGGACCTAACATTAGACGGTTTCGTAGGTCCGGTGGCAGTTCTGCTGTCTAAAAATGGAAAGATATTTTTATTACGATATTGATTTAATATTTTTATTTGTTGTGATTGTCTCTCTTTCTCTATTGGTGCTCAAACGTACGGCAGAGAATAGAGTGGCGCAAGACTCCACCGACAAGAGCGACGCTCTTAAATGATGGTTACTCCTCTAATGTAACCCGCTCAGCTTTTGGCGTGGGCCGACTTTACTTATCAGCTCTTTTTCAACATCCCCACTACATGGGCTAGAACCTATTCTCGTAAGGGAGTGATTATGCCCAACCTTTATCTAATCATAATAAACATAATAATATTATGTATCTTTAAGCAACTTGGTCGAGCAGTTATCTCACCCCTCCTGGTACGTCTCCTATGTCCCCTACAGAACATTATAAGTTTCATAATCAGCGTGATTCAAAGACAAAGCAATAAATCAATTACCTGTTGCAAGAGCGCTTCAACATCATTATTAGGGACAGTGGGTGTGTCAACAGACACTAATCCTGGTTCATCTCCCCCCTCTAACTCTGCCGCTGCTACTGGTGCCCCTATTGCTCCTACTGCACCTGTTATTACATTTAAAGAGTGTTGAAAAGTGAAATGAATAAATAGGTGGGTCCACAAAGGAAAGACCTCGCTATTCTATTGGATTGGGTAGTTCTTAGGGGCCTTTTGTAATTGGCCAAATGCTTGCCTCGCGAGACTGCTTGCTCTGTGTAGACTCGCCTAATAATAAATGTGTATGAAGTGAAAAAGGTGTGTTTAGATCGTAGAAGGAAGCGACCCTGCCTACCCCAATGGGAAAGAGGTGTGACATGTATGAAGACCAAAAAACCAGTTGTAACTTGAACAAGTCATGATGACCTCTTGGTTGTCAATCAGCCCAGCCAAATAGCCTTTGTATTATTAGTCAGGTTGGAGATCAGAGAAATTGGATTGATATAACACAATATGTTATTTACCTTGAACAGGAGACATGTTGGCATTATGAGCATCAAACACTTGCAGATTCCCTAACGCCTGCTCCACCGTTTCCAACTCAAACGAATTGCTTTCTTCATCTTCATCGGAATTCCTGAAAAGATGAATATTGTTCGTCAGTTTTTTAAAGCTTAAATGTTTTTTAGTATAACGGTTTATGCTACAAGCAGTACAGTAAGTGCTTTGAAATAGGGTTAAGAGTAGAATGCTGTTAGGTAGGTCATCAACATTTTAAGAGCATCACTCTTATCGGTGGAGTCTGTGCCATTAGGTAGGTAGGTACCATTTATTTGTTTCATTAGATTCATCCAACCCAGCACTGGATTCAAACAGTAGCTATATACAGATTCATCTTAGGAACTTTAATCCCTATAAATATAAATTTAAAAAAAAAACATTTAAAACTCACCTCTGAAACCCATTTTTAGGGCTAGCATTATCAACATTCATAAAGTTTCCATTAGCCGAATCACCATTATCATTTTCATCCCATTCGTCAGCTCCGTTGCACCATGACAAGTTAGTTTCAGTAGGCATCATTACCGTTGTGCTGCTTTGACTAGTTGCTTCGTCTTGAATTTGGCTTCGTACACACAGCCAGCTGTAACATTATTATGCGTAAGAATTACAAAAAGAAATACAACTTTTAAAACTTCTACAGACGGAATAATAAGCTTCTTCATAATTTATTTGCATTTTCGTGAAGTCAAAATAACTTCTAAAAAATAAAAACAATTTATACTTATTACTCTATAATTTTTTCTTACCTTTCAGACTGAATCCAGCAATTGGGATTGATACAAGCGAAGACATACAAGGTACGGTGGAAAACAGAGTTTTCCAATGGCGCGTAACATTGTACAACGAGTAGCCTATGCAATCCACATAAAGGACACTTTGAAGGCACCTGCAGGTTTTGTAGAGGCGGCCAATCCTTCAAAACAAATAAATAATTAAGATATTCTGTCACAAAACGTGTTTTACCATAGCAGCAAATAAAAACTAAAACTTACGGGTAACCCTCCGATTTTATTCACTTTATAGTTCAGTAACGTTTGATTTTTTTCACCAACTACCTCTTCCTCGTAACCCAAATAGACTTTTCCTTGATGTTGTGCCATTTTTAATTCATGAAAATATTTTTAAAATCTCGCACGATCGATGAAACACACGGTATCCATTTGACATTTGAAAGCCAGTGTAGCCAGCACTATTGTGCAAAATTGATCAAAAAATATTTCATGATTTATTAGAAAAGTTTGAATGCATGGTTGCAAGTAAAATAGATTAGCCACATTTTTATCCTGTTAGCTCTTGAGGTTAGAAATGTTAAAATAATAATAATGATAATATCTCTTAACTAACCGCTTTCTTTAACTTAAAAAATTCCGTTCATTTATTTAAAAAAAAAAAAACATTCTTTTACTGGCAATACTATTTTTACTTTTAATATATCAATTTATAGTTGCATCTGGGAATTTAACATTATACAGCCACATGGTAAGTCTTCTAAACTTTAAGCTTCTTAATTTTATGTCTAGGGGGAGGCTCGTAGTTCGGGTGTCCGAAATAGGAGCAGCAGCAGAAATGGTAAGGAGGAGACCTGCTTTGGGAAGGACAGTAATGTTAGTAAATATTATAGCAAATACTTCATATCTTCAGTAATCTTTTATTTTACATTTCCTGTATCATACAATATTTCAAAATATTGTTCTATAATATTTAACAAAATTCAATTTGCGATTTCACTCTTAATTACGTCAAAGGCATAACTTATCAGGGGTCAATTAACAAATTGTAGCATGATGCTCAGTCGCATTGCTATAATTTGTTTAGGTACCATAGTGCATATTATTTTAAAATCATTTCTATAAACTTAATTGCAATATTTAAATACAACTTCAAATTACATTAAAGATAAAAATATTCATTTGTTCATGCGCCACATAGAATGTCTAAACTAAGAAGGCTTTGTGGCACTCAATTTTTAACTCATTTGATTTCTAAAAATATTAGAAACTTTTAACAATATTCCAATGAACACCGATTAATATTTTTGGCAGAGTAAATAATTAATCTTTTTTTACAATTATAATTGATTAAATTCATATAAAAATTTACTCGTAACAATAACTTGGGGCTTTTCATAAAACGTATATTCGATGTTATGACAATAGGATACACCTGCTTTTTGGTCAAATTAAAATACATAGTTTCACAATTTCACAAAAATATTTTAAAATTATTGTTTTCAATTATAACTACAAAAAAGCTACTTACATAATAATATATTACAGAACAAATGTTCAATTATTTTTATTTAATTTAGTAAAGGCAATACAATGTATGTTGAATCAATTTACTAGTCAATAATGGTGGTATTCTCGCATTTTTAACTTCTTACCCATATAGAAGGATCTAAAAGAAAGGGCCAAGTAAAAAGTTGCTGCTTCAAAACAACAAAATATACGTGTTGCACCAAAATAAACCTTAATAACTAAAAAACAAATCTTAAGGCTCTGGGAAACAGAAATCAAGACATGACACCTTGTGTTGTTACCGTGAATAAATACAATCGTACTTATTTACTACGCACTAAAAGCGCTATTCGTTTGTGCGAAGCGCATTGCTAAGTTTAGTAAGTATTCAGCAAGAAAACAAAACACGTCATAAAATGGCAACTGCTATTGGGCGTGGCTAAACTAAACACCGCCCACTTTCTATATCCCGGAGCCTTAGGCTCGGTTTCCAGCAAAGCGGAGAGAGAAACGACAATAACGAAATCTTCTTCACTTTGGTGGAAACTGGGCTTTTAAACATAGCAGCGTTATTCATAAACGTCCTTATACATAATAACAAAGAATTCGAATACCTTTTCAATAGGTGCTTACAAAATTCAGTGTCTATTTTTTTCTTTCTTTATGGCCTGGTTTTTTAATAGTCAGATAAAATTTTACTGACAGATAAACAAGGATAAATCTATGTCTATCTCATAAAACATAACGTTTTAGACAGTGACAGGTATACAAATAATATTCCTTGGAATAAATTTTAACTGAAAATTGAAAAACCGGGCCTTAGTTAACAAACGTTTACGAATGACTCTGTAGATTCTTAATGCTAAGTTAAATTAAAGCCATTTGATTTAATCCTACGTTAACCGCACTTCAGCAAAGCACGCGTCGCACACTCGAACCGGCTTCGTGTTGCCAGCTAACGCTACAGTCTTTTCACTACACGCTGCGCAGAATATATGCCCGCATCTTCGGCAGTGGTGCTGTGAATTAGTAAAATAAATTATTAATTTCTCATTATAAAAAAAATAATTATGTAAAATATAACGCGGTGATATCACTTGACGCTCGAGTTGATGACGTTACTGTAGCGTGCAAATACGGGAGTACAATAGAGGCACAGATTACTTAATAGTTACTACGTAACAGATACTTCACTTAGAAGAAAATATCCAATACCTACTGCTTTAACAGTGCGCAATAGCCCAACTGTCACGTCAGAAACCACTGCATGCTAAAATGTGCCTAAATACTCAAGCGTATAGTTGTCATTGCTTCGCACTACGCGATCCCGTAAAAATCGCGGGGCTGCCTCTTCGATAAAATTAAATTATCAAAACGTTTTGTAACTATGTTATTTAGTACTATGAATATGTTCCGACTTATATGAGACAGTTTAAAATTGTATCGTTTTTAATATATTAATTTTTAACATGGTTTTATTTTAAATTTTTAATGTTTTTTTATCTATCTAAATTCTCGGATAATATTATATTTTTCATTAAAAAAACTTAATTATTAAAAAATATAAAACATTAAAAATAAATAAGAAAACGAATGGGACTATCAAAATTTGAACAACGAGCGTGCGCTTCGCTTTGACAACCGCGCTTCGCTTGGTCCGCAAGCGGCCCGCTGAGCGGTAGGTATTTATAGCGCGCAAGTACATAGAGTGACGGAGGCCTGATCGAGGGCACATCGAGCACTGGGGCACTTTATTTCATTGCAACTTAAGGGGTATATTACAACTATTTTATAAAGGTTGATCTGCTCTCGACTGTACCCGTTCCATCCATCGCCAATCTACAGCCTACGCCATGTTATCTGTCTATCTTGGACCACGCGATTCGTGTAACCTAACCTAACCTAAACCACACTTTAAATAAATATGCTGTAGGTAACATTTTCACAACATTCTAAAACTCTAAAAAAAAAAACAGAAAGCCTTTTTTTGTAAGCCATTAAGATCCCACTGCTGGGCAAAGGCATTGCCTGCGACTTTTCATTCAACTCAGTCTCCAGTAGCGTCCTGCCATTCCTGCGAAAATGCATCCAGATTGTCTCCATCTTTTTCTAGGTCTACGAGGTTTCTAGGGTCGAGTTAAAAGAGTTATTCGTAGTAATTAAATAAATACCTTCCGCCTAGCAATAGTAAATTCTTTAACACAAGCTGTGCAAGCTACGGCATCTTTGTCACTAGTCCAAGTTGGTGTTTCATCATTCGTCGCATGAGCAGCTTCTTTCTCTAATAGCTCAGCTAATTGCAGCTTGTTTTCGCTTAACGTTGCACCTACTTCTTCTAGAGTTTTCTGCGCTTCGCTGTATCGTGTTTTTAATACGTGTTGTTCTTCTTGTAAGGTTAGGTATTTCTGAAATAGGTAAATAAAATTCACATAGTATAACAGACATATACAACTCAAGAAAACACACCAGAACCCTCATATGTGAAACATTTTCGTATTTTTACCCGCCTGCGTCAGAAGGAGGGTTACGTTTTTAGAGAGTAGGTATGTATTAGAGGTGGGCCGAGTACTCGGTTTATACTCGGTACTCGGCGTACTCGGCACTTTTTTTACTACTCGTAATCGGCCGAATAACTCGGTTAAAATGCCGAGTACTCGGTGCAAGTAAATCTACCCTTCGCACTTGATCTGCTTTGTAGCTCTTAGTCTAATTCCTTCTTATGATACATATTTAGGTCTTTGCACAGCAGTAGCAATGTTATAAGCTGCTATTATCATAATTATTTAGGAGAACATTTCATAAACAGTACTTGTATATTTTTTTGCCACTTGACGCGTGCTGTTTATTGGTTTCATTCGAATAATAATAAACGGACTGTGGAGGAAGTGTGAAACACCATTAACACCCCTGTTCCGAAACTTGTTCGCGCACCATTCTACCTACTTCGAGTATACCGAGTAACTCGGCCGAGTACTCGGCTCGGTAAACTTTAAACCGAGTAATACTCGGTACTCGGTTACTCGGTAAAACTTGTACTCGGCCCATCACTAGTATGTATGTTTGTAGGTGTTTACGGCTTGATGGATTTTAGCTTAAGCGTTAGATTCGTATTTACAGTGGGAGTGACACTGGGTAGATCAAAGTAAAAAAATGCGTTTTTAAACGCAGTCGGTTTTTTTTTACAAAAAGTTTAGGTTATTTAGATCCTTCCTTACTAGGTTAGATACTTCTGCTACTGCTTACCTGTCCTATTGATTTTAAAGATTCCACTTCTTGCGTTAACATTGATATTTTGTCTCTATCCCGTACCATTGATTCCTGAAATTAGAAAAAAGTATGTTCAAGGTCAAACATTATTATTTAAACTTACAATTAATTGTAGCGTAGTTAACTACGCTCCGCACTTATAGGTAAGTAATTTATGTGCGATTATTTTATTATTTTAGTTTAGCTGTTTTAAGATAATGTTAGATCGACGGATAATTCAGTTGCATCTCAGATTAATGATTTTTGTAACTAAGTATTACAGCCGAATACTGAAACGTGACTCAAATAACAGCTGCTTAAATGTTTGAGTAGCTCTTATACAGTTATCTATGTGACTTAACAATAGTCATCAAGATCCCACTGTTCAACAAAGCCCTGCCCCTTTGATATAAAATATTTTTGTAACCTTATCTCTTTTAAAATCCTTACCTGCAAAGATATCCTCCATTCCCTTTCAATCTTCAAGTCTCCTTCGGCAGCTACTGCTCTGCTCTCCGCCGCCGCAGCTTTCTGTCCTAACGACCGCGATGTCTCTTCCAGGTCTTTTCTAGCCGCTTTGTCTTCTTGTAATCTGTGATTGTGTTTTTTTTTTTAGTTCGTTCGTGATTTTGGTGTAGGGTGTAAATGTATGGATGTGTTTACTTACTTTTGAGTTTGATGTGGGCAGGATAATATAAATTATTAGTAGGCACTGTCGTTTTATTTGATACATACTGAACTGATACTTTTACAGGTGATTGTACGTAGTTATTAGGTAACTACATACGAAATCAAATAGGTATCTAAGTAGGTAACATATCTTCAGTTTTTAGAATTAATAGGTAGGTGTCAATATTCGTACGCCTGTGTAAGTATCGATTAGTAGGTATGTAAGTAATATGTTGAACTTAATTTTATGTCAAACAGCCAGACCACAATCTATAGCGAGGTACAGTCAATTGCAGATCAATCTTTACATCACTCTGAAATAGCTCTTAACGCTTCTATGTAGGCACACTTTATTGTACATAAGCACAGATTACCTAATAGTTACTACGTAAGGTTGATGACTTGGTGTGCGTGAGAGGATTTCGAAACAAATGACTATTTAGAAAATTTTTGCGATGTTCGCATGTTAAGGAGAAAAGTTTATATGACCCATTGATGATAGGTATCATTAGACTTAAGTGGGTACTTAAGCACTCAATTAGGTACTTTAAGTAGGTAATATTATGATTCGAATTCGATTTATCATAATTTAGTGTAAAAAACAAGGTTTATTCATTGAGAAAGGCGACTTCTTGTCGATGTGTTGAAACGAAAGTGAAAGAAGCTTTATGTAAGTAAGTGACACTTGAGTATGGAAAATGCTATACAGGGTGTAACAGAAAGAGGGTATAATGCCGAAACACAGCGAAAGTCTTCATAAAACTGAACAACTTTCCCCGAGGAACATGGGTCGTAACTCGAAAAAAAAAAAATTCGACTCCCCATACAAAATGTCCAATCAGCTGATCGAGTAAGTATGGGCGATCCAAAATTTTTTTTCGAGTAACGACTCATGTTTCTTGGGGAAAGTTGTTCAGTTTCATGAGGACTATCGCTGTGTTTCGGCTTTATACCCCCTCTCTGTTAAACCCTGTATAATTATTTTTATGCAACGTAATGAAGATAAATTAAAGATCGATCTAGCAATTTCGGGTCATTAAATTTTAAGGTGTAAGTTATGTAATGTTGCATTGCATTAACATGACAAAAAGAAATGTCATGTTGTTTGAGGAAGTTCGGGACAAATCGACAAGTAAAAAAATAACAATAAAACCAACTTAAAAAAATACCTGATTAGAAATGATACATGAGTTAATAGTTAAAATGAAAGTAACCAATAAAAAATTAGTAGCTCAAGGACAAGCAAACACAAAATCGAATATTAATTTGATAGTGGCAAACCTGCACAATCATAAAAACAAAAAGAAGTACTATTTTTCAATAAAATACGGTATGCGACTGAATATGCTTTATTATAAATAAGGCTTTACATCACTAGGGCTTCAGAGTTAAAAAACTATGGAAAATATAAACGTATAACATTTTAAATCTAACAATTATACTAGACTTCAACAAGCTGAATATTCAAGATTTACAATAGCAAATATTTAATATTAAAAAATTGAAAAGCTACACAACATGGATGAGATCAACCAAATACTTCAAAACAAATACAAGATTCTTTGATTTTTATTACAATAGTAATATTTTTTTTAATAACTAAATATAAAACAATTATACAAGTCAATAATCACGAGTCTTTAGTCTGGAATAGTTTTAAGAACTACCAAATACTAAATATTTAGTTTAATTCATTTTATATTAAACTAAACAGATGTAAAATATCTTAATCTAAATTAATATATTAATTTGTGGTCAACAGATTTAGTCTTAAGGATAAAACAAAGGTAATATCAAACTTAACAAAGAATCCATTAATCTAGTAACCACTGGTTACCACAGCAATGATGAAGCCAAAGCAACGGTAGCATTACCATTGTAACAATACTTCCTACATATTAGGTCCAATATTCATATCAAAATAATTTAAGTATTCAATTTATTAAAAATTCTAAAATACTGTTTCCGAATTGCGTTCTAGTCCATTGTGAGGGTTTGCCAATATCGAGCTAATTGAAAGAGTCCTTTAAAATGACGCAAGCTGTGCATTTGCTCACACCTAGGTGCGTTTCATAATTGATATGTTAAGCGTTACATGTTAAACTAGCGCTAAGTTGAGGTACTCTTTCCTCGCGCCTCAGGCTCGTGGTCTGCCTGTCTGAACAGATGCGATGACAAAGTAATATTGTGCAAAACCTACTTTTCATCGAGCTGATGTATTGTGCTTCCCATTGACTCAGTCTTTGCTTCCAATTTGGCTATAAGTTCTGTTTTATGTTTCAAGGAACTTTCACATTCCTAAAACAAGGCCAATACATTTCAAGTCAATTCAAAATTATTATAGTTAGATTATTAAAGACAAGGTATTTTAAGTAGGTAAGCAGTTAGTGTTTGTAAGTGCCTAAACCAGAACTGTACAATGTTAAGAAGCATCCCTTACATAGATAGTTAGTATAAATTGATTGAGGGTAATACTGTGGTTATTTTACATAAAAGATTTTCGACAACGTCGTTTTTCTTGTTAGAACTTTTACTTCAGATAACTAAAAATCACTTCATTATTGCAAATTATTGATAAATTATCACAGAATAAAAGACATTTGAAAATATTTCTTCAAAACCACAATATTAGTCTCATAATAATAGCAAAGTTATTAATACATTAAATAGAAGTTAGTAACCAGAAACATTTAATTCACTAAGGAAACATCACCTTCGCAATTATGTTTAAAATGTGACTGTATCTTCCTATTTACCTACACCTAAATAGTATAACGAATGTTTTATTGAGACCAAAAATTATTCTCCAGCCTGCGACAAAGACTTACTCAAATCATTGCTATTACTCTTTCGAAAAGGTGGTATTTCCTGAAGATTCAATCGTTTGTTTGGAGGCCCGTCATCTTTAGACTTGCCACCTTTTTGACTACTCTCGGCTTTAAATTTATCTAACTTTTCGCCAAGATTATCTCCGTTAGTAGTCGGAGACCTAAGCGCTTTGACTAGTTCATTATCAGGTCCTAAGAAGTGGCTACATTTTTCAAGGTTGGTGAGGATTTTGCCAATTTGTTCGGCCTTCACTTGAAGTCTGGAAACCATTTCGCCTTTCTGTGTCAGTTCCATCTCGCATTCCTTCCGTGCAAGCGCGGCAGAGGTGAATACAGCATTGCATTAGTATAAATACATAGTTATATTTTAATTTGAATAAACACATAAATAAATAAACGGAAACAAATGATAAACGATGTTATGGGAAGGATGGCGGGTATACAATACGAATTATTGTATGTGGGAGTCACAATTGAATAAAGCGTCAATTAATTAGCGAATGAGGTAGGTAAAGATTCTGCATGGGCGGGAGTTGATAAAGTTATACGATGCTTGTTCTCCCACGCTCTAAAAGTAACTTTGAAGACAATGCTTTCTAAGCGCATGTAATTTTTTGTATCTAATCAACGATTACCTACTGCTTTAAAACAACGGTGAAATGTTCGGCGATCTCTACGCAAAAATCAAGGTTTCGGACTTCGGTAGAGCAGGGTTAAGCAGGGTAAACTTATAGATAAGTACTATTAATATTACCTACACCCATAAAATATATTATATCCCCAAAATGACCAATTTGATACAGATGACGTAACACATAATTACAAGCAAATACAGAAACGAACAAAAACTAAGTACAAATAGAATTTGGAGATCGCGCTCCGAGCGAAGGCGTTTAATGATTCGCTTCAACTTATGTCAGGGGACAGCGGACCGTGACAATGTTACGAAATAACATTGTAGTGCAATGGATGAAACAGACTTGGACTAGACTAGTGTACTCAACGTGACATGACAGAACAAAGCTAATAATAATATCAATATAGGTATTCAATTTTTTCCTCATTTGAATTAGGTACCTAGTTAATGAAAGACTCAGATTTGTACATAAGTTATTTATGTTTTAATACGCTTGAAAAAAGGCTCATATTATTGTCGTATCGAATGTAAGAGTTAAAGTATGTGCTTAAGGGAATTAATGAAAAAGCTGACGATATCCAAGCTCAAGAATTTCGGCCAAATGGTTAGTTTAGTTAGTTTTCATAAGCATATTTTTATAACTAATCGTAACGTAACATACAACATTTACACGAACATACACGTAAAAAACTAGATGTCTTACCTGTAACTTTTTGTACATCTCCAAATTGATTAGTTTAATGTCATCTAGTTGCCGTCTTAGTGATATAATCGTGTCCTGTTTATCGTGTATGTCTTTCTCGAGCAGTTTCATAGCCACTTCCATTTCTGCTTTTAGGGAAATCTGAAAGTGTTCACAAATACTTCGTGGAATGTATACTTACCATACCTTACAATTTAATTGCTTCATTTGGGAGGTAGTTTTAAGTATCAAATAAATAAGGATAGGTATGTATTCTTAATTTATTTGATAATGTCTAAATAATATGATTAAACCTAAGCAGAAGGCCTTTCCTGAATGTGTGCTTTATATAAATAAACGCATGAGTTTAAGGAAGAATCATGTTGATTAGGTCAAAGACACCAAAAAGGAAACTTGTAATGCGACACATAGGTATGTATATTGAATAACAATTCACAACGTTTCTTTAAATTTAAACACGTACCTGCAAATCTACCTCTTTCTGTAATTCCGCATTCTTCTTTCTCTCTTCCTCCAACAGTTTTCCAATTTCACCGTCCTTTTCACTTTTAGACTTATCAGACGTAATGCTTTTGACACTACGTTTTTCCTGAAATTGTTTTCGAGTTTCAGTGACTCATTTATTAAAGTAAGTAAGTATTACTAACTTGTGCAATCGTCTAGAATTTACAGATAACATTATAGGTAAAATGAAATTTACAATGTAAGGAATACTTCAATATTAACTACTCCTACTTCAATTACAATTAGTAAAGAACATAAAATAAACTAACATTTAATGCGACTCTATTTTTGATTGGGTTAGGTTAGGTTAATTACATTTTTATTTAATACATAAAAGCATAATTTATTTTTTATTAATCATGTAAGTAAGCAATTAAATTAACTCAAAAACTGGAAAAATCACACAGCATAATACTTGTTGATGTCATAATTACGAGTAAGTTTGAAAACAAAGGAAAGATAAACAAATGGGAAACGCGAGTAAAAATATAAACTTCCACTCACCTCTTCATCCGACTGTAACTCCGTGACTTTCATCCTACTATCTTTAGTTATGTCCTGACCTGTGCAAAAAATACAAGAGTTTAGACGTAAATAAACACAATAAGATCACTCGCGACTCTCGAAATACTCTAGGCACCGGAAACTCACAGGATTTCAACCAAAACGGTGGTTTCTGGTTACTTTTTGTATTGCAATTGCCCATTAGAGAATATTGGACCATAACGGTCTCGTGTTTCGGTTAATTATAAATTGAGGAAGTCGATACGTGTGACTCCGTTGGCATACTAATGCCTACTAACAGCTAAGCGGCTCATGACTCATCAATCCATCAGATTGCAAGGTGTCTTATCTTCGCACTTCACCGACTGTCTATTATTTATAATTTATAACACCTTTGTGCTACGATAGTCGCGTCGTGGTATTTATTTCTTTAGAATGCAAAAAGTAATGGTCTATTAAGCTAATCAATTTTAAAATACAACAGCTCATTAAGTAAAAGGGTAATTACTTTATCGCTATTTAATTTGGCTGTGTAAAGTAATGATAGAGACACCGTGCAGTGTCCTTGGCAAATGAAACTTAATTTATTGTGCGACATGACTTTTTACTTAGTTTATACCTATACTGCATAAATTTATAAAGTTGAAGTTAATTATTTCAACTAATGAAAATATCACATTTAAAAATTATAGTTTTTACACTTTTTTTTAGTGTCACGGACAAAGACGCATATTTTGGAATATCTACTGATGATTCAATATTTTGAATTTTGGAATCGATAGTAATCTATCAAGATAAACCATTACGGGCTACCACATTGTACTAGTCATATTCGATAAGGAATGAGTATAACAATATAGGTACACAAAACATTATCTTTTTATTTACACAATAAAACTCAGATCAGAATAAATAAATAATACTTTGGAAGATCAATTATAATAGGCTTACTAACTAAAATATCCAAATTAAATTGTAATTTTGCGCATATTGTGTGACTCATAGTTTTTCCCGGAACGTGACCAATTTACCCCACTCTCCCCAATATCACTTTAAGAGCATGGACAAAGAAAACTGATTAGATTTCTCGAGAAATTCATTAGCATAGAATAACAATGGTTTTACGTTTTGTTATTCTGAGAATTCCGGCATATCAACAATGTTTCTAATTCTACGGAGATTCATAAATTTATTATTAAAATATTCTACTAATTGATTTATTAAGTGATTTAGGCACCACAAACATTTCACGTAGGGATTTGTATAAAGAAGATACTTAACGTAAAAGTTGTAGGTAGCGAAATTGTAGTTCTTTTTACGAATTAAATGTAAATGGCTATTAAACAATATGTTAAAATAAAAAGCCTGTATGTCAATCGGCTACGTAAATACTAAAAAAATAGGTAAAAAAACTTTTTAAGTTAAACGGTTTTATGTTAAACATACATTGCAATGTTTAAGATAAATGTACTAAAAACCAAAAAATAATAAAATAGATACAGTCGTGGGAATTATAAACATATGCATAGACTAGACTAAAATAAAACCGTGGGGCACGTCAATTGTCTACAAATTATCGACTTAATATGCGATAGAAGAATCGTTTAATTCGTCGTTAGGCAGTTGGCCCGCAGACGGTGAGGAAATTACTTACTATTTTCTTGCTCATGGAAATTCCAATAGTTATACACTCCATGTAAATAAAAGAGATGTTTCAACTAGTTTATCGTTGGACATTCACACTGCTGGCTGGCGAAGAATCGTTTCACTGCTCGTAGTTTGTCTTTAATCGACAAAACATATGATAAAAGTACTACTCGCTCAACACTATGAAACCCTAAAACTCGCTTATAATCGAGCTTGCTAGCTTGTTTCCACATTCTAGCCCTACTTATCACACGTCCATCGTTGTCGGTTGAACAACTGCCTAATTATAGTGTAACATTACAAAACAAACATTTTAATCAACGATTGTAGACAATTGACGTGCCCCACGGTTTTATTTTAGTCTAGTCTATGCATATGTTTATAATTCCCACGACTGTATCTATTTTATTATTTTTTGGTTTTTAGTACATTTATCTTAAACATTGCAATGTATGTTTAACATAAAACCGTTTAACTTAAAAAGTTTTTTTACCTATTTTTATTTTCTAGTTTTTAGTTTTTATTTCGATTTCTGTTTAATTCATTTAGTGCTTCATTATTGCAAGGTTTTTGCCCGTTAGTTTATTGCAGTCCAACTCCTCTATACGTAGTCCCTGCAAAGCTCTTACTCTACAAAGAGCCACGTAGGCTTGACCTTCTTCAAACAGTTTCGCACCTAAGTATACGACTGCGTGATCCACAGTGCTGCCCTGCATAAATCTTGACTTGGGTGGTGGATTCAGGCTGGATTAATCAGATACCTAAATTACAGATTCAATTTCTAAATTTAAATCTTATTATTATACGCCATTTAGTGGCTGCGCCCATCTTAAATATTCAGGTTGTATAGTGCACTGTATTCTTCTTGGCAAGCCCTTTTATTTGATACCCATATTGGTGGGATTGATAAAAAATTGTTATCAGCCATTTGGTAGCGGTGGCCATCTTAGATTTCAATTTTGCATAGTGAATTGTATTCTACTTGTTGAGACCTTTCATTTGATACCCATATTGATGGGATTGATAAAACCTAATTATCCGCCATTTTGTGGCGGCCGCCATCTTGGATTTTAATTTTATATAGTACATTGTATTCTACTGGTTGAGCACTTTCATTTGATACCCATATTGATGGGATTGATAAAACCTAAGTTATCCGCCATTTTGTAGCGGCGACCATCTTGGATTTTAATTTTATATAGTACATTGTATTCTACTGGTTGAGCACTTTCATTTGATACCCATATTGATGGGATTGATAAAACCTACGTTATCCGCCATTTTGTAGCGGCCGCCATCTTGGATTTCAATATTTTATAGTATATTGTATTCTGCTTGTTGAGCCCTTTCATTTGATACCCATATTGATGGGATTAATAAAACCTAAATTATCCGCCATTTTGTAGCGGCGGCCATCTTGAATTTATAATGATAATGAATAAACATAATTGTATTGTCACCAAAATCCAAAGTGTATACAAAATTTCAGATTAATCGGTTGACAGGAAGAGGGTGAAATTTGAATTACTAAGTTTGACCCAAGAATAAAAAATAAAACAAACGGGGTGAGCTAAATAAAACCGTTTAAAAAAAAGCAATCATATAAACAAAGCATCATCAGCCTATTGCAGTCCACTGCTGGACATGGGCCTCTCCTATTGCACGGCACTGTGATCTCGATTCGGCTGCTCGCATCCAGGCTCCTGTCAGCCATCTTGCGCAAATTGTCACTCGACATTGGCTGAGGACATCCGACTCTACGCTTGCCGACTCTCTCTCTCTCTCCTCTCAAGAACTCGTTTACTCCAACGGTTATCCATTTACACAAACCAATGTTTATTATATTAGTTTATTTATTATTAGTACTTAGATATGCTACCTTACCTATATAAACGCCAATGTTTGTGCCGATGGATAGTTTGTTACTTTTTCACGCAAAAACTACTGAACAGATTTTGATAAAACTTGGCAATATTGTAACTTATACATCAGAATAACACATAGGGTATATTATTTTAAGATAGCATGTTTTTTTCAAGATATGACGATAAATGCGTCCGAAGTCGCGGGAAGCGTCTAGTAGTATTATGAAACTTACCTAAAGCGTGTTTCAACTGATTATTCTCCTCCATCAACTGGATCATTCCGTTTTTAGAGATCGCCAAGTCTTCCTTCATCAATGCGTTTGTCGTTGTCAAGCTTTCCACTTTCGCTTGAAGATTTGCTACCGTAGCGCTAAAACAAATGGACATGTTAAGTAGGCTAGAGTCCATTTCACGAAAGAAGTCTCCTAGCCGCGGCGCTGTATAACATGTCAAAATTGACAATGTTGCCATTTATGAGTACAACAGTTATAATTTATAGTATATTTCATTTGTAATTTATCAAATAATACTATTTCCTACATACTTCGAGTGTCCTGATCATTCCATGAGTAGGTTAGTATACATTTTGATAATAATATCTATTTACCTATATTTCTTTTATGTAAAAAGTATATTTTTATTAAGATAAGTAAGGGGTTTTATAACTACTATCAGGGAAAAGATCAGAAAATAGACCTGTCAAGTTTAGTTCCAAAAATATTCGGGGGACTTCTTTTGTGAAACGCACTCTAGCTGGTTGGCGTGTTTGGTTGCCATAATAGGTCGTGGTTACGATTCCCTATAGGGACAAACATTGCTGTGTGTGGTGAACAGAGATGTTTGTTTTAAGTCTGGGTGTTTGAATGTAAAAGTATGTATTTATAGTAAACTAATAATTATAGTTTACTTTACCTTACATAGGCAGAATGCGCAATGGTGGTGGCAGTTTATTATAAAAACATGTTTTCAGTAGGTACCTACGTACAGATATAATTAGCTGTAGTTTTACCGTTTGCGCAGTATCACTGTACTAAGTAAAAAATATTTATGAAGTAAGTACCTACCCTATTAGTATTATACTTTTGTCAAACTTAGTATAGCCTATTTCCTCCTTTCAAGTAAATTTTTAGACTACATTGAATAATTGAATTTGATAAAGGCTCGCAAAAATTAAAAAAAGACGTGTGGCACTCGGGGACTGCCGCGGTAAAGCTATTGCAAAGCATTTTGTATCAACTTATGCAATTATAATTATTTATTTATGCAGTATTTCTTTTTCTTTGATATTAATTCAAGTTACACTTTTTGACGATGACGCCGACGCGCGCCCGCGCCGCCGGTGTGTCGAAGACTGTCGAACTGAAACGACGTTAGACGATGCACGGCCTTCAGGCCTTCAAGCAACACCTCCGTGCCCGTCGGAGTGGGGAGCGTGAGGTTTTTTCGTTACGGAATTTCTGGATTTGGTCCCCGCGCTCAAGTCCCGCGATAGAAGCTATGCAATAGCTTAAAAATCTTAATTCTTACTTAAGATGCCGATTCAACTCTTCAATATAGTTCTTCTGGTCCAGCATCGTGTTAATATGACGTTGTTTCGGCTCATTATTAGTGTTGTTTCCATTGCCGGTTAGGTCGCTCGAGGAATTACTACCGCGGAGGTAGAGCGAGAAATCTATCACGCCTTGTTGACTGTCTAGGTCTTCTTCCTGTAAGAGAATTGGGTTTTGTAGTCGTGTTTTGTTTTTTGCGGTCATTTTGTCATTTATCGATTACTGAGTTAGGTACTAGCGTGCTCATAGGTAAGTACTAATTAATCTATAGAAAGGTAGATTATTCCAATGCCTGTTGTTTTGTTATACATCATTGGAGTTGACAACTTTGTGTTACTCTTCTCGACAACAGTATAATAATATGCCCATAAGTCCTTTGCTTTTTAAACGAACCTATTTCAATAGCATACTTTAATGCGCCATGTAGGTGATGTGCTAAAACTTAGGCGCATCGCCGTGTATAGCACATGTGACTATAGCACAAATATGCCTCAAAACCGTAGAACATGTAAGGATAAGGATACGAAAGTAACAAATCTACCTTAACACACAAGTTGCAGTCAACAACATTCAACCCAACAAGCAGTCCCGTGATGATAACAGCCTCTTCATTCAGCATCAAAGCATGAGGCTCGAAATATTCTTCCAAAGTTTCCTCTCGATGTTCAAGTAAGATTCGCAGGTAATCTGCTAGGCGTTTTTGCATCAATGCCAGTCTTAGCCAAGCCCGAGCTCGGCCCATTGCTGTCCTAAAAACAAAAGACGACTGTAGAAACAATTGAAGACAGAAAAAAATCCAGGAATTTTAGTTTCAGGTTTAAAAATGGAATCTTCAAAATCGACAGATTTGATTTTGCTTTAATTTTAGGATGCGTCGTTATTTGTCGTTTTCATCAAATGTTTCGTTTCGAAGTTTTCAGTTGGATTAGATGTTAGCTGATGTTTCAGTCTAAGAATTTCGAATTATATTACATTATGTAAGGCTTTTGATTCTTACTTGACTGTAGGAAGATCTCTGATACTGGCCGTGATATCGGCAGCTTCAGGCGAATACTTTTCAACCATTTGCAGAATGTCCCATAGCTCCTTCTTTGGACCCAGAAGTCCCTAAAACCGAACACATTTAATTAAATAAGGAACACGTTTAGTACATCACTTTAGGGCTTATTACACTTTGTGGTATTCAGACAGTCTTACTAAGATTTAGCACTATGTAAAAAGACTTAGCCAGTTAAGTTAGCTTGTCTAAGTATTTATCACCGAATTCTATTCTACAGTAGGTACCTACATAGTCGACAATACTTAGTGACTTTTGATGGAAGTTGTTCCGTAAACACTAAGTACAATACAAGGTACCTTCCTCAATCCAAAATCTTTACCGTAGACAACAAAACCCACTTAGTCATTTAAGTAATTAGCATTCACATAACCCTCACGGTGTCCTACCTTTTTAGGCTTAAGACCATGACGCATAACATGCTCCAAGACGATAAAGAAGTGATGTAAGGGTAAGTGATCGCTGTCTAGCATACGTCCATAGCGTAGAGATTGTTCAATCAGTTCTTTGACGATTAACTTTGAAATGTTGACTAGGTTACTGCGTTCTATAACGACGGGGTCGCGAGCTGAAACAAATACATATATCAAATAAGTACTTATGTCCGCTATTTTTGTTAAGTACGTAGTCTAAATCCCAAAATAATCATATCTTGAGAATATCGTAAAATAATTCATCCTCTCTCGTAGTGGTTTTGCGTGAAAGGAGAAATAAAAGCCCATCCACCCAAAAATTGACACATAAATATGAACACGAGACAAACGAAGATAATAACAACGGGTAAGTATTATTTACCGTAGGCTTATAACATTATAAAAAGGAAAAGTCCCTAAAAGGCTATACTGTTAAACTCAAGGCGTGTTTAAACTTAAAAGACTTTACCCATCAACGAATGCATAGGATCGATAGGCGAAGTAATAGCTTCATTGTTTTGCGGTTGAATATACGAATCTTGCATCTCCATATCGTGGAGTTCTTTTAGGCAGAGCCATTCTCCGTCGACGGACACGCGGAAGTTGCATAGATAGATAGTATCCTGGGCCCCCGCCATGTCGCCGTCAGGATTCCCGTCGCCCGGTTGCTGGATAGCCGCAGGTAGACCCAATTCGGGCAAGGGCTCTACCCCGTGAACAGCCGCGAGTGCACGCATAATAATTCAGCAAATAAAACTTTCAAGCGACACAAAAAGCACGTTTCCGTGATTTTGATTCAGTTCATTTTCCACGGTTTGAAGGTCAAACAAAGCCGAATTTAACGTTTATTCCATAACATGTGACCACTGCAGCGTATTTTCACTATATTCGACAGTAATCTATCACAAAACTATCTTAATATTCTTGTTTTGGTGTCGCAATAGCAAAAACTTCGCGAAATACGAAGTGAAATGCGTATTTGAGTGGGATTCAGGACAAATATTGATTTACAGTGCTGTAAGTATATAGGTAGACGTATGAGGGGCAGATCAATACTCCGAAACGGTGGCGCCATCTTGCGGGAGGTAATGTTGCTATTTAAGAGGGTAATATGTATGAGGCTTTTGTTATACAAAGTTCTGCTTTCTTCTTATAGAGGCAGCTGTTTTATATTTGATTTAATAATAGGTACTTGGATAGGAGCAGCGCAAGACCAGTCATTGTGGATTGGGGGAGGCTTTTGTCCAGCAGTTGACATCCATAAGCTGACACAACAACAACTACATAAAAATACATCTTAAATTATGTAAACTACTTATAAAAATCATTCTTATAAGGTCAAAAAAACATGTTACAAATAACTCAAATCAGATTAGCTAGTTTAACCAGTAGTGACACAAACATGTTAGTTTGTTGATGATCATTTAGCAATCTTTGTGAAATCATTGCCAATTTATTATTTGTTCAACAAGTAAATAATGCAAATAATAAATCCTACTAATATTATAAAATGACAATTTTTGTGCCGATATGGATGGATATTTGTTACTCTTTCACGCAAAAAGTACTGAATAGATTTTGATGAACTTTGGCAATATTGTAGCTTATTTACCAGAATAACATATAAGCTATATTATTTTGAGATATAATGATTTCTTTGACAATATGACGATATATGCTTATGATCTCTCGGGCAGTCTCTAGTATAAAATAAAACATACACCTGTCTTTCCCATTGGGGTAGGCAGAGACCACTTCCCTTCAAACATGCCTCTTTCACTTCATACACATTCATTAGTTTCCTCATACATGTACATTCAACAAAAACTGTGCTACTTGTTTTTATCGACTGCACCAAAAGGAGGGTTATGTTTTTCGAGAGTATGTATGTATAATTCTTTGACATGATCTAGGTACAGCCTAAACAGCTTGATGTACTTACTTTAGCTTGAGAGGTGTCATTACATTCATATTTACTGTGACAGTGACACTGGGTACACAAACATATTATAAAAATTGTATTTAAATGCAGTAGGGTTTTTCAAATAAAAATTTAGGTTATTATGTAGAAGTATTCAATGCGGGATGCATTGAATACTTCTACATAATAACCTAACAGGTTAATGATCTTATCAGGAACAGAAAAGACAACATTGTATTATATTCTTATCTTACTTAGAGCACAAAGGACTCCCTGTATGTTTTATAAAATAATTTATAGAAGTAATGAACTGTTTTATTCATAGCCAATAATATTCGAAAACATTTAAAAAATACTTAAGTTGAAATTGAAGTTTAATTTATAAGTACAAGAAAGTTGGTATAGTACCTACCTGTCTTTTAACCTTAATTAGGTAATCATTTTCATAAAATTACTGGCTTTAAGTACTTATATCAAATATTTGTGTGAATTTGAAATTGAAAATATTAATATGTTTGGAACGAAGAGACATTGCTGAAGGCCAAAATTAAGGAAGGATAGGCTTTATTTTATCGACTAGTTGTATCAGGAAGGCAAAAGACAGAAAAAATAGAATAGAATAGCCAACTTCACTATCTGCCAACATTGTTGCTTAATATAGGTAATGATGATTATGAAAAAAATTGCTTATTTAACTTGATAATCCTTTTATCATACTGACCAATCACTTGTATGATGTAATCAAATACTAGATTGATTAATTACCTATGCAATACAGATTTGTACTGAATATGTCGACCGTAACTTAAAATTACGCTTACAGGAGCACCGACTAGACTAGAATCTACATAGTACCTACCTGTTTAATTTATGTATGCGATATGTAAGGTGATGTATGTGAAGAGTAGGCGTTACCAAAATCCATGAACATTGTGCCTCGATTACCTAAGTTCTGGAAAAAGTATTTGTGATTGCAAAAATAATAATAATAGCATAATTAACTTACTTTTGGCACTGTAATAATACGATTTATCCGGTCTTGACAACAGAAGTTCCGGCCACTTGTCTTCCTTTGTTGACGACACTGATGGCGATCTCTCGAATAAACTTGATTTTAAAGAAGCCGTGGATGTCGCCGGCGACACCTCCACGTCTTTACTTGACGCCATTATTATTCATAGAATAATTCAATAAACATTTTCGTGGAAATAGGAAATACGGCAAGCAAATAAAAGCAGACGCGTCAATATTATGTCAAATGTCAATGTGACGTATGCATGTTGACGTTAACTAAGCGTTTATGAATATAGTTTCGTGTAAGAGTGAAGTGTTTATTCTGCCAAGTAAAGGTAAGGCCTTTTTCCACACTTTTTTCAATAACAAAAACTCTTTTTAATTTTCAACAAATATGTCAGTCATCTGACAAAAATGAATAAACAAAAGGCGCTGAGGAGCGCTGAGGCATCAAAGAACAATTTTATTTGCCTCGTAACCTATTTCTTTGATTAGATAACTACTAGGTATTTTATTTAAATTTGTTTTGTTTGCATCATCTTTCTTAATTTGTGAGCAAAATGAATATGGTATTTACGCCAAGTAAAAAGCCGCTAAGGCTTCTTATAATAAATGCCACGCAGTTCTCAGCGTTCATGCTCAGTCTTAAAGCATTAAGAGGAGTATTGTTTGGGCTGAACCAGCTTATTGATTTGATATTCGTGGTCTTTGAGAATGAAGTGCCGAAAGCAGAGCAGTTGAAAACCCATTTAGATGGATGTGGGCTACCTTGTAAAAACAGCATTTCTATCAGTTGTGATATTCCTAAGTAAGTAAAGTATCATAATCGTGTTATGTAGGTAGGTACCTAGGTATTTACTAAGTAAGTACCTACAAAGGTACCGTAGCAGAATAGTCTTCGTAGTACAGAATATTCGCTCACTCAGATGTGAGAAAACGATTATGTAAAATATCTTGCTTTAACTAACTTCTCTCTTAGGTACCCAGGTATGAAAGGCTTTCACAATTTTACAGTAAAGATGCTTTACCTCAGAATTACAGATGCCGATATATTCGTCTTTATCACAGAATATCAAAGTTTAAACTTTATGAACTTTGCGATAGATGACGATCGAAATTTCGATAGTACTTACTTGATGTTAAAAGTTGCCAATAACCTTGAACTGCCGCTACCATCTACCGAGCCTCCGGAAGAAGAGAAACTGACACCTATAAGAACTCATAAGAAACCCGAGGAAGAGCAGTTTAAACCTGTAATAGTATGCGAAGGTGTGATTGCAATGGATATGCTGAAGACATATACTAAAAATATACCTGACGATTATTTTTATTGTGCCTCACCTATTGCGGCTATGGCGAAGTCTACGTTAAGTGATCATTTGAGGGTAAGACATTAAGTATAAGTACGTATAATAAAACAAGGTTACTAATAATAATAAAATGAAATTTCGCTGGTTCCTATTGCGTAGTGCCGTTAATTTTCATTCATAAGCATGTCCTTTTAATTAGATCTTATTGTATAAAATTTTTACGCATTGCATTATCCGCGACGATATTTAGATAAGTATAAGTCTAATTACTTGCAGTACTTACGGTACCTATCCAAGATTTATCGATCGATACCATACCTACCTAAGTAGGTACTGTTTTAATTTCAATAGGAACCACGCGCCAATGTGTTCATTAAATCTGTGTTACACTTTAGTAGGTATTTAATAATTTTTCAAGGTACAATGCAGTGACATAAACAGAGTTTTTGTATGGGGTTCAAATGCCGACAACTTTCACTTGGACGTAGCCGCCCCTGTTTACAAACCAGACAAACCTCGAATGGAAACACGCCATTGTGAATGGAATTTTATGACGAATGATGATTATGATGAACTGAATATTGATTTTACTCACTTCAATGCTACTTGGCTGAAGAAGGAATTGGTTACAAGGGTAAGGTTTGACTTATTAATTTATACACTTAAAATCTTACTTGAAAGCTAGGATTTTTCCTGATTTAACTTAGTGATCCCAAAACATACTTTTGTTTACCTGTTCTTCTCTTCTCAGCTTATATCTGCCCACTGCTGAACTTAGGCGTCTCCAATTTCTCTCCAACTCTCCAACGCGAACGATTCATTGCTTCCTGCATCCAACGAGACCTTGCGTTTTTGGCTAGGTCGTCGCTCCATCTGGCTCTACTATGAACATTTTAGTAGTTGGAAATCTAGTATTGTTCAAAATTTTAATTGTATTCCGAACGATTTGGGTCAAGGTCGCACAAAAACACTAAATGTAAAACAAACAAATAAGAATAAAAATAGTTAATTCACGTATATTGCTGATGTGGCAAAGACAGCTGCTAGGCTGAAGTGGGATTGAGCCGGCCACGTCTGCCACATGCCAGAAGACCTATGGGCTAAAACAGCTACCTACCCAATGGCTACCAACTGCCAAACGGCGTCACGGCAGTCCACGGAAAAGATTGCGGGACGAGCTGGACACCTTTTGGGCGGAGGAAGCTCGAGACAGAAAGTCATGACGGATAAGGAGAGAGGCCTTTGCCCAGCAGTGGGACACAAGTGGCTAGATTAGATTAGATTAGAATTCATGTTATACTTTAGGTGAAAGCTTTACTAGTCCATCGACCTCATGGCAATATCTTCAAAGCTGCGAGGATTTGTAAAGTACTGCAAGGCTTATGGGTGACACGATCCGGGTCCAAGGAATCGCATAAAACCAATATGGGTGTTATAAGTGATGGTTCACTTGGCACTTTAAAAGGCAAGTTTCATTGGTTTTATAATCAAATTGAGGCTGCCCGCGACTTCATATGCATTTATAGTCATCATCAAGTAAAAAAAAACATATAGCATATTCAAATTATACAGCCTATGTGTTATTCTGATGTCCAAGCTAAGTTATTGTAAAGTTTCATTAAAATCTGTTCAGTGGTTTTTACGTGATAAAGTAACAAACATCCATCCATCCATCGGCACAAACATTGACATTTATAATATTATTAGGGTTCATATTAGGGGTCATAGGTAGACTTATTAACCTACAGTAAAACTACTTGTTACGTTACTAATTTACTTCCTAAAAACTCTTCTCTAAAGTTAGGACTTTGAAAAGGCCAACAGCCGATTTCTTAATATTATTAAAGTTGAACGTCTCAAACTAGTCTTAAACGGTGCGATGTATATTAGTTGGGTATACTTTGTGATAAGACGCGTTTGCGTTGTAAAGCTTGAGACTTGTCATACGCCCAAGCTCAATTCAGAGACTGTAAATGCTAGTATAGTAGGCTAGTATTAACTATTTAGATTAGAGTTTACCTAACTTGGATTTTGTAATCTTAGGAACAATGGGATAATTCAGAACATAGAGTTGCGTAAGAAAAGCAAACGAGCTTGGAATGATGATAAATAAATTACGTAAAAATAACTCTTTAAGTATTCCGATTGATTGACAATATTTTTTTAGGCTATCCCTATTTCCTGCCAGTTGTATTTGTTAAAGATTCATTCAAAGTTAATGAATACAATAAGGAAGACCTTTATTTAAAGCAAGAGATAAAAAAAATGAATAAGGCTGTCGTGGAGCATCATAGAAGGGTACGTAATAGGTATTATTAATAGGAAGAATATTTTGAATGTTCAGTGAAAGCTATTGATTTCACGCTACCGATTCAAAACCGATTAACACCTGGAGTAGTCAAATAACTTGCTAAACGCTACACTAATACTGCAAGTGTTATTTTTTTCAGTTGATGGCCGCTTGTAAAGTTTTCTTTAAAAGACACGTCATCAATCAAGAGTACCTGCAGATGCCTGCTGAGAGTAGCCTTGGAATTGCACCATCTTCTACTCGTTTTTCTACGACTACGTGATTTCAAGTATATTAAATGGCACCTACATTGGTAATTTTAATTTTCTTCTTACTTATTATATTTCTTAATAATTAGAACTTGTGTTTTTTACTTATGAAAGACATACTTTATTACGTTTTATCGATTGATTTCAATAGACTAAATTGATAACACCTTTACATGCTGCACTATCTTGGTATGGACAGGTTTTGTAAAATTTGAGTGGATTATGCTCTTAAAAGATCTATCTGATCTGGTGTTGTAGGCTGCAGTAGGCACAATTTATGATTTAATTTAAAAATTAAAGTAGGCAAAATTCATTTCCCAATTAACACATCGATTAAAGCGCTGAAATGCAACATTCTTCAACGTGCATTGTAACCAGGCGATGCGTAACCAAACTCAAACACTCAGATAAAAGAACGTCGTCTGATCAGACCAACAAAGGAAGGGAAGAGCAAATAAAAGCGCATTTACCGACCGATTAATATTCGACAGACCACAGACTCGGTTCCCTGACCGCATCGTTTGTATAACCTCTTCTGTCAATTTGATTTCCGACCTCGGGGTATGTAATTTCCATTACGGAGGCCAGATGCTTTTGTTTGCCTACGCGAGTCCAAAAAGCCCGGCGAGAATCTCTGTTTTATCAACAAGTTAAGCAAGAAATCTTTGGGACAACGTCCAAAAGTCGATTGGCTTTCGATAGGGTTTAAAATTTCCGGTTTATAGTAACTTATGTTGTACTGTTGAGTATTAAAAGTTACCTACTTTAACTGTTGATGTGATAGTAATGATTGAGTAACGTTATTACCCGCTAAGGCGGTTCCTTATCTGCGGTTTGAGGTGAAGATGGAATGACTAAAGGTCAAAGACCTTTAAGATTACTTTTTTCCAGATGTACTAAATGCTTAAAAATTCTATTCATACCA
The DNA here is from genome assembly GCA_947563765.1 of Anarsia innoxiella. NCBI lineage: Eukaryota > Metazoa > Arthropoda > Insecta > Lepidoptera > Gelechiidae > Anarsia > Anarsia innoxiella. The sequence goes on from OX387402.1 coordinate 4,031,780, forward strand.
GGTTTTTTACTTAACTAGCTTGTAGCTATGCAAAATAAAAATTATAAAGAAAATTGTTGTCGCTACGCCAACGTACAAGCTGTTGCTACGGCGTAGCACCTGGCTACGAACTACAAGCACGTTGCTTTAGAATTTCTACCATTTTGTGAAAACTAGCTTACGTAACTCTGCAAGTATGTGGGGTGTTTATTCAAGATGGCTATTTCCTTGGCGCGTTGGGAATTCGAATCGAACTCATCTCATTAGCCCGTAAAGGAAAACTTGGATTAGTTGACCAACTTCACCGTAGCTCCTCGTGGCCACTGAATCGCGTTTGGTACCTACGCGACTAGTTTGAATGTTACAACTTTACACCTTAGTAAGCACTTGTCGAAGATAGTTCGAGGTTCTGCATACCGTGGTCAGAATACATTTACCTCCCTAATACACGTGTTTCGTAATTAAACCAAAAGACAATCGAATCCGTAGCTACTCGTACAACAAACGTTTTTCCCGGAATTCAAAAAGAAAAATAGATTAGCATTTTCTTTATCATCGCTTTACGACTGGGCACAGAATTATCAATTCAGCTAAGCGGAAAATCCTTTAGGCAATTTTAAAATGCTCCTTAAAAAGCGTATAGGTGCGAAAGGAACAAAAAATGTCTGAAATAATGTCGGTTGAATCCTCGGAAAGGGTATTAAGTGCGGCATTTATCTAGCGGACGCCCGCTTTCAAGATATACGTTCTCCAAGCATCGACTGGCCCCGTGCTAAACATTGAATTATGTACCTTCCTGTTTTGATTCGCAAGTGTTTTGTTCAAATGTATAATAAAGGATTTAATAGGTTTAGAAAATTAGAACATATTTATATTTTAATATAAAAAATATAAAATATAAGAAAAATAGAGTATTATTGTATTTTTTAAACAACAAAACTGTGGAGAGGCATGGGAGAGACTTTTGTTCAGCAGTGTGGGACGACACAGGCTGAAAAAACTGCTTGAGTTGGTTCATGGACAAAGTAATGGTCAATGATCTTCGTACATCTATGACTTACACAGCGCTAACTAGATATTACTTTTACATTATTTTTTATAAAAACTCTTTAACAAAATCTTATAAATTGCCTTGATTTATCTTAGTATCTTCAGCATCTTACATTAAGCAAACTTACTAACTTTTATTACTCTGCTATCTTTAAAATCAAAGCGCTCCGAAAATAAACATCCGACTCTCTTCCTTGATGTTTTGTTTACCCTTCGAAAAGGCAGGACTTAGCGTCACATTAACACACCCAGGATACTTTGTGGTGCCTTTATGTACTACGGGGATCATTTAATTTGACTTCTTAATCTCTAAACATTTATATCTTTTTCTTTTTGCCACTTTACCCCGTTAAGGTAGTGAGTGATTGAAGTTATTAATGTAATTTAAATCTACATAAGTAATTAAAGTTCTTCATTTACAATAAACGATTTTTAGCATAAGTTATTAAGTAGCAAGAAAAAAAATAGGTAGAAGAAAAACAACCCGCAGTTATGACCGTTTGTATTTTTCTTAGTTCGGAATAATTTGCCTACATAACAATATTTGAATAGAAATCTTATAATGATTGTCTAGCCGTTATTGTTTTTCCATTTCTGGACAAGGGGCCTATGTTATCTTCAAGAATTGCCTAATTATTGCACCAATGACCCAGCTTCAGTCTGTTCTTCAGGGCCAAGTCTGCCAATTGCCCCTTCTTTATTCTGTAAATATTAGAAAAAAGAAGAAAAAAATCGTCAGTTTTCCCAAAATTCAGTCTTATGACATGTCAAACGAAAACTCCGCTCTTTGGCTGAGTCTAATCTCTTCTTTTTTTAGCGGAGGAGTGTTAAGCTTCGGTAAACTCTAGTTCACCCCTAGGCACAGGCACGCCGAGACATTCGTTATCTCCTCCGCAGCCAGTAGCTGGATTTATTGACTTTTTTCCCGCCTTAATTTCTAGAGATCCGGTCCAATGGTCGACGCAGGCAGCGTTACATTGATGCTGCCCAAGGGAAATACCGTCTGCTTCGTAATGTTTTAAATTGTCACTCAACCTGCAATGAGATTGAAATCACGAGGCATGTTTTCGTGGAGTTATTTTTGTAGTTGATAGATTGTCGTTTGTTTCAACCCTGATATTACTTAGAACCAATATATTCCGGTGTAAATAAGTTTTATTTCAGTGATCTTTCACAAAATGAATGAAAAATCATTATAACAATTATTATAATTATCTCAGATAAGCAATGAAAATTTGAAAATTGGAGCTAAAAAAACGAAAAAAAATGTGTTAAATGAAAAATCTTAACAATTATATGATCTCAAATAGGCAATGAAAATATCTGGACTTCATTTTGATAATTTAATTAGAGCTATAAAACGTAAAAAAAATGTGTTAAATTATCTAACTTTTAATCTAACAGGTCTCTTTATTAAGTTTAATTGTAACTAAATGTTTAAAAATGATGGAATTATAAAATATTTTTTAAATATCAGGTGCTAATTTAAAAATCTAGGCAACAAACTGTAACTAAGAATCATTCATGGGAGGTTTAATGGCGTAATAACGTTCTAATCCTATAACATAAAGTGGGTAGGCCGGGCGGGTCGAAAATTTGTTTAAAAATTCAATACCGTCTATAAGAAACTCGTTCACTGAACGCAACGACCTGAGAACATTCCCATTTACCCTTAATAACATGGGAGAAATTGCTCGATTAGTGAGAAAGGGGATCTTGCTTGCGATTGGAGATCGGAACGCAGCTTTCTCAGATATTTATAGGTATCAATACCTGCTCCTCTGGTCTAGATTGCTTTTAATTCCATTGATAAGTCTCAAGTTTATTTTTATTTCTTTTCTTATGAATAGATACGAGATGTTATTTTAACACAAATTTATTTTAGTTTTATGATTTTTTAAGCAAGATTTTTTTATTCCAAAGCATTAATCGCTAGGCTCACAATCTAATATTCACAAAACAAAAGAGATCAACGAGCGCACAAAAAAACGTACGAATTATAAAATGTTTCTACTTCAGATTTTAGCAATTTTACTCTTGGCGTGTGCTCAATATTATAAACTAGAAAATAAACTACATATGATCATCTACCGTGTAAAATATTTTTTTAACGGATGGCAGAAACTTTTAAGACTGATCAAAATAGATTTAATCAAATAAAAATAGATCAAAAAACTTAATGTACCTATGTACACAATTAGTTATCCAGTTAGAGCGCGAAGATAACAAATAGGTACTCTATCACACAGATTACTTGCGAAGATATCATTACAATTTGAAGGAAATTAGCGTTCAACTCCTTCAGCCAAATCGAATGTTCAAAAGGCATCCGATCGTGAAATTTCATTTAATCGCCGAAGAGTGCGTCTAAGCTAATGCAGATTCTGAGCTCACCCTCCCTTCGGTTAATTTATAGCCCAACAAATTTTTATTCTTCCTTCAACTGCTCAATCGTCCATTTTTTCTCGGGAGTTAATGAACTGAACTTCTCGAATTAGATATTTAACTCGGAAATTTTCTACTTTTTACTCGAAACTCAATTATTCAAAAAGGACGGAATCCTTCCGACTTTGTGGTTCGTAACGTTTACTCAGAAAGTTAGGAAACGAATGTTTTACTAAAATAGAGAATACATATAAAATAAAGGAGTCTGCCCTCTATTTTATATGTATTCTAGATATTAGTTGCTTTTATGAGCGGTTAATTTAAATCTTTATTAGTAACTCAATATCCAATTTGAACGGCGCTGTTCAAATCATTATTGCTCTTATAAGGGTTGTAAGTAGACACGTTTTTACTCGGCAAAAAAGTAGCTAAAGATGACGAAAATATGTTTCTATAATGTTCAATATTTTCGATAACTCAAGTTCAACTTTAACCAAAATAGCATACCTAATATTCATTGAAATTCAAAAGAATCATTAACAAAAACATGTTATATCGTAATACCGAAGTTAAGACCTATACACCACTATAACCCAACGCGTATACCTCTACTGCAAATACTCCGAGATCGATACTTCAGCAGTCACTAAGTCCCATGTGGTCAGAATTTAACATAATCTGATTAGGAAGGCATACCGTCGGCGATTGAGCCCGAACAGAGCCTTATTGATGGGGTCATTATCTGTGGCCCCAAACCCCCACACCTACTATACGATCTTGAATTCTAACTGACTCATTTATGCTAGATTAGTCGCAGTTTTATGGCTGTGATCGCTGCTTTAGTGATTAAAGAAATATTTTGAACTTTAGTCTAGACCTTTAAGATTAAGGTTTTTGATAAGTGCGTTTATTCGTCTCACAAATGTACGTAGAATTAAAGCGTTTCGTGTCCTAAAAAGATTTAAAAGGAATAAGTTTAATTTAAAATGTTACGTTATTTTTACGAATAGAATCTTTAGTAAAAATAATATGTTTACCAACATAATATTATTAATTGAACCGAGAACTAGAAACCCCACAGCAAGATAAAATTAAGTTTTTCCTGTCATTTATAATTTGTATTCTTTTTATATAAGATTGATTTCTTAGATATTTTAAAATGCGTAGGTAGTAGAACAACCTACGTAGATGCGTAGGTATGACCTACTAGAAATAATTAGAAATCCGATTGATGAGCATGCTTATAAAAATAGAGTTTCAATTTAAATATTGTAGGTTACAGATAAGTATCTCTCTCAAACCTATAGAACTCTACACTGCGGTATTGGTGACCTTTTCTTGTTGACATCTTTATCGGCCGATTCGAGATGCGAAGGCGTGAAAAAGTTAAATAAATCTAAGAAGAACATTAGATAACGGAATGGCTTTTGTAATGTGTTTGGGCGTCGTAAATGCAACCGATGTGCCATAGATATCTGTCGAGAACATATGCCCGGTGTCAAACTTTGTTTCAGCCTTTGTTCAATACACAGCGTGCAGGCTATTTCAAACTGTTGAACTGTCGAAGGATCCGCTTATTGAATTCGGCTTGCTAGCTTTACAGTTTTAGGTCTTGTATGTGAACAGTTTGCTCTTTTATTTCAAGTGGCAAAACAAATTAGTATTTAAGAATCGATATTCCAATTACAATTTGATTCATCGTAAAAGAAAGAGAGAAATGTCAATAATATCTTTGCCTCTCTCTTCATATATTTTTAATGAATTATGAGGAAAGAGTTAGAAATGGTCTGTTAATGTCATTGATATTGATAGGTACGTTTTCTTTTTTATAGCATGAAGTAGGTTCACATTCACACAAAACAGCGTACAAATAAATTCAGTCAACAATTACTAGGATTAAAAGTTCTATTTTGTAGCGTATGAATATCCAAGAGTACATTGCTTCGATAGAAAATCGGGTAGCAATACTAGCGATCGAATCGAATCGGGTTGCCTTCGTAAATAATACATCAATGTTATCGCGGAAGTGCAGTGTGTCTGTCCGAACGGAATCACAGTCCGGTAGTACACATGATGGCTATAAAACAACGAGCGAGCATGTACAGCGAATAAATCAGAAGCGCAGAGCTGGACTTGAGGTAGAGGCCCCGGGGCCACAAACAGGGTAACCCAACCCGTGGCCTCAAAATATTATCCCAATGAAATTGTTATTTTTTACAATCTGCTTATAAATGATTTAGGTATTGTGAAACTGGTTGGATATCAATGTACTTATTTAAAATGCACGGTAGGTACCTGATACGTGAGCGTGATGATTTATATCAATGAGAAACTTATTTACCCAGTTGTTTCAGTTGGACTTTTTTTTACCGAAATATGTTATTACGGGGAGAACTACTTTTTATGTGGTCTTGCTGTTTAGGGACCCATCTTTTGTACGGTACCTGGTGCAGCTGCCCCCTGTGTCCTCCCCTAAATCCATCTCTGAAACATTTGTAACTCGTGTCCGCTGGTTGTCGGATGGAGGCTGTAGACTTTCAGTGAGACGGTCAGAAAGTATTTTCATCTTCCTCGTTTCTATGTGAGGAAAAGAGAGGTGTATATCTTCGGGTAGCTGTGATAGTGTACAGCCGTTATGAGAGATTTCGTGCCTGCGCCACGTTTTGTCGTGTTTTTTCCGTTTTTGCCTAAGCTGTTGTATCCGCGAGGACTTGTGTTATGTTTGTAAAGCTAGTCGTAGGTGTTCTTTTTGTTGCAGCTTGAAACTACTGCTTGTGTTTTTTATTTCGATCACAAACTGTTTGATTTTGAGTGTGAATTTCGTTTACAACCTGCCTAATTTATTTTTAAACTTCTCTGCATTTAAGTTACTTACTTATTTCTTTTTATGAAGACGTCTGAACTAAAATTTTTCACAAGATTACATATTATGTTTTATACGATAAAAGTTTAAACACGATTTTGAATTATAAGTAAATTACAGAGAATCTTTATGAAAAATTCCTGCGGTCAAAAGTGTTATTCCTTTTATAAAAGCAAGGTTATTTTCCGGAATTTGTAAAGGTAACTTGATACTGGGAGTCCCTTCAGCTGCCTTTCAAGTTCGGCTTATGGCAGTGTTTTAGAAATTTGACCTTTTAACACAAAACGGTAAAGACATATTAAATTTTATTTTATGTTTAATTAAAATTATCTACTTATACATGAATAGGTTATTGCGAAATTTTTTCATATTTTTTAACGGTTTTATTGGAATGGCTACGTTTTTACGCTATTCATATTAATCGCATTGAACATGTTCAGAAAAGATGCCTAAAAATGCATGCTGTCTTATCGCCTTAACCTTCAACGTAACCAACGTAATTATCTTAGCCTCTTGTCCAAGTTCAATCTGGCTTCCCTTGAGGATAGAAGAAAGCTTCATCTGCTCACACTACACAACATTTTACATGGCTACATTGATTCTCCTTCCCTGGTTTCTCAGATTGACATTAATATTAATTTATCGCTTTCGTAACCCTAAACCTTTTGCATTAGGTATTTATTCAAATAACACAGGCTACTATAGTCCATTAACGCGCATGTGCCGTCAGTACAACGCCATTACTAGTAGTAATTTGTCACTACAAGTAGATATCTTCAACGGTAATTTCAGATTGTTTCGAAAACATCTAGAAATAATTAATTTAGCAAACATTGACTGATTGTTGCATTTCTTTATTCCTTTATATTTAACTTTTTTTTATTCAACTTTTTTAAGTACCTACACTGTCTTGTACCTACACTGTCTTGTACCTACACTTTCTTGTTCCACCACGTTTTGTATCGACTAGCATACATTTTCAGTGGATTATGGTCTAGTCCCAACTATTGTTAAATTATGTAACTCCTGTATGACTGTAATCTGTTATGTATGTTGAAATAAGTAAATAAATAAATAAATAAATGGCAAATCCTGACGCACAGCAGAACTGGTTAGAGAGCAAGGACATGATTTTACTCAGCAGTGGAACATGATTACATGACTGGCTGACTGTTTCTGTATCTGTCTGTACCTTTATACATTTTTGATAAACTCTTCTAACCTTTGCCAATGTATTATCTAGACAGAGATGCTGTTTGACCTTTACGTCTTATTTAAGGACCCACAGAACAATAGATGAGATTAGCAATTTATTGAATGACGAAGCTCCCAGCGTCAGTACAGCAGTATTTTATACCAAATGACATTTATTAATAGGCCATCAAACCCATTGTGAGAGATTGGACGGAATGATCACCAAATAATTGCCCAAGCTAGCGGCGACAGGTTGCGCAAAACAGAGCAAATTGAATATTAATCACTGACCTACTATTATGGAAATTTGTATTAAAGGCTGATGAGAAAATTTTATACGGCTTATTTAAAAATATAGCTAATTACATAAAACGGAAAATTGATAAAAATTTTGACCAACTAAACTTAGAAAAGACTCGTATAATTTCGTCTTTATCTATTGCACTCTAGCGACAAGGACGTAATGATTTCGACGCTTGTCGTACAATGAACACTTTGTGGCTTTTGTAATACTATCGATCAACCGAGATAAAGACAATTCTTCTGAGAGGCCATAAAACATATTTTAAACAAATAGAGATATTTAGATACATACACACTATATGCTAAGATATAAGTATAACGTGGTATCGATCTCTATCATTATTAGATACGAAGTCGGCTGAACTAAGTCATTTGCCTATAAGTGATCACAGTACCTATCTTGTTTACCAACTATTTATACAAACTAAACATCAATTAAAATCAACAATTACAGATTAATAGTAACAAAATGCGACCTTCAAAACATTAATTTATCTAAAAGTTCTACTTGTAAAGTCAAATATAATGAATTTCGAAATTCTGACAACTTTTCAACAAATTAAGCAACTTCGGATTGCCATTGTTTTAATTAAACAGTGACAGCAAGATGATCAAACATCGTTTCTACTTTAATTGAAGTGATATTGAAGGATTACAATCGTTATTTTGTTTAAGTTTTTTGTTAATTTGAAAACTGCCATATTCATAAAAACAAGAGACATTGCAAGAACTAGACAAATTCTTCACAATTATGCATTACTAACGTGGTAAAATTATCGTAAACTTTATGATCGAAGTCTTATTTAAATTGTCTAAGCACATATTGCTACTTTTAGCACATATTGTGCCTACAAAGGCTTTTTAACTTAGACAGCTTTTACAATAATTTAATATATGTAAGTACTTATAGGAAAAATTGAAGGGAAAAGGAAGAGAGGAAGACCCAGACGGACGTTCCTAGAACAGATGAAGGAAAAGGCGGGTGTCATGTCGTATCAAGATGTTAAAAAGAAGGCAGAAAATAGGGAGGGATGGAAGAGGCTCCACCGACAAGAGCTAAGCTCTTAAATAAGATGATGAAGTACTTATAAATAGAATGATGCGAGATAAAAACTCTGCTTGCACTGTCTGACAACTTTTTTTACAATCAAATTGTGAAAAGCAACGATTATGTTTACCTTCATCATTAAAAATGTGGAATGCTTAAATTTTTCCTTCATTTTGTTGTCGTTGTTAAGTCTCTTTAGGATACGATATGATAGTCCACTTACTTAGTTAATTAATTACCTTAGTGAAAACTTCTGGCAAATAGTATCAAATTCTGCAGATGCATTATTGCACATCGCGTCCATATAGCAAACATCCGAACTCAGGTAAACGTTTTAAACGCTATTTTAAGCAATTATATGAGCAATTATGGCACCACTTGGTTTCTAGTATTCCAGCCATTCTACGAATTTGGGATTAGAGTGAAATTATATGGCTTTAAAGAGAACTTACGTGAATATTTGGCTACGAACAATTCTCGAGCCACAATTCGGTTTACTCAGTCATAATTTTAATAGCAGTCTCTTGAGAAGAAATGAATATGGTATGTGTTTTTATTATTTCTAGTTTAAGTGCTTTCAATAGATAGTGTTTACTGCTAATGGAGGTAGGTATTATAGACACAGCACAGGGTATGTTTTCACTGTACACAGAGAAAAATTGAGGTCAAACAAGTTTCCAAAACAAGGATCAACTTCTGACAAAAAATTCATTGTTGTCATTCAGTTTCAATCAAAGATTACATTTTTTATTTTCATCGTGGAGTGAAAGAACACCCTCTACTAATAAAAATAACACTTATTTACAGGATAAGCAAAATACATGGTGTCGAAAAATGCTGTTTTATAAGTAAATATAAATATAAGTACTTAAAAATGTTGAGCTATTTACAAAATTATGACTTAATAATTACTTTACTAGTGTGCTTTTCCATTTGAGCATACTCCACAACTCGGTCCTCGACACGGCATCAGTTGGTAAATAAATTATGCGGTTAAAAAACGACGCAAAACGAGAGAAACCGTCAACTGGTTCACGAGCTGTTTATTTCCTAATTGGAGTTGTCCAGCTTTACGCCACATCCCTGTTTAAAACAACATTAACCACAGAAGCGTGAAATAAAAAGTTCTTACTTCTTTCATAAACAGTGGCCAAAAAGTTAATTATCTCGCGGAGTTTGGATACTCGTGACGTTACGTAAAATGAGCAAACAATAATTTTAGTTTTGATGCACATCGCTGGCAGGAGCATTAGCTCGCCTTGTTATTTATAGCCAATCTTCGTCACTGTCAGTGCGATGCGCCTGCAGCGATACTCCCGCTTTATCCAGCAATGATTACTATATCATGTGCAAATTCTGCACTGCTGAGAATGAATGGAGGATGACGAACGACGCTCCGCAATCAACGCAAATAATTATCGGCTTTCAGAGACACAATTTATATGCATTATGCTGAATGTGAATCCATTTTTATTGAGGGAGATTGATCGTGTAGCGCAGATGTAATTTTGGTAAAGGTAATTGATGATGGCAGGTCAACGTTTAATTAATTGCGTATTTAGCCTGAATTCGTTTTCTTTGTTTCGGGCGAGATTCTGGAAAAAAAAAATTCTTTTACAGAAAAATGTGCCACGTAAAAGTAAGTTAATATATTAACTTATATGGTATATTAGGTCTATTGTGCATAGATATCTTAACATATCTAGAAACTTTTTGAATTTTCTAAAAGTTCTTTTCCAACAATAAACAACAAAATCTAAAGACGAATTCATTCTCAATAACTTCTTAAGATTACATTGTTACAACTTTTTGATTTACATCTCGAATACAGATTGCAATTTGTCAAATTACTGTGCAGCAGTAAACACGAGATGGACTTTATCTTCGTAGATTAAATGCCCAGTTTAGCTTGAGCTCTCGAGGGCTTGAATTCATCAATTGGCTGTTGGTTTTGGCTGGTATCTGGTTTCATTAGAGGTCTGGTTTCGCTGGTGTTTGGAGGTTGGTCCGATGGCAATTCGTCTCTAGTCCAAGCTTATCAAGTGGAGCACACGCGCCGTCGGCACATGCTAACTGAAACTGATTTACGACACCAATGACGGTTTATTCAACTGGGACCTTTATTAATTGCTACAAGGGCCACACAATGTTTGATATCGTGTCTCGAACATCTTTGACATGAAACCCTACTGTTTATTCGACATTCTTTCTATCGATTTGTTTACTTACGGTTACGAGGAAGTTAACAAACATTTATTCAGAAATAAATATCTACTGCTTTCTTATGTTAATCTGTGTATAATAGTAATTTATAACACCTAGTATCCATTTTCTGTTGAGTCGATTTCCAATACGATTACACTTAAAAATTTCCATAATACTGATCTATTAAAAGAGAGCTTAACTTTCTTCTCAGTTCGAGAGAGCGCTTTCAGTTATTTTATTTGGAATTTGATATTCAAAAGTTCGCTTGTAGTTAAAGTAGAGTTGAAAGACTTGGTAGAATTTTTCATTTTTATTTTCCCTAATAAAATATCCTTTACCTTAACTTTTATTCATCAAGTGAGTGAATTGGAAACCTTTGAAAAATTTGGTGAAAGTTTGTCATTTTTCTTAGCCGACCCGAGCGGTGTTACAATGGAAGGCAGAGGTTAGTTTTGATGGCGAGTGAGAAAGGTGTGAGTTTAATTAGTAGGGGCGGAGGAAACCTGATTTGACTGTTCATGGCTGAAGGTATTATCGTGTTCCCGGAGGAAGTTTCATTAGCTGGTGATATTGCGTTACAATGTACCGAAGACGGGGCGGTTTCCGTCGCGGACGTTGTTTTGACCTAATTAATGTATTACCACGGGACTATACATGCACACTAAAGTTGATTAATCTTCGGTTCGTTTGGAAATCTCGTTGTTTTTGTAATAAATCGACTTTGAATTAAAATATATCAATGCAGTTGAAATTACTAGTAGTAAATCCGGATTACTTTGATCGATTTGCGAGCGATTTTGATTTCGGTTACATTCGCAACTAAAGGCCTGTGCTGACGAGGGAGGGACTATTGTTTGTGTACTTTTTGTCCCTCAAAATAGATTGTTTATGATTTGCGAAGAATCGTTCATGTGTGTTATTCGATGCAGTTGTCACCGATTTATTGTACCAAACCAAAAAGTCCGTTGTTAAATTATGGATTTAAGTCCCTCCATCTATCTGCATTTTCTATTTTGACGGTAACTGTGTAAAAATATATCTATAGAGTTCGTTTTCTCCCGGTGTTTATCGTTAAAAGCATAATGTTTACGAATTCTTTTTCAGAAGGGGAAAAGGACTGTGACATTCCCACAAGATTTATTTCCTCCATTGCAACTCCCTTGAAGAAATCCCTCTGAAGTTCAAAAGCGAACATCGTTACGGGGGTTTGCAGGTATTTTCTTTTAAATTGACAACGAAAAAATGTTTTGAACAACTGGCTGCTTGTAATTAACTTCTACAAAAACTAGGCAATAGGTTCCAACTTTTCAGAGAAAATAATTTTTAATTAGAAAATTGATCTTAATTTTTCTGGTATTAACGCCAAATAATGTCTCATTGCATGACTTTTTGATGATCTTTATTTTAATTACCTGCCTACCTAAATTTAAAATAACGACTTTAACAGACATTATCTGATAAGCTCAGTCTAGTCTTTACTACAAGTATATTACAGTATTTTTAATAATTTATAAATAATTAATAATTTGATGCATAGTAATAATTATAATAACTATATAACATAACTATATCTACTTAAAATAGATTTAAGTTAAATTCGTTTGCTAATCACTTGATAATACGATACCGACGTGTTGGCAGTTTATGCAACATTGAATTCCACAGCTCTTGCATGTCGCTAGTGACAGTAATAGCGTTTAATTAGTGAGCTATGTTTTAGTTGGTATAATTGAGGAATATTGCATGAAAATTATTACGATTTTTTCTTCTTTCAAAAATTTTCAACCGATTTCTTTTAACAATTTTAAAGTTGTCTTTAGATTTTTTGCTACCAAATCATTAGATAGATGGATAAGGTATTAAATATACGTTTATAATACTGACTCTTTTTACATATGTGTGTATGTCTATAGTACTGTCTAACTAGTATTTGTACTTATTTATTAATGTTTACTTTGTATAACAGGATTTGATAGGTGTCGTTAGATCTCATTCTACGAAGTCCCTCTAAGGGCACGTGTGCTGGCAGTAATCCTATAATTACCTCAGTGGAGAGGCCCGGTTTCATTGGCCGTAAAGCAGAATGGCGCTGGATACAGCGACGGCGGATTGCACTATAAAGTGCTGGCTAATAGGGATTACTACACTTACCGCGCTAGATTTAGGCGCCTATAACGCTATAAGGTCCAAACAATGATGGACTTTTATAGAAGTCATTCAAGCTACACTATAAACATTTTATAGGTAATTTACTTAGTGTCAAATTAGATTTTTGTTTCTTGTTAACTTGTTAATTCATGGGTTGCCTTTTTCTTTGAAGTTTTGGAGGCTTTTAAACGGTTTTAAAGCGTCCTCTTTAATTAGAGTAATTTTTTATAGCTTAGCGTTTTAATGAGCGGTACTAACAAAATTACATAGAACAATTTCTTTAAATAGAAAGCGCGTTATCGCATTTCTAATGTTTAAAGATTTCAACATGGGTAATAGAGAGATGTGTCTCATCAGCATGCATTTGTTTTCTACATAAGTATAAATATTTTTTTTAATTTTTTGTCGCGTCCCACGCTCTACATTTTTGTACGGAATTTTAAAGCTTTCTGTTTAAGTACTCCTTACCAATTTGTCAGTTTTGTGCACAGTGTTAGATAGTCCAGACTAAACTGAAGGACAAACTTGTCGGTCAATCCCCAGTCCCAGGCTGTAGTCAATTTAAATTTCAGCCATCTCCGATGCTGGCTTAATCCTTGTTGCGGAGTTACCGTTACTTTATTGTTAGGGATCACTGTGGATGAAGGTGAGACGCCAACTTCTACCGAGATAAAACTTGTTTGTTAGTTTACGTCCCGTATTAAACGGAGTTTGCACGCGGCTTATCAGATGCTAGAAGAATTGGGGCTTCAAGAAAGTGTAGAAATATTGAAGATTAACAAAGTTTCTTTTTGTCGATGGCTCGTCTTTTCTGTGTGGTTAGCGTGATTTGCAGTGTTGTTATACTTGTTGTTGTAAAGATTAGCAAGTTTGTAAGAGAGATGTTGTTGTTATTAATGATTGTCGGAAAATCTGCACCAATTTTGAATTCATTGCTAAAAGCAACTAGTTTTAAGATAAAGTAAAACAAATCTGTTTTAAAATCAATTTGGTCGTTTTCAAAATAGGTTATGAAATTTAAAATAATTCAGACTCTGTGTTCAGACTATTGGCAGGGAACCCAACGTGTCATTTTAATTCTGCAACATTATAAGCTACTTAGTTGCTATGAAAACGAAACAAATTTCCGAAACATCAATCTTTAATATAGTTTAATTTACAAAACCAGTCACACACGATTCCTGTTGCGTCAATTTTGGTCAGCAAATAGAAATTCCGAGGCGAAATTAGCGTGTGAGTTTATACGGAATGTCCGATGCAACGGCGAAGCAGGTCAGGACAGCCTGCCGACCGCAGTTTGCTCGCATCGACTGCGTCCAACTGCGCCCAACTGGTGCCCAACACAGGAAATTAATATAAATTCCTATCGCATAAACTAGAAACAGTACACTTTGGTGTCACGCAACCGTGACGAGGCCTATTGTACGATTCAATCGAGCTCACTAGTTTATTCACGTTAGTCTGAATTTGAATGTGGTGTCAACTGATTGAGTAATGTTTGTGTTGTATTTAATCAGTTGGACGTGTTTTGGTGCTCCCGTTTCATGTTTTGAGATATTTCGTATGCATAGTGACACGTTCGTGCTTTCATATTTAGTGATGTAATGTTAATATACAAGCTTTTCAGGGTTTAATACGTATGTTTGAGATAGCAAATGCTGCAAATTGAGTCAAAGCATACGTAACAGTATATTCTTGTTTTAGGTTGGAAGCAAAATTATACCTAAGAATATTTGCATTTCAGTACCATGCCCAAGCATGGGTATATAAAATAATTAACTGTACCTGCGTACTTATACAAATAGTAGTAACAAATGTATGAATGAATAACAGTGATAATACTTTTTTACTGAACTAATTGCAGTATACTGTAACTAATAATCTTAGACTACCTTATGCCCAAATAGTCACCATATCCTACCTAAGACTATAAATACTAGAATAGCATTTCCTCACCAATTATTAATACTAACATGAACAGAAATTCGAGGGTTCAATACCTATCTAGAACTAGGTAGCTGCTAAAGATGTGGATATTACAGAGATTTTACATTTAGAAAGATGTTAAGTTCATAGCCATTGAATAAAATGTAGACTAGCGAACCTTTAAGTCAAAATCTCTTTACCTGGTAGTTATAGTACCTATAACACAAAGTTCAATTCATATTTCGTAGTGCGTAGGCTTCACAAATTTCATTATATTCATTTCAAACAATAAATCTTTACAATTCTGTAGATAGAGTGCTATTAATATTTTCTTTACATTTTTACATACTTAAATAAATTATAACACCTAGTTTTTTTTTCTCATTATTGTATATTTATGTTTACATTTTGTGCCGTAATAAAAAAATATTAGGATAAAAAAAATCTTTTTTTAAACATCCATAATTTAGAACTGCCTCATCATAAGCGTAACTTACGCAGTCTCAACCTTCGAGTAGTAACTATTTAGTACGGTACTAAATTCTAGTTTTGTTGGAGCTATCACTAGCAAAAGTGATCAATATAATTCCCAGTTGAATCAAGAGGTTAAAAGAAAAACATATCGTATTATTAATTTTGTATTAAATTATGATTAAAGAATTGAATGAAGGTTTACTTATTTGCTTCCGTTTTGAAGGGAATCTAATTAATTCATATGTGGGTTTTCACTCACCCTCCAGCGTTTCTTCTGTTATGAACCTTGTTTTCGAATGCTTCAGAAGTATATTCAATTTTATTATAAGTACGTAAAATAAAATTAAAATGTACTAATTGGAAATGGAAGTGAGTTCATTAAGATGATATTTATTTTTTGCGAATTCGTTATTTCTATTTATTTAAAAGTAGTTTACGAAAGGAAAAGACACACATCAATTAATTTTCTTTCTTACACCTATTTTTTTTAAAAATTTTAATTGCTGCGGCAAAGGAGGGGAAAGTAGATCCTGCTTACTCAGATGGGAATAAGCACGAATAAGATATGACAGATGCATGAATGATGTAATAACATGTGTACGATTATTATTTTTATTTTGGTTTACTTTAGTTTAAAAACCATGCAATAAATATGACCAACATTATTTATTTTATTATCCACTCAGAAGATTGATCTTGACCGAAATCTGCACTCTGAAACCCGCACAAAATTATGGATTCGCCTTAAAACGATTACTTTTCCGGCAGAACACTTCATGCAGTAAAGCCGCAGATTTAAAATGACTCACCGCGAACGTCTGAAAAATGTTATACATTTAATCGTTTGGCATTAGCAAGAATGATGTTCACAGGCGAGACCATCAAAGTCGCTTATTGTTACACCACGGCGTGTAAAAAAGATTAGCACATTTGCCGTTAACGATCCCGAAAACAGGCCCACATCAGACGGCAGAGAGGGGCCTCGAAATAAAACGAAATAGCAATAAAAGTAAATCGACGGAGCGGCCCGGGCAGCTACGTGCCGGATTAAATCAAACGTTATTCGTCTTAGCAAATTACGGTTCATGTT
The DNA here is from genome assembly GCA_947563765.1 of Anarsia innoxiella. NCBI lineage: Eukaryota > Metazoa > Arthropoda > Insecta > Lepidoptera > Gelechiidae > Anarsia > Anarsia innoxiella. The sequence goes on from OX387402.1 coordinate 4,048,445, forward strand.
TTTGTACATTCCCCGGACTTGATGTGCGGAAATGTAAACGGGTGGAAAGCAGATTCGAATGGAATTTAGGAAATCCTGCCGTCGAGACTGCTACTTGATGCTGAAATTAAATAACGCTATTCAATGTAAAGGGCCAATCAAACGACATTTTTATTTTTGTTGAGTCGGCGTTGGCAGAACAGATTTGTATTTTTTATTTCATTTTGCTTTAAATCGCATTTTTGTGCTATAAAGGTTGCTAATTAATGGCGGCTGATGTTAGGGCACTGGTTCACCTTTAACGATACCTAAATCAGGCTAATGATCGCAGTTTGCTCTATATCTATGTATGTAGCTACACAACTATCAATTCACCTTGGTAGACTATTAGTAGAATATAACTTTACACAAAACATCTCTTAGTCCGGTGATCATAGTCTTTCAGGTTGGTCACACAAAATTCCAAGCAAATTCTTAATAGATTTAGTACCTATACTACCAGCTTGGTATTTGAACATCCTGGAAGATAGAATCGACTTTAACCATAACATACGCTACCGTGATAGTTATCTCTTGTATTCTTATCACATTTTGAACTTTTTATTAGACAGAGATGTTAGAGTGAAAAAACTATGATAAAATTGTGTCATAGCGCGTACTTTTAAGGAGGAAACAGTTGCTCAGTTGGGTACAGTGACTCGCCATCGTTTTGTAACGAAAGAAAAGAGATACGTTCATCTCTTTTGCACTTGCGCGTGCGCATGCCAAAAGCTTCCGAAAAGTGCAAAAGAGATGAATGTATCTCTTTTCCTTCTTTACAAACCGATGGTGAGTCACTGTACCCGTCTGAGCAACTGTTTCCTCCTTAACCCTACTTACTAAAGCTACTGGAAAATTCTACTAATATTATAAAAGTCGATGTTTGTGTCGATGGATGGATAGATGTGAGGATATTTTGTTACTTTTTCTCGCCAGCACTGAACAGCCAATAGTCAGCAATAAAACTATAATATTTTTTTCATACAACTACGCGACAAACACACTATAGCTTTAATTTATTGCAACGATTCACGGCTATCCCCTATAACGTAGTAGACAGCTATAAACCTAATTGAACTACGGTTATATACGGTATTACTTCCGCAAAGTCTGGTTTATAAGTTTTGTTTAAGTCCTTGCGAACAATATTAAAGCGGCGATAAACTTAAAAACAAGTTAAATCCAGCTCACTGAGGTGTGGGACATATACAGGGTATTTTTATATCTCACGCTATAATTAAATTAAAATCGAACCAATAGCCAGTAACAACACTAATTTCATTTTGAGAATAACATGAATTTTGGTATTTTTTACGATTTCGATAATTTTGTGGTGTTACCAGTTGAATCTACCTCTACTTACAGATTTATCTTAGTCCAAATTGAGGACTGGATGGAAAGCAAGGACCTACCCTTGCTCTTTATTCTGTTCTATGCTGCGCGAGAATTGGCCAGTCTGTTCTAAAATAGTCGTCTTTATGAAATACTTATGAAAATTAAGTTTTCATTAGTAGATTAGGACTCTTTGTTGGTCTAAATACACCCTGTATATTTTAGCTGCAGACTGGTGCATTTCTGGCGAATTAGAACGCTTTAAATTGTGGCGGGATTATTCATTTTTCCACCTACCTACTGTTGCTACTGTTATTGTTTTACTGCTACTTAAATAGTGTTTTGTTATTACGAGTTTATTTCAAGTACGATTGTTAATTTTCTTTATTAAAAAACAATTGCGTTTATTTGTTTTTCGTGAAAATAAAGCGTTGTTAATTTTGATCTGTTTTTCACTTCTTAGCTTAATTAAACGAGAATATTTCACTCAATATCTAATATTTACCAGCATATATTTGATAAATTACAGGTGATAAACAAAGGACCTAGTTATCGTGTATAATGGAGCTTTAAGGTAGTTTATCTTGGTTCTAGTTTGAGTGTAGATTGAGAAATATTACGCTATAGCTAGACATGAACAAAGTGCTCGTAATTTTGATATACAACTGCTATAGTGCCATTTATTTTAGGAGGAATATTAAGCAGCACTCGGCGTACCTGTATAACCTATATTTTATAGAGTTTCATTCGCAAATGGTGCTAAAAGAGCTATAAGGAAACTTACGTACCTACCTTCTTAATTTAGAATTTAGAAATTTAGTAGGTACGTAAGTTTCCTAGACGCTTGATGAGTATTTTACTCAATCGATGCCATTTTAAAAATACTGTTAGTAAATAACGCGGTGATTTATTCACATTCAATGCTACGGTAGAGCTTTTTTCATTATATTCTGTCCTCTACCTTCCTAAGGTTAATACTTTAAAAAGATATTTCCAAATAGACAGACATAATTCTATAATGAATACAGGCAATTCCGCACTTGCGGTTGTAGTTTAGCGGGACACTCACAAATGACAGTTTTATAGGTGTGTTTGAAATCACGCGGTTTCTTACGCGTTTCTTACGCTTTTCTTAATAGCGGTTGGTCGAAATTTACAAAGGGTTTTAAACAGATGAGTATGCGGTTGAGCCGAATCCGCCAAAAGTGACCGAGCCGCTATTCCCCTGCGTCGTGTACTACACCCGCGGTTGCAAAAGCGCGACTATAAAACGTATACTTACTAAATGGGAAACTTTCAACTCCTCACTCCATAAAAACCAGTTCAAGTTGATAAAATCCTAAAGTGGGAACACTGATTCGATATCAAGATTCCCACGTAGTTCTTCCTTTTCTATTTTTTCTAAAGTTTCTTGCAAACTTTCTGAGAGGTGTTATAGGGTGCAGTTACAGGTTACAGGTCTCTTTGAGGCTTAACTTCAAGGAATGGGTCGGTCTTCACTGGTTTGTTGAGGTATGACTTGTTTTAGGTACCGGTTGGATGTAGGACTGGAAGGCGTTGTTTTGTTTCGAAACATATTAACATACTTTTTTTGTCCTTTGCAGCCGTTGTGAAAGCCAAAGAAAAACACTAATAAACTTGAAAAGATCATATGACTTTACTATCGTGGTTCAAGAATCTTCACATCTTTTCGATTTGGTCGGCTTATCTCATCATTTTATCATACCTTATAATTTCTACCTAATTACAAGCAAAATTAAAACGATTTTCCATCAGTACCTTTCCCAACAATCCTACAAGTGCGACCTGACCTTTGAATCGCAAAGTTTATCTTACCTCCATTGAGAAGTTTGAAGCTGCATCGCCACTGTCTGCCGTAGACAATGAGTTTGTCTTTCTACTTCAATATTATGCAATGCAGTACCACTGTTTGAGTTCCGTATAATGTAGATCGCCTATTGAGCTGGCATTAGGTACAACTTTTTATTGATTTCTGTTTTACAATATAATACTCGTAAGTTTTGCGTTGATCGGGAAAGTTTTTATTTATTGGACTTTGTAATAAAGCGAAGTTTGTTTCTTAAGTAATAATAGTTTCTAGGATGTATTTTTCCCTAACTGAATTTTATTTATGTACCTACCTAAATACATAATAATACTCGTCTCTCTTTATGATTTTAGGTTAAGCGGAACCTCATGTGACTGGTATTCAGATTTTGATACTCCTTGTCTAGAGATTTGGGTGCTTTAGGTACGAGTAGTACCTGTTTATATATTTTGCATGTCGTCATTTGATTACATAGACATCACAAGTAGAACTCCTAATAATTCAATTTCTAAAACGAAAAGAACAGCATTCGAACCATTAAAGTTTGGGGAATTAAAAATCAATAAATCCGCGAAACATTACAATATTTAAGGAGTAATTTACCTGAGGCATCTTTTATGCATCACGGCGGTTTCATAAGCGACCGGATTTTTAATGAAAAAAGTTCCCAACAAAGACATTTTAAATGCAAAATGTTAGGAGCTCTAAAGTTTTGTGACAGCGTGGTTGTGGTGCCTAGTTTACTGTGAACAAATATCAAGTTTTATGTGTTTATAGTCAATAAATTGTAATAGGGAGAGATTTGTATATACAAATCTCTCCCTATTACAATATCTGCTGCCCCTATCTAGCTAAAAAAATATTAAAGAGCAGCAACTGACAATGGCATCACCAAACAAAACCGTCGATGCAATATGTTGCAATTAATTATTGCAATACCTAATACACGCAGTCCATTTTATTTATCAATTTTGTAGCCTACTCATGTCGTGCTATTCGTACGTAAGTTTTAATTTAAGTATCACTCTTAACACAGTAATAGAGTAAGTAAGTATTATAATATTACTTTGATTAGTTGTAGAAGTTATCATTCAACGATTTATCGTCCAACAAATTCGAAAGCAATATACACCAGACTAATGCTACGGAATAAAATTTAGTTTCATACATTCCTTAATGTCCAGAAAAAGCTGTCGGGCGGATTTTATTGAGACTGTGTAGAACGCGGTTCGCTGGCTTTCCGATTGCATTACGGCAGAGTCTCTAGACATTACTGAAGCCATTACCTTATCTAAAGTCCCTCTCGGATTTATTTAGTTTTCCCTTGCCGCAATTTATCGAAAACCGCTCGATAAACTTGTCAACAGAAATGGATCTGAAGCCAATTTCTGGCGAGCGGGGAAGCAAAAAGCTAACGACTTTTTTTTCGAAGGCCTTGATCTTTGTTTCCTGGAGTTCTTTTAGTTGTTGCCAGCCTTTTGTTTTTTTAAGTTTTCTATTTTGAATGTTGCTTTGAAGTTGAGGTTGTACTGATTCAGTTGCACGTTGTGTTGGTAGAGTTTATTATGTATTCAAGTTACATTTTTTAACAATGTTGTTTTGGCTACCTCTGGCGGCTCTTTGGAATTTTCTTTTCAGCTTTGATGAATAGATTTGTAATTGCTAAATTACCTATTCAGTGAGTCACCGAACTTTTTATAAAGGCCATCTATTACTTAAGTTATATTATATTACTTATTTTAATTGTGGTTTGCTTTATAAGTTCTAAAAATACTTCTACTATAACATTTCATCCATTTGGTTCTCTAACTTGTAAAACAATTAGCTTAATAAGAAAATAATTTTGACCACAACACGCAAGTACTCACCCAGTTATTTCATTTTAACGATCCCCCTGGAACACAAGCTGTGAACTACTTTAATCCGCTTATGAACTTTGTTTCTTCCATCACTTTGTTGAGGGGTGTACTGCACAGGTTGTTACCGGAATGGGATTGCCCTTGTAAGATGGTGGCCAATAATCTGTGAAAGGAAATGCTTCGGAAATAATTTTATTAGTCATATGGTTTATCTAATTGTGAACGTTAGTAGTAAGTAATTGATGGTTATTTTGAGACTTTTATTTTGAGATAGAAATAATTTTCTCATAATTACTTCTTAATGGTAATGAATACAAACCGTAGAAATAATTTCCTGGTTTGAATTACATCTATTAGACCTACCGCACAAGATTGCATTGCCGACTAGTCAGCAATGTATAAGCGAACATAATAGCACTCTACGTGCTATAAAAGTATCTGGCTTTAGGTATAAAGGTTTTTAAACTCAACACAAACAGAAAAGTCATGGACCCTGAATTAAGCACTCCTCAAACACTCATTAAGAACTAAATTATTTTTTGTTTCTTAAACGAAAAAAAATCTAATATCTCGAAGAGACCTCAAAGCTAACTTAATAAAACGAATTAAAAGTAATTTCCACACAATTCTGTATAATTTTAAGATTCAGAATTCCATTTAATCTAGGCATTGTCTCTTTCAGTTTGCTTTTTGAAAAGGGCAATGCTTTGAATATATTATACTCATAAATCATAGAATATTATTAGCACATTATTAGTAACAAAATGACATTTTGAAGCCGTATTTATCATTTGAAAACCTTCTTACTAGGAAATGGTTCTTAAAAATAAGTTAGAGCTTCGAATATTTACGTAAATATCAAATAGCATTTTAATAGAGTAATGATAGGTCCTCATGGAATCGAGCATTACGTATTTAAATGTTTTAGAGTGTTTCTATTTCGGTATAAAACACGTGTAATTATAGAAAATTTAATAAGTTGATTGAGGCGCCAATACAAACACACTTTTCTTTACTTCTACTTAGTAGACATACGTGAACAGAGTTTTTGAGAATTTTTAGTATAGGTACAATGATAGTAAAATACTAATTTGTTTATTGATTATCGATGTAGCACCGGTCACACTAGAGGCACAGTTAAAAGTGTTTTAAGGGTAGCGTGATAAACCTTAGATAATTAATAGCAAGTTAAACAGATGACAACTCTTTACGTGACACTGTTTTTGTTAAATCTAAAGAAAGTGGCTAATTGAATATCAAAGAACTATCAAAGAATAATCAAATTATAAGAAAGAACAATAACTTGAGTTTCTATCACTTATCATTCAAAAAGAGGTCTGCTTCTAGTCAAAATGTTGTGAAATTCTTTACAAGGTAACGCTTATCGTCAAAGCAATATGGTACCTACGTTAAAAAATTAATTTCCTCCGACCGTTCCCAAGTCATCGATACAACATCCGGCATTAAAAACGAGAATTTGGATGTCGACCGTAGACAAATCTCTTTGGCAAAAAACCCCCAAGGTTTTAAAGTTACCAAAATGTTTTTTTAAGCTGTTTTACGGAAAAATTGGCGGTCGCTGAGACCCAAGCCCGAGGAATATTTATCACGAGGCTCGGATATAGCCCGATTAATAAATTCTACCGAACATCTCGAGTTTTGTATGTGCTTTATTTTTTAATTTAACATTTATTGTACCTCTAAGAATGCTCTTAATCTAACAAAAACGAATACGAAAGAATACTGGTTATTTTTAGCTTTCCCCTATCTTACACAGCTAAGAATAAAACAATTTCTTAGAAACGCTCGTTTGATTTATCAATCGACTTACAGCTTTTGTCAGAACAGGACCAGCCCTCGCAAAACAATTTGATTTTCTTTTCCTAAAATGTATTTATCGACGTTGATCTTGGCGTAAATCGAGGTACAGCCATTCATCTTTCAAACAAAGAGACAAATAAAACGGAACTTTTCTATTGCTGTCTCTAAAACAAAGTGGTTTTACATCAATAACCCAAAAGAAATTCATAAATATAAAATAAGCGCGAACGAATCCGAAGAGAAACGCTTCAAAGGAGAAAAGTATTGAATAAATAAAGAAATCGACACGTTTTCGCGAACTCTCAATTTATCTAAGAAAATTTTATTCATATCCGTAGTGAGGACGACGCGGCTCTCAGGATCTCGACATATGGACACATGTTGAAGGCGCGTAAGCTTACTTATTATTTTTTCTTTTCTCTTTCGTGTTTCATTCGTTCCTAAATGAATTCTTGCGTAACATTTCCGCGTCTGTATTAAAAGAATAGGCATATAGCTGAACAATCGTACGAGTGATGTATGCGCGAAAAGATTAAAAACTTTTTCCACAACGTCTTTCGGAGCTTAAAGTCCTCTGTCATAAGAGAAGTAAAAGCGTGAGTTGAAAAGCGGATTAGGCCCCTTAAGTTTTGTTACGAGGTAGAGCAATATTCTCGAAGACAACAAAAAGGGAATCCGCCGTGCACCGCCACTGAATATTAAAACATCCCCAATACTTATAATTAAGTTTTCCTTCATGTTACCGGATTGCAACGGCTTACCTCAACAGCGTAAATTGAATAAATAATTTCTAGAGATTGCATTAATATTGGAATTGGGTCGCAGTTTTTAACCATTTTAACAATAATTTTCAATTTACTTTATAGGTATTATAGCCGAATCCCGTTTATTGAGTTTTATCTTACGATATATATAAAAATTTTTTTATTGCTTTTCCATATTTTATCATGGATAATACATTAATTGCTTTCATAAATATTGAGCAGATATAATCTTGTTTTATGACTGTTAAGTTTTCTTCGATATTAACAAATTTGTCAAATTAAACAAGTACTTATTATATATTAGTGTATTCTCTATTGAAGAAAATAATAAATTTAATGAAATTAGTGGAATGGTTATGTGATTTAAATAAATAAAAGATATTTTGTTGACATAACTGTCGATTCTGAAAATTATAAAAACCTTGAATATATCGGTAAAAATATTAACTACATTATTGTATTACATAAAACTAAACGAATAAAACAAGTTGTTGACAATAAACAAGACTGAACACAACTTTGGGTATGTTCTGGCGGAACAATGAAACTATTTTTAACAGTATTCGTACGAAAGCCTTTTTATCTAACTGGATTCAAAGGGAGGGCCGAGAATCCGTGCCCTGTTCTTATAATTTCCTTGAATGGTGTACATTTGATTTAAGTACCGTCCCAGGGCCGGCGACGACTCTCTCGGGACCGCCCCTACTATTTCCTTTTGTTTTTGTCTCGTTTTTTTAACAACTTTTTCTCGAAAGAGCCGCTAAGAGGTCGCCGGCCGGTGAACGCGCGCGTTTCACCAAATCCCATGATTACAGCCGAACGATTGACGTCTCTTTGGGATTTCTTAGGAGATTAATGGTAATGAATGGAATCGTAATTAGGGAAATGAAACGCTTAAATTATGCAAATCGAAATTAATTCGCGTCTAAGAAACTAATAGTTTTGTGAGCTCCTTCATTTTGTTGAGTGAGAATCGGAGTTTGTACTTGAATGCTCTGATACGGGAAATACTTTTAAACCTATTGGACTAACAAGTTGCAGAAAGGAAAATTAAAGCTAACTTCCATCAAATATAATTTCTGATCAACAACAAAAATTAAAAAGACATGAGAATACTTCAACTTATTAACAGTGGTATAACTCAAAACGAACATTTGCGCATTGTTTAGCAGTACCTAGCGTCAAACAAGGGCAGAGTAAATGAGTGTTCAGCAGAAAAGTGTAACAAGCCAACTTGCTCAGTGAGTTCCATAGTTCCTAGTTATTAATCGATTGTCAGCAACTTTGTACAGAGTATGCAACACACGATTAGAAGGGTTTTGGTTTACCTTTGAACTTTACTCGAATTTGCAGTTTTTGAGGACATGTTATTTACCTACACATTTAAAATTGGAATAAACATCGTAAGTAAAAATAGTTTCGAATTAATATGTTTAAAAATGTGTGTTATATTAGGAAAATATTAATTAAGTAACACTAAACAAAGATCCCAGAATGTCGAATGTAGTACGAATCAATACTGCATTTCGCAAAGAATGATACTCGTATGGCACAACATCAGTTGCAAAATAGTTTCTTTTAACACTGCTTTAAAAATATAGCTATCTTTGTTTATTTAAATAGAAAGAAATAGAGGCTTTCCTGCAACTGCTTTTTCGCGACCATATCTCAGTAAATTCAATATACTTAGCATGGCAGTGGAGTGCTGATAGCTTTGCGTATGTCAGATGACGAACCATAAGCTTGAGTTCAAATCATTTCAGGTGCAGTCTATTTAGCTTAGTGCTCGTAGCACCTCGTAGCCAGTGCATTGTTAAATAAAACTACACGGGCCTCCCACAACCCCATTTAAACTCTTGATCTATGTATACGCAGTGCCGCCACGGTATTAATCCTTGTTTATGAGTCATTTTTTAAAAAGCCCGTATTATTATACTTTGTGAGGAAAAGGCCTCTTTTTATGGCAAGTAATCCACAATAAAGTTTTACAAAGATAGCGATAAAACTCACCTTGTACGCTAGTTTTTATTTGGTATATTTTATTGCACCTATCACGCTTTACCGTTTTTTTGAGAATCAAGCATAATTATTACAATATTTATATTTACCAATAATTTTTATATCTTTAAATTGTCAAAATAATATCGAAACTATTATCATCAAAGAAAAGATAATTTTGCTATAAACTTTTGTATCCATCTATAAATTAATGAACGCAGAAGAATTCATGAGCTAATACCAGAAAACATTAAAACAAACAGCGTAAGCGTAAGTTAACAACTTTCCTTCACTGTACGAGGAGAGTTGTGGAAAATCTGAATGTCCTATTCAACAACTAGAACTGTAATACGAAAACACTCTGCAAATATTTAAGTTTGCAATCCGAGTTTGTCTTGCTTCGTTATTATCGTGCGACATAATGGCTTGTTCTGTTTTCCTTTTGAGCTAACGGGAACGGTCTTAAAGTGGCTTAGATATATTCATTTTGTAATATTACTTTCATGAAAACTATCAGCAAATTACTACTCTGCGCTAAGATGTACAAATATGGGTTTCAAATGTTATTTGAGCGAGAATTCTATGACCACCAACATTACTCTAATATTATGTTGAAATAAACGCTTTATTTACTTTATAATTAAGACTTAAGGTCTATTTACACATATCGTGTCCGGGCTGTGGCCCGTCAGGAGGGAAAAAATTCGTCGTCATGACAACGTGTGTGAACGAATGCATAGAAAATGTATGGAATGATATTTTTTCCCTGACACGTCCCGGACACGGCCAGGATGTGTATAGATAGACCATTAAACTTTTCTCTTTATAGCGCTAAATCTAATATGCATCAATCTGATAAAATGCACATAAAGCTAGTTTCAAACATATCCTTCATGTCGTTATTGCGTTACTTCGGCCGAGTATTTAATTAAGTTAATTTGCCGCTTGTTTCAACCGTACTCAATTCTGATCACTTAGGCTAGCTCTAGCTGCAATCTTCGCTGTGAGAATCACGACCTGTGCACTTAGTACTCAACCGTACAGAGGTACTCAACCTTTTTTTCATTGTGGCCACAAACACGTTATAGTCAAAGAGTCGCGGGCCGCAACCAAAAATTTTTGGGGCTTAAAGTTTTTCCACATTAGTGATGTATATATTCTATAATGGAAAATGACAAAGTAGTTGAAATAAAAATATAAATATTAGGCGAGATAACAATAGGCTATAAAAAATTGTTTACCTATAAAAGCAAGAGCAAAAATGTTAATCATTCAATGCCATTTTTGCTAGCGGCTCATAGTTATAGCTGACTATAAAGCATACGTAGTCTTAGCGGTGGTTTTGGAACAAGTATTTCGTGTACGTAATGAGAATTGTCTCCTTGTAAACTGAAAGGTGGAAGTTGAGTTATTGCTGTTATGCCGAGAGCTCCACGGCAATTAATTTGGACTAAATTTGAAATGTCTTGTACCTTTGTGTGCCTAGATGTGTGTGAAGACAATTATTGTAGGTTTACGCCTACTACGTTTGTGTTCTAACTTGAGTACGAAGTTGTAGAAAGAAAATTAGTTATATTGTATTATAATTAATAAGTAATTGACTTCATAGCAAAAAATATAAAAACTAGGCACGTAGTTGTACTTAGTACTTTTTGAATATTGAAATATACATATAAATATAAATAGATTCTAAAGGAATGGGATAAAAATATATGACGTGTAACTATTTACGATATTATGAACAAATATTTTACTTAAGTAACGTTTTCCTGTCATAAAAAATATTAAGAGCAATTTAGCTTTATCGCAAATAGGCTTATTTCTGTAATTTCAGTAAATTAACGGAAAACAAAATAATGTTTTCCTATTAGACATTTGAGTGTCCTTCAGTGACGTATTACTATTTATTCGATCAAGTGGTAATACATATTTATGACCACTATAAGATTGATGTTCTTTATTAATTTGTTTTATAGACTTAATATAATACACAGTATTTCTTCATGTTTTATTTCTATCTAAATATCTATAGTACATGAAGTAGAGAAAATTATAAAGAACAAGATAAATAAACAATAGGTGGCCTTATTGCCAATTTTATATTCTTGGAAATTAATAAGAAGCTTTATTTACCACTTTATAATGAAGGCATGTGAACGCGAGGAATGAGACACACCATCATGTCAGCTTATGGACGTCCACTGCTGGACAAAAGCCTCTCCCAAAGATCTCCACAACGACCGGACTGATGAGACGCATATAGGTATTTAAATTTATTTCTTTAACCTCTCACATCCCACTGACTCATTATAAACCCAGACACAATAGATTATCTATTGTTCTTTTTTTCTGGGATGTGAAAGATTAAATAGGTACTGTTGTGTTCAATTAAAATACTTAATTTACTCGGCACCTAAGTAAGAAATACAAATTTCTGTCTCAGCTGATTAATGAATCTGAATACATAAACCTATTCGATATCTATTAAAATAATTCTGTACCAAATCTATCCAACTGTTTATATCTACTACAAGCATTTAATTCTTCGAGGTAAACCAAATACCAGATAAGTTCTACAATTTATCTATTTACGTACATCTAGAGTATGCAGGTAAATCCAAAATCCGAGCTTAAATCGTAGCAAAACTAGAATTAACTGCACTGAGTTAGGTGATTAGTGGCATTCAGTTGCTACTCTAGGCGATGGTTGCACTTTGCCAATGAATAAGTAAATGCAGAGCTAGTGACCTGATAATGTACTTGCACTTTCTTTTATCGCTTTAAGCTGCATCATTCCAATTAATATTTAATCCGCGTTGCACAAAGTTGGTAACATTAAGCGAGATTTGCGCGTTGGGATACGTTTCTCCTTTTTGCGACGCGGTTTCTTTTTTGAGTAGTTCTTAACAGGCTGTTATCAGTTTTTTAAAGTATTGGCAATATACGATTGTTTTACAAAAAATAATTATTATGTTCATTACATAAGGATTATTTTTAGTGTGTTTCAATTTATGAAATGGTTATAAAGTAGGTCTACTTAACAATGTCACAATAAATTGCTCTCAAAGTGTCAATTTAAAGAAGATAGGCTTCCTATAAATCGTGCATTTTAATGGTTATTCCTTTGGACTTGAGTAAACCGATCGCAATCAGTTGGGAGACTATTTTTATGACTTGTACCGGATGCGCCATAAAGAGGGGCATAAAATCAGTAAGCTTCCTAGGGGAAAATATAATATGAAAGTAAATAACACTTATATTGGAGATTTCGATGTTATAAGTATCAATATTATAGCGTGGAAACTCTGGACAGAGATCCGTTCGTCTCCTACGCTCCAACGAGCCGGTAACTGCTTTCCACCTCGAAATTTGAAATTCCAAATATGGAAAAATCTTTTTGGAAATTGTAAATAGAATCTCTTTGATGCCATTTCAAATTTGAAAGCGCCGTTAGTGGCATTTCTACTCTAATTACGTGTGCCAAAGCCTTTCTAGCGGACAGTGGAAGCCTCATGGAAATTCCCCACTAAATTTGAAGCCGCGAACAAAAAGAAAGTGGGAGCATTTGCTGGCTTCTTTCCAAATATTTCCAATGATACAGACACAAACTTTGTTGGTGTTTCATTTTATTTTACAAACATAGCCTTTCTGCGGCAATGACTTTATGTTCCATTACGAATTGGTGCATAATTTTACACAAGTCAGTTACATTATTTAAAACCGTTGGAAATAATATCACGTCTTTTTTTTTCAAATGCTGAAAATAATTTTGCCTTTCAGTAAAAGTACTTAACTTACAACACAAAATAAAAATAAAAACTACCTTTAATAAACATCATTTAACTAAAGACCGCTCTTACTTAGAAAATAAAGTAAAATTAAATTGTCTATAATTCTCTGCTATTCGCGTAATAAACTTCAAATGGCTGTGGTATCAGACTGTAAATATCTATGTCTTCTTGTCACAGGCATCCACTGCTTGTAATGGTCCGTTAATTCCAATACCGACGAACGATTCCAGCTATCGACTAAATGATTCGTTTTATTGTTTTCGAATTTGCTTAAATATCTTTAATAATACTATTCGAATCAAAATGGCCGCCTGAAACCGCTTGCCGATATACGAAAAAAGAAAAAAGAGATGAAAATAAACACGATACACGTGTAAAGAATTTTGTTCTTAAATAGAATTAATTTTGTAAATATTCAAAAATGTTATTTCGTATATTTCCTACTGTACTTACCTACCAAAATAGTTTTGGAAGCTGTCTTATTATGGCCAATTTAAATAATTTCGAAATCTTCTCAGCCATTTTTATCTTAGGCTAGCAAAGCTTAGATTCGATAAATATCTCAACATTATACCTACCTACTCTTTGAACAACCACGTGTTAGAACTTCAGCTATTTTTGTTTCATTTAATTATTGATAACTTTTCCGTGGCTAACGTTTAGCCTGAGGAAAAGAAAAATGCAACCGAGAGCCTGAGCGAGATTCCCAAGAAAATGCATTTTTACTCTTGAAAATGTAAATGGCCGTGTAAAAAATCCTGTTTCGAGAAATAATCAAAGCGTTTTGTTTTTAACAAGATGTATTTAGCCTATATTATAAGCACGAGTAAACATTTTTATCAAAATAAAAGAACTTTATCAACTAAAAGAGCTTGGAATTAATATTTTATATACTTACAGAGTTGTCTTTGGAAATTCCTCGTACCTAATTCAAGGAATCCAATCAACCTACGAAACCGTTAAATTTTTAGAAAACATTACCGTTAGATTTTAGATGGTATTATAAAAGTCTGGTTACGTCATATGAAATGTTTCAATCAACTTTTCTATGTTTGAGTTCCTTTTGTTTTGGCAGGTTCTCAAATAATATTTGTAATCAAATATATCTACATAACTTACCTACTACTTACCTATGGAATTTAAAGTAAATTTACACACATTTCATCCTGCTCATTTCTCTTTCGAGTTGAACACCTCTTTACAATGCGTCACACCGAATTTAAATTTAGAAAATCGGTTCGTTGCATAACAAGAATCTCCCAAATAAACGCGATATTATGAAGAGAATATTACAAGAACATGCGTCGAAGAAACGTAGATAACCCGGATCGGTATAGATATGCCTACATCAATCACTCTGACATGACTACAGTTGTTCGCCCAAATGGATTATAGGAAGTCGGGGCCCCGCCTCAAGGTGAGTCTCAGATTTGCCCTCGCCCGTGTGGGTGTATCCAAGTTTTACTAGTAAGAAAAATTTCAGCCTGTAGGTATATGCGTTTTTTTCTTCGGAGGATTTTTGCTCCTATCTTTATAGGCATAGTCTGTTTTTACTTCACATACCAATAACATAAGTAATTTTAACGCCAAATATCTTCAAATAACATAACTTACGTGTAATCCTGATTGGAAGTTACAAAGAGAAAAGTTTCATCATAATCAGTTCTGTAGTTTTAACATAAAAAAGAAAAACATCTTTACATCATTGGCTCAATATTTCTTTAACCCCAGTTTTTATTATAAGTATAGTTTTACTTGTCTGTAGAATATTTCCATGTACACACTACCTATGTACCGTGACCAACCCACCCATGTAAACATTATTTAGAGAAGTGATACGGTGACATGGATAACTTTTGTGCAGGAAATCTTTGTAGGTGTTCGACTAAGCTTATGGGATCACATTAAGTGTCATCTTGTTAGGAAAGTTCGGGGGTTTAGTTTGGTAATAAAGTGTTTAAAGCAAGTGTTTAGTCAAGTTTTTTGTGTAATGTTGGTGTTTTTTAAGGAATTTTTAAAAGAACGTCAATTTTGGTTACATTTTTGCGATAATAATTCGTAATTTACAAAACGGAATGCGCCAAATTCTCATTGCCAGGCCAGATAGGACTTCGATATTCAAAAATTCTAATATAGTTATCTACTAATTCATTTATTTTTTTGTACAGTGGTAATTAAAAATATTTGATAAAAAAAAGTGTATGAATCCTCCTTGGTCACCGTTACAAATGTTTCGCTTTTATGCGTAAACATTTATAAGAACTTAAATGAAATACTTCAATTCGACCAAACTACTAACAGGCTACCTCGCTTTTTTTTAAACCCTCATTCATTTAAAATAAATTCTATTAAAAATTCGTATCGAGTCGACATCGGAACCGAGTTCGTTTCAACTAATCAATATTCAATCACATTTCCAGTAATATTCGAATATTTAATTGCGTCTAATTGACTTTCCGGCCCGAGTGGTAGATTTAGCGATTTTGTTACATTAATAATTCAAGAAACCATTAGAAAGCTATACTGCTTGCATTATTATTAAAAAGTTGAATTTATAAATTATGTTCGATAATGACGACATTGTCAACTTCGTGGAAGGGGAATTTGAAAAAAGGAAGAGAGAGAGCGTACCAAAGGAATTAACTAAGGCCAAATTAAGGAGATAATAACCGTCATATTGTATCAGGATATCAAATATTAAGTTTTGCGTATAACTAACATACAAAATTACACAAATCTCTTTTTCACGTTTTTCTTTTCACGTTTCAGGTGACAACCTATTCTGTCTACCAATCTTACTTATTGCAGCCCTAGTCTATGCACCAGCAAAAGGAGCCGTTTTTTTTTACTTTAAAACCGTATAATGTTTTAACGATTTCATTATTATTTTATTTGGATTAAATAAACATGAATTTACATCACAGACGCACTCATGATTCACAAATTATTCTAATAAAGTGGCAAATTTCACTGATAGGCAGATTTGAATTATGACGGGGACGATTTTGTATAATTTATCGAGTTTCACCTTCAATGAGCGAATTCAGATTTTAGAAATTTGTAGATTTTCATTTCTCTTTTTGGGTGTTGATAGATAAATCGATCGATAAATCTGGTAGCTTTAATAGATCGCAGGTTACCTTACATTTAATTAACTAATTGAGCGCTTCTAAAGCTCGACGTCTCTTTGGCACATCGAGAAATTAATCGACCGATGCTTTGAATCAACTTCGACTAATCTATACCACGTCGATTGGCGATCCATCGATTGATCTGGCAACATCTTTAAATTTACAGTGAGACGGTAAACTTGTAACAACATCGTGCTCGGTCAAATCAGCCTTGTGTACGCTTTCTGGTTTCAAAGTTCATTATCAAACCCTATGTTCGTACTAGTTTAAACTAGTTCCTCTCTCTCCTAAGTTTATTTAGGAATTATTATGGTTTATCTCATTAATGTATATTTGTAAATGTAAAGTTTATTGTTTGAGAAATTTCATACATTTACGTACCCAAAATGTTTCCATAAAAGTTTGTGCATTCTAAATATTTATTTTTGTTTTGTCATTCTTGTATTCTCTGCGTTCCTTTTCCTTGAATAATAAAAAAACTGTTACATAAAAAAGAAGACCTACTTATTATGTAAAACATTTTTTACTTCTCAAGAGATTGGAAAATATAAAACTTAAACTTTTAAAACCCAGTAACCAAGTAAGACGCTCGCGTTGCACAGATGCAATTCATTAATTCTTAATTTTAATACTAAACCAACACTTCTCACTTAATGCTTACAAATATCTAATATCAGTAAGTAGATATTCCTTATTATTAGCAAACGTTGAACCGTGGCAATCGGTGATCATTTATGCAGTTTGTCCACATAAATCGTTGTAGTATTAGCTGTCAGTACGTATGCAAGTGGACATTAGTCAAACTAGATGTTTAGGCCATTTAACATACATCGCCGGATATAGTTTAATATAATTTAGATAGAAATGTTTGCTTGTAAATTGGTGTAACGATTTGTTATGATTTGTTGCGTTAAACTGGGTGTAATAGAAAGAGGGTATCAAGCCGTAACACAGCGATAGTCCTCATGAAACTGAACAACTTTCCCCAAGGAACATGGGTCGTCACTCAAAAAAAATTTTGGATCGCCTATATCTACTCGATCAGCTAATCGGATATTATGTATGGGGAAACGATTTTTTTTCGAAAAAACTAGACTCGAGTTACGGCCCATGTTCCTTGAGGAAAGTTGTTCAGTTTCATGAGGACTATCGCTTAGTTTCGGCTTGATTGATACCACCATTCTGTTACACCCTGTAGTTAGAAAACCGTAGCAGTTTTCGAAGCTTGTTTTCTTAGCAAAAATAAAAATATTTAGTTAGCTGATTACTAAATGATTTCATGATAACCCATGATTCTATAAGAAAGTTGTTCAGTTTCTTAAATAGATGGTATAAGGACAAAAACACTCTGTACTTTTATTTTTCATTAAAATTAAAGGTAACAAACTGAAACGGTTGTAACTGCAACAATGTAAGAAGATTATAAAGTAAAACATTCTCTTAATTATATGACTACAATTCTTCGTTTACATTTATAGACCTATTAGTAACAAGTAACAAAAATTAAAAGCAACTTAAACCCTTTTTATGCTATCTTTAAAATTAATGCTACCCGATCTCCACTGAACGTTTCTAAGTAAAGACCTTGTAAAGACTGAAAATTGGTCTAATCTTGAACAGTTACCAACTAAAGGTAGTTCTCTATTTAAACCTTCAAAGATCAAAAGCGTGTTTGGCAAACAGCGTAAATTACGCAGCAAAGTGATAGATGAAAAAAAAAGTTCAACAAGAATTTTTCAAAAGACCCAATTAACCCCGCCACTCGAAAGGGTTGGGAGGAGTGAGTAGTGAATTTTTTTGACGTTAAAAAGCGGTCCCGGGCTTAGTTGCCATAAACACTTGAGTGAAAATAAAAGTGATCCAAATAATACCTCAGGTTATGTTTTATAAACCTTAAAAGAATTAGAGTGGACGTTGATTGAGTATTTCATTCGGCAAGTGGTTTTCTTTTATTAGGTTAGTTTTTCGTACCTATCTTTACTCGATAAATATTGCAGTAGATCTAGATTTATTTTATGCCTAAAATATGTATGTATTTATTCGTAATATAAACATTTGTGATTAGAATTCGCTAAACTGACAAACCTGACACTTTTAACTATGATGAAAATACCATTATTATTTTAGGAATTATAATTATACTACCTATACGAACTCATTTTAAGCGAACCTTTTTGTTTATGTTCACATAATACTATTTTACACATCGTGAATAACAAAGTGTGAATGCAATGATTACAAAGGGTCACCGACAGTGGCTGGCGAAAATTTAATTTACCAACGGATAGACTGCCCTTGCCCAGTTCCCACTTAATTATTTCCGCATCTTCAAGCCCAAATAAGTTTTGTTTCTACTCTCAAATTGTTATTTCTGGTAAAGAAATCTCGTTGGTTTTCGGTGTTAAAGGTTTCTCTTTCAATTTCGAATTTTAAAATTTTAACTGATTTTTAGTAAGTAGGTAGATAGGAAAATAAAGTCCTATAAGTAAGATCCTTCTAATAGCTTAACATTACCTACAACTTTGTTGGTTTGCTTTTGTAAATTGTCGATCAACATCAATCTGTTTATGTAACAAAATTAGAAAAACCTGAACAAAACAGCACAAAAACAATACATTTTAAATTTAAATGTAGATGCACATCGAAGCAGGCAAAATATATGCATCCAGCAAAGCTGCGGGCGAGAAAAGCGAGCACAAATTGTGTACCTGCATTTCTAAAAGCCCCTTCGTGAATGCACAACGAAGTTTCTAGATATTTATCAAATCGTCTTTTCTGTTTCCCAAACTTAGTTGCTTCATGCTCATGGTACACGATAAAGTATAAGTACTTAACTACAGAGTTTCTACAATGAAAATGGAAATGTTGACTAGTTTATGTTTGGAAGTCTGACGGCTGAAGTACTAGTAGTACCTAGAAATACCCGTGTAAATAACTTCTCAGATTAATTTTGATGGAATATTCTAGAAATTAGTTGTTGAGTTGATTCTAAAACCAACTGTAAGCTTAAATAGTTATAGATAGAGATCAAAGGTTCCTTTTTTCTTAAATTTATAATTATGTAAAATAAACTTATTTCTCTAGTCAGGATCAATTAAATCAACATCAGTTAGGTACAAAACAAATCAGTGGATGTTGTGGACAGAAATAGTTAATTTAGTGTCTATGTGCGTGCATAGATTTGTACTTAGGAACCTAGGTACCAGACATTAAGTAGCAACATGTTACCTACATGAAATTCCATTCTCACAATCAGATACTAGCAATTTAGTACATGGAACAGTGCAATAATGTTCAAGACAGAAAATTCATTCCGCGTCGGAAATAGAAATTGTTTTTAAAGCCAGTTTTGTTTCGTCGAGTCACATAAAATATTTTGTGAGTAAACACATTTATCTGCCTACGTACCATCAGAGATTGTTTGTGAATCTTATATTAGTAAACATATAAATATATCTCGTAACTCCGTTTTTTACCCTGTCAGCTAAAACAACGTGACTTCTGATTTCTGTTTCTCAGAAATCCTGCTTTTTGAATTTAACATAATATTTCACGTAAATGCGAATTATTCGTCTACTATTAAAATTTTAGAGAAATTTTGATTAAATATTAAAGGTTCACGTGAGTATTTCGCGAAGAATAAGCTATAAATGTAGTTTTTAATTTTTGGATTCAGTGAATTCCTTTTCTATATTCGAATCAGCTTGTTTCGTGTTTTAAGAGCATTTCATTGTTCGGAACCCGCACCGGCAATGCTGTTATATGCCGAGAAAATGGAATGGTGCAGTTACAGGAAGCGACCTGTGCTTTAAGCTGCAAATGAAAGGGTTTTTGGATGTTAATGTTGCACGTGATGTTGATGTATCTACTGGTTTTAGTTAGTTCGTGGAAGGAGTAAAAAGCTAATGGGATGAAAAAAGAGCGAACGTATTAAACAATATGTGTTTTCTTCAGTAGGTACTATAATTAAGTTTTGATTTGGCACTTCTTGACCAACTGGCAATTATTGACCATAAAATTGTGATAACAATAAGGACTGTCCGTTGAATGGTAATAGAATAATACATAACCATCAAATGTTATAAGTAGTTTCAAATCATTTCATCAAATTCGAATTCCAATTTCAACGGAAATCTAACTGCGATTCTACAAAGGGTTAGAAAAGATATGAAATACGCAATTCAAGCAATACTTACAGAAAGATTTCACATATCCTTATTCTGGCTGTAACATCAATCACGAGGAACATTCTCGTTGTCACTTGCGACGCATAAATAAGGCATTGAAGGCTTCCGACGTCCCGTATTGATGTATTCACATCGCAAACTGGTTCCTACTTATTGTTAGAGCCCTCATATAATATGAATGAAAGGTTCTAGTCATCGTTTTGCTTCTTTGCCTTTTAGTTTTGATGGATCAGCTTTAAAATGTCGCGTGTTTTAATGTTTAGTTTTGTTTTAACAAGTTATAATATGACTTATCGCTTGTTAACTTTATACCTATTTAAGTAATAGTAGGTAAATCATAATCATAATCTTTATTGCGCATCCACAAAGTTATAGGATGGTCTTAAAAATAATTTACAGTACATGTTGTGGTATATCTATTTACTTATATTTTTATTTACTTAAATGTGTAATCTATGTACCTACATAGATACCTATCTAAGCACGTCGTTACAATTATTATATGTAGTATTAATATAATTTGTCAGAAATAATCGACTCTAGTTACAATACGTCACAACTCATTTTACGAAATGCTGGATACAAATTTACAGTTACTCGTACACGAGGTTAATGTTGACCTTTACTACAAAGCCTGCAACAATGAAGTTATTAATGTTAATTAAACTTTATTAAAATCAAAAAATTGTTCAAATTCCCTGAAATGTGTTCGTTAAAGTTTATTTACTCAGACACTCTGACACAAAAGACGTACATTCGAGATCAAAATAGAAACTCGCGGGAAACAATCAAAGTTCTAAAGGCTTATTCGTCGCGACACGGCCTGCTTTTTGCTCGCTGTACGTATAATTAGCGGTTTTATTATTAGACAGCGCGGCTTAACTCCGGCGAGGTTATGAACATAAATGAGTAAATACTAACTTCGGGCCGCGGAACAATGAAAATGTCACTTTATGAAATGGGCCCCCAGTTGATTAATGGAGTTAGAGTGGACTCTACTTCGGACCTTCTTACTTGTTTATTCATTCTACTGCCCCATGTCAGAGGCCAGCGATATCGTTAATATTTATACCGAAAATATCTTAGGGCCGTCTTCAAAACAATCTTAGAGAAATATCCGAAGTACCTATTACTGTTACATCAAATCAAACAGATTCGAAAACAGCTTTTGTTTCTTCGTTTTGGTATCTAATTCCTATTTCTACAATCTGGGAATCAAGAATCTTAGTGTCTTCTTTTGTTTTTTCTTCGTTTTTCTTTCAGATTTACAGCTTCTCGACTTCATTACGTGTTTGTGGTTCCACGTTTCTTTTCTTCGATGTGTGATACGAAATTAGATTTTTATCTTGAAAACAGAGTGTAATGTGTTAATTTAATCAGATTGGAATAAAGTTGGGGAGTAGGGTCTCGTCTGGTACGCATTTATTATGGATTAGAGATCCTTTGGGTCGGATTGATTATTTAATCAGCTCGGTTGAGTAGGAATGGCAACAATAAATGTCGTGCGACAGGATAACAATGCAGACGACGAACGATGCGAGACTTGATAAATGGTTGCGTTTGGGAGGAGATATTTATGCATAGCCGTCATCGGCAGAAGTACAATGGCCGACGAAATATTACGCGAGTATTGCCAATAAAATTTAGTGCAGCTTGATTTTGTTTAATGCTGCGAATTTTGTATTGAATCTGATTAAGTATTTTTTTAAATATTTTTCTGTGTGAAAATAATTAAAAGTAAGTAATGGGAACTAGTAAATTAAATACGAGTAAATAAAGAACATAAGAACGTTAACTTTTATTTAAATTATAACAAATTACAAATAGGTACTTTAAGTAGACACCCACGCCATGACCTTAATAAATATTTGAATTTGCTATATCTGTAGGATAGGTGCCAAATAATTTTCAATCCATTTTAATCCAAAACATATTATCAACCTTGAACACGCTCTTTCAAAAATGGTATCTCTAACATGATAAAGGGTAGGTACAAAATTAAAAACGTGAGCAAATATTTTCTAGGGTCGTTCCGAATGAAATTGTATTCCAATATCGCACGAGTTACATTGAGAGTGATGTTTAAATAGGCTGCTAATCCTACCAATATTGAAACATCCGCGACAATATTCCTGCGGTGAATCGTTATCCGGTTTTATTAAAAACACCGTTTTATATGAGAAGGTACTGTTTGAAAAATGCGCAGTAGCTTTTCCTATGAAGGTAAGCTTCTAATTGCTTTACCTTTAGTATTTCATTGAAGATTAGTTTAGAATCTTTTATATGAGTTTCTTTCTAATAATAGGGCCTAAGCTAATAGTTCTTAGGTAGTAATGTAAGTAAATAAAGGGAGGTGTTTGTCAAATTTTATTTACCTACCTATATGCATTCAAAATTAATCTTTTTAAGTAATTGTGATAATTATCTAAGCCAATCGCGTTGAAATGCTGTTTACGAAAATTATCACAACTACACGGCACAACATTTTATGATCGGGAAGTTGCCAAATTATTTTTGCGTACTAGGCAACTTCTAAGTAGAGATAGAGATGGAATTCTAAACTACATAATGTCTATAATATTTTAAAATCTTTTCTAATCTTCCAACAGCCATTTAAGCTGAAATTCTGAGCCATTTTATAAATTTCAATTTATCATAATTTTAATAACAATCATCGCATTTTCCGCAAGAATTAGTGTAAAGTTGGAAGATTTAAAATTATTTAATGGTCACAGCTAAATGAAGGTAAAGCGCCCCTAATCCTGTTTAGGTAGGGTCCGTTTTCCTTTGCGTTTAATTGTTTTAAGGCCACATTATTTGTATTAGCATAAATATAGCTAAAGCTTGTTGAAATTGAACTATTAAGTCAGAAATTATGGTATAGTGATAGCTGAAAACTAAATTCGTGAGAATTTTCCTTTCTGTTAGGTAGAAAACTAAATGATAGAGCTGTGGTAGAATTTAGTAAACATCATGGTTATTTCTCAGCTTAGATATGAGCTCATTCTTTGGCGAAATTAAAGCTGTAATAAATGAAGAGAGTAGGTAGGTACCTACGATTACTACGATTAACTGCGATTTTAGTGTGTGCACACACTAAAATCGCATACGGACTTATAAGTTAGTTTGCTTTAAAAAAAACCGCCAAAGTTATAATTTATTTAAACAAAAAACAAGCTATCTATGAGGTTATCTATGTATAAATATGTAGGTATATAGTAGGTACTTAAGTAGAATAAGTTTGTATTATATTGTATTGTATTTATCTAACGTGAAATTATGTTTATTCATTTATTGGGTTGTAAATAAGAGTTTCTCTTTTTTCTTTAATAAAAAGATGTTAACTTAAAAAAAACCTAGCTACCTGTGTAATTTTTAAAAGTTAAAATACTGATTAATAATGAGTGATTACTATGAAAACTTATATTCTCCTCACAGTAGTTAACTAGGAACAAAACCTTAGTTAGATACTTCTCGTAGGTACCTAAGTAGAGTAGAATACATAATTTTCAAGAAAGCCCCGGAATGATTCCCTTTATGTGACCTGTAATGAGTATTAATGGTTCTACAGCACTACCTACAGCTACTGTCATTTACGCCCAATTACAACAGCCTTATTTCTTCTTAAGATATTATTAATGTCTTTTTCATTACAAACTAGACTTAATTTTGTCTTTTTTGTGTTTTAGTTTATTAATTGCGTGACTTTTTTTTATAGAAATCTTTGTTTAAAAATGTTTGTGTGAACCGTTGATTTTTTTTAATATCCATAAGCGAAGGCTAGACGTTGGCGGATCTTGATCTAGATCTTACAAAATCTAGAGTTTAAAAAAAACGTGAAAAAACATGGTTTTTATATTTAGCTAATGCGAGGCTTAGCACCCATATTCTGAAAACTATGTTCAGTCTCAAACTATGTCAACATATGTACTCCATTGTATGAAACTTTTCCTACCTCAAGCGGTATAAAACACAAAAAGCGCAAATTCAAACTCAAAATAGTCTTTACTACACGTAAACAGTTATCTAGCACTTGAAATATAATATAAGCGACAGTTGCCTACTTTCGCAAATCATACAAAATAGTATTTATTGCTTTGTTGTAAAATTACGTGGACTAATAGGTTAGGTAGGGAACTTTATTTTAGTCGCATTGGAGCATTGCCACGGGCGTTTTGTACGTGTTTAATTTGTCTGCTTTGAAATTAAGCAATTAAGGTAGAAAGTGCTTTGTGCTCCTATTTCGATATACTGTACTGATTGCGGATATTTTCCTGGAATTTTGCTCGCTTTAGTCGCAATATGAATAACCTCAATTTATGGTTGGGTGTGAAATACAGATAGATAGGATGTATATAGTTTTTTTTTATTTAAAACTAGTCTAGTCTTTCAGTAGATTATTAGTAAAACTTAAATAAACTGAAACACTCGACAATACGTGACGAGATGAGAAAAAAACAAAAGAAAATCTGAAATTGTTAAAAGGATATAAAGGTACCTTACAAATACCTTTTATTTACATTATCAATTGTTCAATTTAAAAAAAAGAATATGAAATTTCGCATTTGGTTTTACCAAAGCCTCTTGGAAGAGTACAGTGTCGTAGCCAAGTAGAGGTGGAAATAAAACGAAGCTGAAGGCTCTAGATTTGCTAGTAAGCCAAACTAGTGCCAAGAAAACTCGATTTTCAGAAATACTCCTTGTGTAAACGTGTTTTTTGTTGTAAAATAGCTACGTATACGATTGTTTACATATTCAATATCAAGCGATAGTTATTTTAAATAATTCTTTCCTCAATTACAATTATTTAAATTACTTTATTGTTATTTTTATTTTGAATATATAAAAGCATTTTTTAGGGAAAATCTGGCCGAAAATCGTAATTTTGGAGAACTTCAACTTACTTACACACCCAACTCAACTTCGTTACAATCAGAGAAGCAATTCGTTAAATGAGTA
Organism: Anarsia innoxiella; assembly: GCA_947563765.1. NCBI lineage: Eukaryota > Metazoa > Arthropoda > Insecta > Lepidoptera > Gelechiidae > Anarsia > Anarsia innoxiella. Next base: position 4,074,133 of record OX387402.1, read on the forward strand.
AAAATACTTACTTCAAAAAAAAAAAGGACGGATGCAATCTTTTTTTATGTCTCAATCATTTTAAAAAGCACAACAGAGGAAGTGATTATTTTAATGGTGGACTGCGAAGTTTTAAATACCTACGCTGGTGTTGGTAGTCATTAATGTGATGGACACGGAAATCGCTTTTTCCTGATAAAAATCGTGAAAAATGTAGAGCAAAATGTGAAGACGTAACAGTAGATTACTTACGCATTAGGGAAAACACGGGAAAAGAACTGGGTAGTGTTTTGTTTTTAAAAATAGATGCGGATAGGGTAAATATATCTGTTTATCTGTTTATTACAGTTAGGTACACTAGAAGATATGACTTTTTCGACAATTCAGTAACTTATTTGATGGTGAATGTAAGGTTTGTATTTTAATAAATTTGCTGTCTGTTATGTTGTTTTCTGTTGTAACTAAAATGTACTTTATTAGGTATTTTAAATTTTAAGCATCACTGATTCATATAATTAAGCCAGTGCCAACCAAGTTACAGCGCCACAGATGATTATCGCAGATATAATTATGTACGCACAAAAGGTTAAATTATAACGCCAGATCAAAATTGACTAGAAAAATCCATAGATAATAGTTATAGTACGTTATGCAAATTTTTATTAATTGCAAATAAAGGTTAATTAGCTAAAGTTCACCACTTCTTTGTTTTTACTAGTTTAAGTTATACTTAAAACGATTAAACGTTTTTAGAAGCACTTACCTAGTACAGGATTGCCCGATCCGATGTAGATTTTACTATGTCGTAAAAAATACGACTTTTCTTGACATACGTTGAAGATGGCGCGTTTTATAAATTGTCTTACTTACTTAGGTACTTATGTTTCATGTTTAAATATGAAACGAAAGAGGTGCGTTTAGGATTTAGCAAATTGAGAGAAGTAATCTCTGCCTACCCCAATGGAAAAAGGCGTTACAGAGTATGAATGGAATACTTACCTATAAAATTAACGAAATATGATAATATTGTTTTTATTCAAGATTCTAAATTAGAATTGACGATGTCTTAGTCGATTATGTGTTATATCTGTTTGTCATAATAAAAAGAAGAGATTACGCTACGTGAACATGTACAAAGTTGCAGAAAGCCCTTGCGAAACATTGGCTGATATCACTTGATTTTCAGAAATACATGAACCGGTAAAACCGGACACTATAACTTAAAACATCGATTCCTAAAAGCCACTAGACAACGTAATCTAAAGAAAGACAGCGGTCCCAAAGGAATACAATAACAAAATGTTATTGGCCGCCGAAAATAAATCCTTGTAAACAAAATTGTAACTGTCACAAATATCGTTCTTTATGATTGGAACCACATTGTAGCTTTTGAGGGCGATATTCAAATCGCATGGAATTGACCGTATACCCTTTTCTCGGTACCTAAACACTCGAAAACGTTTTCTCAAAGGAAATCTGAGTTCGTTCGCAAGATTCTTGATCTTGGAATGCTTCTGTGTTTGAGTTGTCGACACGTTGTTTTGACTTGGCAAGAAAACCTGAGTAGAGGTAATAAATACAAAGAATGAAAACAATGGTTTGAATACATAGGAAATTATAGTATTTAAATTTTTATATATTTGCTGTTTCTGTCGGGCACTACTTCAAAACAAAATCTTGTTTTAATAAGAACAACGTGTCTCTTGATTTAAATTGACATCTACTTTTTCGGTGCTTACGTATGTGCTGCTATTGCGCGGTTGCCGTTTGACTTTGGATATGAAACAAGAACTGCGGGTCAGATGTGTCATACGCAATGTTGTCAATTGAGTATTATCTAATTAAAGAGCAATCCAGTAACATTAATATCGAAACGTTACGACTTGTCAGCTTCGAAAAGAGTAATTTATCTACGGAACCGTCGGACAATGACGTTGACGTTATTATTATATTTTATTCTCCCCCACGACTCCTTATTATTTTTATACGTTTCTTTATAGGAGGATATCGGCTATAAAAAGGAAATGTTTCTCGCCTGATTGAACCTTCGGGTGACGGTGTTTTTTATTTCCCTCAGTATTTTGTGACACATACGCCTTTTATACTCTTTAATGGGCACACAGTTGCTTACTTACCAGAATTTATATACGTATGCTTTTGCATTTATAATTTTTTGTAAATATATTATTGAGAAGTCACAGAGTATCTTGTTTGAAATGAAATGAAATGAAACATCATTTAATCCTGTAGGTTTTGACAACACTTAGGACGGGTCATTTTTTAAAGTTAATGCTAGATTCGCAAGAGTGCAGTTTTCCCCAGAGAAGAACCTAGCAAGAAACTCTGTAGGGTTGCTCTTTTCAATTCAAGTTTTACAAATCTCAGGCATAAACACAGAAACATAAAATATAATTAATATTTCGAAAGATCTATCCATAAATAAATAATAAAAATTTGACGCCGCAATATCCAGGATTTGTTTCTTCATCACATCCTGTTTCTTTTGTCTGCGGAACATCACTTGCGTGTGTTGCGAATCAATTTCAACTGTAAATTACTGTGTTTAATTATAATTGCGACTAAGACGTCGTTAAGTTTTTTTTTTAATGGCAACTTCTTACCATCGTACATTCTGCCACTGTAAAGTGAAGTAAAGCTTACTTTAAATATTATGATTATATACATAGTTTACTATTAAGTGTATAATATTTGAATACATATTTTATCATTAAAAACTCGTTATTTTACCAATGAAAAACAACAAAATGTAATTTGTTAATATAGGAACTAAGTAAACAAAACATAATTACACGCTAAAGTGGATGGTATTCATAATTAATGCAACAAAGAGAACAATGGCCCGATAAGTATTTACTATCAATATTGATGGGTTTAATAAAGCGTGCAGAGTTGCCAGAGTAAATTTAGCACACTTTATGGGTAATATTAAAGCGGACGGCTCACGGGAACTAAGTTGCATTTAGCATAAAATCGATATCGCGTGGGCACTTGCAAGTTGCGACATAATAATATATGCGTGCGAGGCAAGTATCGCATTTCCGTGAAATCTTTCAGTAAAATGCATTATTTGTTATAGTGCAGCTGGTGAATCTCATCCTACTCTTACTAATATCAATATCTATTGGGCCGATGGTTGGATGTAAGTTTTGTTATTCCTTACCGCAAAAACCTCTGAATCTCTCATTTTAATGTAACGTTACGACATTGTAGCTTGCAATGCTATGTTATTTAAGTTATTATGTATTTTTTTTGAAATATGGCGAGTAGTGTACGAAGTCGTGGGTATAACCTCTAGTTTGAGATAAATGTGAACAAAGACACATCCTGTGGTTTATAAAATCTCTCATATTTGTACATACAAAGAACTTTTGAACCCGGTTCTGTGAAATTATAAACGCTCAAAGAAGAGTTAGCAAAAATGACACGCGGAATGCAAATAAAACGTCAGTAAATTGTAAAAACTTCGTGTATTTTGGCACAAACGAAGCTAACTTGTATAGAGGTACAAGAGACGGATTGAGGTTCAAGTCAGACTATTGTATGCGTTTAGTAGTTTTGTAACTGATGATAGTAGATATTAAATAGAACTTACTCATTTCGAGTCTTATTGTCTACTTATACGAGACATAAACCTAAGATCAAAACAGATCTTTGCTTCACATTAGATAAGAGATGCAATACAATAAATATATTATGTAGATACTTCAAGATTTGCATTAGGTAGTTTTAGAATTTAAATTTTGCTTTATGACTTTTTATCGCACTATAAAATCCGTAATACTTATTTTGTATATTTCTAGTTAAAAAAAGTTCAAGTGATAATCGATTTTAATTATATTTAAGAAACAATCCACTAAAAATAGCTCCCAACGGACCTAAATCCGTGACTGCACCATCTGACTACCGTACGATAGGACATGAATAGCTGGACGATGAACGATGCAAATAGATTTTAAACCGCTTTAGTTAAAACACAACTTGAGTTGGCATTCATACGATAAGCAAAAAATGTCTATGCTGTAAAAGAAAACTGGAAAAGCCTTTGTGATTTTGTTTATGTAATTTACCTGTACTAAAACAGATGTGGGATTTTGCTCGTTTCGTTTTTGTTATCTTTGTTAGATTTATTCTCTCTTACTTTTAATTTTAGTGGTCTAACTACATATCTATGTGCTAGAATTGCGCTTGCTTAAACTTCAATGTAAGTAAATATATCTTGTATTTTTTTGCATAGGAAGTACAAATATTAAGTAGTCAGGTATAGAGGTAAAAGTTACAGTTAGGTACCTATTTCATATTTCTTTCTGTTTGTCGTTTTAAATTTACAGTAGGATATTCCTGTGTAATAAGAACTGTTGTTCTTACTGGAGGCAGCATTGAAAAGTAATATCGAAGATTTTGTTCTAAAATATATTGCTTTTTAAATTGGAGTTCAAACCATAACAATTCCTTGGGTCTATTTAAATACTAATAAATCATTGTGCTTACACAATCAAACAAGCACTTTGCATTTAAGTGTCTTGTTTGGGAGCTACATTTATATAATTTTATGCAAAGCAAGCTACAGCAGGAGTAGTATTATAATTTTGAGACGGAGAACAATGCAATTTTGTGAAGCTGTGTTGTGAATTCTAGAAATCTAGGCGCGGCTAAGCGGTACGAAGTAAACCAAGATTTCTTGGAAAACCAAGACTGTCAGATGCCTCTGATTTTAAAAATATTTAGGAAGATGTTTTATTTAACTGATAATGCAAGTTAGTAGGAATAGGTAGGAAGATACGAGTGGTTAATCCTGAAAGTTCTACGAAACCTTTAGGTACTATATTTTTTGTCGGTAGCACGCACTAACCGTTGCAGTGCGGTTATGTTTTGATATTATTGAGGAATAAGGAGGAAATAATACATTCAAATCTTCAAAAATCATTTATTTCATTAACTTTACATGAACAGCTAAATGCAACGATCATTTAAATCTATTTTTTATACATTTTATAAGCGGAATGTTTCTATAAGATAATATGTTACTTTGACACAAATTAAATGTTTATCCAGATATGTTAATAGGGAAGATATGAAAGAGTTTTTCTAGATATGACAAATAAACTGGCATTACATAATTTTAATGATAATTTTCTATTTTATTATGATAATAAAAAAACCTGATTAAAACAGATTTTCTTCTATCAAAAGAATACATTTACTAAGTCATTAATATCAAATTTTCATTTCAAATAAAAAAGATAACTGATACTCTTAAAGTTATGTAAATAATACACTTAAGTCATTTACGCAATTGAAGATCTTCATAGAACTATTTATTTAAATTACAAAGCACACCATATTGTCTTTATTGCAGATTTGATATAACATTTTATTTACAGATTTTTTGGGCTATTGGGTTACAAGTATATGGCTACAACGCAATCACAGTTTTAGTAAATATTCAATATGCATCCTTAAATAAAACATTACTTATTTACAATTTCGGGAATGTTTCTGAAAACAGTATTATTAATTTTTCTGTTAATATAAACGAAAGTAAATCAATATTTTCCATAAGTGAGTACTGAATTCGAAATCCATTTTCACATGTTTGTCAAAACATCACTTGAGGCTTAAACAGAAGCAAATGTGAACAAAGAAGTGCAAAGGCAGAGTCAAAACGTAACTATAGCATAACAACAAAACATTCATTATCATCACCATCTTCAGCTCTTTTACGTCCCCACTACAGGGGCACCAGCCTACTCTCATACGATAGAGACACCACGCCGGGCCAAAACATTGTTGATAAAAATGTTATGGTATCTGAACACCAAAGCCACCGGCATGCCGCAGGGCTAAGCTGCCGGCTTTACGTCATACGAATGGCAGCTGTCAAAAAAGCCGGCGGCTTTGGTGTGTAGATACCATTACATAACTTAAATACCACGGCAATTAGAGGTACAACAAATGTAGTCACTTTGACACAGTCACGCTATAACTAATTTATCAACACCACCACCTTTAGAAATATAAATCAAACCATCTAAACGTAAACAAGTTCTATTTTACAAACTATTTAATTTATGTTCAGTGAATAATCGTCTAACGAGTGTTTAAAGCGATAACATCTGTTTGCTTTGCGTGCATAGGTTGATAGGTAAATAAAGGCTAGAGTTTCCGATCAATAGTCGATGTAGGATTGTTGTACTGTCGATAGTTTTTATCGACACTTTTTTATGACTCTGTTGAAGAGTTGGACAATTTCTTTGTAATGCTTAATTAATGTTTTTAAAATCATGAAGTTCACATTTAATAAATAATATAGAAGTGTGTAGATAGAAAAGAAAAGTGTATAGAATATGTATTGTGCCGGTTGCGATAGTATCGTCGGTGATTCTTTCGCACGTAGAGACAGCTCAGCGCACCTTTTTGATTCAAAAGTCGATGTCGATAAATAAAATGTTTAGCACTCAAACATCTCTAACAAAGACCTATTTCAAACTCATGCGTTCATTACTACTAGAATGTTCTATTCATCACTAGTATTTACTACTAATTTATGTTCAGATATGGCACATTTAACGTACATAACTATCAGTCTTCAGTTATCAATATTTAAGATCTAAATTATGTACAGTTTTCTAAGAAATAAATACATTTTTATAAAATATACTTAACTTTTAAATGAGATGTTCTTTGAGATCTGTTTACGTACAATATTATTTTGACCGTATTAAAATTATGTTTTCACATAATTATACGTACATTACCTTAAATTATACGGGGTAAAAGGGTCGGCTTACTGAAAACATTATTCACTGACAGTGTTCATTTCAAAACTAATAAACTGTATATCTTTACGAGTGAGAGTTGAAGATAAAATATGTGGAAAGAACCGTTCGTAAAATAAAAACAACTTCTTTATTTAATGTCAGAATATGATCCAAGGTATACGAAACAGTTTCAGAATTTGATTAAGTATCTTGAAAAATTTAGTAACTGAATTTTGAGATCAAAATGCTTCTAAAATGTGTCCCAATAAATATTGATATCTTTTTAGTAGTTCTGAAAAACTACTTAAGTAATAAACTCAATTTTTATCTCTTGACATTTCTCGCAATAAAATCTCGATATAAGGTCAAAGAAAAATGAACGTCAGATATAAGTTTATTTTTATTTTCAGTAAGCCATCATCAACCCTTTTTGTAGGACTAGAGTAAAATAACAATATTAGTATTAATAACTGCTAAAATCTATCGTATCCCGTGTAACGTAAGTTTCTAACTTTGGCACTAGGAATGACTATTTATAAATATACATAATATACGTCAGCTAATGATTAAAGACACTATGAAACTAATAATTGATAAATTGTTGATAGTTGTGCATCCTGAAGTCTGTGTTGACTCGTAATCTGGTAAAAAATAATAATATAATATGATCAAAAATGGATTGGGTTCTTTCGGGAAACTTAACGAGCTAAATATGTAAATATGTGACGAGCGTAAGTTTGTGCATCACATCATTAAAATTACGTCAAATTTTATTTATTCGCATTCAAAAAAATTGTCGTTACCTATTATACTATAGTATGGTTAAAGAAAACTTGCTGCTCTTTTTTTATTTATACCAACAAAATGGCTGGATATTTAATGGAGTATTTATTTTTCTGCAACTGAATGTATATTTTAGGCTTTTGTTTCATGTGGAACGTAAAATACATGGCATATTTGATTTAGGTACGTTTGAAACATTAATTTAGTAAAATGTGTTTCATTTTCAAAGAAATCATTTTGAAAATTGCTACATAAAATAAAAATATTTATTTGAGTGAATTAAATAATATATATTGAGTATTGGGAGTGCTCATACAATTTTATCAAAATTTCCAATATTGCTCTGTTATGGGAGGGCAAACAAGCAATCCTGGTTATTTTTATTTCATTGTATGCGGTTCGTCATTTTCCGTGAAAATGCAAGTAGTTGGAGATGGATTATAATATCGATCGGAATATGAATGGAAATAAATTTTATTATTCTATTAGTAATTTCCAAGAAAGTATCCACACAAATATCTTCATGGAAACGAAAAGATTATGTTTACAACTTACCGATGTCTTTCCACTCTTCCACTTCATAGTCACCAATAACACGGTTCTCAGCAGAGCTGTCTCTCCAGCGGTTTTTGTGTTTACCTGCCACAAAGTAAAAAAGGCGAGCTGTCAAATTCAAAGTAAGAACAACCCCAAAAATAATTGCGTCATAAAACTTCTTACATTTTGTTTAGGGAGGTATGAAAGTATGCTTTCAAGTCTGAACATTATAAACGACCCCATAAATAATATAAAGAGAAATCTATATAAGCCGACATTGGAAGTCAAAGGGTGACTTAAAATTGCTGTATGCCACAGAATATTATCGTACTTCGAACAATAAAATTACTCAAGCCGTGAGTATTTGAGTAAATAAGCATTCTTATATGTAAAGAAGATTAATTTACATTATGCAGGTAAGCAATTTTATCCCACTGCTGGGTAAAGGACCTCCTCGCTTTTCATCTATTTATATACTGAGCCAAGATTTTATTTATTGTCTGTATTGAAACGATTGAGCCCGTCTCGCCAATTTCGCGTGTCTGGCGCGAAGCCACACAGTGGGTGTTTTGGCTCAAAATCGGAACAAAAAATCCAATATAACAAAAAATGTCTAATCGATCAAAACACATCAAGTATCAAACCACGCCTATTTGCTTCACTATGCTAATATTTTCAACTAGCAACCCCACGTAGCTACTTACCGATGAAACCAATAAATACAAAGTCAAAGTCAAAGTCAAAGTCAAAAATATATTTATTTCATAGGCACAAAAAATGCTCTTGAAACCGTTACATTATTATAAAGGTAATTTTTTTTTAAAGCTAGCGCTAGATTCGCAAGGTGCAGTTTCCCCCAGAGAAGAACCTAGCAAGAAACTCTGTGAGGTTGCTCTTTTCAAATAAAGTTTTACAATTCTTATAAACAGTTACACATGTATAAAGGTACATATTTTCTATATTATAATTATTATCCCTAAAAATTAATTTTGATCCTGCAGCATTCAAAGAAACCACAAGGTGTAAATAGCTAAAAAGTAAAGATAGGTTGAGACAGCATAACATGACCAGCCGCCACAGCAGCACCTTCACACAGGCCTCAACGCATGTGCCAGCCATCAACCCCTTCCACATATTTTAGGGAAGTAGGAGACCCGACACACAGCGCCACCGCTGCAGCGGCACAAGCGAGCATGACATGTTACACTATTGAACCCGATGACTAGCTTAATTAAACGCTGCAGTATCAAAAATATTAACAACATTTAACAAATCAACAACATTTAACAATAATAACAAAACAATACAAACAACACTTAACAATACACAAACAAAACATTTAAACAACAGTAAAACCTAGCAACATCGACCATCAAGCAAATTCTAGCATTTATTAGCTGTTCCTGTTGAGCTGGTCAGCACGCCCCACACTCCATGCAAGGTGGTCGTTTAAATATTCGTCTAATCTGTAATAGGCCTTTTTGCAAAGACAGTTCTTAATGTAAGACTTAAATTTATTTTCGGAGTATGCTAGAATTTCTTGGGGAATTTTATTATAGTATTGCACGCAGAGCCCCATAAATGATTTATTAATTTTTGCAAGTCTAAAACAATTTGACACTAATTTGTTCCTATTCCTAGTATTAAAGTTATGCAGCTGACTATTTGTTTGAAATAGATGTAGATTCTGTCTGACATACATAATGTTTGCGTAAATATATTGACATGGCACCGTCATAATATTAATTGTTTTGAACAGTTCCCTTAGTGATTCACGACAGCGGAGTCCGTAGATTGATCTTATAGCTCTTTTTTGTAAAACAAATACTGAACCAATATCGGCGGCACGACCCCACAGCAGCAGGCCGTAGGACATAAGACTGTGGAAATAGCTGAAGTAAACAAGTCTTGCGGTAGGTATGTCCGTCAGTTCTTTTATTTTTTTGACGGCGTACGCTGCAGAGCTCAGCCTCCCTGATAGCGATCCAATATGGGGACCCCATTGTAACTTCTGGTCGATTGTAATCCCTAAGAAAACTGTCTGTTCCACAAAGTCTAGTTTTTCATTATTTAACATAACATGACCATTGTTACGTGAAACTACGCCCGGTAAGCTAAATTTAATGCATTTGGTTTTTATCGCATTTAACACAAGGTTGTTGATTGTAAACCAATCATGAACCTGCTGAAGAACATTATTTACATAGTCGTAGTTAAGGGCACGCCTGTCGACTTTAAAAATTAAGGATGTATCATCCGCAAACAATACTATTTTCGCTAGGTTTTCAACCATGTGGGGCAAATCATTAATATAAGCTAGAAATAAAAAAGGTCCTAATATGGAACCTTGTGGAACACCTATTTTAACCAAAGATCCTTGTGACTTCATACCATTTACTTGGACAGATTGGAATCTGTTACTAAGATACGATTCCAACAGACAAAGACCTTTATTTCGAATACCGTAATGATGTAGCTTTAGTAATAGAGTTTCGTGATCTACACAATCAAATGCCTTCGACAAGTCACAAAAGACCCCCACAGCATCCTGACGCTCCTCAAATGCCTCAAAGATATGTTTTATTAAGGCAACACCAGCGTCAGTTGTAGAGCGGCCCCTGGTGAAGCCAAATTGCTGGCTATGTAAGATGTTATTAAAATTAAAATACGGAAGCATTTGATTGAGCATAATCTTCTCAAAAACCTTGCTGAATACCGGCAATATTGACACAGGTCTGTAGTTACCAGGATCTTGTTGGTCGCCTGACTTGTGCAACGGTACGACTTTACTTAGTTTCATTAAATCAGGAAACTCACCATTATCTACTGCTAAGTTAAACGCATGTGCTAAATATGGTGCCATTACATCTACTATTGAACTGCATACTTTTACAGACATACCCCACAAATCTTCAGTGTTTTTTACGTTTAATTGTTTGAAGTTTTTAATAATTTCTAGTGGGGTAACGTGTCTAAACTCAAATTCAGTGATACAGACGGGGATATACTTTTTTACTAGATCTATGGATAATGCCGGGGAAGACTGAAGATTTTCCGTAGTTTTCAATGGTATATTAATGAAAAAAGCATTGAATTCTTTTGCAACATCGGTGCTGTTTGACAATATTTTGTTGTTACAATTTAAAGTTATATCATCACTGCGTAATTTAGTGCGGCCGGTCTCAGAATTGATAACACTCCATACAGTTTTTGTTTTATTTTGAGTGTTTTTTATTTTATTACTTATATACAAGGCTTTAGCTTTGATGCATACTAATTTGAAGATCGCACTGTATCTTTTAACATATTCTATAAATCTGTCATCGTTTGATCTTAGCGCCCTATCAGCATATAATTGAAATAATTCATCCCTACTTTTCCTAATACCTGGTGTCGCCCAATCACTGAATTTAAATTTTGGATTAATTACTTTAGTGACTAATTTAAAAATATTATTATATTGTTGTTCCACGACGTTAAAGAATGTTTTATAAAAAATATTAGTGTTATTTAAACTGCTATGCTGTAGTTGACGTGGTAGTTGATCATTCAACGCTTCAACATATTTCTGAATCCGACCAGAAGTCACACAGCGCTTTGTGACTGTGATGCTCTGTACTTGGTGAGCGTGAGGGAAGTACGCGACTTGACCCCAATGATCAGATGAAAATGACTTGTCGATCATCTTATTATTATATTCACAGTTGCAAAAGATGTTATCAATACACTTAGCAGATGTCGCAGTAACTCTAGTCGGTTCCAAAAACACATTCTCTAAATTAAATGACTTAAATACACTTAACAATCTAACCGTGGCGCTATCGTTTATCAAAATATCTACATTAAAGTCACCACATATTAAAATACGTTTACTTTTCCTAGTCAATATTCTAAGAACTTCTTCTAGCGTTGATTCTACAGTATCAAGCAAAGCAGCAGGGGGGCAATACGCACAAACCACAATGTACCTTTCCAGCTCAACACAGGACAGCTCGATGTGTCTCTCAACCGACAGCCTACCGATATCCTTACGCTCATTACACTTAATACGGTTTTTAACCATTATTACAAAATGTACCTTCGACCTTTCCACCTAAAGAAACCGGATGAATGTATAAAAGGCACATGGGACTTAACTTTGGAGTGCTATTGCTTTTCTAATCGCGGTTTACGCGGCAATATTGAATTTGCGAGTTTTCCTCCACTGCTCGCTCCAAAAGGGAGAATTGATTGTGAAAAATTAATCCAGAAATTTCGAATCTGATCGCCTCGGAAGGGTTTCATTAAAACTTTTAAGTTTATTTCAGTATTCATTATTTAGAGAATTGAAACTTTACGTGGGCCAATTGACGTGTTACAATTTGTTATCAGAATGGAAATACCTAGCTGTTGTAAATTATAATATAATTGGGATCGGCTTACCTTTTTTTCGCTGCGGGAAGGTTGGTAAATAATTCATTGTAGTACTTATGGTAGATGGTGCAGGAATTTCTGAAATAGAACAAATATTTTCCCATTCTGATTTACAAAATATTTATATTTAAAATATATATAAAACTTAATACGACGCGTCATTGCAAACTTATGAATAAATAATACTATAGATTCTGAGTAGCTTAATTAAAAATGAGATCAAGTTTCAAACAAAATTTAAAACTCCGACTTCTGTTACTTGTATAAAGGCGTACCCCTTCCTAATTCTGAAGTCATCCAATTTCTTTCATCAGTAATATCGAAAACTTTCCTCAAAGTACTTTGTTTCCCATTTGTTTGGGAGTTGCAATTACGTCAAACATGTTTACGCTTTGATGAAACATTTATGTAAAATATTGAGATGAGGAAACTCATTTCGATTAAGCGATGAATTGCTAAATTTGTGGATCAAATAGTTAAATTTGATAAGTTTGAAATTCGATCTAACGTAGTTGCTAGATCAAACTTTGAAAGGTTATTAAAAAATATATTTTATTATCAAGTGAATCAGTACACTTTTTATTTTGCACTACTTAAAACCGACTCGTGTCTTTAGCTAAATCTTCTCATATAAAGATGCGTTTGAATTTATCAATTGAATCTCGTTATTTTCCTTTCTCTGCTTTTTTCGTAAAACTGTGTCATAAAGTGAATTATTTTTATCTATATTAAGTGTAAATCAAACATGTTCTTTAAGCAACAAATTCCGATATAGTCGTTCGGATTGCCGGCTCCACAAATACAAACGATGAAAATATACTCACCATCGAGTCGTATCAAACCGTCGGTCTCTCCCAAGGAATTTTTAGCGACGCATCGATAAGAAGAGAAGTCACGAAGTGACACCTTCCGAATCGTTAGCTTCATCTTCCTACTGTAACCGTCATCTACGAACGATGTCACGTATTTGTTACCTGTGGACAGTTTTAAAATTCGTCTTAAAGGACTAGTCACATGACACGCTTTACGATGCGGTGCTCATTTTAATAGAGTGAATCAGAATATACTGTAGGTATTTACGACACGAAAAGGAACATATTTCATTGTGTTATTTACAAATTGACACCAATTAGGTAAGGAGATGAAATCGATTGAATTGTATCTTTTCGTGTAGTAAATAAAGTTTATTCTAAGTTGCTTTGTTAAAACTTGCGCTAAACAAGTCTCATCTCATTTTGAGTTGATACAAATAGAGGTAAAAAGTTACCGACTAAATTCCTTAATAAATATTTTACTCTAAATCATAATCCTCATAAAAATACAAAAGCGTAATATACGTATGTAACTCAATAAAATTAGCCATCGACAAAATCTATTCGAGTCTAAATTGATACACGTTCAGCAACAATAGAACGTTAACGTGACGTCACTATTTCGCCTCAACTACTACCGCTGTATTGTCATCGAGCCATTGAGCGGAAAAATAGCAAAACGAACGAATACATATACGTATATAAGTGTTTGAGTTATTATGTGACTTGTATAACCTGAAGGTAACAACTTGAATTTTACCAAAGGTAAAGTTTTTACGATTTATAGTTTAATAACTGAAAATATATATTTTTTTGTTTGGGGGAGGCTTTTGTCCAGCAGTGGACATCCATAAGCTGACAAGATGATATGGACGCCCAAAAACAATGATACGCTAGCTTTTAACAACAATCATGTTGCGGTATCTATTTATAAAATGTCAAGTAGGTACCTAATAAAACTTGTCTAGACAACCTTAACACACGTAGTAACGCTGTTAGATAAACAATTTATTGCTGACATTCAGACAGGATTTATATGTTCAAGAAACCTTTATTAGGAGTATCAACATCGAATAATACTTTAGCAACAAACATCGAAACTTTTCCAAATGTGAAAGATTCATCCTTCGTAGACATTTGCTACGAGTACGCTACGATCGTAGTAGCAATGCTACGACTTGACTACGAAATCACAAAAGGCCATGTTGCTTGTTTCCACGTGAAGTCCACCCACATGAACACCAAAATAGCACTCCCACACTATTCCGTAAATAAAGTTTTTAGTTTCATGGCTATCAAACTTAAACAGAAACAATACATTTGCAAGTTGTTCAACTTCAAATCTACACGTGTCCATTTTCGGTACGATTTATAGGCGGAGACTAAACTTGTTTTGGAGATCGTAGTTGTGACAATGAATACGTTGCTTAGTATTTCAATAATGATAATGATAATGATGATGATGATGAAAAATGATAATGATAATTTAATCGATTGTTTTTTTTTTCACCTGGTTGTCGATCACCAGTATTCATGGTGTAGATAGTAAAATGTCTCACCAGAGATGATCATGTCCCCGCGGTCGGTTGTCCAGTAGTTGATAGAGGAGGGGTACGCCTCAGTGTGACACTCCAGTGTCACGTCCTGACCGATGTACGCGCCCTCCAGCTGGTTGGGGATCGACAGCATCGGTGGAACTGAATTAGACACAAAATGTATTAGAATAGAGTAGATTATGGCTGGTCCCAGTTACGAGTAACGCGGTAGAAAGAAAGCGCAGTTGTGTCTCAAATTGTAGGTACCTAAGTGGCGCTGCGTGGTTGGAATCTCAACTTAATAGTATCGTAGCATGAGTCGTTATTTCTTTGAACGGGATAAAGGAGTGAGATTTTTGTACCTACTAGATATTTGGTATTCTGTGGCTGTAGTTATAAGAAGTCTGGCACCTTTAGGCCATGCATAAACAGAACTAAAACAATTGAAAATTATGTTTTTATTATAAAATATATTTTTTTCTTAACTAATTGATCATACTTTTATAATGTGAACAAGAGAAACATTTGTTAGTCTTACTTCCTCAAAGAATTGAGCTGTGGTCTCACCCCAATGGGAAGGAGATAGATATGGATTGAACAATATTGAATCAAAAAATATTATTTTATCATTTGTCTTTTTAAAAAAAGACTGTTGTGAACATTATTAACTTTTTTCAAATTTTTTCGAAAAGTTTATAAAAGCTAAGAAATCTCCATGTTTTTGATATCTTTGTTATATTTAGTCATTCATGTGTATAAGGAATACGTCGTCGCTTGTAAAATGAAAATTGTAAATTGTGTGTTCTTTTCTTGGAAGTAAGGGGAAAGGATGTGATATTTGTAATAAATTGTGTGTGGAATGTCATGGTGGAAATAACTTTTATATTCAAATGGCTTTTGCTTTATAAAAAGAAAAATGTTTCTTCAAGTCTTTATTTAATTTTATACACAACAGGAAGGATCCTGTTGTTCAGGAGGCCTAGCATACGTGCCGCGACAATTATCTCACGTCATGCTGTCCTTATCACATTTAAAACTATGGAAAGAGACGTAAGCATTACAAACCCATGACAACGTCTTGTCACGAAGTGTACGCTAAGCTAGCAGGTGCGGTTATAAAATTTGACATTTATTATGAAACCGCTCAAAATCCAGGGGTCAACTGACTGTCGTGGTATGTGTTTTATATATCAAAAGTCAAACCAAGACCTCGCTGAAATCACACGTGTATAAGTTGCCGACAGAAATAAAATTCTCCAATCTTAAAGAAAGGACGATACAAAAAAGCCTAGGTTAACGATGTTTTTTTATTATTCAGCCAATTCGAACAAATTGTATCAATCCACACAAAAAAATAAAAGTGCCACAATGTTAATCTATTTCACAGAAATTTAATTTTATAATTCCTCTAATTAACATGTTAATAATTATAAAGTTCGAATTCGTAAAAATATTTGATTGTCTTAATCACTTGCGGGTAGAGTTAAACTACCTAATGCTCTTATTATAAGCAGGCAGTTTTGTATTTATAAAAGAACCTTTTTTTAAAACTATATCAATAAGAAGTAACAACATTTTGCACATTTTGAGGTCAAAGTAGGTACCTATTATTTTTTATGACACCAGGTATAAAGAAGACTTGCAAGTAAATTAATAATCAACATTGAGAATACCTATACAAAATTATTTTAAAGACACTCCGTTACAGTATATTCTTTCTAGAGTTTTGGCATTTCCATACCCTTAGCTTATTTCAAGACACAATTTATCTCCTTGGCAATCTTAATTTGACACAAATCGTCGCGACGAAATTTAGTGAAATGGACCCAATCTGATTTTAGCAAGGGACTTTGAGTGAGTCGCACCTATCACTTATTTTATACATTTCCTTCGCATTACCATAATGATTTGTCTTCAGCGTAATGAAAACTGGCAATGAATTCACAACGAAGACTCGTTGGTTAATCGACTGAAAGTTACGTGAGAATTTTCACGTGTCTTATAAGAAATGGAATTTAGTGTCTATCATACACCACCTCTGATTAAATTTGCATTTATTTTGACAAAAATACATAGAACAATCTAAAGTAATAGAAGTTTCTAAAGTAAAAGCAATAATTTGAGGTAGAAAAGCAAACTTTCATATTGTTTAAAAAACAAGTTACATAAACACACGCTAGCAAAAACTATTCTTTGCCGAGCAAACTATCCAAAGTTACGACTAATTAGACGACTTCTCCCCACGCCCACGTTCAAAAAGCCGTTCCGTTGAACTGTCGTGTAGTTTACGAGCAACCCCTAGCTATAAGGCGTTGTGATACGGAATGTGAATGAAGGGGAAGAAACCGTTGGCTCGGCGTCATTGGCTTTCGGCGCCGGGTACGGGCGAGAAGTCAGGCCCGAGATAGTATCGCCATTATCGCGCCAGGCCGTATTCACGTCAGCATAATGCTCTAATTGGGCGCAATTACCCCGGATCTCCCCGACGCCGTCAGGTAGACTGTCTTCGTTAATACTCGTTAACGACTGTGAGAAAAATAATATTTCTGAACGCTGAGTCTCGAAAGAAAACGACGTATCACGTACTTATTTGTAGTATTCGGCGCTGAGTTAACGGGCTGGAGCTATGTGCCGTTTTTCTCGTCTCTTTATACTCTTATGTGCAAATTATATTGGTGTAATTTGCGAGACGTAACTTGGCGTGAACGCTCGTTTTATGAATATTAATTGTAAGTATATATTTTTATAAAAACCATTCCGTTAGTAATATGTGTAAAATTACTTCGGTACAAAGGTAAATTTTTTTTACTCTTCTCATATTTTATCACATCAAAAATACGAATTATCATACTGTATTGGTCTGTGTGACAAAGACAAGTTATATATAAATATATTTTCAAATAATATATATTACAAGAACAAATTCGTATCTAACGAATATTTTCCTTTTACAAAGCGTTCGAATGCTCGAATTTATGAAAGACAATTTCATAGAGTTTCCACCTACACGAATTTCATGCTACATCATGCAATCATTCAAACGAAATCATTATGATTTATATATTTATAATATTCCTATTTATTCTAGCGTTATTTTAGGTACTTATTGGTTTTTTATTGTAGGAAAATGAAATGGAGCGAATTTTATTTGAATTAGTTTCAGATTCAAGTTTTTGTTGGTGACGAATAAAATAAGAATAATGAGGTTGAATGTTCACATGTATTTAATTACTTTTTTAATTATTAAATTGATATAATGTTTACAATAATAATTGGTTTTCCGATTCCGTGTTTTGTACATAAATAAGTACCTATAAGAATTTTTCATGATTGTCATACATTAAAATTGGGTTAAGTGTGAACTGATTGTAGGAATGTTTATGCACTAATTACATGTAGTACGTATTCTTACATGACCACGACCACCACGCTACTTACTCATCTTACTATATTGTAGGTACCTCGTGTTTCTCGTTTTACGCAATACGAGTATATTTACAAATAAATCAAAAGAAGTGTGTTTGGATTGTAGCAAGTGAAAGGAAGTAGTCTCTGCCTAGCCCAATGGGAAAGAAGCTTGACGGATATGTATGTATGCATTTACAAATGATTATAAGTTATAATTTATAACTCACATTGCACCATGAGGACAACTCTCTTGCTAATCGATGGCGGCACTCCATTCGACGCGATGCAGAGGTAAGCTCCCATGTGTAGACGAGACACCTTCGATATCGTCAGGTTTTCACCGTCCACCACGTTTACTGCACAAAAAATACTAGGATTATAACATAGGTAACACTTACATTTACTTTTTTATAGCTTGTAAAATCGAACTGCTGAACAAAAGCATCTTCAAATATTAACAAACATTTCAAATTCAGCAATTTAAATTGAACTTTAATCAAACAGTGAATTTAGTCCACGTTTGTACGAAAAAAGATTCCATTGTACGAGTATGTTCCATTCTTTACCTATTTCCTTTTAACAATGAGAACAACATAAATACAAAGTTCTTTGTCTTTGGTCAGTCTTTCCACAATAATAATGTTTTATATTCAACAAAGACAAATGCCAACGAACGTAAATGTAATTTTACGAAGGCACTTATGATGTTCAAACATAGTCGTTCTTTGAATGCCAGAACAAATCAAAACCCTGCCTCGTATTTGTTTACCGTACAGTTCGCTATTTTTGCTTTTCAATTACAGTACGCTTTGGTCGTATTTTGCAAAACAATCCTCTCAACTTCTCGATTCATTTCTAGAAAAGGTCGCTCCAACTATCGATTTCAACTTTCGTTCAAACTCGATTGAAATCTCGTTTCCCTTTTCCAGAATTACGCTCGCGGAATCGAGAAGGAGTGACGATTTCTGGCGGATTTCGATTATGCAATCGATAAATTGTGGTTAAAGCTGTTGAGCGGTCGAGTGGCGCGTTCGTCTTGGTGCCTCCATTTTCTTTTTGAATGCTTTCTCGCTCAATAGAATTTCCTTTTATTTCAGTTGTTTTGTTTCTGCGGGCGCGAACATAATGACCGACCGGGCGAATGTTTTGACTGGATATTTATTAGAGAAAATCTGTATTACGAGAACTTTTGATTGTACTTGGTGTTTCCTTTTTACAAGGAAATGGACGTTACGTGTCGAGTGGGGTAGACACTTAGCATCGGCACGGTTGGTATCGTACAAATATTTTGAATTCCTGTTATTATGAAGTATAGAAAAAATATGCTTGCAACATTCGGAAATTGCTTAGGGGCTTCCACGAGAAAAAGAAAAGCATGTCAATAAGATGTTGTCGTTTTGAGTATAAGAAAACGTTGATTTAATAACATACACTTCTCAAAACTGTATTATATTTTAAAGAACTTCCAATCCTCAAAAATAAACCTAATCGTACATACAATAAGTTGTACCTTTATAACCAAACGTACCTTGTTCACCATTACAATTGAACTCTTGACCATCTTCACGTCTCCACATGACATAAGGTTCAGGGTAGCCTGTAGCTCGGCAGACCATCGTCACGTTTGTCCCTTCCCGTACTACCATATCCGTTGACGTCATATTGTCTATGATCACTGGGGGTACTGTTTGGAAAGAAACAAGGTGCGGGTGAAATAACAGGTACGTACACTATTAAATGATAGCTTTTATTATTATCAACTGACTTCTTTAATTAAACTGAATAAAAGCGTTCTGTGACATTAGAGGTAAATCCAGATAAAAACAAATTAAGTCGCCACTGCACAGTGCACTTCATAACCAACCTTGTTACTAAATACCTTACTTAACTGTCATAAAAAAAGTAAAAGTAAGTAAAATATAATTGTAGCTAGATGTTAGCATAAACACGTGTAATAAAATATTATAAAAAGAACTCTAATTAGTTTTGATACCCCAATTCGCAATACATTGACGTTTTAGTTAAATTAACGTCTTACTAAAAAAAAAAAATCTTTGCTATTATGCATTAATAAAAAAAATAATTATTATTTTATACATCTAGTGAGAACAAAGACACGTGTTAACCCAAACATAAGAGCTTTAACGCTGCCTTCGTTTCAATCTGACCTACATAATCTAATTTGTTTTCATCGATTTATTATAAGTACACGAATTTTAACTTTGTAATGTTGTATTGATTATTTAATGCTCTTCTGAAAAAAGTATGTTAATGATGTTGTTTTGTAGCGTAATTCGTTTGCTTTTGAAGCTTTCGGAGATTTACATTTTCTATTTAGAAACATTAATTAAAGTATGTTGCTACAATAAACAAAAATAATTGAATAATAAGAAAAAATATTAATCTAACTTTGTAGTCAATAACGGCCCAATCACTTTCATAACAGAGACTAGGATTGTGTCCCAGTGGGGACACTAAAAGGGCTACTGATTATGAATTTAAACATTGTTATCAATCGACTTGTTTTGTTCAACAAGTATTAAATACTCTTTACTTATAGAGTGTCTTTTAATTGGTGAACAATAGAAAAGGATATAGTACTTATGTACTCGTGATAGGAAACAACTTTCACTGTGAGACTAAGTTCTAAGAATATGCACGTACGTACGTATATTATTATCTATTGCTCATTAATTTCAAGTAACGCTATATACCTAACGTTCCACTGAAGAGAGTCACAATTTTTATTATACTCACCTACAACCTGAAGATAACCCTTCCTAGACCTCATAGGGTCGGTATTGACCTGACACATGTACCAGCCGCGGTCCACTTCCTGCACGTTCTTGATGTGCAAGTACCAAGACCGGTGGTCGTTGTACGAGAGACTGATGCGAGGGTTCTGCGTTATTATGTTGTGATGGATGCTCAAGATTGTTTGAGTGTCTACGCGGACCCATGCTACCTGTGAAGATATGAAGAAATTTTAATTAAAATTAGGTGTAAAGTGGTTTGAATAATGGTTGTAATTTTGACTTATTTTGACAATTTTATTTTTAATCTCACGAAAGAACTCGAAGATGAGAATGACATGTATTTTTTTACCAAAACCAATCATCGTCTCAATAAACATAATATAACTGAGTATTCATATTATTAGACATAACTCAGTACACGTCACTAAATTTAAATAATGGCAAAATAAACTTTAAAAACTTTAAAATGAAGAGAATCAAGAAAATATATCAAAGGAAATAGGCGTCGACTAACAAAAACATTAACTAGTACTAGAAAAAACTTTCTCATCCATGTTGTTACAGAAAAAAATGTTTTCTGACACAGCATCAACTCTTTTTATGTCTGGCTGCAAACGGTAAAATGTTTACGTTTCCATGCAGTTTAAAAATAAAAAACTCTTTTCTAAAGCCCTGTCGTCGTTCCGTAAATCTCACCGCATTACACAGCACTCCAATTTCGCTAACTAGCCGTCGCGCATGATTAATAACTAGCAGCGAATCGTGCATTCTGCCCAAAGTGATATTAAGTTCGCTTGTTAAAACTTTACCTAGTGCACCGCGAGAATAAAGTTGTATGAAGTTACTGCCTTCGTATCCGTTCATGGAATTATAGTGTCCTAGTTCGGCACCTGCTTTTATTTATATTTTCATGTTAAAATATTTAAAATTGAGTTTCCCGGAAGTTTTGCGCTTGTATAACCAAAATGGTTTCGGTTCAACAATTTTTAGATGCTCCGTTTATATTTTTAAAATTCCTTAATTACAGCTTCAATTTGTTAATCGAACTTTTGTTCATTATCTCGGGTTCGGGTAATGTGATACAAATTTGATGTTTTGTTTCTAATTTGTATAAAATGAGGCTTTTATCTCAAAAATATTTACTTCCTTAAAATTTCCTTTTATATTCAATATTTTCATTAGTATCCTACTCTGTAATAAAAAAGTCTAGTATATTATCTCCGTAAGCTGTGGTTTTTTACCCAGCCAATTAGTTTTATTCAACAATTAGGTTTTTAAATCTTCATCAAATCTTAATAAAAGAGCAGAAAATTGTTAATCACTTTTGTTTCGTTTTCGTTAATAATTCGGTCTGGCAAAAGTCACAAAACAGCATCAAAATATTATTTTTGCCATCTTTTTATAACACATACTACGATTCTAAAAAAGTCCTCCTACACCTGAATTCAGTTTTAGTTTTACAGATTTTCGAACAAGGGACAAGAATTTTGTTTGCGCTATCGTGTAAAATAGAGGGGCGTCCTCCGCCTTTCATGGACGGTCATGTATCGGAATTGGATTTTAACCACGCGAAAAATCGTTGCGAACATACCGAATATACCAGCAATTTCTAACTTGTACTGTGTCTTTTTTATGGCTTCGAATTTGAAAAGTGGTAAAGAATTTTTATTTTTAGTACCGCATCGAGAGATTGAGTAAGTGAGAAGTACAGGAATTTCGTAATATAAGTAATTTATATAGATATTTTATTGCATAGTGTGTTGGCAACACCAACAAAAAGTAAAAAGTAGTTTTATATTTCTTTAATGTAGCAACACTTTTTTCACTCTTCTCTAATTTCCCGCTCTGCTACGATTACGTGTTGCTTTGTAACTTTTTGGTGTGTAAAAATTAAGTGCAATAAAAACCCAGTTCGTGCCAATGCTTGAAGACTTTCATTTATTTTATAAACCAGCCCCAAGATCTGCTGCCTACATAGTGTCTATCTACTATTAAAAACAACCAATTTTAAATTAGGTATAAAGCAAAAAATAACGTTCAAAAAGAGTTATAATCAATGTTCCAATTTTAAATAAAATCTTTTTAATTTTTATTTGGAAACATTATAACCTGAAAACCCTTGTTTATATTCATTCATTTACTTACAGAAACAAAATGTTTTAATACAGGTGTATATCTACATCAATGATCTACATTGACGTCACACAACGCATACTTCATCGACTTTATCGTCAAAATAAAACACAATCAAGCGTCTTTCATTTACAAAACTAAATCGTCGTTATTACAAAACGAGGTTTAAATATAGTTCTAAAACGAATGCCACGTCCTTGACGTTAAGTCTATAGGAAAAACGTCAGTTACATAATATATCTAGAATTACCTACTTATATTTTAAAACTCGTCTTGTAATAACGGGGATAATCTTTGCGTATAGCACCTATACAATACAAATATTCTTTATTGCACACTAAGATATATGGTACCTACAGACACAAACAAGAATATAAGAAGCAACAGGCGGCCTTATTGCTAGGTAGCAATATCTTACAGGCAACCTTATAGTTACCTTATATCCTCTAAGATCCTCAACAACACAAGCAAGAAGAGCGTCTCGGCCAACAGTCACCGTAACATTGGGCACTGGTTCCACAAACCGCGGGAACAGCGATTCTGTCAACAAAGAGAAAGATTAGTCATTGTTTAGTTTGTGGATGTGATGTCGAGATTCTTTGTGTGTTAGAGTAATTGCTTTTTGGGGTAGACAAAGCACAATTAACTTCTATTTGCCGAAAAGGTCTTTATAGTTATCCATTTAGATATGGGCTGTCTATTTATAACGTTTGATGATGACGGTGTTAGTATGGTTACAAGTTTGATGAAGCTTTAGCTATAATCCGAATAACCTATTTCACCACTACTGGTTGAAAGTATGTTTGTGCGTGCCTTTATCAATTGACAAAAGATGATCGAAATGGAAAAAAAAATACCCCTTTTTACTACAGTTCAGACATAAGACCTGTATCACGTCTAATGCCTTATTCAAAAATTAGATAAAATTGTGACTAAATTCTAATCATTTTAGCAAATACATTTTGTCAAAAAAACTGAAAGAAAAACAACATCATCAGAACCAAGACAAAAAATGCAAGTACTGCTTTACTACTTTTCAAAAGTCGTAAACTTTTTATAACTGTCACAGTTTTCCACTTCGTCATAAATTAGGAAGTGAATAAATCGATCAAAATGAGGATGCAACTTGTCAGAACAGCTCTTGCCTCTAAGTTCTGGCGGGAACTTTATTGATTCGTCACCATTGTCTTAGAAATGGAACTGAGTAGTTTGAGCTCTTGATCGGTTTCTAGTTTGCTTTATTACTTACTTGTTTTTGTTGGCAATTTAGAAATTAATGATGTAACTGCTTGATATTGTGTGTATTATAAGTTTTCTAACAATACAACCTGATATTTGTAATTATAAAAGAATTTTAAACGAAAAGGAGACTTCAACATTAAAACTTAGGTAGGTATTATAATTTCATTACTTTTTCTAGAAAGGCGCCAGTATTACTTATAAATAAAATGTAATATACGGAAAATAATAAATCAGAATAAAATACAAATCTACTCTTATAACATTAATACGGCAATATCACATTACGAACTCAACGCAAATATATAAGCTGACAGACGAAAAAGTGCGAAAACACTCGTATATTGGGAGGCGAGTAACGTCAATACTAATGTGATACACATGTCGATATGAGCGATGCTCCGCCAACAATCTATTTAGGCTAAACAACCTGAGACACGGAAAAATATCCGTGAATGATTGATGAGTGGGAACACGAATAGAACAAATCCATCGCGAGAACATCAATCTTGTTGCTCCGCTCCGTCCCGCCCCGCGATGTCGTCTAATGAAAGAAGAGCTTACCTAGCACATATAAACAATCGGAAAATGTTGTTTCTAATATCCAACGAAAGACTGATGGGGGAATGTATTGCTTTAAGCCGGTTGATGGTAGACATTCAAAGGTAACTGAATGTTTAGAACTCTTGTAGATATAATATAACCATATAGTCCTTTGATGGCCGTAAAGAGATAAGATGTACAAAGACGGACAGATGCTGTCATGTCTACACTTCTCTTGTTAATAAGCTTAATATTCATAAGAATTATAATAAGAGGTTACAAGCAATAATTATTAGTCCGTAAGTTCAAGAGTTTTCTTTCCTTTCGTCATACTTATACTCATTACTTATTTATCAAATCAATGAAATAAAGCTACTTACCTACAAACTATATAGGTAGCTTTTTTAACGTAAGTTCTTGCCAAATTACCCAGATCAATTATTTATCTATGAAAATGAGTAAAATAGGCATCTACATCTATCACTATTTTATTTAATATGTCAATTAGACGCTGTTTCGACGATTGCCCTTAAAACCCTCAACATGCAGTCTACATAACAGATTCCTCTTGTTAAACTTTACACCTTATCAGTGCTAAATGTACAAATGTGTAGTTTCATACCTTTGTGTGACAGCCCTTTGTATTCAGCGGCATCTGTCCGCCACAAAATCAGATTATAGTAAAAGCTAACCAAGTAATTTGTCATAACGCCGTTTCTAGATATGAACTGTAATTTCGTGTACCTATGAAGGTTGTTTGTAGTTTATCTTTACGGGTCGTTCGTTTACTTGGTATTTAATTTATCTGCGTACGTGTTTTAGATGGGCACAGTGTAAAAGGTTAGGTTTGGTACTTTTGAAACTGCCTAAAATTTACAATAGCGACGGCAAAGATACTTTTGGTCACATTATGCTGAGTAAAGAGACCTCAATTTGAAAACTTATGTAAAATATTATTATTGTTATTACCTAAGTGCAAGTGTGCGCTGTGGTTAAACTCAAAAAAATATTTTTTTGATAGATCGTGAATTTTATAAATTCACAGTGGAATTTTAAGGACTGTGTAATTGAATATACTTTTATTATATATATTTTATTGAGTACTTAGTACGTACGAAATGTCGATAATATTGCGAGTATCGCCCGATTTGTTGGGTTGAAGAGACACAAACGTAATAACAATTTTATTTAGTATCTTAGTTTATCTTATGTACTAAGTAAGTGATTACCGAAGTACCGAAGTACTTTACGCTCTATTAATTACACTGGAAAAATACCCAAATAGATACTTTTCTAGACAATTATGAAACCAATTACATTCGCTCTTATTCCCTCTATATCCTCCAATGAAGCATTACAAACGTATTTCGATATCTGTATCACAAACGTGAGTTTAACGATAGATATAGAGCAAACGATAAACACAGCTTGGAAATTTTTTTTCGTTTTTACAGAATGACCAAAAAGAGCAGAAGTTAAAAAGTGGCAACACTGTAGCGTCGTCTCTTTCAAATCAATCTAAAAAAACGGGACGACACTACAGTGTTGCCACTTTTGGATTTCTATTCTTTGTGGCCAGTCGGTAATTAATATAAAAACCATTCAACTTTATAACCCGACTTATGACGCGAATTAAAAAAAACCCGGCCTGTATCCAATCAATG
The DNA here is from genome assembly GCA_947563765.1 of Anarsia innoxiella. Classification (NCBI taxonomy): domain Eukaryota; kingdom Metazoa; phylum Arthropoda; class Insecta; order Lepidoptera; family Gelechiidae; genus Anarsia; species Anarsia innoxiella. The sequence goes on from OX387402.1 coordinate 4,100,714, forward strand.
TTGGTAGAATTGAAATTATAATATTGACAGGTGTGCATTTCATTTTTTTTAATTCAAAAATCGAATTACACAGTTGAGTGGTTTTGATTTCGCAATGATTGTAATTGGGAAGAATAGACTCATCAGAGTAACCATAAACAAAGGTAATTTTTCGTCATTTAGTTTTTCTATTCAAATGATGTTAAAGTTTGACTCATTTTTCACATTTTAAAAGTCTTAAAACTAAAAAAAAAACAACCAAAGAAAGAAGGTTTTAATTCAGCACATTAATTTTTACCTATAAAAGTAGCAGTAAGCTCAAAGTAGAGCAACATACAGACAATTATCAAAGAGATGCCTCCGTCTGGCAGATATTCAATCCAAGACAGAAAGCTCTCATGGGAGAGCTTAATGTTCGCGCTTAATGCTTCGGGCGGGCGGCTATTTATTATAGTTTTTGTCTTGTCCAACTGCGTTATACCTTTCGGACTTCTTATGGTGAGGGTGTTAAAAAATGAAGCCACGGAGATTCCTTATCAAGAAAAGTGAGTTTGAGTTACAGGTGCGGTTAGCCTGTCACGTCATACTACTAGGCAAAGGCCTCCTTATTTGCTTTCCATCTCGGTTTGCTATGCGCCAGCTCAAATCGAATCATCGAATGAGTCGAGTTCGTCTCGCCATCTTCGCTTAGGTCTGATACGATGTCCTTTCCCGAGTTTAGGTTACATCAGATTTATCTTTATTTCTATTATATTATAAGCATTTATTTCAGCATCATTTACTCGTACGAGCTTAGAAGCGCGTCAGTACACGACACTACGGTTTGAGCATATATGCCCGTATACGCGTGTCCAGTTTTTTGTGGCGTGTATGTAAACGACAGTAAGTATATGCGCGTATGAAACGCTAGGTCTGAAAACGGTTTAAGTAACGATAGCGTAAATTTAGTTTTTATCCTAAGTATAAAATACATAGCAAACTATATCTAATCTATGTCCCCGTTTTTAACTCCATTTGCGCGCCCACTTTATCGCCCATCACGACTGAACAAAAAAGATAGAAAAGTTGTCCCTTGTTGAACGATTCGCGCGTAGTTAGGAACTTGTATGCGTCTTTTTTCTGCCACCGTGGTTTAATATGCATTTTGTTACACAATGTAGTTACGTATACCTATGTACGTGTACGAGAGACAGCTTGAAAAAATTGTTAACTTAGAGCTCTATAAACACTTGCGGTGGTAGCGCTATCCAGTTTTACATGTTATACCAGGAAGCCAATTTTATCAAGTGTAATTTTGGGTCATCTTTATTGAAATATCCAGATCTCCAGAAATCGGAAATAGTTATCTAGAAATAGGAAAGTTCTAGAAAAACAGGAGAGGATCATTTTCCCAGCTTGGTGCCAACCAAGCAAGGTTTCATTCGTGAACGATTTTCTACTTTCTATTATCACCTCATAACTAATCCACAATATCTAAAATGAAATAGTTTTAGACGCAAATGACGTAGGCTAGTTTATTTCCGCGATAAGGAAACCATTACTGTTTCTACCCGGGTAAAGCTGCGGGTAAAATTTAGTAGATTATAAACAACCCATCGTTATACAAACGATAAGTAAACATCGAATGTAAATCGGATATAGCTAATTGAATACTCCGTTTTGTCAATATGTGCGGTAGTTGATACATTAATAAATACAGGCTGTTTATATAATTATACATTTAAGTAGTAGTTAATTGCAGGAATATGTAGAAATGGAAAAGAATGATATAACCTACTGTAAGTGACGGAACAGCATCATGTTTTGAAAAGAAAAGAAGAAGGTATTTATGTGGGCACTTCCTGATCAATAAGGCACAAAATCTGCTAATAACACTGGACAACATTCCCCCAGATACACGACTCCAAATATGACTGTTCTTTTTAACTTTTCATACAAAATAGCTAATCTGCTGATTCTATGCTATGTTGAGAGGCGAACATTTTTTGACATGATTCAACCTTTTTCTTTGGTCTGATTTGGTCAGTTTATAACCTTTGATTTTCTCGACATATTTCATAAACACCCTGTATGTGTTTATGTGTAGGTAATCCCTCTGAAGCAGGCTCTGCCGCTTTAATTAATGTTAATTCTAGAGTAACGAGTTAATAATGTAGTTGTTAACGTGTTGATGAGTCAACAAGATTACATCGCCCACTTCAAATATCTACAAATATCTATCAAATATCCACTTCATATTTCAAACATGGGGGTAAAAATTAACACCTACACTTATTAGATCATCATTGCTTCGAAATTAATGTGATATAAGTTATCTTTATTAAGTAAACAGACCACTAAATACTTTACAATTTAAATTGTAACTTGTTAAAATGAATAATACAAACATAGAATTAAATATTTACGAGAAAAATAATATGTTTTCCAACGCGTCCACACGAGACAGCCTCCTCACCTCAAAAATTAATTACCTCTTTGGATTGCAATGCTTGTCCTTTGGCCAAGGAAGCTGCCAGCTCTTGCCTTGTAATTAAATGTATTATTAATTAATACTTAAGCATATTAAGGCCCTTTTGCATCTACCCGTGAGCCGCAGTCGGCAGATCGTGGTTGAATGCTTTCACCCGCTTCGTGCAGGTTTGATTCACAACCACGTCATGATTGAGGAGAATCCATCAGTAGGCAACTAGTATATATTATAGTTACTATTACCAATCATTCATCTAGGCTTAATTTAACTTAATAAAAATAAAATGCATAAAGAATACCATTATCAACATATTTCATCGACATTCTACACTCTCATTTTTAATTGGTTCGAGTACACACGTGTGGTTTGGTTCGCAACTCGAAAACGATGTGGAAATGTGCCCCTTTGGTACCCAGCGCGCGTATTTACCTAATTGCCATAGTCCACTGTGACAAAAGTCCGCGTGGGTCCCGTGCAAATTAGATTTTCTCGACGCCGCCCGCTACCCCGGTACCCTGCCACCCGGTCACTCGCTTTACTTACCTCTTTCACCCTAAATTGACTTTGCTATAATTGAAAAGCGTGTGGAATACACGTTCGTACGTTAGTATTTCGGAATTGTAATTACGATGCTGAGAACTGTGTGAATGTTAATTCTATTCTGTATAGTATAGACTGGCTTTATTTGTCTCCCGCCGTTACGTTCTTCTTTGTTTCCGAGTGATAGTGTCTATTCAGGTTGGTTGAAACTGAATAAAATTTGATAGTTCTAAATTATAGTCTTTGTTTACGTTTCAATTAATCGGTTTTTGTTTTCGACTAATAAAATTGCCTTTAAAATAATTTTATTGTAAGAAGTATGTACTGAAGGAAAAAAGGTTGTTCATAACGAGTGTAACGTAGATAAATTGTGTAAAAAATAATACCTAATGTCAAAATTAAAAATGTACTTACCTACCGACCTACCAATTTTTTTTCGTTAGCTAAAATAGACTATCTATTTTTAATACCTTTCAAAAATATCTGTTACAAATATAGCCAATTTATTGAAACACGAATAAAATTATCAGCCCACCTAAAAAGATTCCGAAAAAGAGACATCTAAAAATGAAATTCCGATTTCGAATTTTCGAAATTCGGGCTGGAAGCGTCAGTAGCGTTCATGGATATCGATTTTATGCAAAATGCAACAAGATTCACTTCGACGTGGCGCCGTGCAACCGCCGTACGCTTATTTCCGTTTCGAGGCTGCACCTACCTATCCACCAATTACTAACACATCACACTGTATTAGGGAGTTGGTTACGTGCTATAGAGCTTAGTTTTTTGGCTTGTTTTTTACATTTTTGGTTTTATCGTAGTGACATAACATGCCTATACAGAAACATTAAGATAAGTAAAGGTTTCAATACCAATATTAAAAACTAAGTTGTAACTAGGTTTTAAGCAGCACTAGCAAAGTTAACTAGAACACAAAGTAACTCACTAAAATATTTGGTTAAAAACCTACGTCAGACAAGATATCATCAAAAATACCTTCTTAAGTAGATAGTTACCTATTTGATAAAAACACTTAACACATAAACTTAATCAAAATTATTCTCACCAACTCAGTCCTACTTACATTAGGGTTGATATTGGTATCAATAAATAATAGCATTGAGCAACACCCTTGTTACAGTAGACATGAGGGGCCGACGCTATTGAGAGAATTGCCACTCCCGTCTAAACATGAAACACAATTAGTGGTTAGGTCTCGAATGTGGTGAAAACGACCCGCGTACCTAATAAGATGTTGATAAAGCCAATTTGGCTTCAATCCGATTGCTTGCAATATAACTTTGGACCAAATTCTGTGTAAGATGCCAATGCTATTGTTATGCGAAGTTTACAGGGTGTAGAAAGGGTTAATGGAACTTCAGGGTTGTTTTAGATTGTTTCGAGCAGTTGCGTAGTAAAAAACGATTAAGAAAATATAGGTACTTACATCGGAACATTTTTTTGACCACGATATGACTAATTATTGTGAAATACATTTTAAACTATCGGATAAGGATTTTGAAGATTCGCGATTGATTTACAGAAAGAGTACAACTAAAATACTGTACACCTAATACTTATATAAAATCTGACTACACTGCACTACCATCATCAAAATCAGAAGTGACTAAAAGCTATAAGCTTTTCTGCGACTAAGGCTATATTATATTTATCAGCAGTTAATTTCCATCGGTCCTTTAATAAACAGCCTGTATAGTGCACTTTACCGAACTCATATAATCCCAATGCCGTTGGTATTATGCTTCTTTATCGTACGATCTGTTTGCTTAGTTAACCAATTATAAGTTTGATTGTAAGTGTCGGTAGATAAACTGTTTTGAAATACGATTTAAACACACTCGAACAATATCCGGGTGGAATAGAGCGGATATTTTAAGCATAAACAATACAAAGTCACTTCGATTTGAAGATATTGTATTTCATCTTATTATTAATTAATTTCAGCTTTGGTATCGGTTTAGGTACTGATATTTATTTTTAGAATTATATTTGAATATTTTTTTTCTCTAAGGCCAAAACACACCGGATGCGTATGCGTAGACGTATGCGTACCTCTGATGTATGGAACGAATGTATGGAACTGTCACCGCTTGCGTAACGTAGACGGTGTGTTCCGGTGTGTTTAAGCCTTTATTTTTAGAATTTTTGTGTCTGTGAAACGGATGTTATGATAAATAAGACATACCTTCCCTAGTGATATTTTGTCCGTCTACTATCCATTTTAAGATACTTTACAGTCTTCATGAACCATCCGAAAAGATTTTTCATATTCACAAAGCGTTGAAGAATAAAACGCAACAAGAAATAGTACCTAATCTAAGAAGATTGAAAATTGTTTCATTAGCGTTATTCAACTTGGTGTTTTAAACCACTCTTAAATTAACCCATGTAAATAATTAGTCTCCATTCCTTATTAACCTAAAGTTACGGTCTGCGTAACCTGCCTGATTACACCAACCAATCAAACGGCTGCGATGTTCATTGAATGTCGAGCACACGCATTGATGCGTTCACTCACTATGAATACGTCAATGTATAGCTACTGTCGTGTTATGAATCATGATATATGATTACTATAGGTCTAACTAGATCTAGTGCAGTAATATTGATATGTTCTATTATGAAAGGAACAATAAAGAACTTAACTTATAAAATAAAGCTCTTACAGAATTTACCAAGCTCGCTTATCTATTTTAAGATATCCAGTAAAATTAAGTCAGTTTCTAATAATAAAAATGTTTCATTAAAATGATTATTACATTAATTAGAAGAAGGGTTGCGGTTGTTCCGATTTCGCAGCTCAGTAAACTGGAGTTCAAACAATATCAAAGACCAAATGTTTCGTAAGAACCTCGAGAGTCAGTATAAGGGTTATAAAAATATCTAGATGACAGCTTGGCGTTATATTGCCGTTATAAATCAGGTGGGCGACATTTCAGAGACTTTGTACCGCGACGGGGATGGTATGGCGACACGTAACGTGACGTGGTGACACGCTAGATGTGTCGTGACACGCTGATGTGTCGCGGTGTGTCGTGCCACCAAGTGTCGTCGCCGTGCTAATCAAATGCTGTTTTTTTAAGTGGTCGAATGAGTTATTATTTTAATGAAGTAGAGCGTAGTGTAAGAAACAAGTTATTGTGTTGATCTGTGTTAATTTAAAAGTGTTTTACTGTTATTGAAATAAAATATTATGTTCTTATGCAAAACAGTAGACAATTTATAAATACGTAGGTTTCTAACATAAATCAAATACCTAGGTACTTGAAATTACTCAAAACTAATAGAAATAAGTACTTATGACATAATGTACATAAAATAACATCCAATGACCTTTAAAATTTCCGAAACAAAGAAACTTTTCTTAACATCCGAAGTAATGAAGCATTTCACTCAAACCATGATTAAACGTTCCACGATATTATAAATAAGTAGACGAAGTTAATTCTACTCAAATTACTTCATGTTCTCGTCGAGTAAAGTAAACGCTCTACGCCTTCAAGCGTTAATTATTAGGAAGTGGTTAAACTTGCTTACTCTAACTACGTACAAACGTCACGAAAGACGTAGGTATTTGATTTAATTATTATAATTAATTTCCTTCTTAAGTCTTTCAAGGAATTAGCGGAAAATTGTTTCTGTAAAGCGTTTATGAATGAGTGGTCATCGTTAGGGAACAAAGAAGAGGTGAAACAATTTTGTAAAACGAAAGACTTGAAAGTTCATTCTATAGTTTGTGTTACTGAATTACCTTTTACAGTATTTTATCGTATATACTTTCTTAATACTTGACTGGTAGGATTTCACCTGTTTGAAATACTAAGGAGTGAAAGCAGAAAAAGGTGAACAAGGAGAACGAGCGTTTCCTTTCCTTTTTGCTAATCTGAGAGCGGCAGAAAATGTGCAATGAAAACTGAGAGTTTTAATTGCTTGCGAACAGCCTCAATACGCGGTTTTACCCATTAGTGTAATACTCAACTTAAACTGTTACAAAACAGACGAGTGCCCACAGTGAGGGATCTCCCAAATTTACCCCGAAAAAAAACACATTCGTGTGAATGGAGTCCGACTGTATACCGTGAATCGTTTCGGTTGCGAGGTTGTTTTTTGTTAAAGACCAAAAAAGAATAACCCATACGGGCAATAGTGGACTGTAAACGAGTCCTCGTACCTAGTGGAACTTTTAAACAACGCGTAGAGGCACGGAGCGTGACGTTTCCACTACATACATCCAAATAGGATGCAAACGTCCGCGCTGCACCGCTTTACATGGAATTTTGTGCCATCACAGATTCACTTAATAAATATACTTCGTGACCGAACTCAATACAGCATAGTTCATCCGTAAATAAAATACTATTGTAGCGCGGAAACCGCACATCGAAAAACCGGTGAGCGTCGCGTGAAATGCTACCGGCGCGGCGGCATTGGCATAGACGTCGCAAAATATGGCCGGTTGGGCGCACATACGAAATATATGGCACGATTAAACGCCCGTATCGCTCCGTGCCGGGTTCCACGACGCTTTGTGTTTTCCCCACAGTCGCTAGTAAAGGTAATTATTATGATAGATCGTCTTTCGTTTAAATGCAGTCTGTGTCATATTTCGAACAAAGTTTGAAGTTTGGTTGGCGATCGACACCATTCCTCGCTTTTGAAGTTTCGAGAACAATAACAGATATTAATAGTCTTTGTATTTCCTCATTGTGAAGGAAAATGTGAAAGTATACAGGCTTTGTTCAGTGTTATTTATAGCGATGGGAATGCTCAAAGATGTAATTCATCAAATAATATATAGGAAATGTCAATAAAACTGGATATTTGATATTTTTCTGTCATCGTTCAAACAAAGCAACTCAAACAATTTTTACAAACAACAAAATTGTTTTCTAATGACTTCTTTGCATAATAAACGAATGGACAAGATTTTCTTTCAAAGTCTTCACATTCTGCAATTGCTTTGCTCTCACAAGGCAAATAACTAACGGAAACTTCGCAAGCAAAATTTTCTGGAATATTTTTCCGCGATCAAAAGACCGTGTACGGTGAATATATGAGTTGTGTAGAGATTTCTTTAAAATACACGGTGAACTCGTCGAAAGTTAATAAAAATTAGTTGTGAATTCCCCCGAGGACGTGTTCGCCGGCGTATCGGAGATTTTAAATTAGCAATGTGACTGATTCGCTGTTTTTATAAGTTCCGCTTCAGTGGTTACTCGAGTCTATCCGCTGCTTTTAATATGTATGTCCTGATTTTGAGATGTTTTTTCCATATTTTATACTAAGTACCTACCAAAGTAGTTTTTCTTTCTGTTTCTCAATTGTTGAACATTCAACGTGTTTTAATTCGGCTTATATATTTATACTTAAGAATGGGCATGATGACAAAAAAGTTTTTTTATTCCATCACATAGATTATTTTAAAATATTCGACACGTATTTTCTTTTTTCTCTTAAACTAAAAATGACAAAGATACACTGGGTTAAAGTTGCTCATTGACGTCACACCTCAGTACGATTTTAACCGAGGAGTGACGTCAATACACCCCACTCCGTAACTTTGATGCTCTGTATCTTTGTATTTATTTATGAATTTGATCAGGTAAAAAATGTGTTTGAAATATGTTTTTATAGCCTAAAAGTCGGACTAAATATTTTTTGAACGTAGTCATCAACCCTAATAATAATAGTTTTAAGTTACGTCAGAAATTGTTTATCAAAATCAGCAAAAAATAATTTTATTGGATCAATATAAACATCCAAAATTGATTAAGTACTTATATATTGCTTAACTTTTTATCTTTTTATTTACATTGCAATCCAAACAGCTTCCTAACAACCAAACACTTTATTTATAAAATCAATGAAAGGGGAATTTGAAATCAAAAGTAATCTGCCTATGCGGAAATGTAAGGAGATGGATGTCAAGGAAAATACGCGAGAAAATTCAAAAGGAAAGCAAGGTGGAGAAGGCGCAGAAAATTGGCTTCATTAGATAGAGGGACGGATGGCGCGAGTTCCGAGACACATGGCCCTGCCGCCTGGCGAAACAAGGGGAGTCTTAGTATTTCCATGAACGTACAAAATATAGGAAAGATTTTTTTTACGCAAAATATACTATTAGGTAAGTATGTTTCTTTCTCTTTAATATTTAAGAGGGGAGTCTTAGTATTTCCATGAACATAGAAAATTTAGGACAAACGTTTTATTTTTTCAATTATGTAGGTATGTATTTCTTCTTAGAACGTTGCTTTTGTTGATAAAATAGTTATTACATTTTTTATTAGCTGTCTGTTTGAGGACCCTATTTCTTTTTTTATTTGTTCTACATACGTCCTTTTCAATCGCCTCTGTTTTCCATTTAGCTTTAAAAAAAATTGCAACAATAAAATGTGCCAATTAAAATTGTAAGACAGAAATGTAGTAAATACCTACCTAACGGTGGCAGTGGCAGTGTTTAGCACCCTTGAAATGAAACTTGTCACCGTCATAAGAAGTAAAGACTAGACGGAATAGTATCAATAGAAATACCAGGATTCACCCGAGACGCAATAGCATTCCCTAATTATTTTATTTGGTGGGAACAATGCTTGATTCGAAACGGAACGGCGGCGGCGGCGGCGGCCTGGCTGAGTGAAATGCAGGTGGAAAGGTTTCATTAGTGCAGGTAATTGGTGGCGAAGAAAGTGACGTATTTACTGGTTAATTAATGATTATAAATTCAGTTTTAAAATTCGAATTCTTAGATTCATAAAGGTTTTTTCGGAGGGGTATTGGCATGTTCGGTAAGACGCTTTAGATGCCTTTAGTGTTATTTACGTAATTTTTAAATACCTACCAACTTACTAAACATACACCTAGTATCTAGTACCTATATACCTAGTACCTACGCAGGTAAAAATTCTTGCTCTGTAATACATTAAATTACTAATTATGTATATGAGTTTGTAAATAAATGGGTAACCTAAACAAAAGGATTCGTTTCGACCCAGATTACGTATATACTGTTTAAATATTTTCATTCGTTTAACAAACTGTAAACAAGTGTGTCCCAAATATGGCCTCGCTTTTAGTACCACCAGCACGCCATCCAAGTTGTACTTTGTACCATCTTTATATAAGTAATTTGTAAGTAACAAAATACATCCGCTGTTTTTCACTTTTAGTTTTAACTGTGTTTTTTCACCTCGCAAAGAAACCTTGAATAATTAAAATAGAATAAAGTATATATATTTTTTAAATATGTAGGTACAAATATAGGTAATTAACTACACTGCGGCACATTTAATTACAAAGTTTATTTACCTAATAAGGAAAACAAATTAGTGGTTGAATCGCTGTACTGGTTTGATGTTTTAATATGAAATCGGGACAAATCCGCAAACCAATCGTTTAACACCGTTGGTATTTTCTATATCAAACGTTAAATCAATTCACCGGTATTTAATGTTAAATGATAAATGCTTTTTCAGTCTTTATGGACTTTAGTGAAATTCAAAACTGGGGCCCAACAGTGCCAATGAGAGAGTCAGTGTCATTTTTTGACACATTTGGTCGCAATCATTGTTTATCGGAATACCATATGTGTTAAAATGTCATTGACACTCTGCCGACATACAACTGAGGCTATTTTAAATTATCAGGCTTGGGCCAATTGTCAGTCACAATCATAAAACACACTTAAATTTCGAATGACGCCTTTTCATTATATTTTTAAAGAATTATCTCAAGATACTCCTAATAAAATACACCCAAATAACCTGTATACCTGTATTTCTTAAACTGTAGCTACCTATAAACTAAAAGTAATTTCTTACGAAAGTAAATACATAAAATTGATTAAAAAGCGCACTTCTGCCTTTCCACTATTCAGACTAAAGATCTCGTGGGGTTTTCTCGTTAACATGCAAAAAGTTTTAGTTCAAGACTCCAGACAACATTTTTTTTTCTTAAAAAAACTATTCGAGCACTTTCCATAACAAGCACGTTAACTACAGAGGAAATGTACTTCAAATCGTTGGAGTATTTTTATTTATTTGACCTTTTTTCTAATTCATTTGTTGATTTTTATTAAGGTAAAAATAGTCGGCCTTGCTACAATAAGCGAAAGTAAAGTATCTCCCTTTATTAGAAACACTTTATATTATACGTCAGTATACAAAAATGAAAAGTCTTTCGCCATCTACACACTAAAGCCAACAGCTTTTTTGACAGCTACCATTCGTATGACTATAGCCGCAGGCCTAGCCCGGCGGCAAGCCGGCGGCTTTGGTGTGTACATAGCAAATTCTTTTATAATATTAAAGATGTTTTACTTGTATCTAGGTATACCGATTTTCCCCCCGGTGGGTTCTCGCCTTGCAGTGGCGGGGGGGCTTAGTACCTGCGGACTGGTCCATCTGCGGAGAAGCTAAGAGGAACCCGAGGAGGACCGCTCCCCGATGCCTTCCGGTCAGGCTTGGGTTGAGCGGTACTTGGTAGGTGGCGAACCTTTTGGTGGCGCTACTGAGGCGGACAGCCTGTGTTGTATGGGCGGCACAGGCTGTTGAGGAGGTGCGTAGGCTGCGGGCATTATGGGGGGTTCCGCAGCTGAGGCGGGTGGCTGGGCTGTATGGGCAGTCCAGCTGCTGAGAGGTGGAGGCCGCGGTGGGAGAGGACTGCCGGTATCACGGTGCGCCGCTTTCCCTACCTCCCGCGGCCTAAACGGGGTCGCCACCGTCTTTTGATGGCGGACGCGGTGGGGTCGCAGGGGAAGAGGAGTGTCGGTATTCCGGAGGCCGCTCTACCTATCCTCTGCGACCGTGAGGCAGGCAATGAGGCCACAGAACTGGCTCGCTGCGGGGAGACCGTGGGTGGCGGAATTGGAGAGTCCATCACTCACCACTGGTTGGTCTCCGAGGAGGTGCGGCTGGCGTGTTTGGTGTTTTGGCACGTCAGCCGCGGAGAGAGGATGGGCATTTGCTCGAGAAGGATCTGCTTCGGCGGACACCGCCGACAGGGTTCGCGGACGTATGCGGAAGCTTTCCCGTGTCCCTGTCACTTGGCGAAGAGAAGAAACACCATGGGGTTTTAGTCGGTGCGAGTCCGACATAACCCTTCGTCTTTCTCCGAGACGAAGGGTATCCATAACGGATTTCCCCATGAAAAAAAAAAAGGTATACCGATTTTGAAATCGACAGTAAATTTTGAATGTAAGTCTTTGTCTTAGTCCTTAAAACTTCAAACTACACAACGTCTCTCAAACCACGACAAGCTTCTATCCTACAAAATATTCAGCACAAAATTGGGTTCGTAGTCATACCCGAAAAGATCTACGAACCTAACAGAAGTGGCCAAACTTTGCGGCAGTCTACAGTTATATAACTCGACGATGAGCATAAGTTCTTACGGAATAGATGTTTTATGATATGTAGTGAGAACAGTAAACAACCAAGTTTTGGTATCGCGACCGCATTCCGAGTCTCGAGGCTTGTTTATGTGGCAATTGGCGGAGCTATGAACTTTCCTGATAGTCCTGAAGCTTACTTCTGTATTTTATTTTAAATGTTTTATTTTCGCTTCTTAAAGATAAATTATCACCTATGCCATTTTTGTGTTCCTAACCTTTATTTGATAGTTAATCGACTCCATACTGAAGATCGATAAAACTAAATTCTAAGTCAGCACGAACTAAGAATTAAAATTGTAATTATTTCGGCTATATACCTACCTACTTAGTATTTTAGTTTAACTAGTTATTTTAACGCTTAAAAACCTCTTCTTCTACTCATTACGTAGAACACCAAAGACTTGGAACAACACACATTTCCGGCAAACAAGACATTACAGCTGCAGATATAATATTCACTGACAAACCCCACAAGCTGCGGAACTAAACAAGGTCTCAAGTAAGGCGTTGGAAGTTGGGCAACAAATTGAGGCAACTCGCAAATAATCATCACTAGGTAACTCGAGTCGAAGTTCACCTAGTTGTACGGCAACGGCAACTCTCGCCCCAATCGCGGTCAAGACGCTAAACAAATCTATCGTTTGAGTTTAGAACAGGGAATTGTTGGGATGCGCGCCGGCTACCTTTTTTTTTTTCGTTGAAATGTAATTTATAATGGGTAATAATAATTTGACACGACGTCAATAGTGGGATGATTCTTTTTAGTTATTTTTATGTAGGCACGTACGTACGTCCATGGAGTAATCGCACCTACGGCACATACGTCCGTCCATGTAGTAGTATTAATCGTACCTACGCATAGATAAAAAAAATAATTTATTTTTAATCACGCACGCATAATTAAATACCTAACTAATTAATAAATAGAACATCAAAGATGTATTCAAGTCGACCTAATAAAAAAAAATCAATCGGTAAAAACCTTTTTGTACATCAGCGGCCTCTACAGTTTCCTTATTCCCAACTATCTACCCGCTGACCACGCGACCGTGATTATTTTCTTTGAACAACGCCAATGAATGGGGAACAATAGGAGCGGAAGACGGGTCTCAATTCAGCGCAATATTCAACAAAATCCAATAATTCCCTTTTGAATATTCCACGACTCATCCAGCAAAAAGCTAATCCTTTGAATAATGGGGTTATAGAAATCACCGCGCGCAGGCATCGCGGAAAAATATGCCGATTGTTTGGCTCGAGAGCGTATGGTATTAATAATGGCTTTTAAATAATAAATCTAGCTGTTGGTGTTTAATTGCCGTTGCCGTGTGAAGTGTCTGGACTATTGTGTTGAGGTTACATCTGTAAATAATTGATAACCTCTGTCAAGTATTGATTGAGGTGGTAAAACAACAAAGGTCAGTTTAAGTCGGCACATGATACCAAACTAACTACCTATATAATGTTTATAAAATTCTATCGTCACTTAAAATGAAATAACAAAAATTGAGAATATATTTGTAAGATTTCTCACGCCAAATGTTTTTCTTTTAAATAAATTAAATAGGTAGGTACATAAAACATATTTCTTATTCCTTTTTACATTTAGAATTAAACCTCCTTCCTACACACTTAATAAACAACAAAATAATTTAAATCCAAACCTCATTTACATGATTCAATTTATAAAAGCAGCTAAGTATAAAATTAATTAACTACCAACTTCATTACAAATAAATTAATGTTGCGCGTTCAAAGGTTATGTGATTTCGTTTGTCAATAAATTCAAGCGTTGCTGTAAAATTTTGATTTACGTTACGATTTTCAGTTACATTACGGCCCAATAACAACATTTTTCCGCGACTTGATGAATTTGACTTGATGAAATTGACTATGAATAAAAAAATAAAAAGAACTAGATGGACAATTTTATACGTATACCTAACTTTATTACTGAGGTAGGAATCTCACCTCTTACTAATGTTACAGACATCAATGTATGCGGCAATGAATGGCTCTATAGAAAGGTTGTTTCTTTCACTCTTTTAAGCAAAAACTATTGAACAGGTTTTTAGGAAACATAATAATCTTGTAACTTATTCGATTTTCTTAACTTTAGCTTAAAACAACTTCCAACCCATTGGTAGTTGCGTTTTTAGGTTAGAAAAGAAAATCGTTTTAAATACGATGTAAATGACCTAGAGTGATCTGAATACATTAAAATAATTTGTCATTTCCAAATAAAGGTGGTCTGGCCAATATTAATAGCGCAGGAACCTTCCAAAACGTGAGTGATGGTCCGATGACTAATGATAGCAGGAAGCCTTTGTATTTTACAGTTCACTTTTATTTTGCCCTCCCTTTCTGATTTTATTTGAGTCAAATATTCACTTATTCAATTATTCAGTTCTTAGCTATTACGAATGTTAATACGAATGTTAGAGCAGGTGTGTATAGAGCAATATTTTGTTTTAAATGCAAGAGTTGTAAGCATGTTTCTAAATTAAATTACTCTATAAAAGACTTTATCTTGGTGAGAAAGTTGTAGCACATGTTGGTTACTGTAATAATTATCTCAGTTCTCTTTTTTATTATTATTGCGACAAATAAAATAACTAGACAATTCATTTTTGTTATTAACAAAATCTGCTTACTAAACTTATATGTCAGGTAAGTAAAACTAACATTTTATGATTACATCACAATTGCATGTCAACAAATACTACAAGAAGGGGCTAAAGTCAACAATCGTACAACTGTACGTATACAATCTATCACTCAATTGTAACCCTTGTTGCTTCGCGTGAAGGTATAACGGAGTGTATTGTTATGTTGCCGACTGTAAGCGGTTTACGATTTACGAGTGAGCGGTCATCTGTGTAGGGCTGTAAACTCATGAAACACGTAACTCGCATCACAAACTTTTCCAAACATGACAAAGTTTTCATTCCTATCTACATAAAACTAACCCGAACGTGGTACGCAAAATAAACACGTGAGCGTGATTCAAAACTTTGTTTTACAAATGCGATTACTCAACTTAAGTACTTATATAAAGAAAATTGTACGTAATAACATACAAAAGGTAGTACAACAGCAAACAAAGTGAGAAGCATTAAAGACTCTTCTACTAATAAAACTCACCGTCGGAAGCCGCAGCGGAACCGGCAATCAGAAACAGAAAAGGAACTGTTACCGCTGTCAAACACGAAGCCAATCTTTGGCCGGTCATGTTGGAAATTACTTTAGCCCAGTGACATCATAATTGAATGAACTGTCTATGCTACTAATGTGTGAAAGGACTCATGGCTGACGTTGGGGCAAATTCGGAGTTCAATCATTCATTGGCGCTTAGGTATCGGCTCGATTAAAAATTCATCGGTTGAATCGAGCGGAGTCGAGTTGATCGAGTAAGCGAGCGAGCGGCGGGCTCCAAGCTTGCCGGTTGCGTACTGGCCGCTTCGCCGTAGCGCTTTGTCTACGGCGATATCAAGACTCTCGGCGCTTGCGTAGCCCCGCCTCGCTCAGATGAAAGGACGGAACATTACCAGTATTTGTAACAGTTTGCGTCAAATTGATATAAATGGAGACGGTTTTAATAAAGTGTAATTGACTTTTGCCGACTTTGCGTCGCATTAATTTCGACCACGGTAAGACGCTCGAGGCAGGTGCGACGTTAAACACCGACATCAACTTTGCTTTTTGCTATGAATAATCTCATATTCAAATGAAAGTTAATTATGATGACTTTTGAGTTCAGTCAGTTGCGTTTAAATTGAAGGATCTCTCCTCAAGGTTTGAATTTAACTGGAGACATTTAACTGGTACAATGTCTTTCAATTATAATAGAAGCCTGCGTAATGTAACAGCGGGTTGATAAAATGGTTAAAAATCCTCACGATGCATGGGACTCATTTGCGAGTTTCGCAAACTGTCACACCATTGTCGAATCAGAACGGGAACAAAATGTGTTTTCTGTCAACAAAGTTTTAAAGTATGCGCTTGGAATTAAAATATAACCAGCATTATTTTTAGAAAATGTTGTAATTGATTTTGTTTTGTTTGAGTATTTTCAAAAATAGCAAAACAATAATTTTAATTTATTATTTGCTAAGATTCAGTTGGATATTTTAAAGGAAAGAAAATTAAGACCAACATTAAAGCACTAACTTTAATACCTAATAGTTCTAGTAATAATTACGTTTATTTTCAAAAAGAAAATAATTTCCTCATATCATAATACTTTAAAGATTCTTTCCTTCATCTTCATAGCTATTCCTAAACGCCTACAACCTACAATCACTCGGATAAATTGACAGACAACTTCAACTTGATATAAATAGAGATGTTCATAGATGATTCTAACATTTATTACTTTGTCCTCTCGACATTTTATCCGATTCTTTGAACGAGTGTGTAGTAGGTATTACCTGTGGCTTTAAGCTTTTATGGACTAGCGATTCCACCACGCGGTTTAATATTAGATATGAAAAATGACAACCGCTCTAGGCGGTCAAATTGGTGGATGTCACGTCACAAGATGTCATATTAATTGTGAAACTGGCGGAAGAGAGTAAAATGCGTATGGGCCTTATGAATTTAGCATTTGAATCGTGTTCGTAGTTTTAACATGAGATTTGTTTTGAAATTATTTTGAATGCGAGAAAATCGCTTTCCCATATCAAAATAATGAAAACAACGGGTCACCTGCTAGTGTGAATTATGTAATAAGGACGATCGTCATAAAATATCATTTTTGTGGTTAAGATGAATACTTGAGCTAATAACACTTGATCAAAGTACTCCTAATTATTCCCGCGCTAATGATTTTCAAGAGTTGTTCTCTATCCTTATAAGGCACTTCATAGTAATTAATGATGATAGCCGAATTTCTATACTAACCTTACAAAATAAATTACCAACCAAATGTTTGCACGAAAATATTTTGGATTCGAGTAACAAAACGTTTTCAAAGCAGAATTTCGTTCTCATTAATTATCTACCTTAGTTATTATTAGTGCTTTTAAGGACTTTGTAGGCTTATTTCTATAATATTATAAAAACTTATTTCGATGTACACAGAGTTTTTGAAGTTTTTTGAAGATAAATGTTTGACACCTTACTGTAATTGCCGACTTATGTTTCTCGAAATAAGATGGCCTAAGCAACTGGCTGCACGAGCTACAAAATCGCATATTGCCAATCTTTTGGATAGTAGAGAAGGCTCCTCAAACCTCAAATTTAAAAAAAACGCATATTACCTCACAATTTCTCTCTACCAGCATTGATTTCGCCGGGCTATACAGTTTGGATTAGAATTGACCCGCTAATAAGTTAGTAATATTTATAACACTAAGTACTTAGTTCTAATAATCAATGAAACTGCTCTGATTAGATACATAAATATAAACGAAAGGCCGTTAATTAAGCGCCAGGAGTAAGGATAACAAGACAAATAATATCCAGACGAATATATCGATGCCAGTCCACCCGCCTTCCCGACCCTATAATATTAATAGTGTTATGTCAATGTAGACATCGATATATACTTCATCAATATGCTAACAGGAAAAAAGACTAAGGTGTGCTCGTTCTACTTAAGACGTAATTATACAGGTTCGTGTTGCCGATCGATGGTAAACTTGATGAACATTTTTAATTTTATTGCAAACCAGATTCTGTTGTGTAGCAAGAGAGATGTTTTTCCTTGTTGTTTTGTGAGAATTTTTAAGGATAAGATTACTTGAATCGATTGTTTTCAAAAAACTTTTAAAGGTTTTTCTGCGACCTTATTGTTTATAAAATATGACTAATATTTTTGGTAAGTATACTAGGAATAAATCTGTACCTAAGCATTTTTATTATGAATTTAAGTTATCGTAATTTAAACTGCAACTCAACGTAGTATGTAAATGTAAGTAGGTATATAATAAGAAAAAGTTTATACGTATAGACAGACAGACTTATGTAATGTCTGTATATAGTACGTATAAACTTTTTGAAAGATACTATATTTAAGTAGGTACCCATTGAAGTTTAGGCTTTAAGCATTGTATTTACAACCATAAATACCCCTATCATCTAAGTACGTGAAATATATTAAGGTCAAAATACATTTAAACAAGTCTACGATAAACCTAGTACCTAAAACTATTTCAAAGTTCCTATTTCCTTTAGGTTTGAAATCTAATGGCAGTTAGATTCGGTTTATTTCAGTAATACTATTTATTTTGGAAAATAAATAGCGCTGTGGAAGATAAGCGCGGCAGAAGGCAGGATGGTTATTCAGGGATCCGACGTTTAAGCTTCGGGAACCCTTTTTTCCTTCTTCGCAAATCGTCGGGATTAAGTCGGGAGCTCACACCTTTCTACCAATATTTTTTTGCGGTTCCACCACTTGTAAGGCTATGATACAAAGTACGATCAATAGATGTTTAAGAAGTGTCTGCGGTACTTTTATTGACATTCCAGCGATGAAAGGAAAAGATGGAACTGCTTTTTTTGGGAGATAAAATCCTTGTGGCGCATTTATTCGGGAGTAATTTCTTAGTAGATTTTTACAAGTCGGTTTATTTCATTTGGTTTGTTTGCATGGTGTTTTATTTGCGGTGATATTTCCTACGAGATCCTTTAATGGCCTGCAGTCGTTAATAAACGATAGTAAAATAAATATAAGATTTTTCTATATAAAATATTACTGCATAGTAAACATTTAGGTAAAATCTTTTTGCACGTGGTGGGAGTGGAGAGCGTAAAGTTTGTTCGTTTCAAATTCAATATATTATGGCGAGCGTGCTCTCGCTCTACCGACACCGAAACTCACTCGAGCATTGCGCACGGAAATTTATTGTTTTCCTAAGAAAATTTCCTTCTCAGTCCACTGGTTACCGGGAAGGGTTACAAAAAAAAACATAATGACATCATTCAGAGAGTTGTTGTTTTAAATGTTCGTTTAGCTCAAACATGGAGTTTTTTATATCAGTCTTTGTTTTTTATTCTTGGTTAGATACGAGTACGAACTTGTCAATTTAAAATGTTAAACTAAACTATAAATATCCTCTGATTCACCTCT
Source organism: Anarsia innoxiella (assembly GCA_947563765.1). Classification (NCBI taxonomy): domain Eukaryota; kingdom Metazoa; phylum Arthropoda; class Insecta; order Lepidoptera; family Gelechiidae; genus Anarsia; species Anarsia innoxiella. The sequence goes on from OX387402.1 coordinate 4,120,184, forward strand.
GTAACCACATAAACTCGCATACCACTCTATAAGTATTTTCTTCGTAAGTCTGTGCAAAGACCAAACCCACTGGAGTCTACTAGACAAAGCTTCTATAGTCCATAATAATGTTCTGTGAAAAATCGTTAGCCCGTGCTCACGTCGTGACGACACGTGCGTTCTGGCACTCGTGAGACTGATCCCTTCTCTGCTTAGATTAAATTTGTTCCTATAAAAATGTCCTCGATAACGTTGAAAATGTGCAGATGTCGCCGGGCAGTGTATGAAGCGCGATAGGGTTCCGAAACGTGCCAGGCCTACAGAGCCGCTGTGACCCTCGCCAGCCAAGATTCGCAAAGTCAGGCAAAGAAACAATGTGCGTTAATTCTATAACATGTTGGTTTGATTTCGATAAGACGAAGGTAAAGAAGATCTTTCTGGTATTTTTTGCCTTGGCGCGGCTTTTATATTAACAAAGTAGGTGAACTTAATTATGATTGCTTCAACTGACTAAGCTAAGACGGTAAAGAAATATGTTTTTAAATAAATAAGGTAAAGAAATAAGATTAACATAATCCATAAATTGATAAGTATCGGAAAAAGGGGATGAATAAACAGAAAATAAAATGTCTGCATTAAAAGTATTAAGAAGCCCGAAAATCTGATAAAACTTTCCATTTTGTGATCACGAAATGAAACTTGTACATTAGGTTTCCAAAATCGTGAATGTTGAAAGTTAAAGAATCAATATTAAAATGAAGGAAAAGTTCGTAACAAAATAAATCTTGACAACGAAATTCTTTTTGCCCTTTCTTTTAATAAAGTTTAACATCCGCCAATCCTTATAAAGTTTAAGTACAAGCCTACGCTTATAAGTTGATTTTAAGGAAAACATTTATTTTTTTATCTTATCAGGGTAAATTGGATTTTCTTTATACAAAAAAATCAAAAGTATTTGATGGTCACAGGATTACAAAATTGCGTTTACACAAATAAAAGGCCAGATATAAGATTGTAAAATCTTGAATTTAAGTTTCAAAACACAGTAACAAAAAACAAAAGAGACGCAAAAGAGTGTAACAGAATAGAATGCTTGCTTTACAATCTGGTTTGAACCGGATGTGTCAATTAGATCAGTGGAGGTTCAGCAGAGGCTATTGTTAACAAGAAGACCGCGAGACGTAGGAAAACAAAGCCTCCGCCGATAATGCTTGCAACCCTGAACGATCAATCTTTAGGCTATTACGATGTTTTAACGCCTTGATGTATTGTTTCAGCTTCAATAAAGTTTTGATGAATTTTCGTGTTCTCGCCCTGCCTTTGTTGAAATTGAGGCGTTGGATATTGATGAATAATTTGAAGGGTAAGTAATGCGGCTCTAATTATTCAAAGGCGATATCGGGTTACGTGTTGTTTATCAAAAATTTACTGGCGTTGTGCTGTAATTTGTGGAAGTCTTTATTTACACTTAAATACACCTGACTACAGCCACGCTATGTTTTGTAAGTAAGTAATAATTTAGTTACCTTAAATTGTCACTTATTATATATTACGTACCTTCTTATTAATTACTAATTATAATGTAAGACCGTCTTGCTTGATAGCTGTCCATAAGTAATTCAAAATGGTGCGGTACCTTTTTTTCTGTTTCGCTGTACCTATGTTATTTTTAATACGATAACAAAAAACAACACTGTTATTAAGCTAAACAAATTAGCTAAGTTCAAAATAACATTAAAAGTTTTCACAAATTTTCACTAATGCCCGAACACAACTTAGATGACTGCAGGCTTCCAAATATCGGCAGCGTGCCCATTTGTAAAATATACGACTTTTATCGACTCGTTACTAAGGAATTATCGACAATTCTTGAGCACTTTTCATCAGGCGACAAAGCTACACGTAGCGAGCGAATGGCGATATTTTACTCGCGTGCCATGATTCGCCACTTAAGCGCGATAGGGAAATCGTAAATTCAAGGGAAAGAATTTTCTTTATAGTCTCCTAAAAACTTTCTTCACACACGTATTTGAACACAAACGGCAACGCGAGAGCAAATGGCGTCGAATCGTAATATCAACCGTTCTGTAGACACCCCCTACTTTTCAAATTTTCTTTTACAATGCGACGAGGTAATATGCGTTTTATTGAATCGTTTTCTCCTTTCAAATGAAATGGAATTTTTGTTATGTGAAAATACTTTTTCACCCATCTTTTATATTTCTGAAATGCTTCGGTGTAATATTAAATACCCACCCTTAAAGCAAACATGATAAAATGAGACAATTCTGTTGAGTTTAATGTAAATATGTATGTGTGTTGTTTGCTGAACGAACGCCATTATGTGCAAATATGGTCGATGAAGTTTTTCATTACTTTAAATATTAATATCGCAAACAGATGATATGTTTAATTAGCTAAATATAGTTTAATGGCGAATTAAAAATAACATTTATTAACACGGTACTTATTTGCTTTAACTGTTCAAAATGTTTAAAAATAATTGCAGAATAGGTACCAAAAATAGTTAAAACAGTCTAAAACTCAGAAAGGTAAAAATAATGGGATTCATCGCCCACTCAACCCTCACCTAGCTTTTTTACAAAAAAGTAAATTTTGTTATGAAATGTGCTGGTTTTTTTACATCTCTTTTTTCGGCTCAAAGGGATTAAATTCCAGCCAAATTAATAAAATTGAACAGTCTGTCAATCTATCTATAAAATGAGCTCGTTTGTTTTTGCAAGGACAACTCTCGTTTTGTACGTAAATAACAATGGATTTAAGTAACAATAAGCTTAATTCAAAATAAATCTATTTAGACTTTTTCTGACATGCTTGCTTGGTTGGCATACTTAGCATAAGTATAAGCTCTACCTTAGAATTGCGATAGTAAAAAAACCGCATCCAAATCTGGCCACGCGTTTAGGAGCTATAGTGCCACAAACAGACAGACACACAGACAGAGGCGTCAAACTTATAACACCCCTCTTTTGGCGTCGGGGGTTAAAAAATAGTATTTATCTAATACGCCTCATCATCATTACCAGAAACCAAATACATCCGACACTTTTAAGTAAATTCCTTATAAAATCTTACATTTATTTCATTGTGCAATAGTTAGCAACTACCTTTATTCAACTGTTACATATGTTTTAACAAAAGCCGTGAGATAAATGAATAGACTCAGTCTTGTCCATGCTTTCTCTACTACATCCCGTCTGCCGTGGCAGTTCTACAAAATATTGCGGTGAGCGCACGATGGACTTTCAAATGGAGCCTTTTGTAACACAAAAACAACGCCGGCATCAAAGATAGCACAAAAACTTTATGCCTACAAAACGAATTGACGATTCCGTTGGCTCCAGCTGGCTGGCAGTTCTACCCGTTTAAAATCACCCTGATAGCTAGGATGTATAAACCAACTTTTTAAATAATTGTCTTTCATCCTCATATTTTTCATACTATCGGCATTGATTTGTATTTGGTCGGGTTATGCGATTGAGTGATTTTCAAGAGAGGTTTAATTGCGTAGTGTTACATTGTTGATAGGTACTCAAAATATTTTTGTTTAGCGTTACGAACTAGTGCAGTGGTTTTTTGATGATAACAAATATAAAGGAACGCAATGACGTGGTAACTTTAATTCTTTCACAATCCATATAATTAATACATTGTTTAATTACATTGGTGTTAATAATGTTACTTCAGATTGTTTTGGAATTTTAAAATACCAAAATAATTATAACTAGGTACACGTACCTACCTACGTATTTTTTTAGCTTTTCTAATATAAAGGTGTAATAAATGATAAATATTGTTATAAACGACATTTGAATACAAAATTCAATTTACTCACAAATGTACATTGTTTTTTAGAATAAATTTATCACTCTTTACCCACATTAACCACATAATTATTTGTCTGCATCGTTAAATACTAGAAGTGAATTTAAATTAAATTTTAATAGTTAACAGTACATAATTATGTAGATAGGCGTGATGATATGGTTTTCAAACTTTATATTTATTTATCTATAAATTCTTCAATATTACCTATGTCCCGTCATTTTATGTGGTAAAGAAAGTAAAGAAACTGTACTACAAGTGCGCTAATATACTTGATATTAGCGCACTTGTAGTACAGTTTCTTTACTCATGTGCTTGAAGCTTGTAGGCTGAGCTGTTTCCATTCGGATCTTCATTTTTAAAGTAACTGTCAAAATTACAGAACTGTAAAATTCTACTTTTTAAATAAACACCTTTTAGCTTCATAATTTCTATTCCAGCATAGATTTGTTTCCAGTTGTTTTGACAGTATTTTTAAACGAGAGGAAATTGTTACGCCGTCTTTTTCATTTTCAATCATTTATTTATCCTACATGAGTAGAAGGTTTTACATCATAAACGCTCGCGGCTTTACTTGTCAATCGCCTAAACAATACCGTTCTTTGTGTCCCAGATTTACTGTTTCACATATACGAAACCCAATGATTCATAAATGGGAATCTGGAGCGTGGAGGCAGAGCCGTGTCAACATAGCTTAACGGAGATGACGTGAATTCTCGTGCTGTGAACTGATATGCGAAATGCTTATTGTTGTATTTAAACAATGACTTTTATTTACCTATATAAAACTTTGTTGTGAAAACAGATACTTTCTACGGAGAAAATTAATTAAGAGGAAATTGCAATCAAGCTTAGTCAGCGGTGAAGACTAATCAGTGTTTTGTTTCATTTGTTCCTTTTATAAAAGACAATATAAGGACAGTGACGGAAGACTTAAGTATACTTAGCTGAGAAAATATAGTTAATTGAGTATCTGCACAATTTCGTTTTTCCTATAGAGGGCTATTGACGTTTAGTATGAGAGCGTGACACAACATCGATTCAATCGTCTCTTGCGCACTAGGTTTTTTCCGAAACTACAGATGCGCTTTTGGACGGCAATGTGCAAATGATCCCTACATTTATCCCGTAATATAATAATAATTCAAATTAAAGACAGGCTAATGAAGAATAGGTAAAAAGTTCTTTAAAAAATACAGAAAATCAGGAATAGCAGTGGGAGTATTTAAGGAAAGTAAAATATGTGATTCAGTCTAGGCTTTAAAAACTCGAGACAAAGCATCAATCACTCCACCTGTTTTCGGTACTCCCTAAAGATTGGCTGTGGACACAAAAAGACCTTTTTAAAAAAACCTCAGCCTACAGACCTTTATTTATAAGCCTTAAGACGGTTTTACGACAAATTAAAGCTGCTTTTATCTAAACAGCAAACAGTTTATTGTAATTAAACTTGGCACTCCTTTTAATTAGACTGACTTTAAAAATCCAAGGATTTTCTCTCCTCCAAAGAAAGGGACATCGTTTACTCGTTACGTTCTTTAAGAAATTAACGTCGTGTCCTTCCAATTTCATTACTCATTTTCTTTTGAAATGGGACGAATATAGGACTTTCTTTTATAAAGTTTTGTGTTCTTTTAATTGCTTTTTAAAAAGTGGATTTCGCTTTTAAAGATTTTTGGGTGTTACGTCATTTTTTTATGAAACTTGGAGATTTTTTATAAATAGTACCTACTTACCTAAGTACTAGTACCTCTAGATACTTAATTAAATATATTACTCCTAGATTTCTGTCAACCCTAAATAAATTTGATATCGAATGTGAAATAACCTTTGGGATTAAGTTTGACACAGAAACCCACATACAGGCTGCGACAAAAAATAACCTCCGGAAAAAATATTATAAACTTTTTGCAATCACCGCGATGGGAAACGAGTCGTGCTCGTTCAATTTGTTTCACACGTCGTTAATATCGTGATTGATTTCGACGGTGGCCCTAACGATACATGAAATATTCCACTCATTAAGCAGTCGAGTCGAGTGCGCGAGAGAGCTCTTCGTGCTTCAATAAATATGTGATGTCGAGCACTCAATTACAACATCCTGGAGATACCTCGATATTGTTTATTGGTTTACACGTGCTTTCTAAATTTTTTAAAGACTGAGATAATATTTTGTTACAATGTCGATGATTGATGCTTTTAAAGACTGATTTACACCGAATTTTTAAAATTAACCGATGTTGCTACGGAACATGTACATATTTACTGAGGTCAACTAATTGATTTTATTAGTTAAGCATTCTTTTATTTCATATGGGACGTTTGTTTTTTTTTAAGAATTTAAGAATTAGGTACTTGTAAAAGTATGAGTATCTAAGTTATAAAACTACACCTATTTAGTAATCTATGACTTCACTTTAAATTATTTTGCAGGAGACGAAGAACAAAAATAAAGATATTTAGACTAGTCTAGTCAGTCTTGAATCAAGATGGTCAATTAGTTTGTACTACAGTGAACCATTAAGGTCTGCCCAGATGACGTGAATGGCAAAGCGATTTCAAATTGACACACTGTTGCTTCCTAATGTCTTGAATTTGATTAATTCTTGTACAAAATGAATTTGTTAACGTTTGCTTTAGTATAGAGGGTTTCAGAGTATGTTCGAAAGTATGCTCGATTGAAAAATAATAACAATGTGAGACGTAAAATGAAAATTTAATGATATTTTTTTTAAAAGTAGACTGACTAGAGTAGACTCTATGTCAGAATTAGTTTCTCAACAAAATGGTACTTAAGTTTTCTAATAAGGTAGGTATGGATAGCTCTGATAGCCATAGGTATTTATGTATTTAATTTTGTTAAGATAATATTAACTCAACCTGAACATCCAAAGCAATTCAAAAGCAATATAATATAATATACAATTTTTACCAAGAAGTGCGCTATTCTCAGGACTCAAATTTCCAATTCAATAGAAACTGCAAGGCTTTGCATGCCAATACGTCCATTTGGGGCACACACGATCCACTTCCCATTTGAAAGATGAATGAAATCATTCAAATGCGATGTTCACTCGATAACAGGATTTATGGCAGCAAATAATAAAGCCGATTATTAAATCTACGCGGCATAGATATTAGCTTCGGTACTTAGATTTGTACATTTTTAGGGCGAATGACTGAAGTTGTTAAAAAACGCAATTTCTATTGTCCATTCCATTAGTTCGGATATCCATACGTTTTGAGGTTTAAAATTGGAATGCAGATTAAATAAAATCTCAGTTATCTATTCAAACTGTACACAGTCCCAAAATTCACTATTATTTTACTTCACAATAGGGTAAATCCGGGATATATGCCAACCCAATTTTATTTCACTTATAATTCGTAAAATAAAAACAATACACACTTAGCATAAATTTGTTTACAGTCTTTGTTACTTTATTTAACTATATCATGCTGCATTTTGTAGAATAATCCATAAATAAATGATTTATTTCGGTTTAAACATAAAATTTAATTACGGGATAAATGCCACTTTGGCCGGTTATATGCCCTGTACCAAAATTTTTGGAGGGGATAGGTGCCCTTCAGAATAAAATAAACATTTTATACATGTTAAACATTTTTTACATTTTTGTTTGTCAAATATGCATAATTATGTCTTTAGCGTGTTTTTTTAAGATGTCATTTTATCAAAAGTATTTGTCAAAACTACTTAAAATTATATCCAGCCAATATTCATTTTTGAATCCAAGAATGGGTAGTTTTCCTAAAAACATAAACACATACTTATTATATGTACAAGTTATTTAAAAATATAATATTTAATCACAAGTTCATAAGTTTGGTTAGATACCCAAAGGGGATGCCCAAAGGGCATCTAACCCGAAACTTATTAGGGCAAATATCACTTTTTGCATGGATAGACGCCAACTAAGAAAAAATAAGTTATATGAATGTATTTTATTTTCAAAGTACAATTAAAATAATCTTTATACTTCAGTTCTCATTAAGAACCAAAAATAAAATTAAATTACCGGTAAATTAGAAAGTTTCAGTAGTTCTAAAATCATCCCCAAAGTAAAATTACGATAATAATAGAGTGTCTCGCCATACTCGCAATAACGCTGCAATAAACAGCCGCGTGCTTTGCGGCATGCTGATTGGGGGGAGGGGTGCTATCATATTGTAAGGTAATTTTTTGGTCACATTTCTTACATTTTAAAATATTGAATTCGGGCGTCTATCCCGCTGAGGCAAATATCCCGGATTTACCCTACTATGTATGTAGGTACATAATATGCTTGCGTAGGTATATTTTAGTTAAGGATATTAATTTGGAACCAAATCTATAACACGAAAATACTCTGTACGTATTTGCCAATTTGCTAACAATTGTTTTCGAAAAGCTAGTGAAATTAGAATAGCTATCAACAATTTCCATAATAATAAATACGATTGAACTGAGCTAGGACGCAATCGCCATGAGACCATTATTCAATCGAAGTGATATATCTCTGACCAGAACTGGACCGTAGCAATAGCTGGCTTCGCAAAAGTTGGCACGATCGTCCGCCCAGGCCACTGCCAATTTCCATTAGCCCATCATCCAAAACGAAAAAACGCATAGACGATCATTTTTTCATTCAATTAAAATTGGCTTCCAACCAAAACGGTTAGATATATCAGACCCTATTCCAAGTTTCGATATAAAACGGTTTCATTATCGTTTTGCGAAATTGACTTGTTCGTTTTATACTTATACTTCTTGTTGCTCACTGGACAGGCGCCAAGGAAAAACAATTTAGTAAGACCTCATTAGATTGGAGATAGATTCAAATGACTGCCAAATTATCACTAGTTTGGCATAAAATGTGCTCATGAAAATTTGCTACGGCTATTACTTTTCAACTTAGTTTTATTATTCTGTATTCGCATTTTGTCAGTAATTTCTACTTATTAAATTAAGCCTATCATAGGTATCGATGATTTACAAGCAATCGGATTTATACTAAAGTACGTGCCCAATCGGCAGCAAACGACATCTTGAAAGCACTTGAAAGAAAACCTTTCTGAGTAAAAAACAGTCACTACCACCCATGTAGAAACCAGTTCAATTGTCTAAAAATAAAAGTGGGGTTTCCACAACATATTGCACCTAATGCTGATTGCGGAACCTTTTTCGCCGACAACATCGAAAATCCATAAGCTTTCAATATCGTGGAGTTAACTTCGGTTTTGTTCCCAGTGGCTGCTGGATCTGAATATCAAAAATGCGAAAGCAGTCGTCAGTAACCGAGACACGTATATCAGGACCCTATCACTTCGCTCTTTACTTACTAGAACGCCATCTGCACATCTACTACCTAATCCACTAACAAATTTGATTATGTTACAATAAAGAGCTTGAACACGTTCGGTTTGGATTTTTAGATTGACTGAGATTTTAAAAAAAAGTTTAAAATACCAAATTTTTACGAAGATTTTGTTTGAGAAATCGACGTTAACCTATGAATAAAGATCTTTGGATCAAATAGGTTTTTGGTAAGTATTGTTATATTTTAAAACAGTTGGACAGAATAGACCATTAAACAAGACAGAGGTACTCGTATTTAACCAAAAAGATGAAAATAAAATACTTACACTTACGATTTATGTCTAAATCTGGTGTCGAAGCAATCACCTTTCCCTGAATAATTTCCATCGATCAAACCCAAAAAAACTAGGTCAGTTACGTTACCAATTATTCCGGAGTACCAACACTCGCACCTTCGCGTTTTTTAAAACTTCAAATAAGCAGAACTTCGGATGTCTATTGTAAGAGTTTTGGATGCGATACTCAAGAAGATGGCGCTCTGGAGTACGCCTTAATGGCCTCTTGACGAATCTCTCACCGACTCTTCAGGTCACTTCGTTACTTGGATTGTACAGCTGTTATACAGGGTGTAACAGAAAGGGGGTATAATACCGAAACATAGCGATAGTCCTCATGAAACTGAACAACTTTCCCCAAGAAACATGGGTCGTAACTCGAAACAAAAATTCGCCTATACAAAATGTCCGATCAGCTTCGAGTAAGTATGGGCGATCCTAATTTTTTCTTCGAGCTACGAACCATGTTCCTTGGGGAAAGTTGTTCAGTTTCATGAGGACTATCGCTGTGTTTCGGTATTATACCCTCTTTCAGTTACACCCTGTATACTATGAATAATCTTAAAGGAATATCCAGTTTGAGGAACTATAATTGGACTCGCACTTCCCTCTGCAAGCTAATAAGTTTAACGTATATTGGGACATGTTCATACATAATCAGGTGTACCAATGCACGGTTGAAGTTTGCATAACGTGATCATAATATATTGCATTGAGGAGCTATTGTGTACATCACAGTTGAAATACTGTTATGGTTTTGTCGTGAATATTGTATCGGATGTGATGATATAATTTGATAGGAGTATTACCTATGTTAGAATAGGCCAATAAGAGATTGACCGCGATAACTCTACCCAAACAATCATAGATTTCAGGTCACGGGGGAGGCCTTTGCCCAGCAGTGGGATCTTAATGGCTAACAAAAAATATGGTTGCATATTACCTCTATTTTTCTAGAGTACACATACCTAACTCAAGTTTTGTACATATTTTATAATAAGGAGGTACGCTTGTAGTTTGCATCATAGGTTGAATGACAGGTCGATAAAATATGTTGTGTAAAATATTATTTATTATTATGAATGTTACTAATAAGTATTACTTTTTAAGTAAAGTTTGTCTGATGTTTCTCTTATAAATTTTATGAATTTCAAATAACTATAAATATTTCAATAAACCTTTCAGTTGTAAACTCAACTAAATCTTGACGTTTGTCATAAAATACTAAAATCAATATTTTCATGATATAAACAAAACAATTTCAAAGCTTAATTTTCAATTTCTTTGAAAAGAGACACAGGTCGTTTACTGTCTCCTTTCAAACTTATAATTAACTAAATTTAATCATTATATTAATTAAGAAGTTAGTTCGTTTTGTTTATGAATAGTTTAGGCACCGCCTATCAAAGGCTTCTTCGTATTTGTTGAATATCAATTTGTGATTTGTTTCAGCTAGGTAGGTTTAAAGCTTTGTATATTTAATTGATTTGCTTTGTTTGTTTGAGTTTTTAATTAAATAGACTTTTTTGAAATATTTTTATAACAAAATTATCTTTTAACTATAGTGTGACCATTAGTGCTGTGCACTTCCTGAGATATGCGCGCGGCGAGACGGGGGGGAGAATCGGCTGCTGCGCTCTGTCAGTGCGCCGTCAACGCTCGTGGGCGGCAATTAGTGTTATTTGTATCGGACTCCGATACAAATAACCGATTCTCCCCCCCCCCCCGTCTTACCGCGCGCATAGGGAGGGAGTGCATAGCACTAATGGTCACACTATAAAAGATCATTGAGTTGTGATTGTGACTCTTCTATCTCTATCAATAGGAGATTTCGTTTGCTTACAAAAAAAGTGGTATTAATCGAAATAAACTTAACTATATCTATTTTGATACTTAATTACTTTGGGCCCAAGTATGCTAATTTACAATATTCTCAGTTGTGTGTCGGCAGAAAGTCAATGTCATTTTTTGACACATTTACGCCCATTATTAATAACCTATCCTGATCCGTTTTTTTACCAAATCGAGATTGAAAAAACAAAACACAATTGTTCTTGACATGTTTTTGGTACACAAGTGACAATTGTGTTTTGTTTTTTCAATCTCGATTTGGTAAAAACGTAAAAAACGGATCTGGGGGCTTAGCATGGCGAGCCGCGACAATTATCTCACGTATGCTGTCCTTATCACATTTAACACTATAGACAGAGACGTAAGCGTGACAAACGCATGACAACGTCTTGTCACGGAGTGCCATGCTAAGCTAGCAGGATAGGTTATTAATAACGGGCGTTAGTCGCAATCAGTGTAAACCATAGTTTAGCAGAATACCAATTGTGTCAAAAAATTCCATTGATACTCTGCCGATACCCAACTGAGGCTATTTTATATTAGCATACTCGGGGGCCAGGTCTCATGTAAGCTATCTAAAACCTGTCACCTACATCCCTGTTCCCAAATGTCAGGCTGTCCAACACATTCTCTCTAATTCGTTTTATGCTAGTCAATATTTACTGTTGATTAGCTGTTTACACAGGCAAGTTTTATCGATCGTGCATTTTTTACCAAATATTATACTACCTAATATTACCGAATACTAGCGTCTAGTTAATAAGTGATAGCAGCTTTGTACCTACTCGTATAAAGCTATATATGTAGTAAAATTTATAATTAAATTGATATTTGGTTCATTATGTTGTAATTTTTAAACGCTGGCTTGTACGAACTTACCTACTACGTACCTCTGCATGATCTTTCTAAAAACTTTAGTTTATTTTTACAAGAAAAGTACCGGCATTCTCTTAGATCAGAATAACGATCCCTAGGTATTATGTTTTGATTGTAATACGAGTTCTTACCCCCTAATGGTTGTAGTTAGACGTTTGATATGAAAAATACTTTACCTAACCGAGGTAGGTGGTTTTAGAACCCACGATTTTAGAACAACCATATCAAACGTCAAACCACAACTGTTTTGCAACCGCATGTGCTTAAAATACCGTGCCTTTTCGGTATTTTAAGCACATGCGGTTGCAAAACAGTTGTGGTTGCCTAGAAACTGATGCCTAGACATAAATTACTTAATATTATCGAATTCAATCTCATTGTAATCAATCCCTTTAAACAACATCAAGCAGTTACCAAAGCTAAAATAATTCAAAGTACATTGTTTAAAACGTTATAACACCTTAGCCCGCAAATTCCTCCTAATGAAGGTCTGAGCCTCTTAGCACTCCCAAATTATTCATTAATGAAGACACAGTTGGGTATGAAGACTGATAAAATATTAAAGGGTTAAAGACCACAAGCGCTTCAGTTTTTTTAAAATCTTTTAATACTCTCATCGTATGAGTTAATGAAAATTCACATATCGACATCAATAGAAGATAAAATGACAATTAAAATGTAATTATAGAAAATGTATGAATATTTTGTGACGTGGGAGGAGGAATCCATAAAGACACAATTTCGTATAACGTATAATAGGCAGCCCCTAATAATGAGACAAATACCTACTAGGAGCGTTTTATATGAAAAATATATACGTCTTTTCCGATCAATGTATAAACGAGAAACAATTTATCTTTTCTTCTTTGAGGAAAATAGATAATAAACGTTATATTTCAGTTCTATTTGAAACATTAATAGAAATCAAGAATAAACATTTCGTCTATTTTTCTCTAGAAAATGAATAGTACCTAATCAATATAGATTAAGTTTAGAAGGTTACTTTGTTTAGAATTCAAGTTATTACATGTTAGAAGGTATAAGTACTTACAATATCTTTACATTTACAATAACTTGGTTCCTGATTAGCTAAAGTTTGCTATTGGAAATTGTGTCATTTGAAAAAGACAAACATGTGTGTGATAATTTTTTTACATAAATACTGGGTGTAACAGAAAAGGGGTATAAAGCCGAAACACAGCGAAAGTCCTCATGAAACTGAACAACTTTCTCCAAGGAACATGGGTCGTGACTTTAAAATAAAATTCGTCTCCTCATACAAAATGTCCGATCAGCTGATCGAGTAAGTAAGGGCGATCCATTTTTTTTTTTCAAATTACGACCTATGTTCCTTGGGAAAAGTTGTTCAGTTTCATGAGGACTATCGCTGTGTTTCGGCTTTATATCCCCTTTCCGTTACACCCTGTATATTAGCAACACATTCTTGAATGAACAATCATTTATAAAAACGTAAACAAAAATATATTTTGAAACACAAAGAACGAGAATGTAGATAATACTTTAGTTCCCCGTGTCTATTCAACTGCACACATAACTCGATTCATTAATCAAGAAGTTCGAAACGAATGATAATAGTAAGTTTTGTTAGTTGTTCGTTCATAATGTTCATATACCGGGTACAATGGCTGATTTTCTAGCATTCAGATATTCTAACTTTTAATGAGGCAAATTTAAGTGGTATCGATTGCACGTACTAATAAACTGCAACGGTTCTACGTGTTTTAATGAGAATAAAGCTGAGTTTGAAATTGTACTTTTAAAAAATCAGTTTCATCACAAATATCGTATAATGAGTTCGTGGAAAGCAATGCAAAAGTTAAGCAAATTGATGCTTTTCATACGCATTCGTAAATGATATTTGTCATGGAATTAGTACATTCCGGGCCTGCAAACAAGTAAACTGAATACTTGTAAAATGATAGACTTGCTACTTACTCTTTTTTATAGATAGATAGATATATAGAAATTCTTTATTGCACACAAAGAAATACAAATACAACTTAAAACTAAAACATTGTGCGCAAAGGCGGCCTTATCACTAAAAGTGATCTCATCCAGACAACCTTTATATTGCAATACATATATATATATTTCATATTACATATTTTTATATTACAATATTTCATAAATGATGAAAATTACCTGTTATCCGCTTATTTCCTGTATCAAATTTTCTTGTAATAAGCAAAAGGATAATGTTTTCTATTATTTCAGTAACCAATGGGCCGATTTATGAGTTTCAGCAATATAGTAAGAAGCTTAAGAGCACCTCAACAATATATTTTATTTGGTTTTGTTTCTCTTAATCCGGATAGATAAATGGACAAGGTAATAGAAAAAAAATAAATGTATCTTTATTTGATTTCGATCTGCCTAAAAAGAAATTGCTTCTGACAAAGTAGGTCAGGTATACAATAGTTTCGGAATTAGTAGTAGTTTTGAAAAAACCGTCATCCGCAGATAGAAAACTGATAACGCGCTTAAGTATTTGAAACGACAATCATTTTTAAATTTTATCAAAAAGTTGCTAACCTTGTTTCCGCGCCATAATATATTTATTTCCCAAATTAAGGAAACATAAATTAGCAACTAAAACTTATGCTGAGATTGACAAGTGGGCTTGTATAAGCCGAGAAAGGAATGTTTGAATCGTATGTAGAAGAAAAATAGTCTCTGCCTACCCATATCATAGGGAATAGGCGAGTCAGATACAATACGCTGTATTTCAGCACTAAAACGTTTTCCTAAAAACCGCTTTCAATAATAATTAGACCATCAGAGCATTTGGCGAGCGCCGCCTGCCTGTACACAAAAGTGGCGATTCGATGTAAATCGCACATTGAATGGGTGCTCGTATCTCAATGGGCTATAAACAATGCGACCGTGAATACAAATCGGATATTAGAGCGTTCTCTGTGCGGATACGCGACGCATTATCCACCGCACCGGTGATTAGGACAAGGCTGCATTTTGTGATATACTTATATGCTGTTGCAAAAAAGGTCTATAACTCATAAAGTATTCATAGATAAATACGTTGGCGTCAAAAATCTAAGTAAGCTACGACACGATGTTTGAAATACATAACTTTAGCTTATTTTGAAATTACTTTGATGATTATTATTATGAATACCTTCTTGCATTTAAAAATTGTGACTTGGCACACTAAATTTTTTCGCTATGTACATAATAACGAACTAACTTCCGACCTTTTTCACTTCGATTTCTTTATTTCAGACATTCAATCATTTATTTATGACGCTTTATATTTTTTATTCCAAATAATAATTTGTTGTGAGTTAAAATACTTGAAGACATGGATCTTCAAAAATGAGTACCTATTCTCTACCTCTAGAAACTTATTTTTGTAGAAAATAAACGTTTACTATGAAGTGTTGTCGTAAGTCCAATTATGTTAAGATAGCAGCAGTCGTAGAGTTGTGACACCTGTCACAATTGTCTGACATGACATGGCCAGTGTTTGCGAACTGCATTCATTACGAGTGAGCTCTGAAATTTCTTCCTAAATAAATACAAAATAAAGCTTTTTTTTATATGTTCGCTTTTCTAATCCCTTTTAATTTATAGATCTTTATAAATTTCATTCCATAAAGATGCTAATAATTATTTTACCTTAGCTTTACTTAAATAAAGCTTTCTTTACAAAAACACGAACGCGCACCAGAATGCTCTTCGACTTAAAACCTCCCTATCAATATGTAAGCAAATATCAAAGATATATACATTCAATATTACATTCTGAGACGTGTAATCCCAAGCCCTCGCCCTTTTAAAAGCGTTGGAAGTCCCTTTGAATAGTTCAATAGGAAGCAGAGCATCGCACATCATACGACGAAAGAAAACAGATGGTCGGATTTCATTACAATATTTCAGCGGAGCGGAAAAGAAACAGAAGTAGGGAATATATATTTATGTAGAGTTTAACAAATATAAATATAAGAAGTTACATTAGCCATTTTATGATGTAAGTACATGAAATTGTGTAATGCCTTTTTCCTACCATAGATCGAGATCCCGGAAGAGTCTGACTTAACTTACAGTTAGATGAATAAAAACTAAGGTTCTCAATAGCTTCTCATGTGCTTTGAACACTTGCGTATTTCAGGGAAGATCAATAAGCTGGTAAAGTGTAAAATATTTTGGTTCTTAAAATTAAAGACTCATAAGAAGCAATTTGAAATAAACAATTCACTTTAATAGAACTAGATTATATTAGTAAAGTTAACCGATTTCTTTAATTATTCATTGAGTAATAAAAAGCAATTGTTTTGCCAAAATATTTATTAATATACGTAAATTAACTTAACTAAATTAAAATGGAAGAACAATATCTTCTAAAAACTTTCTGCTTTATATTTCGACGATCTCAGACAAACTAGTATTACTTAGGTATAAAATGTTTTTCAACCAAAACCAGCTTTGAGATGATGACATTTCAATAGAATTCAAATTAAAAAAAAAACTTCTTGTTATTTAGGCCCCAACGTATCAAATTACATTGTCAGAATTTTTAAAACAACTCGGAATTGAGTTTATTTTTTAGCTCGCATTTCTTAATTAGCATTTAGTTGCACGAAATTTCGCCTTTCAAAACAAAACAAAGCAAGTTGTCCGTCTTTATTATCAAGTTTAAATTATAGTCATTTGGTAACGAGAAAATGAGTGAGGCTCAATTTACTTTCAAGTTTAAGGATAAGGTTTGGGATTTACGAAAGCTTTCAAGTAAATTGAAAATATTGAAAACTTGAGTCAATATTTATCTATAAGTCGGTCTACGTAGATAAGAAATTCGTTCTTGTTTATTTTATTATTGTGAGGATATTTAGGTACTGGAAAAGGTTTAGGTAATAAGTCTTACTTATCTTACTTACTTTTACGCAAAAACTTTATTTTACATTTCTTTACAAAGATTACTTACTCCCAGTCTCATGTTATATACGTATATATATGTTACCGGAAATGTATGAAATCATGGAATTGTGTACAAATCCTAGGAAATGTGTACAATTCCGATGCTATTTAGAAAATGTTTAAAATATTGTTTGAAAATCTATTTAATGCACAGATATCCTAGGAAATGTGTACATTTTCTCGGAATTGTATATAATTCTAATATCGTATTAGGAAATGTAGAAAATAAATGATTTCTGCTATAAAATAAAACACGTTGTTAAAATGAGAATAATAACATAACATAACCTAACCTAACCTAACTTTTTTTTAACACGGAAATGCGTTACGAATACCGCCATCCCCGTGGGGCCAGTTATGATGGTTATGTGGGATGGAATTCCCTTTCCAAGACGAGAGGTATACCCGCTAAAACTCCGCAGCGGTCTTCCCAGGCAGACTGGGGGAACCCTGGGATTGAAACCTAACCTAACCATCAATATCTATCTTAAATGTTTTACATTTCCGATTGCTATTTAGGAAATGTATAGATTTCCTAGGAAATGTATAAAGTATAATTAAATTCACAGATTTCCGTGCCATTTTAGGAATTACATACATTTCATAGGAATTGTATACAATGATGGATTACATACATTTCCGGTAACATATACACACAGTAAAATTTTCCAATTTCCTTTAAAAACAATCTAAAAACATAACACCAGGAATAGCCGCCGACATAAATAGCTAATATCTGCATAATAGTAACATAATTTCCGTTACATTAAGCAAGGGTAAGGGGGTTGATCTCGTCATGTTATTACGTTCATGCTCGACTTGGTGAGACGCATAATTTGTGCCCGAAGCTGTTTAAAGTGAAATTATTTAGCACCTCTGGAGTGAGTAGGAGCAGTTTTTGTTGGTTTCACATTCGCACATTAGCATTTGGAGCGACACGCGTGTTTTTAGGGATGCTGGTTGGTTGAAAAACTGAATTGTTTTTAAGAGTTAAAATGTTGATTGAAGTACCTAGTTAATTAATTGTGATTTCTAAAACTAACAAAATGAGAGAAACAAAACAAAACCCTAATTTAAAGTTTAGTTAGAAAGTAACCCTACGAGGTTTAGCATGTTAGATATGCGTGTCTTAGGCAGAATCTCGCAGAGCCGTGTTTAAATAGATATACTAACGGGTTTATTCCTATCTTTTTAAATCAAAGTTAAAAACTGAATGTCACTCATCTGTAAAACCTAACTTTTTAAATGAATGCCTGTTGACGTCTTCCTTTTATACCTTTCGCATTAATTTGTATTTAGTCGGATTATCGTTACATACCTATACCAATTAATGGTATCTACACATCAAAGCCGCCGGCTTTTTTGATAGCTGCCATTCGTATGACGTAAAGCAGTCGGCCTAGCCCGGCGGCATGCCGGCGGCTTTGGTGTGCAGACAGCATAAGTGGTTAGACAATGGTTTTATGTGGTATTTCCAGGCTGATAAAAATTTTGAAAAAACGTCGTAGCAGCCCTACCCCTGCCTCCAACCTACAGCAATACGGCCTCTTATTTATGTAAACGTGGAAATGTAAATTAATTCCCTCGTTTATGAAATGCGACTTTTTGGGGGTCTTTCGTGAAATTACTACACACAAACTTGAGAAAAATGAGGCGTCAGTACACATGGCGATTTGTGTTATATATTACGGGTGATGATTTCGTTTGGGTGATTAGCTTTGTTAGCAAAATACTCTTATAGTAATTATGGTTTTTAGAACTAAAATAACGAACCAGGGCTATTTATTTTACACATAGAGTATGATTCCTGCCTCTTTTTGACTATCGCGTAGGTACTGTAATTAAGCTAGGTTTGATGAGGTTTTATAAAAAGTAGGATGACCTATTTGTGCAATAAATTAGTATTATAATAATGTCAAAGTATCTAAAAATTCAGAAGCATATTTTATCGCAATCTTTAAAAGTCTTTCGCTTTAGCCAGATTTCAAACAATAAGAAAAAGCATTGTTGACTTAGTTTTAACGTAAAACTAAGTTTTAAGCTATAATTTTGAACACACATTTATTAATAGATCGCGATTTTATCTAACAGAAAATCACTGCTAATGAAAATGTAATAAACCGGCCTATTAACGAAATTAAACATTCAACAAGCCTTCATTATAATTTCTATTAATTATATTTCAGCACAGCAGCATTACGTAATTATATCAGTCAATAACTGATTAGTAACACGTCACCGGGTAAACAATAATTTATGAAATGTTAAATTGGTACTTAATATAAGATTTTCCATAATGAATTGTTACTTACCTTTTAAAATATACAATACTTACGAGCTTTATCTTATCTTTTTTCTAAATAAAAATTTCAAGAAGATTAAAAACAAAACAAACAGCATTTAAAACGATTCAAATAGATTTCCAAAAATGGATCTGTGATGCGAAAACTGAGGCCGAACTTTGCTAATATGTGCCCAACCTTTGTCATCACGTGAAATACTGGTGCTAATATTTGAAAAGTTTTCAGAGGTAACGCTATTATATGAGTCAAGAATTTTGCCACCCTAAAACCTCTTAAATCACATTACTTTGTATTATTTGGTTTACATTTAGAAATGAAATAGGCTAGACAAATAAGCTTTATATTTTTTTTGAAACGTTGTGGTAAGAAAGGTATGTAGGTAGGTACTTAATAATATCTTCGTATTATGTTACAAAAGAATGTTTTAACCCGCGACGCAAAAAGATGGGTGTTATTTTCGTTTTCATTCGAAGTTTTAACAAGCACTATATATGTTACGGGCAATGTGATTAATTGGGCATTATGCATAATGCCCGGGCATTATGAATAATGCCCAATATAAGCGGGCAATGTGATAAATACTTTGCCATTAATCAAATTGCCCGGGCATTATGCATAATGCCCGTCACCTATTGGGCAGAGTGATAATAAACTTGTTTCAGTACTTTTTTTTATTTTACAATGAAACCTTATCTCACCTAAACCTAACTGAAAGTCAAATAAATGTGTAGGTATTATGAAACTTAAAATTCTCATCATTTCTTCATAGGTTAAGTTGAGTTTTAGTTTAGGTTAGGCCATTCCGGACTCTGATTGGTCAAAAGGTGACATGCGCTGGTTTCTCTAAAATACTTCTTAAATCCCTAAAATATGTGGAAGGGGTTGATGGCTGGCACATGCGTTGAGACCTGTGTGAAGGTGCTGCTGTGATGGCCGGTCATGTACCTACGCGGATTCTATTAAGCTAAGCCTTTCAGTTTTCAGCTTCCCATTTACTTACCTATACCTTGTTCTGGACATTGCAGGGGCAATTTTTTTATTATTTGTTTATTGATTTGAGGTCTATTGAAATGTAAATTTTAATGTTTGTTTCTGTGTTTCAGCCTAAGAATTTGTAAAACTTAAATTGAAATGAGCAACCCAACAGAGTTTCTTTCTAGGTTCTTCTCTGGAACTCTTGCGAATCTAGCATTAACTTTAAAAAATTACCCGTCCTAAGGGTTGTCGAACCTAACCTACAGGAATTTTCATTTTTATTTTCATTTCCATCATTTTCAAAACCCCCGAAAGTTGTCAATTTGTATGAAATATTATGCGATTTTCAATTGACTTAATACAACTCATATTATTTGTTACTTTTTAAAGTCGGGGGTCTTTACAATTTTTTTTTATTCTCATTATTTTATTACAATTAGAAACATAAAACATTCTTAAAATGTCGAAATTATGAGCATTTTTTTTCCTTTAGGTACCTATGCAGCACATACGTAAAGTTTCTAAAACTTAATTGTGTTGAAGTACTTAATAATATAACATAATTATGCGATGCTAAATTATTTATCTACTCTACTTCAATAATCTTAGTTGTTAAAAATGCAGAAACCTAAATTCTATCTAAAGCAATGACCTAAAATTTCAAAAAAGAATGTCCACTAATGTCTGTGACAACGTTTCAAAAATTGGGCGACTTTAGAATTATCGCAGCCTACAATTATCAAGTTAATGGACTATTATTATCAAATTGCCCAATGGTCTTTGGGCATTATTCATAATGCCCGGGCAATGTGATAAATAGCACAGTTTTGATCATAATTAATCACATTGCCCAATACAGCTGGGCATTATTCATAATGCCCGGGCATTATGCATACTGCCCGCATTAATCACATTGCCCGTAACATATATACTATACAGCTGACATAGTAATATTTTAATAAAAGATATTTTGTCGTCTGACGGGTCCTACGTAGACTCCGGAGACAGAGAATTTTTTATATGAAGTTATTTATATTAGTCTAGTTTTTTTCAAGTTCGTTTTATTAAAACAGTCTACGGATAAAAAAATTAGAATGCGGGTTAAAATTTTAAGTTAACTTAATTCCAAAAACCTTTTGAAAAAAGAACTAGTTTGATAACGCAAACCCGAGCTATCAATAGAAATTTAAAACCCCTATCAGCCTGTTGTTCTAGAAGCTTCTAAACCCGGATCACATTTAACCACTCACAGGGAATAAAAACGCGTGTTTTCAAGTTTACGACATCCCTTCCCTTATCTTATTACAGCGATAGGTGCCGAATGAGCGATGTTTAGGAGGCTGAAGTATTGCATCACTGAGACAACTCTGGATAACGTCAGCCAACTTTACGAAAGATTTACTGGAGAGATAGCTTTGGGACCAGTAAGGCCCGATTTTGTCAACGTTTTAAAAACAGTTGAGTTTCATTTGTGTTTTGTTTTTTATAAAAATGTGAGAGAGACCTTATTTTACATTTAAAAAAAAAAATATTTAAGTGAGCATGTACGCTTTTTCGTATAAGCAGTTGAACCAACTCCGCAATTTGACGTTTATTATGAAATCAAGAAAATTCAATCATTACTTGTCAAACGCGATCGGCGTTTTTAACATAAAACTTTAAAACATAAGCCAATCATAGAATATCATTACCAGAAGCACTGCAACTGCTAACGCAAAAAAACCCAAACAATATAACAACCGAATTTGAAGACGTCATGCCATAAACATGTCGTAAAGTGAAACAAGAATTTACGTCTAAAACTCGAGTGACAAATGTCTAATGTCTTTACGAAATTAAACATTTATTGTTTAACTTTTAGCATATAAACTTCTTCGCTGTTACATAATATCGCAAAGACTTTAACAGTTCGTGACATATACAAAAAATATCTACAATTATCCAAATTTATTTTTTAAAAATTCACATTTTAATTTATGTAACAAACTACGTCCGAAATACTTCGCTATAACATCAATATTACAAGCTGAACACCAAAAGGAATTATTTTGCCTAAACACAAGTGGTTTTCAGCCGACAAGGGCCGCTACGTGTCGGATCAAACATAGCCCACGGGCACTACAAATCATGACGCAAAAACCTGTTGTAAGTAGGCTGTTGTGCTCCAAGTATTGGGGCTATTGGGGCTGTAGAAGAACCGAAGATACGCTACAAATTGCGTTCCACCTTAAACGGTAATATTTTATCAGTTTATTTATGGCCGGTTTCTATTAGATATGGACAGGGCTTAGAAAGGTTTGATTGAAATCCGGGAACAGTTTCGGAATTTCAATTGTTGATCGGCACTAACTTGAGTATGTACTTAAAAGTTAAAACTGAGTATCTAGTCTGGTTTTGATGTTTAAGTGGGTCAAAATACAAAATTTTAGCTCGAGTAAAATCAGCTTTTTCAAGCTGGAATCTTCTCTGGAGAAAATTATCAGCAAATCAAATCTAACTGCGATTTTGAACAAAATATTTTTTTCTAGAGAATTAGTTTACTCGATAAAATAAAGACATTGTTGGTTTTAAAAACTAACATCTACTCATTGTATTATTTTCAGATTTCACTACAAATTAGTAGTACCTATCTGTATTAGTCAAACAACAAGGTGTCATTACTTTCACAATTAAAGCATAGATTATGGCAAGCCAAGACTTACAAGAAGAAGAGCAAAGCATGTAGACTTTACAAAAGTGTGTGTTTACTACGTATTGAACCTGTGTTTTCCGTATTTCACCCTTCAACGCGCTAAAGCTTTGTTCAACAAGAATGCCTTGGGCAAAGTCGAGATCAACTTGGTTTCTGACTTAAAGTTCGTACACCCTCGGGTGTATCTCTATTTGAGAATTGCAGAGACGTAATGGTGCTCTCAAATAAAATATAATTAATATAAAATTTTGTGGCATTGAAACGGTCGTGTTAGAGAGAAATTGGAAAGGTCTATGCTCAGAAGTGGGCAGCTATAGGCTAAGAAAGAAAATAAATTTTATAAAATATTTTGTAAAATTACTTAAATTCTTAATTATTACAATATGATCAAAAGAGTTCAAGTGTGATTTTTATTTCGAATGAAGGCGTCTGTACAAGTAAACAAATGTAGGAATAAAGGAAACACTAGAAATGTTAATAAAATACTTCAAAATCGATTTATTGTATTGTAACAACACACCTCACGTACTCGAAAGGAGGTACGTAAGAAACAAAACGGGCATAAATTCACAGAAAGCGCAATTTTCGCACGTTATGCAAAACCTTAACCGTTGCCGTTCGAATAATTTGTGATAGGAAAATGGTATTGTATGCAGAATAATAAAATCCTTCGACCCTTCCCATCGGGGCTATAATAAATTTTACCGCTGTGGTTTCATACACCTTGTTTTGATCGCGCGGCTAACGGCTGATACAGAAAAATTAAACCATTTCATATCTCTAGTGATTTATATGTATGAATTTCATGGCAATCGAAATGATTTGCGATAATCGAAATTCCAGTACGAAATTGTTATGACATGTTAAAGGTCAAATCTCACCATGCTATAATTAATTTTCGTGGAAAATGTGTTGTTACAATTTGCATGTAGATCAAGTTTAGAACTTAATCATACTTATGTGATGTCTTACTTTTCGACATTTGCTGCCTATATAAACTACAAATTGGTTAAATAAACAAAATGATTGATATCTTTATCTTACCTATATTAATCCTGTAGGAAAACAAATAGAGATAGCAAATTGCTTCCGTACACAAGACAAAAACAGCAATACCAATCGACGATATTGAATAAGACAAAACACACATCGGAAGAGTTTTATAATGCAGCAAACAACACCAAAAGATATTTGTATCGATGATTTATCTCCGTGAAAAAAGGAAGCCAACATATTGTGAGGGAGCGGTAAGTCGTGAAGGCGTGGTACGGATACTCATCAATATTGCGGACACGTACAGAAACTTTCTGCCACAATTACCTGGGAGCTCAAGTGTCGGAAAATATATTGGTTTTGTTCAGGCCTAGCTATCTGGAGAATTGATTTCCTGACGAATAATCGCCAATGGACATCAACCTGTTTGTCAAGCGTAAACAGACGGAGCAACATCCAAATGTAAATGTTTACAGATAAAATGTTATTTTGTCATTTATCATTTTTATTGGAACGTAAAGGTAAGTAAATATTGGCGCTGGCTATCTATCTGTTTTATCATTTTGAGGAACAATTTTTATGCCAGCATGTTTTTCCTTCTTTGGGATAAGAATATCTATAGTTCTATATTTAAAAGAATAACAATCTAAATTGAAACGCCTAAAGATGTCACGCAAATTAATTGTCTTTATTCATAACTATAATTTTAAATAACTTCCAACGATTTTTATCTCTGTAACAATATTAAAGGTAACTAACCTTTTTCAAGTCTTATTATAAAGACATTGTTAAGATATTTTAAAATGATTTCTATGAAATTTCTGCCTCGCTTATTATAATATTTCTAGGTAGGTAATAAGTTATCTACCTTAGGCTTTGCCTTTGGCCTTTAGCTTTCAAACAGAACATTTCATTACATACTAATTACCTTATTACCTTATACATGTTCAAAATATGTAAAAATACATATTTTTTTTCGCCTAAAACGTTCAATGACCCAGAAAAGACAATCACGAGTTTATTTTATTTTGTCATCTCTTTCAAGCTTGATCGCAACTAATCATGATTTCGTTGAAGAAATGCCGTTGCCATTTCTATACTCCAATTAATTGCGATTGTTATTATTTTCGCTATACGAGGTCCGCATCCGGTGAAGTTAATTAATAATGAGGGAACATGTCGAGGGGTTATGTATGATGTGTTTGGCTTCGGTTTGGGCATGTATAATATTAATCTCTGTGTATAAATTGTGTTTTGGGGAAGAGATGAGTCATTGTGATAATTTTAAAAAATATTTTCAATATGAGAAATTTTACTTACATTGCATCAGATATTTAATGACTTTAATTTAAGGAGCTTACAAAGGTTAGATGTTCGAAAGTGAAAGCTCTACTGTGTAAGACTATTGAATATTGAATCCAGTGATTTTGTCGCAATTTCATGACGTAAATACAAACCCCAGTGGTTAATTATAAGTAATACAATACATGTTTAAAATAAAACCAACTAAATCTAATATAACTTATTTATTAAAATAAACACACTTGATCATCTATATTGTGCGCAAGATTACCGAGAGTGATTGCCTAGATGGCGTTTACGGTTTAGCTTACCATCAATAGAGAAAAAAGCTACCATCGCTCAACATATTCACTGACTAATAACACTAGTAGAACCACTGCACCAAAAGTTGATCCCGTTTACCGAACCAATTCAAAAAGCCAAGCCTCACTGCAGTCATACAGTTGTGCGGGCGTACGAAAAATATCGTATCGTGAGCGTCGGTTAGTTAGCAGAAAACAGTGTCGGTACGGCCTGAAATAATAAGCCACAGCCCACACTGGTTGATTTATTGTTTTGGCTTTGCGAAACCTCACTCGGCAGGCTGATAAAAAATGATCGCACTTATTAACACCGCATCTGAACCCGACTTTATTACGCTTTGCCGATTCCTGTCACAACCACCGTTTTTATATTAACCTTTATGAATAATCAACGTCTGTTGACTCGCTTTACGTTTTATATTAATTTACTGGATATAATACGTGTATTTTGAGGGAGAGTCTCGTTTGGTTGTTTATGGGTCGGGTCATTCCATGAAAAACGCTACCACAATATAATTTTCAAAATCACTGTTTTTTAATTAAAATGTGTGTTAGGGTAATCTTAAAACCCCATATTTTAATGAAACAGTATTATTTTTTCAATAAGTTTTGAATTTTTAATTTTATAACATATCTAAGTTCGCTTACTACGAACGATTGATACTTTAATCAAAATTGGCAGAGCTGCAAAAAGAAAACTAATGCTCGATTGGCATTACGCGTTCCACCATTCGAAAATATAAGTTTTCAGCAACATAAGCGTCAAATATAATTTAGTAAGTTCAATGATTATTTCCATTTATTTAACATTTAAGTTAAATCTAAATGAATATTTGTTCCTAGGTATCATGAGTTATATCAAAATATTATCTACATAATACCTATATTTGGATATGAAACTAACCTACGTTAATTTATATAAACTGCTTATTGTAAGTGTTTCAGATACAAATTGCACCAATTTCCGCTAAATACGTAATAAGAGACACAAATTTGCATGTAAACGCGAACAAACGTTACCACTTACATCTAATTGGATTTATTGATGTAGGTAAGTAGGTAATTTAAAGTGAAATTGTAAAATAGCTCA
The DNA here is from genome assembly GCA_947563765.1 of Anarsia innoxiella. Classification (NCBI taxonomy): domain Eukaryota; kingdom Metazoa; phylum Arthropoda; class Insecta; order Lepidoptera; family Gelechiidae; genus Anarsia; species Anarsia innoxiella. The sequence goes on from OX387402.1 coordinate 4,147,001, forward strand.
ATTATATTGGAAATGCTTCAAATCAGTTAAATTCATAGGGTATTCCATTTCTATTCCTAGTTCTATTTTTAGATTGATGCAGATAAATTGATTAAAGCAAGGTTTAATTGCGCGTTATTTTAATAAACTAGTCTGCATCGTATTTTATCATTACGTAAAGAATGTAACTGTGACTGAAAAAAGTTTTGATTATAAAAAAAGACAAAGGATTTAAATATAACGGGTTCAACCCCGTTTTATTAAAACTGTAATATTTTAATCCCCTATACTAGTCAGGACATTGTGTAACGGTATTAAGAATTTCCTTATTATTTAAAGTAAACGAGAACGCAAATGTTTACAGCAAATAAAGCTGCTTACACACGAGACGTTACGTCGGGAGCTTAAACGTTTTATCTCGGGATTAGTATACATCGTACCTAATTTACGTGACTTCGCGTTACATGATGAGGCCTTGTTTACAGGATCAGGTGGTGGGGCCCTCTTTTGTTTTTTTTGTTCTGAAATGTCGTGGGAAGAAGCAAGATGTTTTTGATTTTAGTTATGAAAAAAATATTAAGTCGAAGTAAAGAAATTAATGGTTATAACTTACAGGAGTTTCATTTTTTTATTACGAAAAAATACTTTATTAAGTGTTCTAAAACTTTATCATTGTTGACACTAATTTTACACACGACCTCAAACTTATTTTAACCTATTGTTAAAACAAAATCTATTAAACTGAACTACTCATATTTAGAACGTATAGATATCTTTTGTTTTAAAATTACGTTCCCCAACATGCCATCTTCAATTTTCAAGTTTTATTGTACGTTCAACCACACCTGCGCCGCAGTAAACTTTAGAACGAGGCAAAATATGAATAGTCCGCCTAACCGTACATTATTTTTCCGGTATCGCCCAGTACAGGACGTTTAGTCACGGTAAGTGCCACCAGCAATGCTCGTGAATCCTGACACTCCCAGCAGCCAGGCTGCCTCCCCCTTCGATATCCACCTACGTGCCACGATAACAAATGACTCTTTGCACCTTTTTCAACCATTCCAATAAGATTTATAAATCAAACTCGACTTTAATAAAGAACACAAATAATACATTTTGAAGTTGACACTGCTTAGCATAACAATATTAAAATTTAGTTTATTCAAAAAAGAAACACTTATTCACAACGTCATAACGCCTGGATGAGCGTTCCTCTTTTCTCGCTGACACGATTGTTTTGTAACGCCACTATTTGAATTCGCAAAAAGCTACAGGAGTTTTTTAAAAAAGCGCAAAAATTGCAGCTCGCGATGACTTTGCTTTTTAGTTTTTTGTTCAAATTGCAATTAGTGAAGAGTTTGCGAATCCTCGGCGTGGTGTCAGAGATTGATGACAATGGAAATTTTATACATCGTTAGCCAGCACCGCGGCGGAGCCAGTGGCGGGTGATGCCGCTGTTTTTTCAGTAATCCCATCCGAGCAGGTATCACACTTATTTGTCATGAAGTTGGCAAGGTTAATCCTGTCAAAGCCGCCCTCATTACCGCAATGTTCTGCACAATTCCACACAAACTCTATTTTAACTGCCACGTGTCACGTTTTTCCCGACATCATAAAAACCTGTCTGCGTAACAGGAGTAATCAATTAATCGATAGCCAAGGGCCGATAAATTCTGTCACCACAACGATAAATAACCGAATTGAAAACGATTATTCATATGCGATTGCCGAGACATAGCAAACAATGAGACCGGAAAAAATACTCGATTGGACGCCGCAATCAATTTTTATCCAGCGATGAGGTATTATTGAGCTGGCCGACGGATTCGGGCTCATTCGTTTGTGTTTATCAGGAGGGAAACCGATAACCCTCATTCCGCTCGGTGCGACGCAATGCAGAGATTAAAGGCTTATATTCGTAGTGCCGCGGCGCGGATATAGACCGGCTAGATCCAATATGAGCCCAGGCTGACATGCGTTCGACACTCGTATGTCTATACGAGATTGGTTTGCGTCGCGCATCTTTGTTTCCGAGCTATTTGCGGTATGTCTAGCTCTGGCAAAGGGAATGGGTTTGAATATTTCGTGTTAAATATGAGAGACATTTTTGGGTATAGAAACAAAGGCGTAAATCTTGGCTGCTCGGCTGGCTGACATACTGTTACAGGCAGTTAATCCGGTGATCCGGGTCGGGTCTGGATGAGCCACGACGAAGCCTCCTTCTTCATGCCCTCCCTCGCCTCTCCTTCCCACCCTGCGTTAAATCGCCACGTCACATGCTTTTTCCAACCGTAAACTGATTCTGATCTGTAAAATCAAATATTTGCTCTTTATTTGTTAAGCTTAATCAACATAAAAAAACGGGTTTGTTTAATTGGAACGTGGACTAAAAAAACACTTTAATAAAACCTTTTTAATTCAATAATGTTATTTAAGTGAGGTGAGTTAAATAATTGTGGTTCGTGATAGTTATTTAACTAAAAAGTTGTAGGTTTGCTTAAATCAACATAGTTAGGAACACACAAACACTATAATTAAGCACCTACATTACTATATTCTGGGTCAAGTCAACATTGAGGTTAATATAACTATAATTCAAGCAGACAAATAGTACAACAATCAGTAGCGGTTTATTTTATCGAGCCTGTTACAAGCGCTCGTAATTTATTGGTATTGATACTGTCGAAGTTCAGGAATCCGCATAATGAGTTAAATCTGCCATCGAGCGATAGCGCAATCAAATATATCCTCCAGCCATTTCCACTTTAACAATCGCATAAAGGAGCGACGCCTTATAATCCCATAAAATAATGAGAAAATATCATTGAAAGCCAGAAGAGTATTAAAATGGAACGAAAAAGAAGTAAATTGGACCTTTGACGCTTTAAAGTAAATTAAGGATAAAAGACGCATGGAACGGAACGTCTAGCGTCTGGAGCATTTGAACCGTTCCGATAAGTGCACGAACAATCTTTTAATTTAGCTAATTGCTAGTCACTGTGAAGATGTTCAAGTTCTTCTTGAGAGATCAGGAGCGTCTTTATCCAATTTATTTAACGACAGAGGCGTTCTCATTAGAAAGCGTAGTGGACGGCGCTTCAGTTGTTGGCTACCTTCTGCATGTCGTTAGTGCCCAAGACGCGACGAGTGCCTCTCCCAAACAGCTCTACGACAAACCACGGAATTCACTTTATGTTGCCTGTCGTCGACCATAAACATGTCTTTTCACTTAATGCTTGCACTAAACTAGACTACAAATTATCCGAAACCGAACTGGTATTGCATGACACATCTAGTTACGAACTTTGTAGTCGAACTATCCTTTACTAGTTTAATAATACATGCTGATGAGCCATATACTATAACTAAAGGGAGTCAAACATATATTGAAACTTGTACGTAATATTTGTATCGCATGACCCGTTTTATAACTTTTGCCTAATATTTCATTTTTCGTCGAAAGTTCCGTTCGTGTTTGAACAACATGTCTCTATAGAAATATTACAGGAATAAAGTTATATCTCAACAAATATCTTTTGTCGCCGCGTGCTTGTGACAATGTGATATAGACAATGCTTTAGAAAAGGGTAGTGCCCCGTTCAGACTGAGCTAGTAAGTGGAGCGTTTACGTATGAACTTTGATCTTACCTTTTCTTATTTTGAAGATGTTAGGGTTGAATTTCTGTAGAAGAGTGAGAATAGTGAGGTCATAACGGGCGGCTGCAAACGCGGCTTTATAGACAGTGCGTTGGAAAAGGGTAAGCTACAGCGTCCCCACGTCTTTGAAATATGATTTCGATAAGTCGGGAGTATTGGACAGGGTTTCCTTTTTATAAAATAGTTTATTTTATAAATGTCTTTAGTAACGATCTGAGTAAATCAGAGCGTATTTGAAGTAGAAAATAAATGAAAATGAATTAATTGTGTCATGAACCGCAAAATGTTATCACGTGTAACATACAGACGATGTTTATTAATTAATAACGGATTTCAGGTAAATGTCAAACATTAATTACCTATATCCCATGAAACAAAATGATAAAATAAATTGAAATGAAAATTATTCACGTTAAAACCGAATTCATTACAATTCTTGTTTTTCTTTCACCAACAACAACACCGCATGAGCTATAATTGAACTACTGTTAATAATTAATCTTGTAACGTTAATAATTAATGATAATCTACCTAACGAACTTTCAATTAAGCCATTAGGGGCCTAAAATACTTGGGTTGGATGGCGAAATGATATTGAAAGGCCGCCATTACGGTAGAAGGAAGAACTGTATTAATCACTCGATGTGATGTGGGGCAAAATAATATTGTATCGTCACATGTTCTCGACACCGTGAGATTAACACGTCTGTCCGCTTTCTGATTCCTACAGAAAAATTACTTTATGGTGTTTATGCCATAGTAAAGGGCTACATAATTAAGTTTCTATAGTGCCATAGTATGTGATTTAAGACACTCAATCAAGTATAAATAAGTGTAAGTTGGTCCATTTCGATTATCAAACTATTTAATGCAATTGAGTGACGTTGAAACCAAATAATACAGAAAATACAAATGTATAATTATCAAACAATATAACAACAGATGAAAAAGGAAGAAAAGAACGTAAGTAGCGTAAATTCGGAATATCAGGCAGGTATGTATAATGGATAGCTGTGAGTATTGCTGTAGGCAGTACGTGTTATGAATAATATAAACCGGAAAGGGCACGGAAACCTCAAAGGTGTGAGTTCATTCATAAACAATAAATTCGTTTCAAAATTTACGCAATTTCGAAAGCAACGCAATGAAGTTACTCACGGAAAAAAAACACGAAATTATAAATTCTACTCAAAGAGAATACTGATGTGAATGACTTCAGGCGTTTTTAAATTGAAACGATTCAAACTTCCTTGTGCGTAAATTACATCAATCTTGGACATACAGGGTGGCATAGTAGAGTTTACTAAGCTGATACACAGCAATAGTAAGTTAAACTGAACAACTTTTACTCGAGAAACAACCGATATTGTGAATAAATAAATACAAATTGTCCAATCAGTTGACAACCTTAGGACACGACAATTTTCATATTTTCAGAGATGTTTCATGAGTAAAGTGGTTCAGTTTCAGGAGTACGTTGCTGTGTTTTGGTTAAATACATCTTTATAACTACACCCTGTATGTAAATATAAGTACCTCTACATAAGTTGGGTTGTAAAGAAAACTTTGTGCAAAGAAGCCTATGTCAACGTCAATCTTTAGTTTCACCTCGAAACCAGAGTTTTATGTCAGGTTATCGTGTTGTTTACACTGCCGGATAAAAGTGCTTTTTCGTTTGTTTTCCTTGGAGATAAACACTTTGCTTTTTGCTCGATTTTACGTCCAATGTAAGGAAGACGCTGTCATGTTATTGTGTTTTTTACGATATTCTGAATTCAACTTTATTCGTGGTATCTTTCTGCCATCACATTAATTTTAATAATGAAAGGATTGTTTCTTTAACCTCACCCTGTCTCAAGATCAAAAAAAAAAACAAGAAAAATAATCCACAATTTTAAATTAGGCAAAGCAAGCTCTGCAATTAAGTAGCATAATGCCGGGTCAAAAAAGAAATTTAAAATGTTAAAAGAACGCTGCAAGTCCGCTGGGGGTTGATAAAAGTAGTGGAAGTACACCAACGTTGTGAATATTTATGAACGTTCGGATATTGTAACTCGGTGAAACTTCACCGCGATTCCTATGCACCACTGTATATATTGTATAAAATATACACTTAGTATGTACACACCGCCTATTGTGTTGCGGTATCCAGCTAAAAGTGGTAAAATACGAGTTGCTTCAACAACTTTAAACTTGCATATTTATGAGTGAACTTCCAAAGACTTGAGTGATGGAGAAATAAAAGTAATGGCCTCTGCAATATTGTGTGTTGTTGCGAGTAATGCAGAATTGCATTTTATACTGAATACATTTTGTATTTACTCGTATAGTATACGATTCGTGTAGGTATATGTTAAGTTCAAGATCAACTAGGTACGTAGGTATAGACAACACCTATCGTCAAAGTTTAAACAATAAAATTTCATGGAAAGTAGAATTTGCAAGCATTCAACCCTTTAGATTTTTATGTTTAGTAGAAAAACTATCAGTAGAGGATACCTAGTCGGAATCCACGTCAGTTTGAACCCTACGGGGCATTATACGAGAACTTTTAGTGCCCTCGCGAGAACCTTACAGCTTATCAGCATAAAAATTGCCTTTTTAGACCCGAAAAATTCGTACATATATCCGATAAGAGATTTTCGCTTTTATTGGGAAACATAACTTCGTATTTATTTTCTGTAAGTACAAGTATGAGTATTATTTCATGGAAATGTTTATTTTATTGTACGGTATACTTACCTTGATCATATTTTTTTGAAGAACAACTTGGGCAACATCATTTGTGATCATCGTACACTTAGGTTAGTGGAAAATTTATAAAAGTTTGTGAATAGCTTTAGGTATTCACACTTTAGGTACTTTCTAGTTGCCTATCATAAATCAGTTTGATCAAATATACCAATGTTATTTACTTGCCAATTGTAAATATGTGCCTTTGGTAAAACTTAGTGCTTCTATTAAGTGAGGATGCTGAATTTATTAGGTACCTTACTTATATTGTATGTAATACATTTTGTATGACTGGCTTCGACGCGACACTTGCATAATTATATTTCTCACAGTTAAATCAGTTATTCTTGAAAAATGATATAAAATCAAGGCAGCAATGGATGTTTGCTTGAATACCTCCCACGGGAAGTACCTACAAAATTAAAAGACAATGTTTTTTTAACGAGGGCCGAATATAAAATATTACAGGGCTATGAATCTTTTGTTACACAGATTTTTAAATTTTCAGATCTTCTGTATATTTTTTACTTTAGTCATAAACAATAGTTACTTTAGTTTATTAATAATAATAGTAGTAAGTAGTAGTAGTATAGTAGTAGTAGTAGTTTAGTTTATTAATATATTAATAATTAATAGTTACTTTACTTTAGTCATAAACAATAGTAAATAATAGAACCTTGGTGAGTTTAAACGAGACAGTTGACTGTAGGTGACATCAGTCTGTATTCTATGTGTTGTATATAGTCAGCATATAGCTTTATTAGATTTCAATATTAACGGAGAAATTTATATGAAAACAAATATTTTTAATAGATAAATAAGCTCTATATACCTCTACAGGTATATATTTCTTGTTGTACACGTATTATCGTCATTAAACTATCATCTTCAAAAGCCATCGGTACCTTACTAATAGAACAACAGTCTACCTACACTATATTTCATTGATAAATAATTGACACCAGTTTAATTTTCACTTAGTTTGAACTCTAATTACTGCAATATTAGTGTCAAAACCCCTTCACTATGATCATGATCACCTATAAGACACCTACTGAGACAGGCCTCCTCCCTTAAAGATTTCTCACTACAAACAATCTGCAGCCACCATTATCTTTATAAATTAAACCTGATATTCATGAAAGCGTGTTAAAAACTTCGTAGCTTCTTTCACTTATTGCGGAAGAGAGCATAATGTATACAGACTGTCTTGCGGCCTTAGTTCTTACTTTCTTTTCACTTAGTTCTATGTTAAAAGTCACTTACTTAACTTGGATCTTTCTTTTGTATGGCGTTTATTGTGTTATTGTTGTTTTATAAGGCTCGTTTAAGTAGTTTAATCAGTGTTCCATGCGCAGTTCTAGAAGCTAAACGGTTTCTAGAGTATTCGCATAAAAATGCTACTTTATTTTTACGCATTTTTTCACAACAGTTTAAAAAAAGACATGTGTGGAAAGCCCTCCAAAAAAAACAAGGTGGACCGACGAGCTGGTGAAAATCGCGGGAAGCCTTTGGATGTAGGCAGTGCAAGACTGGTTGTTGTAGAGATGGAGAGTCCAGCAGTGGACGTCCACATTATGAGACAACAACAACGACAAAACACCATGGAGTATAAGTAACAGAGCACAACCTCCAATTCAAATACTTAGTGAAATATATTAGATAACCTTATATTAATTTCCATTTCATTCCAAAATACCAGCCTACATTATGACCATAATATTTTTTCTACTTTAAATAGTACGAAAGGAGAGCGTCCAAATTGTCCGATAGTCAAAGATAAAGCAGGTACGTGAGCTAGAACCCGCTTTGGTAATGACAAGATCGTTTCACTTGTGGAAGTTGGGGATACACTGGGACCAATCATTCACCTTATACTCAGTTTCAACACAAAGAATTAAGCGTAAGTTATTTCAAATTGATGTTTTTATTCAAATTTTTAAAACATGTGGTGCAATTGGTTGATAGTTTTATCTTGATTATTTATAATGCAAAAATAAAATTGAACATAGATGTCTGTTAATGAATTGCAAACTAAGCAAACTATCTTTGATTGGTTATTATTTGATTAAAACCAAGTACCTGTTTTGTAATAGAGGTGTAAAATTTATTGATTATATTCTAAGGTACTGAATTGCCATTGCCTATTGCCCAAATAAAACCTTTCGTTGTTAAAGAAAAAATATTTTAGGATCTTGAGGGAGATAATTCTTTCCTCTTTATCTTAATTTCAAAGCACAATAATTCTTTTACCGTTGTATACCTTAAAAATATTTCTCCCTACTCATTGCATTCCCACCTTAACTAACCTCCGAAATTCAACGAGCGTACGTTACTCTCAAACTTTTTACGATTATTACTATGATTTTTGATCCCCTTGTTGGCGAGTTACCTTCGACTTTCACCCTTACATTTATTAACCGCTAAATGATAATGGCCGCTCGTGATCAAGAATTTATTCAGTCCTTATTAGCTCAACGGTGAGTGTAATAGAGTCTTTGAATTTAGGTACCTATTTTTAAGAAGGGGATAGTTGAAAGTGCGGTTAAAGCGTTTTAATTTTATCTTAAGCAGTTACTTTTTTATTTTTAAGAAATAAAACTGGAGTTCGTCTCTAGTAACTAGGTTAGGCATTTGTTATGTAGCTTCCTTTCTAGAAAATTATCTTCTATTAAAAACTAAAATATGTTTTTAAAAACATACCTACTGCTTAACTGCTTTTGTTTTAAAAACAAAAAATATGTCTAAAAAGTGTTCGGGGGCGATATTCTGACATGTTTAATAATCATGTTTATTCATATCTTAACAAATTAACGCTAAAATATAAGTATTAAATAGATAAACCTTTTAAAAGTAAACACTTTATACATAAAACTAAGAAAAGAGTTGCGGAATCTTTTACCGCTATTTAGAGGCAAAGAACACTTTAGAAACAACAAACAACACCCACAAAATCTACTTTGTATGAGACCTCATAACGTCAAAGTTTCTCGTACAGTCCATAGCGCAAAATGGAGTCGATTTAGAGAAAAAACGAAGAGTAAAGTTGTCGAGGTGGAAAGTTAACCATGGTACTTTATCGGGGAATGGGGCGACGGACCGCGAGACCGCAATCGTTTCGCCAACTTGCAACGAACATGGCACCGAACAACGAATTAAATTCGATAAAAGTCCGCGGTAAGTTATTAAAAACATTCTTTGGAGATTTATGAAAGTTACCGCTATAACGCGAGTGCAGTGATCATTCAAGTAAGGTCGTAAGAGTTAATTTATATTGAACTAAAATGTGAAAAATTCCTTAACAGAATGCTATTTTATAATAATTGCGTGTAAACATTTTACGACATCTGTTGTACATCCGCCTGTGTGCTTTAAATAAATGTTAAAAAGCACATAAACATACTAATTAAATAAACATCATTGTGGTGTTATTGAAAGTAGAGAAAAATAAGGTCAAAAACCAACCTTTTTATGCGTCGTGTTTTATATATCTGCTGTGTCCACTAACACCTCATTAGTGTGTTACCTAAATATTACAAAAGCTAAATGAAAAACATCCACATAAGCGCTCAATAAAAACACGCCTATGTGTAAACTAATTTGACAGAACTCGTAATAAAAATTTACATAATGCGAGAAAAGACCAGCCCGCAAGAAAACAGAACAGACGAGAATTTTATTTTTATGCTCACATTTGTGCAATTTGTATACAGAATGTAAATTAGAAAGCGCCTTATTTGGGTGAAACGCGTCAGGTTATTTGGCTCGATGTCGCTTTGTCGAGCGACGTATCTACCTACGCTTGTAGAAAGGATTATACGGGGTAGCAATTTCTACTATTGTAATCGAAAGATGATGATAGGTACTAGGAATTTTCATAAGAATAAATCTAGGTTTTGTAACTAGAAATAAGTTAAAATGAAGAATTTTGTATCAGTTTACTAATTACATAAAAATGACAATTTAAAAATGTCAATTTAAAAAACACAAAAAATAATAAATAATAATAAAATAATATTTTGTATTATTTTTGGTAAAAATAATTTGGAGCCAGTTTCTGTTAATAAGAACATTCAATTTCTATATTTATATAACTTCTTATCCTATATTTTAACGTGATTTAAACTAAACTAATCTTTAAAATGAGATTTTATAATAAAGCTTATAATAAAATTAAAAATTTAAAAAACCCCCGACTATAAAAAGTAACAAATAAGTAATATTTAACTTTCATACAAACTTCATTACGTCAGGGGACCGCATTTTATTTTTGTTACGGATATATTAAATTATACTTATCGATTCATTTAAAACATTTCACAGGTATTTTTAAATTTTGTTATCACATTATGATTATTATTTATGATATTTATATTCGCGTACCCACCAAACTACTTAACGGTGCCCCGACAAAATGAAGTTTGTATGAAAGTTAAATATTACTTATTTGTTACTTTTTATAATCGGGGGTTTTTTAAATTTTTAATTTAATTTTTATTTCGAAGTTTTTAAACTTTCATCATATGCTCCTCCTGTTGTCAGCATTGCATTATATTAAGAATTAAACACTGATCAAAACGAATCCAAACACGACATAACTGCTGTTAAATTTTTCAAGAATGGATGGAGTGCTGGCAATTCTGACTCCATCATCAGCTCCTCATCTGTTGCCACAATTGCATTATAGTAAGAATTAAACACTGATTAAAACGACTCCAAACACGACATATCTGCTGTTACATTTTTCAAGAAAGGATGGAGTGCTGGAAATTCTGACTCCATCATCAGCTCCTCATCTGTTGCCACCATTGCATTATGGTAAGAATTAAACACTGATTAAAACGACTCCAAACACGACATATCTGCTGTTACATTTTTCAAGAATGGATGGAGTGCTGGAAATTCTGACTCCATCATCAGCTCCTCATCTGTTGCCACCATTGCATTATAGTAAGAATTAAACACTGATTAAAACGACTCCAAACACGACATATCTGCTGTTATATTGGATCTATAATCCTACCACAGCTGACAAAAGAGCCGATGACCTTGAAATGGCTGAACCGATTTGCATATTTTATATCTAAGAACACTCCCAGGAATACCAGCTTTATATTAAAAAAAACCGCATCCAAATCCGTCCACGCGTTTAGGAGCTACAGTGCCACAGACACACACACACACACACACACACACACACACACACACACAGACAGACATCGACGTCAAACTTATAACACCCCTCTTTTGGCGTCGGGGGTTAAAAATACCATGCACTAGCTCATGACGTTCGTAAACCCTTGTATTTATTAATGAAATTCTTGGAATTTAATCATTGTTTTAAAGAAAATCAACTCTGTATATTGACAAAGAAAATCTTGTTTTATAGCTTTTCTTATGAAAGCCAAATAGTGACTGGAGATGAGGTCTCGAAATAAGCTTTAAAATGTTTATTGACTAACTTCAAAAGCTGTCAGACGAATTTGTAAAACACCAGACTATGCATTAGTTTGAAAGTAAACACAATAAAGACAAATTGGAAGAGTCGGTGCTCCCTGAAGCAAATCTCAAATTGCTTTGATTAAATATTCAAAGATGGAACAAAGAGTAGACGCGTAAATTGCATCATTTCGTAATTATACTGCTCTAAACAGATTTGGGTTCTCTCGTTCAACGGGGATGCTATTTTATTTATATTCTTGAGAGTTTCGAGTAAAAAACGGAGCAGGAAACGCTGTGGTTACTGAAGTGGGCATCGGACTGGGCAGAGCAGCGTGTGTGAATAATAAAAAGGTCTCGTAACCAACTGTTTGTCATTGTTTTGTTACCAACTTTGCGGGTTTAAAAATGTTTCGCCTAAATGTGGAAGGTTTAAATCACACATTTAAATAAAACATGGTGGTCATGGTGGTTATATTAGATTAAAATAGCTTTATAAATTTGACCAGATTATCATTAGATAAAATATTCTCATTAAGTAAATAATTACACAGTAAATAATAATGATAGGTAGGTACTTATATTAAATAATTATGTTATGAATTTCAAAGAGTTTCAATATAGCTGTATAGAGCTCTTAATTGGTTTAGAAATATTTTTTAATAAAACAAATACATTTATGTCTATGTTTGATTGTTTCATATTTTGAAAAACTAAACAATAAAAATTGAGTTATTCGCTGTAAGTGCCGTTGAATTGGTATACAGTCAGCGAGATTGTAATGAATGTACAAAATCGAATCGGTGTCCCGGGTGAATGGAAAAAATGTTTTGAACTGCGCACGGAGGCAGCTCGAATGTCCACTGAAAGATTTACAGCATTCCATTACTATACAGCTTATAGGTGTACTGTATATAGAAAAGCGACAGCTTTTCTATCGGCCGTCGATTACCTATAGAACAAAGGGATTAATACTAGCCTCAGCTTGAGATCGGAATTTTTTTATACAAACAGTGTAATTTTATCAACGGTGCAATTTATTTCGGTATGACGTGGAGTATCGTGTCACACCACTAGAACTAGCACAGTCGCCGCCGGTTTGTCAATTTCTCGTATATTTGCATCTCTTTGTAAAGCTCGGTGGTGACAGGGATATAATAATGTCAGAAAGCGACGGAAGGCCTACAGATTAACGTAGTTTCACCTTCATTGAAATCTGAAATGAAAAAACCTGAAACCTCCAGCTGAAACCTCTAGCCATATTGTTATTCTATAAGACATTGATAATTATGTCAATAAAAGATAATGCGATTTCCTCGTAAGTATTTTTTTTTAAATTTTAGCCAATGTTGTCTCTCTGCTGGGCAAGTAAGTAAGTATTTAAATACTTTTTATTTAAATAAATAAGACTAGAGACTGTCCGCAACTTCGTACGCATGTTTCGTCATATCTTGAGATACGAGTACTAACACAATATCTTAAAATAATATAGCCTAAGTAGGTATGTGTTATTCTGATGTAAAAGCAACACTATTCAAAAGTTTCATTAAATATCACCATCTATCCATATAAGGATCCCAATTACTTTCTTTGACATCTCATTAAGTACTAAGTAATTAATTTGATGCATTGAATAAGTAGGACAACTTCTAAGAACCAAGTCTTGAGTGCGATACTATGTTGGTCCTACTTTGAAGCAAGGTTTACTCGCACATTTCTAAGAAATTCTCAATGTAGTGTGAAGATCCTTAGAACACGATAATTACTACAGCATCTTTAAGTTAAGTTAAACTAAATTTGCAAAAAACTTTACCAAAGAAAATGGGTCAAAATACGAAAAAAACTTTTTATTCCATATAAATTGTTCGATCAGCTGATCTTAGATTAAAGAGACTGCATTTTTAAAAATATTTTCACCCATGTTCCTTCATAAAAGATGTTCAGTTTCGTACTATCCCTTGTTACAGATTATCTGTTACATCCTTTAGGGTACAAAACAAAAATTTCAAATCTATGTTGCGAACCTTACGTTCATACATTCACATTGAAGCATTTCTGATCAAATTTTCGAACGCTTCAGCTTGGATACGATAGAACTTTAAAATCCGATTGTGCCTTAACCTTATCCCGCATACATTTAGCTTCCTATGAACGTAGCGACAGGCCTTGTTTAATCCAAGCAATAAAGTGGGGAGCACATGGCAACGGAGTCCATATCGGTGTGATACGGGAACTCGTCTTAAATAATTCGATTATTTGTCCATCATATTTTTTTTCAGTTAGATTCAGATGCATCCTCAGACCGAAGCGGGCCGGCCTCGCTTGCTTTAATTAGTAAGTAAGTAAATATTTATTTTCAGTCCAATACAAATGTAAGTACAGAAACAAAACAAAATTAAAAACAAAGTAACAAAATTAAACACAAAACAAAATAAAAAAGGAACTTAAAACTTAGCATCTTGAAACTGAATTACTGTACCTATGCAAGTGTGTAATTTCCAAAGAAACTGTCTTTTGTTTATACAAATACCTACTCGTAACTATGACCAATGGCATCAAACTCATTAAGGACTGCATTAACTTCAATAACACGAATCCTCTCTATACTTAATTAATGAAAATTTAAATTAAATTTCGTTGTTATACTCAAACAAATTAACGTTTAACTCGTTTTGCTGAATATTTTACGTTTCATCGCAGCAATTTTAAAAGATTGAAAGTTGAAAGCTTTTCGAGTTTATTGATATTTGTGAAATAATAAGACAAGTACCTACTCATTCGGCAATTAAAAATTAAGATTTTTTCATCATATTCTGTCCTAGCTTCTACCTGGAACTACCTTAATTTTCTCAAGATTTCTTAATAGAGGTATATTGGTAGGTACTATAATTTGAAATCCAATTAAGAAAAGATGCAATTTATTCAACATCTTTTACTTGGAATCTCATATTAATTTATACTACAAAATAAGAGCAGGAACATAATTTCCAGAAAATAGTTCAACAATTAATTCTTGAGTATTGAGAAGAACTTAAAATACCTATAACCATCATTTTGTAATTAAAATAGGTACTACCATAGGGTACAACAATAGGGACAAAAAAACTAACAGTTTTAACTAAAACAATTGACATTATTGACAAATTATATTAAAATGACAATCGAGAAAAAACAATTGAAAAGCTAAAACAATTCGAAAATTTTATTAGCACCGGCCATTTTTCCCAAACACTAAATCCAGACATACCGCTTTACTATACATCGAAGTCGTCGAAGTTTATTTTCATTCTATGTATTTGTTGTTTACTATCCATCATACTGGTTCGAGCGACGTATTTGCCGTCTTCAGTTTTAGATTTCCTATTCGAAATAAAATGCTCGGCATTGTTATTGCTTGTTATATTGAATTTTTGTGACCACCTTTTAGATTGAAATAGATTCTTTCATGACCGGGGAATGGGGTTCAAAGAATTCGTTCGTCATTTCGGTGTATGTACTCGTAAAAAATCGTATAATTAAGAGGATGCAAAGTTGAAGCCAGCAGCGCCTTAAACCAATTTTTCGAAACTTTTCTTATTTTTATTCAAAATTCCAACAATTTACCCTTTCAAAACTTAAACTTAAAGCCACATTTTTTAAATGAACATTGTTACAATTGTTTTTAATGAGTCTCTTGTTATTTATTTATCTTAGTAACAACCGTATCGCATAGCGAACAATACTTCCTAAAACAAATATCACGAAACAATATCTAAACTGGATCGCAATTTTACATCTGCAAATGGCAACCTTCGTATAAATTTTAAACTAACAGCCAAAAGTGAAGTTGTTCATTCCAGGGCCGTCGCCCAAGATAAACAAACGAACAGAATGGAGTAACTAAATCGGACCCAGGTATACACCACACAAACAATTGAAGCTTATGGAAATCAGGGACCGTAGTATTTTGCCGGATTAAATATACTAGCAATTAATGCCGTCCGTGTGAAGCTAGTCATTTATCGCGAGGTCTTAGACTTAATTAAAACATCTTACTTTGAGCCCCAACTATACGAACGTATCCTGTTAAGGTGAATTAAATTAGGTCGCCTTTGCAGGTTGTCGCAGTTTGTAAATATTTCATAGCTACTCGCTCGTTCCACGTAAAAATTTTCTACAGACTCCTTTTTAAACTTGTTTATAATTTTGAGATTTAAATTAAATTTTTACCAAGATTACATTTAATTCCTTGAAGACCTCGTGTGTTACGAGTGTACTAACATGATGAAGATGAAAATGTATATCTATTTTACAGTATCGAAAAATCATGACACTTTAGCATTTATTAAGTTCGGTTAAAAATAATTAATCTTATTTCTTACCTTTTGTATTTTTACTAGTACCTACCTAAATATTATCAACAGCCTCATCGCGGTTTGTCTGCAAAAGAATATCTACTTGTATTATTTCAAATTCGTTACTAAAGTTACTGATTTGCTGTGCGTTTTGATTGATTTTCGTATTTCAACTTTTTAGCGTATTCGAAAACAAAAGCTAAGTGGTAGTAAATACTTGTATCATGATTGCGTGTTAGGTACCTACTTACTTAGTAATGCAAAGTGTCTGCCTCCGAAACCCATCAACTGTTTGCAACCGCAACAAGATTCGTTTCCTAGAAATACTTTAAATTTACTCTCTATTTTAAGAAGTGGGTAAAAACTAAGTTTAATTTTAAAAATTTCCAAGTTTTCTGCACCATTGCTTGGAAAAAGGTTTATTCTGCACTTTTTCACGTCCTCCTTATTGTACGGACCCGACAACTTTCCTTTTTAAGATTTTTTGCTCTTAAATCCAGGAACGGGTCCTAGATCCATTTCTCTTCGTAACCCAATATAAACTAGCTTTTTACCTTAACTCCGCGCATTCAAAATGGTAATTGAAATAAATGCGGTTAGGTGTTTAATGTAAAGAAATAAAAACTCTTTTTCTGGAAAGAAAGTAACAATGCCGACCTGGCATTCAGCCAAAGCTAAATTAGATAATGGAGTTTGCGTGCAAAAATATAGGAAACGGGGAACAAAGACAAATGGGGTCGACTCTGACTCTGAAATGGTGAAATGAAATAACATGGGAAGATTGAGGTTGTGCGGAACCTTACGTCGTCACGTGCCCGCAATGTGGTTACAAACAAACCCGATCATATTATCTGCAAATGGATGACATATAAATAAACATGATTTTACTCCATGTACGAAACATGTTCACAGATTTTCATCTTTAAAGTGTTGATAGTTAAAACTTTTAGCTAAATTCACTAATGATGTGTGAAGAGCACATAAGAATTTAAATAAGCAAACGGTGATATTTCGCATCACCAACCCTGCATAACTGGTTACGTACATCAGATTATTTTTATGAATTCTACAAGTTTCAGAGTAATTTCATAAGTTGTCTTCAATTTCTTAAGTGTTGAATTTCTTTATTTAATAATCGAAAAAAATATTAACATTTTTTCCGGAAACCTAATCAGGATATTCTACTTAATCCAAAAAAATCCTCGACACAGAATTATTACGTACAAAATAAAAAACCACTGAAGTTAAGGCATTCAATTTAACTTTTCAAGGTAAAGATTATACATTTCGCGTCGCAAGAATAAATTAATATTCAGGAGCAACAAATACTCTGATTTTTAAGTAGGAATTCTTGGGTGTTTCTATTTGAGAGCGTGGGAGCTAAGCGGCTTAGCAATGCAGGTATTACCCAAGTTTTAATTAGAAATACAGCCAGTTGCAAATAGGGTCATTTTAGTTACATTAGTCACGGTTTAGTTACATTTTTTTATTGTAACAGCCTTAAAACAGTTATACCCTATCAATATTTATAAACTGTATAAACAACAAACAAAAGACTCCCTAATTTTATTTCCTTGCGTTACCGAATATGTAGAGTTTCTTTATACATGCACGGCTAAAACGGACCGGACTAAATAATAACGTCGCAACGTTGGCTCGATGATTTATTATATCGTTCACTCGGCCGCCCGAATGAACCACATGAAAAATGATCTTGGTTATTGCTAACAGCAACTCTGCACTTGACGGTTTGTTTAAGCACAAATGACTCGCACTATACACTTATTCACCGACTTATGTTTTTAGGGATCTCAAACTAACGCGTCCGCCGAGTCGCGGATGACAAATTGTTTATGTTTTGAACCGCTGCTTTGTGCACAAACTACGTTCAGATTTGAAGCTGTGTCAACGGTGTCACGAGAGAATATAATGAAAAGTGAGACTAATGGACGAAGCATGTTGCCTACGTTTTCTTTCGAGGAAAAAACATTATTTAAGATCAAAATGTATGAGACAGTGGGCGAAACAAAAACGTAACACCTCCTTATAAAGTGTTTCTAAGAATGGTATCCAACGCCACAACTTGAGATATATTCAGTACATAATTTTAGTGAAGTATAGCTCGATAGTGATGGACTCGTCTTTAAACAGATAACTGAAGCGTGTTCGTTACCAATGTAAGAAGGGGTTTAGTTAAAGTTGGCGACGGCTCGAGGCAGCTAGTGTTTTTGCTGCAACGCGGCTTAACGGGTCTAATTGTCACTCCCCGCTCCGAACGAGTGCGAAACGCTCAGATAAGGGTTTCTTTTCTCGCCGCCGGAAATTAATTGTCACCGAACGGAAAATAGGGTGAAAGTCCAATTAATTATTAGTCACTTCATTTATTTAACCCGCACTGCGCCTCTTCTTTCTGATATTAATGTCCAAACTGCCAAGCTAATCTCGACCCGCGCTTAAGGTACTCCCATTTTTTAAACCCGCTCTCCCCTAATTTAAGATTCCAAGAAAGTTTCTCCGTGTAGTATTAAAATGAGTGCGCTAAGTGACTTGCAGTTTCCAGCTCTAAAACTTGGAGGCTTAGACCGGATTATTATTAGCCGCAATTATACCGCATCTCCACAAACAAGGTCTTTCGACTTTCCTACCTAAACAAAAGTTTCCCTTGAAATTGGCAAAAGTTTGAATAGAGTGACTTAACTCGCAGCGTTTCATGCCGTCAGCTGCGGTGATCCCATCGCCTCCCTAATGGTATGAAATAAAAAATAATATTTATTTATAGCCACCTGGCGAAGCGACATGGAACAACATCGGCGAAGTCGAATTTGAATGCGATAAAAATTTCACTTTCGTAATGCAATTAGCGAGTCACGGTTGAGAATGGAATTTGGAGATAAGAAAGTTTGGGTAACCGTAGTAGCTATTGTAGTATTTGCTAAGGTCATGAATGGTGATTTCGAGCGGGTGCACACTCAAGTCTGGGAAGTTGGTAAACAAATGTTATTAGCATTGCCGTAATCGACAACGCGGGAGCTGTGAGGCGAGCTCCGGAGTGCGGCTAAACCAAGTAATTTTCTTGTTTAGACAACTCGACGCAGTTTTAATACTGTCGTCAGTATGTACCAGTGATTACTTAAATTTCTTCAAACAAAAGAGACGAAGTTAATTTGCTTTGTGAAAGTATATGGGATTTTAATTGAAGAAATATTTCTGTTTCTCAAAAAAGAGTGCTTAATTGAATTAAGGTACACGTTTTTGCCATTTACAAACATCATTTAAGGGATTTCAGATTTATACAATTTACTCAAACAAGTAGACTAACATCTAATGTAATGGAAGTAGCTATTATGTAGTCACAAATTAAAAATAACAAAATCTCAGGCAAAAGATCGCTTTTATAATTTTGCGTTACATCAGATTTAAAATAATATAGGAGTGAACGAGATAGAAATACTATAAACTGAATAATATTTTGGCAGACATTAATATAAACTTAAGGCGAAACTAGTCAAAACATTTCGTAAGCAATTAAGGGGCAATTGCAGTATCTTACGGAAGCAATGAGACAGAGGCGCCCACTTTATTCGACGATAGGAAACATTTATTACACGAACAACCACGTAACATCCATACCGTGCCAAGGAACACACTTAAATTGTGACACGGAAGCTAAAACCGAACCCTACTTTGGAAACTTTCAACTGTGAAAATTATAGAAACTTTGTTATGAAGAGTAGGTAAATTGGTGTGCGTAGACGTTGACATGACAAAAGTTGAAATATTTCGTTATTTCTGTATCGATTCCTTGATTATACACCTTTACTCTTAGTAATCCATGTCTATAGTATACGTCCCGTATGAATGCCACTTTACCTGTGACAACCTATTTAAGATTGGTTGTTAAAATATTTGTAACACAAAAATTACCTACGCATATTTTATAAAAGTTTTGACAAAAATGGGTATTCATAGATTTTTTCATAGACGTGTATAAAACTTCTGAAAGGTACGATTTTGATAGTTATTGTATTTATTAGCCCAGTAGATTAAACATCTCAGCATGACGTGACACTAAACAGAGTCATAGGGCAATCTAAAATACTCGAGGGCGGGATATTTACGTCTAACTTTAGACATACCCACTCCCCTCAGTTTGGAAAACGGCAATATCAATGAATTTTGTATTTCGTGACTTTGGGGAAATCGGCCCCTAGGTTTGTCCTTTCTTCCCCTACTATTATTGGATTTTCGCATCTGTGCATACAAACTTTGTTTACGAATGGAAAGTTAGAAGTAATTTAAATTTGCCATTTTTTTATTTCCGATTGCCTTGCTGAAAATTTATTTGTAACAAAATCGTTTGTTTTGGTGATTTTAAAAGATTTGTCGCTGTTAAGCTGAATAATTGATTCGGGGGAGTAAAAGCGCTATAAATAAGCCTGAATGTTCCTAAATGCTCCAAAATCCCAGTAACATTTAAAACAAAAAAACTACTATTCAGAATATAACACTCGTAATAAAAATAATGTGAATTCAAATTTAGTGTTCATATGGTCTGTATTACAATGCACTTAGCATTAAATAATACAAACCATAAGCTGTCACGGGATTTGAAAGGATTACAAACAATAAGACATGCAAATGATGTAGTAATTACTTAACATATATTGGCCGGTACCTTAGTAAGAGGCTTACAACTAGCGTAGTTTAGTTGGGACGAACGACTGCTTGGTATAATTCTAGGGTTCTATTCCGAGTAGGTATAGCCCGACTAAATACAAATCATCTCTGATCAAGGTTTTGTCTAAAAGTGCACGTCCATAAGCTGACATGATGAAATTCAAATCAATACCAGTAGTATGAAAGTTATGACGCAAACAAAAACTTATAAAGTTGTGTTAGCGATTTGTTACACCGCATAGGATTAGATAAAACAGAGGATTATCGAATCTTTTTGGTCTTGTCATCAACTGTCATATCGTTACGAAAACAGATACCTAAAAGAAATAAATTATCTTCCTTGAATATCACGTAAAAAAGTTCGTTAACCTTTAAAACCAGTGCACGTGGTGATCTCTAAGAGTTGGCCACCGTAGCGGTATCCGGTCGATGTAATAAGAGGCTTAGTATCGCCCCCGTTTTACCACTCACTATAAATAAGGCTCCACGCTTAAATATCCAGGAGCGAACTAATTGCCACAACAGTTAATCCACCAAAATAAAACGGCTGCAGAATTAAACAAGTTGTTCGTACTTACAAGTGATTTAAATCGGTCGTGTTTTCAAGTACTTTTGATAATTACTTCGATAGCTACAATGGGATAGTTATAAATTATGATTAAATCTAAGTTCCGATGAGGAATTGATGTAAATCTTTGTACAGGCATTGTTTCACTCTATGACAAAAATCAAAAGACGTAAATAAATGTCCATATGTTTTCATGGGTCGATAATCGACAAAAAACATCACCTTCCCATACGGGTTCTTTGTATGAAAGTTAGTTTTTAATCTTATTTTGTTTTATGTCCAGATATAAACTACCTGACCAAGTAGCTACTTAACAAGTAAACAACCAAACAGGACGTTCTCACAATTTAGAGCTAAGAAGAATAATTGCTTGGATTTCTCTCTGGTCAGTATTTGGATATTTTCGTGCTCGAGCGGCCCCCTATGGCCCGCTGTGGCCCTGTGGCCCCCTGTGGCTCAACAGACGTGCTAGCCAAGCTCCGACACGCTATAAATAGTGGCCGGCGCGCCCCTATTAATCACGACCACCTGCAACCTGCACCTGAACGGAATGCAAGCAAAACAAATGCACGTCAGTGACGTCACGAGATAGTTTCAAGATGTTTTGGTTTTAAGATCATGGATTCAATTATTTAACTCATGAAAACAAATAATTTTAGGTGGGTCCTTATTTAAATAGCCAGTATTTTATGTAAGACATAAATTGACACACTGGCGACAAGGAAGTTACCCCAACTTAGTTTTGGTTCTTAAGAAAGCCCTTTTCTTATAAACGAGCAGTGAAAGAAGGAAACCAAGTAAGGATAAACTGTTTTTGATTATGATACATGTGTGTTAGAGTAATAGCTTGTAGTAGAGGCCTTTTTTCCACTGTTTAATGTCGGTAGTTATAATGCAACTTTTTAAATGACCACCTGTCAACATCATTGTTATTATACTTAACATTGAATAACAATAAGTCGGGTTATACAGTCGAGTGATTTTAAACAAGGAGAATTGCTAGGCTGTAGGTACTATTTCAGTCCTAAAGGGTTATTTACAGAAAACTGAGCTCGCATCTATCTTGCCTTCTTTACCGCTCCGCTAAACAAAGGATGCCACTTTGATACTAAATTTAGAAGATAAAAGCGTTAACGTGATAGTAGTGTAACTCGAAGGTAAAATTAGAAAAGGTAATTTCGGTACTTATCTTAATTAAGGTAATAGGGTTTAATTTTAAACAAAAATATTTTACAGATTGTTTCTTTCGTCGTACTGGATTACTGAGCAATCTTTTAAATTTTAATAAATACTTGTCTTTTTAAGTAATCTTTGTTTAGGTTTTATTTTTTTTATATTTACCTTAACCTAAAATTATTAATTAAGTTAGGAAAAGGAAAAACATCACGAACCCAGTTTTTATTGAACAATAAATTAGAACAAGTATATGCTTGAGGATTGTAAGCGACACCCTTTTGAAATTAGCGGTCTTCATGAAAACCGCTCGGAATTTTGGCATCAGGTACGTGTACTACTTTCGGTCTGTTTTAATGAATCACTTTCAGAACATTTCAGTTTCTACGCAGGTGTTTTATGTTTTTTTACTACTATTATAATATAAAAATGCATCTTTGCCTACACAGGTAGGTACGAGTATATAGCCCAGCGTTCGAACTGCCTAGAAGTATGTTCTTTTCCTACCTAAATGGTGTCAGAACATTTCAGTTTCTACGCAGGTGTTTTATCATCATAATAAATTCTTAACACTTAATTTACATTTATGTAAAATCTTTCCGCATTTATAAACTTTAAAAAAAGTGTGGCGGAACCCAACTTTGTTCTAAATTTCTAATCACATTTGTAAGTGTAAAACTTCCTTTCGTGACACTTTAACGTTGCATGTCGCGTAGCTTCGTAGCCGAGCAGCCGTAGCAAAGCGTAGCAAGTTGCTACAAACACGGAAGCTCTACGGAAATGCCACATCAAACGCGTACCGGTACTAAAAAGGTGATCGTAGGTGAAATATTGACATGCAGTATTTGTAAAAGGATGTGGTTAGTAGTTGACACGTTGTTAGGGTGAGTGCATTTTGTAATTAGAGTGTTGACACAGATTACTAAGTAGCTACTACGTATAGTTAAATAATTTTCAAATAATATTGTGAATAGCATATAACTGAAATACTAAACACAATTAATTTCAGATATATTATTTAATTTATATTAATGCTTATTATTGTGCAATTATGTGACTTCGTTATATTTTTATGTCAAGAAAGATATTTTTTAAATATATTATTATATACTAAAATAAGTAACTACTCACTTCAATATGACTGAATTACCCAATAAGATACAATTTAAGTTATTATTTACGACTTTCCTTCGAGTTCCTTAAACTAAACTCGTTGAATCATCAGATCACCGGAATCTCCCTTCTAAACTTAATTCCTCTAACCCAAAACAAGTTACAAGCGCAAGGTTTGAAATCCGTTTTCCTGCGGGTTTAGAAGCCGATCGTTTCGAGTCTGATATAAATAGTTGCTTCCCTCGCCGGAGACCAATTAATCATGTGAACCACCTGTGTTCCGCTATATGAGACGGTCACTGACAACTGTGTTACGAGGTTAAGCTAACTAGCTTCTTGGATATATGTGTTTGGTTATAGTTGGTTTTGGTAGTAATCTGATTGTTGTTTTTTAGTTTGCCATAACTCATTTAATAGAATGATAAAAGGTAAATACGAAAAAAATGGTTTAACTTGGTTGATGGCTTAATGATCATCATTTTTAACCCCGAATCCCGATGCAATAAGAGGGGTTTCTATGTGTTTGACAAGTTTGTCTTTATGTGTATCATTGTGTGTATCAATCGTAACTCCCGAAATTGTGAAGCGATTTTTATTTGATTTTTTTTTAAATGTTTCAAACTAAAAGTGCTCGACTTGGGAATCAAATCGAAGTAGATGAACTGTACCTTCATTGCAAATCAAACGTGGCTTTTTTATATTTTGTATAAAAGTTCACTAATATGCTCTGTTATACTCTATATTGAATACACTAGCCTCCTAAACCCTACCAGTTAACATGTTACCAAATATATTAATATCTTAGCCTGGCTTCAATATGCCGTATTAATTTACACATAGTTTCTAACTTATTGGCTTCCTAGTACAACAGTTGGATTTTCAAGATGACTTGGCTTGGTTAATAATTGTAGTTTGGGGATTTGGTATTTGTTACGCAATCTTTATAGCGCAGTTGAAAATATCTATTAAGTACATGGTTTTTAGGTATACTTTTTCTTTGACAACGATGCAAAATATCCGTGATATTTTGCAGTGCGAAGCAAAACACAGAGTCTAAATATTGCCTGGATTAAAATACCTGTTGGCGCAGCATATGGATTTAGTTGCTAGTGATTAAAATTCGAAAAGTTAGGTAATCGATTTACGAGTTTTTGAACGAAGTGTGTAAGTTAAGTTGATTGCTAAACGTAACACTGTCACTATTATAGGGTCAACGAGAGAATGCGTTCCTGACAGGTGGTGATTGACTTGCCGATATAACTTTGAGGCGGCTCTCAATTTACGATAAAAAAATGTTTTTGTCTATTCGCCCAATTAACAAGTAACAAGCTATAAAAACTACATAATTATGTCAAATTATGAACGATCACGTTAAATTTGCATTACAATTAAAGTTAAGAAAACAATAATTATCAAAAAATATACTGCGCTGCTACAACGTTTTGGCAGCCATAATTTTTTTAGTGATGTGACAAAAATAGCGGTCAAAATTAACGAAAAGTAACGATTAACGGTTATGTATATCAAAATAATAGTTTAAAAAATAAAAAACGCGCTTTTAGCACGCAGTAAAAATTATAAAATAATAAGGATATTTTGGACATTCGAAAGAAATCGTAGCGTTTATAAGTATGTATAATCCTTTCTCTTTTTGGACAAAACGCTCCACGTTTTTTTCCGAAAGCCCGAAATGTATTATTATTTTTAGTGCGTGCAGTTATTTTCGAAATCTGTTTTTTTTTGCTAGAACTGGCCGAAAATATGTTATCTAATCTTGTTTATGTAGTGTAGAGCGTGCCAAAATATTATACATACATACATACCTACTCTAACATAACTCTCCTTCTGATTTGGCGCAGTCGGGTAAAAATTGCAAACGAGAATAACGAACCACATTGTGATATTAATTTCTAGTAGGTAATAAGAAATATCAGATACGTAAGGTTACATCACTAGTCACATGTGTCAGGAACGCATTCTCTCGTTGACCCTTTAATAGTGCCAGAGACTGTCATATGTCACAATGTCATTGGAGTCCATTTGGAGTCGTTATTTTTGATTATTATCCTGAAGCAGAATCTTTTCAACCGTCCATCCTCGCCATCGCTATCAATCCTACACCACTGGACATTGGCGAAATCAAAGAAGGACTGCCATATTACCAAGAATTAATTGATTGATTTTTGATTATTCATTGTTTTATCAGAATAAAATAAGGTGTGCATTTATGTGATCAGCAGGACGTGGTGTTTGGGAAAGCTATTGCAAGGGTTGTAATTTTCAGTGGTTAATATGTGTGTTAAGATCGGATTCAGTATCAATTTCCCCCGCTAACCCACGCCTAGCATGGTTGTTATATTTGACGACGACGGAGCACCCTCTGATAAAGGTTTTGTGTCTTTAGTGCCTTTATATCAATCAATCTATTTAATTGTTTACCAACAAAATACGCAGGTAAATTGAAAAATATTTATAAACCGTGCGTGATTCCATCTGAAATATTATATTTCTAAGATAGTGAGTGTATTTTCTAAATTGCATAGCTAGTGTACCTTCTCGTCTTACAAGACTTTACCCCGAGGCGGCTAGCTCGGGAACATCGATCGTCTATTTCAAACTCGATTCTAAAGCACCCACAGATTTTATTGTTATAGCAAAACTGATGTTTGTGAATATTTATAGAATGTAGGTATACAGCTATATAAAGATACGTAAACAATTTAAATGATAATGAAAAGTGTTTATTCAAAAATAGGCAAAATTCATTACACTTTTTTGATGTCATAAGAGCGCGTCAAAATTGAAATGGAGTTGGGCCGGTCATGTTTGTAGAATGCATCCAGATCGATGGGCCAAAATAACAACTGAATGGGCGCCACTAGATGGTCACAGACGCCGAGGTAGACCTCGAAAAAGATGGAGAGACGATCTGGATGCGTTTTCACGGGAATGGCGGGTCGCTACCGGAGACCGTGTTAAATGGAAAGTCGCGGGGGAGTCCTTTGCCCAGCAGTGGGATCTTAATGGCTAACAAAAAAAAAAAGAGCGCGTCATAACAGCGCCGAGACAAGTATTATTTCACGGCAATAATAATACCTATCTATATATATAAAAATGAAACACGTTTTTCGTTGTCACGGCATCACGCCTGAACGGCTGGACCGATTTCGCTAATTCTTTTCTTAAAATGTTCATTGAAGTCCAATGATGGTTCTTACGGTGAGAAAAATTCAAATAATTGCCGGGAAAGCCCTAAAACAGACCTTTTCTTTTTCCCATACAAATGTTTTCTTACTAAAATGTAGAGTCAATTTGAACTTTATTCCTACACAATAAAGTTCATTCTAAGGCGGGACGAAGTTCGCCGGGACAGCTAGTATATATATAAAGATACGTAAATAACAATGCCAAGTAGTTTGTTTTTCAACCACTATTTTAATATAAAAATGCATCTTTACCTACACAGGTAGGTACGAGTATATAGCCCAGCGTTTGAACTGTCTAGAAGTATGTTCTTTTCCTACCTAAATAGTGCTCTCACATTGCATGTAAATTTGTGAACACACAAAACATAACATGCATTTGCATTGTAGTAAATTTTCTATACTAAACGTTTATTTATTTATTTAATAGTTTATTGTAAGATGATAGTACATAGAGACAGAAAAAAAGAGAAGTTATACAATAGGTACAGCATATTTCTAAAAGAAGTTTCTTCCTGCAGACCCCACAGAGAGAGAAGTGAAAGCAAGAAGGCAGGAATAATCATAAATATATACTTAAGTATAAACCTACACAAATATATTCGATAAATACACATACATAAATAATTATAATTTATATTAATATATATTGTATTCTCTATGATAAGGAAAGATAGTGCGTAACGTTTGTTATAAAATATTTCCAAATGTTACTAAACATACAGTGTGAGCACCATAATGCATTTTAAAAACATAGTTAGGTATTTAATCAAGAACGCGTACCATGCAAGGCGATTGATACGTGATTGGAAGCCGCCACCGCAGGTACTTAAATGTCCTATATAATAACCCATTACTTTTGTTACTAAAGGTACATAGCACACACATATAGGTGTACCTTTACTCTTTCTTATCTCAGCAATATGTACTTATACATTTACAAAATCTTTATTTACCTGTCGTCATGCAGCGCGAAGATGAAATGAAAAGCAGCAGTTGGTGATAGTTGCGACGTGCTTGCATTCAGGATTCTTGGAGAGTTCAAAATAAAACGGAAGTAACTCACAAACTCACAACTGAGCACAGAATATAAGATAACTTGGAATTGTTAAATTTTAATATTTTGGTTAGGTGCTTCTAGTTCAGATAAGATGACTGAGGTATCTTTTATCACTTTTAATTACCCCTGTACGTCAAATTCATAGTTATCCTACTAAAATTATAAATGCCCATGTTTATACCCATAGATGTTGGATGGACGTGAGGATATTCATTACTCGTTCACGCAAAAACCACAGAACAGATTTTAATTAAACTTTATCATAATTATAGCTTCCACATTGGAAACATATAGGCTATGTTATTTAAAGATATTGCATAATCTTTCCAAGTTATGACGATAAATGCGAACGAAGTCGCTGGCAGCCTCTAGTCAGACATAGAATCACTATGGTTTTGGCGGTAGATAAAATTTATAAAAACCCAAGACACATTGGCCTGGCAGTTTGGTAAAAAATCAGTTTCGCTAGTATATAATATCTCATACAACAGCAACAACTAAAAATTCCTGAGATGAGCTCTGTGTTGAAATGTTACGAACTTGTGGGAAGGCTGTCGTTAACAAACATCGCACGGCATTTACATAGAACCTCAAGTATTTTCATTAGGAAGAATAGATCTTGTTTTTGCTTTTTTAAAGTTTGCTAATGATGTTTAAAATAAAGCAGGTAACATGACATTACAGTAAAAAATGTACTCATTTAGCAGTCAAAATGTATATAAATATATATATATATATATATATATATATATATATATATATATGTATATGTGTGTTTATTTGTTTATAAATTATATGGGATTCTACGAAATTTAATGTTTTGAATTGACTCGCATACAGTTTCAGAAAAAGCTACTGAAGTAGCTGATCTATAAAAACTTGACATTTTTAACCAATACAGTGTCAAATTTAAGTTAAATAGAACGTCTAGTATAATAAGTACCAAATATCATCAATAAAACAATACTTAAAATATAACAAACCAAATCTAGAAAGTACTTATAACATAGAAAGAGATTTTATAAATGGTCGACGTATAATATTTCAGTGTTCAAATCTCAATAAATCGTCTAGGCGCGGTAACGAGCTCACTGCGGCGCGGTCTCTGCGGATTCGTATTTTATTGGATTCACTGAAACGTTTTTCAGGTCCAGAGGATTATTTACGACCGTCTGCGATACGCTTGCAGAAATGCAGATGGACAAACCGACGGTCCTACCTCCCGAAGGTCCCCCAAGGAGTATTAAAAGTACTATTTCATCGATTTCATTGCAGTGAAAGGGTAAGGAAATCACTTTATTAGGACTATTAGTCATTTCTCGTAAGATATTGACCGTTTAAAAGATAAAATGCTTTGTGCGTTTCGGCATATTAATTTTGTTAAGTTATTTTGTATTCGTAGTGAGAACGAAGTAATTCATTCATTTCCATTAAATTAAGTGAACGTTGGTTTATAAATGAATTCGAAATACTCTTTTACATTTAAACTAATAGATACCGCAAAATTATACGGTTTGAAATACAAATTGATAATTCAAGTACATTTAAAAATATAAAACTCGTGACGGTGCCTGCGGTGACCAAATAATTCTTAGAAATTCGCAGCGTAAAAATATTTCTAATAAAAAAATTGCTATAGCCAGTGCATAAAGTAGCATACATTCACTTCATCCACTTAAAAAAGTTCATATCCGATCGTAACGGATATGAACTTTATTAGTCAATAAAGTATCGAGAGAAATTGGAAATAATATTTTATCTGCACCACACAAAACGTGTTTATTTTATCAATATCGCTAATTACTATGCAAAATTGATGCGTTAAACAATGCGGAAATACGTAATTTGATAGGGTTCATTATAACGCGGCACTGTTCCCGGGTTTTGGGCAAATTTCTCATTACCGCAGTAATATACTGTTTAGAGATCGATTTGTATCGTTTCCTCAATTAGAGCCACTGCTTATCCTTGTATAACTTTACCATTTTTGGCAGACGGGGAATAATATAATTATAAAGTTCTATTCTTGAATCCAAACATCAATCGTATTTAGGATATTGGATATAGCTTTCAACAATAATCCTTGGTATTCTAGTTATAACCTTGCTAGTTAACAAGACGTTTGTGATTTTGCGGTTGATTGTACGCATAAACTGGATTGGGGGTCGTAACCAAACCAATAACATTAAAGTTTTTGTCACGCTATAAAACAAAATTGTACTTTGTTACCAACTTCGTTCGTCAAACTATAAATTGCAGAATAGTGCCAGCGATTGTCTTTTATTTGTTTTTAGAATTTCGAAGCATTTAAAGTGGATACCATTATTCCAGTGGAAATAAATAATACGACCGCATGGTTATCAGTATTATTTCACATATTGTTTCATATGTAAAGCAAAATTCTACAAATTGTTTATTGAAATCGAGATTTTTATTTTTTGGTAAAGGTCGGCGTTGTGTTGCGAAAAAAAATTTGCGTATAATGTATCCGTTCGGTTTTAATTATTTTACTAGTTTCAGCCTTGCCCTACGCAGTTTCTATTTCCACGTAAAATACATATTTATTGAACGATTTAATCTCCAAAAAATTATTATATTTAAAAAAGGCGTTGAAGCGCGTGCCGTTGCTCACTTGTTCTACAGAAGGCTGCAATATAATTACTGGGGGTACAAAGCCTTGCCGAAAAGCTCTGGTTAATCTTCATTATGAATGTGAAACTCGTTCATAGCCCGAGGCTCTCGTTTCATGTGACATGGGACACAATGTACTAAAGATAAGGTATTCCCTTCCAAGCCACTGACTCTATTGTCAATCTCTTACGCAGTTCAGCTTCTGAAAGGAATTGGCTATAGCGCCAACATTACAAAGCCACTGTTTTTATTTTAATGGGTTATTATTTCCGACGTAAAATGCAGATCACCTTTTCAAAAAAGAAGAGTAAATCCGCTTTAATTTTTGCCTAATATTAAAAGGTTGGTTTAGATGAGAACGCAGCCGCGCGAAGTAGATACTAAGGAATAAGGATTTATTTGAAACGTTTCGGTTTAAACTGTCAATCAATGTTTAGTCAGTAACTGAAATAAGTTGTTAAACAAATCTTTTGCTAATAGGATCTCTGAAATTGAGTCTGAACAAATGGATTGTCCCTAGGTTGTCCCAAGGATATCAGCTCTATGTGATCATTTGATTGAGAGAAAATTGGTCATAAAGAAGAAATGCATCTTTAGGTAAGAAACAGTACCTAAGTACAATATTAAATGACTTTCGTGTTAAATTCCGTAGCGCGACCGTGCTGTAAGGGAGTCAAACTACTTTTAAATACAACCAAAACTTTCACGTTCTATTGTGTGATTAATGGCAAACATTGTTGTCATAACACAATAACTACAGCACTTTCAGCAGTTTGAATTCCCCGCCATTCCACAGTTTTATTTTAAAAAGCCAACGCGGTAAAGAAAATATAAAATAGGCAGTTTAGTTTTAGTGCTTTTCTAGTGAAAATGGCTTCCTTTTAGATAGAGAAAGCGTATAATGGAATGCAATAACTCTTGACCGGGTGTGCGAAGAAATAACAGTGTGTCATATTTCACAACCCTCCAACATTTTTATAAAAGCGAACCATCTGCTTTTGACCCCTCATTCTTTTTGTTTCACGAATTATTTTATGTAAGTAAAATATTTGTCTGATAACATAACTTTTTCTGATCACGTTCGGAGCCAATTTTTATTTGATCAGAGATTTCTCATGTTTCTTCTCGATGTTGAAACTTTATAATTGGCCTCGGTACTGCGCTCTCAGTATGTGGTTTAACACACAACTTTTCTCGACTGCACGAAAACAACGGTGCTCGATTAATTCTCGCCGGTGTTAAATATAAATTGGATTATTGAGATTAATATTGAAACTTTACGTGAAGTTGCAAAGCTAGATGTTTGTAATTGATTTAACGATTTCTAGTATCTGTCTTAGCTATGTAATCTTAGGGGTTGACTGTTATTTTATCTTCCTGCAATTTGTTAGAAAATAAGTTTTGATGATTAAATAAAGTTATGCCAACCACTTTTAAAAACGTTGAAAATAAATTTCAATTCAACCCATAACTATAAACTTTATCGATATCTAAACACTTTTTGGATCAAACTTGGGGCATCTCTCCGAGTTGTTTTGACGGGATAATTCTTTCATAAGTTTGCTGAACTTCCCTATCGCCTTGGAATCTGTTTACTCGTTCTACTATACGGACTGAATTTCTATGCCGTGCTCCGGACGATTTTATTTTGAATAGAAGATTTGCCCAGATTTACTCAGATCTCGTATGTGGCCAGACGCCGTCAAAAGCTTCTTAAAGAATTCCTATATCCCACAGCTATAGTTATTTTGGTGTGTCGGATTTGTAAAGGGATCTATAAAGTGGAAGGATATTTGTATTCTCAAAATATTCCAGTGAACACAAGATTCATATTGAAAAAGTAATCAAGTCTTATTTTATTTATTTAGGTACTCTAAGTAGTATGGACATCGTAGCGTATTGCAGCAGTTTCTATTTGCATGAGTTTTATGCCATTCGGCTCAAGTTTTCTGCGCCAAGTCTTTCACAGTGGATATGAATTAATATTTTAATTTTACATCTCCAGTGAACTCTTTGTATATCTACAGCTCTTACTCTGAACCTAAAATCTGCATATCAGCGTTGTCCAGCTCTTATTCAGGCAATCCTATTGAGTTAGCAGCTCAGTCCGTCAGCCCGTTAGTTTTATACATAATTTTCGACCGAAAAGCTTTTATTGCGTCACAGCTCTCGTAACGTTATTGCATCTATTTGCATTTTACACGAAGTACCTTACATGATCAATATTTAAATCGGTTCCGGATAAATTTGAATCTCTATATGCGATTGAGCGGCGATCTATCCGATTGTTGCTTTAATAAACGATATCAGCAAAAAATATTATTTCATTTCTCTTTTTTTTTAATTTTATATATTGGACGAAAGGAAAATCTTAATAGAAGGGCGAGTGTTCGTTTTGTCCATAAAAACTGGTGGGGAGTGAACGTGTAAGGAATAAGCGTCACCGGAACTGGGGTGACTGCGGTCATTCCGCTAAACGAAGATCAGAATCGCAAGCTGTTAGCATAGAGATTGCGATCGAATGAAAGCCGCCCGAAGTATTCCATCCGGATCGAGGGGCCCGAATATTGCGGCGCCCGAAACAGCCCTTTTGACTCTACTAACATTCCGCTGCGACACTAAGCCGCCCTTTGATTTTATTTATGACCCAAACAGAACGCTACACTTTAAAATGAAATTGCCTGCGTATGGCCGACCCGGAATATTGACAGCCGTCGATACAATTCAATACGACTACGTTTTTTATATCTTTACTCGAGAAGAATTTACTTTTTTCTGTATTCGCGTCATCAGATCATTAATGGAACCCAATTCTAGTGCTTGGCTTTCATTGAAAAAGTAAACATTTTCAGCATCGCTCCAGAAGCAATCCATTCTCTGTCCACAAAACAAAAATGGCATGTTCTTTTAAATAAAAATATGACCAGCGAATCTATCGACTGTTTTTGAATTGGGTAAACTTTCTTTGTCATTTGATCGATGGCCATTTGTCCATTAGGACCTTTTAAAAGTTGTCCTTTGATTTCATTGTATACTTTTATAATAATAAGCGCAATCTTTTTAGAAAGAACTTTTTGGCGTTCGCCAAAGAATAAATATTCATTAATCATTCAAATGTTGTTTCGTGATTTATTTTCAAGGAAGACAGTTAAACCCGCGGAGATTCATTCTGTTGTTCGTGTGTATTTATAAATTGGTTCGATTGGTTTCTTTTCATCTATATTTTAGTATCTAGAGTGTCGATCAAATCAGATTGTAGACTGAAGATTGGTTGTGGGCGGAGGTGAGCCTCGCGATCGGAGGCGAGTTTCGACGGCGGCGGGGCGTAGGAGGGGGGGTAGCGGCGAGCCTGCAGGAGGTGCCAATATATTTCCTGACGGTTGAACGGTCAGGTAATTGTGGCTGAAACTTATCTCAGGGGGCGAACGTGAGCGGAATACCGAATGGTTTGTAGCTTGTGCAAATTATAAACGCTGTCCTCAATGTTTCACTCTGCAACTATCTCGTCGTATCTCTACAAAGTTTTGCGGTTCGCAAGCACCTATTCAAAACCAGCGTGAATAACGGCATTTGTTATATCAACATGGCAATTTTGCAGCAAAAAGGAAAATTCAGTTAAAATAATTATAAAATTCATATCTAAGACGTCTTAAGATTTCAAGGCGGACTCTTGGTTCGTTGCAAGGTGATATTTTAACCTTTTTTGCAACTCGACTCCGTAATATCAAAGGTTGGAACTGTAACCTGAAACTCTGACTCAGACTTTGTTCAAGTTATTTACTTTAGAGCTCTCTCATTAGCTAAATGACCGTGTTTTATTGAAAGAGTAATCGAAAGAGAAATTAGTACTCTGAAATTCAGGCAAAAGCAGATGTTGATATACATTCTCTTTTTTAAACTTTTAACCGGTGCAAGTCTCGTGTAAAAAATGGCATTAATTACATCAGACTTGCATCAGATAGTTACATTAAAAGAAAAGAGATAAAGAAAAGTTAGCAAATAAAAAGAGTAATAGAATGAAATACAGGTTTTATTCGAACAGAAACTTTTAGGAACGGCAGACGGCTTTTTTACTTTTATTTATACCTCTACCACATTATACTTACTATTAAATTGATTTCTCCTAAAACCTATCTCGAATAAATCAAATGAATATAGGTTTTATGACAATATTTGCGTAGACTTATAAAAATAGTGTTCCCAATATTAAAATAACTATGTAAATTTTGACAACCTGATTCTGCTTGACTTGACAGTCTCTAGAAAACTTCAAACTCAGTCTTTTTTCCCATTAAAAGTCGCACGCAAGAATACAATTGATTTATAAATTAAAAACAAAAGACTAATTGAAACAACAAATGCAAACAAACGCGTAGACAATCGACGCGGTACAAGTAAACGGATGTAAATGGTAGCGCGGCCGTGGTTTCTTGGGGACTTGCGGAAACAAAACCGATATATGGTTATTCCCTGACAGCTGAGCTCTTAGGTGATTGTGGCGGAAACTTTTATCGGATGTCGAACGTGAGCGAAATAGCGATTCCCGCGAGCTCACCTGTTTACATTGATTAAAGGGCACTGGATAAGATATCTTACTTCTTAAGGCTGATTTACATTGAGTCAGTAACTGACGTCAGTTACTGAACTGACCTGGTATTGCCATAGTGTAAATTGATCACTGACCTCAGTGCACTGACGTCAGTTACTGACTCAATGTTCAGCCTTTATGTTACGGTACTGTCCAGAGAAACGAAATTCTTAGTCTTTTTTTGGTTGTCATATATTTTTTATTTTACTAATAGAAGGCTTATTAAAACGATTATACACATCAGGAGAAAAGCAGCATTTCTAATTACTTGCGCCAGCCAGTTCTCATTACTTGCTCATTGGTTCCAGAACCAATATTAGCTGCGATTGCCATTACCAATCGGTATCAAATGCGTTAGGAAACTTTGATTCTATCCCGTGATCATTAAAGTTAATGAATAATTAAGTCAATTAATGTTGCAAAAGTATTTTTAAGTTTATGTAGATTATTGATTTTGCCTTCTTGCTTGCTCTGCAGTGTTTCCGGAAAGAAAATTTATTTTAGAAACATGCTGTAATTACTTACATTTTTATTGGATTGTTGGAGACTCTTGTTTTTTTCTGTTTCTGTTTAATGTGCATCTTCTTGCAATGAAATGAAAAGGCTTAAAAATGATGTCATTTCCAGAATTTTCTAAGTCAACAATAGCTTTTAGCCTCTCACACCCAAACATACCGGTTTACTATCAATAACGCGTCATTTTATTCCACATAGTTCATAAACGTCTCATAAACTATTGAAGCGGACAATTGAATTACCACTTTATTGCTTTCTTTGAGTTGTTATACGGAATTGATTAGATGTTTTTGATATCGTGTGTTGGATTGAGTTTAGTAAGATTTTATTTTTAATTGAGCACTATGGAAAAAAAGATAGTGCAATGAGAAATAACAAACTTTTATGGTACCTGTACACAAGCTATCGAACCAGTGTCGGCATATTTTGGTTTGCAGATTTAACATAGATTGCCCACGCGGTGGTTTAATTGGCATTGCGAAGTTTAAAAAGTTTCATAATGATCTAGACATTCCCGCAGCGTGTCAAACCAACTTCAAGCAAAGTGACTAGCTAGCTAGCGCCAAGTCCTACGAACCACTTGGTGACACTTTCAGACCTTTTCAGTCACGGTAGTGGTTGCTTAGACTAGATTACTTAATAAATCATGCTACAAAAATACTTTAATTATGGTTAGTAGATATAGGACTAGTTAGTACTTAAATATAGCACTCGATGTAACATATCTTTTACGCCTCTTTCCTATCTAGGAAGGCAGAAACCACGTCCCTCCACTTACCAATATTATAACACTTTGTCTCCTAAAATCTTGAATTTGCTCAAAGCAATACGATAAGCGGTCAAAAATGTAGCACAACGAACGACATCTTTGGCAAACAGCCACCGACGTTGGCAGTTCTTTATCTTATTACTCGCAATGGACATTTATAAAGAAGATGTTTCTATTACAACATTTAATTAAGAAATGGGGACAATGATACATATTTATAAAACCTAGAAGAGCTGTTAGCATTACTAATAAAAAAATAGCAGAACGTCAAAAAATATCAAGTACCTACATCAGAAACGGTTAAAAGGTCTTATACTAATTTGCGCAGATAATTTCAGTGCAATATACTAGAACTGCAAATTAGTGAGAGTTATATTTAGAAAGTCTTCTATCAAGTTGCATTATGCAGTTTTGAAAAGCACAAGAAGCTTTTTTATACGTATATCTGGCACACAAATGCATACCTACGCACCAAAAAGGTCAAAATACCAAAATACTTTTTTAAAGATTAATAGGTAATATTTCTCCACAATTCAATAAAAATCAAATAACAACTCCAATTCAAAAAGCGCACTGAAAAGAACATTATTATATCATAAAACCGTATTCTGAAATGACATGTATTGTGAAGCGGGTCCACTTACAAAATCCGACGCATTTCATATTGCTTTGCATTTATTCTCGTTGTATGAGGACGAGACACTGCATCGTTGAGGGGGTTACGTGTCACACTTATACGAGCAGTTTGCTTCCACTATTTTTAAAATGCAGGTAAAAATCTTAACTTTAAAAAAATCGACGCTAGCTTTGACTCTGCCGGATGTTTTCTATTGTTTAGAAGAAAAAACTTTGCGTTGCGTAAAACTCACCATGAAGTAAGATTTATCTTGCTTTAGATACTTACCTCTAAATTCAACATAAAACAATCAATGTTTTAATACATTGTTGAGGTAAAATATAGATAACCTGCAATAAAACCTAATGTTCAATTATTAATTGAAGTCTTTATCTAACTATGAGTCCATCTAACAAGGCCGTAAAATATCATAGGAGCGTCGCTACCAAACTATAACCAAAGATTCTTGTCATCCAATTTATAGTAAAACTTCAGTGTGTAGTGCTCCCACTGAAACGAGCAACGAGCAGAGCTACTCGAGTAAGACATACGAAGGCTACACCGCAACCAGCTCATGATATCTGTAATGGCCACTCGCGCTATCTGCTTGCTCACCCGTTATACCCAACAAATCTCAGTCGTGGGAGCTCTGTCAATATCACAGAATGCATTCCGTTTTAAATTTATTTGCTGTATTCTATTGTTTGGAGGGATGAATAACATTTGTAATTGTGGCGTTGTGATGTGCGTCTAGTTCTGAAGTGGCTTGGTGATGATCAGTGTAATATTAAGTGTAAATGTCTGTTTACTACCTCTCTCACTTCGTAAAAAAGAGTTTAAAGAAATGTATAAAAAATACTACTAATATATTTTATTTCAAAGACTACATAAAAACCAAGTGTTGAATAACACGATTAGGTCCTTTTCATTTTTTAAAGATTCTCTCAGGTAAAGCATGTCATATTTTCAAAACAAAACAATCAAGATCCATTTAGTTACATACTCACTTAAATAACCAAAAAAATAACATCGCAAAAATACCTCAAAAACCAGTAATATTATCGCAAGTTGTTTTGTCTTCAGCTACATTCAAGTAGCGTAGTCTACGTAATACATTAATTTTATATAGATAAAGCTATTTGCCGATGTAAAAACATTCCAATTAGACGCTTATCGAATTACCCGTCTTGTAACGTGGGAATCGAAAACACTCGAGCCGATCACGAATAAAATAAACATGTAAAATTATCTTAGTTCTAGCTCCTGGCAATTCGTCTGCTTAGTTTTCGTGAACATTGTTAATTTATTGGATTTGTTTTGGCGAAGCGTAGTCTTTTGTTATTTGAGTATTAGTTTATTTACTCGATGTACCTTTGTCTTTATTTCATCAATTTGGAATCAATATAAAGCTTTTAGATGATTTTAATGTCACATTTAAATACCTATCTACTCGTGGCAGTAGAGACTACACTAGAGATTTGAATAATATCATCACTGTTTAAAATAAACTTCAAAACTTCTCAACTTAGTACATACAATTATTTGTGTTAATTAAAACTAACCAACAAGTAGGTGTATACTTTTTACGGCTTCTAAAATAAACTCAATTAAATTTGTAAGTCAGAATGTTGCTAAAACGTAGCTAATACTGGCCAGTTTTGGTTACAAGATAGCAAGTATTACCTAATCACAACGGAGTATACGTATCTGTTTTCCAGTTATTAATATGAAAGCACATTCGTCACGCGGAGGTGGCGTGGTGGCTGCTTTGTTTCCAACTTCGACAACTCTGTTGCCGGGTTACACCGTACACTTTGTCGGAAATCGCTATTACGCTTTATGGATTGGTATTCCTTTTCCTTTTTGTATTCGCCCGAAAAGCATTTTGTTGATGAGATACAAAGTTAGTAAGGTTATTTTGTCGGGACTTTTTTGTTGTGTTCTTCTTTGTTTGAAGTTTTCCTTCTCCTGCTGCTTTAGGTGTTAAAACGTGAGTTGTTTTACCCAAATTCTGGGCGTTTGCTGTTATTTTTCTAAAGGTTATTTTTTTGTCGACTTGCGTGCAAAGTTTTATTGAATTGCTTCATTCTTCAGGCTTCAGTAAGGTTTCAGTTTTCTTTAGATGTGGCAAGATTCATTGAATATTAACCCTTCTCATTTATTTTTGTTTGTCTTTAAAACTGTTGCAAAAAACAATAAAGTTAAAGGTAAATGAAACCTTACTTCAAAACGAAAATGCCACATTGCTTAATAGATATATTCACAATGAATGTTTTTTTGTGCTCCGAGATTAATTTACTTTAATAGCTTTAATTTTATTAATAACATTTTAAAACTTACTTATGCAAGTCAAGTCAGTTTTGCAAGTTGCAACAGTTAGACACTCGACTATATCTACAGAGGAAAATTGCAAGAAAGTTCCTTACTAAGAATTTGACATTTGACCTTATTAAAATGAGATCGCAGTTTAGGAACGTTGTTTTATTATTAAACAAAGTTATTTATATCATGGAGGTATTCTCTTGGAATTAAGTGGAGCTGTTACTGCCTTGACAGAGGCCGTTGGGTGGGTAGCCGAGAGTAATTGCTGCAATCACTGCCAAGCCAACTAAGCAATAATCAGGGAGAGCCGACGAATGAGATACATTATTTCACAATTACTCTACTTACCAAAATATTATTAAGGAATTGTGAGTACTTTGTTTATTTCTATCTTATTATTTGAATATTTAAGGCGCAGGGTGTAACAAAAACTAGCGTAACTAGTACAAGTTGTTAAAACTAAACAACTTATCCCAATCAACGTCAAACGGAACCGATTTTTTATAACACGAATTCTTTTTTATGAGCTCCGATATAAGTCCGGATCCGTCAGGTGTGTTTTTTATTCTTTCACGCAAAAAATACTGAACAGATTTTAACCTCTCACCTGCCACTGACCCATTATTAACCCAGCCACAATAGATTTTCTAATGAAACTTTTCAACATTATAGACGTCTCACATAGGCTATGTTATTTTATAACATTATTGTTAATTTTTTTCGAAGATAAGACGATAAATGATTATGAAGTCACGGGCAGCATCTAGTACTACGTAATAATACACTAAAAAAAATCAGACAAATATATTTTTCAAGAAACGGCAACATCTGCGGCTGTTATAAGAATTTCCTCTTCGCTATATTCTAGAAAGTTGAAAACTAAAAAATACTCGGATTTCTCTTTGCCCGCTGCACTGAATTTCGCTCAGTACTAAATTTCAGAAATGGACTTCAAGTGTCTTGCATCTCAAAGTTGGAAATTAA
The DNA here is from genome assembly GCA_947563765.1 of Anarsia innoxiella. Lineage (NCBI taxonomy): Eukaryota > Metazoa > Arthropoda > Insecta > Lepidoptera > Gelechiidae > Anarsia > Anarsia innoxiella. The sequence goes on from OX387402.1 coordinate 4,187,366, forward strand.
TTTCTTAACAAATCAAACTTGATAAAATTAAATTGTACACACAATTTGACATAGTAAGCATCTAATAAAATAATTCACTCGTATCGTTGACAAAAATAAAATTTCACATTATTGTAGTTTATTCTGAAAATTGTAACACCTTAATTAAGGAAATTGAATCGAGATACTCGTAGGTAGGTATGTAAGTAAGCTCCACCTTTATCGAACCCAACGTCTTCAGTCATACTGAGCGAACCAGAAAGCAAACAGAGGGTAGGCGAGTAATTTAAGACATGAGGGTTGCACCAATGCAATCTAGTTAATTAATTTCGATGGCAAGCTTGCTAATGTAATAGCACATTTATCTTGTAGTAAACCAACATAGCTGACGCAAGAGCCAGGCCGTTTTTATGACCTAAGTTGCTGGAACAATGTCTTGGAATGTGCGAAGTAAACACTTAACTGCAGGTTTACTTGTCGTAATGCAGTGCAAGTTTCGCCTTGTGGCCGCCCACAGCAACTCCGCCGGCCAAAGTTTTATGCCTGCAGTTTTAATGTGAACTAAGCTCCGGTGAGGCTTTGGACTTGTCTGCTATGCCATGCGGACACCAAATTATACCTTAATTTTTAACTCAACTTTTAGTGTAATCAAAGATTTTACGATTTTACACAAATAAGTGTTTTTGAAGCTACATTGTGCTTAATCGGTATTCAAAATGTCTGGTAGGATGGTCAATCGTCTTTACCTTAAAAATTATCTAAACATCAAAAATACTTAAAATTTAGATGAAAATCTGGCATAGATAAAATAAAGTCATGTGTGAAAACAATACGAACTGCCATAACTTTTAACTTAAGTACTGTACTTTAGCAAATCAAGTTAGAGTGGTCAGTTATTTTTCTTGTCGTGTCGAATAAAACGATGTCTCAAATAAAAATACGAAACCTAAGCCGTTTAAATCAACCGCTCAGAATGATTTTAAGTACTTTAAAATAAATAGCGGATGTTCACGTAACGGTCGGCGAGTCAGGGAAGTTGGAAAGTAAATGGTATTAGCATCGTCTAATCACTACCAGGGGAGCTCTCCGTCTAGCTCCGTGAACCGGGAACCAACATTTCAGCCGTTCCCGTACACTTGCTTGCCCGTTCTGGGAGCCTTCTTGAATGCAAATAAGCATTCGAAACGCCTTTACAACATCGAGATGCTCTTTATTGGGCCTGTTCGAGCAGATAAACCGGCGGCTTGGCAAACACTCTCCACGCACCTCCTTGTGTGATACACGCCTTCGGGCTCCACCGCCGTCGGCACACAAACTGGGTCGAGATAGCTCTGATGAAATTCAAATTTGAAAAAAACACGCACTAACTCTTAAGAAAGCTTATCACAAAGAGAGAGCAAAAATCAAGAAATGCAAATTTAAGAGGAAAGACGAACTTAAGCGGCGCTGTAAATGTAATTAGATTTTCAAGTTTACAAAGACAGCGCTCAGGTTGGTAGATTTACTGCTGGCTGACCCACCTCCCGCGGGGCTACGGCCACGATAAATGAGACGCCGCGAGGTAGCGATACTAATTATCCTATAGGTAGACGCGTTTGGGTTTCATCTAAATCTTGTTAGTGGTTACTGGTGCATTTCTGATAAATGCATTTCCTGCGAAAATTAACCTGTCTCGCGGCACTTTGGATTCCCAAAGAGCAGAGTTGTTTCGAATAAATTTCACACTGTTATGGAAATAGCAGCATTCATTTTAGTGCTGTCAACTGAGCAGGTAGAAGTTTTGTGCGAAACGGTGCCTCTTTGCAAAACATTTTACTTCGGCCAAAATATGCACTTGAAGTGAAGTGTAGATGATAGGAAACTCATGAAATATGAATTGGGCTTTTCAGTCTTCATTAAAAATAGATCTTTAAATGAGAAACGGCTTTAAAGTATTCGCAATTTAAAACAATTCCACTAAACTAAACCGTTTAATGATATATTTCGAATATCATTATCGACATGACGGTATGTAAATCGTGGTCCATCAGAAATTAAAGCTTTGTTCTGATTTTCTACACTAAATTATTTGGAATATACCTACCTACATGAAATGTAATTTCGCAACCAGCTATAATAATTAGTTTCGTGTCAAATCACATCACAAATCTAGATGAATTTGAGTGATTTTAAGCTTGTTGTACATTTGAACTAACTTTGAATCTATCGTCCTGTCAATTGAAACACTAAATATGTACCACTAAAAACTAAATAAGTAACACTAAAAATGTTGATACTTATAATATAATTTTAAGGTATATAGATTATGCAAGTAGGTATTTTCCAGCTATAACCATTTTAAGAAATCGAATTTACCCAATATATAGGTACTACGAGTATAGACAGAGGTCCATTTACGAAAAAAAGATAAAACATTTCTAGATGTGTTATCTAGAAAATGTTATTACAATAAGTTGTGATTTAAATAGTCTTCTTAGGTAAAATAATCAAATAGCCGATGTAGTTACGTACGACCAAAATAATATAAAATTTCTAAAATTTTCGTGGTTAGCACGACTGAGGCGCGACCGTAAACAAGAGTATAGTGCAGAAACGTTTCAGTAAATCTAATAAAATAGGAATCCGTGGAGACTGCGAGGAGCTCGTTACCACATCTAGACAATTATTAGAATTTACGAGTCAGCGACATTATATTTTGGCTGCAAAACGTGGTGCTTGTACGACTACTACTACCTATTGCCTGTATGCTCGCATACTATTTTATGAATTTCAAACATCTATCTCCTTCATCACTAAAACAAATGCGCTGATAATTCGTTTTATTAACAAAGATTTTTATCCTAGCAATAATATCTTCAGTTAGAATAGCGCATGAAACCATTTTATGGGGTTTTGTCTGATAAAGACATTACTTTCAGAAAAATCACGTCATGTTTGCATAAATGGCAACATAGATTATGAAAACGACCAATTCGAAATCCAAGTTGAGTATTCAATACGGAGTACAATAGGAACCGATTCTTACGGTGCTCAGGAATGGTCCCGTGCAATATCTACGAGATTAGGCGAACACGTGCAATATTGGGACATAACACGATAGAGGTACGTCGGGTACCAGAGCTGGAATATCTCGACGCGATCGCGACAAGGCGGGCCTGCAATACAGCACGGTGCGCATCGATAATTGGAAATCGCATACAGCCCGTATGTCTCCACTCCGTTTTCTATTCCATCTCGAAATTGTTTCGGCTGCAGCCTAGATATTTTCCTACGATATTGCTTCGTTTATATTTTTTTACGAACTCCATAAAGTTGAAAACGAATGTATTTTGGGGAGCATGACGTGCAAGGTTTTCTGAGTCAGATTATCTGAAATTGAAAGAATTTACATCAGGTGAAATTTACGGATGACCCAAAAATTGTGCTTTAATTAAAAATACCTTTACACTGACGATCAACAAAAGGGGTATTATTTACAGCAAAATCCCGTTGCTGTTTCCAGATAGCGCCTCTTTAAAGCAAATGAGACGTAATTTTATTCAGAGTAAAGAATGTAATCGCGATTAAAATTTCAGCGGGGAATGTTTACAATCGCTGCGTTGCGTCGCGCATACAGATAAATTGAGTACAAAACAGTCCACAGCAAAGCGGATCCAGACCTCGCATGGAACAAACAGTGGAGGTTTATGCAAATTGGCCTCCTTTGTATTTCGCCGGATTAAAATATAGTGGGAATTAGTTCCGTGTCAGATATCCGGGCCGCGGCCACTTGATTTTATTGCTCGGTACTTTATTTCAAACGAACATTAATCTGCTTATCCGATTCACATTTGAATGTTCTACTTATAGCGCTAATTTAGATACATTAAGTACCTACACAGTCAGATCTGTGCTAAAGGTAGCGAAATGCATTTCGTTGTAAATGTCATTCGTGATCTTAACGAAAGTAAACACATCCATGTACGTACACAAAATTAGAATTGGCAAGTCGTCTTGTTAAAAATCACTGTTAAAACTACTCAACTGTAGGTATAACTTAAATAAAAAAAAACCCGATAGTACAATTATTAATGTATTGGTAGGCATTTCTATAAAATGTAAGGTTATAACAAGTGAGGGTTTTGACAGTGCTCCTTAAAGAGAAGAATTATTATTGATTTGCTGCTCGTACGAATAGATCTTGTAACCCTATCATATAAAACACCTATCATAATCATGTCAGCTTATGGACGTCCACCGCTGGACAAAAGCCTCCCCCAAGGATCTCCACAACGACCGGTCTTGCGCTGCTCACATCCAATGGCTACCAGTGACTTTAACCAAGTCGTTAGTCCACCTTGTTGGTCCACCTATCTACCATAATGGTAGGATTTAAATTTAGGTAGATACCTACCTAGTACGTGATTCTTCAAATGGCAAAATATGGTAGGTATGTAAAGCTCCATTTTGCACGAATGATACACATAAAGTAAAATATTTGTACAAAAGTTTACTTATCTGCCGACGTGTTTTTGTACAAGATACTAGGTCTTTGAATTTTAAAATAACTATCTACAAACAGCTTTGGTTTCCTGTGCAACCGTAATTCCGAATAAAGGGCCTTATTCACAGGCAAGCTCTTATTTCTCAGTCTAATGATGTTGAACGATGCGACAGCCTCTGCATATTCAAGATAGCCCGCGCCCGTCATTTTAAAAAAATGGTTTTCCTTTCATACTCCCTTTTCACATAAAGGCACCCCTTCGTTATTCAAAGAGTTTTAGTGCTGGCCGGCGCCGGTGGTTCGGTGCCAGTCTATGAATTATCTGTGCCTCTCCTTCAGCCCTTTGTTTTTTTTAAGGCTATCCAATGAAAACAAAAAAGATTGTCCAACTGATTCGGACCTAGTGGCCAGCGAAATTGAATTTATAAACTTTTTTGTTTTCTTGTTTGGAATTGACTTTCATTTGTTTTTGCATTTTAAAGTTTCAGTTTGGAATTCTAAAATTTTAATTTTAAATTAAGCAGGTACAAAAAACATTTGGGTACGAATGTAACGATATATTTCTGTATAAAAATAGCCATTTAAGTGCAAAAAGCAGCCCAAGCACGCTTTTCCTGACATAATCAAAATTTTGCCCAAAGAACCCTCCTTTGGACCGAACCGAATGCCTAAAAACCACTACGAATATACTTATGCTCATTTAGTGTAAGTCATCAATTAGCCTAATTGTTACAGGGAATTAGATAGCAGTTGAACTGTCGATTTGTATTAGATTACAAGATAAGGTAGCGAGACTGGATATATACTAGCCAATTACTAGCTAGTTAGTAGCTATTGTTTATTATTATTTAGCTAGCTATTAATAGATAGATAAGGGATAGATATCATGTCGATATAATTTATTTATTTATTTATTGGAGAACCAACAGCTTGAATTTATCTTTTAACTTGATTTTGAAAAATAATTCGAATAACAATTTTATTGTACTTGAATATAACTTCATTTACTAGAGCATTCGACTGTAAAAGTTGTTTGGTAACTATTGACGAAACCATTTAATTTAAGCACGAGTTTATAGTCATTTAACACATAACACGTCATTATGTTTGTGCCTATTAAGCGTTCCATTGAAAGTGAATAATTGTTAGTTTTGTATTACAAAATTAGCTCGTGGCAAATCCACTGGATTCAAATCATTGTCACATCTACGCATTTGTATAACCTAGGTATAATCTAAATACAAATCAATGGCAACTGAATGACAATAATGACGTTGACAGATGTTTTTATAAAGATTGTGTAACCGTTTAGTGGCTTTTACAGTGATTATAGAAGTTAGTGTGAAATCATAATACATAAATCATAGTATAGGTACGTAGCATTACTTCTAATTTCTGATAGTACTCGTTCATAAAATCTCGTTCAAAAGCTTACCAATGATTTTTTCGACAATGTCCTAACATAAAAAAATATTTCATCCTCTCCTGTGGATAACTGTTTTTCTGGAAATCTTAACATTTTGTCTTACATTCTAATACTTACTTTATCTAAGTTTCTTTTTTTTATTTCTCTTTTCTCACAAACTCGAAATTTCAAAATTATCAATGTGCTTTTATTGTCTATCACTTATAAGTGTGAATCTGTAATTGGCTTTATAACAATCTATTTATGATAAACATTGTAACAATAGGCTGTTGATTTACCAAATAAAAAAAATAAAAAAAAATATCAAAGAACATAAATCCATTTTAAACTTAGTAATTGGTCTTTAAATACTGTCCATTTCGAGATAAGCAGAACTTTAACAAGAAAGAAGATTATTCCGTACTCAAAGGCAACCAGCGTTTATGGCTGCTGAATTTTTCAGATCAAAGCGGAAACTCTAATTGCAAAAAATCATGGTACAATTGCACGTGCAGCTATTCCAACAGGATTCTGTCAGCTATAAGCTGTAGTTGGTCTATTTAAAGCGGCTGCAGCTCGCAATCGGATTAGCTATATCTATGTTCAAGCTACGATTTTGCTCTAATCCTCTGTACAATCGATGTTTTGTTAGTTGTCAGATTTGTTGTGCGAAAAGTTTCGGGCTGTGTTTTTAATTTCTAATTTTCATTTTTTTCAAATGAGAATCAAATATTAAGCCGACAGTAGTATGACTTAATAGAAGCCTTACTTTTGTTGGCAGGGGTGTCAAGCCCGCTTATTAGACATTGTGAGTTTATTTCACATAGAAGCTGTACCTACATTCTAGACTAAACAAAATGTTAGTAGGAACTTATCGTGGATAGAATTATTATGGATTTATTATTGTATGTTTTCACTTTTCAAAATGAATAGACGCTCTTTGTTTAATTGAATCCAGTAACAAGCAATAACAAATACCAATTGAATGGAAAATTTACTGTTACTAATTAAATTAATTGAAAACATTGTTCGCTTAAAAGCCATGGATATTGTCACGGGCATTCTGTAGCCAATACTCTACAACAAACAGTTATAAACGGATTATCTCTGCAATCGCACTAAAATGTATGCAAAAACGTTCTATTAAAACTAGTAACTTAGAACCTTTTTAAAACCGCGTAGGTACTAAGCTTTGTTGTGTTTTTAGATCCGGTTTATCTTGAAATTCTTGTAATATGAGTGCCACCGACATAAAACCGTATCCAACAAGTACGAATAGATAGCTTTATATAAAATGCACAGAACAATCTTTTATTTGAATAATTTTCTTAGTAAAAACGAAGCGCGTAAGTACCTATTCATAATCCTAATTATTAAACCTTATCACAAAAATACTATTAGAAAATGATCGGACATATTTTTTGAACATCATTTAAATTGAAACGTTAAATTAAAGCGGCAGACTCAAGCTGAAAAAAAATTCACGCATTCGTAAATTATATGTACAATTTGAAGTAACGAGCGAAGTTTAGGCTTCGAAGCGATTTGCGTTATAAAGAAATTTGTTAGTGTTGTTAACATAACGGCCTTGAAATTATTTAAGGCTCTATAAAGTTTAACAACCTGAGGTAACGTTCCGCGGCTAATGGAATCCCGAAGCGATCGCTCTTTGTAATAACCTTATCGAATTACAGGAAGGGAGGGGATCAATCGCTTTAAAAGTCAATGGAAGAATCCAACTCAAACAAAATACAAAGTGCGTCAGAATTTAAGGAGTTCCTCTAAGTTTTAGAAAAGGTCATTAGACTTGGAGCTCCATTACAACTCCAAGTAAACCTATAGTTGACTGTGTCGCAGCTAAATATGAAAAACCAACGTCACTATGTTCAATTAAGCAGAATGACCTTTTCTGCTACTGAGGTTAATGAAGGATTAAAAGAGATCCTTACATGGTACCTTACCTATCAGTCAATATTTTTAGGTAAAAAAACATTTTTGAACTTGTATAAGCATTGCTAACAGGAATGTATGGAGAGGCATGGTAGAGGCTTTTGCCCAGCAGTGGCGCGAAATAGGTTAAAAAAATGAGCATTGTCTAAGCATTTCATTTAACTCTATGTTAAAAGTATTTCTCATTCACTCAAAATAGCCCAACCTGATCTCTCCGATATTCTAGAATCTATCTCATACATCTATTCTCAATCCCTAATGGCTTCAGCATAACTAATTTGATCTTGTAGTAACGTCGCGAGCTCAGAAATTCTACATAGGTCTACACTGTATCTCTTTATACTCGTATAACTTAGTGTACCTACCTACACATAGAAAAAATAATAATAATGTATACTTATAAATCTGGGAAGTTTAATCAACATGTATTTTTTATAAATCCGTTCCATTCAATATTTCTCATAATACATATTTAAAAGCAAGCTCATTTGCATCTAAAAGAGTTCTAATTATAGAGTAAGTACACGCTATAAAATACTATCTTACTTTTCACCTTTTTTGTTAACGGATAAATTTTTAAAAATTTGTGTACACCGCCGATAGGTAGTTAAATTTCCTACCTTTCTTGTTCACTGTACCTACATTACATTATGTTAAAATATGACCTAGTCGAGTACTCATTAAAGAGACGGGAGATGGAAAGCCCATCTTGTTTAATGAGGTAAATATAAACTGTGTAGTAAATAGAGCATTTAAATCAAGTAACTGGAGGTCCGCCAAGTGAGCAAGCCTCGTTTTGTTAGTTTCAAGAACCTTGACTTCGCTGGATATTACATACAATATTTATTTAAAGTTAAAAAACTTTGTTGAAAATTTCCAAGGTGGTTTTTAATTAATTTGATTTGAAGGCTTCATGAAAACAGCTGTTAATAGTATAAATAAATCAAGTTTAAAGTTATTTTTATTATTCATTGTGCTTGTAATATACAGTAGCAAAACATAAAAGGCTATGATCAAATACAATGGTGAAACTAAACTTTATGGTTCTCATTATATTTATTGTTGTTTTATTTTTTAAAGAAAAGTATAAAATTAAAACAAAAGTACCAAAATGTATACGTAACTATACTTTATTTGATTTCAAGTGGTTAAGTTAACTTTTATTAGTAATGAATAAGTACATTTTCAATAGGTATACCTTACATCGACACAGAAACATCTTTATAGGAACTCTTTTTTACCCCTTCAACGCAAAAGATATAAACCGTGTTCGTTGCAAAAACTTCACTCAAGCATGTATGCAAACCCCAGCACTTAACATTGTTTAAAGCCAGGTCCAGTTTTGCAAAACTCCACGGTTGGCTCAGTGCACTTGTCCACTTACTCGCTTTCAGGAACAAACAAGCCGCTTGCGAGTGGAATGCCAACGTCTTCAAATTCAATCACTGGAATTGTGGATCTCGAATCATCGTTGTGTACGTGGCTTTCCCATCAGGTGCTCCAGTGTGGCGATTCGCTTCTGACCAAATGCTGTTTATGAATTTACGAATGCAATGGGTGCTTAGGTATTCGGGAGATTTCATTACTGTTGAGAACTGTGAGCGTCACAAATTGCATATATGGAATACTGGCACCGACGTTTGAATTAGTGACGCTGGCATGTTTTTGCCTGCGGAAAATTTGTCTGTGGCTGACTGCGGTTTTATTTTCGAAATAGAAACACTTAAAACCAAAAATATATACGGTCGAATTGAAAAACCTCCTCCTTTTTTGAAGTCGTTTAAAAATCCAGGATGATAATTTCAAACTTCGAAACAAGCCACCCAGAAATACCTTAAAAAATAGATACTTTAAAAAAATGAAAAGCATGACGTCAAAAGTGGTTTCTAGAAAGTTATAAAAGAATAATAAAGAGGTTCTCAAATGCAATACTCCGGTCGCAATCATCGGGAAAGTTTCAAGTGTTAAGAAGTAGCAACTTACAGACGCTCCAGAGAAAGGGACGACTACTTCAACTTCTCTTCAAATTATAATAAACAAAAATATACCTATTTTTATACCTGTGTTTGGAGACAAGGTAGAATTTGAGACATGCTAAGCTTGTGAATAGGTGCTTTAATGCTTATGCAAAAAGCATAGGATTTCCTATGACCAGTTTAATGTTTGCGAATACTTAATTATTTAAGTTATTGAAACAATGGTTTTTGCAGAACGACAAACACAAAATTTCAAACCTATAATACGTCTCATTCTTTATAAGTTTTACATTACGATTAGGTAGGTAGGTAGGTACTCCATGTTAATTTGGTCAAAGCATTTCCCTAGTTTCTAATTTAAATATTATAAAATCTCAAAGGCAAAAGATGTAAAATTAAATTATCTTTAAGAGGTAGGTAAGTACGTACCTTAAACTTTTTCCTTAATAAGATTCTGTAACGTTCAAGCTAACTACCTCCAAGGGAGCGTTTCGCGAGGTAAGATGGTAAAATCGAAATTAAAATATGGTACAGACTGTTTAAGTAGTTTTATATCCAGCCGGCAGGCAATTTGGAAAAATAATTGCTACATAAAATTAATTTCGTTATTTTTCCAGCAAATACAAAAAATAAATAAGAATTATACGAATCAAAATAAAATTGAAACGAAAATCGTCAGCTCAGCTCTTTTTATAAAGCGGGTCGAAAACTTGGCAAATGAATTGAAGTATGTATCTGATGTTAGTTAGTAGTATGTTTGTTTATGTGGCCGTTGTCCCAGTTGTTCTATCTAGCCAGATCTTGCCTCGTATCCGGGTTATTGAAACATGACGCCGCTAGTTACGCAACTAACTGGTGCCTTGGTGCCTCGCAGTCTCTCTCTATTCAAAGCTCACGAGATTATGCTGTTTATAGCCCAACTTCTTTAAACTTCCACGAAATGAATAGGGGTTTACTAAGAGTTTTGCACAACATTTTCATATTTTAATAAAACTTTTATGGTCTTCTTTAAACTTTTAAAATAGTTACGATTAATAGTTCTGTTGCACTTATAGACTATTTTAAACTAACTACCTACCTACTTATGATATTTTGAAAGATCTTGATGACTTTGAATAAAGAAATCTTATAAATTGTACTTAAGTAAGTATTACATTTATGAATTAGATTGTCGCGCAGGAAGAGCTCCAGAAAAAAGATCCGCCAAATTGAAATAACCCTAACGCAAAAAGTAACATTCCCAACAGATATAAATCAATGACTTAAAAGATTGCATTAGACTCCCTCGGGAACTCGCATTTCTCGCACTAAATCCAAACAACACAAAACACGCAGTTACTGTCCGTGACGAGCGTGAATGAATGGCATCGCATTTTTCTCGCTAACGCCGCGTCGCCTTTGCAATAAAACATTCATGAATTCAGAATGTTACCACTCAGTGCGGTGCGGACGGGCCGACGCTGCCGATGCCCGATTCGACGCGAAACAATCAAAAAGAGAACGACGATTTGTTACTCAACAGCTCCAACGAATGAATAGACAATTAATTACTCTCCACTTTTTATTTCTTAAAAGCAAAGTTTCTTTCGTTCACGCTGACGATTTTTCAAAGCGAAGTTAACTCCGCAGCGGCAGGACCACAAATTGATGAAATTAAACTCTATTGCACCCCTGTTCAGTTTGATATATTTATTTGTTTTCTGTTAAATGAACTTGGAAAATTTTCTACCGCTTCTTAGACTTTTGTAAGAGAATTCTTTCATGAATGTGGAAATGCGTGTCGTTTTTCCGACATCCATGTTAGATTGCTCACGCCGCCGGCGGCGGCGGCGGGCGACGGCGGAAGTGCGACGAACTATGCGCGGCGGGGATGGAATGCGGACAATTTCACAAAGCCCACCGAGTGAGACGTTTGTGATAACGTGTGAAGCCTAATAAATTCGTGTGTGGGGGAAGTGACGAAACAAAAAAGCCTATTACATCTTTATTGTTCATTTCCCGTGGCCGGGGTAATGATGTAGAGTAATGGGTTATTTGACGTAATCGCGAGGTTTTTTATGCTTGTTTCTGGGCTTTTCATTCAGGAAAAAATGAGGCACGTGTAACGTTCCAAGAATTGTTGGCATTTCATGAATTTCTGAAAAAAAACATTTCGCGTAAGCGTTTCCGGCGAAAACATGTTTAGAAGTCAGATTTATGTTTTCTGATCCATCTGCCGCGCCGCCTCGCATAATATTGCGGACAGACTTGGAAATAATAAAGACGGGAGATAAGGTTTTCGTCTTATATTATTTTTCATTTTCCTTAAGCCAAAACCAAATTTAAGTAGGTATCATTACGCTTTGTTTGCGTCATTGATTAAAATGTTTTAAAGCTGCGTTCTATCGTCATCAAGTTCCATTGTTTTCCCTCCCACGGCAATCGATTTAAGTAAGCGAAATTAATTACCAGGAATGAAAACACAAACAGTGCTGTTATGATATGCAAATGTTTCTGACTTCGTCACCGCAGCAATCGCGCTGGGAGATTAAAATCAAAGATCTATAGTAAAACAAGAAGATGGCGGAATCAGGAAATAATAAAAATAGGTTTTAGCGTAGCAACTTTCTCCAGGCAACGGAGCGGGAGACGAACCAATTTCAGAATGGTTTATTCCCAAGCCTCTCGTTGTAGGTACCTGTTTTAGCTGGACTGTATTCCTGGATTTCCTGGCTTTATACTGTGTTTGTACCAATTGCAGATATCGGTTTCCGCTAGTTAGTTACCTACCTAGTCAGAAAGATTTTAAAAGAAATTATCGGAGTATTTCATAGTTATCTTGATAGTGAAACACAAAACATAGCCCATGGTTTATCTTACTCGAACTTTCTTTTGCTTTCATCTACTTACTCTTAATTGCTTTTTTTTAGATTTCTTTCGTTTAACGATGTCAAATCACTCAACTGTAGATGTATTTTTTTTTATTGATGCACTAATCATTAGCTTATTTTAGTTATTGACGTTATATACGCTAGGTATACTTATACTTTTACGGAAATTTAGCAATAAACGCCTATAAATACAACAATTGTAATCATACTATAATTATATGGCAAGTACAATAAAAATCTTAATAGAACAGCGAAAGAGTAGTAAAGAGTAACCCTTCAGAACCGATGCGACCGTTTTGTTGGAAATAGCGTTCCTTCAATCTGCATTTTCTTGCTGATTTACCAACTTTGATACAGAAGTTGAGCGGGATACCTCCGCGGAACTGTACCAGTCCGCAGACGGTATATTAAATTATCTGCTGCTAAATTTGTTCTTTTAATGTTTTCAAATGTATTTTTTTTTATTATTTTAGCATTAACTACTAACTACATATTTCAATCTAAAACTAACCATAGGTATCTACAGTTGAGATTTTTTAAAAGTAATTAGCTTAGGTAATTATTTTAATTACTTTGGTATTAAAAAACACGTATTGTTGGACATTCTTTTGTTAATAAGTAAGTACTTACATAAAAAAGATATATTAAGTTTAACATAACTATTAAGCTTCATTTGTTTAGGTTAGGTTTTAATTTTCTGTGATAGGTACTAAACTTAACACATTCGTCAGGCTATCTAAGCAACAGTTAGGTACGTCAGAAATGTTCATTTGACTGCCTAAAATCTTTGTTTAAGTAATCAAATCCCAGTGAAAAGCCAACCCTTTCAAACCGGTCAGTGGCCTTTCAAAACAAAATATACGTTCGTAAACATGCACGAGGAATTTCCCTAATAAAGTTAGATATAAAAAATACAACGTTTGTTCAATATGGACATGTCCACACGTAGTGGGTGTCCATGAACCAAGCTCGATTACATTACATACACGAGTGGTTTCAGCTCCGAATTAGCTAGCTAGGAACACCGTCCCGTGACGTGAATAATATTCACTCTACCCTTTGATAACGTATGTGATTATTTGGGATATTTCCAAATCAGTTTGAAACCCTATTTATATTTATTTTGGTCAAGGTTTGATTGTAAATATAGACTTTATAAAGCCTATATACAGTAGTTTTTTCACGTAGACACAATGCGAGACGATTTTTAAACCTACGTCCGTAGGAGTAAAGTTTAATAAGATGCCGACTAGTTCAATGTTAAGACAAAAACACATTACAATATAGTAGTTTTTGTTCGTCATAATTATTTCTATGAAAGTTATAAGCTTCGAAGAGTGTAGCAAACATTTTGTTTTATGAGCTTGTTACGAGAAAACTAAAACAGTATCAGTCAATTAATATCAGATTACTCAACTCATGTTACTAAATTAGTTAATTTAAGTACATTGTCTGGTCGTAGCCAAAACAACAAGAATTTATGTACCTATCTCCTATCAAGAAGCTAGACTAAAACACTAAATATTGGTTAATAAATTAGTGAGATAAATGCGAAGAGAATACAAGCCGATTACGAATGTCTGGAAATTAATCTTGATGTCGAAACTTAGCAACAACCATAGATAAATTGAATTTGTAACGTCGTTGAAGAGCGATCGATTTTTAAATTTATAGTCTGGTTTGATATAATTTTAGGTCATCAGAAGTTGTTAGTGCAACCCTATCATTATTTGCTTTACCAAATGAATGATATGCTTTACTGAAAATATTAAAGGCTATTGACACGTCTTGTTAGAATTGAATTCGTATAGGCGCTCATATACCTACCTAAATATTATCACTCGATAGAAAATTGAATTGATCATAGGAAACGTACCTAAGCAGGATCATAACGCAGTGTTTTATGTATGTATCCCAACATTACCTGCATTTATTAATAATCAAACCTTTTCGATGTTTTTATATATTTTCTACGCATCTCGTTTTTCATAAAATTAATGACAAATTTAATGTCCACAATAATCGACGAGTCAAACCCTTTCACCTCTCTTAAAGTTCTCTAAGTTTATATTAAGCTACTTAACATCTTGTAATGTAGGTACTAGGAAGTTAAGTACCTACTATAACAAATATTAAAAGAATTTTTGTTTGTATAACTGTGGAAAAATTGTTTTATTTTTCTGTGTTTAAAAATGGAAACCTAAATCAAAAGGGTAAATAGATTCCACACGTGCCCTTTACACGTGGATTTAAATTATTTAAACATCAGTTTTCAAGGTTCTGTTGATTATACGTTATCGTAATACATATACACACATTTTATATCAACGGAACTGGTAAATATTATCAAAAAGTTCGGAATTACTTCGTGATTTGCTTTTGATCACTTTATATATGGCCTATTTTCAGTTTTTGTGTTTGTTTATTAGTTGATAAGTAATTATATTGTTTTTGTTAACTTTTTGCTTTTCATTGCTTAGTATTTGAGTTACTATTTCTTCAAAGTTATCGCTGCTAAGAATTGGGTAAGTTCTTAATTTCTTAATTACTTTCCACCCGGTTTTTTACCCGCCGTCTCCCCTACAAATGTGAATAGCTTCATAAAAAATGTTCTGCCACTGAAGCTCATAAAATTCAGTGGAAATTGGGAACGACGCCTTATTGTGACAATCCCGACCAAGATATGAAGACAATCTTGCACCAAACACGATTGAGCAACGCAATTTAAGTTAGTTATACCAAACTAGATCTAAGACAAATTCGATTGCAACCCCAGACCGACGTGTAGAGGATTGCGTCTTGCACATTCACGGCTACCAACTTAGAACATTGTTTAGGCACAAACGAGCAATTACTTTAAGCTCATACTGCAATACAATGTTAAAGAGACGCCGAATGGTCGTACAATGTTAGTCGTTATCCTACTTACATTTAAGCAAAGAAAAAATACGTAATAGAAAAGACATGGTAACATTAGCTTGGAAGTGCCTATTGTAGGCAGTGATAGATTACGTATACAACTTTACTTTTATAATGTAAGTACTTAGTGGAAATATGAATGACTTAATTAGCTTGATTGATAGGCAGCAACGTTTAAAAAAAAAACAACTTCAGAGCCTTTTGAGAGTAGTGTTACCCCATAAAACTGTGTAGAGAAGCTACAAGAATGGTAAATCTTTATAGGACAAAGTCATTGTTCAAAATCAGAAAAAACCTGGCACGGTATCTATTGGTTAAATAATAATATAATTTTATTCGGCCTTTTCCACAACTGGAAATGAATCATTTGTACCTCTACATAAATACGTACTCAAAAACTCCCCTATAAAAAGTATAAAACTTGTCCATTCTATCCACAGATAGAATGTTAATCTACATCATAGAATGTCGCGACTCGACGGCGACGCCAAGGCTGACCCGCTACCCATTACTTGATCAGTTCACCACTCGCAATGTAAGTACTCATAAATTTTCTTCTAATCCATACGAGTACATGGATAAAGTTAACTTTTACAAACTAGTTATTTTATGATCTAACAAGGTTTGCTTTTAGTTGTTAGAAGTTTGTAATAGATGTATAGGTAAGTTTTTTTTGTTAGCCATCAAGATTCTACTGCTGGGCAAAGGCCTCGTCATTACCGTGAAAATGCATCCAGATTGTCTCGACATCTTTTTCGATGTTATTGTCATGTATGACATAACAGTCAAAAATAAATCAGTCATGAAAATCACTTTTGATTGCTAAAATAAGTCAAAAGTACAAAACCTGAAGATGCTATTTAGAGTAACAGTGCATACTTAAATGAAAAGCTGTAGAACAGTTATACAAAATTCATTGCGAATGTAACAGTCACTGACAATGACAAGTAATACGAACCAGGAACGAGTGCTGTCTCATATTTCATTATAACAGGAACCTCTTAGACCAATTTTCGGAATTACATATTTCAGATGTATTTACTGTATGTTAAAAGGGTAGGCATCTAGATATATTACGTTACAAATAGAAAAGTAATAACTCTTCTTTCGAGACACTTTTTCATTAAGTTACGAATATATTTTTACCTTCTTTTTTTCTAAATTCTAATAACGTGGGTAGTTACGTTTTGGTCTAGATATTTATATATAACTAAATACCTAATATATAACTATATTAGGCTAGCATCTTGTTATAAATTCTGTTATTTACTCGAGTATAAGTATTTTGATAATTTTAATAGAGTTTATATAAATATTTATTCTCTCCATTATTTGTGTTTACTTGTAATTAATATGTCTGGTCTATAAAATAACTTATTTTAATATATTTCTTGAATCTTGATCTAATATCTTGATCAAATATCGAAATAAAACTTCATATATTCGAGCATATTAAGGCATTTCATAAAAAATATATTAATATATTGTAGATTTTACTTTGCACTTCAATTTTACACGCCTGAATATAATCTCGGATATACGCTTAGCGAATACCCAAGGAGCTACAATTCCCACATTTCGTAGATTGCGTCGCACTGCAAATATTACAACTGACTTAAACTTTACTCAGAACTCTTCAACATTTGATACCCTCGATGTTTTCCGAGCAAGTGCTCTTGGGGAGGGTAACACTTAAGAGTATTATTACGATGCAGTGGCCACCGCAACGCTGTCTTGTGCAATAATCCGAGGGAGAATATGAAAGCGGATAGAAAAACTACTGAGGCAAAGACTAAACTTATGTTAAGCTAGAAAGTATTATATTATAGATTAAAATTGCTTTTGAAATATAAAATATATGTTCTTCAAATATATTTTTAAAAGGCAAACTTATAAAAACATGTAGTTACGTTACGATTACTGCGTGGGGTAGATACATCCAATTCAGAAATGCTTTCCTATTGCTACAGTGAAACAAAGCAATGACGATGTGATACCCAAATAAATAGGAACTCATTACTAATCAAAAGTATTTACATTAAATCAAAGTGTAATATATCTGCACATTCATCCAGTAGCAAAATAAAGATAGAAAGCAAAAGTAATAACTAAAGTAACTCTGTATGAATCTGCATATTTTTTCCTTTGATTTATTTCTTCCTCCGGATTTCAAATAAGTGATCGTATAGATAGTTATGTTTCCAATATCCCATGTTACGGTACGTGTGCAAGCTTTCAAATAAGAGTAAACGATGCGCTATCGATCATTAAAATCCGACTATCTCTTGCAAATATTTTCTGTTCGTATTGGCAACTTTTTTTGGACTATTTTCTTTGATCCACATTTTTGCAAAGGTTTAAACTAAAATTTTTGATAAATTTACAGTTTATTTAAAGTTTTTATGCAACTACGGTTGCTCATGTAAAACCCCGCCAGATACCTACTTGTCAATAGTCTCTTGCAGTTCACGTTTGCAACTGCAACCGCATCGCAATCGCATGTGTGTAAGTGCCCTTATTACTTTATCAAAGGTACATAGTAACTATCGTATCACTTCAATAATATCAAATGTGGTATACTGCGACAAGGTTACGCTAACGTGATTTATAATGTAGAATATTTTATGATGTACATATAGAAATGGCTATCGGGCTGACAAAGCAAAACAACTTGAACAAGGATAACTACGAGTATGACTAGCACTTTCAGAGGTGAATATCCTACTCATATATAGTGACGTAAAACCAGAAATACAATAGACAGGTTAATAATATGATTATAATGTAAGAAAAGATTTGTCTATGGAGTATCATTTCTAAGTATTTCTTCTCTCTGTGTACACTTTTGAGGCTCTGTCGTAGCAATATTGCTACAGTGGTGCATAACATTACGATAACAATACACATTTTAAACCGCAGATCGAAATCTTCTTATCGGAATATTGCTGTACGGGACATTTGCTGTTTGTGATAATACAAGTAGGTATGTAGTTTTATTTAAATTTTATCTAAACTTTGTGAAAAATGTGTTTATTAAGGTTCATAACTTTTAAATACCTACCTAGTTACCAATTCTGTTACGTTTTTATAGCATAAGTTTTTATTGCTGCTTTAAAATAGTTAAATTGTAAACTAGGTTAATTTTTGTCATGTCGGTCCAGTTTTAGTTGGAAGAGAATTTTTGTATTATCACCTTCAACGGGCAACTGTGAATATCTTCATACAAAATTTTCTGCCACTGGAGCCCACGATAAAACTTATTGGAAAATCCACGACGATTGAAAAAGTTATCTTAATCACTGATTAACTTTCACAAAGGTAAGATAAGTAACTCGTAATTTGAAGCCAAAATCTATGTAAAAGTTTCTATTAATCTAGTACAATGTAAGCCGTACATAATGTAGGTATTACACCAGAATGCAGTTTTTGTATTAGTGTTCATTGTGCAACACCTGTGTTCCTTTTGGGATTAATAAAAATGTTTTAGCTTAAATATGGCCCGTAGTTAAAAATATACAAAACGCCCTTTACAATTGTAGTAAGTAGGTAGCAACGGACCTTTTCTGTTTAATACTATTGTTTTCGGGTATTCAAACTATGCTTGTTCCTGCGAAAGGACATTATTGCCCTGCTCTGATTAGTAGATGGTTTACTTAGTACCTACTTCATAATTATCCATCTGTGGATTTCCGAGTAGGATCTATTAACCGTTTTTAGATTCCTCACTAAATTTTCCTGTCCAAACAAATTACATTTTTAGAATTTAAAAGCGTTTTCTTCGACCTTTAAAAATTCTGAAGAGAGAACCGAAACGGCTTCGTTTCCTCATGAAATTTCAGTGCCTACTGGATATCTATGCGGCGTCGTTAGTTTATTCGTCTTTTGTCTTGTTTTATGAGGCCGTAACTGTTATAGCTGGCGAGACGGCTTGTCTGCCAGTTCCCGGTTTTCTCGCCCTTGTTTATCTGGCCGGGGTTGGCGGGGACCGGCTCCGGCAGTGCCTCTGAAGCCGCCCGCGCGATGGGACGCTCGCTCCCCTCCCCAAACACACAACCACGCGATCGGAAACACAGGTGAACTTCCTATGTGATCGCAAAATGACTCTTTTTATACATTTATACTGTGTTATATGGATAGCGATACTGACCACCTGCTACACAACCACAGGTAAGCGGAACTTCAAGTTTCAAAACTAGCAAACTTTTGTTTATAAACTGAGATTAGTTTTCATGATTTATACGAGTTGTGCACGCGATTTCATTTTAGATACTCGAAGTAGTTATATTCTTATCATTCATTATGCTCTTTTAAAGGATACCGGTAAAAGTTTTGGGCTAATTTGATGAATGGAGGAATAATTTGAAAAATAGTCCCAAAACATGTAGTTGGTACCTACTTAGGTGAAAAGTTACCGAGGCTAAATATCATTAGTTTGTACAAATAAGAATAATTTAATTTAAGAAATAGAGCCCAATTGTTTTAATAGTAATTAGTAGGTTAAGTACCTACCTAGTTATCTTTTAGTACCTAATTGATAAGTTTTTTTTGTTAAAACATAAATTGCATCATTCTATTTAATTGTTAGTGAGATAAGTAAAACAAGAATTGAAAATGTGTTCGATCACTAAGTCCGATTTTAATATTTACAGTATTTTTCTGCTTTCCTGGTTAGTTTTGCTTTTGTCTTCTATTATATTTTAGCAAAGTAAGTATCTAGTTATTAAGTTTGAACAATATTTAAGATACTCAGGTACCGGTAAAAAATATTCTCGAAAACTTTACGAAGGTTCAAACAATTCTTGTTGCAAAAACTTGAGATTGTTTTGGGTTTCGGGGAAAAATTGGAGGAAAAACTCGTTGGTTTTGATGGGTAATGTCAACACAGTACTGTTTGCACTACACTGTCCAAATACACTCGAAATGAAATAACAAAACAACACTAAAACTGGACATTGATGACGACCACTTGCAAAGAGTAATTCTTTCGAGGACGAGATTTATTCAGAGGGTCGCAAGGAGCTCTCGTGTTTCTACAACATAATTCAGTTAACAAGGGGCGCAAATAGGGCCAAAGTTAGGGTAAGTTGGGGCCCGGGGCCACGCGTGACGCATCGACGGATATCCGTGGGCATCTCCTACGAGACAGTTATGGATGTACCCTACTTGCAATAAATATAACGCTGACTAATGTGAGATTCTGAGATAGGCATGAGGGTAAGCGGTCTTGGCTTGTATGAATAATAACTGCGTCGTTTTCTTGCTTTAATGTATTTTCTTATGAAGATGATTTTGTTTAAAAAAATAACTCAAAGGACAAATATATTAAGGAAAAAAATAGAATTCGTTAGTGCTTAGTTTATTTCAACACTTTTTTAAATTAGTTGTCTATTTAAAAAGTACTTAATCATTAGGACTTCATACGTCTAGATGTGCACATAGGTTATTGGGTCAAATTGATTTATTTCACTAAGAAACTTTATATACCTACCTATTGTGTTGATAAATACTAAGCAATTCCAGGTTTTTTAATGAAGATCCTCTAATTTTCCCCTAATTCCCTATTTTTTTACCTAATTATAGTACAATGACCAGTAAAAGAAATATAAGAATTTATTTTTCACTTCCTATAATTTATAAATAACACGCATCTTTATTTTTTGCGTTTTTACGTTAACGAGTTTTAAAAATAAAAATGGCAGCTTTCATTTATTCGTTTTAATCAGAGGTTTCAATTTGGATTTAAAAAAATAATCGACTTCAACCTAAAAACAATCCAAAGGCGGTTTTCAGTTCGGTTCTTTCTTTTATACGCAGTCAAATTAAACGGATTTAGTAAATAACAATAAATACTAAGTTAACGTAAAAACGAGGCGCCAAAGAAAATCAAATTAAGCAAAGATAATTTAAATAATTTAAGGATTCGCTCAGTTATTACGAGGAACTGATTTATGAAAAAAGTTTTACAACCTTAAAACCAATTTAGACGAAGTTTTGTTTTACGTGACGCCGGAAATTTAGTAAGTTTTTTGTTTTCTTCAATTAATCTAAGGAGCAGCTTAATTAGCTGATGCCCATTAATTTTGCACTTTATTGTTTATCTTACAAGGTTTTTTATTAAACAAACTCTTTTTGGAGAGACGAATACCCGAAGTATTGAGAATTTGTTCATTTTAATTTTGCTGAAAAATATGGCACTTATTTATACCTACCTCTACACCTACCTCTATACCTATCTTGCCTCATTATATATTCTTTACTAAAAGCCTCTGCCTCGTTACCACATTTGTTGAATAAAACTCACATCATTGTAAATGTTCCATTTAATAAAATTGTAATACCACCCACAAATTCTAATGATACACGATATTAAAAGATATTTTATACAAATATGAGTAGCTAAACTAAATAGCACATACGGAAATAAAGAAAACACCCCTCTTTGATGCCGGAAAATTCACGTCTTTTTATTTGAATCGCAAAACGATGTATGACAAATTATTTTGTAATATAGAGTGGCAGATTCCGAGCTGGTCCTGACGGATTTTTTTCCATCTATATGTGGTATAAAGAAATTATTAGTACCTACTAAAAGAAACGTATATTTGAAAAAAATTGCTTAATATGTATAGAAGTTCTGAACGAATCAAATTTTTTTTTTTTTAAACACAGCATTATTTAATACATGGTGTAGTTTCCTTTCTGTGGCCTCTTTGTCACCGACCAAAAAATGCAAAAAGACGCGCAAATTACCTGCGGGAAATATGCAAATCGTTTTTACACGTTATTTTTCCACTTATCTTATGTAATTTGTGGGGCGTTTGGAAATTCTAACAAGCTTCTAGACCGGAAAGCATTGTTTAATGAAACTATTTACCTAAGTAGTGTTGATTAGTAACTTTAAACAATAGTTATTAATTTCGTTTAAGGCTTTGCTATACCTGCAGCTAGTCTATTTGCATTAAAATTTTTGGTATTAGGTTTTTTTATAACTATAGGTTCATAACTAACTTTTTTGCCATCAATTCACATCTACTTTACTTTAAGATTGACACATTTATAATAAGCTAATGTATTGAATCAAACGATTATGTAAACATATTTCAAAGGTACAGACACCACATTAAAAATCGAATTCCAAAAAAATCCAAAAATAAACTTTGCCATTCCCCTCTAGTAACCTAACCAAGTTAAGACGTATATCTTCAAAACAAACTCAATATAGGTAGAGCGGTGTAGGGTGAGGTGAGTGAGTGGCGAATTTCGTCGTGTTTCAATCAACTTATTGCGGAGTTCGCAGTGGTCTGAATCGGTGTTACCCTCGCTGACCCCGTGTCATAAGGCCGAGCAATCGTGGCCTTCTTCGGTCGAGATGTACTAAGAAATCACTTAAAATGGAGTTTCTACTTCATATTTATTATCTATAATTAATATGAGTTGGGTTGTTGACGGCTTTGTTGGTTGTATGATAGGTATATGTAGGTTTAAGTAGACATAAGTATTAATATAGGCTATTAGGTGGACTGAAGACTTGGTTAAAGTCACTGAAAACCGTTGGATGTGGGCAGCGCAAGACCGGTCGTTGTGGAAACCTTGGGGGAGGCTTTTATCCAGCAGTGGACCTCCATAAACTGACATGATGAAGTATTAATAATGTTTGAATTACTAATGTTTACCGCAAATATGTTAGGTATTAAAATTGAAGATAGAACAATAAAACAGATAAAGCTTACAAGCTCGTTCCCATTTGTATCAAACACAGGCTAATTTATATGTAGCTGTTCACACTTGACTCTGCGTCGCGCATGCAGTGTTCGCCTCGCTCACACCCTCCGCGTACGCAATGTGGGATCCTCTTACTTTTTGTTCTGTTTTACCAGTTTTCACGATTAAATAGGTACATTTGTCGTTATTGTAGTACTCAACTCTTCACTCAATTTAAAGATACGATAAATAAAAGTTAGTACTTATTATAAAGACCTATGTCCGTCATTCTGTTTTATCATTTTAACCTTTTTAACCGCTCTGATAACGAGATATAAATAAAGTGTATAAGATTTAGTTAATAAGTAAAACCCAAGACGTCATTGTGTTATCATTGGTCTGCAATGATACAATAACAACAACAAAATACGGGAAATTTTCTACAATTATGTTATGTTCTGCCAGAGTAATCTCTCATAGTATTTATAGCTGATAATGTCATAGTTAAATGTCGAAAGAGGACTGCTCGGTTTCTAATTGATTGGAAATATATAACGGACGTTTCTGAAATTGGGAGTAATTTTAGTATCAGCCAATCTTAAATGACAAAATTTAGGTATTAGATATACCTTAAACTTTTATAGTTTCTTTGGTTTTTTGCTTGGTGACTTTCTTTTGGTAAGCAATGACGGCAAAGACTTAATGATGGCTAGTTTTTTTTTTAACTTTATCTTATTCTTAGCTCCGTAGATATATTTTAAATTGGAGCAACTAATGTAGTTCAGGAAGGTTAGTATTTCCTTGTATTCTACCAACATCCGCTGTACTGAATGCAATGTACTCACAAAAAATAAGTTATTCATCATCTCGCATCAAAGCAAAGCAAAGCAAAAAAAAACAATGTAAAAACCTAGGTGCGAGTTTTTTGGGTGCGAGATGACGAATAACTCCAAAAAATTATAACCCAACTATAAAACATAAACTTCGTCACATTAACACGTTGAGAGCGCAATGGTGATTGTCAATTATTCATCAGGACTCCGATAATGGAACAGTCCTGTCGATGCTTGGGAGAGGGCTGTCAACGAAGCTCGTAATGGTATACGATACGACACTCCGCCCAAGGACGGATCAAGGGGCTCGGGTCGCACTTACCTACTCCGTACTATACTTAGTCAGTAGGAATTATGGCTATATTTAGATATTTTTTTTGTGTTCAGCGTGTTTTAGTTGTTAATGCGGTTGGTATAGGTTTATTTTAGTCTAAAAATCTTTTCAGATGATAACTTGTCTAAAATAGAATACTTAAGAAGATGTTACGAGAAAAAAAAGGTTTTTTAAATTGAGTATTTTTGCATAAAAGTAAAATAGTTTTATTAGAAATAAAACTGGGCTTAAATTAAAAATTTGCAAGAACATAAATTACATTTACTTACCTACTTATTAACAATATCAAACGCAATTTATACATTATTATTATTTCTTAATAAAAATCATAAAAAAAAACTATTATAATCTTAATGCAGCTCTGTTTAAGTTAAAAAAGCAACATCCATAACAAGGCATGTCGAAGCCGATAATCATAGGCGAGTAAATTTATAACTATCATTTTCAATCATTTCACACCAGCTCTTAAAAGAGATTAAAAATATTTTCCAATTAGTTGCGGCACGCGAAGGGTTAAAAGTAATTTCTTTCTTTTGTTTATTGTTTACAACTGGTAATGTTTTTTAGTAATCATAAAAAGGATTTCCGGTTTGGAAGTATTGTTAAATAAAATGGTACCTGACTGACGTACCTAAATTATTATTTGAATTGATAACTATAAAACTATAACTTTCTTAAACTTTACTTTTTAAATTGTGATCTGCGGTACGTAAAATAATAAACCTACTTCTCAGGTGCATTTACCAATAACAACTGAAAATAATTCTAATTTTATTATCTACTCGTATTTTTGAAAAGGATCGAACACGGATAGGACACCCTTTTTGTACGCAATTCGATTTTTTAAATTCTATTTTGTATTATAAAATCAAAGTTAACAAACTCAGCAAAGCTAACCAAGGTATATCGTAGATAGTTACTCGTATTTAAAAAGCAATGAAAGAAATGAAACTAAATGCAATAGTTCTAATAAAACGTAGACTACTTTGAAACAACGTCGTCGGTGCAATGCTTTGAAAAGTCAATTTGAAACATTGTAAAAAAAAGTTAAACAAAGAAACGCGATAGAACTGTTGAACAAATCCACTGCTTTTATAGTTTTATGTTTTAATAATACAAAATGCAAAGGTATACCGCTGAACAGCAGTTGTAAATGTTGTGTAATCGGTTTTTAAAATTAATAGCAGTACATTACGAGTTGATTACTGCATCTATCGTCATAAAGTTCATTTATAGCCCGCAGTGTATAGTGCACGTCGCAATTAAACGCTGGAAACTTTTAACGGCATGGCGCGACGCGATGCTAATTTCAACTCAAATGTTCATACTTAATTATGGGTAGGTATTAGGGAAAAGTTTAAAATAAATATACTCTCTCTTTAATATTACTTGGTTCATATTGTTACTAATTGATGTAGAAGATATTATTAGCAAAAAAGAAATCTATTGAGTTGTAAAAATGATTATTTCATGATAAAGATTCTAAACACATAATTTTACTTTAAAGAATTCGTTTCTTCGTTCCTTCTTGCTCTCTGTTCAGTTCTCTTATGTGCTAGGATTTACAAGTCTCTGATTGAGTCGAGGACGTTTGCCACTATATCGCGAGCTGTATTATTCTTTTTTTTAGTTTTAAATACAAGTACAATACATTTTGTGTTCATTTCAGGTCGAGAGTTACCTAGTGGGCAAAATGTAGTGTCTGTAGCACCCATAGATGTACCAGATGGTAAGTTAAATAAATTTTTATGCAGTTTATTCCATTTTTCCTTTGCCATCATAAACACTATACCTATTTAAAGGTTATCTGACTTCTCTGTACAACTGACTAAAGTCTCAAAGTGTTTAATGAAACGCATATTGTTATACCTTAAACTTCTAACATCATATATTAAACACACTTCTAGGTTTTATTCTGATAAAAGCTACAATATAGTTAAGAGTAATACAAAAGTTTTCAGTGGTTTTTAAGTTTACATCTGCACACCCATCCATCCAACCACCGATGCACCCACCCATTGGCACAAACATTATAATATTAATAGGATCACTTGTCGGTTATGTCTAGGCTAAACTATGAACAACAAAGGCGAGCATGACTCACATATCGAAGCAAACAGTAACTAAATCGATAAAATTATCTTCGTCATAATTTATTAGAGTACTCAACGACGAGGCAAAGACAAACTCAACTAATATGCCTCCAAACTCAATTAAAGGACTTGATTTGGTTACCTTAACCCAACTTAGACCCATATCCAAATAGTTAATAATCCAATCTTCATATAACTAACGGGTTTGTCCATTTAACTAAATTGGTTTGTTTTGAAATTGTTGACAATTCGAATGAACTAAGATATAGTTAACTTGTAACTGAAAGTATTTTTATGTTCTTGTCAATATTGAAAGGATAGAATCCTACTAATATGTATTATAAATTTTAATGTTTGTGCCGACGGATGAATGGATGTTTGTTACTCTTTCACACAAAACTGACCGAACGGATTTTGATGGAACTTGGCAATATTGTAGCTTAGACATGAGAATAACACATAGGAGATAGAGGTATATAATTTTGAGATATTTTGTACCCTAGTATATCCATAAAACTAAAAAACATTTAAAAAGAAACATGGGAAAAAACACGATATTTTCCATGTTACTAAAGTTGAAGTCAAGGTCGAAGAATTGATGTTAGTGTTGTGTTTAAAAAAATATGTTTAATACTTGATTTTGATTTAAAGCTCTTAGGTACTCGTAAGTTTCATGCATAGATTACATCGTTGAATTTCCATTGGAAATTCAAAAACACAATTTTATATTCCATACTTGTCGACATCTTAGTTGTTTTGAAATACAGTTGTATTATACTTAATGAAAAACTAGTTCACACGTGTTTGTTCCCTGTCATATCATAAAGTATTAGTGATACAAGTATGTAATTTATACACGTTTCATAACCGTTTATGGTAGCCCTTTTATTATACAATCATAGCTGTATTTGTAGGTACCAAGTACTTATAGTGTCTCATATAAGCACTGTATTGAACCATATAGTTCAGTTAAAAAATATACAGGATAATGATTGGGTATTTTGTATTTGTTAGATTTTTTATTGCATATTTTTACTTATGTAAACTACACATAGAAAGGTTTGTTTCAAATACAATTTAAAAATAATTTGAATTCTTTTCACAAAAAAAAAAGGTCTCAATCGGGACCTCACTTAAAATTGCTTCACTCATTCGATAGGAAGACAGATACACATACAGGCAGACAGGTAAACACGTCAAACTCATAACACCCCTCTTTTTGCTTGGGGGGTTAAAAACAAATTAGTGCAAGCGTAATTGTAAAACAACACGGATGTACAAATTTGTTGATAAATAATTTTAAAGACACATAATTATATGTTCAAATATCGATCTCCAATAAATTGTAGTTAAAAGTAGTGTAAATGTTCAGATTTTTAAACTAATTACTACCTTGAATATTTTAGTAGCTTATAAATTCAATAATAGCTTATAAATTTACCAATCACAGTTGCTTTGATTCCCATAACTTACAAAATTACTAGGAAAATATATTGTACAAACCACTAAAAAAAGGAAGTTGGTTCTCAATTCGACACATTCTTTTTGATTTTTTTGGTGATCCTGGACCAGGATTTGCATCTAATCAGACGTTTTGTGCTACTTTTATTAGACCGTACGTAGAGATGTTTATTAATTATAATAGTTTATTATAAGAAAAGAGTTCACAGATAAGAACTTACAGAAAGTTCATCCAAAAGGTACCTACTTACAGCACATTTCTTCGAGAAATTTCTTCCCGTACCAACAGATAATTTTAAGGAGATTGACTTAGTGAATAACTTATTTATAGTACCTAATACTCGAACTTACTAAATATAAATATTATTTCGCAAAAATGTTACAAGGTAAGAAAAGATTCATTATAGTGTTTTTTAAGCAAACCCAGTGATACATTAGTTCCCCGGCGAAAGAGTGATGCCACGGTAAACCGCTATTTGTCGCGGGGGCCGCACTAAATCACGCACCCCTTCTGTTGTTCGACCTCTTTGTGTTCTCCTATCAAATTCTGGTGAAAAAATTGCTTAGGTAATTGATGAGACGTGGTTTAGATACTACTGTTCCGAGGTATAAAGAGAAAAAGGAACGATAAAATAAAAAAAGCCCGGATACAAACGACATCATTATAATTTAATTCCAATATTTTTTAACTTCGTCATATTTTTCCAGACTCAACATAAGTATTTCATAAGTATTAGAATCCGCAATCGACCGATGCCTACTTCATAGTCAGTCATCTTAGATAGGTATTTGTAAACATCATGGCGAAAAAAAAAACATCTTGTTATTAAAAAACTAAAAAATAATAAGGTTTATCCACCCACTTGTCGTTTGTCGGTCCAATTTTTCAATGGGAGACATTTTTAAGGCGAGCGCCGCCCCGCCGCCACCCGCGAATAGTTTCATACAAAATGTTCTACCATAGGAGCTTAGGATACAGCAAATCCGTAAAAATCCACGAAAATTCGGAACGTTACCTACCTAATAAGTAAAATAACACTACGAATTCAGCAAACAGCAATATCGAACAGTCCCCGAAATACCAATCAAGGCATTTCCACGAATAGAACATAGGTATCCTTTATTCACGAAGTTGCACGGAATAAGAACATCAAAATTGCAACATTAATTATTCAATGCATAGCAGAGGAACGCAACTAGTGAAAAAGTTAAGAATTCGATTAGGCAAATCGGAAACCAGCGGGCAGACTAACTGGCGCCGGGCGTTATATTTCCAACTCAGATTCACGAAAAACTTTAGATAGCCTCTGACGAACGCGGATGTGACATAAGTTTGGGACCATGAACTACAAGTATAGGTAAAAGGAAATGCCAAACAAGATATCGAAGAAGATTAACTTTAAAAAATGACCCGTCTTAAGTGTTGTCAAAACCTACAAGATTAAATGATTTTCATTTCATTTCATCGTTTTATTTTATGCAATAACATAATGACATAGCATTCCGTCTTTTTTCATGACTCTAGCTAAAGTCGACGAAATGATTTCATGCCAGATGATTAACACTCATCATTTACAGGGTTAGCAACTATCTAGAAATTCTTTATGATCTGCGTTTTCTGGCTCTTTCTGCACAGGACAGTTCTCGCATCGATTCGTTCAAACTAGCAGTAAACATGTTTACAAGTCTTTCTGGAAAACGGATGTAGGTACCAACAATAGTTGCAAAGATTTTTGGGAACTAGAGACTGAACAAGCAAAACTTGGAATGATAAGATTGAAAGTTTTGAAGAAAAGAGCTATAAGGATTTCTACATATTGGTGGTTGAATCGCGGAATGATTTTAACGTATGTTATGTAATCACGACAAATCCGCTTATAAATGTCTAACGCGGTTGTCGTTGACACCACAAACTTCAATCCGTTCAATCAAACCACCAAACCAATAATTCTTATAAAACTTTTCTTTAATGTTTAGCTTTCAAATGCCATTACTTATAAATATCCAATTTCTTTAAAAAAAGTATGTTCAGAAAGCTGACTACATCGCAATACTTCTCTTGTCTGAGAGAATCACTATTAAACTTGACTGGCTCACTGAGGCGTAGCAAACTAGTAGCGTTTTCTTTTTAACGATACGTTCTTACAGTGTATGTTGCATATGGCAATATTCTGAAACTTTAAAACCCGATTTCTATCAAAATGGAGCACAGATGTATTTTGATAACTAATCGGATTTAAGGGATATCCGTTTCAGAGTTATCTGTTCTAGAATTAGACGCCTGACACGGAGCTGTGTGAACAAGTTCATACAATTTGTACGTAACCGATTTTTTTCGTGTTCCCGGAAATGTGTGGTTAGCCATTTATTCATTTTCACAAAAGGGGAAGATATTACGGTCATTCAAATAACATCTTTATTTATTTAAGCCCGATCTAAAAACAAAACACTAAATAGTCTTGGCCTTCAAACTAATTGAAGTTTTTTTTACAGAATCGATGTATCCAAGGTTTGCTGAACCGATACCTAACGTGACGGTCACAATTGGAAGAGATGCTTTACTAGCATGTGTTGTAGACAATTTAAGAGGATTCAAGGTAATACGAACTAGCTATAAGGTTGAATTGCTTTTTGTGTATAAGTAATATTGTGTAGTTGCTTTATGTTTAGATTTAGGATTTTTTATTGTCTTGCGAATAGAATTTCTTATTTTAATGGTTCATATCGAGTTCAATCTTTAAAAAAGTTCCCAAGCGAATTAAAAGAATGCCTTCTTTATACCTATATTTCAGCAATACATTGAAGATTGTACAAATTCTTAATGCAATAACAAAAAATCTTTATTCTAGCAATGAAACCGAGTGTTTTAGAACAAATTTATACAGTTTCGATACGTGTCTTGCTTTAGAAAATACTTTTAAAAACACGGGCAAAGTTTCGCTTCTATACTTTATTTCTTCTGTTGCTTTTAAAACATTCAACGCTATGAAATACAGGTAAAATTTTTATTTATTCGCGTATTTCGTTTGAAGAAACTGTATTTGAAAGGTGACTCTTTAAATTAAAAGAATATTATAAAAATATACATAGTAATTTATAAAAACATCGTTTGTTTAAAACACGAAATTACAAATCTCAGATAAAAAAGTAGTTTAATTTTGCACAGCTTTTCTGTTGAATAAATTTTTTGAAGGTTTTTTGATTTATTTATGATCATAGATTATGATTAACCACTGCCCTCAAAATAATATTATTAAGTACAAAAGAAAAAATCCCTCAGAAATTCTTCACTTCAATTATCAATTCTAGGTGGCATGGGTTCGAATGGACACTCAAACAATCTTGAGCATCCATCACAACATAATAACGCAGAACCCTCGCATCAGCCTCTCGTACAACGATCACCGGTCTTGGTACTTGCACATCAAGAACGTGCAGGAAGTGGACCGCGGCTGGTACATGTGTCAGGTCAATACCGACCCTATGAGGTCTAGGAAGGGTTATCTTCAGGTTGTAGGTGAGTTTTTTGTTTTGCTGGATTTATTTGAGATACCGTCTACATACATTTAAATTGTTTTGATCGAAGTATACCATTCCGCAATATAAAAATATAGTGGTATCTACACACCAAAGCCGCCGGCTTTTTTGACAGCTGCTATTCGTTTGACGTAAAGCCGCCAACCTTGCCCTACAACATGCCGGCGGCTTTGGTGTGTAGATATCATAAAGCAGACCTCGAAAAACCTTGTTATACCCTTAGAACTTTGTATTTGTAGACATTATGTATAGCCAAGTTGTTTGATAGTTGCTTGTATACGCAGTGCCACCATCAATCATTGACAACATGACGTCTACTGACATGGTGGTGCGGGAAGGTACAGATGTGACCTTGGTGTGTCGCGCCTCCGGGTACCCCGAGCCTTACGTCATGTGGCGGAGAGAAGATGGCCAAGATTTTAATTATAATGGAGAATCAGGTATGAAACCTTGTTTGGCGTTCAGCCAAGGCGAGATTGCCGCACTACATTCAAGAGATACAGCTAATATTTTTTGTGATGAAACTGCACTGTTAAGAATTCTCTTCTGCAGTTGAACTGAATATTTGTTATCGTAAATTTATTGGTGCCTGTATGTACTGTACCCACTGACTGGTACCCACATTTCACCAGAGATAGTGCGATATTTTTTTATTAAAGGAAATGTCAATCAGCCTTTTACACATTTGCCATTAATTTTATTGAAAATCATTAAATTACGCGACAATCACTATCCCCTACCATTTGACTCTTCCATTCTTATTTTCTTAAAAAACTATAATAAGTTTGTATTGGACTAATTTCCTATTTCCTTTTCAGTTAGTGTAGTAGACGGAGAAACTCTCACTATAACAAAGGTGTCTCGATTGCACATGGGTGCATATTTGTGTATAGCGTCCAATGGGGTGCCACCTTCTATAAGTAAAAGAATCAGCCTTATGGTTCAATGTAAGTATTTAAATTTAGAATTAAGAGAGATTTGACTGGTTATGTGATCATATGTATTAATGAAAATGGAGTGAGTGGTGATCTTTCTGCTGGTAGAGGAATATGAAAGCAGAAAACTAACTAAGCACCTATTCCAAAGGTTGTCTGAAAGTGTGCAATAAAGTATTTTTGTCTATCTAAGCTCTTATTATAGATATAGACAAAGAAGTACCAAAAATTCCTTGAAAAAAAAATCATATTTTGTGTAGTTCCCCCGATGCTGTCGATCCCCAACCAGCTGGAGGGCGCGTACATCGGCCAGGACGTGACGCTAGAATGTCACACTGAGGCGTACCCCTCCTCTATCAACTACTGGACCACCGACCGCGGGGACATGATCATCTCCGGTGAGACATTTTACTAGTTATACAATGAATAGGTACTATTAGTCGTCATACTGCATACTATAACATAAATGCTTGATGAAACTCTAGGAATAAAATGTAAAAGTAGAAAACGTTAGTGGAAGTTAAGAAGGAAGGGAAGTGACCTCTGCTTACCCCGTCTGGAAAGAAGCGTAATTGTTACCTATGTCATGTTTTTATGTGTAGGTATGTAGAAAACGTAATAACGTTTTATTTTATTCAGTTTTATTCACAAGCCCGCAAATTTAATATCAAGCGCTTTTTGCGTGTAATATGCTTAGCACTGTGAAACCCTACATAACATACAAACGGTTAGCAGATAAACTTGACGGAAACCAGACATGTTATATTCCCTAGAGATTCCAAACTGAACAGACTCAACTCTGACCCATATTGGTCAATCAAAATTACATTAATTCCAAACTTCATTTTAATAGTAGACCTTTGAGGATTACAACACTACAATTGACATTGTATTGTTCCTAATTGTTTCTTTGTTTTAAACGTTGATATTGAATATCACGTGTATTCTATAGTGTGACATGTTGGTTTTCAAAAGAATAGGGGCAAGATGATAAAGTCAAAGTCAAAAATATATTTATTTCATAGGCACAAAAAATGCTCTTGAAACTGTTACATTATTATAATAAACATTTTTGAAAGCTATTATTAAAGCAAGATTCGCAAACGCAGTTTCCCCCACAGAAGAAACTAGCAAGAAACTCTGTGGGGTTGCTCTTTTCAAATAAAGTTTTACAATTCTTACAGTTTTTTACTTTTACATATTTATTATATTATTACAATTATTGTCCCTAATTGAATCGTTGATCCTGCAGCATTCAAACAAACCACATTGATGTAAATAGATAGCTAAAAATTCAATAAAGTAAAAGTAACTGTGTTTTTGAAGTTCAATATCCTATTCTATGCTATTGAGACTTGCCCACAACATTGAACAGAAACTCATTTATCATATTGGTATAAATAACACGTGCTCCTGTCAAATATAGCATAGCATCGTTGGATTGTATCATTGATTTATGACTTCATAATGAAAATAGTTGCCATCGAATTCAAATGGAGAATTAGTGACTGAGAATACGCTATGTTTGCTTATTGAAGCATACACGGGACGGAAATAGTTTCAAAATTAACTTCTATTCATGATATACAGACGGCCAATATTTATTTCCGTCTAAACTTTTTCGTAGGTCAGCGGCAGTTATTGATGTAAAAGTCGATGGTAAAAGTCTGTCATTGTTTGTGTCGATGGTTGTATCTAATTTATAACAATTTCATAAATGGACTGGTTCTATAAATTATCAAGTATCGCTTTGTATCCTTCTGATTTCTGATAATTAATATTTTAAATATAGATTCAACGGAACATTCAGGTTAATAACCTTTTCTGCAATTCAAGGCTAGACTTTTTGTCTATTTTTAGATATTTTCTTTAAAAATATCTATGTACTGAACTATGCATTTGATACTGTGACCCTTATTCAATATTGAAAACAAAACAAGTAACATGTTGATGAACAAATCCGTAAACTCATTCAGCTATATTACGCAACACACAATATATCAAATGTAAAACGCACAGGCTCGATAATTTAAGTAGAAATGGAAATTGTAGGTGGGAAGTACGAGGCGTTCCCTATGGACAGCGGATACAACAAATTCATGATGCTTAAGATAAGGAACATTACCAAAGAAGATTTCGGCCATTATAAATGCGTCGCCAAGAATTCTCTCGGCGAGACTGATGGCATTATCAAACTTGATGGTAAGGCATGTTTAATTTTAGTTATTTATATTTTTGGCGTTCTAAATTTAGAATATTTGACGAATGGCCTGGTTACGATTTAATTTACAGCAAATAACCTAGTAAACGCAATATTGCTTCTGTTGTGATTATTTACTTTGAACTTAAATTACAGCATTGTTCTTTATTTAAATATTCAAAAAATGTTTAATCTTCTCTCAAAGTTGCCATCGCTCTCTAATTTAGAACACCACCTTTATTTAGCTTTTTACTTAAAAGTTACTTTAAGATGTCGTTGTTTGAACTTTGGAACTTTTAATTTTGATTACAAATAAACTTTGAATTTGTAAAACAATTACGGATAAACACTTTGTTTTTCCTGTAGGTATATTAGTAAATTACTGAAAAATGTAATTGTTTTATTTAACTATAGGTATAATTTACATTTATCATTAATAGTAGTTGTAATAAGCAAAATATTAAAGTTTATAATTTGTTTTATAAAGCTGTTCGTAGAGTTATATACGAATTCATACTAATACACTGTATTATTTTGTAGAAATACCTGCTCCACCGTCAGCTTTCACAACAACTCCAAAACCCATTCTGGACAATCAAACGATAAGGAAAAAGGGTATGTGTTTGTAATCAAAGGTATCAACTTCCTCAAAGTATTCCTGTTTACCGAAGTTCCAAATTTCTCAATGAGAAGTGTTATCCTTTTCAATTCTTCGAAGTTTACAGAACAAGGTTCCTTTTGAAGAGTATCGTCATTACAAGAGTTTGAAAGGGTCCTTTTCAAAGTACCAAGAGTAAAATTCAATGCGTCACCGTCATTCTACATCGTTTCAACTCTAAAAGGATGCTCAGCTTGAATGTCAGTTTCAATTTTGGTTTGTCAATTAAAAAGCGGATATTAAATTACGATAACTTTCCTTTCAACAGGGCAACTTCAAATTATTCAGTCGAACGATGCGATCAGTTCAAATTTTCAAGGAGAGGCTTACGGAGAGCAGATAAGGGATTTCGGTAAATATTTTCCGCTGTTTTTGTTAAGTCCGAGACTTAATTAAGATTTTCCTGTAATACCGGTTGTGTATTCCCTTTTTCGTATTTCCTCGCAATCCTGACTCTGTCATTTTTATTCGTGAAAATGACTGACTTTAAATCTGAGATGGAAATGAATTTATTAATCTTTGAGTTGCACGAGGGACGTGAAGTGTTTTTTTTTTATTATTCTCTTCATCTCTTAAATATTATTTTATGAAACCTTAATTACTTAAATTTTCGAGAACACCATTCTTTTTTCAAAATTAATAATAAGGTGTGTCCTTTGTGGCAAGTTTGTAGGTAGACTGCCTTTAGTTTGTAATTAGTGACACCTTTGTTTTCTCAAGTTGTCCTTGAAGTTCATGTGTTATGAAGGTCATAGGTTATATGTAGTAGTAACCTATATTACATAATTGATTTTTTAATTTATGATGTGTTAAATATAATGAATTCGGCAAGTTACACTCATTATAAAAACCCAAAAGCAGCGGTCGAGCGTGAGGTCTTGTTGTACTGGTCATAGAAAGAATTTCGTGTGGGGACCAGTGTAACCTGCACTATCACGCTTTCACTCTTCGATGTTTGAAAAAAGTTATTACGTAGACTTTGTAACCCCAATTTCGTTTCTTTCTTTAACAGATTTCGACGACGACGACAAACCATCAAGTGCTGCATCTAAAACACTTCATTTATTTTTGCTTTATTACGTAATTTTAAGACCAATATTTTCTTGATCATAACTTTGGCGACGATGTACCAACCAATTTGTATATTTTGTTCATTATTTTATACGCTGGACTGACAATAATCATTAAATACCGTCACCATATGATTTGTCAGTGTAAATAGCAATGATATTGTATAGAGTACATATTATATTTTTGTGTTATTTTAGTACGTACCGATATTTTGGCTGTCCATTTGTACCATTAATAAATGTAAATGACCTCATAACGCAATATGATGTCATTTTACTTAATCTTTATAGCGACTAGCTTAATGTGCTATTTTTTTTATTGTTGATTCTTAATAGTAACTTAAGTTTATAATATTTTGAATTATTTTCGTAGTCTTTTCAAAACTATTAACCTACTACCTACCCTACTTTAGTAACACATAGATATTGATTTTTTAATCCCATAAATTTTGTTTTAAGTAAGAAATGAACGGCCTCCTTAGAACTAATAATTAACCTTCTTTGATTGTCTTAATAAAAAAGTCTTTGATTAAGAAGAAGTAAATTATTATTTTTTGTACAAAGTAGTTTCAATGCATAATAAGAGGACATTTGCCATTCTTTATAAAAAGTTAGTAATTTATTATTTTAACCGATCACTACTGACTCAAATTATGTATCTACACTTTAATTTTACCTTTAATCTCATTAATAAAGTATCCGTCTCGAAATAACTGCTTAATGAATTATACTCGTATTAAAAACTTTCATAAAATTCAGCCCAAAGCATTTATATTTTTGTAGTATATATTTCTATATATTTCTATTTAAATTAAAACCAACTAACTGTATTTAATTTTCATCAATAAACAGTCAAAACAAGAGTTCTTGAGTCGGCCATTTGTATTTTTGATTGAATGAATGAACATAAATAGATGGTTCTGTTTTAGACTGCAAATGTATATTATGGTATTTTCGCTAAACATCTTTTACAATCTCAAACTTCTTTTGCATTATTTGTATAGTTTCGTGTGTAAATGTTAGAAGGCCCCACGAAAAAATACGTGAAATTTTTCACAACATGATATTCCAAACTTGAATATTGTAGGCATTATTTTGTATAATTTTATACAAGCCGGTTCATTCCACTCGTTTAAAATCATCATCAAGATTACTAAACTGTATGACCCAACTTTTAAAAAGAAACGTCATAGGTAATATTTCGTTATACGCCGGCTTCGATTTGTATTTAGTCGGGTTATACTATACAGTTAAGATTTGACAATGATTTAAAAAAAAAGTGGAATAGCCAGGCCATTTGAGGTAGAATCATTAGATTATTAGATAATACAAACTTTATAGATACATAGAAGATTTTTGTAATTACCTGCAAGATTAAAACTGCCAAATGAATGTGTATATTGTAATAAAACATTGCTTGAAATATGTTATTTGTTGTTTTGACTTACACCTTACTACATATGCCTATGTTTACCTCCTAAAACATTTTTTTTATTAGCCTAATGTATCCCAACTGCTGGGCAAAGGCCTCCCCCGCATTCTTTCATGCCTCCCTAAAACATAGAGTTCACAAAATAAAACACGGACCAAACCCTATAGGTTACATTCATCTGTCTTTTTTTGTACTATTTTGTTAAGTACAAAGCATAGGTAATCTTCGTTTAAAAGATAATAAAAAAAATTACACTTCGCCTTAAAGTTAGTTACAACTAACATAATAGGTTAAATTACAAGTAAAGCTAATATATTATTAGTTTAGACGTTTACGGCCATTCCCAATAATCTATCTATCTGTGGTTTTGCGCTACTGGAGGTAGAAATAGTTATCTTAGAATTTTTCGTCCCTATAAACTTACCACTGTCAAAAAATGTATGAGATTCTTCTGAAAGATAAATCAAAAATGACAGTGACAGTTGACAGCCTACGTGACAGTTAAGTACTGCCGATCTCGGATAGCTATCTGTCTATAGGGAACCGCCGTCGTAAGAGTATTAGATATTATGTAGTAGTTCAGTATAATTTTACTTCATTTATAAGTAGGTATTTACCTATACAATCATTAATTGCAACAAGAACCAAATTGTTAACAATAATAATCAGATTACCTGATTTCAGTGGCTAATCCATTCTTTTGATAAATAAATGATTGATGGATGGCCGGCTTACTTTTGAAAGTCATGTGCTTGCAGTTGTCAAAACCTGCTTTTACCGACTGAAAGTTCTATACCGCATCAGAGATTTCATAAGCACTGACTTGCGTATTTCTTTATGCGATGCCTTGGTGTTGTCGAGATTAAACTATTGCATTACAGTTTACGGCTCATGTCTACTAGCGAGATCTCAACAACTGGTACAACGTGTGCAAAACGCCTGCGCTAGATTTTGTTTTAAAATACCCCCGCGCACACATGTCACTCCTTATTTAAAGTCTGCCAGACTTTTAACAATGCGAGATCGTCAAAAACTTTACTTCGCAACCATGCTATTTGGAGTGATAAAAGACCGGACCCCTGAATATCTGATCAATAAACTAGCTTGGCGCTCACGGACTGCTGCTTATCCTAGAAGGTGCGCTCCCCTTCTCTCATTCCCGTTCAATAAAACAGTAGCTTACAGACGCAGCTTTAGCTATCACGCTGCAAAAATATGGAATAATATTCCTCCCCCTTTGCGAGACCTACCATCTAAACAATCATTCAAAAAAGCATACAAAAAAATCCTTCTGCACAACTTTATGAATTTAACAGCGTGATCTCTGTCATCGTTACTAAAAACTAACTTATATATCCGTCCGAAACAACCTGTCACATGCTAGCCTGGTTAACTTATATATATCTTACCCACTAACTAATCTATATTTAACTACTAACATACATCTGACCTAACAACAAAATTATGTATAA
The DNA here is from genome assembly GCA_947563765.1 of Anarsia innoxiella. Classification (NCBI taxonomy): domain Eukaryota; kingdom Metazoa; phylum Arthropoda; class Insecta; order Lepidoptera; family Gelechiidae; genus Anarsia; species Anarsia innoxiella. Next base: position 4,226,674 of record OX387402.1, read on the forward strand.
ACAAAACTAACCATACTAATTTATATAACTCTTACCAATAACTCTTCTTTTTTATTTGCAAAATAGAATTATTATTTTTTACTGCTCTTTCTGACCAATTGTGTTCACATCGAGCGGCGCACTTGAGGCTCTGACAGAATCATCAGCGCTGTGGCTTGCCCAAGGCTTGTTGCAGCATTACGCTGAGTCAGAACCTCTTCGCTGTCACAGTACACGATATGAAGCAATCACACATTACAATTTTGTAACTATGTTCACCTTATTTTATCATTAAGTGTGCTTGTAATCAATTGAATTTACTGTTAACTGTTATTTATGTACTGTGCAGTGAATAAATGATTTATCTATCTATCTATCTATCTATCTATCTATACCTTCATAATCCATAATACTTACTGCCGTCTTTTTCAGATTTTTGACAATGACAGAGAAAGTTGAAGGTATAACGGAGTATTAGTTTAATTGACCTTTCTTGCAACAGGATGCTCATTAACTTCTTGGCACAAATAAACTCAATTAGTTAATTATTTACTTAAGTCATATCATAAGTACTATCTTTAAAAACTTCCATTTACCTCATTCTGTCGTTACTTTATTTATTTTTAGACGCTTATTAACAACGATAATGAACTACTTATTATTTACACAGTGATTCTCAAAGTAATTATACTTTTCATTAGAAACTAAGATCTTTGTGCATAACACCAGGGGCCCAAGTCTGTTAATTTACAATGTTTTTATTTGTGTGTCGGCAGAGTGTCAGTGTCATTTTTTGACACATTTGGTCACAATCAGTGTAACTGAATTGTTGTTTAGCAGAATACCAAAAGTGTCAAAAAATGCAAATGACATTTTGCCGACACACAACTGAGGCTATTTTAAATTAACAGATTTGGGCCCCTGTACTCATGTCTCACATAGGAACATGTGAAAGGTCAAAGTAGGTATGTTTTTTGTAATTGTATCAATAAACTCAAAGTTGATTTAAACAGTACAACCCGACTGAAAACAAAATTACAAACTACAGGAATAAGGCAGCCATTTAAAAAACTGGTTCGTATAATAATGTGGTTAATTTACAGTGGTTTTCATGAGTGGAATCGGCAGACTGTAGGTGTATTGTGTTTTAACTTAAATTTGGTACCTACTTACCTTACTACAGGTATTTTTGAATTTGTGATAAGATACAGATTATTATTTTACTTATTCAGCTAAAGACAATGATAAATAATATTATTTTCTACCGTCTTAATCAAACAGTTTGACACCCACTGAATTGGACGTCGTTAATGTGGTACTTACTTAATTAAACACAGCAACTACATTACTAAAAGGGAACAGTATTTGTATTGAACAACATTCACCATTTTGATCCCCGGGAAGTCGTAGGTTTTTCGAAAAAGTTTTTATATCATTGAAATAAAATGTTTAACAACGAAAATTATGTGTATGGAGATCAAGATGTACAAGTGCCCGCTCATTTGAATTTTGGTAAATATTTGTTGGATCAGCTGAAGCGATATGGTGATGAAATCGCATTTGTGAGTACTTTGTTACATTTATTTTTTTAACTTATAACCTTACAAACGTTAAAAAAATCCACAAACACGTTTTTTTTTTCATTTTAGACAATTGAGTTTTTGAAGCATTCGAAACTTTTGCAAATTTTATCTTCGGATTTTCTGAATGTTATTATTTTGAAGATAAAACATGCCAATGTATGCGCGTTTTCATAATTTGAATTTTAAACGCTTTGTAAAAGTATTGCTAGTCGTATATCCGTTTATTAAACTTGGAAGAAGTAGGTACACCGTAAACATTTCGTTTCTTGCTAACAATAAACTTATTCCAATAGGAAAATGCAAAAACTGGAGAGACTATCTCATACAAAGAGTTGACAGAATACTCAGTGAAACTGTCAGTAGCGCTTACCAAACTAGGTATTGGTAAAGGGGACATGGTTGCTTTGGGTACCGAAGTTCACCTCATGTTTATGCCAACTGCACTGGCAATCATTTTCAGTGGAGCGACTTACACGCCGTATGACTTCAAAAGCGGGAGAGGTAAGTATTCAAAACGCTGGTTATGACGTCGTTCGTTACAATGTATGAAGAATTTGATTGTATGTGCTTGCGCTCGCAGCACAAAAGACCAATCAGTACCGATTGGCACAGTATCCAGCTCTCTACACCTGAATACGTCCTTAACTTTATTTTATTTACTAAACAAAGTTTCTAAGAACTAATCTACTATCAATAGCAAGAAAACGTGGAGGTAAATTATTTTCTAAGAATTTGTGCTAGAGATTCAGTGAATTCGCATACAAATAAGAACTGTGTAACCAAAATAAACATTGAGAGATAAGGTAAACTTCAAGTTTAAATATTACGAAACGTAAACCAACATTACTTACAATTTCAGCTCATTTACAGCACAAACTGAAAATAACACAACCTAAGTACTTTATTTGCTCAAAATTATTTTGGGAAACAAATCAAGAGGTGATTACAAGTTTTGAATCCGTAAAATCGTTTATAACATTGGACAATGGTCCCGATTCAATGGTATCTGTGAAGTCATTGACATCTGAAGTCGGGGATATTGACATTCACCTGTTTGAACCGGCGGCGGTTCAAGGTCAGATGGATACAGCTATTGTGCTGTATTCCTCTGGTACGACTGGAATGCCGAAAGGAGTAGAACTCACGCATTTAAACTGTATTCTTAGCAGTCTAACCCATGCGTAAGTAGATAAGCTTCGCTAAAATGGATTTTTAATCGATAACACTGATAGCAGTTTCATTTCGTTCGTATTGTTTAAGCCGTCTTTTGTTTTGATATAAGAACATGTACAGATGCATCGGTTTGTATTGTGGGTGATTTAACCATAAATAGGTACTAATTGACTTTATTATTTATTTTAGCTACGACAACGACTCAACAAAGATAGCCCTGGTAACTGGAGACTGGTTTCACAATTACGACACATTCATATGTTTTAAATTACTGAGTCTTGGTAGAAAGATTGTTTATACACCTGTATTGAATGGGGATACGGTTGCAAGCGCCATTGAAAAGTGTAAGGTGCGTAATTCTGATTTTAATAGGCTTCAGTTAGAAGTCGAAAGTGTTGCCAAAGTTTCTAACACTGCGTGCTCGAGTTTATTTTCTTCAGTTGGTTTGCACTCTATGGTTTTATTACGTAATACTTTGGAACACCTTTTAAAATATACTGTACCTACATTTTGTCGTACAAATAAAAAATATGATTAAGGGCGTTTATATACCTGGAGTTGTGGCGTTGTTGCGGTTCGACGTTTGATAATAACCGCGTCAAAACCGCGTTCAAACCGCCGCCGCTCGCGGTACAACAGCCGCACGAAGTAGTTATGTCTTTTTCATAAAAACTCCTAACTGCAAAAGCTATGCAACAAAAGGTGGGCATTTGCCGGAGAAAAATATATAGTATTAATGTTTTTTACAGCCGAATATAGCATTTATTATCCCAGCCATTATAAGTTGGTTGGCAAAAATGGATGATCACAAGAATTACGATTTGAGCTCACTGAATACTGTTTATTCTAGATCATGCCCACTGCATGGAAAAACTATTGCAAAACTCAAACAAAGGTAAGACTCATAAAAATATATACATAGATATGAGGTGTTACCATAAGCACTCGTGCAAACGGGCTCTTATGCACGAGGAGTTGAATCCCTAATTCGGTTTGATTTTTAAGCCAAATACTATATCAGCTAAACTTTTGGACCGTTATAGTGCATTTTGCATTCATACTTCAGGACATGAGGTGACAGCATTGGATCTACATTAGTATTGAAACATAAGCTATGCCAAACCTGTGTGCCAAACCCATTCCTAGAGAGTTCCGTAGTCAAACTCAACTTTAGTCGTAGATTGAATGTATAAACTTAAAAATCTGTCTTTGTGCTTCAAAATAGAATTCAAAGTGATTCTACTCGTTAAGTAAATAAAGCGATCAGACACAATTTCTTCCTTGAATTTTATAGAAAACGTTTTGCAGGTTTCCCTCAATCACTACTGTTTTGCAAGGCTATGGTATGACGGAAGCAGGAGAGCCTGCTTCTGAGAATTGGAGCAACAAGGGCCCGAAGACTGGCAGCGTTGGACGGGCTTCGCCTGGTATAACTTTGAAGGTAAAACCTTTGAAATATTTTTAATTAATTAAAATGTGTCGGATTTTTGCTAGCTAATAGATAATATCTTTAGTGCCTTTACGTATCCACCTCCGCGGTTTGACGTTAGATTTATAGAACACGCCAATGTTAGACGATTAAATCAGCAGATTTGTTGCGGTTTTATTATAAAACGTCATCTCATAATTCAATTTCACATTGCCTAGATTGATTTGCAAAATTAAAAATAAGTTACTCGGGAAACGCTGTTCTAAAGTTTTTTTGTGTTTGCAAGAGATGTAATCATTGCCCGAGAAGATCTAAAACACTTTATCTATGTTTAAGGTGGTGAATCCCAAAACGCGCCAAGTTTTAGGTCCAAACCAGCATGGAGAGATCTGCCTGAGAGGTCCGGTGTTGATGAAGGGTTACATCGGGGTTGATCCTTCTACTTATATGGAAGCCGATGGGTTCTTCCCAACCGGAGACTTAGGTTACTATGACGAAGATGAATACTTTTATGTCATTGATAGATTGAAGGAAATTATCATTTATGGTGGTTACAACGTGAGTAAATTATTGATATTGTTAATTAAGTTTCTCTTGTTAATAGCTATTTTGAAATGTCTATGTTTCATACTTCTGTGTGCCTAAGACCTTTTTCCGCCTTGAATTGTCACAGAATCTGATTTTTTGTCGGCGTGGGTCTATTTTAAAAAGTTTTAAGTTATAAAATCTATCTCGACACACGACAAGATGGAGAAAATGGCTTCAATATTTTTAACGACAACTTTTTACTTCAGGTTGCTCCTCTGGAGCTGGAAACAATTCTACTGATGCATCCAGATGTTCTGGAGGCAGGTGTCGTAGGGAAACCCGTTCCGGACTATGTAGAGGAGCCTACTGCCTTCGTCGTAAGAAAACCAGGGTCTACTGTTACAGAGCAGGAGCTGATTGATTTTGTTGCTGTTGAGGTTAGTGATTTTATTAATAAAATTGAGGTCCATGGTGCATATCATACGCATAAACCCGTAAATACACGAATGGTGTAGTGTATTGAAATGCAGTAGTGTAGTAATTTAATGTAATAACTTCCGTTAGGATTTAGTGAATTAATAGTTTACTTAAGTTTGTAACTATTGTAGCAGCACCAAAACTATGAACTAATGTGGTCTGTGTACTTACGTCGATCTTTGTCATGTATCAGTAATAAATATTGCGAGTTTTTAATTTCAGGTATGCCCGTATATGCAACTAAGAGGCGGTGTAAGATTTATTTCACAAATACCAAGAAATCCGAGAGGAAAGATTTTGCGTCGTCGTCTCAAGGAAATGCTTAATGAGGATTTGTAGATGTTTCACTGTTACATGTTATATTCGTATTATTACTAAGCAGCTTATGCTATTTAAAGAAGATGCCATACCTGCTCTTTTCTGTAGCTATTCTCAAAATATAATAATCCTCAAATGTCTTCTTTGTTATTATCGATACTTCAGCAAAAATATAAATAAGTACCTACATAGTTTAAACCGAACTTAATATTATATTGTTTTTATATTTTTAAACATTTTATATCCGTGAATTAAAAAACGTTTTAAAAAGCTGAAACCCTGCACGTTTTGAATAACATTTAGAAAGACTAATATCATAATCCCCTCGCCCTTCACTCATTCGTACAAGTCTTTGATCAACTCTAATTAAAGCTCTCACTCTCAAAGTTTTTAAATCGCAGATATGCTAAGGTGTAATTAAGGAAATTACGCAGCACTTATTTCATTGAAAAGATCGACGTGGCTAAGGTGGCAAAGAGAGTTCCCACTAAATACACAACTTGCCTTAGAGCATGGCATGATTTAACTAAGTATCTCAGAGGTTTTTTTTTTTTTTTGGAAGAACTATTTAATTTTGTAATTAAGATTTAAAAATAGTATTTTAGTTTCCATTCAAAATATTTGAAATAGATTAATAAAAATACCAGCATTGATAAGCTTTTAATTAGCCACTGGTGGGTGGTATTGCTAATGATTTTGAAGAATTTTCCTGGTTTGTTCCAATTGGCATTAGAAAAATACTTTTAATCTACTCATATCGTATGAGTAGGTACATATTTTCCAAAAGAATTTTTTTTCTAAATGAACACTATTTACTTAATTCTATAAACAAGATAATGCGAACCAATTTGTCGTTTGCGGCTAAGACGATAGACTTTTTTGCAAAAAAACGTTTCTAAAGCAATTATTCTACGTTATTGTGAAGCCGAGACTGAGTTCCTTTTGTCAGCGACATTACTGTCGAAAGGACGGGAGATTTAGACTGTATCTCGATGGTATAAGGTGCAACTTTTCGCTGAAGTTGTTGGAAATTCTAGGTTCTTTCTTTTGATCGTATATCACATAGTATGTTGAACGTAAACAATCCAGCTCGGTTGGTGACGCCGAGGGCTGTTTATCGGGACGCCCCGCGATGTATGTCGTCGGGAACACCACTTTAAATTTTTAAACATTCCTTACATACGAGCGACGTCGTTCTGGGTCAAACTACCTCGTCCAGGGAAATCTTTATGCTCGGACACTAGAAAAATTGTGTTTGTTTTCTAATGTTGGTTTTAAACGAGACGACACGATAGTGATACGATTATGCGGTACATTCGGTGGGTTTTCTTTAGTTAATTACTTATGTATATCATTCAATCAGTTTTAGCTAGTTATGGTCCCAAATGTTTTTTTCTGACTCGTAGCATCCAAACTTATCCAATCTTTCTTGAATCAGGTTTATTACATGTGAAATAAGCCACTACCTAGCCGAAAAGGTCATTTAAGTATTTTTTTCCTTGAACCAATAGCTTTTACTGTCATTAAAAAAAAATCAAGGAAAACTGCACGATATTTAAACATCTTTTCAGCCGAGAAATTAATGTTTCTACATACATTTAATAACTATCAATGTAAAACATGTGTTGTGGCTTACCTGCAGTCAAGTGCAAGTAACAAGGTTGCAAAGGACGGGGTTAAACTAAATTGTGTTGGTTTTTTCTTTTCTTAGCTACTTGTATTTTCCCTAACAAGTGGGGACGTTTTGCCGAGATAAGGCACATACTATCTAGAAGCTGGCAAGTTTTGAATTTCATTTCGTAATAAATTGAAAAAGGTTTTATAATTTTTTGTGTCGAGATAAAATTTAATTGCAATGCCTACTTACTGAGTATTATAGTAGGAAAAAACTTTATACAAACAGACTTTTGACGTGAAGTAAGTATAACGTTGTATGACCAAAGACCATTCATCGCCTTGCTTAATGTACAGTCATAACAGAGAGAATTTATGTAGCATTCATAATTCTTATTTATAAATAAATACTTCCTCACATGAAAATCATATATTTGATTTTTTTGTTACTTTTTATGTATAATTAATTAAATGCATTACCAAGCCAACGGTACAATGAAACCTTTAGCTCTCCTTTTAAGTTATTTCGTTCTTGAAGTTTCAATTACCTACATACCTACCTTTTTCTTGTTAGAGCATTAGCGAACCACTTTTGTACAAAACAAAAGTCCTTGCTGTTGGGTTTTCAAATATTAATTAATTTATTTATTTCAATATGTAAAAGACACAAGAATTCATGAGGTCAGTTTTTTGTGAGTTTAAGTTTGCACAGTGAGAGACATATTAAAAAATTTAATAACAAAATCAGATTAAACAAAAACGTGACGTAGAATGTTTCATTTGAAATAGACACACTTGACGTCTGGGTTTAAATATTCACACGTTGAAAGTTAAAAGCCTGGGGTGGTACGTAGCGCGATGTTATGTAATATTATATAACAGCTCTTCAATTCTGATCACTTACTCTAGCTGCGAAGTTCGCTGCGGTTTTTTCGTTTCAACTCTCTGACAAAACTTCTCAATTGTATACTTAACACTACTAAATTCTAATGAATGCCGAAATACATTACAACGACATTGGTAGGCGTTGTTGTGTTTTTATAGTTGAATCTCTTATCCAGTATTTTTTTTGAGCATATTTTAGTGAATACAGTTCTTATTATTATACCTATATGTATGTTTTCATATATCCCATTTCTATTATTTTATTATTATAAGGGATTTTCCGTGGTTCGCCAAACAGCTTGCAGCCAGCTTTGGTGTTGGAACCAATGCTAAAGTTGTTACGTGTAACCAGAGTTACTCCCCAGGAGGATGTGAGCCGTATCGCCGTGCATTGTCGCTGTATTGTTCGTAGCCACGCCACGGCAATTGTGGCTTCACTCTTCAAGAATAATTGCGCAACTATTCCTGGTTTTGTAAATACTTTTCTGAACACAACTATTTTATATTTTGCTTTGTTTTTTTTTTGTGTCAGAGAGAATGGATAAGTTGGTATTCATTGGAAATGTGAGAGCTCGTTCCAACTTATCGTGTTGGGTTTGGTTAGTAAGTATAGGCTCGAGAGTACGAGTATTTTATATTATTATATAGCTGTAATTTGTCGTGTCCGGTCTAGTACTAAGTAGGCACTTAAATAATCAAAAACTATTATAGAATAGGTATATTGACGTAGTACTATTTCTAAGGTAGTAAGATTCAAAACTCCACCAGCAATCCGCAAATAAGATATTTAGGTAGCGATGTTCACGAACGTCACTGCAACATAGTAAATAACGACATTTTATTGCATTAACTGTAAGCAGCTGGTATTATTACCGTTGCAAGCATGGTATTGCTTGCAACGGTAATCCACGAGTGTATTGAAAGCAATAAAAAAGAGTAAGTATCGAACTCAAGAGTGTATTTGACTGAAAACATGCATAGAGTCAAAGGTTTTGTTCAAAAACCGAAGTTAAAGCAGCTCAATGTATATTTAAGATGAATCTTTTCTAAATGTAGGTACTTCTAAATGTGTGGAAGTTTTAAATAACGGAACATTTCAGATAAACATTTTTTAAATGAATAGCTTAACAGCAAAGGCGTTTTTAAAATAAGAATTAAACAATAACAATAAATCAAAAAGCAACACAATACTAAATAAAATTAGACTCCTTCCAGAAAAGTTCGTAGAGCAATAAACAGAGATATCCGAGCTCGTTAAAAGAGCGGGGCTATTGACTGAACGCCTGTCCAGCTGTAACGATCACGCGGAGGCCGCATCCGTCTCTGACAAGAGTTGCAACCGTGTCGAGAGTACACTTTTATAGAAAACGAAGCTGTGGTACGACGGTTTTTATTCCTGTTGTCATTGGAAGTTCTAATGTTTGTTCTCTGAAATTAGGTTGGCCTTCTGCAGTTTTCGTTTTCCATATCAAACGTTAAACGCGAAGACCATTTAATCATGAATAATTATATGTAAAAGGTAATATTATTGCGATGTGGTAAGATTTAAAGGTTATTCTTGCGAGATTTTATTTCTATTTCAGAAATCGCCCTTTATACATTGCGGGACTGACACTTTGCTACAATAACTGTAGGTATTATTATTTGTGTCACAGTAACCAGCTATGTAGGTACATAATTTTTGACATGTATTTCTTCGTGCGTTTTGAAAATTGCCACATAAACACAACTTTTGCTCTGCCTTTCCGCAAATAAAGCTGACTACTAAAATAAAAAGCCAGTACATTAACTAAAGGCTTTAACTTGTCAACTTTTACCTCTCCTTAGAAGTATTTTAGTTCGCAGCGAGAAAAATCTGAGTGTACAGTTTTCATTTCGCGCAAAGGTCTCATTTCGTTGAATTTTTCAAGATCCAACCTTCTTTTAGAGACATTTTTCAATCCACGCGAATCTCTGGTTATTGCTTCATTCATAGTTCATAGAGTGAAAACGCGATGTGCTTATAAAATGTCGGTTTGCAACTTAATCCTAATCACTTCGTTGCTAAGCAATTTTCTCAGTTTAAATAAACATTTATTTTCTGTTGAACATAAATGAAGATAAGTATATAAGTTTTGTAGTTATTCACCGAACGCTCCACTGATATTGCATTTTATAGTATGATGCTACTTACATTTGTCGGATCTCATTTTGTATTTCAGCATATAAAAGTGGTAGGTACTAAGATAAAAAATTGATCCACTACACTACAAGCTCTCATATTTATTGTACAAATTAATTGTTGGTGCCAAGATTTTTATAGACATCCATTTAAATCCACTTTACAAATTCTGTTTATGTCATTTACATTTTAAACATTACTTTCCAATGTACAACTAAAAATATTTCAATTTAATTTACTAAAAACGAAGTAATTCCATTACGCCGTACCTAAACTCGTCGCATCCATTCACTTACCGTCGCTAAAACAAAAATACAAAACACAGAAAGTCTGCTAATTGATTGAAACATTTCCAGCATCCCATTCAAAGGATTTAGATGAAAAAGGATACACTATTTTAAAGTGTTCCAAACTGGGGGCACGACCAAGTGTGGGCATATTAAGTATTATAATAATAAATACTATTTACTTACATAAGAAGAGAAGAACATACTACAAGAATCAATCATAAACTAAATCTCTTAGTGGCAAGACGTTTGTTATCATTTTATACGTCGCCGTCGCACCTCATCTTGTAACATTCTTTTAATAATTATTTCATATTGCATTTTTATAGTAATCAGAAGTTTTTCGCCTAACAGAATCAGCTAGGTTGAAGTATTATGTAGCCAAGGAAGTAGAAGTGTGAAAATTACCGAGTTCTAACACACTTTGGGAAAGTCTAGCCGGTGGCGACTCGTGATCGATTGCACTAAAAGCTTAACGCTGCACCCAATGGTAGTGATTCACATAAAAATAGCTGCTGAGCAATACCAAAATGGGGTTTAGTGATTCCGTTCCAAGGATAGAAAGCATTGTCTTGTTCACTGCTTATTTTAAACTTATCTTTGTGTTCATTGTTTCATTTCTATAGGAAAAATATTGAAGCTTCTATCGAAGATTTATATCGGGATTTTAAAGATGTCATTCGTTGGCTCAGAATAACACAATTTTGACATTTAATTGATATAATTCCTCCTTTCACTAATTTCATGCACTTAATTTATATATAAGCCACGAAATTCTAGTTGAAAAAAAACGTTTTTACGAGTATAAAAAATACGACAAGTCTTTCATTATTATATGATACTACAGTGAAAACTTCGTAGATACCGAGAGGTATTTTTAGATAAAAGAAGGGTCAAAGGAATAAATATTTTGCGGCTTTGCGCGTCGTCACCCGGTCATCCCACTCTATACGAGTACTTGTACTTGTATTGTATATGTACTTTTCCTTATGAAATGTATATTCTTTCCCTTTATACAAGTAAATATTTTCCTTAACTTTATTTGTTTACGGTTTTTCAAGTGAGGGTGATGATACAAATTATAGGTAATTTGATGAATGTTCAAAACAAGTTACAGCAGCTTTCATACGTCTGTGTACAAAACCTTGGTAAATATTGTATTTATTTTTGTCGCGGGTCAGTTGTTTTTATCATACGATTATTTACATGCCGATACAATACCGGACTCGACGAATTTTAATAGTTTTAAGAAGTTCTGCCACTAGATTTGAGTCTCCCTTTAATAAATTAGTTCCGATACATGGCAAGAAGGTGCTCTTTCCTTAAAATAGATTATAAAATCCTTTGTAAATTCTTTGATCCCTTATAGCTTATAAGTATGTAATGAGCTGTTAGCTTAGTGTCATTTTCTACTTATGGAAGCGGCGCCGTCGTGTCTAGCGGTGGACAATACGGCGGCGGCAGCAAATTACGAGTATGATCAGTGGTTTAATATTACAGTCTTGTTCTTGTCAGTAACTCTTTGCAGATTTTAATGTCTTATAAATAATGTCAGCTATTAAGTGTAATTGTTTGAAATTGAAGATTTGTCAAAACATTAAAATTAGAGCAGTTAAATACATTATTGTATATAGCATAGCTTTTGTATAAGTTCTCATACGCAAGATTATAATTGACGTTAAACTCGCGTTTATGTGGAAACATGTTATAGTATACATAAATGTATTTTATACAATGTAACAACCACCAATGTAATGAACTGTCTAATTAATTAAAGCAGGCTTGTTTCCCCAATGTGGCGTCTTTCATCTATTTTCCTGTAAAGGGGAAGAAAGTTAGATTAGCGAGGTTCATTGTTCTACCATTGTAATACATATGGCCAGTTACTATGTGGGTATAGATAGTAATCAGGGAGACAAAGGGATTTTACGTAAAAAAACCTTTTTGCTCATCGCAACAGCCGTGTTTGGTAATAATGCTGATGGAAAACACAATTCAACATAATATATATCGGCATTTGTTTTATTTAGAACACTTTTTGCATAAGTAGGTACGAAAATGGTCGATTTAAAGATTCTTGGAAGACTTTTGTGCAGCTGTCGACTTCCACGTTTAGCTACGCATTTTTTCATTTTTGTTAGTTGTAGGTATATTGTTTGTATCTTTACATTTATTTTAGCAAATTGTATATTAATATTTGTTTGCTTATTTACTGGCTATTTAATTGAATGAATTTAAGCAGTTACCTGTGGTATGATGAACTTATTGACACTAAGCAATGAGGCTTCCTCCTCAAAAAGCGTCACCCTTATCGTAAAGAAAATACCTGTATCCTGTAATAAAATCTATTTATAATAAAATATTGGTATCTAGCCGTAATCATTTGCCAAATTCGTGCTAATTAATGTTTAAATAAGTTTGATCGTAAATCGTTTAGGAATTTTCGAAAAAGCAATTTGTTATCGATCTGCGGTTCAAAGGATCGTTTCTAGAAAGTAAGGACACTCTATTAACATTTGAAACTTCATTTTACAGGTTAAATTGCTTCTTGACTTTGGCTATTTTCAAAATAAATACACTTGGTAATCTGGGGGCCTTTGGTAAACAACTTTCGGGTTGGATTTTACTTTTTCCTTGTTTGTTTTTAGTTATATTTTTTTAAATGTTGATTGCTTTTTGGATTTAACATTTTATTTTCAAATCAAAAAAATCTATTTTGCTTTTTTGTTTTTTTTTAATTTAAAAAACGTTCTGTTGAATTTGTTACGCGTTAGCTACCTATCCCCATTAACTTGCCTCAAAAAAGTAAATAACTTTTTCTGAATTCCTCATTTGTACCAACCTATTTTAAAGACACATGAGTACTTATTCACATTAAACTAGCTTCACACAAGTTCTCTCTAATTCACCAGTAGATGTTGCAACAGTGAGACAGTCTCAAGGGAATCTTAAAGTATCCAAACGTGCAGCTTCCTACGACGGATGTAGGTGAATAGGAAATCGATTTTAAAGTGGGTGAGAATTATGTTTATATTTGATAAAGTAGTTTAATCTAAAATGGTGGTTTATGCAGTCAGTTTTAAGTGTTTGTTTCTTTGCAATAATATTTTTCTTTTTGACAATGATGATAAGTGGCATCTTCTTTTGATATTAAAGGCTCTTCGTTTTACATGACCTGAATGTTTGCTTTTTATATATGCCAACAGAAACATCAAACACATTTTCCAGTTTCGCGAAACGTAACAGTACACGGCCTTATTTGCCTATTTTATGTAATAACGGAGGCCATTAATCGCCGACCCCCATCTCATTACTCAAACCCAGCGTCTGGTCTGAAATCCAAGAACAATTCTTGCATTACGATCCGGTTGTAACATGCCCGATAAATAAATTATAAATACATTTAGTAGCGCACGTTCCGAACCATTTCTCTTCTTACTCGACTAGCCCATTTGCAGATCTCCAAACGGTGCCATTACTCAGCAATAAATTGGCATTTGCGCCGTCATACATAAATTACGGGAGCGGGAAGTTTGCTAACATTCACTTTTTGTACAATATGGAGTTGTAACGAAATCACGTAGACGCTCCCTGGCTGCTCATTGGTGCTGGTAGTAATGTCTCTCTATTAGCGTTATTAGGTCTTACGATAATTTAGACGGGACGGGCTCGTAATTACCTTTACTACGAGTTTTATTTTCCTGCGGTTAAGTAGGTAACTAAGCGGTAACACGTAATAATGTTTTGCGCTAGTTAGGTATGTGGAATTTTATACTTACTACGTTTTATTTTGTACTTCTAAGTACATCTGTGTTAAGTATCTAACCCAAAAACAGTGATATGTAATAAATAGGAGCCTTTATGAAAAATCTGCTCAAACTCACTCAGTATTTTAATGAAATAGTCACGATAAAATCCAATTAACAACGTCACAGGCTCGGATCACTCAATCAATTTCACAAAGTCAGTTCTGCATTTAATAAAGGCGGCATGAAACCGAACTTTAGTCCGTCCAACACTGCACTTTAAATTATTCTTTACTTTATTAAAGACAGTGGATGATACTGAACATCTAGATTAACTAATATACTAACAAAACGAATTAATTATTTGATAAGTTCCTGAAATAAAGTCTAACAGAAATTGTGATAAACTTTTATTATTATCTTTGTGCATGACTGTTTGTTTCCTAAATAAATTTTAAAATACTGGCCTATTATGTTTTTCTTTACACACAATTGTCATCCGAGATATAATCTGCGATTGTTCTGTATAAACAATCATGGAATACAAAACTAATAAGTACAAATTGTTTAATTGGCACAACAAACAGATCTGTGTAAATGAAAATACCTACCTACATCGCTGCTTAATTAATTTTATTGTTGCACAAGCATTGCATGTTGACTTTTAACAAAAGAAAGAATGGACATTGTTTTCTATATTGCATATTTTGAAAGCTGTTTTTGTATGTGGGGTGCATACATCTACAAAAAAGTAGAACGTACAGAATATTGCACAAATATGTCAAAGGCTTTTTATTTTATGTATTTAAAATTTAACAAAAGCGATTAAACAATTTTCGTAGTTTGACGTTTGATATGTAAACGCATATGCATAGCGTAGTTCCAAATACCAAATGTTTAAAACCGCGCTATGCGGTTAAACTGCTAATCGTGAAACTGCCTTTCCTTTATAGTAGTTGTTTAAATGAATTGCGTGAAGAAATTAACCTACTAAATAACTCAATCACGCATGAAAGTCGCAAAGTACTTGAGTACTAACTAGAAATAATCACAAAACCTCTCTGAAAGAGGCCACCTTTATCAAGGTAATTATCAAAATAATCACGTCGCTTATAATAAAGGCACGTTCATACGAATCGCTCGCGGCTTTAGTCCTAATGAAACTCATAAGCATGGTTCTTACGCTAGGCCATTAACACTTCTCAATTGCGAAGGGAAAAACTCCCCGCGTCATGTCTTAAGGTCCCATTAAAGTTAACACACAAATTAACTGTAACATTACCCCAGCATGTGTACGAATAATGGCTTGGTAATTGTTATTTATGTATACGCAATACCACAATGTTCTGTTTGCGTCGCGAGATATGCAAAGTCTTGCTTTCTGTTTATGTCGCTGTAATTTTATTAGAAAGTTTGCACGCTTCTATGTAGAGGTATAATGTATAAAATTATTGTATGTACAGACGAAGTAAAATTTTTGAAGCATGAGTTTTGCATCGTCTTCCTACTGCTTGTGTGATTCGGTTATTAAATCGAGCGTTTTATGCTAATCTATTCACACTTGTCGTGTACGTGTATAAGCGCTGACATTAAATGTTATTCCGATAAAAAACAATATCCGATGTTGGTAAGATTTGTGCCCGAAAAAGGTAAATTTGTTGTAGGTAACTTAAGAAAATACCTATTGTGGCTTCGACTTTCATAACTAAACCTAAATTTGTAAAACATTTTTTCCCAGAAAAGGATACAGACATAAACATTGGGAAACTTATTATAAATATAATACTCGTAAATACTGTTATTCTCGCAAAATGATCAAAGATTTCTCAAAACCAGAAGAATTTGAACTTTAATTTCGTCGTTACGATACAAGTGGAATAAGGAAATTGAATTTTTGTTTCGACCAAATGTTTTCACATTTTTATGGTAAAATCGCTGCCTCTTATACAAATCTGGGAGCCATCTCAGTGCCGAAGTTTGCTTAATACTTTAAACTGGTAATGCCTTCATTAAGGCACGCTGAATGCATAAGAAATGAGGCTTTGCCGCGGTCTGCTATATAATTAGTCTCTTTATTAGTTTAATACGTACTTTTTACTTTTGTTACTATGTCCGATAGAAGATTATTAAATTTCTTTTAGTTCGTTTTGCTTGTGTAAATGAAGTAATATAGCATTTATTGGTTAGTTTACTATAGAGATAATAGATCGTAAATCTTATACTTTTTATTTAACGATGTATAAAAGGAAGCATAACATAATTACTACATGCTCTTAAAATTAATACAGTCATGTTTTTAATGCTGTTTCTCTAGAGTGAATTTAATTAGCCCTTTGTCCTTATTACTCAATACGTCAAAATACTTAATAGTTCATCTTGCTATTAATAATTCGAATATCGGTTCCAAAACGAGCGGCTTAAAGCCGAACCGGCCTATAATATCGCAACTGTGACGTAACTAATACCGTAAAGTCATCGGGAAGGTTCGCTAGTATCCGTATCGTCGTGTTTAATCTCCATTCAATTCTCCCCTCTCGTTATACACCAATTTTGACGTGTTAATAGGCAAAGTTTATTTACGTCTATCGAACCGCCCGCACATTTCTCAATTTAATTTCAATCAAAAGCTACAGATTCAAGAAATTCAACGATAATAACTATGTTTTCGTATTGTGGTCGAATTTCTCACCAATCATGTTTTAATTTGTAAAATATTGATGAGCAGTGGAAAAATATCATGAATTCAATACGAGTTTTCACTGCGTGGCGAGTGGCGTAGCAAACCGCTACGAATTGCTACGAAATTCGTAGTAGGTAAGTTATTCTGTTAATTCTCTGGGATTTTTATTAAAAATGTTTTTGATAATTTCAGTAAAATCAATTTTACGTTAGCTATGAAAAACGAGATCCACTGCAACTCGATAGTTCATATCAAAATCAACCGCAGAGGTGATACAACCGCTAATTATTTTTTGGCATGGAATATGTTATTGTTATACTTACTCACTATAACAATGCATTCTGACAAATATTTAGAGATAAGGTATAGGTAAAAACAACATTTCATCGTCGCTTTTTGTTTTCTGTGTAGGAGCTTAACAGACTCCCAACTAGGCTTTTTCAGAAGACATCACAAAAGGATTTTTGTACAAGACCATAGTAAGTAGTTAAGGAAAGTAGTTAAGTCGTATTCGCAAATTAACAATTATTTAGAATTTTGGTACTACGTAATTATTAAACTCGCTGGTTGGTTGTTATTAATTCCGGGAATTAAATACAGATTTCATTGTGCACTGCGTTTTTTTGCATACAAATTAGAAAATTTGACAATAAGGATGTTTCAATAATGCTGAAATACAATATTTATTTAAAGATAATTTGTTTTCGGAAAAGATTTCGGAATTGCATCCCGTATAATAGCATTCAAAATTACCCCAATAATGCACTAAAATTACTTGAGACTGTATGCAACATTATTTTAGAGCTATATGGTAGAGGCCCTCGTTCTATAATGAATTTGTTGAAAACAAGCAACTAATGAAAAATTAATTTACTTTTCATCATAACAGCTAGTATAAATTTAAAATCGAGAGAGAAATCAAAAGAATTTCACAGACAAGAATGCAACTCATAAATCAGATAAACCCGTAGCAAAACTGCAATAAATAAAATGTTCATTTATTACGAAGAGACTGAATGCAGAAAATCTAAATGTTATTTTGATCGCGAGGTAGATTAAAAAAGTATGAATACAAACGAATTCAATTTGTATTATCTCGTTTCGCTGTGTGTGTGACGTTGTATCGATAAAAATAAATAAATACTTTCCTGGGGATATTGGATGAACTCGCATGTATTCATATGGTATCCTTACTTTAAGTTACAGCAAAAAAAAAACAAATCCGTATTATGGTAATGATGCAGATTTTGTGAATAAGTAGGTACTAATCTAAACTACTTATCTACCTATTATTGTCAGACAGAACGACCTTAATAAACATTTATCCATAATTTTTTTTTATAATGTTTACATACTCGATATTTCAATCATTAGCAAATACGAGCATTATAATCATTTGACCTAAATAAACATTGTCCTTCTCGTGATAGCACGCATGAAGTACAATTAGGGGGAATATTATACACTGATTCTATCTAAAACAAAGGCTCGTGACAGACAAAGTAGGTATAGGTAAAACCCTGTGAGCCTACACATGGATCAACCGACAGTAGGCAGCACCAAGACCCCCGTTAGCCACGCGTTAATAGGATCAAACAGGCTTTATACGGCCGTGTCCGCGCGATTTCACCTAACTTATCGAATTTGCAAATCGGCTTACACTTCGTTAACCATATTGTGTAATCACCTTTATTTTGGAGAAAAATGCATCTCTGATCGAATATTAGATAGTGTCGGTTTACATTTTGCGTCGAAATGCATCGAAACGTTTATCTAAAACCATAAATAATAACTTTGAGTCCATAGAACACGCCGCGCCTTTTTTTAAAATCTCAAAACAGTGATGTGGAATTAGTTATAGTTAGAGTAGGCTCGTGCCCCTCGGTGGGGACATATATGGGCTAACAACAACAACATAAGGATTAATGCTTCAATGCTCTATAATGCGTTATGCTCTATATGACATAATATCATGTAATTAGGTCGTGTAAAAGCAATATTACTCAGCCACGCTTATAGTAGTCTAAGATATCTATCTATCTTTTTCTAGAACCCTTTGAAGCCGCAAAACAACAATGGTTGCAATACCCGTCTATCCTTATTAAATCCGTTAAAGAGTGGGACAGAAAATATAAAAAGAAAGGAGGTACTAACTCCACTTTCATTAATTGGAAAACATTCTCAATAAGAAAATGTTGCGGTTTGAATGAACAGCAAATATATTGTCTTTTCACAACTCTACTTTCTAAAACGAAAGATTCACAAACACATCTTTTTAATGAACAAATTGTCTAACTCGGGAGCTTTTAAATCCTGCCTTAATGAAACAAATTAAGTATTCTTTTAGTGAACACAAACTTCGAGATCGTTTTCTCCATAGCCTCTACATAATTCATAAGAATTGCAATGGTGGAAACAAAACAATTTTAGTTTAAGTAGAAAATAGAGAGGGAAGCTACTTTCGCTTAGTCTGTTAAATTATTAACCTCAGAGAGGGCGATGCGCGGAAAGATTTCCTCTTGTTTACGCGCTAAGGGAAGAAAGGGAACTTAATACCCTATATCACTGTCGGATAATACAAACTAGCAGGGTCGCAACCTTTTCCACTAAATTACGTATCGGCACACGGGATAATCCCAACTTAGTTGAATAACGTTGAAGCGATTAACTAATTCCTTTATAAGTGCAAGAGATTCAAGTTAATAACTTAAATGTTTCTATTTTAATTGATGCTCTGATTAAAAGGATTTAAGTGCGCTTCCAGGAAAACAAACGACTGACCGTTTGCACTTTGTTCCAGTTTGGTATATTTCGACTTTCAAATGTTTGAAAAAAGAACAAAGAAAACGAAAGAGAATTACAAAAAAAGTTTGTAAAAAGGATTTTAAAAATAAACAGAACTCCTTTGTCTAATTGTTCTATGTTTTTTTATACCTCTTTTCTGAGTGTATCTATAAAATTAAAGCATGTTACTATGTGACAGTACATTGCGAAGTTTCCATGTTTTGGAAAGCTTAACTGAACCCTTATGAAGTCACTCACGTGTCAGAGTGCCCTTCAAGTTAGAATTTCTTGGAGAATATTTTCAGTTAGTAGGTAATAAAGCTATTATTCATCTAAATAAATCATTCACGATTTAATACGAGTATATAATATAGTATTCACTAAGTTTTTATTAGTATATTTTCTTCTCAAATTATTGTTGGCTCCCCAAACCATAAACATATTTTCGAGTTTTGGAAGGCTGGAAAACCACATAATTATAAGATACGATGAAACTTTTTCTAAAAACTAATTTGAGTTCATATATCGCTTGCCAATTAGAGCGACTTACAAACAAAATAGGACTAACATAGGCTTAACTTGATCCAACCACGCTTCTTACCAAAGGGTTAAGCAAAGTCGATGTTGGTTTTCCAATAAATAAAATAAATGAGTCATACTAAACTTATTGAAGAACTGTTGGCCTAATTAACATATTTAAAATAAACACTGGCCACTTCTTGACCCTTAGTCCCTATTTAAAAGCATTACCTCAGCAGAAACTTCCCAAACACAAGAACAGTGAGAAAATCAAGGAGATTGATACAGATATCTGTGGGGTAGCGCCCCCAGGAGATATCTGAGGAAGCATAATGTTTACGGTGACAGTGGAAGCGTCGCCGTTCGTTAATAATGCAGTAGATTGATAGAGCCCCCCCTTTGATTCGTGAGTATTAGACACGGGCACAGAGTAAAGTATTATAGCATCGGTAACGCCATTGTTGGGGTGCTCAGCGCTATTGAGCCCTGATTTATTCAAATCCTACCTCGTGAAACTTACTTTACGAAATTGCATGTCATGTGAATCATTAATTACCTACTTGTATGAATGATACTACAAGATATACATACCTACTTAACTGCCATTATAAATAGCGAACTTTAAGTTGTTAAAGTACTCGGTACATGTCATTATGCGAGTAACTAGTTATGTAGTTCTGAAAGGAAAGTGCTGTTGTATATTTTCGGATCCCAATATTAAAGAAAAATTCCTGTCTAAAAGTCAGCTACGTAATATAAGTTAGAAGACTTGAAGATGAACCTTTCTAAATAACAACACCAAAATACTTTCCTCTTTTAGATTTTTATTTCAGCAAAAGTCAGTTACAATTTCCGAAGGCAAATTCTTATACAGGTTATATTGTGAAAATGGAAGATTCTTATTCTGTGAAGGGAATATGGAATTAAAAATTAATTTCACGAAATAAAGTCGGTGTGATTTCACGATTTCGCCCTCGGCTCTCGGTGTTTTCTCCGGCCCTTAGGGCGCCCGGCGACCGTAAGGCGTGACTGCCACTTACCTGTTACAACTTATTGAATTATTTATCAAACTATCCGCCTTATTGGATTGAAATATCGCAGCTCCGGCTTATTCTGCCAACAATATCAACTAACAATGGAAGTAGTTACTAAAACTACACAAATTAGTCTCCCGAAAATTATTTATTCAAATCAAACTAGCCGTGGATTGTTGGAACAGAAAAGTTATAATTTCCAATAATTGGTGAAATTAGGTATGTTCCAGAAATATTAAATGAATAAGTATATGAAATTGATGTCATTAGAGTCCTATTTAGACAAGTAAGTTGGAAACATAATGACCGGTGCTTAATACATCGTCGCAAAAGAGTAGTTAAGGAATAAAGTTTTATCGGTCGATGTGTAAGAATACTCTCTCGTTTATTGCTCTTCGTCCAGTCATCTCTAAGGCTATTAAATTCGTCGGAAACGTCACATAAAACGTTCCAATCGATTTCGCATAAACGATAGACGTGACCGGCCAGAAAAGTATATGAGCCTAATTTGACCTCGATGTCGAATCAATTTCATGAAATCACAATTGAGTTGAGAACCTTTCACACATAAATGGGCCTTAATAGAATATTAAATACGAACATCGATACTATTCAAATTAAAATAGTACGGCTACTTTGGATACTTTTATTCAAATTGGGAAATAGGGATGACGAATACATTCAAAAATTCAAAAAATAATTAGTCCGTCTTTTAGGCTATTAAAAAATATTTGAAACACAATTTTCACCTGATTAAATACATAAATAAATACAAAGATACAGAGCATCAAAGTTATGGAGTGGGGGGTTTTGACGTCACTCTTATGTAAAAATCGTACGTAAGCGTGACGTCACGAGCAACTTTAACCCAGTGTATCTTTGTAATTTTTAGTTTTAGAAAAAAAAGAAAAAATACGTGTCGAATATTTAAAAATAAACTATGTGATGGGCCTAAAACATTTTTTTTTGTTGTCATGCCTATTAACCATTAAATTATTTAATATGAAATTCTTAACTCATGCAACGCAGTATTATAATCTGGGTAAGCAAGTTACTGCTGAATATTCCAAAACTGAAATTCAATTACAAGTTTTGGGCGTGAGTGACCATCAGATTAAAGGAAGACCCCGATCGAAATTAATTGGCTCATCCAGATATTGTTAGAGCCAAGGACCCTCAACCCTAAGGATTTATGTCTGGGTTAGTGGAATCTGCGCTGAATATTTATGTTTACCTCCACTAAGCGCATATCCTGACGTCGAGGAAACTGTGGGCATTCCAATTTTATTTGTGACATAACCATAAAAAAGTAGCGAGCTGTGCGCTGGAAGCGTGCCAGACGCACTCAAGCCGGGTCAGAAGGATTTGGACTAAGATCAGCGTAAGACTATGTAAAGCTCAAAAAGAATACTATCGATAGGCACTTTCAAAAGTATTACTCATCGAAGATTATGTGTATACTTATTCTGATATATCTACCGGGTATAATTTTCTCTTTACTGTCTGTTATATGTCGATATTTTTCTATACAAAACACCTGAATAATACAGCTTCCGTACCGGAACCATACACCAGCGCTCGTAAAATGTGGGGCCTTACAACAATTAAACGCTATGGCATGTTCCGTTTAAGGAAAATATGACACGTTCTTTTAAGAATAAACTTATTTTAGAGAAACATTTTATCTTTATATATTTTCTATTTAATTTTACCAATAGAGTCATAAATAAATTCATCACTGGTATAAAAACATGCTAATAAAAACACACGTTATGTTGTTTACAAAAACGTTGTATAAGTCATCACTTAAGCAAATAATTTATAACAACAGTAGGTAGGTATTCATCTAACAAAGTCATTGACCGTACCTTTTTTTGTATTTATAGAAAGATAACAAATTTATTAAAGGAAACAATTACTAGTAAATGGATAACAATATTGCTTCCGCTGTATTCGGAATTGTTTATGAGAAATGATTTTACTTTCTTCCTCAATTTAGTATTGATTCATGAATGTTTTATTTATTTCATTTAGGTATATTACTTAGATAAAATATTCTTTTTTTGTAATTGTTTTTTTTTTTACATATACCGTAGGACATGTAATGTCACAAAAGGAGGTGCAAACTAAAAAAATGACCAGCTAGCTTAGCATGGCACTCTGTGACAAGACGTTGTCGTGCGTTTGTCACGCTTTCGTCTCTGTCTATAGTATTAAATGTGATAAGGACAGCTCGCCATGCTAAGCCCCTGCCTATTTATTTATGGTAATATGATAAGTCTATTTTTTTTTATGACGAAACTTCTTAACGCTGTTGTGGAGATAGGACAAATAGATGGATACTTAAGCTACTTTTCAGTAGGCAATGTCGGCATTGAGATTAAATTAGGTAACAACACAGGTACAATTAGGTACATTTAGAGACAAATATATGTAAGCACCTTAAAAATTATCGTACAACAATAAGTTAACAAACAGACCTCATTTCCTTAACAACATAAAAACACACATCAAACAACAAAATCCGATAAAATCTACGAATTAATGAATAATGTGTGAGTAGTGAGTGATTACTAACGGCCGTTCCCAATATTCAAAGACAGATAACTGTCCGAGATCGGCAGTACTTAAATGTAACGTAGCTGTCACTTTTGATCTATCCTTCAAAATAATCCCATAGACTTTTTGACAGCGGTAAGTTTATAGGGACGAAAATTCTAAGACAGATAACTATTTCTGTCTTTAGTAGGACAAAATCAGAGAAATACAAGGTGACTTTAAATTAGTGAACGATAGAAAATGATATGCATGTATTCGTGATAACAAAGAACTTTTACTATGGAGTTAAGGTCGAAATCCCAAAAAAAATTGTTCCCCCTATACTATCAGCTGGTGCATTTTGTATGGGGAGTTCAAAATTCTTTGAATGATTTCGACCTTGGTCCCATAGTAAAAGTTGTTTGTTATCACGAGTACATGCATATTCTTTTCTATCGTTTACTAATTTAAAGTCACCCTATATAGAATATTGGGAACGGCCGTAAATGAACATTTTCGTGAAGGTTGTAATTGCGGTAGTAAAACAGCAGTTTGCCGCTAAACGCCGCGGTCGGTTCGGGGATGGGTGGCCGCCAGTGACTGATGGCCATTGCGATACCATCAGCATTAATTGTTTGACATTACCTCACCTGCCTGCCCGTCGTTAGAGAATAACATTAATGTTTATTAAAAATAGTCTATCCTTAAATGTCACCCATTGTAAGTAGTAAAATATTTTTAAAAATGTTATTATAGTATTTTTTACTCGTCATTATAAAAATAAACTTAACGTGTAATTGGGGAGACGTTAACAGGGCTGATGCTGATGAAACTTAACTTTGTTAATCTTCGAGTCAAAGCTAATATTCGTATGTGTGCAGCTTCTAAGAGTCTTTGAGTGAAAATGCCAACCATACTTACCTAACAATTGACTGGGCAGATTTGTCATGATTACATATTTAAACATGAGTTTAATTTTCTAGTCTTTTAAGCGGAACATCAGATGATATAACAATGCAGTATTAATTATATTACACAAGCATTACACCCATGTAACTTTGAGATAGGTTATATATCATTTTCATTCACACATATTTACGAAAATAAAATATAATGTATTATAGGTAAGTGCCTAGTATGTATCTCCTCGAAAATAAACGTCACGACTCAATATTTGTATCATCAAAATGACGCTGAAATGAACGCGAAAAAATAGAGTGTCGTGAAATTTGAAAGCGCCAAGATTCACGAGCGAAGAAGCACATCTGTTGCCGGCCCTGTCTCCCGCTCCTCTGACTTGTTATAATGGAATTAACGAGCTGGTTATGAACAAACGGCGTCTTCATTTCCAACAGACCATTTATTCGTCTCGCGCTATGGACGAAAGAAAGTAATCCGGTTAAAACTGATTTATTCAATGTTGTTTAGTTGGAGACACTATTTTTCATTCAGCTTATTTTTTTATTTATTATTTTATGAAACTATTTGTTTGCAACATTCTTGTGATATTGTAGGTAGGTACTAATTAAACCAAAGAGTGAAAGTAAATTTACAAGTTTGATTCTTAAAAAACTTTACTTGTGACAAATCTTAATTCGCCTCCGATGCAAATAGCAAATGGATAAAATTTGGTACGAAACCTCTTATCAGTGAATACATATACAATACGACCACACAATGCAGCTAACTCAGCATCAGAAACAATATGGCTGGCATTTTCAACGAGTCTTCGAACGTGTTAATTCCATACCGCCATTATCCGATCTCCTATAATTTAGAGCGAAGCCCCACAATCTTAGCTCTATTTCAGTTCCACTCCATTCCGCTGAATGAAATAATGGGCTCAATATTGCGCTCATTTAGAAGGGCCCGTCGTGTCTGGGGCATATTTTGGAAGGTGCCGGAGAAATTTATAATAATAAGTCATAATTTTGGTCTTATATGAAGGGTATAATGGAAATAATTTATTAATTATGATACTGCTATCTATGAAGCCGATGTCCAAATAATCGTAGTATTGGAGGATGTATTTGCTAGTACTTATACATTTTCTAGGTTCCTATAAATTAAATAAGAACTAAGTAATGTACGTACATGTTAAAGAAGTTAATAAATACCAAAGAGAAAAAGCTTAAAAAGGACCATATGCATCTATTGAAAAAAACATGAATGTGTACTAAGCTTAGTATCATTATCATCATTATACATTAGCTAATCATCGTACATATTACCTGCATATCGAAATAAAAAAAAAAGAAAATAATTACACCAGCAGGGTTCGATGAACTTTTCTCGAAACATCATTAACAACTTAGGTAATTGACGAGGAAGAGAAGGCATACCGCAACAATACGTTCCGAAACTAGTTAACAAAGCAAAGTTGCATAAAAGCATCAGAACTGTGTTTATAATGTGACTAAAATACGACGGGCAACAGAAACCACTTTTAGCCTTAACTGTTTATTATCAGAATGCAAACCGATTTTACGCTGTTACGCGTACAAAATCCATTCGCTAAATGGGCTCCATTTCGAATAATGAGAGAGGTTCGTAATCCAATTAATTAGCACGAGATGAAACAACACGCTTGTTGCAAAATATGTGTTTTCCCTTGTGATCCTTGAGCAATCTGTGTAACTATTTGTATGGGGTGATGACAACAACAACTCGTGACTCGTGACAACTCTTGCGGAAAATGTTTTTATATGAAAAGCTGGTTCTTCGAGAATCTTCACTTGGTCTTATTAGAGACGAAGACGTTTGTAGGCGTACACAAAAATGCCACAGTACAGCGAATACAAGGCGTGAGGTTATCGACAGCACGACTAGGGGGAAGAAAAAGAAAATAAACGACATATCTGGTATGCAGATAGTTACGTTACTTTTTTAATTTTGTCCTGGGCTTAACCCGTAAAATACTGGGGACTGAAAATGGGCATCAGCCGTCAACTATTTTAGTAGCAGCAATGTCCCACCTAATAAAATCTAAACCAATTTTGAACGATAAAAGAGGATTGTAAAATAAAAGTAATCTGCTAATAGACACAGTATAGACACACATTTATTCGACACACACAGTACAGCACTAATTAAACAGAACAAACACACAGCAACATTCAATCTTAATCAATTAATGGCAATCTTATGGCTACATAAGATTTAAATATTTTGTTTGCAAAAGACTTCTTCATAAGAAAAAATCTAAAAAAGTTTCTAGTTTTACTCTGATTTCTTTAGTAGCCTTTTACTACACCCACAGGAATGAATAGGGTGGAACTATTTGTAGCCATCACTCCACCCTAATGACACATTGCTGAATTATATATTTTCTTTTTATGATACGCGAATATTGAGTCAAGATGACTTGGTGAGAAAAGGAAAGAGGAAAAACAAAAGTGCACGAATTTTATTTGTTCCTTCAAATAAACAATCAGCAATTCCAAATTGTTATTGGGTACTTTTGATTTTCGCAGGGTTTTAAACCAAGTTATGAAGTAAAATACCTAAGGAACGAATAAAATTAAGTACCTTTTAGAGCAAATAATTACCATCTGAAAAGGCACAGATTTTACCACGATTTTACTAATCTAAGAAAGCGTAAAGCGTATAAATCAGACATGCATGTCGTAATCGTCCCTTTGCTTTGAGCGGCCTTCGATGTCCTTATATAAATGTAATTTTAATATTCAGCTCTTATTCAATCACGTACTTACTGAAACGAGCGTATTTTTTCTCTACCTAATCACAAGATTAATCTATACTGAATAAAAATCAGTTTAAAAACTGCTCATAAAGAATTGACCTAAAAAATAACCAACAATGTGTAGAACAAAACCCACAATGTGCCAATTAAAACCAGATTTGTCCGGATTAAACCAAAATTGATAAAGAGGTATAAATAGCAGGCACGAGGCGGCAAGAATTCGACAGGCATCAGGCCACTGTTTGTCTCTATGTCCAAATTGTCCAAATAAATCACGACCCTTGTCCACGAATACACAATGGACAGAGAGTCGAACGTCCAGCTAAGCCTGGTGACTCCACCGCCGGAAATTTACGACAAATCACGCGATAACGGTGGGTACTGGGCACCTAAAGCCCTGAAATAACCCTTGAGGATCGCGACTTGTATAAAAAATGGGTTGACCTTTTGAACACAAATTACCACAGCCTCGCAATTCCACTAGCTTAAAATCACAGCATAAATACCTACTCAATTGCAAAACGCGCGTTTTTAATTTTCATATAATCATAATACAAACCAACAGTTGTATTTAGTTGTGTTGCACAGTTGAGTGGTGTTGACATGTTTTAAACGACAGGATTTCACCCGCTCATATTAACCTCGTGATGCAACAATCGTCTAATTAGGCTATCGAACCAACAAGTTACTCTAAAAGTGACATAAAAGATACAGGGTTCTTAAGTGAAATATTGAGCCAACCATAAATCGTCGCACTTACCACTAACTAGTTCGTTACACCTAAAAACATACCATGACCCTTTATAGTTCAAAAGCTTGTGCCACCGCACCGCACACTCCCTTTTGATTTCATACGCTCAGTTAGTATACCCACATAATCATGTATGGCGCGTACAGGGAAGCATTTTTGCAAAATTCCTCAAACTATTATGACTGGATGCTGAGCCAAAATTTAAAACTTGTCGACGGCCGCATAAAACTCCCTGTGTGGTTAATAAAAGCCTGTTAAAATAACAGGCTCCGGAACTATTTGATGGATGACCCTGGTTCGAGCCTTCCGAGTTTTACTTAACGTTTTCTCTACAAGGACAAACTTTGTGCACTTAAAGTTCTTCAAGGAATAATCGATCATCCTTCTCAGTAGTCGGCGGTTTTTAGATCATAAAAAGGATTTTCCTTGAATTATATTCCACTTCCAGGAATAAATGTTTTATAAAATTATGTAGTATAAAACCATAATACAGCTAGATGAGTTAAATGCGTCGCTAATGAGTTGAATTTGCATAGCCCGCACGTTATCCGCTTATTATTTTGTTCAGCTTACAAACTTCATCTAAAACGCCCGAGTTTTCCCTTACCCTGGAACTATGTTTAATGAGACAACTGGAGAACCCGCTTCACATTTCACGTTGCGTATTAATTTTAATACTTATAAATTAAATAATTTACGGTACTAAAGGATTTACACAGAATCGGTGGTACCGCTCCCACTACAAATACAGCTAGTTGCAGAAAAAAGAAACGATTAATTGATAAAAAATCATTTCGGTCTATTAAACCGGTAGCTGTTAGTACTATTTTCGTCAAGATTCAGAAGAAGGCGACACAATGTGATAACGCGAATAAGTAGATACTTAGGGATTTTCTGTATCTGGGCACAGTCTTATTACTTAGTGAGAATGTTACAGTGTCATAACAATTGTGGTTGTTACATAGAGTTGCCTGTTATAGTATTCCGCATAAGCAGCCATGCAGCATTTGGCTCGAATTTTATGGCAAGCTACTCATATTCATGGAGGTAGCAGCGTTACGGTTCATTAGCTATCAACGCTAGGCGGCTGAGCGAGCCCTGCGGCTTTGCATACACTGAATAGTATCATTACATCAGTTTTATTAGGGCCACAAGAGGTGAGGATCTAAACGAGTCTCTTTAGAAATCCTAAATATAGCGTTTCACCTTTTTGACTTATAGAACGCCTACACTTTGGTTTGATGGATGTAATTTACGGTAATAATAGATTCAACTTTTTATGCTCAAAATAGTAATACCTACCGATATTCTGCTATGGCTAATGAATTATGTTAAAAATACTCCTGATTATATTGAGCAAAATCATTTCATATGTATTGCCCGTCATGCTTGTCATGCGATCAAATTTGAATTAATATGTTCTTTATTCTTGTTTTAAGATGCTATAACCTACATATTATTTATTCTTATACTTAATATTTTCTAAAATGTAAATTTCACTAACATCACTGTGGTGACTACGTCTCAAGAACAAAAACACAAGCGTTACGAAAAATACGAGTAATATCTGAATCATAATATACCTACTATTTGGTGCTTTCAAACGTTACTTACAATATGCTCTCTAATTTCTATTGTAAGAATTGATGAGTCATATCCTTTTGTTTATTATGTTTATGAACTCTATCATAAGGTAATACAGTCTATATTTCAGTTACAATATAATGGATAAGCGAGGTTGCAACTTCTTGGTGTTGGATACTCATTAATATTGATACCAGTATATTGTAGCAATCTTGCGGTGGCTTGGGAATAACATAATTTCACGTGTTATGGTGAGATAAAATTATTCTGTGTTTTATTCTAGCGACACCCCCGGGTGTTCCGTCACGTAAACAATTTGTTTTGAATACCCGCTTCCCGTTCAAAGGCCTGAATAATTGTAGTTAGAAATAGAGCCACAATTATAATTGCTATGTTTATGTTTTATGTTATGTTTTATGTTTAAATATTATAATAATTAACTGTTTGTTGTTTTTATGTTTTTTTTAACACTTACTCAATTAGCCTATCATGTGTTACTGGGCAGAGGCCGGGAGGCCACGGTGCATGGTGCAGGAGGGGTCCCTCCTTGCTCTCCAGTTCTGCTATGCACCGGAATTACCACTATTCATTGAACTAGTGTATTGGCAATCTTCGCCTAGATCTGTCTGTATAATACGATAAATAAAGTCATCCTACAATATTAGTTCCCTCATTATTATGAAACAATGAGAAGCTGTAGAAAAATAATCTTAATTAGCACGTTTTGAAAAGAAAACCAACATACAACACGCTTCGCGTTCCCCGACAACCACTTCGACGAACAAAAGACGATCCAAGTCAACACAAAGATAAAATATTCCATTTTCCTTGTTTGTGCGAAAGAGCATTCTGTCAGTCGTATGGGTGAGCATCAAGACTTTATAAGCTGGAGTAAGCTACGTCAAATCCGAAGCATTACGACGGCTTAGAGGATTTGTTTTATTACGTTTACTCATTCTATGTTCGGTTCGAGGGTATGACGGTCGTTTTAGACTGACTTAGTTAATTAAATGTTACGTAGATGTGTTTAAAACGCATCAGTGGACAACCAATGGTGTGCATTAAAGCTTGCTAGCGTTAGTTGAAACGGTAGAACATTATGACTGTGCGATAGGGATTTTTATGGTTTTTCTATGTAAAACTATTCTAGTGTGTAATAATGTGGTGAGAGGATATAGTTTGTTTGCTTCCGTTTACGTACTTAAAAAAATATTATTAACAAGTTTATTTACACATTAACATTACACACATGTGTGTACACACACGCAAAACCAAAAACAACACAGAATAACGAAATACCTACTTCGATAAATAAATTACCACAGCTAACGCTGGGTGGTTACTTATACGAGTGTAGTTCAGTTTCATTCGATGTTTGAAAACCTGTGCATAAAACCTCAAAGTCTAAAACAAAGGTATTAGACATTAGAACAAACAGTTTCTACTGCAAATCACACAAGCTATTAGAAAACCAACGCTGGCTAGCTCTATTCGTGTTTGGAAACTTAAAATTGCTGATAGTTCAAACAAAGAATCAATATTTCAGCTTGCACTCCCAATGTTTTTATGAATCGGCGGCGGCTTGTTGAAATATGAATATTGCAATCCGAGAAATTGTTGGCCCATCATGTTTCAGGTAGATTGATTTATGTTTTTGCAATTGATAGAATAGGTTTTTTTTTTCGTAGGTATAAATATCGCGGGATGTGTGTACCTACTCGTAATTGCAATCAGGGAAAAATCGGGCAATTCTGATCGACCGCTTACGTGAAAACTACACCACTAGATACACTCAGTGCACTAGTAATAAAAATACAAAGTGTCAGGTAGTCAATGCAAAGGATTTTACTGAAATACCTAAGTAATAGTCCATATACAATTTTATTACTGTTTACTGGAATCGTCAACTAACATTCCTCTAAGTTCACGACGTAAAATCTTTCCAGTAGGATTCCTTGGAATTTCTTTCACAAATCGCACACCGCCCCTTAAATACATGGTGGGAGGTACCTGTAAACCATTTCGTAATATTTACTTTAATAACAGTTAAATCAGTGAAAATAGTCTCTTGAACGTTCAGTTGTTTTGTTGTGATTTTCTGGAGGGAGAAAATAGTAATGGGTACATGAACCTCATTCAGGTGCATTCTCGATAGGTAGTCGAATAGAAATATTGAATTAATAGACTAGTCTACCCTTTTGCGAAAATTAATGTTGAGTTCGCTACATGCTTTAAGATTTATTCTTACCAACATAGTGTGTTAAATTTCGTGACGTCACACCACGCAAACATACAATTTTTACTGAGGAATGACGTCACAATTACAAGCCCCTATTTCAAAATTTAAAAAATTCTCTGTATTTATTCATTAATTTAATCAATGGAGAAATATGTGTCTATTATGAAAGAGTCTTAACTTACGGGCCAATTATAATATTTATTTTTTTAATGTATTCCCTTTTACTAACCTCCCTATTCAGGTATTGAACTAGTTCTTCCTCAGTAACGTTACGGCCTGGTTGTTGGACAATAAATGCTGCAGGCTCCTCCCCGTAGGCTGGCACCACTTTACCAACAACGGCAGCTTCTAATACCGCCGGATGCGTCGACAAAATAGCTTCTATTTCAAGAGGGGCTATCTAAAAAAAGTAATAATCAACCTAGCTATCCGGCTCATTTAAAAATCTCAAAAGTAAGAAAAAAGGTTTTAAATGAGTCGAAATACTGTGTAAAAGAATTTTTTAATGAACACCTATCCTCGTAATAATTTTATACTACTACCATATTTTATAGATTTGCATTTGGTCAGATCATAGAGTTAAGTGGTTAGGCTCAAATCACACTGGGGCAGAGTCGAAGCGACGCGACGCGTCATGTTTTGCATGGTGACGCGCGTCATCGCACGTCATTTTATACAAAACAAATTCGTATTTAAATATAGATCAATAGAGATAAAAATGCTGTCCGCGGAAAAACATGACGCGTCGCGTCGCTTCGACTCTGCCCCAGCGAAGAGTGATTTTAAACGAAAGAATTAATCTACTAATCTATCTATCTATCTTCTTATCTCTCTTTACTTTTTATTTTTCTTCAAATAAAAAGTATGCTTTTTAATGATATACCTAAGAATGGAACTTTTAAAGGTTAGATACTTGTTCATTACATTTTAATAATTTAAATATGGTAGATGGATTCGACATTAATCAACCTTTAATTATTCTCGTTGAATTTATTTACCACATTTCTATGTCGTTTTACATTCTGTCTGTAAAGTAATAGACATTGCAGACGTAGGCGCGTTTGCGGAGCGTACGCGTTTTTTTTCCGCTACCCACATTACAGATATTACAGATAGGAGCGGAGTAGTAGCAGAAAAGGACGATGATACGCATCTTAGCAAAATATTGTGGTTTTTTAAATGATTTTTCGTCAACTAGTAATGAAATGAAATGAAATGAAAATCATTTAATCCTGTAGGTTTTGACAACACTTAAGACGGGTCATTTTTTAAAGTTAATGCTAGATTCGCAAGAGTGCAGTTTCCCCAGAGAAGAACCTAGCAAGAAACTCTGTAGGGTTGCTCTTTTTAATTTAAGTTTTACAAATCTCAGGCATAAACACAGAAACATATAATCAAATTAATATTTCAAAACAGCTATCCATAAATAAATAATAAAAATTTGACCCCACAATATCCAGGAAAAAGTAAGGCAAGCAAATGGGAAACAAAGAAGTGAAATGCTTAGTTTGATGGGATCCGCATGACATGACCGGCCATCACAGCAGCACCTTCACACAGGTCTCAACGCATGTGCCAGCCATCAACCCCTTCCACATATTTTAGGGAAGTAGGAGACCCGACACACAGCGCCACCACTGTAACGGCGTAAGCGAGCATGACATGTCACACGTTTCGCCTTATTCATAAGAAAGCTTAGCTATTACAGAATTACAGATACCATACCTACCAAGATACTGCAGAGGCAACATTTTTACAACACAATAACATTCATATAATTTAAGGAATGTAAGTAATTCACAATTGTATGAGAACAGGTATGCTAGAGAAAGCTTGATAGAAGAGCAGGTCAATCCCATGGATTTGAGTCATCTAAATAATCGTTAATTTTATAATATCCCTTTTTGCTAAGTTTTTGTTTAACCTTGAATTTATTGAGGGGTAGTTCGCGTATACTGGTAGGGATCTTGTTGTAAAAGCGTATACATTGACCTACAAACGACTTATTTACTTTCTTTAGTCGACTAGCATGGGGCACTAATTTATCCCTATTTCTAGTATTAACAGTATGTATATCACTTAGTTGTTTAAATTGATGTATATTTTTTTGTGTAAACATTACATTAGTGAAGATGTATTGCGATGCTAGTGTTAATATGTCAATATTTTTAAAAACATCCCTAAGAGATTCCCTGGGACCTAGTTTATAAATCGATCGAATAGCACGCTTCTGCAGAACAAAGATGCGCTCAGAGTCGGCGGCGTGACCCCACAGCAGAATGCCGTAGGACATAAGACTATGGAAGTAGCTGAAGTAAACTAGCCTGGCAGTTTGAACATCTGTCAGGTTTCTTATTTTTTTAACTGCATAAGCTGCAGAGCTGAGCTTATCTGCTAACTTGTCAATATGGGGGCCCCATTGTAATTTAGAATCCAGAGTAATACCAAGGAATATGGTTGTTTCCACAAGACACAAACTCTGTCCCTTCATCTTAATATCTGTAGTTACTTGTCCAACATTGGGCAAAGTAAATTTAATACATTTAGTTTTCTTTTCATTAAGCACTAGATTATTGGCATTAAACCACTCGACTACTTTACTGATAGCATTGTTTACGTCGTCATATAAATTCTGTTGTCGTCTAACTTTAAAAAGTAAAGAAGTATCATCAGCAAACAATACTATATCATGACAGTTATTTACAAGACTTGGCAGATCATTAATATAAATTAGGAAGAGAAAAGGACCGAGAATTGAGCCCTGTGGGACACCCATGCTAACCGCAGATCCACTCGACACTTTGCCGTTTACATCAACCCTCTGTACACGTCCATATAAGTAAGATTCTAATAGGCTGAGTGCGGTGTCCTTTACACCGTAATAATGAAGTTTCCTGACCAAAGTACGATGATCAACGCAATCGAAAGCCTTGGATAAATCGCAAAAGACACCCAAGGCGTCGTGTGACTTCTCCCAGGCATCAAATATACACTTTATTAAATCAACACCTGCGTCGGTTGTTGAGCGACCCCTGGTAAAACCAAACTGTTTCAGGTGCATTAGTTTATTGGAGTAAAAGTGAAATTGTAGTTGATCTAAGATTAGTTTTTCAAATATTTTACTTAAGGTTGGCAATATAGATATAGGTCTATAATTGGTGGGGTCAGTCTTACTGCCTGCTTTAAACAAAGGTATGACTTTACTGTGTTTCATTAGGTCAGGAAAAATTCCCTCATCTATACATTTATTAAAAACCATAGCTAGATGGGGTGCTACGCAGTTTATGATGGAATTAACTATTGTAACGGAAAGGCCATGCAGATCAGCGGTTTTTTTAATAGTTAACGATTTAAAGGCCTTTACTATTGAATATGCATTGACGTGACGAAATGCAAAGACTTGATTGGACTCGGCCACGTTCTGCTTCAACAAAGATTCAGCAAGCGTGGGAGAAGAATCCAGGTCCTTGGTGGTCGAGACTGGAATGTCGGAGAAGAATTTAACAAAAGCTTCGGCAACCTCGGCGTCTGTACTGATACAGTTACCATCAATATTCAATTTAAAATCGAGGTTGCGTGGTTTGACTCTTCCAGTCTCGTGGTTAATAACTTGCCAAGTTGATTTTGCAATATTCTTACTATTAACAATCTTATTTTTTATGAATCTAGATTTGGCCTCATTACATACACGTTTAAATAATTTAGAATAATTACGCACATATTCCACGAAAGACTCACTATTATTCACCGTTTTTTCATCATAGAGGTTGTATAGTTTATTCCTACTAATTAAAATTCCTGTCGTGGCCCAATCATTAAATTTGAGACAATCGTTAACCTTCAGTAATTTTGGTTTAAAAATATTATCATATTCTATTTTAGTGGCATTAAATACTAGTAATAAAGACTAGCCATATTAAGACTTTATTACTAAATATTACGTTTGACTATTTTTTTTGCGACAAAAGCACGTTGATCTTAGATTTTAGTTATTTCTTTGAAAAATCTAAAAATATATATAAATTTAAGGAAAATCTGAGTAAATTACAGCATACACCTATGTTGGGTATACACATAGAATAACATTCAGCTTTCCGAACGTGAGGGAGATAGGGTTCTCAGGCTTCTGTACTATATGTCGAACGCGAACGCTACGCGAGTAAAACGCCTGGAAGCGTTTTGGTAGCGGAAAAGAAACGCGTACAATGTCTCTAAAAGATACGTTAATGTTGCTAACTACCTTATGTCCTCTATAGTCAATAATTTCCTTCAACCGTTCTACTATGTAGAAATAGAAATCGTCATCATAATATCCAGTGTCTCCTGTTTTCAAGAACCCTTCACTGTCTAAATATGTCGAGGGATCGACTCCAATGTACCCTTTCATGAGAATAGGGCCTCTAACTCTAATTTCTCCATATTGATTCGGTCCTAGTAGTTCTTCTGTTTCTGGGTTGACTACCTAAAAAGGTTTGTACTTTTTCAGTTTATTGTTAACATAGTTAACAGACAGAAAGGTACATTGATAATATCACAAATAGTTAGCTTAATGTTTTGGTCGATTAAAATAAAATGGATTTTCTAGTTCAAGTCCACGATATCTAAAGATATAATTGCGGGAAGCATCTAGCCTTTGAAGTCTAAGTAGATAAAAAAAACATAATTCATAAAATATAGAAAATAAATAATTTCTGTCTTTACCTTTACAGTTACACCAGGATATACCATTCCAACACTCCCTGCTTTTGCACCTTTAGTACCGAATGCTTCTGAAGTAATTGTAGTGGCTTCAGTCATACAGTATAATTGGAAAATGTTTTCCAGTAACGGAATCCTGGGATTAAAGAAAAGTTCATAAATATATTTGGTGACAGATGGGTGAGAAGTATGTTTTATTCTTTGTACTTATTTAAAGTTATTATTATCCAATTTGGTTTTTAAAACCCATAATTTTTTGCTTTCTCATTTTTTGATTGTTTTTTACAGCCCTCCTAAACATTTGAGAGTTCGATCTAATCTCATCAACTATTCGTGCAACTAATTGGTAAATGCAGCATTCTCTGCTATGAATCGTACTCCCATGTCACACTATGATTATTTTTTTTCTGACCTTATTTAATTTTCTGACTTATTTCAGACAATAAAAATTATAATTACCTTTCTAAAACAGTCTGTATTGTTTTAGCGTGAAGAGGTGTTGTGGACGCATAAATTATCTTCAGCGAACTCAAGTCATAATTCGGCAAATCTTCACTCGTTGAAAATAAACAAACATATACAGGGCTTAATATGGCTAGGTCAACCTTTAAAATAAAAAGAATGGTTATGTTAAAGGCTCTTTAGGGTCTTCCAATACAAAACATAAGATACCTTACTTACTCACATACAAATAAATACCCACCTTACATTTTTCGATGGCCATCAAAATATTTTCAATTCCTTGTTCAGTGATAAAAACAATTGTTTTTCCGAGACACAGCATTTTGTATGTTAAAAACGTATCAAAGATATGAAACCATTTTCCACAATCAAATACCTTTTGGAACGAATGATCTTTGAAACTGAAAAGGTGCATTTGAATAAGATTGATTCCCCTTTTAAACCCAAAAATCTAAATAAACAAATGAATAGATCAGAATATGGGAATAACGATGTTGTCTTTTGTCTCAATATTTATGATTTTGAGCTCCTTTGGTACCTATAGGATTAATTTCAGAACAACAAAGAAAAATGATCTGGGGCCCAAGTCTGCTACAATAGCCTTAGTTATGTGTCGGCAGCGTATCAATGATTTGGCATTCTTTGACACACTTGGCCGCAATCAGTGTAAGCCATTGTTTAGCAGAATACCAAATATATCAAAAAATGCAATTGACACTGCTGAATACAACTGATAAATTAGTAGACATGGGCCCCTGACAGTCTACCGAAAACCTATGTTAAGCAAGCATGCTGTTAACCAGCCCTCCAGCTCTGTCGCTTCACCGCGAAGTCGATAGCGCGTCAACGTTATGGGGTTGCTGGCATCACAACGACACTCAAAAGACACCAGTTAATAAACCTATAACTTACTCAGCATGAGTTCCATTGAGTATGAAATTGAGATGAGTTAGCTCAATTCCTTTTGGCAAACCAGTAGTTCCTGAAGAGTACAAAATCAATGCTGTGTCTATTTGTCCTTGAACTGGAGCGGGTTCAAAATTCTTTATATTATTTTTCTCCATCAGCAATGTCTTAATATTAACTACAGATTTGTTTCCAAAGTCAACGTCATCGTCGATTGAAATAAACATCTTGATAGTTTCGAAATTTTGAAGCACGTCCCCGTCGGTGTCCCAAAATTTTTTGGAGCAAATGAAGTATTTTGGTTTGGTAATACTCATTTTGTGCTTCAACACGGCTGTCAATAAAAATTATATTACAGACTGTATTGGTAACGCAGATACTTAATGTCAAACGTATCATGACTTACTTTTACCACTGACGAGTTCATAAGGAGTATACGTTGCACCAGTAAATATGATAGCAAGTGTGATAGGAAGGAATTCGATGCGAGTCTCAGATCCCAAAGCCACCACGTCACCTTTGCGCACTCCAAGTTTGCTCAGAGAAACCGATAAATCTACGGCGTACTGTAGGAATTCTTTGAAGGTCATCTTCTCGCCCGAATTTGCGTTTTCCTACAATGAAATAATATTATGTTATTATTAATTATTAACTCAAAGTTGTAATAGTGAAAGTAGTAAGTACTCAAACTAGTAATCATTTAAAGATACCTATTTAATTTGACATTGTTGAAGTACAATTTACATGTTTGATATCATAGTAAAAGAACGTTTCTAATGATGGTCATATTATTGACGTGACTTTCAAAGAAGATAAGAGAATCTACTGAATATAATTTACCTTCTTCTGCTTTACCATAGTCGCGTTATGAGGGGAAGGTAAAGTATTAAAGTATAAAATAAATATGTTAAAGTATAAGAGGGGAAGGTAGAGTATTATTCACTTACCAATGCAACTTCATTGTCAAAGCGTCGTCGTAAAAGATCCAGCATGTATTTTCCAAAATTTAAATGGGCTGGCACAAATACATTTTGATCGCCCTTTATGTATTTACTATCGTTGGAAAATTCCATTGTTTTACAATTTATAATTTAAATACTTTCTTTTCAATAGGTTGTCCTTATAAGTAACAACTGACTGAAAATTTTGCACTTGTGGAATTAAATACAAAAGCATGTTAAAAATATTTACCTATGTAGGTATCTTGGTACTGACTAACAAAAGCAGAATTAAATAAGCAAACATTAACATTAGGTTTTCTTTTAGTGGATAATTAAAATCTTTTGAATTCTATGAATACCATATTAAAATGTATTGTCTTTAGCTTCCAAATGTTATTTTAATATCATTTTATTGTTATATAAATGTCATCACCGATATAATTTTTCTATAGTAATTTTACTAAATTCTATCGATGGTGTCTGAATTTATATTTTTTAAATGACAATAAAATAAAATTTGGAAGTTAAAGACAATGCATTAAGACTTTCTTTCGTGAAAATGGTACTCTTCTTCTAAATAAGAATGAAATGGATAGGTATTCTTATTTAGTCGTTAACGTCATACTGCCAGACAAAGGCCTCGACCTTGTGCTCTTCTTTTGAGTGATTTCGACGGTGATTTAAAAAAAGAAAAAAAATCCTTCTCCAAAATCACCATCACAATCACTCAATTGTTTAACCCAACTAAAAACAAACCATTATTTAACAAAAAAACCATGATTAACGGTATAATATGATAATTACGACGTTGCTAGGTTAAAAAAAGTGTTCGTTAAAGTTGAATGGTTGTCATGATTTTAATTGAATGAATGAAAGAATCCGACCGATTTAAACGACAGGAATTCACCCGCTCATATTAACCTCGTGATGCAACAATCGTCTAATTAGGTTATCGAACCACCCCCCCGGTGGGTTCTCGCCTTGCAGTGGCGGGGGGGCTTAGTACCTGCGGACTGGTCCATCTGCGGGGAAGCTAAGAGGAACCCGAGGAGGACCGCTTCCCGATGCCTTCCGGTCGGGCTTGGGTTGAGCGGTACTTGGTAGGTGGCGAACCTTTTGGTGGCGCTACTGAGGCGGACAGCCTGTGTTGTATGGGCGGCACAGGCTGTTGAGGAGGTGCGTAGGCTGCGGGCCTTATGGGGGGTTCCGCAGCTGAGGCGGGTGGCTGGGCTGTATGGGCAGTCCAGCTGCTGAGAGGTGAAGGCCGCGGTGGGAGAGGACTGCCGGTATCACGGTGCGCCGCTTTCCCTACCTCCTGCGGCCTAGACGGGGTCGCCACCGTCTTTTGATGGCGGACGCGGTGGGGTCGCAGGGGAAGAGGAGTGTCGGTATTCCGGAGGCCGCTCTCCCTATCCTCTGCGACCGTGTGGCAAAAGGCGAGGCCACAGATCTGGCTCGCTGCGGGGAGACCGTGGGTGGCGGAATCGGAGAGTCCGTCACTCACCACTGGTTGGTCTCCGAGGAGGTGCGGCTGACGTGTTTGGTGTTTTGACACGTTAGCCGCGAAGAGAGGATGGGCATTTGCCCGAGAAGGATCTGCTTCGGCGGACACCGCCGATAGGGTTCGCGGACGTATGCGGAAGCTTTCCCGTGTCCCTGTCACTTGGCGAAGAGAAGAAACACCATGGGGTTTTAGTCGGTGCGAGTCCGACATAACCCTTCGTCTTTCTCCGAGACGAAGGGTATCCATAAAGGATTTCCCCATGTAAAAAAAAAAAGGTTATCGAACCAACAAGTTACTCTAATAGTGACATAAAAGATACAGGGTTCTAAAGTGAAATATTGAGCCAACCATAAATCGTCGCACTTACCACTAACTAGTTTGTTACACCTAAAAACATACCATGACCCTTTATAGTTCAAAAGCTTGTGCCACCGCACCGCACACTCCCTTTTGATTTCATACGCTCAGTTAGTATACCCACATAATCATGTATGGCGCGTACAGGGAAGCAATTTTGCAAAATTCCTCAAACTATTATGACTGGATGCTGAGCAGTGGACAACCAATGGTGTGCATTATAGCTTGCTAGCGTTAGTTGAAACGGAAGAACATTAGGACTGTGCAATAGGGATTTTTATGGTTTTTCTATGTAA
Organism: Anarsia innoxiella; assembly: GCA_947563765.1. Taxonomy (NCBI): domain Eukaryota; kingdom Metazoa; phylum Arthropoda; class Insecta; order Lepidoptera; family Gelechiidae; genus Anarsia; species Anarsia innoxiella. The sequence goes on from OX387402.1 coordinate 4,267,850, forward strand.
AACTATTCTAGTGTGCAATAATGTGGTGAGAGGATATAGTTTGTTTGCTTTCGTTTACGTACTAAAAAAAATATTACTAACAAGTTTATTTACACATTAACATGTACACACATGTGTGTACACACACGCAAAACCAAAAACAAAACCGAATAACGAAATACCTACTTCGATAAATAAATTACCACAGCTAACGCTGGGTGGTTACTTATACGAGTGCAGTTCAGTTTCATTCGATGTTTGAAAACCTGTGCATAAAACCTCAAAGTCTAAAACAAAGGTATAAGACATTAGAACAAACAGTTTCTACTGCAAGTCACACAAGCTATTAGAAAACCAACGCTGCCTAGCTCTATTCGTGTTTGGAAACTAAAATTGCTGATAGTTCAAACAAAGAATCGATATTTCAGCTTGCACTCCCAATGTTTTTATGAATCGGCGGCTTGTTGAAATATGAATATTGCAATCCGAGAAATTGTTGGCCCATCATGTTTCAGGTAGATTGATTTATGTTTTTGCAATTGATAGAATAGGTTAGTTTTTTTCGTAGGTATAAATATCGCGGGATGTGTGTACTCGTAATTGCAATCAGGGAAAAATCGGGCAATTTTAATCGACCGCTTACATGATCCTAAAACAAAAAACATCACTGGATACACTCAGCGCACTAGTAATAAAAATAAAAGGTGTCAGGTAGTCAAAGCAAAGGATTTTATTGAAATAACAGTCCTACAATTTTATTACTGTTTACTGGAATCGTCAACTAACATTCCTTTAAGTTCACGACGTAAAATCTTCCCAGTAGGGTTCCTTGGAATTTCTTTCACAAATCTCACACCGCCCCTTAAATACATGCCGGGAGGTACCTGCAAACCATTTCGTAATATTTACTTTAATAACAGTTAAATCAGTGAAAATAGTCTCTTGAACGTTCAGTTGTTTTGTTGTGACTTTCTAACGGGAGAAAATAGTAATTGGTACATGAACCTCATTCAGGTGTTTTCGATTGTCGAATAGAAATATTAAATTAATAGACTAGTCTACCCTATTGCGAAAATTAATGTTTAGTTGGCTACACACTTTAAGATTTATTCTTAGAAACATAGTGTGTTAAATTTTCGTGACGTCACGCCGCGCCAACATATTTTTTTTACTGAGAAATGAAGTCACAATTACAAGCCCCTACTTCAAAATTTAAAAAATGATCTGTATTTATTCATTAATTTAATCAAGGGAAAAATATGTGTCTAATATGAAATAGTTTTAACTTACTGGCCAATTATATTATTTATTTTTTAATGTATTCCATTTCACTAACCTCCCTATTCAGGTATTGAACTAGTTCTTCCTCAGTAACGTTACGGCCTGGTTGTTGGACAATAAATGCTGCAGGCTCCTCCCCGTAGACTGGCACAACTTTACCAACAACGGCAGCTTCCAATACCGCCGGATGCGTAGACAAAATAGCTTCTAGTTCAAGAGGGGCTATCTAAAAAAAGTATTAATTAACCTAGCTATCCGACTCATTTAAAAATCTCATATAAGGAAGAAAAAAGGTTTTAAATGAGTCGAAATACTGTGTAAAAGAAACTTTTAAATGAACACCTATAATCGCAATAATTTTATACTACTACCATAGATTTGCATTTGGTCAGATCATAGAGTTAAGTGGTTAGGCTCAAATCACACTGGGGCAGAGTTGAAGCGACGCGACGCATCATATTTTAATAATTTAATAATTTCGGAGAATATTGGATTATAATCCATGTTTAGTGTTAGTAATACAAAAACCTTAGTCCTTATATTAGTTTTACAAATATGTGCCAGGCCACGGATTCACGTGTAACTGGGTCCACCGCTCAATTAAAGGCTGTACCACACCGGATGCGTATACGTAGACGTAAGCACGGCGTAGCCACGCGCGTAGTTACGGTGTATCCCGATGTGACACCGGGCTATCAGTCACGTCGTCGTGTACGTCTACATTACGCAAGCGGTGACAGTTCCATATATTAGGCCTTTACCTATGAAATTGCCGTTTTGTATGAAAAAATTCAAACGATTTTTTTTCATGTAATTTTTATTTGTATTAAGTGAAGTAATTACCCATACAATCAATGCATCTTTGCCAACGCAGTGGCAGTTTATTAATGCCCTTCTTAAAGAAATCAGCTGGACGAGAGGCAACAAATTCTTCAAAGGCGTTTTGTACTGCCTCTTGGTTATTGAATTTTTTTCCAGTCAAGAAGTTATCTAAATTCTGGAAAAAGTAGTAGTCTGTAGGGGCAAGGTCCGGTGAGTACGGTGGATGAGGCAGAGCTTCCAACCCCAGTTCTTGCAACTTGGAGACCGTCATTTGTGCGGTATGAGGTCGCGCGTTGTCGTGCAGGAGCAGCGGAGACGAGCGATTGACCAATGCTGGTCGGAGACGTGCCAGCTTCTCCATCATTGTGTTCAATTCTTCACAGTACACATCTGCAGTAATACTCTCCCCATTTGGTAAGAAGCTGTGATGAATCACACCGGTGCTAGACCACCAAACAGTAACCATCACCTTTTAGGGGTAAGTTTTCGTTTAGGGCATTGTTTAGGTGCTGAACCAGGATCCAACCAACTTGCTGAGCGCTTACGGTTATCAAACAGAATCCATTTTTCATCACAGGTGACAATGCGGTTCAAAATTCCTTCATTTGTGTGTCTGTTGAGCAATGCACGGCACGTCTCGACGCGTACTTGGCGCTGGCGATCATTGAGTTCGTGGGGCACCCATTTGTCAAGCTTTTTTACCTTGCCAATTTGACGCAAATGGACCAATATTGTTTTGATGCTAACGTCGAAAGCTGCTGCTAATTCAGCCGTAGATTGAGTATCATCAGCTTCCACGATCGCCTTCAATTCGTCTGCATCGACCAAAGTCTTCGGACGACCGCGGGGTTCATTTTTCAGGTCGAAATTTCCAGAACAGAAGCGAGCAAACCAATAACTAGTGGTTCGTTGGTTTGTAGTGTTAGCTCCGTACACGTCGTTGATGTTGCGAGCCGCTTGTACCGCGTTGCTGCCACGACGGAACTCATATTCCATAATTACTCGAATTTTTAACGTATCCATGTTGACGAAAATGATTGAAATGCAATGAAAATGTAACACTAAGCAATAAACAAATGACTGTTTTTGGAAAAAGAATTCCATATTTTTAAAATGAAATTAATTTGAAATTAGAATTCTTAGCTAAAGAAAAAATATTTTTAATTGAAATGGCCAGTACTGTAAAACGGCAATTTCATAGGTAAAGACCTATTATTACAACTTAAAGGTACGCATACGTCTATGCATACGAAACGCATACGTATCCGGTGTGTTTTGGCCTCAAAGGACCCTGCATTGTCTCAGCCAATACAGTCAGGAGGCTATTGCTACTGCCACGCATCCTGCGCATCAAGGAAGTCACTCTCTTACGCATTATACGTAGTGTTGAAAACGTCTACATGTTCTTCTGCAAACATTCCCGATGCACTACAGAAGCGCGGCTGCCGCAACAGCATCCTGAAAACATTGTTGTATGTAACTCTTTAAGGAGTTTAACGCTTATTTGGTGTAGTTAAACCAGAGGCTGCAGGCGTAAAAGGGTAGATGGATTCGACATTAATCCACCTTTAATTATTCTCGTTGAATTTATTTAACACATTTCTATGTCGTTTTACATTCTGTCTGTAAAATAAAAGATACGTTAATGTTGTTAACTACCTTAACTCCTCTATAGTCAATAATTTCCTTCAACCGTTCTACTATGTAGAAATAGAAATCGTCATCATAATATCCAGTGTCTCCTGTTTTCAAGAACCCTTCACTGTCTAAATATGTCGTCGGATCGACTCCAATGTACCCTTTCATGAGAATAGGGCCTCTAACTCTAATTTCTCCGTATTGATTCGGTCCTAGTAGTTCTTCTGTTTCTGGGTTGACTACCTAAAAAGGTTTGATCATTTTCAGTTTATTGTTAACATAGTTAACAGACAGAAAGGCACATTGATAATATCACAAATAGTTAGCTTAATGTTTTGGTCGATTAAAATAAGATGGATTTCTAGTTCAAGTCCACGATATCTAAAGAGATAAATGCTTTCCTCTAACCATTGAATTCTAAGTAGGTAAAAAAAACATATTTCATAAAATAAAGAACATAAATAATTTCTGTCTTCACCTTTACAGTTACACCAGGATATACCTTTCCAACGCTCCCTGCTTTTGCACCTTTAGTACCGAATGCTTCTGAAGTAATTGTAGTGGCTTCAGTCATACAGTATAATTGGAAGATGTTTTCCAGTGACGGAATCCTGGGATTAAAGCAAAGTTCATAAATATATATGGTGAAAGAAGGGTTAGAACTGTGTTTTATTATCTGTATTTAAAGTTATTATTATTCAATTTGGTTTTCGAACCCCATAATTTTTTGCTTTCTCATTTCTTGATAGTAAGTTATTTACAGGCCTAAACATTAAAGAGTTCCATCTTATCTCATCAACAATTCGTGCAACCAACCAATTGGTAAATGCAGCATTCTTTGCTATGAATCGTACTCCCTGTCACACAATGATTAAATTTTTCCTGACATTGTTTAATTTTCTGACATAATTCACACAATAAAAATTATAATTACCTTTCTAAAACAGTCTGTATTGTTTTAGCGTGAAGAGGTGTTGTGGACGCATAAATTATCTTCAGCGAACTCAAGTCATAATTTGGCAAATCTTTAATCGTTGAAAGTAAACAAACATATACAGGGTTCAATATGGCTAGGTCAACCTTTAAAATATAAAGTATGGTAATGTTAAAGGCTCTTTAGGGTCCTCCCATACAAAACATAAAATACCTTACTTACTCACATACAAATAAATACCCACCTTACATTTTTCGATGGCCATCAAAATATTTTCAATTCCTTGTTCAGTGATAAAAACAATTGTTTTTCCGAGACACAGCATTTTGTATGTTAAAAACGTATCAAAGATATGAAACCATTTTCCACAATCAAATACCTTTTGGAACGAATGATCTTTGAAACTGAAAAGGTGCATTTGAATAAGATTGATTCCCCTTTTAAACCCAAAAATCTAAATAAACAAATGAATAGATCAGAATATGGGAATAACGATGTTGTCTTTTGTCTCAATATTTATGATTTTGAGCTCCTTTGGTACCTATAGGATTAATTTCAGAACAACAAAGAAAAATGATCTGGGGCCCAAGTCTGCTAAAATAGCCTTAGTTAAGTGTCGGCAGCGTATCAATGATTTGGCATTCTTTGACACACTTGGCCGCAATCAGTGTAAGCCATTGTTTAGCAGAATACCAAATATATCAAAAAATGCAATTGACACTGCTGAATACAACTGATAAATTAGTAGACATGGGCCCCTGACAGTCTACCGAAAACCTATGTTAAGCAAGCATGCTGTTAACCAGCCCTCCAGCTCTGTCGCTTCACCGCGGAGTCGATAGCGCGTCAACGTTATGGGGTTGCTGGCATCACAACGACACTCAAAAGACACCAGTTAATAAACCTATAACTTACTCAGCATGAGTTCCATTGAGTATGAAATTGAGATGAGTTAGCTCAATTCCTTTTGGCAAACCAGTAGTTCCTGAAGAGTACAAAATCAATGCTGTGTCTATTTGTCCTTGAACTGGAGCGGGTTCAAAATTCTTTATATTATTTTTCTCCGTCAGCAATGTCTTGATATTAACTACAGATTTGTTTCCAAAGTCAACGTCATCGTCGATTGAAATAAACATCTTGATAGTTTCGAAATTTTGAAGCACGTCCCCGTCGGTGTCCCAAAATTTTTTGGAGCAAATGAAGTATTTTGGTTTGGTAATACTCATTTTGTGCTTCAACACGGCTGTCAATAAAAATTATATCACAGACTGTATTGGTAACGCAGATACTTAATGTCAAACGTATCATGACTTACTTTTACCACTGACGAGTTCATAAGGAGTATACGTTGCACCAGTAAATATGATAGCAAGTGTGATAGGAAGGAATTCGATGCGAGTCTCAGATCCCAAAGCCACCACGTCACCTTTGCGCACTCCAAGTTTGCTCAGAGAAACCGATAAATCTACAGCGTACTGTAGGAATTCTTTGAAGGTCATCTTCTCGCCCGAATGTGCGTTTTCCTACAATGAAATCACGTTCTGTTATCATTAATTATTCACTTAAAGTTTTAATAAAAGTAGTAATAATTAATAGATACCTATTTAATTTAACATTGTTGAAGTACAATTTTCATGTTTGATATAATAGTGTAAGTACCTACATATAGGTTTCTAATGATTGTCATATTATTGACGTGAACTTCAAAGAAGAGAAGGGAATCTAGTGAATAGAATATTGACCTTCTTTTGTTTTACCATAGTCGCGTTCTGAGGGGAAGGTAAAGAAAGTATTATTCACTTACCAATGCAACTTCATTGTCAAAACGTCGTAAAAGATCCAGCATGTATTTTCCAAAATTTAAATGGGCTGGCACAAATACATTTTGATCGCCCTTTATGTATTTACTATCGTTGGAAAATTCCATTGTTTTACAATTTATAATTTAAATACTTTATTTTCAATAGGTTGTCCTTATAACAACTGACTGAAAATTTTGCACCTGTGGAATTAAATAAAAAAGCATGTAAATAAATATTTACATATGTATCTTGGTACTGACTTACAAAAGCAGAATTAATTATGCAAACAATAATATCAGGTTTTCTTTCAGTGGATAATTAAAATATTTTGAATTCTATGAATACCATATTAAAATGCATTGTCTTTAGCTTCCAAATGTTAGGTATTTTAATGTAATTTTAATGTTATATAAATGTCATCACCGATATAATTTTTCTATAGTAATTTTACTAAATTCTATCGATGGTGTCAGAATTTATATTTTTAAAATGACAATAAAATACAATTTTTAAGTTAAAGACAATGCATTAAGACTTTATTTCATGAAAATGGTACTCTTCTTCTTAATAAGAATGAAATGGATAGGTATTCTTATTTAGTCGTTAACATCATACTGCCTTTGTGCTCTTCTTTTGAGTGATTTCGGCGGTGATTAAAAAAAAGAAAAATCATTCTTCAAAACCACCGTCACAATCACTCAATTGTTTAACCCAACTAAATACAAACCATTATTTAACAAAAAACCATGATTAACGGTATAATATAAAAATTACGACGTTGCTAGGTCAAAAAAAGTGTTCGTTAAAGTTTCATGGTTGTCATGATTTTAATTGAATGAATGAAAGAATCCGACCGATTTCGGTCACGGCGACCGCTTACGGCGAACTCTGCTGTCGTTGGTGTGCTCTCATGTGACTGATAAAGCCGATCTTTTAAAAAAAATATTTTGCCACAGTCAGTGGGGGTATGTGAGCACGCCATCGACAGTATTATAAGTTAATGCCACTGTTGGTCGGGTGATTTGAGCGTCGCGCTTGGCATCAAGCTCAGCGCGCCGTTTGACTTCAAGGTCGCGAACCTTGGTCTTAACTAGGGTCCGCCACTTCGGGCGTTTCGCCGCCTGCTGTTCCTAATGAGACGGCTCAATGTCACATCTCTTCATGTGGCGCTTATGTACCTACCTAAAGCTGATCTTCTTTATTTACCAAAACAAAAAAAAAACGTAAAAAAATAGTAACCGAAAAAACCTTTCCATTCGTAATCTTATTGCATCGAACAAAATGGCTTCAATCTCAAAGAACGTCTTTAATCTTGGTAAAAAAAGTAAAGCTTTCCCACAATTAAGTCAATCACGCCTGTTTAACTCGATTTCCTTTTAAGAAACCTATTACAAGCCGCAGGGACCATTCTTGGGAAAGCCACGGGCTAAATTGCTCCGAGGTACAACTTGGAAACCAGTCAATTTGAATGTTAAAAGAGTTTCATTTTAAGAAATTGCCCAATGCAAATGATGAGAGGAAATCTTATGTACCTAGTCAATTCCTATTTCAAATACTTTATTATGATTATAAAGGTTTTAGATTAACTGCCGTGCAAAAACAAATGGCCAACTTTTGCTCTTTTTGAAAATGAAAACAAAAAATAGATAGGTAAGTAGGTATTATAATTTTTTGAGTTATTTTGTTTACCTAATCATATAAATAAGCAAACAAAATGTTAAGCAAATTAAAAATTATTATTTGAAACTTACTACTTAAGTAAGCCATCCGTGCCATTCCTTGGTATAAAATTATTCCCATCAGCACCTTAAGTAAATAAAATACCAAAAATATTTTAAACATTTAAAACATTGTTTCAAATCGAATAACACCAAAACCCTACCAGTTTACCACAACCATAATTCAGGAATGAATAAATTGCAATTTCTTCAAGTATTGCCATTTTATTCTGAAGGCTTTGTGTGGATTTATGAGCTCTGCGCACCGCGGAGCACTATGAAATCCTTCTCAGGCTGAATTCAAGAGATAGTGCACTTTGCCTAACCGCTCTTTTCAAACTGAGCATAACCTCTTCCTAGGTAAACGTAAACGTTTTGAATACTGAAAATTGGATTCTTATTTACATTGAATAATTTATCCTATGTGTATCGTGTTTACGAGATAGCTTTACACCGCTCTAGCACAAAGGAAATTAGGAATTATAAAATGTTAATGAAAAATTGATAACGCTTAGTAGCAACTTCAAAGGTTTTGACTTGCTGCAAAGATTTGATGTTTACAGAATTTGCCTCCAATAACCATCTCAGAATATTGTCACCAGCTGTTTTGTTCTGATTCAGTTTATTAACCAAAAGTGTATAAAAAATATAACGTTGTCTCTGTCCTGATTACATCAAATCATACGTGACGTCCCCTTGGAAAAGTTTTGCTAGCAAAAGTCTTTAGAAACATTCATAAGGTAAAGTTTACGAGGTACGGAAGTCATGCGATAGTTTTGGCTGGCGTAATCACGCGACGCGAGGCAGACGTGCCGTTCCTTATAAATAAAATACGATAGATTTGTCACATAATACTGCATGTGAGCATAATGTAGGACAGTATTTTCAGTACGGTGTGGCACTTACATAGTTCACTATAGGTTCCATCAAGTCATTTATGGTATAAGTCATATAAGGTTAAATAGGTGTTCTAGCTGACTAATTTATAAAGGGACAGATCAGTCGACTACTGCCAAGAGCCCCCCCTTATTCAATACTTTTAGAAATAACTAAATTTAATCGGACCGTTTTACTAAAAAAAATTCTTTACATAAGCAATTCTTTTAAAAAAAGAGATTACATTGAAAACAGCAATTTAAGTAATACTATTTCGACAGCAAATGAAAATTGTATTCCCAGTTCTATAGGTATTTTATAATCCCTTTATCCAATAAGCCTCGAAGCCATTCGAATAAAGAGTGAATATTTGGAGCTGGAGGTAAAAATACGTCCTCGAGAGTTAGGCCACGTACTTTTCATGTAAATTTTAAGCCCTCGGTTTTTGCAAGGATTTCCAAAATCACAATTGGTGAGACAATTTTGCGGAAATCTGTTCGGAATATGTTTCGTTTTTTTTCGCCACAATCAATTTGTGACCTTGTTTTTAAGCAGTAAATATCTTCTACTTACATTTCATATATTTCATAGAGTCTGTTTATATAAAACCAAGAGTGTTGACCAACAAAAGAAATCCTAGCCAAATTCTAAATTGATCCCCCGGTTACAAACTCGACGACTCTATTCTCACACATATTTTAACTCTACTGATTATTATTTTAAAATGCATTATGCAAATGAAAAGCTGCGGTTCTATTAAAGAATTCCTTGCCCCTATTAATTCTCTAACTTTGCTAATAATACTTTGCGAGGAAATTCTCGGCGTTAACCATTTCACATAAAGAGGTTGTTCAACAGAAAAAGTTAGCAAATTTGTCTCGCCCGAGGCACACATTATCTCTGCTCATATTACGTTATAAATGGATGTGATTTAACAGAAGCCGCTTCCAGTGCTAAAGGGAAAATACTATTACCTTCTTTCTCAGGTTAAAACGTGGAAAAAGACCATGATTAAGTAAATACTCATATAATATTTAACTCTTTGTGGATTCTTTAAGTATCTTCTATTATTATTTCCTTGTTCATTTGTGCGGATATATACCTATTCCTTGTCTCTTGACGTTTAATAATTAATATTTTTTGAAGAGTTTTGCTTGTTTTGTTACATTACAAGAAGATATACTAGGGTAAATTAGCCGGTTTACCGGCCTTCTCTGGTTTTCGGCCATTACGAGTATTTACGCTTATAATAAGAAAGTGATAATACGCTTATTAAAAAAATCTATGTCTCCAACATAATTGCCATGTCTTCTCTAACTCTTTAAATTGGGAGCATAATAACATGCCAATTGTCTCGTCAGTGATCCCGCAAAGGTTGACAGGTCAAAACGTGTCGCAAAATTAACGAAAAAAATAGTGCGCGCGATCTCTTTGCAAGGTAAGTCTTGATCACATTTATTGTTTTTTGAACGCAGTTTTCATTACTATAAGATAGATATGATATTAATTTAATGTTATTCTATTTAAAAATGATGATTTCTTTTATTTAAAATATAATTTTGAGGTGGTCGGATAACCAAAATATCAAATGACGGATTTTTTGGTTCTCGGCCGGCCGGCCGGAAACTAGATCTTATCCTATTATCTTTGACTATACATTCTACATTTATTGTATACTTTTTTCAAAACAAAGTTATTATAAACAAAATATTTTAACGAGCTGAATAATTTTGTTAACAGCCGGCCACATCTCTAGAAAGAAGTATTGGACAAATTATGCTAATTAATTATCTATTATTTGGCGGCCGATAACGGAAGTTCTAATTACTGTTTTTCGGCCTAGCTAACATAAAGGTGGCCGACAAACAAGAAATCTTTTGTTGATTATCGGACACTAAAATTTTTATAAAATAATAGTAATAAATTTTAACAAATTTAAAATATAAATGATTTTGATTATAGGTACCTATCAGCAACTCTAGTACAATCATTTTTAGGAACTGTTCAATCGAATTTTTTTTAAAGCCAGTAGTTTAAAGTCGGCCGAAAGATAACTTTTTCACGTTTAGTTTTTGGCCACTGGCCGAGAGTTAGTGTTTTTATTTGCAATTCTCGGCCCTTTAATTTAGAAACGGCCGAAAAATGGTTGTTATTTAGTTTAGTTTTCGGCCCTATGGTAAAAAAGTGGCCGAAAAATAGCTGGCACTAATTTAGTTTTTCGGCCGTGTTCTAAATGATGGCAGATTCAAGGTATTGATATGATGCCAGAAACACTATCTTTCCCAGATAACCAAATTGTTGTGATAGCAGAAATACATACTCCGGCTAAAAATGATGAAACTTCACTGAAAACCCCACATATGAGTTCAACACCGATTCAAACACGATCACTTGGAAATGAATTTGAAGAAAGTGGGATTGATCTTGAGTCACCGTTTAAGCAGGCATCATCACCACAACTTATCCAAGACAATTATACCACAAAATTTGAAAGTAAACATATTACAGAAAAAAAACAAAGAAACGTCGTTGATAGAAATTACTGAATTGACAGATACTACTAAGATAGACATACTAGAAAATAATAATATATTTCCTGATCCATTTACAAAGCATTTAAAATTTCTGACCGATACAACAAATACCAAAAATAAAAAAAGAAGAATATTGTTAATAAATTACCTAGTGCTATATCTGCAAAAATGTGGAGAGATTATTATGAATCAAAAGAGAAGGAAAAGCAAAACAAGATCGACGCGATAAATAAAAGAAAGATCGAAAGGGACAAAAAAAAATCAAACCTGTTGCAAAAAAAGAAAGAGTTGCTCAGCAGAAGAAGCTTAAAATTTAAACAAATGAAACCAAACCAAAGAATAATAAAAAATAAAAGTAAATAAAGAAGCAGAAATCGAAAAGATTGTTGAAGTTAGTAAAGCGGCTAAAAAAAAATGACTGCCAAAAAGTACGAAAACTCTAGTCAAGAGAAAAATGAATATAAAGAGATCGTAAATGAAGAAACTGAAAATGGTGAAGATACAAATAGAACTGTTGATGAAATAATAAAAACAAATAAGCCCGATGATGAACGCAATTTACAGGTAATGTTGTAACTTTGTTTAAAGTTTCTAATAATAAATTAGTACTCACCTACCTATTCAAAAATATTTTACTACCTACAGGTCATGGACAGTGAGAAAAAATAGAAAGAAGAAACAAGAGTAGAAAGAGAATATATAAAAGAAACTGATAAAGAAAATGAATGCAAGATAGAAGAAGCAATATGCGAAAAGACAGTTGAAATAAATAAAGATTACAATGAAGATTTTGAAAAGGAAACTATTTTCTAGATTTATTTTTCTTAAATATTTAGTTTTTAAGTAAACTTACATTTCGAAGGCTGATTATGCAACCAAATATTCCTACTTTTTGATAAGTAATTGCTTTTTTTGGAATAAATAAAGATAAAGACAAAGAAGATTATGAAGAAGAAAAGATTTCGTACACTTAAAGTTCTTAAATATTTAGTTTTTAAGAATAATTACACTTCGAAGGCTGATTATGCAACCGAATGTTCCTACATTTTATGATAAGTAATCGTTATTTTCTGTGATTAAAAGTCTAATTTGTATTGTATCCTTTTTAATTAAAAATAAACCTTGATATAGAGTATATAAAAGCTAATTTATAAATTGGAAACGGTGGCCGAAAACTAATTAAATTAATGGCCGAAAACTAAGACATGTGGCCGAAAATGGGCTAAATCGCTCACTTTTCAAGTTTTGTGTTTTATCATTTATGTAGACTCATTTTCAAAGAAAAGAGATGCATATTTAAAAACTGCATTGTCTATTGAGTACAATACCATTTCATTTATCAGTGTAAGCATATTCTTTCATTAAAATAAATCATCCCGAAGTCATAAAATTGCTTAACTGGCCGAAAACCGGCAATTTTACCCTATATATTTATTAAAGCATTTACCCATTAGCAGTCACACCGCTTGTGTGGTTTAAATATAACATCTGCTGATTCAAACTAGTAATTAGATTTTTTCACAACATATGAGGCTCAAACAAGGAGCCAAGTATTTAAAAATTTGTTGAGCTCCAAAATCCAAAATAAAAAAGAACACGAGTCAGAAAGAAGGTATTTATCATTTCTGAACCCCGTAATCGAGATTCAAGGCACACATCATAATTTTGTTAAGCTTACATCTAGGTGCTGGATTTATTCTATTCATTTTTCTTAGAATCTCGGCAAATCCCTCTGTTCTCGACAGAATTTCAGCCTGCAGACGTTATAATGCAGTTTCTGAAGCTGAAGATTTTCCTGGCTTTAGCTGAACTGAGCAGTTGGCCAGTTTAAACAATTTGTTCTACTGATAACCGTATTTAAATTATTCGTACTTTGTTCCTTTTTTAAATGTTGATTTTGGTTGTTAAAGACTTATTTTAGATTACTAGTTTTAATAATCAAATACCTAAATTACTACACGTTATTATATAAGAGACAGATAGATTCTCTCCTTATTATTGAAATATCTTCTCATTACTACCTAAATTTAAATTATAAACTTTTTTTTTGTCGAATCATGTTTTATTAAATTCAGTAAATCTTCAACTAGGTACCAGCTGGAACGGCAAATATCGCGAGACTAAATAAAAGTATGTATTCTACTTATATTACATCCGGAAAATGTTACATATGTCAGTTCAAAATAATGGACCACGAAATATGAGTGAATCAAAACAAATTATTGTTAGCGAGCGATAACGCAAAATGTTTATATTAAAATCTAATTAAAATCAAGCCATGTCGACGCTCGTTCCTTGTGAAAGTATGAAACTTCCACTAATTCATCATGCTTTTACCGGGTTGCCAGATTTTGAAAATATGTTTTATATTTACGGTAAGACATAAAATTTGAATTTCAGTTGTCTGTATTCACATTTAAAAGGAATAACTAATTCGAATTTTTTATTTTAGGTAATATTTCATACTGTAGCGGCTTACCCGTATCCTGAGGAAGACAAAACTTGTAAGTATTTTCTGTTTTGTTATTTAGGTATACATAATAAGCGGTCACTAGAAAATTGGCCACTCTACAAAGTTAGACCGTATTTAGCACATTACTTACAAATTGAATCAAAGCGACCACATTTACAGACAACGATGCGATAAATCGTATCAAAAATTGTAAATTAAGACAATGTTTCTTACTTTTCAGTTGATATTAAAATAGGTTTTGATTTAACGAATGGGGAAAATGGTGTCCCTTCCCTACGAATTCGAGATTTCGAAGGTAAAATCATTGTTCACAAATAACGCGGAACTAAGTAAATTACCAAGAAAAATTCATCAAAACAACAAAAAGTTCTGTTACAAGTCATTCAAAACTCTAAAAATAGATCTTGGCACCTCCCTCCATTTTAAAAGATAACTAAGACAACTTATATGGAAGTCACTAAGCAATGGTACCTGAAAATATTTCGAACAAATCGGAAATCTGTAACAAACTCATACATTTTTCAGACTCTCATGAAATCAAACCTCGAGCAGACAGGAACGATGACGATGGTGACGCTGCAGAGGATAAAGATGGGCCACCGCAGGCCGACCGTGCTGACTCAGCCAGTAGCGACAGCGAGGAAAGAGATATAGCCATGGGGAATGAAAAAAAAGAGAGCAGTGAATCCAAATCTAAGTCTGCAGAAACTAAACCTACCGTGGGTACTGTTAAGGCTAGCTCTGAATCACTGGACGAAAGTGAGGAAGGTAAGATGAATTAAGGCGAGCATGATATTATCCAATTTGATAAAATGAAACTTAAATCGCTAGATGTCTACAATAAACAAAACTAGTTTACTAATAACATATTCGATAATTTAATGCCGGATCGTGTTAAATAAATATTATTTTTGTATAAGATTTGTAATTTTTTCAAGTAAGATTTGTTTTTGTTCCAGATAATAAATCACAACTTAAAAGTACGAGAGCACTATCTCCAGGAGAATTTGAACCAGAAGGTAAGTTTTTGTACCTAACGAATCTAGGTAGTTAAGAAGCATTAAAACTATTGTAATAGTGAGGGACGTTCAAAGCTTTAGGAACACCGACTAAAAGGATATACAGGTCAGGTAACATGTCTAAATATCAAATTACAATAATCTCTATTCCTGTCCAGAAAAAAATCCTAAAATACATAAGAGGGAAGAGCCTGAAGACGATGATGGTAAGCGTTGGTTTTAACTTGTTCCCCAAAACGTATTAACTTGTAGCTATTTTACTCTTTTAAATTTACTGTCATACGTTATTTGTCAACTGTAAAACCAATTTTTTTCAAACTACCGACACTGATTTGTATTTAGTTAATAGGTTTGTTATGGCAGTGTTTTTAAGCGAGTGGAATTCCCAAGCACTTCAAGATTAGTCTTACCACGTATTAATGAATTTAATGATCTGCCAACTTAATACGTTGGCAATTAATAAAACACACTATTATTATTTTTAGAACGACGCCGACGACGCAAAAGGGCCCTTGAAAAGTTTGACTACCTTTTAAGGAAGAGTGAGTTACTTTAATATCATAAATGGATTTAATAAAATTACTTCAATACTGTACTTTGGTAAGTTAATCAATTACTATTTTTGTAATGTGTCTAATCACTCTCGTATGTTCGTGTCCCTGTAGTGGGGACGTTTAAAGGGCTGACAAGGAAAATGTATATGCAGGTTTTTAGGTTACCAACTTTTGATAATTAAGGTTACAATGTGGTGATTGGTTGAATAGATAGATCAGCGTCTTCAAGTTTGACAACTTGGCACTTTTAGGAGTCACATTTATTCAGATAAAGTCAAAAAGTGCAACAACCTTGTTTGTAGAAATAACTTCATCACATAATACCGTAAAAGGTCTACCCCTAATATCTGAAGGCTTACAGCGAACTTGATAAAATATGTAGCAAGTACTTAAATTAAAAAGTCAGAGCTATTTCTGATGGAAATAACTCCCTAAAAAAGTTAAATAGCGAATGTTTTTTACAGGTAAAAAAGTGAAAGGCCTGAAAAAGTTCGCAGCCTACAAACGTTATCGCCATTGAAGTCTTGTGTACTTTTAATTAAAATAAAAAAACAAGACAATCTGCTTTTTTATTTATTCTTTTGTTTTTTAAATGGTCTCGTTAAGATTTGGATGATAAGAATCGAGTTTGACATAGTACCTATGTATATTTTGGTTTAATAATTTATTTTCTTTTCAAATTGAAACGACCAATAAAACCCAAAAGACCAATCGACTTACAGAAAAGAATAATTTTACAACTTAAAATAGTTTAGGTACTTATAGAAAGTATTAAGCACCGCATTAAACCACTAAAGCAAAAGCATTAAAACGATGCGGCAAGACGACAACATGCCTATACGTTTCATTATTATTTCAATAAGATTCAAGCGATCTGCAGCGGAAAGTAAACAAACCACATCAAAAGTAAAAGGTTATAAGGGTGCCTGTGGCAATTGTATTTTTTTTTTCCAATCCAAACTTCTTTCAACCCTCTTTCATCTGAAATTAATGAATTATTCAAGCCTGAGATTCGCACTTCGTTCAATTTTAACTTCTACTCGGTTTATTTGATTAGGCTCAAGCTTTTTTCTCTGATTTCTCAATATAGATTTTTTTGGCTCGTGACGATGGAGCCACAGCATTAATAATGTACGCGAAAACTCGTGGTTTTTATTGCTAGTTTGAGTGCTACTTCTTTATTTGTTTATTTTCTTTGAGAATTAGCAAATTGACACTACCTATATATTTTGAACTTTTTCGTAGTTTTGCAACCACTGTTTTAGATAGGTATGCGACTGGCTTTTTTTTAAGATTGTTTTTGCGAATAGGAAGTTATACACGAAATCAGCTATCAGCAGTAGATATAAAACCCAAAAAAGGGCTATGTTTATTAAAATTAATGTATTTAACTTTAGCTACAAACTGAAATTTCACAATAAATTACCTCCTTGCGTGAATGCAGCAAAGAGTCTTGAGAAAATTCTTAAACAAAGTCCCGGCTGGTAGAAACTGCTTCATAATGCAATCATTATATTCACAGTATGTGCCAACGACAGAATGTTGCATGTAATCTACCCTGGGCGGGAAGGTCGGTCGAGTTCACCGCAAGATATTGCCAAGAGCCTGCAAAATTACACTATTAACCCAAATATATCGCACTTGCAACGGTCCGACGGTGGACCTGAAACTTTCTAATCGATTTATTATTAAATTTAGGGCATTGTCTGTTTTATTAGACAGTTTAAAGACTTTAGTGTTTGCAAATTTTAAAGTTTTGCTTTAGTGGTAGCATAAAGTGAGCTAGGGCCTTTCATTCTGCTAACTGACACATAGTTCTCTACTTACGAGTATAACAAGAGATACTGTTCTTTACCAATGAAAAGGTATCATGGGATGATTCATTTATACAATGAGGCTATCTCTATCTCATTATACCTACTAAACAATACCAACCCTCCAAACTATAAGTGCCTACGTGATTAACTGAACCTCATTTCACACATATTCAAAGCTTAGTTCCATAAAACATCTACTCCTAGAACTGCATCAGCACAAACGCCATACTTTTCGCATCAATAGCTAAAATAACGAAAGTTATTAGACAGTAAATTCATTAAATTTAAGGATTAAGAATTTAAAAAAAGTTGGATCTTGGTCTCGATATTCGCCGCCAATTTTGAGGGCTCTTAATTCCAACAGATATTAACATTATGCAAACTAAATTAACTGGTCTGGGAAACTCTACGGATTCAGAATTAGAGTAAGGGGAAGTTCGCAGACGCGTCATGAATCAACTAAGTTATTGAGAGAAATTATTTAATCGTTTATGAACTGAAAACATGGGATAATCAATCGCTTTGGTGTCTAGTTTTAGTATACAGGGCATTAATAGTTAGGAATGACGTTATTCATAACATTTAACTCAATTAATCACATGGAAAATTAATCTTCAGTCAAGGCTATTATAACGTTCCTAGATTCGATTCTGTAGGTACCTACATTACACTTAGACTAATCCTAATCTGTTCCTTTCGACTGACGACTTTATTGGCTACTTAAAATCTTGACACATTCATTACCTACCTACAACTGCTACATACGCACTTACTACAAACATTAATCACACAATAAGCAGTAGAGTATGTCCGCATAAACTTTAAAATCTTAGTGCGACACAAGTTTGTGATATACGAGTTTCGTCTCGTCGGTAATCGTCGGGAAGAGGGTAAGAAAACAAATTAATATTCCGTTTCTGTATCAGGGCATTGTACTGAGATACCTAGGGAGTTAATTAGCATACCTCCGCTGTTTTCCAGAATCCGGTGGCTTTAGGAATTGTTGCTTCACATGCTATGTTTTAGAGACCAAGGATGTCTGATCAAAATCCGAAGTTTATCTTTGTGTGTCAACTGCTTGCTACGAACAACTTCTAGAATTGTAAAAAGGATATAAATGTCGTAGTAAGCATTTATAGCCTTGATAATAGTTTTTACGTGTGAAACGGCTGTTAAAAGTATTGCATTGAAAATAACATAGTCTTCAGTTGTTTTTAGATGAGAAATACGATGAATCGTAGTAATGCAACTCATCGCAAGATGGTCCTTAGCAATCTTAGCGGCGTATCTACAAACCGAAGTCGCCGGCATGCCGCCGAGCCTAGGCCGGCGGCAGCTTTATGCCGTACGAATGACAGCTGCTAAAAAAGCCGGCGGCTTTTGTGCGTAGATACGTAGATACCATTACGTTTTAGCGGTTGTGACTTCAGTAAAATCGTGGTTTCACGGTGTTTAAATCGCCTGCTGGTTGACCTATGTATTTATTAATAATTTCACCTCGTAAATACACAGGAAGCTTAAAAAAATAATGACACCATGAATTATTACAAAAGTTCTTTTGTTTGGACTCTCCTTTTACGAGTAAGCTTTTCAATACCTACCTTTTGTCAGGAGAAACCCAACCCCATAATATGTTTTACATGAGAATGTAGGTACTATTTATACCTACTACTTATAGATTTTTTCAACTAAAAAATTGGTGTGAACATAGCTTCCAACCATACTTATATCTTCCAATGTACCCTAGCATTTATAAACGTAGGGAAGGTTTTTCCGGCTCGGCGCACGCAAGTCGGCGTCTATTCCTCCCCAGATTAAGAGGTGCAATTTAAACAGATTCCTGCCGCCATTCAGCTAATTTAGATTGCTGGTCACCACTCTAGTATTTTTAAGGGAAGCTTTTAGAATTGTCGGGAGTTTAAATGTTTAGGGGAGAAAGGATTGAGTTTGTAAGATTTATTAGCTAGTGGAAAGGTGTTCTGTTGGGTTTTAAAACTTTTGTTGGGTTTTAAAACATTGATATTTTATTTTATTATAGTGCCCGTGGCGCAGCATTTTAGTTAAAGTTATTCTGTGTCTTTTGTCAGTTTTCAACCGTCACTGCACAAAGAAAAGGAATACCTAAGTTTCCTCCAAGAAACCGAATCCATCCGAACCGAACCGAATACTTACTGGGTTAGCTTTGAGTAGGTACCTAAATACTAATAATATAGTCAGAAGATCTGTTGAATCAACTGTTATTGTAAAATACTTAAGTACCTACCTAGTTACACATTTTTAGGGGCCCAAGCCTGCTAATTTAAAGTAGTCTCAGTTGTGTGACTATTGACTATCAGTGGCATGTTTTGACACATTTGGTCGCAATCAGTGTACAAGGTACCTAAGCCAATATTTAGCAGAATACCAATTCGAATCAAAAAATGTCATTGACTTTCAATAGTCACACAACTGAGACTAGGTATTTTTAATTAGCAGACTTGGGCCCCAGAACTACCAAAACACTGCCAGTATCTACTTACCTTACCGTGCCTTGCCAAACAATATTTGGTAGTATAATAACACAAACAAAGTTTGTTTAATCCCTCCAGAGAAACTCAAAGCGCACGGGTAACTGTCTCACTCTGTAAACAGATAATCACATCTCAAATTAATTTAGGCACTCAAGCGCATAGGTACCAGCTCGAAATTCAGTCTCAAAACTTATAATTGAATCTGGAATCCTTAATTGAATAGTAACAGTCAAAGTCCAGATGAATGAGAAGTTGTTCTGAAGATATGTACGTTCGTCGGAAATCTTTAGCTCTTAACGTACCAACTAGGTAGGTACGGTCAGCATCATAAGTCGATTAACACAACCAGATTTAAAAAAAGTTAAATACACTATTTATATAAAAAAACAGCTTAGCAAAATATACTCCAGACTTAAATGAACATTCAATAAAGTTCAGAATAAGGAAAAAAAGTAAGGTTTTTCGTCTAATAATGGTGTATATTACTTTTGAAAATATGAACGTGTTCATCGACTTATGATGCTGACTGTACCTTCCTATGACTTGTGGTATCGTAAATTAAGTATAATAGGTAACTACTTACCTATTATACTTAATTTACGATAGGTAGGTACCTAATTAAATTAAATAGGAAATTAATATACTTACTTATCTAAAAAGGATAAGATGTAGATGCTTATTTAAAACGGTACAAGAATTGCCGTAGGTAATTGACTGGCTGGACTATATCAGAAAGTAATAGAGTGTTCTAAGCTTACATAATATTATTTAAGTATTTTGGAAACCCACCTATACATAAGTTTCTGGATGTTACCCTATTTTAGTCTCTAGCGGCACTGGAGAACCGTATAATAAACCTATTATATTATTCCGAGTAAATAGCTTCAGCGAAATCTTCCCAAAGAAAGATTAAGCAAATATTCTGTGGAATACTTATCATGAAGACAGTAGCAAACAACATAACAACTAGTAAGTTCGACGGCACCTCATTTATACTCTGTGAAGTTCCTGTGATACTTTCATAAGCTCATTGCCTCTTTGGTAAGTTCTCAAAACTCCTACTAACTACTTGTGCGTTGTGATTAAATACTTCTATACTAGACTCACATAATCTACATTGTTATTATTATCTATTACCTACCCAAGCAGGTAAAAATGTAAGTACCTAGGTACTGAGTATGATTATTAAGTTCTTATGTACCTAAGTTGCACCTTCTTAATTTTTAACTACTTACATATTATTTACTCATCTATTATAAGTAGGTAGGTAGGTAGGTACTCTACATACTTAGGTATCTCATTTTCTATTTATGGAAATAAATCAATTGAATTATTATTTAGTTTTAAGTTGTTAGCCATCATGTAATAGGATAGTTGTAAAATGTGTGTAAAAATTACTTTTTTACATAGCTTTTCTATATACTTGCTACTTAAATA
The DNA here is from genome assembly GCA_947563765.1 of Anarsia innoxiella. Lineage (NCBI taxonomy): Eukaryota > Metazoa > Arthropoda > Insecta > Lepidoptera > Gelechiidae > Anarsia > Anarsia innoxiella. The sequence continues at coordinate 4,289,244 of OX387402.1, forward strand.
ATCATAAAAAGTTATCACTAAACAACAAGACATTTGGTTGGATAATCTATATATATAAAAATGAAACCCATTTTCCGTTGTCACGACATCACGCCTGAACGGCTGGACCGATTTCGCTAATTCTTTTTTTTTAAATGTTCATTGAAGTCCAAGGATGGTTCTTACGGTGAGAAAAATTCGAATAATTTCCGGGAAAGCCCTAAAACAGACCTTTTTTTTTCCCATACAAATGTTTTCTTACTAAAATGTAGAGTCAATTTGAACTTTATTCCTACACAGTAAAGTTCATTCTAAGGCGGGACGAAGTTCGCCGGGACAGCTAGTTTGTAAATAAAAATGAGTAAACACATATTAGCAAACATAATAGCAAATAAAGATTAGATACCTACTTTTATTTATTGGTAAGCATTATAATATTACTTTGAAATAGTATTTCCATTATCTCTTTAATAAAACCTAGTTTTTAACAATGGCCGATCAGTTTTGCTCTCAGTGCCTTCAAAAAATTAAAAAGTAAGAAACAGAATTGCTAGCGCAGCAATTTTGCCACACAGTATGGTAAAATTCTTACTTTACCTATTAGGTACTTAAATGAGTTTTGCAAAATAGATTTATCAGGTTATTTTAAAATAGAGCAAGATAGTTTCGTTTGCATTATCATTTAAATAAATACTACATTGGTACTTTGAGAGGGCACCAGCATACATTAACAGTAAAGATATAGGGCGGGATCTTGCCAGCGATCTAACCGACAGTGTTTCTCAGAATTATGATTAATTTTTTACTGTCAAATAAAATCTGTGGGTATTTTTTTCTACTAAATGAAAACAAAAACTACAAGCGACGCTCGGGTAACTAGAGGCAATTTTGTGGCAACACTTTTCCCAACTGTCAATGTCAATGTTAAACGTCAAAGTCATAATTGTCAGATTTGCTTATGGTGGATGTCAAAAGTTTATAATCAAGATTCATTTTTATTGTTTTTCAAATTAAATAAACGGGTTGCACGTTGTTTAATGTTTTAAAAATATCCAGCTAAATCACGAATGTGATTAGTGAAGTGTACAAGAAACGGTCTCGTGTTGATACATCATGATAACTGTTTGTTTTCGATCTACAACTTTGTAATTTATTAGTTTGCATCGTAATTATTCAAGCTAATTAAAATGGAAGGAGGCGACTGGAGAAATAACATAATAAGCCAGCTCCATACAAGGAATAAATGTGAAACTTCAGCTTTCCAAGATATAATATCGTTTCGTAAGTGATATAACCTACGACACATGTCTTTGTTCTATGATTGATAACAGCTTTTTCATGCCTTTCTATTCAATTTGTCGTTACAGCATGCAGTGTAAACAAGTAATTGTATGTGTCTTTGATTTACAGTTTATTTAGATTTGTCTGTGATACGTCTCTGAGATAACAACAAAGTTTGCATCTATCGCAGATACAAATCAAATAATTGCATCATTAGTCAATTGACCAGAGTTGATAAAGGGATGTCATTTACCTGCCCAGACTCCTTCATGATTTATGAGTGTTTATTGATGCCTTGGTTGATTACAACCCTGCAACTTTGTAATCAATTGACACAATAATGCTTGACTATAAATTAACATAAAGTTTTTAACATGCTGTTATTTAAGGCTGGATCTACCTACAAAGACTGAACTGATGATGAAATGTGTGGTCAAAAGTATTCTTAGTTGTTATCAATATAGGTCCAAATTTCTCATGGGCATGGATAGTTGACCTATTGGCCAATTCCTGCCAATTTATCATAAACAATAGACTAAGGCATTAAAGTATATAATTCCTTACAGAAATCCCTACAAGATGAACTATGTTGGTTGTGTCTATCCAAGCAAAGTGCATATCCCCCTACTAGCTAGAGCCTTGTTTACGTAGATTAAGTAGGTACTGAAATACTGACTTTCTAAAATGTTTCCTGTTCTCAATTCCAGAGAGCAGATTATTTGACAATGTAAACACATTGAAGAATGAGAACTTACAGCTGACTCTAGTCAATGAACGAATCAGGTATTCTGGGACGGATAGTGTTATATCTGGAGCTGGTATGTATATTTAATTATTTAAAATATTCTTTTTATTTTATAAATAATCAGACCAATCGATTTAGGAGTCTTTTTCCTTGTTTAAAATGCTTATATTTATTTCTTATCTCACTGAAGTCAGTATATGTATTATTATGTTTTTTATGCACCTATAAGAGTTTAAAAAACCAAAAAAGCACTCCTTATATATATAAATGGTAGTATAACATGGCTACAATAATTAAAAGAGGCCTCATACAAATGTTTTCGTCGAAACCTTTTGTATCGAAAGAGAAGTAATAATTTGTTAATATCAAATTATATTCCTTGGAAAAATGATCAGTTTTAGGAATATAACCTTATATTGACAATACCATAAACAATTTTTATTTTGATTAAATGTATCTCTACTACAAATACGTACAAATTACCTTGAAACCTCTGTTTGATATAACATCTGATATGAGTTTCATTATGCTATTCTAGGTAGGTATTATTAGGTACATAATATACTATACCACGCTACTCATATTGGTTACACATAGTCAAGTGTAGCAGGCTTTTATTATGATTAAGTATATTATGTTATATATAACCTACAAGTTAACTCAAATAACATTGTTACGCCTCATACTATTTTACAGTAGTCCTTGTGAATATTAGTATATGTCTATCTTATACCTAGTGAAAATTGAAGATTATAATATGTAGCATTATCATAAAGATTATTATTAGATTGGGATGGATATTTGATCCATCAAAAATCTTCACACCCATTGGCACACGCAAAAAATACGGAATAGATTTAGAGACGAAACATTTACCACAAAATAATATAATATGATAAATCTACATAACACAACTTGAACTAACAAATAGTTAAAATCCTTGGGCGTTAAATTGAATACAAGGAAATCTTTAAATTGAGACTGAATGGGTTTACAAGAGAACTGTATGAATAGACTGCAATGTCATAATTTAAATTGTAGTTTTAAAGTATTCATAAATACTAAATCATGAATATTCACAAGGTACACATATATAATGTGAAGTCATTGAATGAGAACAATAAACATTGAGTTAAGAATAAGCTGCTTAAAAAATATATATTTCGAATTCGTAAATAAAATTGTGAAAGTTCCAGAATTGACGTCTAATAGCCATTTAAATAGAGCTAGAGCCTAGCGAGTATCTTAGTGAGTTGCTAAGTAAAACTAACATTCTGGAATGTACGGGACTGGCCGAACTAGGCGTTGTCGAACATCAGAAAATATAATGAATTGTCTTAATACTTATTTCAGGAGGCGGCACAAACGAAAGGATACAAGCGTTAGAACAAAAAATATTAATACAACAAGAAGAGTTGACGTCACTTCATAGGCGAAAAGGGGAGAACGCACAACAAATCATTAACTTAAACACCAAAGTCCATGATTTGGAGAAACAACTTCAAAATAAAGATGTAGTGTAAGTACCTATACTTAAAACGAGGCATCATCCTACTAATCCTATTAATATTATAAATGTCAATGCTTGTGCCGATGAATGGATGTTTGTTACTCTTTCACGCAAAAACTACTGAACAGATTTTGATGAAACTTGGCAATATTATAGCTTACTTTATTTTAAGTTAGCATGATTTTTTTCCAAGATATGCCGATGAATGCGAACGAAGTCGCGGGAAGCCTCTAGTTTTATTAATCTCTCGAATCTCACTGCTGACCAAAGGCCTCCCCTGCGACTTTCTATCTAGCACGATCTACATTCTACTATAACATTTAACAATGTCAATGTCTGTCATGTCTGTACCAATAATGGATGTATTTGAAGATTTTTCGATGAATGTTTGTTACTCTTTCATGCAAGAACTATTAGTCAGATTTTAATGTAACTTTACAATATCGAAAATTTCCTATCCGAATAAGACATAAGATACTGTATACGTTTTTCCGAATTTCTTAAACTAAATAGAGGTACGATTCTAAGTTAGTAATAGAGGTACGATCCTTCTAAAAATTCAAAATTGTTTATTTGATACAATGTTTTCATAATTTAGTTTACGGTATAATATATTTCTCTTCACAGTATTTCAGAAAATATGGCTCTAATAGCGTCGTTGCGAGCCGAAATCCAAATGTATGAGAACAATATGACTGAGCTGCAAGGGTTGAACCAAGTGTTGAGAGATGAACATCAAGCTTTGCAGATGGCGTTTGCAGCTATAGAAGATAAGTTAAGGAAAGCGCAGGTATAAAATCGATTCAATACAGACAGGATGTTGTTACATTTTATCTAGGCCAATATTAACGTACTGGGTTCTATGCCTCAAAAATTGGGTTCAAATATGATGAAAAGTTATGAACTCTCAAATGGGCGCTAGTTGGGGTTAATATAAAATTATAAATAGAAGATGACAAAGTAAAGCCAATAAATAATCTAATTGTTTGTTTGCTCAACTAGTTTGCTATCTAACAAAATATTAGGCGAAGATCTGGCCAAAGTGCGCCTGTCAAAACGTCTAATGCAATTAAAATTATTTCCAGTGATTCTTAAAATGATACGAAGCATTCTTCAGTTTGTTATTCTACGTTATTCGCCAGGCAATAAAAGCTAACGTTTCGCTATTCGCGCATGCCTACCATTGTTTATACAGATTATATTTTGGGCGTACTAGTCTTTGATAGTTTTGAGGCCATTTATTCCACTGGAAAATTGAATTTTTTATCGCATCATTCGAAATGTGGCAGTCTGCCAAGCTGATTCGAGATGTCCATCATGCTCAGTATGTTTCATATTTTGTCAATCTGTCAATTTTGCTCTTACAACATTTGTAAACATGTCTCTTTATTTATACCCCTGAATCAGAACTAAAATGTTAATACGAGAAAATAAAAATAAAACTGTTTTACAAGAATATAATTTAAAACAAGAGTTTACGTGTCCACGACAATTTTATGAATCTAAATCCTCATAAAAATATCACGAGTCATAAACGTTACAAGCCTGTTTACAAGAGTAATGACCAATGGCATATGGTTGTTACATTTTACTATGGGTGTTATGAAAATTGATCATTCTGTATATTTTACGATCGTTATGTATAGAAAATGTTTATAGCTATCTCCAGTAACATCACTTACTCAGTTCAGTGCAAAGTTTTGGACAAGATTGTTTGTTCAAGTTTATCTCGCGTCTAAAGTGTTTTAAGTGAAAATTTTATTTTCGCAACATGAAAAAAGTTTTCAAGAGGGTATTAAATTTATCTATTTAATCTTAAATTAAAAAACTGAGTGTTATATTTAAATAAGTGTTTGAAATCGTGTTTCAGGATGAAAACCGTTCGTTAGTAGAAAGGTTAATAAAGTACAAGGCGAAGGATGCCGATAAAATGAATGAAGAAAATGAACATTTCCTCAAGTAAGTGCTGCATTTAATTATTTATTAAGCACGAAGTTTTTTTGGAATTTAATTTTTGATGCCTTTCCCTTTTAAAATGTTTGAGCAAGGATTGATGTGTTCAAATGATTCATACAATAAACTGTCTTATGATAAGATAGTTATCTGTTTGTGCATATCCCTTTTAAGTTAAGTCTAAGTGCAATATAATCAATTTATTTTTATTTACGGGGCATTCGGTCTTTGAGTTGAAATTCATAATATCGCCTGTAAGTAAGTAGTGAATGTTTAGTGAATGTTGCTGCTATTAAGTTATGTGCACTGCACTTTTAGCCATCTGTTTGTCATGTATTTTATTTATGGACACAAGGGATTCGACGGCATTAACCTGATCAATAAATAAATGAGAAACATATTAAAGTTTCTTATATTTCTCTGTACATGACAAACAAAAGTAGTTTGCACATTGTATAATTTTGTGTTAGCAAAGTATAATGTTTATTGACGATGTTGTGATTAGACTGGGTATGTGTGTACCACGCGGCTTAAACAGCTTGCAGAAATTTTTGCTTCTTTTTGTTTAATTTTTTCAACAGGTCAAGCCCTACCGCGTTTTTCATCAACACGTTTGGTAGAGTTAGTTTCGGGTGAGTTTGGCATAATGTGAATGAGGATATTGGTGGTTTGAAGGCATTGTGGCGTTCGGAATCGAACATTTTACCTCTTCATTAAAGTGGCCCATATATGTCTTAACTGCACTCAGAAGCTGACTCATGTTTTAATCTATTTCGTTTGCGGCGGAATGTACGGCAACTTTGTCATTTCTGTTCTTAATATTTGTGTGTGTTACACCTGTATCTTTCTATTTTTTCTAATTCAAACGTAATTTTGTAATGTATTTTGGAGAATGGGAGAATAATTTTAAATCAATTGTTTTGTTTGCGACTATCTAACCTTATAGTGTCACTGTGTGAATTGTGATATCTGTTTGTTTTAAAACTAAACTTCACGTTTGTTACAAATTAAGTAAATATGTCGATCAACATGTTTGAAAATAAATCAACTCGCGTGACTTTTTTACATTATTCACGAAACGAAAATAGATTACTGAATGGAGTCGTGACGTGAGCTACGTAAATGTAATTAAAGGATCGTATTTAAACTATTGTTTGCACACGTATTTTAAGATTAGTTATACGATGGGCAGTAAAACGTACAAAGTTAATTATCATTCGTCCTTGCTAACAGCATTTATGACTTAAAAGTATATAATTATATTCATGCAGTTTGTTTTATACCAAATGACGCGTTACTTTGGAATAAAATTATTTACGATGTTAGCATAGATATATCTGTAAAATAGGTACTTATAGAATTTGTTAATGTGGGAAGGGTACCTAATCTTTGAAATCATAAAACGGTCGGTCACTTAGCAACAACATTTTTTACTTACTACCAATGCCGCTGCAATCAAAATATTTGTAAAGAATTTTTCAAAAATCTAAGTAAAATAGAATCAAACACAGGAAGCATAATATCAAAATGTGGTGAGTTACAAATAACATTACATATTGCATTAGCATTGCATGCTTGTTTACGGCCAGTGCATACACAGTGCATATGCATGGATGCAGAGAATGATGCATGCATCAGTCAAGTAGGTTATAAAATTGAGTGCCAGTATTAAGAAATATCTCTTCAAATCAGGTTCACTTAAGAATAGAAATTTGTAAGCATCTGAAGATAACCATAAGTTTTCAGTGTAGGTACCGTTCACGATATGTTTACTCGTTTTAATTTGAAAATTCTTGACTTAAATGAAATGGATAGCCAAACTCATTAATCAATTAACAAAGAGCTAAGACCCCCTCTTAGCTCTTTGTTAATTGCTTATTATATTAAATAATGTGCCTAGTCTAGTGCCCGAAGGTAGCCTGTACCCAAGAATCGAATTTGAGATCAAAAATGTAAACAAAGAAACGTCCCTGACTAGTGACGTTCCAGAGGTAATTCTAACATTTTCCAAGATAGGCTATTTATTATGAAATCTCGTCATATATTTATTTTCAAGTGCATTCGATGTTGGTTCTTTTTTATTGAAAAAGGTTTTTTTTTTAAATTCTTTAATTAAAGTTTATGTCGAATATATTGAGGAATTATAATTTGTAGTCTAAAAATTATTTCAGTGAAGAGTCAAATGTTTACAAATTCTGCTTTGTTTAAGACCCATAACATAATTGCCTCTTACCTGCATGTACATATTGGAAATCTATAAATTCTATCAAATATATACAAATAATCTAATAAAATATAAAATAATTAACAAATAGAAAATTTTATGAGTCACCCCGCTTATATTCACAATTACGACCTAGAAATCCCTTGCTCCTATCAATACCAAATTAATAGTTACCATATGTCAATAAACATCTACAAAAACTTACCTTATGAAATTAGAAGCAAATCCGAAAATTCAAAGATCTTTTCTAAGAGACTATGCATGTGGCTTTTAGAAAAAAGTTTCAATTAGTAGTTTTTATTTATGCAACTTGCATTGTTATCATCCTTTTATACCACATTTACAGCAATAAAATTATTTCATTATTACTTGTAACATTAAAAAGATGCACGATTTATTTCAAACAGATATATTTTATATTTGAAACGTATTTTATGTAATATTTAAGCTGCAGATCGTGTGCAATAATATATTTCTTTATTACTCTATTATACGTGTACCTACAATTTTAGCACGGTGTTTTAGTATGTACTTTTCTGTTTGGTATCTTTTTTTGTATTGGCAACACCTTTTGTTTACATTTTTGATCTCTAATTCGATTCTTGGGTATAAGTGGGGTGGTAGTATATGTACCTATATGAATCGTAGGTTTTATAATAAAACGGGATTACAGCTCCATATTTTGACTCTAGTTACGCAAGTTTTGTAGTTTTATATAATATTAATGGATAGTTTCGTAAATGTATTTTGAAATAAGTTTGTATAGACGCATGGCATAAATATTGTTACGTAAAGTCGCGCGGTTAGTGCACATTGTTTGTATGTGCATGTTGACGTAGAATGATATTAAAAATAAGTTTATCAAACGCCAATTATAAACCGATGAAATCAAAAAGCTTCCACTGCGCATGGCCTTGAACCAATTGAGCGACATTTTCTCGCGGATTGATAATATTTACGGTATACCAAGAAGCTTGATGCGTCGATTGGAAAAGACAAAATCGTCATACATCGGCACAAAATTTGTATCGATCTAGCGATTTTTCTTTCAGTTTTCGTTTACAAAATGTCAAGCTTTCTGTTTTACTAACTGTAGCTGGGATTGATTGATTGCGTTTGATGCTTCGGCAGACATGCTTGGTACTTGGTACGAGGTACATTTACACGGTTTGCAGAGAAAATAACTAGAGTAGAGAGATGCTGGTGGCTGTTACTCTATACGAAAGTTCATCTTAAGATATGTGTGATTTGATCTTTCTTCCGGTGACCACTCGAATACGAAATACTGTGTTTGGTAAGACAGACGCTGTAAAATTCACAGAATATTTGTAGTCCCGGTAAAAAGGAAAAAATTTTAAAAGTTGTCAGCAAACTTTTGGTAACAAGTAAACTAATGCTGAAAATCGTCTACATAGAGCACCCGGGCATGTCAATGTACACCTATTTATTTGGTTAAGTCTACGTCTACCACAAATACTTAAATTGCGAACAAAATTACTGCAAGTAGATACTATTATTTACCGCGGGCGTCGAATCCTCCGTCTGTGCAATAATGTGCATGCCTTTAGAGTAACGACACCAGCATATCTAACTCACTACACCACACCACAAGCAAAAGATAAATCATTTTTTTACAGAAAGAAAAGCGACAAAGTCCGGAAAGAATTAGAAGAAGCATGTAGAGAAGGAGGGAGTAGAAGTAGTGGGGGCTCCGGGGGCAGTTCGGCTGAAGATAAAGTGATGGAATCGTTGCCTTATTTTGCTGCGACACTGCCTACTAAAGTCGCTACAAGATTTGTAAGTATCATTTATATAAAAGAGTATTTTCTGCAAGAAAAAAAAACAAAAACATGTTATCTAGAAATTACTATTAAGCCACGCCCCAAAGCTGTTCAAAAACTTGATGTTAACTTGGAAACATAGAGCAAAAACATTCCTTGTTAAGATGCTTTGCGAGGTTTTCGTCATCATTGGTACCTCCTGATCATCTGTATTGCAATTTAAAAAAGATTAAGTGCACAAGATACCATTACTTTCATTTACTGTTTATTATCATCATCTTTAAACTAAGAGCCTAAAAAAATCTCGTGACAAGTTTTCCGATTCAGTTGATAAAGTTCTCTACCTATTTGAACGATTGAATTAATTGTCAAACGTGTTTACCAATAGATTCAGGAATGTTTAATTTACTAGGACGCGCACGACGGTGAAGTAAACGCTGTGAAATGGAGTCCCACAGATCGGATAGTTGCGACTGGAGGAGCTGATAGGAAAGTCAAGTTATGGGATGTGTCTAAATGTAAGTTAATAATCTAATAAATTTTTAAAAATGCGCGTATGTCAGTCTTGGGTTCTGTTGCCAATTCCATCTACTATTAAGTATTATGTGCCAATACAGACAAATTATCCTGTTTTCTGTGATAGGTAGAGATGTTTGTATTAAATTGATGTTTGAATTATTTTTTGAAATCCTAGCTAGAGGCTGTTCGCTACTTCCTACGCATTTATTTACATATCTTGGAAATATCTCCATATCGTAAAATAATATTGCCTAATGCACATCAGTGCAAGCTACAATGGTGTAAAGTTTCATTTCAATCTGTTTAGTGTTATTTTTCGTATGAGAGTATCAAATTTCCCCACTTCCATCTGCAGGTGCATTGGCACAATCATTGACATTTATAATATTTTTAGAACTCGTAGGGTACCTATCTAAGTATATAATATTTAAGTCTAACAAAGAAGTACAAATTTAATTTTCAGCTTTATTTGTTCAGATTTAAAATACATTAATCATCCCACAGGTACAGTAGAAAGTAAAGGGACTTTAGTGGGTTCAAACGCGGGTGTGATGTCAGTAGACTTCGACTCGACTGGCGCGTTCATAGTGGGTGCTTCCAATGACTTCGCGAGTCGGGTGTGGACTGTCAACGATCAACGGTTAAGGGTGAGTCCTATTATGTTTTGTATGGAAAAAAGTTATGAAGAACTGTGATTGAGATAAATATAAAAATGGTTATTGTGAGTTATTGTAATTTTCTGAGCTCATGTCATTTTCTATTTTCTGATAATATGATAGATTCATTTGTTATTTTAATGAAATGTTTAGATTTTACAGTTGATTGAAAATAGACACTAGTAAATACTAAATTTTCTACGTTTTGTATAGAAATATATCAGTTAAAAGTGAAAGTAAAGTAAAGTAATATTTAACAAATATGCATTTATGTACCTACGTATACCTATACACATAGGAATCTACGTAAATTAACAAATTTGAAATAACCTCTACCTACAGGTAAGTCAAATTGAAATAAAATATTTTATAGAGATTCGAACAAAACTTAACGTTCACTTACAACAGTGAGATAAATTGCATTGTACCGAAAGCTAAAATGCAGTTTCCACATCATAAATCAGCAAAAAAAATTACAACACAACAGATTACTGTAAAAGCTTTTTCATCAATAAATCGCGTCGTTCAGCAAAAACACGGTTACATTGTTTGTTAAAATATCCGTTATTTTCTTGGAGTACGCGTCGATACGTCAAAATTATCGATACGTTAATCGGATTCCATTTTCGAACAATGTTTAAATCGTATGATGTGAAATTGCGCATGCTGTCGGGGAAAACGGCGATTTGTGATTGATTGTAGCAAAAAAAAAAACAATTGACTGTGCAAGGATGTGCATTGCAATATACTTCCTGCTGCGCGAAACTGGTTTGTCTGTAACCAATAATATTACAACATGTGACGACAACAATAAAATGTTTCAACGGCCGCGAAAGGTCAAGACAATATTGGATGAGATTGTTCAATTTATGCTTTAAGAAGATGTGTAGGTGTGTGTTTTGTGTTCATGCTTCCTTAAAATTATGACCATGTCGAACTTAGTCGATGGTTATTGTTTAGTAATCAATGATCCGGTTTTAAAAGGTCAATGCAAGCTAAACATATGTATTACATTCAGATTAAAAAGGTACAAAAAATTTCGTAACAACAACCTGGCTAAACCCTGCTGACTCTTGTTATCCCTATAAAAGATGCTATCATCATTATATTTCTTCGTATTTGCGCACTTACCTGCGATGTTGATGCTAAACATGATAAGTAACAATTACTTAGTACAATATGTTCGCAACTTTATTACTCTTAGCTGCGGTGCCGACAGAAACGGCGCTAACCAGCGTAAATTGAGCAAATTCCTTGTTAAAAGCCAGCCGGTAAACACAATTTGCGCTTACATAATAAGAAACAAGGCAATAATAGTATCCGTCAGTTCGGACAATATTATCGAGGTAGGGTCACGAACACGATCCCCTATTAGCGCATTGTTAGCGCGCGTCTGAGCGTCGTGATCTCCGAAGATCACTTCCGACGGCCGGCCAACGCTCATCTTCCACTGGATGTTAGAATAATATAAAGCCGATGACCGTTTATACGAGTTGTTGTACCTATCGCGGAAACGAAGCGTCACGAAAAATGTACGCTAATGTTATGCGAAGGCAGAAAATGAAGTAGGTACCTATGCTTTTCATAAGTACGTTTATTATACGCATAAAGGAAGGTTATTCCTGTTAAATTCGATGCAAAAAATACGAATTGTAAAATATGAGAGCATTAAACATTGTTATTGACTATTCCTTCCGTCCCTGAAACTTTCGAAATAATCTTCAGTCTCCACTGTTGGTGATTCAAGGAACTGCTTAAAATCTCTTCATATTTACAAATTCACACACTTAATTCCATATGATATGGAGTGTGGGGTCGTTAGCCACTCCAAAATTTATGTTCGCAGAACTCATCATCATCATTAGTCTGCGGTCGCCCCTTTACTTTCAGAAGAACATGGTTTCACCGCTCCTCACCGAGCAAGTTTATCTTTAAGGAAATCTCAGTAAACGTGCACTTTGTTTCACTCAAATTATCAACGTAATTGATACTTGCATACGTCATTATGTTTCATTTAAATACAATTTTGCACAAACAAGCTAAAATTCCGGGAGTCAAACGTTTTTAACGGAGCTTTGTAGTTATGAATGCTAAAATCTTTACTGTTATGTTTAAATTAACGGGGTTTAAACTCTCGATTATATCAGTTTGGATGCAATCGCCAGTGACTCACCGCCCACCTGAATGGGGATATTGCATGCTCTCGTCATCACGAATCCTTCCACTATAAACATACAATCAAGATTTCAAAGTCAACAAATTGAAGGATCCGCCTACTTATTTGCTGACCAATTGTTATTTTAATACTGGATATGGCTTTAAGATTGATATGCTACTGGATCAATTTGGGAGGAGCTGGTTAACATTTTTTAAACCTTTGCACTTAAGAACACCGTTTCTCTTAATATCATGTTAACATTTTCCTTGTTATCTTAAAATACTTATTCCTTCCTCTTATTTAATCAATTTTTATTTTCCTTAAGTTCGTGGAGTGTGTAAATTATTGTATTTCTATTGTTTTTCGGTTCCTGATGACTGTAAATTCCACTCTACCTACGCAATATTTATAATTTGTAGGGAAAGAACAAGATTGTCTTATTGAATGTCTCTTCCATTTTCCAAAGTTCGGTTGTAGGTATGAAATTTCTCTGTTTATTTTCGCATCGGGATAAGGACTGCGTGACCGAGCCTGCGCAGGATGAAACTGATGCAAATAAGAACACAATTGCCCAGCAAATGTCCGTAACCGGCGCCGCGCAATCGTTGTATAATGAGCCGAAATCGATCGCGCGTCGTGATCAAATCCAGCTTCCACAATCTCCACTCCTACTTGATTTATAATCTGTTATCAAATACCGAGAACTGCCAACATCTTGTATTGATGCCAAACTACTTTGCATTTTAAAAACTCGCATCTCAATTTCAAGTTTCTTATGGGGTCTTAATCCGTAAATGGTGCCCGCAAGACATATAGGTATTGAATTATAATGATTGCTTATTGAATAGGAACCTATATGAAAAAATTTTTACTGAATGTAGCTGTACATACTTCTTACTGAGCCTGCTGTGATAGAAATTCCAATAAAGACAGTAGAGTATAAATTATGTATAGGATCATCTATATTACTCATCCGTGTCAAATTGTAACTAAAAAGCGTTATCGCAATGAACATAACAAAGATTTACGAGCTATTACTACATGCAGGGCTTGGATTATTAAACGGAACTTGGAGGAGAACTTATCAGAATTATCTCTTGTCGTAAACTAGCGCTGGGAGCTTACAATATTAATTAGCTATTGTCTGAAGGCGCCGTTGCCCTGTCCTTGGGTCCGGTTATTTGTAAGCTTGCATGCCGAAGATTCGTATCTATTCTTGACTCCGCAAAATAACATGTCATTCTCACATAATATTACTGTCACAAATCCGGTTGTTGTCAATTAATTCATTACTGTCATTAGCACTTTTTTTTATATTCATTGTTTCAACACGAAAAAATATCCAGAATTTCCTGATAGTTTTTTAGGAGTAACTCCCGACAATTGTTGGTATTTCCATAGTGGTGCTACACTGTAACTCTAAATATAAAGACAACAAAGGAAAAGAATTTCTCCTAAATATTTAGGATGGTGAGAAGACATTGTCTCCGTTTACTTTCCTTTTCCTAGCGAAAGTGTGTCCCAGTTCCTCTTAAAAAGGCTTAACAAATGCACATTTACCACAACAATAGTAACATTTTAAAAGCGGTCTGCCTTTAACTTATTCTAAGTTGCTTACGATTAAACTTTTAGATCCTCGATCAATTCACTATCCAATCGGGCACTTTATATTTAAACGTCTTTAAATGATCAAGAAAACGATAACTAAATGCATATTAGTCTTAATATTTTGTTCTCTACAATCTTTGTTCACGAGATGTATTTATTTGTGACTTCTATGATATGCGTTAAAGATTCCGCTTTCGGTACTACGGTTGGTAATTTATAGGTCGATTGTATTATTTACACCATAGACCTGTTATATTTACTATTGATAAGATCTGTTAAGTCTCTGTTTTTGAAAAGACGCAATATTTTCTGCATCCTTTATTTTATTTTCCCACGGAGTTCTAATTATAAGTATGTACATGTAATGTATACTTTCCGTCCTAGTTTTTTCTTTGTATCATTGTTCATTTAGTGTTCGTTTGGCCCTTTAAGTAACCAACGTGACTCATTTATTGTAATACTTAATCAGATTACATATTTCATGAGAACCAAGCTAGGCTGGCAGTATTTCATTTGTGTCGCGATGCCGAGCGTGAGATAAAATCTTCAGCTATTCGCTCAATAAGTATAGGATCGGAACAAGATATTGTAAAAGGAACCGATATCGATCGGAGCATCGTATTTTCCGTGAACCTGTTGAGCTTTGAAGCGTTTTCAAGGACGTCTATGTTTGTATACGGAGTCGATGATTTATCGTCTATTTTCGTTCGGAGTTTGATAGACGTTCTGTCAACCTTTGATTATTCAGTCGTGTTTTATTTTTTCATCGCTTGCGCGGGCGCGTGCGTGGCGGGGCTTGCCGGTGGTCGCAGTCATTTCCTATTGCATGAATATTTTATTTATTGTAAACGACTTTATCTTTGCATCAATGTTGTGCTCGACGTTTGTTTTATAGGATTACGAAAATAGCGAATGCGTATTCCGTACCTCATCTTTCATCTACATCATTCATGTTTGTATTGGCTTTATGTGTTTTCTTGCCCACTATCTGGTTGTAGATAAAAGCATCATCAAAGAATGTAGTAAAGAGAGAGTGGCCGTATTAAACAGTGATATTCTTTAGAAATTCTGTGTGTTTTCTAAGTATTTCACAAACGTGAGTCGAGAAAATCTTACAAGACATTTTTTGTCGCAGTTCTGCTAATGATTTCGCTGGCGAGCTTTGTTTGTGGCACGTGTTTAAGGGGTATTGCACACGTTTGGTGGACTATATTTATTTTTATCGATTTATTAGTTTTACTTATATTTGGCGTATTAAATGCGGAGATGTTGCTATATAAATTAAATAGGTACCTGTTGTTGAGTACCGTGCTCGATAAAGTAATAGTGTGTTACTACTTTAATTTTAACATTCCGTCAATATTTTCTTCTTTATCTCTTCAATTGAATTCCATATATTAAATTATTTTAGCTTTAGGTAGTATTCTTGAAAAGTGTGAATTTACTTTTTGTGTTAATTTATTTTTGATTTGCTATTATTCCAAGGAAGTAGCTATTCAAAAGTAGTAGCAGGTTATAAGCGCCCAGAATAAACCTACCAACTTTCCAATTCAAAGGCATCCTTCCCTCAACTCCTTACTGGCACTACGCCAAATACTAGTTGAATATGTGAGTAGTGAACTTTAGTGTCGCGTGCCGTTGCCGATGAGATCTCGAGCACGAATGCCGACGTGAACCATGCCCTTCACACGTGATTGTCGCCGCAAGTGTCCAAGATCGCATCTTGATATGTGTGTGCGCTCTTTTTGTCGCTAACAGCGCGAAATTCCTGGTGGCGAGTTGAATTTGATGGCTCGTACACCCTTTTGGATTTGTAGGGGTTTGCAGAAAGTTTATATTTTTAAGTAAGTACCTATTTATTGTTATAGCGGCTAAGATAATACCTACATCATTTGTTAAAATTTCAACGCTGTAGCTATTAACGGTTCGTGAGCCTGATAACAGACAGATGAACAGACAGACAGACAAACGGACAGCCGAGCATTAGGAATAGAGTCCCGTTTTCACCCTTTGGGTACGGAACCCTAAAAACTGTTACTAATTTGTTTTACTTAACGTTTGTTACCTTTTGAATACTCATACAGCAGGCAGGTAGCACGAAACAAAAACAAGGAAAACACGATTCTACTCGACACATGTTTCTATGTACCAAATAGCATACTCAGCCCTTTTATCCACCTCCGATTGAGAGAGAGACTGGTAAAACTTGCAGTAGGAACATACAAACATGAACTGCTCTCTCTCGTGAAAATTAGTACATATTCATTTACTTAGTTAATAATATATTTTTATAGTGATTAATAAATCTGTTGAAATATTCAACCCTAAACTATTTACTCTCAAAATATATTATATTCGTGACCATGCATAATGATGTCATTCATTGAATACTTATTTAAAATAGATATATTTTGTGTTTGATCTATAGGTAAATGGACCAAATACCTTTTTAATGTATTATCTAGTCTGTTTTCTAGTATTGCTAAATTATGGGAACTCTTTTAAGTCAACTTTTATTCATTCTCTTATTTGTGATAAGTTCAAAAGTCGTTTCATATGTATTGTCTTGTTTATTAATGAAGGCCATTTTATGAGGTTACTGAAAGTGAATAATTCTAGGAAATAAAAAACTCATATTATTTCTGAAATGTTTATTTCAAGTAATGACAATTTGAGCCAACGACATAGAGAGGAATCGGGTTTATAGTATTTAATTCTATTAAAATTTAATTTTAAGGCACTAGTATCATAATGAAATACTTTCAGTTTATACTGTAAAAGATCTTACTGTTAGGTTTATTTATATTAGGAATTTATTAAATAGGTATAATCCGTTTCTCAAATATAAATTACGTAAAAAGAAACTAGCCTAAATTAAATAAATTACGATGTTGGGACGGCCGTCAATCCATCGTCTCTTGACTTAGGTCGCACGTTCGGTTATCTACTTATAGGTACTGCAATGTTACTTTTACTTATCACTATCATTAAAATGAGGCTTAGTCTACTTTAAAAAAATATGGTACAATACGATCTCGGACTTCCAGTGTGAAGTGGAGGTCCGAGCGTAAAGTGAACGAAAGAGCGACGTGATCTCGATAACGACTCACGGCCGGGGTCCCGCCGTCGGCCGCGGACGAGGGGACAAGCGAGCGTTGTCTCCAAACACACACACTCTCAGGCGGAACCTCTATGCACCAGCCTCTCATCCATCCACAGTCGCGCACGCTCTTGTGGTCGTCCCCGCGTCCGAGCCCCCACATATCATACGTCACCGCCATCGTCGCCCAGCGCTCACCACCAAGCTACTTATTAATAGAAAGTAAGTGACTCTTGGAGCCTGGACACGATGTCGGCATTTATACTATCATAATAAACTACTATTGCGTACACTGATCACGTGGACACCCAACTTTAACTCAGAAATGCCTCTGGTGTGCGCGAGAGAAACTGGCATCATAGACTTTGCAGAGAGCGGAGGGTGCGTTGGGTCCGGGCAAGAGTTCGGCAGCCTTGGAGGCTGCACGCCGGCGCTGCCAGCTGCAAGTCCACGCGGCAAGGACGACTAGTTGCGCGGCCAGGAAGGCGGCGGCGGCGAGCATGGCACCCGCAGCGTTCACGCAAGTTGCATCGGTCTCTCTCACGTATACGTCCTCGGTGACGTTCTTCGCCCTTTGCTTGTCGAAACCAAACTTGTCAGTGATTTGGATGGTCTGCACGAGCAGCATATCGTCGGTGGGGGCAGCTGGGGTCGAACGCCTCTTCCTGCGGCCGTAAGACATGACGGAGCGAAGTTCGTTCGGACCTCCGTCACATTGCACTGGCTCGCAAGTGGGCATGCAAGGTGTCACCAAGGCACGGAATTGAACCACTTCTGATGACGGGAACTTAAAGGCATCGAAATGAGACAACAGCATCTGAGGAGAAAAAAATAGATTTGTTAAACTCCATTGAATCTACCAATCCATTATTAAATACTTTTGCTGTTAAAGTGGAAATCATTATAAAATAGCATTTAATATAGAAAATCCGGACAAATTCTAGGATAACTTTCCAATGTCATCTTAGTTATTGCGCGCAGAGTAGCGCACATAATTTACAATTTGTAAAATAATATATTGTAAAGTTTAACGGAAGCGATCATAAAGTCAATGGAATTAATTATAGCTGTACAGAGAAATGCCGTTAATATCGATTTACCTTTCCACTCGGATTTGATTTAAAGAGGGGACCCATAATGAAGTGGTCGGTGGGACACCCGTCGCTGTCGATAAGAGTAATTTCGCTGGAGTCGACGCCGTCCATTGCAACCAGTTCTCGGACGAAGATTTCAAACGGCGAGTTCTGGTCCACGATTTCAAACTTAAGTGCCTGTAACAGGAACAAATCCAATTTATTATCTGTTGAAATGTAACCTTGAAATAGAATTTGTTCAACGAATTCGAGTAATCTTACCAAAGGATCTCCAACTTCAGCCGATGCAATGGTATCGTCTCCGCTCCTGTCGGTAATTCTCATAGCTACGTTGGGCGAGTCGACGATGACCTCTTCTGAGAGTCCCGTTTGGATGTCACCGTGAATTCCGAGGTCGACCTCGTTCGCAACAGTCTTGTTGGTGAGGTCGTACTGGCAAGTGACCGCGAGACCGAGATCGGAGGATGTAACGATAGTATCGTGGTGCTGGATAACCACATCGTTTAAGTATCTGTAACGGAAACGGTACAGTTATAAACACACTCATTAATTAGTTAAACTTCTTTAATATTCATAAGCAAACTGTGAAATAAAAAGAAATTTTGTCACCTGCCAAGTCCGTTTTGTTTGACGTTGCACTCAATGTTATTGTAACCCATATGTAGTTCGAACTCCAGACTTTGTTTGACATCGACGACACAAGAGTTGGGGCTGCCCTTAGCGTAGATTTTGCCGTCGAATAGTTTGGAGGTTTGAATGCGAGCAACCATATCGCCGGCACGACAGTCGATCGATACATTGTAGCAAGATGAGAGCTCGTAAGTGGCCGCTTCAGGGACTTCCAAGTATGGGTCCTAAAACAATTTTAGTATTGTAAAAAATATATAACCGCATGTCAAGTGCTTATTTATGTCGTATATATCCGATAAATACCTGGATGTCAGCGAGCGTCGCGCGGGAGTGATGCGATAGACGGCAGACGTGGTCCCCTGTGTCGCCGTGATCGTAAGAGTGACAACGGAAAGGTGAATTCAGGCACAGCTCTCTGCATTCCTCAACGGTTTGCACATCTTGATACACTGAGTCCACAGTCTTCAGAATACGACCGCCCATTTTCTTAAACTCGCATAGCTTAGTCGGCTCCTCGACGCAATTGTTTTCCAAATAGTCCGTATCTGTGTAAGATAAGTATTTTTTATTCGACTTAAGTTGTGCGTATACTTAATTCAGCAGGACATTTATTGAAAGTTATGGTAGCGAGTAACTAGTATCACACTTGGAATAAACGAGGCTTAATTTGAAAGGAATTATTTAAATGTATGTAAGAAGTTATTACCTTCGTTTTGTTGGAAAGAGTTGGTTCCCGCTAAAGTAATACGGTCCATGTTGGACAGCACGCACTCTCCAGTCTTGTTGTTGTAATTCGCAGATCTGCAACAAAGTAACTGTGGTTTAACAGTGGCTATTTTACTACTTTTTTTCTACACAAGTGAACTTTCCCAAGGTGTTACTCGCGGCATACACACATTCTTTTGTTGCCATAAAAGCTTTTTATGCTGTTAAAAGCGATTCAAATGGTGAATGAATGAGAAAATTGTTATTGCTAACATCTGTTGCCACAAATATAATTTTAGATTCCATATTACAATGTACAGGCACTGTCATGGATGTACATACTCCATTTGTTCTCTCAATTACATTCAAGACAATTCCTTTTATTTGTATAGCATGTGTTACCATCTAAACAATAGTAGTTATCTACTTGCTGACTTAATTTCGCATCAGGCATATGAAAGTAACATGAAGCAACCACATCGAATTCAAATGCACGCTTTGATTTTCTATTTCATTTGATAACTTTCCTACACTGCAATTGGAACGGGTTTTATAGATAACACATACAAACTCCGACGGTAAGTTGACCTGTAACCTGTAGCCCGGGAGTATTACTTTCATATTATTTAGTGACCACCCGCGTAAGGAGAAATAGTATTATCTTCGCTCATCTCGTTCAATATTTTCTCTTGATCTATAATCGATCCCGATCCGATGACCCCCGCTAACCTGTGGGAACGCATTTTCATAAAGTACTGAGGTTATCTACTGCTCTGCAACTTGCCTCGGCATTCTTAAAACCGTGTATTTTTAAGCAATAAACTTTTATCTGGATCAAAACCTCCAATGTAGAGAACATCAAGATCATTTTGTAATTTCAACGTTGGTATTATTAAAACAGTTTTTGTTAAGTTTTCTTACAATATAATGTTAATATTATGCTGTTTCGATAAACATTAATTTAAACGAGCTTTTAATATTATGTCTGTGAGTCGCGTTCGCTTCTGGTGGCGAGAGCTAATTGTAATTACGAGCTACCTGCTACATGAACGCTCGGACGCAATTTTTCTTGGCCATCAACGTCGGCCGGCTATTATAATTACGCTATCAGCAATTTGTTTAGCGGCACTACATTCTTTACGCATTCACCAAAAAAAACTTAGATCAGATTAAAGACTATCTGCGATAGATTAATATAGATTCAGCCATAATACCGATATCCATGAAAATTGATTAAATTATAAAAGCAATTTTCATTTATCATTGATTGGCGCTGCCATGACTATGTTAAAGCTTATCAAACTTGTACATATTAGGCTCTATTAGACACATAAATGTTTCCATTATAATGCATCCAGCCTCGGTGGTCCTATCTTTTGTACGCAAAGAATAGGCCATTTATAGACCATCATTTCTATTACTTGTAATTTAAACCCCTAGATCCTCCGATATGCCTGAAGGCGCACCTAAATACGGCTGGAACGAATCGTTTGTGCTACGTTTTGTTTATTTCGAAGTTGCAATTAGGTAGGTCTCTATTGTACGTATGATGGGATTTTAACTTTTTATGAAATAAATTGAGTGCCGGGGAAATGCTTTTAGCAGTTGGCGAGGAACAGTATGTGGTTTATCGGTTATTGTATCGTGGAAATAGGAAGCGATAGGGCAGGGCGCTCCCACACCGGCCTCGTCCGGGAATATTTGCCAAGTGTCGTGACCGGCGACGATCGCGATGCGCGCCGGCGGCCGCCCGGGGTGCGCGCGCAGCTAGCTACACTCAATGGAGATACGACGATTTGTACCCAACGGTACACGTGTCGAACGACCACGTAAAATCGCGCATTTCATTCCGTAATCGTTGTCTCGGAGCAAAAATCCAACCTGACGAGGCCAAGTCGTGGAATTTGTAAAATCAGCTCCCAGTCTTTATACGGTTTGTGAAGACGTAAAGATCGTTCCCGTTATGTCAAAATGTCATGTTTGAAAAGGCAAAACAATAGTCTAAGAAAACGGTCTACTCATTATTATAACATGTGAACACGTACAACATACGTAATGTCTCCAACCGTAAAAGTACCGAACATCTTTATTATATTACTGTACATTATTATAATATTATTCAAATTCAGAGGCGACAAGATACATGTCTTCAAACTTTAAGGAATTGCCAACGTTGTGTAAGAAATATGAGGAAAAATTTATTCCATAGGAAGTCCTTTGGACTCAACAACCTGTCAGCAGATAATAGATATTCCCAGCTATAGACAACCGCATATCGAATCCGCACACGTTTCGAGAGCGCGCTTTGCAGAATTCTAGATGTGACCACAGAATCACGCGTACCGAATGTGAGTCTCAGCACACTATTTATGTTAATGATATCAAAAACCGTACAAGGAAATAAACACAATAGGACAGTCGTGTCTCGCCGCATTAGACGCCTGAGTCGCTACCAAGGAATTGGCCTACCTGCTTTGTATATAATGCTCGTTTGTAGAATTGAGAAACGGAACGGCTACCAGGAAGGTGCTGTGACTTATCCACGAGGCACCGCAAAGATGTGCCGCGAGACTGCCCATGTAAGGCAACTCTGTGAAGCTTGATTGACTTCGTTATCGGGAATATCGTTAAATTAGTTTATACGATGCCTGTTTAATGAGATGTGTCTCTTGATACAATCTTTGCAATGATTTATGACTCGTTTTCCTGTCTTGTCAATTGGAAAGAGTAATCGATATACATTTTGAGCATAACAATAGGCCAATAAAGATAGATAAGCGTTTAGAGCTAGTATTGATGTAAGGTCAGTAAAGGATATGATGGGCTAAACATGGTACGACCTAATGTCTATTTTCCTGTCTTGTTAGTGCTATTGTAGTACCTACTCAATCGTGCGTTTTGTTGGAGAGATGATGTCTTAAATCTGATTTATCTGCTAACAATACAATTTAGCACAAAACCCACGTCCCAATGCACTAATATTGACGAACTTTAAACATGGACGCAGAAATTAAAATTAAACCTTTTAAACTATAAAATACCCAAACTGCCAGTGTTTTCCAAACCTATTATTTATTTTTACTGCATAACTACGATTATGTACCTATCTATGTACGTACTTACATTAATAAAGAATACATTTGTCCATAAACTTTTATTGTTGTATGTTTACCCACTTATATTAGCCCACTTATACAGCAAAACAACTGTACCAAATTGTTATTTGTAATTCTGATGATATACCGTTTCAACGTAAAGTTATCCATCTGGAATATTTACGGTTACGTTGCTGGACTTCCTCGTATCATGGTTGATATTTATAAGAACGCTTATAGTATTTTAGCTTGTACGATTTAATTAGACATCTGAAAGGTAACTTCATTATTTAATTATTTATTTTTATTATTACACAGAACTTTACAATTGTTAGAAGCACTAACTGCGCTACTGCGAGGTATAAAGTTGGTTGCAAAATGATTATCTAGTTTTTTAGCTCTTTTATCGCCTGAGTACCGGCAATTAACCATCCTATGATACTAGCCAGATAATTGAAAAAACCTACCTTAATACGGCTCATAATTTTGTAATTTAATGTCGTAAAGAGTAGCTTTTAAAACTAACTTCCGTAAGTTTATTACAATTTTATTTAGTTGCTTTAATTCTTAATTGTTCGCTGTCTGTTGGGTTTCCATCATAATTTACTTGTGATTAATCTGTTTTGTTTTGTTCGATGTTGTCCATATAATATGTTGAACAATCATACATACAATGTTGCATAAAACGTGATGCTTTACCAAAGGGATAGCAAAGCAGCCTCACCGGTTACCTGCGTTTTGAATTGAATTGAAAACAACTCTGCGCTTGGCACTGGGCATAAATCTCCGAAGGCCCTCCCTATGCAACATGTTGAGGTGTTTTTATTTCCCTATTGCCATTCTACTAGAATAGCGTATTTGAATAAACATGACATGACCTTTTTTGAATGCCCGAGGCTAGAAAACCTATCTAAAGTGAAGAATAGACGTGATTTCAATACGCATTCCCACTTCCTCCTATTGTCGCTTAACCAATATATGTTGTGTGGGCGCGTAGAAGAAATAATTTATGCGAAATATTTTCATTTTACAAGAAATGTCGGTTTTGCCATTTATTGCGCTGTGGCAGGAAATTGTTATCACTCTAACCATTGACTTGTTATGTAGTTGCGTTGGAATGTACTTCTAGTTACGAGAGATTTACGATTTATATCTTGCGAAGAATGAAAATCAATTACCTACAGCATATACTATAAATCCTCAAACCAACTAAGCACATAAAAAGATCAATAGTTCTTACAAATCTCTTCTCAAATATACGTATCAAAATACAACAGACTTACCGGCAAACAAATTCGTTTTCGCCGAGGCAGAGGTCGAGGCACATCTGCCGGGATCCGACGACGTGGGTCTTCTTGCCTCGTCCCTTGAGGTGGTAGCCTCGCACACGGTCGAAGCACCACGCTCGCTCGCAAGGACGCACGCCCAGGCAGGACTTCTGAGCGTAGATCGTGAATACCGGGAACTGCGACTTTGTAAGGGCACCTGTGAATGTCAAGACATGTTATTGTCTTGTGAACAAAAAGAAGATAGATTTCTGAAAAGGCATTCAGATTTAAGTACCCAATGCTGATGTTTATATTCGAAAAGCTTTAAATGGGGCCCAGTGTGTAAAGCCAATTTCCTGGTTACCCT
The DNA here is from genome assembly GCA_947563765.1 of Anarsia innoxiella. NCBI lineage: Eukaryota > Metazoa > Arthropoda > Insecta > Lepidoptera > Gelechiidae > Anarsia > Anarsia innoxiella. The sequence goes on from OX387402.1 coordinate 4,313,917, forward strand.
TTTCCAAAAAAGCTGCTCCTTCCCAAGACGTTACAATTTATATTCGCCCGAGTAATTCATGATATTTTTCGTCATCATTTTCTGTAATTATTATAATCACGCTTCGTTCCGTGTAATAATTTATTCAGTACACGAGAGCATTCAACCTGAACGAATTTAAGGAAACCGTACGCGTTTTACGCAACATGTGTTCAGTATAATTTGATGCTCCAGAATTCTTAGAACAGAAACCCCGGTCTGATACGCTTTGATTCAATATGGGTGCTAATACACCGGCTAAGGGCAAACACGTATTGGCTTAATTGTTTTACTAGAAGAGCATTATTGTAAACAACGCTCTCCACGGAACATCGCAAGATCTAGCTTTTAATAATGTCTGAGGTTAACCAAAGAAAATCACGACTTTACAATCTCGAAACATAACGTCTGCATGTAGTCATTACTAGCAGGTCAACGGCAGAACTCTTTTGTCGTTCACATACTGATGATGTTTTTTCTAAATGCAATGTGGTCAGTTAATTTATGACATAGTGCAAAATTTATGCAATATTCCAGAATTATTAAACCGCTTCAATTTGAAAATCAAATATCATGGCAAACACATTTTGGCTTTACAGTGAGCAAAACGTACTGACTTATAAAGAGTTCATTAAATCAAATTATCACAAAACTTTCTACTTATCAAATTACTATTCCCTTCTATTGATAAACCATTCATAAATGCAATTTCAATAGAAAATTAGTGACCGCAACTCTATAAGGAAGCTAATTTAATTTGACCGCAACTGCTTTCGGGTCAAGGCATAGAACTACTGACATATGTTTAAGAAGACGGTCGGTCAAGATTTCATTTTCGCAGCGAGAGTATTTTTTTCCTAATAAGGTTAGTTACTAGCACGGCCATACCGTTATTGGCATTCAAATGATATGTTATTCAAGCATAAAAAATATGAATGCTTCACTTGTTTAAAAACTCGCACCTTCATTCGAAACATAGAGGAGAGACTACACTTAAGGAGCGAACATTCTTCATGCTTTACCTTTTATGCATAGTTAAAATCATTTTAAATATTTGCAAAGCGTTCACGACCAATTGCACAAGTAATATATTTATTGTAAAGAAACCGTTAAAAGCATATCTTTTCTGACTGCAGAAATTGGCAATCAAACAGTTAAGCTTTCTCCTGAGCTGATTCATGATTATTTAGCTCTAACAAACAAACGAGAGTATTGGCGCCGATCGCTTCACCTGCCGGTGTCCCGGTTATACATCGCCGGCCTATACACGCTTCATTGTTCCGTTATTGTTGCTTTTTACTCGCACTTGTTTTTCATGTTGTTCAGGCACATGCATGCAAAAACAGTCTATTAAATTCGAATCATATCCGAACATGCTATTGACTAACCCACTTACCATTCAAAGCCCACTTCGATTATTAACTGAACATTTCATTGAACAGATTCGAACTCGGTTTTGATTAATGCTTTTTATAGATGTTTATTTTAGTCGTTTTTGATAAGTTGTGGTTCTCTTCAGTGACAATGATGATGATTGACGGGCTTGCGACCTGAATATTAATTTAGTTCGAGTTCTCATTATCGGTCTACAATGCGTGTCGGAATGGATTGTGTAGTTATATTTATTCATTGAGATTGCATTTTGAATGCTAATTTGTGACTCACCGGGCAACTGATCGGCGTCTGAACTGAAGAGGACGCAGAGGCCTGTCTCGTAGTTGACGGCGCGGCAGGTGTCGTTGGCCTGGCACTGCTCGAGGCAGTCGGTCAACATCAAGGTGCCGGGGATGTCGTCTAGTATGTGAGACGGCGCCGAGAACACGTACCTACAACCACACGTTTACCATAAATTGCTTGGAAACCTAACACACTTTCCAGATTTTTGCATATGCAAAAGTGAGATCTAAAGAGAGTGTCAATTTCTAAAGATAGATAAAATACGAAAATTAACTAAGTCAAGTTTAATATAGGTACGTTCATTCTATGAATCGTTTATTTGTTAAGTGACATTTATTACTTTTTCATTGTCTTGACCAAATAATTAAATTCCTCGTAACAAATAATTTCCCATTTCTAATAAACTGACGTATTTCTTTTTAGCTACATTGGCGTAGACTCAAATCACTTTCATGCAATATCTCATGTGATGTCGGATCTAGATAGCTTTGCTACCCGTCGACCCGTCACGTCAACTTAATAATCTTAATTGCCCAGCACTTGGCAATTATCGGTCACTGCGCCTTGTTGTAAACTAACTAGTTTCTCTCGGAAATGAGCTTGTTACTTTGCTATAAGTGGCTTACCCAGTGACGAGTTCGAATCCAATCATTTCTGGATCACATTCTTCGAGTGAGTTAGCTGGGGCAGAGGGTGCGGAAGCCCCACTGGGTGCGGAAGGTGGAACACCGCCTGATGCTGTTTCTGGTATTGGAACTGGAACCTCAGGTGCTTCTGTAGAAGCTTTAGGAGGCGGGGGTGCTCCAGGGTTTTTATAATCTTGAGGTGCAGCCACTACGGCAGGTTCTGGTGCGGCAGACTCGACGGCTACATTGTCTTGAGCTGGAGCTTCGGCCGCCGATCTTAGAGTTCCCTCGAATTTCTTAGCGCCTTCAGCGGCGTACACCACTAACATTAAACTTATTAAAAGCCGCATTGTATTCTCGGGCCGTGGCAACATTCGTTATCTGTAACAAAAGAAAAACATTGATTGAAAGACTTTTAATAGCAACTTAATTGCATGAGAAGTTTTAAAAGACATTACGACGAAGAAAAACAGCTCATCTCTATACACGCAAGCTCGTTCGTATTCGTTTTCCGTAATGCTTTCGATGATAGAGTGCCTGTACTCGATATCATGAGACTATATCGAGCACCAACGGGAAATAAATGGATTGTGGCAACTCGCAATGAGATGTCCCTTCAACACTCATATAGTATTTATGGTCGGCGCTTTGATGGTTTAAAACTACGTATTTCCAGTTCCATATTTGGTGCAATAAAACTATAAACATCGCTATATTGTCTTGTCGCATGTCTTCGCTTCATCTAGATTGATTGCATTTGATTTGAAAGGAATACCTTAAGTTTCAGAAATGCTAACAGTAATTTGACGATCGTGAGTCATCACTTGAAAAGTGTATTTTCAGTTGTGAGAAATGTACAGGTGGAACAATTACGATTGCTATCTAAGGGCTTTAACTTAATAATTGCCTTTAATTAGCGTACGTTAACACCAGCGTATAAAGCACGTAATTTCATAAACAGAACCGCAAATTAACCGCGTCATTACATAATCGTTACTCGGCTATTACTACTTTAAAATGCACGGTTCGTCAAATTCGTGAGAAAATTTGCTTTTAACTGCCATTAACATAAAATCTAATCAATATTTTGGACTCTAATACCCAACTTTAGACTCAAAATTAGTTTGCTTAAAAATTATGCAGTTGGAAGATGGTTTAGGCATACCTATTTATTGCTGAAACGTGATACTTACACGGATTTTGGAAAAGTTAAATGAGTTGATAGTGCTATTAATGTATAGGTAAATAGTTTTTATATCGGAATTGGCAACAATATAGGTATGATTTGGTAGCGAGCTTCATTACGTTACGCTCACGTTCGACGCACAATGCTCGTAACGGTCCCAGTTTCGTCGAAGACCACATCGTGCTCAACGGTACTGCTTATTCTGATTTTTTGTAAAAATCTTTGCCACGCCTGACATTAAATAACAAATTGTATATTGTTGCCGGACGACATCCATCCGATTCTTGTTATGTTTTTTTACCACTTTTGTCATGTTAACGATGGTATCTTGATACTTCATCTTTGAGTAGAGAATCAATTTCAGATTTAAGTGGTCAGGTAGTTAGTTACAGCAACATTGATGTTAAAAAGATCAAACTAACTTGCATAACATTCAAGACCTAACGGAATAATCTTAAAACCCAACCATGTTCTGTTACAGTTAAATGTCACCATACCTCGTAATTAGGTATTAGGTATAAATTTATATCATTAGGACCTAATGCTTGCATTAAATATCATTAACCTGCTTAATTTACAGGTCTACAAGTTGAATAAATGTATACGAGTATGTAAATATCTCAAATACCACTTGATATAACTTGCAATCAACAAATGCACTCAAAAGGGGTGTCGTTGAAGTTGAATCTTCGGGCGGTTTGTATTTCATCTTGCGATAATAGTGTGTCTATTTTCATGTTTATTGTTGATTGATTTCACACGAGGTGGGTAATTATTTACGTTATTACTCGCTGTCTGATAGGCCTGTGCATACAGTCGGTTGAATGATACCGCCTAGGGAAACCTAATTCATTTCATGGCGTTCGTATCGCTCACGGCGTACCTGCAATTTGGTCCGCACGTCCATTATTAAAATTGAATTACACATCTATGAGGTCCACTGTGTCGCCATCGCTCTTTTTCCTTTTCTTGTTTGTTAAATTGATTTTGATTGTACGGTTGAGAGACCCGCTCAAGAATTCCACTGTCGAATACTATTTCTATTTTATGAAACGTGCACCGATATAAGTGCAGTACCTACTCTGACACCTTCGAGATAGAACTTAGTTACAAATGATCTCGTGCTCGGCGTCTAACAGTTTTCTAGAATAAACATTACATCTCGAGGCTGGAGTAGACGTTTTCACGAAGTCAAAAGTTAGCTAGACAAGTATTATTTGTCATGGTCCGCGGTGCAAAGTTCAACCAACGTAGTATTAATAAATAAGGCTAGGCGTCAATGGCGCGAAATAACAGGAGTGCCGAGCCAATCATAGTGCGGCTTGCACTTCACCCGGCGACGACGACTTGACCTACACTACACATATCGTTGTTGTAAAATGTGCATTTAAATTTATTCAAATTTTCCTTTTTACAACCTTCGGCTTAGCTCTCTAATATTTCTTTAAACATGCATAGGCTCGTTTTAATAATCATAAACACTGAACGACGTATTTTAACACATAACCTATATTCCACAATTAATTTAATAGCTTGTAACAGCTGTTACACTCGATAAAATTTAACATTGTAAGCTTATCTTTGTGAAAATCACGAACGTCGAAATGATATCGAACAATTTAGGGAGTGTAGCACATAGAAGATCAAAGTAACATGCTGACCCGGGGGTCAAACGCCAGAAGCGTAACCACGTTAAAGTCGGTCGCCACCTCGTACCATGCTACACGCTACAAAGCAAGTGCGATGAGGTATTTATATTCAAGGAGGTACTTTATAGAAGTTCCAGCTGCATTTTTTATTCAATAACTTTATTATACTTTGTCGCTATGACACGTTGTACATTGCTTTCTAGCTATGTCAAACATGACGTAGATAACAAAACCTACACCTCTGACGTCCAAGACAAACAAGACGTTGTTTTATACATGTCTTTCGTACAAAAACTAGTTGGACGTAAATGGGCATATCTCGTCGATGTATTCTCGATTCCACAGTTCCCATATAGGATGGCAATGGCACTGAATGTGCAGGCACGTTCAGCCTGCCCCGAGCGGCGATCAGATGGGGTCAGCGCATTCAATGAGCCGGATGCCACCAACCTGCTATTTACGTTTCACCATACCGATACTGGTTGGCACACTATGGTAGACTACGTTTGCTGGCAAGTGTTTATCTGAATAGAACCCAATATGCAAATGTTGTTATCACTTCGCTCTAGTTACCGAAGGTACGGCATCTTCGTCACATCATCAAAACTTGAGTATTAATTCTTAGATTGATTTAGTAATTTTTGATTTGATCCTATTTTTTAAATCTTTCTATTGTTGAATTTTATTTAGAAATTCCAACAAACCATAAGTAAAAGTATAAATTTCACATGTAGTTAATTTTGTTCAATTGAAATATGGGCCCGTAGAGTGAAAGTTATTTATCTTTTCTTTTATATAATTTTATGCGCGCGCAAGTAAATAAACAAGAAGATAAATTGATGTTTATTAACATTATTTGCTGAGGTAATAAATGTTCCGTTGTAGGCCATTAAAGGGTGATTTCGCTAGGCACTACCTAGATGCTACGTAGGTTAATTCGCAGTACTCACAATGGAGAAACTAAATGGCTTAATCTGCTTGTCTGTAAACTATTAGCCGTGTCCAAGTTTAACCATTAATATAGCGAGAGATGTAGTACGCTTGGCGAATTTACATTGAATGAAATTGTAATTTGCTGTGTCGTTTCTAAGTCTTCTAATGGAGCGAAGCGGTTGCCTTATAAGCTGACATGAAGGGCCAGTGGCGCTTCACCCTTACAAGGTAGCCGCCAGTCAGATGTCAACGTCACTCATTGTCCGCCTTTCCAAACGAAAGGTGTCTCACTATTCAACGCCATCCCCAATATCTTATTAGGAAGCAATCTGGATTCTGTTTGCAATTTCAAAGTTAATGCGCAAACATTTTAATGAAAAGACGTGTTGCATTTCTCATACGCACTATGAATAACGAACGACGAGAAACTCGAAACTCGCTTAACTCCATTTGTATCGTTCGCTCCTATAGTGTAGATAAGACATTTGCACTAATGATTACAAGTTCTGGCTGAGGAACATTAATTAATACCGCGGTCATAAATACTCAGTTACTCCGGCGTCCACTGAAGTGTAAACTCCCATCTATTAACTATTGCAATAAAAGAAATGAGTGTCAATTACCTCAACGAGGCTCGATTATTTCAATTTTTCCACATTTAAAAAGATCTCTATCATTCGAATTCCGCTGAACCATTTTACTGCGACAGATAATAACCGTCTTACTTACAGCGACTTGGAGGCAGTTGAGTAATCCTTATTATCATAATTAGGTCCTTAGAAATCTCATTATAAAGAAAATAAAACTTTCAAATTACAGGGAACTATTCTGCGAGCATAGTAATTGTCTAAGCGACGAGTCGTAAGTTGTGGCTAATCGTCGTAGATTTTCTCGTCCTCGGCGCGCGGCTCGCGGGGTTAGTGGGTTGTTGCGGGTGTGTGCCTGTGATTTACATTAGCGAGAGATCCAAGATTTCTCTGTTCCCGATCGGTACATCACAGCTGCTACCGCTTACGTGACTAGCCATCTCGCGATTAATTCTAAATTGTACAAATTAACATGCGAGAAATCAACATGCCTGACTCTCTAATCTCCCATGATTATTACCTACTGTCGCAAATCCCAAGCCCATTTGGTGCGGTTTTCATAATGATATCGCGGTGACTACCTCACTAACTAGCACTCATCTTGCTCTAAATATCTTACGTCAACTACTGCAGACGTATGTAAATACTTGTAAAGAAGGCTATTTTGCTTATATTTTGCAAGTATGAGTAATTAATTTGAGACGTATGTACCTATTCATGGCTGACATCTAGTAAGTGCGCTATACGCTTGATGGATTGCCTGAATGCAGCTCGGGGGCTTAAAAAGCAAACACTTTATGCACTGGCTAGTCCAAAGGCAGCAGTGTCTTCTTTAGCCCTCGGTCGGACGATTTGAAAAATTGAACCACTTTCCATGATATAGCTCAGGGCAACACATTCCAGTGGGCAGGTGGAAATTGCATCGCTTCATTATTTGTTTCGTTTGTTTTTACTTGTGGTTGAAACGATTGTGGGGCTATTTAAATAAAGTGTAAGACAATGACGCTAATATTTCATTTGTACTGGAATTTTTCGCTACGTTTAACGTGACCTATTCAACGTATGTACATTTAATACGTACTTGCGGCTAAGAAGACTATTATTAGTAGTCAATAAAAGAAAGAGTGAAAACTTCTTTATGATGTAGTAAATGTTCGGTACGCCTAAACAATGGTACGAACGTGCAATCTGAGTAGCAGTATATAAAAGCTCACTCGTATCATAGGCGTGTAATATGTGTAATTTAAGCACATTGTGGTCGTACGTGCCATTTTAACTGATTTTTTTAGTTAAAATTCAGTTAGTCGTGGTCAGAATGGCTTTACTAATGATAGCAAAATGTAAAACGTGCGATCTCAAATTACAAACGTATAATCCCGGCTAGTTTTCTCTGCAGTTAATCATGCTAACTCAATGAGGGCCTGGGATCTAAGTCCTATAATTTAGCAGCATTGTTCACGGCAGTCTGGGCTCGGAGCAACAAACGGAAGTAGGTTTTCGGTCCAGACAGTGGTCCGTCTCCCGTCGCTTTCTTTGCATACCATTACCCTTGCTCGTTTCACTTGCATAACTTACTCTTTCTTTAGCATAAATGCATGCCTCGATTCCGTAGAAGATGCTTTGCGGTTGTGAGCGGTATTATCGAGTGCGACATCGCAATTTGTTTCTATTTCTGCCCAGAACCCACATCATCCTTTGTGGTGCTATAAACAATTACACTTCATTTTCTGCGCCTTTGATTACTTTCGTGGTAATCTCAAATTTTTTAATATCATTTATTTTTATAACATAATGATGCGTCTTCGCAATTTACTCTTCGGTTTTACGTACGACCGCGCGTATTCGTGTAATGTGCTCATTCCCATCGATTACTCAAAAGTATGTAATTACCATCATAACTTAACTGAACATGTTTCTTTATGGCATCATGTTCCCGAAGTAAGCATTATTTTATTATACTCATAGTACTATTTAGTTATTGTTCTTTACAATGCATTTTGATGTTGCATTCAAGTTTTCAACTTTGGCTTTTACTTTTTGTTCAATATTTTACGATGACTTAGCTATTGCTATAAAAGAGACGTTCAACTTACATCTTATATAATAAATAATCTAAGTGTTTAATGTTAATAAACGTTCTTTGTCGTGATTACACTTCTTGCTTGTTAAAAATAGTTATTAACTAGACAAGAAAAATAAAAATACGAGTCTGCTAATTACACCTGACAACTGAAGTGTGGAGATAAATAAAACGGATTGCCGTTGCTTCGCACTAACGCGTACAAATCTACTACAAGAACTATTCGTTACAAATAAATTTACTTAAAGCACTCGCGCTTATGCTTGGTTTATCGCAGCGTTAACACTAGACGATTCGTCTGGCTGATAGCATCGATTTGCGCCATTAAAAGTTATTTTCAACTAAGGATGGCTGCGCGTAAATTTTGCCTAATGTTGGTTGTATCCTGTCACCTCCATGTAGGGCTGCTGCGGTCTGCGCACCTGTCCCAAGACTCAGACCGGTTCCATCTTTATTATTCACAATTTTATTTTAAAACATAACCGTCGAATGTTATCCTATATTTAAGTTTGTCTTATTTATTTGCTCTCTCTACACTAGCCCTACCAACCTACTTGACTTTGACAATTATTACTGTAGAATTATTTCTCTAAACTTTGAATTATACATAGCAAAATTGTTGAGAATTTCATAGCTGTCAGCAGAAGAACTAAAGTGATGTTCATTTTCCGGACTTTGTTTGTTTTAGCATGATTGACATCATCCGTCACAACAAATCGCCCTAGGCTGTTCTTGGTCCGTAATAGTAGGGCCTTTAACAGGTTAAGTCTACTTTTCACTATAAACGAAATAAAGCAATAAATGTTTATAACAGAAGAGACTCACACGCCGCGGGGCAGCAGGGCGAGGCAAGACCGCGCCAGAAAACACGCTATATTACCAGTATTTTATTTGTCGACGGTATCGGTAAGCATGTAAATAGACTGTAAATATCGGTTAACCGAGTAACACGCATTAAGAATATAGAATTCATTAGTGTGTCACTGCTTAATAAATGTCAGTCCAATTTAATTGTGCGCACTAAGGGCGCTGGACCTACAGCCGGCAATGCGGCCTGCTTACAAAACTTGTATCCGCACCGACTGCGCCGCTATATTTCAGGCGGCGTTGTAAACCGTCACACGCGTGAGTCTATCGAGCATTTATTGCCTCTAATGGTTTTATATGGCCCAACTCGTAAAATTACCTAGATGTCGTTCGGTGCCCGTTGCTAAAAAGATTGATTTGCACCAGCCTGCTCCACTTTAGACAAAAGCAGGACTGGGCCATTTATTAATTTAGTGTCATGGAGTGAAATTATCTTGACAAGACTTATGGGTTGTTGTTGTATTTTCAGGGCTTCAAATTGAATTTGTAGCTGGTTGTAACATTGATTCTCCCCTTGGGTAATCAATTCGCAGCGACGTTTATAGTTCGATCGATTTTATCCTACCTGTCAAGATTTGTTATGTGAGATGTTATAAATATGTGCAGCTGTCCTGCGGTTCTATTGAGTTTCTCCCAGGAATTTTTATTGGGTATTTGTCGAATTCCTATTACGCAAATGACACGGTCCGCTCGGCGGGCGTCATTGCGGCTTCGGTCGTGCCGTAACGGCATCATCAATCATCTGTAATTTGATTTCTATGCTCAATTATTGCGTTCGCGGAGGTCGAGGCGGCCGCACACTCTACTTCCCCTCGTCTTATACAATATTCCAAGAATATCTATCAACTATCAATAGTTTGTGGATGCTTGTACTAACGAGGATCTTGTCAATTAATCTTTACTTCGAGCGCTACCTGCCTTTAAACTTATATGCTTTGTTTCTTTTACATCACGCAGACTTTATTTAACTCAATAGTGCCTTAATTCAAGTAGATTATGCATGTGTTTGTAGTAGCATTGTTTGTCACGTGGACCATCATCACGAAATCTATTGATTCAGTGCCGCACGACCGCGGTAGTCGTGCGGCGTGTTAGTTGAAAAGAACCCAAAATTAAATTCGTATTAATGTCAGTGACTTCACAAAAGTTATTTTACAGCGTCACAGTTATCACATTGTTACAAAAATTGAAATGGAATTGCTTGTGCTTTTATTTTGTTCAGACTGTTATTTTTGAAATTGTCAGCACATTTTTGTATTTGTTTTTTCGACAATCCTTAAAGGTACATCAAATAACAGTTTTATTTACTATGATGTAGAAAGCTACGTCTATACGATTTAAATTACTTATAAAGGCATATAAATCGTCAACAGCCTGTCTGTAATCGTGTCTACTTGACATGATGAATCGGCGTGACTAAGTTCGAGACAGACACGATCACTTGTGGTGCATATCTCAACGCACGCGTAGTGCGCACGTCACGACCGCCCGCGGGTGACACTGCTTTCGGTGGCGACCTTTTTAGACAAACATCTTTATGCCCCCGTCAAACTAGGTAATAACACTCGTTTACTCCTCATCCATCACTCGCAGTGGCAGATGCCGACGGGTGCATTCGTTTCAAGATGCAACAAGAACACGTGTGGTATAGAGGATGCTCTTTAACGATGCTCTCAATGGCCTTGTTATCTCGATCGTTCTTATCGCACTTTCTCTAAAGAAAATCGAAACAGTTGTCAAGAATCGAACATGCGAATGAAAGCTCGGCCGTTTCATTTCGAACATCAACAAAGTGGTGCGGATTCTCTCTTTTATTAAGTCATTACAAATTTCCACAGAGATAGGAAATGAAGTGTGTCTAACTTTGCTTTTATTGAACTTTCTCAATAGTTAACTCGTAGGATTTTGCAGTCTGATTTTAAATTAGTTTGCTTGATTGTCACTACCAAGATACTTGATCGGGTGTCAGTAATTAGAAACGGATGTCAAATTAATACAGATATTTTCCAAAAGAAGGACATCATAAATTGATGCATTGGACATATAGGTAAACTACAATTCTTGCACGTTTTCACCTTTTCTGAAGGTTCACGTGTAAGTAAATGTTTAACATAACCTATTTGCCTATTCAGGCCTGTAGCCTGTTAAGGGTGCGATGGTCATCATATGATCGGCACGAGCTCGTGCAAGCTAACTGTCCGATAAAGTGGTGCAGTGTAACGGTAGGCGCCGCGGTGTTGCGCACGAGTTGCGCTCGTCTTCGCCGCCCCAGCTCCCCCCCCCCACACCGCACTCGCCGAAATCTTCACGCAGAAAATTCGAATTCGTTACCAAACTCCTCTTTTTATTACATCGCCCGCCTAAATAGACCCCGATACTTTTCCGCAATTTTTCTATTTTGACATTACGGTTATCTGTCCGACGCGACCCAAATGTTTTAGCGATTCGCAAAAGTGAAGTCGCGCGTCGCTCAAATGACTATGACAACCATTCATTGTATTTATTTGACGGATGCGACAGGCGGAGACAGAGTTCAATAGCTCTTTGAACGGCAGCAAAGTTGGTTAGTGATGAGGAGAAAACTCGTAACTGAGATTGTAAAACCCAATACATTATGACCTTACACCGGTTTACCGAATATGTCAATAGGTAAGTATTTAACGGATATTTCAAGTGATCGCAAACTACTTAACATTTTGTACTTATGTGCTTCAAATTGTTGAGAGCGTCAGTAAGAGCAGAAACAAAAGTCATTCCATTTGTAATAAATATGTTGCAGACTCAACTCCATCAATTTGATTTCCTTTACCTGCCGTTCCAATAATAAGGATAAGGTATCGTAATTCATAATCATTAGAGTACAATATAGCTACCTATATTAAAGCAGCAAAGCAGAAAATGTTAATAACGGTTGTGATTGAATCAGCTGTATCTCAGAACGGGAGCTCCGACGCTGCGGCACTCATAAATAGAATTGCATATCACACGGTGATACATCCTTCGATACAATATGAAATATGAGGAAATGAACGCTGCAGAGTTATGAACGTCGATAAAACACTAAGTACCTATGTAGGAAGAGGCACTATCTACTAACGATTAAGGGGAGTCCGCTTGAACAATCGCCACCGTAGCAGAAAATGTGGGAAAGGCTCTGATGTCTCCCAGTTTGCATATTTGTTATTTGACCGCAAGATATCCACAGCTCACCGTAATGGCGAGCCGGTACGTGATAGATTCGATTTACAGGTTCGCTCCAATCTTCCACCGCAGCGACTTTACCTGTGGCAAATTACGTTGCGGCTTGCGGGTGCCGCAGGAATCGGATCTATGATATTGGTAGCGCACTGGATACATCACGATTGTCGTAACAAATCTCGCCTTATAGATCGCAGTGGGCAGTGCAATGCCGGTTAACACCTCGGCAGCGCGTGCTAACAAGATTGGATCGCTTTTAGACGCCTGCGCCACAATCTCACAATACAACAGACAATACTCCGACTATTGTGTTTACTTGTTACAACAATTTGTCAACGCTCTTACGTTTATCTCATTCTTGACTTGTTTTTATTGCCTCTTTATGCTTATTGTTGTACTGATTTTGAACAAGTATGCTGTAACTAACTAAGCTTTTAAGTGCATGTCAGTTAATATTTGAACATCCAAGCTTACCGGAAAATTAAACGATTTGAATGCACGATGATGATTGCGCAACATTTAAGAAGGGCCGTTTAGAATACATTTATCATGCGTATTTCACTGTCATATTCAATTTAATCGCTATGTAAACAACCGTTAAGTTGCGATTGGAATTAAGGAACCATCAAGCGTCCAAGCATACTACGACTGTTTATGTAGATGCAATCTATGTGTGCCTGCCTGCCTAGCCATTGCTGCATCGCAATGACGAAATTACGTAAGACATGTCGGTTACTAATTGGTACAAGTGGCCACCTGAGCACGGCGCGCATACGACCGGTATAAATCTAACGGGTCGCTGATAAACTTGTTACAGAACAAATTCATAGCTGCTGTGCTGTAATAATACTTAGCCAGGTAATCATTGAAACTGCCCATGAGCATCACGTTGAGCAATATTACTGTACTTAATAAGAATCGTTTGTTCCTAGTTTCAATCGCATCGTATTGCGGTGCAGAAAGTAAAATGCAAAACTCACGTCCACTAACGTCTAAATATTTTGTATGTATAGAATTTAAGTGGGAGTTTTATAGCGGTGTTAAATATCGTTGGGTTCTAGTACATGCAACATTATACAGGCACTAAAATGCTTAAAGAGTTGTACTGTATTAAATAAATGCGGTTGCTTCTGCCGCACATGAGCTGTATGAGCATTGAGCTCGCGTCTGCAGTGGCATGTTTATTGCCGCTGAGGCCCGCGCACACTTTATGCATCCCCCGTATTATATGTCGATCCTGTCTCCCGCCATTCTTTTCCTTTTACTAAATTTAAACTTTATACGCTTCTTTGCATATAGAATTTATAAATGTCGCTGGCTGTCTTGTACTTTTACACCTGCTGTCGTGAACTTAGATGTATATGCGATTCGAGATCTGTATAAAATAATATTTACGACGCGTTCAGGAAAAAGAGTTATTGAGGCTCTTTATCATTGAATTCCAGCCATATATTTATTGGAATGATTAAATGAATTATGATTTAGTGAATGTGATTGTTGTTGGAGCTCGCCATGGCTGCAGTTTGCCATATAGAAGTAAAGTTTGGGCACGTTGGGGAGGCGTTCCGCGTGTGCGCCAGGCGCGATTCAGAAAGGGCGGGAGGGCCGCGGCCGGCGGCGAACACGACGCCGCCTCCGCCTCCCTTGCACGCGGCCATTGTTGTTCCTTGTTCCCTGTTCCTCGTTCCTCGCGGCCCTATCGCACCCGCGCGCCTGATATCCCATGCACCACCAATTAAAACTTGCTTTACGATCCCACTCTAACTCTCTTCTAATGGAAGAATTTTATACACACATAAATCGGGTTCGAATACGGCTCGAGATCGTGCACCATGTTGTTACTTACGGCGAACATTGTTTCGACTCGGATTGTAATTTTCGTTCGATTCTATTTTGCTTATTCGCCGAGTGCATCACGATATGATAATACCACACATTGTTTTCAGCGCTCACCGGGTTTGGCGAACGGTAATAGGCCGCACGCCGCTCGCTCTTTGATTAGGAGAGTGATGAATGTTGACGTATGTCTCAGCCGACACAAGGGCTATAAACCACAATCATAGGGCGATTGTCTCTCGCGACAAGTCCGTTATTGCCAAGCGCCGTCAGCGGTCGCTCGTTCTGCATACACCATGCAAATGCGAAAAGGAGAAGTGCCGGCTTTGCCATCTACGTCACATTAAGCTAATATGTAATTGATTGGCTTCCTGATGCTCGGGAGCGGTGACTCCTGTCCCATTGATGGCATATGCAAAAACACTAATGCTGTAACGGTATGCTGGCTCTTCCGGCACGCACTGCACCGGTGGGTGTCCATCTTTTCTTTTGACTTTTGATAAATTGAGCATTCGTTTTCAATCAGAACGACAGCGATCATGTCGTGCCCTAGATACGTCACTGCAACACTCTCCAGAAACTACTTAATAACAGGCACATGTTGTTAATCAACTTCGAATGTGGCCTCCATTAGCGCTAATACATTTAACATGCTTGTTGTCGAATCCAAAGTGAGTAAACAATGTGGGTCATTGAATGCTCGCATGCATAATGAACCGTTACCGCATCTCTTGTTTATTGACGTGCAACATTATAGATTATACTAAAAGCCTATGAATTATATTCATATCTGTATAAGTTACGGTCTGTCAATCATTCCGCTCCAATGTTTAATTATAAGGTAATAGCAGTAACGCCTCTTTCTTCAAACGGGGTGTTTATACCGCCCAAAAACAATTACATGTCCAAATTCTAGTGGACTTGTTTTTATTTTGGCCGAATGATTAATGTTGGCAATGAATAGTAATCACCGGCGAATGAGTCTGACACATCATTCATCTGATTAGACAAGGGTAACGGTACCACTGTGTGATAGTGGTATTTTACTTAGTTTTGTTTGAGCTCATTTATTTTGTTGGTCAGCTTACTTAAACGGCGGATGTGGTTCCGTTGCGCTTTGGGAGCCCATTGAGGACTACCATTGTTACTTCGGATCACAGTTCTTAATCTGGCCATCAAGAAAATACTCTTTTTACATAAATATTCATTTCCATTGTTGGGTTTTCTGGTTTATCTGCAAATCGGTGCAGATATTCACGCGCAGATACCAGACTAGATTCAGGACAGTATGTTAGAAAAGTTAGTGGCACACACACGACAGGACTCGTACCACCGGTTGACACCATACCTTACAAGCGGCAAGCATCTAGGTTACCTCTGCTCATACATGAACCACTTCATTGAATTAGACGGAAACCTATTCCAAGTTTCTTAACCAAGAAACCATGATTAAGACTTCCCTTTCAAGAGTTTACGACGTGTCTGTTGGTATCTTTATACTTCGTTAAAGCCGGACATTTATTTCAAATCAATTAAAGCTATAGGTAATTAAAATGCAAACAACTTTATATTTGATTCATGTTCACGCATTGAGTAGTAAACAATTGTAAATCTTGAATGTATTAACTCAAGATCGTTTCCAAAATGTATTTGCTATCTGTAAATAAATCTGTTTTTATTTTACTTCATGTTAAACATTCGTTTAAGTAGGTATCAGTTTTATAACATGATATTGAATACAAGGTCAATACACCTTTATTAGCGTCACGTCATCAGTAGTGGTCCACTGGCTACCGTTATCGGCGATTGATCGGACGTTTACGAGCCTCGTTTGAACACATTATTGTGCAGTTTCATCGTGACAAACTATATCGCCCTCTAACTGATTTCGCTACAATGATATTTAATCGGCACATCTTTAATTAAACCCGGTATTAGTACCACATATTATTTGCACCGTAAATGCCTATCTTATCAGACCTTACTTAGTATTTCGTTAATTAAATTTTCTGGACTACAGCTTGTAATCGAGGCCCATTGCATTATCTATATTATCAACTATAACGCTTGTCAGGCACATAGAAGGAGGCTGTATTGAAGGGTAATAAAAATATATTACTAGAGCAGTTGCGTCTGATGTAGGAAATCCGTGAGCTGCGGGAAGCGGGTAAGCTTGGTGCAAATAGTAGTTTTTATGGCGTGCAGCAGCGTAGGAACCGCGATAGTTACCGGAACAAGCTCGCACTTAATTTAAGTAGAGCGATGTATTGCGGCCGCGATGAGACGCGAAACGATGTCGGCGCGAATCCCGTTGGGGCGGACGCCATTACCGCCCACCGCACTGCGCACGCAGAAAAACCGACCCCAGTGGATATAAAGATGTCGCGCACGATAACACTGGCGGACCGACTGCCGCCGACGGACAACAGCCGACGGACACTTGACAACGCCGCCGCCTTGACGTACTCCTCCGCATGCTTTATCTTTCTTTCGAATCGGGAGCTTACTGCGAATATCCAATTATGTTCTCACAGGTCCCGGCCGCCATCATATTTATAGCACAATTTCCTTGCAACTTTGCATGCAAGGTGGCGACTGAGGCGCCGCTGCATGTTTTTAACAGCGCTCGTAAAACCATCCACACTTAGTCTTCAAACCAGATACATTTCACGCTCTTTACATTTTTATAAGGCAAGTTATACATAAAGTATGTGAAGTTCTAAGAAATCGAGTGAAGCTTACGACGGCTGTCAAAATACTAGACTTTCTTGCGTTCGTGATGTAATTTGCGGGAGCTGCGTGCCCACGTGTGGTCGGCGCTAATCGTTGTTTATAATTGAGACAACGACGACGCCGCGCTAAATTCCTTTGTTGCTAATATTATGCCTTTAAAACGTTGTACTTAATACGTATGGGGCTGCTAGCTATTATGTAGGTAAAACTTAAAGACAATCACTAAGATATCACATTAAGTGCAAATAAATGTAACTTTTCTATAATTTATGCAAAGTTGCCTAGAAATTGTGATTTATATAGAGAACTTATGAGATCTCGATAGATCTTATTGTTAGAATCAATTTGTAAAGGAATGGCAAAGTTTTAAATATACTTGCGTATAATATTTACTAGATAAATGATTAAGATGGATATCAAGATAAAATGAAATATATGATATCATAAGCATATCGGTAGTAGTTTGCAGCACGACCGGTCGACTATGTAACTGCATCTACATTCCTAACCGATGTCCTTATGATCGTCGCTTGCAAACAATTGTATTATGCGAATTCCTATACGCCTGCAAACACTCAATCTTAAGTGAATATAGTAGTATACCGTTGGAGTTTACTGAAAAAGGAAGTAGCTTGCTTTTAAGTGATCGTAAAGCGTTCATTCAAGCGTTTTGAATGTGTTAATCGTCTGTATAATTCCATTTTGTTTTCATAGTTAGGCAAGATGACAAATATCTCGTTGCAGATATTGTTGATTGCAAAGTTTTATAGTTTTTGTAACAAAGCTTCGTAATTATAATTTTATTTTTTTATTAATACCTATTTATAAACATATCTCCTAAAATGTAAAGTGCTAAAATTATTTTTTAAATGGTGTCAAAACGATTGTAGGTATTCTTGATATCGCAAACACCTTCTAGTCGCAAATATTAATACTTCGCGTGTAGGAAAATAGTTATTCAGTCGTGGCACTGACCCTAGAGACATTGAAACTTGTCTCCCAACAACATATTTCACAAACAAAGCAATTACTTAAACGAATGCCTCTCTTTTCGAGACCCGGTTATGTTGATTTATGTGCATTTAACGTTGCCAGGCATTGCTTGTAATAACCTAAAATTAATTCCTATTATACCTTTTAAAGCAACGTTTAAATCGATCGAAAGGTAAACGTTATTTGAAGATTTAAGAGATAATGGTAAATTGACGCATTAGCCGAGTTACGTTAGTCGACGAGCGTAGTTGGCTCGTACACACAGTAATAAGAGGGTTAAAGGTAATCGCTATCAGACGGCTTATCTTTGCCGGTTGGCTCCTTCCATTGTCAATTAAAGGCCCCTGGCCAAGATCGCGACCGCCTTTTGCTTGTTCTGTGCTAGTACCACGATTGCTTCCCGATGCATACCCTACGCCTCGGGGTGGATATTGCTCAGACATTTCCTGTATTACTGCTTGTATGCTCGCTTTGAACCTAATCTTTATTCTGAATGTTCTCTAAATTAACATAAAATCTATTTAGATTTGAATTGTTGCTACACAATCAAGAATGCGAGCCGCAATGAAGAATTTCAATTTTCATTTGTGCAGTGAGTCTTTGATTAATTTTAGATTTTAATTGATATTCATCTGGCCGTGAGTAATTCATGTCTAAGTCTTTATAAAAAGTAAAAGTGTGAGGCGTAGTGATGCAATTATCACATTTGTCGTTTTGTCAAGAACCAACGTATCGATTATAATCGAGTTAGCATGTGAGTGTCAGCGTGGACGTTTATCATTGGGGCTAAAGTGATTTAAGATAATAAATTACAAGCTTTGCATTAAGTAGATTCTTTAGATAATCAAATTAATAGTTTGATACGTTGTTTAATTATCTCAACAACGCTCTATTAATTAAAGTCTTCGGGAAATAGGTTATTAATTCAACTTAATGGACAAATAGGTTGTCTACACGGGAAGTTGACGCTTCGAATTTTGAATAAATTATCACAGTTATATTGCTTTTCTCACGAGTTCATTAACGTTTTATGCTTTTATGATTTTTGATAGTAAATTATACTATTATATCATGTTTATAGCAATGTAGTCAAAAGCACGTCAAACGTCAATAACATTTTGACTATACACGTTTACTGATTGAGATAAAATCTATACTGATAAACTACTAACAAACAATAAGAAACATGATCGTGCCTTGCGGCAATGTATTTGGCATGATAAGATATAATAATTCTTCCATTTTCCCTATTCCATCATCGCAATTTTACTCCTTCTTCTTGCAAATTGTATATGTTTCGGATGTATCTCATATACTGTGTTCGAAACTATCATCAACAAAACTTTTGGTTTCTAAATAAGTTCTTAACGCTTCATCGAAACAAATATCATGTGACGATGTCATTCATTCTCAGTCAAAAGAATTCCACTTGCGATTGTTCTCACGTAGATTAAGATTCAATTGCAACAAAATAAAAAAAAATGGATTGATATTCAAGTGTGCGAGAGATAATGTGGGCCGCGTGTTCCATTCGGCTGCTGGGGAACGGTAAAAAGTAACAGGATGATGTTATGCACAAACCGGTCTGTGAAATTCGGAAACAGTCGCAACGAGCCGAAAACCAAGGCGGTTTTTTTTAACCCACCTGCAACGGGTTTGGGAGACAGCAGTCACTTGTCATTTTCAAACTTCAAACGAACGCGTTATTGACGTTATTTACCATCGTTTGCAAAAACAACTCCATTTATACATTAACTTAAATCGTATCGTAACGTATAAAACGAATTATAATTTTATTGCTTACACTTATCAAAAAGTGGACCTCGTTAACATTTTCGTTGATCGTTTATAAATGAGATCTCAGTAATAAAGGTATTAGTAAGGATAATAAAACAAATAGGCACTAAAGTGACGCTAACTAAGAACCGAGTATCGACAGAGTCAATTAATATTTTACTAGAGATTGCAATTAGTTGGACGTCGCGTTGCATTGGCTCACGCTAATGATTCACGGTACCATGCTTCAATTTTAAGTAATCTTCATCAGACGGATACATCCAAAACAACGGTACTTCTACTTCTTGACGACCTGTTTCATAATACTCCGCATCAATTTTGGTAATAGCCAGTGCATTAATAATACACGCTCACTTAACTGACTATTTGCGAGTCTCTACGTACATATTACTACAAAAAACTAACTGTAACCCCCTTCAATGTTTGCACTTCGCTGGTTTCAAGATCGTTATTTCTTCTGATTCATATTTCTAGATAATTTGACATTATTACGAGACGTGATCGTAAGAAATTACAGTTTCCTAGATTCATTATTAATACAGGCATTCCTTTTATTGCAATTTACATTTAGAGGGGAATCGCACTAAAATCGGCATTGTGAAAACGGTAATGTTGCAGCTAGACTAATTTTATAATGGGTGAAATAATAGATCCTGGAACAATCTCCCGAGACGCGAGCGTGTTATTTTCCTTACATTTGCTCTAAGTGCTTCCTCAACGGCTAATAAGACATAATGACGTGTTATTTGTGAAGATTCACGAATTCCGATCGCAGAAGAGTAAGGTGCATGGGGTTACTGACCTCTGAGCTCCACAACCGCTACGCGTAAACTGCCGCTGTCCTGTGAACAAAACAATAAACCATTGTTAATTACTCGCTTTACACATGAGTGTATCTCAATTATAACTTTCTGAATTATAGGCAGGTGACTTTGTAATCACACGCTGCGCTACAGAATGCTACGCTCTTGCATGCTCAGGCTCGCGATTCCCTCATTCAGGAACTACTCGGTTCCCCGTATCGCCTCGTAATTACCAACATTTTACACTTAAAGTTTTCCAAGAATGTTCGTCCACCCGGTAATTCTGTTGTCTATTTGCATTTCGGTTTATACTGTTTATTTACGGAATCGCTGGAAATCAGGCTATTATCTAGTCACGAGATAAAATACACTCTTGGAATCTCTTTAAGTACCACTGCATTATTAAGTCATGAAGCGGGAGTGCTAACGGAGTCAGTCCTGTCAAAATATGTAAAAAGCGTTCATGGGTTCTGCGCTCAAATTATAGGTATTGTTCTTGGAGCAACAACGGTTTGTGGTAAAATGTGCTGTGTCGCCTTTCACAGGCTGATGAATTATTTCGTTGATGAGAGATTACGCTGATAGCACATGTACCTAACTAGTGAAAAAGTTTAGTCGCTATTTGTTTTTGAAGTAAACCTTCGCCAGTGCCGTGTTCTCGGTGCACTGATCGTAATAGCGGATAACTATAACGAGCACAGTATTATGTAACACGTTGTGTTACAAGTTTTCGCTACGATACACAAATAAGAGCACTATCTTTATCGTGGCATTGTTTTCGTCGGAACCCCTGAATAATATTGTAATTGAATTGCAATTTAAGAATAAAGTTGTCTCATAAAATATTAATAAGGGTTTCTCAAGACAACGTGGACTATTTATATCTTATTCAGTTGACGTTGCTGCAATAGGAATATTTCATTTCTTGTGTGACAAGGAATATGCCTTAAATGTTTACTGGACAAGAAACGTTCTGTTTGAAAAGATTCAAGCAATCTTTCAGCACTTCCTTTTATTGAGTAGATAGTACCAAGTACGGACTGCTTAGAAATTTTGTTCTTGTTTAGAAATTCTTTAGTGAAGAGAAATGCCATCAGATTAGCAAGAGTAGTCCGTGAACGAGTTCGTGAATGTTTAAATTTCCTAATCTTTTGTATTCCTCGGAGGTGTGCCAAGACGTGGATCGGCCGATTTACATGTTAACTGTATGCCGTTTGGCCCGCTCCTCGAACGACATTTGAATTAATAGGTACTAGAAAGTTGTCTGAAATTAACAAAATCTTCCCTCTGTTCCAGGTAAGTACCATTATGGAGTTGGACCGTTATTGAAGCAGAATTATGGTAAGTGTAGGTTACCTAATTGTGTCTACAATCCTTCAGCTATATAAAAGCAATAGCTTCACATTTGTTCTGGCCTTATACGAATCTTCAGACAAGATATTTCCTAGGATTACCCCGCGATTTGTAGCATCTACGACCCTTATAAGGTCACGACCGGTCAAACAAGAACCATTGACTCAACAATGCCTGTTTTTTGAGCACAATTACAAGTTAACAATCGAGAACACAGAACAGCTCCTTACACTGTAATTAACTTTGCAATTTCATTGTAAAGCAATTTCAACATTGGATGGTATGGAACGAAAATGTCTAATCATCTCGTCCAATTTCCTTTGAGCGCGAACAAAAACTGAGAGGAAAATATTTGAACAACTGTTTCGCACATCCATCGAAGCTCTAATTATCATACAGTACAGCAACCTCCGAAACCTATTTGTAGACATTATTACGCATCAATCTGCTGTCACTTATCTGGTTCAAACTCAATCTTCCCAATCTGTTCCATTAATCAAATCACTCATTACGTCACCGATGCTTGTTACGATCCCACGCCTGGTTCTTGAAAGTGTTAATAAAAAACCTATCAGTCAGTAGCTTGATCTCCGCGACCGCTGAACCAGAAAGGAGGCTCCCATACATTCTATGGATAAGTAAACACTGACAAGCTCTGCTGGCTTTGCTCTATTTCACAGTCAAATTGTTACTGACAGCTCGTGTACAGCAAGATATTATGATGGCGGCGTATTATGATGAATTTAAAAGCTAAAACTATAGAATACTTTTAACCTCAATATTTTTCTGTGAAATATTAGAATAGAGAATTGTATTCGGTTTAAAAAAGCAGCCCGTCACAGTGTAAAACTTGTGTTTATTAATATTTCCCGCTTGCTTTAAATGCCTATAATTGCAGCCTGCTTTTACGAGTATCATTCAAAGCTTCCTTGTCGTAGGACTCATATCCTTGATGACGGTTATTTAAGCATAATAGAATAGTCTATGGGCCATTAGACCACTTATTGCATCCATCTATAGGTTTATTGTACAAGAAGCAGGAAATGACACACCAATTATTTTCCATATTATAAACCGGAGAGAAATTCCACCAGCTTTCCAACTTTTTACCGACCACTAGAACTAATTACGAGGAGTAAATTAAAAACGCTTTTTGTTGACCCATTTGCGATAAGCATCAGACAAGTTTTTCAAGCTAAACAGTAACAAGAGCCGGGATCGATGTTGTTTAAAGTCTTCATCTTTATCGCGATCGACAGCACAAACCGGACTGAAGCTGTAAAGCAAACTGTAGCATTACCTATAGTTTTCAATCTTCCTTTTTATATGAAGTACTTCCAATAATAGCCAGAATTGTTTTTGCTGATGAAGATCTGGACCGTTACACGAAAGAATCACAGTAAAGTTCGCGAGTTTCAAATTCTCGATCGACCGTTTTATCTCGATTAGGTTTGACGCGTAAATTGCGGAGTGGAATGAAGCGCGGCGGATGCAGCCGAGGTGCAGCGCCTCCGTCGCCGGCGGACGGCCGCGGCCGCGTGGCGACGTCTGTCAGACAAGTGACGATCACGCCACCACCCCATCCGTCACTGTCACGCCCGTGCAATATTCTCACGTGAGCAACACGAGGAAGTGTTTTATTGCCATTACGTAAAGAAGCCATTACCGAAGGCGCCGCTTCTTGCTCTTCTTCCTTTATCCGTTCATGGTTCAAACTAGTCTAATCTTAAGCAGTAAATTCGCGTCAGATAACAGCGGCTTAGCTCTGTACATGGCACACGCAGGTGGATTCATGCTTTTAGATCGTATTGTATCTTACAAGTTGTAAATAAATGGTCGATTTATTTTTATTCGTTTTTCGAAATAGTTAAGTCAGGCAAATACAACTACTTATCGCTTTAAAAAGTGCGAATAGATTCTAACTTTTCAAACCCTTAATTCATTAGAAGGAAGTTAGTAATAGTCAGGTCAACAACCTGCAAATATTGACTCATCTCGGCAAGGCATGTGCCTAAATAAACAATTGTCTCTTTCACGAGTCTTTTCATTCTTAAGTTATATTGTCTGTGTATTCACCTGACACAGTTTGCTTGTCAATATTAATGCAATGCAAAGATCCTTTTGAGATCAAGTGTAATGTTAGTAATACGGTTATAAATTAAAGAGGTGTCAGCGATACACCGATATTGCCTTTTATGGATGCGAGTAATGTCCGCGCGAGTAGATCCAGTTCGCCGTATTCGAACATCAATTTATGTAATGGGCTTACATCTGTCAATCGGTAGATGGCGGGGTTCCGATACCGACACCTCACAATGTGTAACTTGCGCTCCCACGCAGCAAAGTTGTCGCACCTTCACAATGTCTGAAGACTCGATAACGTGACGATAAAGAAAACAGCGCTGTCCTCTTACCATATATCACCCCCTTCGGAAACATACTAAAGCACCAGCGAAACAATAGACAAATAAACTAAGTTCTATTTTCCACCTCCGCTAAATCGCCATGAAGTATTCTTCAAGTCTACAAGACGATTTGCTTATCGCCGGTACTCTGTCTTTATTGGTTTCAATAAGTTCAAACAGGATAGATATTTATTGTGAACACTTACATTTAATTTAATTTCAATGTAATATGATTCTCGTCTCTGTATTTCATATTGAAATCGGTCGTTGACCTGCACTAGATTGGATAGAACTATGCTCTTTTGAACTAAATCTACGTGACGCCACGCGCCTCTACCGTTCCAGTGGACTGCATTGCTATTGATAGATTTCACAGTGATGGAAAACGTGATATTGTCTCGAGCCACTCTGATCGATTCCAAAGTTCACGAAACGGTTTTACCGCGATTCTTTTCAATAAGAAGTTCGATAAAAACTCTATAAAATTTTCTGCAATTTTCAAGCAATTACCTACTTACATTTTTAAGGTAAAGACGAATACAAACATAAAAATCCGTGAAGTCTTATAAGTGGAATTGAGTTAACGAGCTTAACAAATGACCGATGAAAGCTTTTTCTAAAGATAAACTATCACTCTCTCTCTCTATTTTTTCTTGACCTTGTAATTTTCACATAGTAACCGTATTGTATCGAAACACGCGCCTCGCTGACGGAAGTAAAATGAATACGGTCAGAACGTGCTGTTTCATTGTTAAGGAAAGACAGTAATAGTTGTCGTTAGGGTTGGATAGAGAGCGGCCGGCGATGTGAACAAGGTTATGGAGTTCTAATTGACAGATCCCAGCGGTGGCGGTCACCGTAACCGCCTTCATCCAAGCTAACTGTACCGCTACTGTACGATACGCACCGCCAGCACTGTCACCGCTCGTGCCCGCGTCGCAGCGGGAAATACCAGGCATTGCCCCTACCCATTGCCTCTCCTATCCCACGACTCCATTTCCTACAGGAACCAAAAAAACTTTCCAACGACAACGGCTGACTTGAATGACAAAAGTTCTTTACGAAAGTAAATCGTCAATGTCACCGTCGCTCGATAGTTTGGATTTCCCATTAGGCATTCTGCCGGCAAACTCCTTTCTATGTCATATCTATTGGAATTATTCGCCGTGTCGGTTGCTAAGTGAAACCGTTTCGAGAATCTTTTATTCTGTTTAATGCGAGCCGTTTCGGCTCTTGTTCGGGATCCTACTGTGACAGCCATTATAATTCCGAGTGAATGTGGAAGCGTACAAAGACGGCTTTGTGCCCGCCATAAATATTTATGAGTAAGTACTTATTTTCTACACGTGGGCTGGATACGCACGATATGGCCGGCCTAATTGGATGACTGTAGGCGCGAATTTGTTTCACTCTAGTGGGAATTCCTTGTTTCAATTGGTTTTGTGCGACACCAATTTATAATAAATAGCCCGGTATGATGCTGACACTTGTGGAGCTCCTACGCTTTCTTGTAGTCATTCGTCAATATTGTAATTTCTGTTTTGCGCTCGTTATCAGTTTTAGTTCGTGTTATATAACGATAAATGCAAGAGAGATACTGATCCTACTTTCTCTTAACTAGTTTCTTGGGGCCACTTCAAGAAAGTAAAACCCCGCTATGTTAGCGCTCGGTCCGCGTCCTGATGACACACAAATTCTTATGATAAAATATACAAGGATTCCAGTTTACAGTCACGACTTGGTTCGTTTTTGGAAATATTGGATTTGCAAGTCTTCTGCTTTTCGTAGAAAGTCGTATACAAATCAAAGTTAGATGTTTAAGTCATATATTTCAAAGTCCATTCATTGGTGGTGTTGAAAATTGTTGTAAAATTGCATGTTTTGTTTTTTGTTGTTGGTTTACAAAGTCAGTACCTATTGTGTGAGTTCGGGGCGTCTCCCTCGGCTCGCGACCTCAATTGACGCCGCCGTATGTAGAACGCGGGAACGGTAGTGGCCACCGCGGCCTGTCCTGCCCTGACCTGCCTGCACTCTACTAGTTTTCACCTACTAATGCACTTTACTAGGCCGCATGTTACTACGTTTTACTAGACACTTTATTACCATTTGAGTTTATGTGAATATAATTTTAAACTACCAGTCACGATTGAGGAGTAAATACTCATTCCAGCCGCAACACCAGACGGACATAAACAAAGCATATTGTCATGACAAGTGTTCCTTGCTTATTCTGTAACAAGGAAGACGGTTGGCACACTTTCAGGAGGGCCCGCTCTCCACCGCGACGACGTCACGTTTCCCATGTTTAGAATTGTTTATTGAAGTCATGATGTGACCTTAACATTGTATTTTACGATTGTCTCATCACCGGTCCGCACACTGACATTTCAATAGGGAAGGTGAGCGCAGGTCGCCGCGTGAGGTGAGGCACGACGAGCGCAGGCGCGCCCTCAGCCGCAGCATCCAATGGAGGCGAGCTCCACTGTCAACAGTGGCCTTATTTTTCATCCCGCTATTATTTATAAACGCAGCGTTCTACGCTCCTACCCCATAAATCACAAACTATTCCGCGTGACCCGGACCAACTGAGCGAATGCCTCATCGTTATGATAAAGTCGTAAAATATCGACGCCATTTTCTCCATTGACACCAGGAAACGTACGAGAAAACTGGATTAATTCTCTCGATTCGCGAGCTCGTTACACTTGTAATATTGCATTTCTTGGATTACAGCCGCCGGAAAAGTATCGGGCGTCAGCGTTGACTTAAATTTGCATCTAGTATTTTCTACCGCCGATTGTTGGTGCTCACGATTTAACGCTGGTATTAATGCATTATTCAGAGGGGTTTTCATTAGGCTGTTGGTATCGGTGCAAGTAATCGCGCTCTCGTTAAAATGTACGGATGGCATGACGGCTGCTCGTATTGGGCATGCGCTAGACAGACACGCGAGCACCTATCACAGCTCTACTCAAATCTCAAGAGGTCCTATTTCCAGCGGCGCGGTATCCATAAACTGGTTTATGCATCGAACATTCATCTTCCCCCTAATGTCCTAATGTCTGCCAACAACTCGCTCGCTAAGCATTTGCCTCTGTTTTGTACATTGTCGTTACAAGCCGAGGAGGTGGCGGGATCATAAAAAGAAACTTAAGCACACAATAAAATTTTAAATGCAGTTTTATGCCTCTAGAGCTACATAAAAAACAACTTTTCTTTAAAAATCTACGTAGCACTTACATAAAAATTATACTTACTTACCATCATTGTATAGTAAGTATAAAAAATTTCACTCCATGAAAGGAAAATTAGCATTTTAACTGAGGTAAAGTTAAGTGAAATACCTGTGCACGGCGCTTCCTCCTTTCTTTAGGATCATAATTAAATCATTGAAAAAACGTTTAAAATAGACGATTAGCAAAGAGAACAGCTTATTAAAGTGTAGTTAGTAGCACAGCCAGTTGGAAGGAAACTGGTGTGGTTCAGAGGACAGGTTTATCAACCCTGCACATGGCACACACTCGCGGATGTGGTATACTTTCGATATTAAAAGAGCTCACACTCCCGTTCACTTTGCCCTAAATTCGGACATAACTTTATACTTGGCATAAAAATAAGCGGATAACTCAGATATAAAAATATAACACTAATTACATTGTTAAAGTCAGATATGTCGCCAGTTGACATTAAAATAACACAGCCAAAGGTCCAAAGAATTATATTCCGTTATGTTTTAATTACCTTAGTGTCGTCTTGGTTCGGACCACTTGTTGTCGGCGTACCTGTAATCAACACATTTCTGGTTAACAATTTATCACTTAGGGGTAGGCATTATTTGATTCAGCTATTCAAATCCGAATAGTAACTAATTTTAAGTTATAAAATGTCTTAACACTGAATTATTTTAAGCCAAACGCTAGAATGTTTCTGAAAGATGCCAGGATAAACATGATTATAAAAATGTATCTTGTGTTTGCGATGTATAAATAAAGCTATTGTAATAGTCTCTTATTATAATCGACTATCTTAAAACGAATTTCATTATAATCTTCGAACATGAAACTGACAACTGCCCACGTACTCGTAGCTCCCATTTGCAGAATTCAATTAACGGGCGTTGTTAGTTTATTGATGTAATAGTTCAGATTCGCCTAAGGCGACTGCATTATAGAGCTCGGACACGCATGCCTGTTATCTAGATTTCGAGACGCAAGCAGCGGCGGATGGTGTATAGCTCCACGCCCAGAGCCTGGATTAGATGACTTTAAACAAGGATCACAAGTTTTATGCAACAGCCTCGACTTGGAGAGATCTTATCCCTTATTTATGCACTCTACTACCTTTCTTGTCTACGCTTAGTAAGTTACAGGAGAAATTTTATATCCAAACAGAAATTGAGCTACGAGTATATCATATCCTGCGAGTAATCAAGTCTTCGTGTTCACAGCTTCACGCAATGCGAGACGAGACGAAACTCGAGTGTTAGACATCGTGATATTCGTGTAAACAAAGCGATACACTGACCGGGTTAACCTTGAATGGTAAATGTGCGCAGAGTTTCGCTGCGGAAAAATATGCCATTGATGCAAGCGTGCGTGCGCCGACTAACGGTCGGCGTAAGCCGAATAAGTGCTTTAACATCGTCCGTACGTAGAATGATAATGACTTGTCACGCAATTCCGTTGGCTGCTACCGGATGCACTTCAATAGACCCACTTTCTTCTAACCTTGTGTCCTTGAACTATAAATAGTCGGCGTTCCTCTGTCGAAGCGCCACCGCCCGCTGCGCCATTGGAATCTTAATCGATTTTACTCTTTATAACTTCACTGAACATTATATTCACTTTCTTTTAACAATCTGTAGCAATAGAGGAACAATAAATCGGTGATAGAATGGTGCAGCTAGCTTGTAGCCAATTACAGTGGGATGGTTAGTGGACGCGGCGCGGCGGCGCTTCGATGGAACAATGCACGCTAACGAGATGTAGCGGGTGCCCGTCAGGCGGCGGCGGCGGTGGTGCGGTGCGGTCGTACTTCGCCAATGAACACCTCAATCCGCTTTGTTTACGTTAGCATCGCATTCGCCTGCGGAGCCTGATCGCATCCTGAACGCAATAAACCTCGAAGCTAGCTCACGACTCCGCAATGTCTACTCTTTATCGCCCCCGTTGAACGCGGTGCGATCTTAAATGTATTTTAATAACTTCCACCCGCCCGGTCGCCGTAATGGGCGCACCATGCAAATACCTGTACCCACGGAGCACCGTTACACACCGATATCGCCGGTAACGAACCGCCCTGTGAAATAAAGAAAGGTAATAATCGCGGACGGGAAATCCGATCAAGCTGCAGGCGTTTGCGGCAAAGGTTCCCCTAGAATATGGGCGGCTACTCGTACTTCAACTTTGTAAACAACAGTTGTTTCTTATGCACATCCTCTTAAGGGAAGAGCCGTAAAAAAACTTGAATTAAGTCGCGAAGAAAGTGCCCTTACAAGTAACAAGTTCCTGTGCGATGTTATCTAAGATCGAATGAGGTAGGTTGTTAAGTTGATGCGTCTAGTGTAGATTTGAAGTTCCCTTTCGCGACATTACAAGGCGCTTTCTCTGTCGCGACTTTGCGCTCTGACACCTGCACTCTTCCTTTCTACATCGCGGTCTAGTGTCAATGCAAGTCACTGCAAGCGTTCAGCAGGTGTTAATTTATCTTACTCGTACATCTTTGTTCACGGTTATCGCACCAGGCACTTATTAAATTAGTCACCGTTTATTCACTTCGCCGTGCTGCCATTCAATAAGATATTGATTAAAATCTTGCTTACTTTAGCTTTATTTGCTTTATTTATTTGATAATTATTATTAAAAACTTATTCAATCATTTATTTTGTCTGCATCTGAATAACTACAAGATGAATGGATTTCAATTTTAAAGCCGCTACATCATCTCTCCTTACCGACAGCTATTACAAAATAAGATTAACAATTTTCTCACGTCCGCATCGAGATCGAGTTAGGCGACGACAACCTCTGCAAAAAGTAAGTTGGAAATCTAATAGAGTTTGTGGCAAGCCGGTTATTTGTGTTATTTTTTAGTTTCGCTTACGCTGAGGAGAAATGCTATGTAACGCTAGCGAACGAAGACGAAGGAACCCGGCATTACTGTAATAATACAGAACCGCCCTTCTGTCATTATTCCGTACACTTTCCACGGGTAGATAACTAAACATGAAAGGCTTTTTTATTTCTCGAGGGCACGCTTGCAATTAGTTGTTTAGGTAGGTACCTACTATTACATTTGCTACGTAATTTGTCCTGAGTTTTGATTATGGTGCGTTTAAATATTTTAGTTTTACTGCAATAACGTTGCGATTGTTGAATCATATTAAGTGTTAGCAGTAATGATTCTGGAATGTGAGTTCAGACGTATCGATGCGTGATAGAACGAGTCTAATGCAAGCGGCGGCTCGGCTTCGTGGTCATTGCGCGTGATCCCAGAGGAACCCGGCGATTATTTCCCAATGATTGCACCCTCCATTGCCACCAACTTTTCATTATCGCAGCCTGCATAGGCTAGCAACCTTGTAACGACAGATTAACTTACCATTTATCATACTCAATGCGCGGTTGCAACTTCTGAACAGAGCTTCTGCTCTGTAGAGCCATAATTTGATTTCATTTTCCCTCTTTGGAAACGAAGAAACAATTTAGCCACAATTGCTTTATTCCATTTAGTACTTGTATTTGTAATGTTTATTGCATTGTTTTCATCAGGTCTCAAGTTAAATGAAAAGGTCAGTTGCAAAAAAGTTGAACAATATTCTCAAGAAGTAAAGGAGTCAACACACTCGCGGAATGTAAATTTCCTACTACAATAGCTTCATCTTTCCCATGTGCGTTTTTTGAAGCGTCATTCCCTGTGCGATCAGGCGAGGTGTTGCGTAATTGCAAGAATGGCGTGGCTTGCTCCTAGTTGTGGACGTGCCGATCAGTTCCTGTTCGCATGCGAACCCTATTTAATGTAATTACGTCTCTGGGCCTTTGGTCGTCGTCGTATCGATGGACGGGAGCGCGCCCGATGAGCTCGCTCGATAACATCATTCTAGCCTTCAATTATCTACAAGCCACTTACACTTTTTCAGCTTCCTAATTATCTTCCTGATGTCTGCATCGATTCTTTAATGATTAACTGTAACATCTTAAATGTTCGAACGTCTATACTTGAAAAAATTTATTCAAATAATTTACATTCCAAGTTTATTGACTGCTAATTAACTTTTATACAATTTAAATACTATAGATAATATTTATGGGATAGTGGCACAGGATATGAGCTGCATTTCTCGTTGCACTGATAGTATTCAGGATTTGATTGGAATAGTATTGGCAATAGTTTTCCGATTAATGCACGCGATCAACTCAAGGTGGGTCCGTTTGCGTTAGGCGCAGTATCGCGCAGGCAATCGTAACTTCTTCCCACATAATTGGCGTGTGGGTGAGGCGGTGGCGCGGCGGGGCCTTATCCCGATCGCCGCCCACCGGCGACGAGGCGACGCCCGATTAGATAGCTCGACACCACAGACACCCCCGACTCCCGACCTAGGAACTAAAACCACCTCCCAATCCACCACCATTAACACAAATATTCCTCAGTCGTCTACCTAAAGGTAATCAAGTATTAATATACGTACACAAATAAACCATGAACACCTAAACTCTGAAAGTGTCATAAATCAAAAACGTCTTCAACAAGTGCCAACTCATTTAAGACATAAATCAGACAAGGCGCTTAACAAAAATAAATAGTCTCCTGGCTAGACTTCATTTCCTCAAGTTAAATTATCTGTCAACACTTCCCTTTGAGAGTAAATTGTGCTCAGTTTGTAAAGGTAGGATCTCACGCACGATTGCAATTTAAGTAAAGATAGCGTCAATAAGCACGAGGCTTCTGTGCCCCCGATGGCCCGTGCGACTCGAACACGCCCTCGCGACAATACTCGCAGACTCAGCTCTCATTAGCGATAAGAGTGGCCCTGGCCGCTTGTTACGCAAGACGAGACGCCCGCAGACGCTTCATTAATTGCGTATTGTTGAAGCACCCAGCGATCACATCGCGAGATCGTAAAATTGATCTCACGACTACCTATTTCCGCCCGATACGCGACCATTTCTATGTGGTATTATCTAATAACATATTACAAAATTAATCGGAAGCATCGATTATTGGTTTGCAAGTTTATGCCGCTAGGATAAGCTCAGATA
The DNA here is from genome assembly GCA_947563765.1 of Anarsia innoxiella. Classification (NCBI taxonomy): domain Eukaryota; kingdom Metazoa; phylum Arthropoda; class Insecta; order Lepidoptera; family Gelechiidae; genus Anarsia; species Anarsia innoxiella. The sequence goes on from OX387402.1 coordinate 4,346,916, forward strand.
ATCGTTAGGATCGTTAAATTGATTGAGGATGTTGGTTCCGCCTTCCCATAGAGATACAAAACAAATATCCAGAATCATTAGACTTTCTCAACATGACAATCATCCAAGTTGTGGGATCTCCATAGAAAAAGTCATAAACCCGTGTTTTTAACCTTTTTGTTGGTTTGTCATTGCATGTTGCACATTTGTTATTCCATTCATAAACTCCTAGGCTATCATTATGGTTAAGATTCACTCCTAACGCTCACTCGTTTCTTTCTGAGGATCTACCCTGTAATTGAACTCGGCCGGCTACACAAACTACTCCGGACAAATTATTCCAGCCTTATAATTCACTTTCTAGTTTCTTTCTAGTTAACAAAAAGCCTCGCGGCTTCGCGGGAGTATCTATTCAAACTTTTACTTGTGTTAGATCTTTCTTGGAACTCTATTTTCGAGAAATCTGAAAGCTGCAGCTATCGGCTTTACCATCGTTTAAGTTAGGAATAAATCAAGCGAAGCGACGTGTGCCTGTATTGGGTACAATGCGAGTATGGGTGACGTTAATTGACGAAATACGGAGTGGTCGGTCGGTGGTGTGTGCCGGTGCTGATTTATGCGAGCGCAAATCGCTTCTCAATTTGCATTGGATCTATGTAAAGCGCCCACTCGGTCTCGTTACCGCGATCACTACACACTCTTCGAAGCCAATCGTCACGACCGACCACTGGAATGTTAAAGTCGATTTTATTTTTTGTCAATGAGCATTCGCGTAAGTAGGCTTGCTAGTGCGCTTAATGCGTTTACATTCTGCTGTCCACATGCTGAGAGATGTACAAGAAAATTGCTACTTCAATAAATGCCTTTATTTACTTTTTCTTATTGTTATTACTATTTACTCAGATAAATGTTCTTTATTTACAGAGATAGCAGGTTTCTTCATGTTTTTTTTATAGAATATTGTAAATAATAATTGACCATCGAGCTTAATGTTTTTGTGCAGGCGTCGTTTCATAAATGCCAATAGATTTTGCTCATTAACATGGAATAAATCAGATTCTCTGTATAATACTCGTAGATGCGAATATAGCGATAATGGTAAATGTGGGCTTAATGTTAGTTAGGCGGCTTAATAGCTTCGTGTGGGGTAGCAATGGTTTCTAATCTCTTATAAATGAAGTAGATAAACCGTAAATGTGTGAAAATTAGTCAAGCTCGCCTCGGTTTAATGCAAGCGCAAATCCAACTCGTTATTTAATGCAGCGATAAGAAAGAGAGCACGGTGGCGATTTCCATGTTGCAGCCTACCTACAGCACTAGGAAACACAGCGAACAGATAAGGACTTGGCATTGTCTCCTCTCGTAATCATTCAACGTTTGTAGCTCAGAACGCAAATAAATGTTAAAGATAATCGCAAATGACCACATACGCTCTTTCCATTGCGGTATGGAATAGCGGCACGAGCTGCAAATGACATTCCTCATTCATACCACACCAAATAGGTGCAGAACGAGCCTTGTATTTGGGTCACACACTGATTCTCGGTAATGGATGCGTTGAGTGTAAAGCTGTAGAGTTTTACCGCAAGTAATCTGACAGACGCAAGTTCCTGGCTAATTTGCGGATCGTGCATTTCGGGTTGCGGTCATGCGCGTGCGCCGCAACCGAATTCCGCAGCGGAACGTGCGACGTCGACGACGTCCTCGCCGACTAAATGTCGCAAGAGTTCAACGATCGCTTAATCGACTTATAGTGGTGTAATAATCGTATAAATTATATCAAATCTAAAATACCGCCATAAAACTAACGTCGGTGATTTTGTGCGGTTTTTAACCGTTTTAATAGCAACGTAAAATATAATCAAAGAATTCTACTATTAACATATTAGTTTAGTGACGGTCAGTAGGTATAAGATCTCATGTATTCGCCGGAGCGTAGGAAATCGTTCGGATACGGAAACTTCTGAGTCGGAAAGCGAAGGGAAACGTCAAAGAGTTTAACTGTGAAATCGTTCCGATTTGCCATCGTGAATGCTCACCGATAATAATGTTTTTATTTTATTTGACAAGAGAAATTATTGCCCGAGTCATTCACTTAAGAATATGAAGTGGTATGTTCATAGCGTGCTTGTAATTAACATAGTCACGTTCACATGCAGTGTGCTAAGCCATCACTCTAAGTTGCACTTCCCAGCGTTTATGTATGTGAGAATGCTCTCTAATAGGGTTATGTCGGCATTATATGGATAATTCGATGTAAATACAATCGACACGTTACTACTGCTGTTTCTTTTCATTTGTATGCTGTTTGCTATCGGATAATGATAGTAGAGTTGATCGAAAATTAGCATAAAGACAACTTGGAAAACCAAGTATGCATAACATTATAGTAGGCTTGCATTGTGTGTACAACTGAGTACACTCAGTCTTTTTTGTTGTTTTAAGTTCGTAATAGGTTATTACTTAAGAAACAAGTTTTTTTTATAAGGATTCGTGACAGATATTAAAAAAGAGGAACTATTAATGCTTAAATTATTGTCCTGTCACATAGCACTTAAAACTTAATGAAAACGCTTCCCACAACCTTGGCTCTACATTTATTATAGTCATAAATATACAGTTCGATATCGTCATTACGAGTGTAATGTGAAAAATTTACCATATCTGTTACTGATGTATGACTGATACATATTTCATATTTTTTCTACGACATGACAAATCAGAACGTTATTGACACCAATGAGAGGAGCGTATCGAGGTGTCGCTAATGGCTTCATCTGGTTTCACTTACGGTGCCGTCGGTTTTTCGTCGGGAATGCGATCAATGGCGCACATTGTATCTCGCGCCTGCGCACAGGTTGCATAATGTGTCAGCCGTGGGAGCGAGCGCGCTACGGGCCGTTATGCGACGCACGCCACCGATACCGTTCCATTAGTGATTTTATTAGACGATTCGCGTGTATCCGTAATCAATTTGAACACGTTACAGGCATTATAACTCCGCTCCACTTGCGACCTATTATAGAACATAAGCGCTTTACAGCCTGTCTCCCTTCAGCTTCCCGCTCGCACGCCGTCTATTCTCATCTTTATGTTAAAATCACTATATAACTTTGTTTATCGCCTCTCATCGACTCCCATCACAAATTTTACAAGCGGTATTCATTCCTAACACGCAAGCCGTAAATTAGTGTAGGTATTTCACACGTGAATTAAAGAAAATAATTAAATTGTCGCATTAATCAAACTAAGGTCTATCCGATTTATTTCCATGCAAATTTGATTTTACTGCTCCGCGATAGGCAAATGACCGATTAATCTGGTTACGTCTGTAGGTATGTAAACAAAATTGAGGTTAGCTCGAATTCATTGTAAGAAACGATTCAGTGGTCACGTAAAGTGGCGATTGCAACGGGACATGACACTTTTTGACAGTCACGAAGATTGGTTCGATTGATAGCTACTGCAACATTCTGTTATACCTATTTATGACTTCTTTAGAAAATAATAAATGCCAAATTTCATATAGGAGTAAGAATTCGAACACGACCCTATTAAAAGCTAGACTTTATTGTACAGCCTAAGATTACAGCTTTCTCCAGATATGCTTGTTTATTAAAGGTTAGTAAGTCCGCCGCTAACGTAAGTCTAGGTTTATGTGTCATTAAGATAAGACGGAGATGTCTCCTATCGGTGTATTGAATGAGCATAAATTGACTTATCACCTTTCAAAGAATGACCTTCTTAACTCCGATCGGGGCAGAGACGCGGAGTGGCACGAGACAGTTATGGTAAGAGACCGGCTCCCAAATCAGGTATAATTTATCGGCGATGATATTCGGGTGTTTACTTGGACTCGCGTGACTCAGCGATGACCTCCTCCACCCACCACATTGTCTCGCAAATTCTCCTTTAGCACACTCATCGTACCATAAATAATCTTAACGATCGATAAGTTTCTCCGATTCCAAATAAAAAGTTTCAATCTACAGTTACTTTATTCATAAACAGGTGGAATTTATTGCCAAAAAAAGAAATAACGCTGACTCTATGAATATTTAAAACATATCGAGTTATCCGAATTCCCGTAGCCTGCGGTGCCATAAAAAACTAAACATAACGGAGTCCTAACCTGATTTTAATTTTAATAAATGATCCTATTACCTATCATCGTGAGATTACTTTTTACTTTTGTATTGTAACTCGATTTTATAGTGTCGTAAATAACCGATGATAGGGCCAGCGTTAATTAGAAATTTGTTATAGGTAGTAATCGAAGTGTGTGGAAAGCTAGTTTTATTACCAGAATGATATTAACGAATCCTAAGTTAATTGCAACATGAAATTAACTATTACCGACGATGAATTCAAAAAGCCATTACTCAATAATAAATAATACATGTCCTGAAGGCGGCGAGACGTGAACAATACCGGCGTACACCTGTGCACCTGTTGCTGTTACGAGTGTTGTATGGCACGCCCGCGGCAGTTGTCAAAAGTCCCTTATGGCGCGCGTCGGCGGCCGTTCACCCCGACGACGTAATTAAAATCCTTCATGGAAAGCTCGCCTGATGGAATCCGTCCTGACCCGCACGACCGCGCCGTACCGCCCTTTAGACGTTACTTTATAAATAGGAGCAACGAGCTAGACCCACTCTATCTACCATGAGAAATTTTAACTTGCTTCATTTGATGCCCTTTTACGTCTTATCTCAGATTTTAAAACGAATTATTAACTTAATAGCTGAGCTCTTACTGAAAAAAAAAATTAAATTATTGTTTTCAAGATCCAAGAGTTAATTTAATTGCCTGTTAAAAGATGATCGTTAAAGAAAGAACATGTTTCGAAGTGCATTTAAAGATCTATTTAGCTTTTGCGATAGAACTAATTTTGATATTACGATTATAAAACTTATTAAACATTTAGTGTTACATAGCTTTTAGTTTAATGTGTATCAATTTACTGTGATTATGCGATTCGTGCATCATTAATTAACATCCATAACCGTAAACTCATCTGCTTATTTATGTGCAGCTGCTTTTATAAAAGCGTACTTTGAATCTTTAGCTTTCATAAAAACGCATTTATGGAGAACCATAACCTTAGGTTTTCTGTAAAATCTTTTTGCGTTATTCAATTGCATGGAAGAAAGATGTTGCTAGCTCAGAAAAGAGCTACGGGCGAAATACAACCTTCATCATTTCCCGGTTAAAATATCCAAACTCGTTCAATAAATACAAACATACTCTGACAGTAAACAGAGTCTATGACGTTTATAGGTTGGTACTCGATTAGTTAAACATTTAGTGCGATTGATATTAAAAATAGTTTTCCATTGCCCTCTGCAAACTGGTCCCTTTAATGAAACGAGTGTCTCTAACTCATGAAAGCACCCCGCATAAGAAAGAAATAATTCAATTACTTCTCCAAGTGTAGATAATTTATTACGTGAAGGTGAAGCGCAGAACGTTTAGCTCAGACTCGATAGTTACGTTTCGTTTCAAGCACGATCTCTGAATTCAGAGCAAACGTTCCTTTTCCTTTTTGATGGCGGCAACAAAAAACCTATTCTCGACTTGTATTTTTTCTACCTCCTCACTCTCAAATCGATTTTTCCATCGAACTAATCAGGAAATCGGAACGCAGTCTCGCCTTGTGCTCGATAGTTTGGATGGCGTGTCACCCGGCGCGGGCGCAGTCACGAACACTACCGCTGTTCTCACGTGACCCTCTTAATTATAATCTGCACCCAACGAGGTCAAACATACCCATCTATCTTACACCTCACTGATTCCACTAGATTTTTACTAAAGATGCGATTGTACGTGATTTGTTTGTAATGGCTTATAATAAGACAATTTTACTTTGAGGGATCAATGAGATGTGCGTCGTATTGCAGTCCCGTTATGCTAGTACTAATCATTGGAAAGTGGAACGAAAAATGTTATACTGGCATTTGATAGAGTGTGGTATTCCGTATAAAGGGGCTATTACCAAAGAAGTGTGGTTTGATCGGTCGATTTGTCGAATATGTACGTGCGTCATAGTTTAGGGCCCTCATTGTCTGCCAATATAGCCTTTTAAGAGTCTTGTTCGCAGCGTTGGCATTCGCCCCAAAGTACTAGTGTTGACCCCCGGCCCCGATCGTGCTCGGCGGGTCGTTTGTTATACTTTTGTGGCCTGCGAACGCTACCAGTTTCGTGCAATTGCAGACTACCTATGGCAACCTAGATACCTAGCCAACCCGGCCAGTGCCTTAATAGTGCTGAATTATCGTGGGAAAACCATAACTGTAAAATCGTAGGTGTTTTTATTATTCCGATTGTAGTGTTGCATTTTCTAGATATTGTTTCTTTTTTTATGATAATTTTTAGAATCTTTTAATCTGTTTCAAATTGCTTTGAAATATTTTTGTCAATAATCGTTTTTTTTTTCTTTTTTCGTTTTGAAAATATCCTGTGGTTGTTAAAGCAAGATCTCATAAAACTAATTGTTACCTATAAAATGTATGCTAAAAATTGCTTTCATTGGTAACTACAATTTTATTACAAGCTCAAACGCGGTACCTTTCTAATATTAAAAGTTACTTCGTATATTTTTAATTAGAAAATTTTTATGTTGATCTATTAATGGCTGCATAAAGGTTGTGGAGCCACAGCCTCCATTTGATCGCAAAACGAGCGTGCAATGACGGAGTTTTATTGCCAGTCCGTAGCGCCGCTATCTCTTTAACTTTTAATGTATTTTATCTCACAGTTTCATCTCTACTTTTGTTTTATTTTTCAAATATTTTATTAATGAGCCGCTTTTTCTTTACGAATAGCATTTCTTAAGTAATTTTATTGGTTGTTAGTCGGTATCACTTTAAATCGACTGTTTAGATGGAAACTACTGATATATGCTGCTAGTGATTATTTTTGCAGTAAACTTTTTTATAGAAAGATCAAATAAATATGTAAAATGAGTGATTACACAAGAAAATGCAATTGATATCATTCCAATTCTAAAGATATAATAAAATATAACATAAATCTTAATTTTGCAAAGCGAGATCTCGTTGATGTCTTTTGTACTGCAGCGGTTGTATGAAGCTCGCGTCCAAGAGTTTTGACGTTTTTACACTCATCTCGGAATGTTATATGAGGGGGACATAATGCATTTAATTCCAACGTTTTTGAAATAGTACTCTCTAGGAATAAATTACTTAACTTTTTTCAGTCCACGAATTTTATGGATACAATCAACTTAAGACGATCTTAAGTGCGTGCCATCAAATAGTATATCTACAACTTTTATTATAATTTATGTTATATTCCAAGGATATCGGTAGTATAAATGTAAAAGTGCTCGGTTTGATTTACGAACCAATTAACTTAGCGAAAAATTCTTTGAAAGAATTAGAAGCAAATAATTGTTTGTTAGTTTTTTGACACTATTTTACTTCTGCATTTTATAAGTAAATATTTATGAAACAGTAACTGACAAAAGTAATCTTTCTTTTTGATAAAATTCATGATTTTAACGAGCGTTTTTATATACAAGTAATGTTGTATTGAAATCTCGATGTAAGTAGATATCCATGTCAATATGTTAAAGAAACTTTTACAATTTTTAATTTTCCTTAAAAAAAACTGTTAGTATAAGATTAACAAGGAATATTTTGAGATAACAGTAAATTGACTAAAACAAAAATTTAAAAATTCCACATAGAAATAGTCTCAAACAAGATCGGATTAAGTCAGACAGTGTACGCGAGAATTGGCGATAAATCTCCAACGACCAAACGAACCGACGCTAAATATAGCGATTCTATATCCATACGTGCAGCGGAGCTTATCGTGGGCAAACACGATCGAAGACAACCGACATTAGGGTTAACAATGTCAACTTAGAATAAGCTCATTGCAAAAGCTTGGAAAAATTGCGATGAAAATTTCAAAAATGAAAATTTCAGTTTTGTAATTTTTTTGCCGGTTTTATTTTTTACGTTAAGGCAAAATTTATTGTGTGTTAACTTGTCAATAATTTTAGTAAAGTTATTTTAAAAATATATTTTGTGTTAAAAAAAAGTAATGCGACCAAATAGCCATTTAATATACCGCAAAAATTTGCATCGCTACAAAATAATTTTACATGCTGTCTTTTTGCACTAACATTAAAAGTATGTAAAAAAGTGTAATGATGAAAAGCTCATGAAACGAGATCATTTGCCAGCCCTATACGACGCGATATACGCAAAAAGTGATGCGCTGTAGCTACCCACTAACGGTACGAAGCAACTCCTCATATTTTTCTACATAATCGACTATTTTGATTTGCTCACGCTTGCTGAGAAAATTCTCCCATAAGCAAACACAGTTTTTATTTCATCTCCAGAATTTATGAATATTTATAAATGGAAGTTATTTTTAACCATTGTTTTTGTAATTGTTCTTTCTTTTACTGCTAGATGCAACTTTGTATTCCCTACATTTTTACGTATTCTATTGTATATCTTAGTTTCACGTGAAAGCCTTCTTTTAAATATCGCGAGCTTATAAAATTTAATTTTAATCCCACGTATTTTTATATCAGTAGAAATAATGAATTTCATTTATTTGTGTTATATCTTTTTACGTGCAAATACGATGTTTATTTCTGTGCTTTTAGTTTGAAAAATAATTTTCTATGTATCATGTTTCATTTTGAATTACAACTACTTTTATTACAGTTTTATTAGTTAATCAAACTCTAACAAATTATATTTATATTCAACATACATAAAATACAAGCATCCTGTCTTTATAATAAAAGCGTTGTAAAATATACAACCCCATACAGCAATCCAAATGCACTTTCATTGGCGTAATTGCATCTAGATCTCAATTATTTTATAACTTAACTTAGTACTCAGTGGTTGAAGCGACCAGTGTCCATAACATATTTATAGTGAGACCAGTTTATTAGCAGGATACCGGGAACATCCTCCAGATTATCCCGACAGGAAAATTGTTCCTGTTTACACGATCCCGCTCGGATGTCGTCTTAAAACGTAAATATAAACCACAACTACATACCGAAGTCTCCAAAATTCTGGACAAATTTAGTGTTAGCGTCACGTGTGATAGTTCAAACTAATTCAACACCCAGTTCATGAACTTTTCACTGGTTGTATATCACAGGCGGTCGCACAGTCCTCGGTGACGCGCGCGCAGCGAATGATCGCGAGCCTAGTGTCGCGGCCACTCTCGACAAGACACTGAACTTGGCGGAGTGCGCCCCAACGGTTATAACATAACACGTCTGACGTAACCTTAACCTTGCAAGAAGAAGAGGAACGAGCTGCCGAAGGACGGAGAGAGAGCGCGATAGGCCGGAGAGAAAGGGAGAGATGGCGCGAGCTCGCCGGACCGCGGTCGCGCTCGGACCGCGCGCGAGCGGCCGGCTGCGTCCGCGCCTTTCGCCTCCACTCGATACACCGCACGTACTCGTAGCCGCTCTACGCCAACGATCCTCACAAAAAACGCTCCCAGTCTTATCCTTAATAAAGACACGCCGTAATGAAGCCATTTAACAGCATTTATAACCAAGTGTTTTTGCTCATTCTCATCAATAAAGGTTCTTAGAGATTCCGAAAACGTAAACAACCTTTCTTAGTGTTCAATATACATATAGAAAAGCTTATTAACGTTTTATCGAGGAACAGATAAATAACTGTTTCATTAAAGAAAGCAAATGCAAAAATAAATGAGACGAATGAATAAAATCTTCAGTTTGCGTTAGGTCTTTTCTTTGCTTTATAGGTATAAAATGGAGCTTTACTCCATAACGTTCACTTGAGGAAGCAAACAGCAAACACAATGTAGTTTTTATCATTGTAATTGTACTTACGACTATAAGCATCTGTAATTTCCAATGTGGAGTCAATGTTCTGCAACGTTCGATTGTTCTGTATCTAATTGCGCAATCTCTCATTCCCATCTCGGCGGAACATTGCTGAATTAAAATGGTAAAGAATTTCCCTTTCGAACAGCTAATAGACGTCTCTTTTATTGAAACCTTTAATACAAAGGCTGCGTTTGTAAAGATGACCTTTCATTATGCGATGCACTTTCTCCAACCTTATAGGGTCAAAAGGACACCGCCCTAATTATTAGTCGGCTTAAAATAGCTGGGTTACTTCAACTTATTAAAGCGCTTTCACTTGTATCCGCGGGTTTTGCATTAAAAACCTTGAAGGAGCGAGCTCCCGTGGCGTGTTTTCTTCGTTAATATTAATTCCTGCTTTCAACAGTGTCAATGCTCTCGTTTCTTATTCCAATTTCGTCGACCGTTTTTTTAATCCCTTTGAGAATTTAAAGATCTTCTTTACAATTTATCTCAAATGTTTTTTTATTCTTAATAAAAATGGTTTGTTAACTTTATTTAGTTAAGCATGTCTATGATGTGGTCATCAACTTCATATAAGCTTTGCAGTTTTACTGGTTCTCATGTATTTTCCCTTCTATTACAAACAGCGTATGTATTTAGTCGTATAAGTTATCGTTCATAAAAGGCATAATCAATGCTTGAATTTGAATAAGCAACTAATGATTAGCCTACTATTAAAATTGATATAAAACATATGAACTAAAGATGTAGGTAAACAAGTTGGTATCCCACATAATAAAATTTATAGGTTGTTTATTTCACACATTACATTTCTCGAAATCTAATTTCCTTTATAACTTATTAATAAACACGAATAGGTACATTATGTAAAAGGATTATTTGTTATGTTCAAATTCAAATAAAGCCGAGAAAGTCGTAATTTAATATATCTACAATTGGACTACAATAATTGAGTTACAAGTCTCGCACCTAAGATTAATGAAAAAAGTTCAAAACCACTTAGCAAACACTCTACGTTAACATTCATATTTCATAATCTGTAGAATCATACAATCGTTTTGACCCTAACTCCACCAAACATACAATTATAAAAGGTCTATATGCTTATCTTGATGCATTTTCCACAACGTCGACTCCACTAACAGATACACGCAAACATGTTGCATAGAACAAATGAATCTACTTATTACTATCTTGCGAAACTCATTCCATTCATTAGGGTAATCAATGCATCGTCATTTCTCATCAATGTATCAGGCTTCCTTGTGCCCAATGATTATATCACCGCAGAATGTTCCCAAGACTGAAACTGCACGCTTTATGCTTCTCATAGTTGCTTCTCTACATGATTATGGACCTTGGTGCTTGCTTTTTAACTGCCGACGCAAAGAGGTGATTCAAGTTTTGCGTATGTTCAGACTAACCAAGCTTAATTTTTGGTTAGTTTTGTGAAGTAGAGTAGATGTATATTTCACGATAGAGACATATTTACGTTTATTTACATGTCATAATTTACCTACTGAATTCCTTATTGTCGCTACTAAGTCATTTTTGTTTGTAGTTGTCCAACATAATCTGTATAAACAAAACGGTTACCTACTTAGCCTTTTGTGATCTGGTTCAAAAGTAGTTATGAGTTATACAAAAATGACTCTTGTTTCTCAACGATAAAAACTATAATTTTCAATAATAGTTAATATGAGTTTCTGCATTTTATTTACAGCTGGGTACAAATGAATATTTTACTTTAGATAATTTTCATTTTTACGAGCTTTGTTTCTTATTCAACATGACTATTCAGAAGAAGAAAAAGCAAGTATTGCTTTTTCTTTATGTCTATTTAAACAATATGTTGTCTATCTATTACCTTTAGTTAATATCAGTAGTTGAAGCCATTCTTATAATTGTAAGTCGTCTGGCAGACATTGGTTACTTTAATAAACAAAGGTAAAGAAAGATGCAAACTTTAGAAGGCAAACAAACCTATAGATTTCTAAGTATTGTTGCAGGGTTTCAAATAATTAACATTTAGATAAATTAAGAGTTCTCCCGGTGGTCGGATTAAGTGTTCATTTTAGTTACGGCCGCTGAACTAAAGTAACGATAATGTTTTCTTTGCGCGTGTTATTGTCTTGATACTCCTTTAAATTTGTTTCGCGCTATTCGCTTCCGATGACGGCTTTCGCGATTCAAGACTTTATATGAAACCGATCTATAAATGGTCGATAGAAGCTATTTGTAGACACGGCACTGCATTATATACGTTGCTATTTATGAAATTAAATAAAGAAGGTGTTATCTCATAATTAGGGCCTGGTTCACAAAGTAACGGTTGAGATGAGAGCCAAGTCAAGTGTTGTATTCGTCATTTGACGTAAGATAGTGACAGAACTTATAAGATAAGAAGACAGAAATTGACAAACAGGCCCTTAGAGTTACTTAAGTGTGTAACAATTATTTATCTTTATTATAATACAAGAGGCTGCCCGCGACTTCGTACGCATTTATCATCATATCTTGGAAAATAATCACGATATTGTTAAATAACATAGCCTATGTGTTGTTCTGATGTCCAAGCTAAGTTATTGTAAAATTTCATTAAAATCTGTTCAGTGGTTTTTACGTGATGAAGTAACAAACATTTATCTATCCATCCATCGGCACAAACATTGACATTTATAATATTATTAGGATTCACTTAGTGACAAAGTAGCACATAGTATCGTAGGACCGACTCGAGCACCTGCGAGTTAAGAGCGACACTTAAATAACAATTACCTACACATTTAACTAAGCGTAATAGTAATTGTAATAAATTGTAATGAAACTTACAGTTCTTGGCTATTTATTTGTGCTAAGCTTACCTACTCCTAAATGCGTATTCTTGTTGTTTTAATTAAAGTTAGTTTTGCTGTTTGTGCAACATTGGATCTTGAGTGATTTTTTGTATATTTGACTAAATACGCAGTAGGTAAATATATTTTTCCATTCTTTATGATTTAAAATATGACCTACTCATAAGTCACAGTTAAGTAACCCTAAGGTGCAATTTAAATCATCATTTTTTTTTCTATTGTTGCAAAAACTAATACCTACCGAGAATAATTATTTGCTATTCTCGTCTTCGTTTTAATTGATAGACTAGAAATGTTGATAAAAAATATTATTTATACGTATTTGCCTCACCGACGAAATTACCCCTTTGACTATGCCATTATCGTCATTACTTTATAACTCTATACACTCTATGATAATACTTCAAGAGTTATTTCATCATAGATTACTCTTTTTACTTTATCGGTACCTATTTAAGTAGAACTTGTTTATATTTAACGCGAAGATCAGTTTCCAGTTTCATTTAGTAAATGGCTTAATTACAAGCTATTACATGAAGTAAATATACCATTACAAGTTAAGCGTTTATTGCCAAATAATTATAAGTTTAAGAAAAAACTTTTATAAATAGGTAGTTGATAGTTATCTTAAGTTTTTTACCTTAATAGAAACATGTTACTATGATGTAGAAGACGGGTTTACTTTAGAATATTGGAAAGTAGCTTTTTATAGTTTGAAGCTTCACTTTTTGCAGACTTTTTTTACAATTATATATAAATTATTTGAAAAAATCTCGCCCTGTCATCTGTCTTCAAGTAGGTAATCTCATAAAAATATCAACGACCTTTCATAATTTTTTCAACAGGGTTTCGTGTTGCTTTACAAGGCTAAGTCACGAGCAAAACCTAGTATTAGATAACTTAGACGTTAGTTAATGCAAGTATGCATATAGTTGCTCAAAGCGATGGCGGCTAGTAAACACTTTGCCCACAAGCCACCATTAGTCATATTAGTTTGCTAGACCTACACGACTCTGCTGCTACTCTCTTTTAGAAAAGATTATTATAAAAGACGTGCCTCAACGTCTTTAATTTGAACCTTTTTTTTGAGTTTTTCTTAATACAGTAGAACTGAAATAAACATAACGAGTCATTACATCTAGATTTTTTCTCGTTACTTATTTAGTGTTTTTGTAGTGCAAACTAGTCTTGAGAAAAAGCCTCGACATTTTTTATCTACGGTGCTCTTCATCACTCATACATTATATTTTTTTTAACTTTCCATTTAATTTAGTTTCAAATGAGTTAATAGACGGGCGAGTCATTTAGATAACTACAAACCCCTAAGGTAACCCTTATGCTGTCTACACACCAAAGCGCCGGCATGCCGCCGGGCGGGCCGGCGGCTTTACGTCATACGAATGACAGCTTTCAAAAAAGCCGGCGGCTTTGGTGTGTAAATACTATTAGATTGCCTGTTTGGGACAAATATACAGAATACGCCCGCGCGAATGAGTGCAATCAAATATAAAATAGTCAATAATACATTTCATAAAACAAACTTCCTTGTTTAAAAAAGTTTGCATTCAATTTCTCTAATGACTTTGGAGGATAGTTTCACACGCTACCTTCATCGTCATCTGTAACGATCCTACGGATAAGGAAATCCAACATCGGATAATGCAAAAGGACGATGGCTTTTTACGACACATCTCATTTGAGACTATAAACTATAAAATCTTAGAACGCATAATGACATACCTATTTCACTCTTTCTAGTAAGCGCAGCTCGTAAAGGATATTAGAGAAATAAATATAATATACTGGAATTAAAATTTACTATAGAAATGAAATTAATAAAAACTGGACAAGTGTGATTTGAACTTGGGCACGAGAAGGGTTCCGTAGAATTTTGCTTATAAACGGCAAAAAAGTCACGCTTATTGCTAGGTGGTAAAAATACCTGTTTTGTGAAAATTTTAACTGTCTAGCTATAGAGATACATACCGGTGCCGTTCCGGGTGCCTAGGCTCCCGTCAGTAGTTTTTATTAGCCAAGCTATCTATTGCACGTAAACGACAAATCTGTTTGATAACACAACACACGTACTAAATCAAATCTAAAATATATAACCAAGCTACTTGATCAAACGCAATTTTACCTAATGATTAACCTCTAGTCGATAGGAGTGCATTGCCATTGTTTTTCTAAACCAACTTGAATGAACTTGATGTTATCTGCGTACCATTTGTTTGTACGTTTGGTAACATTTACCGGTTAAGTGCCGGCGTACATCTGATGGAGCACAGCGCAGAGAATTTTTGATCGACATTGTTGCCATTAGTATAAAATTCAAAATCAGTTGACACAATATTCGAATTTAGTCGCTTCGATGCTCCGATTCTCATTTGTTGTGTGAATTACTTTTAGATTTTATTCTAATGAGAACAATATCTATAATAATATGACAATCAAAAATGCTCTGCGCTGCGCTCCATCAGGTGTGCGCCGGCCTTAAGAGCGAGTATTTTTTACCATCGGTTAGATAACCTAATATGAATTTGAATATTAATTCAAAAAGACATCAATCTTCCTCGGACAACAGTCGCTTGTAATTACTTGTTTGGTTCTGATAAATTGTTCGTTTGTGAATGTTTTTTTTTTATAAGTATTTAGAAAAGTTGCTATTAATACAGTCTCGCATGTCTTAAGGGTCGACAGACTGTGATAAAAACCCTGAGTTGCAGGAAAGGTTCATTAAGTTAATAATCCATTAAACATCGTCTCATATTCTGATTTTCGACAATGTCAGCTAAATTTGTAATGAGGCATTACCTTAACTGACTTTTCTTGTAACTGGCTCAAGGACTTGCTAGGCTTCAACAATTTTTTCGACAATGATTATTGTTATCTCTATCCAATGACCGGTACTGTCGAGCACAGAATCTTCTAGAAGTAGTCATAAGTAGCCTCTGTAGGAAGAACTGTGCTATCCTTAGCTAGTTATAATACATGCAAAGACGTCTTATCTTATCTAGCCGTCAGTGTCCCACTGCTGGGCAAAGGCCCTTTCCTTCCTCTCTACGCTCTTCTAGCCTGAGCCGCCTCTACCTAGACAAAGAAGTACTTAGAAGTAGTTTAGATTTTATTGGTATGATTATTATAGGTACTTACTTGCCTTTCTGTTGTTAGCTCTTTATTATATTTTCAATAAAATCTACTTATTTACGTATTTAGTTCTCTATTTAACAGTGAGAGCTTCCAGACCTTTCTCAACATTAAAAAGCTAATAAAACATATAATTTACTGTAGGTACGCTAAAATAATTAATTAATAGTACCCAAAGTGCCTATTTAAAACTTCGTGATTCTTAATTCACATCGGTCGAACTCTGCTCCTAACATTAGACTTAAACGGGGTCTCATTACAACTTTTTTTATTGATCGGAAGATTTGTGTTTGCGGTATTCTTTTTCATACGTTTGTATTTACATTTCAATGCGTTTGTGTTTACTAGTATAAAGTTTCATGTTATTTTTTTTTTCTTCGTTGATTTTGTTGTGATCAATTCTAAATCTACTTTGTTGGTTTTATTCATGGGTTTACGAGTGTATATTTATATATTCGTAGCTTCGGTTGAAACATAAAACTAGTTCATTCTAATTTACATAAAAACTAAATATTAAGTATTTAGTTTTAGTACAAAAGATGGCCGCATTGATTACGTGTAATTGCAATATAATTATCGGCTTTTGGTAAAGTATGCAGACGCCAGACCGTTGTCATCTCCAGTCCTTTGTATTCCCACAAGATAAACCCCGCAGATACAATTATTGTAAAATCCACAAGCTAATCCAGCTTTTTATAACCACACTTAACTACCATCACAATTAAACCAATTGTTTTAATTAGTAGCTAGTTTTCATCTAAATTTAAATCAGCCAAGTCTATTCTATTTATTTTTGCCGCAGTATAATATTAAAAAGCTATTGAAACTTATTTTTATTTAAAAAAAGACTATTTATTTTTTAATTATAATTCGTAGTTGTTAGTAATTTCTCTGAAAGTTCAGATTTAAATTACAGTAATAGGTATAATATTTAATTCTTGATAGATCCACGCTCAGATAGGGTCTTGTGCAGGGATTTCTTGAGAAATCTAGATTCCTTATCTTTTCAATTAGATTTCATAACCACGCCACGGGTGTTCACCCTTTGATTATATTTAATTCGTGGTAAACATGTACATCTAGCAATTTTCTATAAAATTACGAGCGGAAACTATAATGTACTTAGATTATAACAAATGTATGGGAACGATCGTTTGTTTCAATAAACCGAAATCTTTGCATTTATAGCACTAGTAGGATTAACATTTCGTAAGATGGAATTCATCAAATAATAATTTAAATAAGAGCTCCGCTTCCCACATTTGCCTCTAATTTATGTACACATTTTTGGTAACGGTTTCAGGGCAGGAATTACGCTCTATAATGATTACGTTTATTACTCTGCGTGCTTTCATATGTAGATATATTCACATTTTGATATTGTACTTAATGTTTGTACCTTCGATTAGATCCAAACATAATTGCGTATTTTTATTGCTTTATTTCGAAAGGTACGGCCATATCCAATTGCAGTCTCAATCACACTAAAGTAAATTACTCACATTGCCATATTCAAATGCATAATTAAAGGTAAATGTTAATTCCACAGTTGTGTATCATTTGTGTAGGTTTTATTACTAAATTCGTATTTATTATAATCTTTTTTACTTTCTGAAATATAATTGTAGTAAGGTGTGCCCTAATCGTAGTCTACACTATTCTTCTAATGATCACATTTCCACTTGCCCGTATCGGAATAATCGAATGAAAGTTGGTCTCATTCCACAAGTTTCAAATATATATTATTTACATAAACTTAAATAGTTTATAACATCCTTAAATCAAATAGTTCAATACATTATGATTTCAATAAGCTTTAGAAAACGCACAATCGGTTTTAGATCATTCAGAATGGCAGCTCTTTCTGTAGGATTGCATATCGTTTAAATAAATAATTTGTAATGAGGTAACTTTCGATCATAAATCTGTTTAAAATTATTTCACACTGCAGCTAGCTAAGTAACATATTCTGCTGCTTTTATTCCATAATTATTTGTTTAGCAAACCCCTGGGCAATCTCTCTCGTTATCTTGTACATGCAGACGTCGATAGTCCGCTAAACTAATGTGCCCTAATATACAGGCATCTGGGTAAAATTTTAAAAAGCAAAATATCAATTTGACCTGTACCTACTTTATTTAACTAACAGATTGACATATTGACATGAGCAATTTACATTTGCTGATTGAAAATTGGCATTTCCTATGAATACACGAGAATATCTATGCTTTCACCAATATATGTGATGTCTACGTGATGTTACCTTTAGTTTAAGCTCTTATAATGCTGGAAGATAATTATAATGCAAATTTTAACAAATCCTTTTCAAGATTTAAGTAAATTAAGTGTCATTTAGACAAAAGCAAAATTATTCTTGCTTTAATTTTAGTGTTCTTATGGTAAATGTATGTGTTTAAAATTCAACAAGGACAAGTTCTACACAATCGATACATAGGCTAAATAAATTCACCTGAGTTTATTGTATGTATAAGGGTATTGTCATCATACTGTACATATTCATATAAATCAAATCTTTTCATTTATTACAGAACACGAATTAATGTTATTTCGAATTCACTTAAGTAGAATTAATACTCACGCTTATATTAAATTCGTACTAAGAAATCTCGAACCTGTGGGTAGTACACGGAGCACAAAGTAAATGTTAAATCCTCGTGAAGGAGATTAGATAAATTTGTAACTGGATGTCGTGATCAAGTGCATTATCAGGTAGTTCGAGTAGCTTCTGGTTCGGGAGCCGTTTGTTACACCGAGAGGTAATTAGGACGCGGCGCAAATGGACGAAACTTGCAGGACACACGCCGCCTCAGCAGCTGCGGTGTAAATGTAACTAGACCACAAATAACCTTGTTTTATCACTCCACTTAATTCCCTATTGTCCGATGTGAAGGAAATGGGTATTGAAGTGATTTTCACGTCGTGTGCCAGTTAGTTTTATAATGAAATAAAGTTACTGATCGGACTTTTATTGCGCTAATTTATTCACACGTCTTGAAGAGTTAGGTTTCATTTCGCGATAGTCACAAAATCAATGATTTATCTTAAGACAAGTCCAATAATCCAATTGTACTATCGTACAATTTATTGTTTAGTTACTACGTATATCATGTTTTGGTGTTATTCAATAATAACCTAGATACTATTGAATTTATTGCAAAATAATTTATACATGCGCATACCTATAATATTTTCCACTAACTGTAAGAAAAGCCTGCGGTTACATTCCATCATAAACCCATTTTGCATATGTTTTGAGCTTTTATATAAAATATATTATTAGTTTATATAAATGTTTACATCTTAGAATATACAGTTAGTTGACACTTTAGAAGGCTCGCAAATATCGAAGGTAAGAAAACTTGTATATTTACACCTTACGAAAATACTCGAAGCCCAAGTTATTTGTAAAAGTTCCCCTCGAGGCCCGCGACCGTTACTCTTATCGAATTTATTCCAAGGGATCATGTTTTTATTTTGTTACTAGCCTTAGCCCGCGGCTTTGCATGCCTGTTTTTATTACAAAATAGTTCTGCTTGTGTAACGAGACCATCAAGTGCTTTTGTGATATGAATCGCTGCGTCCACAACTGTTTGTTGTTGTTCAATCTGTTACTGGTACTGAACAAGGTTTATAAACAGAACATTTTCATGTTATGAGCTATTGCTTACTCTGATATTTGTTGTTGATAAAACTTAATACTTTTATGTCTTAAATTATAAAAAAAAACTCGCGTAAAAAGGACTTAATTTTTATATCAATGTATTTTTTTTTTGAACTTCCATTATAAGCGTAGGTATTTAATCTTCTATTTATTGATTCTTTATCAGTAGATACTTTCTTTCCCGTTGTCTCTTTTTCTTAGAAAACATTTTACACTTCTTATTGCTTACTCTGATATTTGTTGTTGATAAAACTTAATACTTTTATGTCTTAAATTATAAAAAAAAACTCGCGTAAAAAGGACTTAATTTTTATATCAATGTATTTTTTTTTTGAACTTCCATTATAAGCGTAGGTATTTAATCTTCTATTTATTGATTCTTTATCAGTAGATACTTTCTTTCCCGTTGTCTCTTTTTCTTAGAAAACATTTTACACTTCTGGCATATAATATTTAATCTGTATCGATGTAGTACTTAATTTATGTAAAATCAATATAGCCTGGTTTCACGTTTTACATTCGTTTTCATGCATTCAACAACTTTTGTCAAAACAATAAGCGTTTAAGAGTCAATTATCACGGTGCTTTCTTCAGCTTTTACATTACATTGACATTATTTGCACGCTTGAATATTTTCAATGTTCAAAAGACTTTTCTCTCCTTTTGTCTGCACCAGTCTCGTACCCAAATTGAATATTGAAATATTCCCATAAGTTATCATTTTAATTCACTTATACGAAACTGGATCCCGTTAAGTCGGTGGCTACAAAAATACAATCGTAGGAAGTTGTTAGCTTGGTCTAATTCACCACAATTTAGAGTCATAACGTGATATGAATAAAAATTGAGCATGTCTGTTGTATTTTTGAGCGAATAAATTTCGGACATTATAATTTAGTGTGGATAGTTCTTAGTCATATTCGAGCAAAAGAAACGGCGAGAATACTAAACGAATCCTGTGAAAGTTTCCTTATTTGGTTCGTCTGAGGAAAACGATATAAATTTCACTTTTCCTTCATCTTCTAAGTAATATTCCTGTCACGATTGGGGCCGCGAATGTAAGTCTGGCGCGGTGACAAACTACGATTTGAGTAGATCATTTCAAACCTGCTTTCGTTTAAAGCAACATGTACATGGAAATGTTGACGTCACAAATATTTTGTCATTGCTGTTCAAAAGAATACTTAGTTCTAGTTCGTACTTACCAGAATACTTACCTACTTGACCCCCTAGTTTGATGTGTCAGCTAAAACAAAAGAGGGCTACTTACCAGCAAGTCCGTCTCTGAGTACAAATATGATGAGTAGGTAATTGAGCATAAATAAAATATTTTGTAAAACAGAAAAACTGTAATCTCTTGCTTTATAAAGTAATTTTAAAATAAACAATAACAGTCACCTGTTAATGCTCGTAGAAGGAAAAGCAAATGTCCTTATGTTTTTCGTTCGCCTTCTTCGATTAAATATGCTGTAAACTAAGTCCGGAGTAAATTGTTCATTCCTTTAAAGAATGACGCTCCCGTAGCAAAAATCAGGCAAGACTCTTATTATTTTAATCATTTAAACAATTACAAAAATTCATTAGAAGTCTGAAATAAATGGTGAGGTTATAGTAATAATTTCCTGAGACTGGTAGCGTTCCTAGTGAAATACTATTACCACGAGTAATTTACAAATACTAACCTGTCTATTATAGATGGAAAGCACTGTCGTATCTGCTTTATGGCCACTTGTTCCTGTTGTAATTGGTAGTTAAAATATTTAAAGCGCATATCAGTCTGAAGTCGGTAGCACGGCGACTGCTACGGCGGATGTTTGCCCTAGCCACTTTAGTATGTAGGAATTAATTAGTAGTACTGCAGAATAATTTCTCATTAATTTCAAGTCTAACAATTTCCAATGGTCGTGGTATTCCGGTGCCGTGTTGAGATCGAGCTCAATTACCATATGCAAAGCGTTTGTCACTTGTTCTATCTAATACTTCTAATGCGGTTGGTTATCTTCCGTGTTAAGTTGTGTTAAGACTTAGAGGTAATAAAAAGATTGAATCGAATCCAAAAATATGCATCTATATTTTTACATGAATTACAACTGAAATTTAAATTTAGAACATGAGGAGATAATCCAAGTAAAATGTTATTTATTTCGTAAAGTGTTGGAAATGATGATGCCCTTATTCCATCCTTTGTATTTCTATCCAACTGTTTATGATGTCCTTAAATTACAGCCAGAATTGGTTCGATTGTTTATGTTATGTTCTTCCTATTACGTAGGTAAGTGTGCCTTTATTTCCTGGACTATAAATATTTTGGACCGTATTATTGTCATTATCACCTATTGTTTAGATATTTAAGGGTATGATACCTATGTATGGATATTTTGAAAAATTATGGCTCAATTTTTACAAAAAAATATTGTATTTGTGTATTTCTTTGCATATTTTTTTAAAGACATAATCTTTTCTAATTCTTTATGGTTTAATTAATTCTTGTACTCGTAAGTGCTTGTTATCATTAACATATTGCGTGTTTTTTTTTTCAGGTAAGACATGATTCCTATTAATTATAACGACGACGGCGGAAGTAAGTAATGGCATATGATTGGTAGATCGGGTTTTAATCGCTCTTATATATTTTATATAACACGTAAATATGCTTTACATTAATAACCAATTCTATGTTTATGCACCCTATCCGGGATTTAATTGGTAGTTATAATTACAGGGGGTTCTAGGTTATGATGACGTAATCGTTCCAAAGCACGCGCACGGCTAATGCGGATGACAAACACTTGTCTTGATCATAACGAGTGAGATTTAATCCGTATTGCAATTGCGATTCTCACGGTCGCCTCTATTTGTATGGCTGGTCATTTCCTGTGGACCCCGTAAAGACGCACATGTCTTTATTCGAAACACACGCACCGTTATATGTCCGACGCTAACACACTGCACTAGACAAATTCACTCCACTTTCCATTTTTCACAGGCCATTTTCTTGGACACAGATGTCGTAAGTGCAGGTGATTCGCACAAGTAGAGCGCAAGGCTGGCTTCGTACCCTACTTCTGTCTCGTTATAAATCTACTAAACATTAGTCTTCTTTTCCTAACAACCTAACAACATGCTTAGCACTATTAAGTTCTTTCACATTCCAATAGCCACCTTCCTCTCATTATTTTCAGCTAAATTGCATCGTTTTGTTACTCAAAGTAATGAATCGCTTTACCTTCTAATGAGCATTAGGGAAGGTCTCAATATAGCCTTCTAAGGAGGTCCTTTAACGTGCTACTTTAACAAATGTCCGAGTAATTCGGTGTTAGCCATATAAATGGCTACTGAAGTTTATATTTATGATGGCGATCAACATTAGTCAGCTTACCGCCTTGTGATGTATTATTGTACGTATTCATTTTATTGGTTTATTTTTGGGTATTGTAGAGGGTCTTTCCTTGGCCTCAGAGCCGCGCGTCATTGGACAATAGCTCTCAGTGACACTAATCCACTGCACTTGTGCATGACACCGAAATAAAAGAAAGCGTGAGATATCGCCGGACAACAGCCGAGCTCTGGAAAACACGTGAGCCGTCCACATACTTGAAATCAATTGAAGCAAACTTTCGAGTGGCGAATCGACCTTTGTTAACGGTGCGCCGAAATTAGTGCATGTCAACAGTTTTTCTCGTCCGTTTTTACTTGTTGAAAGTAATACCTTTATTGTAAGCTATTCGCTATATATAACATATACTCGTATTATGAACAGCAAGAATCTGAAACGAAAACGACTCTTACTTTTCTGACTTTTACCTCAACGACGTATTGAAAGGCATCAATTATTCATTAGCGAAAAAGATTCTGCGGAAAGTGACATTTTGTTATAATCTGTGCGCAATCAGAATAAACTAATGTTCACATTAGAAACTGTGTAGAATTAGTAAAGACCTGAGAAAATGTTTTACTCAACAAAGATTGAGTTTTGGGACACAATTTTTTAATAACAAGACATTAATGGCGATTACTTTCAAAGTAATAACCATTAATAAGTACCTAATAAACCCCAATCTTATTGCAATACACGTGTTTAATACCTATTTCTCCCATTTCTCACGATCTAAGAAATTTTTATATTGAATATAATAAAAGAAAAAGACATTCTCTTTTCGAACAATAATCTGCGTAGGATATAAACAATAAACAGAAAAGACGGTTGTAATGTATACAGATCGTAAAGGCTGAGTCGAGTTATCTATCCGTTATGCCAATAAGGGACACCGACACTTTATTTACCTTTTAAATTAAAGTCGGACAAGAAGCTGTAACCATTCTCATGCGGTTGTCACGTACATAACATTATATATATGCAAACACAAAATGTAAAATACAAAAACTTTATGCATATGCAACGCTTTAAAGCCAAGTGATTTATAAACACGAAACAGACTTAGGTATGTAGGTACCTTACTTACCTACATACCTAGTTGGGTTTTATCTTACTCGTAACTTTAAATTAACGGAAGTTACGATGAAATAGACGTTGTTAGTAGGCAATTTTCAATTCGCTAAATTAAATGTAGGTATTCGATAAAAATACCCTAATAAGTTACATTGCTCCCTGCAATTTGATGAAGTATGAAGTCCCAATCATATATTTTTTAAAAGGGCATCGAAAATGATTGTAAAATATCTCATTTGAATTGTGTTGGTAATATTTATAACAGCGGATTAAAAGATATATTGTAAACACGCCCCAGTATTAGTGTATACTATTAATTTAGTATGCTGAGAACATCTGTTAGTTGATTTAATTTTCTTAGCGTTGAAAGTATTACGAATGATATAGCTGCCCGCAATAAAAATACGAGGCAACATATTAACATTTTCAGATTGAAAAAAGCGATGCCAGTTGAATATGAATGGGAGGTTGATTATACCCGCGGACTGGCTCACTCCATCGCTGCTGGTGTAAATAATGAATGCCAATCGAAAACAATTTTGTGTAATTTTGACGCCTTTTTATGAAAATTGTTATTGAATGGGCTATAAAACAGTAACAAGGGTATTTCTCGATGAAAAAAAAACTTGAATGAACAACCGAGTTGCTGTTTGAAACGATGAGATAATTATTGTCGCACATCGGGCAAAAAAGTGACGATTTCTATCCAATGATAAAAAAGCAATTGTACTGGTTTTGAAAAAGAAATAATTGACAACATGATCCCTGCAGCAATTAATATTAAAAGATAATATTTTTTGTACTAAATTTTAATGCCAAGATAAATTAAAATAAAATAACAGAGTGTTATGACAACGTATTTATTTCGTTAGTTATTTTAATAATTGATACTTACCTACGTTTCCTACGAAGATATTATGTACGTGCGTATCAAACAAGTAATGCGTATCCAATATGAAATCAAATAAAACATTTCTGTTGCATATTCATATGAAATTTATATATAAATAGATACCAATAATAAAAAAAGCGTCAATGTATATCGGGATAGCTAATCAACAAGTCAGAATGTGTGTTATTAATGTTATTGGCCGAGCCCACAAGATGTGTGCACGTAAATCGCCTAACAAACTTGATGATTGTTTTTCGGCTATGATTATAAAAGTAGCACTCACACGAAAGTAGCACACGTTGTTATTAATGTGGTGCGCAGGTGCCAATTACTCCCAGCTCGATAGTGTTCACAGTTCGATTCTAGGCAGGTAATAATAGAAATCAACATAGGCAGAATGAGAGCAATGGGCAAAAAACCGCAGACCAAACTTAGTATTGGAACGTCGACTCAATTATTGGCTAAGCTTGTGGTTTCATTATTTAATGAAACTATACATTGTAGCCCCGTAGCGTGGTAACCACATAAGAGACCGTCCTTATTGCCAATACCGCTGGCTGGTTCCAAATGTGGGTTACTAATATTTTAAACTACGTATACCTAACTCGAACAGCCACACATTATACACGCTATTTCGATAAAACATTCAGAAATAATCACAAAAAATAAACATGGCATATTCTTATAAGATGATTAACTACTTACAAACATGGAATATAATAAGAAACAATTAATATCCATATTTCAGAAAATCGAAGAAATGTTAAGATCATTTTTATTTTAAAACAAATTGTACAAGACATTTATAAGATAAATAAAAGCGATACCAACTATAAAAGGCCACAATAATTATCCAGCACTTCGCATTCATTATACAATAGAAGACTCGTTTTACTTCAATTTTAAAATAGCGAAACGAGTTAAACGAATGCAATGAGCATGTAAATGTCTTAAAATAAGTAAAATGTAACTAAATATGAAATAAACAAAAAGAAATGCGGCAATAATGCACAAATAGAAATAGATATGGCGGCGCCGGAGATCGCGCCGACTGCGTCGCTGGCCGGTGGCGACGAGATCGCCACAAAAAGACCACCACTGACGAATGTCAATGGCACGCGGCACCGTTACTCGATCTCGCGCCTGCCGAATTAATTCGCCAATGAAATCCGAACGATTGATTCCTGTATTGATCGGCTTAATGAGAAGCTTGTTGCTTTGGCGCCCGCGTCCGTTATCGGTCATCTCACCCCACGCCCCTACCGTCCGACTTGTATCGGTTCGCGAACTAATGCAAATAAGCCTGTCATTCACCGTGTAAAAAGTTTTATTACAAGCATTGTCTGCAGATCATCACGGTCAAAGACACGGAAAACAAATCGGGCCGCCGCCGCCGCCGCCTACCGCAGCACCTCCACCAGTCACATCTGATTGATTCCGAGTAGCCGAGCGGAAAGCTGTCAGTAATATGAATGCTCTACATTCCATTAAATCGGCGTTGTATATTTTTATTGGCAGGGGCTTGTTAATCCACACCGCTGAGGCCTCATGCTGTTACGCATTAAACGCCATTTGCATGCCTCGCCGGGAGTGCTGAAAAAAAACTTTCGCCTTTTCCAGTCAACGCGACGCTCATCTTTTAATAGGACTCGTGAATAAAATAGGGCTATCGATTGGGCGCCACACTTTTACTCACGTCGATCTCGTTGTCTCGCGCTCGCTCTGATTTATATCAAGTGCTCGTATCTTTGCATCTCTTTGTCCTTTTACATTATCATGATACGTTGCTTTAATAGCGCCTCTTCTATGATAGTCATAAAATATGGAGTGCCTTTGTCATGTTACGTCGTATGTCTTACATGTCTGTTTCCGACGAGTTGACTGAAAACGATTAAGAAGAGTTACTGTGCAGTAAATATAAATACCACTCGTGAGGAAAGTTAAAAAAAGTATTAAGTCGGCTGTTTAAGTTGGAGTCGGCCGTCGGTCGTCCATTTCAAATGGAGACGAGCGGTGTATACAGAGACGCTTTTTATGCGGCTAATGCGAGT
Source organism: Anarsia innoxiella (assembly GCA_947563765.1). Classification (NCBI taxonomy): domain Eukaryota; kingdom Metazoa; phylum Arthropoda; class Insecta; order Lepidoptera; family Gelechiidae; genus Anarsia; species Anarsia innoxiella. Next base: position 4,373,843 of record OX387402.1, read on the forward strand.
TAAACAGAGAAAAGTGAACAGTCTCGTATGATTAAGAGTGCTCTAGATTCCGCTCACGCCTGCGTCTAACAGCCGGATACTTGTCCAAGCGCCACATAACATATCAATTAGTCTAACATTTAATTCCACCATCGATCATCTGCCATCCACCTCGGATCCGAGGTCAATATCTTTTCGTAAACCGATCCACATTCACGCTTGTCCGTTGAATTTTAATCAAACAGGTTTCGATAATAATTCGCATCTATGTATAACGAAGACTTCATCGAATTATTATTCAGTTGCTATTTTTCTTCGTAATAAATAAGAAGTTATTTATCTTTTTGTGTTAACAGTTTAAGAGGGATATTAAAACAAAGCCCATCTTCACGATATCATGTCTGGGACTAATATGATAGTCTGGACTAGGCATCCAATTATTGTTAAACGATATGAATTTATAAATCAAGATTAAATGATAATATGGACCTGTAGGCTGGATTATGCGTGAGTCATTGCGCAGTTCGATTTTGTTGTTTTTATTTAGTTGCATGTGCAGTGCGTACTGTGAGTACCTTGGACTATTGCTTGGATACAGACGCACTTTATGTAGGTATCTACTTTAGTCGCCTGTCGTCAAGACTTTGTTTTAAGTTTTAATTAGTCCGAAAGCGAAGATGTGTAAAAACAAGTTTGAAATTTTGTATTTACCAGCCTTACAATGAAAACAATAAAATTAGTTAATTAGGGTAATTCCGGGGGAGATGGCCGTACGGGAGAGATGGCCAAGTCAAAAAAGTCCAATAAACGCATGTTAGATGGTGCTGCTTATGCTTTAACTTGCTTTGAATTGTGCGTCCGAATACCGGCAAGCAAAAAAAATAGCGAAAATAAAAATAAAAGTAAGTAAAATCTACCTCTTTTGTTTTTAACTAGTGTGAAAATAAAATTGTGAGTTTACAATACATGATGTGTTTGTGAAGTTTCCATCAAATTCAGAGTTTTTATGTTTTTTCGAGACTAGTTATAAGTCGGTCTAAAATATAACTTTAAAATAAAGACAATAAATCACAGGTATTGGTACTTCTTCGACGTGGATATCTCTCCTGAAAAAAAAGGGAGAGATGGCCACATTTAGTGTTACTATGAGAAAATTTTTCGAAAATTCTTAGATAGTAGTAAAGATGAAAAAAGTCAGTTTTTGCGAGTCTTCAGATGAAAAGGGTGGGCGAAAAGAAGATAAGCGTGTTGAGTGCGTTGATAATCATTGTGAAACTTGCTTTGTCGAAGACTGACTTCACTGCAAAGTCAATCAACTGCGGGTGCACGAAAATTTTACATAATTCGATAATATGTGTTCAAAGTGTGGGCAGAGGAAGAAAAAGAAACTTAAGAACAGAAGATAAGTACTCGGTAAAAAAAATAAAGGCCAGATTGAGTACTGGCTATCTCTCCCGTACCACTAAGGCCATCTCTCCCGGGCACTACGGGAGAGATGGCCAGTTGCGTTTTTTTTTATTTGTCATTTTTAAGTATGATTTTATTAGAAATGACTTTTTTTGTTTTAATACATGTGTAGATAAATGTCCAAAGTTTCATTAAAAGCTATAATTGCAACTTACATCCATGTAGTTTTATTTGCACAAGGCTTTAAAAAAACTATGGCCAACTACCCCGGACTTCCCATATTTTACTAGTTAAACATTGATTTTCTTTATTGTCGCCTCTACTCTAATAAAACGTTGTATATTTTGACGCTCTTAGAAAATTACAAAACATGCAAGAACTAAGGCTGAAATATGTGGAATACGTTAACGGAAACGTTCAGTGTGACATTTCATTATTGGGTCTGCTGAGTGCAATAGCGGTCGTCCTGGCCTGTGCGTAAACTATCCAACTCCATTTTATTTAAGACAGGTACAACTGCGAACCAATATCATACGGTCCATGGTCCATTTGTAACGGTAACGGTGTATTGCCAATGTGCAAATTCTAATACAATAATGGAGAAAGCTTGTTTGATTTTATTGTTAACATGCCAGTGTCACTATTAAATGTAAATCTATAGATTTGATCCCGTTTTAGTATATTTGCTCATTCATTATTTCTTAAGTTCTTCTTTAAATATTAATATAAACATTATTTTATTAGGCACTAACGCATGTAAGACCTTTTTGGGCTTTACATTTTTTTATCTAATTCCGACGAACCCACGCGTTTTGCTGATGATGTAATATCTATACCCTAAAACGTTTCGTAACCAAAAATATGAAAATTAACAAGATTCCTTTCCAAAATAATATCATTCGTAAGTAAATATATCAAAATATTCAAATAACTTTGAATCCGGATTCGAATAAAAGCTAATATCCTTGAATAAATTACGCAACTTCTCAAACAACTTGTCCTGGTGTACCATAATTTACGTAAACTTTCAAATGTTCAAGTAATTTGTATTGCAATCTTTTCCACATTACTCTCAGCTAGAAGGATTCACTGGAGAGGAATTCAATTGAATCCAACCAAAGAACTATGCTAACTTGTTCAGCGTTGAAATAAAACTTAGTTAAGATCTTTTTGAAAATTATAGAGCTATTCATGTAGCTCATTACGAATGTGAGTCCAATTAATCTGGCGGCGAGTGAGCTTGATAATCTGCCCATTGTTCCTGCGCTTCGACACAACTGGTAGCATGCGACATACTAAGCAAGTCACCATTACAATATACGTAAGGCTTGCCTTTTATTACCAAATCTCGTGACTTTTAAATGTGTCAATGTGATGCGATGATGATTCATAAACCCCCTCCAAATACATTTGACAGTGCACGTTTCTGATTGGCCGAAATTTAAGGCCGGGTTTTATCGTCCAAGGGAACGATGCGGGGTAACGACACGCAAGCGGCCTTGCGCGGCGTCCTTGCCGCCCGACCAAAGAACCCTCGCTTCCTTGCTCTCTTTCCCACTCGTATACTGGGCACTCCTCGTCTCACTCCCCCGGAGATCACAACCCGCCCCACAGCCGATCTGCCGAGTGATAAATCGCTCTCAACGACAGCCCTCGCCTTGCTGTTTCACGGGACGAGTTTACTCACGCTTGTTTAATTTTTATTTACGACTGAATGAAGGGCGCCTCCGTACATCGCCGTATAAAGTGTATTAATAACTAAACTTTTTTTAGTCTGATATGTTTATGCACCTTGCAAAACGTTTTTGAAGTTGCTCATTTTTGCATCAGCAACAGTAGTTAGATGAGCAAGGCCGACCGGATCTATTTAATTACATTGTAATAGGGCGTGCACAATAAATTTTAACGGTTCTCGATGTTTTAATGTGGTGTAAAGGCTGCTCTTATTTACAATTTACCTATCAGATGAATATTTAGCAGGGCGGAGCGGCGGCGGGACGGTACCGAGTGGCTTCGTGTTCACGACTAATGAGGATCATCCTTATAGAGGCCGCTGCGCGTTAGAAAATCCCTAATTGTACCAAAGTATGTCGTTGATATTCGAAACGCGAACTCGTATCCAATTAAACAAGCAACTCGCCCGTAAATAGTCGCAGCTGCCGATTACGCGCGCGCGAGTTATGCTCATCTTATTGTTCGATCACCAGCCGCGAATAAGCATTCGCAATCGCAACATTCAACTTTATATTTATTGTCTCCGTCTCATGCGGTCATAAAATCCATACTTTTTAAAAATAAACATGAATTTTGAAGCGGTAATATGTACTCGTAGTCCAAACATTTTTATTTTGCATTACACTAACGACCGGGACGAAAGCACATCTATTCATGCGCATTAGCATAACATTATCTCCGAAAGCCGTGTAAAGTTGCACGCCTGAGAATGTCGAACACTAAGCAGAATACGATAAAATGCAAAATATATGGCCCTAGCCATTTTGGATCTCCCAATAGATTGATTTTCCAACTCGATACATATAATTTGTCCTACTTTTCATATTACCCCTAAGTGCAAGAACCATAGAAGTCCATAAAATATTGATATTCAATAATTGAAAGTACTTCGCACGGTTATTAGTGTGTAATGCGGTGGCTATTAAAAGCAGTCATTTACCGAATGGACCTGTAAAGACTATGATATAGGCATTTACATGAATTTTTATGAGAATTCGTAGTTAGCCTAGGGGCTTTGTAGGTTAGTTGGTGCGTTTGCGGCAAGTGGCGAGCAGCGGCCGGCCAGGGGCTAGTCTAGTTAATGTTCTATTTACAGCGAACGGCTGGACGCCTCGGCTTATTGGCGCCTTACTGAATAATCCAACCCTGATACAGGCTAATCAACGCGTGACTCACTTTTTCTTCTATTTCCACTATTTTTAGTTAAAACGCTCCTTTATTGCTAGACCAAAGGTTGTTTGCATTTTATTATCAGAGTCATTTATGTAGATCCTAGCATTTATATGACTTAGATAATACCAATTATACTCTTATTACAATAACTTTAAATAGAACAAAATTCATAGAAAATGAATTTTATTTTCTGTAGACATAATTATATGTTTATAACCATCATTTATTCAGTAGGTACACATAATCTGCAGTAGGTACCTAACTTTATTTACGATCGCATATAAAACAAGCCATTTAGTGTTAATTTGTTTCATAATGAACGATTACAGTATAGGTAGTTAATGCAAGACGGCATTTCTTCTATACGATTGTCAATAGAGTTAAGCAAAGTCTCTCATCAGAATGCGTCGCGGTCATGCGATGCCGAACCCCTTTTATGTTGCTGCGCCTCTTCAAGCGAACCTTTTAAGGCTACTGCGCATGTTTTAGCAAAACAGCCATTAGCCACGAGCGAAGCGATAGCGAACAATATTAACTTAAACGCTCCCAAGTGACGTTGGCAAATTAGCTCCGATCTCGAGCTATTGAAAAATCACGAACTTGCAATGTTTTAAAACCATTAGTACTTAAGCTTACTCGCCTGTGAGAAAAGGTTCGCTTAAACATGATTTAACTTTTGAAGTCCATTTGCTTTAGCGTTTAAATAAATTATTACAATATCAATAAAACTTTGGTCGCGTTTATGACTATTATATTGAACACATAAAAGGTATTATCGTACTAATAAATATAACATATATGTATTTAGCACACAATAATTATAATAAGCAATGTCGAAGATAATTGTCCATATCCTCGCAACCTAAATTGTAATAGTAATTTAAGACTCTTCATAACATGTACAGTAGACTGCTGAGACCGTGTAGTTAAGAGGCGTGGTGGCGATAAACGGTCGCAAATAAAGAAAGATTCTCATTAATAATGACCGCGCTCCCCTAGACTATTGCAGCACCTTTACCCGCCGCCGAGGCGCCTCGTGATTTACATCACTGCCGAACTGTTGCACCCCTGACGTAAAATGGGACAACCACTCAACTATGATTACCGTATAAACGGTACATTATTTATAGCTAAACAGCACGTAGTGTGCTGACAATTAACTATCGAACACCGGGCAGTGCGCGATCAAGCAGTCTCCATTTCATTACACTTGTTACGATCGGCAATGTCGTCTCACGAGTACTGCAATATTTATAACACTTTGAAAACATCACGGAATGAATTCATGGTTAGGTTAAAGTAGTAATAGTAACATCTGGAGCTTTTATGCATTTACTATTAAGCACTTGATAGATTTAGTGCACATTCAGGCGTCTAATTAGATGTACAGTTTATTTTCGATAAATCAGTACAATTGATTGCTGCAATTACTTAGGGTTCTACGTCAAATGTCTTTTAGATAGTAAAATATAAATAGATGACGAATTAATAAAAGTAGGATCCAGATACCACATACATTATGCACAATTGCGTTCCTAGCCTTATGAGGTAAGTATAAATCCAAGTTCTTGCAGCCATTTCTTTCTCTAATAAAATCTAATGCTATTTTTCAACATCAAGTGTTACTGTGACTAGTTTATGAATCTTTCAAAGTAAAAAAGTTTCTATGAGAGCTATTAAAACCTAAAGTCAATATCAACATCACGCACTGTACATCGCCATTATAACCCAACCTAAAGCAGATTTTATCGCAGACAAGATTTCATATCACTTGAAACGTCATCGATCAGACACTATCAAAGATCAGAGTTGATCACATGAAATCCTCATAAATTGAAAGACCATTTCACCAAATGTGACACCTGTGATCGTTCAAAACGTCTCGGTTAGTAGGTCTAGCTTTCAAATAGCTTTGAGACAAAATATGGTCCTGTAGTAAAACGTACTGCAGTCGTGTTCTTGTTATAATTCGTTGGCTAAGTGACAGCGCTAGACTAATTGCGTAATGACTGTCTGATACATTGCGGACGGGACCTAAGTACCTCCAATAAATAACGCTTCAACGGTCTACCGACTCGCATACATACTGTGTAGTTTTGGTTTGTTCCTTTATTTCCATTTTGTTCATACTCCCAGTCAACTGTAATTTATTTATATTTTCATAGCAGGCTGCGTAGTCAAGTACATTGGTTTAAAGTGTTGCATTAAAGTACTCTTATTATTGCCTTTCATTATATGTCTTTCTGTCCAGGAGCTTGTTCGAAAATTACAGACATTTTTACAGCCATCGAATTGGATAATTACTAAGGACTGTAATGATACGCTACTAGACTCGCAATTTGTGAGTCATTCTTTTTGAACGCATTTTAAGTGTCCACACAAAATGCACAATCTTAAATGGGGGTGCATTGTTAAGAAATTGAAGACGGTAACTGTTTAAAATTGCTGTAAATTGAATAAAATGTGGTTTAGTTTTGTTTTGCCCCTGCTATGCGAGCTATCAAGTTTATTTTATTGTTTTTATAAAACGGCCGCGGTAACAAGAATAAAAGTACTTAAATTGCGCTTTCAACACACACGTTTAAAAATTCATCACCTGGTGAGAAATATGCCTCGTTAATATCGCAACTTCTGACTGTTTATCTTTCAAAAAGCAACAAGACGTCATCGATTCTTTATTCAGTTTTAGAAATGATTACAAAATTAGCATATGCTAATTGGGTTCCTAAAGAAGTTAATTAATTACGGTTTTTCAATTTGCGTTTACTGTTACTGTTATTTTGTCAATGTCATTTACCTATTCGCGCACCGTTACATGTGTCATTATGGTGATGTCTTGTAATGTTGACAGGAACTCGAGTCGTGTCAAATAAATTCGCAACCGGGCACTTAACGTGTTCAGCGTGCTGCCAAATCGTAGAACTATTACACCAGAAGAAATTACTAGTAATTTTTGAAGTAAACACAAAGCGAATACGCGAAAAGGGTAAAAATACGCAAAATTTATAATCAACTAAATGCAATATTGTTTATAGATCATTTTTAGATAAAATAGTTTCAGGTAACCTCGTAAATAGTAATATCATATTTTAATAGGGCTTTGTCTGTCGAGCCGTCGCGTCGGGAGAGTCGAACAAAGCACATCGCTTCAGGGAGGCGTCGCTCCCACTCATTACCTGAGCAAGCCCATATGTGCTCCACTGGGAGGGCCCGCGTCCGTCATTAAGCCTCCCGGCCTGTGATCGCCTCCGCATAAATCATGGTAATGGTAGATTATTCTAGATACGTCGGCGAAACACCCGGGAAATATCCCCTACCGATTGCACAGAGCCTCTGACGTAATTGCATTGCTCATTGATACCTCACGAAATGTAATTAGACTTTGTTCCAGCTAAGTGCGGCGGATCCACTCTCATTGTGTAATTTCATTACGAATTGTGTGCTGCGTCTGTTTTTATAGTCCCGTTTCTTTCTGAACATTTATTTTGTTCATTTGCGTACACCCAAGGCATCAAGGACTCTTGCAGAATTGACCAAAGACAACTTTTTTTTACAAGCTTTTTTTATTTAAACTCTTTAATTTAAATTCAAACCAAAATAACAACTTGTGTTTTCAATAACAATTCATTCACATAAAACAGGTGTATCAATAAAGATTCAGTTCCAAGATAAACAAAATCTTATTTATCTTGCCTGAGGCATTATTTAGTTTACTGTTCTATACGAGTTCGTCTGCAGTCTTAAACAATTTACTGAGACTTCGTGACGTAATATACAACTTCAAAGTGCATTAGTTTAAATGTAACCTTTCACCCGATAATATGCTAAATAAATCTTGCAATACAAATTGTTTTGAATCCACGATGGGGGTTAACCGCCCGTAAAGTGATGCTCTTCTGCTCAAATGTTGTCAAATACTAATGCAAATGTGCTCGTGAACCGCTGTGATGGATGAATAGAAAATTGTTTGCAATATTATGAGACTGGCTATTTCTTGTACTAGAGAAAGAGCCATTTCTCTTCAGAAATTGAATTTCTACTCACGTTAGTTGATAATCTATAGGCAAACGTACTTAGCTTTTGAATCTAAGTTTCGTATCTTTAAAATTTATAACATCTAATGCTACTGAATCTGAACAGCCAATATAACCGTACGCAGCCGTTGCATAATTGCAGCCTGCTCCTGTTTATTCTATTTCATCGTTCCGACAAGATGTTATCATAGAAATGTCCGTCTTCAATCATCACAAAGTCTGTTATTACACATCCTTATTACGAACCGAATCGGCTGCAGCACCGGACCGTAGAAGGGAACCTATGAAAATTGATAACAAACATATTACTGTAAATCAGACTGTCGTGCGCGATTTCACGAGATTGATATCGTTCAAAAATATGTGTCATGCCGTTAGACGATATCTGCAGAAATAATACAGTTGTATGAGAGTCGAAACGACGATAACCTATCGCCCCTCCCGCTTGCGGCGCGCGGCGTTCGCCGGAGATGCGGCAGGCATTATCGTGTCTAATCAGGTTCGCACGCGGCGCGGTGGCTAAATCATTCGATTATTGATTTCCGATGTCGCGGTCGTGATCGGGCGCGGGATTCAACGTTCGACGTGACAGCGCCGCCATTGTCGGGGCCGACTTGCGACGCGCGCACATTCTCCGTGATTAAACGCTTGTAATTCCAACAATATTATCCCGTCAGTCGGATCTGCGTCTGCCAGTCGGTGCAGCATCGCATGTCATCTACGCCCGCCACCGCGCCGGCCGGTCTAACAGCGCGCTGAGTTGTACGTAACGACTCAGTTAACCTGGAGACCCCGTGCCCCCGCTGACGTTTTGATCGAGTACTATAATGTGAAGTACTGTACGTATAAGCTAACTTAAAACGGAGGTCATGGCATTAAATTACTTCGGCAGTAAATGCAAAGTAGTCCATAACACAATTTAAAAAAAGTTTTCTTGCTTCAAATAAACGACACCTTATTCTCACCGCCGATTCCCATTATGTGTGTATCAGATAAAGAGCCTGTTTGCAAATTTTTCTTCTTATTGCGCACTTACGCTACATTGGACAATAATAGGGAGACGCAGGCGATTTCTGACCATGTGAGATGGTCGGAGAGGTAACGAGCTGAATGTTGTCGCTATTAAACGCCATTGTTGTGATGTGCCATAAAAAGCTTTACTAGGACCTGTCCTTTTCTAAACTTGCCAATATAGCAATAAAAAGTGTTTTTTATTGTGCGAACATCTACCAAAGGAGGCTTAACGTACCTAAGTTTTAATCAATGCCCTTCACTAAGACAAAGACTTTTAGTGGTAAAGAAAGCGACAGGTACCGTAGCGCTATAATCTCAATCTCAATACCCATTTACATACAAGATTCGTAGTATTCTCATGCAAACCTAGTCTTTCATGCCCTTCCTATTGTTCAACTTTACCGTTCATAACCAAAACCACCATTGAACCGTGAGATTTGAAATTCAGAATATCATTTTATTGATTCGTTTATAAAGGAGTTACCTACCTGAACTAGAGAATATTTGATGTTACTTTATTGGAGTGCTTCAAATATGTAAATCATGATGGTATGGTATGTTATTGAAAAGTAAATATCTCTGTTGAAAAGAAGTAGGTAAGAGAATTGTCCGAGGATAGTCAATAGATGCACCATTCGAGAGGTTACATCCTATGGGAAAGTGAAACGCTTTACACTCGCGTTCGAAACCTGAAAGTGACGCTTTCATTAAGAATGGAATTATTGAATGGAAACTGCATCCCGTGAAAATTAGTTAGGTTGGGCTTTTTTGATATTTAAAACGTTAGCATAATTTGGACAACTTAATGATGAAGAAAATATTGATATTTAGTGTAACGTCTCGTATCTTAAAAATAGTATTTTATGTAAGTAGATACACTGATCATTTAGTATATATTGTATATGCAAGCTGTCCCAAGAGGAAGGCGCCTGCATTAGCATAAGGAATTGGGCGCGCACGCTCCGGATCCACTCGCGGCGTATTTCTCACGCTACCCGCGGCTCGGGACGCTCTCGCTGCTCTAATAGCCCTGTCAGCACGTTGCCCCTGTTCTAAACCTCCTTTTTACCATCCTCTAATATGGCCAAAGGACCTATTTAGGCAGCACGCTGAGCGAAAGCGAATTAAACTTCTAATCGTAAATTTTCCACGTTTTTCCCTTTCTCGACGTCTGTTTACGGATTCAATTTAAACAGGCAGTAAATATTCTCGAATTCGAATTCCAGTCAATGTAATTAAACTCGGAGTAAAATTCAATAAAACGCGCAACCACCATCAAACGTGCAAGTTTAAAGTAGATAGTACTGAAACCACATTCATTTATGAAAATATGTGATAAATGATCATAAATTTATCATACCTTTTCAAATCTGGGTGGATTTTATGCCGTTCAATCTACACTTTTACATCAAATCGAAGTATGTTTTTGTGAACAATAAATAGGTACTACGAGAAGTTGTATCTTTACATTTCAAGTCATAAAAATGTTAATATAGATAGAAAAGGGCTTTGATATGTGCAATAAATCTATTCACACTACACGATCGGTATAACATTAAGTAGTCGGTGCCGAAATAAAAAAAATATGTGTACCAACGGTTATAATTACACAAATTGGAATGTAGAGGTCGTAAACGGCCCACAGACGATGATCATTTTTCATGATTAAAATACACGTTCGATGGAATCCATTCGGCGTGCAATAATTGCATGGTGCATTGATAACGGGAGATTTAGTACGGTAAGAGTGTTGTAACTCTACGTGACCGCTCAACCGTCAGTACGAACAGCACAAGAAATATTTGCCTCGTAACCATCTGCTACGTTTATCCACACTAAAATATGATCCATCAGTCAATTCGTTGCTTGTGGGAACGTCGGCGAACTTAATTTCCGACTGTTAATGAGTACGTAAAGTGATTAAAAGAACTTATGTTTATACTCGTAGTTGCAGAGGTAGATAAGGAACTAAAGGGCTATAAATGAAGTTCAATAAACGGAGTACGTTTAACTTTTATTTTGTTGATGACAAGACATAGCAAAACGTCACTTAATAGTGGAACACACTTGCTGTTCAACAATTTAGAAAGGTTGTTTATCTAGTTGATAGGTTGCTTGTAAATTGTATGTTGTGTGCGAAAATAATAGCTACTCGTAATATAAGGAAACCACACAATCCCGTAATCAAAATCTAATTTTCAATAAAAAAATTAGTAACTTAATATGTCCCACTGCTAAGCAAAAATTTAAATAACATTTATAATTCAGTTAAATAGACTTAACGATCTACTTTGACCGTTTTAAATAGAATACCGAGAAATTGCTCATCGTCTTTTATTCATGCTATAAAGAAATCAGCTAATACTTACCTTAAAGTTAAATCTTATTTCGATGTGAACAAAATAATCGTAAATAAACGTTAATAGATTCCGTCGACATTATAATTAGCTAAGTTCAACATTAATGAGAGTTGTAAAAAGTTGAAAATGTAATGAAAATAGATATTGCCTCGGGAAGTCTTAGAAATTCCGTTTTATTTGCATATTGGGATGCGCATCGCAAGTAGGTAATGGTTATTTACTGTCATTACTGGCTGAATCTACTGTCTTTCTTAAGTGCCTTTTCAAATATCTACCTACCTGTATTAAAATATAAGATTCTTCAACTTGCATAATATATGAAAAGGCACATCAAACTTTTTATGCAATAATCATAAAATATGGCATTTATTAAACTAAGTTTATTCAAAATCAAAGTACATGAAAGTGTAGTGTTAGTTGAACACTCGTAAATTTGCAAGTTAAGGTAACATTTCTGAAAACTACTAGAAAGCAATCAAAAAACGTAAAGCTATTTTTAACGTAATGTGTTCTAAAATAATTGAAATACCATATAAAACAGTTGTGCTAATTAATCTAGCATTCCAGACGTTTCCCTATGCCCTGTTTCGGGACATTAAATCTCCTATTTTATGGGAAAGTGAAAGACAATGGTGCATGAATATTTTATACGCTCATTTATATAATGACGATGCTTACAATACTAGTGGTATCAATTAGACGGTTGTTAGGAGCTACTTCTTTGAAGGCAAGACGGAGCAGACTGTCTCATGACCTTTGTGATTGTGGTTCAAACCATAACCGTATAGCAGATTTATTGAGACACTACTGCTGGGACATTGGTCAGACACTGGACTGTAGCGGTTTAAAACCTCTATAAATATAGAAAGGAAATTTATTAAGGCTGTGTAAGAAGTTCTTACTTTATTGTGTCAATTAAGCAAGATGGTTATAAAATCCATGAACAGTACTTAGAGAACTACCTAACAAATTTTCTGCCTTTGGCGTAGAATTCGTGGTGGGTTGGCTAGGTAAAGTTATAGCTTGTCTGTATTTTTGTCTCAGAGATTATTGTCGTATTTTATCGATAGAATTTTATTTGATGGTTTATTGTTATCTACTTTCTATTAAACTGTGGGTGGTTGTTAAAGAAATTTCAAATTACTACTTTTTATTACCCATCAATAAAAAAGTAAACAGAAATTAATAATACACCGGAAGCCGACAAATAATGAAGATAAGCGAATATGTACTTAATCAAAATATAAATAATTGAAAATTTAGCTAATGGAATCAGACATAGAGTTTCTGTATGTTAATATGTAATTATCTCATCACTTTGATTATTTTCCAATCATAATCGGATATTATAAAGCCGTTATGTCGAACCAACTGGTTATGAAGTACTTGGATTAGCATAAAAAAACTTTATTCATTATTATTTATGTAAATTGTTAATGCAAAATGATCCTGTTCTTTAGCCGAAAGGCGCTACATAAGGTTCGATTAGTTTGTTTTGATCTTCAAGAGCTTTTTATTTTATCTCTGAATGTTTCATCTTAAATTCTGTTTTAGTGGCTTTAAATACTTTTTAATATGTAACGGTCTTTTTACGCGTATTCTTGAAATTCTTGCAACCCAATTAGCTATTTTGGTAGTCCGATGTTCTTTAAACAGAAGTCACGAAATTTGGTTAAAGTTGGCTAACTTAATTTTAATAATATAAATCTCGGTCGTTCAACCTGGGATTCGCTAGATATTTGCATAAGTTTCTAATTAATTTTGGTGCAACATCCCGTAATAGTGGTAACGACCTTTTGCTTATTCAACACATAGAGATATTGCCACTTTTTCAGTCGATATTACCAGTTCATTACATTTCTAGAATCATCTTTGTCTCATGACTCGCACCTTTCCGCACATATTGTGTTGTAATGTTACTGCCTAGGTCCCCCTTGTACATTACTTGGAGACGCCGCCTGCGTGAGCTTCCCTTACCGACCCACGTTAGCAGCGCCTATTTAAGCATCTCTACGATACATTACTACCTATTCAAAGACTTTAACTTACTTTGTATGCTGTATTTTGTTCTTACTTCATGTTCAATTTAGGAGTCGTTGGAAAAGATGAAAGTAAGTAGGCTAAATACTTACCTAAACTACTTAATTCGTCTTGAGTTGCTAGCCAAATTGACTTATTAAATATGTAGGCAAGTAATCATTCATGTTTTTACTCCATGAGAAACTAACTTTTTTGTAAACTTGCATTGAAGCGTCTATTCGGAATGATTAATGAACGTCTTCCTTCCTCTCTCTCACTGACGATATGTACAGCCACCATAATCGTCTATTAATTGTTAAATAAATAACATAATAGGTTTACTTACTTATTAAAAAATAAAGGGGGTTTGACTACCTTTTTTGTGGTTTCAATAATGAACTCTAAATGGTGCTTTTAACTTTCCTACAAAGTAACTTAATGATAGCCTGTTTAATAAGTTCAATTATAATTTCAGTAGGTAAATGTCGATGGGGTGTAATTAATTTAATAGTTATTATCCAATTAGAAAGATTCTAGGAAGCATTAGTTGCGGTTATAGACAGGTGCGTGCAGTAGGGGTCCACAGTGCAAGGTTTGAATAGAATGAGGAGCGCTGAGCGGGAGCAGGAACGGGCGGCGTCTGAAGCCGGTGGTGCGCCGAGTGCAGCGGTTAGCGGTCCCCGTAGACGCGATGGCATCGCGGTCGTGCGCCACCGCTCACGGCGGCCGCCGGCGCTCGCGTCGCCGTGACTTATGGCCCCCGCGCGAACTTCGATCGTCCGATTGAATAATAATATCCGATTCCCGTACACCGAATTTATGTTAGGAAGTGAACAGTGTCCCGTATCGACGGGCGCATCGGCCGCGCCTCGCCCGCCCGCAATTTCCAACCCGCTTGTCCCTAGGCGCTGATGTGGTACGCGATACCTGATAAATAAATTTTCGTGGAGGCGCTCGGTTCCCGCTGGACGTCGGCACCCGTCCCCCCGTACCGCCCCGGACGCCCCTCTGCTCACAACTCACCTCGGCTAACTGTCGGCCGACGTCACGTTTCACTGCTATGATTACATTAAATTTCAATATTCTCATCGCCCTTTCCGGGCTCACAATAACCAAGTTGCTATGCTACGAGGAACTGCAATAAAAATTACATAACATTTACCATCATCGTCTTGCGAACTAGTCGAGATGTAGCGACCTTTGACCTCACGATTACTGTTCGTGAATCAATCAGCTATTGGACAGCTACTGAACAAAATGATGTTTTTGTCGGAAAGTATTGGGCGATTGTCACGTGCCAATAGAAATATCACGACTCGCGACGTAAGTTTCCGTGCCCCGACGGTGTTACAAGAAACTCCTGCGAAAACGGGACGTCGTCGGCGTCGTCTCCGTCAGCAAACACCGTCTCGCCGCAATTCCGCGTAGCCGCCAAACAAAACAAGTCATCAGTAGACCACAAGTCCACAGCTATTTCACACTTGTTGCAAAATTTACTTTAAGTGTTCGCTTCTCCGCCACTAACTAAATTACTTTAAGTTCAATGTACCAAAATTTGTACAAAATGATGGGTTCACACGTCTAATGTTTTCACTTTGGCTTGTAATCGTGACCGCTGTACCTAACTACCTGCTAGATCGATGCATGCAGGAATTTTGTGGATTTACCGTTATTACTTACTGCTCCACTGCAAACCCCTCATTACGTCTAGGTACTCGTTTTATAATTTTCTTTTTTGATTACTGAATTTTGTACGACTGCGAATAGCATAATTGGCGACCAAAAGTCACGCAGTTTGCATGCTTTTTGTTACTGAAGCGAGTAACATACATTTGGGAACCGTTTCATCGTATCCATTAGAATAATTTGTAATCCGATATACCTACATGGAATTACACTTGTCGCTCTACTTCCATAGTGTTCTGTAATTCAGTATCATATCGTGAGACGCGCAAATTACACGTAATGTAGCTACACTGAAGCTCTTAAGAAGCAGCGTGGATGCAAAAAAGCGAACTTGTGAGTAATGTGGCTTAGATTACAGACCGGGGAGCAAATTATACAATTCATGTTTGGCGGCATTGTTCGCACGCTGCAAGTCGACTGGCGGCGGCGGCGGCACCTCATTGCAGGGTTACTCTACAAACTAATAAACAGTATTTAAACAAAGAGTACATATTTCTTTTAGATTTCCTTTAATTTTATTGTAGTGTAGAGCAAGGATAGGACGAGAATTGTGGACGAGAACCATATTATGTCAAGTGACAAGTCAATAGTCAAAATGCAATAGATACAAGGTACAAATAATATTCTCAAGAAGTTTATGTTGAAGACGCGCAAGATTACAATGCAATTATATGAATAAGCCATTGACAGTAAATCAGTCATAAAACCCCGCATTTAATCACAATAATGTAATTAAATACAATATTCTTACAGAATGAGCGACCATAGCCACGCTACCAGCCACGCTTACATCTTGCGGTACATACAAGTTTTTCTACAGTCCCCAAACTATTTAAAAATAATCGAATTATTCTCACAATATATCGTCATCTCATCCTAACGGTTTCGTCAATGTGTTTAATTTGTTCAAGCGGATTGGATGTTTTATAAGTTGATGCAATGACACAATATGATGTGATCAGATCACGTTCCTACGACATTGGTAACATTTGGATTTGTATTTTCTGTACAGTTTCTCTTTATTTCAACATCTAACTCTATTCAGTAACTCTATTACTGTAGGACTTGTGAATAATGAGACGTAAAAGAATACTTAATAACACAAAACAACTTAGCCTATCAGCGTTTGCTGAATCCGTAGGGCGGCACTTTACAAGTACATTAAGCAATAAATCTTTTTATAAGGTCAGCCGTACTAAGGCACAGACAACGAGACACCTATTAGATACCCCCTTAACAGCAGCCGTCACAGGAAAGACCTCCGCTTTATCTCACAAATCGCTTCTAAGCTCTATGTTTAAGATAAATTTACTTCGTATATCACGTCTGTTCCTTTTAGTGGCGAGCGTTTGTATTGATGTTAATTAAAGCTGGCATTGCAGGCCTGGGATGGGCGGAGGGCCCCCCGGCGTCGCCAACACTGTAATTACCGACTTTCGGTCCAATTAACTAATGCTTCACTTGTTTCCTGCGACAATACGCGTGAGCGTTCAATGTGTGAAAGGAGATTAATCTCTAGTGCGGCTCCAGGCCCGCTCCATGTTGTCACTTTACGAGCTATTGTCCCGCGTTGCCGCCCAACATGACCGTAATTATGACAACCCACCATTCACATCTCCACTGCGCCAGCCACTCGATGGAACCTAATTGTTTATTGTGAACTGGCAATTTGTCTTTATAGCTTCATTGATTTACCTCAATATTATCATATGCTTATAGGCTATTTGAGATATTACAATTTATTGTTCAGTCGAAGTTAATAATAGGGAAGATTCGGAGTCACAAAAGGTGTCGTGAGCCCTAGCGCGCTATCTGTATCTATGAATCTTCGAAACGATAATATTCCAGCGCTTCGGAATCCGCAGCTCGCGGTTGATGTCCATTTAGCCGGTGCGCAGTCATTGTGTGTGATGGTGGTATCGAGCGGCGTTTCATCGGCTATCGCAGAAACATTAGCATTATCAAAAGGGCCGCGTGCGTCATGCTCGTATCGGCGGGGACACGCGACGGTCGCGGAAGTGCCGCTGAAAGCAAAGGCCCCGACGGACGAGCGGCGATAACTCAACTCTGCATACTTCAAATACAATCGTGTGGATACCGTGCCGTAATCCCGGCGCCACACACTTGCCCTTCTACGTAATGCTCGACTACTAACGTTTATTTTGCTCCTGCATTATATTATTGAACTCATCTGAATTCAATGTCGATGCTATCTTAACGTTACGTTTATTTAATTCAAATATTTCGTTATGAGTTTAAACGCCTGATGAATATCTTAACTAAAGCTCTCGGCTAGGGATGCCTTGAGGAATAAAGAGATGGCATACATATTTACTACATATTTGCAATACGGTCGTACGTCTAGCTCGTAACTTATTTTTCAACGTCAGTCAATTTCTTTGTGCGTAGCAAAAATAAGAAACCATATGAATTTAATTTGATCTTCATCATACAATTTATGGCATTGATTGTCTTTCTTAATATAGATCTTTTGTATTTTATTGCGATTACAGCATTGAGTAGGCGAGTAAGTTGAATATCATCTTGTTGAATGCCTGCAACATTCTGAACAAATATTAGTGCTGCGTTGGAATGTAACAGGTTGCAACCGTTGTAAGGTTCCTAAACAGTTTTACGAACTTCACAAATAACTCTTCAAACAGCGTAAGCTAATCTAATAACAGGCGTGTTTCAGAAAACATGTTCGTTATTTAAACGATCCCTTGTACTTATACCTACATAATTGGCATTGACGGCATTCCTGGAGTTAGCGATAATGCGGATTGTGGGGCGGGTAGCACAACTAGCAACCCGGCAATTGGAGGCGTAGCACGGAAGCGGTCGCAGCGGCACACGCGCCGTTACCGTCAACCGCCATTAAGTGACCACTCTTAATTAACAACAGTTACCACAGGCCGCCGTAACACCCGGCCATCATCGGCTGTCTGTAAACCCTTGACGTGTTCTACATAGTATCGACATGCCTAATGTTTCTACTACTTCAATGCTTGACAGACTTTTGTGTGAGTAACAAATCACTCGACAGCGCGACGCGGCGTCCTGTAAAGAATTAAGTTTGGTTGTATGGATTTCCTAAAATTCTTTTTCATCCTTGGAGTATTTCTAAAACGATGTTTAGTAATATTTATTAAGTAAATATCTTATAGCCAGTGTGTATCGTCGTTTAAGCCAGCCATCCCTAAGGCGTTTTCCACACACCGACATTCTTAACGGCAACCGTCAGACACTCTACCACCTTAAAGTTTTATTGTATTACCTATTGAGATAATGTCCTTACTTTTTCTAGCTTTATTTTTTCACCTTGTAGATAAACGAATAGTTTTCTTTTACTAAAATCACAGACTTCCTTTTGAGTTCCCTGAGTTTTTGCGCACTTAAAGAAAGTTAACAGTTTTAAAGGTTTCCGCACCTACGGTATTCAGAAACTATGTTTAAAACACTTAATCGCGGGAATTAAATAATTCCCATCATTAAATGTTTAAATATAATATCTTATTAAGCAGAGTTTGAAATATATCTGAAAGCTAAACTGTGTTGCTTTAGCGACCCCACTCTTTTCCGTTTAAGTATTGATACGAGTAGATTTGGTCGGTATTATACAAGAGTCATTCAAAATTCAACTCTTCGTTTATTTCGTGATATGAGTCCTTTATTTGAATTTACAGTTAAATATTTTATTGCGGGGAATCGACACAGAGCACACAGTTTTCAATCCAATCTCCTCTATGAACTTATGAACATAAAATATACATTAAACCGAATATGGAAATAGAATAGCAGCTAATATTAGCTGGTCATCAAAATAAGGTTTTATTGCCTCAAGTCGTATTTATTTCCGCATCTACAGCCTATAATTGATTTCTAGAATTATGGTTAACGAAATATGTCATATTTATTTGTTGGTAGGTAGGTATGTATTGTATTGTATGTCACAAATCGCACTGTTATGTTGCCTGGCATGATTAAAAAGTAAGTAAGTAGTAAGTTAAGTAATAGGAATAATCAAATGATCTTACCATCCAGTCAAAGTAAAATAATTAAAGCCATTTGCTGACACTGTGAATAATTTGCAGATGAATTAGAAACAGATAAATAAGAAAAATATATTGAACAGCCTTTATGGCAACTGGTACTATGTGATTATAATATCTCTGCATCTGGGCAAAGGTCCTGTCAGTATCAATCACCATAATTCCTTTTGCTGTTACACTATATTCAAAAATATTAAATTATATTAGTCCGGTATTACTAATCTTTATAATGGTTACTTGCCACCGTACACACGTGACACGTACAAATTATTGTGTCAAATCATAATAACAGAAATAAACAATATTTTGAACAGCCGCTCTGTAATGAAAGGTTTTACGAAGTGGGAGAGTGTAATAAAAATAAGCAACGACAAAGTTTGATACGTGACAGACAGGAGACGAAAAAGGGTAAAAAGCGTGTTAAAAAGGAAGATAAATGATGAGTAGTAAAACATCACAAAGAACCGAGATTCTATTAAAGAAATCGATAACACTAAAATGACAGCTTCGTTTGATTAAATCTGTTGATTAATCTTTGATAAATTATCAACGCATAAACTACAATTAATAAATCACTTGATGACACTCAAACTTCAGCGAATAATGTTTACTAAGGAAATAACAATTTGGATATTGTAAAAAACGGTTATCGTAACTAACATATAGGTCTATGGGAGCCTATGAGAGTCCAACCTGTAGTGAAATCACGATGATCGTGGTTTTAGGTTTTAGCAGAATGATGCTAGAGTTATGCTAGCCCTACAGAGAGAGTAACATCGTACATGTGGGTACAGAGTAGGTGGTTGTAAGCTCCCGATCTCTCACATGATAGCAGCGCAGGCGCCGGATGCCGCGATAGCGTCGCCCGCCGTCTAATTACAAACACTGAAACTATCGCGTTTGAAATACTACGCGCATTTGCAACTGGATGCTCAAACGGACTCATTCAGTTTATAGCTATATTATAACCATAAAAGGTGACTTGGAATTAGTGGTCAGTACTTTTAAATTATGATTAAACTCGTAAATATAAATTAGTCTTGGGATCATGTGCCGAATGAATTTATTTTATTACATACAATATCAGGTTGTAGAAAGGATAGCTAGTTAGTTATAGATTAGTCAAATTACATCTTAAATTTATACTTTAACTATAAGCGATAGAGAAGACGTGAAATGCAAACAATTTCTTTGACTTCCTACTACCATCTGTTGTGTTAATTTTATGGCTTAAGTACATTTCTAATGCTGATATTAAGTTGTTAAAACATCTTATAGGTTCCTGTACACACAACGTTTAGACTAAAAAACACTTTGACTTAAACCGTCCCTTAAAACATCTGCACCGGCGATCGACCAATCACCTGTCTTATATCCATCTTCAGACTTTGTAACAGAATACTACAAGAAGTCTTCCTTCTATTCAATTAATAGGTATGTCTTCTATATTAGGAATTGAACTGAGCAAAAACGGAAAGGATAGTTTTAGTTCCAATTCATATTCCATAAAAAAATCACAGCAATCCATCATCAATCAAGTACTTACCTAAGTGGGAAGCTTTTTCAATTACATCTAACTTGTACTAGAGAAAAAAAACTGACTATAAACAGATATTAAACTTTTGATGGTAAGAAGTGGCAAGAGGTTGTTAAATTCCTTTTCAAATCAAAATTAATAAACATTTCACCAAATTATAACATTATAAATAGCTACTTACTGTTGTTACATTGTGAATCCGGTCCTGTGCGTTTCATTGTAAGCTGCCGCGCGCCAGTCCTTCCGCCTCAATTGTCTACGATCTTAATCATCAAGCTACAGTAAGCATCAGACACATGACTAGAACCTGGGAGACCATTCCTAAACTACATAATTACCACGTCTTCCAAGCAAAAGCATTTCCTTTAAATGTTTATGAGAAAAATAAGAGATTCTCTCAACTTAATGTCGGAAGAATGCACTTTCATATAAATAACTTTACATCGTTATTAATGTTGGATTAGTTTTTTATGACGGAACAATTTGTTTGATTACAATTTCTTATTTATACTTAGAATTGCAATGAAGAAAAATATATAGGGTTAGGTATTATGAGGATTTCATATGATGGTGGTTATTTTTAGCATATTTATTTATCTCTCATTAAGGTAGGTTCGTTCTTAGTTAGATATCTACATCATTTATACTTTTTTTCTTCTTTTGGTATATTGTAGTCAGATTTTAGACAATCTCAGTTAACTATAAATCTATGTAGATTAAAAAAAACCTAGTCAGTAGGTAAGTAGGTTTATTTTTTGCGCTTCGTAACCTAATTTCTGCTTTCTTTACGATATCAAATCAATAAAATTTTCATTTAGTGCACTCGTATTTTACTCAAATATTGTACATTAATGTTCAAGTGGATTTACTACTTATTTTATGACTTTTTAGGGTTAATGAAACTGCATTACATTTTGAGTCATTATATTTTTTACTGATTAATGACTGTTATAATTACTTACTTAGATATTTAATGGCTTAATTATGTAATTAACATTTTAGTGTTGCTAGAAAGTAGAGCTAATACTCGCTATTCAGGACGCTATTAAACATTTATTATCAGGATTAGATTAATTAATTAAATATATTGTTTAATAAACTACGATTTGAACAACCTACTGTTAACAATTCGTTTTAAATTAAGAGAATTCGAGAAAAAATAAACGGGATCCTTGATTCCTATAAGTATAAGTAATCGAATAAAAAAATAACTAATTGCTCTTCAAGTAACAGGGTATAAAGCATGTAGGTACGGACCTACGGACGCGTCGACCACCCAAGTGGCAGTGTCACACTACCTATTCCAAGAAACTAAATAAATTAAAAAGAATCTCTATGGTCGGATCTAGCTGTCTTGCTTTACGATATGTACGCACAAAAATGATTTAAGAGTGTACTTAGGTTTTATAATAATGACTGAGGCTATGCAGGTCAAATTTTATTCATAACCCACCAACATTGACTATATTTAAAAAGGTCTGCTAAAGAAAATTTTTTTATAGTAAAGATGGATTGTTTTTATTACAAAGTTCAACAGTATACAGGATGGAATATTTGTTTCTGTAAATACTTATGACATTCCTACCTACCGCCGACTTATCTCGTAAGCCCAAATAAATCATTATCGATTAATTTGACGGAAATTCCTTAATGCACACAAATTTATCACAGGTGAAAGTAACTTGAAATTAAAATATGTTAAAAAATCGTGAATTTGCGGAATACCTTTCTAAACTAAATTCAAGTTATTTTAATTATGTAATTTGACGTAAAAATATGTAAGTATCAGAACTAGTTTATTATTTATGGATGGAGATTATTTTCCTAAATACAAATTACGTAAATTGACATTGACTTTCCTATTTAGTGAAGTCGGTAAATCCTACCGTTTAAGTATGTACTTTTTACACATAAAACACTTGATTCAAAATACATTCAACTTATGTTTATTACCCTACATTACATCCTCACTGAAAAGAGAGATCATAAAATCAATTTGTTTTTGTAAGAAATGCATAATATTGCCCATTAAATCTATCTCCTTTTAAAGACTAGTATTTCATAAAGCTTAAATAGCTAAGTAATTTACGAAATTGTGGATTAAATTAAAGCGTTTAACTTTGATTTAAAATATAAACTTACTCATAAGTAAAAAGAAATAATAAATATTTTTTTCAAAGTCAAATAATTAGAACCGCCAACTTAAATAAAAACAATAGAGAGTACAGAAATACAGAATACAGTTAGCCTGTAGAGGTCATTCAATTGACGCGACAAAAAACGATGATAAATCGCCAACATCGTCCTGCTGAGTACTTACCGCGGTATCTCGACAAGCTATCTTGTAAATCGTGGGCGATCCTTCAGACCGTCTACATGTGAACTCGTACTTACATGCTTTTTATTAACTTCACATGTCTATAGGTACACTGTTCAATCGACGGCAAAAGCCCCAATCATGCTGCCTGATACTTGCATTTATGATTAAACATGTTATAATCTCCGTTTAAGATTCAAATAACTATTAACATGATTGTGTTTCTTGTTATTCAAAATCGTAAACTCCGAAGACCTTATTTGTTTCGGAAATTTAGGAACCATTCGGCCTATATAAATCAACTGCTTATTATAACTTTATTACTCTGCGTAATGAGATTTATGCGAAATGCTTTTATTTGAATTACTTATTTTCATTAGCTTTTTTTCTTTCTTCTTGTACCTTTTCATTGATAAAACTGTCCCGAAATGTTTTTTCAAAAAACGGTTTTGGAGACTAGTTTTACAAGACAAGATAGTAAACTAGATTCCAGCAAAAACTAAAATGTCTTTAAACGTTTGGTTTGTCCAATTTATTGCAGAATTTAGCTGTAAGCTAGCATCTTCAAACGAGATAGTATTTTTAGATGGTATGATATCGTTTTTATAGTTTTATCATTTAGTTTTTTGTTTGTGAAATAAGATTAAAGACTTGGCTCACGAGCATTGAGTTTTTGTTTGATTGCCGCGTGACTGATCGGTCGCGGGGCTTGTGCGCAAACAATCCTCGATTATGTCCAGTTTCACGCTCCTTGTCTCTTGACAAATTACCTTTTAACTTTTCAATTACTCCTTTTGTATTGTATGAAGTGATTCAATTTTAAATTTAATCAAATTTGACGTCGCGTCTTTATTGTTGTTAACATAATTTATAGCTTGTTCATTCACTTAATGAGTCTTAGGTGGGATTAGCTAAGTCTTATTAGTGCGATTTATTATCAATACTATAATTAACATGTTTCGCATTTTGATTAGGAATCCGTAATTATTTTTTCCCTGATATTTTTATAATGTTTAACAATCATTGCAAACTTATAACTACCAGCTTCGTGATATCATGCGAGTTTTTATTTATTTATATCTTGTGCCGTTATACTTTTAATTTACGAGACACGTTAATTTTGGTTCATTAAACGCATGGACTCTTCACGACAAATACATAAAGTACAAATAAAATAAATTCACTATGCTGCGTGAGTATTTTATTCACGTCTAAGAAACATGTCTTAATATAAGCGCTGGATTGTTTCGTTCGTAAACCTAGATAAAGAGCAGTTTCATGAATGTATGTATTGGCCTGATTAAGTTTGTGTAGTTTACTGAATAATGCTTTACTAACAATGAACTCTGATTGCGTGTTTTTGTGTCTGATACCTTTATTAGCAAATATTAACCGCCTTCCAGCCATCTCCTGTGGTTGTTAAGCCTTTGTATACGCTGTAACCAATTCTATAAGATTTGTAGCTAAGCTACATTCGTTGTCGATACTCGAAATTGAAGGTAGGCTTGTTGAATTTAAATATAGAGTTTATGGTCGATATATCTTTTCAATAGAATTTCTATAATCGTCCTATGTAGGTTAATGACTTGTAACACATACAATACCACTATAAACCCTGAATTATTGTACTAGTTTATTTTCTAAATCTCACACATAACATTTCCACGAAACTCCTTAGAAACATATCTGAAGATGAAACAAATAACCAGCTTCAACATATAATTTTCGAAGTTTACTAAACTCAGGTTGTGGTGCAAAATTTTCAATTTACTAGTATTATAGTTGAAGACCGTGTTTACAATACAGTTACACGCTTATGTAAATAAGCGCTCTTATTTTGTGCGTTTTGTATGTTAATGCGATCATGAGATAGGTAATAGTATTATCAAGGGCTTATCTATTCATCTACGTCTTCTCACAAGCGATTGTTGTACAAAATATTCGCAGAAACGGTAGTTTCTTAAAATAAACACCAGTGCCGGATTTGTTGCTGTTAAAATTGAGAAAAATGACATGGATTACAGTGTTGTTATTTTATTCTTATATAAACAATAGCTTCATAATATCTTCATTTCCACAACATGTACAATTTAGTTTACAAAGGATTTTATTGTACAGCACATAATTACAAAGTTTCTTTTGTCTTAAACCTCCGATTTGAGCTCGTAATACTAAAAGAATAATGTTTATATCATACTAAAATTAAACTTAAAAACTAACGAAAGTATATCAATTTTACTTTTTAGAAAGATATTTGTTACCTTCGCTTTTACTAACATGCCATCTACCTCTATTAACTTCTAACCCCTTGTAAAGATCTAAAACATAAATTCTTTACATGAAAATAAACCTAAATCCGGCGCTGACGATATTCCGTTTCGGCTGGGTAAATGAAGACAAACAAACTTCCGCACAGCGAAAATACATTAGGTTCAAGTGTTTAGACGCGAAATTTGGCGTGTCGGCGTCCCGTCACGTTTCCCGGTTCCGCACCGGTTGTTGCGGTACCTATACGCTAAACTACCTAAGACGTAAACTCGTAAGAATATTAAGAATGTCCCTCTGTTATATGAGTCATAAACCATTTGTATAGGACTTTATTTCAAAGTTGTACATCACAGGAGAATACTCTATCCTTTTGTCCCATAAATAAATGAGGTGCTAGACCGATAAAACTTTTGAGACGTACTTAATTGGCACCTTTTTAATCGGGAGCTACAACATGTAGAGCTTAGCGATTCAGTGTACAGCCGTCTTTATCTCTGGATCATAATCAATTCGAAATTGATATGCACACAATTTTATTCAATATATTTTTTTATATTTGCAAACAATTTTGCTCAATCCAACTAGTAACAGAACATTTTCTAACATTATCTTTGCCAAAAACGACCCTTGTTCAAAATAAAGATATTTTGTTGCTATGCATTTATGTATGTAACATAAAAAAATCTTATCTTGAAAAACCATTAATTATGTCCATCAGTAAATCTACAACTGCTTTGCTTGAAGTGAACAAGGTACCCGTTTTATAAATTAGCCACGATTCGCGAGGTCCTATGTCTTGTTTTAAAGATAAGCAATCAATTAGAAGGCATTGTATTTATTGCTTTTAAAGAATTACGCATGTCAAACTGTAGTAATTCTCTGTGGATTCCCTATAAGTAGTTGGTAAAGTGACAAAACACGTTTTGAATCGGTAGTTTGAATTAGCTACAAGATATGACGTCTGTTTTTTTTTAATACAATTCAGACACCGTTTCTTCCTTTTATTAAGTAACTTAATACGGGTTTCATCTACACCTTTCGCTACTAACTATGAATATTTAACATAAATATCCTCAAAAAGATATAGAAGTCAAAATTTCTCAAATAACAGTTGTAGCTAATGAGCCGATCATAAATTAACAAATGAAAATCTCACGATATCATCCATCAACACACTTTGTTGAACTTACCTTTTGGAATATAGTTTAATATGGAGGTGCCATACTGACCCAGTACCTGTCCACTCTAAGATTTTATCTCAGCTTAATTCTTTAAAAGATTGGTCACATTGCAAAGTTAAGGCTACATGAAGCGCTTTTAATAAAGTGATGCGGTAATGTACGACGAAGGGTCGATCAGAAATAATGATGAAAATGTCTCAAATTGCGTAATGCACTACTTATAAGTACCTAACACGATGTAGAACTCTGTTACTAATTAGACGGATATATTTCTGTACAATTATTTTTTTCTAAACACAAAGGGTGTCTTTTTCTTAAAATATTGCATTAAATCGCATACCTTTAAAAATATTTATCATATTTAACAAAAAAGTGTTGTGTACGCAACGTATCGTCTAATGTACACTTATGATCTACCTACGCTTGGTGTGACCGTATTCTAATGTTCGAAACTATAAGTAAACTGGTTGTCATGAAGATATCTCGATTTAAAGAGAACGACATAAATATTACTCGAATACTTTGCCTTTTAGGGGAGAAAAGTAAAATCATGGAGCCATTTATTTTAATCTCAACTTTTCTATGATAAATCATTTAGTTGCCTACATGTTAGATTCGCATCACTAATTGTACATTGCCTGCCATTCAAAATTTAAGTATCGCTTTGCCATTGTGTAAAAAAAAAGCCAATGTTGTATTTTAACAGTTTCAAAATCTTCAATGTAGGTTACCAATAATTAAAACTAAAAACGAACAGCTCACAAAAACTTAACCAATTTATTGCATCCCTACGGCGATTTTAATACAAAACGAGCTTTCCTCCGAAAATAACGGGCAGATGTTTAAAAATAACAAAATAAATCAAGTACCTAATACAAGATTGATGTTCTGCCAACATGACAGATTGTAAGAGTCAAGGACCTTTCGCATATTTCATGAAGAGCACTTATCTACAAGGCGCCAGCGACGTGAGTCTCATTAGATACGGTATGTAGTTGATTATAGTTGTACCGAAATTAGCTTCGGCTATTTCCTCGCGGCACGCTGATTCCTCGTCGATGGTCGCCTCTATCATCCATTATTATTATGAATACCAAATAATTTTAGCATAATTAGCTTGATTTAGCTAAATGTGTGTTTCCTGATGCAGTAATGATCCAAGTAAACGATTCAAATGTCTAAATGGGTGCCTCTTGGTCGCACCGTGAACTGATTTTGGATTCATTCACCTCGCGTTACGGTGGCTGAGCGCCTGGACTGTGCATTGTCTCACACACCGCACAAAATGCGAATGATCCTTTGTTCGCTACACTTCGCCACCACAATGAAGCAAAGCTACAATCTAGAGGGTCGACAGAACATTTGCACCCACTCTTCACGCAATAACCGCGCTATGGCCGCGCATGCTCTCAACAGGCGTTCTAGATTTAACGATATTTACTCTAGAGCAAGTCGTGTTGTTCAGACTTTGATGGCTTTAAAACGGCATCACGAGTATGCCTAACGTCTACAGATGAACTGCAAATTCACCGTCGCACCGAGCGAACACCGAATGGGATATGTTAGACTAGACCTAATGATAAATTTAATAATCTTGATTTCCTGTCTGTGCACATCCAATAATAAAGTTGTAAAAACCGAGCATACTTTCACTCAAAGAGGAAACAATTTGCAGCACGGATTCTAGTCCCGATCGTTACTTTCTCATGATAGAACGTATAATTTAGTGAATGGCCGATCATGAAATAAATATGCAGAACTTTGATCAAACAATAGGTTTTTCTTCTGGAACGTACACTCTCTCGATTCATCGACGTTCATCGATCATTACCTCTATAATTGCGATATGCATAAACTGTGTGCTGTGCGTACTTGTGGAATAGAAAGCGTCTTTACTTATCGCTTATTGTTATTGCACTGTTACAATGGGCACATCAAATTGTTTTAAAGCGCCATTGCCGACTACAACGACAGTAACAATGTTTTCATGTTTCTCAGCCGACACTTAGATAAGCTGGGCTTTTGCGGCTAGAATTCAAAATCCAGTACCGTATTATTGAAGCATTGACCCCATAGAATCGAGAGCTACAATACTGGGGCGGTGTTTTCTTTGAAATAATTTAACATCAATCATCGGACCAATTTGTTAAACAGGTTAATAATGCAATAAAATATCATAAATTTTGTTCATATCGAAGACTGTTATGTTTTAAATAGCTCTATTGAAGATGGTATCTGATTGGATAAGTGGCTGATTTTTCATGTCCCGCCGCTAAATCATTTACATAAAACCTGCTTACGCGGCGCCGCTACTTGTACTTATTTATATACCTACTCCTGCCTTAGAGCTATATGTATAGTAGTATATATAGTAGCGGATTCCTGATAGACACGTGTAAACCCATCTAATAATGGTGGTCACTGTAAATGAACTTGTAATGTCTTCATACAACCGACAAAAAATAAAAATATTGCCTTCTACACAAAAAATGAGACGATTTCGAGTGTTTAATGTGCTAAAAATCGTGTTTTAAGAATAATGAACTTAGAGAGAACATGTTTCATGCTGATTGGTATTAAAAACGAAACAGATAGCTTCCGCTAGGCGTTCATATTTTAGCATCTTGCAACTTCGTAATCCAATAACTTAATAACCAACGCGCGCTCGAAGGTAAATCTGAGCAATTAGGTACTTATCATAATAGTGTACTGCAACATTATTTCTTGGCTCAAGATGCACGTGAGATAGAAGAAGATAAAAATTAAAAGTACGAATCGTGACTCCTAATAAGCATTAGGAATATTAGAGCTAATGATATGGAGTATTGCTAGTTGCTCTATCAATTACTTATCACCCGCGAGTCCCGCCTGATCACCATTATAAGCACATTAGAGATGGTGTCGGCACGCTATAGAGGCATTACCACCATCTGTAACACGGTCACATCGTTTCTTGACCGCCCAATTTTGTTTTTACCGCAGTTTTACACTTGCCTGAACAATTTTACATGATCTTGCTAAAACACTTCTCAATGATTCGCTCTTATTTTAGGTTTCAGATTAATAGTTGCAACGTTCGCTGATTCGGTAATTTCTTTTACCGTTTTTCAATCTAAATACTTACACACGTTTTTTGGTCATATCATTGTTGTAAATTGTTTTGCGCTCATATTAGGTTTTATTTTACAAATATTGCTAGTTCTTTTCGTTTGCTCTCATTTGGTTGACCATCGACATGGCTAGTAAAAATGTAATGTTAGTTATTATAGATTAAGCGGACCGGACGTGGTTCTATTATTGATCAGACTTGGCATTATGTAAGGTTAATAATGTAAGAGTATTCATGTAGGTATAGGTACAACATTAGTCGGAACAATGCACTTTGTGGGTCCAGTTAGGAGTTGCGCATGTAAGCTAATTTATAGGGGAAATTAATAATTTTCGTGTGGTGAGGTCACGACCCCCCGCTCCCACACATAAATTGGCGGTGGATGTCGCGCAGCGTCGTGAGCTCGGCCCTCCCGGCACAAGCTACCAGCGGTGCTCACTTCGTGCTAACACCGTAATTAATAATGTGAACCATTGTCTGAGAAACTCTTTTACTACAATTAAAACTTCTAAATTGACATACAATGTAACCTGCCACAAATACCATTACGCCCATGTTTTTAAGTACTTAACTGAAAGTTTTATGTTTCGCTTAAGGAAGTTATTAAGATTTCACGACCTCCTTGCAAGCACAAAGTCAGTTAAGTACAAATTTTTGTGCAGCTGTGATAGGCTTAAGTAACTCAAAGAATGAATGCTCAGGACTAATCGCGACATAACATTACGTTCTTGTAGCGGTTCCAGCGCATTAATTGAATAACTGTATCTCATTTTTCGACCAACGGTATACAAAGGTTTATTATTCAATCATCCTTAAATTGATTTATTAAAGTAATTATAATGTGACAGTAATCTTAATCGCATAAAACCGTATTCTTTACGAGTCTACTGTTTGATTTTAAAAATATATACGTATATTTAATTAAAAATGTAGATTCCGAACAGAGTGGATTTTGGGAGGTTTTATTATTTTGATAGATTTATGATGTGTTTTGAAGTTAAAAACCACTTTTATTAATTACAGATTTTTAAATATTTGCAACAATATTCAATCGTAAATATTATAACTGTTGACATTCCGGTTCTGTCCAACTATGTCATTTCTTATGGTTTCTATCAAGCTTCTGATTAACTATAAAAATGAAAATAAATTTAGAAATCCCAATACATTACTTTTATTTGTAATACTACTTACACAAAATCATTGGTTTTACATCGTTTTTATTTTGAGGAATTTTACTTTTTTACTCCAACCATTTGTAAGCTAAATATTTATCCAAATTAATGTCTTGTTTAGTAAAATATAAGAGGGATATTTAAAAACGAGGTAGCACATAAATATAATATCTGGTTTTGGCATATATATTTTTTACGTCATATGTCATATATCATGAAATATGTTGGAGTACATAATTAACTAATAGAGGATATTTATCAAACAACCATTTAATTATGTAGTAGGTTTATAAAACATAAATAATGGTGGCGTAGAAAAAACCTGATTGCTTAATTTAAACTACTAATAGACTCGCACTACTTGTACTTGTGTAAACTACTTTAAAGGACTATAGTGGTATTTTTAGCTTATTCGAAATGCTTATATCGTAACAGTGACTACAAAATATCAAACTTAAGGAAAGTGACGGCGCTACGGCTTTCCTTTTTCTCATATAAAGACATCATTTCAGTATCGATAAAAGGGCACAGATAACTCGCAACCACTCCCGTAAAATTATAAAGACTAAGGAAATCATTACTTACGTAACTGATCGCTAGATTTTCATTATAGATTTGTGTAAACAAAGAGTTAGTTAACGAGGGGTGATGGACGATAAAACCGCAGGGCTTTCGACCGATCAGCTAAGTCTAAGCACCAACTATCTAAGTGAGCAATGGCAGACGCTTACGCGCCGGCGCGTGGAAAGGGTGGAAGTTTATTGAGTGGGTGTATGCTTAAAAGTGCATTACATCTATCACACCAATTATATTGAAGATAGCATTCGCCGCTTTAATGCGCAGATCGAAGATAACGCTGGATATCTAACGCGACACAAACACGAACGCAATCAACAAAATAAATGTGGGAATTGTAATACATAGGGCAACTACGGTACAAGTTGGTTTTGGTTGTACCTACTCATTGTGTGCAGGTATTTGCGTTAGTTTAGAAAAGGCGGTTGTTTATGATTATGGTGCATTCTTATAGGCTGCCAGCGTTGCGGCGTAAAAGTTATACGGTAGGACGCACAATACCGATAGCTGGTCGATAAAGAAGTTCAACGGGGGCAAGCTGAGTGCTGGTGCGACCTGCGAGCACCGCTATACGGTACACACCCATCGTTAGGAAATATTTCTCTTTGTTTTTTCCAATTCCAATCTGATAAAACACCTAGTGACTGAGATCGATCCTACCCAGTAACAAAACAAGTACTTAAAGCTCAAGTAATGATAGAACATATCGTAAAAGTTTAAGTGTGAGTTATATTCTCTCAGTAATTTGTTATGATTTGTTCTTCTAATAGTTACTTAGAACTATTAGTTATCTAAGAACTAATTGTTACTTTGGAAATAAACAAAGCAATAAAAGTTCTAATATCTTTCACGTTTCCTTCATAAATCCTTCACGTTTCATCGCCATCTCTAAGTCTACATCTAATATCGGGTTCGGTACTCGTAAAACTCTATCCAAATTAGATATCTCGTGTTTACAATAAAGTTTTTATAGTTAGATACCTAGTAAGGTCGTAACTCGCGAGTCCTTACAATTTTATGAATAAAATATATAACTTTAATTATATATTTTATAACGTTACGTTTCGTTACGTTTCTCACGTACTTAGTACATCGACCCGAAGTATCTTGGCATATGATTTAATGTCGGTCATTTCGAATGTAAATTAATATCCATTTAATTACCGCCTCTTTGATAAGAATTCGGCTTATCTAGCTCAAAGCATCTCCGACTTAGAAATACTATTACCATATTAATTATACATTTTGCAACATTTATAACCTTTGCTTTACAAATTACATTTGCCATTACTTTAGCCGTGATTGTACAAAAAATGTTAATTAATTCAATGTTAATAGCATTTCGATAATTCTGTGTAGAATTTTCTGTAAAAAGATTTTAGTAGAAAGTTCTTTTTTTATTTTTTTATCGACTTTCAAACCGATGCACCTCATTTTTACCGTTTGACAATATTCATAAGTGTAACGAGACACATTAATGCTGTTATGATCCTGATTATGTTCTGCAAATTAATTTTGGTGAAAATAAAAGACTTCAAGTGGGTCGTGCTCATGACAAGTAATGTTATTGGAAATTGTATATAATTTTTAAAAAATGTTTAATTGTTATGCAATTTAGTACACGGTACCTAAATGATACTCTACCAGGATCTCATAATTATATTTTAATGTCTGATCAAAATATGATATCAATGGAATATTTTAAAAACATGATTTTAAATTATAGCTGATCCTAATTTCATAGTATTAACATATTTGGTATTCTGTGGTATTAATATTATTATAATTAAGATACTTAAAATATATTAAGATTACATTTGAATAGTACTCAATAGTACCTTCGTAAATTTACTCACAGTACATAATATTCTCAAATAGGTTTTAAATGTGTTTACTACCTATAAAATGTTACGGTATTTAAAATATATAGGTATTTTACTAATTCACAAGTAACCCCTTTTCCGTCTTCTAATTACTAGTGTTGTAAATCACCTGGGCGTAAGTTCCGCGTGTGTAGTTTATTATTTGTGGTGTTTGCTCCCGCATAAAGCCAGGCGTTGTCTCCAAAGAAGGTTGCAGTGTCGAGGTACTAACTAGCGCGCCCCCGCGGCGTCGCCTGCGATCCTATCGCTTGTCGCTCGTCATATCGCGAACGCACATGATTTACCCGCCACCTGCCCTTGTTTACGTCCTACGATAAACACTAGGAAATAAACCCCTTACGATCCTAAGCTATTATTACAACAACCAATAAGAAATCCCACAACGTACGACTTCAGATAGTTACCGCGCCGCTCAGGAAATTAATCAACAAATTGAACTCTTGTTTGATACTAAATATCTTAGATGAATATTTCGTTTTAAATGCATTTATGAGAAAAGATAAAATAATCTAAGTGCAGATAAGTCGCGTCCACACTAGGCTTGGTTTGTTTCTGTCTTTGATTGTACGGCTAAAGTAATAAGTTGTGTATCCCAGTACCACAGTGGGAATCGCTAATGAGAGAGCGCAATGCAAATCAACTGATTAATAAGGAGTGAGTTATTTCGCCGCTACCGCACGTACAATATTTATTTATATATTCTAATATTCTAACGGCCACTTAGATATTCTAACTCATGGTATTGAGATAAGTAAAATGAATGTTAGATATGCACTGGGCTTTAATTCATTGCAGAATAGGGAAACTGTTGTAACCCAATAAAATATGTTTATAACCTTTCGAATATTTTCTTTCATATATAAAGGCTTTTATATTTTATTAATTTGTTTGTTACCTATTAAACTTGTTACTGAAGTTTTATTGGCATTTGCCGACAACGCTGCCGCCGCCGTCTCGACAACTTCCTCAAGGTTACACGTTAACTTTCGAATACAAATAACATAATTGAGTGCCTTACAATTTACTATAAAACATTATTACTAAAAGGTGCCGATAAGAAGATGGACCAATTTAGACTTTCGAAAATATCGTGCGAACCGTTCCATACTTTCCCATTCTCGGGGATATGGTGATTATCGCGGCGGACGATAAACTGAATGCTCTCGCAGTTGTAATCTCAACCCGGTAGAGACGCGATGTCAAGTTATATTAGCTCGTTAGAGACGGTGGTCCTTGTCCGGATGATATCGCGTAACCCCCTCAATTAGTGTGCCCCGACTATCGGCACCAATAGCCGCAAACAGTTTATAAACGCCCGCACTCGTGACGCGACAAACCAACCAAATGACTCTACTCTTAATTAGCCGTTATACTATAAATTTTAAAAGCCATTGATAAGGTCCCGTTCAGTACTAGGAACAACGGAGCACTAATGGTGCTTCGCGAATTAGCTTTAATTAATTCTTCCTCGCGGAATGGAATTATTTTGCAATGAATTTGGCGTCGGGGTGCGTCAATGCCGTTACTGAAGCAAGCCGTGCGAGTTTGGTTACCTGCGCCTACATTTGAAGACATCATTTGCCAGAACCTAACAATAAAAGTAGGTATTTAGCTAATGATTCGCCATTGATACGACGACAGCATCGTTACTCAGCTTCAAACTTTATTTCTAGGTTTATTATGTGGCATTTTGTGGCAGTAATATGAAATTTTACTTGGGAAAATACAGACGATATTTTATAATAATCTTATCTTCATAAAACTCTTTGATAGGTACATAACGTACTAATCGGCATACTTAGCCTACTACAAATTTACGAGCAACAAAAACTTAAGTTTCTAGCACATATATTACGGGTTTAAGTATTTACTCGTATTAAAAGTAATGTTGATTAAGAAGGTTAGCATGCCGAATCGGTCGAGTAGGGCGGCGCGCCCCGCCCTCCGGCGATTTATTTGCGACCGGCAAGTGCAGAGCCCTGTCCACACCACTATGGCGTTCCCTCTCTTTATGTTACTGTACACTGCACATAAACGGAATGAAACTCCACTGGCCCAATAACGGAGTGTTTTGTCTGTAATTAAGAGCGCTGCTGTTGCTAGTCAACCAATATGCAATACAGCCGACTTTATGGACACATTCTATGTTCAGATTGTTTTAGCTCCAATGCTCTGACATGTACCAACAAATTCGTTTTGATTTGATAACACAACGGAATCTTGAAGAATATCCGTTCGTTCATTATAAACACAATAGGTATATATTGGACTGTTTACTTATTTGATGGTGTATGAGTTGTGCTCCATTTTCTGAGTTCCGTGTGAATCGTTTACTCTATGAGTATTTCTATTGGTATTGTACGAGTAGGGTTATAGAATTTGACTAACGAGACCACATGAGACGCTGCTAGCAAAATTGAATTAAGTATAGGTATGCTATGTCTTTTAATGCTTATTGAATTACTTGTTCGTTTATTGAATTTACAGTTAACTAGTTTACCTACTATTGCCTTTTTGTACTAATAGTTTATTTTGCGTTTCTTGTTTTTAAGGCGCAATATTTTTGCAAGTAGTTCCTTAATGGACTACTCTAGTTTACTGTTCTGAGACGGTATGTGTGTTAACTTTGAAATCCAAATACAAAGGCAATTGTAATTGTCAACGACGTCTTGGGAAACCCAGAAGCGTCAATCTTAAGTACCCACAAAGGAAAGGAGTACAAAGGCTAATTAAAAGTCTTTAGAATGCAAATATCCGGGTAGCGGATAAGATTACTTTGTTCGTGGGCCGTCAATTTTGAGCTGAGTGAAGTTGTGTGAAAGGATCACGAGGCTATAAAGAGCGGGCTGTAATCGTTTGTCGTGTGCCCGGGAGCCCGCTGAATAGCCCTAAAATGTCGGTCAATTCGGCCACCAGTAGCTCTTTTATCGCCCACTTTGCCACGGTTTTCTTTTGTTTATTGCGCTTCTGTTGTTAAAGGAATGTTGAAGTGCTGGCAAGTTATCACGCACTGGCAATTCTTACTAGGATATAACTAATTTATATTGTACGGTTTGATAACAAACTACAAACTGTTAGCATTACGTAGGTACGTGACGTTACGCCGCTCCGGTTCTTCAAATGCCAGAATTTGGCAGAGTATTCTTTATAAATCTAAGTAAGTAAATCCAGTAAAAGTGTTTGAAAAGAAATTGTAAGCAACCGGAAAGAGCTAAGCATTTTCGTTGTAACCCAATTTTGAAATATGCAAAAAGAAACCTAGCTGATACGTGACTTAAAAATAATCTCGCTGTACCACTGTAGGCCATTTGAAAGTCGTTCGAACGACGCCAATAAGCTTAACAGTGTAATAGAATCTGCAGGGCGTAAAAAGAGGATAAATAAAATAATTTCAATCAACTAAGGCCTATTGAAGTGCTGGGAGCGACTATCATTTTCAAAGAATGACTCGGATGGCACGCGAGACATGGAACTTATGAATGCGTTTTAATTTATTGGTTTATCTACCTATTGTATGGATAATAAATGTATGATTTCTTATTTTTATTTACCTACACCTATTATTGTGATGATTAAAATGAATCAAGATATAAAGTAAGTATAGTATAAAGGGGAATAAAATCATTTGTCATGGTATGCCTTCGGTAGCGTGTAAATGGATCATACCCGGCCTGCTGGTAGCGGACGGTAGCACAATCATGCTTTATAGCATTTTTACAGGCTTTTTTTTTAAATCTTACTCGCTTTCTTTATGTGACATGGCCAGAAACAAGTTGTTACCAACTGCGGTGTTTATTTTTACAACGATCCAATAAGCGTTTTAAAAATAAACTCATTCCTATAACACAACATCTTGAATCAAACAGAGGTAAAAGTAAAACACTTTTAATGTGGTTTGATTTAGAGATTTAGTTATAAAGGATTTAATTAGGCCACAATAATAAAAATGTCCTTGATTGGCGGAATCCGGTGTTATAAAAGACAGTGGTTTCGCATGTTGCTTTTTAAAAATAAAATATAGATATAGATTTATAACTATAGAGACTGCTTTTTGTGCCTACGCCTATACCTATTAAGTACATATCTTAGAAAACTTACACAAATAGTAACAAACATCCTCACATCGATCCATCGGCACAACATTGACATTTATAATATTAGTAGGACTATTAATAACACTACACTACGTGTACTTTTGACTTGCGTTGTCTGTAAGTGAAACAGTATCTAATGATGCGATTCTACTATATTTACCTATCTATGGATCATCAGTGGGTATCGACTTGCAACTAATTATCAGAAAGTATGAATACGAGAGATCGACACTGCACGTAAATATCATAAAAAAAACTGTAAGTAATACATTACATACCTACTGTCTAGTCGTCGGCAGCATTCTACCTATGTGAAAGCGTCCTTGCTTAAAGTACTCTGTTTAGTCGCAAGAAATAAAAATATTTCATAAAAAGGCAAGTTAAGAAAGAGTCTTTGATATATTGCATGTATCATTGCTGTACGATTTTTTGCATTAAATGTGAAGGCTTTGCGCTGCCCTACTATTTATACTCGAGATGAAAAATGTTAAACTGCTGTGGGCAAATCCGCGACTACCATTTACGCTCTTGTGGAATTATTATTAAGTGCTACCGATTGATTATTATTAAATGTTCTGCTCTATTTTTCTCACAGTTTAAACTTTTATGTTTTACTTGCGGCTGCCTACGATATCGCTTTTATCATGATATCTTGAAAATTTACACAATATCTTAAAATATGCACTGCTAGTCTAATATGTAAGCTACAATATAGTATCTAACGTTTGACCAAGATATGATCAGTGGTTTTTGCGTGAAAGAGTAATAAACACACATCCATCAGCGCACACATTGACATTTATAATGTGTATAAGAAGTAGTATTATAAGATTGAATGTCGTAGTATAATACTTTGCACCTTTTTCAAAGGGAATTGAAACTAGAATAGGTGTGTAAAGATTATCACCAAATCCCGTCGAATGGGAACATTTCTAAGTTTTATGACTAAGTAATATAGATTAGCCGTATGTATAAATTTACAGCCTTTTAGCTTGGGTATTAAATATTGTTAATATTTCCTTATTGCTAACACCTTAGTTATTATCTTTGATTTTAATAACTACTAGTAAAACTTTAGTTAAAGTACTGTTAGTAGTATTTTACTTTTACCGACTAAGTAATGTATTTGCGTAAATATGTACTACAGGTACACAATGTGTGGTCTGTTAATTTCTTTTGCAAGAAACAACAATATCTGAAAACTGGTACATTTTTGTGCGACAGACCAAATATTTTTTTATGATTAATCGAATGACGAACGCGACGCGGTTCAATAATTTAATTAAGTATACATATTAATTGTTTTTATCTCTTTGTTACAGCATACACTCACAGGGCACAGTGGAAAAGTAATGGCTGCTAAATTCCTGGGAGAACCTACGAAGGTGATCACGGGCAGCCATGACAGAACACTCAAAATATGGGATCTTAGGAGTCGAATGTGTAAGTACATTCTATATCTTCAGTATCTGTGGGTATACAAATCTGCAAGTTTTACTTATGACTATTATTATGCGTAAAAGCAAAAGTCTATTAAAATATAGGTAATGTCCTTAAGAGTACCATTAAGTTTTGTGGACACAGGATCAATTATATTCTTGTACCTATACTCTACCTTATTAATTCATCATGGATCGTCATCATACTTACCACCTAAAATAAAATATATTGCCGTAGCGGAAATTGAATCCGCCTGACCCGCCAAAAGTAAACGCTGCATCAACTGAGATGCAATGTCTTTTCTGATTTGTTTTCAGCGTAATAATATTTCACGCTACAAACCCAAATGTTTAAATGGTATCAAAATGTTTAAAATTACTTTTTTAATGTAAAATATTTTCGTTTACGGTTATGTGTAGGAGTTCTTATCATTAGCTATTTTCACTTATAAAACGTTTTCAGAGAAAGTAAACTAAATAAGTACCGTAAAAGCGTTTTTATTTCACTTGCTTTTTAATTTTGGTTTCATTTTTCGGATATAGTAATAAAATTGCGGATCGTGTTATTTTTGCGGATTTTAAAACCGATTGCGGTCATGGCATTTATTTATTAATACCTTACTGTGACTTTAGTGTCAACAATTTAAGCTTAGATACAAGATATGAAACGTTATCCTCACTCAGTGATACTTAACACAGTAGCAACGGTTCATTTTGCTAACAGCAATATTTTTCTCGCTTTATTTGCGAAGGGGTACCGTTTAGTATACATACACAAAACCTACCGACAATACTTAAGTATCAAGATAAAACAATTACATTAATAAATATAATCAGCTGAAAAAATCCGACTACTTTATTTGAGTGATTCATTCATAATGAAGCTGCACCGTACACCAGTGAATATTTTGTCAGTGTTTATATAGTCCTCACCAACGAAGTAATAATTTAGTGCCTACGAGAACGCGTCGGTTGAGCGTACACGCAATGAAATGGATGAATTAAATGATGCCTTACATTTTCCAGTTTTACGGGGTGTCAAAGGGCACGGTCTCGGTCCGATGGTTATATCAAACTGACAGATACTGTTACCTCATATAATACAAACCTGCCTTTAATATTCAGTTGCACAAAGCCAGATTACTCCCATAAAATTGGTTATTGTAACAATAATTTACAAGCAATAAACTTTTGTTAATATTTCAAAAATCAATGAAGTTATTTAAAGGATTCATTGTGCAAAGCTTTTTTTAATGCTCTCTAAAATTTAGTCATTCATATTTAAGAGCTACGCTCTTGTCGGTGGATCTCCTTCCGCTCTATTCGGTCTTCCGCTACACTACCTGAATTACAAATAAAATAATTTTCAACTGTCTTTCTTTATTGAAATCTATGCCGTTTCGTTCATAAATATACCTACCTAATATTTATGAGTTTAATCATCTGATGGTTCCACTGAAAATCAGGTGAAGCATTTACATTTGTAATGAAACGTTTGCAGTTTATGTATAAGTTTCTTATCTTTGTCTAAACTGCTGTAAAATTGTTGTATTTTAGTTTAGAGACTGAGCCCTTCTTTATTCAAATCTTATAGCTCTCATTAATAGTACTATTGGATACGGTTGCATTAAAGGCGAAATTATTCTGAGCTTTAGGCTTACTCTGAGCTTTGGTTAAAAAGCTTAGCATTCGACTAATAGCATGTAATGTATCATAAAAGAGAGGTACACGAGAATAAAAAAATATTTATGATGATTGTGAGACGATCGTAAAATGTTTCTGATGCAACATTTTTCAATTTTTATTTGGTCAGGCTGTTTTCTGCAAGTAGTAAAGTTTTCTATGTTTGGGAATATAAACCGTACGTACTGTCTCGTAATTTTAAAATGTAAGAGGCTTCAATAATTAGATTCAGATGTAGATACGTATACAGGGTGTCTCCTACTTAGATACAAATATTTAAATAGACCAGTATATTTGTGATAACTTTTAATATAGAACATCTCGATCAGTGATTTATTTTATACGGGAAGAAGAAGAAATTAAAACAGATAAATTTATTGGTTAACGTGGGTCAATGATAGGTTTAAACTCTATAGCTTAGTATCGCCAGCGGATTGAGACATGTGTTAAAGCCAATTGGAATACGTCTTATTAATGAGTGTACAAACTAGAAGAAGGCACTTAATTACATCCTATAAAGTAATATTTACGGACGGTACGTACATGGTTATGCACTATTTGATCTTCTTATCTTATATTTTGTACCGGATATTGAAACTTGAAATTAAGACATAAAACTACCCACATCTGTCCATTAACCTGCTGTTTTATAGTATCGGGTAAAATTTCTGTA
Source organism: Anarsia innoxiella (assembly GCA_947563765.1). Lineage (NCBI taxonomy): Eukaryota > Metazoa > Arthropoda > Insecta > Lepidoptera > Gelechiidae > Anarsia > Anarsia innoxiella. Next base: position 4,415,236 of record OX387402.1, read on the forward strand.
ATCCTTCCTAGTTATATATTGGCACTTGGATTAGCCTCGTAAAAGCGTGCCCGGGCTCCCTCGAAACATTATAATTTTATAGAATTTCCTTACAGCGGCTTCGTTGATAAATTGTTACTTTATTCCTCTATCTGTCTCTTCAGTACGGTAACTTAGCGAATAAGTAATTTTGAAGAGGATATATCACTAATAGTATCTATATATTATGTGGTACTTCAGTTCAATACAAAGATTTTTAGTAGAATTAATAAAAAAATTATGCATATTAAACATTATTAAAATGCTCTTAAAGTTTACTTAAAAAAAAACATATTTAAAATTTCAGGCAGCAGCATTAAATATAGGACCATTTGTTTAAAGTTTCTCTGTCAAAATTTGTAAACTTACCAATAAATAAGGATACTTGAATTAATGAATATATTCTGGTCTTTGTCCATCAGGTACAGAAACAAAGTTCGCCGGGTCATCGTGTAACGACCTCGTGACATCAGACGGCGCGGGGTCCACCATCATATCGGGGCACTTCGACAAACGCATCCGATTCTGGGACATACGCACCGAGATGTCCGCCAACCATATAATGCTGCAAGGCAAAGTCACTTCACTTGATCTCAGCAGAGGTGAGTTTATGTAACACGGACTTTGACTACTGAAAAGCTTATCTGCAGTTACAGAAAAAGGCCATAAAGGTATAGACCATTAAAGGCCGCGAGCCGACCGTATAGTAAACTACGTCATAACGTAACAGCATCAAACCTACAAGTTAGTCAAAGACTACCGAGGTAACTACCGAGGTAGAGTCTAAAACACAAGGTCTGCCGAACCCGATCCTAGAGGATTCAATATTTAAAAAAAAGTTTATATCGAAAGCTACCGCATTCTCTTAACTCCCCTTTTTAATAAGGTGCTCGTTTATTCCTCATCATAACTAGTTGTTAAATAACAAGGCAACAAATTCTTCCTGTTCTAAGTACAGACTATGCGAACAGTTGCAATTAACAAGGATCGTAACAAAGAAATTTCCTGATAAAAGCAATCGCGCCTCATTATACTAGGTCTTGAAGATTCATAAACTTACAAAGTACCTACCAGCCTTTCAATTGAGCAATGCAGGAAGTAAATAATCACTCCTCATCTGTTGTTACGACATGACAGCTACCATAAATCAGCAATATTATTAACAAACAGTTACACACTTTCTATAAATGGTTCGTTAATTTGTGTAGGGTCAGAGCTAATATCCACAGATAATTGAATGCATCGCATATTAGTATTGGTATTCGTGCCAGCCATTGCGACTTGGCGGTACCTATTTCCGTTACATTACGCGTCTAGATCTATCCCATTTTCGTGTGTAACGGTCCGCGAGCACGAATCACTGAGATTGATACCTTCAATCATTGGTTGTGTCGGTGTGTCGGTGGTTCGGGACGTCACTGTCTCGGAAACTGATTAAATCACGTCGATTTCGTCGCAACGACCTGCGATGGTCAGACAAATGAATAGGGAGCCGATTCACAGTTAGTCGTCACGGACGATCCAGATCTATCAATGTTATCGGCCATCTTTACAAGGATGCTGCGCCAATACTGCCTATGCACTTTCAAACCTTTGTTTGTTTTGTTTATTTTTTTAATACCATGAAAGTTTTTATATTTACCTAATAATGATTACTGTTGAGATATAAAGGGTCCCTGTGAGTAAATTTAATAGGTATCTAGTTTATCGATATGTTTATCAGCTAATAAATATGAATGTTATTACTACCCCGTGTTTTGACCTCTAAGGGCGCGTAGCATTGCATATAACTTGTTAGAATTGACATCACCAACTGCTATCGTGACCGCTTTCAAGAAGCAGATACACTCGTTAATTTGAACATTTGTTTATAGCACGATTCCCTGAATAAATACGTAGATACACTCGCCCTATGGGAATAGAAATCAGCAAACAATTTATACTGTAAGCAATCCGACCTTCGACACCGTATCAACAACATGATAAGTGTGCGAAACGCTGGAACAATTACAAATCTATCATGAAGTCGACGTCGACTCCTTAATTAGAGTTGGCTTTCTCTAAATATGTCACTAGCCCAGCGAAGGATTTACTTATGCCCAAGTATACAATACCATATACAAATTGAGGCCGCGGAGTACATCTTACTATTTGCTAAGTACCTGAGTGGAGTAAATTAAACTATTAAAACGCCCAACGATATGCAATCAGCCGTCCGTTATAGAGACGCATACGGATGTGCTTGACCTCTATTTGGAAATGACCCGTTAATCTTTTGAGTTAAACCTCTAAAATTTCCATCAGAGAATCATATACCCGCTGTGTAAGCCTAAACAAAGTAATGCTGACTGTTTGCGCGTGGGAGCCGCTTCCATACCCAGTGAGCTCCAAAATGTGTGCCAACGAATAAAATTATGTTTAAATTGCTCTTCATTATTCATATCTACTAAAACATCTTCGTGATTGGTCTTGCAACATATCTTTCTTAATAGGTTTTTAATTATGACATCTAAGATGTAAATGTTTATTGTGCTGTCTCATTTGATAAGTTTTCTGTAGGTACCTAGATATTGTAAGTTAAGTTTATTAAATCTTGACTTTGATTGAAACACAAGTTTTTCATTTACATAATATTTAATTTGTAATTTTTATTTGTTACAGATAGCAACTATCTCTTGGCTTGCGTGAGAGACGACACAATACAATTAATAGATCTTCGAATGAACCAAATCGTTCGATCTTTCAGGTAAGTAAGTCCGTCATAAAAAGTTAATAATCCAATGTTAAAATGTAATTCAGCAGCAGTTACAGTTTTAACGACTCGCCCAGATTCGCTGGCTTTTAACTGATAAAGTGAACATGAACCGCACTCTGTAATATACCTAATTAGTAGCAGATTATTCAACACAGATAACCTCTTCACAGAAGTAATGCACTAATTTGCATTGCAAATTATGTAAGCGAATTATAATTTTGACAGTTCGTAAGTCAACCAAGATGTTATTGACGATTTAGGCTCCCGATTAAAATCTTCAGAGCCAAATGAGGTTAATGACCGAGTAAGTGGCGATTGCAATGTCAACTGACTTCTACGATGCACGAAAATAAATACATCATTCTGATCGTTGAAAGGGGGACATGGAATTGGATCAACAAGCTTGAAACACCGCTTTTTGTGTACTTAATTGGCTTTAAGCTTATACGTAAATCATGGAAGTAAACGGTCAGTTGTTCATTATTTTGATATGATTTATAACAGGGTGTAAGGCGTAAGTCTAAGCTGGACCGTAAGTAATAGTGTTATGTCATAGAAGCAGATGCTGATACTATTGTAGCAACAGCAATCCTACTTTAGTAACTATGCGTCATGTGGAAATGATAATTCTTGTCTTGCAATCTATTTTGATGTAAAGTTGGTATTAAATTGCATTTAAGTACAATGTGTTGTAGTAGAAGAAATAAACTCTCTTATTGATTTAATGCTGGCGTTCAGTAAGATTTACATAAATTCTTGAATGCAACAATAATCTATTTAAAGCGGGATTTTCTCATGTAAATATATTGAATACTTGTGCGTCTAAAGAAAAGGTTAATTATAGCAAATAGCTGTTGAACGTTTCCGTGTCGATCATAATAAAGGATAGCAACCTCTGGGTAAATGACTCTATTGCTGAGTGGATTTCTGTGTCATTTTAAACCTCTTAAAGCTTTCTTAGATTTAGCCATCGCCATCGCGGTCAAAACAGCAATGAAAATTATTAGAATAAAATCAAGTTGGTCTTATTGCTGATTTAATGAACCTACTAAAGTAGTTCCGCTTTGATACTTTTATCTCACTAAGATAATCTAGTATCGCTGAAAACTTTCAGCTAGATTTATTTTTACCTGCTCTTAATCCTGATACCTACTAACCATCCTAAAATGTTTTACTTATCAACTTTCTAAACAATAAACACCAAATTCATCCAAAATTCTGACTAAACATTGTCCAACAGTCACGAGTCATTCAAAGTTGGGTGCGACTGGTCGCGAGCAGCGTTCGGTCCCGCGGGCCGGTTGCTAGCGGTGGGCGCGGCAGACGGCGTGGTGTTCGTCTGGAACACGCATACAGGGAAGCTGGAGGCCTCGCTCAAGGATCACACGTGAGTTCATGTACTCGTTTAAAATGAGCTGTGACGAGCAGAGTTCGGACTTCTGCAAAGGGCTTTGAACTAAACAAATGATTGTGCGGAATTGTCGAAATCGATCAATTTGTCAGGTAAGAAGAATCTGTTGAGTGTAACATGTTCCGCCGCTTGAACACACAGATCGACTATTTAATATTGATACCTACTTAGGTTTTTATCTCGTATCTATGTCTATAGATGACAAACACCTCATTTGCATAAAAATTGACAAAGTGAAGAAAAAAAGATAGGTAAGTACTTAGAAGTTGTTAGTAGTTGGACAAATACTTTTCATTCACACACAAATCGGCGAGAAAACGATTATTCAAATAAAACGTAAGAAAGAATCTACAGGCTGTATCTACTACTAAACTTCGCAGAAATTAACTGATCAGCGATCAGGTTCTAAACTGTTCTCAGTCAATTAACATTTTTCATTAAGCAATTTGAAGAAACTTCTTTTAATTTGTTCACATCGATGGCAAATGCCGATGCGCGCGCACGTCCCTTATATCACTGACGCAAGGAACGCAGTCTAGGAACCGGAAGGTAATTCCTAACACCTACCGTTTGTGGAACGAGTTTTAAAAGGAAACTACGATATAAGAAGTAGGAAGCCTCCCGGCTAAATGAAGCAACGACTAGTTTGAGCATATCTAGTTTTTACTGGATAATGTATGATAGGCATGTAAAGTGGTTGGAGAGTGAGGCAAAAGTATTCTTAGTTATTTTTTAATGTCCACCTATATGGCTGTGGAAAAAGTTGCAAACGTGTCAGAATTTTATTCTGTGTGAATGTGATTTGTTTTTGACATGTTATTTGGTTTTTTTTTAGATTTGTTTTATTGTATATTTTCTATTTATTACTATTTTCTTGGCACTATAATTTCAATAAATATTTTAATGTAGGTAAACCTAGTCTTGAGTGCTAGAAAAAATCAAACAATTTAAAAAATAATTGTTTGTTTGTTTATTAAATAGTTTTAAGTACCTACTTGTTATATTATAAATCATTAAACAACACCATGTAACAATCAATTTATATCAGAGTCCGAACAGTTCGTTCCCGTCTGTTAAATTTGTGATACCACAAGCGTTTTTATATTGCAATCGATACGAAGTTCGAGCAAAAAACCTAAGTATCTTTTGCTTGTCGCAAACGCTACCACTATCGGTATGTACGACACGTGTATAAACGATCCATATAATAAAAGTTCACGGTAAATGATGTTAAAAAAACATTGGTCAACAACCCTCGCTGTTTTGTTCATTTCTATGTTTACATATCAAGTTGTGCATATAGGGTTGACTTATAGTATCCGGTGAATTTTATTGAAAACTAAATGACACTATTGACTTTTAATTTGGATTGTAAAATAAATATAAACTGCTCGATAAAGTGATACACTTAAGTTTTACCTCCCATGTTTTCAAAGGAAAGCTGTTAAGTTTGTTGTGTGTAATGAGTTCGTTTCCGAGGTTCAAAACTACCCCATATTTCTTGGCTCTTGTGTGGTTTATTCTAGGACGGATACAGAACGTTTACAACGTTATAGCCGGACGTTATCTTGTTTTATGCTTTAACTACAGTCTGTTATAGCTCTTAAATTTTCTTAGCATAGTCGAGATGGTGGGTATGTATTTAATATGTTTGCACAGGTGTAGTGCTTATCTAAGTTTTCTCCCAAGTATGGAAGCTAGAAGGAAGGTTTTTCTCATGTTATATGACGCTTATTATTCGGATATTTGGACCATCAGTTGACGCCAAATATCACCATTCTGCATATGTACGGCAAAAATGATCTCAATAAGTGCTACAAGTGTACACTTGTATCACTTTAGTTGAGCATGGGTGGATTTTATATAGTTATATAAAAACTAAAGTAAAACTAAAGTGATACTTTCATATTTTTATTAAATGATGATCGCCATGTATAACCAGCTACAAATTAGGAAAATGTTATTCAATGATGACAACCCTGTTCCAGCTGCTATGCATTGGACGTATAAGTAAGCGTGGGGAATCAACGGGATTATCCCAGCTTGTAACATGCTTAGTCTAACCACATTGTGCCACCATGTTTGCTTACAATTGCAGTTTCCTCATTACATTAGTCGCGAGCGCCACCCTCGAAGTAACTTGCCTCGTAATAAACTTTTCTGACCTTGAATTCAAAACTGGAATTGTCTTATTCGTGACATCGTTTAGTTTCCCCGTAACATTTTGCATGGACAATTGAAATCGTGAGGTCAACATTGGCTTGGCTGTCTCACCACTGCGGATTTCTCTTTCCCATACCGTACTCTGCATATTTGCCCGCCGTTAAAGGTGTATCCACGCCTCTACATTGTAATTAATGTCGCTAGAAGATCATGTTACTGTTATAATGTTTGTTTAGAATGAAGATGTTACTAAATATGTATGGGTGGTTAATGTGGGGGTTTGGTCGAAACCGCCTCTAGTCCGCCTCTGTGTGTTGCGGTCTTTGTGCGGCCTGTGAGGCCCGCCAGCGCCAGCCCAACTCATTGTTTCCTTATGTTGTCCCGTGCCTCGATGCAATCGGGTTTAATTCGCACACACAACCACCTACGACCACAATAGAATAACTAATCTCGCCTCTTACCATTGTAACGCAAACACGCGGAAAATTCCTAGCAAATAATATTATCTTTACTCTACTTGTGGAGTTGTTCGTTCACCACACAAATGGAACACAAAGACGTCATCGTCTTCTGTAAGACTTACTAGTGGAGATATACCGGCACTGCAGCCTTACTCAAGTACCTAATCAATACATCTTGTTGGTGGATATCCGTTCCACGAACATGAGATATAAATGTTTTTAAACAAATTTAATAGCCTCCTTGCTATTTCAAAGTACTTACGTAGGAAAATAAAAATATTTTATTATGAATAAAAATGATACTTACGTTTTCAATTTTCATTTTCTAGTAACTGACAACTAGGCATTATCTACTTTAATGGTTATGTTTATTACATTACTTGTAAAGGGAAGCAAATATTAACTCACAGTAGAACTGGATGGTGAGCAAGAAGGGAGCTTGGCCAAGCAATAGGACTGACAGGCTAGCTCTATCTTGCTTCTTTAAAGAACTCAGATGTATGCTTTAAATAAAACTTTATAGAAACGACTTTAAAGAAAAATATAAGTATTATAAAAATACTAGTAACGTACTTACGTTCACCATTTTATCTTGAATCAACATTTTATCCTGGGAAACTCAGGAAACTTACCTACAAACTTTGAAATTTTTAAAAAGTTGTCCCAAAACATAGTATCGCGCGCAAGGTACTAAACACCGTTACTTACTCGTCGACTCAGTCGACATCGACAAATCGAACCCCAGGGTTTACATAACAAGGATCTCCATACAATAAAAATATTTTCAGTGAACACATGTGCTAATCGTTTCCGGGTGTGTTGCGTACAGTCCATACGACACATAGCGCACTATGTACTTGCGTATAGGTAGGTATAATATATCAACAGGTATACGTGAACATTGTGTGTAAACAGGGCTGGCAAATGTACTTCCTCTTAATATCATTTAAAATTCTTCATTTACTTACTAAAACTTGAGAATTTCGTATTACTGTTGAAACTGTAAAAGTAAAACAATGTTCCTGCTCCTATATTTTTCATCCATAAGTTTTCCACCACTAAAGGACGTCTTTAGCATTTGTCTGCATCTTTTTCCCGCATCTTCTTTTATATTATTGAAATAAAAAGCAATAGGCATGACGACAAAAAAAATGTTTTAGGCCCATCACATAGTTTATTTTTAAATATTCGACACGTATTTTTTCTTTTTTCTCTTAAACTAAAAATTACAAAGATACACTGGGTTAAAGTTGCTCGTGACGTCACGCTTACGTACGATTTTTACGTAAGAGTGACGTCCAAACCCCCCACTCCATAACTTTGATGCTCTGTATCTTTGTATTTATTTATGTATTTAATCAGGTAAAAATTGTGTTTCAAATATTTTTTAATAGCCTAAAAGACGGACTAATTATTTTTTGAATTTTTGAATGTAGTCGTCATCCCTATTTAAACTCTATTTATTATACAGTTATTTCCATGTCGTAATTAAATCTAACGAGTGTATCCTTCAATGAGGTACCATAGTTTTTTTTAACATATTTCTTAATTATGCTATGCTATATTATTCAATTGGGTAACCAGTATGACTTTAATCATTTCTTGAGATCCTTAGTAATTTATTTATTTTAAACAGAAATGGCCGCGGAATAGGTTCCAGTACTTATGTTCATCACAAAATCAGTAACCCTACAAAAACTAAACATTTAGTAGGTATGTCAGTTATGAAATGCACCGTGTGCTTGGGACGGACGCTGTCAACGCACAGCATGCGGGCCGGGCCGCGCACGCGCACAAATTAACAAGTACACGCGCGACACGCACCGATGATTTATTACTAGCTACGAGGGTGTAAACGGTCCCGTACAACCAACGTAGTGCTGTTCGGAGAAGTCCCTATTTTTGATGTTTGTTACTCTTTCCCGCAAAAACCACTAAACAGATTTCAGTGAAACTTAACAGCATTATCTATAGCTATATATCTAGATAGGTCTTATTATAACAAGACATTTTGTACGTTTTCTAAGATAATTAATGCGTACAAAATCTCGGGCAGTCGCAAGTAGGTTTCATAACTCATTCATGAGGTGTTATTTCCCAAGCTCTTAAAATAAGACGATAAATTTTAGGATACAATAGAATTTAACTAAAGCATAAATTATACGTGATCAGAATCTAGGAAAGAACAAGGAAATGTGTTTCTGTATACTCAATAAAACTGTATACATTACTCATTTTACCGTTACCTACTCGCATAAATTACGAACAATACAATCAGCGAAGTCACAATAGATACTAAATACTAAAGATTTTATTGACATCAATAAATAATGAATAAACAAATGTATGCGCAATGTATTCACTAAAATAAACAAACGTAAGTATTATGCCCATGAAAATGGACCACTTTCCCGGAGAAACAGATCGAAATAAATAAAAAACCATATTACTAATGTCGATCAGCTGATCGGATATTTTTTATGAAGAGTTTTATAAAAAGTTCATATTCCAACCCATGTTTGGGAAAGTTGATTTGTTTTACGAGCAGATAAATTATGTCCCTTTTTGTGTGACAGAATGAATGAAAATTTATGTTTAAACAACCTGTAAAGAAGTAGTCTCCCCTTTAGATGAAAGTATTTAAACAGATGATTAGTCTTAATAAAGATAACAAAGAGATTTTGCAATTTAATACATACAAATCTCAAATAAAAAATCCTCTCATTTGTACCACTTTAATCAGCTGTGAAGTAGTAGTGTAGGTGTAGGTATATTTCACACATCAACATGAGTTTCATAGTAAAACTTTCAACATAATTCAAATTACCTGTTAGAGTATTTTCCTCCAATTAGGGAACAGCTCATGAACCTACATCCAGTAAAGCAATTGGGGCAAACAGTGTTAATTACAAGAGAATTATTACTACACCTGCTGTAAAGTTGTATAAAACACTTAAACCAATTCAACTGCAGTAATTCTACCAATATTATAAATGTCAATGTTTGCGCCGATGGACGGATGGTTTTCTAGCTAGTAAAGTGAAAAGGTAGAAAAAGCACGTTAAAACTTAAGTAACATTACAATTAAAATACTCATAATAAACTTAAAAACTATTACGAAACGAAAATGACTGAACGGATTTTTATGAAACTTGACAATATTGTAGCTTGCACATTAAAATAACACATAGGCTATATTATTTGTAGATATTTTGTGTTTTTTCGAAGTTATAACAATAAACGCGTACGAACTCGCGGGCAGCCTCTAGTGTTTAATAAAACACTTGACTAGGTTTTATTAAACACTAGAGTTGAGTTCCTTATTACCAGGTAAATGAATCTAATCTTCCATAGTTATGGCTTGGTATAGTTTATTACTATAAAGTTAATATCTCAACACTTATGACGCCTGCAATCATAAAATTTTAGTGTTATAGAATTTCCTTATGTCTTTAGTATTAGTACAAGTATTTATTATAATTTGTCTAAGCTAATAGGATTAGGTGAATGCAAGCTGCATCCGACCGGTTTAAATGGAAATCTTTAAAGGAGACCTGTGTCCGGTAGGGGATGTTCTAATGATGATAGTGATTAATGGGAATATAAATATTCGTTTCACGATGACACTTTATATAAGTACATAGCAAAAGTGATAGATTGCAGTAAAACAATTTTATTATAGATAAAAACTTGAATCAGCTCTGACCCTTTACTCGTTACATATTAACATAGATGAATATCAATACTAAATCGTAAACAAAGCTAAGCAGATAATAATAAAGTTGTCTGGATAAAGATAGAGATATACATCCTCGGGGCAATTGCAACCATGCTTCATGGGAAAACAATGCGGTTTTACGCAACACTGCCACCCCGTGACACGCAGTCCTAGACAATCTAAACATTAATGTGAAATGTTACAATTTTCCCGCAACACACTATGTGAATAGGCCCTTCTTGTTCTTATGTTATCTCGCGGAGCTAACTACGATCTCGCGTGCGTATGCACTCCGTCCCCGTTGATTTCCGTACGCAGCGCTAATTCTATAGCACATGTAAAAACTAAAAACACACTCGGGATCCATCATCAATTTCAAACACAAAAAGCATCTAATGATTCAAAAACCTCCACTTTAAAAAGCGTTTATTAATTCTAGCTACGGAACATTGTAACACATAAAATCTTAAGCATTGACACTGATTGATGTCAGAAGCGCTGCGAGAGTGTTTAAAGTGACGAAAATTACTATGAAACGTATGAAACCCCCCAATGTTCTCTGTTAAATAACTGTGAGTGTCAGTCAATCTGACCACCCTGAGTCACGCACACGGCTGAATAACTGCGAACTCTTTTCGGGGACTAATTTTATTGTTAATTTATTGCTTCAAAGATATTGCGTGTGAAAATGTGGGCTCTGAAAGCCGATCGGGACCATGTCAGGCCAATGTTAAATTGATGATATACAAAAGTGTCCGAGTGCGCTGCATTGACTGACATCTTTAACACTGAATAATTTTAGCACGTTTGACGTACATTGCAAACCGTGTCAGATTCCTTACATGTTTAGTTTGATCAAGATTTTCTGAGGGGCGTAGTTCTTACAGATATTGGTGTTTATTCAACAGTGTATCATATGGCATTTTTTCTGAAGCTAAAAGGCTAACGACCGATGTGGATAGATTCTTGAAATTGCTTTATTGGCTAACCTGTTCCCAAACAAAGTAGGCGTGTTTGCGGTTATGAATCAAGACGGCATTGGCAGGACACTCGCTATGACCGCCAACTATGCCAATATATAACCGTAAACGTTATCATTATAATTCCATACGCGAGATTGATATAATCCACCAAAATCCGGTCCACAGTTTTTTGTTACAAGTCGTAGTTGATGATGATTATTACTCACAACATGTATAATTGCTGCCCTATGGGTGCCTATAAAAGCAGTTTCTTAATTAAGCGTAGCAAACTTTTAATTTACGAGCGCGGACGTCTTAGTGGTGAGTACCGTACCTAATACTGTGATGAATGGCCGAACGAGACTCTCGATAAGGAACTAAAACGCAAGTTATCTATGAGATATCGTTTAGTACAATCTAAGCCATGTTTTGCGATGTTTATTGCCAACCAGGACTAGAATAAGGACTGCCCTCTTTAATAAAGTACGAACCTGTAATTGTAAATGTATTATATTTCAATAAGGAAACAATTGGCGGTTGCGGTGCCAGTATTCGATCGAGATGTACGTATTCATGTTTACGGTGCGGACGCTTCCTACTCCCATATTGGATATTCCCCGGGGCTCGTTATACGCGACCGGGAGCGGTATGTGTAAACGAGCCGAGCAAACCCGACGCTAATTCTTGTTTATGACGAGACTCGCTCGGCATACTCACGATGGAAAGCCTTAAAGCGGACTCTGACAATCAATGCCACAACAGCCATTCTTGATACCAAACGTTGCGCACAATCCCATATAAATCGACAAGTAAAGCCCTAGATTGACCGCGCGTGCGTTAGTTAAACGGATTACGGGATACCAACGTCGCGATGGACGACGGATGGACGAGCTCGCAAAACGATGACCTAGCTTCTCCCTCCGCTCCTCTTCAAATATATCAAACCACCGTCTCTGGTAGACACTATTAGTTGCTTTGGTTTCTGCCGGTCTTATTAAACGGCGTGCATTAATAAAAGTCACGATGGGTATCTTTAAGTGCCAGTGACACAGATTTAAGCGCCAACATAATTTTTGTAAACCGTCATGTCATATAACGTGGAATACCGTTTACGGCCGACGCGGTGCGAGTAGATATGTTCTGAGAACGGTAACGGTCCGCGACCAACACTAAACGCTCCAGTTTTATAATAAAATATTATACTTAAGCCTCTAAAACTTTTTATGACCCCCTGAACTTAGATTTTGTCAAAACGTCTAGGCGGGAATTTTTAACGTTGATTTTATGACCTGACAGTGTTACAAAGAAACTTTCTCGGATAAAATAAAAGTACTGAGTTGAGATAACAGTAAAGCGGCGACGTGTCGCAAAATATTTTCTCTCACAAACATTTTATCTTTGTCAGATAACTCAAATATGCTGCGTGCTAATTATAAGTAAACACCGACGCACAAATTGTATCACTTTTCTCTTTTTTTGTACACAACAGTCGCTATGTTTTCTAATAAAAAGTTAAACCTAAAAACAACTATTACATCACCACTGCCTCTGTTACAAATTGTTGTTTTATATAGGTACTTACTCAAAAGTGAGAAAATTCCAAGAAAGTTGAAATTGATATATTGATTATAAAAATGTCGCTGCCATGGTAAAGTTGTTAAAAATTGTACAAGATATAATATTTTATCTCGACCTTTGACTGCAAAACGTTCGCTAACGATATGCCGAGTCGATGCTGACACTAAAAAATTCAGACTAAATTTGTTTATCTCCGGTTACAAATTTGGCATACGTTCCGTTAGATAGGCTTCTTTAAACTCAACACTTTCATTCCAATTTATAATAGTTAGCTGTTTTTGGAAAGAAGCCTTTTTAATATACTTAGATGAAGCATATTTTCATGATATTGCAATAAACTAAATCGGAATATTTTGTTTAATGCATCGGCGTTTATCTTTTCGACCCGTGCTAAGATCTTTCCTCTTTATGTCTATATCTTAAAATTTAAATAGGATAACGACAACTTACTTAAGGTCAAGTATATTGTTTATTAAAATTGTTATTTTTACTGTACAGGACGGCAGTGACAGCGGTGTCATGGCATCCTCAATCGGGGCTGCTGACGTCGGTAGACCGCGGCAAACGAGCCGTCATCTGGGGAGACTTGTGACAGGCCTGGGAGACGCCTCTCCCGCCCCCACCATCACAGGTAATTAACTACGCATGCGTGGAAACAACGTCTGGAGCTATTGGTATAGCACCTTAGGTAGGTTCATTCATCATTTCAATGTATTTATGTTTAACTGATATATTATCTTAAATATCGGCTTTGCTGTTGTTTGTTATGTGAATTCGAACAATTAGAAGCCTTTGTTTGGTGAAGAATATCATTCACAAACACATTTTTAATTTCCTAACATACGAATACGTAATGATGTCTTGATAATGTGGTGTCATATGTCACACACATCACATAGTGATTTGTATTTAGGTATTATCTGGATCACATTAATGTATAAATACTTAGACATTCTCAGCTCTTTATCTCTTTTGGTCCAAGATTGGCGAATAGTCTCTGAATGAGCCCGATATCACCTCGCCATCTCCGCGTCGGTCCACGCCGTCCATTTTTGGAAACCACTCGGTTCACAATTCATGTGTCACTCGACAGACTTGGCCGACCTAATCCCATTTAGCTAGGATATGGTGCGGTGTGGATACCTCGTTTACTAAAACACATATTTCATATAAAATTTTCATATTTACGTTCGTTGGTGCCTTTTGCGACTGACTGACAGTTTAGTAAATATGTAAAGATGTGACAAGTGAACATCTACTTACAAATGAAGCCTTCCTGCAGTATATGAGATATGTACAGCTGTTTTGTGTCAGAAACAGCTTTTCTATATACATAATATCGTAAAGTAGCTATTTAAGTTTCCGTAATAGATGTTAATATTGTCAGTCGTGAGACAGAACCAAGCGTAGCCAATCTTCTTGAATAGAACATTTTAATGCCGCATTGTTGTACATTTTTTTCACCCGTTCATTGCACTGTTTATATACACGCGTTGAAGTTATGTCCGTTTTCGTAGGTAACTTATATATAGTATCTTATATAGATAAGTTACAGCCCTTCTAAGTGTATCAAACAGAAAACAAGTTTTTCAACAACAAATGCATAACCCGAAAACATAGGTCGAGAACCAGAGTAGATGACAAGGATTTACATTATATTAAAAACCCGCGTTTCTTTCAAAAAGTTGACCAGTTTCATAGATAGAGGGTTCATTACCATCCTTTGTAGTAATAAAAAAGGAATTAGTGTAGTCTAGACTTTGCGCATTTACTTTGACATAGGGGTCAAGCGTTCTAATCTTTATTTTAGTTATGCCGACTGCGTTTTGAAGCTAGTTTTTCGCTTTGTGACACCGCTGTGCGTGCTCTGTTACGTAATGTTGTATGAATTTTATTTCAGGTTTCATTGTTTCTAGGAAAGGATATTAAAACTAAATCCTGTTGTTACTAACTTAACGAATAAATTGCTGTATCTCGTGTATTTATCTAGAATATCTAGATCATAAAACCTCACCGAATGCTTATATCTCAGGTTTGGCTAATAAATACTCACCTACTTATAGTTACTTATGTCTTCCTAATAACCGCCCAGGCCCAGGGAGAAACTTATAGAAATTGAGGTGGATGTGTAGGTACTATGACTTCATTACTTGATATGTTGTAAAAGATGCGCTACCTTCATCAAAGTACTTAATTTTATATTAAATCCTGGAAACATTTTAAAAACATATTTTCTAACGGTAATAATCTTGTTTATAATTTAAATTGATACCTTCACAGTAAAATATCTAGATGGCGTTTTATAATCCGATAAAATGATACGTACATACATTGTAAAGTGTAACTACTCAAAGGCAATTTTATAGCTTTTTGAAGTGATTTTCATTAAAGATTTTCAGCGATCTCCATCATGACGTTTATTGAAATTTAAAGTTTAATGAGCTAATTACACGTAAAATGGTAGGCACGAGTATAATGTCGTAGACAGGCGTTCATTTGGATAGAGGATGGAGTAGAGTTGAGTCGTTGTCAATAACTTTAACGAGATACTCATGCAACGGGCGACAATTTTTGCTCAAATTTCCACTGCTTTTTATTCTACAAAGTTTTGAATTTCATGTTTTTTTTTTTAATAAGAATATTTTCTTACATTTTTTTTTTTTGAAAATGGGCCTTGCTATGGGAAAACCTTCTTCGATTTTTTGTTCGTCAGTTGGCAGCTTCACATAGTTCTCAAGATGAATGACAAGCGGAACTAACCGAATACATATCAAACCGTTTTGCTTGTCTTCCAAGTACCTCCTTAAGTACGATTAATGTAACGTTTGCAGTTAGATTGTAATTATTGTTAGTATTTAGGTACTTACCTACTCTTTTTAATACAATATTACATTCGCATATTTAATGAATGAATACCGTTTAAATAGAACCTAGTTCCGTTTTACAAGTGTGCGGTCTTTCACGTCAAAAAAGATTTGAAGTTCCGTTTTGATAATGTAGTAATATGTTGTAAAAGCAAATAGATATTAATATAAATTAGATCAACTTTTTTGGTTAGTTTAACTCGGATACTAACTTATGCAACTTTATTAGTTATTTTAAGATATCCTGCAGCTTTTCCTAGATTTGACATTAATGTGTGCAATGTTGCGAGGGCCGTTAGTAACTTTATATCTTAACTACATGTTAATATTAATATGTTAATATTTGCCATGATTATATTGCGTAGTATTTCTTGCTAATACCTATTATAAATGTCAATGTTTATGTCGATAGACGAGTGGCTTGATGACCTTGATGTTAGTTTCTCTTTCATGCGAAAACCACTGAAAAAAAATTAAAGAAACTAAAATTTTCCGTTACTTATATATTTCTTTACTTCTCTACATAATTCACTTCAATAACAATAAAAGTAATAAAACTCTAAACGGTGTAAGTACTTAGGTACATTTTGTTTCATGTAAACTTTTTAAGTTGAAATACCAATTTTCACTTGTTTTTTTACGAACAGCGCTTGGATTTAATATGATGTTGATGTCCCACGAATACAAACTTAATGCACACATAAAATATAAACTAGTGTTTCTCTGTTTACTATCCAAAGATATATAATAAACCATCAAACAATAATTTACTGCTCCGTTAGGAAATTTCAGTTTTATACGTACCTAAAGTCATTTCAGTATTCTACTTATAAATAATATTTAACGGCTAATGCGATTCCGATATTCATAGTTGACCCGATTGCTCCGTTTTCAGATAATTTAACAATTAGCTATACAAGAGGTTTTAAAATATTCACAATGGAGACCGTACAATACTGGCGAGTGAAAGCGTTACTTTCAACTTTCATTAAGTTTTTGTAAGTATATGTATGGGTCGGCTCGAGTCGCTATGGCCGCTGGACAATATTGTCTCGCGACATGATTCCACTAGGCTGAATGACGGTGGGCTCGCTCGACATTTCTGGAAAAAAACCTATTAGATGGGACTTTCAAAACTTTGACGGCGAAATCGATACGTTGTTTAACAATCTAATATTCGTTTTTGTTATCATTTTGCTTGTTTTGGGATGTTTCACGCATTTGGAATTTTGAATACAATTTGGGGAAATTGTGAGAGCAGTTTGTCAACTAACAGAGCTGGGCAACAAGCCATTCTATGACATTACTTGGTTTATTTTAACTGTAATATTCTGCCATTTACAATCGATAGTTTCGCATAAGCAGCTGTTTAACAATGTCTTATTGAGGCACTTAATAAATTTAATAGGCGTTAAATATTGTCAAAATCGCTGCATATTGGGACAAAAACGCATAAGTGAAACACAATATTATGACTTCAAATTATCTTTATTGACCATTTCTTTAAAACAATAATTCAATTATTTAAAGCAACAAAGCTTCTTATTGCTAACAATATTAACCTCTCTACGATATTACAATGAAGTACAATTAAGTACCTTGTGTTATTACTAGCTATCGGCCATGACTGTGTTGTTATGACAAATGTAGTTTGTGGCTCTTCCATTTGGTTCTAATAATACAGTGTGAAAAGGAATAGCAAGTGCTTTTGTTTGGTGACCAATTGTAGCGATTTTGTAAAATAGTTTTTATTTTCGCTTTAAGAGATTGTCTGTGAAGACTGTGAAGTTATATTTGCGGAATTATGTTGTAATTTGTATCATATTTTTGACGTTTTGAAATATACTACATATTTACCTTTTTTGGGGCGTTTTCGAAGATTCTACTTTTTATTAATTTGGGGGATAAGTAAAGAACTTTAAATATCCTGTAGACTCCATATAACATTGTTCAATCCCTAATAAAACGTTATTTTTACGAGATTTCTTTTTTTTAACTGTTGTAATACATAATAGTTAAACACGTTTTATTATTTCACTCACCTTGTACTCCCGGTATGAAACACAAAACAGTCATGATAGCCAATAGCTAGAAATAATGCAGCTTAACCATGGTATTCTCATAGAATGCATATCATATAATTTAATAATAAATACCATTTAATACAATAGCTATCGAACCTGTAACTATGAATTAGTTGAACTAATATAGTAAGAAGGCGTATTTGAAAGATCCTTTATTTACTTAGTGCTATTTTAGTGTTCTATTGATTTAGAGTTATTTTATTTTAAAAAAACGTAATCAGTTTTATAACAGTTTTATACGTTCAAATAACTTGGTGATGTGACCTTAGGCTCATATCAACCCAAAATAAAAAGAACCTTATTTATAAGAGATTGAAATAAAAATAAACAGTTAATGCAATTATTTACACGTACATTTCTCTCACCTTAATTTACTCGTCAAAAATCTGGCAGTTTGACTTTAAATGATCCAGAGTTCGAATATCTTACTTTAATATAAAAGCCCTTTTCAAACTCAGGTCACTGTAAGCTAAATAAGTTGTTTAAACGGTATACATTTTTTTTATAAAGTGCTATCCGGTTGATTGCATTACACGAGACGCGCGCCGAACCGTTCACAAACCGTTTGTCGCCAAAATGAAGCGGAAAATTTAATAGACCACTTCCCACTACGTGATTACTATACTGCTTTTATTAACGTCAACTGGTGACCCGCTTTCGTTCAAGGGAGTCGACACTACCTTTTGTGTCTTTTTTATACGTTCTCTACCTATAAAAGTATTTTAAATTAACTGGCCACGACGTTTGTATTGTGTGAACTCCAGTGACACCAAGATGGGCACGTAGAAGAATTATTTAGACGTTTTCATCTAAATCCTGATTGGGTGTTAGTCTGGACGGTTCTCTACTAGCCATTTTACCAGTCTAGCAATCATTCGTCTCTTAATTTCATCCTAATAATGTATAAGGAGATATTTATTAAATAAGGAATGAGTACGCTTTCTTCTTTAAAGAAGGAATGACACCGCTACAGGGTAATGAAAATAAATAACGTGTAGCGAATATTAACTACATTGACACTAAAAAGATACAAATAAATCGTTTGACTGGCACTTGCACAAAAAGCCGGAAATTATTTCGTTTTAAACGAGAGATCTGAGAGTTAATATACCGTCGGTCAATGACAAACATTGACTTCTAACTAACAGGCATGTCTCGTTGCTAATAAAACCTCTTTACGACATGTCTGGAAATTTCTGCAAAATCTCTATTTTGCCAGAGATACCTACACTTACCAACGTCAACAGCCAAACGCTGATAAGTGCTTTCCATTGATTAAGTTTTGCCGCCGCTTTTATCCAATTTAATGAATAGAAACAAGACTATTAAAGTTGCTTTTAAAAAGTGTATAGGTATTTTAACATATTACCTATATTGCCGATTCAACACTTCAAAAATGAATAAAATACATATTTAGAGTAAGCATTGTATAGTATAATGAAAGGTATCAGGCCACTAGGCCAAAATAAAATCTGCAAAAAACTTGACGGACACTTTTATTGTTGCAAAATCTAAGTGCTGATTATTATTAATTTAGTACGACGACGTACATCCGGTCTGCCAAAGAGCAAATTTCAATGTCTCAAAGACTACAAAACCTGAATTGTTCAATCAATGTTTGACACGTGGTCTACTTTTCCCATAATTACTTATAATTACCCGTTGCGTGAAGATGCGACGCGAACCATAAATTAAATAATGATCTTTAATTGTAGCTGCCGCTCGGATGATGAGCATGCCAAATATTGGCACTTGCAAAAAGTGTTACCGTAAGGCGACGGTCTCCTCTAAACGAGGGATTGATTCAGTTACCGTTCTTTGAATAATTATGTTTTTTATGTGTATGGTAGGACGGTAGTCGACACGCGAGTGTGGTAGGCGAGACTTGGGCACTTGGGGCGGACTAATCGCCGCTATTAGCAAATCGCTCTGAGAAATCGGCAACAATGAGCACGGAATATAACCATTGCCTTGTGTCCCATTCATTAAACTTTTTGCCTCCATCATCTCATTTAAGAATGTGTGTCATCTTTTTTCTCTCTCATCTCTAAATAAACGGAGCGATTTGCCTTCCGGCAGACTAATATCGTTATTAAATTATTACCCATTATTTCACTGTGTACGTATGTCATTATTATCATTTGCGAGCGACTTTCAAATCATTAGTGTCGGTAGTGGTATATTTACTCGGGTCGGTTGAAAAAAGTTGTAAATTTTCAGATACTTAGTAACACATTAAGATTTTTTATCGGCGGCGGCGTAGGCGCATCAATGTACCGTTTACGTACTCACGCCATCCAACCGCGAAGTGAATGGACCAAACTCAAACACGAAATCAAATTAATGTATCACTGGAATTGTAATACATTGGCCCTTTATTCGCGGGGCATTTCCTGTCTTATGTAATTGACTTATAACGAATGTTTCCAATAAACATACTCCATGGTATATCTTAGCCTGACATCGATTACTCGCTAACAAGTATCAGGGACTAACAACGCATATAAAATTCAGGATTCCGACTCTTTGAATTACTACCTGCGATCTACAAATATACGAGTACCTTCAATAACGGTAGTACTATACTCATAGCTATTAATCTGTGTACCAAAGACCAGATTTGTCTGCACTGAAACCTTTACCTTATATAGGGGGTGATTATATTAATCATAAAATGTTTAATTTAACTACTTCTTTTAATAGTGGCGGCACGTACCAAATTGAAAAAGCTTTAATTTCCGGAATCGTTAAATTTTATTCTAATAAATTAGATTCAATCATACTAACATACGAAAGAAACTTGATCTAAGAAATTGAACCTTGCAATTTCTGACAATGACCAAATTTAAAAGATTTAATTGTTCGAGTATTGTTCTGTTTTTTGGTGTGGTTATCTTAAAAAGTGTATTAAGAACAGTTTGTTGTTTCAGCCGAGCAAGCAAGAAGATAGCTTGGAGGGGGAGACTGAGAGCGGAGAGGTGTTTGACTTCCTTCGAGGTATCACCACGGACATCCTACACCGCTTTACGTAGCCCGCGAATAATATACGTGCGGACACATACACACATTGACAACACGCCGTATAAATTTCATTGATATTATCTCTCAATTTTTTTTTGTAAATACCAATAGGGTTCTTGACTGAGGCAAAGTTTTGTTTAGAAGTTACAGACAAGAATTTTCTTTTCGATTTTAGGGTGAAAATACTGGTTACGTTTTATATGAAGTCCATAGATGCACTCCTTTTTGTGCTTTTATATTATTTTCAAAATAATGGAATAAGTAATAAAAGTAATTGTTTAGACTTTTTATTCAGTCTCGTATTTAAAAAAGCATCAACTTATCTACCACTCACCTTAATACACATGTGTCAAACCCTTTGGCAGAAGGCTAGAGTTTTTACTTGTATTTACGTGGTATATTCAAGTATAAATACGATGTCCGCCGTCTGTGCAGGTCCTAAATATTATTGCGGTGCTATGGTTGTTGTATGTCACAAACACAATTTTTATAATTCACTTTCGGTGTTTTAAATACGACAGCAATCAGTCAAACTTTCCGAAAACCTAGGCTTAAGATGTCTTCCACTTTATTTTAATTTCATTTCATTCCTAATATACAATATCGAACTTGTAAACTGTTTGATTGTCTGTTGTTTCTGCAATTGCTCTATGATCACGTTTATTAATTTATGTTATGCTATAAAATTACTCTTATAATCATTCAATAGGCCTTATTATGAGGATGTTATGAAGGAAGTACGGTAGTAAAGTACGTGCGAATAGTACAGTTTTATTACAAGTGCACGATGTAATTGTTATGTCAAGTTAATTATGTGAGTTTTACGATAGTGTTAATTAGACGACGTGTCTGAATGAAACCACTCGAACTTGCTCTCGAAATAAAAACATGGGAATCTTAAACCGCAACAATAACACAAACGCTAGTTACGTATAGCAATGCAACTGACTTCTTACACGCTTCAACTTTATTCGTTTATATACTATTACTTTTTATATCTTTAATGAACGTCATTACACTCTATATTTTTAATACGCCATTATAACATTCAACGCTATCGCTATGTCCATGTTTTTCTATCGCGCCATGATAAATGGGTTTTAAATTTTATAGAGACACATTGACAATATGTATCAATAAATTAATAGGTGTCATTTATTACTGTCAATGTGACATCATATTAGTTTTGCTTAGGATGGTGTTGGCCACCTGCGGCTCCCGTATCTCATTAGCAAACAATGATCGGGCGTCGCCAGCTCCCGCGGCCGCGATCAATAAACTGCTGCGACGATAAGCGCGGGCGCGGCGGCTCCGTCCCGAGCAGCGCCGGTACTCCGGTACATACACGCCGGTACCAACCGGCAGCCAGCCAGCGCCGCGGGCGACACATCCATAATCCCGTGACGTGTTTTGACAGCCAACCTCTACCACTTTTTTACCAATGTTTTTATAACATGTTTTTACCTAAGCAGCCAATGACCCGAGCGCCATTTATAAGCGCTATTTTCACATGTAATTACGTACACATATAACCGACCGGTTAATTACCCGGATCACTGCGACGCCGGCGCCCGGAGTCCTGGTATAAAAACGCCGAATCCCGCGCCGCTCTTAAATTACTCTTCGTTAACCTTCGCCTCGGTTAATTGCCGCGATCGCACCTACTTTGCATAGGTTTTACATCGGCGGCGCCTCGTCTCTCTATTCTACACCGATATGTTCTTGCCATAAAAACGTGTCATACTCTTCAATGATATTAAAAGATTGCCAGTGCCTTTTCTCTATCGAACTAATATGTTTTGCATGAAAACTAGTCACTTTCCGTCGACTTTTAGGATTTTTTATGTATGTGATAAATTTAAATTTGATGATTTGAATTAAATATTGTCTGCATTTAGCGGTGTATAAATAAAGTGTTTAAATGTTATATGTAAATGAAGTTGTCGTTCGCACTAATCTAGACATATAGATAGCATTCGAAAGGGGTTTTACTGAATAAAATTCGAATGATGCCAAAATATTAGACATATTCATTGGTTTGTTTGTTATAAATCAGAGGTTCATTGGTTTATAATGTGGACATTTTTACAAGTATATGTTAACGACAAAACCGTTAACTTTGTCCATATTTTATTAGCAATAACTTCGTATTTATTCTGGCCATTTCGTCTTGTCTACATGCACCATTACTTTAAGTTCACTTTTACAAATCTAAATAATATTTGTTAGATAGATTTCTAGATAGGCTCTTATGTAGATACTCAATTTTGTTATGTTATGCATAGATAATTGAAAAAAGCAGCTTCTTCTTATCGTTTTAAAAGAAAACTAAAGCAATTAAGTTTTTTCATCACAAGGAATGTTAGTGTAGGTTTATTTTATTTTTACTTTCTTTCATAATAATAACCCGTGTAGCACTTACATCGCACCTAAATATTATAAAAACAAAGCCGAACAATATTATGTAGAAATGTTTTTGACAAAAGTGTATAAATGTTATATCTTTGTGTGCTTCATTTTTATTGGTGATTTGTATGTATAGGTAGGTACTTTTCAAAATAAATTCAGGACAAACGGTTCAAAGAGATCGTGTTTAATTTCCTTGATGTAAATAGTTTTTCCCTACAAGTCTTACACACAAATAAATCCCACTTATTGCAAACATTTTGTATGTGTTAATGATTACATTATAAGTTGGTAAGTTGGTAAGAATATTTTAGCTTTACAAAGACTGTTGTCATTTTGTATAATCTACATCGTTGGAAATGTGTTTAGGTACGTGTAAGCATTGACGGCTGTTTAGATAGTTATAAACTTTAATAACAAATTGTAAGGTGACAGCTATCCATTGGCTTACTTCGAGTGCGTTTGTATGAAGCATAATTTTATATCGATTCTATTACTCGTCGAATGTCATTAAAAAGTACAGTTAAGGTAAATACACTCTATAATGTCCTTAAAGTGGCTGTAAAATCAAGCTTTTGAATTGTATACTCTAAAATATATAAATATTTTTATACGAATGTATTATATTTGTATAGTACAATCCTTTGTAAATGTTAAGTCGATTCGGGAGGCCACATTGTAATTAAGAGTGCGCCTGCCTTTCGCCACTTATTCTACGAATTGTATATTCAATGGAAATAAATAAGTATTATTATGTCCTAGTTTAATTTCCCCTTTTAATTTTTTGCGCGGTTGATTGTTCGGTTCTAGTGTATGATTAAGTTGGCGGACTCATTGAGGTCTTGTCAAATTAAGATTCATTTGGTGAGATGTGCCGTTAGGTGTGATTTATTCAGGTGAGGCTATTAACTGGTGTTTGCGAGAAGCGCTGGTCATTGGTTGACCCACCGTTTGTCCAATTACTCAGACACCCGAGGGTAAATGTTAACTAACTACCACTTATTGATAAATTAACACTAGTTTCCTTACACCCGGTATCTATTGTGAAAACAGCTGGCGGAATCACATTTTTCAAGCTAGATTTGTTCGCTGACGTACCTACATTAAGTAAACTTACCTAAATTAATAACTTATTTTCCTTTTTTAGTTCTTTCAATAACTTATGTTAAGTCCATGCTGAATGATGTTTCTATGGAGACAGGTAAGTCTTACAAATTCAAATCTTTATTTGCACACTCACACTACATCCTTCCTGTTATGTTTAATCAATAACTACATCGTACTAACTAATTGGTTGCTCGCTCCTAACAGCAAACTACTTTTATGTTTAACGTAAAGTATTCTAGCTATAAAAATATTTAGTACCCATCATTCAGTTATTACCTAACTAAATTACCGATCGGCTTACCAATACCTGTAGCTAAGCTGTAAGCAGTAAAATATAATGAGCTATCTACAGCGACTATAAATTAGAACTAGTATGTTTTTAAACCCTGATAGTTGTGACAGCGGCGCAAGACGGCGCAAGACGGCGCGTGCCGAACTAATGATGCCCTCTCATTAAGACCCGAGTGCACAATATGGCCAATTAGACAAGCAACTAGAATTCCCTATGAGAATACTAACCGCATAACGAGAACAATTATCTTCAGGATTTTCGCCATTCCCTCCCACCGAGATGCTTGACCGCCTTACCGACGTATCATTCAACGTGCAAAGACAAGTAGGTACCTACCTATGTATGTAAGTACTTGGGAAGGTTTAATACTATTAATTTAATTCAATAGTTTAATATCGTAAATATATGTATAAAAATACAAACATAGAATAAAATATTTACAGGAAAAAGATGTCTTCCAACGCCTCCCCACGAGGCAAAGTACCAATGTTTATCCTTTTGCCAAGGAAGCTACCTGCTCTCGGATCACCCAAAGCCTCGCGTAGACGCGTCGAAAGCTCAGACACTAGAATTCAATCGTTTTATTGACATGTAAGAGCCAGGCTCTTGTCGGTGGAGTAATCGCCATCTTTGACTTTCTTTTACTAACCTTTGACTTCTTTTCTTTATACGGTTAAGATACGAATAGGTAAGACGTTAATTTTTTCTTTCACTTATGCCACAGACTGAACCAAAGTAGGTGCAACTGGGTCTTCCTTTCCTTTCCTTTAATATTTAATTAAATCAAGATATGTCAGTGGGATGGAATTGCAAAAATCGATAAAATTGGTACTTAAGTAGGTATATAGGTTCTACGTAATTAAAGAACTTTTAGATACATTTCTTTGACATTATCAAAGTCATAGTAAAGTGTGTAAATAAAAATAAAATAGATACCCTGCTATTAAGCGACTGGATGTTAATTTCTTTATAGATTTTAAATTTTATGGTAACTTTCCAAGTTTAAGTCTAACTAGGTCCCTTCCAGATCTAAGGAAGCCTCATTAACAATTTTAGATAAATGACTAAGTATCTAAGAAATGTAAGGTTATCTCATCAAAATAAACGTTAAAATACGATTATTTTGCTATAAACTCACTTAACTTTTACGCCGCCTTTTAGTAGGTACTACGACAGAATACCAAGTACTACTTAAAAAGAATATTCCGACATCATTAAAAACATATGAATCTTCCATTTACATAGGTGTATTCTGCCTATTAGATGATGCGATAACATCTTGATGGACGTAAGTATGAACATGATTACAATGGGCGGAATGTTTTCCGCTAATGGACAAACCGATATCAGATTTCTACAGCTGAGGCCGTACACCGTACACGTTGGCCCAACCGACACCTATTGATCAGCTAACGAAACTGATATGCAAAACAAAATATAACAGTATTCGCACATCATTTGTGTTAGTTTTTGCCACCAACAAAAAATTTACAGCGCAAACCTATTAAGGCAAGCAAATTGGAGGTGGCTTTGCAAAGCGGCGTGCAATATTTAGGTAGTAATTACAGAGGTCGAGGAGCGTATAATTGACAGGTGTACAATGCGACCGTTCAGCGGCCGCCACCCGCGACCTAGTGAAAGCATCCGCGAAGAGCGGGCATCCAAAGCGCGAGGACACACTCGCTAATGAAAGCCAGCATACAGCTGCACCGCAGACCACAACCTACCTACATCAAGAACCATACGCCACCTCGACCCAACGCAAATGGAAAAATGCCTTCGCAACCAAACGGAAACAATGGCAGCGCTACGTGCAAAATCGATTGCAAATGTGGCCGTTACCTACCTGTCGGCGTGAACTAGTGAGCCAGATTATTAGAAAGTCATGTCAGACTCATCCCGGTGGCCATACTGCTGGCGTGGTGCGCTCTTCAACTTCAAGATCGACAAATCGATATCTTATCTTTCAATTCAATTTGGGAACGGAGATAACAGGTTTCAAATCTCTAAATCTCGAATAGCCTTAGCTCAATTGAATTTCAACCTGCCGCAAGAGATCATTACTTGTCCGTTACATTACATAGATATCTACAACCTTCAACAAAGTATTCCTAATTCCCTAACGTGTACCACCGTGTTCTTATAATGTTTTTGGCAACATGTACCGAGAGCTAACCTACATGTTGTTTCAACTATAGGACTGCCTGAAGCAATGGCGTCGTGTATCGATAATTATTGAGTGTTTTTTTCCAATAAACTTATTAAGAACTATTTCTGCCTATGACTTGAGGCGTCTTGTCTAATTAGAATGTTTGCTTCGACGCGTGGGCCTGGATAACGGTCTATTTATTGGGTAAGTACATTGGCTGCTGATTTATCTACAGCTAAAAAACAAGTGCGTCCGAAGGCCCGCGGTTAGTATCAAGACGACACGTGTCACTTTTTATTGACTGTATCACAAAAACACCTTCCAGTCCTCGCTTGCTAACTCATGTGTGACAGTGGTGTCAAAATTCCGATCTTATCAATCATCTGTTTGAGAAGTGTTGCAATCATTTTCATTACAGTGCACCTCCGCCTGCCACCTGTTAAATGTTACTTCACAATACTATTATAAAGCCCATTTATTAGCT
The DNA here is from genome assembly GCA_947563765.1 of Anarsia innoxiella. NCBI lineage: Eukaryota > Metazoa > Arthropoda > Insecta > Lepidoptera > Gelechiidae > Anarsia > Anarsia innoxiella. The sequence continues at coordinate 4,442,709 of OX387402.1, forward strand.
ACATTACCGACGCCTATAACCAATCTCCCCTTAAGGTAATATAATGATAGATTTGTGAAATTGTCCAGCCTATCTGGTGTTTCGAACGGTATAAATAATTTTGCACGGCGAATGCGTGTTCAGCACCAACCGTTGCATCTAAGTACGACATGTTTATACCTTTTATCGACGCATTAGGGCCCCGACGTGTCTCGAGACCTGAGGCCATTACGCCAACTAGACGGACAGAAATTGTGTTCAAGCTCGAAATATCCTTCGACAACAAGCACGTTAACTTGAGTAAGTTAAATTATCCTCTTAAATTGGCGTTTTCGCTCGACGAGCTATTTCCCTCGCTGGACGATATATCTGTTCGCATAATGAAAATGGAATGCGCTGAGCAATCGGCGGCAGACTTGACGGATGCTAGCTGCACGAGACAAAAGCGCGACGGATTTGAGGTAAATCGACAAGTCGTGACCGAGTCGTTTAATCATAAGCATCTAAGCTAATTAGAGTAGGTCGCGAACCTCTGGGACCCGTAATGAAAATCACAATTGAACCTTGTTGTGATGGAAAATTGCACTTGGCATAGAATTCCTTTGAATTAAACAGCGGCTCTCGGTGGGCCGTGTCAACCGCCACGATACTGCAATTATGATCCACTTTGCGACGATCCGCATCTTTGGAAAAAGGAACAAGCCGCTTTCACACTAAAAACTGCTAACTTTCGATCATTACTCCGCTGGTGACGCCCACGTCATTATAATGTAGATAGGTACACTTAACTGTTGTTGAAATAACAGCTCAATCGTGGACCGAATGTGGACAGGACATCGATCATTCTGATGATGCCTAATATAGATTTAAGTAATAAAAAAACAAGTAAATGATCATAACAGAAGGCAAGATTATGTCTTTATCACAAGAGAGATAAATTCACAATTGAACAAGGAACTGCAATAATTTATAGTTTGCTTTGTAATTACTTTCACATAGAGACAATACTGTTAAATCACAAAGGTCAGCGAGATCGGTCGCTACATTACTTGCAGAAGTATCTATTTATGATACGATATTATTTAATAAAACAGTCCGCTGCGGGAATTATGTTGTAGCACCGCTATCGAGGTGAAACCGTGTAGAAGGCTGTGGTCTTCACTCATAGTAATTGCTTTGTAAAGCAAAGCATCTCTTCTAAATCCTGCTCTACTCCAGGCAAACCTTCTTTATTTCGTGAGAACGCATTTTTGTCTAACACGCAATAGAAATACTCTCCAATCCTTCGCCACTCGTTTATTTGTATTTGAAGTTGGTATTGTTTTCACACATTTAACAAAAGGAAAACTAAATTATTTTCTTATATTTTTATATGGATAAATAAGTCGGTACTTAAGTTAATGTAAGGATTTGAGTATTGATAGAGATAGATGAAGGTTCCTTAGTATTATAGACAGCAACTTAAGTTAGAATTTACTACTCACATCTCATTATACAAAGTCTATAATCTTGAGCAAGAGATGTTATTTTCAAAACAAAACTAATTCTTTAACTAACTTAAGAGCTCACCTAATCATCAATCACTTGTAATGTAAGCACACTCTTGTTTGCACCTTGAACGAGGTTTTTTGATTTCTTTTTGGACACGCTCTGGGTAACGATGCATGCTTTCCAGAAACTATTAACTAAGGATTATTTTTAAATTATTGGCGAGCAGATGACCGTAATATGTATCTTACGTCTCAAAGTGGCATTTACAATTTATAATACGCGGGGCTAACTAGTCTTGGAGCACTGTAATTGTCTCTGGATAACCTTTGGACAAATTGCCTGTATCAGAGCTTAACCATCCGTTTTCTGATGGACCCTTTAACACGATATTAATCTCGTAAATATCGAAATTACAGATAACAAGCTGGGTTGTCTGCACACGCGCTTTCTTGCCCTCAGCGACACGAGCTTCCTAGTCCTGCCTCCGGAAATGCACTGTGTAGCCGGCTAGTTCATGTATTACCATCTCATTTTTAGAGTTGTTTTGTTTACATAATAACACGGGAACATAATAATATGCAATTGGCTTTATAATATGTCCAACTGCTGCAATGTCTGTAAATAGTCTTTTGATAATAGTTTAGTACTTACCTATTGGTTGTTATTGCTAGATAGTTACAGATAGTATAATGTTACGAGCGAGGCCTAGCGGTCCTGCAATGGCGAGTTGTCTCTTTGTCTCTATTACGGTCGGTCTGGACAATCGCCCTTATCTACACGTGTATCTCTTGTTGGTATCACTCTATATGGAATCCGTTGGGTATTATCACATCAGTGTGTACCGGCGTGGTCGCACGGCAAAGCCAGCATTAGCATACAAGCAAATATCGCGATCGGCGGGCGCGGCGCGGCGCGGGCAGATTACCGCCACGCTTCCGCACTGTATTGAATTCGGCCCCAAGACCCAACGGTTAAAGTCCCATTGCTAGTCCGTGTTTACTTGTTAGTGTGATCAGCCAATGATAATAATCTCCCCGTGCATGCACAGTACGTTGCTTAGTGCAGCAACGAGCTCTTGCATGTTAAGGAACTATCCATTGTACGATCATATAAAGTCATACCCCTAGACAGCGGCAGTGGGTGGTGCACATATCTGATGCAGCATTTAAATCATTTTCTGCTTCAAGACGCTTGGTTCGCCAGATAGAAGTTTGTTTTTATACATAAATTGTTAACCTTCTCTTTTGTAATTGTAAAATATTGATATTGGTAAGTTTAATCAAGTCGTATAAATTGTCTACGTGAAGATAGGTAAGTCCGAGCAGGTAAGTTAGTACATAGGTACATAGGTCTCACATACTAGGTATCTTATATTCAGTGAGATCATTTAATATGAGGTATCATCTTCAACTTAAAAAGTGTTCTTGTTAGTGCGTTTCAGATAAGATCTTTTAAAATGGCATTCGTTTTTAAAATGCCTACTTAAGAACACTTAGCAATTACCTTGCTCGAAAAACATAGCGTTGCCATTTTTAAGGATAGGCGCCTCCTTATTACAAAAAATGTCATCGATGGTTTACACCCAAAATTACAGACATATATGTAGCTAATGCAATGAGGGAGACACTATAAAATTCCAAATTAATTTTTGCATCTTTACGAGTAAGTTCAATATTCTATGGCCAATATGCGGTTTATTTAAAAGCATAAGCAGGTACCTAGCTTTTATGCGTAGCTTTTAATTAGGAATCTACATAGGTAAGTACTTCCCCTTTGATAGTTTTAATGATAATACAGAATACACATTTGCTATTAGCACAATAATAATAAATGAAGACTAGTTTTACAGCAAATGTTCAATGAGGTAGGTACTTACTTGTAGAATTATCATTAAACGTTGTTCTCTCAAATTGGTTTAGATTAGCTCGCACACGACGGGGGGCGGCAGGCGGGAGCAGAGAGATAACGGCGACATTAACGCTAGCTTGTTTTAACCAGGAGAACACAGGACTCGTGTTGTACGCGTACCAGGGAAGCAGAGGTACGCAGGGTCAACTGCTGCGTGGGAATGTACCAGGAATAATTACGAAGCTAAGTAGCCTCGACCAGCTCGTGTCACGCGTGATGTGGGCCGCGTAATGGCTTTCAGAAACCTGCATACTGTAAAACTTCTAAGAACTTATCTTCGTGCCTACGCGTTGTGAGCTTAACTATTCCTTTTAGCTGTACCTACTTACCTATCAAATTGATTGCCGAAGCTACTCAAACCTTCCTGGATCAAGTAGGTAGTTACTTAGGTGCCTACCTACTTAATCACTCGTTTATTTCAAATAGAGTAGGTACCATTGCGTATTAGATGATTGTTGTTGTACCCACGGTAAAAGTGACCAATTAAAGCCTTATTTAATGCTTAATCTATTTTAAGATAAATTTATTTATGAGCCCACATACCTAACTAGACAATAAGCACATAATCAGTTGTGAACATCGGGTTGGTATTTGCGAAAAGCGGTGTCGAAGTTCAGAGAGCAACGTTAGAGGCGTTGGGGAAAATTATAGGGGGTGGGTGCGGCGTTGTGGGCAAACAAAAAGGGAAGGTAGTGGTTGACAGGGGTCACGAGGGAGCCTCGGGCCTCTATAGCTTAGAACCTGCTTTGTGAAACCTGCCCCGCTGACCTAAAGACTGCATAAACCGTCGTTGACAACCTCGCGTGTCCACGAATATATTTCATTATACGTAGGTACCTTTAAACGCATACCCGGACCTAAAGGTACCTATAAACTACTTCCAACGAAACTAGTTCTTCATCCACACATAGCTGAAGAGATATTACTTTTTATGTCAAAATGTTTGAATAATAGTCGTTTATTTTAATTGCTACGAGTTATGGCAATCATAAAAATATATATTTCTAATGTATGCTATTTGGTTAGGGAGTCCATCTCTTCTCTTAATAGCTATCATAAAAGATCACTCTGGGAATGTGAAAAGCGGACATCGAAGTGCCTTAGCATTGTACTTCCGAAAATACTATAAGACAGGCCATCGCCTAACAGAGGGATTTCACCTATATAGGTATCAATCAGATTTCTGAAGCTCTTGGACACCTTAGGTACCAGTCATTTATTTCAATTTAATCTGCTGTTAATTATTTATATTATGTAGGTACCTATGTTAATTTGTAAGATTTGATGACTCTAATGAGGTCAGTGCTCTAGTGATTGTACCTATTAATTAGTTAGAGAATAAAGTTACATAAAGTAGGTAAGTATTAATAAGAATGGTAAATCTTAAATTATATTTATTAAATATCCATAAAATTATTAAACTTTAGAAATAAATATGGGCATTCCATTGATAAAACTTAAAATGTAAAGGTAAAACAGTTGTAATTATATTTTTCCTCTAGGTTTAAATGCTTTTTCCTATAGGTAAATGAAAGTAAGACATGAATAAAGACTTGCAAATGTTTTTGCATTAATGCCTATTTCATTTTAAGCTTTCTCTTTCTTAGCAAAAAGCAGATTGCATTACAAGTAAAAGTAATGTGTTTATGCACTATATGAGGAAAGAAAGAAACAATCTGTTCATAAAACTGAACCACTTTCCTCAATAAACATGGGTCTAAATATGAAATGATATATCGGGATTTTTATTTGCTGTATTTTATTTTGGCTCCAGTTTCTTGGGTAAAGTTGTTTTATGAGCAGATTACATCCCTTGATATTTGACATAAAGTGCATAACACCTATACAAATACTTACAAACTTAACATAAATAGAAACATAATTTAAGACAATTGTATTGTACTCTTATATTGCTTTAACAATTTGATATTATTTATATTTTCAACCAGCTGCAGCTGAATATTAGCACATTCAACAACATAGTTTATTGCATTTTGGAAAATACTCTGAGCTAAATGTAAATTCTGTGGCACGAGTACACCAAACCATCTTATAGGTTTCACTGTGTTTTCATTCTCACTTTTAACAGCTTTCAGTTGTTTCACACCATCCTCCTCAGTGGACTCGCAAACTGTAGATGCAGAAAATTCCGGGCTTGTTTCTAGTGGTAGCTTCGTAGTACTAACAGATGTTTGGCCCATAATATACCTTGTTTTAGCTAACTGAAAACTGCCGTTGTTAATACTAGTTTCAATATTCAATTCACATCTCAGCTTATCCTCCATTAAATGCAGTTGCCTTAAGGTCATCTTGTCCAGCAAATTGCAGACAGTATCCAAGTCTTCGCCTTTAGAGTGTTCTGTAAAATGAGTAATAAGAGATTTTTGAGGACTGAGCGAGCATGCACCAGATAAAATACCATAGAAAATATAAATGGATATCTTACTTTTGGAATCTGAATCCATATTCACGTGATAAGTTAAATAGTAGTGATATAAGCAATTTGAATGAAAAACTTTGAAGCACAATCAAAATTCAACAAAATCTTGACAAAATCTCAGGATCACATGACATGACAATATTGACCTGCCTGTCTGTTTGACATATCAATCAATGACATTTGATTGATCCCCAATAGTGCCAACATTCAGGCATGAACCATAATGTTTTTTTTTTGGCCTAGAATAAAAAAATCAAGTGTTATTCTTCTGTGCTTCTCCACTCCGTATACGTCCTCGCTACGTCAATTTTGATTCAACCTAATTTTCATATCCATGTTGGTGTCTTCGAACTGGCAACACAGCAATTGACATGTGGTGAGATAAAAAAATGGTGTTCGTTTACCAGCTGGCACTTATTTCGTGAAAATATAAAAAAATTAACTCCTTTCCTTTATTGATAAAGTCTTTGTTGAGCATGGCGCCTGTATTAGACTTAGTAAAACATTATCAACATTACATCTCTAAATACCCAGAAGATGAGCAAAGAGTAAGTACAGTTGTGAATATTTGTGGATTTTTCCTGTAACTCGTAATTTAATAATTTTATTTCAATGGCTGGATTACACATTACATGAGTGACTTTATGGTATCAGATTCTCTAACAACACTTCAGACTATGATTCTAATGCGCAGCAGATATGTATTGCACGAGAGTGAGTAACATAGCGAAAGATAATCGTTTGGTATTGTGACGCTGCAAGGCTCGTCCCACTTCGTTAATGATCCTGGTGACATTTACGTCATAATTGCCGACGTCACTGATCGTGGCTTGTCCCCAGGTTCTCAAGTACATCGACAAGTTGTTTAACTTGGATGTGAAAGTGCAGCACCTGAAGGAAACGGGGGTCGGAAGAACTGTGAATGCTTTACGCAAGGAGCCGGGAGATGTGGGGAAGGCAGCCAGGGCTTTGGTCTACAAATGGAAGCTAATGGTGGCCAATGAGGAGAGTGACCAGGAAGGAGACTATGATGAAAGTGAGCCTTAATAACTGTAGCTAAATAGCCATATGGTTCTTTAAATTGAAGCATCTCTATGTCAACAAATTCTTATTGCACTTCAATGGGACCAATTTTATTTACATGGTAACTTGCTAAAAGATCTTGTTTATTTGTTTTAAACTAGTGATAAGATAAGAATGACATATAAAAGTAGATATTTTTTAATTATGGTAATGTGATAATTATTATTACACTATGCTAATAAAAACTTAACTGCTCCTGTTTTGACTTTTATTGCCTAAATGCAAATATTGTTTGAATTACCAAATAAATAGGTACATATTAAATCTTCAATAGTTTTGTATTGTTGGGAGTCAAAAGCAGTTAAGTGTTTTAAAGTAATTTGGTAAAGAAAATAATTATTTTTACAACTACAATACACATTGATGCAAAGAAAATGTACACATTCTTTAACCAAAATAGACCTGTTTTGAACTAGGAATCAATTCTCAAATATTTCGTAGCCACAAATGTAGTTTTCAAAGTAATATTGTTGCATTTCCCAGGTTCTACACCAAACGGTCATGGGAGTAATGAGAGAGATGAAAAACACAGGGACCATAGACACCACAATGGGGATGCCAGCAGTGGCAAGAGAAGGAATCATAGTAGCGAGGTATGCATTCTCTTTATTCTTTACCTCAGTTTAGGATTATGTAAATTCTATATTGTTTTGTGTTCTATTGTTTTTATGTAAAATTTAAGCAATTTGAACTATTAAGGCGTGTATCAAAGGTAGCATTATGTTTACATGAAGGTGGAGAAGCTTTGTTAAAACAATGCATGTTATATATGCTAATTACTTTTTTAGGAAGATGAACCCTCCCCAAAGAAATCAAGACATTCAAGTGCCAATGACAATGACTACAAAAAGAGGCACATCAAGTCCGAATCGTCTGAAAGTGAGAGTGAAACTTCAGACTCCCAAAGTGATACTGATTCAGAGTCTTCAGAAGAAGACAGAAAGGAAGTGAAAGTCAAAATTGAACCTCCTGAGAAACCACCTCCGAGCTCAAAACCTCTTCCAATTAGTCCTAGTAATATTAAAACAGAACCCTCGAGTTCTAAAAAATCTTCTGACCATCACAACTCTTCGAAACACTCCAAACACAGTTCAGAATCCAAACACAACTCAGAATCTAGACACACATCTGAGTCCAAACACAACTCAGAATCTAGACACACATCTGAGTCCAGACACGCTGCTGAAAAAAGTTCAAAGTCATCTCACGATTCCAAAGACAGAAGCAAGGAGAAGGATTCATCATCATCAGAGAAGAAAATAGAACAAAAGACTAAAGAACAATCCAGATCTTCTAGCAAACATAGTTCTGAAAAACATAAATCAAGTTCACATAGAAGTGAAAGCAGTTCTGATAAACACAGAAACCATGAAACTAGCAAGTCAGAAAAACACAGCAGTTCAAAATCAAGCAAAGAAAAACACAGAAGTGACTCTGAAAAAAGAGTATCTGAAAGTCACAAGTCAAAAGAAAGCAGTTCTAAAGAAAGGAGTAGTTCTAGTAAAGATAAATCGAAGGATAGGAGTAGTTCTTCTAAGGATAAATCCAGTAGTCATAGTAGTAAAAGTGATAAGAAGCACTTGTCATCAAGTGATAAATCCAAGAGTGAGAGTAAAAGTAAGTCTGATAAGACTGAAGATAGGAGTAGTGAGAAAAAATCTAGCCACAAGTCTAGTTCTTCTGACAAGAGTAGATCTAGTAGCAGTAAGTCTAAGGAAGATAAACCAAAGAAGCAAGTTACTCTTAATACTGATAGTGATGATGGCATCGGATGCGAGTCGGGTAAGTCCAAAGTACTATTTCTATCTGAATATTAAAATATAAATTGTTTTTCTTACTGGGCATTTTGTGAAGGGCATCTGGCCTAGTATGTTGAATCTTTGTACGAAACTGCTTGATGCGATTTTGTTTCATGTTTTAAAATGCATTTGAGACCACTTTGAGACATTAATATCAACTTTACATGTATTTTTATTCATGTATTGAAAGTGAAAGTAGAATGATTCAATGTTGTTCTTGAATCATCCATGTAGGTAGATACCGACTGTTTGTTAGTTATGTAAACAGCGACTATCACAGTGTCAGATAACAAAATATGCATTCGGGTTAACTAGACGTTTTACTACATGCAAAAGTTAGGGAAATTACAATGTAGCTTACACTAATGGTAAAAAGTCGTTGCAGGTCAAGTCATAAAATGTGGGAGGGGTGCAGCGATTGTTTCTCATTCAAAACACTGTCTCTTTTTCTCTCTATCTCGTATGTACAGACCTTCCGAAATGATTTATGGCCACGACTGCAGCGAGGTTTTGAGACTACTATAGTCTATGTCATTTCACGGCTTTTCATAGGTACTTCGTCGGTTCAGCTATAACTACGTATGAAACGATGAGCTCCCCCGGCAATGTCTTCAAATGTCTGTCAAATATCTTTTTTATAAATGTATTTCAGGTGCCAGTTTCGCTGAAGCATTAGGGATAGCAGCCCCAAGTAAACCAAAAAAAAAGAAACATTCCACCCCCATTAAGGATGCCATATCGCCTAATAATACCGATGTAAGTTTATATACTTAGTACCCATTTCACCACCCATGGATAAAATTTTACTGACATAAACATAGGTAGGTATGTCTATTTCATAAAACATAACGTTTTAGACAGAGATAAGTATCAGTCAGATACATTTTGTCAGTAAGTGGTGATATGGGCCCTTTAGATTAAGATAGATAGATAGAAATTCTTTATTGCACACAAAGAAATACAAATACAACTTAAAACTAAAACATTGTGCGCAAAGGCGGCCTTATCACTAAAAGTGATCTCTTCCAGACAACCTTTGGAGTAGGACTAGTTTAGGCAGACTGTAGAGTAAGCAGGGCTAGCAATTTCCGCAAATTTTGTTATATCGCATTCTCACTCGTCATTTATTTAGTGCTTGTTTCTATTTATTACAAATATTATATTATAATTATTTATAAGTGTAAAACCACAACAGATAAGTTATCGGAAATCTGGCGTGCGAAAACAAATCGGGGCATTCATGAACAAATAATTTTAATTTGAATTGGAAATACCAACCTATCACATTCTTATCATAGCTATATTTAGTAAAGTCAAGGTTGTCATTAACGGTTGTTTGTCTATTTAATTTAATAATATTGGGACACTTTTGGGTCCACAAGTAATAAGTATATAGTAGAAATAACGTACGAAATTTATAAGTTTCAATGCGTAGTATCTTTAACAAAAATATAATAAGAGGCCACAAAGAAACATTGGTTTTTTATTTCTTATATGGAGTGATGTAGCTGTTTTATTAAAACCTGGTCTGGCAGTCTTGAGTTGATTTACATGTAGGTATTAAAAAGTTAACATTTCTCTCTCCAGCTAAGCCCAGCGACCATGCTGGCTCCAACGACGAAGCTGGCTCCACTGCCCGCGCTGGAGATCTCCGCGCTCCCCGAGATCTCGCCCAACTACAAGCCGCGACCGCCGCCCAAGTTCCAACCGCATTTCAACGACGAAGACGCCATGAGCGTTGTGATATCTTCTAAAAACCAAAGGTGATAAAGTTCAATTTTGAAATCTGTCATAGGATAGGTATGTTTTACTATTTGGTTATTTTACTCTATCATGAAATAGTCCTTATATTATATAAAAGTTATACTTATCCATATCATAATTATAACTGATCGTCGTTTTTGTTGTTTACAGAACCAAAGTATACTCCGGTAACAAAATCATAGGAAAAATACCTACTTTATACGAAATGTGTGTGAATATACTTCAAGAACACATTGACGGTACGTATGAATGTGTGAGCACTGAGCACATAAGGATTGGTCTTGCTTATAGTGGCATGGCGGCGTAAGTCGTATGCTTACGTCACTTGACGCCGAGTATAACACTTTCAGTTATTTTCTAGTTTCTATAAAATTTGTATTTGTTAGGTTTCTTGCCGTTTCTTCCTCTTGGCTATAGAGGTAGAGAAACGTTAGTGGTTTCAAATGAAAAAAAAACAGACGTCAACAAAATATAAATATTTCTACATAATTTTCATTTTATTTCCAGCTCTGGAATACACGGGTGGAGTTCCCTATGAAATCCTAAAGCCGGTCGTCGATAAAGCGACGCCGCAACAGCTATTTGTGCTAGAGCATTATAATCCTTATCTCATGGAAGATACGGACCATCTCTGGCAGAAACATTGCGAGAAACACTTCCGGAATAAGAAACGAGAAGAGATGGAGACGTGGCGGGAAATGTATATTGTAAGTCTTGTTTTATTAAATGTTTAGTGTAGATTCTTTTTATACTGATCTATTTACAGTTTTTATATAGTTTGCCTTTTTACAGATATTTATACAGTTTGCCCTTAAACTGCAACGAAATAACGTACAATATAATAGCTTTATATGTACTTGACTGTATTGTACACCCTCAGACACATCAATCTAGACTAACTGGACTTTGAACTATTATTTTTGTTATTACTTCTCAGTCACGAACCAGGCATCGAGCTATATATCTTGTCCCTCGCTAACGATTTTGTGTAGATTGTTATATAGTTATGGTAAAATTGGGTGAATAGATTGATGTGTCTGAAAGTGTACATTCTTTGAAACCCCAGTTTTTTTTTATCGTATTTGAAATTAGTAAGAATACAAAATACTGAAAACTATTTTTATATTTATTACAGAGGTGCCAAGAAGAACAAGAACACAAGTTGAAATCTCTGACAGCTAACATAAGGATGACTCAAGAGGCGAAGAAAGCTCCCGTGAAGCAAACCAAGATGGCGTATGTGGACACGGCTGTTAAACCGCCTAGGAATATCGCTCGGAAACAGGTACTATACAATTTTCTAACCTATATAAACGTTATTTAGGTGCATACGTTTATTATCCAGATTAGTTACATAACACAAGTTATCTAGTAGTTACCCCGTCGTTACATTTAAAAGTAGTTACATATTACGTAGCTATATTCCGAATGTCGGCAACATCGAATTATAATTTTCATTTCATTTAGTGATATAATTTCGTTTCGTTAGCGCCGAGCACGCAAGCGCAGAAAGAGAAATACGTGGATTTTATATTCAAGACGTTGTAGTAATCGATTTTAAAAGGTAGGTATTATTTTAAAATAAGTAGCTGTAATTTATGTAGAAATTACTCTAAAATTTAATAGCCTAATCATAAAGTGGATTTAAGACCCTATTCACAACTCAGAAACTTAATTTTCGCCACATCAAGTCAATTATGAAAGTGCCATATCTTCCGACCCGCGCTACTTGATGCATAATATGTTAAACGCCAAACCCGATTTCAGGACAAACTAGTTTGTACTAGGCTAAACTAGTTCTTAAATTTTCCATGTTTTATGTTCCTATTTCAGGCGTTGCACGGGACAGCGTACTCAGCAGCAGCAAGTCCAGCAGCGCGTGTATCGTCGCTGGCGTCAGCACCGAATATACTAAAGAGCGGGGTGCGCGCCCCGCCGGCCGCCCCGGTGTCGGTGTCGAGCTTCAACAAACCAAAAAAGGCCCCACTTATGCAAAAAGCCCTACAATTCATGCGAGGCCGTAAGCGATGATAAATGTTCCTACAGACATTTAATGACGAACACTAAACTCTAGGTAACTCTGGCAAAGGAATTATTTAGTAATTAGAGATCGACCGTAAACTCTACTAAAACTACCCCATTCTTTTTACATGCTCAATTTTTTTTTATGTCATGTCAACGTGACAAACAACGTGACATTTTCTGATTTATCAGCAAAACAATACATGAGTCCAATAAAAATACAAGACTTATGATAATTTAAATGTTGTCTTTATTTTTTTTAATACAAGGTTTGGTTGTTTTGGCAGAGTTTAAATGGTCTAACTCTTATAACTCCTAGTTGTAGAAAAGGGAATTAAAGATCCATTAAATTTATAACAATAAACAAAAGGAGATGGCGCGATTATTAATGGATAATTAATTTAATTGGCCTTTTCTGAAACTGGTTGTTATTTTTTTCACAATACGCGCCATATTACCGCCACGTGTAATTTTGTTTATTTCGTTACATTTAATTAGTTCTATTTAAGTTTTTTTTATCGTCTAGTGTTTAAAGCTGCTTATGTTTGTATGCTTATAAAAAACAAATTAGGACAATCCTATTTTTATTCATAAGGTTCGAGATAAGTATATGGAATATAAAATGGAATTTTGATAAGCATTTCTTTTTTGTTTCAACTGTTATGATTGCGATCTGGTGTGATTACCGGTAGTTCAATGAAGAGAAAAATGTCGTTTATTTTACAAAACACTAGATCAAATAGGATTTAGATGCCTTCAAATTGTAAATAGCCATTTTGCTGTTAGTCTAAAAATCATGTTATTATTTTCATCCATCATATACTAGAAAAGGACAATATCTATCCTTAGGCTAGTCAAAGTGTGGGTGTTCTAAACCCGTTTAGATTAAAAATATATGAATCACATACATTTTGAGAAATAACCTGTGAAATTGCGAGGCAATTTATTATTGTTCCTGATCGAAACCAAAAAGAAACGGACTATGGAATTATTTGTAAATACAACTTACTGTTATGCAATTTCATACTCTAAGACCACCACCGAAGCTATACAATTTAAATGGCAACATCGCTATAAGGGTGTGGCTGCACATAAATGTATACCTTCGGTATTGGGCGTAGGGTAGGAAATTGTATTATTGCTTTACACGAAGAAGCAAGAACGGACGGATATAAAACTATGGATTACTGTTTCTGTTTTTTTTTTTTCTGAACAATCTAAAGGGCCCTACACATTAACAGTTCGCCGGCAGATATCAGCCTGTCAGTTGACCGGAAAAGTTAACAAACACGGTCCTCTGACGATTTTGTATCGACGGTCAACGCGAACCTTGGACGGCAGGACGGACGCCTGTTACGACCGGAGACTGCAGGCGGACTGTAAGTGTATGGGCCTTTAATTGATTTCGTTATCATTTGCTTTACGATTTTGTACTATACCTACCTACTCCAATTGTGTTCGTCAATGCAGGGAAATACTTCTTACCTAATACTTATCGAGAATATTTTTCTACCCACATTTGAAAAGGATAAAAGTAGAGAAACACAGATTGTCATATTTTTTTATTCATAATTGAACTTGTTGTGTCCTACATCATTCTATTATTTGTTTGAATCTTCATTTATACAAAATGTAAAACGGACTTATTATTTTTCAATTTTTTATGAATAATTGAATAATGAACTATTTTTGTTACTGGCAAAAGAACAGATACTTGACTTAGGGCCCGTTGTATCACCTACAGATAAAATTGACTTGACAGATAAACCTATGTCTATTTCATAAAACATGTCGTTTTAGACAAAGACAGGTATAAAATATCTGTTAGATAATTTTTATCTGTACATTGTGAAAGTGATTGTTTTGTTACACTTCCGCTCCGCATTAATTAATGGTTCCTTTTTGTAAATACTTTGTCAAAAATGGTACCTTTTTAATAAATAAAAAATGGATTGCTGTGATGTTTGAATGTCTGTGATGTCGGAATTCACTTTTTAATTGAATTAATGGGATATGAAATTACCTATTACCTTGTGGCGTAATACACGTGCGAGATTAAATGTGGCCCTTGGCCAAAGAACGTGTAAACACTTTAGTTAATTAAATTTTAGGATTTTTAAGTAGGTACGTTAAAAATTTAGACAAGCTATAATTAGTTCTGTAAAGACAGACTTTGATAATGATATGGCAACACTCTTTGGCGAATACAAATAAAAAATAGAGTAAATACTAGTTTTAATAAATCTTATCGTAAAAGTGTTTTAATTCTTCCACCATATTGGTTTGTTAAAGTTAATACATGCCTGGCAACCAAATCATACATTAAGTATTTGATCAAATCAATAGTTTCTTTATACTCTTTAGTTTAATCTGATTGTAGAGCTTTAGAAAACAAATATTGTAAGATATCATGTACAGAAGAACAGTTTCACATGTAAATAAATAGAGATAATTATCTAAATGTACCCCTCCATGTTAAGTAAATCCGACCAAACATTTTAATAAACAAATAAATGGGACGGAAAACATCTTGAGTGATTTCGTGCGAGATTGATCTCAAAGCGAAATTTTAAATAAACCATATTCCTATGGTGATATGCTCAAGAAGTTTGCCGGAAGCCATAACGCATTAAATAGTTACTATGTGTATACGAACATCATGTTGAATTATGCAATGTTACTTTATAAATAATTTGATGAATGAATGAATTCTCGTACATTGATTGTCAGTTATCTATCATTATGAGTTTCCATATACTTAAGTGGAGCGCAAACAATGGGATATTAATCCGCCACTCTTGTGAATTTCTTTTACTATCACATAAAAAGTCCACGTTTGCGCAAGACTTTCATAGAATATCTCATAAAAGACTTTCATCACATTCGTTTTTCAACCTAGCATAGTGAAATTATTTCTTAAGTAGATACAATTCAATATTGTTTTCCAAAATGCCATTATTTATAATATCAGTAAATAGAATATAATTATGCGGATTTCAATATATCTTTTAATATAAAACAACGTCAATATTTCTAAATTTAGATTTCAGTTGCTTTTCGTAGTCTGTATTAATTATTCTAGCGCACTGGTACACGGCCAAGAATTTTAAGTTCTTGTAACTTTCAGATATCACATCCACTATTACGGGTGAAATATTTCCTATCCTAGACAAGCTGAGACTTTGCAAGACTGTCAATGTAGGACTGCTCAAAGTCCTGAGCAAATTAGCTTCTGTAAAATTCGCATTGTTCCAAATCTGTAAGTGTTCTATCTTCTTGAGGTTTACTAAAGCAATCAGACCTTCGTCTGTAAGATTTTCACATCTTATTATCGCTAAATCCTTCAAAAGCGGACATTGGGTTAATAACTGCAAGCAATGGTCATTCACTGCATCACCTCCATACATGTGAAATGTTTCCAAGATGTCTTGTTTTGATTTAATTAGTTCCTGAATAAAGTCTAGACTTACTTCTCTAATTTTCTCTATGAATATATGTTTCAAATGCCTGCATCTAAGCAAGGTATCACAATTAGTCGAATCAAGACCGAAATCTGACAAAGCTAGATAACTTAGATGTTCAAACCGGTCATATTGAATCGAAAATTTCCCACCACTATTGGGAAGAAGGATTGAATTCTTCATGCTTATTTTCTTTAACTGCGGCCATCGTGTTATATCGGTTTCTAATTCTGTCGAAATTCTGCACATTATTAGCTCTAGAGAGATTAGATTATCGCATTTTTCTAATATGGAACTAATAGTTTGATAGCTGTAGATGTATTGCAGTTTGAGGCAGCTGATGTATTCGCAATGAGAAGTGATGATTTCTAGGTTTCTGGCGCTCACTTCGCTTTGGCCCGGCTTTCCCGAATAGACGACTGTCAAGCGTTTCCAAAGAGTAGCATCACGAGCTAGTTTTCTCCAGCGCTGACAAACGTTCTCGCACTCGAGTATGTCTTCCAAAGGTAACAATCTAAATATTTGTATAATCAGTTCGTCAGGTAGATTGTTTATTTCGTCGCATCCTTCGTCTTCCGAGCCGGTCATCTTGTTGTTTCTAAAAGGTGAAACAATTGCAAAATTACTCTACACTACTCATAACTACGCAACTAGGTACGTTTTTCTAGTTAGCAAACGTACTTTTTCAGTAAAAGCAAGTACCTGCCTTCTGTTTACATGTATTTTTTATTTATTAAAGCAAGATGATAAAGTGGTTCTTTGTAAATCAAAACATTGAACTTACTTGTTCTATTACGTTGGAGTAAATTCACTGAAATTTAATACGTGTCACTTACTGATAAACTATTTACCAACTACGTACCAGGCTTGCTAAATATGCAAATCATTTCTATTCTAATTTTGGCTTCAATCAATTATTTTGCTACACTCTCTTCTATATAATTCTATATTCAGGGAATCTCGTCAGATCTAAAGTCAAAGAGACAATGTTGTCAAATAATCAATGCTACCAAATTTATAAAAAAATCTAAAACAAAAGTAAAAAACAAACTTACTTTGGATTGCAATAGAATCTATTTTCGATAAACTGAATGTTGGCTGCTTTGAAATCCCTCCTGTCACCTATATCGGGCCTCTTGTTCGGATACACGTCCAACATCAAAATCGTTTTATGTCAAAGCTTTTGTTAATCTTAAAATGGTCTCAGGAAATATTTGCATTTCTTTGTGAATATATTTTAGCCATTGTTTCTTTTTTTGCAGCTAGGCTCACAAAAGCGTCGAATGTTAAAAGAAATACAATTAGAACCTGCCGGCCGGTGAGGAATGATAATCCGATAATACAGAGCTTCTACTTCACAGTAGAACGTTAACTATCTCTTTCGCAAACAGCGGGTGAGAATAGGATACAAAATCTGCAACACCGCATTAACCGGAGCGAGCCGACCATTTTATATTTTGCAGCCGCCCTTTTATTCAGTGAGACGGAG
Organism: Anarsia innoxiella; assembly: GCA_947563765.1. Classification (NCBI taxonomy): domain Eukaryota; kingdom Metazoa; phylum Arthropoda; class Insecta; order Lepidoptera; family Gelechiidae; genus Anarsia; species Anarsia innoxiella. The sequence continues at coordinate 4,460,145 of OX387402.1, forward strand.
TCCGTCGGGGCGGGTCGTCACTGCATAGCACCATATTACACCACATATTTTGTGTAACTTTATTGTAGGGCGACCCGATACCTAACCCGACTAAAGTACTTAATTAGTCAGCCACAATGTTACATTTAAAGAATATCGCGAAAACAGTAGTGCCGCTAAAAAATTCTATCCAGAATGAGGCAGTCAATAACGTGCTCAGAATCGCGCCTGCCGCCGTAAACGTTTGTTGCCGAACGTATGCGAGCCATGCAATTCCAGACAGGCTTAAGGACATTCCGACCAGTGGAAACCCCAGGTTCTTCGACATGGTGGAGTATTTCTTCCACAGAGCCTGCCAGGTTGTCGAGGACCAGCTGGTCGATGATATGAAATCCAGAGAGTCAGTTGAGGAGAAGAAAAAGAAGGTTGCCGGTATCTTGAAGCTGATGCAGCCATGCGACCACATTCTGGAAATCCAGTTCCCGCTGAGGCGCGACTCTGGAGACTATGAGATGATCCTCGGTTACAGAGCCCAGCACTCTTCACACAGGACACCTACTAAAGGAGGTAAGAGCTTACTGCTTTAAGCCCTTGAATCATATCCCATTGCTTACATCACAATATGTCTTTGCTGTAGAGTGTAGATAGTAGAAAAGTAGATAGTAAGTTATAGGTAGTCACCACAAGGGAAATTTTATTTATAGCCAACGAGACACGTGACTATACGTAATATTACGTAGCTAAAATCGGTTGAACTTTTATATTTTTCACGCTTTACAAATTGTAGGAATCCTGGCATTTCTTTATCCAGAAGCTTTTATCCAGAAGTGTTGATTCCAAACCTAACCTAAAGGATGGTCTGCATAATTACGTAAATCAGACAGTTTGCAAGATGACGGATATGAAAGCTGCTTGCTACGACAAACTCGTAATCAAATTAGTTCGAGCTTGCTATAGGTACCAACGACTTGCAATTAGATTACTTACGTCCAATTCAGATAGAAAAGTAAAGGTATTTTAGTGAAAAGGAATAGTAAATCCTTTGAAACTTAAATAATCCAAGTATCTACACGAATTTACCAGATCGTTCAAACATAACCTAACCAAATCAACTGTTTGTAATTTAACCATGAATTAGTCTCGCAGTATTCACGATTCGATGATGCCGGTGAACGTCGACGCCGCGCCGCGCCGGGCGGTCGCCAAATTATAGCATTGTTTTTTACATCCAATTGAGTACCTATCTAACAGGTTTTGTACCGATTTGATTCACGTGACGGCATCATGTTTGTTTAAACACGTGTGTTTCGCCATAAATTTTACCTACTTTGACTCTTTGCCGATGGATTTTGGCTGATAAATAACTAAAATGTCGCTAATCGACTTTATAACCACCATATTAATCAATTAAAAACTATAGGAATATTAGTGTTTGAGCTGTTTCATTCTTGAAGCAATAGTCCTCTGTCCAATAAATCAGCAATGGCTGTTCTTCACTAAGTCTTGGTACCTTCCTTATATTTCCATCAAACAAAAATATTTTAGATACCTTGGCCTTAAACAACACAAGTAGGTAGGTAATTGATAGTTATTATTTACGTACTAAATAACAAAGATCCTATCCCTCATAAATCTTAGCGATAAATCTTTCTAGAATTGATTAACGTAAACATTGACAAGGTTCTGGTTCTGTTAACATTATTACAACTGTTACCAAGCAATTTAGTGCCAACGATAAATGAAATTGATTTATTTGTTTTTGATTTAATAAATCTTACCTAATCGTCATCAATAAGATAAAGTTTGTTACTAAATCACAATGTTTGTCACATTGTGTAGGTACATTTAGGGTTCTAGGTACTTATAAGAAGTATTGTTGGGAACATTGGTAGGTTCTTATCCTTGCTTGATGTACCATTTAATAGTAGGTAGGCAAGTAGGTATATATTTTTTAGAACAGTTTATTTATTTTATGAAATTACTGTCATGTACCTAGGTACCTCACGTTCTAAGCCTCACCGCCATAATTCATATGCGCAATTGTAATCTTTTTACGTGTTTTAGCATAATTTGTTTCAAATGAGAAGACTAACATCATTATCTTAGGCAAAAAGTTATCTAACAATCACGACTTACTTATGCTTTTAAAGTAGGTTTTGCTCTAAAGTGACGGAAGAGGGGTGTTATAAGTTTGACGTCGATGTCTGTCTGTGTGTCTGTCTGTGTGTCTGTCTGTCTGTGGCACTGTAGCTCCTAAACGCGTGGACGGATTTGGATACGGTTTTTTTTAATTGGAAGCTGGTATTCCTGGGAGTATTCTTAGATATATAATATGCAAATCGGTTCAGCCATTTCAAGGTCATCAGCTCTTTTGTCGGCTGTGATAGGGTTGTAGATCCAATATAACAGCAGATATGTCGTGTTTGGATTCGTTTCGATCAGTGTTTAATTCTTAATATAATGCAATGGTGGCAACAGATGAGGAGCTGATGATGGAGCCTGAATTTCCAGCATTCGATCCATTCTTGAAAAATGTAACAGCAGATATGTCGTGTTTGGATTCGTTTTGATCAGTGTATAATTCTTAATATAATGCAATGCTAACAATAGGAGCAGCTTAAAATAATTTATAATAAAAGTTTAAAAACTTCGAAATAAAAATTAAATTAAAAATTTAAAAAAACCCCCGACTATAAAAAGTAACAAATAAAATAAGTAGTACCTAAGTATTTTGTCAACTGAACATCGCTTAATATTTCATAAAAATTGATAACTTTCATACAAACTTCATTTTGTCGGGGGACCGCTTAATACCTGTTAGGTAGGTACGCAACGCAAACGATACCTACCTATCACTAATAATCATAATGTGATTTCAAAATTTCAAAAAATACCTGTGAAATGTTTTAATTGAATTGATAAGTATAATTTAAAATATTCATAAGGAAAATAGAATGCGGTCCCCCGACGAAATGAAGTTTGTATGAAACTTGTCAATTTGTATGAAAGATTAAGCGATGTTCAGTTGACAAAATACTTACTACTTATTTTATTTGTTACTTTTTATAGTCGCGGGTTTTTTGAATTTTTTTTTTTTAATGACTACTACACTGTAATTTACTCCATTTAATATGTACTCGTACGTACCTAAAACTGTTAGTTAAACAAAGTTTGTCAAGGTTAAAACAAGTAACACCCTTTTCACTTTTCACCTATGTAAAATAGACTCACTTCTTACGTAACAGAGCAAATTTATGAAAGCAAACAGCTATTGTTTAAAACAATTCGCACATTAAGTGTACTTGTTTTGAAGGTTAAATTTATCGACCTGTAACGTACGTAAGTACCTACCTAATGTAATGAATGAAGTCTTGATCGACTGATCGACCATCATTCAAACTGATTTTCGAGATTAGGTACGCTTTGTAAGAATGCTTACATATTCGTACATTAGTGACCTGATTTTCGCTCAAACTGGGTAAACAAAAACTGTTGTATCTAACCTATTTCAAAATAGAAAACCTAATCTTCATTAAGTAAGTAACCACAATGGTTCTATTTTTAAATGAATCCCAAAAACTGATAAACAAAAGACGGTGAAACTAAATTAATCAAGATCTGAGTGGTCTTGATCTCAGAGGTCTAATTCTAATTTATCAACATCAGCCATTACAATATCAAGTGACTAAACTAAATTACTAATAAGGATTCTATTTCGAAGAATGTTTTTCTCGTTAAAATGAGCAGTAATGCTTTCTTATTATCTAAAGCCAGTAATTTGACGTCAAAAGTACCTACCTAATTATTTATATTTCGAAGGAAGTTCGTGATAGTATTAAAAAACTGATGACTATCATCTACCTAATTTAATATACAAAAAAGTGATAGGTACAAAAGGTGCTTAGAGATTAGATTGGTACCATGGCAAAATAAAATTACTCACAATTTTCGTGACGACTTTGATAAAAAATCACCTAAATTAATCCGATAAAGACAGAAATAGATTTTATATCATAATAGTAGTACATATAACTATTAGTGATAGAAACAGAAACTACGGGCTAGAAGCCTGCTATTTCCCTGTAAAATAAGTTTCAGCTTTACTGAATTTCATCAAATTAAAGAACGAGAATAATTTATACAAATAAGGAAAACTTATCAGTACCTAACCAGTATCTCGTTTAGTTAGCCTATGAAAACATATTTTGCTTGAGATAAAACGCAAAGCATATATTCATAGCCGTTGGCAACGGAGGCGTGGCTATGACGCGAACTACGTCGAAAAGAAGGCGTCGAAAAACAAATATTTGCCTTACATTACATAACATGGAAACTGAAAATTTGAAAAGTACACTTGGGATTTCGCAGCCATGGCACAGAAAGCTTATTCAATTACTGTGACAAACCACTCTGTCACGTTTAGTCAATATTTTTCGCTTATATTTAAACCCTTACCTAAGCAAACCATACCTGCCTTTTCAAGATACCTATCTGTCACGGCTGGGGGCTAAACTTTATCTACTGATTGTTTGATACTTGTTACCTTAAACTCACCTACTCTGGTAATAAAATAACAATCTCTTCAATCAATCAATCACAGATAACTTTCCACGTATTTTCCTCGAAGACATTTTTACGGCACATTTGCAATCTCTTAGCAACATCGCAAAACAAATGAAATTCCTTTCAGTTGACACAAAGTCGGTTTTGATTGTTTGGGATCGGGTGCAAAAGGATTCTGCTGTTGTTTTCAATAGTTTTTGTTTTTTATTCAATGGGTAAACAAAAGAATTGCACAGTTGAGAATTTCTAGTATTTACTTTTTGATCATCACATGCTGAGAAAGTGAAGCAATGTATTAGGTTTATAAATCTCAAGTTATTTGAAAAATGGCCTATTTATTTACTTCTACAGGTCTTCTAAGGATAAATCAGGCCCCGATTTGAAAAGTTCAATACTGTTAGAAGCGACCGTATTGTGTAAGAATAGATCGCGAACTATTTTTACCAAGTAGGAAATATGCCAAGTGAATACGATATGTCTTCGCATCTCGCAAGTCGTAATAAACATGAAAATATTAATTTATTTCTCATTACATTAGTATCCAGCTTTAAATAAATTATTTACGCGTTTGCAATAGGAAAATGTCATTCGATCAAACCCCGAAAGCGAAATAAAATGTGGTCGCTCTAACAATACGTCTCTCCTACTTATTCATTATTTCGAGCAGTTTTAAATGACAGAGTACCAACAATGTTTCATTGTCAAAAAATTGAGTAGTTTCCACTTTCAAATGGAGTAGGTACCTAGTTGTTTAGCCATTTGGTAGTTTTTGCCTTTCGTATTGAAGGCAAACAATTCAGTGTGTCACATCAAACAAATTTTTTAAATCGCACATTTTGCATGGTCCGAACTTCATATTCGTCATATTTTCTGTGTTCTATATTTAAATTTATCATAATCGGCAATGTGACTTTATCAAGTCACCTCATATTTACGTAACCTTTAAAATTTGGTAAACACTATGACTATCAAATACCTACGATTTCAGTCAGGTATCGATAAAAAGTAGGCGTTATACCTACGTAAAGATGGTCCCATGTGTTACATAACAATAACTTTGACTTTGACTTTTGTATGGAAACAACTTCTAGACAAATGATAACAAAAAGGTAATTGGAGACAATAATGCAGTTAACCTTTTGATATGTAGGGTCATAATCTTTATTATGTTTTTATCATCTATTTGACCTACTGTGCACTAAAAACTTGCGATAGACTTTAGATTAAACTATAGGGTGCTATAGGTAACTAGATAGTTACGTATGTATATAGAACAGAGTACCTAGACTCTTGAATTATAGTATCTACCTAATTAAAATTAGTACCTAAGTACTCGAGTTATAAGATCGATAACATATCGATACTAACCAAATTTACGATACCGCCACTTGATATCGAGTAGTTTTTGGCTTCTAGAAAGTAAAATCTTTTAATAAGTAAGTGCTTATCTAATAGTTATTAAAAGTTTGGTACCTACCTTCTAATTAACCTCTTCAGTGTCATTGCTCATAACGTCATATCAGTACCAGTATCTACTACCTACATACATAGATACTAATTCATACTCATTCATTACCTAAAGTATAAAGTTCAATAACACTTACTGATTCCTCTCTTTCATCCTCAGGTATTCGATTCTCAACTGACGTGACCAGAGACGAAGTAAAGGCTCTGTCAGCGTTGATGACATTCAAGTGCGCGTGCGTCGACGTGCCCTTCGGAGGTGCCAAGGCTGGTATCAAGATCAACCCTAAAGAATACTCTGAACATGAACTGGAGAAGATCACCCGTCGTTTCACTCTTGAGCTCGCCAAGAAGGGATTCATTGGTAAGTGTGGATTATAATTTTTGTACTTGCAAATATGTACCTAAATATTTCCTATAAGTACCTACTTACTCGTACTTTCGATTATAGGTATAGGTACGTTACCAGACAAATCCTACGATCCTTAAGGTATACGCTACTACCTATCACTGATTTAATTTCCAACCTTAAATGATCGGGTGGAAATGACTCCTTATATCTTAAATAATGTCAAAGAATTCTTCTTGAAAACGACCTTTGCAATTCAAAACAATTAAATCGCTTGAAGTAAACTTTGTTTTTTGAATAGGTAAGTTCAAACGATTATCATTCTTACATAACATTTTGACCCGAGTTTAACACGTGATGAAATAAAAAAGGCGTGAGATAAATAAATACCTATCTACGTTTTAATCTGCTTTTTTGTAAAACATAATGATAAAGGTATCTCTTAGTTATAAATAACCAAACAGACGTTAAATTCGGATAGCTAAATCTAATATTATTTAATAAAACATTTTCACACACAATACTTTTATAGCCCTAGGCTTGACTATTCTCTCTATACTATTGTGAATGGTTTTAAGAGAATAATCAATTACCTAATTTTTTTCTTGCATTGCTTATAACCTCTCTTTTTATTTCTCTACCTTACCTACACGGTTCGCCCTACCTTGACCTCGGTCATCAACAGCGATAGGTCGACAACCGCGCATCATTGCGTGCAGCAAATTGCATGTCAACAGAATCACTTCGGATGCAATCAGCGTCACTGCAATTTGATGCAGAATAGTTGAGACGTTGTTTAATAATATTCGGTATTAAAAAACTCGTCAAAAATACCTAATGACATTAAAAACTTTTCGAAGTGGTCAAATAAATGATAGGATAATGAGTAAAGTTTTTATGAAAGCATACCTACCTACTTAAATCCTTAACTAGTAATTGAAATATCTAGTAGGGTTCGGTTTTATAGTATTTTACCACCTTTTAAAGCAAATAAAACACCATTTATGACAAAGAAAGTGAAGAACTCTTATTTTATGCAACTTTAACTGGTCCACTAGTTCAAAAGAACACAATATAATGAAATGGACATGCATCGAACCAAATCTGTTTATACAAACAGCTTATCAATGATGTGTAAAAGTGGCGCATTTATCAGTAAGTGGTTACTAACTATTTACACTTATTTATTAAATTAATGTATTTTTATTATACTTATCTCATTTTATAACGTAGCAACGGATAAATAAGAGATATAAAATTATTACACCGAATCTGATTAATGTTGAATCGATCGATTATCTGGCATTTGGCGAATTAAGTATTATCGTTTCAATACGTAGTCAATTGGGAAAAACTCCCCGTATTTGATTATGCAATAGCGTCATCAATCACTAAGTAGAGATAATAAATACTTACACCTGCACAATTTATTTTTAACAACTGATAAAACCGTGCACGTAATTTCTCGTGACTCTTCATAGCTATGTAACATCTTTGTAAATAAAAATACTTTCTTGCTTTAATTTTTTATCCTTTCGACAACGAAGTTAGTAGGTACTTACTTATTTATGTCAACTCTAAACATTATCTTTGCGGGAGATGTTAATTTGTATTCTAATCTAATGTAGGTACACACACATTTATGTATTCTTCAAACTATTTGACTTTCAATTTTTTAATTTCAAAAGCCTAAAAGGTCATTCATACTACTGTCGTACCATTGAACATTTCGACCATTGTCAAAAAACAAAAGAAGACGACTACTTCAACTAATTTTTCTACACCGGGATAATGACCCATCAATTTGCCAACTATACTCCGTTTTCTAGGGCCCGGCGTGGATGTGCCAGCCCCCGACATGGGTACCGGCGAGAGGGAGATGTCGTGGATCGCCGACACCTACGCCAAGACCATCGGCTACCAGGACATCAACGCGCACGCTTGTGTCACCGGCAAACCTATCAACCAGGTATGTGGAATGTTGGGATTGAGGTTTTATGGATTCAAATTTGTTTTAATAGGGGCCAAAATCGAGTACCTACTGGATAGCTTTGTCGAGTTTCACGATTGGAGTCAACTTCAATAACTAATTTTCTAGAAAGAAGATCCCTTTTTTGTCTTCTTTCTTTGTACGTAGTGTTATGATCATATGTAATTCACCATATAAGTAATAAGTATAATAATTTGTCTGGCTGGCGTTGCGTCTGGCAACGCGCTGTGAAGACGTGACGAGTTAAAGAAATTGCAAAGAAATAGATGCAGTGACACTGAAATTGTTTTAGAAAGGGATTCCTTACTTGTTACTCGTGTTGGGCACTAATACATCTTTCAACTTCACATTTTTACAATCATAGCATCAACTAAGAGCACTAAAGATGGCACTCTGAAATTCCTTGAAACTAAACCACCAAGGTAGGTACCTAATTATTTTGTTCTATCTACAGGGTGGTATTCACGGCAGAGTGTCTGCTACCGGCAGAGGAGTGTTCCACGGTTTGGAGAACTTCATCAACGAGGCCAACTACATGAGCATGATCGGTTAGTAATCATCTTGATTTTTTTCTTTCATACATCTCAATTGTCAGGCACAAGCGATAGTTTGAACGGCCATTAAACTGACTGGTAAGGTAGGGTAACTACCACTATAATAAGTTCTTAACAGTTCTATTAAAGTTGTTGATAGATTCGACAACTGACTGATTGATTAATATCAACGCGATATGGTCCAACTCGGCCTTAATTTACTGTATAAAACAGGTCATTGCTACAGCATTCGGTGTGTTCTGTGAGTATAGGGATACAAGTCTAAGATGTCATAAAAAAACCATTCAAATCATCATACTGCGGACATAGTGACGATTACGCGGTAGATATCTGCTCATATGTTTCGACTACTTTAATACACCGGACGTTCACAATTAAAACCAATTAAAAATGAAGAGCAACAATAAAAAGCTGTAAAAATATTCGTTCTATTCAATAAAACTCGTTTCTAACACCTACGTACGTCACTGTGGAAGTCACGTTGAAGTTAAAAATAGTTCGCAAACAGCTCTACTTTGTCTGTTCATTAGCCAAAATGTAGGTCAGGTTGATGAATCCATTCCGAATTTCTTCTTTTTTGAGATAGACGATGATATGCCGGTAATGCACTATGTAGCGTTATAAACGTCTAGCTAGACTGACTTATAATTTTAATCAGTCAGGGGAGCTCAACTTGCGTCTCACTACAAATAATATAGCGCCCGACATAAACGCAATTTTTACTTTTATTGCATAAGAATCAGGTTCATAAATTAAAATACACCTTCACAGATATCTTGGATGTTTTTTTAAGATATCGTGTTGCCATCAACTTGGTCACCTTTTTAATCAAAATTCTGATAAGTAACATTAATGACGCACGTTGGTGTAAACAATTTGCAAACTCAAATTTTACCCTTTTATGTAAATGTAAGCATGTAAAATGCTTTTCGTTTAAAATTCCTAACTTAATAGTGATTTTTCAAATCCCGCATCGTACCTATTAAAACGTAAGTATTCTAGAATTCGCGTCAACTAAATAGCAACTTGTGCTTGTTTACCCGACGACCTAAAAATATACGTCAGTCACATCAAAATTTATCTTTACTATCATCGCCTCATAAGGAAAACAACTTGTTAGGTATGTGCCTACTTGTTTACCGGTCTGCCCGCAAAACGATTAGGAAAGTGATAAAAGGATATGATGCCTAATTGTACCTATTGTAAAAAAAAATACGGTTCATTTTCTTCATTCAATGCTATGTTGTTGTGACTGGATAGTTACAATCAAGGTCGCTACACTTTTGTTGAATTTTCACGCCCCTTTTTAGTGTTACATATGGCAATTCGATCATTCAACTAAATTATGAAGAAAACAGTAGATAAGTATTGAAATATCGCGTCAATACTCGTATAAAAAGGTAATATTTCGTTCTGGGTTCTGAGAATTAACTTTAGCAAGTTAGGCAATTTAAACTGTCGAAAATATTTTCTTTTATGATTTATCTATAAACCATTTTTGCAATGACTTAACTCAAATAAGTCGTGATTCGCCTATCAATGAGATTGTTTATGTAAACAATTAGCTTGTATCTATCTTGACACTGCATTAACACTTCAGCAAATGATGTGAACATTTGATGTTTGTACATATTTGTATTATACATAATAATATATAGATCCTACATAAGTAAACCGCAAAACTGCAAGTTTTTATGCATTTGTGTACACATTAGCACACAATAGCATTTTGTCACTGCTTTTCCACATGAAACGGGTAAATATGAGCTTATGTCTTGCGGTTGGGAGTCATTTTAATGGCAGCTTATTCTAGAGGAGTCATCTAGAATAGCAATTCCTGAATGATGGCCCGCGGACGAGTTGACGCCTCGACAAAAAAAGATTTTTTTTAAAAGACTAACTACTTAATATCCCTCCCTCTCTCTCCTCCATCCAGGCACAACTCCCGGCTGGGGCGGCAAGACGTTCATCGTGCAAGGTTTCGGTAACGTGGGTCTGCACACGTGCCGCTACCTCGTCCGCGCTGGAGCCACCTGCATTGGAGTCATTGAGCACGACGGCGCTATCCACAACCCTGAGGGTATTGACCCCAAGGTAAGCGTTCACTAGGGCAATGTACCGTCGTACAAGATTAAGTGCCCGTTTCACTTCACCATCTACTAATCTGCCAGATAAACGTATATCTATTTCATAAAACATGGCGTTTTAGACAGAGACAGGTATAAAATATCTGTCAGATAACCCTTAAACGTTGACCTAAATTGAAATTTTTACTTGGTCTTCTCACTTGTACATAAAGGAAAAAGTTATTGCATTCTCCCGAGTAAATGATTTATAATGGCCACTTAAACATAAACTTTCTAATCGAATATTCTGGAAATACTAGTAAAGCTAAGAAAGGTCACAAAAACTGCTTTAAACAGAGAAAACAAATAGATACTTTATTTGACCTACCTACCACAATCTTAGAGGTATTCAACTAATTTTGAACCTTACTGTCCTTAGAAACTGGAAGACTACAGAATTGAGAACGGCACGATCGTCGGCTTCCCGGGCGCCAAAGCCTACGAGGGAGAGAATATGCTGTATGAGAAGTGCGACATTTTGGTGCCCGCCGCCGTCG